>CM053156.1:83661048-86161048 GCA_028571685.1 Heterohyrax brucei | reverse complement strand
GAGAAGGACATCGTGCTTCCTAAATAGGGGGTCAACAAAGACTAGGAAGACCTTCGAGGGGATGGACAGATAGGCTGCGACAAGGGACTCAAGCATGACAACAGTTGTGAGGCTGGCATGGGACAAGATTTTTTTTTCTGTTGTGCAGAGGGTTGCTATAAGTCAGAATCAACTCAACAACTCTTAACAAGAGCTAGGATAAAGAACCAATCAGTCTTAGAAGAAATATAACCAGGATGCTCCTTGGAAGTAAAGAGGGTGAGACTTCCACTAGCTCGCTTTGCTCACATCGTCAGACAAGACCAAAACCCCAAACCAAACCCAGTGCCATCGAGTCAGTTACGACTCATGGCAACCCTACAGGACAGAGTAGAACTGCCACATAGGAGTTTCCAAGAAGCACCTGGTGGATTTGAACTGCCGACCTTCTGGTTAGCTATAGCACTTGACTACTATGCTACCAGGGTTTCCAGCAGATAAGACCAGTTGCTAAAAAAGGACACCATGTTTGGAAGAGTAGAAAGAAAACCAAAAAAACACACCCGTTGCCATCGAGTCAACTTAGACTCTTGGACAGGCCGTGTGTTACACAGCGGAACTGTTCCACGGCTCGGGTTTTCTTGGCCGTGGTCTTTATGGCGCAGATCACTCGGTGTCTCTTCCACGGGGCCATTAGGTGGGTTCCGACCGCCCACGTTTGGGCCAGCAGCCAAGCACAAAGTGTGCCACTCAGGGGCCTGTGGTACAGCAGAGGGTCAGCAAACATGAGGGAACCCCTCCAGGAGGTGGGTTGGCATAGTGGGCACGGCGACAGTCTGAAATACACTGCAGAGCCTGAGGACTGCATGGGACAGGGCCCCGTTTCTTCGCTCTGATATGCGCAAGATCACTACCACTTACTGACATCGACTGATGACATGGCGCTGAGGACAGCGCCTGCTGCGTCAGGAATATCACACACGTGTCTGTAAATAAGTCAATGAATTTAGATTTTGACACAGAAATGGCACGAACAGTTTCAAGCTTGTGTTTTGTTGTTTTATGTATTTAATTTTTAGAAAGAATGATATAGGTTTCTCTCTCGTGAACTTTGGGGAGGAAGGGAAGAGGGTGGGGTCTGAGACAGCAAGTCTGCCTCCCAAGAGTACCTTTGACCTCCTTGGGGTCCCTCTTACCCCTCCATCCCCGGCGCCTGCACCACCCACCTCCGGCGCTGGCCCCGGCTCCTGCGACCCTGCTACATTAGGCCAGACTCAGACAGAACTACTGCCGAAAGCGTCATTTAAAAATAAAACAAGACGGGAGCTCATTTATGCTGAGACTACAGTATTTTCCCAAGCTGCCTGCAGGACAGAACAATAAAAATTTATCCTTAATAGCATTTTGCTGCGATTGCCTCTGGAGACAGCTCTTTCCCTGCCGGAGCTGGAACAAGTCTCGTCTGTGCTTCATCCCTGTCCTCAATCACGCCGGCCGCCCTCCTCCTCCTGTGCATCGGCAGTCAGACGCCTCCTCTTCCTGCCGCCACCCGCAAGAGGCCATGGACCCGCCACCTGTAGACCCATGTCAGGAAGGGATGAAGGAAACGGCCTGCCCTGTAATCATCTCCCTGCTGAAACCCCCACCCCCATGGATGGAAAACTGATGGCAGAAGACAGAAACCAAGAGGCCGATGAACTTAATTTCCTAAAATGCAGTGTGAGAAGATGCTAAAAATGGGGAGCAGGTGAACCAGGTTCTAGAACAATCTATAACACACTGATAACACTCATGCCTTTTAAAAACCAGTCTATGTGGCTGGCTGGCTATGTAAATATGCAAAGAAAGATCTGGAAGGATACATTTCAGACTGCCAACAGGACCTTGGGGAGGAGAGTAAGAGGAGAACTCAGGAAAGGAGAAGAGCTGTTGGTGTGTCCCCTACATGCACCTCTCCACTCATTGTTTGACAAGTCATTTCTTTATCATTTAAAAATGTGAAAATGAGATTTCTTCCATCCAATTAAACAGAAACTTTAGATGGTGTTTCATCGGTTATTGGAGACTACCAGGGACATTACCATACTTGGCCAGTGAAAGTGGACCTGACACAACCACTCCGACAATGATTTTTCAGTGTCTGTTAAGACACTGTATCTATAGGGTTGCTCTGAGTGGGAATCGACTCAACAGCTGTGGGTGGTGGTTATTAGGATTTGAGATCCCTGTTGGCACAGTGGTTAAGTGCTTTGGCTGCTAACCGAAAGGTCGGCAGTTCAAATCTGCCAGGTGCTCTTTGGAAACTCTATGGGGCAGTTCTACCCAGACCTACAGGATCTCTGTCAGTCGGAATCAACTTGACGGCAGTGGGTTTGGCTTGGTTTGGTGTTAAGATGCTGTATCAATAGGACCACTGTGAGTTGGAATTGACTTGACAGCAGTGGCTAGTGGTTGTTAAGATTTTGGATCCCTGGTGGCACGGAGCTTAGGAGCTTGGCTGCTAACCAAAAGGTAGGCAGTTCAAATCCACCAGCCACTCTCTGGAAATCCTATCAGGCAGTTCTAGTCTGTCCCATAGGGTCACTATGAGTCAGAATTGACTCGGTGGTAACTAGCTTGATTAAGCTTTTAAGGGGCCCTGCTGATGTGGCAGCTGTGAGACTGGCGGACTGAATCCACTCATTGGCTCTGAGAAAGACCCAGCGATCTACTTCCAGAAAGATCTACAGCCTGGAAAACACCGTAGAACAGTTCTACTCTGTCACATGGGGTTGCTGGGAGGGGGAATCGACTCAACGGCACCCAGCAACAAAGAGCAAGATTTAAAACGTGAAGCCAGTACCCAGCGTGTCCACTTTCTGAGGAATTTGAGGAATGTGCCCCCAGGCACGGGTAAGAACATCCCCGTGCAGGAGTGCTCCGGGGAGTAAATCACGAGACACCGGCAGGCTCTGCCCTGGGAGCGGGGGCTCCATAAACCGCATTGTGTCCAAACTGTAACAGCCTGTAACAGCACAAGGCACAGTTACGCGCTGTTCTGCTGTGGAAATCTCTCCCAGATATCTTTCCAGGGTAGAACCACGTCATGTTGTGATACAGTATGTCTTCTGATGTGATACAGTGCAGGTTGTCCCCACCTGCCTCTCCCCGACCTGTCAGTGGCTTGCTCTCTAGTGACTTGCACGCTGCCATAAGGCTGAAAGCTGTGTTACCAGTATTCTGAAGACCAGCAAAGTCACCCACAGGGGACAGGTTTCAGCAGAGCTTGCAAACTAAGAGAGACCAGGAGGAAAGCCTGGTGACCCACTTCCCCAAACCATCCAGTGAGACCCTGTGGGTCACAACAGACATGGCCTGACCCTGCGCTGGAGCTTGAGCCCCTAGGTTGGAAGGCAGCCGGTGACCCAGCAGCCACAGCAACAGCCTCCAGTGTGCCCACTGCTGTGAGCGTGGTGCAGGAGCCAGGGACAGTTCTGTCCCATCTGGGACAGCCGTGAGTCAGCGCCCACTTGACGGCCACTTCCAACACCTACGTGTGTTTTCTGTGTTATCGTGTGAGGTGTTGTGTCCAGTGAAACCTGTGACAGCCAGGATTCAACAGGGCTGCCTCGCTTTTCTGTGTCACACAAGTTTTCCACTCGGACAGGGCGCAGTCACCACTTTTCTATAGGTATCTGTATAGTGGAAAATACTTGCATTTTCCTTCTCTGACAGGTTTCCGTCTTACACAGGTTCCAACTTTCAAAGGCTTTACTTACTTGTATACAGACAAGTCTATGTGCATCAATTCACAGAAAGGAGACTCAGAGGAAACACTCAACCGGCCCCTCTGCCTGGTGGTCACCACGGTGTTCTGCAAATATATTTGGCTACCATGAGGTCAGAGCGAGGCCATGCGACTGCTTTAGATCAGGCCAATGAGTCATGTACATATAGCATCAGGGGCCACCTCCTGGTCCAGCCTTTAGTCCCCAGTGCACGACCTCAGGGTGCTCTCTCTGCTTTGCTACAACCACCAGCCACATCCGAGGCGCTGGCACCCCCAGCCCAGTCCTGACAAGCAGAGCCCCCTCCTGAGCCAGAGGTACATGTGGCTTGAGCCTCTGAGATCCGGGGGCTTGCTGTCACGCGGCGTAAGCCAGGTTCTCTGACAGGTGGTGCCTGTCACCCTAGGGAAAAGCTCAGGGGTTGGGGAAGACGAGCAAAGGCATCCGCTAGTGGAGAGGGTGTGATGGCGTGCTATTCTGAAACCCGCAGTGCTGCAACACATGTGTGAATCGTGTGATCACAGTTAATTTTTTAAGAGAAAGAAAAATTAGGAGACCAAGAAAGGGACTAGAAGTCTACACCCACAAGTCTTGGCCTTTGGGGTGGGGAGGGGCCAGATACACTGGTCACTTTGGTCACTTCCTCTCCTCTCACTCGTGCGTAGACAGAGGCGAGCTTCTTGTTGTTGCTACGTGCCATCGAGCCAATTCCAACTCCCAGTGACCCGGCAGAACTGACTGGAGCAGAACCCCCTTAGGGTTCTCTAGACCGTAATCTGTATGGAAGCAGGTCTCCGGGTCTTCCTCCGGTGGTGCTGCTGGGGGACCTTGAGCCACCGACCTCTCATGTAGCACCCAAGGGTGCCAGCAGGCTCCTTTTTGCCTTTCCACGGTCTTAGGCCGGGTCCCTCCAACAGCCAACTCTAGGGACCCAAGTGCACATGCATTCTCTGACAATGCAGGGGGGAGGCGTGCAAGGAAGGCAGGGATCCAGTGCAGAGGTGCGTAGGTTGTAGTGGTGGGCAACAGGTCTCATGCGGACCCCACAAGTGGGAACAAAACACTGCCCTGTCCTGCACTGTCCCTACTACTGGTCACAGATCAGACTGCTGTGATCCACGAGGTTTTCACTGGCTGACTTTCAAAAGCTGGTTGCCAAGCCTGTCGTGCCAGTCTGGACGTTCTGCTGAAATGTATTCACGCTGCCTGTGAGGTGCCCCCTTTTCAGGGTTCTCATCCGTGCTTCCAACAGGTA
Source organism: Heterohyrax brucei (assembly GCA_028571685.1). Taxonomy (NCBI): domain Eukaryota; kingdom Metazoa; phylum Chordata; class Mammalia; order Hyracoidea; family Procaviidae; genus Heterohyrax; species Heterohyrax brucei. The sequence continues at coordinate 86,156,047 of CM053156.1, read as the reverse complement.
TCTATAAAGCATCTGCTATCTGCTGGGCCCTGCAGTGGACCAGGAAGAGCAAGACAGGGGAGATCTTACCTCCACAGGGGTGCAGTCCAGTGGGGAGAAAGACACTGATCGCACAAGCAGATAAATGTAAAATTACACCTAGGATAAATGCTCCCAAGACAAGGACTATGAGAGAAGTTTGACCTAGTCCAGAAGGTCAGAGGAGAAGAAACAGTACATGCAAAGGCCCTGGGGTTGAAATGACTAAATGCAGTTAAACACATAAACCCTCAAGACCGCACAGCCAGCATCTATTTCCCAACCAGTAGGAGCATCATGAGGAACCCGTCGGTGGAATGCTCTGAAACATCTGTGTCATCTAACACGTGTCCCTTGAGACTCTGCCCTCCATAAGCCACCTTCTGGTTCTGTCTTCCAGCAGGATTCTACCCAAGAAGGGAAGCAAGGCAGTGGCTTGTTTCCCATGACAGGGATTTCCGTTACAGCCAAACATGCTGGCCTTGCACTTGGCTTGTGAGCTTGGTGGAGAGGTGTGACTGGGGCCCTGGGGCGGCTGGTACAACCAGTTTCCTTCGGCTCGTAGTCTTGGCCCCTGACTCACTCCAGATTCACTCTGGTGATGAGCACCAGAGCTGCTGCAGGGGCACCGGTCAGCCTCCGGAGAGTAGATGTTTTCTCCGTCACAGGAGCTGTGTTGATGGCTGCAAACAAGGGGTGCAGGATGCATCCCCTTTCTCTCACTTCCCAGATTCGAGGTGTTTCTGGCCTGGCTCAGGCTAGCCAGGTGCTCCGGAAAACACGCAGCCCTCACATGTGTGTATGTCCAGAGCCTCGGACAGCCTGGGAATGAGGGTGGACTGTGCCCTCTGGGTCCCCAACTGAGGCACTTGGCCCCTGGCCAGCACTCGGTTGGCTGTCTTCTACTTGGCATTGAGGGACCCCTGGAGACCCCCTGTGTGCAGATTAGTATGGTCCCACAGGGTAGCAGAGCCTGGGGCAAGGATTTTGGTAGGAGTAGTTTCAGAGGAGGCATCCCAGGGAGGGAGGGTGTCAGGGAGGGAGGCACCCATCACATGTCAGGAACCATTCTGGGCTCCTGGGGTGAAACAGAAAAAAAAAGAGTGTTGTCCTCCTGTGCAAAGAGACAGACCATGAACAAAGCCCAATAAGTGAGGAAATTGAGACAAGTAGAAGCAGAAAGGTGGGCCAGGAGAGCCTCTCGGGGAGGAGCCTTCCAGACACAAAAAACAGTCCGTGCAAACAGCCTGAGGTCACAGTGAGCCTGGCACAGAGACACCGCCAAGAGGCGAATAGGCTGAGACAGAGAGGAAGGCAGAGTGTAGCAGAGGCGAGGCTGGATGGCGGGCAGGGGCTGAGAGGACACGTCACCAGGAGCCCTGAGCCCATTCTGAGAACTTGAGGTTTTCTTACATGTGAGACGGGAGGCTTCACAGTCTCTGGCTTGCTGTGCGGACCTGCAGGGTAGGGGAATGGTGAGGACGGGGCAGGGAGACCAGGAAGGGGGAGGAGAAGGGCGTCGTGTGACTGCACAGCTGACTGGATGTCCTGGAGGCTGGAAAGGGCTTCCAGGTGGACACTCTCGGGGCAGCTGCGTGTCCTAGGAAGGCCTCTGGCCCAGCAGGCCGCAGCTCGCTCACTGCTGGTGAAACGACGGGCAGTGCAGCGTCTGACTCCCTCTACTTTGGCAAGAGAGAAGGAGAGTCAAGGTCCACACCGCCAGGCTGAATCCCAGAAGGCAGAGGTCAGACACACCTCCTCGCTCCACCGTCTTTACCGATGCCAACACCAACTGTCCTGCCCACAGCTCTATTTCTCTGCCCGACTCAATAATTCATCGCAGTGGCCACACAGAACTCACAGACCATACTCGCGACTGTGGACATTATTCAGAAAACAGTCACAGCTCAAGCTCAGGACTGCTCGGGACACAGCTTTTCCATCAGGACAGCCTCTTTCTGGCTGTGCCCACAGGGACACCTTCCGAAGCCCTCGGCCTCTGCCCAAAGGCCGTCAGCTTTCTGTGTATAGCCTGGGAAGCCTGCCACAGCGTCTCCTGGACCAGGCCTCTCGTCACTCACTGTCTGCAGAGTTACAGCTCCCTGTTCCTCCAGGTCTCCTGGTTTTAGGAGTTCCTCAGCTCGGGGATCCCCGGTCTACAGGCCACGCTGGCTCCCGGCTGTTCCTCCTTGGTCGTGGTAGGATCCTCTCTCTCCTGCCTCTGGGGTGGCTCATTTCAAGTCCAACGGGGATGGCAAAGCTGACCAGTTCCTTTGATGGGCCACAATGACCCTATTACACAATTCTGCCCGATCACTTGGGTGGGAGATTTCAAGACAACATCTAGAACGGCCACACACAAAAGTCATCTGTGACACCGCAGCCCAGCCCCATGGACTGTCCAACTGCAGGCTTGGGCCAGGAGCTGGCCTCCCTGGGCCGAAATAAGGTTCTCACACGGGCCCCTGGCCAGGGATGTGCTTCCGGGAAGGAGGGAAGAGGGCCTACCCTTGTCCCCAGGAGACCACTCTCTGACCCTGAGCCTTTATCGGTGACCACCGTCTCCTACCTCAGTGCCCCCCAGTGTTTGTCTGTGTACAAGGCATCTAGACCGTTGGCAGACCTGTGGTCCAGCATGTAGCCAAGGCCACTTTAGGACAGACACCACACTTTGCTGCAGAGAACCTCGGAGCCAGGAGCCAGGAGCAGCCTTGGTGTGCAGACTTCATTAAACAGGACCCAGGACAGGCTTCGTTCTTTTCCTTTTATCAGTTGACAGCTTCCAATAGATAAAGCTAATTTTATTTAAGCATTCACATGTCCAGGGAGATAAACAACCCTGGATTCCAATCTTCATAGGAAAAAAGTCAGAATTCTGAGCAGGTTTTTCCTGCACGTGAGCCAGCCTGAGCCCATGGGGGCTGTGTAGAATGAAGCCAAGTGTGTAGAATGAAAGCAGTCCACAAACCAGAGTGGATCCAGAGCAGGTAAGATCTTAGGGGCTTGGGGGGCAGAGGTGAGGAAAGAAAGAAGATGTCTGCAAGGGACATGAGTGAGCCTGCCTGTGGGGACCCCCAAGTCAGTTTAGAAGGAACAGAGAGATGAGGCCAAAGGACTGGACCCTGTGGAGATGACCACTGTCCTGCCATCACGTCACTGGTGTCAGCAGGTCTCGTTGCTTCTCTGTGCCTCAGTTTCCTCAGCTGGAATTCAACATCATTAAGCAAGGGCTGAAGCACAGCAGAGGCCGGGGACTTACCCTGAGGGACGCGGTGGCTGCCCACTGCGCTGTAAACAGGGGCGCGACGGGAGGTCTTCCCTTCTGCACCACGGCCCTCGCAGCTGGAGCCTGCAGCCTAGGACGCTTCTCCTGAGGTGCCCGCCGTGTGTCTGGTCCCAGGCCGGGTGCTGTCAGTCCCGAGAGAGGCTGGGCCCCAGCTGCACCTGTCCGGTGAGGTCGGCCACTGTAATGGTCAACGTCAGCAGGGACGTGTGGAGGCCGGAGGCCCCCAGGTCCCAGGTGAAGTCTGTCTGCTGGGGCCTGTAAACAAGCCCACCTCTCCACAGGGGCAGCTGTGTCAGCTTGATGCCTCTTCCCAACACTCCTGTCCCTTGGAGATACCCTTCTCGAGTCCCCCATACTTAAGAGGTGACAGTGAGGGCAGCCAAGGAAAGCAGTCCCCAGCTGTCACCTAACAGAGTTCCAGAGGGGCTGCCCTAGTACTCAGGCGCCCGCTGCCTAGTGGAGAATTCCCAAAGTTGGGGCTTGGCAGCAGGTTCAGAGATGGTAGACTTCAGACAGCCCCTCGACTAGGGCCGACTTCTAATTAATTCCTGGCGGGGCTTGCAGGCTCTGCGCTGTCTCCTCCTGCGGCTCCTCCAGCCCCATGCATATTGAAAAGCTGACAGCTTTCCCCGTGCTAAATATAAACCACATGTGAGCTCTGAGAGTTCACTGCAGGGCGGTGGTCTTCGCCCCCGGCGCGGCTGGAAGATTTCGCTCTTCTGTTTCCTGCTGGCCAGACGCGTAAACGCACTCCCCACAGTGACCCCCCGAGTCAGCTCTGGACCCACACTGTGTCCACACCCCCTCTTCTGGTGAAAAACCAAACTCGTTGCCCTCCATTCAATTCCAATTCACAGCAACCGTATAGGACAGAGAAGAGCTGCCCCATAGAGTCTCCAGGACTGTGAATCTCCATGGAAGCAGACCACCACGCCTTTCTTGCTGGGAGCAGCTAGTGGGTTCTAACCAACACGCTTTAAGATGCCAGCCAAGTACTTTAACCTCTGCACCGCCAGGGCTCCGCTTTGTCTGGGAACAGCACCTGATTGTCCTTTGGGGAGTGGGCCTGGGGCCACAGCTGACCCTAAGTGAGACCTTGCCAATCAGAACACTGGACCCCTCCAGCCACAGCGAGTGGTGTGCCCATCACTCAAAACAGGCCAGTGAGACTTCTCCACGATGCCTACTGATACTCTCAGAACTTCTGAACAACTAGGGTAACTGGGGGTTAGGCAGCTTCTCGGAGACTCTGCCAGCCGTCTCACTGCCAGGAGGGGAGAGCTGCACTGAGGCTGAGACCAACCTGGAGAGAAGCAGAGGTCAGAGACGGGGCAAAGGAGAGACGCTGGGCTGTAGTCATGTCACTGGAGGCCTTGATCTAGCCATACCCGAAGCTTAACCCAGTTACATGCACCAGTAAAGCCCTTTTCTTGCTTGAGCTAGCTTGGGGCGGTTACTGTGGCTTGAAACCAGGAGTCTTGATGCTCCCAAGAGCCACGTCACTGGCTCCTCAAGGAAAACACGTGGTAGTCTGCTCCCATAAAGACTCGTTGTCATTGGGTGGCATGGCATCAGTCCCAACTCATAACAACCCCATATACAACAGAGGGAAACACTGCCCAGTCCTGCATGGTGCCCACAATCACGGCTGTCTCTGAGCCCATGCGGCAGCCTCTGTGTCCACCTCGTTGAGGGCCTTCTTCTCTTTCACTGTCCCTCCGCTTCACCGAGTCTGATGTCCTTCTGCAAGGACTGATCCCTGCTAACAACATGTCCAAAGTATGTGACACGTAGTCTGTCCATCCTTGCTTCTGAGCGCCTTCTGGCTGTGCTTCTTCTAAGACAGATTTCCTCCTTCATCCGGCAGCCCATGGAGTAGGCGCTGTCCTCTGCTGTTACCCGTGAAAACTGCAGCATAGGAAACCCTACGGGGCAGTTCTCCTCGGTGTTGTAGGCGCGCTGTGAGTCAGACCCACAGCACACGAGAGCAGCATCAACACCGAGGAGAAACGAAGGCTCAGAGACATAAGCAGCGTGTTCAAGATCAGACACCTCATCAACTTCTCACCCAGGATTTGAAAGGAGGTCCACCTACCTCCCCGCCAAGGCTCAAAATACTGAGCTTGAATCCCCCAAGCGTCACCAAAGCTTCAGAAACATACATTTTTATCACTGGTGGCCCAACCACTCTGGCCGTTTTTTTTTTTTCCCAAGAAATGAGTCTGCTCCTCACAAGAAAGGGATACTATATGAAGCCATTAGGAGATCACACAAAAATGAGACGACTGTCAAAGACGAAAGCAGTCTTGGTGGCACTGCGGTCAAGTGCTCAGCGGTCAACCAAAAGGCTGGCAGTCCAGACGTGCCCAGGGGCTCCAAGGTGGGGAGACACGGGCGTCTGGTCCGTGAGGACGACAGGCCAGAACACAACGGGGCAGTTCCTCCCCGTCATCTGGGTCACTGGAAAGCTAGAATCGACTCAGCAGCACCCAACAACAGCAACAGCAGCCGTGTGATGCAGGCCTTTGCATGCCCGCCACCACACGGAGTGACCAGCCCGGGACTCTGGGCCATGCCTGGCCCAGGGAAGGCTCTGGGTCAGTATTTGCTGAATGCAGCCACTAAAGAAAAGAAATAAAGAGGATTTCAAGTCATCTGCAAGCAAGGATTGTGTGAAATAGCAAACCTACGGGGCCCACCATTTCCGTTGGCCGTGGACCTTCCCCCACCAACCCAGCCACCTGCCTGCCTCTCAACAGTTGTTGTGGCTTGCACACTTTCTCTTTCAGGTGCTCAAAAGCTCAGTCAGCTAGAAAAGATCCCTGTGAGTCGCCTCCCAATGGCCAGAAGGTGTGTGACTGGGTCTGAGTCGCCTTGGCCTATGAGCTGTGAATGAGGTTGATCCCGAACACCTGCCCTGAATGCTAACAGCATGGGAATCTAATTTGTATTCAGATGGGAAGGAAATCACCCACTCAAGGAACGGTGCCATTTAATTAGGTCTAGTAGTTAACTCAGAATAAAGGCAGCGTGCTGCCAGGAGCCGGGGAAGGAAGCAAAGTCTCCCGGGAACTTGCAGACCTGACAGCGGTCGCAGAGCCAGAAGCCAGCAGTGCAGAAATGGTGAGCTCACCTCCTGAAGGCAGGAGGCCAGAGGCTCCCAGGCAGACGTCGAGGGTGCCTGGTCTCATGGGCCCTGGGTCAGTGGAAAGGGAGAAGGAAATAGAAACCGAGCGGGTTGGTAAGGACTCAGGCACGCATGTGTGTGCACATGGCTGGGGCATACTGGAAGGCAGCCACACTATGATGCCACAGCACCACAACTCATAATAACCCACACAGTGCCCATCTGTGGCAGAGAGGGCAAGTACACTGTGTACTCGCGTGCTGGAATACTATGCAGCCATAAAAAGGAACAAATGCCCACCGTGTGCAAGAACTCTGATGAGCCTCGGAGAGGCGATGACCACTGGGAGTGGCACCAGGGATCACACACACCTCCTGTGAGTCCGTTTCCGTGGAGCTCAGAAAGAGAAGCACTCGTCCACAGGGCAGCAGTAGCTCCATGTGGGATTCTCACCTTCCACGTGGGAGATCCATTTCCCACCGCACTGGGCAAACCAACTACAAAAGACCTCTTTGAAACGTTAACGAGGAAAGACGCCGCTTTAAGGACAAATGTGGGCCTGACCTACCCCGTGGTGTTCCCTCACCCCAGAATCGTGTAAGATTTGGCCACTGATGAAGGAAGGCCCCAGAAATGATGCCCTTGAATTGTGGCTGATGAAGAATACTGAGTACACCCTGGGCTGCTGGAAGAGGGAACAACTCTGTCTTGGAAGACTTACAGCCAGAGTACACCTGAGAAGCAGAGATGGTGAGACAGCCTCCCGGACTTTGGACGTGTTATTAGGAGGTGCCAGTGTGTGGAGACGGACGTCACGCTGGGTAAAATAGAGGCTGCTGAAAAAGAGGAAGACCCTCAACAAGGCGGGTCAACAGAGTGGCTGCCACGAGGGGCACACGCGTCACAGTGTGGCTCCACGAGGGGCAGACGCAGCCACACGCAGCAGCGGTCGCAAGGGTGGTTCCGGAGCAGGCGGTGTTGGGTTCTGTTGCACACAGCATCACAGTAGGTCAGAAGCAACTTCACAGCACCCAACGACAACACCACAACATGTGGGAGACCTGGGTGGGAGTCCTGGCCAGTGCCCCTCACACACAGCCACCCCTCATCTGTCAGAGGGGTGATGGTGTGTCTAACCCTGAACAGGTCTCAGTGGGGCTTCCAGACTGAGTCAGACAAGGAAGAAAGTCCTGGCTACTGACTTGTGGGTCCTGGCAATGACGCGATGATTCAGGGTCCGGCAGTGTTGGGCTCGGTTGTCCCTCAGGTCACCCTGAGTCAGAACCAGCTGGAGGACAGCAGACAGCAACAACTTGGGGACCAAAGTCCAGACAGCAGTTGTCTGGGCAGAGGGTATTGACTGCAGGGGTGGGGGACACGAGAGAACTCTGGGAGCTGAAGAGGCTGTCCGTCCCCACCAACTGAGGGTTAGGCAGGTACGTGCGTGTGTAAAACTACGCCAACTGGCTGGATTTTTAAAACTTGTGCACTTAACTGTACGCACGTTGCGTGTCCATTGAAACGCGTATGTATTTAAAGAAAACCCTGTTCCGAGAAGCACGGCAGCTCAGGCATGCTCTTAGCCACGTGCCCCCGGGTGTGACACGCCAACACTGGGGAGCTCAGAGCCGCCTGCCGCCCCACGCGCAGACAGCCAGCGCTCCGGGTAACGGGGGATATTATCCCCTCAATTACAGGTTGGATTCTTCGCAGTCATCTCTCCACCTCACAAAATAAATTATACATCTTGCCTGCACTTTCTTTGCCCACACGGTTTCATAAAGTGGGGAGACTTGGCATTTCTTGCTTTATTTAAGGGCTGCGAGGGGTGAGGAGACACAGAGACGCTGCAGATTACTGATTCGCTCCTCACGAAATTACACAGCAAGCGTGAAGCTGCGCCCCCACCCCCACCCCCCAAGCCCCCGTGAGAGGAAGGAATGAATTATGCTTCAGAGTTCTAAGACGTGAAAATTGATCCAGGAATGCTAGCTGTTTTCAATTTTATATTGCCATTTATTTTAAGAACACTCCAGCTCTCCCAAACAGGAGTTTATAGGCAGATATGAAAATATAATTAACACTTAAACTGACATCTCAGGGCCTGGGGAGTTGGCTTCTTGTGCTTGGATCGGCAGAGCTGAAGCAAACGTTAGGTGAACCAGGCTTCAACACGGAAACAAACGCCACATGCCTCACGACAAACACGTAGTGAGGAATGCACCACTCGTTGCAGGCTCTCCTTTTGGCTGCTCTCTAAACTTTTATGTGGAAACTTCTAGGGAGAGGAACAGGAAGCGGTCAGCAGCAGGGTTCCAGGAACTCTGAGATTCAGCAGTCAGGAAGGGCTATTTGGCACTGAGCACAGGGACTTGGCTGTTTGTGCATCCGCAAAACGCGGAAGTAGAGTAGGGTTTAGAGGTAAAGATTCGAATCCGGGTATTCACTTAGTTATGCACATACCAGCTCGCACAAAGATTCTGCCTCCTTCAGCCTCGATTTCTCCATCTGAAAATCGGGCAGCTGCTGGCTGGCCTCAGGCAGGAGTCAGGGTGAAAGAGCACCGTGGGGTGGGAAGAACAAGGCCAGGAGCCAGGGAAGCTCTCCAGCTTATTTCCCAAGTGGATGCAAAATGACCCTTCAAAGCAGATCCCTTTCCTCCTAGCCTAGGGTGTTGGGGAAGGAGATGTTGGCAAACTCAGGCCCGAGGCAAATTCCAAGGTCCATTTGTTCTTTTTTCTATGTAGCTGTATCAGCAATTCCAGGACCATGTATTTGCGCTTTTTGTGTGTCTCCTGCACTTCCTGTCTTTTCCTTGTTGTTCTGAGGGGGAAAGTCCAAAACCAAACCCACTGCTGTCTTGTCGCGTCCAACTCATAGCATCCCTAGAAGTCACAGTAGAACTGCTCCATAGAGTTTTCAAGGTGCACCTGGAGGATCTGAACCACTGACCTTGTGGTTAGCAGATGTAGCACTTAACCACTGTGCCACCAGGGTTTCTGAGTGACGGGGAGGCTGGCAGCTTTCCAAGGAATGGACACATTTACAACTCAATTCTCTCAAACCCTGCCGACTCACCTGCCCAAGGTCACAAAGCCAGGGCAGGGCAAATAGGATTTGAACTTGGGTCTGATTTACTCTGAGTCTTGCTTGCGTTCTGTCACCTCGCTGATGCTCCTGAAGTGACACTGAAAGTTACAGAGCAGACTGTGGGGTGTGGCTCCTAGACACAAGTGGAGAAAATCGAAGAGGAGCCCACGAATGGTGGGGAGGCAGTCATTGGAGGCTTGATCAAGCCATTCCTGATCACCCATCTGAACAAACCTGTGCCCAGTTATGGATTAAATTGCAACCCTAAAAAACACTTGTCAGAAATCCTAACCTCTATACCTGTGGTGGTAATCCCATTTGGGACTGGGTTTTTTTGTCGTGTTGATGAGGCACTATTAATGTGGTGTGTGTTTTAAAACAATCTCTTGACATATAAAAGATTAAGCAAGCAAGTGAATGAAGAAGATGTGTACTGTGTGATTGCCAAGGACCTTCCTCTAGAGCAGGTAGAGAGTCTTCTTTTACAGCCAGAGCTCTGAATTCAGACTTAAGGTCTCCTAAACTGTGAAAAAATGAATTTCTCTTTTCTGTGGTATTCCTATCACAGCAGCACCAGACAACAGACAATTCCCCAGGCTTATTCTTCAGCAGAACAGCTCCCACAGACTCAGAGAGGACCAGCAGGACCAGCGAGTATCCATGGTGGGCCAGCCCCACGCAGGGCTCAGCATCAAGGCTGAACCAAGTCCAGGGCTCATGTCTTTGTTTGGGGAGCACCAGGGAAAATGCAGAGGAGCCCAGAGCCCAGGTCCGATCCCGGCAAAGTCGGGGGCTTGAATCCTGGCCTGAGCCCTGACTCTGCGCCTTGGAGAAATCCTTTCACCTTTTACCTCCCTGAGCCTCCCACTGCCTCATCCGTAAGATGCGCTCACACTTGCCTCACAGAGCTTTGGGGGAGGGAATGAGATCGTACACAGAAACCTTAGCTCGCGTCTGCCATGATGATCACACAAAAAGATGGCAGAAGTGGTTTCTATCAAGACCTCCCCCAAACAGTGGAGCCACACTGTTGCCAGAGAAGCCAGGGGTGGCTGAGGACAAGCATCCCCAGAAGGGACATGTCACCTGGTAGACGCTATCCTTGGTGGCTAAAGCACTCTATAACACTTGACTGCTGAAAAAAGAAATTTAAAAAATCAAAGGCCTGCAGACTAGCTTCTTTTCTCCAGTGAAGAATGTTTTGCTTTCCTTCTCTCTCTGCTCGGGACAAACCAGTTCCCTCCCCGCCTCCTCACCACAAGCAACAAGCCAAGAAGGAAGAGAAAAAACTAGCCGGGTTCTGATGGGGAGTTGTAAGTTCATGACTTAATCATCTCAGCTCCCAACCCCCAAGCCGTGGGTGTCTTCCTGCAGCCACAAGCTGACACTTTTGCTCTGTTGAAGGTTAACCGTGTTTTGGGAAACTTTCAAACCAGGAGACTCAGGATAAAACCGCTCCATGCGGTGGGGAGAGGGGAGAGAGGGGCTGCTTGGGAAATGACTGCTGGAGAGAGCACGCAGGAGCTCAAGATGACACGTCCTACATGGAAATGCAGACTCCTTGCCTCGATCCTTACGACTGCCGTGTCCCAGAGATCTTCTAAAGTCATCAGGATGGTTGCTCTGCATGTGATAAAAATTCACCTCATTGGCTGTCACGTGTAACTATAGTCACTGAGAAGACTGAGGGTGAGTGTGGTAACCATGTCATCCCATCAACACAAGCAAAGGCATTGTTGTCACCACTGTAACTGTCACCACCACAGCCACCACCCCCTTCACCTCATTCGTATCTTCATTCTCACCATCACCGCTCCTACCCCAAGCGGCATCACTGGCATCACCAGCGTCACCGGCATCACCGTCAACATCGTCACCATCACCGTCATCAGTGACCACCATCACCGCCACCCACCACTGTCTTCCACCCCCACCCCCACCAGCGTCACCGTCGTCACCATCACCAGCGTCACCACCGTCTTCATCACCACCACCATCATCATCTTTGTCTTCGGTATCTTCACAGTGGTTTGTCTAAGAACGTGCTTTATACCAGGTGCTGTCCTAAATTCTCCCATTTCTTTTCTTTTCTCATCCAAAAACCATGATTCCCTTTTTTTTAATTCTTCCTTTACTGTTACTTTTCTTCTTTTTTTAAAAATCATGATTAAGTGAAAGTACACAATCTAAATTAAATTTGCATGCCAGCCTATCTGCACATCCTTCTGCTCTGTTAGCCCAGTGACAGCACACTCCTCCTTCCCATTCTGTATTTGTCGTGTCCTCTTAACAGTTCCCTGTCCCCTCTTCTCTGCCCTCTCCTCTCCCATCTAGAAAGAGATCACTAGGATAGCATTCTATAAATGCACAGAAGTATGATTCCCTTCTTACAGATGAAGAAATCAAAGCTGGAAGAAGTCAGTCACATGCTCAAAAGCACACATCTAGAAAATGCAAACCTACAGAAGACTGAGAAATTCTGACTTCTAAGTCTGTGCTTTGAACCACCATGACTACCACAGACATCCTTACTTCTAAAACAATTTTGGAAAGATAGAATACCAAAAGATGTCTCCTGGATGTCCCAAAACAGCAATCTTTGTGTATTTTCTCTTGCTTATACTGTTGGGCATGATATTAAAAGCCCTCAGATGCATCACATACCATGGACCCCCAATTTGTCTGCTGTCAGATCCTTGGAAAAGCCCACATCATGAAGCTCTGCTTTCGGTTCTGGTCTTACCGGCTCAGAGAAAATGTTCCCAGTTTCTAGAGATTTGATTCCAGGTGTGTCTGGCAGATTATTGTGGTTTTTGTTCCTTAAGTATCAGAGAGTCAAAATAGATGCTCTGAGATATTAACGCAAAGAGATGGTACTAGACAGATGAACGGGAAGAAATAAGAAAGGGAGGAAGAATGGGCAAGGAGACAGATAAATTAATGAGTGATGAGTGGACAGGTGGGTGGAGAGAAGAGGATGTGGTGGACGAGTAGATGAATAGATGGCAGAGAAATGGGTGGATGAACAGACAGACAAAAGGAAGGAAAATGGATAGATGCATGGGTAAATAAAAGAAAGGAAGGAAGGATGAGTGGATGGACCAATGGATGGACTGATGGATGGATGGACGGATGATGAACAGACGTATGAATGATCTGTGGGTGGATGGATAAATAGATGAATGGAAGGAAGGAAGGATGAGTGGATAGTGGATGGTGGATAGACAGGTGGGTAGATGTCTGGATACATAGGTGGACAGACAGATGGAAAGCAGCTGATGTGGCTTCCAGTTTTGTAAATAGACATTCCCGTAACTCAGGGACAATTGCACGAGCAGTCCTTTCCCTGGGTATCGCATGTGGCTGCTGTCCTGGGTCCTCAGCTGCAGAGCGCCTGAGCCTTCCAGCTGCGCAGCAGCCCCACCTCGACAGGCCGCATTTACTTACTGGCTCCCCGGTGTGCCTCCATGCCTGTGTCCCCTCCAGGAGGCTTTTCTGCTGAGTGAGTGTCTGTCTCCCCGGGAGCCCATGTGTTTCCTGGGCCAAAGCATCAGATAGCATGGCTGTGAAGGTCCACAGGTGGGCCACCTGCAGAAACAGGGAAAACTGTGGGCACTTCAAGGCAAAGTGGGGGTGGCCAGGTTACCTGCCTCACTCTAAGAACTTAGGATATCAGGCCGGAAACCTGGTGCTGGCCTCTCCATCCCGTGGGCTATCACTGTCTTCTAGAGAAGCGGTCTTGGGGTGGGCAGGCGTGTGGAGGTCTCTACATACAAGAGAATGACTGAAGTGTCATTGTTTTTCTTAGGCTTTATTCATGAATTTTTTTAGTTTTTCTTTTCTCTTCCCCATCATACATGAAATAAAACCTTGTCTTGTGTTTTGCATTTTATGTGACTGACTTGTCTCTTGGTATTTCTGTCAGTCACAGAAGTATCAGGGTAGCGGAGCTGATGTTCTCCCACTTTGTGGTATTACACTTAGGAGGGGCAGGTGTTCAGGTGAGCACTGCGGGTGTTGCCAGGTGGATGTTGCAGACGTCTCCGGGTGAAAGCTGCAAGTGCTGCCGGGTGCTTGGGCCCCATCCTGCTGTCCAAGAAAGTCCCCAACGCTGAGAGCCATATCCTAAGTGGGCATGGCACCTTCCACTCCCCGCAGCCCCTTTGCCCCTTATCTCAACTGACCTCACTGCAGCCCAAGGAAGTAGAATGGATTTTGCCTGACCGTGGTCAGGTGGGTGAAGAGAAGCTGCCCGCGGGCCAGGCCCCGTGACGCACCAGTCCTTCCTCGCTCTTTTCTCTGAGTGCCCGGGAACGTGCTTGAAGATCCCCTGACCGACAAGAAGCACACTCGAGAACAGGTGCAAGGTGATAATGTGGGGACAGGGAGCCACAAAATCACAGACCCGCTGGGATACGACCCCAACGATAGCCATGAAACAGCTGGAACTTCATCTTGTTCAAAGAATTGACCTTAGGCCATTTCGAATGAATGGAGGCCACAGAAAGCACCTAGTAACCTAGGTGACGATACATTGCACTGGACAAATCTGCCGCAAGAGACATTTTTAAAGTGTTGGAAAACAAAAATGTCACCAACATTCCTTGTTTCTTTGTGAAACTACTCCAGTAAATTTCACTGAGAGAGCCATTTTATCAAAATTTAAGAATCAAATCACTCCCTCTCATGAAAGTGAGATGCTCTTAGACATTCCCAATTCCTTAGAGCCTGAATTATTTTGTTTAAGGCAGGGCAGAATAGAATCTCAGTCTCTGATCAAAAATGAGAGTATTACATCATATTTTCCAAAATTGCCACATAAATTACAGACAAAGAATTCTGCAGATACAGGGCACATTCCATGTACAGAACCACTTAAAGTTGAAATTGATTCTACTAAACCTTGTCTAGAATTCCTTAATATCCACTCAAACTAGAAGCTACTGAAGATCTGAGCCCAAAAGAGGGCATTGCTATTAGTAAAAGATTAACTTTGCCTTTGGATTGTGGTGTTGGAGAAGAATGTTGAATGTACCATGGACTGCCAAAAGAACCAACAGGTCTGTTCTGGAAGAAATACAACCAGAGTGCTCCTTGGAAGCAAAGATGGCAAGACTGCATCTTACATACGTTGAACATGTTGTCAGGAGGGATCAGTCCCTGGAGAAGGACATCATGCTTGGTAGAGTGGAGGGCCAGCAAAAAAGAGGAAGATCCTCTATGAGATGCGTTGACTCGGTGGCCGCAACAATGGGCTTAAGAATAAAAATGATTGTGGACATGGCGCAAGAGGGGGCAGTGTTCTGTTCTGTTGTTCAGTAGGTCACTTCGAGTCGGAACCGATTTGACAGTACCTAACAATAACAACTAGGATTAGCTATGCTTTGTACCAGACCTTGCATCACTCCTGTGATTCCAGTAAAAAAAAAAAAAAAAAAGATAGAGGATGAAGCTTTGTACAAGATCTTAGAACCATCACCAATATTGCTATTTCTAGATTTCTAGCAATTTCAGATCCCCGTAGTTAACTTTCCAATGTCCCTCCAGATTCTTACGGGTTTACGGCAATAGATTTATGTTCTATTTTTTTTTTTTTTAAGCGTACCTGTAGATGAAACTAGTCAATATCTTCTTCTGTTCTGGGGAGGGGGTGATATTTTACAATATACCCACACTGCTATGCCCCAGGGTTTTACTGAAACACCCTCTTCTTTCTCCCAAACCTTACTTTGAGATCTTAGTGATCTAGACTTTTCCTGAAAGCTCAACTTTAATTCCATATGTGGATGGTTTATTTTTATGTTTAAACTCTGAATTAAGCTCCTTGTATAAGTCGATTTACTTGTTGAAACAGTTGGCAATAAAAGAACATAAAATTTCACAGAAGAAATTGCAATTTGCACAGAAATCTATTGCCTACTTAGGACACTATGAGGTCTGACAATCAAGTTCACAAACTCATTTTAGAAAAAATGCTACATAGCTCATTGCTGAATGTCACTACTGTGACTCCCAAAGTACCCCCATTGGGAAACTCTGCATGGACACCAGTGCCTAGTCCACCCTTCAAAACAATTTTGGAGCTCTTTTTCTGAAACGGCCATCAGAACTGTCTTTGTATTATCCCTGACGTCTTGAATGCCATCAAAACGTCTTCCTTTCAATATTTCCCTTACCTTCCTGTAAAGAAAAAATTCACCGGGAGCCAGATCAGGTGAGTAGGGATGGCGTTCCAATACAGTTATCTGTTTACTGGCAAAACTCCCTCACAGACAACTATACAATTAAGTCTGCAAACTTGCCACATGCTACCGAGTGCAATGGCCACTCCAGAAAGAGTTCCAAAATTGCTTTGAAGAGAGGACTGGGTGCTGGCATCAGTGCATAGTTTCCCAAGGGCAGTACTTCAAAGGTGACAGTAGTGATACTCGCTGATGAAGTGTGTACCACTTAGAACAATTAAGTTCATGGACTCAATTGTCAGACCTCATATTTATCTAAAAATGGAATAGCACTTTTTCAGATTGGTTGATCACTATTAAAAATTTCCTAGACCCACCACTAAGAAACAATTGTGTGGATTTTTAGGATTAGCAGGGGTACTGTCAAAATTGGATGCCAATTTTTTTTTATAACTTCTCCACTTCATGAGGTAGCTACAAATTTCATTTCTGATCCATTGTCTTGGTACGCAACATCTCAAAAATCCTTTGTACACTAAATAATCACTCAACTAATACATCTCCCTGAGATCTTCCAAATTATGATACATATTTCTACATTTTTGTACACCAAAAAAGTGGCCAAACTCTAGGATTTTTAGCTCAGAAACATGGAGGAAATAAGTCTATTGTTTATATAGTTGGAAATTAGACTCAGTAGATTAAGCTCATCTGAATTGTCTAAAAGCCGTACTAGCGGCTGCCTTTAGCTAAAGAAGCTCCTTCCAGTTTGATCTTCGGTAACTGATGGATTTTACAAGTCCCTCAAGCAGCAGAGGAACTATTAAAAGATTTTAGACTCAGCATTTGACTGCAGTAGCAAGACTGATTTCATATGAATTATCATTATTAATTCCTTGCAGTATCCAGATTAAACGATGTAACTCATTAAATCCAGCTTCTGTGATGTCCTTAACTGGGGGTGGCAAGCCACATGACTGTGAACGATTGATTGTGCAAATAACTATTCCTGAATAGATCTAAACAAGAGACCTCATTAGAAAAGTCTGACTGTGTACTTTTTGTTAATGCATCATGGACAAAACATACCAATAATACATATAGTCTGTGTTATCATTCAACAGTTAAGGAAAATATTAAGAATCCACTAACATTATTCTCAACTCCCTGTCACCTCCGGTCCTCAGGGACAGTTGAAAAGGCCAATGGCATATTAAAAATAAAAATTGCTAAATTGATACAAGCCACAGGATCTCCCTGGCCAACAGCCTTGCCTTTGGTCCTGACGGCTGCCAGACCGCCCTCTACAGAAAAATACGTGAGTTAAATGCCTGTGAAATTATAGCCTGAGCTGCATCTTAAGCTATTGCCTTCATCTCCTCTTGGACATTTTGATATGTTACAATACTGTAAACCTCTGATCGACTATGAAAAAAAGACTCTCAACAGGTTAAAGATGTCTTTGATGAAATCATAACAGACAGAACAGAAGACTGGGTCTTTTGAAAGTGATTTCAGCAGAAAACTCCACCAGAGCATCGCTGGAAAGATTCCTACCAAGGACTGTTAACAATGCAAATTTCTGCAAAATTACAAGAGACTGACCCTTGTACTCATGTATCACAACTTAAGAGAGCTTCTGTGAACTTCAGAGCTCTAAAATAACAGGTTACTTAAAGGTTAAATTCACAAAACAATAATGATTTTTAAACTTCTTGGCTTTTAACTTTTTCTGTTTACAAATCCTTTAATGATCATAATGTCTTCACACCACTAGCAAGCAAAAATGGCCAAAGCTGTAGCCAAGCCAAGCCAAGTGCCGTCGAGTCAGATCCGACTAAAGCTGTAGACAAAACTAATTATTGGCGTGTGTTCATATTCCCATAAAATCTCAAGTAGGATTACCTTTAAATGGTTGTTCCTTTAACTGTGCGAGAATTATCCTTTAGTATTCATCTAAGGCGAGGGCAGCGTGATTGATGCAATGTTTCTTCTTAACAACTAAAATTTCAGATGGAAATACAACAGCTGTGGAGACACAAGGAATCTGGAAGTCAAACAGAAGAGCACTTTTTGAGGAAAAGGATCTGTTCCATTTGAGTATGGGAAAATTCTACTCTTATTATCATGATACTAGTATAGAATGTGAAGGAGAAGGACCATTTGAAGATAGTAGATCAGATTTTAATGTAATTCAAATATATACAAAGGGGAAGACGCCGGTTAAATGTCACAAGGGTGATGAGACCAGAGAATAGTTACGATAGATTCAGCCCTCCTTTTGGAGTTTACACACTGGTTATGTTATCTGATGTAATTCCCACTGGTTTTTATTCATGGTTAGTGCTTAAAGGGCATGATATTTGTCTGCGACTGAAAAGTCTACAAAACCCCACCCGCTAATTGGACAGACATCAGTCAGGTTGTGTACCCAATGCCTCGTGTTTTCTTTCACACTAAATGACTACAAGGGAAAATTCATAACATAAGAGCAACAACAAATTTGAAAACCCAAGATAGAACATTAGAGGAATTCAATTAAAAGTTACCTAAAGGAGGACATCTTACCAAGGAAATTTTAATTGGATGTTCTGTAGTGGCTGTAGGTCTTAGAATAACAGGTATTGGACTAGCTTGTGATGGAAGAAAAAATATCAGATTACAAAGGGTACTAGACGAGCTTAGAACTAGACAAGATTATGAAAGCTCTAAGGGTAGCTAAAACAGCAATAACGGAAGATCTGAAACTAGAACCCTAACTTTCCCTAATAGTTTCGCCTTAGATTACTTGTTAGCTTGTAGCGCCTGTACCTTAATGAAAGAACACTGTTGTGTTTATATTAACGATACTCAACATGAGGTTTTCTGAGATGTTAAGGCAGCTGAAGCTCACACAAGAGCCACCTGTTGATATCACATATATGAAACCTCAAACTTTGTATATGAAGCTGGAACCATTTTTCACGGTTTGGAAAGACAGAGATCTGATTTCGTGGAGCTTTTCAGGTAACTGGCTTGGAGCTTTTATTAATATTTTTGCTCTAACTTCTAGTTCATTGTGTGGTCTCTGAGATCTTAGAAACTTTTGAGCACCCATCTAAGATAGAACAATTGGCCTCTATTCATCTGGAACAAAAAAAAAAAAGAATGAAAAAGACCTTGTTTCAAAAGAAAAATCAGACAATATTTCTAAACATTCAAACGAAACCATTATGAGATCTAAAGAACTAGATAGCGACCTATCACACATATTTAATTTTTTTTAATTAAAGATTCTGTAGCAGAATCCTGAACAAAAGGGGAGAATGCAAGAGTAAAATTCAATTTCTCAAGGATGGCAGACTTGTTTAAACCTCTGAGAGCAATAGCTGATGAACCATTGCACCGACTTGCCTTGACCTTAGGACTCAAAACCAAAAAAAATTTCCTTCCCAAATCACACAGAGCCTTGTCTTGGTCATCCAGTACTGCTCTAACAGAAATGCCTCAAATGGACGGCTTTAACAAAGAAAAGTTTATTCTTACACAGTCCAAGAGACTGGAAGTCTGAATTCAGGGTGCCAGCTCCAGGAGAATGCACTGTCTCGGTGTCAGCTCTGAAGGAAGAGCCCTGCTTTGCATCGATCTTTCTTTGGTCTGAGAGCATCTCAGCAAAGGAGTCTCAGGTCTGAAGGACATGTTGTACTCTTGCTGCTGTTTTCTTAACAGTATGAGGTCCCCAACTCTTTGCTGACTTCCTTTTCCTCTTATCTTTTGTAGGATAAAATACGGTGCAAGTCACACTCTAGGGAAATTTATTTTACATTGGGGCAGGGAGGCAACCTTAGGAAGGGTGCTGCAGTCCCACCGTAATCCTCCTTAGCATAATCCAGTCTGTTAACCACAGACAGAGGTTAGGATTTACAGCATAGGAGACTCACAAAACAGAGGACAATCACAGATTCCTGGGAACCATGGCCAAGCCAAACTGTTACCCATGTTTTGTGGGGGACACAATTCAATCCATGAGAAACCCTGCCTCAGAGGACTGATGAACAAAATATTTCAGATGGAAGAAGTACTTCTTTGCACAAAGAACATCATTTAATGGCTTAAAATTTTCACTTTGATCAAACATGAATTGCTCTCCCAGGAGAGAAACGTAATTTCTGTCCTGTACCCAGTTATTTACAACATACATCTGTACTGACTTTAATTATAAAAACCTATGTAAAACCCTCTCTTCCACGGCACTCTCAACTTTGAGTGGAGAGTGTTATCCCAGTTTGTAAATTGTGATAAGAATAAACTTCAGTCACTTTCTTAAAATTTAACTCAGTCTTCTATTAATTTTAACAGAGTCTACCAGCCACTCTGTGGGAGAAGGATGAGGCAGTCTTCCTCCATGAACATTTATAGCCTTGTTAACCCCACGGGGCAGGAACTGACAGGAGGGAAAGGAGTAGTGCATCCCACGTAACATTTAGGGTATACTCACACTTTAAAAGGAAACCCTGATGGCATAGTGCTTAAGAGCTATGGCTGTTAACAAAAAGGGTAACCGTTCAAACCCACTGGTGCTCTTAGAAACTCTATGGGACTATTCTACACTACCCTATGGGATTGCTATGAGTTGGAACCAACTCGACGACAACGGGTTTGGTTTCGGTTTTATATACTTAAATTAAAATTCAGGTTGAGAATCATTGCACAACTCAAAGAATGTCATTGATGCACAAACTTGAACTGGTGTTATGTTCTGCTCTGTACATTCTCAACAACAAAAATTAAAATGGATTATATCAAAATCATTTGGTGTTACGTAAAACATTTATTTATTCCTGTATCTCTATTTGCTAAATCTGGCATTTCTACTGCTCACCTCTCTGCCTTCGTCTCCCTCCCCGCTCCTATCTCATCATGCCCTGTCGCCCCATACATACCTTCTTTCAGTTCCCAGAACTTACTGTGTTCCTCCTACCGCAGGGCCTTTGCACACGCTCTTTCGCTGTCATCTCATCATTTCCCTCCCACATGATCTTGTTCAGTTCCACTCATCCTTTACACCTTAGCTGAAAGGTCACTGCCTCCAGGAAGGTCACCAGCATCCCCTGGAAAATCAAGCTCCCATATGTCTTGTCCAAGCGGTTGTACCAGCCGCTTACCCCAGCACTCTGACCCTATTTGGTGACTGGATTCATGATGTCCCTCTCCTCAGATGTCTACTCTTGAGGGGCAGGGATGCTGTCTCTCTTGTCCAGACCCAGCGCGATGAGTGAAGACACTCAGCAAAAAACAACCAAAATGACCCTGTAGTCGCCGAGTCCCTTCCGACTCACAGTGACCTATTGTAATAGAGTGGAACTGTCCCCAGAGTTATCAAGTGTGTGAGATATCAGAACTGCTGATCTTTAGATTAGCATCCTGAGCACTTTACCACTGCACCACCATGGTGACCCTCAGTGAACAACTGTCCAGCAAACAAGGGAGCTGGTCCCTGACCCAGGTGGCAGGGCTCAAGTGGAGGCCAGCCTGCGAGCTCCAGTCGGCACCACCCCCACGGGTGCCGCAGCTACGCCCCCACCCTGAAGGACACTGTGCGTCTCCTTTTTGCTGTGGTGAGTAAGGACTTGGGAGCAGAGTCTGCTTGGCAAAGCTGATTGGGAGAAACCAAATGTGGAAATTCTGGATAAAAACTTAAGGCATTGCAGTACGTTGCTTTTGTTTGTTTGATTTTTAAGTTTTCATTTCCAGGTAGGAAAAAACGTGCTTTCCCTGGATTGAAACATTTCAAGAACTGACGGGGTCAGACAACCGAGCTGGCACAAGCTCTGTGCTGCTTCTTCCACCAGAAACAGTAATGTGTCGACCTTGAACTCCACGCTGTGCAGTAAGTTGGCCTTGACCTGAATACTGCGGGGGCAGTGTATGGAAGCATCCTCCCCCCCCCCACCCCCCGACAGCCCTGGGCCAGAGGGCTCAGCAGGTGAGGAACCACACCCTCAGCCGCAGTCATTCTCCCAAGTCACCAAACGAGCAGCCAGAACCAGGCTGGCACCTGGAACCAAAGAAGTGGTCCTTGTCTCCCGTTCCCACTCCAGACCTGCCCAAAGACACTCAAAACATCAGTTGATATTTAAAGAAACAAGTGAAGGGCTAGTCCACAGGACTGATGGATCACCTCTGATGGAGCCCAGCACAACTAGATGGTGTCCAGCTAGCACCACTGACTGTTCTGGCAGGGATCACAACACAGGGTCCCTGACGGAGCTGGAGAGAAATGTAGAACAAAATTCTAGCTCAAAGAGAAAGACCAGACTTGCTGGCCTGACCGACATTGGAGAAATCCTGAGTGTATGACCCCTGGACACTCTCTCAGCTCAGTAATGTGGTCACTCCGGAGGTTCACCCTTTAGCCAAAGACTGGACAGGCCCATAAAGGAAAATGGGACTAAGGGGCACGCCAACACCAAGGCAAGGACTACAAGGCAGGAGCGGACAGGAAAGCTGGTCCTAGGGACACAAGGTTGAGAAGGGAGGGTGTTGACTTGTTGTGGCATTGTTAACCAGTGCCAGTAAACTGTATGTGTCCTGTTTAATAAGAAATTAGTTTGTTTTGTAAACTTCATTTCAGCCAAAGCCAAGCCAAGTGCCGTCGAGTCGGATCCACCAGTTGCTGTTGAGCAGATTCTAACCCGTAAGGACCCATGCACGTCAGAACAGAAAAAAACCGCAGGATTCTCATCAGGTGATTTCTCAGAAGCAGACCACCAGGGCTTTCTTCCAAGGCATCTCTGAGTGAACCTGAACCACCAACCTTCTGTCTATCAGTAAAGTTCACTCACTGCTTGGACCCAGAGCTCAGCCAGAGGACTCTGCATCTGGTAACTAATTACTGAGCAGGACATTAGTGACTGGTCCTCCACAGATCACAGAGACAACACCCAGGGAAGCAGAAGAGAAAAGCACTTGGGTGGAGAAGAGAGCCATGCAAGAGAATGCTGGTCTTTGTGGCTCATGACCTGAGGCTGAGCACAGCTGGCACAACAGATGTGGGGACACGAGGAGGACATCAGTGTGTCTGGTCTAGGTGACCAGAAATCTGGAGCTGGTGAACCGTGCCTATCAGAGTGAGCAGGGAAATCTTGGAAGGGAGAGAGATGGAGAAGGAGTCCCTTAGTTCTGGCCATATCTCTGCATGCACATGCACCTGCAGCCACACCTACAACAGACACAAAGCTGCCCAGGTCAGACAGACGACAGACACTGGGACCAGAGCTGCCACCCCAGAAACCGCGGAGTCTGAAGTTAAAATTCATCCAAGATCACTGCCTGATAAGGCAAAAGCCGCAGCCACTCATGAGAGGAAAGTAACAGAATTCCAGAATCTCCCCAAGATGACCTTCATAACATCCAGCCCTATTGGCTTCCTCTGGCTCCTGTAATAGAGCTCCACAGACACGATGAGTTAAACAACACACAGTGATTGTCCTGCAGGTCAGAGGTCAGACCCCTAAACTCAGGATGCTGGCAGGGCTGTGATCCTTCTGGAGTGCCTAGAGCAGAATCGGTTTCCTTGTCTTTCCCAGCGTCTAGAGGCTGCCGGCGTGCCTTGTCTGGCAACCCCATGCTACGTCACTCCAAACCCTCTTCCTTCATCACAGCCCCTCCTTTGCCCCTGATTCTCCTGCTTGCTTCTCATGGGGACCCTTCCAATGACACTGATCTCCCCACCTCAAGATCCTTAATGACACATGCAAAGTCTCTTTTGCCAAATCATCATGGGTTAAATTACGTCCCCACAAAATTTGCGCCAATTTGGCTAGACCATGATTCCCAGTATTGTTTGAGTGTTCTCCATTTTATGATCTGATGTAATTATCCTCTTTTTATGATCCGGTGTGATTAGCCTGCGTTTTACATGCGATGTGTTGTAAACCCTAACTTCTATAGGTTAATGAGGGTAAATCACCGTGGGGTGTATCCTGAGTCACAAACTTATAAGTGGGTGTGAGCCAAGTCACACCCTTCCTCAAGTCACCCCTGGCTTGAGTCACACCTTTTATCTTACAAGAGATGAAAAGAAAGAGAAGACGGCAGAGAAGAGGGGCCTTACCACCCCCTTGTGGTATTACTGCTATACCAACACCAGGTGATTAAGACACACATCGACGGTAACATCCTCTCAATTCCAGGTGCTAAGACATAGCCATCTCGGGGGCTAGAATTCTGTTTCCCACACGAAGACCTCATCCAGATATCACTCAACAATTGAAAAACCAAAAATGGAAGGGATTCTTAGAGGAAAAGAAAGTCAACCAATACAAACCAAATGCTGGAACTAGGAAAACCCCGGTGATGCAGTGGTTAAGGCCTGCAGCGGCTCCAGCTGCTCCAGCTGCTCCAGCTGCTCCAGCTGCTCCAGCTGCTCCAGCTGCTCCAGCTGCTCCAGCTGCTCCAGCTGCTCCAGCTGCTCCAGCTGCTCCAGCCACTCCAGCTGCTCCAGCTGCAGTGAGCAGCCCAGAGCCACCAGTTGCTCCTGGGAGTCTCTATGGAGTAGTTCCCCCGTGTCCCATAGGGTCGCTACGAGTTGGCATGGACCTCATGGACTTCATGGGTTCAGTTTGGCTGAAACTATCAACACAAGGATTTTACAGCAGTGATTGTAACTATTCTAAACAAAGAAAAAAAGCAGTGAAAAGATAGAAAATCTCTGAAGAGAATTAGAAAAGACAAAAAAGGACCCTGTTGAAATTCAAAGACTGAAAAGTATAATAATGCAAAATGAAAAGCAAATGTACTGGGTGATCCTTTAACAGCCAAATTAAAAAACAAAACCAAACCTTACGAAAGAGTGAATAGAGTTGAGGGCAGACTGATAGAAATTATCCAGGTTGAAGAAATCCTGGCAGAGCAGTGGTTAAGAGCTACGGCTGCTAACCCAGAAGTCAGCTGTTTAACTATACCAGGCATTCCTTGGAAACCCTATGGGTAGTTCTACTCTGTCCTGTGGGATTGCTATGAGTCACAATCAACTTCATGGCACTGGGTTTGGGTTTTTTATCTGATGTGAAAAAGAGAAAAAAACAACAATAAAAAAAAAAGAACAGAGCCTCTGCAGCCCACCCAAATGGTCATGAACGGTCCTTCACACAGGTCAGTGGAACCCTAGAAGGAGATGAGAGACTGAGAATGGGAGAGAAATAGTATTTGTAGAAATAACAGCCAAAACATTTCCAAATTTGCTGAAAGGCAAAAAGGTTATGAAGCCAGATGTCCAATAAACTGCAAGCAAAATAAACACAAAGAAACCCAGAGCAAACACAGCACAGTCTAACTGTAGAATGCCTACTCAGAGAACACAACTGGAAAACCAGGAGAGAAAAACAAACGTTGCTTACGGGGAAACAGGGACTCCAGTAATGGCCAGCTTCATATTGGGAATCATGCAGACCAGAGGCTGTGGAAGAACATCTTTAAAGTGATGAAAGAAAAAAAAATTATCAGACAGTTGCAAACATAGCGAAAGAGTGAAGGCAATAGCTTAGCCAAACCTGTACAGAGTGCCTGTCTAGGGCACACTGTGCTCTCTTAAGGTGTATCTGAATGGGATCACAGACCATGAACAAAGAAGACAGCTGAACTGACGCCTTTGAATTGTGGTGCCGGAGAAGAATGTTGAATGTACCCTGGACCGACAAAGGAACAAACAGATCTGTTCTGGAAGAAGTACAACCAGAGTGCTCCTTGGAAGCCAAGTTGGCGAGACTGTGCTTCACATACTTTGCACATGCTGTTAAGAAGAATCAGTCCCTGGAGAAGGACTTCACGCACAGTAGGGTGTACGGTCAGTGGAAAAGAGGAAGACCCTCCGCAAGGTGGACTGACACAGCGGCTGCAAAGACAGGCTTAAGCATAAAAACGACTGTGGACACAGCACAAGATCAGGCAGTTTCATCTTGTTTTTCATAGGGCCACTGTGAATCAGAACCAACTTGACAGCCCCTACAACAACAAATGGGATCGGATGAGCATAGTAACTCAAGAGATTAGATGGGGTCTTAGAAGACAGTGAGTTTACGTACGTTAGTGGAGAAGGAACAACTCAGAGAAGGAGGGTGCAGATGGTTACCTGACTCCAAGAAAGTAGCCGGTGTCTCTGAATTGTACATGCAGAATTTTTCCGATTGGTGGATGTTCTCAACAACAACTCCCAAAATAAAATAAATTAAAAAAAAAAAAGGCAAGAAAGCAAAATGTAGTCCTAGATAAAAGGAAACTAAGGATGTTTGTGGCCAGCAGACCTGCATAGCACACAAACAATCAAATAAAAAATAAATAAAAGAATTGCTTCAGCCTGAAGGGAAACGACATTGTTGGAGACTCAGATCTTCAGCAAAAAGGAAATGACAAATACATGGGTGTCTCTAAGGGACAATGATCTTTTTTCTCTAATTTTTCTAAAAAGCATATAACCATCTAAAGAAACAATTATAATATTGCCTGGTTGCAATTATAATGGCTTTTATATAAATAAAACATAACAACTATAACAAAAAATGAAGAGATGAACCAACATAATGACAAGAGCTCTACATTTTACATAAAGGGTTGCAGTTTTCACAGTAAACAGACCGTGGAGAGGTAAGGATGGATGTTATAATCTCTTCAGCAAACACTAAAAAATAACACAGAAAAAGATAGCTATAAATTCAACAGGAAAATTAAGATTAAAAAAATGGAGGTAATCCATGAAAAAGGGAGGAGACAAAGAAACAAGCAAAAGACCAAGTAAGTAAATCAGAAAAATAATAAGTAAACACAAACTTAATCATATGAATAATTAAGTTAAACATTAATGAAATACATACTCAAATTAAAAGACTGTATTAATATCAGATAAGATAGATTTCAAGACAAAAATATTATCAAAGGTGAAGATGAACATTTCATATTAATAAAAGGAAACAGTTTGTCAGAAAGACATAGTAATCAGCAATGTGTAGGCACCTAATAACAGTGTTTCAAAAAACAGCAAAATCAAGGGAGAAATAGATCATTCCTCTGTTACACTGGAGATTTTAACATCTCGCAGCAATAAATCAAACAACTAAACCAAAAAGAATCACACAGATCTGTCACCATCAACCACCAGACTTAACTGGTATTTTAGAACACTGCACAAAATGGCTAAGCTGTCAGCTGATAATCAAAAGGTCAGAGGTTTGAATCCACCAGATGCTCCGCAGGAGAAAGTTGTAACAATCTGCTTCCATACAGATTACAGCCTTAGAAGTCCTATAAGGCAGCTCTACTCCATTCTAGAGGGTCCTATGTGTCAGAACCAACTTGACAACAATGAGTTTTTGTTTTGTTTTGTTTTTAATATGCAACAACAGTATAAAACACATTCTTCAAAGTGCACATGGTTCATTTACAATAACAGACCATACTCTGGACCAGAAAACAAAGCTCAATAAATGTAAAAATTTGAAATTATACAGAATATGTTCTCAGATAACAAAGGAATTAAATTAGAAACTAGTAAGAAAAGGTAACTGGAAAAATCTCAAATATTTTTAAAATAAACGTGGTTCTAAATAATCCATAGGCAAAGTGGAAATTACAGAGGAAGTAAAATATTTGAATTTAATGAATGTGAAAATACAATACATCAAAATTAGAGTCATTCAGCTAAAGCAGTTCTTGGAGGGACATCTATAGCTATAAATAGTTATATAAGAAATCAAATGCATTTCAATCATACATACAAGTTCCCATTCTAAGAAATTAGGGAAGAAAAGGAGCAAACAAGCCAAAAGCAAGAATAAGAAAGAAAATAATGAAAATGAAACAGAAATGAAATAGAAAAAAGAAAAATAACAGAGGAAATCAATGAAATTAAAAGCTAATGCTCTGCGAAGAGCAACAAAATTGATCAGCCTGAACTACTAAAAATATTTTAGAAAGAGAAAGGAGACATCACTACGTACCCTATAGTCATTAAATGGATTTTCAAGAACTATTATGACCACCTATATGTCCGTATATTGGACAAACTCAGAAGCATAAATTTATACTCCCTGCAGGATAAGGCTGAGACTGGACTTCTCTAAGATTTCACCTTCATACCTCATTTAGCTTCTGCTTCCTCACCTTGCTGCCTCTACTGTCTCCCCGGTTTCTCTGTGGCACACATCTGTAATAAGTCGCTGGCATATATATGCTTACTTCTAGAGAACCCACCCTAAGGTAAAATGCTGTTGGGTGGTGTGGTGTCAATTCTGACTCCTGGAAAGCCCATGGGATGGCATTAAACTGCCCCTTAGAACTCTCTTGTCTGTAATCTGTACAGCTGAGCAGACCACCAGGTCTTCCTCAGGACCCCTGAGTGGCTTTGAACTGGTGACCTTTTGTTTAGCATCTGAGCACTTAACTATGCACAACTGGAGCTCCTTAACATAGTGGAAAATAAATATCCCAGTTATTTGCGGTTCAGAGTGATAGCTACTAGCCACACATGGCCACTGAAATGTAAGTGATAACTACATTAAACTGGAAGGTCAGTTCCTCAGCTGCACAGCCACATTTCAGGTGCTCAGTAGCCACACGTGGCTCATCACTACAGGGTCAGACAGGGTGGAAGGAACATTCTCATTATCATACTTCTGTGACACTAGACGCGGCTCTATCAGACAAGGTTAGGAGAGCCCAAGAAAGCACCACTGGATGACAGTGAAACACAGAAGTTCCCTGGACACATTCCAGCACTGTGAGGGATGGAGCACCCAGGATTAGGGCTGGAGACAGTCTCAGAGGATAGCTACGTCAATTGGCATCACGTAGTTTGTCAAGAAAACGTTCTACTTTCCACTTTGGAGAGTCATATCTTGGGTCTGAAAAGCTTGCGAGTGCCATCTAAGATAAACCCATTGGTACCATCCCATCCAAAGCCAAGGAGAATGAAGAAAACCAAAGACACAGGAAAATACTAACCCAAAGGACTAAAGGGCCACCAACCAGAGACACTACCAACCTGAGACCAGAACTAGATGGTGCCCATCTATGACCAGCGGCAACACAACAGAGAGTCCCAGACAGGATGGGAGAAAAATGTTGACTGAATTCAAGCTCATGAAAAAAGGCCAGTTGACTGGTCTGTCAGAGACCAGAGGAACACCAGAACTATGGTCCTTGGACAATATGCTAGCCAGGACTGAAACAACACCTAAAGTCTGGTTTTCAGACAAAGAATGGACGCCCATGACATGAAAAGTAGCACTCCTGACAGGTGCTTCTTAGTTCAGTGCTGCTAGTAGCCTGTAACCAAATGGGCAACTCCTGTCCAAAAGCAAGATGAGAAGGCAGGAAGGGACTGGAACTCGGGGAGCAAACACAGGGAACAGGAGATAGCAGGAAGAGTGTGCTGTCATGTTACGGGGATTGCAACCAATGTCCCAAAACAATACGTGGATAAATTTTTGAATGAAAATTTCCAAAAAAATAAAGAGATCAGGGCTGTGGAAGGAGTCACAAGGTGTTGTTATTGTCTGTCAGTGGCAGATGAAGCCATAAATATCACTGAAAGGACCCCAAGCCCTGCTCACCTGAAGGTAAAAAATACATAAGTAACCAAAACAAACAAAAAGAAACCTTGCCCTTGAGTTGATTCGAACTCATAGTGACCCACAAGTAACTGCACCGATCATTTCTTGCCACGCGTCCTTTGGCTGCCCACAGAGAGTACCAGAGTTCCCGACGCCCAGTCCAGCTGCAGCACCACACGTTGCTGTGTGAGCCTGCAGTCCCTACTTTTTGCTGAGATGAAATAGATCACTACTCACTAAATGAAGAACCAGAAGGAGAGATGTATAATTTCCTCCTTTAGCCTGTCAGTCCCATCATTCATATAGATGTGATTTAGAAAGGCAATCTTTTTCTCTCTGCCTGGGAGCTAATTGAGTTTGTATCTACAAGCTGACAAGCAAATGCCTTCCCCCTTGCTTTTCCTCAACCCTGCATCCCGCTGACGCTGTCAACCAGCGTGCAGTCACAGCTCCAGCTCAAAGGATGATCCAGCCGCCCTCGGGGCACTGACCTGCACTGGAGTCTTGGTATTTTTGTCTGTTTATTGGGCAGTAGTTAGGAGTCCTGATGCCACAGTGGCCAAGTGCTCTGCTGGTAACTGACAGGTCAGCTGTTTGAATCCACCACGTGTTCCTTAGGGAAGTTCTGTTACATTCTATAGGGTCACTGCGAGTCACAATCAACTTGAGGGTGCACAGTCAGGTGCCAACTGTTGCAATAACAACAGTCAGGGGCACAGAGGCTGCATTCAAGGCAACCTGGATAATAATTTCGGCTTAGCGGCTCAGCAGCTGGAAGGCCTTCGGTGTATCACTTAATGGTTTGAGACTCAATTTCTTCATCCATGGCTTGGAAATTACAAAAGTCCTCACCTCGCTAAGCCCCTGGATATGATGACCCTTAAAATTTCCTGAAGGTGGAGTGGAAGGCAGCTAAGCGCCCACAGGAGCACAAGAGTGGGCAAGGGCGAGAGCGGAGTTCCTGGTTTGTGCAGCCAAGCTCCATCCGCCGGGAGGCATACGTACTGACTCTCTACCAGGCCCAGAGGAGGCACTGGGGGTGAAGAGAACCAGTCAGGTTTGCAGAGAAGACCCATAAGTAGCCAATGTGCGTGTGAAAGAATGCTCAGAGTGACTAGTCACTATCAAGCTCAGTTCTTCAGAGTCGGGTCCCACTCTCGGCATCCCTCGGACAGAGTAGAACTGCCCCACAGGGTTTCCAAGGAGCAGCCGGTGGCTTTGAACTGCCAACCTTTCGGTTACCTGCCCAGTTCTTCCGCACTGCACCACCGGGGTTCCCGCTAGTGAGGAGCGAGATGCAAGTCAGAACCTCAGTGAAGTGTCACTTCGTCCCCACTGGGACGGCTACTGTCAAGAGGTCGCGTCCAGTCGTTTCCATCTCACGGTGACGCTGCATGCCAGTACATGGAACACTGCCCAGTCCTGCCCCTCCCCACCATCACTGTGACCGCTGAGCCCACTGTTGCAGCCACTGGGTCAGTCCATCTTGTTGAGGGCCTTCCTCTTTTCTGCTCACCCTCTACCTCACCGTGAGACGGAAACCCCGGTGGTGCAGTGCGGAAGAACTGGGCCTACGGTTTGAATCCGCCAGGCACTCTTTGGAACTTATGGAGCAGTTCTATTCTGCCTTATAAGGTCACTATGAGTCAGAATTGACGAGATGGCATGGGGTTTGCTTTTTTGCTTTTGTGGGTCAAGGGGATATTTTTGCTTTTTAACACCTTAACAAGGTCTTTTGCAGCAGATGCACCCAATGAGGTACGATGTTTGATGTCCTGATGGCCGTTTCTGTGGGCGCTGATCGTGGACCCCAGTGAAGGGCAATCCCTGACAGCTTCAGTCTTTCCTCCGTTTACCACGATATGCTTCATTGGCCCCATTGTGAAGATTTTTGTTTTCTTTGGGTTGAGGCGTAATCCCTGCAAAAGGTTGTACGCTTTAAGCTTCATCAGCATTTCAAGTCTTCCTCACTTTTGGCAAGCGAAATTGCGGCATCTGTATACAACAGATCGTTAACGAGTCTCCCCTAATCCTGATGTCCTATTCATATCCTACAGTCCAGGTCTCAGATTAGTTACTCAGCATAGAGACTAAGTGTTATGAAAGGGTACAACCCTGATAAGCATCTTTTCTGATTTCAAACCAAGCAATGTTCCTTTCTTGTTCTGGTGACTGCCTCTTGGTTTGTGTACAGTTTTCAGAAGAGCGCAGCTAAAATTTCTGGAATTCCCATCTGCAACGCCGTGTATTGCTTTTGTGTGGTCTTTCCTACATGGTCTTCTGACTCCCATTCAAGTAATAAAGCAGGACTGTGCCAAGAGGGCAACTGTGGCCCACCAAAGGGACTGGTCGATTCTGCTGTCCCATGAGGCTTGAAGTGAGCCATCCAGGAGCAAGAGAGAGAAAGAGGATCAAGTACCACCAAGGAAGAATGACCAGGAGTTGGGAGAGCATCCTACGGACTTGGGATCCCTGCACCAAGTAGCTGCTGAAACCAGAAGACAGAGACAGAGAGAGAGCCATATGCCTGAAAGCAGTGGCCGGAGAGACCAGCAGGAGACAGCGCACTGGGATTCCCGGCCCATGGAGAAAGAAAGTTGAATGCCTGGGGTACCTCTTGCCACCTATCAGTAGGGTTAACAGAACATAACACCTGCTGGAGCTGGAAGCAGGCAGAGGGCCACAGGAAGACGTGTCCGTGAGCATGGATGGCTGGGCAGAGGCCGTCCTGGTGGAAGACCTGCATGCCCAGTGTTCCTGGTCCTAATAAATCCCACAATCATGAGTGCTGTCTGTGAGTTCTATGTGACCCCTGCAGTGAATTATCAAACCCAGCAGAGAAGCAAAGAGAGCCTTGGGGTGAGGAAGGGGGGCAGTTGGTGTCAGACTTGCTAAAGGCGGCAGAGAGAGGAGGCACGTCTGGCTTCTTTCACAGGAATCACCCTGGCTGACTCTCCCTCCCTCCTTGGGAAGGTAGAGGAGACCAGACATTGCCCTCTCACCCTTTTTAAGCCATTTTTCACCAAGTTATCCATAATCTGTTATGATCCACATGGTCGAATGTCTTTGTGTAGTCAGCAAAACACAGGCAAACGTCTTGCTGGTATTCTCTGCTTTCAGCCAAGATCCCTCTGACATCAGCTGATATCCCTCTTTCCACTTTCTCTTCCAAATCTGGCTTGAGTTTTTGACAGTTTCCTGCTAGAACATCATACAAAAAATAGTTAAGAGTTGGTGAGGATCTGGAGGAATAGGAACTCTCATGCAATGCTGGCAGAAATGTGAGAAGATGCAGCCACTACAAAAGCAGTTTAGTAATCCCTTAAAAGTTAAATGTAGCATTACCACAGCGAAAACACTGCCCTCCACTTGATTCTGACTCAAAGTAACCACAACTGAGGAGAATGTTGCATAGAATTTCCAAGGAGTGCCTGAGGACTTGAACTGCTGACCTTTTGGTTAGCAGCCATAGCGCTTAACCACTATCCCACCTTACGATCTGGCGATCCCGCTCTTTGGTGTATACCCAAAGAACTCAAGACGGAAACTCAAACAAGCTCTTGTACACTAGTGCTCACAGCAGTACCCTTCACAACAGCAGAAGGGAGGAGAAAACACCCCAAATGTCCACCAACAAGTGAATGGACGAACAAATTGTGGTGCCTTCGCGCTGTTCTTGGTAGTTGCTGTCAGGACAGTTTGCGCTCATGGACTCACACTTAACAGAATAAACTGTTGTCTGGCCCTGGGCTGTCCTCACAGTCCCTGAGCCCGCTGCCACAGCCTCTGCGTCAGTCATCTTGTTGCGGGTCTTCCTGTTTTCCAGTGGTCCTCTACTTTACCATTAATGATGTCCTTCTCTAGGGGTTGGTCCTTCCTGATAATACATCTACAGCAAGTGAGACAGAGTCTTGCCGCCTCTCAGTTCTAAGGAACTTTCTGGCTATACTTCTTTTAAGACAGATGGTTGTATTTCTTCCAACACAAATAGCCACATGATGGAATATTATTCATCAACAGAAAGGCACAATGGTCCCCGGACAGTCTGCAAACCCAGAACTGAAGTCATTCCCAAAGCCCACTTTTCAGTCAAGCAGTAGACAGATGTATAAAACCAAAAAATAACACACATGAGAAATGTGCTCCTCAGTTCAGTCAAAATGTGAGACCAGACAGGCAACTTCTGCCCCAAAGCAAAATGAGAAGGTAAGAAGGGCAGGAGCTAGATGGAAGATTGTATGGGACCGGGCATGAAAAGCGGACCGGGGATGAAACTGGGGAGAGGGGGCGCAGTGGCTTGTGGGGATTGCAACAGTGTTACAAACAGTCTGTGTACGAATTTTTGAATGAGAAACTATCTTGAGCTGTAAACTTTCACCTAAAGCAAGACACTTAAAAAAGAAAAAGAAAAAAGAAAGAAAGTACTGGAACATTTTACAATATAGATAAATCTCAAAAATATTATGCCAAAGGAAAGAACCCAGACACAGAAGGCCACATATTGTATGATTGCAGGTAAGTGAAACATGCAGAACAGGTGAACGGGACACAGAACCGAGCTGGGTCGTCTCCAGTGGGCCAGGGTAACCGGGGGAGGGGGTGACGGGAGGGCTGCTTAATGGATACCTCGTTTTCTTCTGCACTGAGCCCTAAGGTAAACCACGGACCATGGGTTACACTGCTGCTGCTGCTGCTGAAGGTGCTCTTGGGCTGGTTTCAACTCCGAGGGACCCCATGTGACAAAACAGGGAGCTGATCCCCTGGTCTTTCTCCTGTGAAGCCCGGGGTGGGTTTGAATGGTCAACCTTTCCTCAGCTGTAAATAACGGCGTATCAGTATGACTCCATCAGTTATTACAGATGCAGCACAGGAACGCAAGGTGCAAACCGGAGGGGGACAGCAGACGACGGAGCTCAGGCCGGTGTGGAAGCGTTCTGCACTTTCTGCAAACCTGAGACTGCTCTAAAAAACAGTGTCTTAATTTTATTTTAATTGATATCACAAAAAAAGTAAAAAGTAAAATTAGATAGTGACTGTCATGGAAAGATGACAAGTTACCATTTCACAACTTACTTTTCCTTTCTTCTTTTTCTTTTTTTTTTTTTTTTTGCTTAATATGTGTAGCACGGTGACATTTCCATGTAAAGTAAAATGGCGTGTCAGAGTGCACACATGCACGCACTCACCGTCACCCCTGTGAGGGTGGGAAGGACACACGTCAAGTTGTAGGGAGATGTGCAGGTCAGGTGGGGTAAGCTCTCTTCACTCCACTGTCCTCGCTTCTACAGGTTTTCATTTTTTATAATGAGCATGCATTTACAAAATACTTATGTACGAATTTGGAGGAGGAAATCATACAGCTTTAAACACAGCACCATCATGCAGAGAGACGGGAGCCCAGGGCTGGTAAGGGGTTGGGGAAGTCAGCCAAAGGGGGCAGCAGTCAGGGAGGGCTTCCTGGAGGAGCAGGTGCTGGTGCTCTTGTAAGCTGTGCTCTCCCCCTTGGAGTCCCAGGGAAAGGCCTTCCTCTTGGTCTTCCCTGCTTATCCCTCAAGGGGGTGCAAAGCTGGCAGGACCTGTCCATGCAGCTAGGATTCCCTGGGCCCAGATAGAAGGCGAGCCCCGTGTCTACACATACCAAAAAGCCCTGGCTTTCTTCCTCCTCTCCCCCAGCTGTGGCCACCCCTCTCCTTTATAATAACAGCAATTTTATATTAATTAATAAGAGCCATCGTGTGCCCGTGCTGCTGAAGTACCTCACTTGTCTGAACTTTTTTTTCTTGTAAAGATGAATACTCTTATGATGATCATCAACCCAGGTTCACAGATGAGGAAACTGTGGCACAGAGAGGCTGAGTGATTTGTCTGAGGTCACACAGCATCAAAGTAGCAGAGCTGGGATTTGAACCCACATACGCTGGCATCTCCATTGGGATACTTACGACTCCCGGGCCGCCTTTTCCTAGCTGCTTGCTTACTGGCTCCCCCTGGTCCCCTTAAGTCCCCTCCCTCCACCATTGCTCTCCCTCTTCCTGCCTCCCCTCCCTTGATCTCCCAGACTGGCGCTGAGGAAAGGTCACTTCCTTCTGCAGACCACGCACATTCTAGCTGGCTCAGGTCCCTGATAACAAGTCTCCCCCTAAACCTTTTAAAATTTATTTACTTAATTAAAAATCTCCCAGCAACCCAACATGCCCCCAAAGAGTTCCTATTTCAATCAACACACAGGCCCAGGGCAGTCCACCTGAGCAGGACAGCCCCCACCCCGGGAGCATCTCCCGCCAAGCCCTGGGGGTGGGCGATGGAGCAGTCAGCGACAGTCCGCAGAGTCAGCCAGCCGCTTTTCCAGCCCAGGAACAGCCGCTCAGAGCCTCCTTTTTAATTAACTCCCTCTCGCAGGCAGCCAGGGCACGTGGGCAAACTTCCGTGTGACTTCACCGTGTAGCCAGGGCACATCCCCGTTTGCTTTCCAAGAATAGAAGCAGGGAGATGGCAGGAGGGAGGAGGCAGGAATCTAAAAACGTATTTGCAGCCCAGCACAAAACAACTCGGCCCAGGAGAGGAAGAGAAGCAACACACACACACACACACACACACACACACACACACACACACACACACACACACGCAGCCAGCCAAGCCCGGTGGGTCCTATCTGTTGTATCCCTGGGTGTGAGACGCAGTGCCTGGCAGTCAGCCCAACTGTCTGGCAGGGAGGGAGAGGGGGAGGGGGCACTGCTCATCCAGGGAGCCTGGCAGCTGGGGACACCCATGGGAGTCTGGGATTATTTTCTAGCTGGTTGGTTTTCTCCAATCCACAAAGGTGACTCATGGGCTTCCAGGCTGGGCTCAGAAGTTCATGAGAGCCCCTAGATGTGGTACAAACTTCCAGAGATCTGGAAGCCAGATGCCTATGTGGAGGTGGGGAGAAGGGTGGGGTGCAGCTATCAGTTACCCCGATCCCCACTGGGAAGTCTGCTGCTTAAGGGAAGACAGAGAGAGGCAGATCTAGCTACTAACAACAGCAAACCAATCCTAACAACAGCGACATGACCGTAACAACGGCCACTGTTTTCTGAAGGAGTCAAGGCGGCGCAGTGGTTACGTCCTGCGCTGTAACTAAGGGGTCAGCAGGTTGGGCCCGCCAGCTGCTCTGCGGGAGGAAAGATTCCAAAACCCAAACCCAAACCCGCTGCTGTCCGGTAGATTCTGAGTCATAGCAACCCCATAGCAGAGAATGGCACTGCTCCACAGAGCTTGCACGGCGTGCCTGGCTGATTCAAACCGCTGACCTTTAGGTTAGCAGACGTAGCACATAACCGCCACTCCACCAGGTTTCCCTGTAAAGATCACATCCTGGGAAACCCCGCGGCGTCGTTCTACTCTGTCCTCCAGGGTCGCTGTGAGGTAAAATCCACTCAGCAGCACACAACAATGACAACAGCTGCAGATTTCCTTATCAGCAGCTATTCTGAACTCTTGTAAACCTCACCAGCACCAGGCAAGAGGTCAGCTATTCTTGGTCCCATTCTGCTGATGAGGAAAATCAAGACTCAGGAGCTTCTCACAGGCCCAGGTTCACACACTCAGGCTGGGGCACACCAGAATTTGCACTGTGTGGGCCACCTGCACAGCCAGGGTCCTTCATGACCTTGCCGTGTCACCTCCTTAAAAGCCACTGCGCCATCTGGTTGCCTTCTGCCTGCAGCAGCGCCCCCTGGGAGGGGCCTGCCTCACTGGTGCCGTGAGTCAGACTGGTCACTTCCAGCGATAAGATTCTCCAAGGGGTCCTTGGACCCTGCGCTGAATGACAATCACCAGGAAGTGAGAATATTCTGCCCATCAATCCTCTTTCCAACTCTCTGATCAGCCCTGTCAAGAAGAAAGTCTCAGCTGTGCGCTAACTTGCCCTTTACGTCTCCCTAACGCCTGTTCATCTCCCCGATAACAAAGACAGCAGGTTTGGCCCTCAGGTGTTGTGGTCACTGTCCGTGGCTGTCTCAGTTACCTCGCTCTGCTGTAACAGAGACACCGTACGTGGATGGCTTCAGCAAACAGAAATGTATTCTGTTACAGCTTAGGAGGCTAGAAGTCCATATTCAGGGTGCCAGCTCCCAGGGAAGGCCTTCTGTCTCTGCTGGTTCTGAGAAAAGGTCCTTGGCATCAACCTTCCCCTGGTTTAGGAGCCTCTCAGTGTAGGGACCCCAGGTCCAAAGGATGTGCCCCAGTCCTGGTTCTTCTTTCCTAGAGGCCTGAAGTACCTCACCTGTCTGAGCATGTCTCTTTCACATCTCAAAGTATATTGAGACCCCAGACACAGCCTGATCCAATAGAATGTGTCCTGCCTCATTAACGTAACTACCTCTAACCCTGCCTCATTATCATTCACAGAGGGTAGGGTTTACAGCACATGGGATAATTGCATCTAATCACACAGTGGAGAACAACCACACAGTACTGGGAATCCTGGCTCAGCCAAGTTGACATATATTTTAAGGGGACACAATTCAGTACATGACAGTTTTCTTTGTGTTTAGTTGTCCGGTCGCCACCTACTAATAGCAAGCAACCGAGATTTTTCTTTTGAGACACTATACACTACTCACTTTTAAAATAAAGTGTAGAAGTTTCCAAGACACATCCAAAAGCTTTGAGCGACAGAGTTACTGGGCTGAGAGCTGGGGACCACGGTCTTGGGGAACATCTAGGTCAGATGGCATAACATAGTTCACAGAGAGATGAAATAAAGAAATTCACGGATTCCAATGAGAATGAAAACACTTCCTACCAGAACCTATGGGACACAGCCAAAGCAGTGCTCAGAGGTCAGTTTCTCTCCATAAATGCACACATCTGGATGGAAGAAAGAAACTAAATCAAAGAACTGACCCTACAGCTTGAACAAGTAGAGAGAGAACAACAGAAGAACCCCTCAGGCACCAGAAGAAACGAGATCATAAAGATCAGAGCAGAACTAAACAATTTAGAGAATAGAAGAACAATTGAAAAAAAGTGAAAAGACTAAAAGCTGGTTTTTTGAAAAGATCAACAAAATTGACAAACCATTGGCTAAATTTACTAAAGAAAAACAGGAAAGGAAACAAATAACCCAAATAAGAAATGAGAGAAATGAGAAATGATCCAGCAGAAATCAAAAATATCATAGCTGAATACTAAGAAAGACTGTACTCTAACAAATTTGAAAACCTAGAGGAAACAGACAAATTCCTTGATTCATATCACCTACCAAAATTATCACAAGGAGAAGCAGAACAACTTAATAAACCCATCACAAAGGGAGAGATTGAAAAAGTCATCAAAAAACTGCCAACCAAAAAAAAAGCCCAAGCCCAGATGGCTTCACTGCAGAATTCTACCAAGCTTTTAGAGAAGAGTTGTCTCCAGTACTGCTGAGACTATTTCATGGTATAGAAAGGGATGGAGTACTCCCAAACTCATTCTCTGAAGCCAGCATAACCCTGATACCAAAACCAGGGAAAGACCCAACAAAAAGGAGAACTACAGACCAATGTCACTCATAAATCTAGATGCAAAAATCTTCAACAAAATTCTGGCCAATAGAATACAACAACATATCAAAAATACAATCCATCACAACTAAGGTGGATTCATACCAGGGATGCAAGTCTGGTTCAACAACAGAAAAACAATTAATGTGATCAACTGCTTAAGTACCACAAAAGACAAGAATCGCCTGATCTTGTCTATTGATGCACAGTTCATAGAGAAACTTTCCTGTAGTCTACTGTGACAAATAGTATCCAGGGTCCTGTATGTTTCGGAGCAACTACCTAAGATACGTCTGTTGGTCCCATCATGTCCGGAGCAAAGGAGAATGAAGAAAACTAAAGACACCGGGAAAATGCTGGTCCAAAGGACTCACAGTCCATATGAACCACATCCCACACCAGAAGAAGCCCAGAAGAACTCGATGGTGCCCAGCGACCGCCCAGAAGAACCAGATGGTGCCCAGCGACCACCCAGAAGAACTCGATGGTGCCCAGCAACCACCCAGAAGAACCAGATGGTGCCCAGCCACCACCAACAACCAGCTTGAAAGAACTAGCAGAAGACAGGGCTCCAGACAGAGCAGGAGAAAAATGTGGAACACAACGCAAATTAACAAAACCAAACTAAAAAAAGCAGACTTCTGGTCCGACAAAGACTGGAGTGACTCGTGAGCTGTGGCCTCCTGGACATCCTGATGACTTAGAAAGAAGCCAAAGAAGCAAAGATTAGATGGGCCTGTAAAATAAGCCACAACCCACATTAGGAGCGCACCCCTTGGTTGAGTCGAGTATACGAGACCCAATGGGAACCTTCTGTAAAGACAGGAAAGCAAGAAGAGACAGGCAACCTGGACGAGTGGACACAGGGAACCCAGGCTAGAAGGGGAAAGGAGGACACTGCTGACACATTGCAGGGACTGCAACTAATGTCACAGAACAATTTGTGCATAAAATTTTGAAGAAGAAACTAATTTTCACCTGAAGCACAATCAAAATTTATGTTGAAAAGATCTTTTTTAAAATTGTGCTTGAAATGAAAGTTTACAATCCAAGTCAGCTTCTCATACAAAATCTTACACACTTATCGCTCTGTGACCCTAGTTGTCCTCCCTACAATGTGACCGCTGACTCCCATCCACTTGGCATTTGCAAGTCCTGTCAAGCAGCCCCTGTCCGCTTCTGCCCTCTCATCCCGCTTCCAGAAAGGAGCTACCCTTTTACTCTCATGGATCTACTTGACCCAACGAGCACACTCATCACCAGGACCGTTTTACGCCTTACAGCCCATTCTAATCTTTGTCAGAAGAAATGGCTTCAGCAATGAGTGGTTTTAATCCTGGGCTAACACAGAGTCTGGAGTCCGTGTCTCCTGGGGTCCTTTCAGTCTGCCAGACCATCACGTCTTGTCTTTGTACACGGATCTGAGTTTTGCACCCCACTTTTCTTCTGTTGTTTCAGGGACTGTCTGTTGTGTGTATCAGGGTGGTCCTTGGTGGTAGCTGGGCACCATCCAGTTCTCCCAGTATTGGGCAATGGAATCTCTGGTTTATGTGAACTTTTCTGTCTCTGGGCTCATATTTTCCTTAAGTCTTCAGCATTCTTTGGTGGCAGAGTGGATTAAGTACTATGTCTACTAACCAAAAGGTCGGCAGTTCAAATCCACCAGGTGCTCCTTGGGATCTCTATGGGGAGTTCTACTCTGACCTACAGGGTTGCTATGAGTCGGACCCAATGTGACAGCAAGGACTTTTGGGTTTGGGGCATTCTTCATACTCTAAAGCAAAATTGAATGTCAATAAATTAAGTTTTTAGAATAAGTTGAAATTTCTAGGTAGATACTGAAACATTTAAGCAGGAAATGACATGATGTCTGGAATTTATGCCAGTAACTGGATGGAAGAAGAGTGAGGATTAAACAAGGTCAGATATGAGTTGAAAAATTTTGAAGCTGAGCGATAGGCTACACAGAGGTTTTGAATATTAATCAGGCTACTTTTAAATGTTTTTAAAATTTCTATCAAAAAATATTTTTTTAATGCTAAATTGTAAGTGATCTGTTTTAAAGAAAAAGATTAAGTAATAAAAAAGGAGTCCTGCAGCTCAAAGATTCTGCTAACAGAGAGGCTGAGGATGCTAACCCACCCAAAGGCTCCTTGGGAGAAAGATCTGGGGATCCGCCTATGTAAAGATGACAGCCAGAAACAGCTCTGTGGGGCAGTTCTACTCTGTCACATGGGATCACTGTGAGTCAGCATCGAGCCGGCACACCCCGAAACAACAGTGTAAGTGGTACCCAGCAATCCTGACACTAATGAGGTAACATCCACTGTGTGAGGGACGCTGGCATGTGACACACCTCCCACACTGCAGGTCAACTTTTCACCTTCTAGGCAGCAAGGGGAAGTGGGGTGCACCCTCCTGCCCCTTCCCCTGGGCTTTCTCCAGTTACCCTCCTGGTGGGGTCCCTGGTGAGGTCTTCTCACGGCGTCCTCGAGAGAGAAGGCCTTTTTATCTTTCCCCTTAGACAATATGAAAGTGCAGTGTTGCTAAAATGATCCACATTAGGGGTAAACAGGCCTGGCTGGAGGCAGGGTGGTTGTGGGGTGCTGTATCTCAGGGTTTGTGCGGAGGTCACCCGTACGCCATGACTGCAGACCCCGCAGCTTCCTGTGGACCGAGAGTGTCAGTCTCCTTGGGCTTCCCGGAGCTCAGGACAAGACGGACTCCCCAGAGGACAGCCAGCCGTCCCCTTAGGGGCTCTGGAAGTTGGGCCAAAGGGACCTCAGCGGAGACCACGAGCCTGTGTACTAAGATGTGGGGATCTGAGGACCGCAATCCAGAATCTCAAATTTGCATCTGTTCCCTCAGGCTTTCGCCAACAGGGCTCCTGTTGAGCCAGTTCTGACTCATAGTGACCCTACAGGACAGAGAAGAATCTCCCCACAGGCTTTCCAAGGTTGTGATCTTTACAGAAGCAGACTGTCACGTCTTTCTCCCAAGATGTGACGGGTGGGTTCAGTTAGTGGCCGATCACTGAATCTTTGAGACACTAGAGTTCGTTGGGATTGCTCTGCAGTTGTTAGGTGCTGTCAAGTAAAGAAGACCAAAGAGCTGACGTCTTTGAATTGTGCTGTCGGCAAAGAATACTGAACGTACGTACCATGGACCGCCAGAAGAGCACACAAGTCTGTCTTGGAAGAAGTCCAACCAGAGTGCCCCGTGGAAGCAAGGATGGCAAGACTGTGTCTTACACACTTTGGACATGTTGTCAGGAGGGATCCCTCCCTGGAGAAGGACCTCATGCTTGATAGAGTGGAGGGTCAGGAGAGAAGGAAAAGGCCCTCAGTGAGGAAGACTGACACAGTGATTGCAAGGATGGGCTCAAGCATAGCAATGATTGTGAGGGTGGGGCAGGACTAGTCTGTGATATATATATGTGTGTGTGTGTATATGTATATATATGTATGCCAGATATGTATATATACATATATATGTATATATATACATGTCAAGTCAATTCTGACTCACAGCGACCCCAGAGGACAGAGCAGAACTGCTCCATAGCATTTCCAAGGAGTACCTGGTGGATTTGAACCGCCAGCCTTTGGGTTAGCAGGTGTAGCACTTAACCACTACACCACCAGGGTGTCCTCTGTGTGTGTGTCTATATTTATATATGTGTATATATACATATATATATAATTTTTATGTTTTATTTTCGTGGCATTAAAACATGTTTTATTTTAATGACACGTTGGGATGATAATACTCGTATACTAGGTTAAACACAACTTTAAATTATATGGCTAAGATGAATTTCATCTCCACGTAAAAACCTGCACACAAAAATTTTTATAGCAGCTTTATGTGTGATTGTGAAAATGCGGAAGTAACCAAGATGTCCTTCAGCAGGTGAATGAATAAACAAACTGTGGTCCAGCTGTACAATGGAGCATCGTTCAGAGATAAAAAGAAGGGAGCTATGGTGCCCCCAAAAGACTTGGAGGACGTATGGACACATATTGTTAAGTGAAAGAGGCCAGTTTGAAAAAGCTACTTGATTCCATTTAGACACCGTTCTGGGAAAAGGCAAAAACATAGACAGCAAAAAAAATGAAAAAGAAATCAGTGGTTGCCAGGGACTCGAGGGAGAAGAAGAGGGATGAATAGGTAGAGTACAGGATGTTATTCTGCAAGCGAAAACATTGTGTGATGCTTGGTGGTAGGCCCACGAGAGTATGCATTTCTCAAAACCAGTGGGATTGTCCCACACTAGGAAGGAAACCTTGGTGGGAAGTGGAGACCTGAGCTAGTAACAGTGTATCAGTGTTAGCTCACGAGCTGTAACAAAAGGACCTCCCTAATGCAAGATGTCTCTGGTAAGAGAATGGTAGGACAGGCAGTAGGGAGGCATGGGAACTCTGTCCTTGCTGCACAATTTTCCAGTAACCCTAGAACCGCTCCAAAAATTAGTCTATTTTCTTTTTAAGCCAGGAAGAAGAGGGCAGAGTGTAGGAGATGGGGAGACCCAAATAGAAGTGCATTCTGGTTGGTTGAACAAGTATGGAAAAAAATTAATTTTGCCTATTTTTTCCCCCTTTTTAAAATGCTGTTAGCTGCTGTGGAGTCTATTTTCAACTCATAGTGACTCTGTTTGTCACAGAGGAAAAGTACCCCATAGGGTTTTCTAGGCTCTTGTCACTACAAAAGCAGATCATGGGGTCTTTCTCCCTTGAGCTCACTGGGTGGGTTTCAACCAGTGACCTTGTGTTTACCAACAGAGCACTTAAGCACCGCATCACCGACACTCTTTTTAGAAAAGAAAAATGGGGCTACTAAGAATCTTAAAATGACAGACGTGGCCAAGCCTGTTTTGCAGATGGGGAATCTGAGACACACAGGGGTGGGGTCAGCTTCATGGGCGGTCACCCCACTTGGTCACACAGACGGTCTGCACTTGACCGAAGGCTCTGCTGCTGTA
This sequence comes from Heterohyrax brucei, assembly GCA_028571685.1. Classification (NCBI taxonomy): domain Eukaryota; kingdom Metazoa; phylum Chordata; class Mammalia; order Hyracoidea; family Procaviidae; genus Heterohyrax; species Heterohyrax brucei. Next base: position 86,112,247 of record CM053156.1, on the reverse strand, counting down.
TCAAAATGCTTCGTAACTTGCAATCGAGGGCCCTGTGTTTTCATTTTGGTTTAGTCCCGTCAACTGGGGACTGTTGTTGGGTCCCACTGAGTCCTTTCTGACTCACAGGGACCCTACAGGATGGAGGGGAGTTCCCTAGGATGGGGTTTCCTAGGCCGTGCTCTTTACAACAACAGACTGCCACTTCTTTCTCCCAAAGTTGCTGCGTGGGTGGGAACGGCCAACCTTTCAGTTAGCAGCTGAGCCCACTGCTTGCTTGCAGAGGCCAGGTAAGTGCCCCAAACGGCCATGGTGAGAAAGTGGCTGAGCCAGCTCCAAACTCAGAAGCAGAGGGTGGGTTCTGGGCTCAGAGAGTCCCGCTCCATCCCTAGTGCAGCAGGGGTGCCGCGCCCCGCACTCACAGCTTCACTGCACACCTGGTACTTTGACAGACACACTCCTCTTCCCCCTAGGGGTGCCTCAGGAGAAGAATTCTCACTTTCCTTGTGACAGACCTGGGTTTGACTCCTGGCCAAGGTGCCACAGGCACGGCCACCTCTTGTCTGTCAGTGGAGGCTTGTGTGTTGCTAGGGTGTTGAGCGGATTTCCTCAGAGCATCCTAGGATTAAGAGGTTTTCAGGAGAAAGACCAGGCAGTCTACTCTTGAAAATCAGCAACAACAACAGGACAGTGGCCATGCTCCTTTCCCCAGCCTCTCGGTTAAAATTTCCTAAACCGGGCATGGCAGCCCTCCTCCGTTCTAGAGGATTCCGGCCTCTGGCCAACTCTGGTCTGATCTTTTCCTGCAAGGAAGAAGAAGCAAAGAAATCTTACCAGGAGGCAGGAGTAACAGGAAGGGAGATGATTCAGTCACCTAGGAGGTCGTTAACACCTTTATGAACTTCTTTGTTTAAAAGCCTGCCTGCTTAATCATCTTAGCACCATTAAAAGGGAATTAGCAGCAGCCCCCTGACTAATGCTGCACAAGGCGTTGCCAGGGGAAACCTGGGCTGAACAGGTGAGCTCCCAGCCTCTTACTACATGCATCCTCAGGGTAGCCACCCCAAAGGAAAAGAAGGGGTGCCCTCGCTACTCCAGTGCCCCAGATGGCAGGCAGGGTAAACTCGCCACCTGGGGGAATTTTGTAAATCAAGTCACGTGCTTTCTTCTCATGCTGGGCAAACAACACGTTGTTGTTGTTGGGTGCGGTCAGACTGACTCGCATTTGTGAGGCCCTCTGGTGTAGCAGAGTGACAAGCCGCCCAAAGCCGCCCAGACCTGGGCCACCTTCAGCACCGCCAGCGCGTTCAAGTCTATCACCGAGGCTACTGTGTCAGCCTAGTTCCCAAAGGGTCATTCATGACCTTATGGGTCCTCTGTCTCACCAAACACGATGGCCTTCTCTGGCTAGTGATCCCTCCAGACGATATGTCCAGAGCAAATGAGCCAGACCACCTTCTGCTGGGGTCCACATGGTTTTCACTGGCTAATTTTCAGAAGCAGATTGCCACACCCTTCTTCCTTTAGCCTGGAAGTGCCAGTGAAACCTGCCCACCAAGGTGGCTTTGCTGGTATTTAAAATAAGGATGCCATGACTTCCAACATCACAGCAACACTCAAGCCACCACAGTGTGACAAACTGACAGATGGGTGGTGGGACAAGTGATAGAAACATTTGAAAAGTCAAAAGTCTGTGGCCTTCTCATCCACACTCTGAAGTCCAGCAGGCTGGATTTGAATCCCAGTTCCACTACTTCAAAGCTGTGTGTGTGGCATCATTCTCTGAGCCTCTGTTTTCTCATCTGTAAAAAGGGCATCAGAATCGTGCTTATGTTAGAGTCGTGTTGCTAATACCATGCCTGGCACTTAGCTGATACACAATAAAGTTCATCACTTCCTGAAATTCCAGAGGTAAGCAGCAGAAGGAGAGTTAGAAATCGGAGACAGCACTGGACTGAAGACCTAACTGCCTCCATGAACTCTGGCCAGGAGACCAGAGGAACTGGATAGTGACTGACAACCATTACCAAACATTTTGATCAAGGACTCAGTAGTTGAATACTGATCAAAAGGGGAGAAAACATGGAACAGAATTTAAAAGTCTTATAGAATCCAGACTTATTGGACCTATGAAGACTAGAAGAGCCCCTGAAACTATCAGTCTGATAAAAGCCTCCATCCAGCTTCCAAAATTATCTCTTAAGATGAAAAGATACTAAATAGACAACTGGTAACTTTGGTGAAGGGAAGGAGAATACACACTACTGAGGAAGGCAGCACAGCTTGTCCAAGGCAAGTCATGGATGCTCCACAGACACATCCAAACTCACCCTGAGGGACCAAACTGCTGGGCTGAGGGCTGGGGGGACCATGGTCTCAGGGACGTCTGGTTCAACTGTTGCTAACATAGTTTATAAAGAAAATGTCCCCATTCTACTTTTGTGAGGGGCCTCAGGGGTCGAAAAAGCCTATGAGTTGCCACCTAGGATACTCTATTGGTCTCACCCCTACGGGAGCATGGAAGAATGAAGAAAACTAAAGAGACAAGGGAAGAATTAGTCTAAAGAACTAACGGACCACATCCACAGTGGCTCCACCAGACTGAGTCCAGTACAATTAGATGGTGCCAGGCTATCACCACTGACTGCTCTGACAGGCATCGTGATACAGAGTCCCCTACAGAGCTGGAGGAAAACGTAGAGCATAATTCCAACTCAAAGAGAAAGACCAGACTTACTGGCCTGACAGAGACAGGAGAAACTGAGAGTACGGCCCTCGGACACTCTCGGCTCAGTCATGAAGTCACTCCTGAGGTTCACCTTTTGGCCAAAGATTGAACAGTCCCATGAAACAAAATAAGACTAGAGAGGCCGTCAGCCCCGAGGCGAGGGCTAGAAGGGACACGTTCCGTGGTGTACACTTTCACTATTTTTTGATTTAACCCCAGATGTTGCCATCATTAGCGGATTGGGGCCTATCCCTTCCAACTTTTGTGTAGCTATAAAACGCATCTGCAGCATCAGATCTTATTACCTTCATTGGACCCAGATGGGGTTTGTCTTTCATTGTTCTTTGTTGTTGTTGGGTGCCACTGAGTAGGTCCCGACTCATAGCAACCCTCTATACAGCCCTGTGGACAACAGAACAAATCACCATCCAGCCCTGTGCCATCTCCACAACTGTTGCTGTTCCAGCCCATCGTTGCAGCCACTGTGTCAGTCCATCTTGTCAAAGGCCTGTCTTTTTTTTGTTAACCATCTGCTTTACCAAGCATGATGTCTGTCTCTAAGGACTGATCCCTCCTGATTGTACATCCAAAGGATATGAGACAAAGTTTTGCTATCCCGTCTGCTAAAGAGGATCCTTATTCATTCTTCTAGTAGGTCATGGTATACTCAGTATTCATCACCCACACCGTAATTCAAAGGTGTCAGTTCTTCTTCGGTCTTCCGTAGTCTCTATCCAGTTTTCACACGCATATGACGCCGCTGAAAATCCCACGGCTTGGATCAGGTGCAGCTTAGTCCTCAGAGTGACATCTCTGCTTGTCAATACTTTCAAGAGGTCTTTTCCAGCAGAATTGCCTAATGTAATAAATACATCATTTGATTTCATGATTGCTACTTTTGTGGACACTCTGGTAGCCTAGTGGTTAAGTGCTATATCTGCTAACCAAAATGTTGGCAGGTCAGCAGTTCGTATCCACTAGGCACTCCTTGGAAACTCCATGGGGCAGTTCTGTTCTGTCCCATAGGGTCACTAGGAGTTGGAATTGACTCGACAGCAGCAGTTTTGGTTTGGTTGGCTTCCATGGGCATTGATTGTGGATCCCAGTGAAATGAAATCCTTGACAACTTGAATCTTTTCTGTTTATCACGATATTGCTTATGGGCCCAGTTGTGAGAATTTTGTTTTTTTTGTTTCTAATGTTGAAGTATGATCCATACTGAAGACTGTCGTCTTTGAAGTTCACCAGTAAGTGTGTCAAGTCCTCACCACTTTCAGCAAGCAAGGTTGTGTTGTCTGAGCATCACAGGTTGTTGATGAGTTGTCCTCCACTTGCCGTTCTCTTCATCACTGAAATCTTTCTGTTAGGTTGGTTTCCCCACCCTCCTGTCTTGATTCTCTTTCTGAAGCCAGAGTGGCTCGTGTAACAAATAGGAGGTCTGACAGGTTGGCGAACTCATCCTAGGAAAAGCACTCTGCTCCAGACCTCACTGCTGAACATCACTACGGTCACCTTTGAAGTCCTCCCCTCGGGAAGCTGTCAAGCAATGCCAGCACCTAGTCTACCCTTCAAAGCAATTTGGGAACTCTTTTTCTGGAAGGGCCATCAGAGCTGTTGTGGTATTACCCTTGATGTCCAGAACATCACCAAAATGTCTTCCTTTCAATAGTTCTTTATCCTTGGGTCAAGAAAGAAGTCATCTGGGGCCAGATCAGGTGAGTAGGAAGGGTGTTCCAATACAGTTATTTGTTTACTGGCGAAAACTTCTCTCACAGACAACTACACAGTGAAGTTTGCGAACTTGCCACCTTGCCACTCTGTGCAATGGCCATTCCAGAAAGAGGTCCAAAATTGCTTTGAAGAGTGAACTAGGCCCTGGCATCAGTGCCTAACTTCCAAAGAGGAGGGCTTGGAAGTGACTATGGTGATATTCAGCTACGAGGTACGTAGCACACAGAACAGTTAAGTTCACAGACTTAAGTGTCCGGCCTGGTATTTTAGGCCTTGCAGGCCGCGTAGTCTCTGCGCCGACTGCCCGTCTCTGCTGCTGTACCGTGAACTCAGCCACAGACCACTGGGAAGTACGTGGCCCTGACCATGTTCCAATAAAACTTTATTTACAAAGCAAGCCACGGGCCGGACTGCCCTTCACCGAAGTTTAACAAATCCCACTGTAGCCTAAGTCTTGCAGACAGCTTCCTGGTAGGCGCGCGGTGGGTACGCTGCTGTGTACTCACTCCGTTTGCTATTGCATCAACTTCTAGAAGTCCCACATGTGTCAGAGAACTCTGCTCCCAGGGTTTTCAGGGGCCGCTTTTTCAGAACTAGATTACCAGGCCTTTCTTCCTGGGCACCTCTGAGTCCACTCAAGTGGTTAGCAGACAAGCAGGCTCACTGTTTAAGCACCCAAGGACTTCTGTCACTTATTTATTCACAGGGATTTAGGTTTGTGCCCAAGCGTGATTTCTTGAACAGTGCGTCCACATCTGAGCAATGGTGCTTACAGCATGAATTTCTCCCAGCGGGGTTGCTGAGTAACAGGGAGATGTTCCTCTGAACATCAGGGACACAGTTCAGTGTCACAGCACATACCTGTACTGTGTGACGGCAGAAAGGGAGCTACAAGGGTCAACTGCTCCCACCTTTTTGGAGTAAGGCAGAGGCCATTCTAACAACAGGGCCTCTCTGAGGTCACAGATCACAGTGATGGGGATATAGGGAGGAGATCAAGTTTCAGGAACTGAAGTCTGGCCCTGCACATGGCACTGAGAGCTGGGACAGATGCCAATCCTGCAGACAGTGCCTCCTCTGTCCCCAGAGCACATCTCAGACGTCCCTAACCAACCTACATCCCCCTGCACACCAGGACAATCACCTCCCTCCCCCAGAGCACATTCAGACCAGCATAACCAACCCATATCCCCCTGCACATAGGACGATCTCCCTGTGCCCCCTTAGATTTGTGGTTGGCTGCCATGAAGCCAGCTCCAACTCCTAGCAACTTTGTGGGTAAGAAGAAAAGGAAATGCTGCCCAGTCTGCCATGGTCATCTGCCACTATCACCATGGCTGAGATGTCTTGGGCTAGGATGATGGGAGTGGAGATGGAGAGTGAACAGTTGATGAGGTACTGAAGAACGACAATGTCTGCTGAAGCTGAACCCATGCACAGTCTGTGACCCAGCAGCTCCACTCCTGGGTATAAACCGTCAGAAATGAAAACGTGGATGCACAGAAGACGAGCAAAAATGTTCAAGGAAGCTTTATTTGAAATGCTCAAGTGCTGAAAGCAACTCAAGTGTCCGTCTCCAGGGTGGGGTCTCAGTCATCCAGTGCTGCCATAACAGACACACTGCAAGTGGATGGCTTTCACAAACAGCAGTGTCCTCTCTCACAGTCTAGGAGGCTAAAAGTCCAAATTTAGAGTGCCGTCTCTGGAGAAGACTTTCTCTCTTTGTTGATTCTGGGGGAAGGTCTTTGTCCTCAGTCTTCTCCGTTTAAGGAGCCACTCAGCACAGGAACTCCGGGTCCAAAGGACACGCTATTCTGTTGGCTTGTATTGCTTCGTGGTGTGAAATCCCCATGTCTCTCTGCTGTCTTCTCTCTTTTATGTCTCGAAAGAGATTGACTTAAAATGCAACCTAATTTTGCAGACTGAGGCCTGGGTCATACACATAATACCTCAAATCCTGCCTCATTAACATCATAGAAGCAGGATTTACAACACAGAGGAAAATCATACCAGATGATCCAATAGTGGACCATCACACAGTCCTGGGAATCACGGCCTAGCCAAGTTGACACATCCAGGGGGACACAACTGAAGCCCTAACCGATGGATAACCAACCACACAGCTGTGTTCACACGATGAATACGATGCAGCGTTAAGAAGGAACGCACCACCAGTACACACAGCAGTGAGGATGGATCTCACAGTCCTAACGGCGAACGAGGAAGTCAGGCTGAAACAAGAGCACCTGATACCATCTGTTTCCATGAAGTTCAAATCCAGAAGGCAGGGTTTTAGAAGACGGGGAGAGAATGACCCGGGGCTGCAGACAGGTGTCCCCACTCTGCTTCCTGAGCGGTACTGGTCACGTCCGATGTGCACTTCTTAAAGATGTACCTGGTCGCGTGGGGTCTGCTTGCTTTTCCGTGGATGTGTTACCCTCCCCTAATCAGGGCATGGTAAAGGAGAGATAGACTTAACAGGGGGCTGGACAGGCGAAGGGGGACCTCCCTGTGAAATAGGGTGCTGCACTGTTGCTGCTAGTGGTCCAAAAAAAGAAATCAAGCCCGTGGCCATTGAGTCGGGCCTCACTGACAGCAACCCTGTAGGTCAGAGGAGAACTGCTCCGTTGAATCTCCAAGGAGCGCCTTGCAGATTTGAACCGCCAACCCTTCAGTTAGCAGCCACAGCACTGAACCCACTGTGTACCAGAGTTTCTACCGCAACGCACAGAGACCTGACACAGAATGGAAGGAAATGTCACCCAGTCCTGTATCACCCTCGTGATCAGCCTCCTCACAGCAGAATCCTGATGCTACTGTCCTGAGTCGATTCCGACCCATGGCCACCCCAAGTGTGTCAGCGCTGGAGTGCCCCCTGGGTTTTCTCAGCTGTCGTCACTGTGGGAACAGATCCCCAGGTCTTTCTTCAGCTGTGCCACTAAACCCGTTGCCACTGAGTCAATTCCCACTCATGGCGACCTCATAGGACGGAGTAGAACTGTCCCGTTGGACGTCTAAGCTCTTCTAGTGCCGTGGTGAGGAGCTCAGCTGAAAGAGTTGGCAGTTCAAATCCACGAGCTGCTCCTTGGAGACCCAGTGGGGCAGTTCTACTCACCCTAGAGGGTTGCTGTGAGCTGGAATGGCCTCGGCAGCAATGGGTTTAGGATTTTTGTTTGTTTGTTTCAGTAGAGGAGCTGGTGAATTCCAACTGCCAGCTGTTCAGCAGGTGGCCAGGCACTCAGCCACTCCTAGACACCGCCAGGGAGTTCAAACCCCAGCCTTGAAGTTAGTGGCCAAGCCCAGACCGTGTGCACGGGCAGGGTCCCTATGGAGTACCACCAGGCAAAGAAAAGGACCTGTGGATACTCACAATGTCACGCGTGCATCTCAAAATAATGATGCTGAGCCCAAGAAGCCACCCCAAAAGAAGCGTGCACTGGCGGCTTCCTCTTATCTAAAACTCTGGAAAATGCAAAGTAGCCTATAGTGAGAGCGAACAGGTATTCAGCTGCCTGGAAGGAGGTGGCACAGGAGAGGGGGATTGCCAAGCGGCCCCAGGAAACTTCTGGGATTAGGGAGACGTTGAGTATTGTGACTGGAAGATAGCTTCTGTGTGTGTACCTAGGTCAGAACTTATCAACCTGTGCACTTTACACGTGTGAAGTTTATTGTATCTCAAGGGAGCCCGGTTGTACAGTGGTGAATTCCTTGGCTGCTAGCCGAAAGGCTGGAAGTTCACAGCTGCCCAGGGCTCCGCGGGAGAAAGCCCTGGTGATCTGCTCCTGCTGAGATGACAGCCTAGGAAACCTCGGGGAGCAGGTCTGTTGTGTCACACGGGGTCATGGGTCGGAATTCTTGCAATGTCATCTGACGAAAGCAACAAATTACATATCAGCCAGGCATCAATGAGGCTGCCCCAAACAAGAGAGCTCGAATCTCGGAATTTGCCAATGGGACATGGAAGGTACCTGAGGGATCCCAGATTCTACCAGGAAAAGGGAGGGAAGGAAAAACTTCGGTCACACTCGTCGCTTGCTGCAGTGCTGCAGGTAACTAAGGAATCTCTGTCCCCCACCCATCCCACAGCCAGCTGCTCAGGGGTAGGGCCTGGCTCTCTGCTGGGGCGTCATTGCCTGCCCCCACCCACGTACCAGCATAGGGCTGGGCACCAGGAAGGATGACTCAGTATTTGTGGGGTAAAGGCTCATTCTCCAAGAGAAACTGTTTCTTTTGTAAACTTTTGTTTAGATTGCAAAGCCCCAGACATGGATGCACATGCTTCGAACTGCATGGTCTGTGTGTGCCTCCTTCATCAAGCAGCTACCCACAGGGACCCAGGGCAGAAGGAAGTAGGAGCAACAGGGACACTGACAGGAAGCCATCCTTGAGGCCCCCAAAATGTGCACAAGAAAGGTGCAGCTGCCACTGGCTGAGCGCTTCCTGACCATCAACCTTCCTTCAGGTTCTGTGGTCCTCAGACACCCTGACAAGGCGGGTACTCATATCACACCCATTTTACAGGTGAGGAAACTGAGGCATGGCAGCTGCTAATCCAGGCTCTAGAGCGCTAGTTCCCTACAAAGAAAGATTTTACTTCCTAGGCAGGATGCTAAATGTAGCAAAGAAAAATATAGGACACCCAATTAAATTTGAATTTCATATCAACAAACTGTTTTAGTGTCAAACCCAAAAAAACCAAACCCACTGATGTCAAGTTGATTCCAAATCACAGACACCCTGTGTACAATTGAACAAAACGCCTCCTGGTCCTGCTCCATCCCCGCAGTCGTTGCTAGGCTTGGGCCCACTGTTAACAGGCTCTGTGTCCATCCACCCTGTTAGGGGATCTTCATCTTTTATGAGGATCCTCTACCTTACCATACATTGCAGGGGACATACTTGTGCTGTACTGATTCATGTATTCGGGACACACTTTTACTAAAAATGATCCATTGTTTCTCTGAAATTCAAATTGGACTTAATGTCTGTGTTTGTACCAGGCACGCCTGTACTCAGTGGCCATCAAGTGATCTTCCCAGCGATTTCTGGCTGTCACAGCTTGGGGGACAGCAGGGTTACTGGGATGCAGCAGAAGCGAGGGGTGCTGCTTCATACTCTGCAGTTTCCAGGCCAGCCCCACCCCAGAGAATGAGCCAGTCCCAAACGTCAGCTGTGCCGGGTTTAGAAGCCATGGCCTAGGACTGGGCCTCGAGGGCTGCCGCGGGGTGAGAAATGGCAGAAGACGGAGCCCCAGCCAGACCACACCTTGCAGGTAAGCCACAGGCAAGAGGCTCAGAGGCAGAACAGAGGCAACAGGTGTCTCCAGCATGCCCACACGTGCATCTGACAGCAGCGTTTGTCAGGAGAGTGTGTAAGACGACACACAGGGACCTATAAATAATTAAATAACTGAAGAGGCCCGAACTAGACGCCTGGTGGTCCCAGTGCAGAGACTTGGTACAGCTTGCTCCAAGTATCCTGGTTTCCTTGGATACGTTGGCCACGCATTAGCTGTCTCGGGCCCAAAATAAGATTTGCAGGAAAGCAGTGGCAGGACTTTGCTGCTATCCCACCACTGCAGACAACAGGCTTTTAAAAACTGGACAATCCTGGGCTCCTGAGAGAGAGAAGGGGTTGGATTCTCCACTACTCCTGTCAGCCGGGGTGGGGGGCCGCGGAGGGGTGAGTGGCTGAGCGAGGAAGCTCTGGATTCAGATGAGGCTGGGTTCCAGCTTTGGCCATAGTGCTAACAAGGCAGATGTGAGAGCTCGGAGTGTTGATCTCACCAAGCCTCCAAGAAGGAGCCTTGTGGTGCAATGGTTAGGCACTTGGCCGGAAGTAAAAGCCTGGTGGTCTGAGATCACCAGCGGCTCTGTAGGAGACAGGTCTGGTAGCTTGCTTCCATAAAGCTCACAATCTAGAAAAGCTTATGGGGCAGTTCGACTCTGTCTTACAGGATCACCGTGAGTTCAAACAGATTCCACAGCAACATGTAACTGGATGGAAGCTGATCAATGGTTTCAAACTGCTGACTTTCAGTTGGCAGTCTAGTGGCGAAGCACGGCCCTCCCAGAATGCCTTCACGGTACGTTTATGGTAGTGGTTTTTTAAGTTTTATTTTTGGTTTTGTTGTTGTTTCCAGAAATATAAGCTGTTAGCTTCCGCGTTCGTCTCCAGCGTCTTCCACACTGCGGGCCCGCCTTCGGGACAAAACACACTTACTTCTGCTGTCCACCTGATTCCGCTTTTGTGGCCCAGCCTCAGAGACTGGGGATAAGGGACCATGAAGTTGAAGTCCCAGGAAGGCTGCATCTGTTGCATCCCCCAGGAAGTGGGATTTTTACCCTCGTCCTGACGCAGGCAGGACCTTAGCAATGTGTCCTCTTCCTGGTGAGGCTGAGAGCCCAAGTGACTTGTCTTTTGTTCACTGGCCTGGCAGGCAAGTGGCAAACCAAACCGGTTGCCATCAGGTCAATTCTAACTCATCGCGATCCTATACAATACAGCAGAACCGCCCCGCAGGGTTTCCAAGAAGCACCTGGATTCAAACCACTAACATTATGGTTAGCAGCCGAACTCTTAACCACTATGCCACCAGGGTTTGCAAGCTAAGTGGTAGAGTGGCCTGAACTCAGCCAGTCCTAGGTCTACCTTCCAGCCACCTGGACAGTGTGATCTGGAGAAATTCGCCACTAGAATTCACAAACTGGTGTAAAATTCACAAGGGGTTGGGGAGACCACCGTAGTGTAGTCATTTTTTAATTGCCAACCAAGAACATTTTTCAAAAGTTACTTTTGGAGCTCACCCTCATTTCATACAAGAAAAAAATTAACATAAAAAAATGGAGAAGATAGTTGTTGCTGCAAAAAGTTCATAACTTGCTCCTGGTGTCCGGATTTCACAAACATCTCATGGAGACCCTGTATTAGAGCTGTCATTGTGTCACCCTTGACATCCTGAATGTCATCAGAATGTCTTTCAATGTTTCCTTCAGCTTCTGGTAAAGAAAAAAGCCACTGGGGGCTAGATCAGGGGAGTATGGAGGGTGTTCCAACTCAGTGATTTGTTGACTGGCTAAAATCTACTAGACAATGAAGTTTATGAACCTGCCACCATGCCACCGAGTGACAAGGCCATTCCTCAAAGGTTCCAAAATTGTTTTATAGGGCAGACTAGGCACTGGCATCGGTGCATAGCTTCCCAAGGGCGTACTTTGAAGGTGGCAGTAGTGACATTCAGCAAGGAGCTATGGAGCACTTAGAACAATTAAGGTCACGGACTTCATTGTTGAATGTTGTGGTCAAGTCTCCCAATTCCAGATCCAGCCCCGCTGTTCATGGGTAAAGGGGTCAGTTTCATAACCTGGCAGCCTAGACTCAAGTCCTGACTTTCCAACTGGACAAGTGACTTCCCCCGTTGGCACGGTAAGGGCAGTAATGGCACTCACCCCACAGGGTTCTTGGGAGGGCCACATGAAATAATTCTTACAAAGAAATGGGAAGAGCCTGGAGAAGTCAGCGTCCCAGCAGCAGGAGTCCTGGTCATACAGTGGGGACTCCCGCAGCCGCAAACCTCGACGCTGGGGGTGCAGAGCCTCCCGGGGATGCTCAGGGGAGACCTGGGGAACTGGTCCCATCTGCCTTACAGACTGGGAAACCTTTGGGAGCAGTGCTGTGCTCTCTCACAAGATCACCGTGAATTGGGACCAACTCCACAGCACACGTCAACAACAAATTGGTGTAGACAGTTGTCCAGTAGTGGAACCTCAGAGTTAGACCTGGATGGCTTTGTTACGATTATTGCTGTGGTTCTTGTCGCTGTTGGTCAGCAGATCCCACTCATTTCCCACCATACACAGAGAGCCCCTTGCTCATCTCTGTCCCTCCCTCCTAAGTTCATTTGACCAAATGGCTTCAGGACCTGAAGGTGGCCCTTGGCCGTGAACACAGGAGTGTTGATCAGCCATGTGAATGACTCAGTGGCCACCTGAGATCTTCACCAAAAGGGGCCACACCCCTACGGGAAGCAAAAGACGACCTATCCCCCTTTGCAGGACCAAAAGAAGGGCTTCAAATTTCAAACCAAGGAAGCAACTGGGCTGAGCAGCATCGAAGCCACACTTCTGCCCAGCTGCTACCTGGCCAGCCAACTGGAAGAGATCCATATTTATGCCCACTCCTAAGAAAAGCAATCCAACCAAATGAAGAAACTGCCAAACAACATCCTTAATATCATACTCAAGTAAAACTTTGTTAAGGATCATTCAAAAGTGACTGCATCAGAATATTGACAGGGAACTTCCAGAAATTCAAGCTAGATTCAGAAGAGGATGTGGAACTGGGGATGTCTTTGCTGATGTAAGACGGATCTTGGCTGAAAGCAGAGAACATCAGAAAGATGTTTACTTATGTTTCATTGGCTCTGCAAAGGCATTTGACTATGTGGATCACAACACATTGCAGAGAATGGGAATTCCAAAGCACTTAATTGTGCTCTGTACATGGATCAAGAGGCAGCCATGTGACCAGAACAAGGGGACACTGCGTGGTTTAAAGTCAGGAAAGGTGTCCATCAGGGTTGCATCCTTTCATGATACCTTTTCAATTTGTATGCCAAGCAAATAATCCAAGAAGCTGGACTATATGGAGAAGAATGAGGCGTCAGGATTGGAGGACAACTCATTAACAACTTGTGCCACACAGACGATACCACCTTACTTGCTGAAAGTGAAGAGGATTTGAAACACTTACTGATGAAGATCAAAGACCACAGTCTTCAACTGCACCTCAACATCAAGAAAACAAAAATCCTCACAACTGGACCAGTAAGCAACATTTTGATAAATAGAGAAAGGATTGAGGTTGTCAAGGATTTCGTTTTACTTGGCTCTACGATCAACACCACCCGTGGAAGCAGCCATCAGGAAATCCAAAGACACATCGCATTGGGAAAATCTGCTGCAAAGGATCTCTTTGAAGTGTTAAAAAGAAAAAAAGTTGTCACCTTGAAGACCAAGGTGCGCCTGACCGAAGCCATGGTATTTTTAATCACGTTATATGCATGCAAAAGCCGGACATTGAATAAATAAGGCAGAAGCATTGATGCCTTTGAGTTGTGATGTTGGAGAACAATGTTGAATGTATCCTGGCCTACCAAAAAAACAAACATCTATTCTGGAGGAAGTACAACCAGAGTGCTCCTGGGAAGCAAAGATCATGAGAGTGCATCTTATATACTTTGGACATGTTGTCAGAGGGATCAATCCCTAAAGAAGGACATCATGCTTGTGGAGGGTCAACACAGAAGAGGGACACCCTCAAGGAGATGAATTGACACAGGGACTACAATGACGGGCTTACGTATAAAAACAACCACGAGTGTGGTGCAAGACCAGGCAGTGTTTTGTTCTGTTGTGTACAGGCTTGCTGAGAGTCAGAACTGACTTGACGGCAGCGAACAAGAACAACAAGCTGTTCTTATCCCAGGGTGTGTCCAGCCCCGCTGGCCTCAGACAGTTGTTTCCCATCACCACCACCACCACCACCACCCCAAAAGCTGTCCAGTCACTTTATAAAGCGGTTGGCTTTATAAACCAGAAGGACAAGGAGAGTCAGGAACATGAGGAGGATGTGGAACGTGTTGCTCATCACTTTCATGAATAACTCTCTCCTTTGCCATGAGACCAGAGGAACTAGATGGTGCCCAGCTATCAGTACTGAACATATTGATCAAAGATTCCATAGAAAAATTCTGATCAAAAGAATCCTCACGGACTCCAGTCTTTCTGGAGCCATGGAGGCTGGATGAACCCCTGAAATTATTGTCCTAAGGCAATCTCTAAACTTTAAACCAGAAGTATCCTCTGATGTCTCCTTAGATCCAAAAAATACCACCCCCTTCAAAAAAGCTTACTGCTGTTGAGTCAATTCCAGCTCGTAGCGACTCCATAGGACAGTGTAGAACAGTCCAGCTTAACTAGCCAAAAGGTCTGCCTTGGGCATTGAGAGCAGTCCACATGGGATCAAATTGGCAACAGCAACACAGCTCAGAAGGTAAGGATTGTTGTACAGCTTGAAAACTGTCATTCGTGTCACTGAATTATACATGTAGAAATTGTTGAACTGGAGTATGTTCTGCTGTGTGTATTCTCAGTTACAACATCCCAGAGTACGAATCAGTTTCTCTCCTGTGAATAGGAGACAAGAAGTAGGATTTGGGGATGAGGCCTGTGTCCATTCTGAAATCCTTTCACTCAGCAGCTCGCAGGGACCTCTCTGGACCAGGTGAATTTACATGGTAGTGAACAGGATCCGTGAGTCCTTCCAGTCTAGAGAGGCAAAGACAGCTAGAAAACAAACAAAAAGGAAAAGCCATACCCCTTGCCACAGAGTCCCCTTGGACTCATGGTGACCACACATGTGTCAGAGTAGGACAGCTCCCTGGGGTTTTCTAGGCTGTAGTCTTCATGGACACAGATTGCTAGGGCTTTCTTCGATGGCACTGATTGGTGAATTTGGACTGCCAATCTTTAGGTTAGAGAGCAAATTCAGCAAGCAAAGACACAGCTTAAATACCCACAGGGACCTCAGAGAAGGGAGGGCAGGAACTTCCAGGAGGATGAGAAGACCATCTGGGCAGTGGTAACAACACAAGCAAAGGTTCTGGGGTACAACAAAGACTGTCAAGCTTAAGGCCAGGTGGGGCTTGAGTGTGATGGTTAAGGTTATGGGTCACCTTGGCTAGGCCATGATTCTAAGTGGTTCAGACAATATAATGTGATCTGTTGTGAGTAATCACTGTGCATGATGTGATCTACCATAAGGCAGACCAGCCAACAACCTGATGTCAGGTTGATTACACAGAACCATTTTCATCTCAGAAAGACAGTATCTTGTTCTTATTGAAATAGACACTTTTGGGGATACAGATTTGCCTTTCTTGTAAGCAATGCTCCTGCCAAAACTACCATCCGTGGACTTACAGAATACATCACTCCCCATATGGGTAACCCACACAGCATCACTTTAGATCAAGGGACTCACTTCACAGCAAATGAAGTGAAGCGGTGGTCCCATGCTCATGGAATTCTGGTCTTACCATGTTCCCAGCATCCTGAAGCAGCTGGCTTGATAAAACGATAGAATGGCCTTCTAAAGACACAGTTAACAGCACCAGCTAGGTGGCAATACCTTGCACGGTTGTGGCAGTACTCTCCAGGAGGTTGTATATGGCCCTAAACCAGCAACCAGCAACCATAGCCCCAATTCATGGGTCCAGGAATCAAGTGGCACCTCTCACTGTTGTCCCTAGTGACTCACAAAATTTTTCCTTCCCACCCCCATGACTCTAAGCTCTGCAGGTCTAGAGGTCTTAGTTCCAAAGGGAGGAATGCTCCCACCTGGAGACACATCACTGATTCCATTAAACTAGACGTTAACAATGCCACCCAGCGACTTTGGGGTCTTCGTGCTGCTGCAGCAGCAGGCAAAGAAGCACGTTACTGTATTGGTTGGTGTTAGGGATCTTGATTACCAGGAGGAAATCAGATTGATATTACATAGTGGAGGGAGAGAAGAGCATGTCTGGCATACAGAAGATCCTTTAAGACATTCTTTGTACTACCACGCCCTGTGATTAAAGTCAATGGAAAACTACAGCAATCCAACTCTAACACAACTACTGATGGACCAGACCCTTCAGGGATTAAGGCTGGGGTCACTCCACCAGCAAAGAACCACAACCAGCTGGGGTGCTTGCTGAGAGCACACAGAATATGGAAGGAGGTAGTTCTAAATATCAGCTACAACCACGTGGTCAGTTTGTAGAAACAAGGGATGTAATTGTTTTTAGTATTTCTTCCTTGCTTTGTTATACACATATGTGTATATACATATGTATACCAGATATCTCTTTTTTCTTTCTTTATTCTATTATTATGACAAAGTATAAGATGTAAACAAGGCTACTGTGTTTTCAGTTGTACACATTACCTGTATGACGTTAGGCATAAAACCTGTTGCCATGGAGTCAATCCAGACCCTGATAGGACAGAAGAGAACTGCCTCACAGGGTTTCCAAGGAGGATCTGATAGATCTGAACTGCCAACATTTTGGTTAGCAGCCATAGCTCCTCACCACTACACCACCAAGGTTTCCATGTTAAACATATGTATGACTTTATAACTGTCTTTATGTAGAGATTACATACGGCTTAAGGAGACATGTACAGATGCCACATTGACAAGAGGGGGACTGTGACAGATGAGGCTGCACATTCGCTTGATTAGGCCATGATTCTCACTGGTTCAGCAGACATGCCCTGATATATGCTGATGTAACTACCATACATGATGTTGTGGTGTAACCGATGCCTACAACATACTTTGTTGTTAGCAGCCAATCAATTGAAAGGGGAGAATGTCCTGGGGGTGTGAGCTGTACCCAACATCTAAGAACATTCTGGCAAATCTCCCTGTCCCTGGCTCCTGCAGTAAGCTTGTCATCCTTTGGCCTCCAATTCTTGGGACGTGAGCCAGCCAGCTGCCTCCTGACCAGCAGACCTTGGGATGTGACATCTCCTGTAGCCCTGTGAACCAGCAGCCTGCCACTTGACTTGCTGATATTTGAGTCCTCAGCCCCTGTACCTTCATGAGTCAAGAGAAGCCCCCCAGCCTAACCCCTGACCTCAGAGTTGGGACTCACCAGTCTCTGCAGCTGCGTGAGCCACTTTCTTGCAACAAATCTCTTCCTATAAAAATCAAAGAAAAACCCACTGCCATCAATTCTATTCTAATTCATAGTGACCTTATAGGACAGAGTAGGACTGCCCCATAGGGTTTCTAAGGAATGCCTGGCCGATTCAAACTGCCAGCATTTTGGTCAGCAGATATTACATCTAACCACTGTGCCTCCAGTGTTTCCATATAGGTAGATAGACAGATAGATAAATCTCTCTCTCTGTATATACAGATGAATGAATCACTCTCTCTATATCTATACAGATAGCTAGATAAATCTCTCTATATATGTATATACAGATTCATAAATCTCTATATGGATTCATAAATCTCTCTACATTTGTATATTTATAAATATATATCTATTTATATAGATAGATAAATCTCTATATATTTATGTATATGGAGATAAATCTCATTTCTTTAAATAGATAAAATCTCTATATCTGTGTATACGGACAAATCTCTATATATTTATATATGTATACGTAGGTAGACAAATCTAGATTTAGATACATGAGGTCAGACAATTAAGTTGTCAGACTTAATTGCTCTAAGTGCTATGTACGTCTTTGCTGAGTATCACTCCAGTCACTTTCAAAGCACTCCCCTTGAGAATCTACGCACAAACACCAGTGCTTAGTCCACCCTTCAAAGCAATTTTGGAACTCTTTCTGGAATGACCACCGCCCATGGTGGCACAGTGGCACTGTGGCAAGTTCGTGAACTTGACGGTCTAGTTGTTTGTGAGGCAGGTTTTTTGCCAGTAAACAAATCACTGTATTGGAAATCCCTGCCTACTCACCTGATCTGGCCCCTAACGACTTCTTTATCTGAAAATAAAGGAAATATTGAAAGGAAGACATTTGGATGACATCAGGACATCAAGGGCAATACGACAGCTCTGATGGCCACCCCTGAAGAAGAATTCCAAAATTGCTTTGAAGGATGGGCCAGGCGCTGGTGCCCGTGCATAGATTCCAAGGGAAGTACTGTGACCCTAGTGATATTCAGCAATGACGTATGTAGAACTTTTTCTAGGATGAGTTCACATACCTCACACATAGACAAATTTCTCTATATTTATCTGTATGTATATAGAGAGAGACATATATATCTATATGTACATATAGATATTTATCTATGTATAGATATTTATGTACATATAGATAATTTATCTATATGTATATATATAGATGAATTTCTCTCTATATGTACATATACCTGCATACATATGTTCACATACACACCATTTGATGGGTTTTGTTCTCCAGGGAACCCAGCTCAAGACAATGAACAAGGAAGAAGTAGGAGGAGAGCAGTCCAGCAAGGGAGCTGGGCCAGGTTCTACCCAGCCTGGGTGCCAGTCGAGGGTGGGAACCTAGTCACTATGCAAAGGTAACCCATCTGAAGATTTCCACCGACTCCCCAGGGCTGACCATTCACCGGGTTCACCCAGAGGCCCCTGGCTGAAAGGAGGCCTTGTCCGTCCGGCCTCCCTGACCTGCACCAGCCTGACTTGTTTTTCAGCGGAAGGAAGATAAGCTCCTTGTCCCAGTCTCCAGGCTTGGAATTCCAAGGGCTCAGTCAGCCTCAGGGTGAGGAGAAAAGGCAAGGTATGCAGGTCAGTTTAGACTGTGCGATGTTGGGCTGGTTTTCCGGACAGCTTCTGCTCTCAGAGGGCACTGTGGCATCTGTTCTGATCACTGGACCGCAGCTGGGTCTGTACCGTGTTGGGGGTAACACAGAACGAACGGAAGAATGAATGCTTAGTAAAAGGTGGGAGACACTGGGGCTGTAATGGCATTCTTCAAAGAAAAATTGTAGAGTATTTCCTTGGTCCCATGAAGCTACCAGGGAGGCTGGTGATGCAGTGTTTCAAAGTACAGCTGATAGATGAAACGTCAAGTTCAAATCCAAACGCTGTTTCTTGGAAACTCTATGGGGCATTTCTACTCTGTGCTACAGGGTTGCTATGAGTCTGAATCAACTCTACAGCAACAGATTTGCTTTGGTTTTGGAAGAAGCTACCCAAGGCACTGGGTGACACAGTTAACATGAAAGGTTGCTAACCTAAAGGGTAGAAGTTCAAGTCTTCCCAGAGATGCCTCAGAAGAAAGGCCTGGCTATCCACTTCTGAAAACATAGCTATTGAAAACCCTATGGAACACAGGATTTCATGGAGTCACCATGAGTTAGAGTCGACCTGTCAACCGTTTTTGCTTGTTTGTTTTGTTCGTAAGATGCTATCAATGTACCACTGACCCCATAGCAACTTTTCTGGGAAAAGGAGCCTGTATTAAACACAGGGGAACCTTGGTGGCATAGTGGTTAAGTGCTACGGCTGCTAACCAAAAGGTCAGCAGTTCAAATCCACCAGACACTCCTTGGAAACTATAGGGCAGTTACACTCTGTTCTATAGGGTTGCTATGAGTCAGAATTGATTCAATGGCAATGTTTTTTTGGTCTCTTAATTAAACACACAGATCCACAGAACACGTGTCTTGTTTTAGAAGCTGGAAATCATGACTCCTGGAGGTGTGGACCAAGGCTGTTGGGCTGAATTTTGCATTCATCTCAAGGATGCAAGCAGCAGATGCTAAAGCAATATCTGCAGAACTAACTAGTTGGAGGCAAAAACTCAAATCAAACCCACTGCTGTCAAGTGGATTCCAAGTCATAGCAAGCCTGTAGGACAGAGTAGAACTGCTCCATAGAGTTTCTGAAGAGTGCCTGGAGGATTCTAACAGCCAGCCTCTTGGTTAGCAGACCCAGCACTTAACTACTACACCATGGTGAGCTGTGCACTCCAGATGTTGAAAAACAGCTTTGCAAACCTTCTGCATTGCACGGCCAGCCTTCTGTATATGGCTTTAGATCAGAATTCCCTCTTGTTCATGGCAGGAAGTGTGAACTGCATGACAATCTGGTTGGAAAAGGAGATGGCATTTCCAGACCTGTGTTGAGGGAATCAACCAAAGGGAATCTCAGGGTTCTGTCTGCATTTTGGTCTCTCCTGCTCAGGGTTTTCACTGGTGATTTAGATGAAGCCCTAAAACTCGTTTTTGTCCAATTTGTAAGTGACCCTGAGGTGGAGGGAGGGCCCAGGGGCTGGAAAGTGAAGGTATGGGGTCCTGGAAGACCTTACTGTGTCAGTGAGACACAGTGAGTGGGAATCCCGGCACTGGGTCCCCTTCATTTGCAAAAGGTATGAGTGATCCGTTTCAGGACGGCTGTAGTGGAAAAGACCAGCCACGCCAGTACTGCTGAGAGCCCAAAGCAACAGGAAGGCTCACTCAACTGCCGGTAGCGGTGCAAGTGGACACAGCCCCCTGCAAATCTGAGCAAGAGCCCGGCCCTGGACTCAGCGAGCCCAGGAGAAATGCGTCCAAATTTGTGCAAGGAGTGTGCAAAGGGACGTGTATAGGAATGCTTGTGGCAGCCCTATCTGCAACAGCCCACAGCTGGACTGAACCAAAGGGTCTGTGGACACTCTTCTTTTACAAAATATTAAAAGAGCTGATTACGCAAGCTGAGACAAGGATGAGAAATGCCAAGTCACATGAAGATTGCCCAGGTGCAGAAGCTCGGAAGAGACCACGGCCTTCCTCCAGATGCAACAAAGCTTCCCAGAGGGCTGACCCTTTAAATTCAGACTTCTAGCCTCTGAAACTGTGAGAAAATAAACTGTTGTTTGTTAAAGTCACCTGCTTGTGGTGTTTCTGTTACAGCTGCGCTAGGTGACTAAGACAGCCACTTTTCATGAGGGACAAATGGCTGTAAAAATAACTAGAATAAAAGTTCTGATGGAGTTTAACAGAGCAGAGGGGCAAGTCAGAGGAGGTCATTTCACAGTTGTTTTACCGATTAAATGAGACTCCCAGGAAGGTTAAGTCACTTGTCCAAGATTACACAAACAGCACTGTGCCTTGTGATTTCTTGACCGCTGTTTCCGTGTGCATATCCCACAGAGTGCCACAAGGAACAGTTCAGTCCTGGAGGAAGTAAGGCCTGAGGCTCCACAGCAGCCAGGATGGTGAGATTCGTCTCTCTCACTTGGGACACTTCATCAGGAGGGACCAACCCCTGGTGGACACCCTGTTAGCGACACCAGAGGCTGGGTGAAAAAGAGGGAGACTGCAACAAGACAAGCCTCTGCAGTGACCACAGGAGTTGAGAGACAGTAGTGAGAGTTAGGATGGCACAGGACCAGGAAAGCTTTCCTTCTCGTGTACAGAGGGTCCCTATCAGCCGGCACCTAACAACACAACAGACGGCAAGCCTAAGATTCAAAAGGTGTCAGTGGGGGGGGTGGCCCTTATACCACCAGCCTCTGTGCCCACGAGCCTGGACTACATGCTTAGGAATATCATGGGAACCTCAGAACGCCGTCTAAGGAACCTGCTGACATAAACCCCCTGCTCAGGATTCTAAGAGGCGGTGACCAAACCGCGCTCACGCACAGCTTGGCGGAGGGACGAAGAGAGCGCCGAGCCCAGTCGCTCTGGCCCTTTAAGAGCCGGCACTCGGCCCGACCCCCCGCCACCACGTGGATTTAAAACCCACGCGGCAGCCGGGCTCCTGCCCCTCTGCCGCCATTGGCCGAGGCGGCCCGCACCTGGGTCCAATAGAACTGGCTTCCCGCGAAATACGAACTTAGGATTGGTCCGCCCGCCGTGTCATTTCGGCCTGCCCTTGACGTCAGTCCTGTCTGGCACCCCGCCCCCCCACCTCCTCGGTGTCTTGACACGTTTTAAAGGAGCCGCAGGGGAGAAGACGCGCCGGCTGCTTCCCGAGCTAAGTTTCCACTTGGAGCTCCTTGTAGAAAATTTAGCAAAGCGACATCAGGAAAATGTAAATTGAATTTAATTCCATCACAGAAAGC
Source organism: Heterohyrax brucei (assembly GCA_028571685.1). NCBI lineage: Eukaryota > Metazoa > Chordata > Mammalia > Hyracoidea > Procaviidae > Heterohyrax > Heterohyrax brucei. The sequence goes on along the minus strand of CM053156.1, from coordinate 86,090,185 downwards.
TAACCGCGGTTAACATTTGGGCATATACCATCTCAGTCTTTTTTCTAATAATAAAATTTTATTTTTACAACATTGGGATCAGTTTTGTAGCCTCTTCTAAAATTTGTTTTATAAGACTTTTCTCGGTATCATCAAATATTCTCTGAAACGTGATTTTTAGTAGTTGCGTTATCTTTGACCTTGTTTACCCATATATCATTTTACTGCATTTTTGCTTGTACATTTTTGCCCATTTCTCGGATTCTTTCCTTAAAATGTTACCCTAGACGTGGAAGCAGTGGGTGAGGGGTACTTGTACTCCCAAAGGCCTAATCCGTGCTGCCAAGTTGAGTTTACGTCCCATTGCCTCAGCAAATATTTATTGAGCGGGAATATGTGCCAGCCGCTGCCAGGAGCTGTAGACACTGCAGAGAAGGAGACCGATGTAGCCTGTGCCTCACTCAGAGAAGCAGCGCCGGTCGCATGGCCTTTGAAGAGCCGCTGGGACGCTGGTTGCCAAGCCCCAGGTCTGAGGGTGGCTTCCCTTACAGCCAGCAACCATAGTCCCAACCACCGGTAGGAGGATGGAAAAGACACAGGGCATTTTCTGGTGGCCCCACCCTGTGGGACACTGAACAAAGCAGCTCACAAATTCTTTTGAAAATTCCAGTTCAGGTTAAGTTCTCTGAAGGGAGGAAGGAAATTCTAAGGAAGGTTCTCTCAAATGCTGTCTCAGACTAGGAGATTGCCGGGAGCCCTGGTGATGCAAAGATTAAACGCTCAGCTGCTAGTTGGACAGCTGGTGGTTGGAACCCACCCTAGCGCCACGGGACAAAGACAGGGCTGGCTGCTTCCGCAAAGACGGCAGCCAGGGAAACCCTAAGGGGCCCTGTCCTGTTACATGGGGCCGCCGTGAGTCAGAATCGACTCAGTGGCAACCAGAACAACAACAGGAGGTTGCTAAGGGCAGAGCCGGCTTTAAGAACAATCATTAACTTCTGCCAGGCCCTGTGCCAAGCAACAAGAAGCCCTTGGTGGCACAGTGGTTAAAGCGTTGGGCTGTTAACCAGGAGGCTGGCAGTTGGAGCCCACCCTCCGGGAGAAAGATGTGACAGTCAGCTCTTGGGAAGACTGCAGTCCTGGACACCCCCAGGAGCAGTTTTGCTCCATCCGGTCGAGCGCTTATGGGCCTACATGGACTGTGCAGCAGCTGGTTTGGTCAGACACCAAGCACCACACGTGTGTTTTCCTATTTAACACTCCCAGCGCCCCCCTGAGGTGGTACCTGCAAGATACAGATTTTAAAGATGAGGAAACTGAGGCTCAGAGATGCTCATTAACTTTTCCAGGCAAGGGCACACCTCAGGAAGTGGTGGTGTGTACCATGTGACTCACAGATTCAAGCATGCAGAATTCAGTGTTTAGGGGTGGTTCAAGGAGTGAATCAGCACCCCCCAAGGAGTCACGGTGCACCCCCAGGGCCTGGTTCAGTGCCTATACACCTGGTGTGGTGCCTGGCACAGGCACACCAGAGAGCCAGGCAAACATCTCAGCCTCTGATTAACTTGACTCTGGACCCCACGCCCACCCGGTCCCGTAACTGCCTCCCCTCACAACCCTTCAATAAGAAGTCTAGATCAGACTGTGAGACTCAACCTCTCCCCAAGACCCTCGCCACCACCACTGAACTCACATTTTTACAGTTACTCCTCTACAGGGAGATGGCACCGTTCATGAGAACAGAGACACAGAACTGGCTTTGCTCGGGTATTTCTGCTCCATCAAATGAGGCTGTATGATGAACAGTTCTTTCTGGAAGTGTTGAAGACATAAGTTGGACATCTGGAATCTCCCAAACCGCTCAGAGCCTCCGGCAGACAGGTGTATCTATTAAGCTCTTTAAGGTAACCAAAGACAGTGAGGCCTCAGCCAGGCAGCCAGGGCCGAGTTCCAGCATAATTCTGTCCTTCACTCCCTCTTGGAGACTTAGTGTCACCGTAGTGAAGAGCTTGGCTGCAAAAAAAATGTTGGCAGTTTGAATCCACCAGCAGCTCCTTGGAAACCCTCTGAGGGACATTTCTCTTCTATCCTACAGGATCACTGTGGGTCTGAATCAATAGCAACAGATTTGGGTTTTTTTTCATTTTGACCTTGGACAACTCATGTCATCTTCCACATCAGTTTCTCCATCCATCAGAAGATAGGATTTGGCTATGGGGGTTCCCCTTCTGCCTACTCCCATTTCCCTGCCTGGACCCCAGAGCTTAGCACTCTGTCCTTTCTGTAGAAACCAGTTCCTAGCTAGAAATGAGAAATTGGATGGGACAGAATGGGACTTGGAATGATTCCCCTGCGGGGTGTCACATGTGACCAGTTTTACTGAACTTCTTATAGTTGGTGCTGGAGAGCTCAAGCACATGACATTTGTCCATGGTCACCACCTAAATGCATACCACACACACTGTACTACCAACAAAACACACAGCAGAAATGCCTACATAGCACGCCAACACGTGTGTGCAGCAGGCAGCACTCACCAGTAAATCCACAACATTCATGCACAGCACGCATACACAGACACTCACCACACACTGTTGTTTGGTGCTGTCTGGTTGGTCCTGATGCCCAGATACCTTGTGCATGATGGAACGAAACCCTGCCCAGTCCTGGGCCAGCCTTATGATTGTCGCAGCCACTGCGTCAGTCCGTCCCCTTTGAAGGCCCTCTTTGTCACTGACCCTAAAGCCTGGTGGTGCGGTGGGGTAGGGCTGTGGCTGCTAACCATAAGGTCGACAGTTCAAATCTACCAGGCGCTTTTGGGGAGCTCCACGGGCTGTCCTACTCAGTCTGAAGGGTCGCTGTGAGTCAGAATTGACTCGATGACAGTGGGTTTGTTTTCTTGTACTTTACCAAGCACGACGGCCTTCTCTAGGACTGATCCCTCCTGACAGTGTGTACACAATATCTGAGATGTAGTCTCACCATCCTGGCATCTAAGAAGCATTCTGGTTGTACTTCTTCCAAGGCATGCACTACACAACCAACAACATGCGTGCATATGCGAAAGTGACACCACATCCTACACAGCCAACACCACACACACACACACGTATGCACAAGGGACACACACAGCACACTTACACCCCACACGCAGCACAAGTATACACATACACATGCTACAACATGCATCTATGAACTTATAACACGTGTATCCTACACAGACGGCCACACACCACATACTGCTGTTAGGTGCCATCGAGTCCGTTCTGACTCTACAGTGAACCACGCCCAACAGAAAGCAGTAGTGACCAGTCCCCCACCACCCTCACAACTGGTGCTATGCCTGAGCCACTGTCGCGTCGCTGTGTCAGTCCATCTCCCTGAGGGTCTTCTTTTTAGCTGACCATCCACTTTGTCCGGAAACCCTGGCAGCGCAGTGGGTTACGTGCGACGTCTGCCAAGCCAAAGGTCAGCAGCTCAAATCCAATAGGCGCTCCTCGGAAACCCTAAATGCGGCAGTTCTACTATGACCTCTAGGGTCGCTAGTTCTTTTTCACTACTTTATCAAGCATGACAGCCTTCTCCGGGACTGATCCCTCCTGGTACCATCTCCGGACTGTATGAGATGTAGCCCTGCCGTGTTTGCTTCTAGGGAGGCTTCTAGTTGTACTTCTTCTAAGACACACACCACATAACCAACAACACACAGGCACCCATATGCATAAGAGACACCACACACTACACAGCTAATACCACACACAGACATGCACAAGGAACATACAGCATGCATGTACCCCTCCATTGCACAAATGCACATATATAGATGCTGCAGCATGCACCCATAGACACGTATACAAACACACATCACACCTTACACAGAGGACAAACCCCACGACACATACACAGAGGACACACACACACCCTCACAGGACATGGATACCCACACACACACCCCTCATGTGTATGCAACATACACAACATGCCCCGCAAGCCCATCCCACAACACACGCCTCACAAGAGCCTGCTGGTTAGTATGACGGCTGGTTTGGGCGTCTGATTCTCCTGCTGCTCAGGTCTCCGGCATCCAGCTGCTGGGTGAAGAGCTCCCGGGTGGGAGGGCATTCAGGGGTCCCTGAGGGGTACGGAGGTGGTGCGGGAAAGGGGAAATTCGTAGCAAGTGGTAAAGGCAGCCTTGGGAGCACAGCAGTCACACGTGGCTGCCTGCTGACTGAAGCATTGCTGTTCAGACCCCCCAAGTACTGGGCAGGAGGGAGACCTGGCAATCTGCTCCTTTAAATACTACAGCCTAGAAAACCCGCTGGGGGCAGTTCTACTCCGTCACTTGGCGCTGCTGTGATTTGGAATGGACAGGACACCCTAACAGCTGTGGTATGACTAGCGGGGAGCCTTATGGCCAAATCCTGCCTTCTGACAGGTGGGGACACAGAAGCTGGAGAGCTATGACTTGGCTAAAAGCGTTTACTTGTTCGTTTGGGTGTGTGGGTGCCACGTGCCACAGATGTTTGCCCAACGTCCCTTGCACACAAGAGCACGGTCAGGACACGGTGGGGCAACCAGACTTAGTGCTGTCCTCCTGGGGCTGACAGTCTAGTGGAGGGAGACAGGGAATGGACAGACACGGGTGTTGTTAAGGCTGGTCACTTTGCTGGGCCTTGACATCTCTCCTGGCTGGGACACACGGGCCCTTCGCCACTCATCGATGGGAAGATGCAGGCGCAGAGCGAGGAAATGCTTACCAGGGTCTCCCACTAGGGACTCTGACCACTGGTGTCCCCAAAGTGCCTCTCAGACTTTGTTCCACATGTCCCACCCTGCTCCTAGGTGCCTTAAACCTCACCCCTTCTCTGAGCAGTCAGGGACTCTTGGTTTATGGGTTCTGCGGACAAGCTGTGGGGACGGCTGTGGAGCTGGGCAGCCTATGGAGCCACTCGGGTACTAGCCCCCAGTCTCCCTGTAGGGTGGACAGATGTCTACAAAGTGTGAGTGGGGGTTGCAGAAGACACCATCTGCTAAGGTCGGTCACAGGCTTTGGGGTCCAAGCACCTGTAGTTGTACCCCAGCTCCAGCCTCACTGTCTGTGTGCCTCTGGGCCTCAGTGTGCCCATCTGTCAAACAGGCGTAACATCACCTTGGGTCTGCGCTACCATTAATGCCTGGCACACGGCAGAGCGGGGTGAATATTTGCTGAGAGAGCCAGTGGGTGACCATGAAGCAGTTAGAACGGGGCCTGGCACACAGCAACACCTGGTGGCACTTGCCCTGCTCAGCATTTAAAAACAAAACAAAATGACAAAAACTCCACAGCACAAGAGCTCGCCAGGGAATGATCCCGTGCATAGCACAAACCACAAGCAGGACTCAAATCAGAAGCCTTCGGATGAAGGGTCTGCAGAGGACGTTCCTAAGCTGCTCCAGGCAGCCCAAGGCTCCTTTGGAAAAGACAGCTCTGTCTGAGTGTGTCTAAGGTGGCAGGGCAGGCCACAAGGGGGGCAAGACAGCCTCTGGGAAGCCCCACTGCCAGCATTCCAAGTAAGCTTGTGGTTGGCCAGTGGGCGCTTTCCACCACGTCCAATAGACATACTTAGGACGCTAGTGCCACCACCCTCGGCTACAACCCAAACCCACATGGGTGTCCATGGGATCCCCGACAAGCTGTCAAGCAAGATTGGTTACAGAATCTGAAGGACCCCTTATCCACCAATTAAGGGTCCCTGGGTTGTGCAAAAGGATTGTGATTGACTGCTAATCTAAAGGTCGGTGGTTCGAGCCTACCCAGTGACACCATAGTTGGTACAAGGGCTGGCGATTTATTTCTATCTGTCATGTAGAGCTGCACCCACCAGAAATACCACTGGTGGATGGCCTTGACATATAGAGACTGATGTTCTCACAGTTTAGGAGGTTAGATGTTTGAATTCAGAGCACTGACTGTAGGGGAAGGCTTTCTGGGGCTCGGTCCTCGTCTCTTCAGCTCTGCTTTCTGGTTCCTTGGAGATGTCCATATGTGTCTTGGTACCTATCATACCTCATCTGGTCCCTGCTTGCTTGTTTAATGAATTTCATGTCTCAAAAGAGATTGAGTCAAGATATACCCTTGTTATGTATTAAATTACACTCCTCCAAAATGTGTGTCCACTTGGCTAGGCCATGACTCCCAAGATTGTGTGGTTGTCCTCTGTCTTCTGATCTGATGGAATTCTCCTCTGCATCCTAAACCCTCACCTGTATGATGTTAATGAGGCAGGATTAGAGGCAGTTACGTTAATGAGGCAAGATTCAGCCTATGGATTAGACTGAATCTTGAGTCAATCTCTTCAGAGACTTAAAAGAGAGAAGCAAGCAGAGAGGAGAGGGCAAGAAGGAGGAGGTGTTAGCAGAGCCCATCCTTTGGACACGGAGTCCCTGTACTGAGATGCTTCTAGACCAGGAGAAGGTGGATGGCAAAGCCCTTCCCCTGGAGCCAATGGAGAAAGACTTCCCCGGGGGCTGGTGCCCAGAATTTGAACTTCGAGCTTCCTAAACCGGGAGAGAAGAAACTTCTGTTTATAAAAACCATCCACCTGTGGTATTTCGGTTACAGCAGCACTAGATAACTGCAACATGCCTCATTAGCATAACAAAGATAACCCAATCCCCAGTGAGATTATAACCACAGGATTATAACCACAGAGGTTTTGGGGGCAGTAAGTAATTCATTCATAAAAACTTTCATGAAGATGACAGCTAAGAGAACCCAAGGGAGCAGGTCTACTCTGTACCACATGAGATTACTCTGAGTTGGCAATATACCCGTTATAAACTCACGGCCATTGAGTCAATCCTGACTCATAGGATTTGCAAGGAGTGGCTGGTGGATTCGAGCTACAGACCTTTTGGTTAGCAGCCGAGCTTTTAACCACTGCAACCAGCAGGCCTCCAAGTTGGCATCCACAAATTATGAAGAGTTTCAGGTCAACAGTGGCAGAGCAGGAAACCGCCTGCCTGCTCTATGTACCCCGAGAAGCCTGCCTTGCCCTCAAGACAGGCACAAGCAGGCTATGGTGCTGAACCTCCTCAAGGGCTCGGAAGAGACCTTTTCTCTCTGAATCTCCACCCGCAGCACCTCAACCCAGGTCAGGTGCACACGCCCCTGCTGTCTAGAGTTCCTGAATGGCCTGCTCCATGGTGGCCTGGGGACACAACCATTTCACAACCCACAGGTCGGGAAATACATCCTGACCCCCAGACTTCCTGAGATGGAGGGTGGAATCTCATAGCTGCCCTTCTGCACACAGCTTTGGCCTAGGCACATGCCCCTAAGTCCTCCAGTGTCCGCTGCCACCTCCCCCGAGGGGCTGCTCTGACCACCTGTGGCCCCTTCCTTCTTCCCAGCCCTTTCCCTCTCTAACAGCCTGGACAAACATGTTTGCACATCTATTGCCCGTCACACCTGCAGGAAGACGAGCCCACGGAGGGCAGCATTGGTATCTGACACATGGTGGGTGTGCTTCAGCACGTGGGGACTCGAGTGCCATGTGCAGTGTCCTGGTTCAGTTACGTGTTGACTTGGGTGTTTATAGATGCCCTCAGCTCCACTCTGCCCTGTGTGGAACACCGTTGTTACTGCAGTTAGCTGCTATCCAGTTGATTTTCAACTCCTAGCTACCCTGTGTGACAGAACAGACCTGTCCCCATAGGGCTGTGTGGCTGCCATCTTTACCAGAGCAGACTGGCAGCTCTTTCCTCCTGAAGAGCCACTAGGCAGGTTCAAACTGCCAGCCAAGTGCTAACCATTGTGCAACCAGAACTCCTTGGTTCAGAATAGAACACAAGAATCATTTACTGACTGGATGAAACCAATATGCTTCCCTTTCTTGTGCCTCCCTCCCAGTCTCCATGGGATCTCCCAGCAACGCTGCCCTAGCAGAGCTCTCCCACCTCAGCCCCTTAACGCCTCACCCCTGCCCCTCAGAACTGGCTCACTCAGCAAGATCAGGCAGTTTGGGGTTCACTCAGGGATCTGTCCCCCTTATTACTTTGTCCCCAGTAGCTCAATGTGTGGCCCACATATGGCTGCCAGATTTAGCAAACAAAAATACAGGACGCCGGTTAAATTTGAATTTCAGATCCAGAATGAATAATTTTGGGGCATCAGTCTGTTCCAAATAGTGCACTGGGCATGCTTATACCAAAAGTCATTCATCATGGATCTGAATTCAAATTTAGCTGGGTGTGCAATACTTTATCTGGCAGCAAATGGAACATACTTACCCTAAAAATTATCTGTAAAACCAAAAAACCCAAATTCAGGGCACTGACTCAGGGCAAGCCAGCTCTGACTCACAGTAACCCTATAAAAATGATGTGTAGTGAATCTGAAATTCAGATTTGTCCAGCACCCACTATTCCATCTGGTGATCCTATCTGTGTGTGAGCCCCTATGGCTGTGAGGTTTCCAGTCCCTGTGTCCTTTCATCCTGCAATTCCCAATCCTTATTTCCTCTTCTGTAAAATGGCAAATAAAATAACACCTGTCTGTAACCCTCGACGTCAGTGGTTTTTTTTCGCTACTCTCCTAGGGTTGCCATGAGCATTAAATAATAATTAGCTAATGTGTGTCCAGTGGTGGTTCAGTGATAGAATTCTCGCCTTCCATGTGGGTAGTGCTGGGTAGAAACTCCAGGTTCTGCTCCATGTCACTCTTCTCGGTCCACAAACAAAAGATGAAGGTGGGAGAGTACAATGGTGCTCTTATGTTGTTGCAAAAGGAAAGAAACAGTCAGGGCTGCTGCCACTAAGATCACCCATTGGAAGCCAAGCGGAAGGTTACTTTTATGCGGTTAATAAGCGGGAAGTTCATACAAATGACATCAGCCACATTTTTAATCATACCATGCAGGGTGAAAGGGTTCACAAATAACTTCATGCAGTTCGGAAAACAGGGGTCAAACTTCACCCACAGCTGAGGAAGTTCCTATGTCCGTGGTACCTAAATGAGCTGAAAGATTGTCCTTAATGTCAGCGTGGTGCCTAAACCGATTTCCACCAGCTTTCTCTGGTTTGGGGTCAGCAGCTAAGGAGAGGGAAACCAAGATGTCAAGGTGAAGTTACCCGCATGTCAAGCAAGCTGCTTGAGGCAGTAAAATCCTCAGCAGCCCTGCAACATCTGTCTTACGGGAAACGGCGATTCTATTTCTCACCAGTGCACTTCATGCAGACACGACCCGCCCGTGAGAGGAGGCTTCTGGTTGCTAAATAGGTTTCCGTGGAGCTTCCAGACTAACTGGAACTAGGAAGAGAGACCCGGAGACCTACCTCCAAATGTAAACAAACAAAAAAAATCCCAAACCCAACCCACTGCTGTCTAGTCAATTTCAACTCATAGTGACTCTACAGGACAGAGTAGAATTGCTCCACAGAGTTTCCAAGGAGCACCTGGAGGATCTGAACTGCTGATCTTTTGGTTATCATTACACTTAACCACTGTATGCCAAAACCAAAAACCAAACCCAACTCACTGCTGTCAATTCGGAATCGCAGCGACCCTATAGGGTCCATAGGATTTCCGAGGAGTACCTGGTGGATTGAACTGTTGGCCTTCTGGTTAGTAGCCATAGCACTTAAACCACTGCGCCGCCACGGTTTAAATCCCATGGGTCTCAATGGTCCAGTCCACTACCATCACTGTGATAATGAGGGACCGGTCAGCATCGTGTTCCACGGTGCACGGGGCCATCACAAGTCGAGGCCTACTGGGTAGAGCCAGCAACACGCCTTTGGTCCATCTCCGAGCCTAGGCCTTTTTCCTCCGTCCTGTCGAGATACCCCACGTTGATTCCAGCAGCCCCCTGTTTCAGAGTTGCCACTAACATCCCCTCTGAGCAGTGGGGAAAACCAAGGTCAGAGGGGGGAACGTTCCTGACCAAGGTCACACAGCTGGTGACACCCACCTACAGAGGCCGGATTCTGCCAGCTGCATCTGGCATCCCACCGTCAGGACTTCCAGCAGGATGACACTGGAACCAAGCCTGAGACTGAGCTGACCCCAGAGCTGGCACACAGTAAGCGCTCGGTGAATGTGGGCTATTACTAGGGTTACACCGTGTCCTTCCGCGTGTCCCAGACAGATCAACAGGAGATAAAGTGCGGTGGGCAGGTTTGCTCATTTTAATCCACTGAATTAACTGGTTATTTTTGCCTGCTGGCGGTTCCACCACTGTGTAAACCCTGCCTTATTTCCAAGACAATCAGCATGTGATTTCCAGCCGCAGGCCACTGGCAGGGACCGGAGCTCCTGGGAACAAGCTCCTGGGGGACTGGGGTGTCCCAGCCTCACTATCGCACCTATTCAGCACCAGAGGGAAGAGAAAGTTTTTTGACTGAATGTCTGATGGCTGACCACTTCTCTTCCCAAGAGGAGGGGTGTTGGTGGTGGTCTTCTTCTGCCTGAGTAACCCCAAAATCATTTTCAAGGAGCCCTGGTCGCACTAGGGTTATGTGTTCAGCTGAAAAAAAGAAAAAGGTTTGTGGTTCAAATCCACCCAAGCAGCCCCGCAAAGTTTACAATCATGAAGATTACAGCCAGGAAAACCTAGAGGGGACTTTCTACTCCCTCACGTAGGGTCAGTAGGAGTTGAAATGTGACGGGGTTCAGTAACCTCCAGCTGTGTCTCTAAACTGCAGAGGCCACGCTGAGCAGGACCTACTCCCAGCCCAGGGGGCCTGATAAGGAAGTTGCTTCTTCCTTAGTCAGAAGCGGCTCTGCCACTGGGTTTGTTTTCTTTTCGGTCCAGGTAGGGGCTGACAGTTAACTCTCGTGGCACAGTGGTTAAAAGTGCTACAGCTACTAATCAAAAGGTAGGCAGTTCAAAGCCTCCAGGCGCTCTTTGGAAACTCTACAGGGCGGTTCTACTCTGCCTCTAGGATCCCTGTGAGTCCGAATCTACCGGACAGCGGTGGGTTTGGGTAGGTTTGTTTTGTATTTTTTTTTTTTTTTTTTTTAGTGGAGCTTGCCCAACCCACCGGAGAGCGTGGCCCCCATATATCTGGGTGTCTCCTGCTTTGGGGCTTGGGCTCTGAGCTTAACAGGGGGTTGTGGCTTTGGGAGTGGCTTCTCTCTGCTCCCCTACAAGACCTCCAGAGCCTCGGTCTAGGCTGGCCACTTGGGATCCGGGACAAGGCTTCCAGCCGACTGCAACCCTGAAGCTAGACCTTAGGGCAAAAGGGGCTCTCTGCTTTCCTGAGAACCAGAGGCCTCGCCTGCAGAACGGGGAAGAAACCAGCCCATTTCCTGCCCGGGCTTCCTCTGCCTTCTCCAAGAAGAATTCTCTGTGGTCTAGACAAGGTCTTCACCCCAGCCTCACCTTCAGGTCCCAAATTTGCACCTGTCCCTGTTTACTCAGTCTGTTAAAGGGAGCAGCAGTAATCTAAACAACCTTTCCTCTCTGAATACACAAGAAAGCAATGCTCATTACTAAATTCTATCATGAAATGAATACACAGACATTAAAAACTAGAAATATGTAGGTAGGGGGGTGTGCAGGTAAGAGTCAGGGGCCGAGGGATGGGATCAAGGCGGGGAGCCGGGCCTGGGCTGGAGCTCGAGACCCTCCCCGACTCCATGACCTTGGGTAAGCCTGCTAGCTCCCTGGCCTCAGTCTCCCGGCTTGTAAAATGGGGGTAACAACATTCCTACCTCCCGCAGTCGGGGTCAGGCTGAGATAATTGTAAAATGCCTGGCAGACGGCAGACGCTCTATAGGTGCTTAGTAAGTAGAAACATAGGAGGGCGTCCTGGAGGAGGTGGCAGGGAATTGTTAGGAGAGGTTATAGATGAGCCACGGATGGGGGCGCTTTACGGTTATATTGTTTTTAAAGAAAGAGACTGTAGTCTTGTGGCATTTGTGTAATTAAAACTTCATTTTTAAAGAAATAAAAGCACCGCCGGCCCCTCCCCCCCTCCCCGGTGAACTCTGGAGCCGCGCCACAGGCCGCAGACAATGGGTGTGGATTCGCCTGGGGCCCCGCCGGCTGGGGCAGCCAACAACAGTCAGGTCCCCGACACGCATTTACATGATAAGAGCCCGGGCGTTTCCCGGAGCTGCCCCGGGCGTGTCTACGCGAGTTCAGGACTTTCCGTGGCGATCCTCCCGGCGCTCGGGTTAAAGTGAGCTGGGGTTGGGGCTGGGGAGCTGTGGTGAGGGCCACCGTGGTACCCCCGTCCTGCAGTCTCCTGCGAAATCAGCTGATGGAAAGTCGGAGGTTTTAACTCTTCTCTTTAGTTTCCCCTGCCTCGAGCCTCCAAAGGTGCACTGGTGGCTCAGTGGTTAAAGCGCTGTGCTGTTGTCACCTGGAAGGTCGGGGGTTCGAACCCACCAGCGTTCCGCGGGAGAAAGATGAGACGACCTGCTTCCTTAAAGATTTGGGGCTTTAGAAGCCTTATGGGGCGGTTCTCTGTCCTGTAAGATCGTTAGGAGTGGAAATCGACTCGACGGCAACAGGGTGGGTTTTTTTGGGGGGGTAGCCCCTGGGGGCCTCCAGCTCCTTAGGAGACCAGCTCTCCCCAAAAGCCTGAGTCACGGACTGAGAGGTGCCCTGTAACTAGCAGAGGTCACCAAGCCAAGCCCCGCAGCCCCGCGTCTCTAGGGCGCAGGTCCCGGGTCTACACCGGCCGTGCGCTCTGGCCCTTTAAGAGCCCGCCCCCTTGCCTGTCTCCCCGCCCCGCGGCGCAGGGAGGGGGTGCGGGGGAACCTCGGCGAGGATTGGCGCAGCGCACGCCCCCTCCCCGGCCCCCGCGCTGTGGGAACCAGCAGCCCCGTCTAGCGCTGACGTCAGACCGTCTGCCTGCCTCCGACCGCGGGCTCGGAGCGAAACCCGATCTCCTTGGACTTGAATGAGGAGGCGGCGGCGGCGGCGGCGGAGGCGCTCGGCTGGGGGAAGCCAGCGGCGGAGCCTCAGCCCCGGCGGCCGCGCGAGCCACGGCTGCCAGCCCATTTCCCAGACCCCACCCGCGGGCCCTGCCGACTCCCCTGGGGTGGCCGAGGGGCGAACGGGGGTCGTAGGGGAGTGCCGCCCCGCGCACTGAGCCCCGCGGCTCCCAGGAACTTGGCGGCGCTCGAGCCCGGCGAGCCGGGGCCGCCTCCCCGCCGCGCGCCTCCTGCATGCGGGGCCCGAGCGCCGGGCGCCGGCCGGAGCCCCCCCCGGCCGCCCCCGCGCCCCGCGCCGCACCGCCGTGCCGTCCATGCACCGCTTGATGGGGGTCAACAGCACCGCCGCCGCCGCCGGGCAGCCCAATGTCTCCTGCACGTGCAACTGCAAACGCTCTTTGTTCCAGAGCATGGAGATCAGTGAGTGACCCCGCGCCCTCCCCGGGGCCCCGTCGGGCTTGGGTCCCCCAAGTGAGGCCGGCTGCGGGCGGGGGTCCGGGCCGTGGGCGCCCCTCGGCCGTGCGCCCTGCGCCCAGGCTGGCCCGCCGCGCCCCGGGCGCGCCCTCCCGGCTCGCAGCAGCTGGCGGCCGGCCCGGCTTTGTCCCGCGGCGCTGGGCGCCTGGCACAGCCCTGCTGTCCTGCCCCGCCCGCCGGCGCTCGGACCCGGGACCGCGCGGGGCTGAGGCCTGGGGCAGACGGGTTGGAGAAGTTTCCATTTTATTTCCCTGCGGGGCAGTTGAGATGGAGCAATTAGGCCGGCTCTTTTATCAACTTCGGGCGGGGGAGAGGGGCGTGTGAGACAGTGTCTGGCCTACGAGCTGTCTGGGCCCCCGACGTATGTCTGGGGAGTGTGGCGCTGCGTGTCTCGGGCAGTGCGGGTCTAGTTTACGTGCGTCTGCGGAGTGTGTGTGTGTGTGTGTGTGTGTGTGTGTGTGTAGTCTGGGTCTTAGTGCGTCTCTGGAGTACGTGTGTCTGTCTGGGTCGCCGTGCGTCCCGCTGTGTGTCTGAGTCGCTTTCTGCCTCCGGAGTATAGCTCCGTTCAATCTTCAGGTCTCTCTCTGTGTGTCTCTGAGGGTGCGCGGTCTCTGGGGCTGTGGCCTGCGTTTGGCCCTGTCTGAGGACTCTGCCTGTGATGTCTGAGTCCTGGGCTCTGCGCCGGTGCGTCTGGCCGATCGTGGAACCCGAGTGTGTGTCATTGTGTGTGTCTGTGTCCCCGCCGCGCCTATAAATAGCCTGTCTGGACAGCTTGGCTCGGTCTCGCTGGGACAGCGGTTACAAAGGAGACAAAGTTTGAGCTGTTTGTGTTTGCTGCTGCCTTGCGGTGTAAGAGGTAGTGGGTCGAAGGTGAGGTGTGGTTGCGGGGGAGCAGGGTGTGAGAAGCTTGGAGCTGACTATCCCAGCGCGGGAGACCACAGGTGTTTGGGGCTCCGGGTAGCCACTGGGCAGTTGGAGGTCGTATGTGGTATATGCGCTCCTACAACGAGGAGTTAAAGTGCCTGAGTCCTATGTTTCCTTCATATGTAGCCCACCCTGATGGACCTTGGGTTGGCTGGGGAACTAAACCCCATCACCCTGGCGAGGGCCTGGGTCCCAGCCTACACCCCCCCCCAGCCTACCCTCTTGGGGACCTTTTGTCTCTGAACCTCAGTTCCCCTGCCCTCTTCCCTCAAGTACTCCAGGTGAGGGGGCACACAGCCCTTCCTGGCTTGGGCCGGTGTTCCTCCAGCTGGGACCGGGAGCGCCAGGCCACCAGCTGGGTGACTCATTGAGCCGGTTTCCGCTGGCGGCTGCTACAGTGTGTCACCCGGAGCCTGTACAGTGCAGCGCAAGGGGTAAAAATAGCCTGTGACCAGCTTGCAGGGAGGGCCTGGACTGGGGTGGTGGGTTGTTCCATCCACCTGCCCTCAAGTGCTGGTCCTTCCCCAGTGTCTTTGTGCCAGCCCATTGAGGTGCCAGGTGAGGTGCCCAGAGCCAGCACTTGCCAAATTGAGTCCCACCAAGTCAGCTTGTTTCCCAGAGGCCTCAGAAGGGGAATGAAATTCTAGAGGATGTGACTGAAATCTGCCCCGGTGCTAAGTGGGTTGCTGGTTAAGTTCCCTTGCTGCTGTCTTCCTGCCCGTGGGGGCCCTGTGGTGTCACCTGGGCAGTTCCGAGGGCTGGTTGCAGTTCCTGATATTTTTCTCTTGTCCCTGCACCATGTTCAGGGCTGTTTAAAATTCCTCATTCTTATTTCTGTGTCTTTTTCTGCTCATCAACCCTAATGATATTCGGGCTGACCTTAAAGCACCTTATTAAATCCAGCACCTGCGCTGTGTGTGCCTCCTCGAGACCCTCAGGTCAGCCCCTGGAACCTTGGTGTGCCGGGCGGCCGCCGGGCACCAGCACTTGTGCTCAGTCCTTCCCTTAAAACTGGGCCCTACCTACTGGAAGAAAGCCAGGAGGCAAGGAAGCATCTAGGCTTAAAAATGCAAGTGTGAAGTCACTTTGTTGAAAGTGCTATTCAGATTTCCTGGAAAGGGTAGGGTTGGAAACCCTGAAGGCCTTCTGTTTTCTGGAGTTTCTGTCCAGCTGAGGAAAGAAGGAAGGAAGTGAGCAGTGGCTGCTGTGTTTCACACAGGGCCCTTAGTGGTGGTTATTGGAGAGACCAGAACTTTAAAGACAGGTTTGGGAGCCCAGCTGCAGGGCTCTGTTGAGGTGATCACTCACTTACTTATGAGACTTCTGCGAAGGAAGAGAGATTCTTCCTGGGCCCCAGTTTCCTCAGCTGGAAACAAAAAAACCAACCAACAAACAAAAAGAGACCTTGAAGCTTCTGCTTTCTTTTAAGACATGTCCCCTCTCCCCTCTGGAAGTCTGGCTCGGCACTTTAATGACGTGGATTCCACTGTGGTCTTTAGTTGTCCCAAATTTCAGACCCTAGGGAACCTGGGTTCACTTTCTCAGGCTGCAAGTGGGAGATGTCATCCATGGGGGGGCCTGCCCAAGCCCCCACCTGGACTAGAGCCCGGCCCTGGCTCCTCCAGGGCCCCTGCACTGCCTCTAGAGTGTGGATCAGACATCACGGGTCTCATCCAGCCCAGCCTTGAACTTGGTGCTGGAGGAACTCCATAGCTCCCTACTGGGTCCAGGTGCACAGGGACTGGGTCTCTTGGGAGGAAGCTGGGAAGATGGGCTTGGTTTTACTTTAACCCACCCATTGCAGGAGCTGGGGCTCTTCTGAAAGTTGGGGTGAGGGGTACTGTCTGATGGAAATCCACAGCACCCAGAGACACGGGAGATGGGCAGTTCTTTTCAAAAGCCAGCGGTCTGGCATCACAGTCAGCTGTTATCTGATCCCACTCCCAGGTGACAGTCTCAGTGCTTGCTGTGACTACTTTGGAGGAAGAGACTCCTCCTGGCCCAGGCTTATTTGACACCTTGTTGACCCTTTTCATTCATTTCTGCCACACCTTGGAGAAGTGGCCCTGTCTTTCCTGGTGTCCTGAGACCTGGGAGCAGACAGATGTTAGTGTACCTATTGGATAACCTGTTAGCTCCTGTGGCTGGTGTTTCCTGGGGCTCTGGGAGGCCCTCTGCCCTGCTCCGTGCACAGTATCTGTAGGGATAGTCTGTGTGCCAGCCTTCTCTTCTCTTCTCCAGCCTGTTCCAAATAAGTGCTCGGAACTCTTCCTTGGCCTTCAGAAACTCTGGGAACAGCCGGGGTGTTGATGTCCCCACTTTTATAAACTACACTGTGTGTGTTGAACACTTGGATCCAGGGTCTTTGTTGATGTGGTTGAACTGGATCCTTCTTTGTGCTGAGTGCTCTAGCCCTGGAGGGTGTTAAACAGCATCCCTGGCCTCGACCCACTAGATAGCAGGAACACTCGTTAAAACCAATTCACTGTCTCCAGACGTTGTCAGGGGCCCCTCAGGGGTCAGAATCCCCCCAGTTGAGAATTGGCCGTTTTAACAAAACATTGACTGGTTTCCCCAGATTTGGGGGCCAGAGAGCAGCATCTGAGCTGCTGGGAGAAGAACCTCATTTCCCTTCAGAATCGGGCTCTAGGGAGACCTGTGGTCACGCTCCACATTGGTGCCAGACACCAGCTTCACTTGGCCTTCTCTGAACACCCGTTTTGTGCCCAGCAGGACATCAGGGGGCTCCTTGTTGAGGGGAAAGGCTGGGTTTCAGCTAGATTTGCGTGGCAGCAGGAGAGGCAGCAGGGAGAGCTGGTATTGCAGGATTCGGCTAAAATCAGCCGGCAGAGCTGCAGTGATTTTCTCACAGGGGCCTCATGGCTCAGACTTCGGACCCACAGGTCCCCTGGCTGTCTGGGTCTCAGGTTGTGAAATAAAAGGGTTCAGTTTCGTGGCTTCAATTTCGGGTCAGGAATTCAAAAGCCAACACCTGCAGTGGGCCCAGGATCTCGGGAGGTCTGGGCTGAGCCGGCTACACCTCCAGGTGAGCCAGGGTCGGGGTGCGCTTCCCTCCATGGGGGTCACAGCCCAGCAGCGCCGACAGCGCCTGCTACACGTGGCCACCCAGCCAGGTACATTTCTCCCTCTCCTGCCAGCTTCTCTGGGCTGGGAAGAGTTAAAACTTCTGCGCATTTAAGAAAAAGAAACAGAGGAGTGTGCTTGTGCACACACATGCCCAGACCTCGAGTTGTGCTGTTGTGTGTGTGCCATGCCCTTTCTCTCCCAAGGAAGAGGGCAGTGGGAGGATTTGGGAAGGTGTCCAGGAGAGGAGGCTGTCGGGGTGGGGGGCACCCGCGTGGAGTCTAGAAAGGCCTGCGGAGGAGATGTCTGTTTCTGCCCAGCTCCCCTCGCAGACTCTGGGAACCTCCATGCAGCTAGCTTGGTGCGCCCCTATGCCTGGCCCCGCTGTCCTCCTATCTCAGCCAGAGCCAGGGTTTCCAAAATTGAGGATTTGGCCAGTTGGTGAAAACAAGGTGTTGGGGAGGAGGATGCTGGCTGTCGGGCTCAAGCCGGACAGCCTCTGGCTTTTTCTCCAGGTTATGAGTCCCCCGAGAGAGCTTGCAGGCAACTCAGCTGCACCAGGATCCGACCCCAAGGGAAGCTACTACTCTTAGCCAACCACTTTTTGGCCATTTGACTCCTGCCCCTCGGGCTTTTGCGTGGCCTCATGCTGAGAGAGGAGTTGGAGGCTGAGGGCCCGTTTGTGCACGTGTGTGCGCGCGCGCGCGTGTGGTGGTTCGGGAAACGTGTGGGGAGGTGTGCATTCTGGGCTGCCTAGCTAGCGTTGTTGGCTCTGTGGAGACAGGGAAGGGGCACTGCCTTGGGTTGCGTCTTTCCCAGGGCCAGGGGAGATGATTCAGGACGGCACACCTGTCTTCTGAGGTGGCCTATGGAGAACCTCACGTGTGGTGTGGCTGCTCACGGCCCACCGCTGGCCCACCGATGCCCATGGGGCTCTGTATCGCCACGTCTGCCCATTCCAGAGAAGCCTGGAGGGGAATGCCTGGTCATTCAGTTCTGACGGCACCTTTGCCTCCTCCCTTCCAGGACCACACAGAACACGGCTGGGTGCCTGTGCGCCGACACCACGCGTGCTGCCATGTGCTGGGCTCTAAGAAACAGAGGGAGCTGGAGAGGCGGTGCCCTGTGTGGGTCCCGCACATGCTGCGTGTCACTCTGTGCCGCCAGTACCTTGTGGCGTCTGAGGTGGGGTTGATGATTGAGCCTGTGTGCTGGGCTGCTGTATAAAGGGGCCAGCCACGGAGAGTGTGGGGCCAGGTGTCTGGCACCGTTAATGGTCGTGGGGTGTGTTGGTAGTGGGGGCGGGCACAGACCCATCAGGCTTGCCAAGGAGCGCTCACACTCTGACGTGCGGCTCCACAACAATACTTTCACCAGGGAAAGGTTTCCTCCACTTGGCCAGGATGCTGGTGCTGGCAGGGAATGTTGTGAGTGGCCAAGCCCACCGGGGACCATAACTCTGTCCCTGTCTCTGCCAGGCTGCCTGCAGACCTGGCTGGCAAAACCCTGGCGTGGCTGGTCTTGCCAGGAAGCCAAGGTGGTCCTTAGGTCCTGCCAGCTGCGTACCCGACTCTCCAGTGGCTTTAGTGGACGCAGACAGGGCTGCAGTTATGTCTGAGATGCCCCACTGGGTCCAGTTTACAGGACAGCAGGAGCAGAAAGTGGGTTGGAGGTGCCCAGTGTTGTTTTTTTGATTTTCAGTATGTGTTTTGTTATTCTGTTTAAATAAGTGGTTTGGTGTCTGCAAATGTTTTTTGTAAGTTACTGTGTATTTATTTGGGGTGAAAATATCCACAGCAAAACCTGTACCACCTCTGCAGTTTCCCCACTGACGGTTCATTCAGTGGCCTTGGTCACATGCTTCAGGTTGGGCCCCTTCTCTCAACAAACTATTTCCGGACAGTTTCATTATCATTAACACAGACTTACCACGAGCGCCCGTTTTTAAATGAGTTCATCTTTTTAAGAAGTGAGTGTATGGGAGGTCAAAAGAAAGGCTGGGGTCTTTTTTCCGGGGGGCAGGGCAGGGCAGGACAGGTCCCATCTCCTGCAGCCCCCAACCTTCTCTCCAAGGAGGGCCAGGTCTCTTCCTGAGGCCTTGACGACCCTGAGCACTTACACTCACGCCCCCCCCGCCTCTGCTTTCCCTGCTGTGACTTTTGGTACCTGGGATGTTGGCACAGTTGGCTGTCTGTCACCAAGCTGGGGAAAAAAAAACAGCCACCTCAGAGGGGCCTGGAAAGGTTTGGGCCTTCCGGGAACGGCTTCTCTCTTCCGTTTCCAGGGTGACTGGTGGGTTTCTGCTTCTGCTCCCTTTTCTAGTTGGATATGCAGCACTTGGTATGTGCCAGGTACTGGTGACGCGTATTCTTCAGGCTTCAAAACAACTCTTGCTCTCACCGTTTGGCAGATGCAAACATGGGATCAGAGAGGGTGAGTCACTTGCTCCAGGTCACACAGCTGGGAAGCAGTGCTCGGCTGAAATTCAGACCTGGGCTCCAGCCCCTCGGTCCTCTCCAGTGCGGTCTTCCCCGTGACACCTGGAGACTCCTTCGCCCAGGTTCCCTTTGCACACATGCTGCAGTGGCATCAGAGGCTTTGTCCCAAGGCTGCAGGCCCATGTCAACCCGTTCATTAGGGAAGGACGTTAACACGCTGGTCATCTCTGAGAGCAAGTGGAGTTCATTCCACTCTGATGAGACACCGGCTGCCTTTCACTGAAAACTTCACCCCCAAACCCGAATCAGGTCAGGCTACGTGGGGAGCCTGCATCTCGCATCTCCAGCTCGCTTGCATACCCCCAACACTTACAGGTGATGAAGTGATAGGAGACTGGTGAGTGGCTGTGGAATGTTCCAGAAGAACCACATCTCTGAACCCTCCCTGTGGCTTCCAGGCCATCTGGAGTCTGCGCATGCAGGCCTGCTGGCCAGACTGTGGTTTTGAAGACCTGGACTCGGTAGTCACTCGTGTGGGGCATGCGGTCCCCCTGAAGGAGCGCTGCGGCTCAGTGCTGATACTGTGACCTGCTGCCCTGTGCAGGGTCACTGGGTGGTGCAGTTTACAGTGTGCTCCTCACCAAAAGGTTGGCAGCTTGAATCCCAGCCCGGCCGTGCAACGGAAGAAAGTTCTGGCAGTCGTCTTTTCCGGCCAGAAAACCCTGTGGAGCAGTTCTGTTCTGTAACATACTGGGTCATCGGGAGCAGCAGTGGGCTTAGTTGCCTTTTTTAAAACGCCGCTGTTCCAGCCACTGGGGAGCATCAAGGAACAGCCCAT
This sequence comes from Heterohyrax brucei, assembly GCA_028571685.1. Lineage (NCBI taxonomy): Eukaryota > Metazoa > Chordata > Mammalia > Hyracoidea > Procaviidae > Heterohyrax > Heterohyrax brucei. Next base: position 86,069,523 of record CM053156.1, on the reverse strand, counting down.
CCTCCAAGAGCTGCCCTCCCGGTGAGCAGACAGACAAGAGAACGTGAGTTCATTTCCAGGAGATGAGCCTTCCGAAAGGGGACCTTTGAAAGTGTCCTGCAGGCAGGCCCCAGTCTGCTGGCTCTCAGCACACACCCCGTGGCTCTCTGGCCCTTCAGTATTTATGTAGTTAGTTTTGTGGTCTCTGTGCTTGTTCTGGTCACCAGGCCTGGAGGGACTAGGGACCTGTCTGCTTTGTTCACACTATTCCCCACGCCCAGCATTTGGTAGGTGCCGCCTGTGCCTTTGACCAGGTACAGAAAGGTACTGGTAGGCAGGTGCCTAGAAGATTGACTCTAGGTAGAACCGGGTTCAGTCAAGGGGATAGGTGTTAAAAATCGTTACTCTGTGTGTGACTGTAGGCAAGGGGCTGAACCGCTCCTGAGCCGCTTCTTGCCTGTCTGTAAAGTGGGGAGAAGCGCAGCACCTACTTCAGAGGATTGTCAAGACAATTTTCCAGAGACGCGAAAAGCACATCTTGGCACTAAGTATTTTTGGTGCTCCAAAGAAGTTCTCCCTAATTTAGGCAGGAAGCTGTGCCTTAGTCTCCTGACACCGTCTCTCTCCTGAAATGTCAAAGCTGAGCCAGGGAGCGGATGCCAGCAGCACGCCCAGACACGACCTCCCCTGTGTCAGCCGACCCTGGTGTGGGAGGTCGAGGGGCCTCTCGTGGACCTTGCTGTATTGTATCTGTGTGTGTGTGTGTGTGTGGTGTAGTGTGTGCTCTTCAGTTGATTCTGACACAGCAGCCCGTGTGACAGGAGAACTGCCCCATAGGGTTTCTAGGCTTTTCTGTCACCTTTACAGAAGCAGGTCTTTCCAGCCTCAGAGCACTCTTGGCTTCAAACCGATGACCTTTCAGTTAGCAACCCGGTGCTTAACCATTGTACTCACTACCAGGGCTTCTTTAGTCCTTCTAACTCAAACCCCGCTGCCATCAAGTCGATTCTAACCCATGGCAACACCATAGAACAGAGCAGAACAGCTCCGTAGAGTTTCCAAGAAGCGCCGAGCTTTTGGTTAACAGACGACTGCCCCACGGGGTTTCCTAGTCCATCTAAGCGTCTAAATGGGGCACTGTGGGTTCTGTGGAGGAATTCTCGCCCTGCAGCTGGGAGCCTGGGTTTGATTCCCCGCCCATGCAGCTCGTCCAGCCACCACCCATCAGTCAGTGGAGGCTTGTGCCACACTGTGATGCGGAACCTTTGTAGCAGAGCGTCCAGACTCAGACAGACCAGGAAAAAAAGGCCTGGCACTCCACTTCCAGAATTCAGCCAGTGGAAACCTCGTGCATCCCAACAGTCCTGCCTCCATCCGATCGTGGGGACAGTGGGGGACCAGGCAGTGTTATTCTTTACATCATCTCGCTTGGGGGGCCGACTTCGTGGCTGACACCAGCACCACCACTCCGGGAGTCTAAAGGGTGACAACCACGTGCCAGGGAAATGGGAATTTCCAGGGAGATCCCTTCTTGCACATGCTTGCTTCACCCTCGGGGTGTTGTTCAGCGACTCCCACATCCTCGTGGCGCCCACTGTGCAGCTCGTGGTTGCTCAGATGTGATGCAGAGAACCACACGCTCACGCAGCTGGGTACAGCAGGTAGCAGTGAGGGGCCTGCCAGGGCTCCACCTTCAGAACTAACCTGGGTGATCAGACCTTCTTCATGTTCCAGAGAATTCTCACGTTTTCACGGAAGGGGGATGGTAGGAGGAAGAAAGGGCCGGTGGCTTGGCTTAGAATCGGTGCCGTGGGAAACTCACTGGGGGTTCAGAAACGTTAGGGAATGGGTGCCAGCTTTTCCCTCTACCCTGCCGTATTTTAACTGAATCTGTCTGTTACTGTATCTGTGGGTTTGGAATGGGCTTTGCTGGCAGAGAAGGGAGTTTTAATTATTGGGTAACAAAGTTGAAACCCCAGCGGCTCTGGCATCTGAACACTGGACAGTCTGCTTCGGCCTCTGAGCCGACTCAGAACCTCTGCACGCCAGGAACGCCGCCTCCTCTCTGCCAAAGTCCCGAGCACGGGGTCGGGCCCGTCCAGCCCAAACTGCAGAAAAGGTCACTTGGGTTCAGGAATACCATGTTGCCTTTGAAGGTTTAAGGAATTGCCCTGTGGCCTTTGTTCCACGTGAGCTGTTTTGCGGTGGTGACAGCCATACAGAGTCATAGCTTGGGTGGGTAAAAGCCTTTTGACACACAGTAGGTGGTGATGGCACACAGTGGGTGGTGGTGAACTCCTCAGCGGCTCGCTGAAATGTTGGCAGTTCCAATCTTTCCAGCTGCTCTTTGGGAGAAAGACCTGACCTTTTGTACCCAGGAAGATTGCAGCATAGGAAACCCTCTGAGTTGTGCTGTGTCACCCGGGGTTGCTGTGAGTCAGAATTGACTGGACAGCACACAGCCAACAACAGGTGGGGGTGAGTGGGCTGAGGGTGTGTCTCATGGCTGCTGGGAGCGCAGGGTGATGCTCTGAGGGGGCCCCAGTGGAGCTGATGAGCAGCCGTGGATTCCTGGCGTGGGCATAGGGGGCGGGAGGGTCTCTGGTGGTTGTGATGAATTTTGGGAGGGCACGCTGGCCATCTGGTTTGGGGAAGTGGTGGTCAGTGGTGAAGAATGTAAAACGAGTGAATCCTGCCACCGAGAGGCCCTGCCTCTCCAGACATGCCACCCGGGCCTGAGCCCCAGGGTGCCCCCCGAGGGTGAAGTCAGGTGCCCCGGCTATGACTTCAGAGCAGGGAGGAATTGAGTCACTTCCCAGCAAATTTGGGCAAAAGCAGACTGCTTGTTCTTTCAGGCAGGACTTGGGATTCTTCTTGCAGCCTCCTTGCTTTTCCTGAGCAGGGCCAGGCTGCCTGGTGTGGGAGCGCGGGGAGGCAGGCTGTGCAGGGGATGGGCGGCCGGTTGTGCAGCTCGGCCGCTGGCTAGCTGTGTGGTCTTCGGTAAGCTGCTTACTGCCCGATCTGGGCCGCCTGGCTTTAAAGCCAGCTCAGTTCCTGCACAGGGGTGGCCGGGGCTCAGCCAGAGTTCTTTCAGCTTCCGTGCAGGAGACCAGGGTTCAGTTCCCAGCCGGTGAACCTCAGGCCCAGAGGGGAGGGTTGTGTGCTGCTGGGATGCTGACGGCGTTTCAGTGGTGCTTCCGGGCTAAGACGGGCGAGGAAGAAAGGGCTGGTGATCTTGTTCTGAGACTCAGTCAGCGAAAACCCTGTGGGCGACAATGGCCCCATCCACGGCCGGTAACGGGGAGGGGGCAGGGCTGGGTCATGTTTTGTTCCCTGGTGCACGGGGTTGTCACAAGTTGGGGGCTGCTGACTCGACGGCCTCTGACAACAGCAATCCCCATGGCCTGGTAATTCCCACGTGTCGGGGATTAGAGAGTCTGTGCAGACCTGCCACAGGCTCGGCACGCAGTAGGTGTGCAGTAAATGGCAGTGGGGACGTCAGCGCAGATGCTGAGTGCCGTCCTGGCTGGAGAACGTCGGGGTGATATGGCCCTCTATTTCTCTAGTGTTGGACATTCCTGAGTTCGGGGCTCTAAGAAAGGTGTCCATTAGGCTCAGGTGCTCTGCCCGCCTGGTGTCCACTGCTGCCTGTGGCTGCCTCACGCCACAGGCCACACTGCCACTAGGGAACGCTTGTGTGTGGCCACGTAAATGCTCCTTCATCAGCCTACGTCGCATGACGTGTGGAATTGGCGTGATGTGAGACCTCCCCACTGGATGGCAGTTGAGAGATGATGCATGAGTTTGGTGGTGATGGCTTGGGATGTGCTTGAAAGCCCCGGTGGTGTAGTGGTTAGTGCTGCAGCTGTTAACTGAAAGATCAGCAGTTCAAGACCACCAGGCGCTCCCTGGAAACTATGGGGCCAGTTCTACTCTGTCCTATAGGGTCACCATGAGTCGGAGTCAACTTAAGACAATGAATTTTTATTTTTTTTTGTTTGAGAATATGCTTCAGAATCCATCACAGAAAGAGGGAACCCTCCTATTTTAGCCTGGCTGCCCCCTTCAGGGATAAAAATTAGAAGTCCAGACCAGAACTTTGCTTAAAACTCTGTATTTATGTAAAAACCAATTGGTGTTGGGTTAGTTTCAACTCATGGTGCCCCCACTGGTATCAGTACAGCTGTCCCATAGAGGAGGGGTGTGTGTGTGTGCATGTCGGCCGGGTAGGGGCAGAAGCAAGTACACAGTTGACAAAACAGTGTCTATTTCAGCAGCCTTCCTAAGTACCACTCAGTGGCATCACGGAAGGCCACTGCCTTCAGCCGTCACCACGAACTGGTCCTTCCTCTTTGTGTCACCCTTCACAGAAGCAGTGTTCCCTGTGCCCTGTATCTTTCTGTCTCCTTCCTGCCTGTCCTGGCAACCACAGCACATTTTGATCTTTGTGCATTTCACAGTGGCTGATTTTTCTGCATCTATCCCAGCCCTTTCTTCCAGGGCACCTCTGAGTGGCCTCCGACCCCCCACCTTTGGCTGGCGGCTGCCGCTGTCCGCGTTGGCACTCACATTCATCACGCACGTGGCCACACACCTTCAGGGTGTAATCAGGCCACCACTTAACCTTCCAGAAGATGGTGGAGTGTGAAGGAGGGGGTCCATCCCAGACCCAGGGGACCCTGCAGGAGTTTGGAGCCCACCCCTTGTCCCACTTTGCGTATTTACCACTCGCAGGCTCATAGATCTTAGCAGGTTCCCAGCACTGATCGCCTCCCTAAAAACAATTTAGCTGGTAATAATTGTGTAAACCTATGAATCAACTTTGCGCAAACACCCGTAGTAATTTCTTTGTTCCTTCTGCTTTGTAATTGGTGTCTGTGAAAGCCAAAGGTTTGGTCTTGTGGAGGGCATGATTCATTTATGGGTGTCTGAGCTACCCTGATATCCTTCAGTCAACTTCAGAATGTGCGGCGGCGAGCCAGCTGTGATTCATCCCGCCGCTCCGTGCTGCCTCGGGGTCACAGCCAGCGGAGGCCACTATTTTTCCTAATCTGTTTATGGTTGGGGAGAGAGGGTGGGGGTATCAGGATGATGGAGCTGGTGTCAGTCGGTGAACACAACCAATTAAATAACATCAGGCAGCCCTTTTAAACTCCGCTCCGCCTGTTGCTGTTGATCTCGTGACAGATCACAGCTGAGTGCTCTGCTGTCTGGGTATATGTTGCCCTGCAGTCCGTCCTGACCTCGGCACTGGTCCGCGTGCCCCCTCTGCACTTGCCAGGGGATGTCAAGCCGCTGAAAACCACCGATGCAGAGGAGGTTGTAAGTGCATTTTAATACAGTTTGAGAACAGGGTTGGCCATGGAAGTTGAATACCGTCATACCAAGGCTACTTGGTCCCTGGATGGCACAGAAGGTTAGGTGTCCCACTGTTAGTTAAAGGGTGGGCAGTGTGAACCCACTCAGAGGCACCTTGAAAAACCTGGTGATTGCTTCCAAGAGGTCACAGCTGTTGAAGACCCTGGGGGCACAGTTCTGCTCTGCATCTGTGGGGTCACCGTGAGTCCAAGTCAGTTCAGTGGCATCCAATGACAAACACAAGGGGGCCACTAGCCATTCTCTAGTTCCCTGACAATGACAGGTATTCATCGTTGAGCTCGTTAAGCTATTTGCATTATTCTGCAAGGTGTGTGGGTGGCCTTGAGGTGTGGCGTGGCTGTCCCTGCAGTGTAGGTGTTGGTTTTCCCTAACTTGATTAGCTGCTTTTGGGCCCGAAATAAAATTGCCAGGGTCTTCCCATCTAGAGGGCAGTTAGAGTTACTTGCCATTATGAGTCTAATTCTCAATGGTCCATGTAAGTCCAGGCCTTTTCCTGGCTGGTCCTTAAGCTGAGAGCCACTGCTGTCTAGCTGACGTTTCTTCCCTTAAAGTATTTTCTTGATGGCAGCCGCCTTTTCTTCAGTCGATTCTCTTCATGCTAACTCCACTGCCGTCCCCACTCTGTGTAACCCAGCGGAGGCCTGGGCCCTGTATTTTTGTCTGCATTACCCAGCCCCACGGCCAGGCATAGAGCACACAGGTCAAAGTCTGTGGAGTTCACTGGGAAAAAATGTGCCAGTGACTTCTGTTAAAGAGGAATCCAGCCGGCGTTGATTGAACTGCTCGGTGGCTGTCGAGGTGTAGATATAGTTCAGGATGTTGTGTGTGCAGTGTCAGTGCCAGAACTCCCAATCCTGCCCCGGACAGACATTGCTAATCAATTGCAGCTCTCATGCCTGCAGGGCTTGGATCCCTGCCAAGACAGTGCCGCCCAGCCTGTGATGAGATAGATCTGCAGGCCCTCAGGATCTAGGGGACCCTCGTGGTGGAAGCTGGGGTGGACTGAGGGGAGAACCCGCCAGCTGGGAGAAGCAGTGAGGGCACAGAACCCAGCAGCAGGAGCAGTCACAGGCCTGGAGCCGCCCCGACTCCCAGCTCAGTATGATTTTCACTTGTAAGGTTCTCAACTGTTTTGCCCCTTCTTTGAGCCCTAAGGACACCACACTCCCGTTTGTGTGACCCCCACCCACAGCCTTCAGGTGACAGGTCTGGGTCACTCCCGGGTACTCACTGAGGCCGTATGCAGGCTCAGGTCCAAGAGAGAGCTCTTAACCAAGATCACGGTCCAGAGTAAGGGTTCCATCCACGATAATGCTCAGTCCCCCTATGTATCTGTCTTCAAGATTAGGGTCCCATGTGCCAGGAGCCTCCACTTTATCTGACGGCCTCTCGCCATGAAAGTCTTCTTCATCAAGCAAGCACTTGACAGCAGTTCTTTCACACTCTGATGGAAAGGAGACTGAAATCGAGTAGCTGTAGGGTTCAGGACCAAGAGCCGCGAGCAGGACGCGGGAGCCCACCAGGCGTTCCGGGGCTGAGTACCAGACAGCCAGTGTCTGTGTCCACTTGGCCGTTTGTCTTGGGAGTCACTCCAGTGACTGTGGTGTTTCCAGGCCCAGCTGTTCCTGCTGACTGTGCTGGGTGCTCACCGAGCGCGGTGCACAGCGCCCCCCGCCGTCAGTCCTGTGGCCGCCCGCGTGCGCGCGAGGAGACAGGCCCCGCAGAGCTGGGGCGCGCCGGAGATGCCCAGGCAGGAGCAGAGCGGGAGCCCAGCTTGAGAACTCAGGTGTCTGTGCTTTGCTTTGTCCGGGTGGGGACAACCCACTGCCGCTCCTCCCCCAGCTGAGAGCCACCTGTCACCTGGTTTAAGAGCACAGTTGGCTTCAGCTTGTCCATTCTTGGCTGTCTTGGACTTTTCCATCCAGGCCTGCTCCCTTGTCCAGCTGCTTGAGGGGAACCCCTCCATTTTCTCTGAAGGGGTCACCATGCAGGGTTCCCCAGGGCTTAGGGATCAGAGAGCAGGAATTGTTTGGGAACCCTGGTTGCATAGTGGTTAAGCACTATTACATGCTAACCAAAGGGCTGGCGGTTCAAATCCACCAGGTGCTCCTTGGAAACTATGGAGCAGTTCTCCTCTGTTCTTTAGGGTTGCTATGGGTCAGAATCAACTCGATGGCAGGGAAGGCGGGGGAGAGGTCACTGTGGCTGTGGGGGGCAGAGAGAGGATCCAGGGAGTGGGGGTGAGAAGGGAGCCAGAGAGGGCGGCACAGCACAGATGGCTTAAGAGCTCAGCGAGCAGCTGAAAGGTGGGCCGTTCAGACCCACTCAGAGGCACCTTGGGAGGCGGGCCTGGCAGACCGCTTCCAGAAGGTCACAGCGTTGAAAATCCTGTGGAGCCCCATTCTGTTCTGTACAGCAGGGAGACTCCAGGACCCAGGGAGATAGGAATTGGGATCAACTCACCAGCCTCTAGCAACAGAAGTGAAGGGAAGGATGAAACCCAGGCCGATTCCAGCCACAAAGACCCCTAGCTGTGATCCGGGACACCGACAGGAAAGGCATACACCCTCGGCAGTGGTGGGAATCCTCTGTCTGGGCAGGGGGTCCTCTGCTGGGTGGACTGCACAGCTTGTGAGCTGGTCCTCACGGAGGTGCAGCACTTGGGGCCAGGTGCACGCCTGCCACTCTGCAGAGCCAGCTCCGTTTTTAAAGAGACTGAATATTTGGAGCAGTTTAGGTTTGCAGAAAAATTCACACAGGAGGTGTTTTTCCTGTTAACACTTGCATTGACTGGTACATGTTACAACTGAACCAATACTGATACATTACAGTTCACTCTGTGTAGCCCTGTGGGATTTGACAAAAGCGCAGTGCCACGTGACCACCATCCCGGTGTCCTGCAGAATTGTTTCATGGCCTTAAATGCCCTGAGCAATTGCTTCTGAAGCTGAGTGCCCTGAGGCATCGCTGCCCACAGCCAGGTAGGGCGCCGTCCTGGTTCGGGCGGACAGGAGGTGATTGGTGCAGGGGAGTGGGTGGGCACCTGGCTTTTCCAGAGTCTGGGTGTTCTGGGCATCCCAGCGCTTCTGATGCTTCCTGTGACTGGGCAGCCGTGAGCTGGACCTCGGATTCAGGCCGGAGCTGCCCCAGCTGTTGTCCTTTCCTTCTTGATGACAGATGTGTGGCTTTCACCTCCACCTCGGGGAGCACAGTTGGTGTCCTGGCTGCAGTAACCTGGGCAACTGTGGGCCGAGAGGGGGTAGAAGGCAGGCACAGGCACGGATGGGGGCCAGGGGCGGGATGCTCTGCACACGAGGGCTTCCTGTGTCTCCCTGACAATTCATGCTCATTCCCCTCTTCTCAACTTCCTTCTCTGTAAAATGGGCATAAGCGAATGCCAAGGCTGCAATGAGAAGGAGGTCCCTGCACATACCTGACACTTGGGTGCTGTTAGCCCTGCCCCTGGAGCTTGCCTGTCCCTTACAGGACACATTCCTGGAGGTACAGTCTGCAGACAGCGAGGCGCCAAGCCCGAACTGAACAGTGACACTCCAGTGATGTGCGCACATGCCAGAGTGCCCCCGTCGGCATCAGAGACTTCCAACTCTCAGAAGCCTCCTGTCCCCTCCCAAGCTGTACCTGCCCCAGGAGCAGTGATGTTTTGGATTCAGTCACAGTAGATGAACATCTCCTAGGGCTGAACCTCACATAAAGGGAGTCCTACTGCGTGCTCACTTTTTTGGTTCGTCTTACTCCGTGTGGCCCAATGACCAAGCTTCACCCGTGTGGTTTGAGTGTCAGGAGTCGGTTACCAGTGAGGGGGTGAACCCGGCGCTGGCAGATTTAAACAGGGCAAAAGGGCAAAGCACAGCCCCGAGGAATAACTGCTGGTGCGATTCCAGGATCCTTAAAGGGGAAAACATTCTGGAATCTGAATCTGGGCCCCATCGACAGGTGCCAGAGACCCGGGCATCAGTCCAGCCCCAGGCAGGGGAGCTTGGTGAGCTGGCTCAGAGTGTCCACAGGGCCCACGGAGAGCCAGTACCTCTGATACCGCCCACCAGTCGCTGGTGGCAGGCCAGCTTCGCCCCAGAGCTGTCCTCTTGTCTCACCTGGCCCACATTCCTTTGCAGGGAATGAGGATGTGGGTGACCCCAGACAGGTATGAATCATGTCTCGGGAGCTGTTACTCAGAGGACCTGAGCACCAAGCCCACGTTCCTCTCCGCTGACAACGATTTGGACCTGGGAGTGGAACAGGGCATCCCAGGCACTAGGGTGCAACCACGGGAAGGGGGTGTTTGCCAGTGCTTCTTGGAGAGTGGGGTCAGCAGGCTGCCCTTTCACCCCAGCATTCTCTGAAAAAGAGCAGGCCAGCAGGAGAGTCAGGATACAAGTTCAGAAATGGTAGCCCCATTAGTCAGAGCTTTGTGGCCTCAATGCCTTGGTTCCTCATCTGTAAAATGGGGATGCTAGCAATTAGTCTCCACCTTCAAGTACTTGTGAGAACAACTTGTGGTTTTTTCTTCATTTGACGAGCTCCTACTGTATGCCGGTCACTCTGCTGCCTGCAGCCCTGGAGGAAGCACCCATTACTAGACCCATTTTACAGATGTTGAAACTGAGGCTCAGAGGACAGAAGTCACTTGCCCAAGGGCACTTGGATGATAGTTAACTGAGCTGGTTCTGCAACTTCTTGAACCTACCTCTGTCAGTAAGGCCCAAGAATTCTACAGCTGTAAAGCAAATGGGTAGTCCAAGAGAACATTTTAGATGGCACGTAAAGTTGTATGTTTATGTTAATGTATGTTAGGAAGAATACAGCAAGCTCATCATTGAGGCTGTGCATGTTATTGTTAAGACGAGGCTAAGTAATGACAGGGAGTTGGTTATATATTTTTTTTAAAGAAAAATATGGAGGAATTCTCTTTCCCATAGTGGGAGTCTTCAGAGATGGAAAACTCAGGTGGGCTAGTAGACCCATGGCTCTGTCTTAGCTATGGGAGTTCTCCGGCCTTCTGTGCTCACCCGTGGCTTAAAGGTCAAGAACAACTTGATTGTAAGAAAATCTTGCTGGGATGGACCTGGAGGGAAGTTCTGTTGCTGGCTGGGCACACTGTGGGTCAAGGAGACGGGCCACGGAGACGGGCCACAGAAGCTTCTGTCTGTGGATGGGCCTCCAACCTCCTCTTTGGGATGATACTGAGAATGGAGAAGCCCACACTTAGTGAGTGTTCTCTGGGCCACGTGCACGCCTCGCCGAATCCTCACAGGGTGCAGGAGTTGTTGCTCTCGGTTGCAGTTCACAGAGTGTCTGAGGCTCAGGTCTGAGTCACCTTGCTGCCCAGGTGACAGTGCTCCTTGCCGCCAGGATCTGTGTGTGTGTGTTTGAACGTCTTTGTGTAATGGAAAAAATCTCCTTAGTTGAACTGCTTGACGGAGCCTGAAATGGCTTGCTGTTTCCCGTCTGTGATTCCTGATGACGGCGTCAACCCGTGCCTTGCCAGCGCTGGGGAGAGACAGGCAGAAAGCAAAGGGCCAGGGTATGTCTGGGCGCTGGGCTCTGCCAGGGCCCCGCACCGCATCGTTGTACCACGGCAGTCACCCTCCACCCCTGCTGAGAAAAGCCCGCAAAGAGGGGGTGAGTCGGGGAAGTTGTGGCTGCCTGGCTTGGGGTTTGGCAGGGCGGTGTTTGTTTCTACTATTTTTAAATCAGTTTACCTGGGAAGGGCGGTGGAGGGAGTGGTCTGAAGACCCCATATTAAGGGCTGGCTCATTCGAGGGAGGTGGGGGCCCTAGCCAGGCTGAGGCGGGCTGCTTCCTGAGGACACCCCAGGTCTCAGATCCCGGGCTGACTCTGGTCATAAAAGAACTGAGGTGACGGAGTGGGCCCAACAGGTGGCTTCCCCAGCCGGCTGGCTGCCTGGTGGGGCAAGTTGACTCCCAGCACCTTCTCCCTGCCCACTGGCTCATCCAGGTGCCTGCCCCCACCTGACTACCTGTCTAGGAATTTTTACTGCAGCCCACAAAGGCACTAAGGGAGGCTGGCCTGGGGGAAGGGCCCTGGCTTGGGCTGTACAGGTGGCCACGTGGGCAGGATGGCAGAGGGGCAGCCCAGCAGGCTCCCAGGTGGAGGGTGTAGACGCCGCTCACTGATGCAGTGTGGACTGCTCACTGATGAGTGCCGATCCCCTCACAGACCCAGTATAGACACTGCTGGCTGGTCCAGTGCAGATAAATGCCCCTTACAGATGGAGGTATCTGTGGTCCAGATACCTCGGGCCGTCTGGGGTTTTTGGTCATTTCTTTGTGCCCTGATTCTGCCAGAGGAGTTCACAGTCCCTGGAGATCTTGACCCACAGCAGGGACTGAGATAAGCTGCCTGTGGATTGTGGTGTGATGTGAAAGGCAGAAAAAGAGTAGTGTCAGCAGTGAAGCATCCCCATTAGAGTCCCTGAGAAGGTCACTATGTGCTCCCTGTGTTACACAGTCTTCACATCGTTCCTGGTAGAGTCACTGTGACTAGTCCCATTGTACAGATATGGAAACCTGAGACTTGGTGGGTGCTCGCCTTAGATCACATGGCTGGTGAGTGGCAGAACTGGGATATGAACTTAGGCTGCCTGGCTCCAGCACCTGCTGGTTTCAGCTGAGTGCGGTCACCCTGGACCCCATGGCGAGGGTGGCCTTTGCTGTCCACCTGAGATGTGCCCTGAGGTGGGCAGAGGGTGCACTGGCTAGTGTGGGAGAGGCTGCTCTGCCTGTCTCCATCTGGCAGTCTCAGCCCTTGAGGAATTCGTCCCATTGCCAAGAGTAGCCGGGCGTTTCCTGGGTGGCCCCAGGCCAGCTGGAGATCTGGGAGCCTCTCAGAGCAGAGGAGAGAGGGTGTCTGTAGGAGGCCATGCCTGGGAGTCCGTGCCCACTGACAGGCTCTGCCCTTCTCCAGCCCTGATGCCTGTTCCCAGCCCCCCATCCCGCGTGATCCCATGGAGTTGCTGCTGTGAACCTGACTGGCCACACGCCCCGATGCCCATCGTCTGTCGGCATCTCTGGGTGAGGCCAGCCCCAAACTGCAGGACCTTGGTGGGGACTGGGGACCCAGAGCTGATCCATTCATTGTTCACACCTCCATTCCTGAATCCAGATTCATCCAGCAAGTTCACTGAGAACCTGCTGTGAGCTAGATCTGCGGTTCCAGAAACACCCAGCTGTGAAGAAGACTGACCACCTCTTGTTGGGGGTACAGGAAACAGTGATGCGATCAGGGGCCTACACTAGCTGTCGGAAACGACCCTGGAGGAGAAGGGCAGGCGCTGGGCTGCCTTCCCCGGTGACTTGGGCCCCGTCAGCATCGGCAGGAGTCCGGGTCCTGTGGGGCGGATGGATGCTCCATCGTTTGTCTGGCCCAGCACTTCTTCTCTCAAATGTTGAGCGCTTTCTAAAGACAGCGAAAGACTTCTGGGGTTCCTGCCCGGGAATGTGGTGCAGGGTGGGTGCAGGAGCTGCAAGTTTACAAGTTTCCTCAGGGGAGAGATGGAAGAACTGTCACCACACTCCTGTCCCCAGAGGCTGTGGCTCTGCTTGGCCCAGGTGTTTCACTTAGGCCCTCCCTTCTCTGATGGCTCCCCCAGGACCGTCTCCACACAGAGAACCCCTTCAAGCTTCTGCCATTTGTCTCCAGCTTTCCCTCAGAACCTTGCAGCCTTGTACGGAAGTTTTCATAATGAAAATAGCCCGGGTTCCTCTGTTTGCAAGAAAGAAGCAAGTTCCCTGTGGAACTGCCAAAAAAAAAAAATTCCAAGGAATGTGGTAACAAAGAAGTCAGGATGCATCTGACCCCACCCCTGCCCACTGGAAGCGCACGACTGTCCTGCCTTCCCTGCTCCTAAGGCTCATTAAGGGCTGGTGGTCAGGTAGGGGTTGGAGGGCTGGGAGAGCATCCCACCTCCCTCACCCCGTCCCTGTCTGGCTGCAGGAGAAGAAACAAGCAGGTTCTGATTGGACCTCTCCTGCCCAGGTCTCCTTCCTGCAGCACGTGGGTTTGGGCCACGGGAGGTCTCCATAGGGAGGTGCTCTGGGCTGGAGACTTGGGTGGGCCCAGAGGCAGGTGGGCAGAGTTTGGGCCCTGGTTGCCTTGACAACTGGCATGTGACTCCGTTTCTTGGAGCCTTGCTCTCATCTGTAGAATGGGGTGATGCCAGTAGCTTCTGCCTTCCAGAGCAGCTAGCCCCATGCCTGGTCAGCGCCATAGGCCTCAGCAGGACAGAGGCAACAGCCCCTGACCTCTGGGTACTCCTGAAGCCTGGCCTGTGCATCTGCTTAACAGATGGGACCTGGAGTCGGTGCCAACCTGGAGCTGCTACTGGTGAAAATGAGTCTGAAAAACTACAGATCACATTCAAGCCTGAGACCAGAGAGGGCCAGCAGGGGCCCAAGGTCCCACAGAAGGCCATGCAAGTCTCTGGAACATGTCCTTTCCTGGCATGGAGCAGGGCCTACATGGTAGTGGGGGTGTTAAACAGATGTAGAAGGGCCCTGGGTCCTTGCAGGGACTGTCGTGTTCTGGTCAGCCCAGCCTGGAGGACACATGGAGCTTATAAGCCAACAGTCACATGTCAGCTGGTGTTTGTGGGTGCCGCCAAGACTAAGGACAGTGAGGGGAGCCCCTCCAGTGTCTTCCCCGTGGTCCTGTCTCCAGGCTTGACGGTAACTCAGGTCTGATTCCTGGGCTGGGTTCCGGCTGCACCTCGGTCCATGAAAGGTCGAGCAGCTCGTGGACCAGAGAGGTGGGCCGGCGCCACCTGGCGCAGCCCAGCCCTGGGAAGCCAGGCTCCCTGCTGGCCACACAATATCCCTTCTCACGTTCAGACGGCGGTCTAGACGCTCACTCTCCCTTTTGTTCCCAAGGGTCAGAGCGTGGGCAAGCGGCCCAGAAAGTGGGATTGGGGCCGAGGCCGGAAGAAGTCTCTGCAGAGAGAAGAAAAAGGTGTGGGTGCAGGGAGCTGACTTCAAAGGGGACAGCAGCCCTTCGGGCAGGTGACCAACCAGCCCTGTCGTCAGAACCTGGTTGGTTTATGATGACCAAGGTGGTTGTCTACTCAGAATGCCCCTAGAAACCAAACCAAGTCTTTGCCCACTCTGCCTGCGTGCCAGGAGCACCCAGCCAACACTGTCTGAAAACCCCATGTCTGTGCCAAGACGTCTGAGGCCGGCTGCCAGCGGCACAGAGCCTCTGAGACGGAGCTCCACCAGACAAGACACAGCCACTCACGCTCCCCGGCATCCACCCCCCAGGAAACGCAAACCCTCAAGCCACCTTGTCAATAGACCTGTTGGTGACAGGAAGCTCCATGCCTCACTGGGGAGCCTGGGCTGGCCAAGGAGAGCTGCAGAATCCCCAGCATGGGCCTCTGCTTCTAGACCTAGGTATTGACTCACAAGGGCTGTACCACTTTGAGCCTCAGTTGCCATTTCTGTAGAATGGGTCAAGAATGGTCTCACCAGTTCCTTGGAAGGAGAACACATGCTGATTGACATTCCAGGGTTTAGTGTTGGCATTATTAGTTAGGACAGTGATAATAATAACTCATTAGTATTCCACCCCCAGGTCTGCTGTTCTCTGTAAGTCACTTCGTAACACTTCAGCACAGGGGTTGTCACTGGGGTGTGATGTGGTTGCCCCCCACCAGGACATGTGGCCATGCTGGGGGCTTTTTTGGTTGTCACACCTTGGGGAATGCTGCAGGCATCTAGTGGGTGTAGAAGTCAGAGATGGCCCTCACTCCCCTGATGCTCAGGACAGCTGCCTCCACCTGCCCATCCCCAACCTCAAAAACACTCTGGCCCAGCAGTGAAGCTGAGGTTGAGAAGCCTGCTGTGAACTGAGTCCAGGCCCTGTGGCTCCCTCCCCAGCCTGCCCTGTCACCCAGCAAACGTCAAATGGGAAGTTGGTTGTCCAGCCACAAGTGGAAGAAACAGCTGTCTCCCAGGGACGAAGATTCCTTACTGAAGTTGGAAATGCAGTTGCCGACTTCCTTCTGAGACCAAGGTCCTGTCTGGTCTCCTAGCTGGTGGCTGAGAAGAAGGAAGTGGCTGCTTTGAAGGCAGGAACCCCGTCTGTCCCTCTTTGCTTACTCCCGATGTCCGTGGCCTCTTCTAGAACGTGCATGTTGTGTGGCTCTCACCTCGTGGAACTGGAGGAGATCCCAGGCTGTTTGCTTAGGAGGCAGGAAGGTCAGGAGCAGCCTTCGCAAAGCAGTATGGGAATGAGAGTGTAGACACAGAAAACAGAAAAGGGGTGGAAACCCTCAGATCTGTAGTTACATGTCAGACAGTTTTGTTTTAGCAGTTTGGGGGTGACTGGTGACCACAGGGTGGGTTCTCATCAAATGCTTTCCTCCAAGTGGGTTGGCACAGACACCCTTTATTGGTGGGAATCCTGACCAGAATAAGCCCTTACCCTTTGCTGTGGAGTTGATACTGACTCAGTGTCCCTGTGAAAGCTGCCCCGTAGAGGTTCCAAGGAGCACCTGGTGGGTTCCAACTGCTGACCTTTTGGTTAGCAGCCAGATTTCCTACCTGCTGTACCACCAGGGTCTCTGCTGATCAGAATAGTTGCTTTGCTCTGTTATACGGAATATTCCCTGTGTCTGGCTTTGAGCTGGTTTCCCCATGTACTTTAATCTCATTCAGCCTTCATGGGTGGGTGTCAGGCAGATGCATATTACTGCAGCCCCATTTCATAGAGGAGGTCAGTGAGGCTCAAACTAATGGTCCTGTGTAGGTCTTGCTCTGGAAAGAGGCAGGCAGGATGCTGAGGAGGTGGCTGGAGGCACAGCGGCCTTCAGTCTTCACAACAGCCCGTGAGGATGAGTGGCTGGGAACCCATTTAACAGCTGGGGAAACTGAGGCTCAGAAGGGCCAGTCAGCATGAAAGTGGTGATGCTTGGGTGTGTCTGAGTTCGTCTGGCTCCAGGGTGTGGACTCTGAAGGAGACTTAGGAATTCTCCAAAACAGCAGCTGCTGCTTCCAAGGGCAGCAGGGATCTCAGGGAAGAAATGGTGTCACTGGCACCCTGGCAGAGAAGGTGCTGGAAGTTTGTAGAACAAGTGACTCCTCTTTGGACCCCTGCTGGGCACCAGGCCTTGCTGTAGCCTGCCTCCGTACAGATTAAAGACTGAAGTCCCGGAGGACCAGTCCTGCCCATGCCTGTAGGGTCCCTGTGCGTCCCAGCGGGCACTGCCAATGGGGCTTGTCCAGCGGAAGGCAGTGGCACCTGCCAGCCAAGTGCCAAGTTGGATGGGACACCAGACTCTTCCCAGTCATGCTTCACAGTGTGACTTAGAGGCAGGTGGTGACAGTTCCCAGCTCTGCTCTCCCCACCCCGTGTGTTGTCGTCAAACCCTTTGTGTCCCCCCCTGAGTGAACAGTGCTACCCAGAAATCACTACTGTCAGATGCTAGCAACATTTTAGCAGTTGGCCTCCTGGAAAAGGAAGAACGGGAATGACCAGCAAGTGATCAGCCTCCTGGCCAGCCGTGTGCACCCCAATCCCAGGTTCTATCTTTTCTGCTCTCTCCAGGGCAGCCAGCTCCCCGCCCCACACCCTGGTGCACCGAACGAACCAGACCGATAACTTAGCATTTTCATTGATAGGCCATCTGACAAATCGTTTTCCACAGAGAAAGCAATAGGCATCTCTAAATGGCTACTTTGTCAGCGCGTCTCTGGGCGCTGTAAAAAGTCCTTTGTTATCCGTGTCTAGACGGCACGCCAGCGGAATATTTGGTCTGCCGAGGGGAGAGCGATCTGACAAGGTTGAATTCATTTACCAGCTTATTTAGGGCCGAATTTCCAAACACTCGCTCGTAAATGGTTTTCTCCGACCCAGACTCCCCGGCTTCCCACCCCGTTAGCCCCCCATCCTCCAGCCCACACTGGCTTTTCTTGTTTTTTATAATATTTTGCTCGTTCACCCACAAGCACGGGGTTGCGTTGGGGCTCGGTGGCGCGCAGGAGACGCGGGGCGGCTGCGGCTGGCTCCCAGCCTTTTTTCTTTTTTTAATTGTCCTCTTTATGACTGTCTAGACACCCTGCAGATGTGCGATCTCGGGGAAATGGCTTTTCCCTGCAGTTACAGGACATGCAGTGGGAAGGTTGGTTGCAGCCGCCTCCCCCTCCAACCACTGACCACCCTCCCCCGTCTCAGAACAGCTCTTCAGCCCCTCTGGCCCCCGCCACTGAAGGGGCCTCACCTCGCACGCGTTTGTTTCTGTAACACATTTAGTTGATGGTGTCACAGTGCTAATTTTATACCATCACCAAAGAAGTGACATTCCAGGTTTCCTCCTCTCTGAGGGTGGGCAGAGACCCCGTGCTCCCTGTGGCTCCCCCCATGTCTTTTTCTCGTTTCTCCCTCCTGGCTCATTTTTTGTGGCTCGCACAGATAAAGCAGCAGAGGCTGGCTTTTTAAGGTGAAATGTACCAGGGCAACCTGAATGGGTCTGAGCGCTTCGTTATGGGAAATAGATGCATTCATTAAGCTCATTGCCATAGCAACGAAGCAGTTGTTGCCAGAATGGGCAGAGGGGGCAAGCTATGTCGGTGGAGGGTCTCTCGGACCTCTCCCCCAACCTCTGCTCCGCTTATCTTCACTGGAACTAAACTCAGATGTCCCCAAGTTACTGTCCTGCCTGAGACCAGAGGAGCGAGCCCATTTGGGTTTTCTCCCAGGCTCCCTGGGGTGAGGGGGCTCTTCTTAGCTGCCCCCTTAGGCAGTCGGTGGCCTTGGGAAATGGAGTCCCCATTCAAACTTATATTAGTGTTCCTCGAATCCAGAAGCAAGAGCGAGACAGACTCTAGGGCTCCCTTCTGGAGTGAGGAGTGCCAAATGGCCCTGGTCCCTCCTCCCAGCCAGCCCCCCAGTACCTCCTCCCTTGGAAACAGCTGTCCTTGCTGTTGACCGGGTCAAAAAGCCGTAAATCCACCCACTCGTCACCACCATGCCACCATCAATCTGCCCTCTAGATTTTACGTGGTAGTGAGCACACGAGGTGAGGAGGGGGATTTGGGGCGGGCGGTCAACTAGACATCTCCTGGGATCCTGAACGTGTCTCGTTCCTGCCAGACAGAGCAGGTTCAGCATATAAATCCGCCTCTCGGCGGGGGGAGTCAACGTATCTGGTGCGGGAGATGGAGAGGGGGCAGGCGTCTCGTACCACTCCGACTTTCTTGGCCCGGTCCTCCTCTTTCTCCCCTTCTGCCCCTAAAAGACAAGAGCCACGTGCAGGAGCAGCCGGTGACAGTGCGTGTCCATTGTGCTGGGCGTGAGATTATGACTGGCTCTCTGCTGGAGTTGACCATGTGTTCCCGGGCTGAGAACTAGGGAAGTGGCGGGACCTTTCTCTCAATTTCTCTCAAGTGGCTCTCCTGGAAAGCCATCAAGTCCAGACTTGCAAGGGAGAAGGCAGATGACCGAGTTTTCAGCATTCCAGTCTTGGGCTTCTCTCCCCTTGTGATATCCTTGAAGGAGGACAAAGGGTACAAATGAGATTCTTGGAGGGGTGGTGGGTTTTGGTGGGTTAGCAAAGAGCAGATTCTGACTTACAGCAACCCCACGTGGCAGAGCAAAACTACCCGATGACATTTTCTAGGTTGAAGTGTTTATGGAGGGGGCCCTGGTGGTGCAGTAGTTAAGCACTCGTTGCTAATTACAAGGTTGGCAGTTCAAACCCATCAGCATCCTAGAGGAGAAAGATGCAGCTGTCTGCTTCTGTTAACCCTTGGAAATCCATTGGGGCAGCCCTCTTCTGTCCCGTAGAGTTACTATGAGTCAGGATCAGGCAACAGCAATAGGTTTTGGGGTTTTTAATTTTTGTGGGGGCAGGTTGTACGGCCTTTCTCCCCCAGAGCTGCTGGATGGGGTGGATCCCCCAAACTTTGAGTCAGCAGCCAGTGCTTACCAATAGCGGCACTGGGGCTCTGCTTTTGGAAAGGAGAAGGCCTTTTTAAAAAACAGGGGTCCGGAAGGCCGCTGAGGACTTCGCAGTCCGTGGGGGCGTGCTTGCATGCTTGGGCTCCTCTTCCTCCATGACCCTGAGCTGGAAGGTTCCTTAAGAAGGACATCATGATGAACTCTTCAGTATTGGGTCCAGAGACTGGCAGACCTGTCAGCGCCCTAATTGGGTCTGTCCTAGAGTAATTAAAGGAAAATAATTGTACTAACCCAGTCACCCTGCCGGCATAGAGAAGCAGGTGGCACCAGTATTGATTTCTTCCTTCAAAAATTGATCTTTCTTGGTACTTCTGAGGTACACCCTTGACCTAAGCCTTGGGTTCGTTTGTTTTTTTTTTTTTTAATTTTTAAATTTTTTTTTTTTACATTTGTTGTAATTTACCTCATGTCTGTTGGTCTTTTGCTCTTTTTCCGAGGTTCCCGGGGGCTCCCTGTTTCCTCTGACTGGAGCAGCTACGGTGCGCCCAGGGAGAGCTGAGCTTTGAAAGCTGAGCTTAGGATGAGCGTGGTGCAGTGCCCCCACCCCCCACCCCCCGAGCCTGCAGCTTTGAGACAGGAGCTTGGAAAACAGTCTGGTTTTTAAACTGAGATGTGAGCGGCCTGGATATTTTTTTTCCGCCTTTTTCTTTTCTGGAGAGTTGAAAAGCTGGAGTTCAGAGATGTTCTTGGTTTGCTGCCTTATTTAGGAGGCCAAGTGCTGATCATTTGTCAGGCAAAACAGATGTGGCTGGGCGACAACATCTATTTTCAAAATTTGAAACCAATCTGGCGGGCCGCCTTCCTTTTCAGCGGGGCCTGCTCATGCAGAAAGCCCAGCTCCCGGCAGCCGGAGCAGAAATATTTATAGCTCGCCAGTTGAACTTTCCTTCCTCCAGGACGAGTCGGTTTTTGCTGGCGGCTGGGGACACGGACTGGGCTGACAGGGGGGTGCACACTGTCGCAGGTGCTTGTGGGAATCCAGAAGATGAGGGGTTCCTAGCTGCGCTGAGCAGTGGTGCCTCTCAGCGCCCCATCTCTGGAGTCTTGATGTCCTCTGAGAGCACAGAGGGCTGCTGGATAAGGACTCCCACTCCCCACCACTGTCAAAACTTGTAGCTGCCCTGCAGGACAGAGGAGAACTGCTCTATAGAGTTTCTTGTCTTTTCAGAAGCAGACGGTTGGTTTTCTCTTTTTCCCGTCTAGTGACCAGTTGGTTCGAACTGCCAACCTTGTTGTTGGCCGTGAGTGGTTAACCGCTGTGCCACCAGGACCCTCTCACCACTGTAGCACCTTCTTATCAGAGAGAGAACTGGAGACTGGACTCAGGGCACCACTGTGGGCCACCCCTCTGATGCCCCACAAAGACCCAGGGTCTGGCGCCCCTAGTCTGGGGGGAGGTTTGTGTTTAGATTTGCAGGGGATCTTAGTGTCATTCTCGCATTTCATAGATAAAGACACTGAGGCTTAGGACTGGGGATGGAGAGAAATAATCTGGAGGGCTGGGGTTCTGGTCAAGTGTGCCCAACTGGAACCTTGCTACACTGTAACGTCCCAACCAAATGTATCCAGTTCTTGAATTTGTTTCAGGGTGTGGCCACCCAGTGCGTGGACTAGAACTGTGCTGTTTTGGTTGTCAGTGGGTTACTTTTCAGAGGAGATCTCCAGACCTGTCTTTTGAGGTACCTTGGTTACCAGGCAATCTGTGTGTGTACCGTGAGGGTTCCCAGCTGAAGGCAGCCATGGGTATGTTTCCGTGGAGGAAGCAGGTGGGAGTGTTTGGGAAATTGGTGGCGCCTGTTCGCTCCTCACATAGTGGAGCTCCTACTGTGTGCCACGGAGGGAGCTGGTGACAGGGCGGGGGTGTGACTGCCCTGCTGTCGGCCAGCGCAGGCCAGAAGGTGGTTGAGCAGGTGGCCAGCTTGGTTTCAGGTACGAAGCCCAAACAAAACTGCTTGCTCTCAAGTGGACTGCAACGTCCACTGACCCTGTACGACGGGGTAGAACTGCCCCACGGGGTTCCAGGACATGACTGGTAGATTTGAACTAACCGTTGTACCACCAGGGCCTTTGATACAGGTGCCCAGTCCGCCACCATCGAGTCATTTCTCTCTCATAACAGCCAACAACAACCAAGCCGCCCCTAAGTGTCTCCTTAGAGGGCCCTGCTGCCTCTCTGACGCTGCCCACTCGTTCATCCATCCGTTCTGTGCACACCCACCGCTCTGCTCGCTAGAGACCAGGGACAGGGTGGTAAACAGTATGGCTCCTGGAATCCCGGGGGAAGGGGACAGAAAACAAGGAAACAGATGTGAGATTATGGGGTAGACAAAACTGAAACCCAGACTCCAAACCAAGCCTGTCGCCGGGAAGTCAGTTCTGACCCCTAACGACTCCATAGTGTGGGGCACAACTGCCTCCTGGGACGTCCCACGGTGTGATCTTGACAGAGCACACAGCTTCATCCTTCTCTCCCAGAGTGACCAGTGACTTCGAATCACCAGCGTTCTGGTTAGCGCCGCTCCACAAGGGCACCTTTGATCATGGTGACAACAGAGAGGAAATACAGTGTGGTTGTGGTTGTGCTTGTGCTGAGGTCCCAGGACTGAGAAGGGCCCAACAGTGGGAAGGTGGGCAGTAGGGGGGCTACGCTGAGGCGGGGGACGATGCGGAGCCGGATGGGGGGTCAGTTCAGGTCCGTGTGACCGCTGCGGCCACCTGCTGACTGTCACCCTGTGTGAGGGTCTGGCCAGGTTTCCGTCTTCTCCTCTGTACAGTGCGGGTTGGTGAAAAGTACTGGAGGTTTCTGACGCACCTGGAAGCACCAGCACTGGAGACGCAGTTCCGCAAGACGCTGCCATTCGGGGAGGCGGAGTGAGGGGTATACAGGCGGCTCAGAGCTTTGCAGGGTGTCACCGTGAGGGCTGAATCGCACTGCGTTATTTCTGCAACAGCATGTCTTTCTATAGTCAGCCTTGCAGTGATAAGCTGAAAAAGAGAAGCCGAGGGTCTGAGAGGACCCCTTTCGTTCCCTAGGATCACACTGGTTGTTAGTAGCGGCTCTGGAAACAAAGGCTCTGTGCAGCTTCTTTCAAGTTTCGCCCGCAGGGTTTAGGAGTAGACACTGGGGTCCACGGTGGAAGGTGTGCTCTGGGAAGGTTGGGCACCAATACCAGCGCCTGCCCCCTGTCTCATGCCAGTAGCTGGGGCAGACATCACTAATCCATCGCGGCATGCTTTCCTGCGGACCTGGACACAGCCTCAGACTCCTTCCCAGCAGCACACTGCGTGGAGCATGGTTGGTGTGAGATGAAGCTTGACGGATATGCCCTGTCTCCGGTGCATGGATGGGGGTTCCAGGCCCAGGGCTTCTGGGCAGCCTTTCTGCTGGAGAACCAGCAGAAACGACAGCCAAGCAGAGGCTCCCACCCACGTTGGGTCTTTATAAAGACGTGAGGCCCCAAGCAGACAGCCTCCTGTGTGTTTGGGAAAACAGTTGTGAGGCGGCATCTCCTTTTATGAAACAGCCGGAAGCAGAGATGGCGCTGTGAAGCCTGGTTTTCCTGCAGACTTGTCCCCCATTGAGGGACCCGTCATTGCCCTTTCTGTCAGACCCAGAACTGGACGCCGCAGACGCAGCTGGCTTCGTCCCTCCTCCAGAGAAGGGCCTGCAGGGTGCTGGTGCTGCCCTGCGCCTTGTGACGCCCATTCCCCACCCTCCACTGCCGCAGCACCAGCGCCGGCCCATGCAAACCATGGTGGCACAGCGGTTAGCTGCTATGGCTGCTGACCAATGGCCAGCAGCTCACGTCCACCAGACATGCTGTGGAAATCACGGGGCGATTCCACTGTGCCTTAGAGGGTTGGAATCCACTCAAGGGGAATGGGTTTGGTTTTTGTGTTTTTCAGATTCTAGCTCCTCATGGTGACCGTATGATCCATGTAGCCACGGCCACACACCCCCCCGCAGATGCTGATGGTTCATGGACTGTAAACAAAACACCCCTCTTAATTTCTCTGCTTTTGTGTTGTTTTTAGACTGGGTTCTTTGTTATTATTCTTTAAACCAGTTGCTTGTGATTTAACTCGTGGCTGCTGTCTTCACATCAACAAAGTGTTGCTGTGAAGCGACTTCTGACTCAAAGCAATCTCATAGGACAGGGGAGAACCGCCTGACAGGGTTTCTGTGGCTGGTGGCGCAGGTATGAAGCGCTCAGCTGCTGATGGAAAGGTCCTGGTTTGAGCTCAAAGATTCCTGCAGTCACTGGGCAGCAGAAAGAGGTGACAGTCAGCTTCCGTCAAGGTGACAGCCTGGGAAATCCTGTGGGGACAGTTCTGCTCTGTCTTGCGGGGTTGTTATGAGTCAGAATCAACTTAGCGGCAACAGGTTTATTGGGCTAGAACTCTCACTTGGGAGCCTGAAATCATACAACATGCTTCAAGCTGTCAGTACTGGCCTGGCGGAGTCCAGAGAGGCTGAGACTCACCAGCAGGTGTGCCCAGTGGGCGGAAATCCTTCCAGACACTCACCCGACTCCACCATGGGCTTGTGATGAGTCAGGTGCCATGTGATGTCTAGACCCAGTTGAAAAGACAGGCAGGACTGCAGCTGGCCCAGTGGAGGGTAGCAGGGTGGACAGCACGTGCCCACAGGCCTAGATGGCATACAGGGACCTTTGACTGGGCAATGCTGTCCTCCCTGATCCCTTCATTTTCTCATCAGACACGTCTCAGGAGCTTTCAGGCTGCCCCCTCGTGCCCCAGACACCCGGCATCCAGCAAGCTTGGCATTGGCATCCCCCTGGCCCTTTATAAACCGCTGAAGTCACCAGACGTCCAGCCCTCCTCTCTCCCTGTAGTCATTTAGGGAACAGTCTTCAGTGTGAGGGCCTGTTGGAAGGATTGGTTTCCCAGCCCCGGGAGAAGACCAGTGCAGGGAGGGGGGAATCTGCCGTGGGGCTGTCGTGGAAAGGACCCGTTCCCGTGGGCCCCTGGGCCTGCTCTGGAAAGATTCCCACCAGTCTGTCAGGCGTGGGGCTCAGTGAGCTGGGTTTGTAAGGCACTTCCCCGGGGTTCCGCCGGGTGGTCTGGTTTGGAAACCCCCAGGCAAGGATGATGCCTGAGTCATTCTCCCACGGACGTCTGTGCTGCCTTTTCGTTGCACACCCGTACGCAGCCACCCCCGAAAGCTGTGGTGTGAGCTTGCCACCGATTCCTCAGTACATCTTCGTTCTGTGCCCAGAGGGGCTGATCGCTTTCTTCCCTTTGTGCCCCAGGACACTTGCACTTGCTGTTTGTACAGCCAGCTGTGGTCTTGGCTCACTTTCTTCACCTCGCAGGTCTCAGCTGAGGCCCCCTCATTAGAGAGGGTGTCCGTGCCCACCCACCCATTGAGGAAGTGTCTGTCACCTCTTTATCTGTTGGCGTCCTGGCACCTTTGGTTGCCCTGTCCATCCGCAGGCTCGTCCCTGGCCTCCCCTGCTTGATGAGAGCTCTCTGGGGGCACACTTTTGTTGCTCCTCCACTGCTGACCTGAGCCCAGCACAAGGCCTTGATCTCACTCACTGAGGCGGGGGGGGGACCATGCTCTGCGGCCTGTGTGGATTCTAGCTCATGTCTGGTGTGCTGGCAAGTGACACGGAGACAGAGGAGCCGCTCGGGTGTCTCAGTGCTGCTTAGAGATCTCCAGTCCCTGTATCTTTTTGTCCCTGGAGCGACTGCTTCTGGAAGTTGGCCATCACCCTGTCTGCTTTTCAGAGGACACCCATGCTGCTCCCCCTCCCCAGGCTCAGGTCTACCCCAGAGGAAGGTCTTGGGGAGTCTGCTCCCGGCTGTGAGGAAGACAGTAGGATTTCTTGTTTTGAGGTTGCTGAAAATCTTCCTTCGTTTCTAAATTTTAAACGGGGTGTTGGGAAGTTAATCCCTGAAGCCTGGGAGGCAGACCTGCGCGGGGAAAGCTGACAGCCGAGATGGCTCCGTTTGGCTGGCGTTGCCGGCCAGATGGCAGATGCCGGAGAGGAGACGGGGGCCGGGAGAAGGGGGCGGCTTCTGTTTCGGGCTCACCCCCTCCCGGCGCACCAGCCTCCCCATGCCGCCACGGCCGGGAGGTGTGTGGGTCCCCAGGATGGCTTGGGGTGTCGGCGTTCTTCTCTGCTAGGGGTCCCAGTGACCCCAAGGGAAGCTCCCCCATCCTTTGTAAAAACTTGATACTTTGAGATAATTGTGAATTCACCTACAGCTGGAAGAAATGATGCTGAAGGGTCCCGTGTCCCCTTCTCCCTGCTTCCTCAGCGCCAGTGTCTCACAGATGAACTGCGGCGACTGCCCCAGCCAGGCAGCTGTCATCACTGCGGCCCACCAACCAGACTCAGATGCCCGACGCTCATGCACTCAGTGGACTGTGTGTGTGTAGTTTTGTCACGTGTGTAGAGTTGCGTGACCACCGTCACAGCCGACACAGAAGAGTCCCATCACAGGACTCCTCCTGCTGCCTCCGCTCCCCGGCAACCACGTTGACACTCAGGGAGTGTTACATAAAGGGAATCAGATCGTGTGTTCCCGTTTGGGATTGGCTTTTTCCACTCGGTGTCACACCCTTGAGGCCCGTGCACGGTGCGTGTATCGACAGCTCGCTCCCTTTGTGGCTGAGTACTACTCCCCGGCCTGGGCGAGTCGCCTTTAACCCTTCATTCCCTGAAGTGTCCTGGTTGCTTCCTGCTGGAGACTGTTACAAACAAAGCTGCTTGCTGTCACCAGTTATGAAAGCGTTTTTGTGTGAAGAAGCCCTCGTTTCTCTAGGATAAATGCCCAGGAATGTTGTTGCTGGGTCCGGTGGCTAAGTGTACGTCTCGTTTTGTCAAAGACCCTTCACTTTCAGTCAGTGCCCACGTCTGCCTCCGGGAAGAGGTGAGTCCTGCTGGGTGCTGGACGTGGATCCCTTCCCTCTTGGAACAGTCGTAGAAGACATACAGTGCCAAGCAGAACTGCGTATGCAAAGGCCCTGGGATGGGAACAAGGGAGAGGCTAGTGTGGCTTCTGTGCCGTAAGCAAACAAGGAGTAAAGAGGGAAGGGGTGGACAGCCAACTCTCAGACGGAGGGCTTCCTACGTGTCCAGTGCACTCTAGGCACCTCATAGCTACCACCGATTCAGTCCTCCTACAGCCCGAGGAGACCGGGCACTCGTCCACCATGTGCCCAGACAGGGAAGCAAGACCTCATAGAGCTGCTCTTCATTCCACAGTCAGACCACGGCAGGGCCTTGTCACCGGGCTCTTCACTGCCCCTGCACCATCCCGTCATGGTCAGGGTGGTCACTGGGGGGGAGACTGAGGTATCTGGACACTTGGGGCAGGGTGGCCTTTCTGCAAGATCCTACTAAGATCTGGGGGGTGTGCTTCAGAGAGAAGGAGAACTGCATGTGCAAAGGCCCTGGGGTGGGAACAGGAGAGAGGCCAGTGCGGCTGGAGTGCTGTGAGCTAGGGAAGTCATGGAAAGACGAGATGGCAGACTTTGTAGGTTGGATCTGAACTTGAAAGGGAGTGAGTGATTCAGTTGATGTTTTTAAACAATCACACGGTTAGTAGGCGCAGAATAGACTAGGGGAGGTGGTGTGTATCTGAGGAAGCAGGGAGACAAGAGGATAGACAGGTAGGGGACTCTTTGGATCTTGATGCAACCCTTCCCAGACCTGTCTACTGTGGGAGAGCCCCACAGGATCCCTGTGCAGGTGATCGGCTGTCTTAAGCCTGCCTTTTCAGATTTGTTTCTCCTTCATTAACATAAACTTCCTGCCTTCTAAGGTTCCTTTTTAGTTTTTCAAATTGTCAGTTTGATCCTGCGTAGATAGGTCTTAAAAGAGCACCTTGCTTAACTAGCTCATTCTTTACTGGTGAAGCTAAACTGTTGTTTGGAGCTAAGAAGACGTGAGAGTGTGTTTTCAGTTCTAGGTTGAATCTCAAGTCATTATTTTTGGAGAGTCATTCAGCCTCCATGGCTCTAAGAAAGTCTAGATGAGACTTTGAAATTCTGTTGAACATTGTCCCCACTTTTGATCAGAATGGTCTCTCTAAGTTGGAACAGACTGACAACAACTGGTTTTCTCCTATAGAATCTTTGTTGTAAATGTTCAGTAATGGTAGCTGGGCAGTTTTTCTGGTCTTGATATCAGCTCCATTTCTGACCTGTGTCACAATAGTCTTCTGTGGACCCATCGTCTTCTAGCAGCTTTCCTGTGTCTGTGCCCTTCAAGGTCAAGAGAAAGAAGCCCTACAGCCAGTTGGTCTTGAGTCTCCACAGGCCGACACTTGGCTGCCATGTTTTCTGTTGGGTGATGGATTTTTCTGGCTTCTCGGTTTTTCTTGGTGTTTCGTGTTTTGCTTTCTCTAACTCCAGTTGTTGCTGTGTAAGTGGAATTTACCTGCTAAGCATCGGTTGCTCCACATCATCAATCAACACATTCCTGGCCTTGCCAGGTAAGGGTCGTGCTTTGTCATCAAGTGATGACCAACATTTATTAGGTGCCTACTGTGTACCAGCTGCTGTTCAGAGAGTTATGTGCATGTGCTAGCTTAGTTAATCCTTACACAACCCTTGAGGCAGACACTGTGCCCGACCCCTGGTTGACGATGAGGAAGCTGAGGGACATGGGGCCGTGACACCATCCGGGGGCCTCTCAGAGAGGAAGGGCCAACATCTGGATTCGAACTTAGAGCCGACTGCCTGCCTCCCACGGCTTTGCTGTATCCCTGACCTGGAGAAACCTGGCCTCTGTGAGCTTCTCTTGCTTCCCCTGGAGTACAGTGGTCCTGTCATTTGAGATTTTGTGTGTCTGGAAGTTCCGCCAGGAATAACCTTGCCTTAGGGCATGGAGTGAGGAGAGGCTGGGCTCTGGGGTCTGTACCACCCCTCTTGGGATTTGCTTAGTTTTTACCTGAGGGGAGAGAACAGGAGACTCCCATAGGAAGAGACCTAGAGAGAGAGAAACCGACCTAGACATACACACGAGAAGCAGATAGACACGTACACACAGACGAGAGAGAGATTTAAGGAGACAGAGAGGAACGAGGACACCGATGCTAACTGTTGGCACCAGGGCTGCCAAGGGAAGCTTCGGTTTGTCCCTGTTCTTCATTTGGAGTTTTTCGTCCACTTGTGTGACAAGATTATACCAGCCTTCGGTCACAGGCGTGGGCCAGAGTCCCAGCAGTGTCATGCAAGCCTGCTAGATCTGGGCTCTCCAGACCTTAGTGTTGCCCTCCCTGAGATGGGCATGATGGTGATACCTGTGTCTCGGAGGATTGTGAGGATTTCAGGTCACCGATCTTAAATCTGCCGGAGAGAACCCAGCCAGATTCCTGGGGCCGTGAATCTGCCCAATCACCTCGCCCTGGGAAGGTCAGATGCAGTCGGATTTAAGGTTGTCAGCTGCCCCAGGAAACCTCAGCTGCCCAGGACCAACCTCTGGCCAGCTGTAGGCACAAGGCCTTGGCCCACCAAGGGTGCACAGTAGGTACTTGCTGCCGGGCAGAATGAGACTAAAAAGCCCCCAAGGAGAGATCTGGACAGTCAGCTCCCAGGCATGGAGACCGAGAGCAAGTGCCGAATGTCCCGTTCCATGGGGGTACAGCCGTGGCTGTGGGTCTGCCCTGCTCCGTATCTGGTGGCCTGGAGCACACTTGCTTCCATCCAGCCCCCTTCCCTCTATCCGAGGCCCTTTAGGCTCAAGGCGCGGGACTTAAGAAGGCAGGTGGGGACGCCACCTCTGCACGCTCACTCAGCAATGCCGCGGGTGCCTCTCAGCTCCTTTGTGGGTGTACAGCGCACCCCGAGAGCCGTTTTCCCGCTGAATTCCACGGCTGTGGAGCCCCAGGTGGGGAAGGAGTTAGTGAACGAGCTGTTCAAGGACAGGAGGTCAGTGACAGCAGGGCCAGGTCCCATGTGGAGCCCCTGGGCTGGCTCTGTAGGTCAGGGCTTCTGCCTGCCTGGCTGACGGTGTGTGTCAGCCTGAGTGCCTCTTGGTGCACTGGGAGCGGGGACGGAAACTCGGGCAGGTGTCATTGTGATGCTTGGGGCTGGGAGCCTCACCTGGTGGTGGTCTGGGCTTGGCCCCATGACAGAAAGACACAGGAAGTGCTCTGGGGTGTCGAAGACTTAGCTTTGAGGGGTGAAGAGGGGCTCACCAATCCAAGAAACTGGGAGCAGGGTTTGGCTTGCCTAGACCGAGACCGTGCTGGTTTGAAGAAGCTGCAGACAGAAAGGTGTCATCTTCTTGGAGTGGCCCAGCTGGTCATGTTGACAAGACAGAGACCTAGGAAAGGCTGAGTCGTGGCACAGGATATTTTCCTAGAAGGCACAGATGTCCTGGGTGGTACTTATGTAATTCGCCACCCAGTAAATGTAGAGCAAGTCAGAGGCAGTAATCGTTGGGCTGAGAGGACGGTGCAGCAGCGGCAGGTAATGAAGAGGGGAAAGGGCAGCGGGGGGCCGGGAGGGCCAGCTGCTGCTCCTAGCGAGGCGCACTCCCTGATAACGGCAGTCGCTCGTCAAGCATGGCCTCTGCACACGATGTGTCTTCAGGCCTCAGTCTGCCAACAGCCGCATGAGACGGGCCAGTATGTCCCCCTTTCCAGATGAGAAAACCGAGGCACAGGCAGTGAAGTTACTTCCTGACACCGTCCCTTGGTTGGCCGGTGGGAGTGGACTTGGGCACTACAGGCCCCCCGGGGTGCCTGCTAGCTGCTGCACTCCTCTGCCCGTGAGTACTGGGGAGTCTGGTTCAGGGGGGAGACTCAGGCAGACCCTTCCCTGCCGGCCGCCCCTCCCGTCATCTGGCCCGCGCCGTCTCCGGCTCACCCGGCCCCTCGGGAAGGCGGGCCGGCCGACAGCAGTGCTGGCTGACCCGCCAGGCCCTCAGCACGCCGCGGGCTTCCAGGAGGCCTCTTGACTGAATGGGGAGCTGTTGAGACGCGACTAAATGCCACTGCATTGTGTCCCCAGTTCAGAGCGGCGCCTTCTGTCCCCTGCTTGGAGGTGGAGCCTGCTGCACTCACCCAGCCCCTCACCTCCCTGCCAGTGTCAGGACACACCAGGCTCTTGGTCATTGAGAGAAGCATCTGCTGGTTTCCTGGTAGCGCGCAGAGACCCCGCACGGTGGCAAGGCCCCGTGAGTCACCTTGTCACACAAGGGGGTCCTTGGTAGACTAAATTCACAACTACCTAGGCTTGTTGAGGGGCCCTGGGGGCGCCCTGGCTACGACCTCAGCTGCTCACCCAGAGGTCAACAGTTCAAGCCTACCAGTGCTTCCTTGGGACCCCCGCTGCCCTTTAGGGTCACTGTGATTTGGAATGCACTCGATGGCGATGGATTTGGCTGGTTCTGCATCGTTACCGAAGCAGACTGCTGCATCTTTCTTCCTGGGACTGACCAGTGGGTCCTGTTAGCACCGGAGTGCTTAACTGCTGTGCTACCAGAGCTCCTTTGTAAACACTTCAGAAATCTAAAAAGTTAAGCCGCATGATTCTCACCATCCGTCACAGACAAGTGGACTTTGGTCATGGTTTTGGTTAGGCAGCGGGTCGGGATGTTGTGTACTGCTCTGTAGTTTGTTTCTTCCCAGTGATGATTGCTCATTCTGTACGTGAGTGGTACCTGAAGACCTAGGGTTCTTTGGTCCAGGCACCCCACCCTCTGGTGGGGGCACACATGGCCGTGTGTAGAGAGGTATTTCTGGTTGTCGCAGCTGGGGAAGGGGTCATGGCACTGGCATCTGAAGACCCTGCGGTGCCCAAGACAGGTCCTACCCACGGGGAGAGGATTATTCAGCCCCCAAATGTCCATTGTGTGCCAGACCCCAGCAGAGAGCCCTGATGTGACTTACATCTTGCTCCTCAGGGGTCAGAGTCCCCGGGTTACCCAGAGGTGCGTGGTTCATCTCCACTCAGAGGCGGCTCCGTAGAAAGATCTGGCGGTCTGCTTCCCACATGCCCGCCCTTGGAAACCCCGCAGAGCACAGTTCTGCTCTGACCCACACGGGGTTACCCAGCATCAGAACCGGCTCGGTGACAGCAGGTTTGGGGTTCGGCGTGGCTGCCTTGTGTTTCACAGTGTGACACACCAGGACTTGCTGGGTGGCACACTGGATGGTCTCTGTTGGTTCTGAAAGCACCCCTGTGGTGATGCCGTGTGCACACACCTCTGGGCCCGTCTGTCACTGTTTCTGTTGCCTGGAGTCCTGGCAGTCAGAGGGGCTGGTTTGAGAGGCAGCACATCTTTTTAATTTGGATAATCAAAGCATGGAGTCAGCTGCAGCTCCTGGCACCTCCGCGTGTGCCCGAGCAGAACTGAGCTCCCCGGAGTTCTCAACGCTGATGTTTCAAAAGTAGATCACCAGGCCTGCCTTCCGAGGCACCCCTGGGTGCCCTCGAATCCCCACCTTCGAGTTAGCAGTCGAGCATGTCAGTCATTGACACAGCTCACGAATCCTTAGTTGTGATTTTCAGAAACCAAACGTGTTGCCACCGAGTTGATTTGGACTCATAGTAAGCCTGTAGGATACAGTAGAACTGCCCCGTAGGGTTCCCAGGGAGCAGCAGCAGTGGTTTCCGACTGCTGACCGTCTGGCATGCAGGTAAGTGATGAATGTCTGCTCCAAGTTTGCTAGGTCCTACCAAAATCTCCAGGAAGGGGAGGGGGCAGTTACTTCTACCGCTGGCCGAGAGACATACTGACAGACGCAGACACGCACACGTGTGGGCACATACACACATACATGCTGCCCTGTCCTGCCCCTTGGGTCACTTACGTCTACTGCAGGCCAAAACACACACACACATACACACACTCACGCACATGCGCGCGTCCCCTGCCCCGCCCCACCCCCGTCTCCTGTCCCCTGCCTCCTGTCTCCTGCCCTCCTCAGTTAACAAAACGCTTTGATTTATCTTCAGTGACTTTCCGCTCCGGCTCCCACGTCATGTCCGTGACAGAAGCCACTCTGACGGGGGAATTCACTCCCTTCTGCTGCCGATATCTCTCAAACAGTGGTTGCTAGTTTGCTGACAGTGGGTGTTTAAAGATGTTCGATGCCGGTGACAAAAGGGAAAAAAAAAACCATTAGTTCGTTTCATTTGGAAAATAGGAAGAAAGATAAAAGGCGCTGCTCTGTCTTTGCTTATTGACGGAGCATTTAATCGTGAGGTTCTAAAATGATTACCCACGGCTCTCCCTGGGTCCCACATGCCCTGCCCTTCGTGACCCCAACGCCGCCCCCATCGCCCCAGCAGGCCACCTCCTGAAAGATGACCCAGGGAAGAGCGGGGTGAAGGCGTGGGGGTGGGGGCCTCCTGAGACCCCAGAAATGAGACTCTCCACATACCCCTCCTTGCCGATGAGGTGGAAGAAGGCAGATCCCCCGTTAACCTGAGTGACCCCAGAAACGAACACAGAATATCACGCTGCCTCAGAGAGGATGCACCCATGGGTAGGGAACGTGGAGTTAATACCAAAACTCAATCTGTTGCCATTGAGTTGATTCCAGCTCCTAGGACCCCTGTAGGACAGAGTAGAACTGCCTCGTATGGTTTCCAAGGAGCGTCTAGTGGATTCGAACTGCCAGCCTTTGATTAGCAGCTATAGCTCTTAACCATCATACCACCAGTGTTCAATACTTTTTATCTTGGAAAGCTCCTTTAAACCCAGCCCTGTATTTTTGGTCTGATGGAAGGATCTAGATGGATGGAGCAGGGCCTCTGGTGCTTCTAGATGCTTCTGCCTGCCCTGAGGCAGGCGGGAATGGAGTCTAGGCCTGGCTGGGGGAGTACGGAGGTGGGGTGTGACAGCTCTGGGCAGGTGCGATCCCTGTGATGCTCGCCTGGGGAACCAGCGCCCTCAGGTGCCTGCTGTTGTGTTGTTTGGACAGTCACGTGGGGTTCTGGAGAGGGTGCTGTCCTCGCTGGAGTGGCTGGCTGTCCCACACAGTGCTGTCACGGAGACCAAGTTTCATTAGTTATCACGGGGCAACACTGGTCTTGCTGTGTGTCCTCCCACCCCGCCCCACACAACAAGAAAGCCAGAGACCGCGGGAGATGGCTGTTTGGCCATCTGCACATCACTGAGCAGCCCCTGGTGGGTTACCAGATGCCCCTCCTGCCCCACAGAGACCGTTCATGGCATAGCATCGAATGCTCCCAGGGCCAAGAGACCACCTGCTCTGGGGGTGGGGGGCGTCACCCCACCCCTCCTCCTCCGTTCAGTTCCCTCTCCTGGAATCTTTCCCCCGAGCAGTCCTTGCAGACAGACCACTTTAGGGACCCTTGTTTTGGATGGCCTGTGTAGGGATGATGACAGTTGCTTCCATGTGTCGCCCCCTTTCACTGCTGGTCTTAGTAGCCATTGACCGCCACTTGGAAAAAGCTGAGCAGGCACAAGTGTGTGACATGGGAAGTAATAGCATTCCCTCCTGGAGGTAAACCACGCTGGCCAAAAAAGACAATTTTTTTTAAACTAACGACCCTTGTCCAGTTGACAGCTTTGCCTGCCTCCCACCGGGATGCCCCTTGGTGTCAGTGACCACAGGTGGCGTGGTCGTCCTCTGTCTCATCAGCTGCTGATGTAGTTCCCAGTGGCTGGTCTGCCTTCTTGTACACTCCTCTTCACACATGAGAACACACATGTTTGTTTAGTCAACTTACTGTGTGCGTGCCTGTCCTGGGTTGGTGCCACCCGTTTAATGGGGAGAAAACCCAACCCGTTGTCATGTGTCAAGTTGACCTGCTTGTGGACAGGGTAGAACTGCCCCATAGGGTTTCCAGGGAGTGGCTGGTGGATTGGAACCTCCAACCTGTTGGTTAATAGCCGAGCTCAGGGTGACGTAGGAAGTAAATGGTCAGTCGGACCTTCCAGATCAGTGTTTCAGGAAAAAAGAAAGGCTGCACAGGGTTCTGGGCTGTGGGGCTTGAGGTGGCTTCAGCATGTTCAGGGGGACACCACCCTGAGGACGTGATGTTGGCACAGAGAATGGAAGGTCCTAAAGGGAGCCAGCCCCATGGCTATTGGAAAGATGGCAGTGCAAAGGCCCTGAGGTAGGACCTAGCTTGGCTTTTTCGTGGAACAGAAAGAAAACGGTTAGCAGAGGGAGGTCCCGGAGAAAAGTGTGTGCAGAGAAGTGCCCGGAAGCTGGGTCTGGGGAAGGCTCCCGCTTGGGAATTGTGAATCCTATTTCACACCCTGTTTACACTGTCAACAAAACACTGGGGTGGGGGGGTGTGGAGCTTGGGTGGGTCTTCTTCCTGGTTGTGCATTCTGATGGCCAGGGGTCTGAAATTCTTTCTTAAAGGTGGGATGTCCTGGACAAGTCAGCTGCTACAGTGAGGAACCTGGCAGCACAGTGGTTAAGCTTGTGGCTGCCAACCAAATAGTCAGCTGTTGAAACCCACAAGGAGAGAAGACCCTGCAGTGTGCCCCCGTAAAGGTCACTGTCTAGGAAACCCTTTGGAGGGCAGTTCTGCTTCTACACGGAGTTGCCGTGAGGCACTGTTGACTCTGCAGCACCTGACAACAGCAGAAAGACCACAGAGCCCTTGGGTTGTGCAGACTGTGAACTAAGCTGTGGTGTTACTGAAAGATTGGAGGTTCGAGTCTGCCCAGAGGTGCCATGAAAGAAAGACCTGGCAGCCTACTGCCAGGGGGAAAAAACCATTAAAAACTCTGGAGCAGAGTTCTACTCTGACGCACGTGGGGTCATAGTGGATCAGAGTTGACCCCACGGCACACCACAGTGACAGCTTCCACAGTCACCACATGAAGTGGGGACGAGGCTGCTCCTCAGTCTGTTCCCTCCAAGTTAAGGACATTAAGTGACCTTCCAGTCCAGTCTGAGTCATAGTGACCCTGTAATGGCACAAGCTGGCAAGGCTGGGATTTGAACCCAGGGCCCTTGGGGCAAACCTCCTGCTCTTTGTTAACATGGACCCTACATTTTCCCCACAGACAGCAGGGCAGGGAGCCCACCACCCCGTCCTTCCTAGGGCAGCACACCCATCCCGGCCTGTGACAGGGTTGAGGTGGTGGGTGCCCGGTGCTTTTCCTCCAGCCAGGCACATGGCAAGGCTGCTTTCAAGATGTGCACTAGACTGGCCGCCCACCCCCCAAGCCTCAAGAGAAAAACCAGATCCCTTTTTACTCATAGAAAGTCCAACCCTAAGCCGTAGAGGTGCCACTGGGAGGCGGGAGCCATCAGAAGACCCTTCTCTGCATTTTGGTGCTATCTGGAATTCTGGGGCAGAGGAAGGGAGCCGAGTTCCTATTGAAATGTAATGTGGATGATGGGGGAGGGGACAGAGATGAGGTGGCTGGAAGCCCTGGGCGGCTGGGCCCCTCGAATGACAATGAGGCCATGAGGCCGCCTGGCCTGTCTCATCCAGCAGGCCTAACAAGATTAGATTTTCATAAATTTCAGACAGTACCAATTCCTAATTCCTCGGTGTGCAGCCAGGAGGCCAGACAGGGCTGCATGCACAGGCTGCTTGTTAGCAGGAGGGCGGGGGTCGTCGGGGCCCGCCAGCCTCGGGGGGCTGCCAGCCTGGGGGGCTGGAGGAGCAGGTGGGGTCTGCCCGGCGCGGCGTGGCGCGGCGCTGCGGATTTCCGACCTCGCCAGGATGCTGACCGCAGCCGCAGCGATGCTCTGCGCCACTCACAGCCCGTGTGCTGGGCGCACTCGGCGCATTCTACCCCGGCCACATGTCGCCGTTGGCAGATGAGTCTGGGACCTGCGAGTGGGATTTGAACTGAGATGCCGCCTCTAGTTCAGATCCTAGCTCCATCGCTGGTCACAGAGAACCCACACAGACCCGCCGCTGTCCCACGGCGACCCAGCAGGACAGAGAAGAATGGCCCCTGTAGTGCTTCTGAGGAGTCGCTAGTGGCTTTGGACTGCTGACCTTTTTTCCCCTTTCTGTCAGCAGCCAAGTTCTTGATGACTTGTGCCGCCAGGGTTCCCGCCTCAGGAGGGTGGGCTCCCTACAGGGGCACGACCCTCGCTTGTGACTGACTCACCTGTGGAAACCTCCCATTTCCCACTGGACCACGAATGTCCTTTACAGCCATCCAAGCTTGGACAGTGGGATGGGAATTGCTGTACCACTGTGAAGCAGTGTCTTATAGGACAGTGTCCCTGTGTCACCGATGTGACCCCAGGTTCTATCCTGTCTCCCAGATCCGGTTGGCAGTTTAATAACTGCATTCCTATACAATTGGTTTTCTCTTTAATCTAATGTATCTTTTTTGAGTTTTGTTTTGTTTTGTGTTACAGTTTTTAAAAAGACATTTGTAGAACAGTTTTAGGTTTACAGGAAAATTGTACCTATTAGAACAAACCCATAAAAACCATGACTAGTCAGGTTGACCACAACTCACAGTGAGCCTAGGGGACAGAGAACTAACGCCCGGCAGGATTTTGAAGGCAGTATTCTTGCTGGAGCACAGAAGCAATGACCACACCTGTGTCAGAGCAGCTGGTGGGTCCCGGCTACCGCCCCTTTGGGTAGCAGCACTCACTGGTTAGCGTGCCCACGTACGGGGTCCGACACTTAAGTCCCTGGACTTAATTGTTCCGACTGCGCTGTGGATGTCAGCATAGTCACCTTCAAAGTCCTCAATTTATGAAGCCATGCACGGATGCCAGCACCTAATGGCCATTGCACATGGTGGCATGGTAGCGAGTCTGCAAAATTCATTGTCTGGTTGTCTGTGAGGGAGTTTTCAGCCAATCAACAAATAACTGTATTGGAACACCCTCCTTACTCCACTGATCGGGCCCCAATGACTTTTTTTCTTTACCTGAAGACAAAGGAAATACTGAATGGAAGACACTGGGATAACATTCAGGACATCAAGGGTAATAGGGTGACAGCTCTGATGGCCATTCCAGAAAGAGTTCAAAATGGCTTTGAAGGGTGGACTAGGCACTGGTGTTGGTGTACAGTTTCCCAAGGGAGTCCTTTGAAGGTGACTGCAGTGATACTCAGCAGTGAGCTCTGTAACACTCTTCTAGGCTGACTCCAGTTGGCAGGCCTCTGTCCTCTGCACAGTTTCCATTATTAACCCCTCCCATTCCTGGAACATTTTTTGATACTTTGTTACCAGACCGGCCGCCTTTCCTGAGTGTGTGTGGGTTTTGACAAATGCCTGATGCCCTGCAGCATCATGGGTAACAGTGGTCCTGTCCCCACCCTGGCCCTGGCAGCCCCTGGTCCTTTGGCAGTCTCTGTCTAGTTTTGCACATTTCACAGCGTGAGCCAGCTGAGATGATTCCTCCTGTAGTTTTTGCAAAGTGGCTTCTTTCACGTAGCATTTAAGGTGGCTCGAGAATTCATTTCTTAACAGTGAAAAATACCCTCTTGTGTAGCGAGGCAGATTATTTAGCCATTTCTCTGTTGGAAGACATCTGGATTGCTTCCCATTTTAATGTATTTTATTTTATTTTTAAAAAAAAACTTGTTCTGAGAAAAGGGCCAGTAGGTGAAGTGCCTTGGTTTGGAGGCTGTGTGTCCCTGGGCATGTGCGTCCTCTCCTTGAGACTCCAGTGTGTGACTGGGGCAAGGTCTGTGAGAATCAGGGGAGGGGAAATGTCATCACAGAAGGTGTTTGGCACACAGGAAACAGCAGGAAATGGCACTGTCACTGTCCTTTCATCATGCGGTAGGAGGTGCCGCAGAGTCTGGCACCCAGGTCCTTCCTAATTGTCCTGTGCTTGGCAGGATGTGGGGGCCACAGACCACACATACTGGCTTTGTACACCCCACAGCAGGGCTGGCACAGAGCCGGACCCGGCAGCCACCACAGCGTTCACCCTGCGCCTCTGCTTGAACCCGAGCCACTTCTGACATTCTGCGGCCATGTGCTCAGCGCTGGGGGGGGTGCAAAGGTCTGACTTCACCCCGAAAGCTTGGGTTCTTAACTTAAGCAAGGGAAGAAATGACTCAAACCTATTGCCATTGAGTCAGTTCTGACTCACAGCAACCCCATAGGGCAGAGTAGAACCACCCCAGAGTGTCCGAGGAGCGCCTGGGGACAGTGACACTCCTCTCGGTCAGCAGCTGGAGCACTTGAACTACTGCGCCACCGGGGTTTGCACATGGGCTCTGGGGCTGAAGGACGGTGGGCCTTCAGCCTGCCACCTCTCCTCCCCAGCCTCAGTTTCCTCATCCATCCTGCGGGGTGGTGTCAGCAGCTGCTTCACAGGGCGACCAGATCCA
Source organism: Heterohyrax brucei (assembly GCA_028571685.1). Taxonomy (NCBI): domain Eukaryota; kingdom Metazoa; phylum Chordata; class Mammalia; order Hyracoidea; family Procaviidae; genus Heterohyrax; species Heterohyrax brucei. Next base: position 86,030,924 of record CM053156.1, on the reverse strand, counting down.
AAACCCAAGCGACAGCTGTTGAGTCCATTCGAGTTCATAGCGCTCCTCTAGAATAGAGGGGAGCTTCTTCACAGGCCTCCAGGGGGTCCTCCTTGTGGAAGTAGACAGCTACGTCTTTCTCCCTCATGGGGCCAGTGGGTTCCCACTGCTGGCCTTTCTGGTAGCGGTCGAGTGCTTAACTGCCGCACCACTCGGCCACTCGCAGCCTGACAACGGGGTGAAGAAGTCGGTGGCGGCGTCCAGCGTGCGGAACCTGGGAAGGCTCAGGGATGTGCGGCTCATGTCTCAAAGTGACTGTCTGTCTTCAGAGAGGACAGAAGGGAGCGTCCGTGCACTCCAGTGAGGCGGACAGGCCTGTTAATTTGAAATTATTCACAAGGAAAGGGGACGCTAAATTAAATTAGAGTGACCTTACTTTGCGGGTGGAAGATGGGCTTGGTCATCCCTGGGAGCCTGTAGCGTTCATCACCCACCCCAGGGGACAATTACAAAGAAAAATGGCCCAGCCACTTCCCCCGCCCACCCCCACCGCACCCTCCCCCCCACGAGCACAGATTGGCCGCCAAGTACAGAACGACAGAAATGCCCTGTTTCCTCCTCTGAAGGCTGCTGTTCCCATGGCCCTGTGCTCTGAGTGGGTCACCACCCTGAGAGTCCCCCTGTGGACGGAGCACTGACCCAGCCCACAGGCCCTCCAGGCCCAGGATGGGGAGGGGTGCAGGAGAGCGGTGCGTGTGTTGGGGCACGGCAAAGGCGAGGGGGACAGGGCTGAGAGGTTGACTGAGGGGCCTGCCTCTGGTCCCAGGACCCTGGGGCCCCGGCTGGGGAGGCCAGTGGGTTCTGAGGAGCCTCTGGCTGAGGCTCTTTGGGGAAGCTGACGACCCCATCTGTCTCCTGTGTCTCAGCTGCTGGGTTCCAGTCAGCGGCCTTTCTGTCAGCAGCCAAGCGCCTAATCATCACACCACCAGGGCTCCTGGGTTGAAGAAATAATGCTCCCTAAATGGCTTGTGGGTATCAGACCATGGATGGGCAGGGTGACAAGAAGGGTCTCGTGGGCACCTCCGCCAGACCAGGCTGGGATGCTGTACCTCTTGGATACAAGGATTGACATCCCTGAAGCCAGGTGGGGGAGCTGTCAGTGAGATCAGAGTGCCTGCAACCCCCACCGGGGTGACCCAGAGTTGGGCCCTTCTGGGGTCCCAGGTGCTGCCAGGGTTAGCACAGTCCACCTGTTCACCTGGGCCTGCAGGGGTGACCGTTAACAGGGACAGACCTCAGAGTGTCCTTGGCCAAACCCCAGTTCAAGGGTTCTCTGCTACACAGACAGGGTGAATCGGCTGCTGGCTAAGGGCCCTCCTCTGTGCCCCTCGATCCCTGTGCCACCCCCAGGCCTGGGAATGTTCTGGAATATTCCATGCAGCCCTATTTCTTCCTCCCGATAGGCTTTTCTCTCTTATCTTCGCTCACCTGGCGCTAACCCTCCTGCATGAGATAAACTGCTCCGTCAAACTCCAAGCCCGAATCACGGGAAGCCTTTGTGACCCTCCACAAGGGGCTGTTTCCTCTGTGCTTCCAGGGCCACTTGCGGAGGTCTCTGTTGGGGCTGCAGTTTTGGGGGTTCCGTCAACCGAGCTTCCCAGCAGGGCAGAAAAAAAACCCATTGCTTCCAGTCAGTTGGGACCCCACAGGACTGAGCTGACCTGCCCCGGAGTGTTTCCGGGCAGCAGTTGACGGATTCGAACTGCTGACCTTTTGGTTGGTGGCAGTGTTCTTCACTGCCCTGCACACACGTACACACCCCACAAAAAAGGTGGAGCACACTGTGGTTGGGGTGATGAACTTTGAAGCCACCAGCCGTTCCAAGGGGGGACAGCTGTGGCCGTCGGCTTGTGCAGAGATTTACAGCCTTGGGGACCCCGTGGGGTCTCTAGGAGTTGAGATGACAGCAGTCGGCGTTCTGTGTGTGTGTGTGTGTATGTGTGTGTGTGTATGTGTGTGTGTGTGTGTTTCCTTTGGGGACCTGGGAACCTTGGTGGTGTAGGGGTCAAGTCTGCTCACCAAGTCTGCTATTCACGTTCTCCAGGCACTCCTCAGGAACTGTGGGGCAGTTCTCCTCTGTCCTCTAGGGTTACTGTAGATTGGCATTGAACTTGACAGCAGTGGATTTGGTTTGGGATGTGTGGGTGTCATCATGGGGCTAGTGGCCCAGGGCCCCAGGGTCATAGCACCCTTTGAGAAGCTTTGCTGTGTTCTTTCTGGCCCACACCTGAGTCTGGGAGGGCTTCTCTCAGACACCAGCACCTGGGCCTGCTCTGCCAAGCCTGCAGAAGTCAGGACAGCGGTGGCTTTTGTCCTCAGTGGAATGCTGTAAGGTGCCTCATCTACTCCTCTTGCATCCTGACCTCACTGAACAGCCCCTGACCCGAGGCAGCCGCAGCCACCTGTCTGGCCACTGTCACCTGAGCCCTAAGCAGTGCCAAGAGAACAGCAGCAGCCTGGTGGGCCGCGATGGCCACGAGGGCCTGAGGACAGGGACAGAGGCAGCCCGCCCCCCTGCCCGCCGCCTGGGGGCCTGGTGTGGGCAGGACCCTGGAGACAGTCTGGACTTTTGCGTGTCCCCAGCCGGAGAGAGGGACCAAGAGGGGTGTCCACTGCCCAGCCCCCAGTAGGGTGAAGAGTGCATGGAGTCTGGGGCGCAGTGGAACTGCAGAGCCCCCCGGAGAGGAAGGGAGTGGTGGGTGTCGAACAAAGCCGGTCCTGTGTGTCCTTCTCTGAATGAGTGGCTTTATTCTGGCCCTGACAGACAAGACCCAGCCCTACAGTCAGGCCAGCCAATCCGTGGCCCTGCGTCCTGGCAGGAGATTTCAGGGTGCTGTGGGTGGCTTGAGAAAAACACACTCAAGTCCGTGGTTAGCATGTCCCCCCCAAAGTCCCCGCCAAGGCAGGATGTGGACTCCTCTCACCGGGAACCTCAGCCGGTTGCCAGGCTCCGTTGCCTGGCACAGAGGTGGCCGGCAGGTTGGCCCTGGTCGCCAGCTTGGGCTGGTGTGTGTTACTGCACCCCTCCGTGCCAGTGTCCTCCTCTGTGCAACGGGGCTGTCGGAGCGTCTCATTGGTGTCGTCAGGTGCTGTCAAGTCCATCCTGCCCCAGGCTAGCCATTGTGTCTCCTAGGCTGAGGTCTTGACCGCAGCAGGTCACCAGGTCCTCACCCCGCAGAGCCGCTGGGAGGCGGTGGGGCTCCAACTGCCACAGCTGAGCGCTTAACGCTTGTACCACCAGGGCCCCTCGGGCAGCACAGGGCCTCTGCTCAGAGGGGCAGAAACTGCTGGAAACGGGTAAGGGTGATGATGGCACAGCATAACGGGTGTCGTTAATGTCCCCAAATTTGATGTATGTAAACAATGTAGAAACAGTGTTCTGTTATGTATGTTTACTTGCCACAGTAAAATATAAAGAAATGTTCTTTTGAAAGATAGGCTGGATCCGGACCGGGGACGTACACGTAGACGGAATGATTCTCTTGGGAGGCTGCCCTGGATGCTGTAGGGTGTTGGGCAGCTTTCTTGGCCTGCTCCCATGAGATGCCTGTAGCACTTCTGCTCAGAACACCCCGAAGTGTCCCCAGACATTGCCCCTTGTCCTTTAGGGAGTAGAGTCACCTGAGGGGGGAGCACCGACCCGCGGGGGCCAGAGGCACATGCGGGGCTGTGCTGCACAGCTGGGCAGAGGCCGAAGGAGGAGTGCTAAGGGGTGGAGCCTGTGACCCAGGGTGACAGGCCCCAAGCACCGCCTGTTCGTGTCTGGGGAGACGCTGGTCGCGGATGACAGGGGAACCACAGGGCTTCCAAGGGGATCTTGGCACCTGGCTTTGTAGGGAAACTGAGGCTGGTGGCGGGAGGGTGGGCCCCACGGCAAGGCCTTTGCAGCAGCCTGCTGTCTGTCGTCCCCTTTGCCCCTGAATTTGTCTGTCTGGGGAAAAGGCACTTTGTCAGTGGCTGGGGCTTGAACCTGGGCTGGGTTGGGGGGTCACCTCACTTAATGGTTTGTTAGCATCCAGAATGCCCTGGGTGGGAGGGGAGCATTCCCTCCCTCACCACGTCAGGTGGGGGACAGGAGCCCCTTGTGGCCACCTGGTCCCTCTGGGCCGGAAACGTCCTGCTGCGGTGGGTGGCTGGTGGGATGGCTGGGGGCTCTGTGGGCACTGGCCTCGCCCTCCCCACCTGCGTCAGAAGCAGCTGGCTGTGGCCGCAGCAGAGTCAAAACAACCTTCCGCCTCCCCGGTGCGCCAGGGCCAGGGCTTTCCTCTCCTGGGGAAGAGCAGAGCCACACAGAAACTTGTTTGAAAAACTAGAATTGTGGCCTTTGTTGGGACGTGGAATGTGTTCATGTCTGAGGCCTTTTCACAAAAGGGGCTCCTTCCACACCGCTGCCGATCGAGGGTGGCCTGTGTGTCTCTGCTGACTGGGTAAGTGTGTGTCTGCGGCTTGTGTACATTTGTGTGCGTGCATGTGTGTTGCGTGTGTCTCTGTTCATTAGGTAAGTGCACGTGGGGCCGTGTGAGTGTGTGTGCGTCTCTGTGTCTCTTCATCTTGTAAATGCAGCACGTGGGGCTGTGTGGCATGCGTGTGTCTGTGTGTGCTTGTGTGTGTAGGCGTGTGCATTGAGGAGCGCTCCTGTGCTGACTGCGATGCTGCAAGGGTACCTGGGGCAGGTGACAGGAAAGAGGGCTGGGCTCAGACTGGCTGAGGGTCCCATTTGTGGGGCAGGTATTTCCAGAGGGCCGGCTCTTTGCTGTGGCACTGGGAACATCAGAGGACAGTGGGGACAGCCCTGCCCTGAGGCACTGAGAACCGGGAGCCAAGCGCTGTGGCCTCCCTCCTGACCTCTGTGGGGTCAGTTCCTAGGCCCAGCTGCCTGCGCGGTCTTGGGTGTGACCTCCCAGTTGTCGCCCTCTGCCCCTGTGGGCCACTTCTCCCCCCCCCCGTCCACCCGTGTCCTTGTCGCGTGAATACTGAGAAAGCGGGTGCGAGAGCCACGCCCCGCGTGTGGGGGCGGCACAGGAGTCCTTCCGCCCGCAGTGGCGGGTCCTGCCCTCACCACGCGGTGTCCTCCATTGTCCACAGCGGAGCTGGAGTTCGTGCAGATTGTCATCATCGTGGTGGTGATGATGGTCATGGTGGTAGTGATCACGTGCCTGCTGAGCCACTACAAGCTGTCCGCCCGCTCTCTCATCAGCCGGCACAGCCAGGGCCGCCGGCGGGAAGACGCGCTGTCCTCGGTGAGTGTCGCCCTTCTCCCGTGGGCATCCCCGGGTCTCTGTAAACCGGGGGGCAGAAGGCCTGCTGGGTAGTCCCCTGCGGGGCTGGGAGGGGCAGGGCAGGAAGAGAGGCTCATGGTCATGCTCGCCTGGCTCACCCAACAGCCACTTAACCCTCACACCTGCTGTGTGCCAGGCACTGTTCCAGACCCTGGGGGCATGGGACAGGGCACACGAGGTTCTTTGCTGGCATGCAGCTGGCCCTGTGGAGAGGAGAAGGAGTCTCGAGATGAGCCCTGAGGGTGGCTAAGAGGTGGAGGGAAGGAAAAAGGGTGAGACTCTGAGCTGGGCGGCTCGTCTTCACCTGGATCAGATGTGATACGTTCCTGACACCTGGCGCTCATGACAGAGGGAAGAGTGTCGAGGAGCCAGTGTTTGTGCCAGGTAGGGGAGGGGTGAGAGGTGGCAAGGAGCCAGGTGTCACCCATCCTGCAGCAGAGACCCAGAGGGCCAGATGAGGGAGGCGCAGCCCTACCCTTGGCTGACGCCTGCAGGTGTGGGGCACAGGGGCACAGTGCGTGGTCTTGAGCAAGTCCCTCATCCTCATCCAGACCAAGGAGCTAATGACCAAGACCACCTTGCTGCGATTCAGTGAATGCTGACTGTGACCGTGACAGCTTTTCACTCACCCGTCCGTCCATCCGTCCATCCGTCCATCCTTCCACATTCGTTCACCCATCTATCCATTTAATAAATATCCCCTAAGTACTCACTCTGTGCCTAGAACCCACTTGGTCCCCCAACCAGGCCCCGCTAGGGCACCACCCTGGCAGACTGGATGTAGACAGACACATACTTCCGAATTAAACGGAGAGCCCTAAAAAAAAATCAAACGGGCTGTGACCCAGAGGGTTAGCCTGGACAGTGGCTGAGCTCTGAAAGACAAGGAGAAGCTGGCCGCCCGTTCTGAGGAAGGGTAAGGAAAAGGGCAGAACACAGATGCCCCTGTGCAGTGCGGGGGTCCTGGCTCTTAGCTGTGAGATGGTGTGTTATCATGCCCCTGGAAGCCCACAAATGCCCCAGGGCTACCTGGATTCAACCCAGAGGCCCGATGGGGCCTGGGGGACCAGGGGCTTGTGTGTTCTTCAGACCCCAGCCCCACTCCGTTCCCCTGCTCTTGGGGGCTGACCTCCGCCCCTGTACGGCCCGCTGTCTGGAGGGTGAAAGGAGGAGGGAGGAGTTGATGTGGACTGGTTTCCACCTGGTTGCCCGGATGTGTCAGCTAACAGCTTGGGACAGAAGCAAGCTGGTGACAGACAGGCGAAGATCTCGGGGAGAAGGCTGGCATAGCTGCACGCCCCAAGCCCCAGGGTGGCCAGGTGCTGGGGATCTCAGCAGATGTGGAGGTGACAGCTCCCCCTGGGGCTGCATCGGGTCAGCCGAGGAGCCTGTTGATGGCCGCCCAAGCCTCAGGCCTGGCAGTGGCAGGCCTGGGCGTCTCAGCTCTCACGTCAGGGTTGGCAGAGGTGCGTCACCAGGGAGGCCACACCAGGGCAAGGGCATCTACTCACTGGTCCCGCCGCCGGGAACACTGGTAGCCCCGGGCCCCACGTGTCTGCAGGCCGACCACATTGGCTGCTGGGCGGGGCTGTGGCTCTGGGGCACCCCGCTCACCTGGGCTGCCTTGCTGGTGGTGTCAGCCCTGCCGTGGGCAGCCATCTGTGGGTCTCGTGGCGCCCAAGGGCCTAGAGGGCTTACCTCATTTTACAGGAAAGAAATAGAGGGGTTGCTGAGAGCTCAGGGTGCTGCTTGAGGCCATGCTGGTTCTGGGTAGCATTTGGAGAGTCACAGGCTGTCTCTCCTCCGGGCAGTGATGGGGAGAATGAGACCAGGGACTCACGAAGTGCGTGCTCTAGGGCAGGGAGAGCCTGCCTGCCTGATCCTCAGTCTTGGCATCTGTAAAGTGGGCAGGTGCTGGCCTCTCCCGGCCCATTTGGCAGTTGTGGGCTGACCACTGTGTGGGCAGCACTGGCCGTTGTTGCTGTGATGGAGGTCAGGGTTCAGCCCTTGTTACCCAGGATGCTCTGAGGTTTGGAGGAAAGGGGGAATGCTGGCTGTCTGGGAGGCCTGGTCTCCCGAGTTGTCTGCTGAAGCCCCTGGGGGTTCCGGCTGGTAAACACGGAGCCTCATCAGGTCTAATGTAGAACGTGCTGGGTCTCCAAGGGCACCTCTGGCAGACAAGCCTCATGTGACACGTTTCGTCCTGTGACCTCTCCGAGACACCCAGGGAGGGGACCCTGGGGAGCCTGATGGAGCACCTGGTCTGGCCTCAGGGACCAGTGAGACTGTCAGGTTAGCGTGTTGGCACACACCTGCGGGACGGTGAGGTTCAGTAGAGGGAAGGCGGGGTGAAGCCGGGCTGGCTGTAGCAGGAGCTGTGTGTGTCCTGCCGTGTGCCTGCACTCTAGGAAGGGGCACCCAACCCTCACAGCCATGCGGCCTGTTGTCGGAGCTCATGGGTCTGTTGTACAGGAGGAAAAACTCTCATGAGGGAAGCAAACACTACTAAGAAAACAGGCCTGCAGAGGCCAGCAGGTATGTGGGCTTTGACAGGGAGATGGAACTACTCTGGAGGCTGTAGGGAGCCCCCCCCCCCGAAAAAAAGACATACAAAGTTTGTAAAAACTCAAACTCATTGCCCTTGAATGGATTCTCACCCTGGCAACCTGCTGTGGCCGACTGGAACTGCCCATGGAGTTTTCTTGGCTGTAATCTTTATAGAGGCAGATGGCCAGGCCTTTCTTCCCAGGCCACTGACTGGGTTTGAACTGCCAACCTCTCAGTCGGTCGGCAATCCAGAACAGCTCGCAGCAACCAGGGGCCTCTGCAGGGAGCCCTGGCAGCGGTTTTGGGTGGTGGCAGGGTCAGGTTTGGGCAAAGGAGGTAACTGGCTTCTGTGAGGCCTTGGAGACCCTGTAGGGCTTTCGGACCAGGAGCAGCAGCATCACCTGGTAGCTTTTAAGGCCCACAGAGTCCTCACCCCAGCCCAGAATCTGCATTTTCATCAACTTGGGGTTCAATGGTTTCACCTGTGTGTTACAAGTCGGAAGCTTGCAATTGCAGGGCCTCTAGGCCACCAGGCAGGGGTGCTGGGACCTGGGCTCAGGCAGTAGAGAGGTGGGTAGGTGGGTGGGAGGGAGAATCCGGGGAGTCAGGGAGTGAGGGGATGAGGAACAGAAGGAAGGACCCCCGAGGGTCTAGCTTTTGCTTCGGAAAGGCTGTGGGCAACCCTTGCTGAACTGGGGAGCCAAGTGAGGAAGAGGGGGCCTGCAGCAGGGGTCTTCAGTGTGGTGCAGCTCTGGGGTGCAGCGAGGGGCCGGGAGTGAAGCTGGGGTGGCAGGAAGGAGCCTGTGACAGGGCTGATCCCAGTGGGTCCCCCAATATTGACATGTTTTATAAAGCCTCTTTTGTGAGAACCGCTTAGCAGAACCTGAGGATGGCAGAGGACAGGGATGGTGTCGGGCAGGGTCCTGTCTGGGTGACATTTTATCCACACTGACTTTGGGGCTGTTGGCATCTCCACCCCAGGACGTCACTGGCTTTCCCCTTCTGCCACTCTGAGCTCATGTGGGCTGAGCAGGGGACCCACTGAACTGCCTCAGTCCGGGCTGGGTCTGACTCACCCAGGGTGTGGGCCTGGAGCTACCTCCCGCCATCTGGCTGACCTCACTCACAGCCTCTGGGCTCAATGGGACCTGACATGTTGGGTTTTGGGGAGAATTGAGAGGGTCCTTTAAGGGCTTGGCACAGTGCCTGGCACTGAGGCCGTGATTGATAATGATGTTCTTTATATCGGTGACTAAATAGCCATCAGTGCCCATGTGAGCAGTGATCGTGTCCTCATGGCACCCCAGCCCTAGAACACGCCAACACCCTCCCCCCTCTTCCTCTATGGAATTTGTGCCTTCCTGAGCACCACAGAGCCCCCTTGCGGCCGCACGGGGGATTGCAGTCTTCTGGGCCCAGGTAGACACAAGACTTGGCTGTCCTGGGGGCCCTCAAGGAAACCTACCCCCAGGAAACTGGAGATGACGGACACATTCATTGTCTTGACCGTGCATATGTGTCCCTGGTATATATGTGCATGACGGAACTGATCAAACAGCACACTTTGAAAAGGAGACCGTCGGTGGCACAAATGTTCCAGCTCATGTGGTGACAGGCCCAGAGGCCCGTGTCTTAAGAGGCCACCACCTGCAAAGCCCTGTGGGGCACTTCCCTGCACACGTAGGATCACCAGGAGTTGAGACCGACTTGGTAACAGCTAACGATGAGATGCTTTGAATATGCAGTTCATTGTATGCCCATTATATTTCAGTGAAACAGTGAAATTCAGAGAAAAAGCAGGTGGCCCTCCTTTGTTGCTACCCAGCAGTGGCATCTGGGCTTGTCCCTCAGATCCTGGCAGGAGGGCTGCTCTCCCGTCCCTTGGCTTTCTTCCCGTGAGGTGGGACTCAGCTGGGACCTGTTCCCTGCCATCTGGGAACAGTTTTTCAATCACTCAGAGCAGAGAGCCGGGGTCTGTGGAGCATACCTATGCTTTCCTGTCCGGGTGGGCCCTCCCGAGGTGGGCTCCTGCGGCCCCAGGCCGTGTCAGGTGGTCCTGACTAGGTAGGTGTCAGAGCGAGGGGCCTCGGCAGTATGACTTGAGCTCTCAAGGGGTAGTGAGGGGCCAAGCCATCCCCTGTGGAGCCCACACAGTCTGGTCACTGTGGGCAGGTGAGAGTCCAGCACCAGCCCCCTGGGTTTCTGGGAGGCACTGCTGAGCCTGCCTGCAACTCTAGGGTAAAGGACAGTAGCCTTGTCCCGTGGCAGTTGTCCCCAGCTGGGTTCAGCCGTGACACCACGTTCCACGATGGTGGACTGACTGAATAGTAGCTGTCTGTAAGGCGCGCTACCTGGTGCTTCTTGGGCTGGGCTGCTTCGCTGGCCGTTGTCAGCTGTCGTCAAGCTGAGTGCAGCTTACAGCTGCCCAGTGTAACTGCAGAACTGCTCTGTAGAGTTTTTTAGGCTAATTTTGACAGAATCAGATTGCCAGGTCTTTGTTCCATGAAGCCACTGAGTGAGTTTGAATTGCCAGTCTTTAGCTGCAGTTGAGTGCTTAACCGTTGTACCACCGGGGCTCCTTTGACTATAATTCAACCGGTTGCCGGTGAGCGATTTCCAGCTCCAGGCAACCCTACAGGACAGAGTAGAATTGCACCGTAGAACCTCCGAGGAGCGGCTGGGTGATTGAAATCACCGACCTTTTGGTCTGCAGCCAAGCTCTTAACCACTGTCTGTAATTATGGCCTGCCAACATCGAGGGAGAGATAGATGATGAAATGGTAGTAAGTAAACACACAGACGAGGTGCTTACAGCTGTCAGTGCTGTGGAGGAAGCGGGAGATGGCAAGATAGTTCGGAAAGAGCCCTCATGTAAAAATAGTGTCAGAGACGGACTAGAGGGGACACGGGCATTGAAAAACAAGAAGGAGCCAGCCATCAAGTGGGAGAGCCAGTGCGAAGGCCCTGAGGCACCGCTTAGCTCCGTCACACTAGCTAGAAGGCCATGTGGCTGACAGGGAGAGCCAGTGCAAAGGCCCTGAGGCACCGCTTAGCCTGGTAGCACTAGCTAGAAGGCCATGGTGAGTGAGGGAGCACAGTCCTAAGAGCAGACACTTTGAAACACTTGTGAGCATTGAATGTGGTGGGGGTAGGGTGGGGTGGTTCACATTTGTGTGTTAAACTCATCAGCATCTCCGCAAGACAGGTACTGTGGCTGTCTGTGTTTTCAGATGCAGGTGGTTAGCTTGGCAGTGGAGTAACTTGTCCAAGGTTACCCAGCTGGCACTGTGGAGGCAGGGAGGGCTCCAGGCACAGAGCTCTCTTCAGAAGCCAGTTGAGTTGATTTGGGAAGGCCAGTGGGAAGCTGCAGGGACCCAGGGATCAGATGTGTGTTTGGAGAACAGGCGAGTGAGGGGGAGGTTTTCAGGGACACCAGTCAGAGCTCCAATCAGGGAATAGGCAGTGGGAACATGCCAGTGAGTGGTGGCCGAGTGGGAGAAAGTGGCAGAAGGGACCAGGAACTAGATCAGGATGAGACATCTGAAAGTCACAGCCGAATCCCAGCCCCCTGCCCTCCGGCCTCTGCCAGCCCATTGACGCTGCTGGCCCCGTCTCTTCCCCGTACAGGAAGGCTGCCTGTGGCCCTCTGAGAGCACGATGTCCGGCGGCGGGATCCCAGAGGTAAGACCCAGCCCCAGGCCAGCTGCCACCAGCCCCGTTAGCAGCTCTTGCCTCCACCCTTCTTGGGTGAGTTCTCTTGGCTAGTGGGGATCGCCTTGCTGGGAGGGGTGGGGTGCAGCTCTGCGGGGCTTTTTACGCTCTGGGGCTCCTCGTGGGATCTGGCTTGAACTCACTTCCTACTGACCTCAGTCCCTGCTCGGCTCCCTCTGCAGCGCCCTGCCAGCTTCCTTCTCCTGTCCCTTCCTCCCCCGCCTGCTACCCTCACCATGCCGCAGGCTGTGCCCTGGGGTAGCCAGTCCGTGGCAGCACCTCACTCCCTGTGTCCTGCCCCCCAGCCACAGATCTACCCCCCGCCGAGGCCCACCGACCGCCTGGCCGTGCCCCCCTTCACCCAGCGGGACCGCTTCCACCGCTTCCAGCCCACCTACCCATCCCTGCAGCATCAGATCGACCTGCCGCCCACCATCTCACTGTCTGATGGTGAGGAGCCCCCGCCCTACCAGGGCCCCTGCACCCTCCAGCTGCGGGACCCAGAGCAGCAGCTGGAGCTGAACCGTGAGTCTGTGCGTGCACCCCCGAACAGAACCATCTTTGACAGCGACCTAATGGACAGCAGCCTGCTGGGGGGCCCCTGCCCCCCCAGCAGTAACTCGGGCATCAGTGCCACGTGCTACGGCAGCGGCGGGCGCATGGAGGGCCCACCCCCCACCTACAGCGAGGTCATCGGGCACTACCCTGGCTCTGCGACCTTCCAGCATCAGCAGGGCAGTGGGCCACCCTCTCTGCTGGAGGGCAGCCGGCTCCACCCCACACAAATGTCACACCTGGAGAGCACAGCAGTCTGGAGCAAGGAGAAGGATAAACCGAAAGGACACCCTCTCTAGGGGGGCCCCAGGGCGCCGGGGCTGGGGGCAGCCATAGGTGAAAAGGCACAACACTCTGCACTTCGTAGAAGAAAAGAGAGAGAGCAGGACAGGATGACACAGAAAACGTGACACGTCCCCATCCTTCCCCTACCTCTCTGTGTATAAATATTTACGTGTTCTGTTTGGTCTGAATGCACAAGCTAGAAAGCTTGCAAAAAACAAAACAAGAGAAAACCACATTTCTTTGTTGAGCTATGTCTTGAAGGCAAAAGAGGAAAAAATAATCCTACGCTAGTGTTTTTTTGTTTCTAGTTGAGCTGCGTGCGTGAATGCTTATTTTCTTTTTGTTCGTTTATGATTATTTCACTTAACTTTAAAGACATATTTGCACAAACCTTTGTTTAAAGATCTGCAATATTATACTTATAAATATATATTAAGAGAAGCTGTATGTGCGAGGGCAGGAGTATTTTTGTATTAGAAGAGGCCTATTAAAAAAAAAAAGTTGTTTTCTGAACTAGCAGAGAAAAAAAATGGCAATTTTTGAGTGCCAACTCAAAATGTGTATTACCTTGTACAAAAAAAAAATTACAAAGCAGGGGTTTAGAGTTATTTATATAAATGTTGAGATTTTGCACTATTTTTTAATATAAATATGTCAGTGCTTGTTGGATGGAACTTCTGTCGTGTCTGTTGAGACTTTAAAGGGAGAAACGTGTGCGTTTCAGAGGAGACTGTAGGCAGAAGAGATCCTGATGGCCCCCCTCTGCCCAGGCTGGGGGTGCTTCAGTTAGTGATAGATGGTACCCCGTTTTACATTCCCTGCTGGAGGAGACACCATCTTTTCCTCCAGGCCACTTCAATCCACACAAATCTCTGAACAGCCTTTGGAGTGCAGAAGAGATAGGAGGCTTACTCCAGAAAGACCACGTGCCAGGTGGTGACTTTTCCAAAATGAAAATAAACTGTTACTGAAGGAATCTTAGTTTTTCTTCCTCTTGTTTTTTAAACACAAAGGTTCCCATGGGAAAGGGCTGAAGTGGCCCCCAGAAGCAGCAGCCAGGAGCACCCCCCATGAGGTTGAGGTGTTTGTTAGGGTGACGTGTCTTTAGGGGGACTCACTGGCCGGGCATGGATCAGCCAAGGTTGTGGCAGCCCCCTGGCAGATAGGAAAAGCCCCGAATGTTAGGACCCTGAGCTCCTGCCTGTCTCCTGTTGGGGCCAACCAGCTGAAGACGCCGAGATGGAAAAGTCACACAGCCAGGTTTCGCCCAGGGCACGTGTGAAAGGGTGAAAACAGAGAAACCAACCCTAACTGCACTTGACGCTTTAGAAGCAGAATTCTCGACCTTCTCCTTTAGAAGCAGCTTTCCTGACCGTGTCATCTGCATCATCACGTCCCTCCCCAGTGGGTGGACATGGTCACCTTTGATGTGTTTGTTTATCTGTGTTTCCATGAGCATCTTTGTTGGGCTCCACTCTTGTTTACAAGGTTTCCATTGAGTCGGTTTGGGGTTGGCATGACCTGTTGGTGACGGTGTCCAGGTGGGCACACGTGGGTGTAGGTGGAGGAGGGAGAGAGTGAGGTGGGGGTTTCTGGAGGCCCACCAGGAGTGGTGGGTGAAGCTTTGAGTGCAGGCTGTGCAGGTATTCAGTGGTGTGACCCTCCCCCTGACCCCAGGCAGGAAGAGAAGTACCCTGCCCTCCGCCCCACCCCCAACCCCGTGCAGGTGTCTCGGTTTTCAGCAGAACGCTGACAGTAGATGAGCATAGAAGCAAGATAGAAGAGGCAATAACGATTGTTTTTAAGTAACTTTTTTATTACTTGAAAAACAAAAACCTGAGAACAATTTTGAGGTTCCGGCCATTTGAATTCTATTTATATATATATATACACATATATATACATCCCCCCACCCCGTGCACACATGCTATATGTAGACAGACAGAAATTGTAAGAAGCTGGAGACCAGTAGTTGAACGTTGGAGCTGTCCGCTGACCTGCCTGGCAGGAAGTCCTTGTACCTCGGCGGTATCGGAAGCTGCCTCTCCAGGGGCCCTTCGGCCTGCGTGTTCACCCTAGGTGTCACTTCTCCGGAAGAAGGTTCTCGAGGAGGCCCAGTGGTGAAATTTCAGAGGTAGTCATGAAAGGTACAGGGCCCCGTGTATAGATGAAGTTTTTACAAGCATATCTTTCCTTTGTGTAAAGCGTCTCTAGTGCCTTACTGAGGAAGCAGAGGACCCCTTGTTCCCAGGGTGGGATGGGGCGCCCCCGCACAGCATGAATAAAGGGCTGCCACATCTGCTCAAGTGTCCCTGTTGTCAGCCCCTTGTACGCACTGAGATGTGCCCAGCTCTGTGAGGCTCGCCCTGCTGCTCCGGCTTGTTCAGTTCTGCCCCATCCTACATCTGGGTTGAAAGCCTGGATGCAGGGCTTGTTTATCAGACTGATAACGTCATGAGAGCCGGGTCCAAGCGTCCCCCGTGTCCCCCAGAGCTAAGGTGGAATCTCATCACTTCGTGGTGGGCTGTGTTTGCTGTTGGCCGTGAGCTGCTGGCAGGGAGAAGAGGCAGGTTACTGACCCAAATGGCCTCAGGGTAGAGCGTGCAGCCTGAATTGCAAACCCATGCTCAAGTCCAGGCAGTGAAATGCACTGTCCCTGGGCCTGGTGCCCGTGACAGTGGCAGAAGTTTCTGGAGTGGGGAGGGAGTTATCAGAGGCAGGGCGCGTCAAGGAAACCCGGTGGAGGTATTTCTCCACCGACTACTGCCAGACTACATCCTTCAACCCCATTATGTTTGAAAAGTGTTTGCACACCTTTCGAAGTCCCCTTTTTCCTGAAGGAACTTAGGTGGTGGTCCTCTGGGTGGCTGGATAGAGGGGGACCAGGTGGGCTTCAGGAGTCAGGATGGCCTGCCTTCCTGTCCCGGGTCAGGAGAACGCGGCCAGGCGGGCTTTCGCTAACTTGTTTCCTCGGGAGGAAAACCACTTCCTTGTCACACCTGGAGTCCACCCGAGGGAATTAGTCAGTTGTATGTACCCGAGCAGCCCTAGCCCCCAAAGGCCCAGTGTTTTTGCAGAGTTGAACTGACTCTTAATTCCACTCCCTGTCCCTGTCTGCCATCCCCATGAGTGGTACATTTCAAAGCATTTTTTTTCTCTCCACACGACGCGAAGCTTCCAGAACCATAGAACGCCCTGAAGATACAGAAGGAGATGTTTTGCAGAACCCGTGCTTCCCTGTCGCTGTAGCGTAGAGCTCCGGAGGCCACGCACCACCTGTTTGCCTGCCGCCACGCTCACCACCTTCTCTTGTACTGAGTACGATGCCTTTGTGTTGTTTTCTTGGTGTTGGAACCCCGCCAGCCCTGTGCTGCCCTGTTTCCCAAGTCTGTCCGACTCATGTCATCCCCCTCAGCGCGCTGGGCGCAGCGCTCGCTGCACCACGCCACTGTAATCGGATGCGAATCCACAGACCTGATGAGATCACGTGATGTATCTATCAGTAATCAATAGTGGCAATGATGACATTCTGAAAAGCTGCAATACTTATACAATAAATTTTACAATTCTTTGGAATGAAGCTTTTTTCCCCTCTTTTCTGGCTGCGTTGCTTTGCCTGAGCCCATCACTGCCTCCAGTGATCCCCCCACCTCCGAGGTCCGTTTCAGGGGGAGAAAATTGTCCCTTGGAACTGCTGTGTGGCCTTGGGAAATCTATGTCACCTCTGTTGTTAGTCCAGGCACAGTGCCCGGTTAAAACACTGGACCAGACGGTGGTCTTAATTAAAGGGGCAGTTACTGGGGTCAGAGGGCTCACGAAGCGTTACGGACTGGCTCTCCCTTAAGGAAGATCACTGTTCATTGACTGTAGCCTGATGAAAGCTCTGAAACGGTCTGCAAGGTAGAAACGGCCTTCGCTGGGGTTCTCCCAGAAGCCAACCCGGAGGCGTAGACTTGTGTGCAAGGGATGCATTGCAGACACGTTCCCAGAGATTCAGAGAAGCAGGACCGAAGACGGGTATCCTCAACAAGCAGACAGCTGCAGACCAAGTCCCCACTTCAGCCTGGAGCCCAAACTGCGCTCTCGAGAGAGATGGACTCCCCAGCCCTCCTGGTTCTTGTGCATAAGAGTGGTGTAGTGGAGAAGCCACGGTGGTTCTTTCAAACTCATCCAAGGCTCCAGGCATCAGCAGACGAGCCTGTGGAGACAGAAGGTGGTTGGGGAGAATCTTAGCACAGGAGCCTCAGATCTGAAGGACGTGCTGTACTCCAGGTGCTTTGTTGGTGGCTACGGGTCCCCAACTCTCTCCGCTATCTTCTTTATTTCCTTTATGTCTCCAGAGACCACCTCAAGGCACAAGACAATCTTACACACTCAGTCCCACCCCACCAACATAACTGCCACCCGTCCACACTCATTGGCATCCTAGAGGCAGGGGTACAACACGGAGGACCTCACCCAACACCAGCAATCAGGACCTCGCTAAATTGCTGCACACATTTTGGAGGGGAACACAATTCAATCCATGACACCTTCCTTCCTGTTGAAACAGGAAACAGGTTTTCTAGGTCCCCTTTCTTCCTGATGAAACAGGAAACGGGTGGCTCTCTGGCCCCTGTCCCTCCAGTGATACAGGAAACAGCTGTCTGGGTCCCCTTCCCTCAGGTGAAACAGGAACCAGCGGTAAACAGTAAGACCTGCCCTGTGGCTCTTGCTGAGAGTTGCAGACAGATCAGCAACAACAGTCCTTTATTATCTGGGGCACGTGGGACAATGTCAGAAGGAGTTTTTCAACCGAGCATACTTTACTTTTTCATAAGAGGAAAGCAGCAGGTCAAAAGCAGTGGTACCCAGCTCCGTGGCACCCAGCCCCATGGTACCCAGCTCCATCACTTCCCACCACGCAGCCTTGTTCTCATCCTTCTTCTGAGATCCACTTCCCCACCTCTCCAGAAGGGTCCTCTACCCCTCTGCTGTGGTTCCAAGCTGTAGACACTTCCTGTTGACTTCCTGTTTTGCAAAAGATAAAAATTTAGCATGTAGACCCGCTCCCCTCCTCACTCACCCTTCCTTCCTTCCTGGCACAGAAATGCAACTATTGAGAGTTTTCTTTGTGGTTCTCCGCAGGACTGGAAGTAATGCCATTTGTACCTCTGCTTCTTGTCCCACAAGTGGAGCACAGCACCTCTAGACTCCTCTTTTAAGAAGTCGAGGACACTGGTCCCTACACTTGGTCTCAGGCTTGCCTCCCCGGCCCCCTTGCTTCCTGTATCCCTCCCTGACCTCCATTTGTGCATCCACTGTGTGGAGGTGGATGGTATCCCTGCCCCGCCGTCCAGTGTAGTGAGATCTTCTGTGTTAGCTGTGAGTTAGTCTTAAAACTGAAACCCAAGTAAAGTGTAAGTAAAGGACATTTAACTGCTGTGATTGTACAGATACAGCCCAGTGCATCACTGTCACCAAGCTCGTTTCAGTAACTGCGTGTGTGTGTGTGTGTGTGTGTGTGTGTGACGAGTGACACCATACAACCCAAATTAAATTTGCATGCCTGCCTATCGGCAGCTCCCTCTGCTCTCCTTGCCGAGTGACAGCACACTCCTCCTTCCTGTTCTATCCATGTCATATCCTCTTAATGATCTCCTGTCCCCTCCCCTCCCTTCTAGTAAGAGGCCAGTAGGACAGCATCCTATAAATGCATAGAACCATAAAGTGCACACACCATATGGTCTCAGTAACTGATCTTTGTTATTCTTTTTATCACACTGGTAATCCATGCTCGGTATAGAAAATGACAAAATACAGGACAATTAACATCACCTGTCGTTGTGTCTGAGATAATCCATGCTATCTCTTCAGGCACTTTTCTGTGTTATGTATAATAAACACATGCCATATATTTTAAAATAGGCTCACACTAGAGCGTTACAAAGACATTTTTCCTTAACATACTTTGAACATCTTTCCATAGCAGTAAGTACAGTGCCATATCCTTTTTTTTCCATAGCCTCAAACATCCTGTTGTCTAAATTTCCTCATTTATTAAAAAGTGATCCCCTTTAGCTGAATATCCGGGTGGTTTGCTTTGTCTTTGCCTTTATAAACCACCTTGTAATGAACATCTCATCACTGGAAGTCAACAAGCAGAAGCCACAGGTAGACATGGGGCCACAGGATCTCGGGAGTGACCACGGTCGTTCATGCTGCCAAGTTACCTCTGACTCGCAGCTACCTCACACGTAACAGGACATGTGGCCTGAGTGGTGTTTGGGTCACTTGCTATAGAAAGCATTAAGTGATAGATAAGTGTTGTTCTAATATCACTTTATCACCCACGGGTTTTTGAATCATCACTGCCGCTATCCTGCCAATCCACTACACAGTGAACTGGGGGGCAGAAAAGCACTAAACACATTTTATCAGGCTGGTTAACCAGGATGCCCATGGCCCCGAACCTCCAAACCGAGGCGCCCAATCCCAGGAGGTGCTGGGCTGTGCGCACGCAGCCTCAGCAGCTACACTTCATCTTTCTTGTCATTGCTGTACGTAAGGTTTTTCTGTTGGTTCAGTGTGGGAAGCCGATCACCAGGCCTTTCTTCCTGGTGCGGGGTAGTCTAGAAGCTCTGTGGAAAGCTTGTTTACTATGTATGACCCTTCCTGGTGTTTGACACACTGGTGGCAAGCCACCGTGCTACAGCACACCAACAGCTGGGCGGCAGCTGGGCTGACTGCACTCTCTCAGAATTGCTCTCTAGCTCTGGACATCCACACAGTGACCTGCAGCCAGTCTGCTTGATAAAACAACACTTACTTATCAGTTAATGCTTTCTATAGCAGTGACACAAACACAACTCTTGACAGAAACAGTGATGGACCTGAGCAGTGAGTGTCACTGAGTGGTTGCAGACTGGCGCTGGGCAGACCACTGCTGAGGGTCAAGGTAAACACTGGGCTGTTCGGAAAGTGCCTGTCCCCACCATCTCGTTGCTGTCCTTGCTGCCGATTTCCCTTGCAGGTCGTCTCCCCCTCGGTGCCATCGTCTCTCCAGATTCATTTCCTTGCACCTCCAAATCCAGTGGGGAGAAATTAGTCATTCCAACCAAAGTCGCAGAACTGAATCTGATTGGCCTGGCTAAGGTCACGTGCCCCTCCCAGAGCCAATCACTGCAGCCAGGAAAACAGCGTGCTGTGATGGCTCAGGCTAGAGCCACACGCCCTACCCTGAACCTTAGAGGTGGGATCCATGCCATCTGTCCACATGACCCGAGACAGGGGGGAGGCGACTCTCCAAAGGAAAATTCAGGCCATTTCACTAGAAGAAGGCAGTTGGGTGCCTGATGGCTGAAATCACAGATTCCACTACAGTGGGCAGGTAAGTGTGTTACTGATTGTCTGAACTACCTGGTGCTGCTGGGATAGAAATGCCACAAGTTGGTGACTGGACAGAACAGATTCTTATTTTTCATAGTCCAAATCCAATACATGACTGCCATCGAGTCGTGTCCAACTCGGCGACCTTACATGTCAGAGTACAACTGGCTCTGTGGCGAGCTTCCAAGGAGCACTTGGTGGACTTGAACGGCTGGCTTTTTGGCTAGCAGGCGTGGCACTGAGTCCACGATGCCACGAGGGTTTCCACAATCCAAATCATAAAGTCCAAATCAGAGGTGGTGTTGGCCACATGGATTCTTTTGTTACTGGGCACCTGACACTCTTTGGCTCTTTGGTGACGCTGCTGTGGCATCTGCCTTTCCTCTGTATATTTTCGTCTGTGTCTAATCTGGAAACCATGGTGACACAGCAGTTAAGTGCTACGTCTGTTAACTGAGAGGTCGGCAGTTCAAAGGTGCCAGGTGCTCCTTGGAAACTCGACGGGGCAGTTCTGCTCTGTCCTGTAGGGTCACTGTGAGTCAGGATTGACTCAGCAGCTCTGGGTTTGTTTTTTGGTTTGGTGTCTAATCTGCTTATGGACAAAGAAAACCCCATTTCCAAACAGGATTACATTTCCAAGTATAAAACCCCCAAACCAAACCCATTGCCACTGAGTCAAGTCTGACTCATGGCAACCGTGTGAGTTGCAGAACAGAGAGGAGTTCTGCGGGGTTTTCTTGGATTCAACCTTGACAGAGATTGATCTTGACAAAAGCAGGCTTTCTGGGCTGGACCTCTGGCGATAGCTGGGAACAACCCATTTGTGCCCCCAGGGACCTTAAACGGGTATAGGGGTTAGACTCCAATACTTTTCTGCAGCGTAATTTCATTCACAGCAATCATGAGAACAGGCAGACTTTTATCAAGAGGGCGGAATGATTGTGGTTGTATAGCCAGTGTGGTTTCCCTCACTCAGCCGGTGCCCGACCCAGTCCTCTCCTCCACGCTTGACTCACGCATGTTGGTTTTGAGTAGCTGTTTGTTGAGATGACTTCAGCGTGTCTGTCTGGCTCCCTGTCTCTGTCGCCGCATAGACGGAGCGTGCAGTGTGAGGGAGGATGTGGGAGCCAGCGAACGAGACAGAACACACAGCAGCCCCGTGCCAAATCGGCGGAGCGTTCTCTTTCACACTTGGTACAGTTGTTCTAAAGTAAGAGAACAGCTTCTAAAAATAAAACAAAATATCATAAAAGCTTCGCAATCACACAGTCTGTAACAACACAATCAGGTGGTACGTTGCAAGTACATTTTTAAAATAAATAATGCGCCTGTGTGCGCTTGTGTGTGTGCGGGCTTGCGCCCCAGCTCTCCCCTCTGTCCTCGCCCCACCCCTCCCCCTGTGACTAATGAAACCCTGACAGCATTCAACTCAGTCAAAGACTTTTCCAGAGCTCAAAATAGTTAAATTTGTCTTTAAAACTGTTGAACAGTCTTGATTGAGGGAACAAGGTTAAAAAATGAATTTTCAGAATTCTTGGAGTTAGACCTCCCGCTCTGCACAGCACAGCTCTGGTGGCTGAGAGGTTGGGTATGTGGCTGCTAACAAAAACCTTGGGGGCTGGAAGCCAACCAGCTGTTACGCAGCAGAAAGCTGTGGCCGTTGGCTCCTGTAAGAATTTACAGCTCTAGAAGCCCTACCAGGCAGCGCTGCTGTGTCCTGCAGGCTTGCTGTGAGCTCGACTTGACTGGGCAGTAATGGTTTTTGTTGTTTTCTCTTTAAAAAAAAAAAAAAATCTCTTTACAATGGTCAGCAAAGCACGGAGCTCAGGGGTTCGGCTTCTGTTGTTATTTGCTCTGGATTCAACTCTCCCTGTCTGCATCTTCCTGGCTAAGCCACATTGTCACCCCCCTGGACTTTGGCTCCGAGGACAGAGCCTCATGCAGCTTCCATCGGCCTGTCCAGTCCTGGGCACACGGTCTAGCCCCTGGCTCCACTGCAAGGCCCGAAAGCTTCCTCTGGCCTCTCGAACATTCTCTGCCCACACACACGACAGGGCAGAAGCGTGCTCCAGGGGCAACCTCAACCACTGATGGCTAGGAGTCGGGGAAACACCCCAGGCCCCTCCCTCGCCTTGGAGGGTGACTCTGAGGTGCGGTCCACACTGTCTCCGCGTTGCCCATGGGGCTAGCTCCAGCTGCCCACGGTGGTAACCTGCCTGATAGCTCCACCTTGATGGACTTCCATCCTCACCTTGTTCCATCTCCCTACTCCACACCCCACTGCATCCTCGGATTCCCCCCTCAAAAGAACTGTTGTTACTGGGTGGCACGGAGTCGATTCTGACCCACAATGACCACATGTGGAAGAGTGGAACTGCCCAGAGAGTTTCCTAAGCAATGGTCTTCAGAAAACCAGATTGTCAGGTCTCCTCACCTGCGGAGTGGCCGATTAAGCTGAGTGCTTAACAGCTGAGCCACCAGGGGCCCCCCAAATAAACTTGTGCTCGAATCTCTGGCAAGGGGTGCTTCCGGGGGCACCCAGACCTGGACATCAGTAAGCTGTGACATGGCAGCCAGCAGAGTGAGACGAGGCCTCGCTGGGGAGGCACAGAGGGGTGAGTGTGTGGGGTTAGGGGTGTGGACAGGCAGTCACCAGGTCTTTTAGGGAAGATCTCAGGGTCACGCTGCAGAGCAGAGTGTTGAGTCAGTTCCGGCTCACAGTGGCCCTACAAACAGCAGAACAGAATGACGCCCAGGCCTGTGCCACCCTCATGATCATTGCCAAGCCTGAGTGCTCTGCCACAGCTGCTCTGTCCGTTCACCTCAGTGGGGTCTTCCTCCTTTCTGCTGACGCTCTGCTTTATCAAGCATGCTGTCCTTCTCTGGGACAGGTCTCTCCTGACAACATGTCCCAAGTACATGAGACGCTGTCTCGCCATCCTTGCACCATTCTGGCTGGACTCCTCCCAGGCAGACTCCAATTTGTCTGCCCACCTGGCCATCCGTGACTCCCCGAACTGCCATTCCGAGTCGTCGGTCCTTCCTCAATCGCCCTCATTCGCTGTCCAGCTCTTGCATGCGCATGGCGCAACTGAAAATACCGTGGCTTGGGTTCAGGGGCACCTTGGTTTTCAAGGTGACGTCTTTGCTTTCAATCACATGCAAGAGGTGCCTTGCAGCAAATTCGCCCAGACCAATGTGTCCTGTGATTTCCTGACTGCTACGTCCTTGGGTTGGCTGTGGATCCAAGTAAAGTGACATCCTTGGCAACTTTAGTACATTCTCTGTTTATCACGATGTTACTGATTGGTCCCGCGGAGAGGATTTCTGCTTTCTTTATGCTGTGTTGAGGTGGGATCCCTAATAAAGGTTGTGGTTCTTTGATCTTCATCAGTAAGTACTAGAAGTCCTGGTCACTTTCAGCAAGCAAGGGTGTGTCATCTGCACATCAAAGGCTGTTAGTGATTCTCCCCCGAGTCCTGACCCCTTGTTCTCTATACTGTTCAGCTTCTAGAACTGTTTCCTCAGCATTGACACTGAATAAGTATGGTAAAAGAATATAACCTTGACACACACACCTTTCCTGATTTTAAACCATGCAGTATCCCCTTGTTCTGTCTGAAGCCCTGACTCTTGGTCTAAGCCCAGCTTCCTCATGAGCACTGCTGAGTGTTCTAGAATTCCTATTCTTTATAATGTTACCTATAAATTGCTAGGATCGACGTCATCACGTGCCTTTGTACAGTCAATAAAGCACATGTAAACATCGTTCTGGTATTCTCTGCTTTCAGCTATGATCCATCTGACATCACTCATGGTACCCTAGTTCCACGTCCTCTTCTGAACCTGGCTGGAATTTATGATAGTCTCTGATAACGTACAGCCGCAGCATTACCTTGTATGATGATGATATTCTGAAGAACTTTGAATGATCTTCTGCAGAATTTTACTTGTGTGTGATATTAATGATACTGTTCAGTAATTTCTGAATTCTGCTAAATCACCTTTCTTTGGAATGTGTGCATATACAGACATCTTCCAGTCAGTTGGCCAGGTTGCTGTCTTCCAAATTTCCTGGCATAGATGAGTGGGCGTTTCCAGCACTGTGCCTGTCTGTTGAAGCATCTCGGTTGATGTTCCGTCTGTTCCTAGAGACTTGTTTTGTGCCGAGATTTTCAGTGCCACTGGAACCTCTTCCTTCCATCCCACTGGCCCTTGATCACATGCCACCTCCTCAGATGGCTACACATCAGCCTGTTCTTTTTGGTACAGAGGCTGTGTGTCCCTTCGACCTCCTTCTGATACTTCTTGTGTTGTTTAATATTTTTCCAATTCATCAATACTGCAACTCGAGGCTTCTGTTTTTCCTTCAGTTCTTTCATCTTGGAAAATGCTGGGTGTGTTCTTTCCTTCAGGTTTTCTATCTCTGGGTCGTTGTCCGTTTCACTGTAATACTTTATTTTGTTTTCTTAAACCACCCTGTGAAACCCTCTGTTCGGCTCTTTTACTTCATCGCTTCTCTTGTTTAGCTTCTCTACTTTCAAGAGCCCACTTTAGAGTCTCTTCTGACACCCATTTTCATCTTTCTTTCTTGTCTTTCTAATGACCTCTGTCTGTCTTCATTTACAATGTGCTGGATGTCATTCCACAATTTGTCTGGTCTTTGGTCATTAGTTCTCAATACGTCAAATCTATTCTTGTTATGGTCTCTAAATTTAGGTGGGATATACTCAACGTCATGCTTTGGCTCTCATGGACTTGTTTCATTTTCTCCAGTTTCAACTTGAACTTGCATATCAGTAATTGATGATCTGTTCCATAGTCAGCCCCTGGCCTTATTCTGACTGATGATATTGAGCTTTTCTGTCACCTCTTTCCACAGATGTAATCAATTTGATTCCTGTGTGTTCCGTCTGGTTTGCAATGAAAAAGTCATTGATCATGAAAAATTCTATCATGCAATTTCCGGCATTGTTTCTATTGCCAAGGCTGTATTTTTCAATTGCTATTGCTAATCCTTCTTTGTTCTAACTTCTGCATTCCAATCACCAATAATTATCAATGCATCCCGATTGCATTTTTGTTCTATTTCACACTGCAGAAGTTGGTGGAAAAGATCTTTAATTTCTTCATCTTTGGCCTTAGTGGTTGATGAGTAAATTTGAATAACAGTCCTGTTAACTGGTCTTCCTTGTAGGCATGTGGCTATTACCCCATCACTGACAGCACTGTCCTTCAGGACAGATCTCGAAATGTTCTTTCTGCCAATGAATGTGAACCATTCCTCTTTCAGTTGTCTTTGTTTGCATAGTATACCATGTGATTGTCTGATTCACAGTGGCCAATACCAGCCCGTTTCAGCTCACTGATGCCTAGGGTACCAACAGAGCAGGACACCTGTTAGCAGTGAGAAGTCACAAGTTGGACCATCAAAGAAGCAACTCCTGCCCCATCTCCACCTTATAGGCAGCAGTGCTCCCTTCTAGTTCAGCCCATTTTGGGGGCCCCATAAGAGCAGGGATCCCATCTCTGGGATTCATGCCTCCATTTCCCCATCATATCTTCTAGGCTTGGACATCTGAATACTTTGGCTTACAAATGCTTCAGCAGCCTTGGAAAATGACTAGAGCTCCCAATCAGGAAAGGGGGAAAAAAAATCCTGCAAAATAAAAATCAATAAAGGTTTAATTAAATGTCTAGAAAGCCTAACATCATGTCAAGTTCATTAATTGTCCCATTTAGTAGTCATAAAAACTTCACCACACTTGGTCATATTTGAAAAGAATTTATGGGTGAAATCTCACTTTGCAAGAATTCCCAAAGATGCTCAACATTTGGTGCAGAAATTGTGGCCAATCGTAATTAAATGAAATAGTTGAGGCAAATAATTTTTGAAGTAGAATTTGTAAAATTTTTCAGTTACATAAAGAAAAGTTAGGTGTGAGTTTCTTTCAATATATTTCTTAGAACTTGGAGGAGCCTTCTAAAGAGCAGTGGGTGGGGGGTCCTGAAGGGTCTGAAGACAGAGCTGTGCCGGCCAGCCCTTTCTGCTAGACAAGGCACAGCTGCCACAATGTTGTCCAGCCACTCCTCCTGCCAGCCATTCTCCCAGTAGACTGGGTGACCTTCCCAAATTCACAACACACCTTGGGTCCCTTCCTCTGTCACCCGGTAAAATCTCTAGGCTCCTGCCACCTCCTTGACCCCAAGAGCCACCTGTCGGTGGGTACTGCTGGTGCTCCACCCAGGGATCCTTTACTGGCTAATGTTGCTGGGGTGGTGGGCTAAGGAGCAGACAGTGTGGCCACCTCTGCAGTCAGAGTGGGAGGTGGATCAAGGACATAACGTGGGGATCCTTCCCCCAGCCCAGGAGTCCTTCTCCCACCTTGCAGGCCAACAGCCTGGGGGTCCTTCCCTTACGTTTGCAAGCACCAGCAGGGGGCCTGGTCAAAGAAGGCACAGGAATGACTTGACGCCTGGGCAGAAGAATTGATAGGATTGCCCCCCTATGAGAGAAAGACAGTTGAAGATCTTGGGGAGACAGCAGAGGTATGAATATGGCTGCCTTTTGTTTACTGAGCACCTACTATACACGCCCCTCCTCTGCCGGGCCTTTCAGTTGTAGGATTCCTTTAACCTTAGTGACAACCCCGTGAGGTGACATGGAGTTTAAAGGCATTGCTGTCCAGTCAATCCCAGACATCCCACGTGTTACAGAATAGCATTGCACTTCATGGGTTTTCTTGCCTGTAATCTTAACAGAAGCGTTTCACTAGGTTTTTCTCCACAAAGCTGGTCAGCGGGTTTGAACCACCAACATTTAGGCTAGTAGTTGAGTGCCAACCATTGGTGCCACCTGGGGACCTCCTCATGAGATAGGTGCTACTCTGATCCCCTTTTTCAGAAGGAGAAATTGAGGCTCAGAAAGGTTAACACTTGCTCGGGAACAGAGCTAAAAATTACGGACCCCAGGACCAGAATCCCAGGTGCGTCTGGCTCCAGCAAACACAGAGGACAATGAGGGCACTTTGAAGGACACTGGACAGCAGCCAGGGCCAGCTTCCCTGGGTGCAATAGCAGAGAGCTGACGCCTTGGACATGCATGCTTTGCTGGGCCTTAGTGCTGGGTTTGGCTCCGCTGATGGCCACCGTCACGTGACCCTGGGCAGCCCTCCTCCCCCAGCTACCTTTGCTCTCTGACCTTCGCCCCCAGCCCAGGACATGTAACTATCCACATGCAGTGCCTTCACACCCTTTCACCCCCTCTGCGGTGTGTTCACAGCGAGAATCTGAAAATAAAATCCAGGCTGCCTGGTAGACAGGAGACTTGGGTTTTGCCAACACAATGTGTGGTAAAAATATCTCCCTTTTAAAAGACACAGAGAGAAATTTAAAGACTGGAGATCAGTAACATGTAATTATCATCTGGTTTGGGCGGAGAGTTCTAATAGTTTCCAGAAAAGCATGCGCCATGGAAAGGGAGCTCTTTCCAAGGCAGGAAGATTCTGGCTCCAGCAGGCGGAGCGCCATCTTGGAGCCATGGAGGCCTTTGAAGGCCTTTCCCAAGGAGAGGGCACAAGCACCCACACCGCCTGCCTTCCTCTTCCACCTCACCTGTCATACCAGCCTGGAGACGCTTGTTGTCATGAATATATGTGTGAAAGTTTACAATCCCAGTCAATTTGTCAGACCCAGCCTTGCACACGCACCTCTGTGCAACTCCAGCTGCTCTCCCCACCCTGTGACAGCACACTCTTCCTCTCCACCCTGTATTTCCCACATCCATTCAACCAGCTCCTGTCCCCCTCTGCCCTCTCATCTCACCTCTGGACAGGAGCTGGCCAGTTAGCCTCATGTATCTTCTGATGCCAAGGAATGTACTCTTACCCGTATCATTTTGCATCTTACAGTTCAGTCCAATCTTTGTCTGAAGAGTTGACTTTGGGAATGGTTTTAGTTCTGGGCTAACACTGAGTCTGGGGGCCACGTCTTCTGGGAACCCTCCAATGACTGGAGACTCATGAGAGTGGAGACCTGTCTTGAACTCGGCCTTCCTGGGCTCAGTACAGCACCTGCTCAGTAGTGAGCTCCCAGTGAACAAACCTGTCTGAGAGCCTGAGGGACAGCCAGCTTCCTTACTGGGACAGAGAGGGGGAAACCTCATGGTCCAGAAATAACTAGGGTCCACAGCCTCTGCTCTCCCCTGGTTGATACTGGGGTGGTTACTATTGTTGGGTGCTGTTGGGTGGGTTCCCATGCATCACAACCCTACCTGTTGGGGTGGAACTGCCCCCCGAGTGTTCCCTAGGCTGTCATCTTTATGGAGCAGACTGATAGGTCTTTGCTGCTGTGTAGCTGACGGTGCATTCCAATCATGGTTAGCACCTTAACCATTGCACCACCAGGCTTCTGTCGTACAGTGATAAATAAAAATTAAAAAAAAACATTGCCACTGAGTCAATTCCTACTCACAGTGACCCTATAGGACAGAGCAGAACCGCCCTCATAATTTCCAAGGAGCACCTGGTAGACTGGAACTGCCCACCCTTTGGTTAGCAGTCCTGGCGCTTAACCACTGTACCACCAGGGTTTCCTCTTACAGCGACACCTCCTTGTCCAGAGCTTGGTCTCACAGCCTCACCTATCTGAAGAAATGACTTTTATTCTGGGTCACCATGAGTCCAGGTAAAATTAAAAGTCAGTTGCCATGGAGCCAGTTACAGCTTGTGACATCATGACATGTGTCAGTGAGAAACTGGGCTCCATAGGGTTTTCAGTGGCTGAATTTTCAGGTAAAAATTGGGAATCCTATTCTGACAGGGAGTCCTTGGGTGGTGGACACAGTTAACCCACTCAGCTGCTAACCGAGACCTCAGAGGCTTGCTGTCATCCCGAGATACCTAGGAAGAAAGGCCTGGTGATCCACTGCTGGAAAATCAGCCAATGAAGACCCAGTGGTGCACAGCTTTGTTGACACACGATGCTGTCATAAGCGGTAGCTGACTCGATGACCTACAATAAAAGCCACGCCTTCAGATGGGTGGGGCTATGGAAGGAAACTCTCACAAGGAGGTGTCAGTGAAATGGGAGTGCAGCTTCCAAGGACTGATCTTAAAGGGAAGACACCCACTGTTTTTCCCTTTCTTTCTTCCACTGGCAGGAATGCAGATGTGATGGCTGGGGTTTGAGCAGTCATTTTGGAACATAAGGCAAGGCTGGAAGTGGAGGCCACAGGCTGCGGAACAAGAAAGACGAATCCTGGGTCCTGACAGCAGAGTGTGTCACAGCGAACCTGGACCACCTGCCAGCCCAGGATGGGACAAAGGAAGAAGCATCCATGTGATTTAGCTTCCAGACAGTCATTTGTGGTTGCCATTATCCTAAACATTAAGAGACATACAACATTACACAATTCTCTAAGCATGGGAACAGCACCGAGTGTCGGTGAGATGCTCACAGCAGGTCCTGGGCTTCTCTTCCACATATGCCCAGCGAGGAAGCCAGACGAAGGTGGAGCCCACCACACAAATGGTTTTCTCCCCTCTCCTTTTAAAAAATCTATTTATTTACTCTTTATTTTAAAATTTGCTTTATTTTTGCTCAGTGTCTGAAGTTATTTTGTGCAGACACATCACAACACATCACATCACATTTCTAACTTATGCAAATTTTTCAAGTACATACCGTGTGCCAGAAAACAATGCTTTGTCCTAGTTATTGTCTCAAGTTTACAGCTCCAGAAGCCAAGGCTCAGAGAGGTGGCCTCACCCAGGGGGTAGGTGCAGAGCCACACCCCACCCCTGCGCTGTGGAGGAAGCCAGGCAGACTTGTTGTCCAGAGGGCGCTCCTGGGGTGCTGGGCCTTCCTGTTTCCTAGGATCTGCTCCAGGGGCTGCGGGGACAGGAAGGGACTCCCCAAACACAAGCCAGATGACATCCACAAGGGACCCCAGCCTCCCCCAAGGCAACACAGTGGTCCTTCTAGAAGCATGTCTGACCTCCGCATCAAGCTTAAGTTTACCTGGGGACCCGGAGGGGCAGGAATAGGCCCCAGGTCTCCACCCTGGAATGCCGGGAGCAGACAGGTGCCAGCCAAGGGGCACCACAGAGCCACCAGGGAGGAGAAAGAGCCCTGCGGTGGCGCCTGGGGTCCAGAGGAGAGTGGACTTCCCACGGCGCCGTAGTTGCAGAGGTAGGATTCACCGAGGGCCGAGGATTCCTCGCAAGAACGAGGATTTTACTGCATCAGAGAAGCAGTGATGGGTCAGCACACGTGAGGACCGGCAGCGTGAAGAACGGGTGATGCGCAGGGCCCGGCGGTGGGCAGGGTAGGGTGTCCACCCTTGACGAGGTCCTCTCCCCCAAATAGTGGGTCCAGGAGCGACGGTGCCGAGCCCAGGTTGCTGAGCGGGCTCCACCTAGTGGCCAGTGCCGGCACTGCGCTCCCCCTGTTGCCCGGAGAGGGAGGGGAGCTTTCGTGGGTGTGTGCAAGGCCCTCTGGAGGACACCTCTGCGACCTCCCTGAGTACCCCAAACCACCCGCACTTCAAAATCAACATTATCTTCACGTGGATACGGCTCTTTTTCAGTTTTACAGAAAGGAGAACTAAGCATTGTGGTTTACTATTTCTGCGGCACTTGCGGCTGCCGGAAGGTCACCTTGGAGCCAAGAAACTCCCCGCCCTGCAGGTGCCGATCTAGTGGTCTGGGTGCAGCTGGGCACTGGAAGTTTTTAAAGTTTCCTGAGCAATTCTAACCTGCAACCAGAGCTGAGACACCTTCAGATGAGGCGAGGGCCTCCTGCCTGCGCCACCAAGACAGATGCCAGCGACATTCCTGACCCTTCTGTCCCAGTAGCTGCCCCTAAGCCCCTTCTAGAACTGCCAGGAGAAGGGTGGCCCCCAAGGGCATGTGGCCACCTGCCAACCCCCAGCCCCGGACTCACAGGAGAACCCTGGATCTCAAGTCCAGCACTTTCCAGGGCGGAGCCCCCAACCCCAAGGCTTCCCGTTAGCTAGGTGGCCCTCTCCAAAGCCCTTCAGTTCTCTGGACCTCAGTTTCCCCCTGCGCAGCCTGGAAGAGAACAGTGGTGCTGAATTGCTTTGGGGCCACTGGTCCCTTGGAGAATTCATGAAATTTCTTTTAGCAGACAGATAGAGGAGCTTAAGATCCCAGAAGGTTTGAGGGGCGGTCAGTGAGCCAAACACCTAGTCTAATAAGGGCCTCATAAACTGAGTACTTTTCTCCCTGTCTTCTCTTTTGCTTTCTGGTGAAAACTACTCCACAGCACCTACCAACAGGACAACTTCCATATTTGCAATTCAATGTGAGGCAGATACTTCTATTAACTTCACTTTGCAGAAAGGAAACTGAGGCACAGAGAGGTTGAATGGCTAGCATCAGGTCACACAGCCATTTAGGGGTGAGGCTAGCCTTGAAGCCAAGCTTCCCGGCTCACGTTTGCCTTTCTAACCACTGTTACAGACCAGGAAACAGAAAACAAATGGCAGCAGCTGGTAAGGCTGCCCTCTCTGAGGCCTCACAGTCCTGGCCTCGGTTTCCCCTTTGAGGAGTGAAGATGACATGAGCTTGGGCCCTGAAGGTGAACTAGAGGGCACGCAGGCTAGGGAGTGCCCAGCAGGTATGCACTAGGATAGCTGTCACTGTGACAGGCACAGGAAGGACAGGGCACCTGCCCAAGTGTCTTCTCTGCGGCAGGGTTTTGTGGGACAGGGCTCCCTGGACTGCAGGGGTCAGGCCAAGACCACTCTCCTCACTGGAAGGCCACCACTCCTTCCTGCTCATCAAGCCCAGACTTCAGTTTTGTTTCTCTAGAAACCACAAAGAGAAGTTTCATTTTCTGTTTCTGCAGAAAGCTCGTGAGATCTGACTGGCGGGAAACCAGACAGGCCAGGCCAGCTTCTGGGGTGTGAACAGCTGACATTTGCCGGCAGCAGCTGACACCTCTTACCAGGCTCACCCACAGACCGACTCCCAGGCCACAGGTCCAGGAGCCCGGGGTCGCCACTCACTATGGCTGAGGCCCCTGCTGGCCCCAGCAAAAAAGGTACAGTAACTCCTGCCTTCCCCAAAAGTGTGGGTGTCTAGGGTGGGATCTGAGCTCCTTCTGTGTCCTTTCCTGGGTCCAGATGACAACAGTATCCCTAACAGCTGCAGTAATAGGGAGAAGGAGGGCTTGTCCGGAGAGCTATGTGCTGTGCACCTCCCAACACACTTGTGTGTGTCTTTGGAACAACTCCCCCAGGGACGCTTTACAAACGATGTGACTGAGGCTCCGGGAGGGGCAGGGACTCTCTGGGGGCCGACACAGCTGGCGAGTGTCAGACAGGCTTGGAAACTGCTCTTCACACTCATTTCAAGAGACAGGGACATTGCTTTGAGTTCTGTGTGTGTTTGTGTGTGTGTGTCCCATTTTCTTCTCACTTCAGAACATTTTAAGGACAACAAAGGCTAACGGTGCATGAATTCTGGGCTCAGGCACCCACCAAGCACAGAGGTGTTTCATGATGTGTCTAACTGAATCCCCATCACAGTCTTTGAAGCAGGCCCTGTTATTATCCCCATTTAACAGATGGGGAAACTGAGTCTGGTCACACAGCTAGTAAGTAGCTCAAACCTGGGAAAGCAGCCCCATGATGCAGCCATCACAGGGTCTAAGGAGGAAAAGAAGGTGACCCAGGGAAGGGACATGTGGAAGGTGGGGCCCTGGGAGGCACAGGCAAGGGTGCTTGGTAAAGGCTGTCCTTCCCTCTTTTCCTTCTCTGGCTGATTTCCCATCAGTTACAACTGGCCACTTACATCCAGCCCATTTTAGTGCATCTGTTCTCAGGCACACAGCTGGGGACCCAGGAGCCCGGGCCAGCCAGCCCTCAGGCTTGTTGCACTGACTCTCAGGGAGCCCCTCTCCTTCCAGATCAGGGGAGTCAGGAGAAGAGGCAAAGTCAGACTACCCTCCTCAGCAGGCTTTGCAAGAATAAGCACTCTTCCAGCCTAGGCACACACCAGGTGTGCAGCCAGTGGGGTGGGGTTCCCTGGCCTGCTGGGGGTATAATCCCAGATGAAGGGGCAGCACCCCATGAGCTTGCTCTTCCCTTGGTGGAGCCCCCTTGCTCCCCTGATGAAGCCCCTTGCTCCCCTGGTGGAGCCCCCACCTGTCCCCTCCCCTACAGAGCCCTGCCCAAGGGAGCCAGGACACCTAAGGGAGCCCCTGATCAGGAAGAGAAACCTAGAAGGCAGAGTCAGGCCACTGCACTGAAGAGGCTTGCTTTCAGCGTCCCTTGGGGATTTGGGAGCAAAGCGCTTCCTGATGGCAGCAAGAGCTCCGCCCACATGGGCCGACTCCAGCTGTCGGCTCCAGGACAGGCAGTGCCAACGCTGCCCAGCCCGGGCCCTTATTCCTGGTGGCTTTGCTCCCTGCAGAGCAGCGGGGTTCCATGCTAGAGAGCCAGCCCAGTGAGGAGCAGGGGTGATGGGTTGCCTACCTCAGCTGGCTACTCAGGGTGGGAGAATGAAGGGCTTGTCACTGGTCTTCGGGGAGCCACTCACACCCTTCCCTGGGGCAGCCAGGCAGAGGACTGTCCTGGTAGAGGTGCAACCACTCACCTGCTCACCTGCTAATACACCTACTCACTCACCCATTCACCCACCGATATACCCACTAACTAGCCACCGACTCAGTCACTCACTCACCCACCCACTCACTCAGTCACTAACTCAGACACTCACCCACCCACTCACATACTCAGTCACCCACTCACTGGTTCACTCACTCATCTGCTCATTTCTCTGCTTTCTGCCATGTCCTGAGTACCTACTGTGCACACCACACTGGGGATCCACACCCCAACAGCCCCCCACCAGCACTAAACTTCCCAAAGGAGATGGTGTCTGAGTGAGACCTGAAGGTCCAGCAGTTAGACAGGGGAGGAGAGGGTCAGAGTGATTCTGGAGGAGGAACAGCACGTGCAAAGGCCCAGGGGTGACTGGGGCTGAAAGGAGGGAAGACGGTTGACACTAGGAGGGAAGTCAGGGAGGTGGAGACCAGGCTCGGTGTCAGAGTCAGGTCCCGCTGGCCTTCCAGGCATAGCAGGATCTGAGTGCACTCAGGCTGTCGAGATCTGGCAAAAACCTGGGAGCAGGTTCTCCTGGGCCTCAGGGAGAGGATCCCTTTCTGACTGTCCAGGAGGATTCCAGCTTCAATGAATGGGGCGCCACCACTGGTGACATGGAGTTAACAGCAGCGCTCCTTCATAAGATCCTGAGGAGGGGTGGCCTCCTTCCGCAGAGAGGACAGCCATGGAAACCAGAGAACACAGCTGTCATGTCCTTGGAAGTCTACCTTCCTTTGTCCTCCTCTTGCTGTCTTGCTCCCCTATTCCTCTCTGAGGCCCTGCCTCACCCCACATGCCCCCTCCGGCCATCCAGCTGTCAGCCACGGCTATTTCTGGTTAACCAGGTACCTCTCACTGAGTAGAAATGGCTGTCCCTGCCACTATGCTGGGCTGGGTGCCTGCTTCATCTCTGCCTCCAGCCTCTCCCCGGGCCCTGTTTGAGAGAGCTCAGTCACTGGGGCACTCACGTCCTCTCTCTGTTCCTCCTCCCCCTCTCTGTTCCCCCTCCTCCTCTCCTAGGGGACCTGGAGCAGAAAATCATGCAGGCACTGCAGGGGGCTGGCCGCCCTATGAAGACTGCCGAGCTGGTGAAGAGATGCCAAGTGCCCAAGAAGGAGCTCAACCAAGTCCTCTACCGAATGAAGACAGTCGCCCTCGCAGGCCCTGCGACCTGGTGCTTGGCTGGAGATAAGACTGGAGATGTGGTTCCCTCGGAGCCGGCAGAACGGGGGCCCAGCTTTGGTAACAGGCCATCGGAGGAGGCAGGTAGGATGCGGCACAAGCCACAGGGGCCACAGACAAGCCCAGATCCGGGCCCACAGACCTGGCTTCAGGCTGGGGTCTGCCACACTTCCAACCTTCCCTCGCTCAGCCCTGATTTCTTTTCCTGGCCAATCGAGGTGAGACAAGGCAGCTTCCCAGGGCTGCTGACAGGGTGACGGGTGCTGCTTAGCTCAGTGCTGGCACAGAGTAGGTGCTCAGCAAAATGCTTGTAGTAGTAACAGAAAATTGCGTTGTTAGTTGCTGTTACACTGATCCTGGCTCGTGGCAATACCGTGTCTGCAGTGTAGAACTGTCCCTTGGTTTCCAAGGCAGCTGATTGCCAGGGCTGTCTTCTGAGGCAACTTAGGGTGGGTTCAAACAGCCCACCTTTTGGCCAGTAGTTGGGAACATAACCACTCACACCGCCCAGAGACCCCACACAATGTGATAACGATAATAAACCCCAAACTGCCACACCCGTTGCCATAGAGTTGATCCCCACTTACAGCGACACCACAGGATAGAGCAGGACTGCCCCATAGAGTTTCCAAGGGGCACCTAGTGGGTGTGAACTGTCACCTTCTGGTCAGCGGTCGCAGCCCTTAACCACTGCACCACCACAGTTTCCAAGATAAAAATAGAGTTATAGTCACGGCAAAGTGTCACACGAACCTCTTCTCACAGGGACCTCGGGGACACGATAGAGCCTCCCACAGGGTCTCCAAGGCTGCAATCTCTTACAGAAACAGACTGCCACATCTTTTTACCGTGGAGTGGCTGGTCATTCCAACTGTCAACCTTTCAGTTAGTAACTGTGCCACTGCTGTGCCACCACTGTACCACCACTGTGCCACCACTGTACCGCCACTGTGCCACCAGGCCAGGCCTTCTTAGTATCCCTCTGGGAAAAATAAAAAGACCAAATCCACTTGCCAAGGAGTCCATTCCAACTCACAGTGACCCCGCAGGACAGAGCAGGATTGCCCCACAGGATTTCGAAGGAGCGGGTGGTGGATTTAAACTGCTGACCTTTAGATTAGCAGCCAAGCTCTTAACCACTGCCCCGGCAGGGCTCCACGACCTCTCTTGACCCTTTTTTTCTGGTCTGACAGGCAACAGCAAAAAGAACTGATGTACACCGAGTGCTCACAATGCGGCGGCACTGTGCCCGGGCGTTCATGGTCATTTGAATTGATCGTCTCTGTAACCCTGGGAGGGGACTCTTCCGTTCTTTCCTATTCTGTTTTACAGGAAACAAACTTCCCCACAGGAAAGAAACTTCCCCGCAGGAAAAACTTCCCTGTTTCACGGAAAGGAAGTCGAGCCTTCTGACCCCTCTTTCTTTCTCCAGCCCTGAAGCCCCCGCAGAACGCAGCCGTCATCCCCCAGAGCCCTGGGTCCCCACTCAGTGAGCAGCGTAAGCCTCTTCTTTTCCTCTGAGTACCTAGCCCATTTCCCCCAGGCTCTCGGGGTCACTCGAGGTGTTAGGACTGCTCAGGGGCCCTGTCCTACAGCCACGAGTTCCCCACAGTGTTCACAGGCCAGACTTAGTCTCGGCAGTGAAGAATTCAAATCGCCAGGGAATTGTTCCTTTCATCGATAGTTATTTCTTTGATCCACCCCAACTCCTAGAAGCCACACGTGTGTGTCAGGGCTGCTGGGGGCTGAGTTTTTGAAACTAGATTGCCAGGCCTTTCTTCCGAGGCACATCTGAGTCAATGTCACGTGCTGAGCTTTCAGTGAGTGGCTGAGTGTGTTGTCCACTTGTACCATTCAACAACTCCTCCTGGATTGACAGTGTCACCCGTGCACCTGCTCTGCAGAGGGCTTCATGTCCATCGTGTGTCCATTTCTTGAACAATCTCTGTGGTGCAGTATTATGATGCCCATTTTACAGATTGGGGAGACTGGTCCAATGAGGGACAGGTCACTCACTCCAGGTCGCAGAGCCACCAGGTGCTGGAACAGACCCAGACCCTGGGGGTCCTCCTAACAATCAGTCTCCTGCCTTCCAGAGAAAGCAATTTACCAGCTGCTGGCCATGGACGGGCCCCGGGCTGCCCTGAGTATTGCCCAAGCCCTGGGAATGAAGACAGCAAAAGATGTCAATCCAGACTTGTACACCATGAGGAACAAGCACCTACTAAGTCTTGACCAGAACTCAAAGTCATGGGCAATCTATCAACCAGGTGGGCCCTGACCTGCTGCCTGCACTTGCAGGGCACGGGATCCAAGCTGTGAAGGAAACCACTACTCTCCAGAGGCTTTGCAGGACAGCATTTCTACTCTGCCTTGTTAGACACCTCAAGCAGCCCCAAGAGGTTCCAGGAAGTAGTAGGCATGCTAGCAGTTACAACCAGGGAGGGCTTCCTGGAGGCGTGGCCCCAGACCTACAGTTGCAGAGACAGAGACAGGGAGCAGAGGTGGCCCATTCCCAACTTCATCAGGCCGGGTTTGGTAGTGGGTCTCACTGAGTGCTTTACCCAACATGGGTTTTTTAAACTGCCAGAAAAGAAGGCAAAGATGGATGCCGGGACCCAGAGGGAAGAGTTCTGCAGCCAACTTCTCACTCAGACACGCTCCTTTTAGAGGTCTATGAAAATGTTTTCATTTCCTTTAAAATCAAAAGGAAAAAAAGTTACAGTAATAATGCCTATCTATCAATGAATCTGGCCTGAATTATACTCATCTTTATAGCAATACTGAGGTAACATGTTGCTTTTAAATACTGTGTTGTAGAGGAAAGGTTCCATGAAGGTCCCATTGTGGTCTTGTGGAATTGGCAAAGCCCGACAGGTGTCCCCACCCACATGGGTTGATCCCCAGCTCATGGAGCCCTTGGGGAGGGTGTGTCTGAGCATCCTAGACTGTTGTGAACAAAGAATGGTAGTCAGACTTTAAACACTGGTGATGAATTTAAATCCTTTAAAATGCTGGGTGAACCAAACAAAAATACTACACGGCCAGATGTGGCCAGTGGATGGCCATCTTGAAGCCACTGCTGAGTGGAGATGGGGCCTTGAAGCTCAGTGGTCAAGGCTGTGCATGCCTTGAGGGGGATGGAGGG
Source organism: Heterohyrax brucei (assembly GCA_028571685.1). Classification (NCBI taxonomy): domain Eukaryota; kingdom Metazoa; phylum Chordata; class Mammalia; order Hyracoidea; family Procaviidae; genus Heterohyrax; species Heterohyrax brucei. The sequence continues at coordinate 85,993,180 of CM053156.1, read as the reverse complement.
TGGGGGCAGCAGCTTGACACTTTTACAGTCCTCTCTGCCAGCGTTATGGTGGCCTGGCTGCAGCGGTGGCAGAGCACACAGGAAGGGTGACCTGTCTTGGCCATCCCCCAGCAGTGTTCCATCTGAGGATCAGCAGTGGCATTTGTGATACATGCTGGTTTTCAGTCCACTTTGGATGGACAGACTCAGAGCCCCCAAGGTGAGGCCCTGGCAACCTGTGTTTTAATAAGCTCCCCAAGAGACAGTGGGGCTGCCCCCTGTGTATTTGCATCCCCTGGCCCTTAGAGAGGTACCAACAGGTAGTGTGAAGTGTTATTACTTTTAATAACATTTTAGTGTGTTTTGGTGATGGTTTACTCAGCCGTTTCTGTTCTCATTCAGCAGTTTCTACACAGAGGGTTCAGTGACGTTTGTCACCTCCTTCACAATCTAGAACGTTCCCAGTATTTCCATTCTGGTTGTTGCGTTTCTATTCATCTAGTCTTCCTGTCCCCTTATGTTCTCATCTTTGTGGGATGTCACTGTTGACCGTTTGATCTCATGTAGGTGATTTTTCTTAAAGGGTCATGGTGACTCTTAGGTGAGGAACTTTATTTTGTGAGCTGATTTATTGTTTAGCTAAAAGGTGACCTCCTGAGTTCACCTGACTGAAATGTTATTTTGCAGATGATTCTGGAAGGAAAAATCAGTACTTTGAAAATATTTACCCACAAAAGGCCGTGAACGTGATCTTCCAGACCCGAATCAGTAGCCACGTTTCCATTGCTAACTCTAGAGACATCCAGATTGGACATGTTAACATCATGAAGTGTGGGGACAGTGGTAAGCCCTCTACAGATAGGAGAACAGTCCTGGAGGAGCACCTGCTCCCCATGAGGGGGAATGGGTGGTGGTGTAGTTTTAACCCTCTGACGAGAAAGGGCACCTTTCAGATCTCCAAGGACCACTTTTATGTCCTGGTCCTGGGCTTGTCACTCAGGGAATGAGGAAGTCCATCTCTGCACCTAGATCAAAACTCTCCTGCTTTCCCTCCACTCCCACACCTTCTGCCCTCATTTTCAATGAAACTTTCTATTTTTCCCATAGCAAACAGAACTCAATTCACTCTCCTCAGCAGAACATTATCAAGGACTCCTGTATTTTGTTTTTCCAGAGACACACGTTTAGCTTTTCGTTCTGACATCTCATAAATGGGGATGAATCTTACTCGCAGCAGCATGCTGCTGTTGATAAAACATGGTTCTGCAGATGGAGTGCCTCCTTTGTACCACGCACTGTGGCTGGAGGGCACAGGACCATCTGTCTGTCCGGCCACGGGATGAGGCTCAGGAGAGCTCTTCCCAACCCTGGGCCTCCGTTTCCCCAACTCTGAAGGAGGGACTCTGTTCTAGAATCTCTGTACTGTTTTCCAGATGTTAGCTCCTTGTCTACCACGATCCTGATTTTGGCCATGCCCAAGTTGGACTATTGACATAATGCTATCTTTTGATTTTACTTAAATATATCTTACAATAAAATTTCATAACATTACCTTAAATTGCAAACCATGAAGCCTGAGCTAGGAGAACACAACAAGGTCACAACTGCCTTGTCAGAGGCTGTGCGCACCCATCTTCTGGAGCCGTCACAGACACCTCAGCAGCACCTCGCTCCAAGGACCGTAGTCACATGAGACCCTGGCTTTCTGGTTTGCCAGTGCCCCAGGGACACTCATCCTCTAACTGCCCCGCTACACCCCTGTGCCCCGTTCTAGAGTCAGTACCCCAGCACTTAGAACCGGTTTGTTCCCCTTCAAACCCGTGCTGAGAACCTGCATTTCTAACACATTCTCTGCTGAGAACGTGCATTGTTACTCCAGATACAGTGCATCTGGTGGCCTCCTGGTTAACTGCTATGGCTGCTAACCAGAAGGTCGGTAGTTCAAATCCACCAGGTGCTCCTTGGAAACTCAACAAGCAGTTCTATTCTGTCTGTAGGGTTGCTATGAGTTGGAATTGACTCAATGGTAGTGGGCAGCTAGATTTTAAACACAATCCCCAAGGTGAATCTTATGTATGTTGTCCGGGGAACTTGTTAGAAACAGCTACTCACAACAGTTCTCACCTAAATAAACTCATTTGAACCCCTATGACCCGTGGCTCCCAGTCCGATGGTGTCTAGGGAGGACACAGAGCCCAGTCTCCTCCATTTGGCAGGATTTGGAGGGGTACGAGAGGAGTGATGTCTGGAGTCCCCTCCAGGAGGACACTGCTGCTACCTTCCCGCCAGGCTCCGCGGCTCCCCCCGGCCCTCCTCCAACGGCGCCCAGTGGTCCCTCAATGCAGGAGGCTCCGGACAGCACCTGGGCACCCCGGGACATCCATGTGACGCACTGCAAACAGGTGCAGCTGGGATACCATAACAAGATGACCGTATACAGTGCCCTGGACCAGAGTCCTACTGATACTCCCCCAGGAAGCCCCTCAGGTAATGCCTCACCTCCACTCCCATCCCCCTCGCTGGAAGGGTCTTGAGCCAGAATCTGTGTTGGGGAGGAGAGGCATGATGGGAAATTGCTGTCCTTTTACCAGGAAGCCACATCACAGAGTACACCATGTGAGGCTTCTAGAGCCTGCACTCTGGGTTCCTATCCTCCAGGACTGACTTAAGGACCTCAGTTTCCCCATCTGTATAATGGGCATGGTTTCCTTGGTGAAGCAGGGGCAGGGAGGCAGCTGCAGTCAGGAAGATGTTACTAAGGAGCACAACCAAAGGACTTGGTGCTCCATAAGCGCTGTGGTTACCCAGTAACCCTGGGATCTCAGTCCTCTGTTGCCGTGGGAACCCAGACAAGGGCTGAGGGAAACAGTGATGAGGGCTGCAGGGGAGTAGTTGGGAGAGGAGAGCCAGGGATTGCCGGAGAAGTCCAGAGAAGGGGCACGTCACTGTAAGAGGAGCTGGCACGGTGATGGTGCTTCAGGAGAGGGCAGATGCTGGCAGTGACGGGGATGTGAGGCTGAGGCTGGCCAAATGGGGGCAGGGGCACCCCAGCGGGTAACAGCATGGACAGGAGCGGGGCAGTGAAGCGGCGATTCCCTGGGTCGTGGGCTGATACAGCAAGGGCTACACGTAGAGCATCCAAGGGGGCAGGGACCCCCCCCGAGGGCTCGTGAGCCAGGCGTGGTCAGGACTCCAGCATCACTCCCGAGCTCCCCTCTGCCCCTGCACCTGTTTCTTTGGTCCACCCACAGTTTTTGACACCCCTAACCCAGAAGCTTCATCTGAAGCGCAAGAGCCCAAACTAGGATCTCAGGACAAGGGGGAGGAGGTCCAGAACATCCACATCAGAGAGTGCCAAATTGGCACCAGTGACAAAACCACCATCAGCTCAGCTACTCCGGAAGGGGACAACAGGGAGGACCCAGAGGAGCAGGAGAAGGATGAAGGTGAGCCCAGGGCTGCAGCGGACCCTTGCATGTTCTCTCTCTTATTCATTCAACACTTACTCTCTGGTCTCCTAGTTCCTGGAGTCTGGGAGGCAGTGGCGGTGACAGAGACAAAAGTCACCCTGGAGTCAGGGTGCCAATGGCCAAACCTTTCTGGCCAAGTAACCTGCCCCGAGTCACCTAGCTGTCTCAGTCTCTGTGTCCTCCTCTGTAAAGTAAGGATAAGAAGAACAGCCTGTTCCTTCTACAGTTCCTGGGAGGACATGCACCCTAGCTCAGCCTGTGCCTGGGAGAGCGGGTACATTCCAGCAGTGGGAGCCATGTGGTTGTCACTGTTGTCACTGTCACAGTTCTAGGCCTCCAGAGAGGCATTGGGCTCCACGGTGGGTGAGGCCCTCTCCGGGGACCAGCCTAGCCCACTGCAGCACAGATCTCCAAGGTGTGGCCCCATGCTTGACACTCAGTTCTCTCTCAGGCCTGCAGGAGAGGGGCTGCCCTTGACGCCATCCACAGACCCCCATTCCATACACCCTGTGCTCGGCCATCCCTAGGGCTCTGTCCCTGTCCATGCGCTGGAACTCAGCGCCACCAAGGAAAGGGACAGGAGGATGTAGAGGGCCAGCCAAGTTCCCGTTAGGAAGCCCCTTCCTCTGTCCTGCCAGGGCTGTGAGAGATGCGGTCACAGCCGGGCGGCCGAGGGAAGCCGGAGCCCCGGGAGGGATGACAAAGGGAGGACAGCCCCAGTGAGTGTAGTCCCCGCAGCTGCGGTACTTGCCCCAGGGGCTGCAGGGCTGGTCCACCTGTCTGAGCACGAGGGAAAGGGGCAGAGGGCTGAGGCCCCACCAGGCTCCTGGTTCAGAAGAGTGGGGGCGCAGAACACACAGACAACAGCCTGACGATGAGACCCATGCTTGGGTGTAGGGAAGAGTCGGGTGCACTGGAGGGTGAGAGATTGATGATGTGGGTGTGGGGGCCAGGGGGTCAGGGCTGGGGTGAGAGCCTGATGGCATGGGGACCAGCAAGGCCGTGCCTGGAGATGAGACTTCTGGTGTGGGTGTGGGGACCAGCTGGGGTGCACCTGGGGGTGAGAAACTGATGGGCATGGGCACCTGCAGGGATGCCAGCCTGACCACAGTGCTCCTGAGGAACTCATGTCACAGGGCTTGAGAAGGGAACGAAGTTGGCACTCTCAGAAGAGGGATGTGGTGAGCAGGGCCTCAGCAGGGGATAGACTTCCCTGCCTCATTTCACGGAGCCGTGAGTGGGCCAGTGAAGGCGCTGTGGAAACAGGCCAAGGGGCTGGGGTCGGGGTGCAGGAGCACACAGTGGTCCAGGCTGAGAACGGGTCCAAGGGAGAGGCTGCATGGCCAGGCCACCTGGTGAGCCTGGGGGTGGGGACAAGCGGCTTCACACCCAGAAGCAGAGGCCTGGTGGCTCACAGGTCCTCTTGTCATCCTCCCCTCCCCCAGATGCTGGTTCCAAGCGAGCCGACCGCGAATTCCCCAGAGACTTCGGTCAGGCTGCCACGCTTACCACGCTCACTGCCACGACAGAAGTCCTGACTCTTGGAAGCAGGGACCCCACACCTGCGGAAGACAGAGACCCGGGGAAGGGAAACGAGTGGGAGGTGGGACAGGAACCAGCGGCCACCAGTGGCCTGGACTTGGTGAGGGAACTCTGTCCCTGAAATTCAGGGAGGTCACCAAGAGATTCTGTCCCTGAAATTCAGGGAGATTGTCTTATCCCATCATCAGGCCTCACCATTAGCTGAAAAGAGCCTGGTATGCATGCCCACAAGGAAGCGCAAAACAGCCTGGCAGGCCCCGGCGGCATAACCATAAAACCATAAATAACTTCATGCTCCTCTTTCCCACCCTCCTCATTGAAAGCTCTTCCCTCATCTAAATCTTGACAATAAACAAACCTCAGCCCTTCCCCTTCTACTCAATGTTTCCTCCTTATTCAGACCCTCAAGTCTCCTACCCAGAATTTCTTGCTACCCCTGTTTCTTTCCTTACCAAACCATAAACCCCCTCTCCTGGCACTACCTCACTGAAACTTTAAAACTACAAAAAAACCTGCCCTGCAAGGAAGAGGCAGGCTGAGCCACTCGCGGCTCAGACCCCACTCTCCTTCTCTTCCAATAAACTTCACTGGACGCTTGGACTGGCGTGTCTCTGCCTCTGTCTGGGGCCACCCTCTCCCCAGCAGCCAGGAGAGCAAGGGCTGGAATCCTGGGCAGCGCGGTCCCAGTCCCATAAACAATTTTTTCTCCTCTGCTTCCTGACGTGGCCACTGAAGCGACATTTGGGCGGAAGCTAGAGTTTGAGTGGCCCGGAGGGCATCTTGGGGACAAGGGGCGGACGGACAGGGGTGTCCTGGGGTCCCTGGTGTGCTGTGAGGGGTGGGCGGTACGCCTGGCTGTCCCCACACGCCCGGGCCCACTTCACGGTTCCTTCCACCCTGCTCACCCACTCTCCCCGCTCAACACGCTCAACCCAGCTCCCTTCCTGGCTGCCCCACCTCTCGGTTCCCACTTGGCCTTTCTAGAACGTTCTCAGCCCCGCTTGCGCTCAGAGCTAAGTCCCATAGGACGGATCCCTCCGCGAGTCTCCTCCGCGCGAGCCATTGGTCGCCTGAGGGTCAGGTGACCTCTCCTGGCCAATCAGCAGGCATACCCATCATGGCCGTCTGGCCCGGGGGCTCTTCAGGGTTCTGGAGAAGGTGGCTGGGCTCTGAGATGTTGCCAGTGCAGAAGCCATGGCTGGGCGACAGATGGAGGACTCTTAGAGAGGGAGGATAATTGTAAGTGCTTTTGGACACTGGAAGGAAAACGGCGGAGGAGACGGGAAGGCGGTGATCAGCCCAGTGACGTTGCAGGGGCGGGATTTAACGCCCTCCAGGCAGGCACTCACGCATGCGCACACCTCACCTAGGCGCCCATGCGGTTGATTCGTAGATACCCTCCCAGTGGGGCCGTAGTCTCCTCTCCAAGTTTGACTGGGAGAGCCTTAGGGCAGGTGGCCTGCCATATGAGCGGGTGGCTGGACCAATCCCCAGCACATATGGTGTCTCTTAAAGGCAGAGTGCGGGGACGCGGAGCTCCAGGATCCAAGCGTTCCTGAAGCAAGTCTTTCTGTGCACTTGTCCATCAGGAGACCTTTCGTGCGGAAGCCAGCCCAGTCAGATTGCCGTTCCCCCACTGGCCTAGGCTGCCCCCTTTCCTTAGCTCGTGGCGCGTGGCCTCCAACCCTCAGCTGAGACTGGCTTCATCCAGGAAGTCTCCCCAGGTGTCCAGTCTAGCCCGAGTGGGTACGCACCAGTAGCTTTTAGATTAACAGTCTGGTGCAAACTGGTTTCCAGTTGCCACTTAGTTGACAGTGACTCATGGGGACCCCATTTGTGTCAGAGTAGCACTGTGTTCCCTAGGGTGTTCGATGGCTTCTTTTTCAGAAGTAGATCGCCAGGCCTTCCTTTTGAGGCACTCTGGGTGAACTCAGACCACCTACAAGCTTCCTGCTAAGCCCTGCGGGCGCTGCTACACTTTCTTCTAAATTAAAACCAAGCCCATTGCCATCAATTTTTATCTCTGTTCGTAGTGACCCTGTAGGACACAGTGGAACTGCCTCGTAGAGTTTCTAAGGCTGTCATTTTCATGGAAGTAGATTGTCACATCTTTCTCCCATGAAGCAGCTGGTGGGTTTAAACAGTCAGTCTTTCAGTTAGCAGCCAGGCACTTCACCACTGCACCACTAGGGTTACTTTTCTCCAGATTACAGTGAAAAGAAACACATGGCACAGTTGCACACTGTAACACATGAGGTCACCGTGAGTGGGCATCAACTGGATGACAGCATTTTTGGTTTCTTCTGTTTATGGGGACAGATTTATCTCAGACACCATGGTGACCGTCCCAGCTGGGATGTCTGGTTTGCAAACTTAAGCTGCAGGATGTGAAGATGAGTTGAAAATTGAGGTTGATTTGCTGCTTCTGGGATTGTTTTTCCTCTGTGGTGACCTAAAAACCACTGGCTTACCTCAAAACTTGCAAAGGTCTGCGGTTAACAGGCCTCACATGAGCGAATGCACTCTCAGAACATCACCCTTTGCCCACCCTCCACTTCCAAACATCAGTGAGATTCCCCCTCTGCACAGTGAGCTCATTGTGGACATGCTAACAAGGTATTGCTGCCCCTTAATGGGGCTGGAGGTGACAGGCAAGCTGGTGGCTTCAGGAAGAAAATGAGCTAGCTGCCACAAAGAGCAGAGAGTGACTAATCTCCTCCACCACCACCCTGCCTCCAGCCCCAGCCCTTACTCCCCACGAGCTCACCCACCCACCTGTCCCTCCCAGGACAGGTGCAAACAGAACTTGCAAACCCTGGAGTTGGGTGGGGAAAGGGGAAGTCACTTGATGACTTGGAAACGATTTTCCAAAACTACCACCACCTGTTTGCAAAGAAAGTTCTGTTTTCTCATCCTAGATATTTTCTTCCCCTCGGGTGACCCTAGGCAGGACTCATCTCTGCAGTCTTAGAAGCCAGCCGAGACTAAGGCTTAGAGGAGGAAAAAGAATCGAGGAGGAAGTCGAGAACAACTGGGCTGCAGCCACAGAAACCTAGCTCACAGTGGCATCAACGGAAGGGACGTATTTAGTCCTGCAAGTGGAAAATCCAGGGATAACCAGCTTCAGGAATGGCTGGATGGAGGACTCTCCGTCTCTCTAAGGGACTCTGTCCAGGTGGTTGTTAGCTAGCCACAAGGCTTATAATGTAAGCTTAGTGGCCCCAGCAGGAAGAGAATTCTTCAAGACAAACAGCGCTGGTAGAATGTCCCAGGGAAGATTCTGATCAGGTGAGCATAGGTCGGTCATTTGTTTGACCTTGAGGCAATCAGATACAATAAATGGAGTTCTGAGGTTGGTTAATTTGAAGTTACATGTGCTCCTCATGGTGGGAGGAGGTGGAGTTACCCATGCAGAAAGCATGTGAAATGTTTTCTCCAGAAGAGAAGGATTCTGTTGCCAGAAGAGGAGGGAAGGGGGCTGCTGCATTAAAAATCAGCCATCTGCTTCATGACAGACACATGGTCGTCACTTAGTTTGTCCCACTATGGTGGGTGTACGTGTTGCTGTGATACTGGAAGCTTTGCCCCCAGTATTTGAAATACCAGCGGGGTCACCTTGGTAGACAGGTTTCAGCTAGGCATCTGGACCAAAACAGAGTAGGATGAAGAATTGGCAGTCTACCTCTGAAAAAACTGACCAGTGAAAACCATATAAGTCTGACAATTGAGTTCGTGTACTCCTCCTAGACAAAGTGCTACATACTTCTCTGCTGAGTATCACTATGGCCACCTTCAGAGTACTCCCCTTGGGAAGCTCTGCCTGATGTCAGCACCTAGTCCACCCTTTGGAGCAGTTTTGGGACTCCTTTTCTGGAACAACCATCACAGCTGTTGTATTACCCTTGATGTCCTCAATGTCATCAAAATGTCTTCCTTTGATATTTCCTTTATCTTTGGGTAAAGAAAGTCACTGGGGGCCAGATCAGGTGAGTAGGGAGGGTGTTCCAGTACAGTTACATGTTTACTGGCTAAAAACTCCCTCACAGACAACTATGCAATTAAGTTTGTGAACTTGCTACAGTGCCACTGTGTGCAACAGGCATTCCAGAAAGCCTTCCAAAATTGCCTTGAGGGGTAGCCTCTGTACTGGCATCAATGCATAGCTCCCCAAGGGGGGTGCTTCGTAAGCGACCCTAGTGATAGTCAACAATACGGTAGGTAGCACAACAATGAAGTTTGTGTACTTAGCTGTCGTGCCTTGTAGCAGCAGAACATGATGAGTCCCTCAGTTTGGAAGGCACTTGAAATATGTCTGAGAGAGAGCTGCCAGCTCAAAGGAGAGTTGACCTTAATGACATGGATAGACTCAAGTTCTGGGGACCTTACAGGCTCCTAAATTGTGAAATTCTGTCATTTTGTCATAGTGTGAGGGCTTGTATGTTGCCGTCATGCCGGAAGCTATGCTACTGGTATTCAAACATCATCTGGGTCAGCCATGGTGGGCAGGGTACAGCTGAGCTTCCAGACTAAGACAGACTAGGAAGAAGGACCCAGCAGTCTACATCTGAAAAGAATTAGCTGGTGGAAACCTTATGAGTATCAATGGAACACTGTTTGATATAGTGCCAGAAGTGATGGTTGAAAGGCACTGAAAAGATAACTAGGAAAGAGCTGACCTCTTAAAGCAGAGTCAACCTTAATGACATGGATGGAGTCAAGCTTTTGGGATCCTCATTTGCTAACGTGGTATGACTCAAAATGAGAAGCAACAGCTGCAAACATCCATGAATCATTGGAATGTGGAATGTACAAAGTATAAGTCTAGGAAAATTGGAAATCATAAGAAAATGAAATGGAATGCATAAACATCAGTGTCCTAGGCATTAAAGAGCTAAAATAGACTGGCATTGGCCATTTTGAATCAGTGATATGGTCTACTGTGCTGGAAACGACAACTCAAAGAGGAGTGGTGTTGCATTCATCATAGAAACAAAAACAGTTTCAGATCTATTGTGTAGTACAGTGCTGTCAGTGGTAGGATGATACCTCTATGTCTACAAGGAAGACCAGTCAATATGACTGTTATTAGAATTTACAAACCACCAAGGCCCAAAATGAAGAAATGGAAGATTTTTACCAACTTCTGCAGTGTGAAATTGATTGAACATGCAGTCAGGATGCATTGATAATTACTGGTGGTTGAATTTCAAAAGTTGGAAACAAAGCAGATGGATCAGTAGTTGGAAAATGTGGCCCCAGTAATAGAAATGATGCCCAAGATTGCATGACAGAATTTTGCAAGACCAATGACTTTTTCATTGCAAATGCCTTTTTTCAACCACGTAAATGGTAGCTATACCCAAGGACTTTGCCAGATGAAATACACAGGAACCAAACTGACTACAGCTATAGAAAGAGACAATGGAAAATTTCAGTATCAGTCAGAACAAGGCAGGGACTGATTGTGGGACAGACCATCAATTGTTCACATGAGATTTCCAGTTGAAGCCGAAGAAAATCAGAATATGAGAGCTAACGTCCAACCTTGGTATATATTCCACCCTGAACCTAGAAACCATCTTAAGGATAGATTTTATGCATTGAACACTAGTGACAAAAGACCAGACAACTTGTGGAATAATATCAAGCACATCATACATGAAGAAAGCAAAAGGTCTTAAAAAAGACAGGAAAGATAGTTGACATAAGTAGTCTTTTTCTAGGAGAGTGTTCTGCACTCCACATTGATAAGTGGCACCTGGCATCTGAAAAGCCAGCAGACAACCATCTAAGCAACATCAGTTGGTCCCAACTAACTTGTACAGATGAAAATCAAGAACATCAAAGACACAAGGAAAAACGAGCCCGGGATACAGAAGGACCGCTATGGTTGGGAGATTACACCAGCAGAAAAACAGAAGAACTAGATGGTACCCAGCCATCAACAAAGACTGCCCTGACAGGGAATACAATGTAGAGTCCCTGAAAAAGCAGGAGAAAAAGGGATGTGCAGATCAAGAACTCTACCAGTAGAGATCAGACTTTCTGGTCTAACAACCTCAAGGGTCCCCTGAGAACCTGACTCCTTGACTTGCTGCTAGACCAGAGCTGAAACCAGTGCTGAAACCAACACTTCAAAGATTGGACTGGACTTGGGAACATGAGAGTGATGCAAGTGGTGTCTGTTATTTTGTGGTTTAATACATATACACGGCTGTCCTACTGGTTTCTTTTTAGAGAGAAGAGGAGAGGAGAGAGAAGGTACGAGTGTTGGCTGAGTGGTTACTGGAAGTAAAGAGTGAAAAGGAAGAGTGTGCTGTGAGTCACAGAGTGTGAGGAGAGTGGGTGGAGTTGCAGAAAGGTGTATGCTTGGGGTTTTATATGGAAAGTTGACTTGGATTGTAAACTTTCACTTAATCATACCAAATAATTAAAAAAAAAAAAAAGACAAGAAAGAAAGACCAAAATGGATGTCAGAGAGACTCTAAAACTTGTTCCTGAACATAGAATAGCTAAAGCAAACAGGAGAAATGACGAAGTAAAAGAGGTGAACAGAAGATTTCAAATGGCAGCTTGAGAAGACTAAGACGTGGGCAAAGAGTGGGAGATAGAAAACCAAAAAGGAAGAATAGTCTCAGTATTTCTTGAGCTGCAGGAACTGACAAAAAGAATTCAAGCCTCAAGATGTGATACTAAAGGATTCAATGGGGAAAGTATTAAATGACACAGGACGTATCAAAAGAAGAGGAACACATAGTCATTCTACCAAAAAGAATTGGTCAACATTCTACCATTTCAGGAGGTAGCATACGATCAGGAACCAAAGGAAGCTGTGCTGAAGGCATTGACAAAAGAAACAAGGCATTGACATAAGTAGTCTTTTTCTAGGAGAGTGTTCTGCACTCCATATTGGTAAGTGGCACCTGGCATCATAAAAGCCAGCAGACAACCATCTAAGCAACATCAGTTGGTCCCAACTAATTTGTACAGATGAAAATCAAGAACATCAAAGACACAAGGAAAAACGAGCCCAGGAATTGACAAAATACCAATTAAGATGTTTTGGCACATGGATGCGTGCTAGAAGTACTCATCCATTTCAAGAAATTTGGAGGACATCTACCCAGCCAACCAACTGGGAAGGATCCGTATTTATGCCCATTCCAAAGAAAGGCGATACAACTGAATGCAGAAATTATCAAAAACAATATCAGTAATATCATATTCAGGTAAAATTTTGCTGAAGATCCTTAAAAAGCAGTTGTAGTAGTATGTCAACAAGAAACTGCCGGGAATTCAAGCTGATTAAGAAGAGGGTTTGAAAACAGGGATATCATTGCAGTCAGATGGATTCTGGTTGAAAACAGAGAATATCAGAAAGATGTTTTATGTGTTTCGTTGGCTGGCATAGGTATGCCACTGTATGAATCCTGAAAAATTATGGATGACATTGCAAAGAATGGAAATTCCAAAACACTTAATTACGCTCATGATAAACCTGTACCTGGATCAAGAGGCAGTTCTGCACAGCAGAATGAGGGGATACAGGGTGGTTTAAGATCTGGATAGATGTGTGTCAAGGTTATATCCTTTCACCTAATTACTGAATCTGTATGCTGGGCAAATAATTCGAGAAGCTTGATTCTCTGGAGAACAGGGCCTCAGGATTGGAGGAAGACTCATTAACAACCCACAGTATGCAGATGACACAGCCTTGCTTGCTGAAAGTGAACAGGACTTGAAGGATGGACTGATGAGGATCAAAGATCACAGCTTTCAGTGTGGATTACACCTGAACATAAAGAAAAGTCCTCACACCTGGAGCAATAAGCAACACATTAAAGATGTCATGTGTTGGGGGTGGAGTCAAGGTGGCAGGCTAGACACAAGTCTCCTTAATTCCCCCTGAAAATTAAGGCCTGGATTGATAATTAACTGGAGGCTTCTGGACACACAGTGAGCCTTAGGACACAGAATAGGGCTGTTAATTCACACTACATGCCACTGAACGGGAAACTTCTTCTCTTTTGCTGACCCTGCCCTTGCTGAATGGCCGGCTTTCACAGACTGAAGGTAACTGTGTTTTTCTTCTTGATATTTTGTAGTATCTTATAGATTATGGACATCAGGCGTCGGTCTGACATAGAGTTGCCAAATATTTTTTCCCATTCTGTGGGTGTTCTTTTAATTCTATTAATAAAGTCTTTGGATGAGCAAAAGTGTTTGATTCTTAATAGTTCCCATTTATCTATTTTCTCTTCTGTTGATTGAGGTTTCTTTGACAGATTTTGGAGTCTGTCCTCATTGTGTATTAAAACTTCCATCGTTGTTCCTACCTTTTCTTGGATGAGCTTTATCGTTTTAGGTTTGATATTTAGGTCTTTTATCCAGTTGGAGTTGGTTTTTGTATAAGGTGTAAGATATGGATCTTGATTCAGTTTATTGCAGATGGATAACCCATTTTGCCAGCACCATTTGTTGAAGAGACTGTTTTTACCCCAGTTTAATGTCTTAGGGCCTTTGTCGAATATCAACTGTTCATAGGCAGATGGTATCATCTCTGGGGTCTCAATTCTGTTCCATTGATCAATCTGTCTGTTCTTGTACCAGTACCAGGCTGTTCTGACCACTGTGGCAGTGTAGTATGTTCTAAGGTCGGGTAATGCGAGGCCTCCCAGTGTGTTCTTCTTCTTTAGTAGTACCTTACTTACCCGGGGCTTCTTCCCTTTCCAAACAAAATTGGTGATTTGTTTCTTGATCTCATTAAAAAATGATGCTGGAACTTGTATTGGGATTGCATTATATAAATAAATTGCTTTGGGTAAAATAGACATTTTCACAATGTTAAGTCTTCCTATCCATGAGCAGGGTAGGTTTTTCCATTTATCTAAGTCTCTCTTAGTTTCTTGTAGGGCTTGTAATTCTCTTTGTAAAGGTCTATTGTTTCTCTGGTTAGATTAATTCCTAGGTACTTTATCTTCCTAGGGGCTATCGTAAATGGTATTGATTTAATAATTTCCTCCTTAACAGTCTCGTTGATAGTATAAAGGAAACCTACTGATTTACTTATGTTTATCTTGTATCCTGAAACTTTGCTGAACTCTTCTATCAGTCTGAGTAGCATACTTATAGATTCCTTGGGGTTCTCTGCATATACAATCATATCATCTGCGAACAGGGAGATTTTAACTTCCTCTTTGCCGATGCACATGTCCTTTATTTGTTCGTCTTGTCTAATTGCTCTGGCTAGAACTTCTAGCACAATGTTGAATAGGAGAGGTGAGAGTGGGCATCCTTGTCTAATTCCTGATCTCAAGGGAAAGTCTTTCAGTCTCTCTCCATTCAGGATGATGCGGGCAATTGGCTTTGTATAAATGGCCCTCATTGTGTTGAGGAATTTGCCGTCTATGCCCATTTTGCTAAGAGTTTTTAGCATGAATGGGTGTTGGACTTTATCCAATGCCTTTTCGGCATCAATGGACAAAATCAGGTGATCTTTATCTTTTGTGTTATTTATGTGGTTAATCACATTAATTGTTTTCCTGATGTTGAACCAGCCTTGCATCCCTGGTATAAATCCCACTTGGTCATGATGGATTATTTTCTTGATATGTTGTTGTATTCTGTTGGCAAGAATTTTGTTGAAGATTTTTGCATCTAGGTTCATGAGTGATATCGGTCTGTAGTTCTCTGTCTTTGTTGGATCTTTCCCTGGCTTAGGTATCAGGGTTATGCTGGCTTCATAGAATGAGTTTGGGAGTACTCCATCCCTTTCTATACTGTGAAATAGTTTCAATAGTATTGGGGATAACTCTTCTCTAAATGCTTGATAGAATTCTGCCGTGAAGCCATCTGGGCCCGGACTTTTTTTGGTTGGCAGTGTTTTGATGACCTTCTCAATGTCTTCCTTTGTGATGGGTTTATTAAGTTGTTCTGCTTCACGTTGTGATAATTTGGGTAGGTTGTATGAGTCAAGGAATTTGTCCATTTCCCCTAGGTTTTCAAATTTGTTAGAGTAGAGTCTTTCATAGTATTCTGTTATGATATGTTTGATTTCTGTTGCATCTGTGGTGACAACTCCCTTCTCATTTCTAATTTGGGTTATTTGTTTCCTTTCCTGCTTTTCTTTAGTAAGTTTAGCCAGTGGTTTATCAATTTTTTTGATCTTTTCAAAAAACTAGCTTTTGGTCTTTTTAATTTTTTCAATTGTTTTTCTATTCTCTAATTCATTTAGCTCTGCTCTAATCTTTAGGATCTCCTTTCTTCCGGTGCCCGAGGGGTTCCTCTGTTGTTCTCTTTCTGCTTGTTCAAGCTGTAGAGTTAGTTCCTTGATTTGGTTTCTTTCTTCCTTCCAGATGTGTGCATTTATGGAGATAAACAGACCTCTGAGCACTGCTTTGGCTGTATCCCATAGGTTCTGGTAGGAAGTGTTTTCGTTCTCATTGGAATCCATGAATTTCTTTAATTCATCCTTGATTTCCTGTATAACCCATGTTTTTTTGAGCAAGATGTTGTTCAGTTTCCAAGAGTTCCACTTTCTATTTCTGTTTTTTCTGCTGTTGATTTCAACTTTTATGGCTTTATGATCTGAAAAGATGCTTTGCAGTAATTCAATGGTATGGATTTTGTTGAGCATTGCATTATGGCCTATCACATGGTCAATTCTGGAGAATGTTCCATGTGCACTGGAGAAGAAGGTGTAGTTGTCTGCTGATGGGTGGTAAGTTCTTTATATATCAATGAGGTTTAGTTGGTTAATTGTGTCAGTGAGATCTTCTGTATCTTTACTGAGCTTTTTTCTAGATGATCTGTCTAGTAATGAGAGTGGAGTGTTAAAGTCTCCCACTATTATTGTGGAGTCATCTAACTCTCTTTTGAGCGTAGTCAGTGTTTCTTTGACATATTTAGGTGCTCTGACATTGGGTGCATAAATGTTTAATATAGTTAAGTCTTGCTTGTGTACTGAACCTTTCAGCAATAAACAGTGTCCATCTTTGTCCATGATGGTGGATTTGACATTAAAATTGATTTTGTCTGAGATTAGAATTGCCACCCCTGCTCTTCCTTGTTCATTGTTAGCTTGATATATATTCTTCCATCCTTTAATTTTCAGTTTGTTCCTATCTTTAGGTCTCAAGTGAGTTTCTTGTAGACAACATATGGATGGGTCGTGTCTTTTGATCCAAGATGACACTCGGTGTCTCTTTACTGGAGCATTCAGTCCATTCACATTCAATGTAATTATTGATAGGTATGTGTTCACTGCTGCCATTGTGATATGTTTATTTTTATGTGGATGTTTTTTCTGTTGTTCTTGTTAGTCTGTTCTGGGACACTCTTTTTTGTGAGTTGATTTTTTACCTTTTTCAGAGCTGGTTTTATAGTTGTTGAGACTCGTGTGTTAGATTTCTTGAAATGGTATGATACATCTTTGTTGTGCTTACAGCTGCCCCTATGAACCTCCTTAATAAACTATTTATAAACCCAATTTTAATTACTACCAGTCTGGTCATCTTCCTCTCCATCTGGAAGGACTATAACAACTGTAGTACATCTCTCTTTTATTATGATGACACCATAGTTTTCATGATGATCACTGGATTGCTTCTTTCCAAATCAAAGCTGTGATTTACTTTGGAGCCTTCCCTAAATGAGTATTGAGTAGTGTGTCGTTCTAAAATATAAAGTTAGTGGTTTCGTTCTTCTAAGCCAAAGCCAAGAACTTCTTTCAGTATTTCTTGTAGTTTGGGTTTGGTTTTTACAAAGTCTCTGAGTTTCTGTTTATCTGGAAATGTCTTAATTTCATTTTCGTGTTTGAAAGACAGTTTTGCAGGATATATAATTCTTGGTTGGAAGTTCTTCTCCTTCAAGACTTTGAATGTGTCGTGCCACTGTCTCTGTGCCAGCATGGTTTCTGCTGAGAAATCTGACGAGAGCCTACAGAGTTTCACTCTGAATGTTAGCTTTGCCTTGAGTCTTGCTGCCTTTAAGAGTTGGTGCTTATGTTTCATTTTGTTAAGCTTGATTATAATATGTCTTGGAGTCTTTCTTTTGAGATCTATATTGGGTGGCATACAATATGCATCTGAGATGTCTATATTCTCTTCCTTCATGATTTCTGGGAAGTTTTCTTTCAGCAGCTCAGCAACAATACTCTCTGTGTTCTCAGATGTCTCACCCTGTTCAGGGACTCCAATTAATCGAAGGTTGTTCCTCTTAATAGAGTCCCACATGCTTTTTAATGTTTCTTCATTTTTCTTGTTTCTTTTTTCTGATTTCTGCTCATAGACGCTGGCATCAGTAGCTCTGTCTTCCAAGTCAGAAATTCTTTTTTCCATTTGTTCCATTCTGTTTTCTTGGCTTTGCATGGAAGTTTCTATGTCTTTGATTTTCTTCTTCATCTGTTGGATTTCAGAGTACTGGTGTTCCATCAAATCGAACAACTTGCTTAATTTTTCATTTTGTTCTGCTGCATTTTGTATAAGGTCTAGAAGGGCTCTGTATATAATCAATTTGTATTCACTTCCTGATGCTTTCATAAAAGTTTCTTCGTCTGGAAAACTCCTTCGTTGCTTTGTTTGGGAGCCTTCTGAAGCCATGAGTGATTGCTTGTATGCCACAATTGTCTGTTGCGTTTTGGGTCCCATGTGAGTATATAGAGGCTGGGAGAGGTACTGTGAGGATGGATTGAAAATGTTTCTCTAGGCTGTCTTCAAATGTAAAGCAAAAGGTATCTGACTGGTTCACAAGTCAGTTAAGTTTTCAGGTGTAGAGGTCCCTCTTCTCATCTGACAAAGTAAGCGCCACTATATCCAACCCCAGATGATAACAAACTAGTTCAGAATACAGCAATGCTACTGCACTGGTGGCCTCTGCTCACAGGGCCTAGCCTTATCCAACACTGCATCGAGTACTGGTTTTGTGATAGAAAAGCGCTCTCCTGTGGGCAGGCTCTGGCTCCCAAGCTAAGAATTAGGCCCAGCTGCACCCACTGTACCCAAGATGGCGTCCTCCACACAGGCAGCAGCCAGAGGGGCTAAAGGTGCCGAGAGGTAGTGATTCCTCTGCTTCTGTTGCAAGGCCCCCAACGTAGGCAGCACTGTGCAAAATCACTACTTTTCTGACAGAGAAGCGCTGTCCCGTTTGCAGGCACTGGCTCCCAGGCTAAGAACGAGGTCCCGCTAAAATCTCGGTACCAACATGGCGTCCCGCACCCTGACCGCGGAGGTCTGCACAAACCCCACTGAGGCAGCTACAAAACGAAAGGCTCAAAGTGTCTAGATTAACAGAGTCCCGAGCTTGGCTCTCAGAATATGGGAATTTCGCCTGCCTATCCCCCCAGCAGCGTGTCTGAGTCCAGCCGCCAGGCAAGGCCCAGCTCCGCCCGCCAGCCGAGACAGAGGAAAAAAAAAAGTCAAACTGGTGCATTTACCTTCCGTCTGTGAGAGCCGGGGCTAGCCAGGAGTGGGAGTCGCGAAAGAAAGGAAGTTTTTCGCTGAGTGGTATGAAGTCCCAATTAACAGCTCTGTGCCGTGTCCTGAGGCTGATTAGGTGATCAGAAGACTCTGTTTGATTGTCAATTCAGGTCTTGGTTTCCAGAGGGATATAAGGAGACGTGTGCTTAGTCGGCTATCTTGACTCCGCCCCCCCAAGGTAACTGTTTTTAAGTTTTTTTTTCTTTGTGTTAGCTAGTGGTGGCAGTTGGGCTTATACTAGCAGCAAAGCTTAGCTGCACTGCTGATGTGATCAGCGGGCAGAATAGCCACACTTTGAGAGCCTGTCTCTGGACTTAGAGCGCTAACTCCTCCATCCTCTCTTTCTGAACCTCCACCATTGATTTGGCTATTTCGCAGTGGATGGGACAGCTGGTGCAGGATGCCAACTTGTTCAACTGGGAGGCAGAGTTACCCAAACAGAGGCCTCGGCAGTGGCAAATTCCCAGGCTGGAAGGCATTGCCAGCCCAGGGAGCACTTTCCCAGCAGAAAAGCCCTGCTTAGCACAGTGTGGCCTTATGGGTAGGGCCCAGCAGCAGATGACAGCATGACAGTAGCCTGTCCATACTTTGAATTAGATCACAGCATCTGGGAACAGATACAGAGGTGCCTCTATTGCCAGCCGGAAAGAAGTGCTTACACGCCTTACAGCCTGACTGATTTTGGAAGCTGTTAGATAACTTTTACCTTTCAAAATAAGACTACCTAGAGAAATACCTGGCCCAGCCTGCTGGCATCTCTTCCAGCCTTTACTGACCCACAACATAGGGTCAGCTGACGGCCCCCCAGTGCCTCCATAAGTAGGGCCATATCTTTGACAATCATGAGGTGGAGCCTGCTATCCCAGAGATTCCACTGGGCCCAGTCACTGGGGTACATAGAGGTGACTGGTGATCAACTTTCTTCTCAGACTGCAACTCACAACCTGATAAGGCAACACCAGAGAAACTAAACAACCTGTAGATGCCCCAAAAGCAGCAAACCCTGGCCAAACACTTAAAGAAAACCCATCCATGGCTCCAGAAAATGTCCAAAAGAAAGAACGAAAGAACTTCCCGGATGAAGAAGCCTGTCTGAAACTTTTGGAGGTCAAGTACAAAGGAAGTATATATAGAGCCCTCTTAGACATTATACAACATGCAGCACAGCAAAATGAAAAATTAAGCAAGCTGTTTGATCTGATGGAACACCAGCATTCTGAAGTCCAACAGATCAATAACAAAATTAAAGAATCAGAAAATTCAACTTCAAGCCAAGAGAACAGAATTGAGTAACTGCAAAATAGACTTTCTGACTTCGAAGACAGAGCTACTGACACGAACACTTATGAGGACAAGTGAGAGAAAAGAAACAAGAAAAAATGAAGAAGCATTAAGAAACATGTGGGACTCTATCAAGAGGAACAATCTATGATTAACTGGAGTTCCTGAACAGGAAGGGACACCTGAAAACACAGAGTGTTGTTGTTGAGTTGCCGACAGAAAACTTCCCTGAAATTATGAAAGAAGAGAATATAGATATCAAAGATGCATATCAAATAGCATACAGTGTAGACCCCCAAAAGAAAGACACCAAGACATATTTTAATCAAGCTTAGCAAAATGAAACAGAAGCAGAGACTCTTAAGGCAGCAAGACACAAAGCTAACATTCAGAGGGAAGCCCTGTAGGCTTTCATGTGACTTCTCAGAAGAAACGATGTTGGCATAGAGGCAGTAGGATGGCACATTCAAAGCCATGATGGTGAAAAACTTCCAACCAAGAATTATATATCCTCAAAAACTGTCTTTCAAATATGAAAATGAAAACATTCACAGATAAACAGAAACTCAGAGACTTTGTGAAAACCAAACAAAACCTACAAGAAATACTGAAAGAAGCTTTTTGCTTAGAAAAACAAAACCATTAAATGTATATTTAAGGTAAGGATGCAGGACACAGCATCCAGAATTATACTAAGTTAAGGAAGTCACAGACTTAAAGCTACAATATTAAAACAAGGGACTCAGTGATCATATCATGAAAACTATGACACCATCACATTAAAAAGAGGGATACACTACAGTAGTTATAGCCATTTCAGATGGAGAGGAAGTTAAAGAGTTATGCAGTAATTAAAATTGGGTTTAATCTTAATATGTTAAGAGGAATAATAGGTGTACCATAAGCAGATTAACAATGCAACATCTCAGAACAAGAAATGCAATACAGGAGTCTCAACAAACACAAAACCAACACTGAAAATTCAATCCATAAAGAAGAATGACCCAGAACAGAATATTAAGAGCAATATAGGAAACATGAACATAAAAATAATGAGATCAAAATGATGGCACCAAGCACATACCTATCAATAATTACACTGAATGTAAATGAAGTGAACACTCCAGTAAAGAGACAACAAGTGACATCCTGGATCAAAAGACACAACCTGTGCATATGTAGCTTACAAGAAACACACCTTAAACTCAAAGATATGAACACACTGAAAATTAAAGGATGGAATAATATATACCAAGCTAACAACATGCAAAGAAGAGTAGGTGTAGCAATACTAATCTCAGATAAAATAGATTTTAATGTAAAATCCACTATCGTGGACAAGAATGGTCACTATTGCTGAAAGGTTCAGTACCCAAGCAGAGCTTAATGATATTAAATATTTATGCACCCAATACCACAGCATCTAAATACATTGATACAAACTCTGACAACACTGAAAATGAGATAGATCATTACAAAATAATACTTGGAGACTTCAACACTCAGAAAAAAGCTCAGTATAGATACAGATCTTGACCTTATCGACAGCCAACTTGACCTTATCGACATATACAGATCTTTTCACCCATCAACGGATAAGTATACATTTTTACCAAATACATATGGAATGTTCTCCAGAATAGATCATGTGTTAGGTAATAAAAACAATTTTCTATAGAATCCGAACTGTTGATTTACTGCAAAGTATCTTCTGAGACCACAGAGCCATAAAAGTTGAAATCAATAGCAAAAAAATCATAGGTAGAAATTCAAACTTATGGAAACTGAACAACCCTTTGCTCAGAAAGCCTTGGCTTATAGAAGAAATCAATGACAAAATAAAGAAACTTATGGAATCAAATGAGAATGAAAACACATCCTACCAGAATCTATGGGATACAGTGGAAGTGGTGCTCAGAGGTCAATTTCTCTCTATAACTGCACACATCAGGAAAGAAGAAAGAGCCCAAATTAAAGAATTAACCTTACAGCTTGAACAAGTAGAAAGAGAGCAACAGAGGAACCCCTCAGGCACTAGAAGAAAACAGATTATAAAGATTAGAGCAGAACTAAGTGAATTAGAGAATAGAAAAACAACTGAAAAAATTAACAAAACCAAAAGCTGGTTCTTTGAAAAGATCAACAAAACTGATAAACCATTGGCTAAACTTACAAAAGAAAAACAGCAGAAGATACAAACAGCCTGATTAAGAATTGAGATGGGAGATGTTACAACAGACCAAGCTGAAATCAAAAATATCATAACAGAATACTATGAAAGGCTATACTCTAACAGCTTTGAAAACCTAGGGGAAATGGACAAATTTCTAGATTCATGTCACCCACCAAGATTATCACAAGGAAAAGTAGATCAACTTAATAAATCTATCACAAAGGAAGAGATTGAAAAAGTCATCAAAAATCTATCAATTTTCAACTTGGGACCAGAAGAACCAGATGGTACCCGGCCACCACCAGTGATAGCCGCGATGGAGCTCACTAAGTTGAGTCTCACTGGCAACACAAGAATAAAAAGGGGTGCACCCTGAGATCTCCACTAAAAGACCTCAATTGATGGTCTAGCGGTTTCGGGGTCCCCCTGGGAGCATGGCACCTGGTCCTGATGCTGCCCTTGCCCATAAATCATAATGAAGGTCCACTCTTTGGACACGAATGGATTGGATTTGGTGATGCAGAGTGACCATATGTTGGATGCTGTTTATGTTTCTATGCATCTATAGCATATCACCCTGCTGACTTCTGGCTGGAGGAAGGAGAGTGGGTGGAGAGAAGGGAAAAGGAGACTGTTGGGAGGATGAGACATGTATGGAGCAGAGAAGAATAGTGTGCTGTCACTGGGCAGGGACAGCAGTGGAAGCTGCATATAGGTGGGCATGTAAATTTATATGGCAATGTACATTTTCACTCAGTCATAATAAAAAAAAGAACCTCTTAAGCAAGCATCAGATATATTCTGCCTTGTAAATAGCTTCTATTAATAGTCAACCAATGGAGACACATCAGTATATACTGCCTGTAACACTTTGCTATTACCTGCTGTGATCTGATTGCGGAGGTTGTGTATAACTTGGCTGGGCCATGATTCTTAATGATCTAGCAATTATGGTATAGCTTGTCAGCTGTATACTGATGCACTCACCTCCTTGATGAGATCTGATGTACTGTGATCAACTCTATGAAAGGACATGCTCTAAGTAGTCAATCAGTTGTAGGGTAGTTTCCATGGGGGTGTGACCTGCATCCAATATATATGAACTTTCTGGAAAGGCTCATTGGCTTTTTCTTCCACTCTGATCTTGCATTCATTTCCTCAGCATCTGACCGCCAGTTTTTGAGACTCAGGCAAGCAGCCTGCATCTTATCTGCTGATCTTGGATCTGTCACACTTGGCAGCAGTGAGCCAGCAGCCTGACCTCTGACCTGTGGATCTTGGGTTTGTCAGACCCTCCGGCTATGTCAGTGACAAGAAGCCTGTAGCTGGATACCTGACAGCTGACGCAGGGTCTTGGGACTTGCTAGTCTCCATAACTATATGATCCGTTTCCTTATCATCAGTTTCTCTCTCTCTGTGTGTGTATTTTTATACATAAATAAACATACACGTTTCACTGGTAGAAAAGAAAAAAAATCTATCAATCAAAAAAAGTTCTGGTCCAAATAGCTTCACTGGAGAATTCTACCAAACTTTTAGCAAAGAGTTAACTACAATACTTTAGAGGCTATTTCACACCATAGAAAGGGATGGAATACTCCCAAATTCATTCTATGAAGCCAGCATAACCCTGATACTGAAGCCAGGGAAAGATCCCACCAAAAAAAAAAAAAAAAAAAAATTGCAGACTAGTATCACTCATGAACCTAGATGCAAAAATCTTCAATAAAATTCTAGCTGATAGAATTCAACAGCACATAAAAAAATTCATCACAATCAAGTTCTGTCATTCCAGGGATGCAAGGCTGGCTCAACATCGGAAAAACAACTCATGTAATCAACCACATAAATAACACAAAAGATAAGAATCACCTGATTTTGTCAATTGATGCAGAAAAGGCATTTGACAAAGCCCAACACCCATTCATGCTAAAAACTCAGCAAAACAGAAATAGAGGGGAAATTCCTCAATGCAATCAATAGCATCTATGCAAAGCCAACTGCCTTCATCATCCAGAATGGTGAAAGACTGAAAGAATTCCCTTTGAGAACAAGAACTAGAAAAGGATGCCCACTCTCACTACTTCTATTCAACGCTGCACTAGAAGTTGTAGCCAGAGCAATTAGACAAGACAAAAAAAGGGGGGCGGGCTTCTGTATCAGCAACAAAGAAGTAAAAATCTCACTATTTGCAGATGATATGATGGTTTATACAGAGAATCCAAAGGAATCCATAAGTAAACTACCAGAACTAACAAAAGAGTGCAGCAAAGTATAGAGATACAAGATAAATGTAAGTAGATTAGTAGAATTCCTTTATACAAACAAAGAGATCATCAAAGAAGAAATCAATACCATTTACTGTAACCCTGGAGAAGATAAAATACCTAGGAATAGATCTAACTAGAGAAATAAGAGACCTATACAGAGAACTACAGACTTTACTGCAAGAAACCAAAAAAGACTGACAAAGTTGGAGAAACCTACCCTGCTCGTGGATAGGAAAACTTAACTTTGTGAAGATGTCTATTTTGCCTAAAGTAATCTACTTATACAATGCAATCCCAATACAAATTCCAGGGACATTTTTTATTGAGATGGAGAAACAGATCACCAACTTTGTTTGGAAAGGGAAGAAACCTCAGTTTAGTAAAGCACTACTGAAGAAGAGGAACACAATGGGAGGCCTCACACTACCTGACCTCAGAACCTATTACACTACCATAGTCAAAACAGCCTGGTTCTGGTACAAAAAGAGACATATAGACCAATGGAATAGACTGGAGACCTCAGAGATGCCACCATCCTCTTATGAACAGTTGATATTCAACAAAGGCTCTAGGGTTGTCAACTGGGGCAAAAACAGTCTCTTTAACAAATGGTGGTGGCAAAATTGGATATTAATCTGTAAAAACTTGAAATAAGACCCTTATCTCACACCTTACACAAAAACCTAACTCAAATTGGATCGAAGACCTAAATACCAAACCTAAAACAATAAAGCTCATGCAAGAAAAACCAGGATCAATAATGGAAGTTTTAGTACACAATTTAGACAGACTTTAAAATCTGACAAAGCATGATCAACAGAAGAGAAAATATGTAAGTGGGAATTACTAAGAATCAAACACTTTTGCTCATCCAAGGACTTGATCAAAAAAGTTAAAGGACCACCTACAGAATGGGAAAAAATACCTGGCAACTACATGTTGGACTGTCGTCTGATCTCCATAATTTTCAAGGCACTACAAAATATCAACAAGAAAAAGGTAAATAACCTAATTAAGCGTTGGGCAGAAGAGATGGACAGACACTTCACCAAAGAGGGTATCCAGGCAGCCAAAAGACACATGTGGAAATGCTCATGATCATTAGCTATTAGAGAATCCATATCAAAACTATAATGAGATACAAATGCTGGAGAGGCTGTCAAGAGATCGGAACTCTCCTACACTGCTGGTGGGATTGCAAAATGGTACCATCTCTTTGGAAAGCAATTCAGTGCTTCCTTAAAAAGCTGGAAATAGATATACCATTTGATTCAGTGATCTCATTGCTGAGAATATATACACAGAAACAAAGGCTGTTACATGAACTGATACATGCACACGAAGTCTACTGCAGCACAATCCACGGTAGCAAAAAGATGGAATCAATTTAGATGCCCCTCAATTGACAAATAGATAAACAAACTATGGTACATACACTCAATGGAACACTATGCAATGAAAAAGAACAATGATAATTTTAAGAAGCATCTTAAAACCTGGCTTCAATTGGAAGACATTATGCTGGGTGAAATCAGTCAGAGGCAAAAGGACAAATATTTGTGAGACCCCTGCTATAAGGACTTCAAAAGAGACTTATGTACAAATGAAGACTCTTTGACAGCTACAAAGGTGAGGAGGGAAGGAGAGGGTTGGTCACAGATTAGAAAGCTGGCAGAGATTTGCGTAGGTGAAAGCAGTGACAGCACATAGTAGAAAGTAGATCAACTTAACTGGACTTCACCATAAACTGTAAACTCGTCTAATCTTAACCCACTATTGCAAGGATAGCGTAGCAGGAGTGGAGTCTGGGGACCATGGTTTCGGAGGACATCGGGGCCAGTCGGCATAATTAGCCTATTGCTAAGAGAGTCTTCTGCACCCCATATTGGTGAGTGGCTGGATCTTAGGAGCTAGCTGACTGCTGTCTGAAGTATACCAGATGGCCCCAGCTCATCGGGGCAGATGATCACCAAGAACAGCAGGGACATGGGGAAGGGAGAGCCTGGGAGACAGGGGAACCCATATGGTGGGAGACTGCGTCAGCATGTGACTGGAGGAGCCCAATGGTGCCCAGCTGCCACCAGGGACAGCTGTGATGGGACGCACAGGGTTGGATCCCTGTGGCATCACAGAATGGCGAGGAGTGCAGCTCAGGAACTTTCCTGGCAACCGCAGTTGATGGTCTGGCAGCTTGGGGGGTCCCCTGGGAGCATGGCTTCTGGACCTGTTGCTGCCCTTGTCCAGAGAATACTGCTGGGGTCAGCTCTTTAGACAAGGTTGGATTTGACTTGGGGACACAGTGTGACACCATGTTGGGTGTGTACTTTGTGGTTCTGGGCATTTGTGGGATGCTGTCCTACTGGTCTCTTTTGGGGGGACAGAGTGGAGAAGGGGGACAGGAGACTGTTGGGAGGATGCAACCAGTGTAGAATGATGGGGAGGAGTGTGCTGTCACTAGTGGGGAGGGCAGGGACACTGCAGATGGGGGACATGCAAATGTAATTTAGATTGTGTGCTTTCACTTAATCACAGTGAAAAAAAAATAATGAAGGTACTTTCACTAGATATTTGAGAAAAGCTTCCAACACAAAGTCTAGAGACAAAGCAAACAAAACATAGAAGAGGAAAATGAGAAAACACAGTGAACAGAAGAGAAGTTCAGAAGCTCTCATTAAGAGCCTTCTGGAGAGTGCCTCTGCCAGGTAACAGGAAAGATTTGCTCAGAAAAAGGAAGTTTAGGAGAATGAGGACATGTTCTGTGGCACTGTACATATGAAAGCCAAAAATTTTTAAATCATGATAGCAGAGTTGGAAGAAAAAGTTGAGAAAAATTTCTGAGATATAAAGATGTATTTTTTCAGGGGTAAAAGAAGGGAAAATCAGGAAATTATTTGCATAAGCCCTGAGTCTCATAAATAGACAGCATGCAGAAAGCAGCGGTTCTCCTTCGTCGCTGTCCTTTCTGACTTGCAGCGACCCCCAACCCCATGCGTGTGGAGGAGCTGCTCCAGAGGGTTTTCAAGGATGCGACCTTTCTGCAGCAGACTGTCCGGCCTTTCTTTTGAGGCGCCTCCTGGTGGGTTCCGACTGATTTCGTGCAGCTGGTAGTTGACCACGCGATCTGCACCACTCAGGGACCCCTGGGAAAAAGGGGAAGGTGAGAGTGATGCACCAAAGACCACAGCCACACAAGTGTTGTCAGAGTGGAAGCCCACAAGTTCCTAGGTGGCCAGGTCTCCTTAGCACTCAGAGGAAGGGATACAGAAGCCCCAGGGGGCACCCGCTCTGACGCAGAAAACTCAGCTAATAAGAGGGCTCTAAAGGCCTTTGGAGACGAGATGAGAATGGCTCCATACCAACAGATCAGTCTCACAGGATGGCTCCGTGGCAACACGGCGGCTGGAAGCAAATGCCCACAGAATTCTTCAGGAAAATATTCCTTGCCAGCCTCCTGTTCAGGACTCGATGGTGCTCCCACAACAGCGTGCTCGTGTCCCACCCCCAGTGGCTGTGAACGTGGCCCTGTTTAGAAGTAGGGTCTCTGACAGTGTTACTAGGTAGCAGTCAGGCCTACTGGGTGGGGGAGCCTTGGTGGTGCAGCGGGTGTGCCCTGGGCTGCTAACCGAAAGCTGGGTGGTTTGAACTACCAGCCCCCCCCCCAGGAAGAAGGTGCAGCAGGTTTTCTGTCAGGAGTACAGCCTTGGGAACCTGTGAGGTAGTTCTTCTCTGTCCTGTAGGGTCGCTGTGAGTCGAGATTAATGGTGTTGGGGGGACCTAATCCACCCCAGTGGATTAGGACACAGAGGGACAGAGGGACAGAGGCGCAGAGTCCGTGGCCTGGCTCTCACCCTGGCCCCACTGTCTGTGGTCAGCACTCCTGTTTCACTTGCTCACCCACCCTCTACACCCCATGTCCCTCTGGCTCTTGCCCGTGTCAGTGGGACACCATCAGCTTCTCCAGAGAGTCCAAGAACTGGGGTGCCATGGGGTGGCCACCCCTTTTCTGAGCTGCAGAGTTCCATGGGTTCCACTGAGGGAAGGCCCCAGCCAAAGACAGCAGGACTGGTGCACCCTGCTTGTGGGAGATCTGAGGAGGGTGCTGGCTGGGAGCCTGGAAATGAAGCTTCAGGGTCACGGAGAGGAGTCCCTGCTCTGCCCTCCCAGTTTGTGCCCCCCCCGCAACACACACACACACACAGCGGGCCACTTAACAACTCTGGGCTTCAGCCTTCTCATCTACAGAATGGGCCTCCCACTGAAGTCTGTGAAGAGGAGACGCTGCAATATGTGTATGGCCACCAACTGCCCCCATGGGAAGGACTGAGGAAAGAGTGGCTACCTTTCCGTGTCCTCTCCTTGCAGATGCTGCCCCAGGGGACATGTGGAGACACTTTGGTTCTCACAAAAGGGGAAAGGGCATTCTACTGGCATCTGCCACTGCGCCTCAGGGCTGCAGAGGCCAGGTTCGTATTCGTTTCTCATGGGGCTGTAACAAGTTCCCATACTCATGGCGGCTTAACTGTGAGAAGCCACCTAAGATACTCTATTGGTCTCACCCTTTGGGAGCAAGCAGGAAGGAAGAAAAATAAAGACAGAAGGGCAAGATTCGTCCCAAGGACTAACAGGCCACAGCTGTCACAGCCCCCACCTGACTGAGCCAGCACAGCTAGACGGTGCCAGGCCACCACTGCTGATGGCTCTGACAGGGACAAGAGAGGGTCCCAGACAGGGCTGCGGAAAAATGTAGAGGAAAATTCTAACTCACAGAAAAAGACCAGACTTACTAGCTTGGCAGAGACTGGAGAAATCACGAGAACATGGCCCCTGGACTCCCTCTTAGTAGTGAAGTCACTCCTGGGGTTTACCCTTTAGCCAAAGATGAGACAGGCCCATAAAAGAAAAAGGAGATTAAAGGAGCACACCAGCCCAGGGGCAAGGACTGAAAGGCAGGAGTGGACAGGAAGGCCGGTAATAGGGACAGAGAAAGTGATGATACGTTGCAGAGTTTTATCCAGCATCACAAAACAGTGTGTGTGCTCACCGTTTAGTGAGAAGCTAGTTCCTTCTCCAAACCTTCACCTCAAGTACATTTTAAAAACAGCAACACAACAACAGAACATGTTGGCCTAAAACGACGTGGATGTATTCTCCTCAAGCTCTGGAGGTCAGAAGTTGCAGATGGGGCCTTACGGTGCTGTAGTCAGGGTTGGCAGGGCTGCTTCCTTCTGGAGGCTCCAGGAAGAATCTATTCCTGGCTTTTTCTAGCTTCTAGAGCCTCTGGTTCCTTAGTTCAAAGCCCCTTCCTCCGCAGTCACAGCTGAAACACCCTGTCTTCCAGCCCTTCTTCCCATCTCAGCCTCTCTCTGTCTCTGGCCCCCTGCCACCCTCTCGGGGGACCCTGTGATTACATGGGGCCTTTCCGGACAGCCCAAGCGGATGGCCCCGTCTCAAGAGCTCTAACCACACTGCAAAGTGTTTTGCTTCACGGGGTGCTCATAGGTTCTGGGGATCAGGACCAGTCCACCTTGGGAGAGCTGTGATTGAAGCCCACCATACCACTGAGCACCCCGCGAAGCACAGGACAGGCCCCACAGCAGAGAACCAGCCAGCTTGTCCGCGGTGCTGAGGTGGGGTGGTGAGCCGCAGGTGACGTTATTGTTGTTAATATCACGGAAATAAAAGAATAACAGGGCCAGCATGGTAGCCTCAGATCCATTCACAGCCTTGGGCTGAGCGCCCCCTGCCTGCCACTTGCAAACCTGCAGGTCAGGAGCTTGGACTGAAGTGAGAGTCAGTGGAGCCCAACCATCCCCTCCCCAGACAGGTAGCCAGACACATATTTTCCCCCATGGCTCCGGGGGCAGGTGCGCAGCTTCCTAAGCCCAGGTTATAGGTCCTGTGCTGCTAGCTGATACCAACCGCCCCCCCCAAAAAACCATGCCCAGTGCCGTCGAGTGGATCCCAACTCATGGTGACCCTACATAACAGAGTACAACTGCCCCATAAAGTTTCCAGGGAGCACATGGTGCATTTGAACTGCCGACGTGTTGGTTAGCAGCTGTAGCACTTAACTACTATGCCACCAGGCTTTCCACAAAACAGGGCAGAGGATGGTGTTGCGGGTGGGTGGCGGCAATCCCAGCTTTACAAGGGCAAGTTTCCATCTGTGGGAAAACCTCCCGCGACCTGCCCTCCCCTCAAGTCTCTGCTCGGCTCCTGCAGTCCCAAGGACCTCAGCTGCGGCTTCCCAAGCTAAGCCCACTGCAGGAGAGGCGATTATTGGGTCCTACATCCAGCGCACTTAATCCTCCCAGCAACACCATTAATAAAAGGATTATTCCCCCCCCCCCCCCCACTTCCCATGGTGAGAAAACTGAGACACAGAGAGGGTGAGCTAGTGCCCCAAGACCACACAGCAGTAAACAGCCTGCTAGGATTAAGCCCAGGGCAGGAAGTGGGTGTTTTCCCTCCTGTGGGTGTGGAAGTAGACTTCTGTACGGGGCAAGGGAAGTGCCTGTCACCCTCACTGTGCTCCTGCTGTCGTCACCGCCAGTGTCACAGGACAGCACACATGATCTAATCCGATGTAGTTAAATGACACCCAGTGCCTCAGCCCCCTCCGTAAGCCCCTGGCCCCCTCTGCAGTGGAGGAGAACAGGCCAGTGGTTCTGGAGTTCGCCCCAGCCCAACAGCTGGTGGGCTGCATTTGCTGCTATGGGGGCCTGTGAGTTCCCCTCGCTCCATGCCTCTTGGGCCTTGTTCAGTGACGGAGGATGGTCCTTTCCGAGGGCTGACCACAGCAGGCTGGAGCAGGGGCTTCACAGGGGCTTCAGCTCTTTAACCTGACAACATTCCTACAAAATGAACAAACTGAGAGTTTTCCCATTTCACAGAGGAGGAAACTGAGGCCTCATCAGAGCTCCCGAGATGCCAGGAGGGGTGGGCTCAGTCCCCAGGGACACATGCTTGCTCCAAATGCGACTCTGTGGAAACCCCATCTCCATAAGGCACCCAGGGCTTGGAAGCTTCATTATTCCCCAAGAGCAGCAACATCCCCAGACTGAGTGGAAAACCCATTCTACTCCTAGACATGTAGCTTAAGCGGCACTGTGAGCCCCGGTCACCGTCCAGCCACACCCAGGGCATGTGGCTGGTCACACAGTCTCTAAGAGCTCCATGATCTAAAGATACGCCAACAGCAAACCCAGCAGGTTGTAAAAGTCTGCCAGGAGTCTGATTAGTGCTTTTCAAATTAAAAAAATAACTAACTCAGCAGGAACGGATGATCACCAAGGACCAAAATGACACGGGGTAAAGAGAACCCAGAGGACAGAGAGACTCGCATGAGAGGGTGTCTACATCAGCTTGTGACTGGAAGAACTGGATGATGCCGGCCTGAGTCTCACTGGCAACGCAAGAATAACGAGGCGTGCACCCAGAGATCTCCACTAAAAGACCATAATTGATGGTCCAGGGGCCTCGGGGTTCCCCTGGGAGCGTGGCTGCCGGTCCTGATGCTGCTGCTGTTCATAAATCATAATGAAGGTCAGTGCCTTGGACAGCAGTGGATTGGACTTGGCGACGCAGAGTGATCGTATCTTGTGGACACTTTATGGTTCTATGCATCTATAGGATGTCATCCTGCAGACCTCTTACTGGAGGAAGAGGTGTGGGTAGAGAGGAGGGGACAGGAGACTGTTGGGAGGATAGGACATGTATGGAGCGGAGCGGAAGAGTGTGCTGTCGCCAGGCAGGGAGAGCAGTGGGGGCTGCATATAGGTGAGCAAGCAAATTTATATGGGAATGTACATTTTCATTCAATCATAATAATAATAAAAAAAATAATCTAGGCTTGTGAAAAAAAAGGTCTAAAAGGAAATCCAAAGATTGGCTCTCGTGTGTGGACTTCCAGGTGACTGGCAGTGGGCTTGGGTTTTCTTTCAGCCTTAAAGTGGGTTTTCTATTTTATCTTCAAGGTGTACATATTAATTGGGAAACTACAAACACCTACAAAAATGACCCGCAAGGCCACCCGCAAGGCCTCCCGCTCCCCTGACCCCCTGGACCCTGCAGACGCTGACCTGGGCCGAAGAGGCTGCAGTGACCGCTCTGACCACCAGGTGGCGACACCGATCTTTCTTTTGGAGCAGAGCCCACACTTGGCGTTCTCGAGGCCCTGGGGCAGCGGGGTCAGGGGATCACAGTCCTCCGCCAGAGGTCAGGCGGAATTCACCAGGAGCCCAATAGCTAAGGGTGGTCCCCAAGGTCCCTGGAACATCTGATGCAGGGAGCCTCCCTTACCCTTCATCCCATCTCTGTGGACACCTGCCCCCCGAGTTTGGTAGTTTCTCTGCAGAGCATGGGTGGCCACTCTGGACATATGTCCCAGCAGTGTGTTCTCAAAGTGACCTTTGGGTCCTCTTGGGTCCACCCCAACAGGAGCCATAAGGTCCGTATTTCCTGGGCCCTTCCCCAGGCGTCTCTGAGCCCAGATTCTCCTGATTATGCCCTGCTCACCCTGGGTCATACAGCAGCCCTGGTAACTCTTGTCTCTGGCTGCCTGTCTCTCTCTCTCTGTCTCTGGGTCTCTCTTTGTGTCTGATTTCCTCCCAGTGTATTTCTCTGACTCCTTCTCTCTGTCTGCCTCCTTCTTGCCAACCCCTCCTATACAATGATAATTTGAGTAGTCCAGAAAATTCCCAAAGATCCAAGGGTCTGCATAGGCAGATTCCCAGGCTGGGGCTCTGCAGATTTCAACACAGCAGGTCTGGATGAGCCCTAGGAATCTGCATTTCGTGTAATCCCCATTAGAGCCTCCCCTGCTGAAAATGCTGTGCTTGGAATCAATCCTTAACCCTCTCCACCCTTGGACTTCATATACTGACCTCCTCTCAGCTCCCATCCATGAATTTACTCGTCTTACCACCCCAGGGCCTTTGCACATGCTCTGCCTCTGCCTTACCCTCCCTGTCTCTTCTGACTTCTCTGCAGGGTCTCAGTTCAAATATCTACTCTTCAGAGGGGACCTCCCTGTCACCTCTGTTGAGCCATTTTATCCTAAGCACCCAGAATCATCAGTGATTATTTTAGTTCCTTCTTCCTTCAATTCTTGTGACTCCACCTCTGCTACACTGTCAGCCCCACCAGCGGAGGGACCTCGCTGGGCTGCTTCCCTATGGCCTCACCAGCGCTGCAACAGTGTGTGGCCTCCAGTGACAAACAACAGCTGTCATCTAATCCGGGGCTCCCCGTGTGTCAGGCTAGAGCTGAGTTCTGTAAGGTGTTCCATGGCTGACTTTTCATAAGGAGATCACCAGGCCTTTCTTAAACGGCACCTGTGGTGGCCTTGAACTTTCAACATTTTGGTTGTCAGCTGAGCTTGTCAACTGTTTACACCGGCTGAGGACTCCTGGTTCACAGCAGGGAGGCAATATACATTTTCTGATTGAGGGAATGAGGAAATGAATTAACTCCTCCCGGTATAAATGGGGTGGGCTGGGGCATGGGAGGGTGTTGGAAACCTGGGAGATTAACCTGTCATTCAAGGTCTTCCAAGGTCGGTGCTACCCACCTGTCTTCCCTCCAAGGCTGATGGCTCCAGTCGGGGACGTCTTGGCCCCCGTCTTTGCTCAGGGAGTACCCTCCACCTGGAAGGCCCTCCGCCTCCCGCGACTCTCTCTGTGAAGACCCCGCCCCACCTCCACCTCTACAAAAGAGCCTTCTGGAGTCCCTCCAAGGGAAGCCTCATCTCTCTGTCCTGAAAATTCTACTTACACTTTGCAGTTCTGCATGTCCAGCCCAGGCATTTGCTCTCCTCAAAGGGGTCTTTTCTGCCTGCAGACAGCAGTCCTGGGCCTCAGCTGTGCACTAACAGGGCTGTGGGGTAAACTGAGGCCACCAGTCTACCTTGTCCCAAGGGCATGGGCTTGTCACCAGACATGCCTCAGAGGGGCTGAATGGCTGGGCTCAAACTTCACCCTTAAGCTGTGTGGCCTTGAACAGGTGAGCACCCTCTCTGTGCCAGTTTCATCTGCAAGGACCTTTCAGGTCTTGTGGTAAAAGGGCCCAGTGACAGTTGTGCAGCTGCAGGAACACCTGGCTTTGCAACCCTGCCCTGCATCTGCCTGCAGTGTGCCCTCTATGCCTTGGATTCCTCAGCTGTAAGGGGGGGAGGGTCGTCATCATTGTGACCCGTCATCTGAGGAGAAGGAAGAGTTGTATTCGGTTTGGGTCTCTGTTCTTCCATCATCCCAGACCCGCAAAGACAGTGACTGAGCCTCTCTTTGCTGTGCTCTCATCCCAGGGCCCCAGCATACCTCTGCCCCCCCTCTGGGGGACCCTGTGGACCCTGGACCATGACTGGAATTCGAATCCTGCTGACCAGTTGGGGACTTTGAACTGGGACCTCATCTGGGCTGAGTGTTTACGGGGACCAGGCCTGGGTGCATGTGCTGAGGTCAGTGGTCCATGTCCTCATGGAATGACCAGGTTAAGCATTGATTTTTCCAGCCAGTTCTGGCTCAGGATAGGGGGCATCCAAGAGAACTGTGGTCGCAGAGCATCAAGGACTTTACACCTAAGGTTGGGGTGTGGATAAGCAGTGACCATGACTCCCTATCTTGCCCCTTGCTGTGCCCAGGCAAAACATATTTCTGTCCTTGATCCCAAACTTCAGTTCCTGCCCCCATGCCCACACATATGAAACAGCACCACACTCTTAATTACCCCTGTTCCTCCACCCAGTGAGGAAGGAGGGCCCTCCCTGGAGGTCCAAGTAGGGGCCCCTGGGGATGGGGGTATCTTAGAGGGCAGGAATCCAGCCTCCTGAGTCCTTGGGTCTCTCTAACCCACTACCTAGAGCTAGGCCCCTGGGAGTCCCTATGGCCAGAGCACCAGCTTCTTCCCCAGAGCACAAGTGGAACCCCTGCTCAGCTCTGCCCAAAGGGGCTCAAGTCGGAGCTCGCTCGTTCATCTCCCCAAATCCGCTGTCTCCTTCCCCTCTCAGATCTGCCCGATAGGTTCAGCCACACCCATCTTCTAAAAGGAAGTCTGCTGTGGCCTCCTTCCTCCTCTCCAGCCTCACCTACCCAAGCATTAAAACCCCCAACTCACAAACCCCTATAGGGTTTCCAAGTTGCAGCTGGTGGATTTGAACTGCCGACCTTCTTGTTAGCAGCTGAGCTCTTAACCACTGTGCCACCAGGGTTTCCTGGAAATGCAGCTGGGGTCCTGTCATACCTTCATCCCAACCCTTGGTGGGCCCCTAGTGCTTGCAGGGTCCCAGGCCACCCTGCCCCTGCTCCCCTGCTCCCCACCCCAACCCTGCCCCAGGACACAGCCACCCCCTTCCAGCTCTGTGGATACTTGGGCCTCACCCTTGCCTCTGAGCCTCTGAGTAATGCTGTTCCCTCTTCCTGGGACACCCTTCCACCTCTTCTTGGCCTGGGCCTTCTCACCTCCAGGCCTCTTCTGGCGGGGAGCCAGGCATCTGCACAGTACGTGGCCCCTTCCCCTCTGACAACAGCTCCATTCCCCACGAAGGCACCACCTTTGTGCCACGTGCCCCCATGACAGAGCTACTGGAACCTGGAAGGGACACATTTGGCCCAATCCCTGAAAATCTAGGATTGAGATGTATCTGTTAATTGGTCTCTGTTGGAGCCTGCTCTTGGACAGTCAGTGGAGTTTAGATATAGCCAGGACATAAACCTGGAGTGGCAGAAGTCCAGGGTACCCCATAAAACAGGAGAGAAGATCAGAGCTGCAGAGAAGAGGAACAGAGACCCCTGTCATGAGGCCACATCAATGGGCCCAGCTACAGCCTGACTTGGTCCCCACCCGGGCTGGAGGGGGCTCTACCTGTCACCCGCCCTACCTCTCAGTGAAGTCCCCTCTATTTTACCCCTGTCCCAGTCTCATTCCCAGCCACAGGTGTCCCCTGGGATCTGCATGTCCCCAAGAGCCCCTCAACCACCCCACACACGGCATCAGGGGAAATTGGCTATCGGACTGGGGTTGCTGGGGGTGGGGCATGTCTGTTTTCCATCTCCAGTCCATGTAGTTCCCACATAGCCTCGCGCACAGACCCTGGTGCCAGAGGCTGTGGTTAGATCTTGCCCGGCGTGTCCACCCCACTGGGTACCCAGCAGATGTAGAGCAAACCAGCCGCCTGCGGAGGACACCAAAGAAGCACCCACTCCGCCCACTGTAGGTCTGTCTTGGGGCTAACGCTGTGGTAGCACCAAGCCCTTTGTGCATGCAACCCCATCCCATCCCATCTTGGAAGGGGTGTGAGGAAGGAAGGGTTGTGGGGAAGGGGTGTGGAAAAGGAAGGGGTATGATCCAGGCCAAGCAGGAGTTGTCCCGAGGTGTCCTGGGTTCCCCTTGGCTATCTCCGGCACAGGGAACTCATTCCTTCCCCACGACCCCGCCCTCCCCTTTCCTTGCAGAAGTCACGAAACTCCCCTGTGCCCTGGAAAACTCACCCAGGCGTAGTCCTGCTAAACAGGCAATGATTAATGCAGCCGGCGGGGCTGGGGCTGTTGCTGGCACCTTCCAGTCCTCAGTCCCACTGTTTCCCAGCTCACTCTCCAGTGCTCAGGACTTCGGTAAAGAAAACAAAGGCCCTCGCAAAGCCCTCCCCAGAAGGCAGCAAAGGAGACACTGAGGTGGATGCGCTGCCACTTATCAGGACAACAAAAGTCCCCAGAGCTGGATGGCACCTAAGGGAGGGGCTGGCATTTTTCCTAAGCACGTGAGGTGCCACTCTCCCGTCTTTGTCCCAGGGTTGGTTTTGAACCTGGAGGCCTTTCTTGGGAGCTGCTGCTTGCCAGCAGGGAGCCCTGGGAGTCAGGGCTCATGGAGGCAGCACCGCCCCCCCAGACACCATGCCTACCACGGAGCTTCTCCCAAACTTCCCCCAGCCATGCCCGTGAGGACACAACTGTACCTGAAAGGGGGAGGAGACGTGGGCAGGGATGGCACGGGGCAGGAGAGGGCCTGCAATGAGCCTACTACGTGTAGCCTGTGCAGACAGCTCTGCACACAGTAGCAGGTTGAACCGCATCCCACCAGAAGATACGTGGGTACCTGTGGAAGTGACCTGACTGGAAACAGAGTCACTGCAGACACAGTTAGTTAACATGAGATCACCCCGGATTCAGGGTGGTCTAGGCCAGTGACTCCCCTGGTGGTGCAAACAGTTTGTGAGGGACTACTAACACGGGGGTTAGTGGTTCAAGCCCAGCCAGGGGCACTGTGGAAGAAAGCCCTGGCTAACTGCTTCCCTAAAGATCGTTGTGGTGGTGGTGATGGTTGCTGTTAGGTGTCATTAAGTCAATTCCGACTCAGCAGTCCAACGCACAGCAGAACAGAAAACCACCCTGTTCTGGGCCAATCCTCACAACCATTGCTATTTCAGCCCATTGTGGTGGCCACGGTGTCAACCCAGCCCCTCCCGGCTCCTCCTCTTTCTCCCTGACCCTCTGCCTTACTGAGCGTGATGTCCTGGCCCCTCCAAGTCCAAGTACAGGAGATGAAGTCTCGCTGTTCTAGCTTCTAAGAGCATCCTGGCTTTACTTCTTTGAAGACAGACGGATCCGCCTCGACGGCACTTGGCTGCTGTTCGTTTTTCTTTCATGATACATTCAATATTCTTCTCCAGCACCCTAATTGGGAGGCGTCGGTTCTCCTCGGGGCTTCCATACATCCATTTTTCCAGTTTTTGCATGCATGTGAGCTGCCTGAAAACACCGCGGCTTGGGTCAGGTGCGTTTTAGTCCTCCAAGTGACGTCTTTGCTTTAGAACACTTTAAGGAGATCTTTTGCAGCAGATTTGCCCAGGAGATCAAACAAGGAGTTGTTTGATTTCTTGACTGCTGCTTCCATGGGTGTTGATCGTGGATTCAAGTAAAACGAAGTCTTCAACAGTTTCAGTCTTTTCCCTGTTCAACATAATGTTGCTTGTTGGTTCATTTGTGAGGGATTCTGTTTTCCCTATGTTGAGGTGTGATCCATATGGAAGGCTGTGGTCTTTAATTTTCATTAGTCAGCGCTTCAAGTTCTCTTCATTTGCAATAAGCAAGGCTCTGCCATCTGGATAACGCAGGCTGTTAACGAGTCTTCCTCCAATCCTGACGGCACATTCTTCTTCATACAGTCCATCTTCTCAGATTATTTGCTTGGCATACAGGCTGAATAAATATGGTAAAAGGATACACCTCTGATGCACTTTTGCTGATCTTAACCACGCAGAATCTCCTTCTTCTGTTAGAACAGCTGCATCTTAGTCTATGTATAGTTTCCACATGACCACCGTTTAGTGTTCTGCAATTTACATGCTTCTCAGTGTTATCCATAATTTGTCATGATCCGCACAGTGGAATACATTTGCATAGTCGATAAAACACAGGTAAAGCTCTTTCCAGCATTCTCTGCTTTCAGTCATGAGCCCTCCGTCTTCAGCAACGATGTCCCTCACTCCCCATCCTCTTCTGAATCCAGCTTGAACTTCTGACAGTTCCCTGTTAATGTACTGCTGCAACTATTTTTTATGATCTTCAGCAAAATTTTACTTACGGAAAAAATTATTGTTCAGTAATTTCTGCATTCTGTTGGATCACTTTTCTTTGGAATGGGCACAGCTCAGGATCTCTTCCAGTCGGTTGGCCAGGGAGCTGTCTTCCAAATTTCTTGGCATAGACGAGTGAGCACCTTCGGTGTGGTGCCTGTTTGCCAAAACATCCCTGTTGGTGTTCTGTCAGTTCTTGGAGCCTTTTCCTGCCTTCAGTGCGGCCGGGACTTCTTCCTTCAACACCACTGGTTCTTGATCATGTGCTACGTCCTGAAACGGTGGACCAATTGTTTTCGGCAGAGTGACTCTGTGTATTCCTTTTATATTGTTTTGATGCTTCCTGCGTCTTTCAGTATTCTCTAGTAGAATCCTTCAGTATTGGAGCTGGCAGCTTGAAGGATGTCCGCAGTTCTTGCAGCCTGAGACACGTGGAGCACGTCCTATCTTTCTGGTTTTCGAGGTCCAGGTCTTTGCGCAGGTCATTATAATAGTTCACTTTGTCGTGAGCTGCCCTTTGAAATTCTGCTCTTTGGCTCTTTGACGTCATCATTTCTTCCACTCACTTTAGCTCCCTTGGTTTCATAGCAGGTTTCAGAGCCTCTTCTGACGTCCAGTTTGGTCTTTTCTTTCTCTCCTGATTTTTTAACGGCCCTTTGCTTTCTTCGTGTGTGGTGTCTTTGATGTCATCCCACAACTCATCTGGTTTTTGGTCACCAGCCTTTAACGCATCAAATCTATTCTTGAGTTAGTCCCTAGGTTCAGGTGGGATACACTCAAAGTCATATTTGGGGTTCTCATGGACTTGTTTTCATTTTCTTCAGCTTCCCCTTAAACTTGCATGTGAGCAATTGATGATCTGTTCCAGTCAGCTCCTGGCCTTGTTTGAGCTGATGACATTGAACTTTTCCATGCTCTCTTTCCACAGACTTGTCTATTTGATTCCTGTATTTTCTGCTTGGTGAGGTTAGTGTGTATAGTTGCAGTTTATGTTGTTAAAGAAAAAAAAAAAGGTATTTCTCAGGACCAAGTTGTTGGTCTTGCAAAATCCTATCATGCAGTCTCTGGCATCATTTCTAAGGCCATGTTTTCCAACTACAGATTGGAAAATTCTCTTTTGCTTCCAACTTTTGCATTCCCATCGATAGGAATTATCAATGCCTCTTGAATGCATGTTTGGTCAGTTGGAATGATAGCCATATTAACTGGTCTTCTTTGTAGGCATATGACTATTATCCTATCACGTCACAGCGTTGTACTTCAGGACAGATCTTGAAATGTTCTTTTTGACTAGCAATGCAACACCATTCCTCTTCAGTCTGGCATTGCTGCCGTAGTAGACCATGTGACTGATGAAAACTGGCCAATATCCGTTAATTTCAGCTCACTACTGCCTAGGATGGAAACCCTGACGACGCAGTGGTTAAGTCCTACATCTGCTAACCAAAGGGTCAGCAGTTCAAATCTGCCAGGCACCCCTTGGAAGCTCAATGGGGCAGTTCATCTCTTTCCTATAAGGTCGCTATGAGTCGAATCAGCTTGATGGCAGTGGTGGTGGGCAACGCCTAGGATAGTGATCTTTATGGACCCCAATTTCATTTTTGACAACTTCCTGTTTTCCTAGATTCATACCCATCAAAGATTGTAGTCAAGGAAATCCTACAGTGTAGCTTTACTCTGGAACAGAGGGGGTCACTGTCAGTAGGAATCTACTTGGCCACAAGAAGTTTGGGTTTTGTTTGTTTGTAGTGCAGTGTGTTAAGTACCCTTATACAAAGAGAACAAACACAGAGGCACAGAGGAAGGATGGTCGTGTGATGACAGAGGTAGGGATTGGAGGGACGTTGTCACATGCCAAGCAAGGAACAATCAGATGCTGAAAGAGGAAGGAAGGACTCCCCTGTGGTCTCCAGGGGCGCCAGCAGGGCCCACCTTGGCTTTGGCCATCTGATCTCCAGAATACTGACAGAACACATTCCTGTTTCTCAAAGCTGCCAGGTTTGTGGCATGTTGTTACAGCAGCTGCTGGAAGCTTATACACACACTTTATCCTGCTTCACACCCCTCCACCCCCGCGTACCCCCCTCCACAGTGGGGAGACATGAGGAATGGGCTGGAAGACCCTGCCGGCTGTCTTCCATGCCCATCTTCAGTGTGTTCTCTGCAAAATGGGGAGGGGGTCAGTCACAGGCACTTGCTGTGGGTGGGTGTCAAGGACTCAGCAGCAGGTACCCACAACCTGCCGCAATAGTGAAAGAGCTAGGTCAGAGTTTCCGTAGTGTTGGCCCCTCCTGTTCTCCTTTCGCCAGGTGGGACCTGGGCCTCTGGCTGAGTCACCTTCCAGCTCTCCAGCCCACCTCAGACAGCACTCCCTCTCCCTCCCCCTCAGAAGCTGCCCACTCGGTCCCTCGCAACCTCATCACCCATTTATTTCCTACTTAGCCATGTTGGTACAGTGGGTAAAGCACTCAGCTGCCAAACAAAAGGTTGGCATTTCAAACCCAGCAACCACCCCATAAAGACCACAGCCTCAGAAACCCTAGGGGACAGTGGCCCTCTGTCCTACAGGATCACCATGAGTCCACATTGACTCCACGCCATGGGTTGAGTTTGGGGTCTGGGTTCTAGCGTTGTTTGTGATCTCATGTCTCTTTCCTTCTCTTCCTGTTTTCCTTGTTTTCTGTCCCACCCACCTCCACCCTCCACCCCCGCCAAGTTCCAGGAGCTGTGCTGTTTACCGTCGTGCCCCCAGCCTCCGGCAAGCCTGTCGTGGGCACTTAGAGATCTGCCGGAGGAGTGATTAAACGAGTGGACCGGCAGGCAGCAGGGTCACCTGAGGGAAATGCTCACGAGCTGCTTTGTTGCTGTCCTCGGTGGCTGTGAGTCAGCTCTGACTCACCGTGACCTTTATCCAGCAGAATGAAGAGCGGCCCGTCTGCGTCAATTGCACAGTCGAGTTTGTGTCTGAGTCCATTGTGGCTGTTCTGGTGTCCATCAGCTCACGGTGGGGGGGGGGGCTTCTCTTATTCCCCCAGCCCTAGCATTTACCTGCAATAACCTCCTCCTCCTGGTGATCTGTCCAAACCGAGGGAGCCCAAGTCTCACCCCCTCACTTCTGAGGGGCATCCTGATTGTGTTTCTTCCGAGGCTGACCCCAGCCCCATGTTTTCCTCCGAGTCCCCATGCTGCACCTTGCAGATGGGACCACCAGTAGTCCTCTAACCTGGAGGGACTACTCTCACGTGGGACCACCAGTAGCCCTCTAACCTGGAGGGACTACTCTCATGTGGGACCACCAGTAGCCCTCTAACCTGGAGGGACTACTCTCATGTGGGACCACCAGTAGCCCTCTAACCTGGAGGGACTACTCTCATGTGGGACCACCAGTAGCCCTCTAACCTGGAGGGACTACTCTCATGTGGGTCCACCAGTAGCCCTCTAACCTGGAGGGACCAGCCAACAGTGCAGGCAGGAGTTCTTCCTAGCTGAGGAGCCCCAAAGAACCCATAATCTGCGAACAACCTGTACAGAATTAAAGCCTGCTCTCTCCTCCAACCTGGGAACTCCAGAATCCTAGAGTATTGATTAGGATTCAGAGTGGTAAGTGGAACAGATACCCAGGGTCAGGGTAGCTTAAATAAAACAAAAGACTACTTCACCTCCATGTAACAGAAGATCAGAGAGGAAGCTCAGGGTGGATAAGACACCTTCCAGAAGCACCAAAGACCAGGTCCCTTCTACTTTATTAGCCCTCCATCCCTGTGGAGTTTCTGCCTCACAGTCCAAGATAGCTGTTTGTGCTCCAGCCATCACATCCCTACTCCAGCCATCAAGAAAGAAAAAGAGGGGAGGAGGGGCTTGCAAGGACACTTCCTGGAAGGCCACATGTAAGATATCCACACTTATGTCTCACAGCCAGCATTCTGCCATGTGCACAGCAATGTGCCTGGCTAAAAACATAGGGGCCTCATTACTAAGAAACCCAGAGAGAATGGATGGGCAGCCAGCAGCCGTGCCTCACTAAGGCTTCAGGTGGTCTTTTTATTAGTCTTTGATTCATCCATGATGTGATAAACTCCAGAGAAATAGTGGGGGACACAGACTGGCCACATCCTTGCCACATACCCTAAGTGCAGTGGACCCTGTCTGAGCTGCAGGTTCTGCACTGTGAAAGATGCACGTGAACCACT
Organism: Heterohyrax brucei; assembly: GCA_028571685.1. Classification (NCBI taxonomy): domain Eukaryota; kingdom Metazoa; phylum Chordata; class Mammalia; order Hyracoidea; family Procaviidae; genus Heterohyrax; species Heterohyrax brucei. The sequence continues at coordinate 85,950,231 of CM053156.1, read as the reverse complement.
CTCACTGGGCCATCAAGTGGGGATCTTGCTCCCTAGAACTGGGGTCTTCAGGAGAGAAATGAGGCTTACAGAGACTGCGTACTTTGCCCTCCAAGAGGTCTCAGCCCAGGAGATATGCCTTCCTGGGGGCATTTGTCACGGTCTAGGGACCTTTTTGGTTGACACAACTGGGGTGAGGGAAATAGCATCGCCGGCATCCAGGGTGCAGAGGTCAGCGACACTGCTCAACACCCTGAAACACACAGAACAGCCCCCACCCCAGAGAGTCAAAGGCCCCAAATATCAGCAGTGCCAAGCAGAGACCCCTGCCCTAGCTCACCACCCAGGATCAGAAATAAACCCAGGGGTTGCTTCACCCACAAGTGTCCCAGAATCCCACCCCAGCCCCTCACCCAGGCTTCCAGCCGCGGAGTCTGGCCATCAGTGTTTGTAACAAGCTCCGCCCCCGCACCCCTAAAGGACCCCAATGTCCCCAAAGTTTGAGAACTGAACTTTCGGAGCTTATTAAGTGCCAGGCACGTAGTGGCCGCCCCCACACCAAAATCCATTACAGATTTAAAGTACAGCTATTATTTTTACAGCATTGCTTAGAAATGGCTTGCAATCTCTAATTTGCTAAATTGATGTGTATATTGACTAAATAAATATTCGGCACAAAGCCTGAGTCCCCTCCACACTTATTAATCCTCAGGAAATGGAAACACAAGACGCGAAACGAGCTTTTGCTCGGAGCTGCAGACAGAATACATTAGGTTGTTTTTCCAGCGCAAGGGGACAGATCGCTGCAGCAAAGGCTGTCCAATCACCGGTCTCCAACTTTCCCATGACGCACGCGTCTGGCTGGGGACGTGCCTTTGTTGCTAAGCTTCTTTCTCAAACTTGTAAAGTCCAGGATAAGAAACTTTTGTCTCCTCAGAAGGGAAATGAGGCGCTGGGGGGTGGGGGGGCGGCCTCTCCGTCTCTTACAGAGTGGAGGTGAGGTCTTCATGGGTGGCACTGATATTTCTAAATAGGTTTCAGGGCTACTGACAGGACCTGCCAAGAGAGGATCCAGGGAACAGTCCCCTTCCTGCCAGGGCCAGGGTCTCTTAAAGTATCAGTTCCCAGCAGAGAAGGTCTGGGGGAGGGGCGTGGCTGTCAAGTGCTGATCCAGGATGGGATCTCACAGGGGTGCAGGTCCTAGGTGGGGGTGAGGTTTGCAGTGGTTTCCCACCGTGGGGGCTGTGGCCTCTGTGATGCGGACAGCCCCAGGGGTATGTGGGAACCCAGTGGGTGAGACATCTCTGAGATGCCGACTTCTACAAGGTCCCACTTGCCTGTGTGTTTGCCTGTAGGGCCGGCTAATGCCACTAAAACACTACAGCCCAGAATGAGGGAGGAAGCCCACCTGTGAGAGCTGGGGAATGGAGGCATGCCGTCTAGATGAGGAGACCAGAGAGTTCCTTTTGCCCTCCTAGGAAGACAGGAACCCCAAGAAGGAGACCCCTGCACCGTCCAGCCCAGCCCACAGACAGCCCAGAGCCTTCTTGTAGGGGGTTTGAAGGCTCCTCGCCTGCTCTCGTGGCTTGGTGAGCCCCTGGTTTTGTGTTTATAAGGTGAAGTCCGTGACGGCATCAGCCCCAACCTGTAGAAGGCAGGGGCGACACTCCCACCGGGACTCCTCCATGTCCAGAGTGCATCTCAGAGAGAAGGGGTGGGGGGCTTCTATGGCCTTGTGTCTCAGGGTCTGTCCAGAGAGAACTTACGGGACTTTGAGGGAGGGTGGAGTGGGGGGAGAGGAAGCAAACCTTTCTGCAAAGGGACCCTTTGTCTCTCTCAACCACGCCCCCCATCACCACAAAAACTGCCGCTATGGTGGGTTCTCTTGAGTTCCACCCCGGGAAGGGGTGCAGAAAAAGGCTCAGCTCACTTGAAAGTGCAAGTTTCTGTTACAGAGGCTAAGACCAGAGGCCAGGGGCTGTGCCCTGGGTCGCAGGTGACAGGGACCCCTCGGGCTAGGCCCTCTCCCTCTAGCTGGCAGTGTTTCCCCTGGTGGTGGAGTTAGGGATTGCAGGGGGGAGACTTTCTCTCTCCACCCCCTGCCCCTGCCCCCTGGTGGTGGAGTTAGGGATTGCATGTGGGAGTCTTTTTCTCTTCTCTCTCTCTCTTTCCCCAACCTTGCCGTCTTCCAGCCTGGAGTCTCAACTTTGCTCTGCCTGTCAGGGATCTGAGTCTCCCCTCCATCCCCTTGGCCTCCTAGACCACAGACACAGAGCTCTCAGGGGTTTGGTTTGAGGGCAGGTGACCCACTCACCCTAGTTTGTCCCACATCCCAGATGGCTGGCTACCCTGTTGAGAGCTGAAGGGACACAGCTTCTGCCCCTTCAATCTGTGCAGCAGCACATACCCAAAAGAGGGACCCTAGGAGGCAGCTCCATGGGTCTCTGGCTAGGGGCTTTGCTGATTTCGCCAGCACTGATACAAACCTACTATGTGCTGGCTCAGTTATAGACCATAGGGGTATGGCCATGCAGGAGACCCCTGAGTCTCAGCCTTCCTGGAGCACAGGGACTGCGAGAAGGAAACTATAGATTGTGATGGGCACTGTGCAGATTTGGGCAGGAGGCCACCTCAGGGAGACAGATTTAGATGGTGGGGCCCAGGAAGGTGACATTGGAACCTCAGCTTCAGTCTCAATACTGGAGCAGCCGGTACAAAGGTCCTGAGGTCAGCCCTGGCTCACCAGACCAATAGGCCACAGCATAGTTAGCAGGAAGGACAGTGGCCTGCTTTCCCATCTACTCCTGACATGAATGAGAAAACCAACCCCATCCAGGACCAGCAGAGACTAGATGAGTTGAAAAAGAAAATGGAGGGGAGTCGGGGGGTCTCACAAAGAAGTGCAGCTCATTGGCCACCAGGATGGGTGTCATGGAAATGATAGACCTGATGACATGTTGAGGAGGCTGTGAAGCACCTAGAACTCTCGCCCCCTGCTGGTGAGCACAGCCACCGCTTGGAATCTGTGGCTGATTCTCAGCAACTTAAACAAACATCTACCCTATGACCCAGCAGTTCCACAGACAGATGTTTACCCCAAACAAAACATGTGAGAAGATCAGTATAGGAACCCTCAAAGCAGCCTTAACTGAAAACAGACAGAACTGGACACAGCCCAGATGACTATCAAGATATACTGTAGGGTGAAAGATGGCAGAGGAGAACCAAAGGGGCAACCACCAGTGTGTGCAGCCACGTGGACAGAGCTCACTGACACTGGTGTGGCTGCTGAGTGCCACTGAGTCAATTCCGACCCATAGCAACCCCATGTGACTGAGTAGAACTGCCTCACAGGGTTCCTGCCATCTTTGTGGGGACAGATATCCAGGTCTTTCTCCTAAAGACCTGTTACTGGGGTCTAACTGTAGACCTTTTGGTTAGCAGCCGAGTGCTTAACCACTGAACCACCTAGGGCCCCCTCACACGGACACTACATGGAGGGGAAGAGCCAAAACACAAGAGCTTAGGGTGCGTAATTCCGTGTTGGTCACTGCATTCCATGTTTCTCGTGGAGAAGGCAAAGCTTATCTATTATAGTACAGTGAGTCGGGAGGTGGGGGGTTAATGAGAAAAGGGCACACAGGAACTCTCTGGGGTGACGGAATGTTCTAGATATTGGTCCAGGTGTTGCTTTCACAGAGGTGTGCACACCTGTGTCACGCCTGTCTCTAGGACTGCACGTCAGTGGACAAAAGTATCTTTAACAGGGAGTCTTTGGGTGGGCTTGGGGTGCAGAGTCCCAGTGCCTCCCGGGCTGCTTGGGTTTGCAGGCTGCAGAATTTGTGAGCGCGAGGCTGCCTCGGGTGGCCGGGGCTTCTGAGGCCACGGCGGCAGCATCCGTCTTGTTGTGGCCAGACCTAGAACGCTCCCGCGGCAGAGTCTTGAATATTCATCTGATTTACGCCGCTGCCACAGCGTTATGAATCCGCCCACCCGTACCTGCAGCCGGTCGTCCATCTTCCCCTGAGATGGTACCTCTGCCAGCAACTCCTGAATTAAAGAGGCCCGGCGGCCCCCGCGCCCCCTCCGCGCTGAGTCGTGATGGAGCAGGACCTGACTGGAAGGCGGAGGGCTGTTGTTGTCTTGCCGCGGCGACGGCGGTGGTGGCGGCCCTGGGTGACCTCGGATGACTCCGGCTGTCTGCAAAGAGAGGGACGCTGGCAGCCTTCCTAGCCCCTCCGCCCAGCAGCAAGCCTCGGTTTCCCTATCTGGAAATACAGGAGAGCCCACTCCTCCCCTCTGCCGACCTAGGGACCTGGAGAAGGGGGCTTGAGTGACACACACAGCTGCTCCTGAAATCCTTTTCTGATTTGGGAGTACTGGGAGAAGAAAGAGGGGGTGCTTGCAGCTAGCCCCCCTTGTTGTTCTTGTCAATAAAATAGGAAGCCCCCTCCTGGGAGGCTTCTGGTGGGAGTTGAGATGGCCGGTGAGAATTAGAGAAGCCTTGGTTGCCCAGTGGTTAAGCACTCAGGCTGCTATCTGAAAGGTCTGCAGTTTGAACCCCCCAGCCACTCCGTAGGAGAAAGATGTGGCAAAGTTTCTGGAACAGTTCCTCTCTGTCCTACAGGGACACCACAAGTCAGAACTGACTGGATGGCCGTGGGCGGGTGGGTTAGGAACAGAAAGGGCCTGATGGTGCAGTGGTTAAGGGCTCAGACTGTTAACCAAAAAGCTGGCAGTTCAAGCCAGCAGCTCCTTAGGAGAAACATGTGGCAGTCTGCTGTCACAAAGATTTGCAGCACAGCTAGACTCTGCCCTATAGGGTCACTGTGAGTTGTAATCAGCTAAGAGGCAATGGGGTTTGTTTTGGTTTGGTTGACAACAGGCTTGGCACCTGCCCGTGTTGAGGGGTAAGTGTGGGTACTGGCACGCCCTGCTGCTCAGCGCCTCCTTCAGCAATGCCATCAGTCCCTATGGACTAGCACAGGCTCATAACACCTGTCCCCAGGTTCCACCTGTGACAGGGCTATGAAGGACACACTGAGGGGAGTCTTTCCCCCAGGTCTAGGAATCAAGGAGAACCCCAGAGTACAGAGGGGCTGATAGGGTACTGAGCGTCTCTGAGCACTTCCTGGGCATCCTCCTTTGAGCCCTCCCCAATCCTGAGGCAGGTCCTACTCCCATGCCTTTGTGCAGAAGAGGGACCCGAGGCACAGAGAGTCTGAGTGACTCTCCCAAGGCCACACAGCTCATACATCCCACCCACTGTGGCCGGGTCCAGGTCCCACTCCCCACTTGAAGGGTGACTACGTGTTGGTGTCAGGGTTCCTTAGAAATCAGCTGTTCAACCTGGAAGCCAGCTTGCTTCTCTGAACCTCAGCCTTCTCCTCTGCAAGATGGGAACAGGGCATCCAGCCCCCCCAGGGATGGAGAAGAGCAACCAGGGTGGAGCAACCCTGCATGGCCTACCTGGGAGGGTGGTGCTGGACAAATACCCCCTTCTCCCTGCTTCCCATGCCTCCTATGCAGGGATCTGGGAAGTAAGAGGCAGCAACTGCCGACTCAGTTCTGGGAGGTGGAAGAGGGTTAGAAAGGAGGTGAAAGGGGCTTCTGTGGAGGACAGAGGCCTGCAGGGCGTATACCAGCCTGCCCACCAGGTTTCCTGGAGAGAGGGAAGGGGAAGTAGGTTGAAGTAGGGGGAGGTCTCAGCTTCTGGGAAGCGCTCTGTAGGGACTTGACCTCTGCTGTGCCCAAAGGTCTCTGTCCCGCGGACTTTCCACTTTGGCCGGGATTCCCTGACCACGCTGGCAGTGTTTACCCCACAGAGAGGGAGGCAGGCCAGCTATGTGCAGGTAGCTATGTGCAGGTGGAGGGTGAGTGCACTGAGGTAGGAGGTCAGAACAAGGGCCACACCCCAAGTCCCCCAGACCTGCCAGGCCCAGCCTGAGCTACGGTCTCCTTCTTGGTACCCACCCATGCTGTCTGGTCCCATCATCCTCAAGGCCTGATCTGAGGGCTTGGCACACTGATGGGAGTACCCAAGCCCACTGGCCCCTCCTCTAGGGATTTGCAGGCAAGGTGTGGGCTAGAATTCAAGGCCAAGCATCTACCCTTCCTAGCTGTCAGAATCCATTTCTCTCTTGCCTCATCTGTAGAATGGAGATGGTAATAGCACCCAAGTCTCAGTACAGAGGGGAGGAATGGAGGAGATGTGCCCAGACAGTGCTTGGCACACTGTAGGCACCCAGTGAGTAGGAGCTACCATTAGGATTGTAGGTGTTTGGTAAGTGTTTATTGACTGGATGGGTGGTTGAGTGGATGGGTAGATGGGTGGATGATGAACGGATGGATAGTTGGGTGAATGAATGGATAGAGAGTTGGTGGGTAGATGGGTGGGTGGATGTATGTATGCATGGATGCATGAATGGATGATGCATGGATGGATAGATGGATAGATGAGTGGATAATGGGTGGGTGGATGGATGAATGATGATGAGTGCATGAGGGATGGATGGATGGATGATGATGGGTGGATGGATGATGATGGGTGGATGGATGATGATGGGTGGATGGATGATGATGGGTGGATGGATGATGATGGGTGGATGGATGATGGATGGATAGATGGATAGATGAGTGGATAATGGGTGGATGGGTGGATTGACGATGATGGGTGGATGATGGATGGTTGGATGGATGATGATGGGTGGAGGGATGATGATGGGTGGATGGATGGATGGATGATGGATGGATGGATGGATGGGTGGATGGATGATGGATGGATAGATGGATAGATGGGTGGATAATGGGTGGATAGGTGGATGGATGATGGATGGATGGATGATGGATGGATGGATGATGGATAGATGGATAGATGGATGGTTAGGTGGCTGGATGCCCAGATGGGCAAATGGAGGCAGATGGATAGAAATATCCAACTATTTGTGTGGAGGTATCTAACTATGTGGGTGGGGTTCAGTAGACAGAGAGTTGAGTGGACAGATAGTCATGTGGGTGAATGAATAAATAGATGAGTGGATAGCTAGCTTGACAGGAGAAGAGATGATTGGTGGATGGATTTGGTATGGACAGTTAGGTGAATGAACACATGGACAGACGGATGGACAGATGCATTGCTGGCTGGCTGGGACCACAAACTGCGTGCTACGTCACCTCTATCTGAAGACGGAGGAGAGCAATTTCTCATGCTCCCACCCCACACTGCAGACATGAACTCAGACTCACAATGGCTCATTAACTGACTCACAGCTTTCCACCTATTGGAAAGTGACAGGGTAGCAGCATGATATTTGATTCCCTTTCAGGGATGGCTTGCTTGGTCTTTCACGAAACACGGCACCCTGCTGTTCGCTGGTGCGTTCAAAGGCCCATTCAGGCTCCAGAGTGCAGTAACGGGCCCCTCCCCTGGGTCTGGGCAGAGTGCATGCCCTAAAGACCTGAGGACCCCTTTTGCACCAGCTGTCTAGCCCTGTTCCCACTCTGTGGCAATGCTACCAATTACCTTAATCATCTTTCAGCTAGGGGGCTTCATTTATAATGAGGCGGCCGGCAAGTATTGGAGAAAGAGTTTCCCTGGCAACCAAGTTTTTAAGCACAAGATTCCTCATGTTTTAAAAAGCCACTTCTCACCTAATTTCCCCCCTTGAAAATTAGCCTGGAATTTTTCAGATGCCGAATTTTTTAGCCTAACAGCAGGTGGAAGCTCATGTCTGAAGCCACAAAAGACCCAGACTTCTTGCTTGCCAAAGGCCAGACCCCAGGGAGCTGTTCTGTCTCCCCACGCCCCCAACCAATCTGTTCTCTACAGATAAGTGGGGACAGACGTGGCTCATAGGAACAGATCACACAGGGAGACTTTTTTCTTTGCCCCAGTCAGAAAAACTGTGAATCCTGCAGTCAGGTTTCTAGACTTGGAGGTTGTCCAGGTTTCCTGTTGGCTGAAGTTTTGGCTATGAGTCCCTGGAGTAAGAGACCCCTGGGAGTGGAGGGATCAATGGATGGATGGATGGATGGGTGGGTCGGTGGGTGGGAAGTTGTGTGCATGAGTGGATAGATACATGCATGGACTGATGCATGAATGGGTGAGAAGACATAAGATAGTATTACTCAACCCAACACATGTCAAACTTCCTAACTCCCACTAACATCCCAACCACATGGTACCGTGGAATGCAAATCAACTTTCTCCCAGCCTCTCATGTAGACTTGTGCTGTCTGGGTGGGAGAGGACCAGGAGACTGACCACCAGGCAGTTCTGGACGCAGTGGGAAGTGAACTTGCAGATTATTCCCCACAGGAAATCTTACTCCTGACATCTTGAGGTGTGAAATTTTTCAGCGACCTGGGGAAAGGACAAGCCCTCCTGTGGGACCAATTCATCAGAAGGACAGTCCCCAGCTTCTCTAAGCACCAGGACTGACTCTAAGTGCAGACAGCCAGAGGGCGTTCAATAACTATTCATTGGAAAGTGACGGATTGATCTTGGATCCCTGCCATCCTGGTCTGCGCTGGTCCCTGGGAATGGTATAAGCATTTCTCCCATCAGGGAAAATTCCAGCCAGCTCTTTCTTACACAGTAGCAGGAACAGGGACCCTGCTGTGAGCAGCCAAGGACTTGTGTTTCTCCCAGCTGCACCCCATACTTGAGCAGTGACTGAACCCCACAGGTCATAGGGGCCCCAGGGACAAGAGTCCCTCTGTTAGAACCAATGCCCTAGGTCCAAGGAGGTCAATCATCTCTGATCCATCTTGGTTCAGAATGTAAAGGGTAAGTGTCAACACGATGGGAGTTATAGCCTGGTACAAGGAAGTCAACTTGTCCCTGGAGTCAGGAGGACCATGTAAACAGAGGAGTCACCCCTACAGAATTGCTGGGAAGTGTGGGTAACACAGTGCGTCTGATCCACACCGTGCTGAAAGGACAGCCCTACCTGTGTACGCCCAGCCCATGTTTCAGTGTAGAACTATGCTCCATGGGGTTTTGGGTGGATGATTTTGGGGTCGTCAGTCACCAGGGCTTTCTTCTGAGGCACCTCTCTGCAGCCGAGCACAATGACTGCACCGCTTTTGCCCACGTTCTGTTGCCATAGAGTTGATTCGGACTTCTAGCGACCCCACAGGACAGAGTAGAACTGATCCTTAGAGTTTCCAAGGCTACACTGTTTTTAGAGGTGGTCAGCTGCACTTTCTCCTGAGGAGTAGCTGGTGGATTCAAACAGTCCCTGCCCAGGAAGGGTAAAACCTCACTGGGGTTTAATTACAGAGATGCTCAGAGGCCAGAGGAAAGTGCAGACCCACTCGCTTTCCCACCCAGTCCCCACCCCAAGCTACAAGACTCTTTGTGGGTGTCTGGGAGGAGGTTTGCATCATACACCTGCAGAGGTCGCTCTTTACAGCGGCCACCGGGGCAGGCCACAGGTTCTCACTGGATGTCACAACTGAGGGTGCAAGTTGAGGACCTCTGGTTCCCAGGTGGAGCATCTCAAAGCCCAACAAAACTTTCTAAAATACCTCCACGGCCGCCTGCTAATGAAATCTCTCTTCTTATTCCACCCAACACTCCCTCCCCAGCCAGAACCCCCCAAGGAAGAACAAATCCACCTCTCTCTTATCTAGAGAGTCTTCAGCCAAGTGCCAGGCACACAGTACGTGCTCAATAAATAATCATTATTAAAGGAGGCAGTGATGGAGGAAATCAGACAGATCAGAATTTAATTCTGCCTTGCAGATTTATGGGGCTGTTTCTGCCCCAGAGAAGAGAGGCCGAGCAAATCTCAACTTCCCATCTTGCTCTGTCCCGGGCTGACTTTGCTGCCGTGTCCTCTCATCCCCTTTTGCCGGCAGCCGTTTGGAAAAAAAATAAAGAGGATGTCAATCTGGCATGCTCTACTGAGCCCCAGCGCTCCAGCCCACAGCTCCCTCCAACTTCTGTTTAATTTCCCTGGGTCGGGAGAGGAAGCGTTCTGATGATCGGAGTTAATTCAAAATGTAAATTTCATCTCCTTGGGGCTAATGCCTCTGAGTTCTGTTTTATATAACGGGGAGCAGCTGCCACCTGACTCACCCACTGGGGTTCAGCTCCCTGGTTACCTAATGGGGATGAAGCCCCTGTTGAGACTCCAGACAGACAAACAGACAGACAGCTGCAGCCCCCAGGCCCACCAGGGCTGACCGTCGGACTTATACTTGAGAGCAAAGTATTCTGTTAACCCCCAAGGGGTCGTGGGGAGGCAGTCAGTGACAGGCCAGCTAGTTGAGGCTGGACTCGGGGAACCAGCTCTGGGCGGCAGAGAGCCCGCTCCCCAGAGCCCAGAGCCTTAGTATTATCACAGAATTCCACAATTGCAGACCGACGTACCAGGGCATCCAGCGCTGCTTTCACCCAGCCCCGAGGGAGATTTGGACCCTCTGGGGCTGTGGATGGTGGCCAAGAGCTCACAGATGCTGCCCTCCCCTCTGCTCCAGGAGCACCCTGCCTGGGGAAAACGATCTGCATTCGACTATTAACCTAGAAGTTAGTGGTTCGAGCCCACCCAGGGGTGCTGAGGACGAAAGACCTGGCCATTTGCTTTCATGAAGATGAGGGAGGAGAAAAGCCAGATGGGGTGATGCTGCTCTGTGGCACATGGGATTCCCGTGAGTTAGATACACTCAGCGGTTTGGTTCCGTTTGTTTGTTTTCTCTTGAAGACAGCTGACTGTCCTGCGGTCTGGGCGAAGCAGAGAACTCACATTCCAAGGCTGAAATAGTCGGTAGCAGTACTAGTTGTCCTGTCTCTCCCCTGAGGCTGCTGGGAGATCCAGGCTTTGGGCCAGGACAGGGGGTCTCTGGGGACCTGGGGACTTGTGAGGGGCAAGTTGTGTTGTTACAGGCAAACAGGGGAGTGAGAGGCATTGACCCCAGTGGTGGAGTTTCAGACAAGGAGGGGGGTTCGCTGACTGGTTGGGGGTGATAATGCTGTCCTTGTCACTGAAGTCAGACGCCATAGAGGCCAGGATCTCTGCCTTATCACCCTCCCTGCACCTACTCCTGGGCCCACCTGCCAAGTCTAAGGATCCGACCAGAGACCTCACAGTCTCGGATCAGACCGTTGAGATCCGTGGAGTTTCCATAGGCTGATTGCCAGCAGCAGCTTGCCAGCCCTTTCCGCTACCCCAACACTGGTCCAGAAGCTTCGCTGAAAGCTGGTGAGTGTCACAGCAGCACCTACGCTTTTGCTGACACTTGGTAGCGGCTGTGCACGAGGCACCCCAGCGGGGACTCGAACCGGGTCTGCTCAGTGTGCCCACAGCACTGCTGTTGCTGTTGTTGGGGGCCACGGAGTCAATTCTAACTCGTAGTACGCTCACGTGAGGGCTTCTCAGTCTGTAATCTTCATAGGTGCAGATCACCAGGTCTCTCTCCTGCGGAACGCTGGGGCGGGCTTGAACTGCCAATCTTACGGTTAGCAACTGAGTGCTTAACCACTGTGCCACCAGGCCTTCTGCTACCTGAGCTCGCTGCAGTCTCCAAGCCAGCCTGTTTGGCTTTTCTGGCCCCCAGAAGGGCTGAGGTGAGGACTCTGCTCACCTGGCCCCGGGTTTCTTCCTTCTGTTGAGTGAGACCTGGCCGTGCCTCTGGCCTCCATGCCAGCGGTCAGCCAAAGGGCCAGCCTGGAAGCTGGGCTCCTGGTGCCTGCCCCCACTCTGCCACTGGCTCTCTGTCTGACTTTCACAGGTCTCCGCCCTGTGGCCTCAGTTTCCCCACGTTGGTTGGTGAGATAAATTTGGGAGACACATGGGCCTGGCATTAAGTGGTAGATTAAATGACATTGAATGTCGGAGTGTAGAACAGGTCCTTGCCCACTTTCCCTGCATCGTGACTCTCTACTGGAGAGCCTTGCTTTCGGGTGATGATCCTTGGCCTCCCCTCACAGTCTTTGGCAGGCGACTGGTTTCTAACTCAGGGGAAGTGACACTATTTGGTTTTTATTGCATTTACTTCTCCTCTTTAATGGCTTCATTGAGAATATTCACATACCGTAACATTCACCCACTTAAAGTAAACGAGCCAATGATTTTTAACGCACGGTGTTACACAATGCTCACCACAGTTTAACTTTAGGACGCTGTCATTATCCCAGAAACAGACTCCCACGCCCACTGACAGTAACGCCCCCTGCCTCCCTGCCAAGCCTCGAAGCCCCTGGTGACTACTGTTTTCTGTGTCCTCGAGTCTGCCTTTTCTGATCATTCCATTCAGACAGAATCTTACGCCGTGAGTCTTCCATGACTGGCTTTCACTTAGCATTTATTTATTCTTATTTTGTTTTTATAGTTTTTTTCTCGCTGTTGAGAGTATACACAGAAGAACATATGCCAATTCAACCGTTTCTATGTGTGACACGGGTAATATACTTTGAGTTGTGCAAACATTCTCACCCTCCTTGTCTGCACCATTCCTTCTCTATTAACATAAGCTCACTGCCTCTCCAAGGTTCCTATCTAAACTTTCCAGTTGCTGCTGTCTCTTCAAGCCCATGCAGCCAGGTCTTAAAACAGCACAACGCCTGAGGCAACGTTCTTGCCTTTATAAGCTTATTGTTTGGTTTAGAGAAGACTTCAGGGGTTATTTTTGGTTTAAGGTTTAGGTGGAAAAATTCTCTCAGAGCCGTAGTTGCAGGGGTTCATCTAGCCTTAGTGGCTCCAGAAAGTCTAGATTCTATGATAATTTGAAATTTTGTTCTGTCTTTTCCCCCTTTTGATCAGGACTCTTCCGTAAATTCTTTGATTAAAATGTTCTGTAATGATAGCCAGGCACCATCCAGTTCTTCTGGTCTCGTGGAAAAGCAGACAGCTGTTTATGAGGCAATGAGCCATCCATTCTATACTCTTCTCATAGCTTTCCTTCTTTTTCTATTGCTGCAGGCTAACAGAGACAACTGGTGTCCCTTGCAAGGTTGCCTGCAAGCTTTTAAGACCCAAGTACCATACAATAGGTAGAACAGAAGCATCAAACATGCTATTAGGCCAGTTGACTGGGATGCCCCGTGAAATCATGATCTTAAACCTCCAAACCAAGGAACCTGGTCCCCTGAGGTATCTGGCCACACACACACAGGCTCAGCAGCTACTCTGTCATTGCCATTGCTGTATTGTGTCTATTCTTACAGTCACCTTAGCAGGGAACATGGCTTGTAATCTGCAGTGGGGTGCAATGTTGGCTTTTCAAACAAACTTCTTGCAATGCACTAGTATTTTTTCACATAAATAGATCACTTGCTCAAGTTGCCAGTGTCCATGGCTGGGAGAGAAAGTTGTGAAGCTGAAGTACGTGTGAGACTTTGGGACCCACAGAACTGACTCCTCTCCCAGGGGCTAGCGTCCCTATACCGCTGGGACCTTCTCTCTCCCTCTTCTCCCAACAGCCACCCTCTCCCTGAGCCACTTTCCTCCACCCCCTCCACGGTTCTCAGAGATGGGAGTCAGAGCAGAGAGAGCCCCTGAAAGCACAGCTCAGCCCTTCCAGCCCACATACTCCGAAGGACAGCTGTGAGCCCAGCCCTCACTCCAATCTTCGTGGCCGGAAGCAACATCCACAGCGAGTTTAATTATGCAATTAAAGTCATTTTCCCGGGCTGAACAAATATTTACAGCATATTTTGCTGCAAACTGCCTTGCCTGGGGAGGGTTCTGCCACTCGGCTGGCACAACAGTGTGCCCGGCGCGTATGCAGACATCTGCACAGCCCACCACCCAGGGGCTACTCGTCTGGCCCCAAGTTGGCCAAGCAGGTGGCAGGTGCAGGAGCCCCGAGGAATATGCTTCGGTGCAGAGACCCTAGCAGGTGTCCAAGAAGCAAATGGGCTCTCAGTCACCACAGACCCTCCGTAGGCCCAACTGTGGACCACACAGCGTCCACCGGTGCCCCGTGGCAGCCCCCAGTCCTAGCCCTGGGGTGTGGCGGAACCGCTGGGCCCGGTGTTGACAGACGGGCACAGATGGCAGGACGAGCAGCGAGTACGGGAGCCAAATCCACGGTGTGGCCCTCTCCCTGTAATGCTCGTGGCCGTCCTGGGGACCCTTAACAAGGATCTTCCAGGTGGCCTTCCCCAGGACTCCTGAGCGTCCTGTGTCAGCTGGGGCAAGGAAACTCAAACTTCAGCAAAACAGAAACACTTTCTTTACCGCACAGTCCAAACTCTATCACTGTCCCCAGTCTTCACATCACCTGTTGAGGAAACTTCGTGTTAGTCTGTTGGGGTTCAGTCACTGACACAGGGGTCACTATGGAACTCCTGGGTGGTGCAAGCAGTTAGCATGCTCAACCGCTAACTGAAAGGCTGAACATTCAATCCCACCCTGAGACCCCTCGGAAGAAAGCCTGGGTGATCTGTGTCTAAGTGATCAGCCATTAAAAACTCCACAGAGTTCTCCTCTGGCAAGTATGGGGTCAACATAAGTCAGAGTCTGAATTCAGGGGAGTCTGCCCCCCTCCCCCCGACAAGCTTCCCAGTTTGAAGCCAAGTTCTGGGGAAGCTTGTGCAGCTTCAGTGTGTCCTGGGATTGGGGAGTGGAGATCGACTGACATTCAAAACATTTAGCAACCGGTCGAGGCAACGATCACTCCAAGAAGATTCCAGAGCCAGGTTCAGGAGCCCTTCTGCTGTGTGAGAAGATCTGGGGGCCCTGGGGAGGGTCTGGAGTGGGGAGTACAGTGGCTGGGGGGACAGTCCGAGGCTGGGCAGAGACTCTTCAGTGTCTGGTGGGGAGCGAACACCAAAAAAACAAAAACAAAAAACAAACCGAATCCTTTGCTGTCATGTTAATTCCTACTTATAACAACCCTATAGGATAGAGTAGAACTGCCCTATACAGTTTCCAGGAAGTGTCTGGTGGATTTGAACTGCCAGCCTTTTGGTTAGTAGCTGTAGCTCTTAACCACTACACCACCCGATTTTGCTGCGGAACTCCAGTCTGGCCACGTGGCATGCCTGCCCCGGCTGCGGCGGTGTGCCCCTTCTACCGGGTGTTGGTGTGGAGGTGTGCCACTTCCGCCTTAGTTCTGGTGACCGCGCTCTGGTCACCACGTGCTCCCTGTTGGTTCTCTATTGCTCAGTTACTCAGCACCCCTCCTGGAAGAAGCATCCGTGCCTGGCTCTCTCCAGAAGCCCTTTGAGTCCCAGGAACCTTGATGGGTTGTCGCATGCCTTGCAGGCTAAACACATCACGTGGGAATTGCTGCTTTTCCCGTGCAGCACCTGGCACGGAGGAGGCTCCGGGGGGCTTGAGCCCACAGGAAGCGGTTAGGCTCCTTACCCCAACGGCCCCTCTTAAAGGCGCACGCGGTCACCCTACCTCCCGTCCCCATCTCTGGGTTTGCCTCTGCTGGTGTTAGTCCCGGGGTGGTACCCATGGTAAACATGCCAGCAGGGAGGTGGGAGGTTGGAGTTTACCCTAAGTGACTTGTAGAGAGGCCTGGTGGTCTGCTGCTATCAAATTGTCCCCTGGAAACTCTTAATTCTGCTCCCCTCAGGGGGCGTCAGGACTTACAGAGACGAGAGGGCAATGGGCGGTGGTTCTAGAGAGAGTGGAGGGGTTTCGAGGCGTGGGGAGCTGGGCTGACCCCAGATCTAGGCCTTTCTGCCTCAGGGGTCTCGGATAAGCTTGGTCTCTGGTCCAGCTTCCTCTGGAAACTGGGGGTGATTCACCCCCTCACACTCTCTAGGGACACTAGCCTGGCACGGCACACGGTAGGCATTCAGTAAGTTATTACTGACCTTGGGGACGGTCTGCTCTGTGTCTCGAAGGGCTGTACACACAGCTGGCTTCCCACCACTCTGACCGACTGTCACCCAAGGGTCCTGGCTCAGTCCCCTACCTCACCTGGAGGCCTGGCACTGAAGGGCCCCTGGAGGATATTTATAGGACCTGAGCAACACAATGAAAACACCAATGACGCGGCTGCACCCCCCACCCCCACCAGCCCAGGCTTCACACTGCCCGGAAGGGTCTGCCTTCACCCCTTGACAGTGGACACTCAGGGTACACACCCAGCTGCAATGAGAGCTCGGCCTGGACTCTGTCCCCACGGCACTTCACCACCAGCCGTAGAGGGGTGCTGCAGCAGGCAGTAGGGGACAGAGGCCACCGTCACAACCTGAGCCTGTGCACTTCTTTTTCTCCTGCACCAATAGCTGTTAGGGTGAAAGCAGCGGGAGATGAGGTGAGCTGAAGGATGATCTTTAAAACCACCTGTAGGTGGCGCAGTGGTCAAGATCTCGGCTGCTAAACCGAGGGTCCGCAGTTGAAATCTGCTCCTTGGAAATAGCTACTTCGTCCTATAGGCTTGTTATGAGTTGGAATCACTTTAATGGCCAAGAGGTTTGGTTTGCTTTTGTCCTCCCAGAAATCCCCTAGTTACCATTTTGTGATGTATTTTTTTCAGAATTTTTTCTAGGCATACCAAAACCCCAAACCAAACCCTGTCAAGTGGATTCCAACTCAGAGTGACACTATAGGGCGGACTAAGACTGCTCCGTCCAGTTTCCAAGGAGCACCTGGTGGGTTTGAACTGATGTCTTTTTGGTTGGCAGACGTAGCACTTAGCCACTAGGTCACCAGGGTTTCATTTTTAGGCACAGACTTACCAACACTCAGTACCCTGTCCTTACGTTCTGAATGATTGCTCTCTGGCTGAGTCATTTCACAGGGCTTCCTGGTCTACTGCGCTGGGAAGACTCTTTCTGTTTAAGCAAACTGCTGTTGTTGGGTGTTTGGGTTGGTTCCTCCTTTGGGGCGTCTATAAACACCCTGCAGTGAGACTCCTTGTAGCTGAATCTCTGCGTACATCCACAATTCTACCTCGGGACACACTCATGGAGTCTGTGGTTGTTCTGGCCGGTAGCCATGGAGTCTGTCCCCCCTTCTGGTGCCCTGAGCATAGCAGGACAGTACACTGCCCAGTCCCACACCACCATGACAGTCACTGGTCTGCTCAGGTCTCCTGCTGTGGCCACCGTGAATTCTGAGTGCCTTCCAACCTAGAGAAACCCTGCTGGCACAGTGGTTAAGTGCTGTGTCAGCTAACCAAAAGATCGGCAGTTCAAATCCAACAGGAGCTCCTTGGAAACTCTATAGGGCACTTCTAGTCTGTCCTGTAGGGTCGTTGTCAGTCAGAACTGACTTGATGGCAGTGAGTTTGGTTTTTTGGTTTTGGTCCAACACAGAGGGCTTATCTAGAAGCATCAAGTTGAACAATGTTCTATTGTGATTCACAGGGTTTCCCCTGACTGATTCCGGGAGGTTGATTGCCAGGCCTCTCTTCCTAGTGTCTTAGTCTGGAACTCTGCGGAAACCCATCAACCACAGGTGACCCTACTCACATGTGAGATGCTGGTGGCATGTGAGTTACCACAGTACAACTAAATGAAAGACAGACAGAGAAAAAATAGAATTACTGGCCCACACCAGCAAGCTTTCGTCTAGACATCTGAGGAGGGTAAAGAGAGCTGCCTTCAGAGAGGAGTCTTGCCCCCCAAGGTGAAGGCTCCCCATCTTTCTGCTTGGCTTTTTTTCCGATCACATGCTTGATTTTTTTTTCTGACATCCACATGGAGGCAGGAGCAGCAGCGGGGACACTGCATGGAAGTTAGCCCTCTCTGTCTGGGCTCGGAGGGTCCTGAATGGGGCTGGCTGACTAGGATGGGGAGAGTCTCTGTCCCTGATACCATTCCAGCTCAGCCACACGGAAGACCTGGAGTAAAGACAGTGACCGTCCTTCCCAGGAAAGGAAGGAAGGCAGCAGGGAGGAAATGGAGCCAATCCTTTCCCATAGCTGATGTCATCTGCAGCCTTATTACTGAAACTGTTGACAGTGGTGACAAGCAGAGGTCACTGCTCTGGCCCAGGGTCCTCTAGAGGGCAGCCAGGTAAGGGGAGCTGCCAGGGCCCTGCTCTACTGATTTAAGGCCAACGCCTTGCTCTCTAGACGGAACGCGCTAGGCGGGGTTCAGCAGGGTGAGTGAGCAGATCCAGACTCTGCAGCCAGAGTGGACCCCAGCAGAGAGGAAGAGAGCTTCTGTCTCCCAAGGGTGCGCCGTTCCACCTATCCTTCCCTCTCCCAGCCCTGCCGACATACAACGCCCCGCAGGGTACCCGAAGGGGGCAGATTGGTTGTCCTGGTTCAATATTTGTTCTGTACCTACTGTGTTCTGGTCTCTAACCCAAACTCTAGACCAACTCCAGGAACACCGGGGGGTCAGGGGCAGCTCACAAGTTGCATCCCAATAGAAGACGTCAAGCCGGTGTTGGTTTGGGTCACATGGGGTCATGGCAAGAGCTGACCCCAAACAGGAGGTTTGCTGCCATTCCAGCTCCACAACCACCCCCCAGAGTGACAAGCCAACAGCAGACACCCATTCCGTCTAAGTCACCCGGTCAAGGCTGTCCTTCCAGCTTCCAGAGCTCAGCAGCCACAATGTCCTACCCGAGCAATGCTTCACAGGAACTTAGGACGATCATGAGACGGCCACCTCCCTCTGCAAAGAGAGTGACAGCAAAGAGAGTGAAGGCTCAGGACAGGACAGTGGGGGCACAGAGCCTACCTTTGAGCAGTGGCATCCAAGCCATGTCCCGGTCACCCTCTTGGGGATCTAAGGAACAGCCGGGGAGGCCACAAGGAGGTGGGGACCCGGCAACCAGGTGCCCCAGACACAGCACCTCTGTCTTCTCTGGCACACACTCAGCCTTTGAACCTGAGCACATTTCCAGAGAGTGCCCTGCAGCCAGAAGCAGCAGCGTGTTTTTAAATACAGCAGGGACCATAAAATCCCCTTACATGGCTCTCTCCCTGATCTGGACTTCCTACATTGTTGTTGTTGAGTGCCTCGCAGTGGGTTTTGGCTCTTGGTGACAGCAGCAGATTACAGGGTCTTTTCCTTCTTGGGGCTGCTGGGTGGGCTCAAACCTCTAACCTTACAGTTAGCAGCTAAGCACTCAACCAGCACGCCCCAGAGCTCCTAGTTTTGGTGCTAGGATGAGACAGTTTGTCCCACAGTACCGGGTGAGACCCTTTGGGCTTCTAAGAGGAAGATAGTTTGGGCTGCCATTTCCCAGCCCTGGTTGGCACCCCCAGCCTCAGTTTCCCCACCTATCAACTCAAGAAGATCTTGCTTTACCTTCCACAGAGGGCCTACCATGGGGAGCACACAAGTGTAGGGGACAACGGCTGTGAGCTGCAAAGGTGTGTTAGCCTGAAGTTACCGAGGGAACAGCTTGCTCGCTGGGTGTGGTGAAGATTGAAGGTCAGTGAACTGCCTGCGTCCAGAAGCAAGGCCCAGCCTGAGGGCAGCAGCGTTTATTTACAGAGTGAATGTGCAATGTAAGAAGTTTATGGTCTGTTTGGATTGTTCCGGAACACTCCATAAACAAGGCAAGCGGAGGACGAGATGAGGGCTTGAGGTCCTGGAGGGAGGAAGGTGCCCTGTGTGTCTTCTTACCATAGACCTCTGAGCTGGGCCCATGCTTGATATACAGAAGGAGCTTCATTAGTGCCTGTGCAGGGGTGGAGACCGCTGGTCTTCTCTTCTGGAAAACACTTTCCTCCCTTCCCTCTGCGCCGCCCCCAGCCCCCGTGGCCCCCTCCCCGTCCCCCGTGAGTGACAAAGCTTTGCTTCCAAGAGAGGTAACTGTGAGCTGGGGAGACACACCACGGTGTAATTCTGTGGATGGCAGGGCCCCCAGGCCCCAACTGTTGGACAAAAGCTTGTATTAAACTCGCCCCACTCAAGCTGACACAAGCCTGACTATTGTCCACGCAGAGATGAAGGGGGCTGTGGGGGTGCAGCGCTAGAATACTTGCCTCCGTGGAAGAGACCCATGTTCCAGTCCTGGTACAACGACGGACAGATTTCAGCAGAACTGCCAGACTAAGATAGACCAGGAAGAAAGGCCTGGCCATCTACTTCCAAAAATCAGCTGGTGAAAAGCCCATGGGTCACAGTAGTCCAACCCACAGCCGTCTATGGGGATGGCCCAAGACCAAGCAAAGCTTTGTTCCACTGCCCACGAGATTGCCACAAGTTGGGGTCAGACTCCACGGCAGCTAGCACTCACATCAGCACAGCTGCTGAAGGACGGTAACTGGTGGCTTCCGTGAATTCAGAAAACCCCGGCTGTGGCTCTAGGGGTCCGTGCATTCTCATTCTTCCTGCTCAGGCCTGGATGATGATCTCCATTGAACTCACCCCCTCTTCAGGTGGGACCCTAAATACCCCCTGTGTTTTGTTTGGGAGCGTGGATCCTAAGTTGACAAATACCTAGCTTCTTGGTCGTTTCAAAAAGCAAGCCAACAAACATGCAAAGCAAACCCACCTTTTCTATAAAAGTTTATTTTGCAATTTTCACAAGAAGTGGTAAGGGGAAAATCTGAAATGATGTCAAGGTAGGGGAGGATGGTGTATAAAAATAATTTAAACATATATATTCATCATAAAGCAACATTCCTTTCTAGCAACATCTAATAGATAATCTTTCCCAAGATTTTTCCAAAGACATAAAATACATTTTAGATAACAGTACATATACACACAAACACACCACACACACACACAGACACACACATGTGTATAGCTCAAGTATTCTTTTTTCTGTGCATTTCAGCTAACTGAGATAGCTAAAGTGAAAAACAAAACAACAGTGTTTATGCCTGAGTGTCCTCGAGGTTACCCAGAATGTGCACTGGATGAAGGACGTTGGAGACACATCAGGACCCCCCACCTGGTCTCACTGCTCACTAGCCTGGACTCGTTGGCTCTCATCTGAAAAATTAAAGAGTGCCTTTGGGATCTGCTCATAGGTGAGGTCATTCGGGATCCGGTCTGGAAAACCCCATCTTCTCGTGCTCTCATGCAGCTTATGGGTTGGAAAGGAGACGATTTTGAGGGTTGAGCTGTTGGGTTCTGATTATATCTGGCTGACTCTTTCTTTCAGGGCTAGGACCTCTTTCTCGATTTCACAGGGGAGGTCGGCGTTGACCTGCTCCTCCAGATACTTCTGGATGTCTTCCACTTCCTTCTCCCAGAACTCCTTGGAGATACTGAAGAGCTCCTTTGTGTTGATGTCGCCCAGGCCTTTCAGATTCAAGGCACCTTCAGCGGGGATGTAGCCGATGGGTGTGAGCTCGGCGCTGTCTTCTCCGTCAATTCGGTGGAACATCCATTCCAGGACTCTGGAGTTCTCTCCGAAGCCAGGCCAGAGAAACCTGCCTTCTCTGTCTTTCCGGAACCAGTTGACGTGGAAGATCTTGGGCAGCTTGGCCCCTGGCCGCTGGGCCATGCTGAGCCAGTGAGACAGGTATTTGCCAAAATTGTAGCCAAAGAAGGGTCTCATGGCAAAGGGGTCGTGCATGATGACTTTGCCTGTTAAACAGAGAAGAGGCTCTTTGGGTAATGGGAACTCTCAGTGGGTGAGACGGGTCACCATTTACCGTTAGGTGAGCAGGCTTGTGTCTCTCTTGCTTTTTCTCTCTCCCTCTCCACATGCAGACATGCATGGAGGGCGCACGCACACCCATCACCCTTTGTGTTTTAAATCCTGCCTTTGACCTACCTGTGTGCTCGGCAGCCGCCGTGGCCTCCGACCTCATGGCTGCTCCCACGAACACGCCGTGCTGCCAGCTGAGAGCCTCGTAGACCAGAGGGACGCCTTTAGCAGGACAAGAAGGTTTGTTAAAACTTTGGCTCTCGGGCTGGCAAAGATTAGAAGGACATGGCAAAATGGCACCTTTCTAATTGAGCTCGTTTTGCATTCACAGAGCTAACGCACGGAAAATTGCTAAACTGAAGTTACACCACCACGGACACTCTGGAAGACAAGAGCAGGCAGTGACATTGATCAGAAATCTAGAAAGGTTTGAGGTGGCCAGGGCGTGGGCTGTACACTGGAGTGTGCCAGTTACCCCGAGGCTTGGGGAAGGAAGTTCCTGATCTCCGGCACCTTCTAACAAGGCCACAGAGGTCCTGGGCAGCACAGATAGTTCACGTGCTCAGCTGTTAACTGAAGGCTGGAGATGTGAGTGCACCCAGAGGGGCCTCAGAAGAAAGACCTGGCAATCCAATCTCAAAAGATGGGCCATTGAAAACCCTGCAGTTCTACTGCGACACTCTGGAGGTCACTGTGAGCTGCAATTCCCTTGACAACAAGTGGCTTTAACAAGATGAAAGTGAAGGAGAGACGTCACATTGTTCTCCTGGAGCCAACCCCTGCCCTCTGCAACCCCAGCCCCAAAGAAAAGGAGCTTCACCGGTAGGTCTGCGGCCCCCAAAGATGATGCCTGTGATGGGCACGCCTTCTGGAGACTCCCAGGCGGGGTCGATGATGGGGCACTGGCCGGCAGGGGTACAGAACCGTGAGTTAGGGTGGGCACAGGGCTCCCCTGCAAGACAGCAAGAGGCTGCTCAGTACCTGGCCAAAGAGCCAGCGCCCACCGCAACCAGGGGCAGCACATCCTCCGACGAGCTTTACCGTCCTCTGGGCTCCACTCCTTGTTCTTCCAGGAAGTGAGCGTGATGCCAGGGGCCAGGGGCTCATCGATGCCTTCCCAGTAGACGCCCCCGTCACTGGTTTCCGCCACATTGGTGAAGATGGTGTTCTTCTGGATAGTCTGGATGGCATTGGGGTTTGTCTTCACAGAGGTCCCAGGAGCAACACCAAAAAAGCCATTTTCTGGGTTGATAGCCCTTAAGTTACCTGGGGACATTCAGACCAGAGAAGAAGTGACTATTAAGGAAAGCGTAACACCTACACTGAGATCTTCCAGGGACAATTTGTGTCCCAGGTTCTCCATTCTTTTTTTTCTTCCTCCCTAGAAAACGGAGCCCTGGTGGTGCAGTGGTTAAGAACTCAGCACTCACCAAAAGGTCGGCAGCTCAAATCCACCAGCTGCTCCTTGGAAACCCTGTAGGGCAGTTCTATTCTGCCTTATAAGGTTGCAATGAGTTGGAATTGACTTGATGGCAGTGAATTCCTAGAAAATTCCTTGCTCTTTTCCCATCAAAGCATTTTATTCAACTGAGGTGTTTACAACTCTTTCTCCCCATTGGTTTTCCACCAGGACTGTTTGACCCCATTGGCGTGCTTAAACAAACTGCAACAGATGGGCCCATTTTTATCCAGAAGCGATATTAAATGAAAGAATGTTTACAGAATACGTCTTTCTAAGGCTATGCATTGTGTGAAATAACTGAATTAAAAACCAAACACAGTGGATGTAGAATCATTCGTTGCACCTTAAAGGCCAAAAATTCACCCAGATCCAATTTTAACAATGGTAAAAAAAAATAAAATAGAAAGAAAGAAACAAACAATTGCTGTTGAGTTGATTCTGATTCCTAACACCCCTGTAGGACAAGGTAGAAGTGTTCCATGGGGTTTCCCAGGCTGTAACTTTTACAGAAGCAGACTACCGTACTATCTTTCTCCTATAGAGCAGCTGCTAGCTTCGAACCGCTGACCTTTAGGTTGGCAGCTGAGATCCTAAGCACTATGCTACTAGAGTCCCTTTTACAGATGATGTCCATGTCTAAAAGAGTTACCTTGTTGGTCAAATTTCATCCAGGCAATGTCATCCCCGACACACTCCACCTTCCACCCTGGGAGCGTGGGATTCATCATGGCCAGGTTGGTCTTTCCACAGGCACTGGGAAAGGCTGCTGCCAAGTACTTCTTCTTGCCCTCAGGGTTGGTGATGCCCAGGATCTATTGGAAATGCGATTCTCCATAAGATCTTCGTATGTTTCTCCCGTAGCAGTTGGGACATCAGTCTAAGAACGGTCCCAACCCAAACTCAAACCAGTTGCCACTGGGCCCGTTCTGACTCGTGATAACCCCTGGGCCTGGAAGCCTCAGTAGGGTACGTTCTCAGTCTGCTTCTTCACTCATCTAGGTAACTGTTTATGAGGTACTTTTAAATTAAAAAAAAAAATTACCGCATATTGTCAACCTCTTTTCATAGCTGTATATACATATATATAACGTATCTTGGCTATATAAAATCAAGTTCTTTGCCACTGAGTCGATGCCCGTTCAAGCAACCGTACAGAACAGAGTAGAATTACCCCATAGGGTTTCCGAGGAGGCCCTGGTGGATTTGAACTGCTGACCTTTTGGTTAGCATCCATGGCATTTAACTACTACTCCACCAGGGGGATGTATAGATCTGTTTAATTCTTGCTATCGGATGCACAGTATTCCACTGTATGCATATGCCATAAGGTATTTAATAAAAAGACTCCCACCAGTGTACAAAAAGAAAAAGGTCTCCTAGGTACCAGTACAGACTTGTAATGAATTCCCAAAGGGCTCTGCTAGCCCTATTGTCTTTGTGGCGGAAGAGGGTCCAAATGGATTATGCTGTATAGGTGAAATTTTTCCCGTCTCTCCTGGAACCCACACACGAGATGATACCTTGGGTTGTGCCCATTTTCCATTGGCCTCGGTCCATTTAAGATTCCCTAGGCTCAGAGCCCCGGGGGCACAGTGGTTAGGGGCTCAGCTGCTCACCAAACTGTCAGCAGTTGGAATGCACCAGCCACTCCTCGGAAACCCCATGGGGCAGTTGGGTTCTGTCCTGTAGGGTCACTATGAGTCAGAATCGACCCGAGGGCAGTGGGTATGGTGCTCTTACCAACATGTGTTCCGCCAGCCAGCCTTCTTCCTTGGCCAGCCGGCTGGCCATTCTCAGGGCAAAGCACTTCTTCCCGAGGAGCGAGTTCCCGCCGTAGCCGCTGCCGAAGGAGATGATCTCTCTGTGGTCGGGCACGTGGGCGATGAGCGTCAGCTCTGGGTTGCAGGCCCAGTTGTTGACCAAAGGCCCTAGGACAAGGACACAGCCCCCATCAGCCTAGTGTGTCCCTGCTCAGGGAGTCCCCAGCACATGGAGAGCAGGTCCCCAAGCTACAGGACTCCCTTTCTGATCATTTTAACTTGGGATTCTAAAATCGTAAACTTACTTTTCAAAGGCAAAGGGCAGCCGACTGAGTGCAGGCACTTGACAAACTCGCCGTCGCCCAGGGCCTCCAGGACTGAGCTGCCCATACGAGTCATGATCCGCATGCTGGCCACCACGTAGGGCGAGTCGGTCAGCTCAATGCCAGTCTTGGACAGAGGCGAGCCCAGCGGGCCCATGCTGAAGGGGATGACGTACAGGGTACGACCTGGGGGCCGGGTCGGTGGGAACCAGTGAGGGGGGGGACCCGCTTCGTGGGCTCCCACTGAAAGCATTGCACCCCACTGACCATCATCCCCTGGGCATAGGAGAGTCCTGTAGAAAGTGACAGTGTGCAAAAGGGAAAGGGCTTCATTTGTGGGTCCTGGATTCCCCGTGCTCTTAGATCTTGTGCACAGAAGTGTTTCCCCGCTCACATAAGACAGTTGATGAAACCAGATCAGAGATGTGTGTTTGAATACACTGCTGATTCCCATACGGAACCTAAGGACACTCAGGGCTGTGAGAGTCCCGATACTATTAAAATTACCAGCTGCCGTCAGTCACTTCTGACTCCTGTCAACCCCATAAGTGTCAGAGTAGAACTGTGCTTGATAGGGTTTCCAGTGGCTGCTGTTTTGGAACTAGATAGCAAGAACTGCCACATTAAGCTAGATAAACGGTGAAAGGGCTGCAGACAGCACCCGGTGGAACACTGCTCACCCTTCATGCACCCCGGGAACCTAGTGTTGAATGCTTTCTCAAAGTCTTCCTCTGACATCCAGCGGCCCAGCTGGCTCGTGCCGGTTTTGGGGATGGGCACCGTGTCTCTCTGCTCTTGGGTGACGATGACTGTCTTGCTTTCAATACGGGCCACGTCCCTGGGGTCGGTGAGAGCCAGCCAGCTGCAAACATCACAAATGCAGGTGTTAGGGATGCAGACAGAAGGCTGGCCACCAGCAGGGCCCCTTCGAACAGTGTGGGCACCAGTCGGTCCGAGCCACGCTGGTCTTCTGTGCCTAGTGGCGTGTGCTGAGCACACTAAAGGGGCTCAGCAGGTGTGAGCAGCCCAGCCAGCCTGGACACAGCCACGGAATTCACTAGACCAGGAGTTCACCTTTTAGGGCAAAGACTGCCTTTTTCTCACGTGATTAGCAATCCAAAGAGCTTTTGCTTTGTTTCATCTCATTCTGCCTGATTTTTATTCTCACACTCACTACTTGACATCAAACCCTAACCAAACTTGATGTCGTTGAGTTGTTTCTGACTCTTAGCGACCCCACAGGACAAAATAGAACTGCTCCCTAGTTTCCAAGGAGCTGCCTGGTGAATTCTAACTGCTGACCTTTTGGTTAGCAGCCATAGTTCTTAACCACTACACCCCCAGGGTTACCAGTCATGAAATCACTGGTCAATTACTAGGGCTCTGCCTGTAGCAGGGAAGAGGCGTGGGCTATTTTTATTAATTATTTTGCAAAGAGCTTTGCACTGCTGTCTCATGTTAGGCCTGGGGTGCCCCACCAGTGTCACAGAAGTCAAGTCTATAGGATTCTGACCTTGGAGTTGTCCAAGAGTCTACTGCCCACTACCAGGTCTTCAGTCAACTCGCTTCTAGCACCCATGGGCCAGGGGTGGGCAGGAGCCGTGGGCAGTGGGGCCACACTTACCAGTTGTCATATTTCCTGAGCTTCTTGATCATCCCCTGCTCCTCCATGTGGCCCAGCAGCTGCTGGTTCTCGTCCTCTGAGCCATCGCAGATGTGAACGTGGTCCGGCTGGCACAGTGCGGCACTGCTCTCCACGAACTCTCTCACGGCCGACGGCAGGCTGTCCAGGGAGCCCTTGATGACTTTGGCAGAGAATTTCAGGCCATTTTGCACCTGAGGAGGCATTTCTGCAGAAATGAGGTCTCCTAGAACAAAAAAGAGCAGAGGCTCCTGGACCACACACCCACAGATGCCTTCACACACAGCTTGTGTGCTTTGTTTGGGTTCCAGAGTGCCCCATGGCTATACCCAATGGCTATCCCACTGAGGACGAAAGAAAGAGTCTGTGCTGTCTTCACAACTTTTGGAAATGCAAGAAGAAAGGTCCTACTTACTTTTCTCCCCTTTGGATAATCTCAACCAGGGATTCAGGGTGCCTTCCAGGTTCTCCCTGTGGGTGAGTGTGTGTTCCCAGTGGAAAGGGCGTGTCTGGTAGCGGAACCTCCAGGCCTTTAAATACCATTGAGGAGGAAGGCCCTACCCCTTGGCTGGGCCCACAGGGGCTTGCCTCTTACGTCAGGGGGCAGTGCTTTGGATCCCTGCCATGGACAGTTACGCTTGGAATCAAAAAAGATTGGATCCGCTCAACCACAATAAATCCCAGGGAGCTAATCATTGAACAGAAACTTGTTCCTGAATGCTGGTGACCTCTGGCCCCTGGGCCTACCAACATAGTAAGTTCTTATACAACTTTTCCTTGTCTAAACTTTGGCCCAGTAAACTTGGTGGTGAATATAAGAACCTAACAAAGGTCACTTAGGTTATCAGGCTGCACTCATTCCCCCGCCTCAATTCTCACCCTCAGGCTGGATTCACAGGTCTACATTCTTCGCCCTATCTCTGGAAAAATAAAATTGGTTAAGACCTCAGAGAGAGAGGAGAAAAATCTGGACGGTTTACTCTGCTTGATTATCCTGTAATCAGCTTTGGGCAGTTCAAATTCCCCAGGTGCTCCTTGAATACTCTATGGGACAGTTCTACTCTGGCCTCTAAGGTCACTGCGAGTCGGATCCGACTCAATGGCAGTGGGCTTTGGGTTAACTCTGTTTAGTTATTCTGTGGCAAACTTTTGGGTAATTCACACTGTTTAATTATCTTGTGACAAACACACCACCACCAACCCCTCTGAATTCTCCCTATGAAATCCACTGGAAATGTAACCCAAGCAGGACAGTTTCGGAGAAGTTATTCTCACTGTCTCCCAGTCGGCATGCTTGTCTGCTGATGACAACACACTGAACCTTTCTCCCTGAACATCAGCTATCAGTGACGGGTGGGATGAGCTTGCTTTAGTTCGGCAGCAAACTGCTGATACAAAACCCAGCACCCTTCCCCAGTGTGCAGGTGGGACTGAGGACACCCCTGGCCCTAGCTCCTCCTGGCCTTCAGGGGTTGTTCGTCACACACAATATGACCCTGTGGCTCCTGGTTGACAAGACCACAGAGATAAAATGTCACCCCACAGCCAAAGTCTCATTGTCCCCTGATGTGGGACAACAGGTAGCTTAGTGGCAAGGGTCCTCGTGTCAGGTGCAACTGGCGGCTAATAACTGCATCAAGTGTTTCCTATATGCCCCCTGACCCCAGATACAAACTCTGTGAGCACAGGGGCTTTGGACTTACTCATTCATTGCCATACCTACAACACCTGGCATGTTAAATTAATAAATGCTGGGCACTGCTTGAGGAGCCCTGGTGGTCCAGTGGCTTACCGAAAGGCTGGCAGTTCGAATCCACTGGCTGCTCTGGGGAGAGTGATGTGGCAGTTCTCCCTTCAAGATTTACAGCCTTGAAAACCCTATTTAAAAAAAAAAGAAAGAAAACCCAGTGCCGTTGTGTCGGATTGGACTCACGGCGACCCCGGAGGCCAGATGGGGCGGTTCTATTTTGTCCTACAGGGTGGCTGTGAATAAGAACTGCCTGGACATTTGGCTTTTAGGAGGGCACTGTTTTAAGTGCTGTGTTTCAGTGAAGTCCTTAAGTCCGTATCAGTTTCCGAGGGGGAAGCTGTGAGCACCCTCAAGTCCAGAAAGGACCCGGAGGCGCAGAGAGGTCTAGCAGGTACTCCTGCTCCCTGGCAGGTGGGCAGCAGAGGAAGGATCTGGACTCAGGCAAGCTGGGCTCCGAACACCCCATCTTACTGCCCCTCCCGAGCTATCATTGCCTCTTCTGGAACCTTCCATGTGTTCTCCAGTGGTTGGGGCCAGGTAGAGTTTCTCCTGGAATTAATTAGTTACTTTCCACCACCTTGCAGGTTCTAGAGTTTGGGTAGGGGAGTGGGTTTGTTGGTTTTGCTAAATTAGGCTGAACAGCGGGACCTTTATCAAGGCTGTAAAGAGTCTGCTTTGCAAACTGGGAGAACTTCGGTCTGATTTAATGAGCTTTGGAAGCTGCTTGCTGGAGTTTAGAGAGCACTGGGTGAGAAGTCAGGGGAGTGGGCCCTGCTCAGCCACCCACAGCCAGTCAGACAGCTCAGGGGGGCACTCGGCCTGGGGTAGGTCAGGTCTGGACTTTCCCTCCTTGCCCATGGGGGTGGGCGTGGCCCCTGAAGCAGTCCCTGAGGAGCCGGGGGCAAATGTCAGGCGCTGTGAGCAATAGTCTCAGGGGGGGAGCCAGAGAGGTCTGGGCACTGGGCTGTGTCAGGCATGCACACAACAGCAGCGTCCACTCGAACTGGCAACCCGCTGCGGAGGGCCGCTGACCCGACTCAGCCAGCCAGCTGGATCTGCCGCGGCAAGGACAATCCACGGTGCTTCTAGTGAGTTTGGAATTAATTTTCCTCGCCGGGGAAGAAAATTCCCACAGAGTCAACTCTGATTCACCTTTACCGCTTCATGACAAAGTGGAACTGTGCTCCACAGGGTTTTCTTTGTTGTTGAGAATATACACAGCGGGACGTACAGCAATTGAACAAGTTCTACGTGTCCAATTCAGTGACACTGATGACATTGTTAGAGTTGTGCAGCTACTCTTGCTCCCTTTTGCGAGATGCTCCTCCCCCATTAACAAACTCGCTGCCCCCTGCAGTCCCTAGCTAATCTTTTGAGCTTCTGTTGGCACTTTGATTCTGTATAGACAATTTTTAAAACAGGACAATACTCAAGACATTCTTCACTAGTTAAGCTAAACTATCACCTGGTTTAAAGGTGACTTCAGGGAATATTTTTTGATTTTAGGTTTAGGTTTAAGCATTATCTCAGAGCAATCTTTCCAGGGGTTCCTCTAGCCTCTGTGGCTCCAGAAAGTCTGGATTGTAATAGAATTTAAAATTCTGTTGTCCCCCTTTTGATCAGAATTCTTCTATGAAATCTTTGATCAAAATGTTTAGTAATCATAGCCAGGCACTATTCCATTTCCATAGGGTTTTCAGTAGCTGATTTCTCTGAAATAGACTACCAGGACTTTTTTCCAAGGCACCTGTGGGTGGACTTGAACCATCAGCTTTTCAGGTAGTAGCCATGCACACTAATCATTTACACTACCCAGGAACTCCATTTCCCATTTGGGTCTTTAGAATTTATTACCAGTACCACTGTTATCCTTGTATAAGCTTGGGTGTTATCCAGCTCCTACAGCAGCGGAACGCCCAGTTTTTAACAGGCACTTTCATAGCCTCCCACATCTATGAAACTAGCCACTCAAAGGCCATCAAAAATACACAACACACACACTCACTGCTGTGTTTCATCTCTCCATACTAGTAGAGATTCCATTTTGCTGATAACAGTGTAGTCGATTGATTTCTTGCAAGAACACAGATTGAAAGCAAGACCCAAATTTATCAGTTCTTCATGTTACCCATTAATTCAAGGTGTGTATGTGTTGAGTCTCTTGGGAGAAAAATGGCTTGTTGAAGTTAAAAGGTACCAGCAAAGAGTCGACATGGCCCTTGTCTTAGTCTGGGTTCACTATAGAAGCAAAACCAGTGATGTGTGTGTGTGGAGAGAGCGAGCGAGAGAGAGAGAAAGAGAGAGATTTGTCTCAAGGAAATGGCTCACAGAGTTGCAGAAGCTTGCAAGTGCCAAGCTGTGGGTCAGGAGTCAGTTTGGAGGCTTCTTCCGACTCACCTAGTGGCTGGGGTTGACAAACCCAAGGTAAGAGAGCAGGCTGCTGGGTTACCAGCTGTGAAAATCTATGAATATCAAGATCGACAGTCAATACGGCAGATTGCTGGCTCAAGTCCCAAGAACCAGAGGCCAGATGACGTGGAGCTGGATGCAGATTTCAGAGCAAGCAAAGCCAGAGAGTTTTGCTAGTACATCCATTTGTACCAAATAAGAAGCCACATTCCCAAGAAAAATCTTCCTACGACCGACTGGCCGATCATATCAGATCCCGTCAGGGAGGATGACTACATGCTACATAACTGCCAAACCACTGAGAATCACGGCCTAGGCAAGCTGACACACAGCCTCATCCATCGCAACAACCCTCCATCCAGCCATCTAACTACTCACAGTCCCAGCACGGAAGCATGGCATTCTTCTGCAACTGTCCCAGGTGAAAAATGCTAGAAAACAGACCTTGCAGGGCAAATATACCTCCAAAGCAGAGTTCCCTGGAAGAAGCAAATGATACCAGTAGAAGCTGGGGCCTGGGGGTACACAGAGGCAAAAGTATGGCTGACGTTTCTGTGTCCCTCAGTTAGCTGCAACCTGAGGCCTGTTTCCTGTACCCCGCGATGCTCCCTGCCCCAAAGAAGGACTCTGAGCAATGACCCCCCCCAGGACCAAGACAAGCATGTCTCTCCCATGGGACCACTGGCTTGGTTGGAATGAAGCTTGAAAACTAGGTGCCCGCTGTAGGTTCAGTGCAGAGGGCAGTGCTGAGACGGCTGCGCTGGCACCCTGTTTGTGAAGCCCCCAGTGGCCCGAGTCAGACCCCTGGTGGGTTTTCTGTGTGTGCACCACCTGGTGGGCAGAGGTGGCTGCAGTGTCTGGCTTCCATGGCCAACGCCTCTGCCTTTCCCAGGGTAACTGCCCAGGGAAACTTTAGCCTTGCAGGAGCTACTTGAGTACATATTTTCTTAGCTAGAAGAAAGCGGTTCTTTTTAAAAACTAACTAAAAGCTGAGCCTGGAGACAACACTGCTTGGGAGAAAAAAGGAAAAAGACCTGACCCTAAAAGACTGTTTTAGACCTAAGTGTAATAACTCTTTATTGAGGCATTGAATTAGCCAAGCCAGCCATCGAGTGGGATCCGACCCATGGTGACCCTAGGGGCCAGAGTAGAACTGCCCACTCTTAAATTCTGTAGCAATTGGGCTAGGCCACAATTCCTGGTGCTGTGATGGTCCTCCAGTGTCGGAATTCCTGCCTCTGTGATGTTAATAAGGGTGGAAGAGTGCTGTTGTGATGGTGGGGCAGGGCTTAACGTGAAGTTGCTTTGTGCCTTGAGGCAATCCCTTGAGATATAAAAGAAAGAACCTAGCTGAGAGATTTGGCGGGGACTCCAGAGAATCAGGATCTGTGCCTGGAGCTGAGCACATCGTTGGGAAAGGACGGGGGTTGCTGAGCCTCGGAAGCTCTAATCCAGGGAAAGATCAATGACAAAGACCTTCCTCCAGTGCCATCAGGAAGGACTTCCCTTGGAGCAGACATTCAGAGTTTGGACTTTCAGCTTAAGGAACTGTGACAAAATTCCTCTTTTTAAATCCCCCCCCTTGTGGTATTTCTGTTAAAGCAGTGTTAGATGGTTATAACGCTGAGGGTCCCTGCACACTTTATGGTTGGTAAGATTTTTTTTTTAATTGTGCTTTAAATAAAAGTTTACACAACAAACTAGCTTCTCATTCAACAGTACATATACTGTTTTACGGCCCTGGTTAATAACCCTATGAAATGTCAACACTCTCCTTTCTCAAACTTGGGTTGCCTATTGCAGTTTTCCTGTCCCTCCCCCACCCCACCCCCACCCCGCCTTCTAATCCCTGCCCCTGGGTAGGAGTGTCACCTCAGTCCTGTTTGGTTTTACGGCCTGTCTGGTCTTTGGCTAAGGGGTGAACCTTAGGAGTGTCTTCTTTACAGAGGTTAAGGGTGTCCAGGAGCCCTACTTGCAGGGTTTCTCTGGTCTCCGTCACACCCCTAAGTCTGATCTTTATTTGTGAGTTAAAGTTTTGTTGTGCGTTTTTCTCCAGCTCTGCCCAGGACCCTGTTGTGGCCCCTGTCAGAACCGTCAGGGGTGGTAGCCGGGCACCATCCAGATGTGCTGGCTCAGCCTGGTGGGGGGCGTGGTGGTTGTGGTCCGTTAGTCCTTTGGACTCATCTTTCCCTTGTCGCTCTAGTTTTCTACGTGCTCCCGAAGAGGTGAGAACCGTGGAATATCTTAGATGGCCGCTCACGAGCTTTTAACACACCAGGTGCTACTCACCAAAGAAAAATTCAGAACATTTTCTTTGTAGACTTTATTACACCACTTGAACTAGATGTTTCCTGAGTCCGTGGTCCCCACAGCTGTCATCCCACAGTTCAGTCCCCCAGAGAGTTTAGATTTCTCTGTGGAGCTTCCACAAACCTTGGTGGCACAGTGGTTAGGTGCTACAGCGGCTGATCAAAAGGTCAGCAGTTCAAATCCACCAGGCGCACCCTGGAAACTCGGTGAGGCAGCTCTGCTCTGTCCTGTAGGGTCAGCTATGAGTCAGAACTGACTCAACAGCAGTGAGTTTGATTCACGGAGCTTCTATACCCCGTCTTGGACAAGCCATGCTGGTCTCCCCAGTATCGGGTATGTCTCGCTCTTCACCCCGAGCCTGTAGCAAGGGCCGGTGTGGTGAAGTGGTAGGCCACCAGTCTTCCTTGTGGGAGACCCAAGTTCGGTTCCCAGCCAACACACTTCCCCCACAGCCATCACGCATCTGTCAGTGGAGTTTGGCCTGTTGCTAGGATGCTGAATAAGTTTCTCAGAGCTTCTAGACTAAGTCGGACTAGGTAGAAAGGCCTGGCAATCACCATCTGAAACTCAGCCAATGAAAACCTTGTGGATCACAAAGATCTGATCCCATTTTGCATGGGATCACCATGAATACGGCAGGAGGGAGACTCAGCCGCAGCTAACAATGACGGCTACACCAGCTTTGTCCTTCCTTATGGAAAATATTTAAACAGGCTGAAAAAAAGAAGTCTGGAGTCCCATTTGCTGATGTTTCATTTTCTCTAGGAATTCTCATGCTTATACATTTGTGTAACGTCTGCTGTGCCTCCAGCACTGGAGATAGCAGTATGAATAATATCAGACTTTCTTCATACGCCAGGAATGGTGGCTCTACACGACTCTCCCTAAGTATCTTTGTTATTGTCACACTTTACAGATCAGGAAACTGAGGCACAGGGAGACTATTCACCTCCATTCGTTCAACAAGTACTGACCCAGAAGCTGTGGACATTTCCATAGAAATATTCCAAATGGGGTGCCCTTTGTTTCTGTCTCTCTACTCCAGGAACGTGGTCATGCACACACTGGGCACCCACTGTATACTCATCCCAGCCAGGTTCATGACACCACTGTGCTCAGCACGCTCCTTTGTGGCCCCACCTCAAGTTCATGCCTTTGTTTTCCTTCCTTCACTGGGAACACAGCCGCTCCCTGCCCCAGCCCTGCCTGGTCACACCTCTGAGTCCCAGCAGGACCCACCCTTGTTTCCACGCTGCCTCTAGGCTGTTAAGCCCCTTGCCGGTGTTTCACAAAGGCTACACACAGGCTCTGTGCTTCCTGGTTACGTGGAGGCCAAGAAAAGAACAGCAGTTTCAAAGGCCAGCTGCATATGAGTGCTTGAGGTCACCTAGATCTAACATCAGTGGTTTCCAAACTGTGCTCTGAGGGACTTTAGGGGATTCCTCTGGGACCCCCTCAAAGAGGTGGATGGGAAAGGATGAGGGAGAAGTCCTCAGAGACTTCCACATCTGCTTGAACTTGCTGCTCATATTGGAAGACCAGTTGGTGTTGAGCTGATTCTGATTCGGGGAGCCCATGTGTATCAGAGAAGTGTTGTGTTCCACAGGCTTACCCAATCTGAATTTTGGGGAGTAGATCTTCAGGTCTTTCTTTCGAGTACCTCTTGGTGGAATGAAACCTCTAACCTTCGGTTAGCTGCCGAATGCTTTACCTGTCTGCCCAACCCAGGGACTCCCGTTGCTCCATTGTACTTGTCAGGCCTCCATATTGAAAGCCTGATACTACAGACAATCCTTACTGGATTGTCCGTACAGGGAGTTCACGGCCAGAGAAAGTTGGAAATCCACCAATCTCGACTGATTCTTTCACTATAAAGATGGAACCACTAAAGATTACTGAGGGCAAGTGCTCCATTTTACAAGAGAAGATCCTTAACTGGGAAAGCATGACCTCCACACTAATGGGGTGCCAGGAACGGGTTCCTTCCAACCAGGGGACTGACTTTGGAAATACCCCTCTGCTCATAAAGCTGAGTTCCTGAGAAGGCCATAGCTCCTACCTGGTGAGGAGATAAGGTGCCGTGGTTTTCTAGAACATAACAAAAACAAAACAAAACAACAGTGTAAACCTTTAGTCTTGGGGTCAAAGTTTTGTGCGTGAGTCAACCCTGGGTCTCCACTGCCAGGGCTGCTGCTCAGTTGACACCTGAGTGGATCCACAATGGAAGTTTCCAAGGCAAGGACAACACTGTCCAAGTGTGCAAAGATCCTGCCCAGCGATCCAGGTCGTCCACCTTGATTGTGTTTGTCAGGGGCAAATATTTAGCTGTCCTGCATCTATGAGGTGATCACAACATCTCTGCAGCCCAGAGGGCAATTTGACAGAGTCAAATGAGCCAAGTTTCTGTTTTGTTGCTGTGGGATCATGTCACTGATGGGGTCTTTAAAAAATTATGTAGTTCGCCCAAGTCTAACCACCTACATGAGATCAGAGGAACTGGATGGTGTCCGGCTACCATTACTGAAAGTTTTGACCAAGGAATCAGTAGGTGAATCCTGATCAAAAGGGGAGAAAAACATGGCACAGAATTTCAAATTCTGAGAATACAGGCTTATTGGACCTACTGAGACTTAGAGGAACCCCAGCATCTGTTGCTCTGACAAAATCTCCAAACCATGAACCAAAATGATCCCCTGAAGTCGACATTAAACAGCTATTGAGCTAAACAAGTACAGAAGTTTCATCACAAGAATTTTATTTCTTTGAAGAATTGTCTCCATGAGATCAAACTGTCAACAGTGACTCTACAACACAGATGAGAAGGTTAGGGGGTGAGGAGTCCAACTCAGTGGTGGTGAAACGCTACGGCTAGAGAGAGCTAGAGAGAGACAGAACGTGAAGAATGTAACCAATGTCATCAGACTGTACACAGGGAAACTGATGAATGGATGCATGTTCTCTCTTGTATGCTTTCACTATACACAACTAAAACAAATTTTTTTAAAAATGCTATAATCCAACTAGTTTGAAGAGGTGGGGTCAGTTTATATCATTACAGCTGTGATTTTGATTGTTTGCATATGTTTTTCCCGGTGAAGAAATTCAAATGGATC
Source organism: Heterohyrax brucei (assembly GCA_028571685.1). NCBI lineage: Eukaryota > Metazoa > Chordata > Mammalia > Hyracoidea > Procaviidae > Heterohyrax > Heterohyrax brucei. The sequence goes on along the minus strand of CM053156.1, from coordinate 85,914,001 downwards.
TAGTGCTAAGCCACCGTGCTGGGTGCAGTGAATAAAAGATGATTTTTGCTGCAAAGCTAGACACCCAAGAATTTTAAATAAATGCTGCTACCCAGGTATTAGAAGCTTTCAGAGAGCTGAATGCCTCCCATTTCAATCCTTGCTGACGGCAACAGTGAGGCCATAAAGTCTTATCAGTTTTCTTGAGAGATTTCTTCACCAGCTTTATGAAGTAGCCTGAGGGAGCCCCAGCCTTGCTGATACGATGGGACAGCATGACACCCATCTGTGGTCCCTCAGTCAGTCGGCTTCCATCTCTGGGAGTGGCTTCGCCCTTCAACCCTCACCATCTTCCAGCTGCTGACAGCAGCTGATGGAGAGATTACAACACAGGACAGAGCAGGGGAGTTGCCCTCGAGTCAGGACACCCAGGTTCCAGAGCTGCTGTGCTACTCTGGACTGTGGGAGATAACCACACTCCCTGACCTTCAAGCTGACTTGTGTCACTGCATTTTGTTCCTGTTGAGAATGCACACAGCTGAACCTCACCAATTCAACAGTTTCTACATGTACAGTTCAGTGACTGATGACATTCTTCAAGTTGTACAACCTGTCTCACCCTCCACTGCCAGCTGATCCTCCCCTGGGTACATGAACTCACAGCCCCCCAAGTTTCCTACCTATCCTTTCAGGTTGCTGTCATCAGTTTGATCCTAGATAGAAAAAAAACCATAAAACTAAACCCACTGTCGTTGAGTTGATTCCAACTCGTAGCAACCCTATAGGACAGAGTACAACTGCCCCACAGAGTTTCCAAGGAGCACCTGGTGGATTCAAACTGCTGACCTTTTGGTTAGCAGCCATAGCACTATGTCACCAGGGTTTCCCAGTTATGTAATGGGAGTTGCATAATGATGTAGCTACCTACATGATGTGATCTGATGTGAGGGGAATTTTAAGGGGAATTTCCTTGCGGGTGTGGCCCACATCTCATATACCCAGGTGTTCTGGCAAAGCTCACCGGCTTTTGCTTACCATGGATCCTGCATCCAGCCCATCATCATCTCACTTCCAGTGCTTGGTGCTCGAGCCAGCAGCTGACTGTATTGCCTACTGATCATGATATTTGTCGATGTTAGCCAGTCGCCTGCCACCTGACCTGCCAATCTTGGGTTCCTCTGACCCCTTGGCTGCCTGAGTCTGCAGCAGCCTCCAGGCTGATGCCTGATCCATGAACTTGGGACAGCTTCTACAACTGTGTGGAACATTTCCTTGAAATTAAAAAAAAATTATACAGATACATTTCTCTGGTTTTACTTCATTAGAGATCCAAGCCTAAAACATTTGGTGTGACCAATATAGCACAGTAAGACGAACTGACAGATGACAGCTGTCTAATCACTGTACACATTCGCTGCTGTGGACTCCAGAGTCCACAACGGGTTGGGTGGGGTTTAGTTTTTGCTTATTCCCCCTTTATCTGATTTGGATGACTGTGACATTGTGTTTGCTAAGTCTCTGTTCTTGCTGGAGGCTTGGAGATCCTTGTTTGGGTGACACACAGAGAGATTACAAAGGGTGTTTGAAGGAACAAGTTAGGTGGCTGTGGTGGTCAGGATTAGGTCAACTTAACTACTACATATTTCGCTGCTGTATTAAGTGGCAGGGTGGGGTTTGTGGTGGCTCCCTGCCCCTCGGCTCTCATCTCACGACCTTTTACTTCGGCGGCTGGTCGCTCATGTGGCCAGGAACTCCTGCTCTCGTCTTCCAGCATCTGGTTCCGGGACTTGAACTAGCAGCTGTTGGACTCATCAGTCCTTACAGTCAGCACTTGAGAGTCCTGCTCCCTGACCTGCCGATCCTGGGTTCACCAGCCTCTGTCGCTTCATCTCGCCACCAGCTTGGGATCCACTGACCTACACAACCGGTGATCTAGAACTCTGGCCTCTGACTTGCTGACTTTGGGTTCCTCAGCTTCTGTGGCCACGTGAGGCTTGTGCCAGAGCTTGGGACAGTCAGCTTCTGTGATTACGTGAGCTGTTTCCTATATCTGTATCTATCTATCTATATATTATAAATCTTTCCTTGTACCTACATGTGTTACTGGTTTTGTTTCCCTAGAAAACCCAGCCTAAGACAGTGGCCTAGGTCCTAACTGCATCCCAGCACCCATCGGTCCACCTGTCGCATTGTGATTGGTTTGCGTGTTGCTATGGTGTTCTCTGCCCCAGTATTCCAAGTACCAGTAGGGTCACTCATGGGCGACAGGTGTCAGCAGAATTTCCAGACTAAGAAGAAAGGGCTGATGGTCTACTTCCAAAAAATTAGCTGTGACAACGTCAGAGATCCCCACAGAACACTGTCTGACACAGTACTGGAAGACACATAGTAGTGAAGATAGCACAGGACCAGGCAGTGTGTCATTCTCTTATATCCAGGGTCTCCCTAAGTGGGTGCCAACTCAACGCAACGACTACCAACAACACTGACAACTAGCTAAGAGGAAAAAGGACAATGAATCACATAAGATGCAACACAATTCAAAGCCCAGGTTTGCTCTAACTTTATGATGCTGCCTCAACTCTTGTCTTCCTTTTGCATGTTGCAGAAACAGAATCTTTGGATTTTTTCTGAAACCCTCATCTTCTGCTATTGCCACTTGTTCTGGGCCTTTGTCTGTATCTGGCTTTTCCAACTGATGGCAGTAGTGGCACCACATGGCTCCATCAGGGCATGTAAAACGTCCATGCCGTCTCAAAAGGGTCTCTAGACCCACAGACATGCCAATCAGCGGAGGGATGGATGGGCCCATGCTGATACTGCCCATCACAGACAAAGCCCTGGGGAGAGACTTCTTTGTCCTCTGGTGTCTTGGTTTCCTGATCTTTAAACTAACATAACCTTTCTGACTTAAAGTGCCAGGGATGAGAACATCTGTCTTCTGAGAATTTAAAGCAAACAAAACAAGAACAAATACATGGCTGAACATCACTCCAAACTCACTGAGAAAAGGCAGCAGCACCAGGAGAAACAGCAGCAGAAAGAACTAATTGCATATTAACCACAAAAACAATCCAACGCTCATTCTGGGGCGAGAAAATGGATCACTTTGTGGAGCAGTTAACTCTATTGGAAATAACGATAATTGCCTGGAAACTAAGTGAGACCCTTCCCAGAGCTCCTGGTAACTATGCAAATTGTTCTTCCCACCATGGTAATAGTGAAGCTCAGAATAAAAACTCTTTTCTGGTCCATGCTGGGATAATTTCTCAAACTCAGAGAGTCTAACTTGCATCTCCTCTTCCAAGGAGGTGGGAGTGGTGGGGTTCACATCACCAAGATTTGGTGACAGATCACCCAGGGTGGGGACCCTGCAAAGCATGTCTTGACAGAGACCAGGACATCGAACTTACCTGTAGAAACCTGAAATGTGTCTACACTGAAATATTCTGAAAACCTGAGACCCACAGGACTGCTGTTCTCATGTCCTGGCACAGAGGATAGTCAGTCTTCACACATACAGAAAAAAATAAATAAATACATTTTTATAAAATGACCACAGAAGCTGAGAGAGAAAAGATGCCGACCCAACTTAAAATTCTCAGGGAATCCAGACTTTCTGGAAGCACAGAGGCTGGATGAACCCTTGAAACTACTGCCCTAAGATCATCTTTAAACCTTAAGCCAAAAATAGCCCCTGCAGTCTTCTTAAAACAGAACAATAGTTTAGCTGAACTAGTAAAAAGGGTCAGCCTTGAGCATTACGGTCTTTTAAGAATTGTCTGCATAGGATCAAAGTGGCTGCAGCTACCCAAAAGGTTAGATAGGACCATTGGGGGCAGTGCACTGATGCTAATAGGGGAGAAACAACTCAGAGGAGGGAGGGTGAGGGTGGCTACACAACTTGAAGAACGTCACGTCTGTCACCAAAATGCGCATGTACAGACTGTCAAGTTGGTCTATGTTCAGCTGTGTATATTTTCAACGACAACAATAAATGAAGTAAGAATTATAATAATGATGAAAGATGATGACCCATACCTCCCTTTCCCAGAATAGCCTACATGGTCCTGGAGATGCAAGACAAACAGGGAGGGAGGAAAAGAGCTTCCACTGTTGGTGTCCGGGATATTGAAGGCACGAGTGAAGTTGTCGAGGGGATGAGACATTTTCGCTGGCTGTGGGGAAACACAAGCCAGAGCCAACAGGGGAGCCTTTGTCTTTTCCATGGGTCGGCAATTCCGGCAGGAAAACGAGAAGTGGTATGGTGGGGTATGGTCGGGGGCTCTGCACCTTCTCGTACGTGGTGTTCTTATTGGGTACTGCAGTGCTGACCCTGTGTGACAGAACCGCCCCACTGGATTTCCTTGGCTGTCATATGTACAAAAGTAGATCAACAGTCTTCCTTCTGAAGAGCCACCAGGTGGATTCAAACTGTCAACCTTTCATTTAGCAACAGAGCTCTTAACCACCGTGTCAGCCAGGGCTCCTTTCCTGGGTGGCAGATTCTGCCCTGCTTAACTTTTCAGTCAAGTTGGATTCCATCTCATTCTCTAGTTCTTCTGCCTCAAGGGTCCTGAGGGTTCGCAGCGCCCGTCTCTGGTGTGAGGAGGCTGGGACGGTGCCCTGGGGCATGCCCAAGCTGGCACAGCCAGGCCCCGCCAGGCTGCAGGCTCGGCTCAGCTCACCAGCCCTCTGAGGCTCCCTCTCCAGTGTCAGGCTGGTGGCAGGGGAGCTGGAAAGCAATGAGGGGCTTCCAGACTGAGAAGGACTAGGAAGAAAGGGCTGGCAACCTACTGCTGAAAATTAGCTGATAAGAACCCTGCTCACCGAACTGAGTCATCAGGAGTGGGGCTGGCTTCACAGCATCTAACAGCGACTGAGCAAACAGTCGAGAGTGCTGGAAGGAATTTTTTTAAGCACAGTTCTTTAAGGGTGCGCGTTTATTTAACAGCTGGCTCCCATGGGGGGCTCGGCATGGGGGCGAGGTTCAAAAAAGCAGAAGCCAGAGTTGTAGCCATCAAAGCGACTGTGACCTGCCTCACGTCAGCATCTTACAGACCTGAAATCATGCCCAGCACATGGTAAACGCTCAGCACATGCTGGCTGAGCCAACCCAGCTGAGACGGCAAGCCCTGCGTGGCCACAGGCTGACCCCTGGAAGGCTGCCGGTGGCCACGGGCTACGTGCATTGTGTGGGCAACAAATGCACCCCCCAAATGCATGCTCAACTTGGTGGATCTCCAGCCGGAGAGGACTGGTGGTGTTCACCACAGGTGTCCGCTGACTTCCTCCACGCGCTCCCCTGTCTACACTTCTTCCCTCTCTTTTTCGTGAGCTGAGTTTACCTGAGTTTATGGAACTACGCAGTTTTCCCCCTGACACTGGCCTTCCCCTTGACTAACCACCCCCCCTGTGAACTTAACTGCTGGTGCTGGGCCAATCCGAAGTCACCCCCAAGAGGCTCTTTGCAGACTGGCATTGCTTCCTTTTCCGGAAGCCCCTTGTGCATTCCAGTGATTGCGAACAGGCATCACAGGCCACGAAACGCATGCATGCTCCATAAAACGGGTACGCCAAAGGGCCTGAGTCATTCTCCCAGTCCCACGAGTCACCATGGAGCGAGCTCCTATTGGCAGGACACAGCAGTTCCCCGTGAAGGTTAGCAAACACTACTGGAGGGTGCTGTGGGGTGTCTGGACAGCTTTGATAAATGGTAAGTTCCTTTCCCATGTGGCCTGACTCATTCTGATTTTCGAACTGATGGAAATACCTTTTTTTCATTTAGCACTAACAGCACCCAGCTCCTCTCAGCCCGGGTACCTAATTCCTATTGAACCTCTTCAATGGATGCCTCGTGGTTGACTAACAGGAACTTTGGAAATTGATGTCAGCCTGGTGAGAGGTGCCGTGGCAGCCACTTAGGCGGTTCCTCCATATAGACGCTGCCCCATGAGCGGCCTAACCAAGAAGCTCCAGTGACCTAGTGCTTACGTGCGGGGCTGGCTACCAACCCCAAGGCTGGCAATTGGAATCCATCCATGGCTTTGAGAGAGAAAAGATATGGCAATGTGCTTCCATAAAGAGGACAGCCTTGGAAACCCCGTGTGCAGTTCTACTCTGTCCTGTGGGGTCAACACAAGTCGGAACCATCTGGATGGCAATGGATTTAGCCGTATCCCCAATGTGCCCAGGGACTTCACCCATCTGGGCCCCACTTCTGGGCAAAGAGGATGTATGAATGGAGACTTCCTGATTGCGCCCTCACACCTATGGGCAGTGTAATCAGTCAGCGGAGTACCCACAGGTTTACAATAAGCGAGGTACACACAGTGGTCTTAAGCATGTTTGCTTACCTATCTGGAGTGCGCAGTTTCACGTGGATTCCACCACGTTTGGTTGCTGAGAAGACAGGAGGAGTCAGGCACTACAGATTAGTCACTGAGAGCAAGTAAGCCTCCGCGCACCTTCCTTCTTGGGTGATCTGCCCTTTTATACCATGCCTCGTTGCCTGGGAGGGCAGAGGTCTCCAGGTGAGGGTGGCCCGTGTTGTTGCAGGATTCTCACCCCTGACACCAAGGTCAGGTTCTGCTCCAGGCACTGTGCAGTTGTTGTTAGTGGCACCAAGTCAGGCCTATTGCTGGCCAGTTCGTGTATACCAGAAGGAAATGTCACCTGGTCCCCACACCACCTTAGTTTTGCTTCCTTCAGACACGTCGTCAGGAAGGACCAGCATTCATCATGCTTGGCAAAGCAGAGGATCAGTGCAAAAGAGGGGTACCCTTAAGGAGACAGATGGACGTGGTAGCTGCAACAAGGGGATCCAACATACCTGTCGTTGTGGGCTTGGCCCAGGCCCAGGCCGTGGTTCACCCTATAACACCAGGGCGCTGCGAGCTGGAGCTGTGCAGAGGGCACCTAACAACAGGATTGGACTTGTGCAGCTTAGCCGAGTCATCTGGGCCTTTGTTTTTGTTTCTTGTGGGTTTTTTTTTTTTTTTTTTGTCCTTTCAGGTGAAATTACGAGGAGTCCCTTAAGGTGAAAATGTCATCGCAGTCTCTATCAGTGCCTAGAGAGAGAGAGAGAACGATGAGCTCACCACGTTCAGCAGGCAGCCCCGTATCAATCAGCTCATGCGGATGACTAGTAATACATTCTTTGAAAAGAAAAACTTTTTGGACTTTTCTTTGTTGTACTTTTGACAATCGAACGCAGGTCTCCTAGGGTGTCTTCTTGAGGTCTGTCACATCCGTCAAATGAGAGCAGAGCTGACACTGCCAGTGAGAACAGGAGAGCGAGCATTTTTTCCCAGGCAGCTTTGATGGACACCGTTCAGGCTTTTCAAAATAGAGGTTCTGAGTGCTTTTATTTTGGAGTGACTTGCCAATACAGAGATTTAAAATGTTCTCAGCTACTTAGGAGGAGAACAGCGAAAAAGTTTTCTCTCTACCAACAGACGAGTGCTTCACAAAGGGCCCTGATGACAGCTGAAAGGCACTGATGGCGGATAATCACCGCTCAAAATATACTTAGAAACGCTCCGTGCCCCATTGTTCTTTATGTATCTAATTATTCTAGGTATTGTCAAGTCAAAAAAAGTTTCAGGTGACATATGTTTTTCCTTAAAAAAAAAAAGAGAAGAGAAGAAATGACACAGTCGGAGATGAAATCTGACTCTTAATGGCAATCAAGTGAGGCCTGAGAGAGGGCCTGTCCGTGCACACAGAGGCATTGCTCCTTCTGGTGCTGATGACCCAAAAGCCAGTTGTCACTGAGCCCACCCTGACGCCTGGGGCCCCATGTGTGCAGAGTAAAACAGCACATCAAGGGGTTTTCAAGGCTGTGACCCCTCTGGTGCAGATCGCCAGGTCTTTTCTCCTAATTCTCTCTGCGTGGGCCCACCCGACATCCAGGAACTCCGCAAGGGTGGGTATCTGCACCCTAACACAGAGCTGTGTACTGGTTGCAGGTCTGCAGGGTTGTTCCACTCCACTTCCGGATACGTCTGGGACATTCATTAATGCGTTTCAGAGTGCATCCATCAGGCCAGACACCGTGCTGCTTCGATGGGTGGGGGGCCATAGAACAAGCAGAAGAACTGTGAAAAAGGCAGTCCCTTGTCTGCCCACTTGTTCTATCTGCTCCCTGTACCCTCAGGATCCAAACTGGGGTCAGCCTCTGGGGGTTATAAGAATGCCCTCAGAACTTCAAGTGAAGTGTCCTTTTTGCAAGTTCCACTTGGCTACATGCTTGACTCACATCGATTCCTACCACAAGGCCTTTCTATCTGCTGTCCCCTCTGCCTGGAGTGCTCTTCCTGGTTTGGGCATGGCTAGGCCTTCCTGTGAGTCAGATATCATCTCTTCTCAGTACTCACTGTCACGGATTGAATTGTGCCTCCTCAAAAAGGTGTGTCAACTTGGCTAGGCCATGATTCCCAGTAGGTGGGGTTGTCCTACATTTTTTGTGGTCTAATGTAATTATCCTCCATTTTGTAATTGTCATAGATTGAATTGTGTCCCCCCCAAAAATATGTGTAACCATGTGGCTGGGCCATGACTCCCAGTATTTTGTGATTGCCCTCCATTTTGTGATTTTCCTGTGCTGTATGTGAAAGGATTAGGGTGGGACTGTAAATCTTTTCATAGGATCACCTCCCTGCTCCACTGTAAAGTGAATTTCCCTGGAATATGGCTTGCCCCACCCTTAATCCTCTCATTCTGCAAGAGATAAAAGGAAGGAGAAGCAAGCAGAGAATTGGAAATTTCACATCATCAGGAAAGCAGAACCAGGAGAAGAGTGCGCCCTTCAGACCCGAGGTTCCTGCACCAAGATACTCCCTGGACAAAGACTGATACAGTACTGGACTTGTCTCCACAGCTGACAAGGGAGAAAGCCTTCCCCTGGAGCCTGCATCTTCACTTTGGACTTGTAGCCTGTCAGGCTGTGTGAGAATAAACCTTCCTTTGTTAAAGCCATCCACTCTGTGGTATTTCTGTTAGAGCAACACTAGCCGACTAAAACAATAATGTGTTGTAAATCCCAACCTGGGCGCGTGGTTATAACCCCATTTATGAATGGGTTGTGTTTGTTATGCTAATGAGGCAGACTAGGGTGTATCTTGAGTCAGTTAAACAATGAATCAAGAGAAGCAGAGATGACGGAAGACACAGGCCAAGCCATTGGAAGATAACCCAGGAGCAGACACTTGGAAGAGACAAGGACCTTCTTCCAGAACTGGCAGATAGAAAGGGTCCCCAAGAGCTGGTGCCCTGAAATCAGACTTCTAGGCACCTAAATGTGAGAAAACACATTTCTGTTTGTGAAAGCCAACCCTTGTGGTACTTCTGCTGCAGCAGCGCTAGGTGACTGAAACACTCACCAAGACACCAAGAGTCCCCAGGGGGTGCACAGAGTGAATTGCTCAGTTCACAAGCAGGAAGTTTGTGGTTTGAGTCTGCCCAGAGGGGCCCTGGCCCCTACTGGTCACCTACGCTGTCCAATCAGCCACTGAAAGCCCAGCAGAGCCCAGCACTACTCTTGACAGACATGGGTGGCCAGGAGTCCGCGTCAATCGGATGACAGCTGCTTTGGTGATTTGGGTTTTAGCTGCATGGATGCATAGCATCTCTCGCAGAGCTTGGCAGAACTGAGTTTTCTGGACGTGCCATCAGACAGCGCAGAGTCCTCACCGCCACCACGGGGCCGCCATGGAGATGGGGATTGGGGGCTTCCTCGGCTGCCAAGGAAGTGCCACAGGTGTGGGAAGGCACCACGGGCATTTAGAAAGCGCGGGTCAGGGTCAGGGATACTTAGTGTCCTGCAACGTACCAGACAGAGTTACACAGTTGCTGCCTGCAAGGCGCCCCATCGGGAATCCCCGTGAGTGACTGTCACCACGGAGGGGTGGGGAGGCGGGGGGAACTGCTCTCCCACATCTGCTGGCTCACAGTAGGGGAGGTGCTCAGCGACCCCGCGTGGACACGTAGGCTTGTCTTGCGCTCTGCCAGTGCCCAAGTAACCGCAGAGAGAAAAAAGTGAAGCAAAACGCATTTTGTATTAGTGACGCACTGATTTCAAAATTCATCAGTTCTTTTTCGTGTCCTTTGCCCTCTGACATGACCAAGCCAATCAATAAAAATTTGGATGAGTCAGGAAAAGGAAGGCTTGAGGGGCTTGTGGCCGGCTTTCATCATGAGGTTGTCCGTCATCATCTGCCAAACCCTAGCACCCCCAAACACACCCTGCGCTAAGGGGCCTCTCCTCTGGACACCACACATGCATTCATTCACTTCTGTGTTAGACCTTCCAGGGTGCTGTATCATCTGGGCAGACAGACAATGGCAGAAAGACAGATTTGGTACGGAATGCCCACAGTCTAAGCCTGAAGGAGCCACTGAACTTTAGAAAACATGGAAAAGTGTTTCAATACTGAAGGTATGAAAATTAAAGAAAAAAAAAGTGCGAAGTTTCCAGTGGTAAGTTATAGTATGCTAATACGTAAGACACGCAAAATATAGATTCGTCACTCGCAGCAGAATGGTGGTTATAACGGTACAGGATTATAAAAGTGATATGGTTATTACAAAATAATAGGAAATTTATCTTACCTTTTTTGTATTAAGATAGAATAAAACTGTACTGTGAAAAGAAATTAGGCCTTCCATTTATCCTCAGGAAACATTATCTGGGCCTGGAGGGTAAACGAGGAATTTGTGTGCCCTTGCTTTGTAGACCTGGCTATTGTTTCTTTGTGTAGAGTCCAGGGCAGAAATGGTGCGGTCCACCACCCATCTTCAGGGCAGACAGACAGAGGAGAAGAGTACTGACCCCGCATGTGGTTTTCTGCAAGAGGGAGCTCGGAGCCCATCCCGATTTTACGGGAATCTGTCTGTTAAGAATTCAGTTGCGGCCCTCCCAAATACAAGTTGAAGGTTTGGCCCTCTTACCTGGGTGATGCTAACGATTTGTGCTTGGCTGCTAAGCTGAAGGGTGGCAGGTTACAACCCACCAGGTGCACCTCAGAAGAAAGTACTGGCCATCTGTTTCCAGAAAGATTACAGCCAAGAAAGCCCTACAGGGACAGTTCTACTCTATAATGCACGGGTAGCCGTGAATTAGAGTCTGTTTGAGAGCAAACAGGTGTTTATGGTGTTTTTTGATAGGCATGGTAGTTAAGGACTACAGCTGCTAACCAAAAGGTCAGCAGTTCAAATCCCCCAGGTGCTCCTTGGAAACTCTGTGGGGCAGTTCTACTCTCTCCTGTAGGTTTGCTGAGTCAGCATCAAATCCACAGCAGTGGTTTTGCTTTTGGTTTGTGGTACGGACATTCCTTCTTGGAAAGAGGGTTTGTTACGTGAATTCGATCACACCTGAGTGAAGACCCTCTGAATCTAATCACTTCTGAGCTGTAAAAAGAGCAGAGTAGACACACACACACACAGAGGGGAGACTGGTGCCAGGGAGGATCCCATAAGAACCAGGGAACTCCTGGGGTTACTGACAAGGAAGGAGCTGAGAAGGCCAAGACCACGAACTGTGAGAAAATAAGTTTTCAAGCCCAGCACTTGAGGTATTTGTGTTACAACAGCACTAAGTAACTAAGATACAGTCCTTTCTTCACTTAGTCATGAAATCCTAGAACTGAAGAAACTTTCAGAAGGAGAATGGCTCCCTTCTCAGAGTACAGAGGCCCACTGAGGCCTAGCAGGGTTCCACAAGGAGCGTGGCTGGCAGGTGCACTTGTGGGAAGAGCCCTGTCTCTTTGCAGGGCTCCAGGGCTAAGCCACTCGGCGAACTCTAAACCCCTCTGAACTGGGGCTTGCGCAGGCCTCCTGGGCCTGGCCGAGCTGACGGTGTTTGAGTGTGGCAGAGTCCCTGTGAGTTTGTCCCGAGACATGGAGGCACGTGCCTTGCTGGGGCCACAGCAGGAAAACAGCCCACTGTCACGAGAAAGATGCTCATAATGGCCCCACCCACTTCCTTCTGGGGACAGGACAGATGAAATTCACATTGTCTAAGTCCAGGGCGTCCAGACTCCCTTTCTGTCACTGGAAACTGCCCAGCAGCCCTGACTGAGAGACGCACCCTTAACCAGGGATGCGGTAGCTTCAAAAGGACACCTTGGAGAGGACGCAGCAAGAAGGGAAGCACAGAATCTCTGTTGTGTGTGTAATCTTGAGTGAGCTGCCTGTCTTAGCTTTCTCTTCTGAAGCACAGGGAGAACGGCTGGGACTTCACAGGGCTGTGACCTTGCTGCCAGCTGAGGTGGAGTCATCTGCCAGTGCATGGTGACGTTGCGCATGGTAGAAAAGAAATGCCAGCTCTTGGTGACGTTGTGCACAATGGAATGAAATGCTGCTCAGTCCTGAGCCCTTCCCACAATCAGTGGCGGGTCGGACCCCTGTGGCCCCTCGAGTTTTTGTTGGCTGGCTGTAGGAAGTGGATCTGCAGACCTTTCTTGCCCGTCTGTCTTAGTCTGGAAGCTGCCCTGATCCCTGCTCAGAGCCCTAGCATCATGCCAACCTCCACTGATGGACAGCTGGTGGCTGCACATCAGGGGCTTGGGCCGGGAATCGAACCCAGGTCTCCTGCCTGGAAGGCGAGAATTCTGATACAGAACCACCACTGCCCCTGGGTAAAGATTGATGCCCCTTAAACATCAGCTATCTCAAAGTGCTCCTCTCTCACAGGACAGGAAAGCTGAGAAGGTCCAACACCACCCCAAACATACTGGGCCTGCACCTTGTCAACATCTACCAGCTCGGGCAAGTTCTGTCACCGAGTGCAGTCAGAGTGCGCGACTCACAGGACCCTCCTCGCCGCTCATGCCCACCCCGTGGTGCCAGGTGCAGACTGTCTGACGGTGTTTGCCAAGACAAGTGCACTTATAATTTGTCTGGCTTCTTAATTTCACCTAAGACAAAGTGACAAACTCCTCCGCTCGCCCCCTTTGTGTTGGTTTTTATGATCTCTCTCTTTATTTCTCCCTCTCACCCACTCCCGTCTGCCACTCAGCCCCCTGCTGCGTCACTTGTCACTTCAGTCTTACCCCACTGTCTGCCAGGCAACCCACTATTAGGCACTTATTTTATTACTTGGTTTCCTACCTGGATCTTGTGAGTCACCACGAACCTTTACTGACTGTCACACAGCAACTTTGCTGGGCTCTCTCTGCTCCTTACCAGCCTCCTGGTCCCCTGACTTTTGTCCACTCCAGTTAAAACTGGGTGCCATCACTGGAAAGGTTAGGTAGGAAACCTAAGGAGCAAGGAGTTGATGTGAATGGGTGCCCCCCCCAATATGTGCAGCCACTTGGCTGGGCCATGACTCCGTTACATAGGTGATGCTCCTGCATGCTGAGACCCTGCCTCTGTGGTACTGATGAGGGAAGATGGGCAGTGGCAGTGTTGGTGGGGCAGGACTCAAAGTGTAAGACTGTGTTGTGCCTTCTCACCCAGAGCTGAGACCAGGGCCGAAGCCAACACTTCCGACAAAGATTGGACTGGACTAAGGGACGCAGAGTGAGGCAGGTGGCGTGTATACTTTATGATTTAATAGATACCTATGAGGTTGTCCTACTGGTTTCTTTTTAGAGGGGACAGGAGAGGTTGGAGAGGAGGGGACAGGTGTCAGTTGAGTGTATACTGGAAGTGACGGTTGGAGGGAGTAAGTGTGTTGTCACAGGGCAAGGAGAGCAGAGAGAGCTGCATAAAAGTTGGTGCTCGGGGTCTTGTATGGCAAATTGACTTGGATTGTAAACTTTCAATTAATCACAAAGAAAAAAGCAGATTGTATTGTGCCTTGATGTGATCTCTTGGGATATAAAGGAAAGGGAAGCAAGCAGAGAGTTGGAGACTTCAGACCATCAGGAAAGAAGCAGTGCTGGGAGCAGAGCACGTCTTTGGAAAGAACCAGGGTCCCTGAGCCCCAGAAGCTGCCAGTCCAGGGGAGGACTGACAGCAAGGACCTTCCTCCAGAGCCGAGAGAGAAAGCCTTTCCCTAGACTTGAATTTGGACTTGTAGCCAGCTGGACTGTGACAGACTGAAATTTTCCCTTTGTTAAAGTCATCCACTTGTGGTCTTTCTGTTACAGCAGCACTGGGTGACTCAGACAAGGGAGGGGGAGTGACTCAGAGAAGGAGGCTGAGAATGTTTGCACAGGTCAAAGACTGTGGTCAAGGTCCCCGGATTGTGTACACGCAAACTGTTCAACAGGGGAGTGTTTGCTGTATACATTCTCAACGATGACAACAAAATAAAAATTAAAAATAAAATAAATGGTGCTACCAACTCCGTTTATCAGAGGACTGGTGAACTGTCTTATCTTCTGCTTCAAGTGTGCAGCCTTGTTTTTTAATGGCAGCAATTGTTTAATCAAAAGCAACGTACAGAATGTCTTTGAGATCCTTTTACGCTGGAAACAAGAGAGAGAAACTAGAGCCAAGAAAGGACCACAGGCCAACCCACAGGCAGCTACTGGACCGGAGACAAAAGTCAAGACACACCTCCTGTTACCTGAGCCTGACTGGAAAACAGAACCACCAGAAGGGTCATGGAAACAGAGAGTGTTGACAATTCAGACAGTCCAGGCGTGGGGTTTCTAGGTATTTTCAGCACCTTACTGGGTGATTTAAGATGAAACAGGAACTTTTTGCTTTAAGAGTGCCCCAGTTAAGGGAAACCCAGTATGTGAAATGCTCAAAGTTAGGTAACGAATCAACCTGACTGTTTATATCACAAAAGGAGTCACAAAAAATAATTTTTTTTAATTTTAAATTTTTTAATGGCATTGGGATGCATAACTGGATCCAAGAATATACTACTCATGTCTATCTCCTTTCTTTCTTTTCTATACTTATTTATTTTATTTGTCATTGTTGTGAATATGCATAGTATAACACACACCGACTCAACAATTTCTGTATGCATAATTCGGTGATATTCCCTGTATTCTTTGAGCTGCATATCCATTCTCACCCTCACTGGAAAACAAGTTCTCTTCACATAAGTACTGGCAAGATGTCGGGGTAGAATTTTTAGGGGGGATGCTTGTTAAGGTGAGGGGAAGAGAAAGTTGGAATCACAGGGTAGTAAGACTTGCAAAAAAAATCCCACTGCCATCAAGTAGATTCTGACTCATAGTGGCCCTATAGGACAGAGTAGAACTGCCCCATAGAGTTTCCAAGGAGCACTCAGTGAATCTGAAGCACCATTTTCTTGGTTACCCATCATGGCACTCTGCCCCTCTGCCACCAGGGTTTCAAGACCTGGAAAGGACCCCAGAAATCTCTTTGCCTAGCTCTCTAATATTTAGATGAGGAAACAAAAGCCCTGGGAGGTTAGGAGACTTGTCCAAAGGTTAGAAACCAGGTCTCTTGACTCTTAAGCCAAAACTCCTTCCAACAGCCATCTCTGTGCGTAAATGTGAGGTCTTAATCAACTTAACAGAACACGAAGCACTAGAGTTTGTACCTATCCACCTGGAACAACAGAGGAAGGGGAGCTAGGAATACAAGGAGGTTATGGAATGCGTGGTGAACGGTCTCCACGAACAACTGCCACCTTGGCCATGGGACCAGAAGAACTGGATGGTGCCCGGCTACCATTCCTGAACATTTGGATCAAAGATTCCATGGAAGAATTCTGATCAAAAGAGGGAAACCATAGAATAGAATTTCACTGCATGTGGACTGCAGACCTTCTAGAGCCATGGAGGCTAGATGAACCACTGGAACTAGTTTGTCCTGAGATAATCTTCGAACCCCTAGATAAAAATATCCCTTGAAGTCTTCTTGAAACTAAACAGTAGTTTAGCTTACCAGTTAAGACTGTCTGCCTTAAGCATGGTGCACTTTTAAGATCTATCTATATGCAATTAAACTCACAGCAGCGACTGGAAAAGTTGGATGGGAGCCTTTGGGGGCAGTGAGTTTATACTAAAGGGGAGGATACAGAAAAGGAACATGAGAGCAGTACAAACCTGCAGAGTGTCATCAATGTGACTAGATTGTTCGTGCAGAAACTCTTGAATGGGTATATCTTCTGGGTGTATAGTCTCAACAACAATAAAAATAAAACAAACTACAAAAAGTGAAAACAAACTTAAGGGAGTATCTTAGAAAATGCCCTTGCGTGCGAAGCAAGATAGTGGCGCTTCTCACAGTGGTGCCCCCAAAGCATAATAATTCCCACTGTCCTTGAACTAGTAACCAAACCAACCTACAACACTCAGCACATGGTAGGTCCTCAGTACCTGGCAGAGGAATCGATGATTTAGCAAATCCCGCCCAAGGGTTTTAACCCCATAACCTGCTGGGGCCTTGGTCTCCTGTCTCTCTCTAAAGAGCGTGTGACGACTGTGCCATGTTCCAGAAGACAGAGAGAAGCCAGTGTCTCTGAAAATGAATACAACCTCCCTTCTAAATGTTTTCTATTTTCCAAGTAAAAATCAACAGGTAAGCCAGGACACAGTTAAAACTGGGGTCTCCACTTCAGTACAGGAGGCTTCTATGTGAACAGAGTAGGAGGTGGACGTCAGCCATCTCAAAAATGGAGAAGGGCCACACTGGGAGCTACGACAGGGGCGTGAGCTGAGAAACCTCAGCCAACGGGCCGTCTCTGATTCACAGCCATTCTAACAGAGGCCCGGGTGAAGCCCACCTCGTGGAAACCCCGGTAGTGCGGTAGTTAAGAGCTATGTCTGCTCACTGAAAGGTCAGCAATTGAATCCACCAGACTCTCCTTGGCAACTCTATGGGGCAGTTCTACTCTGTCCTATAGGGCTGCTCTGATTCATCATCAACTCAGTGGCAATGGGTTTGGTTTTAGGTTTTTTTCTTTTCTTTTTGAGATCTTTAGAGATAGGCTTGTTAAGTGCCACATCTGCTAACCAAATGGTCAGCAGTTCAAATCCGCCAGATGCTCCTTGGAAACTCTATAGGGCAGTTCTACCCTGACCTCTAGGGTTGCTATAAGTTGGACCTGACTCGATGACAATGGTTTTTTTTTTTTTTTAGAGAAAGACATTCCTAAACAAATTTATAGGGTGGACGGCATCTCTGGAGACTATTGAAACTGCTTGTGCACAATCTGTTTGCAAACACGTGGAGTAGAGTGGGGTTTAAATGTGCACTTATTTCCCTGTGGGTATCACCCAAACACCAAACTAAACCCACCGTCTTGGAGTCACCTCACTGTGACTGTGTGAGACAGAGTAGACCTGCCCCATCAGGTTTCCAAGAAACAGCTGATAGAGTCGAACTGCCAATCTCTTGGTGAGAGTCATAGTTCCTGACCACTGTGCCCCCAGAGCTCCATGTTTGTCTGGGGAGACTGTATATATTTCACCTTTCTGTGAATGTAAAGGAAACCTTAGTGGCATAGTGTTTAAGTGGTATAGCTGCTAATCAAAAGGTCAGCAGTTCAAATCCACCAGGTGTTCTTTGGAAACCATATAGAACAGTTCTACTGTGTCCTATTATAGGGCCACAATGAGACAGAATCAACTCAACAGCAGGGGGTTTGGTTTAAGTTTGGGGTGCGTATAAAACAGTGAAGAAATTCTTTGAAACCAAGCGATGTTTCCACCAGCGTCGCAAAGTAGTGTTCATTCATTATTATAAACAATTGTATGGGGTTAACTCAAATTTTTAACATAATAGGCTTAACAGCATTCTGTTCATAGGTGTAAGTGGTCCATGAGCCAGACTTTGTGACCTGGGGACTGTCTGTACCCTGACACACACGGGGTTGCCTGGGGGTTTTGCTTTGGTTGCTGGTGGTACCACAACGGCTGCTAATATTTCCATCACCACAACTACTAATATTCCTAATAACTGTGACGGTTGCAGTCGTCCCAACCCTTACTGTGTCCAGGCACACGCTGACTGAGCTGTGTTCTTGCCACTGAGTGTCTCATTCTGTTTTCGTCGCAGTAACAGCAGCAGCAGCAAGTCTATGAGGCAGATGATATTCTCATCTCAGCCAAGCCAAGTGCCGTTGAGTCAGATCCCACTCAAATCTCAAGTCAAATTACAAAAAAAACCCAGCAATGCCATTGAGTCAAGGCCAACTCATGATGACTCTGTAGGATAGAACAGAACTTCCCTATAGGGTTTCCAAGGAGCAGCTGGTGGATTCCAACTGCCAACCTTTTGTCTACCAGCTCAGCTCTTAACTACCGTGCCATCAGAGACACGAGTTAGTGGATAAGGAGACGGAATTTAAGAATTTAAGCAGCGCATTTGAGGTCACACGGCTGAGACATGAATCCTCACACTGAGTCAAAATTCCACACTCAGCCATTTTTTTAAGTTCTTTAAAATTATTGAGTTATTCAAATGACTGAATACTTATTCTTATACCCAGCACATAACATCTGTATTGTTCCCTAATCTTTCTGACATCTCTTGAGAGTAGAGAGCATCGGTGCCACCTTACAAGTGAGGAAACAGGCTCAGACAGTCTAGGGACGCATCCAAGGTCGTTAGTGGGGCTGGGATTTGATACCAGACCTGTCTTTCTACCTATCGTGGGTCTCTCTATCCACAGCCACTGAAGGGGATACGATGCCCTAGGTGGCAGCTTTGGTGTCTGTCTTTTTGAAAAATAGTGCTTTCGTTAAGAAGCCAGCATCCTAGCTTACACACCAGTGCCTTCAGAGTCCTGTGACTTCCAGGTGTGTGGTATAACAGAGTCAAGTTTCTGGACCTCCAAAGAGGAAAATCAGAACTTAAGGCCAAGCCACAGTTCCAGGAAGACTCCCGGGCCTTCTGTGACATCAACCCCCAACAACGTGCAATAATGAAAAGAGCAAAAGGTCCCACAAAAAGTGGCAGAACAGATACCAGTGCCATGTGTTATATTTGACATTTTTTGCATCTACTGACCATACAGAAAATCTTCCCTCTGCAGACGACCACTCAAACCAAACCAAACCCACTGCCACTGAGCACATGCTGACTCACTGCCACCCTCTAGGACGGAGCGGAACTGCCCCACAGAATTTCCAAGAAGCACCTGGTGGACTCGAACTGTTGACCTTCTGGAGAGCAGATGTAGCACCCAACGGCTGCACTGGTCCCCGTGAGATAGAGCCAGCGGTCTCTTCAGGCATCAGTACCTGGACCCGGGGCCCAGAGCTGTTACACCATTAGCACTGGCACTGACCGTTTAGGCTCAGGAACGCTCCGTCAGATAAAGGTGAGCTCGGTAAGGCTGCTCAGAACACAGACGTCCTCGCAGTTGGTTCCTTCTGTCAAGTCTGCCAGCGTAACTCCTGTGGCCTGTCCTGGTCTCCACGCCAATCTCAGGCAGCTGAACCCTGCCCAGTATAGTCCAGGCATTAGCAACAGATGTCGAAAGCTAATTGGATTTTCAGCCACTGACTCCCTGCACCCATCGTGAAGTCACAATGGCCACCTCCCTGCTGCAGCAAGGGCCTGTGGGTGCCAGAGCAGGGACTCAGCCGTCTTCATCTCTGTTCAGTTGAAAACTGTCGGTAATTAGAAAGTTACCCCCAAATTCATCTTTCTAAGACAACTGAAGGCCAACCTAATTGCTGAAGGATTGCTTAGTCTGTGACTTCCTGGGAGGTCACTGGAAAGTGGCCAGGGAACCTCGTTAGGGAGAAAGCAGATACACAATGCTGGAGGCACATCAAAGCCCTGGTGGTGCAACGGG
Organism: Heterohyrax brucei; assembly: GCA_028571685.1. NCBI lineage: Eukaryota > Metazoa > Chordata > Mammalia > Hyracoidea > Procaviidae > Heterohyrax > Heterohyrax brucei. The sequence goes on along the minus strand of CM053156.1, from coordinate 85,894,338 downwards.
TGAGCACTCAGCTGCCAGCTGGATGGTTTGTGGCTTGAACCCACCCAGCAGCTCCGAGGGAGAAAGATGGCCACCAGCTTCCGTAAAGATTATGGCCAAGAAAGCACTGTGCGGCAGTTCTACTGTCACCTGGGGTCACTGCAGGTGGACAGCAATTCAACAACAACGCTTAACAATGACATGTTAACTGTGAAGCCTGAAGCCCACCACCTCCATATGTGGGCCATGTATTCCTGGAAGACTCACTGCCAAGGAATATTCTAGTCCATCTGCAACATCACAACACCTGGCAGAGGGCTGGATGAGTTAGTTCCATCTGCTGTGCTTGCTGTCATCAAGGTCAAGAACATGGTCAAGGTCAACAGCCCCAGCAAAGCCCTCACTCCAGCTCAGTGCAAGAAGTTAAGATGTAACATGGATTTAACACTTGGACTTCCTGAGCTGGTTCATTTGTTCACCCCTCTAAGACACAGTGGGGAGCATAGATGGACAGGAACCTCCAACTGTCCTGAACTCTCAGTCCCAAAGGGAAGACAATAACCAGCAAACACATAAATAAGAAATCGACCAAAACATGGTGCTGTGACAGTTGTGCATTGAGGAGGGGACGATTTCAGAGAGTGGCTACGTTGGAGGAAGGGCATTTTTTAAAATAATACTTGATTGCGCCTTGGGTGAAGGTTTACACAGCAATTTAGGTTCCTGCTTAACAATTTCTGCACCACTTGTTCGGTGACCTTGGTGAGCCATCTCATCACTTCCATTCTTCTGGTTTCCCTCCCTTCTTACATTCTCATCTTTGTTTTGAAGTAAGTGTTGACCATTCGGTCTCACAGAGGCGATTTTTTTTAAAGGTACACAGACAATACTTACAGATGACAGTCATTATTTTTGGAGCCAATTGGTTCTTTAGCTGTAAGGAGAAAGTACATTTCTCACAAGAGGAAGAGGCCACTTTTCCATCTCAAGGATGTGAGTCTGGCATTGATGGGGACCAGGAGGTTGGAGTGGGGTTTAGGGGAGTGGGCAGGCAGAGGTAGAAGGTGCAAGGTCAGAGAAGCTTCTGGTGGGAGCTGGATCAAGCAGGCATTACAAGCCAGAGCCGGTCTGAAAAGGAGAAGTCTGGTCCTGGCTTCCTCGAGATCTTGTTTTCAAGTTTCAAGGGTAACAAACCAAAGTCTAATTTCATTATGCTTCAATCCCTGCTGTTAAAAAGCGATAAAGACTAAACAGGTCTGGGATGATTGTCGCCATTAGCAATAACCTGGTAAGAAAAACCTGTCTGACGGACACGCCAGATAGGATATGCCAGTCATGCCCTGGACATCGCTGGCTCTAAGAGACCAATGGCCACTTCCCGAAGGCTGGGGATGCAGCCGGTAGCTGGTCTCCCCTGCCTCAGGCCTAGTCTTGCCCAGCGAGTGCTGTGCAGAACCCCCCGTTATCGGGTGGCCCTCCTTCACTGGAAATGGAAAGTCAACAAACGTTGCGATCAGCAAATAATCACCACTGCAGGCCCGGAGCTGAAAGCGTCGTCTTAGGTAGCCCAGGGTTTAACCATGCGAAAGGTGTGAGAAGTTTCTAAAATGAAAACTGGTGTATGTCAGCCCCCTGGCTTACACTCCTTCAGGGCCTTCCCAAAACCCAAACAACAAAATCTACTGTTGTAGAGACAACTGACGCACGGTGACCCCATGGGTTACAGAGGAGAACTGTGCTGCCCGCATTTTTCTCAGGTGGAATCTCTGGAAGCAGTTCACCAAGCTTTCCTCGTGCAGAGCCCTGGGGTGGGTTTGAACTGCCAACCTTTAGGTTAACCCGGGCACCTGCCGTTGCTTCCTGTCAAAGCAGAAATAAGGCCCCACCGTATCCTATGGGGCCGACGAGGGCCTGCAAGAGGGCCCTTCCTCTTGCTATGAGTTGCCATTGACTCAATAGTGTCGGGTTTGTCATTTGTTTGTTTGTTTGTTTTCTCCCCAACCAGAAACCCTGGTGGCAAAGTAGTTAAGAGCTACGGCTGCTAACCGGAAGGTTGGCAGTTCGAATCCCCTAGGCGCTCCCTGGAAACTCTGTGGGGCGGTTCTCCTCTGTCTCACGGGGTCACCATGCATCAGAATCGACCTGAGAGCAGTGGTGGTGTTGTTGTTGTTTTCTCCTGAGCCTCAGCGGAGCTCTGAGAATGGGGAGAAGGGACTGAGATGTGACCTGTGTGGCCTAGGCCGGCACAGAAAAAGGGAGAGTCAGCTGATGGAGTCTGGAAGGATTTCTCAGATTTAGACTCAGGTGAAGAACAAGGCAACTGAGAAAATAATTCTGAGAGTTAGTGTGTGTGTGTGTGTGTGTGTGTGTGCGTGCGCACGTGCGCACACACGAGCGCATGTGTGAGCATGGCGTGTGTTTGTCAGGGGCAGATGGCAATACGCTGTTTTCAGGTGCGGTCACAAGTGGTAAGCAGAACTCCATGTAGGAAGGAAGAGTCTTGTCTTAGGTGGGAGTTAGGCTCTGAGAACAGTTTAAATGCCACAGAAATTCCCCATCCAAGTCCCTCACAATGATACACTAGCCTCTTAAATGCAACAACAGCCCCAGCATGATCACCTTCTCTCTGGTTGGAAAAGTAGCAGTCTGAGACCTGGGGACCCTGCTGCCAGCCTGACTTCGGTGCCTCTGTGGCAGGCGGCTTGCGTGCACTCAGACTCTTGGGTGTTAGCAGGGAGCTCAGAGTGTCATCTTCTCCTGCTGAGACCCTGGTACAAGGATGGCAGCCCCCCCATACCGGTGCACAGGCACAGACAGGAAGTGGAGGGACATCCCAAGGAGTTGCCCCCACCTATGAAGCAGGGGAGATGGCAGGAGATCACCACTCCCATGTGAGGCATTCTGGAAGCTTCTGAGGGCCCTTGATCATCCACCCTTACTCTTGCTGTCCTTCCCTCCCTGTTTCATTTTCCTGCCCCCTCATTTCCCCTAAATAAACGGCCTGCCCCAAAGCTCTCATTCGAGGGAAACCCAAACTAAGACAAGGCCACAACAATGCGTACCTCCCACACAGATACAATGCTGGCCCCAAGAGGAGAATGTGGGGCTGAAAAGGACCAAAGCGACTGGGGGGCATGGCCTTGAGGCCACCTCACGGGGGGGAACCCACCAGGTCAGGGCCAGTCAGGGAGGGTCCTGAAACTGGACTGCGCTCTGAGTGAGCTGGATGGAGCTTCTCAGCAGACGGCACCCGACAAAGGAGGGTGGGCCCACAGCTGTGTACCCCAGCCACAGGGCTACCCGGTAAGCAAGTACTCAGGCTGCGCTGTGTTTACTTGCTAACCTGTAGGGCACAATTTCCCAGGGTGGAGTACAGGTGGAATTGTGCCCTGTAGGTTAGGAAAGTAAGCATAAGTCTGTGCGGCCACCGATTGCTGTGTCACCCGTCCAGACGCAGAGACATGGCCAGAAGGCAACACGAGGTCTAGAGTCAAGTCTGGGCCCAACCATTGGTTCCACCACCTCCTTCTGGTCCGGGAACATTAGACAAGCCAGAGAGGAACATACAGGAACGTTGACGTGTGAGCTTCAAAGCGCAGTGTCCCTCTTAATTATCATTTTCAGGGCACTTTTCTCTGACTGGAGAAAAGCAGTGACTTGGTAAGTTCAGGCACTGCTCACCAATGCTACTGGAACATTCCACTTCATCAGCCACCCCGCCTCCTCGTCTTGTGTCTTCTTGTTCTGTGACTCATGAGAAAGAAGAGCAAGTGGAGACAGAGACCAGAGAGCAGAGGTCCCCAGCTGGCTCGGTTAGCAAGAGAACTGAAATTGCTTAAATTAATTACTTGATTAATTGACTGTCACTGGTGGTAGCACAGTGGCTCTAAGCTCTGGCTGCTGACCAAGGGGTCGGCAGTTTGAAGCCCCCAGCAGCTCCCTGGAAATCCCATGGGGCAGTTCTACTCTGCCCTATAGGGTTGCTATGAGTTAGAACTGACTCGACAGCAATGAGTTGGTGGGTTGAAAATGAAGAGATTTGAGTTACAAGCCCAGATGCCATCTCCTCAAGAAAAGGGAGGCCTGGCTCACTCTGAGTGTGTGTCTCTTTGAGATTCTGGTCAACTGCAGCTGGGAGTAGCCACCCCCTACAGAGGACACCTGCCACTCTCCAGCTGAAAGTCATTGACCCACCTGGACCTACAGGCCTCTGACTTTGAGATGCTGTCCTAGGTTTGAAAAGTCCTGTATCATTGACCCATAACGCAGGCACCTTGAGACATCCCATTTAAGCCATCATAGCGTGGGGTAGGCCTTGTCCCTTGTAAGGAAAATGAATCTGTTAAAATCGGGTCCTAAGCCCTCCCACATCCCCGTCCCCTAGACTCGCCTCTGCAGGACCCAGCTCACAACTTTGCTCTCCTACACTGGCCCTGCCCCTTGTCCGGGGACTGGCTCCTGATGCCCAGGCCGGGCCCCACTGACTTACTGAGGTGAGAGGACTTTGGAATCTGAGCAGCTTAGGATGAAAGTCAATGCCACTTTCAGTGGCATCAGCAGAGTTCCCGAGTTATGGTACAGTAACCCTGATGGCCTTTAATGCCTAGATAAGATAGGCATGAACTGCCCATGCGAGTCTCACGGAGAAGCAAGTGTCCTCCCCTGGATCTCTGCCAGTTCCCAAGGGGCTGAGGTTCTCACGGCCCTGGGGAGGGGGAGGAGGGCTGCTGGAGGTGGAAAGAGGCGTCCCGGGGGACTTGTGGGGCTGGTGCTGTTCTGTGTCACGATTGTGGCGGGGTTAACAGGAATCCACAGAAGGAATTCATCAAGGTGATTTCTTACATTGGGACAGTTCTGCTCTCAAGGGAAATTTGGAGGCAAGCTGCTCCAAAGAACATGCTGTCCCTGGGGTAGTCCCCGTTTGTGGGCTTCTCTGCTGGTCTCCACGGCATCCTGAGACCCTCTCCAGCCTCCACCTGCCCACCCAGGATCTCCTCAGGGCTTCTTGTCATGTTCGATCGGTTGTCTGCCTTTCTTTCCTTTCGCAGATCTCTGGTCTGCTCCCCCACTCCCAAAGACAGTGTATTACGAGGCACCAAAACCAGCCCCACTGCCATCGAGTCACGAGGACCCTGTGTCTGTGGGAGCAGAACTGGGCTCCACAGGTTGCCAGTGGCTGATGCTTTGGAAGTACATCACCAGGCCTTTCTTCTGAGGCACCTGAGTGGCAGATGAGTGCGTTAACCATTTCCACTTGTGATTTCTGTGACTGTCCCCAAGGACCTACACCCAAAGAAGAGACAGCCTCTGCCCGGAAGGAGGACCATCCGTCTCAGCAAGCTTCCCGCAAGCGCGCAGGACAAGGCGGTGGCTTCTCACGAGTCCTTTTATCACCCTGAATACGTCCAAACCGAACGATCTTGTCCCTATTCCAGATGCGTGATTGCAAACTTTAGAACGTATTTGGGGACAGGGGTCCGTGAGCTACTTTTGGCAGTTGAGGTTTTCAGCTTCAGCCTGGAGACTTCTATTTGATGTCGCTCTGTTACCTATACTGCTCTTTCGTTGTTGTTGTTAGGTGTCCTGGAGTCGGTCCTGACTCACAGGGACCCTGAGCACGACAGAAGAAAACACTGCCCAATCTTGGACCATGCTCAGAATTGTGGAGCCAGGGGTCAGTCCCCCTCCCAGAGGGTCTTCCTTCTGTTTACAGAGCACTGACAACTTAATGTAAGTAGAGAAGTTAAAGAAACATTAGGTGCCTGTGACATTCAATAAATATAGACAAGTCAGCTTCTAGATGCGCATTGATTTTGAACACTCCGCTCTAATTACCAGGTAGAATGATTGCGTAAAATGATTGCATCACTCTTGGTTTGGGTTCATTCATTCAACAGGCACTTGGTGAATCCTCAGTGTGTGCCAGGCATTGATCGAGACCCTGGGATGAGAACAAAGAGCCCTGAGGAAAACAGAAGCACTTGGCCGTGGGGGCGGGGGCAGGCCCTGAGTGCAGTTCGGGGCCGAAGGCCACCGGCACTCCATTGTTGGAAGAGATGAAGCAGCTCCCAGATGCTGAGCGAAATAAAGACAAGGAGGGACGTGGGGGCTGCAGTTCTCAAGCGACAGACCAGGAAGGGCCTCAGAGAGGGCCGCCTGCCACAGATTTACCGGAGATGAAGGGACAAGCTGTGTGCCATGCCGGGCGGGAAAGCGCCCCACAGAGGGAACACCCAGTGCAAAGTCCCGAGGTGCTTGGGACACCTGAGGGACAGCCAGGGGCTAAGGGCAGGGCAGAGCCAGAACGAAGAGAGGGGTCTCTGGGGAAGTCAGAGCGGAGAGCAGAACCCTAGGACAGCCTTCTCCCAGCACCTGGGAGCCTTTGGGACTTCAGGGTCAGGCGTGCTGATGGTTTGACAGGCAGTGGGACCCCATGGTGGCCGGGACCAGGGTGGGAAAGGGGCAGCACAGAGGGGTGACCATTTTGAGGATGCATTATTAGCCCGCAACTCAAATGAAGAAACCACGTGACAGAGGCCCAGTCACCATCAGGTGCCCCTGATCAGTGGAGTGAGGCAAGCCTGAGATCCAGCAGGGGCTCAGCAACGGGGGGTCACTGGTGACCTTGACCAGAACGGCAGAGTCACTTCTACAAAAAGCAGGACTGTCCCAAACTAGTTTCAGGCCCCAGCCACGTGAAACCCAGTCCTCCTCTGTAGCCGAACCTGTAGCCCCGACACCCTGGTGGCACAGTGGTTAAGAGCTTGGCTCAGTGGCTAATCTCGAGGTTGGTGGTTCGATCTCACCAGCTGCTCCTTGGGAGAAGGACGTGGCAGTCTTCTTCCACAAAGATTACAGCCCTGGAAACCTGGTGGAGCAGTCCTCCTCTGTCCTATAGGGTTACCACGTCTAGTCTGGGTTTGGAATGAGGTATCATCCAGCCAGGCCACCAAGCTGAGCCCCTTTTTCTAAGCCTATCCTCACCAGACAGACACAGAATTGTCACCTAACTTCATCTGATCTGCTCTGTGCTAGAAGCCTTAGGGATGTCATTTCTTAAAAGGAAGAGTTAATTTTAGAACTAACGAAATCTAAATAGTCAAGGTTGAATTTCAGCATTTCAGTGACACTTGAATAACTTTATTAAAAATAAAAAGCGTTGCACAGTTGAGTGAAAACAATAATAAAGCAGCTTGCATTCATCTGCTACCTCCTCGATTCCAAGCAAGGAGGTACTGTGTCAGGGCAGCTCCACCATTAAGCACTCGGCTGCTAACCAAAAAGCCACAGTTCTGACATCTTTCCCACTAGCTGCTCCTCGGGAGGACCATGCGGCTGTCTTCTTCCATAAAGACGTGCCTGGTCGTGAGGTGCAGCTGAGTCGACTCTGACTTAGAGTGATCCCGTGTACAGCAGAAGGAAACGCTTCCGGGTCCCGTGCCATCCTCACAATCATTGCTGTGATTTGAGCCCCGAGCTGCAATCCCCGTAAAGACCACAGCCCTGAGATCCCTACCAGGCCATTCTGCGCTGTCCTCCAGGATTGCTGTAGGTTGGAACAGACGCAACAGCTGTGGACTTTTCTATCTCAAGCGCTGTGTTGCTTTCAAGCATTTGGCGTGGATTGTTTATTTTTCATAATGATGATATCAGGAGAGGATTATGATTATTAACAGTTTACAGATGAGAAAATAGAGGCTCAGAGAAGGCAAGTAGCCTGTCGAAGGCCACACAGCTGGGAAGCTGCAGACCACTCTGAATGCCGTGGTAGTCGGCCTCCTGATGCTGCACAGCAGGACTTAGAGACGTTAGGGGTTTAGAAGCTCGACCTGTGGACACGCACGGGTGTCTTAGTCATCTAATACTACTTTAACAGAAATACTACAAGTGGATGCTTTAAAAAGAGAAATTCTCATTTGTCACAGTCGGGTAGGTTAAAAGTCCCAATTCAGGCCGTGAGTTCCAGGGGACAGCTGTCTTTGCTGGGTCTGGAGGAAGGTCCTTGTCATCAATCTTTCCCTGGACTGGAAGCTTCTGGTATACAGGGACCTGGGTCCTTTGCATGAGCTGAGCTTCCAGCTCAGCTACTTGGTGGTAGGAAATCTCCAAACCACTCTGCTAGCTTTCCTTTATATCTCGAGAGACTATCTCAAGGCACAAAACCACCTTACACACTGAGGCCTGCTCCACCAACCCAACTGCCGCCCAGCCACCCTCATTAACATTCTAGAGGCAGGATTTACAAAATGGAGGAGCATTGCACGATACCATGAATCAGGGCCTAGCTAAATTGCTACACGGATTTTTGGGGGAAACGCACTTCAATCTATGACAATGAGGTACAGCCCGTAAGCCCTCAGAACATTATCTGACTCCCAATTTCTTTTTCACAATAAAAAAAACTGCATTTTCTAAACAAATGTGGAAAGCAAAAAGAGCAGCCCTCTACACTTGCTCTTTCAACATCAGCAGCAACAGAAAACGAGCTCATTGCTGTCCAGTTGAATCTGACTCACAGCGACCCTACAGGACAGAGTAGAACTGCTGCCTCAGAGGGCTTCCAAGGAGCGCCTAGCGGACTCCAACTGCTGATCTTTCGGTTAGCAGCCAAGTCCCTAACCACTGCACCACCTTCAACACCAACACCCCCCACATTAACTAACTACCTTTACTGGGTTGGAGTACATCCTTCCAAATTTGCCCCCTAAAATGCTTATTTTTGATTCCATTTAATTAGACGATATATAATAAGGAAAACCCAGGTGGTGAAATGGTTAAGCGCTACAGCCGCTAACCAAAAGGTCAGCAGTTTAAATCCATCAGGTGCTCCTTGGAAACTCTATGAGGCAGTTCTGCTCTGTCCTACAGGGTCGCTGCAAGTCAGCATCAACTTGACAGCAGTGGGGTTGGTTTATATTTTTTATACATAATAAAGATATATTTATTTGTTTATCACATGGCTTCCTCATGTACAAGCACGACAAGGTAGAGATTATACCAAGCAAGTTCTGGAAACTTTCAGAACATCTGATACACTTTTGCATAATGGTCAAATTGCCACGTTTGCACTCCACCCCCCCCACCACAACCGCCCCAAATGATTTTAAGAACCCTCTCCTGTGCCTCATTTGTCCCCAGCTCTGCTGAACTGCTTGTTAAATAGCAGCATAGCCTCTCTGTGTTCAAACCAGAGGTCAAAGTGCAGTGATCAGCACAAAAACAACGTTTGCCCAGCAGGTTCACTGAACACATGCCACATGGAGATGCCTGCAAGACCCATTGGCTGAAATCACAGAGATGGCAATGATGCTTCCGGCAAAAGGGCTTGCGTGTTTATGGACTTTGGGACACAAACAATCTCAGTAACACTCAGAGGTGCCAAACTTATCACCTAGGAGTGGATTAAAAAACAGCTTGAATCCTAATCCATAGTCAGTCTTCAAAGTCATACGCAGGTAGAGAAGCAAGCCTAGAGCAGAAGCCCCTGGCGTGGGCAGAGTACCTCACTCTCTGGCACTCTTTCTTTAGAATTCAGCTGATTGTGGCCTCATACACAGGTGGAGTGGTACTGACCTACCTCAACAGAGCTACCTCTTAGCCTCTATGTTCAATTCTCTTTAATATTAAAGCAGCAATACAGCTCTAGTCCGTCTTGGAAACAGCACATACCATCCCAGTGCTGGAAACCCTAGACTCCAGACGATATTTTGGAAAAGTCCTCTAAGAACCTGTCATGGAATGACTTGTGTCCCCCACCCCCATCCCAAATGTGTCTATCAGCTTGGCTGAGCTGTGATTCCCAGTATGGTGCGACTGTCCAGCGTTTTGTCACCTGCTGTGATTTCCCTATGTGTTGTAAATCCCACCTCTATGCGGTGGGCCTGGGTAGCGGTGGTGTGGCTAAGGTACAACTCAGTCTACAACTCAGATTGGATGGAATTGTGTCTTGAGCTGGTTTCTTTGGGGATATAAGAGAGAGAAGCTAGCTGAGAGAGACAGGGGAATCTCACACCTCAGGAAAGCAGCGCCAGGAGCAGAATGAGTCCTTTGGACCTGGAGTTCCCGTGCAGAGAAGTGCGTGATCCAAGGGACGACTGATGGGAAGGACCTTCCTCCAGAGTCAACAGAGAGAGGAAAGCTTCCCCTGGAGCTGAAGCCCTGAACTAGGACTTTTAGCCTACCTGACTGTGAGGAAATAAACCTCTCTGTTAAAGCCATCCACTTTGGTTATTTCTGTTAGAGCAGCACAACGTAGCTGAGACAGAATCCTCTTCCCCGCAGTGAAGATGCCAGAGCAATAACAGAGATACGCAACCCTGGTGGCATAGCAGGTTAAGTGCTACGTCTGCTAACCAAAAGTTTGGCAGTTCAAATCTGCCAGGCGCTACTTGGAAACTCTACTGGGCTGTCCTACTCTGACCTCTAGGGTCACTGTGAGTCAGACCCGAGCTGATGGCAGTGGGTGGTGGTGGATGTCGTCTCTAAGGGGCCACAGTGGTGCAGTGGTTAGGCGTTTTGCTGCTAACCGAGGGTCAGCAGTTTGAATCCGTTCAGCAGCATCTCAGGACAAAGACCTGGCAATCTGTTCCTGTCAAGATGACAGCCTAGGAAACTCCGTGGGGTTGTTCTACCCCATCACGTGGAGTGACTAGGAAGTTGAAAATCAATTCCATGGCACCCAACAGCAACATGAAGCCCCTCCATGGTGTGATGGTTAATGCACTTGGCTGCTAACTGGGAAGCTGAAGGTTAGGATCACCCAGAGGGGCCTCAGAAGAAAAACACGGCAAGCAACTTCTGAAACCTCAGGCCCTGAAAGCCCCGTGGGGCACAGTTCTACGGCAACACCCCTGGGGTCCCCCCAAGTCAGAGTCGGCTCCCAGCCCCTGGTTCCCTGTCGTAAAGACCTGTGGCTATAAAACTCAAATTTACTCTTCAGGAATGCTAGAGGTGTTTAAAAAAAAAAAGGGGTGATGAAAGCTAAGGAGCGACACTCAGCTACGGCCCAGTCAGGAGGGCTTTCTGTGACCCAGGGACTCTTGTAGGCACTCCAAGCACAACAGCTGGCAAAACTGACGTAGATCCCTTCGGGGCACCTCTAAAGTTTACATGTGTACTTTTTTTCCACATGGCAGGTGATATACAATTCACAGAAAACGTAACAAATAGCAGATTACACAATACGTCAGTCAGGGCTCTCTGAGCATTGTTCCTATGACTTGACCCAACTTTTTATCCTACTTTTTTCCACTACAAGAAAGGGTCTGTCTTGGTTACCTACTGCTGCTGTAACAGAAGTACAAGCAGGTGGCTTTAACAAAGAGACGTTTATTTTGTCAAATTTTTGAGGATAGAAGTTCGAATCCTTGGTGCCAGCTCTACGAGACGGCCTTCTGTCGGCTCTGGGGTAGGTCCTTGTCTCTTTCCAGCTTCTGCTCCTGGGTTCCCTGATGCCCGTCATGTGGCGTGGCTTCTGTCTCCCCCAGCTCTGCTCTCTTGTGTCTTCAGTCTCTTGTGCCTCGGTGGGGTAGCAGTTAACTTGTCCAGCTGCTAACCAGAAGGTCAGCGGTTTGAACACACCAGCTGCTCCCCAGGAGAAAGACGTGGCAGTCTGTGGTGCAGTTCTCGGTCCTATAGCGTTGCTATGGGTCAGAACTGATTCAAAGACAATGGGTCATATCTCAAAATACAGGGATTTAAGACATACCTTACCTTCACATCGTTCATTAACGTAACAGAAAGCCTGTTTCCAAACAAGACAGGGGTTAGAGTTTGCGCCTCATATTACGGATTACGATACTGCTCCCCTTCTAGAGTTTTCTGGAAGATTCAAGAGCTGCTGTCACAGTGCTTAGAGTTGAGCTAAAGCTCCCCTATGCAGCTCAAATCCAATCTTCCCCCTCACTTCATTATTGAACACCTTTTTGACCTGGGTGCCTCAGACATTTGGGTGCTTACGATGTGGCTCAGAAACAGCTCACGTTCTGCCTTGGGGAGAGGGGACAGTGAACAATGAAATGAGAGACATCTTGATGCTTACATGGGAAGCTGTAAGCAGACTCAGAATATTTCTAAAAAAATGGTGAGCTAGCCCGCACCAGCCTCCCTCATTCACTGCTGCCCCGTGCGCTTTCCATTTCTTTTTTTGTGTTGAATAGATTTCACGTGAGTCATTTTTCACTGAGTGAGAATCGACTCAGAGATGACAGGTCTGGCTTTGCCTTTTAGAGTTATTAAGGCCCCAAGGCAGTGCAACTGTTTGGGCTTGTTAAGCTAAAGGCTAGTAGTTTGAACCTACCCGTGGTGCCACAGAAGAAAGGCCTGGCACTTTGCTTCTGTGAAGAAGACAGCCAGGGAAACCCCACAGGGAGGGTCCGCTCTGTCACACACGACGTCATCATGTGTCAGAATGAATTCGGCAGTAACAAGTACGGTAAAGGTGTTACACTTTCAAATAGTTATATATTCTATAATACCACACTCACACACACTCTGTGGGGCAGTCCTGTTGTCTGTAGGGTCACCATGAGTTGGAACTGACTTGACGGCAGTGGGATTTTTTAACATACACGAGAGCTGACCATTTAAGTCCATGAACTTAACTGCTCTGAGTGCTACGTACCCGCTTGCTGAATATCACTACGGCCACTTTCAAAGCACTCCCCTTGGGAAGCCAGGCACTGACGCCAGCACCTAGTCCACCCTGCAAGGCAATTTTTAAACTCTTTCTGGAATGGCCACTGCACACGGTGACAAGTTCACAAACTTAATTGTCTAGTTGTCTGTGAGGGAATTTTCAGCTAGTAAACAAATACCTGTATGGGAATACCCTCCCTAGTCACCTGAGCTGAGCCCCAATGACTTTTTTCTTTAGCCAAAGATGAAGGAAATGTTGAAAGGAAGACACTTTGATGACACTTAGGACATCAAGGGTAATACCACAATGGCTCTGATGGACATTCCAGAGAGTCCCAAAATTGCTTTGAAGGGTGGACTCGGCACTGGTGTAGGTGCATAGCTTCCCAACGGGAGGACGTGAAAGGTGACCATAGCAGTAGTCAGCAATCAGGTATAAAGCACCTTCTAGGATGAGTTTGCAGACTTGATTGTGAGTCCTTGTACACACATGTGAGTGCACACACACACACACACACACACATACTGTCCACCTGGTCAGTGCAAGCTGTGGCGATGGTCTCAACAAAAGAGCAGCCTGGACAGAACGTTCCAGAACAGCCAAGTGCCAACCTGGGCTTGTAAGCTTTGCCCAGTCTGTGTGGCACTGCATCACACGCTTTACCAGGACCTGTCTGTCCTGCGAGCCACACTGGCTGACCCCAACCTGACGGGTGGAGGGGTCAAGGAGCAAGAGCACCTGCAGTGTTAAAATGAGGAGGCTGCCGCACTGTGTGCCGCCAAGGGACCCGGCAGCATGCCTCTGGGAGAGGAGGAGGTCAAGGGTCAATCACGCAAGGCCCTTGACATCTGGGTACGGACACTGGGGAGGGACCAGACGGACAACTCCAACAGGCACTGGAAGGACACAGCTAGCCCACCGCCACTCCGGGCATCTGTCAGAGGGGGCGCTGGCCTGGGTCACGGCAGGACCCCACAACAGCACTCAGGGCTGCACTGTGTGCTGCCCTCAGTAGTCTCATCTCTGGGACTTGATGTCACACCTCCTGTGTGCCAGACCCAGCCCTGTGCAAAGCTTTCTGTATGAGAAGCAAGCGATGTCCAGTCTGGCTGACGTCCAGAATGCCCACGTGAGGTGATTGGGAGAGGAGCCTGGATGGAAGTAAAGCAGCAGCTACAGGGCGGAGGCTGGGAAGGTGCGCGGGAAGAGCTGCGGGAAGGTCCTCGAGCCCACACGAATTGTTCAGACTTGACGAGAGAGGCTTGGGCCCAGGAGTTCATTGTTCACTCTACACTAAATACTAGAACTTTCCTTAGACTGAAACCCTGCTGCTGTAGCATGGTTAATTGTTATGTCTGCTGGCTAAAAGGCTGGCAGTTCAAATCCACTGGGATCTCCTTAGAAACCCTACTGGGCACTTCTACTCTGTCTATAGGGTCGCTGTGAGTTGGCATCAACTTGACGGCAATGGTCTTTATGAGGGCCAGGTTTCCTTAGACCCGGTCTTGATTTCTTAAAACACAGGGGCTGAGAGTTTAACCAGTGGAAACTGCTCCATACACTCAGAGACCAATGGGGCCACATCTCTCACCGTTCCAAACAGAACCCTGTGTGCCTCAGGCCTCTGAGCAGGAAGTACTGGGTCTTTTCCTGAGATGCTCCCTCTCTGTTATCACATCATCCAAGGGAGGCTGACAGGCCAAAGGAGACAGTCAGTTCAGGCCCCACAGCCAAGAACAAGGGGTGAACAGCAGGTAGCATCCTGTGTGGCCGGGGCATTCCACACAGCTGCTGTGAGGCACTGCCCTTCTAGAGTCCCCCACAGACAGCCAGACGAGCCCACTGCCTCCATACTAACTTGACTTTCACTTGGGATCCAAATACTACCACTCAGACCTTGTGAACTCATCCAGAACCATGGGCCAGGGTAACGGCCAGGCCCAGGAGCTCACCTTCAGTGAGCCACCTCACAGGCCCTGGAGACAAACTGGGCTTTTTTCTGCATGGCTCACACATAAACGGGCCTCTCCCTTTGCTGGCCAGTCTGTGAAGGAAGATCACCTCCTGGGGTGTCCTCCCCTCAGCCGTCACCTTCTAAAAGAGGTTCCCCTCAGCAGCTCCAAAGGGACACACCCTTCCGGGGGAAGCTAGGTGCCCCCCTGTGGGTTCCCAGGTGGCTTCCCTACCCTCTGAGGGCTCCCTTCAGTCACCCCTAGGGAAGGGTCTCACAAGAGCAAAGAAAGAAATTCAGCCTCTGGTGCAACTCCCCACATCAGAAGCCAAGTTTAGAAACTACAGACCTAATCACCTGCTTGATTTCCTAGACCCTTGGGTCGCTAAGAGTCAGAATCGACTCAGTGGCACTGGGTTTGGTTTTTGGCTTTTGTTGTTCTCTAGGGCTGTTTATCCCAGCCACATCCTGTCCCCTTCAAGGTTATTCTTCCTACTCATTCCACCCTATCCCAACTCTACCTTCCTCTTCTCTTGAAAAAAAAGTTGTCCTTGAGTCCACTCCGACCCCTGGCTACCCCGTGTATGACCGAGCAGAACTGTGCTCCGCAGGCTTTGAAACCAAAGCCAAGCCCACTGCCGTTGAGCTGATTGTGACTCGTAGCGTCCCACAGGACAGGGCAGAACTGCCCCATAGAGTTTCCAAGGAGCACCTGTTGGATTCCAACTGCTGACCTTTGGGTTAGCTGGTGTAGCACTTAACCACTGCACCAACAGGGTTTCCACAGGGCTTGCAATGGTGGGTTTTTCAGATGCTGATCTCAGGCCTCTCTTGCAAAGCATCTCTGGGTGGCCTTGAACGCCCCACCTTTAAGTTCATCAACCATTTGCGCCACCTGGGCACCCCCTCCTCTCTGAGCTCCTGTGTTTTCTCCTTCCTAGCTCTTTTTTCCTCCCCTGTCACTCCCCCCTATGGTGCTGTATCTGTTTGGAAAAATATTTTTGTATTGCCATCTGAAATTTCTAAACATAAATTTATAATATAAAAACTGACAAAATTTTCTAGCCGCTTACCACAGCAAAAGATGCAAAATTATCCAAGACGGCACTAAACAGCTGGTGACTGCTCAAGCAGAAAAACTCATTTAAATGATTTAAGAGAAGTTAATATAACACACAATTTTCCCAGTGACCTTCCAATATTTATCTTCTCTGGAAAGTATATATGCTGTAGGAATCCCAGATGCCCTGTTACAACCAACGACCCGAGAGCCACTCTAACAAATGCATTAATGAGCCTTCTTTTAAAACTGAGTTGAGTTCTATCCTTTTTACCAAGGAAAGCAGAAAAGAAAGACATCTTTTTAATCTTGAAGTCACTCCCAGAGGTCACCTTTCAGCCAAAATAAGAGTTTGGCCCATAAAATAAACAATAACGCCCATGAGGAATATACTTCTTAGAGCAATCAACTATACCTGAGACCAAACGGACAAAGATGAGGAGGTAGGGAGGTGATGGACACTGGAGGGGCATGGACACTGGACAGACAGCCAGGATGAGAACCCACTGCTGGCACCGCAGGAATGGCAACGACTGTCTCCCAACAATCCCTGCATCAACTATTGCTAGAAAACTAATTCGCTGCGTATTTCACCTAAAACACAGTAAATGTTCTCCAAAAACAAAAAAATAAGTGGAAAAGGAAAATACTTGAGAACTTGCTATGTGCAAGAATGTGAAATAAAACACAAAGAACTACGGAGAAGGGCAAGCAGAAGAAAGCACTTTCGCGGACGCAGACAATTTCCTGGCTGTGGTTGAGAGAAAAAATTAACTCAGTTTGTCCGCCAAATGGAAGAAGTCCTTTCTCGGTCGCGGTCACTTTTCCTGGCTCCATTAGCCTTCCCAGAGGGCCTTCGCCTTTGAATTTTTAAATCTTCACCTTACACGCCTCTCTTTAATTTTTTTTAATAGATTTTATTATGTTTTAAGTAAAAGTTTACAATCCAAATCACTTTGCTGCGTAACACCCAGAGCGCACACCTCTAGGCTGCTCTACCTGCTCCCTCCCCCTTTCCACCTGGAACTTCTAGTGTCCATTCGACCAAGTCCTGTCCCCCTTCGTGTCCCCCCTCCCTGGGTCATCTTGCCTCCAGTGAAGAGCTTCTCAGACGGCCCCTAGTGTTCACCTAAGCCGGAAGGGTTGTTCTTCGCCAGCGTCACTCCCGCCTCACATAGTCCAGTTCCGTCTCCGTCTGAAGAGCTGGCTTCTGTGGTGGATGTGGTTTGGGTTTAACAGAGAGTTCGGGGAACACGTCCTCAGGGAACCTTCTAGACTGCCCGGCCATCAAGTGAGGTCATTTGGTAGAGTTCTCCTTCCGCACATTTCTTTTTCTCCCACGACGTCAGGGCGTCGATGCTGGGCACCCCATCAGGGAAGGCACTGGCAGCGGCCGGGCACCACCTAGTTCTTCTGGTCTCCTGCTTTAAACGCCTCTCTTCCTCTCGACTGCCCCCTCCTTCCTCACTTACCCTCGCCCTCCCACCAGCCCGCAGTAAGCCCTTTTACAAAGTCTCCTTGAGGTGGGGACTGACCTAGTGTCTGCAACAACGGGCTCAGTCCTACCGACGACCACGAAGATGATCCAGGACCGGGCAACGTTTCTTTCTGTTGTACATAAACCAGGAAAAAACCTAACCCTCTGCCATCCAGTTGATTCCGACTCATAGCAACCCTGCAGGGCAGAGCAGAACCGGCCCAAAGTTTCCACGGAGCGCTTGAAGGACTTAAACTCTGCCGCCCTTTCGGTTCGCGGACCAGCGCTTCACCACCACACCATCGGTGGTCCAGGGTTGTCCTAAGTCGGAGCCACCTCAACGGCGACGGCCACCGCCACGGCCGAGGGCTCAGGTCTTCCGCCCTCCGAGTTTCATCGGGACGACCCTGCACCCCCCAGCCTCTCAGGGACCCCCGAGTTCTCTCCTCCCACTTCCCGCTTCCCGCCCTTTGGCGCCCCCTTCGCGGCGCCGTCTGCGTCCCCGCCTCCCGTTGGCCACGCACCCCACGTGTCCGCCATCTTACCTCCCCCCGTGCTCCCCGCCCCTCCCCCCTCCCCAGAGGTCCCCCTCCCCAGAGGTCCCCCTCCCCCGTATCTCAGCGCCCCGCCCAGGCCCCTCAGATTCCCCAGTCCTCCCCGCCCCCATCTCTCCATGCCCATCCCCCCGCCCCTGGGGCTCTGGGGCGCCCCCTTCAGGTTCCTCCTCTCCTGCACGTCTCCATCTCCTCTACTGTCTCGCTCCCGGTCTCTCAGCAACCCTTTCCAGGCGCGCTCCAGTCTCTCTCTTGTCAGATCGCCGCCCCCCACGTCTTCACGTCACCCCTCGAGGTCCCTCTCTTTTCAGTTTCCCCACCTCGTCCGTCGAGCACCCCCTCCGCGTCCCCCACCAGGAAGTCCCTCCCCACTCTGCCCTGGCCCGGCTCCCCAGGGTCTCTCTGGCGCTCCTTTCAAGTGCCCCGCCCCCACCCCGCTAGGACCCTGTCTTAGGAGCCTCCCCGCCTCGTCAGTAAGTCGTCCTCTCCGTCCAGGTCCCCAACCACGACGTCCATCCCCCGCTGCCCGTGTCCGGCTCCCCTGGGTCTCTCCGGCCCTCCCTTCAGGTCGCCGCCACGTCCCCGTCTTGTCAGCTTCCCCGCCCCGTCCGTCGGGCGGCCCCTCCTGGTCCCGATGGGGCCCCCTTTCCCGTTGGCCCTCTCCTCACGCTGGCCCCGCCCCTCACCCCTCTGCGCCCTCTCCCGCGCCTGCGCACTGCCAGGTGGCCGCTCGCCCCGCGTCTCCAGTGGGCAGCGGCCGCAGGCAGTGCCTGGAGCGCGAGGCGGAGTCCGCCCAGGACGGAGCAGGTCAGCGTCCAGGCCACACCTCCCGCGGTCAGGGCACCCGGCCGCTGTCGGCCGGAGCTGGCACACACACGCAGGCTGTCCCTGGTGTGGCCGCGCATGGGCCGTGGGCGGTGGCGGGAACGGGTGGGAGGGTGGGGCGCCGCCAGACCCTGCAAGGTGTGCTGGTGGGCCTCAGGCCGGCTCGGCCACGTCCACGGGGATTTAAGGCCACCACCCCTAGAGCCTGCTGGGCTCAGATGGTGCAGAATATTGAAATTGTGCAATGGCGGAAAGCCTGCTGGGGCCCCAACCTTCTGGGCCTGGAACGAACATTTTCCAGACACCTGCTCAGGCCTCAACCTTCCAAGCCTAGAAACACGCGTTTTCCAAAGATCTGTGCAGGCCCTAAACTTGCAGGGCCTAGAAACGTGCATTTTCCAAAGGCCTGCTCAGGCCCCAACCTTCTAGGCCTAAAGTGTGCATTTTCCAGAAGCTGTTCAGTCCCAAACCTATTCATTCTAGAATCCTTTGGACAAAAGCCTACATTAACTTCCATCTGCTGAGACTCAGCCCTTTCTGGGCCAAGGCCTAGTCTGCTTAGTCCAGACCCCTTCTAGGCCCGACCTTGAGGCCAGAACCTTGCTGGGACCCACAGCTAGGCAGCCCCGACCCCCTACCAACCCCACCCCCACCCCCAACTCCTGCTGAGACGGCTGCTTTCTCCAGCAGACCCAGTCACAATGGCAGCAACTGAAGCCCTTGTCCCTTCGGAGCCGTTCACCAAAATCAAAGAGCTTGAACTGGTCCCAGAAAGGATCCAGGAGGAAAAGGAGGATGGGGTATGCAGAGTGAAGGAGTGGCTGAGTCTTGGGGACACGGAGGTCCAGTCTCCCCAGGCCCTGCAGCCCTGCAGCCCTGGGCCAGAGCTGGTGTCGGCCTCAGCGGAGGAGAGTGAGAAGCACATCCTGACACTGCAGACAGTGCACCTCACCTCAGAGGACCTGGAGGTGCAGGACAGGAGCTGGCAGCCACCTCAACCCCAAGATGAGGTGCAGGTGGAGGTCCCACAAGCGGGCAGCGGGCCACAGTCGCTGCTGTGGCTGCCGCAGGAGAGCACACACCCGTGTGTGGCCATCAGCATCCAGGAGCAGGTCTTCTGCCTGCAAGAGGTGGAGGTGACGCAGTTCCAGGTGTTGGAGGAGAGCAGGGTGGCCAGCGAGGGTAGCAGTCTAGCTGTGAGCGTGGCAGGAAGCGCTGGATTGAAGGTAGAGCCGGTTTTAACAAACAAACCTTTCTCTTGGGGGAAAGCAAAAGCAGGGAAATAAGTTTTTTAAGTTGCCCTTTGTGTGTTCGGATGTGTGGGGAAGCTGTTTTGTGGTATAAGATTACGTGCAGTAAAAATACTTCTCAGAGGCCTCGGAGTCCTCTTACAGAAGTTGAAAGTCACAGTAATTAGAATGTTATAAAGTGCGTCAGGTTTTTAAAAGTTGTGAGGTTTCATCACCCAGCCCCGCGATGAGTAGTGTTTTGCTTGCCGTACACACTTCTCTGTACTTGTTTAATTTTTCGTGTTCGTTATGTCTTCTACAGTTGGACAGAGGCAGAGTTTAATCAGATCATCAGGAATAGCATTGCATTTGTTTCAGTCCTTGTTTTTGTGTGTTAGCTGGAGAGAGCTCAGGAGGGAGCCCAGCTGCTGGCTGAAGGAGGATTCCTGCAACGAGCAGAAGAGCAGCTCTTGCTCGTAGAGGCCAGTCCTGGAGACCAAGGGAGAAATGAGATTCTTGTGACAATTTCCAGCTTGCACATGGAACAACAAGACGATAAGCCTTCATCCAGTAAAGTCAGTGTTAAAAAAGCGAAACCTGCAAAACCTCGGAGAAGGACAAAGGGTAGGCCAGCTCCTTTCATGCAGAAGATTTTGTGTAAAACTTGTCTACAGTTTTTATTTATGGGAAGGAGAGTGTATGAGCTTCCTGCAGCTGCTGTAACAAAGAACCAGAAACTGGGTAGTTTCAAACAGCCAAGCTTTATTCTGTCAGGGTTCTGGCAGCCAGAAGTCTGAAATCAAAGTGTGGGCAGGGATGGGCTCTCTCTGAAGGCTCTTGGGGAGCACTCCTCCCTGCCTCTCCGAGCTTCTGGTGGGCTGGCAATCCTTGGCATTCCTTTGCTCGTACCTGTGCACCCCAGGCTCTGCCTCCAACCTGCATGTGTGGCCTTCTTCCCTTTGTATGGGGGTCTCCTTATCTCCCCACCCAGTACTGGAGTTAGGCCTAACCCTAATCCTCATTTTAAGTTGATTGCATTTGCTAAGACACTATTTGCAAATATGGCCACGTTGGTGGGTTCCCAGTAAATATGAATTTGGGGGGTGGACACTGTTCAGCCCAGTGAGAAAAACAAAACCAGACCTGCTGCTGTAGAGTTGATTCCAACTCATAGCGACCCTATAGGACAGAGTAGAACTGCCCCATAGAGTTTCCGGGGAGAGCCTGGTGGATTCAAACCACCAACCTTTTGGTTAACAGATGTAGCAGTTAACCACTACTTCACCAATTTCTGTTCAGCCCAGTACAGAAACAGTAATTGAAGTTTTAAGTGGTTGACTTTCATGGTCATTAGCTGAAGCTGATTCCAATTTATATTGACCCCATGTGACAGAGTAGAACTGCTCTGTAAGTTTTCTAGGCTGTGATCTGTAGAGAAACAAATCACTGGGTCTTTCTCCTGCAGAGCTGCTGGGTGGGGGGTTGGACCACCAACCTGTCGATCAGCAGCCAAGCGTTTGCTCCTCCAGGTTAACATTTAGTTGTTTTCAGAATGTCAGAAATTGTCAGAAAATGGAATAAATTTTAAACTAGTGCTATGTATTATGAATAAAATCCAAAAGGGTTTTGCATTTTACACACAAAGGTTTTTACACACAGTTAGGAGTGCCCCTGCAAAACATGGAGCAGAAACAGAAGACCAAGCCCTGGTCCCCACTCCCTGGTTGGCAGTCTTCATGGGGCAGAGGCGGAAGTAATTATGAGACAGTGTGTGGAGTCCCTGGGTGGCACAAACAAGCACTAACTCACTGACCGAAAGTTTGGAGCAGGGAGTCCATCTGGAGGTACCTCGGAAGAAAATTCTGGCCATCTACTTCCAGCAAAATCAGCCATGTAGACCCTCTGGAGCAGAGTTCCGCCCCAACACCGTGGAGCCTTCCAGAATCAGAACCAACTCAAAGGCAACTGGGACTTCTTTCCTGTGGCCCCCTCCCCCTACTGAGACAGGCTCCATCCAGGGCACTGGCGGCAGGTTAGGGGTGATCCCTCCTGCAGGGGGCAGCACGGGCCCCTGTCTAGGGCAGGCCTGTTTTGGAAGGCTAGGAAGAAGCCGTTAAAACTGGAGGACAAACCTTTCTAGAAGTCAGAAACTGGCCATATGCATGGGAAAGGAGGACAGGAGGAAAGGACAGGGGAAGGGTAGCTCGACTGTGTCCGAGGGCATCAGGGGCAAGTGGGTTCTTGGAGACATAAGTAGGTCAGATCAGGCAGGACTTGGAAGTTGTCAAAGCCCAAACCCAAAGCCGTTGACATTGTGGCGACTCTGGCCCCTGGTAACTGTGTTAGAGTAGAGCTGCGCTTAGGAGTTTCTTGACTGTGATCTCTCACAGAAGCAGGTGGCCACGGTGCCTCTGAGGGGGTTGGAACTGCCAGCCTTTCAGTTAGCAGCCCAGTACCAATTGGGACCTGTTGTGCCACCTGGGAACCGCTGTCATGCCCTTAAAGCCACGTTAGAGACTATGTGCCAGCAGCCCCAGGGTGAATTCCACCTGCAGAAAGGATTTGTCTAGTACTTAAAAAAGAAATGATATTAGCTCCCACTTTTTTGGAAACCCTGGTGATGGGGCAGTTTAATGCTACAGCTGCTCACCAAAAGGTCGGCAGTTTGAATCCACCGGGCGCCCCTTGGAAATGCTCTGGAGCAGTTCTCTGTGTCCTGAAGGGTCGCTGTGAGTTGGAATTGACATGACAGGGGGTTTGGTTTGGTTTCTCACTTAACTTCAGTCAAGAGATTTACCACCACGCCACCCCCAAGCACCCAGTTTCTGGGTCATTTTTACAGTCTGTGGACACTGGGCCCCTGTCCCCTGCTGCCCGACAGCAGTCAGGTGGAGCTGTGGAGCTGGGCCTGGACTCAGGGTCGACTGGGACACGCTCCACCGCTAGGCTTTACTTTTGAGCTCTCTGCTGGTGGCTGCATTTTCTGATGTCCTTCCCCTGTAGCTAACTGCTCATACATGTGCAGGGCCTGTCCCTGGCTAGAGATGCAGTGACAGAGACAAGAAGCCATGCAGTAATGAGCTCACGGCCTTGGTCTTGACAGCTTTGTGTAGCACCTCCCTCCTTGAACACATCTGGAGCATCTTTACTGAGTGATTTAACTGGTAGGCATGCTACCTGTGTGCTCCAAGTTCATTTCCTGTTCAGCTTTGGATTAGAAACCTACCAAGTGTTGCCTTATGGGGTCACAGTTGTCCCAGAAAAGTGGTTGTCAGGAGTTTAGGGGTATTTGGCCACCTGGGTCACTGTCTCAGATCTCCAGTTCAGTTTTGGGGGAATACAGCTTTAGTGGTCCCCAGAGTCATTTATAAAAGCAAAAACTTTTTTTTGAGAGCCAGCCAAGTATAAAAACTTTCAGAAGAATGCATTTATAGGGGGACAGGACATATAAAAGTCAGTAGTGGGGAAGGAAAGGGAAGTGCTGCCCATCTCTGAACTGCTGAACCACCAAGGTTCTCTTCAGATATTATAGTCCAGAAAGCCCCGGGGACAGTCCTGCTATGCCACATGGGATTGCTAAGAGTGGAAAATGACTCAACTTCATTTCCATTAAATGCTAGCTATAAAATACAAAAGAATTTTATGTAAGCTATAAGCATAATACAATGACACCTAACAAAAGCAAGCACAGTTAAGGTGAACTGGAAAATATCCAGGGTGACTGAGGTCTAGAACCCAGTGTCTAGGACAGTAGCATCTTTTGGGACGTGCATTTTCTAAGTGCTCTGAGTCCAGGTGAACAGTTCTGCCTTCCACATTTCGGCCTCTAGATATCATCTGAAAACACTGATGAGGAAGGGATTCATAGGTGCTTTGTAACACGCAGTGGTCACACTCTAGGGGTGTGAGGTGAGGGGGTGCAGACCATGCAAGGTGATGCCAAATGACTCTCTAAAAATTTCTGTGCAGTGTTTCAGCAGAAGTTTTATATATTTATATAATATATATGGAATATATTTTACAAAATATATTTATAAAATATATTCTATATATTTTATAAAAATATCTCTCGAGTTACTTGTAAGAACAGAAACATTTTCCATTAAGCCTGGTGTGCATTCAGCAGTATATGTACAGTATAACTACTTTTTAAACCATTTAGTCTGGTTGTGTTGGAGCTGTTGATATTACCTGACTACACTGTCATTTCAGGTCACGTAGTGTCATCTGCACACACTGCAAGCATTCACTTTGTTTTCATTGCTGCTAGTGCTTTTGTGGTCGCTGACACAAGGTCCCCAGTTAAAATCTACGAGCCACTCCTTGGAAACCCTATGGGACAGGTCTGTTCTGCCCTGTAAGGTTGCTGCAAGTCAGAATTTATGGCAACATGTTTTGTTTGGTTTCGTTTATTGCGGTAATTAGCATTTGTGGACCTAATTCACTAACTTTTTTGAGGAGTAAAGTAGCGAGTAAAGGAAAAGGGGTGATAAAGGAGAAATGCGGTGGTGTCAGCACAGCAATCGTTACTGAGGGTCCTGGGTGGGTTGGTATGGGAGGAGGTCAGGGGAGTGACACCCAGAGTTAATGCACTGAACGACCCCAAGCCTAGAGATGCCACTGGTGGTGCAGGCCAGGGGGACCTTGGGGTCTTTACGTGTAGCTTAGGAAGTTGCCCTGAGGTGAGTCTCCGCAGCCTGGCTTCACAAAGGTCTCGCTGGCTTGCCTTCTGGTCATGTGTGTCCCTCTGACAAGGGTAGTGCCTGTTGGAGGTGAGGGTCTTACATCTCTTGATGTGATCCCGTTGTGTAAAAATGTCTTTATAAGCTTCATTTCCATTAAATGCTAGCTATAAAATAGAAAAGAATTTTATGTAAGCTGTAAGCATAATACAACAGATTATACTTTTGTGTACCTGTTACCCATCGACATCTGTGTGCACCTGTTACCCGGTGATGTGTGTGCCTGTTACCTAGTGACGTCTGGTGGCACTAAGAGAGGAGAAAACTTTTAAGATGATTTCAGTTTAAGATTCACAGAAGTCCAGATGCTTCTCTCTCTACCAACGCAAGGACGCTTCCCCCTGCCCTCACAGCATTTCTTGAGATAAAGCCCTGCTTCTAAGGGAGGGGGAATTTCTTTGTAACTTGACACTGACTGTTTATCCTTGTCTCTGTAAGTTTGTTGGGTGCCAACAGAAAAGCAGTGTGAAGATCTGTAAACCTGCTAATGCCAGTTAGAAAGCTGTGTGGAAATTGCTTTGTCTGCTTTCTTGAAAAAACACATAAAAGGGATGTTTTAGTAGCAGGCTGGGGTGCACAGCCGTTGCAGACCCGAGTCTGGTCGCACCGCTAGCAACAAAACCCCTTCCTCTTTAAGCAAACTGGTGTTTGAGGTGTTGTCTGCTCTGCGGGCTGAGCTTTTTCCTGCAACGGAACAACGGTTAAGTGCCTGGCTCCTGACTGCAAAGGTGGCGGCTGAAACCCACACAGCGGCTCCGACGGAGGAAGACGTGGTGACTGGCTACCATGAGATTACAGCTTGGGAAACCCTGTGAGGCAGTTCTGGTCTGCCACGTCAGGTCCCTGTGGGTCGAAACTGACTTGATGGCATGCAACACCAGCTTTCTACCCGATTTTGGAAGGCATTTACTGTGACCTTTGACATACCCTGGATGCCGTCAAATCTTATGCCTCCACTTTGCCTTCAAATTTTATATTTGTAATCCCCTCACACTTCCTTCCTGTTTGACCCCCGATACTTGATTAACCTTCTTCCTTATTTCCTGTCGCATCTTAAAGTTCATCTGTTGTTGTAAGTTGCTCTCTGAAACTGAAACCTCCCCGCTCTGTGGGACAGGGCCGTAAGGTTTTCAGGGGCCTGGCTGATGCATTGGAACTGATGCCTTCTTGCTTAGTGGCCGTGGCTCTTAACCACTGCACCACCAAGGCTCTGGCACTTAACGTCTCCGGCTGTCCTGATTTGTTCTCGACGGCCGCACTGGTTTCCAGGTTTTGTCGTTATCTCAGAGGAACCAGTTTTCCAGCAGAGCTAGAGATGGAAGAGCTGGATCTCGGAGTGCTCGTGTGCCAACAGCTTCCCCAGACAATGGCTGCCACAGCAAGTTGTCGCCGTGGCTTTCCCGGGCACCCGTGCCCTCATCTGTGACGCACCTAGACGTGTCTTCTGCTTGTTTAACTGCTGGGCTGATGGGCTTTCTCTGAGCAGTTTGTGAGGGTTGATTACAAATTCTGAGTGTTCCGTCCGTGTTTGTTCATTTTGCTGTTGTTGTTGCAAGGATCTTAGCATGTAGCTTCACTCTCTTCTCTCTGTATACCGTGTTCTTATTGGCAGAATGTTTCAATTCTAGTGTAGTTGAATTTCTCAATGTTTTCCTGTCTAGCCTTTTTTTTTTGAATCTTGTTTAAGAAATCTACAAAGACCTGGTCATATATTGCCTTCCACGTGCTTTCTTCTTTTGCCTTTCATGGTAAAATCTTTGTCCCACCTGGAGTTGAGTTGGGTGAGCCAGCGCTGCGGACGTCGGCTGTTAGCGGTGGTTTGTTGGTGCTCCTTGTCTCTCTCTCTCCATGAGTCTTGCTGAAGGACTGTCGGCCGCGTTGTTGTGGTGGTCAGGGGCTGTCAAGTCAGTTCTTTCTCAGGGTGACCACATGTGGTGAGTAGAACTGCTCTCTAGGGTTTTCTTGTCTGGGACCTTTGGGAAGCCGGTTGCCAGGCCTTTGTTGTGAGGCACCTCTGGGCAGGTTTGAATTACCAACCTTTTGGTTAGTGGCTGAGCACTTAAGCAGCTGTCAGTTGTAGTAAAGCCCCATTGTCATCCAGACAATTCTGATTAATAGCAACCCTGTAGGACAGAGTTGAACTACCTCATAGAGTTTCCAAGGAGTGGCTGATGGATTTGAACTGCCAACCTTTCGGCTGCCAGCCGAGCTCTTAACCACTGCACTGCGAGGATTTCTGTGAGTTGTATTAGTCTTTTCAAAAGAACCCACATCTGGCTGCCTGCACCTTTCTGCCTTGTGTACATTTACCGCTATTTCATGGACTCCGGTGGTATCTTTTTGTTCTTTCTTCTACTTTCACTGAGTTCAGTCTGCAGATTTTTTTTTATAATTTCTTAGGCTAGGTGCTTCCATGTCTTATTTTCAGCCTTTCCATCATCTTGAATATAAGTGTTTAAGAGTATGAAGTTCTCTCCTAAGTTTATCGTGTGATGATCCGCAATATTTGATAGTATTTTATCATTTGGTTTGTCATCTTGAGCTTTATTGTGATTTCTGCTTTGACTATCAAGTTACTGGAGGTGGCCCCTACTCTCTAAGCACAGTGCTCTCACTGTGGTCTTTCTGGGACTGCCTTCTAACCTAACAGCTTTGTGGCCGCAGAACAAGGGGTGTGGGGCTCTGAGATATGTGAAGAATTGCTTTATGGCCCAGATAGGGATGGGTTCTCTAAAGAGGCATTGGGACTCGGAGAGAGTGCTTTCCCTGGGGTTGCTGGGTGCCGTGTCCCGCGGCAGCGCTCGCTGATTCCCTCTCAGCTTTGTGGCTCAAACATTGCGTGTTAAAAGTCTCCCACTCCCACACTCCAGGTTTTTCTTTAAGTTTTTGTTGTTTACTATCTGACATTAACTTCTTAGATGCAGGCAAGTTTTGTTTTCCCTCTTCCTGGGGAATGCAACCTTATTAGTGAAAGAGATCCTGGTGGGATTTATGGATAAGCACTTGGCCCCCAACCAGAAGGTCAGTGGTTTGAACCCTCTCTCCATGGGAGAGAGACCTGGTGAACTGCTCCCATAAAGATGACACACTGGGAAGCCCTGTGAGGCATTTCTGCTGTGTCACATGGGCCAACACAAGTTGAAAGTCAACTGGATGGCATCCACCACTGCCACCAACATGGTGATTATTAGTGACCCACGTACTATCTGATAAGTCTTTCTTTTAGAGGGTATTTTGTCTGATGTGAATACATAACAGTTCTCTTTTGGTTAGTATTCACCTGGTCTGATATTATGTTACACAAATATCATCTCAATTATTTTTAATTTTAAAAATCGAGAATGTACAAATAAATGTCCAGTATAAGAAACAAAGGAGAATGAAACCACAAGAGAAGAGCAAGAGACGATGAAAAATGAACCAAAAAAAAAAAAAAATTCGTTGCCTTTGAGTTGCTCCTAATTGACAGCAACCCTGCAGGACAGAGTAGACACCACAGGTTTCCACAGCTCTGTGTCTCTAAGAAGCCGGCTTCCACGTCCCCAGGGAGAAATGGGCAGGTGTGAGCGGCTGGCTTTCTGCTTAACAGACCAGTGCTTCACCCCTGCACTGCTCATGCTCCTTAAAAATCACGGAGCTGAGTCGGGGCACCTCCAGCTCAACTGGCGTAACATAGTTTATGCAGAAAACATTGTGTACTGTGGTGACGAGCGCCCAAGGTCTTAAAAGCCTATGAGCAGCCACCTAGGGTGCTCCACTGGTCTCACCTCTTCAGGAGCAAGGGAGGAGGAAGAAGGCCAGAGAGACAAGGGAAAGATTGGTCCAAAGGACTAATGGGCCGCAACTACCATGGCCTGCACCAGGCTGAGTCCAGCACAACTCGGTGGTGCCCGGCTGCCACCCCTGACTGCTTGGACAGGGGTCGCAACAGAGGGCCCTGGACCAAGCTGGAGAAAGATATAGAGCAAAATTCTAACTCACAGAAAAGACCAGACTTACTGGCCTGACAGAGAGTGGAGAAACCCCGCAAGTATGGGCCCCAGACGTGCTGTTAGCTCGGTAATGGAGTCCCTCCCCAGGTTCACCCTTCAGCCAAGGATTAGACAGGTCCAGAGCCAAAACGAGACTAAAAGGGCCACATCAGCCAGAAATAGTGACTGGTGGAAACAGGGAAGCTGATCATAGGGAACCCACAGTCCAGAAGGAAAAGTGATGACATGTTTTGGAGTTGTTAATCAGTACCATGAAACAGTATGTGTACTATTTAACAAGAAATTAGGTTTATAAACCTTCAAATGAAGTATGATAAAAAATAAGATACACAAGGTAGACTTAAAAACACAAAAAAACACCGATCAGAATGGAAAGACTTCTAAACCAGCCTGTGTTCTTTGCCAGCGAGGCCCGCCCACGCCATGCTGCCCCAGGACTGGGAACTTGTATTTTAAGGCTTCCTTTAAACTGGAGGAGGGGGTGCCTGGGGCCAAGAGAGTCAAAATGCGGAAAATTTGCTGCTCTTTAGACAGATTCGGCCAGATTTTCTTGACTAATCTTTTCCAGAAGTTGATTCTGACAGGTTTGACTAGTTGGCTTTCCCGGAGGGACAGACTGTTGGAGTCCCTGGCTGTGCTGTTGCCACATTTTATTGTCCCAAAACCCGAAGTCACTGCCGGCCTGACTCTTCCGTTCGTCTTTCCTGCTGCTGTTGCTTGTGGCAGCCTGTGTCTTAACTGCAAGCTGGCATTTTCGGGGGACTGTGCCTGTGGTGGTTCTTTAATCCCTAGAATGGAAGTGGGTTTGGGAAGGTGCCCTGTGTTGGCGTCCAGCAGACATCAGTGTTGTAAGATTGTCTGAAGGCAGTCTGCTCTTGGATATTGTTGGGGGCTCCTGAAACAGGAACAGGGGCTGCAGACCCCTAGCTTCCTGGAGAGATTTTTTCCTCTATCAGTGCTAAGATTCTAGATGAGCAGCACTGTCCTCTGGAACTTTCCATGACGAGGGAAACACTCCACATTGATGCTGTCCAGTACTGTAGTCACTCACCACACCTGGCTGTACGTGTTGTAGATTGCGACTTATAACAACCCTACAGCGTGGATCAGTTAAAATGTGGCTTGCAAGTGAATTTTTTATTTTATTTCATTTTTATTACTTAAAACCTCAATTTAGCCACATGCAAACAAACGGTGGCTACTCGTTTTAGACAGAGCTATTCTGCACCCTTTTTCCTACAGTCCCTTGGCTGGGATGGTGGCCGTGGGGACAAAGGTGGGTCGCCTTTACTGTACTCCTATCCTGAGAGTACATCTCTTCAGGAGACAATTTGCAGTCGACTCAGCTCGGAGTTGGCAGTTCATGCCCACCCCACGGTGCCATGGGAGAAAGACCTGGTGATCTTTCTGTAAAGATTGCAGCCCAGAAAACGCTATGAAGCAGATCTGTTAACACGTGGGGTCACCACAAATCAGAATCTAATTGAAGGTTTTCTGGATTGGGTCTTCTTGAACTGTCTGGTAGAGGCAAGTAGTCAGCTTCATCTTGCGTCCCCTGCCACACGCAGGGCGTTTTAAAGCATGAGAACATTGCCCACCCTACCCCGGCATCTGTAGGTCTCTTTAGCAGGAAGGCTGATCAGGGGATATCATCCACCAGGCCACCAGAGACAGAAGTTGATTAAAAGTGCCTTCCTTGCTGTCTGTCCCCCGAGTAGTTATTGTAGCCATCTAGTGCTGCTGTAACAGAAATGCCACCGGGGGTGGGGGTGGGGGCTTCAACAAACAGGAGTTTATTTTCTCAGAGTTTAGGAAGCTGGAAGTCCGAACTCAGGGCGCTGACTCTAGCAGAAGGCGCGCTGTCTCTCAGTGGACTCTGGGGGAGAGCCCTTGACTTGTTCCGGCTTCTCTTCCTTGGCTCCTTGGAGATCTCCTCTGGCTTGGCGTCTGTCTCCCGCCATCGAGGGTGGCTGGCTGCTGGGTGCGTCCCCTGCTCTTCTGTATCTGAAGGGGTTGAGCGAAGACACTTCTGTGCTAGCAGTGCCTCAGTGACACCACAAAGACACCCCTGGTCCGGGATGTGGTTGTGGCCACTGCGGCAGTTAGGGTTAGTAACATATTTACTTTGGAGGGACACGACTCATCCATCCAAGAACGTTTTGTTCTGAAACACTTCGATAGCTTGTACGTGTGAGTAGTGCATTGCTGAAGGGGCCTGGTGGCGCAGTGGGTTAAGCGCTCACCCGCTCACGGACAGATGAGCGGTTTGAACCCACCAGCACCCCCACAGGAGGAAGACCTGGCAGTCTGTCCCTGCAAAGATGACAGCCTTGGGCACCCTCTCTGGGCGGTCCCTTGTCCTGAAGGGTCACTGAGTCAGAATCGACTTGCGGCATGGATTTGGGGTTTTTATCTTACGGCTGAGCCACCACGTTAGGTGACAAGAATGTGCTGAGGCACTGAAATGGGTTTAAGTGGGATCTGAACTTACCTCTCGCAGAGACAGACTCGGACAAGGACTCATGCTCTGCGTCTTATTCCCACAGGAGTGAGACAAACCTTCTGCTGTGACACATGCACATTCACCTCCTGTCGATCTTCGAGCTTTAAGCGTCACGTGAAAATTCACACCAGTGAAAAGCGCCATCTGTGCCACCTGTGCACAAAAGCCTTCCGGACTGTCACCCTGCTGCGCAACCATGTCAACACCCACACAGGTGAGGCGCCCCGAGGACACAGGTCACGGCTCTTGGAAGGACACACACCTGCCTAGTTTTCTGTTGAAAGACGATGTCATTTCAAACTTCCATTTTGACTTCTTTCTTGAATTTTACTTAAAAAGACCGAATGTCACAGCCCTGTATCTATGGCCCGTGTGGTTTGGAATCCCAGGGTAGTGCAAACAGTTAACGTGCTCAGCTGCTAACCAGAAGTTGACGGGTCGAGTCCGCCCAGAGGGACCTCAGAAGACAGGCCCGGCGGTCTGCGTCCAGCACCCCAGCCGGTGGGACCCCATGGAGGGCAGTTACACTTTGAACCGCACGGGCTGCTGTGAGGGGGGGTGAGCAGTCACTGATGCTTTAGTGTAAAGAGACCTGTCTTCACTTTTAAAGCATTTCCAAGGTTAGTGTAGAGGAGCCCGGGGCGGGTGGTGGTTAAGCACTTGACTGCCAACCACAGGAGAGGCAGTTTAAACCCACCAGCTGCTCCACGGGGAAGAGAGGCAGCCATCTGTTTCCATAAAGGGGCCGTTCCACTTGGTTCTTTCGGGTCACTGTGTATGTTGGAATCTACTCAATGGCCACATGTACAAGAGGCTTAGTTTCATTTGTAAGTTATGAGCTCCTAGGACCTTTGGGGGCTACTTTTGTGTTAAAAGTATGAAATATGTGTTTTTTTAGGAACCAGGCCCTATAAGTGTGGGGACTGTGACATGGCCTTTGTGACCAGCGGAGAACTCATCCGGCACAGGCGTTACAAACACACTCATGAGAAGCCCTTCAAGTGTTCCCTGTGCAAGTACGCGAGTGTGGAAGTAAGTGCTCACCTTGCTGTAGCCAGCGTGGACGTGAGTGCCCGCCTTTCTGAGGCCGGGGTGGGGAGGGGAGTCCCTGCCTTGCCGTGACCATCGTGGACATGAGTGCCTGCCTTTCTGTGGCCAGTGCGGAGGCATGTGTTTACCTTTCCGTGGAGCCTCCTACTGTCCGAGGGAAGAGCCACAGAAAAGTCTCTGCAAGTTAAACCACACCTGAATTGGTTCTAAAGTCATTTTTAGTTAAGGTAACATTCGTATAAAATCAATACAGGAAACAATATCCAGTCGTGTCCCTAAATTTAAAGTAGGAAACTGATTTCCAGTACATAAAGGTATACAAGGGACAGATAAAAATGACTCATACTCAGGGGCCAATCCTGCATGTCGTGTGTTATGCAGACCTGCCTCCCGCAGAGTTAGACTGGACGTGCCGGAGCCCCAAGCTTCAGCCACGTGTTCGTAGCTCACCTCTCATTGGTCCGATAGAAAGTGACCTGCTTGAAAAGCTAAGCATAGCCATTTTGCACTTTTTAACGACCAAGAGACTCCCCTTCTCACAGTTCAGTTACGTGTCATTGGACTTAACTAGACTGTTTTATTTGTGCCACAGAGAGGTTTAGCAGGGGGCCTGGTGGTGCAGTAGTGAAGCACTCGGCTGCCAACTGAAAGGTCAGCAGTTTGAACCCACCAGCCACTCTGCGGGACAAAAGACCTGGTGATCTCCTCCCATGGAGATCTATAAAAGAGAACCACTGCCGCTAAGTCAGTGCCAGCTCACAGCGACCCTGCAGGGCCGAGCAGCACTGCCCCGTAGAGATTCCAGGGAGTAGCTGGTGGGTTTGAACTGCTGACATTTTGATTAGCGGCTGCATTCTTAACTACTGTGCCCTAACCCGCCAAGATCACAGCCTAGGAAATCTCTGGAAACCCTAGGAAATACGCTGTCCTATAGAGCTGGGCTTGACTTGACAACCACAGTAAGAATTCAGCAGTCCTGTGAAGAACTGACAGCAGCACCTACTGTTTGCTTTTCTGTTTCTAGCCGCTGGGACGCCCCTGGTGTGTAGGCAGCCCACTAAGATCAGCAGTCCCCAGGCTCAGAACTAAGTTAAAGGGGACACTACTGATGCAACCGTGTTTCACAAATGGGGAAATTGCACCGCCATCAGAACTTTGTTCCAGGAAACTTTTTTCTGCTATTACTATTTTTAAAAACTCTTTCTCATCTGAGTTAAAGGTTGAAACTTTATTTTGCGAACTCAAAGATTCCAAACCCAAAGCCATCTCAGAATCTAGCCCCGAGTGGCCTTCGTGCTGTGTCCTGCCATCTCCGAGCCCCGCCTGAGAAGACAGGCCTGGCGTCTCCTTCCTAAACACCCTCCTCGAAAGCCCCATGGTGCGGCTCTCCCCCGACACCCATGGGTCACTGTGAGTTGGCATGGGTGCCACGGCAGCTCTAAAAACACACACACAGTGACTGTACCTATTGGCAAGACAGGCCACCTCAGCCTGTGTGCTACTGGAGAGGGTCCGTGAGGGGGGGCTTGCAGGACTGGGAACTGTGAAGGTTTTACATGGGTGCTTCGTCCACTAAAGAGCGTTGGCAGCACGGTGCCTGAGCACCCGACGGCCGACCCAGAGGGCCGAGGTTTGAACCCCCCAGCTGGCCACTCCATGGGAGAAAGGCGTGGCTACCTGCTGCCGTAAAGACTGCCGCCTCGGGAGCCCAGTGGGGAAGCTCTGCCCTGTCTATAGGGTTGCTCTGGGCTGGAGTGGACTTGATGGCGACAGATGGTGGTACAACAGTTCAGCACTCTGCTGCTAACCAGAAGACTGACAGTTGGAACCTGCCTGGCAGCTATACAGAGCAAAGGACCTGCCCATCTGTTCCCACCAAGATCTCAGCCTGGGGACTCAGTGGGGCAGCTCTGCTGTGTCACATGGTGTCTGCATCAACTTGATGACACACAACAGAGAGCTAAAGGTCCTCTGCTTATGCAAAAGGGAACAGGCCCCGTGCCTGTGGGACACCATGCATACTCTGCCGTCACTGAGTGCACACTATCTGAGAGATAACGTCCTGGCCGTGTGCCTGTAGATGTGTGCACTCTGCCGTCACTGAGTATGCGTATGCTGCCTGAGAAAGAATACTGACGTTGGGCCTGGCATTGGGCAGCTGGGTGTCAGTTTTCCCTGGTGAAGTGAAGTTTGGGGAACACCTCTTGAAGCTACTGTCCATTAACCCCCAAAGGCACTTAGACACATTGAGTAAACAAACCAGAAAAGATGCTCTCCACGTTAAATGAAACGACTGTTGTGTTGTTCACTGTGAGGTACGCTCTGATCAAATGTGCTCAGATTGGCTTCATTGGAAGTGTTCTATAAACTCACTGCCGGGGAGTCAGTTCCGGTTCCTAGGTGGCCTTGCAGGACAGAGAAGGGCTGCCCCATAGAAGTCCCAGGGCAAGCCCGGTAGATCCAGACTGCTGCCCCTTCAGGTAGCAGACCTGTTCCGTAACCACTGTGCCCCCCGAGGTTCCAGATAGTGTTTGTAGCGCTGATGACTTTCTCAGAAGGCCCAGTGACGGTCGGCGGAAACCGTGGTTACGGGTTAGGGCCGCTGACCATACGGCCACCAGCTATGGGGCAGTTCTCCTTTGTCCTATAGGGTCACTGAGTCTGTATTGACAGCAGTGGGTTGGGTCGGGTTTTATCACACTTAGCGGAAACCCTGGTGGTGTAGTTAAGCGCTATGGCTGCTAAGCAAAAGGTCAGCAGTTTGAATCCACCAGGCGTTCCTTGGAAACTGTGTAGGACAGTTCTCTTCTGTCCTATAGGGTCACTGTGAGTTGGAATCAACTTGACGGCAATGGGTTTAGTCTAGATTTGGGATCACTCTTGGGCCCAGTGGTGACGCGTTTGCCTGCTAACCAAAAGGCAGGCCATTGGAAAACACCAGCTGCTCCTTGGAAACCCTGTGGGCGGTTCCCCGGCCTGTATGGCAGCTAGGATTGAGAATGGACTCGGTGGCTGCGGCTTGGCCTCAACATCGCTCTCTGTCCACTGTCCCCTAGGCCAGCAAGCTGAAGCGCCACATCCGCTCTCACACGGGGGAGCGGCCCTTCCAGTGTGACCTGTGCAGCTACGCCAGCAAGGACACCTACAAGCTGAAGCGGCACATGAGGACACACTCTGGTAAGGCCTTTGGGCTTCAGGCCAAGAAATGGCCCCAGTGGCACGGTGGGCAGCGCGCTTGGCTGCTAACTACAAGAATGGCATCTCTGCGGGGGAAAGGTGTCGTGGTCTGCCTCGAGAGGATGGCCCCTGGGTAGCCTTTTAACTGAGTCCTGAAGTCACTCCTCAGTGAGGTGCACCCTTCATCCAAAGATCAGATGGGTCCCCAGGGCCAGCAGTAACTCGAGTGAGAGACGCACTGCATGGTTCAGCCGTGGAGACAATACTAGTGGGTGCACCAGCCCCAAAGGTAGAATGAGAAGGCAGACAGGACAGGAAAATGGGACAAGTGGAAACAGGGAACCCGGGGTGAAGAAGGGGAGAGTGTGGACACATTGTGGGGTTGGCAACCAGTGTCACACAACAGTCTGTGTGTCAGCTGTTTAATGAGAAACTAATTTGCTCTATAAATTTCCACCAAAAGGGTAATACTGAGTATTCACAGATATATTTATACGTAAAAATGCGGCAGACTGCTCCCGTAAGGTTGCACAGCAGTGCAAACCCTGTGAAGCGGTTCTGCCCTGTCCGTAGGGCCCCCAGGAGTTGGCTCTGCCAAGCAGCACCGGGTGTACGACCCACGGATCTGAGCTGGAACCGTGTGCTGACCAGTCGGCACCCTGCAGACGTCAGGACGGTCGTGCACCGGGGCTGTGGTGGACACGGTGTGCCTGGCACGGTGGCACCTGTGCTTGACCTGGAGCCTGGCGCTGACTGGGGTTTGAATGTACAGCGAGGGGGCGGGAGAAAGCCCTGGGGACAGAAAGGGCCGGCCCCTTGTCGATGGTCACCTGTGGCGCCCTGTCTCAGGTGAGAAGCCCTACGAGTGCCACGTCTGCCACACGCGGTTCACACAGAGCGGCACCATGAAGACACACATCCTGCAGAAGCACAGCGAGAGCGTCCCCAAGTACCCGTGTCCACACTGCAGCACCGTCATTGCTCGGAAGAGTGACCTGCGTGAGTGCGCGAGCTCGGCGTGGCTGTGGGCCGGCCCTGGCTCCCGGCGGCCCACCGGGCCGGTGGGGCTCTGCCCGTGGGGCCTCGGAGGCCGACCTCTGTGGAGGGGGCCTGCAGGCCTTCACCCCAGATGCTCTGGGTGGAGCCCGACCGCCGGCCTTCGGGTTGGCTGCCCAGCGCATCGACCGCTGGCTTCCCCCAGGGACTCCGTGCCATGTATACCCCAAACCCCAGACCAGTCGGTGTCGAGTTGGGTCCAACCCCAGGCAACCCGGTGTGTGCAGAGGGGAACCGATCCAGCTGGTTTTCAAGCTGTGACCTTTCAGCTGTAGGTCACCAGATCTGTCTTCCCAGGACCCTGGGGGGTTTGAAACACCATCCTTTCAGCTAGTAGTTGGATGCTTAGCCTTCTGTGTCCCCCAGGGACCCTGTGCCGTGGCCTGGCAGTGGCCCTTCTTTGATTGCCTTCTTGACCTGCAAACCTGCAGGGCACTGGACTTGTCCCAGGGCTGTGGTTGGGCTTTAGGACAGGCTCCCCGGCACGGGTTGGTGTGTTCCAGAAGTCCTGTGGTGCCACCTGGTGGCAGCACCGTGCCAGTGCACGCTGTCACTGTGGGACGGGGCCTGAGGACAGGATGGCTGTCACCAGCCCGCACAGACTCCCCAGCTGCTGAGGCTCTGCTGTGGATTTGATTTTATGCCACGCTGGACCCGACTTTTTAAATCCTATTTTGTTGTGTTTTCACTGAGGGGTTCTACAGCAGCTGATGGTCCTGCCTGACGGTTTCTGCACAAGCTGTTGAGGAACTCGGTTTGCGTCCTCCACGCGCGCTGGGCGAGACTCTCATCACTTCTCTTCTGGTGGTTCCATTTTCTTTGACCTGGTCTCCCTGCCTCCCTCTCTGTGTTTTGATTGTTGACCATTTGGTCCCATGTAGATGGCTTTTTAAAAGCAGGATGAGACTTAGGGACAGCATTCCGAACTTTTGAGCCAATCTGATGTTTAGCTGAAAGGTCACCTGAGGGGGTTAGTTAGGGCTCAAGGTCTGAATTGGATCTCGGGGGGCTGTCCTGGGGAGTCCTCCAGTCTCCACCAGCCCAGTCGGTCTGGTTTGGGTTTTGACTTTCAGGACTTCCAGGTTGTGTCCCATGTCTTCCTCCTGTTCTGTCAAGACCTGCCTGATTTTGACCTTGGTTGGAATAGTCGTTAGTGGCGGTTGGGCTGCGTCTGGTCCTTCTGGTCTCTAGGTAGATGAAATGGTTTGTGCACCCTGTTGGTCCTGTAGCCTCCCTTCTGCTCTGAGTTGTTGGTTTCATTGTTTCTCGTCTTCTCTGGCCGAGTACTGGGCCTGTTTTTGCAGAATGGGAAACTGCGGTTCAGAGACCTCGAATGGGCAGTCTAGGTCACGAGCCCGGGGGTGCCAAGCGGCAGCCAGGTTGGAGGTCCTGACTCTTTCTGTCACGTGCTCTGCAGGGATAGGCAGCCAGTCTTTCCTCAGCAGTCACCATGAGCCCACGGCGCACTAGCTGTGTGCTTGAAGGGGTGACTTTGGCAAAGCCTGGACCCTTGTGGTTGTCACACCTCAGAGGCAAAGCCCAGGAGCCCTGGTGGCACAGGGAGTTAAGAGTTCGGCTGCTAACCAAAAAGTCAGCAATTCGAGTCTACCAGAAACTCCTTGGACACCGCACAGGGCACTTCTGCCCCCTAGGGTCACTGAGTTGGAATTCAGTCAACAGCTATATGTACATATATGTGTACATGTATTTAGGTGTATATGTGTGTGTATGTATTTTGGTACCATGCGTGATACAGCTCCACAACAGAGTTAGTCAGTAAAATAAGAAACAAGACATAATTCACCCGTTAGAAGCTCAATTCAGTGAGAGAGGCAGCCAGGTGACATGACAAACCGCGTCCTCACACAGTAAGGCCGTCCCTGGCAAAAGTGAGGCTGAGCCATGAGCGACTCTGTGTGCCAGACTGAGGTGCTGGGGTTTCTCCTGCTTAGAATGAGGTCTTCTTGGCATTTAGTGGCAGGGAGAGGCAGGGGTCAGTCAGGGAGCGAGCAGCCTCATGGATTTCAGTATTCCCAGGCCTCCCTTTTCCCGTGAACTCTTTCCTCTTTCCAGACCTTGTGGTGATGTGAGAATATGCTGGCAAAAAACCAGAATTCACTGGTTTGCTCAGCCAAGTCACAGATACAAGATGCACTGCTTTGCAAACATTTCAGAAAGGGTGGAGGTGCTCAACAATGTCTAAAGTTTTCTTTTTCCTCCTCACACTGTTACTATAGCTACCAAACCAAAAATAAACCCATTGCCATCAATTCCGACTCACAGCAACCCTGTAGGACAGAGTAGAAGTGCCCCATAGCAACTCTAAAGAATGGCTGTTGGGTTTGAACTGCTGACCTTTTCATTAACTTTCAAACTTTCAAGCACTGTGTCACCAGGGTCGTTCCCAGCCCCTGAGAAAACACAGCTTGGTGGGACTCAGTAGGGTACAAAGCCATCAGTGGCTAAGAAAGGGTCAGGAGTGTTTGACATTTGGCAAAGTCATCTGGCTTCCAGCATGTCCAGGTAGGTGACAGTCTCCGTGTTTCCCCTTTGTGGAAGTGCTGAATGTTCTCTCCCGGGCTTAGATGAGAAGTCAGGCTCTCGGAGGGCTGAGCCACTGGGTGCAAGGTCTGCCTCATCTTGCAGTCAGCGGAAAGCCCGAGCTGCTCGAGCAGAAGGGATGCGCCAGAGAGTCCAGCCAGGCTGGAGTGTCTCGGGTCCATGGTGACATAGGGCATGCCAGGATGCTGGCATCCAGCAGAGCAGCTTTTTCTTTTGGGTTAATGGCCTTTCAGTGAGAACTCCGAGGTAGTGCCTTTGCTGTGTAAAACCACGTTACTGTCGTGCTGAAACCCCACCTGCATTATGATCGCGTTCTCAGTGTGTTTTGCCAGCAAGCGCTTCAGGTCCTACATGACCCACTTTATGTCAAGGGTGACTCCGTAGTGACAGGATATGAAAATGACCTTTCTGTACTACAGAGTCACAGTGAGTCGGTTGGAATCCAGTCGACGGCACTGGATTTGGATTTTGTACTGTATGCCGTTCAGCATGGAGCAGTTCTGCCCCTGGTGGACGTTGGGTGAGGCCTGAAGACGGCTTGTGTTGTCACAAAGTGGCGTGCCGCTGACATCTGGTGGGCAGAGGCCAGAGGAGCACCTCAGTGAGCCACAGAGCCTAGAAGGGCAGGACAGTGTTGTCTGGTCCCACATGTCGGTACTGCCAGGGCTGAGAAACCTGCAGTCGGAGGGTGAGGGGACACAGCTAACAGGAGCTCCTGCTGTCTGTGTCTGCGCTGTCCTGTGCTCGTTTCAGGTGTCCACCTGAACAACCTGCATGCCTACCGACCTGCCGAGATGAGGTGCCGCTACTGTCCTGACGTCTTCCATGAGCGCTTTGCCCTCCTCCAGCACCAGAAGACTCACAGGGACGAGAAGAGGTTCAAGTGCGGGCACTGCGGCTACGCCTGCAAGCAGGTACGGGGCTCAGGTGACTTGGGGCCCCGTGGGAAGCGGGAAGTGGAATCCAGAAGAAGAAAAGGGGGGGAGGGATTCTCTGTCACTTTGAAAACACTGAGAGAAGTCATGCTGTCACATAAAAGAGGGGTCCCTGAGTGGGCAAAACCCGGCAGCACGGTGGGCTGCTGACCACAGATGGGGTCCCCCTGGCAAGGCCTTGGAAGAAACGCCTGGCTGTCTGGTTCCCAAAACTCTGCTATGCAGAGTGGTGTGGGTCACAGTTCTGATCTGCATACACAAGGTTGCTATGAGTGGAAGTCTGCTTGACATCAGCTGGTTTGGGTTTTATTGGGACGTAATGTTGTTATGTCACTAGGTGTCGTCGAGTCAGTTCTGACTCATAGCAACCCTTTGAACAACAGAACGAAACACCGCCCAGTCTTGCACCATGCCCACACTCGTTTTTATGTTTAAACCCATCGTTGTGGCCACTGGGTCAGTCCACCTCGTCAAGGGCCTTTCTCTTTTTCACTGATCCTGCACTCTGCCAAGCATGACGTCCTTCTCCAGGGACTGATCCTTCCTGACAGCATGTCCAAAGTATGTAAGATGCAGTCTTGCCATCTTTGCTTCCAAGGAGCACTCTGGTTGGACTTCAAAAACAGACCTGTTTGTCCATTTGGCAGTCCATGGTGCAGTCAGTGTTCTTCTCCAACACAATTCAAAGGCATCAGTTCTTCCATCTTCTTTGTTCAGTGTCCAGCTTTCACATGCATGTGATGCAATGGAAAACACCATGGCTTGGGTCAGGCACATCGTAGTCTCCAAGGTGACATCTTTACTTTTTTTAATACTTTAAAGAGGTCCTTTGCAGCAGATTTTCCCAGTGCAATCTGTCATTTGATTTCTTGACTGCTGCTTCTAGGGGCATTGATTGTGAAGCCAAGTCAAATGAAACCCTTGACAACCTCAATCTGTTCTCCATTTGTGATAACGTTGCTTACCTGTCCAGTTATGAGCATTTCTGTTTTCTTGATACTGAGGTGCAATCCATACTGAAGGCTGTGGTCCTTGATCTTCACCAGTAACTGTTTCAAGAATCTTCAGTTTCAGCCAGTAAGGTGGTGTCGTCTGTGTAACAGAGGTTATTAATGAGTCTTCCTCCAGTCCTGATGCCCCGTTCTTCTTCATATGGTCCAGCTTCTCAGGTTATTTGTTCAGCATACAGATTGAAAAGGTATGGTGAAAGGATACAACCCTGACACACACGTTTCCTAACTTTAAACCATGCAGTGTCCCCTTGTTCTGTTTGCAGGACTGGCACTTGATCCATGGACAGATTCCTTAAGAGCACAATTAAGTGTCCTGGAATTCCCATTTTATGCAGTGTTGGCCATAGTTTCCTATGATCCACAAAGTTGAATGCCTTTGCATAGTCAGTGAAACTCAGGTAAACGTCTTTCTAGTATTCTGTGCTTTCACCCAAGATCCGTCTGACACAGAGGCCCTGGTTCCACGTCCTCTTCCGAATCCCACTTGAATCTCTGGCCGTTCCTTGTCAATATACTGTTGCAGTCACTTTTGAATGATCTCGAGCAGAATTTTGCTTGTGTGCAATATTAAAATGATATTGTTCAGTGAGTTCCGTATTCGGTTGGATCACCTTTCTTTGGCCACCTTTCTTTGGAATGGGCATAAATATGGATCTCTTCCAGTCAGTTGGCCAGGTAGCTGTCTGCCACATTTCTCGGGATAGACGGGTGAGCACTTCCATCGCTGCATCTGTTTGTTGAACTGTCTCAGCTGATACTCCACCAGTTCCTGGAGCCTTGGTTTTCGCCAGTGCCTTCAGTACAACTTTGACTTCTTCCTTCAGTACCGTCAGTTCTCGATCATACGCTGCCTCTTCAGATGGCTGACCATTGACCGGTTCTTTCTGGTGTGATGTCTCTGTGTATTCCTTCCATCTTTTCTGGATGGTTCCTGAGTCCTTTAATGTTTTTCCCTGTAGAATCCTTCCCTCTGGCAACTCAATGCGTGAGTTTTTTCCTTCAGTTCTTTCAGCTTGAGAAATGCAGAGTGTGTTCTTCTCTTTTGGTTTTCCACTTCCAGCTCTTTGCACGTTGTCATTATAATAATTTGTCTTCTCGAGCTGCCCTTTGAAATCTTCTGTTTTGGTCTTTTACTTCGCCATTCTTGCTTTTGCTTTCGCTGCTTGACATTCGAGAGCAACTTTCAGAATCTCTTCTGACATCCAGTGGTTTCTTTCATTTCTTGTCAGTGGCGTCTTGCTGTCTTCATAGATGGGGTCTTTGATGTCATTCCACAGTTCATCTGGTCTCTGGTCATTAGCGGTCAACATATCAAGTGTTTTCTTGAGATGGTCTCTAACCTCAAGAGGAATACACTCAGGGTCATACTCTGGCTCTCATCGACTTGTTCTCATTTGCTTCAGTTTCAATTTGAATTCGCATGTGAGCAGTTGACGATCGGTGCCAGTCAGTGCCTGGTCTTGTTGTGACTGCTGATAGGGAGCTTTTACATCATCTCTTTCCATAGATGTGGCCACTTGGTTCCTGCGTATTCCATCCAGTGAGGTCCATGTGTACAGTCGCAGTTGGTGTTGATTAAAAAAGGATATTTGCAATGAAAAAGTCGTTAGTCTTGTGAAATTCTGTCATGCAATCCCCAGTATCAGTTCTGTCACCAAGGCCATATGTATCAACTGTGAATGCTTCATCTTTGTTTCTAACTTTTGCATTCCAGTCCCCAGTCATTATCAATGCGTCCTGATCGCATGTGCCGTCAATTTCAGACAGCAGAAGCTAGTAAAAAAATCTTCGCTTTCTCCATCTCTGGCCTTAGTAGTTGCCGTGTAGATTTGAATAATAATCGTGTTAACCGGCCTTCCTTGTAGGCGTATGGATGTTACCCCGGCACTGACAACACGGTACTTCAGAACAGATCTCGAAGGGTTCTTTTAGACAGTGAGTGCAACCCTGTTCCTCTTCGGGTTCTTGTTCCCAGCCTAGTAGGCCATATGGTTGTTGGGTGCAGGATGGCCAGTACCGGTCCATTACAGCTCGCTAACACGTAGGGTATCGATGTGTATGTGTTGCATTCCCTTTTTGACAATTTCCAGTGTTCCTAGATTCAGACTTGGTGCCTTCTATGTTCTGATTACCAGTGGATGTTTGCAGCTGTTTCTTCTCATTTTGAGTCGTACCACATCAGCAAATGACGATCCCGAAGGCCTGACTCCATCCTTGTCACTCAGGTCACTTGTCACTAAG
Organism: Heterohyrax brucei; assembly: GCA_028571685.1. Taxonomy (NCBI): domain Eukaryota; kingdom Metazoa; phylum Chordata; class Mammalia; order Hyracoidea; family Procaviidae; genus Heterohyrax; species Heterohyrax brucei. The sequence continues at coordinate 85,851,355 of CM053156.1, read as the reverse complement.
CCTGTGTTGTAACTGGCAACCTTACCTGCTAAGGCAGACATTCGCAAGAATCTGAAAGAATCTGAGGAGGTGGCTCTTCCCCAGTCATCTCCCGAGTGCCTTCCGACCTGGCAGGCTGCTTTTCCGGCGCTGTATCTGACAGTGCTCTGCTGCTGTTCATGAGGTTGTCCCTGGCTAATTCTTTTCAGAAGTAGACTGCCAGGTCCTTCTTCCTCGTCTGTCTTAGTCTGGAAGCTCAGCTGAGACTTGTCCACCGTGGATGACCCTGCTGGTACCCAAATACCAGTGGCTTAGCTTCCAGCGTTACAGCCACAAGCAGCCCTCCCCAGACAGACAGATGGGGGCTGCTTGCTCTGCCTTTATTTGGTCTGCTGAATACTCTTCCAGGTAACAGAAAGGCAGCCACGAGCCAGCGCCTAAGGGCAGCAGTTCTCCGCGCCATCCACAGGCCCTAGAGGTCCCTGGGCCTGCCAGGCACCCGCGAAATCAGAACCACTGTCATAATCACACGCTGTCATTGTGCCAGCGTTCAGTGACAGAAATGGGGCAGTGTTGCCTTACCTGGAATAAAAGCAGTGACCCCGGCAGGCATGCACCCCATGTTCTCCACCTGCGTGCCCTCACAGCAAAATGACAGGGCAGTCTTACTTCAGAACGTCCTCAAGGAAGTGTGCAGAAGACCTCTTTAAGGTGTTAAAAAGCAAAGATGTCACTTGGAAGCGAAGATGTGCCTGAGCCAAGCCGTGAAATTTTCAGTCACCTCATAGGCATGTAAAAGCCGGACAGTGAAGAAGGAGGACTGAGTGGAAACTGATGCCTTTGAACGATGCTAAGTAGGAATGTTGCATATGCGGTGGGCTGCTGCAGAAATGGATAAGTCCATCTGGGAGGAAACAGCCAGAGTATGTCTTAGAAGCGAGGACGGTGAGGCTTTCTCTCACATACTTTGGGCATGTTAGCAGGAGGGACCAGTCCTGGGAGGGGGACATCGTGCTTGGCAGAGGGTCAGTGAACAAGAGCAAGGCCCTCAGTAAGAGGGACTGACGCAGGGACTGCAGCCATGGGCTCGTGCATAGCAGTGACTGAGGACCGGTCAGTGTTTCAGCTTATACATCGGGCTGCTGTGAGTCAGAACCAACTCTCCAGCCCCTAAAGACAGCCATAGGAAACACCCAAGCCATTCACTTTGGAGACCCTCATCCCTGAAGCGCCACCTTCCCCCTGTCCACGGGGCAATGGGAAGCCTGGGGCAGGCCCCAGGGAAGCGCCAGGGTCGTGGTTGTGGGCTGAATGGCCTCCTGCTCGCGGAGTTTTTGTTGCCAGTGATAGAGTTTCAGCTTTCAAGAGACAGTAAGAACTAGTTAGGATTATGGAACCCATGTCTGTCTCTGTGAGAATGACAGTTTCCCAGTACTTAAAGATTTTTCTGAAGAGACTGGGGTGATTTTAAGAAACCAAAGTGTCTTTAACACTGAATAATGAAGTGTGTCGACGTGTAGAGCAGGTCTGTTCCCGACTCTGTGTGCTAGTGTTGTCCAGACGACCAGTGCGTGCAGCTGTGGAATTACACACTCAGAGTGGAAGGCAGGACAGTGACTTCCAACATCACAGATGACAGAAGGTTTCCTGATAGGCTTTCAGATGCCACATTGCAGTCACCCATGAAGAACTTAACTGCTCCTTTGCCATGAGACCAGAAGAACAGGACGGTGCCTGGCTCCCACCGCTGAGCATGTTGGTAAAAGAAAGATTCCACAGGAGAACCCTGATCAGGTGGGGGGCGGTGCAGAAAAGACTCTCAAATTGTCATGGACTCTCCAGGGTCACTGTGAGTCCGAATCGACTCAATGGCAGTGGCTGGCTGACTAGACTTTCTGGAGCTGTGAAGGGTGGATAGACCCCTGAAACTGTTGCCCTGAAATCATCTTTAAACTTTAACCCCCAAATATCCCCTGAAGTCGTCTTAAAACTGACCAGTAGGTTGACTAGTTAAAAAGAAAAGGTCTGCCTTGAGCCTGCTTCTTTTAAGGACCAGCCCTGGGGGCTCAGGTTGGTAACATCGCCTAAGAAGATTAGATGGGAGCCCCAGGGGGGCAGTGGGTTATGTTAATGAGGGAGGGACAGTGTACAAAAGGAAGGGGAGGCTGGGCACACAACTGGAAGAATGTCACCAGAGTCACTGCCTCGTGCTTGTAGAAACTGCTGGATTTGTGTGTGTTTTGCTGTGTCTGTTCTCAACGACAGTGACTACAACTGAGAAGGGAGAAAGAAGGGGTTACCGCTTGTTGGGTTTTGATGTGACATCAGAGACAGCTGTCCACAGTTGTTTGAAAAAGCAGTGCAATCCTCGTCCTTTTCCAGCTGCGTACCTGTGAGACAGACTCTTCATGTGTCTGCGCCGTAAAGCAGCAGGGGCTAGCAAACCACACACAGGCAGATGGGAGAGCCCAGCAGTCTCCTTGTGGAAGGGCTGCTGCGCTGAGCAAGGAGCCCTCATGGTGCAGCGGTTAAGCCCTCGGCCGCTTGCCGCAAGGTCGGCAGTTCAAACCCACCAGCTGCTCTGTGGGACGAAAGACCTGGTGATCCCCTCCCATGAGATGACTGCGTGGGAAATCCCAGGGCCATTGTAGTCCGTCCTACAGGGTTACCGTGGGCCGGAATCCACTCGACGGTGCCCAGCAGCAGCCCTGGGCTGATGAGAAGTCCTCGGGCACAGACAGCTGAGCACTTAGCTGACAGCGGAAAGCTTGGTGGCTGGAATCCACCCACTCATCGCACAGCATCTCAGAAGACAGGCCTGTGACATGTTTCCAGAAGGTCACACAGACTTGAAAACTCTGCAGAGCAGTTCGAGTCCGCACACGTGGGACAACAGTGTGTGACGACAACCAGACTGATGGCAAATATGGGCACAAGTTAAACTTGACTTTCAGATAAATGATGGACAGGCTTTGTTAGTGCTGAGTAATTCCCAAATACTGCAGCCTGTGTTGTAACTGGCAACCTTACCTGCTAAGGCAGACATTCGCAAGAATCTGAAACAATGCTGCTTTTCTCCTAAATGGTTTTATTTTCAAAAGCAGATTTTTTTTTTTTTTTGGCAGATACATGTTCACGTTAACATGTAGTTGGCTTATTGTGCTTTTTAAATAAAACTGGTAAGTAATTTTGTTTCCGTTTAGCAGTTCCCAAGTGTAATGTAAAACCAACACCCACTGCCACTGAGTCAATTCCAACTCATAATGACCCTATATGACAGAGGGGAACTGCTCCACAGAATTTCTAAGGGACATCTGGCACATTTGAACTGCCAGCCTGTTGACTAGCAGGTGAAGCGCTTAACCACTGTGCCACCAGAGTTTCTACTGAATATAATAAATGTTAGTGAGATGCCACCAATGTCAACAAAAGCTCTTTGGAGTCCTCAGGAATTTTTAAGAGTATAAGGGGTCTCAGAAGTTCAGAAGGCTGCCATTGAATTGTTGTTTGCTGTTGTGAGTATTTTGCCACTGCCGATAAAAGGTGACAGTCAGCACTCACCGTATTTGAGCCCGAGCTGGAAGTAGCAAATGCTTTAATTATGGGAGAGAGAATTTTTCTAATGGATTTCAAGCCTTAGAGTATTCTGCAGCCCTAGAGTCACATGTGTTCAAAGGTGCTATGGGAGCTTCCTGGGGGACAGATAAAGACTCAGGGAGGAGGAAGGGGATCCAGATGGGAGCCCTGAGAATCTGGGGGGCAGTGAGCAGCCAGGTGCGCCTTGGCCACAGGCACAGGTGGTAGGTGGGGCTGGGACCCTGCGGGGTATTCAGAGCAGCTCTTGTCCTAGGAAATCAAAAAGGGCAATGAGAGGATGCTGTCCTAGAAGGGAGGGAGGGGAGGGGTCTGAGGGGTTGGCGAGGTCGGCACGAGAAAAATCGAAAGAAACAGCATCTGTGGATGATTAACAGGCACCCAGAAATGCCTGTGGACTTAATCTGAGTGGTCACAGCATTTCAAATTAACAAACAAAAATTGTACTTCTGCCTTGTTTGATTCTGTAAATATGTCGGTCCTGATACCTAGAGTTTTTGACTCCCTGTCCACTTGGCTGTCAGTGTCCTGTACTGCGGTGACTTGCGTATTGCTGTGATGCTGGACACTGGGCCGCTAGTGTGCCAATACCACCAGGGTCACCCGTGGTGGACAGGTTTGGGTGGGCGTGGCTGCTGCGGTTTGAAGCCACCAGCTGCCTTGAAAACCCTACTGGGGCAGTGCTACTCTGTCCTATAGGGTTGCCATGAGTCACAGTCAACTCAGAAACAACAGTTCGTTTTTTGTTCTGTTCTGTTTTGTTCTGGGTGGGTTCCAGACTAGACAGACTAGGAAAAGAGACCTGGCAGGGTACTTCTGAAAACACTCACCAGTGAAAACCTTATGAACAGCCACAGAGCACTGTCGGTTACGGTGCCGGTAGATGAGCCCCTCCGACTGGAAAGCACTCAGACTATGGCTGGGGAAGGGCTGCCTCCGCAAAGTTGAGTTGACTGTGAGATGCAGACGAGTCAAGGTTTCAGAACCTTCATTTGTCGATGTGGCACAACTCAAGATGAGAAGAAACGGCTGCAAGTATCTATTAATAATAGGAACATGGAGTGTGCAAAATAGGAATCTAGGAAAATTGGAAATTGTCTAAAATGAAATGGCATGCATAAAAATCAATATCTTGGGCATTAGGAGGCTGAAAGGGACTGATATTGGTTATTTGAATCAGACAGTTCTATTCCTGTGCCAGAAATGAGAAACTGAAGAGGAATGGTATCACAGTCATCATCAAAAAGAACATTTCAGCATCTAGTCTGAAGTGCAGCACTGTTCAATGATAGGATAATAATACCCTTTCACCTGCAGGAAAGACCAGTTAATACCCCTGTTTTTCAAATCTATGCACCACTAAGGCCAAAGATGAAGAAATTAAAGATTTTTTACCAACCTCTGCATCTGAAATAGATCAAAGCATTGATAATTACTGGTGGTCAGAAAGTGAAAATTGAAAACAAAGAAGGAGCAATAGTTGGAAAATGTGGCCTTGGTGATGCCAGACATCTGATGACAGAATTTTGCAAGACCAACCACTTCTTCACTGCAGATATGTTTTTTGTCAACAATATAGATGGTGACTACACACAGCGTCACCAAATGGGATATGCAGGAAATCACATCAGCTCTGTGACCAGAAGAGACAATGGAGAAGCTCTATATCACCAGCCAGAACAAGGCTAGGGGCCAGCTACAGAGCAGACCATCTGCTGCTTATTTTGCAAGTTCAAGCTGAAGCTGAAGAAAATCTAAGCAAGTCCACAGCAACCAAAAGACTGTCCTAAAAAATACGGCATCTGAATTACAGACCGTCTCAAAAATGCACTGAACACCGGTGAGCAAAGACCGGACAAGTTGGGGAATGGCATCAGGATACCATACCTGAAGAAAGCAGAAGGGGCTTAGAAAGACAAAAGGGGATGTCAGAAGAGATCCTGAAACTTATTCTTGAGCACGAAGTAGTTGATGCCTCATGAGGATGTGAAGGAGGAGAGCTGAACAGAAGATTCTAAAGGGCGGCTCAAGAAGACAAAACATTACAAGAACTAGTACAAAGACCCGGAGTTAGATAACCAAAATGAAGAATAGGCTTAGCATCTCTCACACTGAAATAACTGAAGGAAAGCTCAAAGGAAAGCCTCAAGTTTCAATAATGAAGGATTCTGTGGGTAAAAGATTGAACCAGAAGGAAACATCAGATGAGAACAGGATACAGTCACTGCTCCAGAAAGAACTGGTCAGCGGTCAGCTGTTGCAGGAGGAGGCATGTGATCAAGAGCGTGTGGTACTGAAGGAAGAAGTCCAAGCTGTGCTGGAGGCATTCGGAAAAAAATAAGGCCCCAGGGACTGACGGGATACCAGTTCAGATGCAGTGCTGGAAGTGCTGACTTGTCTGTGCCAAGAAACTACGGACAGCTACTTGGCCAGCCAGTTGAAAGAGAGCCTTTTTTTTTTTTTTTTTTTTAATTTAACATGACTGAGTGAAAATACACGTTCCCGTATAAATTTACATGCTTATGTATATGCAGCTTCCACTGCTCTCCCTGTCCGGTGACAGCACACTGTTCCTCTCTGCTCCATACATGTCTCATCCTCCCAACAGTCTCCTTTTCCTTTCTCTCCACCCACTCTCCTTCCCCCAGCCAGAGGTCAGCAGGATGATGTCCTATAGATGTATAGAACCATAAAGTGCTTCCAATATGTGGTCACTCTGCATTGCCAAGTCCAATCCATTCCTGTCCAAAGAGTGGACCTTTGTTATAATTTATGGGGAAGGACAGCATCAGGGCCAGGGGCTATGCTCTCAGGGGAACCCTGAAACTGCTGGACCATCAGTTGAGGTCTTTTAGTGGAGGTCTCAAGATGCACCCCTTTTTATTCTTGTGTTGCCAGTGAGACTCAACCTACTGAGCTCCATCGTGGCTATCACTGGTGGTGGCCGGGCACCATCCAGTTCTACCGGTCCCAAGTCGATGAAGGCACCCACTCTTGCAGATCTCTCTGTCTTCTAGGTTGTCTTTATCGCATGTCATTTTAGTCCTTGGTGAGCATCCGTTCCTGCTGAGTTGGGACCATTTGCTGTGTCCTCAGATGGCAGCTTGGCAGCTCTTAGGACCCCAGACGCCACTCACCAATGTGGGGTGCAGAGAGCTCTCTTAGCAAAACGCTAGTTGTGCCAATTGACCTTGATTTCGCCTGAGAGCATGGCCCCCTGCCCCCTGCCCCAGCTACTCTGTCCTTGCAATACTGGGTTAAGATGAAAGGAGTACTCAAGTTATGCTGAAGTCCGCTTAATGTTGTTCTTGTTTCTAATGTGTGCTATCACCGCTTTCTCCCAACCAGATTTCTAGCAACTATCTAAACTAAACCCTCCCCCACACCCTTCCTCCCTCCCCTCCCTTGCAGCTGTCAAAGAGTCTTTTCTTCTATACACAAGTCTGTTTTTGAGGTCTTATCATAGAGGTCTCATACAGTATTTGTCCCTTTGTCACTGACTACTTTCACTCAACATAATGTCTTCCAGTTGAAACCAGGTTAGGAGATGATTCCTGGAATCATCGTTATTCTTTATCATTGCGTAGTGCCCCATTGAGTATATGTACCATAGTTTACCTATCCATTCTTCTGTTTTTGGGCATCTGGGTTGATTCCATCTTTTTGCTATCGTGGACTGTGCTGCGATAAACATTCTGGTGCATGTGTCCGTTGGTGTGAAAGGCCTTGATTCTGTAGGATATATTCCAAGTAGTGGAATTACTGGGTCAAATTGTATATCGATGTCCATTTTTTAAAGGAAGCGCCAGATTGCTTTCCAAAGAGGCTGGACCATTTTGCAACCCCACCAACGGTGTAGGAGGGTTCCACTTTCTCCACAGCCTCTCCAGCATTTGTTGTTTTGTGTTTTCTGGATCATGGCCAATCTTGTTGGGGTGAGATGGTATCTCATTGTTGTCTTGATTTGAATTTCTTTAATAACTAAAGATCGTGAACATGTCCGCGTGTGTTTTTTGGCTGCCTGGATCTCCTCTTTAGTGAAATGTCTGTCCATCTCCTTTTCCCATTGCTTAATTGGATGGTTTATCTTCTTTTTATTGATATTTTGTAGTATCTTATAGATTATGGAGATCAGGCGTCGATCTGACATAGAGTTGCCAAATATTTTTTCCCATTCTGTGGGTGTTCTTTTAATTCTATTAATAAAGTCTTAGGATGAGCGAAAGTGTTTGATTCTTAATAGTTCCCATTTATCTATTTTCTCTTCTGTTGATTATGGTTTCTTTGACAGATTTTGGAATGTGTCCTCATTGTGTATTAAAACTTCCATTGTTGTTCCTACCTTTTCCTGGATGAGCTTTATCATTTTAGGTTTGATATTTAGGTCTTTTATCCAGTTGGAGTTGGTTTTTGTGTAAGGTGTAAGATATGGATCTTGATTCAGTTTATTGCAGATGGATAACCAGTTTTGCCAGCACCATTTGTTGAAGAGACTGTTTTTACCCCAGTTTAATGTCTTAGGGCCTTTGTGGAATATCAGCTGTTCATAGGCAGATGGTGTCATCTCTGGGGTCTCAATTCTGTACCATTGATCGATCTGTCGGTTCTTGTACCAGTACCAGGCTGTTTTGACCACTGTGGCAGTGTAGTATGTTCTAAAGTCAGGTAATGAGAGGCCTCCCAGTGTGTTCTTCTTCTTTAGTAGTACCTTACTTATCTGGGGCTTCTTCCCTTTCCAAACAAAATTGGTGATTTGTTTCTCCATCTCGTTAAATAATGATGTTGGAACTTGTGTTGGGATTGCATTATATAAATAAATTGCTTTGGGTAAAATAGACATTTTCACAATGTTAAGTCTTCCTATCCATGAGCAGGGTAGGTTTCTCCATTTATCTGTCTCTGAAAGAGAGCCATATTTGTGCCCATTCCCAAGAAAGGTAATGTGGAAATTACCAAACAGTATCATTAATATCAATGTGGAAATTACCACACAGTATCATTAATAATCACAGGAAAGTAGAACTTTCCTAAAGATCAGTTAAAGGCAGCTGCAGCGGTTCATCCACAGGGAATTGCCAGAAGTTCAAGCTGGATTTAGAAGAGGATGTGGAATCGGGGATATCATTGCTGATGTCAAATGGATCTTGGCTGAAAGCAGAAAATACCAGAAAGATGTTTACCTGTGTTTCATTGACTAGGCAAAGGCATTTGGCTTTGTGGACCCTAACATGTCATGGATGACGTTGTGAAGTATGGACATTCCAGGGCACTTACTTGTGCACCGGAGGAGCCTGTATGTGGATCACATGAAACAGGGGATGCTGCCTATTTTTAAGTCAGGAGAGGTGTTTGTCAAGGTTGTACCCTTTCACCAAACTTATTTAATCTGTATCCTGAGCAAATAGTTGTAGAAGCTTGACCACATGAAGAAGAATGCATTGCGGGAAGACTTCTTAATGATCTGTGACGTGCAGAGGACGCAGCCTAGCTGAAAGTGAAGAGGACTTGAGGCACTTACTGAGGAAGATCAAAGATTACAGTCTTCAGTGTGAGTTATACCTCAACACCAAGAAAACACAAACCCTTCCAACTGGACCAGTAAAACACATCCTGAGAAATGGAGAAAGGATTGAGGTGGTCAAGGATTTCATTTTACTTGGTTCCACAATCAATGCCCATGGAAGCAGCAGTCAGGAAATCAAAAGACACATGGCATTGGGAGTACCTGCTGCAAAGGACCTCTTTGAAGCGTTGAACAGTAGACCTGTCACCTTGAAGACTAAGGTGCACCTGACCCAAGCCATGGTATTTTAAGTCACATCACGTGCACGTGAAAGCTGGACACTGAGCGAGAAACACAGACAAATGGACGTCTTTGAGCTGTGGTGTTGGAGAAGAATGTCCCATGGACCGCCAGAGGAACAACGAGGTCTCTTCTGGAAGAAGCACGACCAGAGTGCTCCCTGGAAGCAAAGATGGTGAGACTGCGTCTTCATGTACTCTGCACATGTTGTCAGCAGGGATCAGTCCCTGGAGAAGGACATCGTGCCTGGTAAAGTGGAGGGTCAGCGAAAAAGAGGAAGACCCTCCACAAGATGGGTTGACACAGTGGCTACAGCAGTGGACTTGAGCAGAAAAACAATTGTGGGCACAGGACCGGGCCGTGTCTCATTCTGTTGGGCACAGGGTCCCTGTGAGTCAACATGGACTCCATGGCACCTGACAGCAGGAAAGCAGAGGGGCCGCCGTTGCTTCCCTTTGTTCTCTGTCCCTTCCCGTGTCCTTCCTTTGCCCCGGTCAGGCTGTGCTGACTCCTCCCACACTGTGGGTAGCCTTTCCATTCCCCGGAATGAACACGTGATTTCCGTCTAGTGGGTGATCCCCCGATCCCTGGTAACCATCAGAGAAGCTGAGTTTGGGTTTGCCCCACACACAGTCTGTTTTAGAGGAGAAAACGTGTGTCGTTTCATGGCCCAGCCCAGGGTGCTGCACCCCCTGGGACTGCAAAGCCAACAGGAAGTCACTGGTACACAGTCACTGCTGTGTACCACCGCACCGATTCCACTCAAGCCGCCCTGTGCGGCAGAGCTGAGCTGCCCCGTGGGGCTTCTGCATCTGTCATCCGTACGGCAGCAGATTGCCAGGTCGAGCGCTCCACTGTCTGTGCCACCCCGGGACCCCTGGTGGTGGAACTGTAGCTGTCCGGTGTGTCCAATGGATTCTGACGCCCAGCAACCCATGTGACAGAGTTGAACTGCCCCATGCGGCTGTCTCGGCTCTGGGTCTTCACAGGAGCTGATCACTAGGTCTTTCTTCTGCAGAACCACCGTATGGGTTCTGACCACCCAGCGTTTGGTTCGCAGCCGGTACCTGACTGTTGTGGTACCAGAGCTCCTTAACTCAGTGGTGGGCAGGTGTGAGTTTGTCTTGGGGAAGGCCGTGTGCTGAGGGGTCGTGTCATGCTTTGTTGGGAGGGTGTTTGGAATGCCTGGTTGGCAATGCACTCGCCTCCGGGAAGAGAAAAATCCTATCAACCCATAAATCAGGCCTAGTACCGAAAACCTGTTTGAACACATAGCCTGTGTCCCCTCCGCCACCAGGAGCGTCACCTGATGGCCCATGTGCGCACGCACACCGGAGAGAAGCCGTTTGCCTGCCTTTCCTGCCCTCAGAGTTTCCGGCAGAAGCAGCTGCTCACTGCGCACTTCAAGAAGTACCACGATTCCAGTTTCACCCCGACTGTCCACGAGTGTCCCAGCTGTGGCAAAGGCTTCTCCCGCTGGGTAAGCCGGCAGATGGGGGGCAGTGGTGGGATTCCGGCTGGCCCGTGGGAGGTCGGACTGCAGGACCCAGCCGGTGCCCCTCCTCCATAGCCGCCCCCACCTGTTACGGGAGGCTGGGGTGCTGCTGGGGTGCTGCCGGCTTCCGCGGAGCATTCAGACTAGGTGACCAGAAAAAAAGGCCTGGTGATCTTCTCAAAACCAGCCAGTGACAACCCTGTGGGGCACAGAGATGGGACCCCACTGTGCGTGGGGTCTCCGTGAGTCTGGGGGCCAGCTCAGTGGTGGCAGCAACAACGAGCTTGCTTAGGTCAGAATGTCCTATCTCCAAACAGATGCTTATAGCGCAAGGACAGACATCTCGGGTGTCGTACTAGGGGATTTCAGAGCCTGTCTCAGAAACCTGCAGGACATATGGTAGCAACTGGTGTGTCTTAGGAACGTGCTTAGTGATTTTGAGGGGTGGTCATAGAACTGTTGAAGAGTCTTACAAAGGATGCCCACTCCCTAGACAAGGCAGTCGTACACGCCGACTCGCGGGTGTTTTCAGAGAGTTCTCAGACCCCCTAAGACCCCACGCAGGGAACTCTGGTTTTAGTGTAGTGTCTCAAAATTGTTCTTAGGAATGAGATTTAAGCCACTCCACAGAGAGGACAGTTTTCAGAATGCCTTCTCGATGTCCTTAGAGTGGGGCCTTTGGCCCTGTGCTAAGAAATCGATTCACTCCTTAGTCTTAACTTTTTCTGGGTGTTTTGTTGGTGATCTGTTGCTCAAGAACAAATTACCTCACAACTCTGGGGCTTGCAAGCCTTACCTCACAGAAATAAAGACAGAAAGGAAGTTCTCCAAGCTGACCAAACCAGTGAGCATCAGCCAGCAGAACATTCAGCCTGCGCCCCGGGGAAGCTCCAGGCCCTTCAGCCTAGCCGAGCCGGTGCAAAAGGGACCCGCCTGCCGACGCCAGTGCGCTAGAGCCTGAATGACATCTTACCCTGAGGTCTGAAAAGGCGGCTGCTGTCGAGTTGGTTCAGACTCACAGCAACCCTGTAGGACAGAGTAGAACTGCCCTGTGGCTTTTGCAAGGGGCAACTAGTGGATTCGAACTGCCGACCTTTTGGTTAGCAACCCAGCTTTTATGCACACAGAGTGACCAGTATACCATTAATCGAACAGTAGTAGAAAACAAACTTTACATCTGGACACTTGACGTGGCTTACCCGGCGCCTCCCTCCTGGACCGTGTCTGGTGTGTCCAGGCCGCGATGCCGCCTCTCACTGTGTGGCCGCGTGTCTTCTCCCGCAGGCTAACATGCGCAAGCATGCAGAGAAGTGTGACTCGGGGCGGAACCAGTCAGCCACCCCCAGGAGAGGAAAAAGAAGGAACGAGAGGACGCAGACGAGCCCAAGAGGGGCAGGCAAGGCAGGCGGTAAGTCTTTCTAGGAACTCGCTTTTCACGTGACAGTGTCTTTCTCATTACGAATTTCCTCAGGTTCTGTCTGAGGGCCCCCGGGCAGGGATGCACCCAGAAAGCCTCTGGGTGCATCCTCTGTCCAGGGACGAAGCTCCAGGGCCTGACCTGGCCCCTCGGCCAGCTCTGCTTCATGTCACTGTGGGCAGGGTTTGGGTGGCACCTCTGCCCATTGTGGTTGTGTTGGTGATGTGGGGACAGCTGTCCACCCGCCTCACAGATGACAGTGAGGGTGAAGTGCAGGGTGGCTCCGCAGGCCACCACAGCACCCACCACACCCTCCGCCACTGATGTCACAGTGGGAGGCGCTACACAGCTGTGCAACAGGTGGGCACCCACAGTCTCTGCTTTGCAGTATCTCCAGCCAGCAGGCAGAGACAGCACCGGGCGTCCCAGGTGGTAGGTGTCCCCTGGGCCCAGGGAGCAGGAGCAAGTTCTTGGCCGCAGACGGTCATCTCCTGCCCACTGGGTGAATGGTCATGCCTGCTGTTGGGGAGGTGATTCTGACTCAGGACCACCCCATGTGGCAGAGTAGCACAGCCCTGCAGGCTTCTTTTGGCTGTCATCCCTATGAAAGCAGAGTGCCAGGCCTTTCTCCCGTAGCCCACCAACCCTCCTGTTAACAGATGAGCCCAAACCATTGGCCCAGCGAGGGGCTGCCTAAGAGCAGGGCTGCCCAGGGTCTCAGCCAGTGTCCACGATCTGTGCCTCAGCAGGAGAACGCAGGGCCACAGAGCAAGACTGGAGAGCAGACGGCCTCACGCCACAAAGGAGAGGTGGTATGGGCGTGGCTTCTCCAGTGTCACTCTGCGTTTGCCTTCCAGCCTCAGTCCCTGACTGCGTGTGTTCCCACTGACAGCCACAGCCCCCTTCATCAAGTAGAATAGAAGATGCTTGAATTTTAGGTAAACAGTGAGTAACTGCTTCCCATTGCCACTGAGGACCCCAACCCACAGCAGTCGTCTAGGACAGAGTGGAGCTGCCCCGTAGACTTCCACAGGGCAGCTGGCAGGTTGCACTGCTGACCTTTTGGTGAGCAGCCGAGTGCCTCACCCTGAACCACCAGGCCTTCTAGTACCTGCTTAGGCTCCTGTGTTGCTGACATTCCTGGGTACGCGTTCATCTAAGCTCTTCAATGCTTATCTGAACTTCAAGCCTGGCTGCATCCCGTGCTGTGCCCCACTTTGTGCAGAAGGTTCTGGGTTCCTTGTTGGCGACCCTCTCGCCACATCTAACTCATCTGGGGAAACGCGTCCTGTGTGTGCTGCCGTGTGCAGCCTGTGCCCCTGCAGCCAGCCAGAGGGCTGCCCACGGCCACGGCTGTCAGAACTCTCCAGAAGCTCCAGGCCACCTTTCTTTCCTCCTTGCTGAGAACTATCACACACTGGTCACTGGTCTGCAGCCTGCACACCCATCACTGGGGTCTCCCTGCAGCTCTTCATGGGGGCCTATCATCCCCATGTCCAAGCCTGAGGGCTGAAGGCCTGGGTACCCAGTCAGGGAAGAAAGGCTTGTATGCTGAGGCTGAGGTTGGACTCCCGAGTCCTTGCCCAAACCTTGGCACCTATGACCTTCCGAGGCCCCTGGCTGGCCAACGTCTCAACCCTCGACATGTGCACCCCCGGCACGTGCACCCCCGGCTGCCTGTGGGGCTCGCTGCTGCCACCTCCCACCCACCTGCCCTTCTTTCACCTGAGGGCCGTGCAGAACCCGGGCCCTGCAGATGATTTCTTTGTTGCGAGATCGGGAAACGGCCCAGGGATGCTGAGAGCGTAAGCCAGTGAGTCCCCCTGGACCACAGCGGCCCACACAGCCGCAGACACGACCTTCACTGTCTTCTCAGGCAGAAGTGGTGCAGCCCTGTCAGCGGGGGGCCTCCCTTCCCCTTCAGCACCTCTTCTTCCAGAAATCTACCGCGTCCTCTCAGCCCAGTCCGTCCCTGAGGCTCTGCAGGCTGGGACTGCCCGGGCAAGTCCCGTCACAGGTGGCCCATCCCACAGGAGGAAACAGGTGCTTCCTTCTGTCCCCTTCCCTCCCCGTCCCGGGCAGCCTCTTCCTCTCGTCTCTTCTGGCTTCTCCCCTCCTGCCCCCACAATTCCTCCCTCCCCAGCATCGTTCGCCATCACCACCTGAGGTCCCCGGCCACCCTGGTCCCTCACCCACCCACCTTTCCCTGGCCTCCCCACACCCTGCCCGACACTGCTCCTCTTCAGCTGCCCCCTGTGTCGTCCACCCTCACAGCCCACCAGCTTTACTGCCTGCCTCTGTAGGGCGTTAGGCTGCACCCGCCCCTGTGCCCACACCCACATCTGTGCCCATACCTGCACTGCGCCCATGCTCACACCCACACCCACACCCACACTCACACCTGCACCGTATCTACACCCACGCTCGGGCCCACACCTGCACCTGTGCCCACACCTGGCCCGGGCCCACACCTGCACCCGTGCCCACACCTGGCCCTGGCCCACACCCCGCCCCAGTTACCCACCATGGACAAGCCTGTGATGCAGGACTGTGACCCCGGACTGTGACCCCACCTGGCCTCGGAAGGCTGCATGCGTGGTCTCATCCATCCGACAGACACCCCGACTTGTCTATCGCAAACACAGTTCCCTCACTTTGGACTTAGGCTCCCATGCCGCCCCTGAGTACAGCCCCCTTCACTCCCGCCACCCAGGACAGAGCCTGGCACAAAGGCAGTGTGGGATGGGACTCCTACCGCCTCTTTGCAGAGCTCAGGGACCTTTGGGCATGTGGTCTGGCCCTCGTCCTTGCCACCCACCAGCAGCCCTTTCCCTGGCAGCCCGTGCTCTGAGGCTCGGCCAGAACGCGTGGCCAGCCCGAGCTCACCCACTCTGCCCTCTCCAGGGTTGGTTCCTCGGTCTCTTGCCCTCCTTTGCCTGGAGCCCTGAGGTGGCTGACGCCTGCTGCTCTGACCATCCGTCCCCAAGGTCCCACCTCTCCAGGGTTGGTCCTTCGATCTCTTGCCCTCGTTTAGCTGGAGCCCCAGGGTGACTGACGCCCACTGCTCTGACCATCCGCCCCCAAGGTCTCAGTCGGGCCCCCAGCAGGGCTGCCAGGGCCTCTTCCATGTGGGACTTGGCAGAGTTCTCATCTCACGTGTACTGGGGCCCTTTGGGGACCTGCTCCCCAGGACACACTCTTGGTCCAAGCACCTGCTCCAGGCCTGGCCAGGTCAGCACTGGAGATGCACTGCCTGTCCATAAACGAGGGGCTGGTGAGCATGTCCTGGAAGGGAGAAGATCGGGGACAAAGGTAAAGCCTCCGTGGAGAGGCCTGAGGCAGCGGAGTTGGGGCGGACCCTGTGTGAGCGGCCGCTGCCCCGCTGTCCCACCCCCTTGTATTGCTTCCAGGCTGCTGGCGTGTGAGTGGGCGTGCTGTGGATCTCGGTGTGGCCCTCTGGGTGTCCTAGTAGGTGCTTGTCACCTAGTGAGTTCTCTTGGGGTGGGAATGCCTTCAGACAGCTCTTCTCATTTCAGCCATGTCACTGGTGATCAGGGTGGGGACAGAAACCAGACTTAAGTGACCAGCCAAGCAGCAACAGGGGCCCATGCTGCTCAGATGCGGGGATTCTGCACCTCCCGGAGACACTGAGGCGTGTCACAGCTCGAGGTGGGGACGTGCTCCTGGCCTCTCACTCCGCCACGGAGAGCCGTCGGCCCCCGGGTCGCAGCACTTAGGGAACTCAGACTGAAGCCAGTCATGGAGATCAGAACACTTGTGGTGTTGCCCCATGCCACCAAGCCTGGGGACCCTACAAGACAGGGTGGAAACCCTGCTGGGGTAGTGCTTAAGTGCTCCAGCTGCTAATCAAACCGTCAGCAGTTGAAATCCACCAGGTGCTCCCTGGAAACTCTGGGGGGCAGTTCTGCTCTGTCCTGTAGAGTCACTGTGAGTTGGAATAGACTAGATGGCAGTGGGTTTTGTTTGGTTTTTGGTGAAGGAGAAGGAGACTTACCCCCTAGGGTTTCTGAGGTGATAATCTTCATGGGAACAGGTCACCACGTGGTCTCTCCTGCAAAGCAGCTGGTGCGTCAGAGCACCAGCCATTCCGTCAGCAGACAAGCGCTTAACCACCGCACCAGGGCTTCTTCCAGAATACTCGCACTCCCCTTTAAGTCAAGAGGTGCTTGTCTGAAATGCTTGCTGCTGTGTGTACAATTAAGTGGTTGTCTTCGGAAGACCTTGGCGAGGTTGACCAGGTGTGACTTCCTGGCTTTGTTCAGAGTGTGCTAACCGGGTGTCTTCTGTCCAGAAGTGGCTGCTGAGCCGGAGCAGGTCGAGGCGCTGTCCACGGGGAGAGGCCTGCAGCACCCAGGCGAGATGGTCCCCGGAAGCTCCGGAGGAGGCTCTGACCCCAAGGAGGACCTCACCTGTGAGATGATCTTCAACCTGATGGATAAGTGATGAAGACGGCCACCGTGACAGCGTCCCTGGTTCCTGAAGCACGTTCTCCGATTGCTGCTCCCTCTTTGAATTAAGTTCGTGGCCCCAGTCCTCCCCGAGTTTGAAGTAGAGCCTAGAATTGTTGGCCCTGTTCTGCCTGGATCATTCGGGACACAATCCAGGCTGTGTTCTGACAGGCTTGTACCTTGAATCGAAGGATGGCATCCCAGACCTATGAGTTCATGTGGTGTTGGGGAGATGGTCCATAATGAATGAGGCATGACTTTTAGTAACGGTTACTTTAACAGCCATATAGACCAGTTGGAAACCCTGTGTCGTAGTGATTGAGTGCTATGCCTGCTAATCACAAGGTTGGCAGTTTCCCTAGAAACCACACGGGGCAGTTCTGCTCTGTCCTGTAGGGTCGCCATGAGTCAGCGTCAACTCTGGGTGGCAGGGCGCTTGGTCTTTTTTTTAGTAGACCAGCTGAGGTCCCCGGGTGGGGAAAGCAGTTTGCACTCACCTGTGAACTAAGAGATGGGCAGCCTAAGCCCACCCTGAGGCACCCCAGAAGGAAGACCTGGCGATCTGTTCCCATAAAAATCTCAGTCTGGGAGACCGTGTGAGGCAGTTCCACTCTGTAACTCGCGGGGTCACCGGGAGTCAGAACGGACATCATGGCAACCAGTTTAACTTTTTTGGTTTTATAGACAGCTGTTCAGGTCCTAAAGTGCTCCCCTGCTAACCCCTGGGTCTGGGGTCGGCACCCACCGGCAGCCACTCCACCAGAGAAAGACAGATGTGACAATGTGCTTTCATAAAGGTTCACAGCCTTAAAGCCCTAGAAGGCACCTGTGCGTGGTCCAGTCGGATGGCTGCAACCCGGAACCAACTCCCCGGCGGTGGGTTTGGTTGGGGTCATTCAGCACTAACACAGAAAGTCAAAGCCAGAAATGTTCCTGTTAAGTTGTACACACCCGAGATATTTCAATTGTTTTTACAAGTTTTAGACATAGACAACTGATCAATTTTTATACTCCTTTTCAGTCAGGCAAATGAATTTCATTCATGCTCCATACAAATGAATTTTCCGCCCAATTTTAAATTACTGTATTGCTTTTAATGAGTTCTAATTCAATCAAAAAGATTCAAATGTTATAAAAATGAAAAGAGTGAAAACCAGAAAACTCTGGACTAGGCTAGAAAGTAACAGATAATATAGGTTATCTCCACATGTGTACAAGCTGCACTTTCTGAATTCGTCTCCCAGTCTGTACCCTTTCTCGGTCTGCTCTCTGGCAGGTCGGCGACACCCAGCCCATGCTCCTGACTGTCTCTCAGTTTGTAGCCCTTTGTTTTGCTGACACTGTTTCATGTACATTTTGTGAGTGATTGCAGAGTGAGAAGATATGAACTTTTGATGGTGAAAATGCCTGCTTGTCAGAATTGGGACTTTTTGTAGCACCTGGCCACTTGTATTTCTGCTTGACAGTTGAAGAAGCTGCCTGGCTCCCATTGCACATGACAGAGTGCCGGTGGCGCTGTGGTTAAGCACTCGGCTGCTGACCGAAAGGTTGGCCGTTGAAACCCACCAGCTGCTCCATGGGAGGAAGACGTGGCAGTCGGCTTCCATAAAGATCACGAGCTCTTGCGTGCTCGTTGAGGCAATTCCCACTCGTAGCAACCCGGTGGGACAGAGTAGCACAGCCCCACGGGGTCCCCAGGAAGCCGCTGGGGACTGTGTCTGAGCTCTCAGCCACAACACCATCAGGGCTTCTGCATCGGTAACCCCGTGGGGGCACTTCTCCCTGCGGGGGGCTGTGGGTCAGGCAGGACTCCAGACCACGCAACAGTGGCAGTGTGTGACCTGCCTCCTTAACCCTTAACATTAAATAACACCAGTCGTTACAAAGAGCCAAACTGCTTTTCTTAGCTAAACAGAGGCTTTCGATATATTTGAACTTCTTTCCGTACTATAAAAATCACTGATTCACATTCAAATTCTTAGCATTTGATCTGTTACAAATATCCCAAATCCAGAAGCCCTGCTCAGGGGTCACCACGTGAAAGTAGTTTCCCAGCGAGAAAGGAGTTAGATTGTCTTCATGCCAGCCCATTTATCGAATTCGTAGAGTAAGGCTTCAGTTCTGTGGTCTGCGACTTGCTGGCATTGGGACTGTCGGAATTTTTGTAATCAGTTCTTGCCTTTTAACTGTTCAAGATGGTTTGCATCGCTCAATAAAATGAAATGAGTTCAGATTGACTGTCCTTGTTGTATGTGAATAATGATCCTAAAAAATGTCTTCTTTCCGTCAAGGCTGGTAGGATTTTCCTTTCTTCCAAAGAAAATGAATGTTGGTTTTAGTAGCACCTGAAAAGCAAGTGGTTTTGAAAGTTTGACAGCCTTAAGCAGCATGTATATCTTTAGTTACCAGTATTTTAAAATTGAAAATGAGCAGAAATGTAGTATTTACGGTCCAGCTTCAGTGGTTTATAAAAAGGGGGAGAACATCTGAAAGATACCCGAAAAATGAAAGCACTGTTGCCACCTGAACGCCACCCCAAATCTTCATAAACAGACTTTTAATAAGTAATGGCCTGGGGACCATGATCTCGGGGGACAGCCAGCTCAACTGGCGTAACAGAGTTTGTAAAGAAAATGTCCTACATCCTACTTTGGTGAGTAGCATCTGGGGTGTTAAAAGCCTGTGAGCAGCCATCTAAGAGAGCCCATGGGTCCCACCCCGTCGGGAGCAAGGGAGGATGAAGAAGAGCAAAGAAACAAGGAAAAGATGAGGCCGCGGGCCTAAAGGACCACAGCTCCCACAGCCTCCACCAAACTGAGTCCAGCACAGCTAGATGGTGGCAGTTACCACCACCGACTGCTCAGACAGGGATCACAACACAGGGTCCCACGCAGAGCTGGAGAAAAGCGCAGCACAAAATTCAAACTTGCCAAAAAAGATGACTTACCGGTCAGGAAGAGACTGCAGATCCTTGCCCCTGGACTCCTTTTTAACTCAGTCAATCCTTGGTTCACCCTTCAGCCGAAGGTTGGACAGACCCATAAAACAAACAGTAATACACATAGCTCCACCGTGCCTATGAGACGAAATGGGCACAACAGCCCTGGGGCAAGGATGAGAAGGCAGGAGGGGACAGGAAAGCTGGACAAATGGAACGGGGAACCCATGTTTCAAAAGGGGAGAAGGTTGACACATCGCGGCGTTGGCTGCCAGTGTCACAGAACAATGTGGGTATTAATTGTTTAGTGAGAAACTGATTTGTTCTGTACGCCTTCATCTAAAGCACCACAGAAGAAAATAAATGGAATAGTTATCTTTTAACGGGGCTCCCAAATCAGAAGCAGGTGAGTCCAGAGCTGGCCACAGCCATCTTCTCTGGCCCGATAAATCCCGTTGATTAGAAACAGTGATGCTAACACCCAGCAGGAAATAGAACCAAAGACGGGTGGTAAGGTGACCCCGACGGTGCTGCTCGAGCCCGACATCCAGCCGGCACCAGGCCTCCCCACTAGGCCACCCCACTAGGAGCTGACAGGATCCCTTTGGGCTTCTGCTGATTTGTGCTGGGTTTTTGTCAGACTGCCATAACCTTGGACACTCTGGTGGTGTGGCAGTTAAGTGCTACGTGTGCTCAACAAAAGGTTGGCAGTTTGAACCTGCCAGGCACTGCTTGGAAATGCTACGGGGCAGTTCTACTCTACCCTGTGAGGTCACACTGAGTCAGCATCGACTCAATAGCACTGAGTTTGGTTTGATTTTTGTTTTAGCGTAAGCCTAGGATTGTCTAAGATTCCCAGGAAGACTGAAATTCTAGGCTTGCCCCTTGATCTGGGGCATTGTTGCGGACTCAGGCCAACCCTGTACACGATGGATGGAACGCTGGAGACAGAACTGTTGAGATCCCTGGGGTTTCCTCCCACTGGTACTCAGAAGCAGGTCATCAGGCCCTTCTCCTAGGTCGTCTTAGTCTGGAAGCTGAACTGAAGCCTGCTGATGATCCCAGCAGCCGGCCTGCCGCCGCTGACCCATGGGCAGTGGCTGTGTGTGAGGTGCATCGGCCGGGAATGCAGCCCCGGTATCCCTCACGGAGGGCACGGGTTCTACCACTGGACCCCCTTGTCCCTGCTGTAGGGTGAGGAACACCTGAAGGGAAGCCCAAGAACAGACAGACGTTTGGAGCGTGGAAGCGGGTGGAGGACTGAGGAGCGGGTGAAGATCCGACTGGGATCTAGGCAGGAAGCAGGGACATCTTTGTCACAGCTCTGCCGACGATAGGAGCTTGGGCCAGCTGCTGTTCTTGGAGACCACTGAGGGAAGCCCAGTGCAGCACGGCCGCCTGTGCTGACGCCAGCGGAGCACGGGGGGGCGTAGGGTGGGCCTGCCACAGCTCACTCGGGCCTGTGGGGTTACCTGTGCTTTTCCAGATGGAGAGAGAGTGGGGTACCCAGGACCTGTCAGCATTGGCCTCCTGGGGCTCTACTGCTCCACCTCATGGGGGTCCCCCTGAGGCTGACACCATGAGGACCATGTACATCCCCAACAGCCCCCTCTTCTCCCTCTGTAACCTGAAGCCCCAGCATGCCCGGCCTGGGAGGCCCCTCGAAGTACCCCCCACCTCCTCTGTGAGCACAGCTGGCCCCAAGGCCTCAGCTGGAGCAGAGCACTCCTGTTCAGGAAGCTGCTTCGTGGAGCCCACGTGAACACCTTAGCGCCCTCTTCCTCCGAGGCTTGGTGCCTCATGCCTTTCCATAAAGGGTGCCCAGCTCCCAGGTCTGCCTGCCTGCCAGCCCAGGGAATCCCTGCCTTCACCTGTGAGCCAGCCAGGCTTCCCACACTGACTTAGCAAAGCAGATGGCTCCCTCGGCCCCAGCGAAGGGTTAGATGGGCTGGAGCCTGTGGCCTTCCCGTTCAGTCCCAGGACAAGCATCCGGGCATCTCATTCTCAGATCACTGTGGCCAGGCAGTCCCGAGTCAAAGCCCAGGCCAGTTTCCTGGCTGCTCCAAACATCGCTTCCCCTGCCAGTGAACTTTTCATTCATTAAAAAAAAACCTCATTGCAGCATGTAGAGCCTGGACGAAGGATGAAGGATGAAGCAAGCTGTCAATGTTGCTTCTGTTTTGTATCCAGAAATGAAAACTAGACCCACTGCCGTGGAGTTGGTTCTGACTCACAGTGGCTCTATAGACAGGGTGCAACTGCCCTGTAAAGCTTCCAAGAAGCGCCCGGCGGATCTGGGTTTGCACCCAGGTTTCTACCAAACACCTGGGTTAAAGAGTGTGGCGTGCTGCTTCCCAAAGTGAAGTCTCTGTGCCACAGAGCCAGGGAGAGGCAAGCAGTTTGGGATCAGCTGCACACCTAAAGGCGGACAGTTCCGGCTTGCCCAGGGCCATCGCGGATGAAAGGCCTGGCGATCTGCTGTCACAGAGATTTCAGCCGAGTTGGCCTTGAGCCCTGCACTCTTTTAAGAACCATCGTTATGGGATCAAATTGACAATAGCAACTAGAACGATTAGATCGGAACCTTAGGGGGCAGTGAGTTTTATCATGTTTGTAGTGGAAGAACAACTCAGAAAAGGACGGTGACAGTGGCTGCACAACTGAAAGAATGTCATCCGAGTCACTGAGTTGTGCATGCAGAAATGGTTGAACTGGTGCGTGTTGTGCTGTGTGTTATTTTCAACAGCAATGATCTTTCTTCTTAAAAAAAAAAAATATATATATATATATATATATATACAGAAAAAGAAACCTTGCATAGCCGTTAGGGGGCGCCATGGGTCAGAATCAACTCCACCGCAACGGAGGGAAAAAATAAATCAATATAAGCAGGGGCGACGCTGCCACAAGAGGGCGCCCCTGTCTTTCTTTTCAGACATTGGGATGGACTCATTTTAAAAAAAAACCAAACCCACGGCCATCGATATGGGTCGGACTCCTAGTGACCCTAGAGGTCAGGGTAGAACTGCCCCATAGAGTTTCCAAGGAACGCCTGGCGGATTTGAAACGCCAATCTTCTGGTTAGCAGGCATAGCACTTAAACCACTGCGTAGACAGAGTTTCCAACAGACTCACGTAGCTATGAGGAATTTCTGGGCATCACAACTCAAAGCTACAGCGGAATATCGGGAGTTCCTCTTGTTAATTCTGTACCGTGCAGAAAGTATGTAAGAAGTGCTCTGCCTTGGAGAGGAACAGGTGCATGATTTACTCTTGAGGCTGCTGGGTAAGAGAGAGTGGCCTTTACAAAACCTCTAAGTGTGGAAGGTTCCTGAGGTCCGGGGTTCGGAATGGAACCTTCAGCTCGAAAACAGCTGTTGGTGCAGCAGGAAATAATTCTGGACTGTTCACCTCTCTGTTTAGGGGGGAGTGCGTTTAAATTACAGCAGTGCCAGACAACTGTTCCATTATATAAAGGATGTTTTTTAAACAGATCCAAGAGCTAGAAGATGCATGCCAGCAGCCCACTATTGTCTGAAATTAGTCATTGAGAAGGCTGAATACTGTGGAGGAGGCTTATGAGACTGAAGTGATGTATATCATAAAGTTTGATAGCCTACCTTTTGAAAATGGCAAGGTTTTGTTTTCTAAATACTATTGCCAAGATAAAAGTTTTTTTTTTCCCTGATAATCGACGATACTCTTAATAGCCCCTGTGAAAGTATTCTTTATTTTTTAATTTTGTTGACAATATACACAGCAAAACATACACCTACTCAACAGTTTCCAGAGGCACACTACAGAGGTACAGTCCAGTGACACTGGTGACATCCTTGAGTTGTGCAGCCATTCTCACCCTCCTGTTCCAAATTGCTTCTCCCCCGTTAGCATAAACTCACTGCTCCCCAAGTTTCCTACCTCACTTCTGAGTTGCTGGTGTTGATTTGATGCCATAAAGATAGATCTCAAATGTATTCTTTATAACCACCCCGCAATAAACCAATAACCAAACCCACTGCCGTTAAGTTGATTCCAACTCACAGCAATCCCATAGGGCAGAGTAGAACTGCCCTGCAGAGTTCCCAAAGAGCCCCTGGCGGATTCGAACTGCGATGGTTTGGTTGGCAGCCATAGCGTCTACCCACTTCCCCATCAGGATTTCTAGCCCTCAATAAGTAGCCTTATTTATGCTCAGACGTATTCACTTCAAGCTTTAGGACCTCTGGCTTACTGGCAGTCTCAGGTTCTCCTCATCATTTTATGGCTGTTTATTTTTAATTGAGTGTATCAAGTACACCCGGTAACACAATGGTTAAACACTCAGCTGCCAACTGCAGGGTTGATGGTTCGAACACAGCCAGCAACCCTATGGGAGAAAGACCCGGGGGTTTGCTTCCGTGAAGACGACCCAAACCTGCTGCTGTCAAGTCGGTTCTGACGCATAGCGACCTTGTAGAACGAAGCTTCCCAGGAGGGCCAAACTTTTGATTGGCTGACACCGCACTTAACCACTACACCAGCAGGGTTTCCTCTGTAAAGACTGAGAGAGAGAGCTACTGCCATCGAGTCAGTGCCGACTCATAGCAACACTAGAGGTCAGACTAGAACTGCCCCCTAGAGTTTCCGAGGAGTGCCTGGCAGATGTGTGTTGAAATGAGGCAAGTAACTCCATTTAGAGGAAGAGGGCAGTGAAAATTCAGATAATAGGCTCCAGGAACTAACTTAGCAGGAAATAACAAGAGATATTATAGGGTAATTACACTGAAACAGACAGGGCCTGGGGAGACAGCTTCGCAAATAAACCCTGGAGCCAACCTAGTAAAACATCCACTCCTGGTTATATTTTACAACCTACGGAAATTCCATATGGATGAAAACATTCACCAATGTGGTTAACAGATTCACCCACAGCTAAATTTTGCAACTTGCAGAAATTCCATATGGCTTCAGCCAACCTCAGCCAATCATTGCAAAGGTCAGCTCCCCCTCCCTACCTTGTGATTTTACGGCTTAAATACTGGGTGCTAAGAAAGCTTGGGGTCACCTCCTTGCTCTGTGTAGTTTGGAGCGCATCCCTGGTGCACCAGTCTTTTTCCCGTTGGGCATATTTTTAATAAAACTTAACCTTTAAAGAGAATCTGCGTTGCTTCTTGAATCCCGAACCCTAACAACCTTTTGGTTATGAGACGTAGTACTTAACCACTAAGCCGCTAATATAGCCTAGTCCTGTGTGGCAGTTCTAATCAGTCACATGTGGTCCCTTGTGAGCTAGAATCGACTCCATGGCACACAGTCATCCTAAGCAGCGCCCAGTTTGTGGCACCACTGTTAGTAGCTTTGGTACCATTCCCAGGACGCAGCTGCGGTTCTGATCCTGGGTTCTGGAAGTTGTTCTCTCGTAGAGTGTACACAGTTGAGGACTTCAGAAGGCCTGGCTGCTTGCTTTGCCGTGCAGTGCACCTACAGGACGGTGGGGCTTGCTTGTTGGGACGGAAAGGAAGTAACAACAACCAAACAAACAAAAAAACACTTGATTGAGCACAGTGAACAGAAGCCGATCAGGGGGCACGCCACGGAAAGGCCACACTTGGCTGTCACAGCGGAGGGTCCCCGGGAGCCAGAAACGAACCAGTCAAGGAAGGCAACGCCATGGCTTCCTGTCACTGAAGCCTGGCAGTCTGCGTCTGAGTCTGAAGGTCATGGATGAAAAGACTCATCCTGGTGGTTATCATAATCTTTCCCCAAGGCCCGAATTATCAACAGCAGTAAAGCAACAACAAGCTTTGGTGGCACAGTGGTGAAGCACTCAGCCACTCACCAAAAGGTCAGTGGTCTGAACTCCCTAACCGCCCCACTGGAGACCGGTGCGGCAGTCTGCCTCTGTAAAGATTACAGGCTTGAGAGCCCGTGGGGCTGTTGTGTGTCCTGTGGCATCGCTGTGGGTTGGCATCTGCTCAGTAGCAACAGGAAAAGCAGTCACAGAAGGTAGCGGAGGGCGCAGTGGGCTGTGAACTGTTAGCTGCTGCCGAGTTGGCACCCAACTAGTGGAGGACCGTTGTGATGCCCAGGGTTTTCACGGGCAGATTTTTGGAAGCAGATCTCCAGGCCTGTCTTCCTAGTCCTTTTTCACCTGGAAGCCCCACTGAAACCTGTTCAGCGCCGTAGGCAACCTGCCAGCCCACACTGACAGACAGGAGGTGCCTGTGTGTGCAGTGTGTCTGCGGGACTGGAAGGTAGGAATTCAGACGCTGAAGCACACTGCCCAGTGGACAGTTCCCATCAGGGGAACCCCAGGGGTGCAGTGACTCAGTGCTACAACTGTTCACCCAAAGCCGGTGGTTCAAATCCACCAGGCTTTCTTCTGAAACTCTATGGGCCGGTGCTGCTCTGTCCTGTAGGGTCGCTATGAGTCGGAATTGACTCAACAGCAACGAGGAAACCCCTCCATGGTGGCCGCTGTCTCCCATAGAAAGAGATTTGTTGGACCCCTGCTATTCAGGGCAGCCTTTTCACTTAATGGCTATTTAGGGATATTAAAATATTTACTTGTTTGTGGAAGGATGTTTCCGTATTAACATGAAAACAGCTTTTCCCTATAAAAATACGGCCATGGTGCTTTAGCACTGAATTGAGCTGTGAGAACTGACAAAGTGATTATAAAACTCATTCAGGGATGTTTCTGTCGGATAAAAGCAGCCACTTGCGCGTTAAATAATTTGTCTTAATGAGAAAAAAATACCACTTTTGTTATACAGGCTCGCCCGGGTTTGTTGCTGGGACAGAAGGGTTTCAGGTTGGCTGCTCCCCCTGTGCGTTGACACACAGCTTTAAAATAGAAAAGAGGCGCCAGTGAGGGGCCTAGGGGCGTCAACGGTTAAACACTCAGCTGCTAACTGGAAAAGCTTAGCAGTCAGGCCCACTAGCCCTGCGGAGAGGGAAAGGCCTGGCGATCGGCCCCCACAGAGCTGACAGCCTTGAAAACCTCACGGGCAGGTCCGCTGTGTCACAGGCCGTCACACTGTCACGGGTCGCGCTGTCCCAGGGGTTGCACTGTCCCAGGGTCGCTGTGTGTCGCAGTCCATTTGCTGGCAGCAAACAGCAGCAGCAGAGCAAACACAACTGCTCTCTCTTGGCCGCAGAGCAGCCTCAGTTACCTGGTCTGCAGACCTCTCATTCCAGCTCCCCCAAAAGCTTGCTTGTGAAAGCAGGAGTCTCTGGGAGAAGCTGGACAGCTTGGTACATGGACACGCTAGGTAGGCAGGAAAACAGCTGGAGCCCCCAGCACAGAAGGGACACTGCAGACCCCAGGGTCCAAGCACTATTTTAAAGCAAAGCATCTCCTAGAAACGGCCACTGCTGCTGACCGGCCGCCCGTCTGACCGGCTGTGCCTGGAAATTCAGAACATGGCCCCAGAGACGCTCCCTGACCACAGAACGCAGTAGCACACACCCGTGGCGTACCTGCGTGTTGCTTTCAGGTGCCATCAAGTCAGTCAACTCAGAGGAGCCCCACGTACAAGAGAACAAGAGACCCAGCTCGGGCCGCTCCCGCCGTCGTCGGGCTGGGCTCGCCGACGCAGCCGGTGTGTCACGTCATCTCATCGAGGGTCTTCCTCTCTTATGCCCACCCTCCACTTTACCAAGCAGTGTCCTTCTCCGGGGAATGCCGCCTCTCGAGGGCTGTCTCAGTCATCGGGTGCTGCTCTAACAGAAGTGCCACAAGTAGAAGGCTTTAGCAAAGGAAAGTTTATTATCATACAGTCCAGGGGGCTAGAAGTCCGAATTCAGGGTGCTCTCTCCAGGGGAACGCACTCTGGGGGCTCCGGAGGAAGGTCTCGTGCTGCGTCAGCCTTTGGTCAGGGAGCACCTCGGCACCGGAATCTCGGGTCCGAAGGACACGCTCTGCTCTCGGTGCCGCTTTCCTGACGGTCTGTGGTCGCCCCGTTCTCTGCTTGCTTCCCTTTCCTTCTATCTCTTGTAGGATAAAAGGATGAACGTGGTGCAGGCCACACTCCAGAGAAACTCCCTTTACACTGGAGCACGGGGGACCTGAGGAAGGTGTCACAGTCGCCCCCTGGTCCTCGTTAACATAATCCAGTCTACTAACCAGAGGCAGTGATTCAGATTTACAGCACAGGAAAATCACAAAAAGGAACGCAGTCACAGAACACTGGGAATCACGGCCCAGCCAAACAGCTGCATGCACTTTGGGGCAGGTACACGTCAATCCACGGCAATGACACACCCAAAGTATGTACAATGGAGTCTCTTCACAAAGTCTTGCCATCCTTGCTTCTAAGGGGCATTCTGGGACAGACGACAGAACACAATGTATTAACGCACAGTGCATCTGATTGCCATCGTTTGAGTGGCTCTCCAGTCCCTTCTGATCCAGCTGTGCTGAGCAGACCTTGCTCGTTGGTGGCTGCATGCTGGAAGTATCAGTGGGGTCCCAGGCAGGACATCTCCACTCCTCCAAGAGTCCCCAGCCTCTCTGCACCCAGGTCCTCGCTGCCAAGCCACATGGATGGCAAGGTCATAACCAGCTCCAAGTGGCCAGGAGCTGGACAGTGGTCCTTAGATGCTGTCCCTAATCAACTTCCATCACCCCATCATTTCCTATGTCTCAGGACTGGAGCCACATCTGGCTAGCACTGGCCATCTCCAAGGACCACCGGTACTCCCTTCAAAAAACCATGTATATTTCAAGATAAAACATCACAACCCTAAATGCAGACCAGTCTCTCTTGTCACGCACAGCAATGATGGCAGTTGTTGCTGTCACGTTGTGAGCACTTCCTCTGTGCCATGCGTTGCTCTAGAATCTTGAAGTGTTAACATATTCATCCTGCCGCAGGCTCCTGAGGGGGGTGCAATGTCACCCCCTTCCTTCTGTCACTCCCATCTTACAGATGAGGGCAGGAGGCTCAGAGTAGCAGCCTGTAACAATAATCACCTCTTAGAAAACCAAACCCCGAACCGGGAGCTCTCAAGTCAGGCTCCTGGGCTCCCACGTGTGGCGACCTCACCTGCACCACGTGCATCTGCGCTCCGGGGGAGTTTTCGGTGGCTGGGATCTTTCAGCAGCAGACTGCCAGGCCTTTCTTCTGCGTCACCTCTGGGTGAGTTTGAACCGACGACTTTTTTGTTTGTAGCTTTGCACTTAACGCTTTGCTGCACCCAGGGTCTGCTAAGGATGCCGCCAGGAGAGACGGCAGTGAGCACAGCTTGGGGTCGGGGGACATGGTTGTCTGTTGACAACAGTGGCAGTGTCAAGTTTACTTGTTAAAAGCGTACCTGAGTTTTAAACATGAGTTAGAAAGTGACGTGCTTGCAGCCAGCTGAAGTTAGTGTCCGCGGTGTCGTCTCTGCCTGTGTTAGCCAGCACCTGGAACCTTACAGGCCCACAGAAATAACGAAGCTGTCCCTTTCTTGTCCTGAGGCTTTCTTTGGGAAGAAGTGGGAAGCCAAGGCCATTCCTGTAGACCAGTGGTAGTTCACTGACTCAAGGGAGGATTTAAATTCCTTAGCAAACAGCAAACAGAGACGAGTAATGGGCCATATTTCTCAGCAGCGGGCGTGGGGGGGCTCTCTCAAGTGGATTCAGACCAACAAAGCAGCCACAAAATGCGTCTGGGGCCCTAGGGATCCGGCAGACCATTTTCCTGGACTTCCCTAGCTCCTGGCCTAGTCCCAACCTCTGAGATTTGCATGGGACTGGTGGGCCTTTCTGGCCCAGGGCCTCCCACCAGAGAGTCCTTGAAGACACCTGGGTAGGTGGGGGCTTCCGATTCTGCCCAGCCCTGCCTGAGCCCCTGCTCTCTGTAGTCAGGCCATGGGTGGGGAGGCAGGACGGTGCCCAGGCCATCCACATCAGCATCCCCCTAGCCTCAGTCAGGAGATAGGAGGTGGCCCAGGAGGCTGGCAGCCACCGCCCAGCCCCACCGGAGGCCCTGCT
Source organism: Heterohyrax brucei (assembly GCA_028571685.1). Classification (NCBI taxonomy): domain Eukaryota; kingdom Metazoa; phylum Chordata; class Mammalia; order Hyracoidea; family Procaviidae; genus Heterohyrax; species Heterohyrax brucei. The sequence goes on along the minus strand of CM053156.1, from coordinate 85,821,702 downwards.
GCCTCTTGTTAGAGGAAATGAAAAGCTAGGTCAGCACAGAAATGGAAATCCATGCCACCCTCTTCCCCTGGCGCTTAAACTCTAAGGTCAGGAGGCCAAACACATCTCTGCAAACCCCACTGGATGCCCGGCTAGCTGGCCTGTCACTTCCCTGGAGATTAGGGGTGTGAATGGGGATGGGAGAATGGGAGAGAGGAGGGAGGGAGGAAGGAGATTCTGGATTCTCTCCAGCCCTCATGACAGTCCCCAGCTCTGCCCTTCACAGGGACTCCAGAGGCGGCAGCCGCCTCATCCTGAGCAGGTGGCAGGTGGTAAGGTGCAGCCACCCGGGCCTGGAAGAAGGCCTAGTATTCGTTTGCATATGCAAAGACTCTCCTTGTCCCGATCCAAAGCCACAGTAGAGTCTGGCAGATGTTGGCGCAGATGCTGGTGTGGAGACTGCCAAGATCATGGCCCTGGTCCTCCCATAGTTTCCCAGGCAGGGGGGGTGCTGTCCTCAGACTGAGACTGGTACTGCTTGAAAGTGACCCAGGCCCCCCAGAAACACTCACTCCACTTCTGGGAACCTGAGCCAAGGAAAGAGGGAAGGAGGGGTGCAGGAAGGGAGGAAGAGGCAATTAAGGCTACGCCATCTAACCGCAGAGCTCCCCGGGAGGCAAAAAGAGCATCAGAGATGGCCTCAGCAGGCAGCAGCAGGGGCCTTCCTTAGGAGAGCCACCGGTAGTGCCTGTCTAAACCCTGCAAGACAGGCGTCATCAGAGGGAACCCACACAGCCACCTGTCACCTGTGAGGTAGGTCACCATCCCCATTGTACAGACTGGAAATCTGAGCCTCACATGCATGAGAAAGGAGGAGGTCCCCAGGCTGTGTCTCCACAATCTCTGACCTCTGCAATGTCCCGAGAATGTGGGAACCTGACACCGTGTGCCCTCAGACAGACAGCAGCCGAGTGTGGAGTGTACACTGATGTCCACAAGCATCAGCCTCTCTGCCTGACACACTGAGGCCACTCACGGGATGTGTCTCACCGTGTAAACAGGAGGACATCTGCAAAACCGGCTGTCACTGAGCTGGGGAAGGGGGCTCACAGCCTCAAGGAGCCTTGGTGGCACAGTTAAGGCTCTCGGCTGCTGACACAAGGCTGGCAGTTTGAACCCACCACCCGCTCTGCAGCAGGTAGACATTGGCCATCCCTTTCACACAGGTCACAGGCTGGGAAACCCTATGGGGGCTGCTCTACTCTGCCCTGTAGGGCTGCTGTGAGTCAGAATCGACCCGATGGCGATGCGTCTAGTTTTGTGGGTTTTGTAACTCCCACCATTTAACTAGGAAACCCTGGTGGAGCAGTGGTTAACTGCTATGTCTGCCAGTGAAAAGGTCAGCAGTTCAAATCCCCCAGGCACTCCTGGGAAACTCTGTGGGGCAATTCTACTCTGTCCCATCAGGCCACTATGCTTCTGAATCAACAGCAACACATTGGTTGGTTTGTTGTTGTTTTACCATGTAAGTTACCAGAAACAAAGCAACACCAGTTACCAACGGGCTGACCGCATCTTCCGGTGACATCAGGTGTGTCCGAGCAGAAGTGTCCTCCAGGGTTTTCCACGACAGCGTTTTCCATGACTGGCTTTTCTGAAGGAGATTGCCAGGTCTTTCTTCCTAGGCACCTCTGGGTGGCCTCCAACCTCTAACGTCTCAGTTCACAGCCATTGTCCCCTGGGGACTCTGCACCTTAATTTAAAATGTCCTGACTTTGCTTTTAACACATTGCTAACACAGAAAAAAGAAACTTGGAGGGCCTGAGTGGATTTGGAGAAGGGCTGTTTAAGTAGAAGGAGGACTTTGCATCTGTGATGTGACTGAACTTTTCAGCAGGCCTTGTGAACCTCTGGGTATCAGGTAGCTGAAATCAGCCTGCCCCGGCCACCCAGCAGGTGGACAACAGTGTCCCTCCTTGCTGTGACTCTCTTCAAGCAGCAAGACCTACCCAGAAAGAACCAAGTCCTTCCAGGGTGCCAAGCACCAATGCCTCTAGGACAAGCCACTGTGGGGAACTGTCAAGGGACCTGACTCACAGCAACCCCATGCAACCACCCAGGACTGCCCATAGGGTTTCCAAGGCGGGTCTTTCCTTCTTGGAGCTGTGGGGTGGGTTCAAACTGCCAACCTTCCAGCTAGCACCTGTTTGCGCCACCAGAGACAAAATCAAAGAAACCAAGGCCACTGCTGTCAAGTTAATTCTCACTCATAGCAACCCTATAGGACAGAGTAGAGCTGTCCCACAAAGCTTCCAAGGAGTGCCTGGTGGATTTGAACTGCCGATCTTTTGCTAGTAGCTGTAGCTCTTAACCACCATGACACCAGGGTTTCCACCACCAGGGCAGTCACCCCAAATGAGCCAAGGACCCAGACAGCGGGCAAGAAGGAACAGCAGGGACTATGGGGCTGAAGCTGAAGAATGATGCCCCATTTTTTTAAGGGAAGCCAGAACTTGGCATTTCCCACCAACCTGCTGTATCCTTACCCTTCTTGACTGCTTGTTTACAGTTTGGGGAGATGCTCTGGTTAGCTTTTCCAGCCAACCCCTCTGGTCTAGCCACTGCATTCCCTCGGAACTGTGGTTCGCAGTGGTGGCTTTCAGTGACCCTAAAGAACAAGAAGTGGCATTTTTACGCGGCTTTAGTGGCATAGATTTGAGGAGAGCTAGGCCAGTCTTGTGCATCAGGGTGGGATCTGAATTATTCTCCTTGCTCCTTTGGGTCTGGCCTTTGGAGAGCGGGTAATTGGAGGTCCTCCAGATGCCCCAGGAATGTCCCCACTGGCAACTGTCTGCAGAAAGTCTGCACAGCCTGTGGCTGGCTATAAATAAAATGTTCCGTGCAGGTGGAGGCCAGCCGGCCCAGGGAGGGGGGTGGAACTCAGAGAGGGTGCTGCTGGAAGGGCCACCCTGGGGAGGGGCTTGCCCCTCCCTCTGCAGGGCTTCCCCCAGGACCAAAGGAGGGTATTTCCATAGTGTTTGCATGGCAGTTGCCTCTGGTCCCCAGTCAAATACAGGCAAATCCCAGCCTGAGGCCCTGGGGTTAGCCACTGACGGGCCTCTTCCTGGGCGAGCCCTCAGCTAAGCCACTGGAAGAACAATGGGGCTGGTGGCCTTTCAGGCCCCAAACACTTATTAGGCACCTACTGTGTACAGTCCCTAGTGGTGCAAACTGTTCTGCACTTGGCTGCCGTGCAAACCCATGAAGGCGCTCTTCTGCAAAAAACCATAGCAGTCTACCTCTGTGACAACAACAGCCGTGCTCAGCCTGTGGGGCAGTTCTATTCTGTCCTGTAGGGTCACTATGAGTTGGAATCAACTCGATGGCCCCGGGTGTTTGGTGTGTGATCCCTGGGGGGTGCACGTGACTCACAGACTCGGCTGCTGACCGCAAGGTGAGTGATCCAAACCCACCCAGAGGTGCCTTGGAGGAAAGGCCAGGTTATTTACTTCAAGAAAACCGGCCGTGGACACGCCACCGAGCACAGGTCTTCTCTGACACCCACAGGGCCCCCATGATCAGAATTGACTCCACAGCCAACGGCTTCTTCTGGTTTCGTCAGTTAGGGGCTGGGCATCTAGGTGCAAACTCACGGGTCTGGTCACTTTGGACTTGCCCACTGTTCTCTGAGTATTTTATGCCTCAGTAAAAAGCTGACACAAACTAATCAAGCAGGAGAGGGCTGGGGTGGTGGGGAAGGGGGGCCGCAGATAAAAGCCATGGTGCCCACCTGGTTGGCTTTGACTCTCAGAGAAGCGGCACGTGTTTTTTCGGTCCCCCCAACCCAGGACCGCGGGGCCACAAGATGTGTCGGCTGAGAGCTTCGCCCGGAACCCAGCCGGCTCCTGGGGCTCCCTGCCCTCCTGAGCCCGGGTCTGCCAGTGGCATACCCCATCCTCGTCAAGATGTTTATCCTAGGGAAACTGCAGATGGGTGTGTTGGGGTGCTGCCCAGGCCGTGAACCCAGGGGCTCTGGGGAGCCTCCAGGGCAGCCTGGCTCAGCACCAAGGCCTGGGACTTGGTGCCAAGGAGCACAGGAATACCAGCCAGCTGCCCAGAAAAACACTTTTGTTTTCAGGTGAGAACACAAAATGGGAACAGCACAAGAGCTGGACCATTGTCCCTGGCACTTCAGGGGTAATGGCCGTGACAAACAGCTGAGTGACCACAGGTGTTGTGACCCATATTGTGATCAGCAGCTGTGTTTACTGGATACCTACTGTGTGCTACACATGCTCACATAACACCTGACACCCTGTAGGTGCTTCATAAAAAGCTGATTGGACAAATGGTCCCAACTCAGCTGGAACAGGTGACCGCCCAAGACAACAATACCATGGGGGAAAGGGGACCCAGAAGTCAGGACCCAGGTGAGTGGGTGACTGCATCAACACAGCACCAGAGAGCCAGATGGTGACCAGCCACCACCAGCGACAGCCGTGATGGGGTCACAGTGTTGAGTCCCAGGGGCAACATGAGAAAAAAATGAGGTGCACCCTGAGAACTCCGCTAAAAGACTGCAATTGATAGTCCGAAGGCCTGGGGGTTCCCTTGGGAGCGTGGCCCCTAGACCAATGCTGCCCCTGATCATAAATCATTACTGAGGTCAACTCTTTGGACAAGAATGGATTGGACTCAGGGACACAGAGTGACCCTATCATGTGTGCACTTTATGGTTCTATGCATCTACAGGATGTCATCCTACGGCCTTTTACTAGAGGAATGGAGAGTGGGGAGAGGAGGGGATAGGAGACTGTTAACGAGGACATGACATGTATAGAACAGAAAGGAGAAGAGGAGCTGCAGATAGGTAGCCATGCAAATTTAAACTGGATTGTACATTTTCACTCAATCACAATTCAAAAAAAAAAAAAAAAAAAGCTGGCTGAAACCTGGAAGAGAACTTCAAGTGCTTAGAGAATCCAGACTTCCTGGACCCACTGAGACCGAAGGCATCCTGGACACTATTGCCCTGAAAGCCACTCTTTAAAGCTGGAAGAGAAACCAACCCCTGAAACCACCTTTTAACGAAGTAGCAGGTTAGCCCCCCAAGCAAAGAATTTTGCCTTTGAGAAATGCACTCTTGTAAGATTATGTGAGAGGTTAAGAGCCTGACAACTAGCCAGAAGGTCACCAGTTCAAATCCACCAGCGGCTCCTCAGAAACAACCTGGGGCAGTTCTGCTCTGTCCTACAGGGTCGCCGGGAGTCGGAATCAACTAGATGGCAGTGGACCTGAGTTTCGCTTCTTGGATTGAGACCAAAGGGACAACAGTTAATCTACAGCACATATGGATGAGAGGTGTGCGGGACAGTGAGACCCCAGGGCTGGGGGTGGGATAACCAGGACAAAAACCAGGAGAGAGGCGGCACACACTGAAGACTGTCACCTATGTCACTGAACACTCTGGGGTGGGAACCTGGTTTGCTGAGTACACTTTCATCAAAAATACAATAAAATATGTTTTTTAAATTGGTTGACTGAGTGATCTGTTAGGTTTCTACAGCAGCTGTCTGAGAGTGGTCCCCACGGCCTTCACTTGTCACTGGGGCAGTAGCATTGGAAAGGCCTCTTCTCTTTAATCCCCATTTCCACAAGACAGGGACAGTGAGACAACGTAAGAGCAGCCAGAGTAGGTGGCTGCCACGTTTCCCAGGGGTCAGAGATTGAATTGTGTGTTCCCCAAAAACTGAGGAAGCAATTTGGCTAGGCCATGGTTCCTGGTATTGTGGGACAACCTCATATTATGAACCCTACCCTATGATGTTAATAAGTGTGGCTGGGCAGCAGTTACATGGTGGGGAAGGACTCAGTGTGTAAGACGGTTTTGCGCCTTGAGGCAGCCTCTTGAGATAATAAAGGAAAGAAGCTAGCAGAGAGAGTCGGGCACCTCAGACTATCAGGAAGCAGTTCTGGGAGGTGAGCTCATGCTTTGGAAAGGATCCGGGGTCCCTATATCCCAGAAGCTTCCAGTCCAGGGGACAATGGACAAGGACCTTCCTCCAGAGCCAGCAGAGAAAGCCTTCCCTTGGAGCTGCCCCCCTGCATTGGGACTTCTAGTCTACCGGACTGTGACAAATAAAAATCCTCGTTTAAAGCCATCCACTTGTACTTCTGTTACAGTAGCACTGACGACCACGACACCAGCCCCGGCCTGACTGGCATCTTTGTTGGAGAGCCGTTCCATGCATTGCAGGATGTTGGGTCAGTAACATCCACCCTGTAGCTAAGACATCCAAAACGTCCCCAGATGCTGTCATTGGTTGCAAACCTTTGGGTTGTTAGGAGGATTAAATGAAATTGTGTTTGCAAGGCACAGTGCTTGTCATTGTTGCGTGTCGCAGGGCCTGTCCTCAACCCATGGTGCTACCACCCACAGCTGCCCTGACCCACAGCCACCCCAACCCCTGGTTACCACCCTGACTCAGAGTGACCCCAACTCATGGCGACCGCAACCCACCATGACCCTTATTCGTGGTGTCCCCATGTACCCATGAGGGAACCCTGCGTGACCCCCCGCCATCCCCATGGCTGGCTGTAGATCTAACTGTTGGGGCCCATGGGTTTCCCACTGGCTGATTTCTGCAAATAGCTGCCAGGCCTTTCTTCCTTGTCTCAGTTGGGAAACTGCTGAGGCCCCTCATCACCTTAGCGACACGCAAGCCTTCCCTAACAGACAGATGTGGCCTCCCATGAAGTGCACTGGCCAGGAATTGAACCCATGTCTCCCAGCTGGAAGGCAAGAATTCATCTGTAACAACGACTGTCCAGTTAAATAGGCCCAGAGGGCAGCTACTGGGATTTGAACAGAGGCCCATCTAACCCCGAAGTCTAGATTCTGCGTGAGACACCAGAACGGGTGAAGCCGAGATGACTTCTGGAGGCCACAACCAGTTGGGTGCACATCTGCAGCAGACCTGGGTGGCTGGTCCCTGGGTAACCTTGCCCTGGGGACGTTTTGCCTTCCTGAGTTAATGACTGTTATGGGCTGGTAAAATGATAAAAGTAGGGAAGAGAGATGCTAAGCCACATGAAGATGATCCAAGAACAGAACGTAAGAGACAAAGACCTTCTCTCAGAGTCAACAGAGAAAGCCTTCCCTAGAGCTGGCATCCTGAATTTGGACTTCTAGCCTCCTAAATGACGAGAGAATCAATTTCTGTTTGTTAAAGTCACCCCCTTGTGGTGGTTCTGTGACAGCAGCACTGGAGCCCACACAGAGGTTCCCAGGGGATCTTGAGAAAGGGCAGATTCTAGTGCGGGGGACCTGGGGTGGGCAGAGATGCCACTCTGGTGCCAGTCTCGGGGGGGAATGCTATCCCAGCAACTGAGGTCATCCTTCAGGGTGTCTCCGATCCTCAGGGCTTCTTGGGGTCTGAAGAAATCACTTGTTAGAGAACAACACACCTGAGTGTTCTGGCAGTCACTCTGTCTGTCCTTGAACCTGCTGTCTGTCCCAAGAGGGGTTGGGGGGGACCCCTTCCAGGAGGCGAGGCTGCTGCGGTTCAGCATTTGTGATGAGGTCTGATTTCAGCACGGAAATTGGTCAAGTCAGACCACAGGGTGCCAGGAGAGGTTGCTCAAAAAACAACTGGTGGTGCAGGAGGCAGAAGAGGGAGCATGGGCCGCCCGGATGTGGAGGCCGAGCAGGGGGACGCAGTTGTGAGCAAGGACATCTTCCTCGATGGCTTCCTCTTGTCAGTCGCTGTGATGCTGGCTCCATCCGTGTGTGACAGAGCGAAACCTTGGATGGTCCTACCTTGGAGGGTCCTGCGCCATCGTCTCCATCATTGGTGAACCCAAACCGAGCTCACTGTGCTGGACTCGGGGTGCCCTCCAACTTCGGGGGCTCACCTTTCAGCACGTGCTGGATAGTGCTTTGCTGTGCTCTGTCAAGTTTTCATTGGCTGCCTTTTGACAGGCAATTGCTAGTTTTATTCTAATCTGTCCTTGTCCAAAAGCTCTGCGGACCCCTGTACCCCACGTGTGACCCCACTGGCACGGGCACACCAGTGGCCTAGCTTCTGGCATCACGGCAACAGGCAAGCCCTCACAGCACGACAATGCCGACCACACCGGTGGTGGGTGCTCCATATCGTTGCAGGGAAGTGACAGGCAACCTGAACGTTCTACGAGCCCGTGAGGTGAGGAGGTGGGTTTGGGCTGAATAAACCAAACCCAAACCCACCGCCGTCAAGTCAATTCCGACTCAGAGCGACCCTGTAGGGCCGAGTAGAACGGCTCCATGGAGTTTCCAAGGAGCGCCTGGAGGATTCGAACTGATGACCTTTTGGTTAGCAGAGCCACTAGGCCACCAGGTTTGAATGACGTGGTGGAATAAACACTGTGACAGCCACTCACAGCGCTTTTGCCATGGGGCAGACCCTGGGCAAGGAAGGGCTTTCGAAGCAGAGTCTCATCTGCAACTCCCCGTGTGCCATTCTGGAGGTGAGCCCATCAGCTCCCAGCGATCCCAGGAAAGTGAGGTACCCTGGGCCTGCCACCACTCTGAGACGGGGGTTCTTCCAGGGACTCTCATTCCTCACCCAGAAAAGGTAGAGGGGTGGAGAGAAGTTTGCAAACAGCACATCCACGGCCAGTTGAGGTTTTTCATACAGGGTGCTGTGGGTCGAAAGTGTCCCCCCAAAACCCGTGTGGTAAATGCTAGCTTCTGTGCTAATGGCTATAGTTCCATTAGGGAACAGGTGGGCTCTGCTGTGTTAACGAGGCAGGATTAGTGTGGGGAGTGTTCAGAGTTAATCTCTTTTGAGATAGGAAAGACATTAAACAAGTAGGCATGTAGCAGAGATGAGGGAGACAGTCACCAAGCCACACGCCGATCACCCAGGAGCAGAAGTTCAGAAGAGACAAGGACCCTTTTCCAGAGACAACAGGCTGAGAAAGACTACCCCAAGCTCTGGCATCGTGAGTTTGGGCTTCTAGCCTCCTCAACTGTGAGAAAAATTTGTTTGTTAAAACCACCCTAGATAGCTAAGACACTGGGCGAGAGGGTCAAACAACGAACTTGTCTGCATACCTATGAGATTCAAGGCAACGGTCTGGTTTATTTTACAGAGGGTGAAACTCAGGCTCAGATGCGGAGATGACCTGCCAGGGGTTACAATTCATTAGTGACAGGGGAAGCATCAGACAGGGACCGCTGGCTCGGACGTCCAAGGGTCTCCCCTGGGCTCGCCCTGAGGTTCACTGATGCCAGGTGGGGACGCTGACCCCAGGCAAAGGTGTCAGATCTTAGGTAAAAGTGTGTGACCCCAGGTGAGGTCAGCTGACCCTAGGCATCAGGCCCATCCTGCTCTGAGCCAAGTCCCCAGCACATCCTCCAGCCTGTCCTGAACTTGGCAGCTGAGACCCCTAGAGAGAGCCGCGCACCTGACGCCTCCCTCCCCGTCGCCCCAGGACGGGAGCCACGCGAGTGCCAGCGGAGCAGATGCGCCCCTCAGCTCAGCCACCAGGTCTCCCAGCCACAGGCTGTTCGTGCTCTCCTTGAGTAACTTGACTTTTCAGAGATTAAGTCCGCTCTTCAAGAAGGATTAAAATTTGACAAATGATAGTTCTTAATGCTCGCTAGCCTCCCAGAGCCACGTGGGTGGCTAAGTCCTTTAAAATTCCTCGGCAGCACCCGTGCTGCTGCTGTGGGTGCCACCAAGCCGGTTCCAACTTACCGTGACCTATGGGACGAGCAGAACTGCCCCATGGTGCTCTCGAGGCTGTCACTTCTATGGAAGCTGACGGCCACCTCTTTCTCCCACGGAGCTGCTGGGGGCGGGGCGGTCCCAGCCGCTGGCAGCAGTGGAGTGCCTTCACCTCTGCGCCACCGGGGCTCCCCCACATCAAGCAGGCCCGTCACACAAAGGAGGGTGAACCCGAGGTAGGACGGAGAAAACCACAATTTTGATGCTGGTAGGAACCGAGACATTCTCACTTCCGGGATCAAAACTGCCCCATCCGGTTTCGGATTTAAAGTCCTCACCTGCTTCTTTTTTTTCTTTTCCAGAGTAAAAAACTCTTCCGTTTAGCGAAGATGACGATCTAAGGCTATTTCCATCCACCCCTTCACTCATTTTGTCCACCAGCGGGCATGCATTTGTCTTGAGGCCCCCAAGGGGCTGTGATGCTTCCTGTGTGTGTCCACTGTCTGGGCTGTGGTGCCCAGTGGTTTGGTCACTCATCCAGATGTTGGTGTGAAATTTTTCCATGCAGTCAGCATTTAAACTACTAGGCCTTAAGCAAAGCAGACCACACCCTCCACCCTGTGGCTGGGCTTTCTCCAATCATGTGGGGGTCTGAAGAGCAAATCCAAAGGTTTCCCACAGGAGGATTCGGCTTCCTCCCAAAATGCCTTTCTCTGCACCCCCTGAACTACAGTGGGGTACTCAGAATTTTCTTAAAGAATTCACTTGACCAGGGCAGCACCAGCCGCATAATTTGTGGGCCCAGTGCAAACTGAAGCTGCAGGACCTTGTTGAAACCATTCAGAATGTCCGCGGAGTTTCGGTTTCTGGGGATGGCAGAATTGCCTTGATTCAGGGCACTGCGCTGTCAGTTACCATGACTGCTGCCAGCTGGTTGTACATCTGCTTTAGCTGTATACCTCCTTTCAAGCTGACGTGGCTAAGTTGTGTGATAGACGTATGAAAGTCTGACAGTGCAGTTTGTGAACTTGCACGGCAGCACTGTATAAACAACACCGTCAGGTCTCGTGACTTGGGTACATCAGTGTGTTGTGGTTGTGTTTGTGTCCACGTGTGGCAGTGTCTTGCTGAGCAGCATTCGTTGTTCCGTGTTTTCGTGTGCCATCGTGAGAACGTCAGCTTTTGAATTAGAGCAGCGAACAAACGTTAAATTTCTTGTTAAGCCTGGCTTGAGGGGAAGAGAAATCAGGGACATGTTAGTCCAAGTTAATGGAGATAATGCGACGAAGAGAACGGCACTGTAGAGATGGATGGAACGTTCTTCTGAGGGAAGGGAAAGCGTCACTGATGAAGAGAGGTGAGGGTGGCCGGTAACAAGCAGAAGCAATGAAATATTGCAAAAATTTGTACCACCTGGACAAACAGCCAAGTTTAGAAGTGCTGAAGAGATGCATGAAAAAGTTAAACAAAAATGACCTGAACTTGTCACCAACAACTCGTGGCTCTTGCATCACGATGATGCACCAGCTCACACAGCACTGTCTGCGAAGGAGTTTTTAGCCAGTAAACAAGTAACTGGATTGGAACACCTCCCCAGTCACCTGATCTGCCCCCCAGTGACTTTTTTCTCTACCCAAAGATAAAGGAAATATTGAAAGGAAGACATTCTGGTGTTACTGAGGACATCAAGGGTAATGCAAAGGTAGCTCTGATGGCCATTCCAGAAAAAGAGCTCCAAAATTGCTTTGAAGGGTAGACCAGGCACTGGTATCAATGCATAGCTTCCCAAAGGGAGGACTTGGAAGGTGACTGTAGTGACATTCAACAATCAGATATGTAGTGCTTTTTCTAGGATACATTTGTGAACTCAGTTCAGACTGCGTATTTACAACAATGAAAGAAGAAAACAGCTATTGAGGCTCCTTGGGTACAACCTAACATCTTATGGGATCTGGTTCTTGGTTTGGTGGTTTAAGTTCATGGTTTCGTGAAGCATCCCAGTTAATTGGCCTAACATCGTGCTTAATGCCTCTGTTCTACCTCCTAGTTTGTTGTGTAATGCCTGCAGTCTTAAAAGCTTGCAAGCGACCATCCAACGCACAACAACTGGTCCGTATTCCCCTGGAACAACAGAATTAAAAGGGGAGTCAGGAGCAGGTGGAAGAAAAGGAGTATGTGGCTTATACTCTCCAGGAACAACTGCTTCCTTTGCCAGGACACCAGAAGAATTGGACGGTGCCCAGCTACCATTACTGAACATTTTGATCAAAGGTTGTATAGAAGAATCATGATCAAAAGGGGAAAATTCAGAGCAGAATTTTATATTTTCATGGAATCAATACTTTCCGGAGAATAGAGGCTCGATAAACCCTCCAAACTATTGCCCTGAGATAATCTTTAAATCTTCAACCAAAAAATCACCTAAAGTCTTTTTGAAACCAAATAATAGTTTAGTTTAACTACTAAAGAAAGTCTGACTTGGACACTATGCTTTTTTAAGATCTGTCTATATGGAATCAAATCAACAGCAGCATATAGAAGGGTTAGCAAGGAAAGTTATAGGGCAGTGAGTTTATGTTAAAGGGGGAGGAAAAAAGAAAAGTAGAATGACAGTGTTTGCATGACTCGAAAAATGTCATTAATGTCAACGAATTTCAGATGTAAAATTGTTGACTGATGTGTTTCTATTGTGTATATTCTCAAAAAAAGAATCTATTTATAATGTCAAAACATTAAACCGACTATGGGCCCATTGGAACAGAGGCCAAAGTTCCATGCAGCCAGCCTGGCTCAGGGCTGGTCTGTGCTCAGAAGGTGGACTCTGAGACCACCATTCCTTCACGGTCACCCTTACTCCAAGCAGCGTGGCCCCTCCAGCATCCCCCAAGGGCTCTGTCCTGGCCAAAGTGCAAATCCATTAGAGGTCAGAGTGGCCTACACCGTGTCAGTGGGGCAGTTCCAGGAGGAGAGGGGGCTCTGGGGAAAGACACGTCATCACAGGCGGCTGCAGGAGACAAGCCCACCGCTGACTGACAGCCCGTGGGCAGCCAGAAGCTCAGCAGAAGGCTTGCCACCCATGGCGCTGGAGGAAATTCCATTCGCAGCACAGGACATCATTCTGTTCCAAGCAGGGGGCAGGCACTCTGTGCCTCCTTACTCTGCCCCTAGCCACGCTGCCCACTGGGTGTCGGGGCTCCATCCCAGGCCCTGACCCGGGAGTGGCAGGCTGTGGGGCGTCCCAGGAAGGCTGGGTTCTGAGCAGAATCGCAATGACAGAAGGCATGACTTGCCAGAGCAGATTTTGAAATGAGCTCCCTGAGAGCACCGAGAATACACCGAGGCAGAAAGCTCTGCATTTGGAAGCATCACGGCTTTTTTACTTTCAGCCCAATACAGTTCATAAAGCCCAACCTGACACCAGCCCCTGGGCATGGCCCTGACAGTGCCACGGGAAAACCTGGGTCTAGCCACAGTGTCCCTCACCCAGGTCTCCCAGTTAAGAGGTGGCAGGGCTAGGATTAACCCCAGGCCCCCAAAGTCTGTGCTCATTTCCTTTCTGAGTGACATCCCTACATTCCATGGAAGGAAAGTCAACCACAAACAAGAAGTCACGTGTGTCAGATGGGGAGGCCCAGCACAGAGAGAAATGCTCATGGAGGGGCTGGGGAGCCCCTGGGGGTGCCAACAGGTAACTCTGGTCTGCTAACAGAGAGATGAGAGATTCGAATCCACCCAGTGGCACTGCTGAATAAAGGCCTGGCCATCTGCTTCCAAGGGACTAGGCTTTGCAAACCCCATGGAGCACAGTTCTACTGGATGCATGGGGTGTGGGCACCAAGTTGGAATGAGCTCCACAACCGGTGGTGGGGGTGGAGGGAGCTGGGGAGCAGTTATAAATGTGGGGGGTGGTCAGTGGAGGCTTCACCATAAAAATGACAGTAAGATAAGGGCTGAAGGAGGAGAGAGAACGATCACGGCAGTTAACTGCAGGAGAAGCATTCCAGTCCATGGAAACAGCAAGTGCAAAGGTCCTGAGGTGGGGCGTGCCTAGGTGCACTGTGAGAACAGCCAGGAGGCTGTCACAGCTCCTCTGGCCTGCCTGGGCACCAGGACGTTCAGGTCCATCCCCTGCTGCTGTCTGCCTCACCTCCTTGGACTTTCTTTTTATTACTGTTATAGTGGTAAAATATCTATAACATAATATCCGCCATTTCAACTGTTTTTGTGTACACAATGCAGTGGTGTTAACTCCATACACCACCTTGGGCTTTCTTAACTCAAATACCTGAGATTTTGATTGGCTCAGCTCATCTGTTAGAGTCAACGGATTGGCTGCTTTCGGGTCAGCTGCCCACATGTGATCCAATAGCTGTGCTTGTAGTGGGTGGGATTAAGTGGCATAAAATATGGCTGCTGTGAGCTGCCCCTGGGCAGGCCGCGGGCACTGAGGCAGTGGCTGGCACGCCCAGTGGCTCAAGCAGTCAAGTTATTGTCTTTCCCGATGAGGGAGCCTCTCTAAAGTAGTAGAAGCACCATCAGTGATACTGACCTGACCTCAGGGCACTGCCTAAACCTCTCCCTCAAGCCAGGCCCATTCCTCAACTGGCCAGCACTTAATGGTCAACACAGGTGGTGGAGACGCAGTGGGAGACCGACGGGAGGGTCCCTGTATCCTAGCCACAGAGACACGACAACAAATTACAGAAACAACTGTTTAACTAGATTTTGATGTGCGCAGTGAAGGAGAAACACACAGTCTTCCAGGTCAGGCTACCCACAGTGGTCAGCTTGCGGTCCCTGCCTCAGGACCTTTGCACTGACATTTTGCTCTGCTTGGCATGCCTTTCCCCCAGTCTGCACCTGGCCCACTATCTCCCTTGATTCAAGTGCCTGTTCCAGTGTCACCTCCCCTGAGGCCTTCCCTGACGGCTGTCTGGTGTGGACTCCTGCCCACTCCGCAACCGTTGCCCGGCCTCTCACCACCTGCCAGAGCACACACACCACCTGCTTGCTGACATGTCACCAGGCTCCCCTTTGGAAATGGAGCTCCGGGGCGGGGGTCTCAGCCTATCCCTGGCACAAGAGAAGTCCTCTGAAAATGCTGGTTGAATGAATGAATGAATGAATGAATAACCGTCCAACTCAAGCTGTTCACAAGGGTGACCTTTTTTCAGCTTTTGTGGGGAGCTGATAAGAATGTGGTTTGCAGAGTTCTGGTTCCTCTTCAGCAGCTGAAAACATCTCCCCTCTCTTTGACCTCAGTGGCCGGGGGCACGGAGCACGTGCACGCAGCGACAAAGTTCAACCAGGCCTCCTTCAGAGGCAGTGTGGCATGCAGACACAGAGCCCACGGCCGGGAACCAGCACTACGTCCCACAGGCCTGCGCCGGCCGCCAGCGCTGCCCTCCCAGGCCTGTATCTCTGAACCAGGGACACCACCCACAGGCCTGCGGCTTAAAACCAGCACTGCCCCCAACCAGCCTGTGTTCCAGAACCTACGCTGCCCCTACAGGCTTGCATCTGAGCACTAACACTGCCCTTCATGGGCGTCTGAGAACCAGCGCTGACCCCTAGGGACCTGTACCCCCAAACCAGTGCTGCGGCACCTCCCTGCTCCCCTGCATGGGCCCGGGTCCCCAAACCTGCACTGCCCCCTACAGGCCTGGGTCCCCACACCAGAGCTACCACACACAGTCTTGAAACCTATTTTGCCCTCAAGTTAGCATCCAAACTCCAGGGCTGCCTCCCATGGGCCTGTGTCCGCAAACCAACGCTGTCCCCTACAGGCCTGTGTCCCAGAACCAGTGCCCACCTCTCACGGCCTACATCTAGACGCCAGCACTGCCCCCACAGACTGTGTGGCCTTGGACTGTTAACTTGACCTCCCCAGCCTTGTCTGCTTATCTATAAGATGGGCAACCATCCAGTTCCCCTGCAGGGAAGGCGGTCACGTCCATACAGGAATGCACGCTTGCACTGGGTGAGTGCCCAGCTTCAGCAGGTGATTCAACTGCGAAAGCCAGAGCCTGTGTAAAGCAGAAACGCATCAGAGAAGGAAAACGTTCATCTTTCCCACTAATAGAGAGGGGTAGAAAAATCGTAAGACTGCACCCCCTCAAAGGCAGGAAGCTCTCAAGACCCAGAAAAAAGGGAGGCAGTCCTGCTGAGTTCCAGCTCTCCCAGGTTTGACCATGTCCCTGGAATGAATCGGTGGCACTGTGGAGAACGGTGGTCACCTGCTGGTGCCCTTCACGCCCTTCTGGGGCAGAGAGTACAGTCACCCCCTTCTGGGGCAGGTCCACGACACAGCACGTAACACAACAAACTGTTAGTACAGTGATGTCACCGGGGGCGGTGGGAGAGGTACAGACCCCACGAGGCGACCTTGTCAGAGAAGGGATGACATCAGAACGATGTAAAAATACCCCTGTACTTAGTTTATAGCAACAGAAACACTGTAAACCCAGCTGACCTGTATCGATACACCCAAAGAGAAAACTCTACACTAACTTGCTTTTGGACCTTCTGACACCCTCCAGTCTGGGCTGTCGTTATTACGCAGTGTCAAGGACACTTTCAATCATACGGTTTTCTCTGCACATGCTACGAGCAGACAGTTTTTTCTGCTGCTGCCGGTGTTTTCTAGTCGTTGATTTTGTCAGATTTTGTGGTAATTCTTGAGTTGCTGTATCAATAACTTTTTTGAGAATGAAGTAGTAATTGATGGAAAAGAAGGGCTGATATACAGGAATCAAAATTTATGCCTAACGTAATTTTGAAGAAAGTTACTAAGGATTCTGTCTTGGAAGAAATCCAGCCAGAATGCTCCTTAAAAGCAAGGATGGCGAGACTTGTCTCACATACTTGCGACAGTCCATGGCATATTCAGTGTTCTTTGCCAACACTGTAATTCAAAGGTGTCAGTTCTTCTTTGGCCTTCTTTATTTATCATTTAGCTTTCGCACGCACGTGAGGTGACCAAAGACCGTGGCTTGGGTCTGGTGCACCTCAGTCCTTAAAGTGACATCTTCGCTTTTTGAACCTTTAAAGAGGTCTTTTGCAGCAGATGTGCCCAGTGCAGTGTGGCATTTGATTTCTTAGACTGTCCCTTCACTGGAACCTGACACAACAGAAAACCCACTGCCATTCAGTCGATTCCAACTCACGGTGACCCCCTAAAACAGAGTAGATCTGTCTCATAGAGTTTCCAAGGAGCACCTGGCAGATTTGAACTGTCCACCTTTTGGTTAGCAGATGTAGTACTCACCATTACTCCACCAGAGTTTCCAACACAAGAGAGGCCCTCCTGAAATATCAGATGGATCGATGATGGGTGGGTGTGTGGGTGAGTGATGGATGTGTGGATGGATGGATGGATGGATGAATGGGTGCATGGATGGATGGATGGATGAAGGGTGGGTGGGCGGGTGGATGATTGATGGATGGGTGGATGGATACGTGGATGCATGGATGGCTGGATGGATAGGTGAAGAATCACTCTCAGTGTCGCTGAGGTGCAGCTCACACCAGTGGCAGATAAGCATGTGGTTTGTCAAGTTCCGACTCCACTTCAGCAGCTGAAAACTTCTCCCCTCTCCTTGACCTCAAGTGGCCCAGCACACCACACGTGGAAAGATGAGGTTCAACCATTTCTCCCTGCCACAAGTCCCCACCCCTGCCACCAGTGTCACTGAGGAGGAAACCGAAAGAACCTGTGTACCTGGGCTCTGGGACAGGAAGCAAGAGAATCAGCCCCGGAGGAAGCTCAAAGGTTGGTGCCCAGAGGCGGGGCAGCCAGTGGGGGGCGGGGAAGGGCTGCTGCAGCCGGTCTCAGGGCTGGTTGAGGTGGGTCAGCCAGGCACCGGCAGCACAGGAGTGCCTTCTTTCAAGGCTTCCTCTCTGAGTGCAGGGACCACACTTCCTCCGCCCCCAGGGCAGGACAAGGGCGCACCCACAGGCCCTCCCAGCAGTGCTGGCTGAGGAGGTGTTCTTCGTGTTTCTCAGAATTCAGGGCTCATGTGAGCCTTGTTTAGGCTCCCAACTGGGTCCTTTCCCAGTGCCCCCCGCGTGCTGCCCCCCACATGGCCCCAAAGCTTGTGAAAATACAGACGTGTTGACTATGTGTTGACAACGTGTTTTTGCTCCAGCTGCTTTGTCTCACTGGGGCTGCATGCTGCCGTGCGTTTCATCAAAGCTCACGTGGAAGACTCGCAGGCTTTCCGACTGTACTGGGTGCACTCAGAGAAGGCTCCCAATGTGTCAGCAGACTGACCACGCCAAATAAAATGTACCATCCAGCAACTCTCAGGGGACTCCCCCAAACAGACGCAGCCATGTGGTTTCTGGGGTACAAGCTCTGCCTTCCCCTCCCCCGCTGGAGCTGTTCAACACCCGCAGAGATTGCACCCAGTGCTGACTCATTGTAAGGCAGCTTCTGGGTGCAGGACGGCAGCTGCCTGGTGCCTGTGTCTCCTCCACCACACAGCACTCAAGAACTGACCACAGCCAAGGGTTGAGGGAACCCCACCTATGGACATGGTGACCTGGGTGCCACCTGTGGCTCTTGGGCCTCAGTTAGCAAAAGTCGCCTGGACGACTTCTCCCTCCTTGGATTACATAACTCTCTCTGGCCCTGAAGGGGTGCCCTCGCACCTTGAGGGCACCCGAGAGTCAGCTGAGGAGTTTTAAAAACACAGATGTCCAGGCCCCACCAAGAGACTCTGGCACACTTGGTCCGGGCTGTGGCCTGGGCCTGAGGGTTCGCACAGCTTTCCGGCCTACTCTCCTGGGTCCCCTGTGTGTTAGGGCAGAACTGTGTGCTCCCTGGAGTTTGCAGCAGCTGCTTGTTCAGAAGTAGATGGCCAGGTCTTCCGTGGAATCTCTGATCTTCCAGTTAGCAGCTGCGTGCTTTAACCATTTGGCTCACCCAGTGACTCCACACATGGGTCACCATTAGTTGTAACCCGATGGACAGCACCCGCTTTGGTGTTCTGGTTTTCTGGATAAGTCAAGGAGCAGCCAAGGCTGAAAACCCCTGCTGGGGCTGAGCCCGACCCCTCTACAGAGGTCCCCGACACAGAGGTGTGAGCGGTGCTCAAAGCGAGGCAGCCCACCACCAGAGCAGACGCGGCGGCCCTGCTGGGGATGAGAGTAACTGAGTGTCCAACGCCCTCTGCTGACATGTGACGCAAAGGCACAGGTTCAAACCCAGGTCCTGTTGTTGGTTCAGGGAGTTCACTTGAGTGCCTGCTGGGGGCCAGATACTGAGCTCAGGGCTGGGGGCTTGTGGGAGTGGGTACCCCCTCATCAGAGAGGGAGCCCCTGGAAAACAGTCTCACGAGTGATGGCACCATTACACATTTGATAAGTGCTGATGATGGAAAAGAGCAGAAGGACAGGTATGGTGGGCAAAGTCCCATCCCTCCCTGGAGTCCGGCCCCCCAGAACCTGTGGCTGTGTTGAGTTCCATGGCAAAAGGGAGTTCCTAGGTGGAATCAAGGGTGCTAATCAGCTGCTGTGGGGAGGGGGTTGTCCTGTACTTGTCCCCTTCATGGAGAGCATCAAGGGTTAAGTGGTGGACTACTGATCGAAAGTTTAGTGATCCGAACCCACCAAGAGGCAGCTCCAAAGTAAGGCTTGGCAATCTGCTTCCAGAAGATCACAGTCTTAAAAGCCCTGCAGAGCAGTTCTCTGCACACATAACAGCCCAAGTCAGCATTGACTCAACAGCCAACAGCTACAAACGGGAGCAAGCTCAGTGCCGTCACCAGAGTCTTTGGGAGGGAAAGAGGGACAGGGAAGAGGGAGGAGTGTGAGCCCTCAGTGCTGTGTTGCTGGCTTCTCCAGGGGCCACAAGCCAAGGCACAGAATTCCAACAACAACCGAACAAACAGGAAGCAGATTCTCCCTACAGCCCCCCTCCCCCGCAACGGACACTTCAATCTGGTTGTGATCCTGAGCAGGGGCCAGCAGAGCCCCACGGACATCTGCCCCAGGGAAACTGTGACAGCCAATAAACAGGTGCCCTTCTGGGCTGCTAAGTCCGCAGTGACTCTTTACTGCAGCAACAGAAAGCTAAGGCAGAAAGTCTACAAAGGGAGAATGCACCCAAGTGGAGATCCAAATAGGCTGCCCCAGGAAGTGGGGCCGGAGGTGAGACCTGTGGGGTGAGCAGGCCTCGACTTAGCAAAGCGAAGTGAGAGGCAGAGGGAGCAGAAGGTGTGAGGACCCTGAGGGAAGGTTCCTGGCAGAGATCCTTGTCATAAATCTTCCCCTCGTCTAGGAGCTGCTCAGCTCAGGGACTCCAGATCCAAAGGCCACACTCTGGCACTTCTTTCTTGATGGCATGAGGTCCCTCTCCTCTCTGTTCAATTCTCTCTTTTACAGCTCAAAAGACAGTGACCCAAGATACAATGGAATCCTATAGACTGAGTGTTGCCTTGGTAACGTAACTGCATCTAATCTCACCTCTTTAACATTGTAAAGGTTGAGAATTACAACACACAGGAAAATCACATCAGATCACAACCACACAATTCCAGGCGTCATGGCCTAGTCAAGTGGACACACATTTGGGAGAACACAATTCATTCCGTAACAATCAGTGAGACTGAACTGAAGTCTACTCTAGGAACCTCAGTTTATTCAACCATTAAATGGGCTGCTAGTAACATCCGCTTACTGAGTGTGGAATGGCCCAGGGAGGTCACACAGTGCAGTAGCTGAGGGTATGAGTCTTAGAGTTAGATGAGACTTGAGTTCTAATCCTGAGTCTTGTGGTTACTGCCTGGGTGACCATGGGCAAGAAGCATCACTTCTCTGAGCCTCAGTTTCCTCATCTGCTGACTTACTGCCTTATACATGAGGAAACCAAAGCTCAGGGAGGTTGGGTGTCTTGCCCAAGGTAGTACATGGATTTCAAAATATAGTCCCAGTTTCACCAACCCTCTCTGTATTCACAGCTGTTTGCAAAGTGACTCAGAAGATCCTCCCACCAAAAGACAGAGCCTGGAATACGGATTGGTCTGGTGACTTGCTTCGGTTGATAAAATGTGCTAGAAGTGATGCAGCCAATGCTAGGCCACAGCCTGTGACAGCCTTGCGTGCTTCCACTCTCTCTCGGGCCCTTGCAACCCTCACACGTACAAGCTGGGTTGTCCCATCCACACTGACAACAGTCGCTCCCCAACCCAGCAGCAGAGCACAGATGCATGAAGGAACCTATTCTGACCAGAAGAACCATCCAGCTGAGCCCAGGCAAAATTGTCAACTCACAGAATTACGTAGTTTTAAACAACTAAATTTGGAATAGTATCTGAGTCGTCCAGTACTCCTCTAACAGAAGTGCCAAAAGCCAGTGTCTTTAACAAAGAAAAGTTGATTCTCTCACAGTCCAGTAGGCTACAAGTCCAAATTCAAGGCACCAGCCCCAGGGAAGACTTTCTGTCTCTGCTGGCTCTGGAGAAAGGTCCTTGTGTTGTGTCAGCCTTCCCTTAGTCTGGGAGCATCTCAGCTCAGGAATCTCAGGTCCAAACGATGAGCTCTGCTCCTGGCACTTCTTGATGCTATGAGGTTCCCATGTCTCTCTGCTCATTTCTCTCTTTTATGTCTTGAAAGAGACTGGCTTAAGACACTGTCCAGTCTTGCAGACCTCATCCATATAACTGCCACAAATCCATCTTGTTCAACTGTTGTGACAGAATTTGCAACACACAGAAAAAATCTCATCCCATGGTACACAATCGTGGGAACCATGGCCTAAGTGAGTTGATGCACACATTTTGGGGCCAGAGGGGAGACAATAGCAACCATGGCAAACGGTTTGTTAACCAGCAGTGTGTAACTGATACACACACACTCGCACAGCCGTGTGACCAGAGCTGGGATTCAAACACAGGTTGACTCCCAAATTCGTGCTGTCCACGTCCCAGGAGAGAGATGGGTATAGCAAAGCCCAAAGCTGCTGAAAATCCAACTCTTGCCCCCCAAACTTCAGCCCACATCTTCCAGGACACCTGGTGATCCCGGCCGTCTCTGCTCTGAGGCCTCCTGCCCGAGTCTAAGCTTTTCCTTACCTCCCTTTGCTAGAGTCCTGTCTTGGGTCTCCTCCAAGCCCCTGCTTAGGTTCTCACTGCGCCTGCTCACTGACAAAGTCCCTTCAGAGTGTCGGCAAAATGAACCCAGAGTTTCTTAGGCTTGAATATCAGCAGCCACGGAGAAAAGCCAGACACAAAGTTAAAAATAGCCTGGCCCGGACTGCCAGAGATGCCAAGCCCCTAGCTCAGAGGAGATTCCAACCCCTGGGAAGCATGACAGCCACCAGCCCAGGAGGCTGGGACCCGTCAGAGTTCCGGACCAAGCCAAAGGGCTTGTAAGGAGAGCTTGGCCTGTGTCCCTGTGAGCAAGGAGGAAAGGAAGCCCCGGAGAAGCATGGTGGAGGGCCAGGTCTTCCCAGAAAGCCCCCAGAGCAACTCTCCCAAAAATAGGTACTGTAAATCCTAACCCTTATAGCTGCCGTTATCCTTATTATGTGACTGAAGCAGTTATTACTGTGGCTTAAATCAGTCTCATTAGAGCTAGAAGAGCAGACTGAATAAGCGACAAGCAAGCAGGCAGAGACGGGAGACGAGAGATACATCCCCCAGTAAGGTCACCAAGGAACCCGGGAATCGAAGCTGAAGAGACAAGGACTTTCCCCTAGAGCCCACAGCAAGAGGAAGCATTCACCTGGAGCCAGCACCCTGAATTAGGACTTTCAGCCTCCTAAGCTGTGAGAAAATAAATTTCTGTCCCTAAAAGCCACCAACCTGCTATCTCTGTTCTAGCAGCACTAGATAGCTAGGATATCCTCATTCCAAGTCTCTTTCTCCTTCCCTTCCCCTTTCTTGTGTTCCTTTTTCCCACCTCTGAGGGGGACTACCCAGGTTCCATCCCGATGAACTGTGAGATGTTAGGCAAGTGCCTTCATGCCTTCAGCCTCAGTCTCCTCACCTGCCTAATGGGCTCCTGCTTCACGGCTGGTCCCAAATGCCAGTGAAACTGCAAGTGAGTTAATGATTGCCGAGGTTTCTTCTTCTGAGAAGAATGACCATGATGATAAACCTCCTCCTCTCTTCTCCCTGGTTCATCTACCCTTCTTCCCACCCCTCAGTCCTCTTCTGTCCTCCCTGCAGCCCCTGACCCAACCCTGGCCAACAGAGAACAGGCCTCGGTCCTGCTGACTCCACCTCCAGCACAGCCCTGCTGCTGGCCCTGGCCCCCCCCAACACCTCCTGGTTGGTGAGGTAGCCCTGGGCCGGGCGGCTGCCCACTGTCCCATCGGCTGCCAGGCTGACCCCCTTTGCTGTTTGTTCACGGCTTTATCGCAGCACTGCCAGCAGCATGTGGCACACAGTAGGTGCTCAACAAACACTTGTGAAGACCCTGAAGGAAAAAGTCATACTCTTATTGTCCCTATTTTACAGATGAGAAAACTGAGGTTCAAAGATGTGGGCTGCCGTGTAGCAGAGTATGCACAAGCAGAAGAAACTCAGGCCCAGAGCAGGTGAAAGGCACCAACCAAGGTCCTAGAAGTCAGACTTAAACCCAGGTTTGGTGGTGCCAGCCACCAAATCACACCCCATTCTGCCTTCTTTCAGTAAAGTTGGCAAAGCCTGTCACACATACACTGTGTGGCTTCAGATGACACACAGCCTCTCTGAGCTTCGGTTTCTGGCTGTGTCAAGCAGGACACTGACCTCACTGTCCTAGGCCAGAATGGCCCTCACCTCCTTTCTCCCCAAGCTTCGTGGCATCTAGCAGCCCATCAGGCATGCACCTCATGCCAAATAAGTCTCCACTGATGAATTAAGGGACAGGATGTGTTTACTTTGGAGCAAAGGCATCTGCCCAGAAGTGCCCCGGCTGGTTTTCCCGGGGAACAGATCTATTCTCTCTCCACTTCAAAAGAGACACCGCACTTGGGGCATAGGATTTATGCAAGAAAGATGAGGGGTGCCCCCCCCCAGACCAGGCCATGAAGTCTTCTTCCTACCAAACAATATTTCAGCTCAGCTGGGGAAGACTGCCCTGACATCATGCTCGTTTAGAGAACTGTCTATATGTGATCAAACTGACAAGAGCAACATGAAGGGTTAAATAGGAACTTTACAGGGCGGTGAGTTCTCATTGAGGAGGAGGGGCGACTCAGAAAGGGAAGGTGAGCATGGCTGTATGACTCAGAGAATGTCATCAATGTCGCTGAATGGTGCCTGTAGAAACCGTTGTATTGGTGTGGGTTCTGCTGCGTCTATTTTTAACAACAACAAAAAAAATGAGCTATTTTTAAAAAATAACAACTACCAGGAAAGTGGCTAGGAGTCCCTGCTCTCATCAGCACTTGGTGGCCCAGTGTTGTGATCCCAGCCCTGGCTGGCGACTGGAATGATGGTTCCCTCTTGCTTCCGGTCCGGTTGGCTGGGAAACAGCAGGCTGGTCCCTGCCTCCAGGGAGACCAGCCGCTCACTCACCTCCCCATCACATGCTGCGCCCGGCCTGCGGGACGCCAGTGAGCAGGCCAGCCCCAGCGCCACGGGAGGGAACTCCAGAGAGAGAGGCCTGAGCAGAGGCCTGAACAGATATCATGAAGGGCACTCCAAGGTCCCGAGCGAGTCCCCGAGGTTCCAAGTAAAACAGCCCTAAGTTCAAAGCCAAAGCAACAGGTGGTTTCTGGAGCCTCAGATATGTGAGGAGAGGTGGGAAACCCCAGGAGCACACGCACCCTTTGGGCCACTGTCAAAGGCGGTGGCTGTCAAGGAGCACCCTAAGCCTACTGCTTGTTCTCTTGTCCCAAGGAGGCTGAGGTTTGGAGCTCTCAGGGACATTCAGGCTCTGTTGGCTCTTCCCGTGCCCTCCCTGCCCTCCCCTCCTCCCAAGAGGCTGCTCCTGCCAGCCGAGCCAATTCTGGCTACCCAGCGGGTGTCCTGGTCACAGCAACCTCACCCACCATGTCCCAGCCAGCACCTGCCAGGCCGGCTAAAAATAGGAGCCGCACGACTTCCCTTTCTCCACCCGTGAGAATAAACCTTTGCCAGGCTGAAGCCAAGCGGCCAGGGGAAGCACTTTTATGAGGTGCGGGGTACCCTGACGTAGGGCTGCTGGCTGCTTCTAAGGTAGGAGAGAGTGGGGGGACATCACCATTACAGACGTTGACAGAGCCTTCCTGCTGACCCTGCCACTGCCCACCCAGACCCTAGGGGCCACAGTGTGTTGTAGACTGACCTCCACAAGGCCAGAGCCCAGGCGGGCGTGTCTGGTGGGCCGGCAAGCTGCCATGGAGGGAGCGGGACTGGCTTCAGGGATGTGTCACCTGCTGAGTCAACGTTGACTCGCAGCAAACCTGCAGGACAAAGTAGAAGTGCCCCATAGAGTTTCTAAGGAATGCCTAGCGGATTCGAACCGCTGATGTTCAGGTTAGCAGCTGGAGCTCTTCACTACCATGCCAGCAGGGCTTCCTTGTGAATAATAGAGTGTTCCTTATTTTATTGGCTTTTTGTCCCTGTGGATTTGCCTATTCTGAACATTTCATAGAAATAGAAATCGTATGTTTGTCCTCTGGTGTCTGACTGGTGTCACTCAGCGCAGTGTTTCTGAGGTTCACTCATGTTGTAGCATGTATCAGAACTTCATACCTTTTTTTTTCCAGAAAACATTTTTTATTGTGAATTAAGAACAATTTTACAGTCTATATCATGTCAACATATGACACCCAGAACTGTCACCACTGGTCGGTTCCAGCTGCCGCTCCCCCCGGCCCCCCGCAGCTGCCTCAAGTGACAGCACGCTTCCCGTTTCGCTTGGCACTTCCCATGACCTTTTGACCAAGGTCTGGCCCTCCTCGCCCGGTCATCTCGGCTGCAGGGAAGAGCCTCTCAGACAACCCCGTGTACATGTTTAAAGGTTTCTTCACCTCCAGCCTCACTCTGTGTTGCGTGTGGTCCAGCAGTCTTTGTCTGGAGAGCTAGCCCCAGTGCTGGATGGAGTCTGAGGTTAGAGAGTCTGGGGGCCACGGTCCCAGGGGACCTTCTGTTCAGAAGGACCCATCACGTGTGGTCTTTTGGTAGGCTCTAACTCTGTCCCCAACTCCACCGCCCGCTGTGTCCAGGACTCCATTCCATGTACCCCATCCAGGATGTCATTGGTGGTGACCGGGCACCATCTAGTTCTTCTGGTCCCATGCTCAAGCGGACTGTAGACCTCCATACATCTTTGTGGTCGAGTAATATTCTGCTGTATGGAGTAATATTTCCGCTGTAAACCATTTTGTTTATCCGTTTATCAGCTGATGGACAACTGGATTTTCAACCACCTTTTGGCCGTGGAGAGCAGTGCTGCTCTGCTCATTTGCACAACTCCTTTTTGTTTGTTTGAATGCTTGTTTTCACGTCTTTCAAGTATGCATCCAAGAGCGAAACTGCTTGGTCATATTGCAATTCTATGCCTAACTTATTGAGGAATCCCCAATCTGTTTTCCACAACGACTGCATTGTTTTACTTTCCCACCAGCAATGAGCAAGGGTCCCAACACTCATTATTTTTTGCTTGTTTGTTTTTCGTAACTGTAGCCATCCTAGTGGAGAAGAGATGGTGTTTAACCGTGGGTTTGGTTTGCATTCTCCTAAGGATCAACGGGAAACCCTGGTGGAGCAGTGTTAGGAGCAATAACTGCTAACCAGAAAGTCAGTAGTTCAAATCCACTAGCCACTCCTCGGAAAACTTGGGGGGCAGTTCTACTTTGTGCTGTAGGGTCCTGGTCCTGGCCATCTCCTACTGGTGTAACAGAAATAGCACAAGTGGATGGCTTTAGCAGAGAAAAGTTTATTCTTTCACAGTCCAGTAGGCTAAAAGTCTCAATTCAGGGTACTGGCTGAATTCAGGGGAAGGCTTTCTATCAGTGCTCTGGAGGAAGGTCCTGATGACACACTGGCCTTTCCTTGGTCTGAGAGCACCTCAGCGCAGGGATATTGGGTCCAAGGATGTGCTCTGCTCCCAGCCCTGCTGTGGTAGTGGTGTCAGGTCCATGGGTCTGTCTGCTCCTTCTCTCTTTTAGATCTCAAAAGGGATTGGCTTTAGATGTATCTAATCTTGTAGACCTCGTCTACAGGATAGTTCATTTTATTAACTGCTGATAGTTCATTTCATTAAATCATTGTGATAGACTTTAAAATACAACAGAAAATGCCATCAAATGAACCTCACGCAATACTGCAATTCATGGCCCAGGTAACTGGTACACGTATTCTTGCAGGGTGGGATATGAGTCAATCCTTGACAGTCCCCATGAGTTGGATTCAACTCAACAGCAACAGATATTTTGATTTTTAAAGACTGATGAGGAGCCCTGGTGGTTAAGAGCTCACCTGCTGAGCAGAAGGTCCACAGTTCAAATCCACCAGCCGATTCTTGCACACCTTATGGGCCAGTTCTAATTGGTCCTACAGGGTCCCTATGAGTCAAAATTGATTTCCACAACCATCCACCCTCTTGTCTGTCATGCCCACCCCAGAGGCAGGGGGCCTGCACACTCACACACACACACACTGGCTTCCAGGCTGTCGTGCTGCTCATGGTGCCCACACACTTACGCTCAAGTGTTTGCACATGCAGCAGCTGGCCACCCCACTCACATGCTTGCTTGCCCAGGGGTGAGTCGGGAGGCCTTAAAATGCCACTCCAGCACCCCTGGGCTAAGGAGAACATAGAGAGGATGGTGTCAAGCTGAGAAGATGAGGGGACAGGGACAGGGGGATGCCCCAGCTTCCCCCAGTCTTCCAAGAAAGCATGGACCCTGTCCTCACCCAGGAGCTGGCTAATCCTCAGAAAACAAGGTTTTACAAGTTAGGGTTAGGGTTAGGCAGTGCCCAGAGGGCTCAGAGAGCTGGGGCTCCTCCTGGGAACAGGCAGGTGAGGCTACAGGAAGCCCAGAGTCAGCTGCCTTTGAGAGAGTCCCTGTCTGCTAGAGCCAAAGCTGGGGTGCAGAGAGATCACCCCCTCCTCCTCACCACAAGCCAGGCCCTGTTCCAGGAGAGCACTCCACACACACATCTCATTTAATTCGCACGGCCATGCTGAGGCAGGACTTGTTCCATATCCACTTCAAGAGTGAGAAAACCGAGGCTCAGAGAAGCCGAGCCAAGCTGATTGTTGAAACCAGGTAGCCAACTCCTAGTTCCATGACACAAAGTGACCCCTCCTATGACAAGCCCTAGTCCCACCCCCTTCCATCTCCCAGCAACTGGCACGTGTTCCTGAACGCAGCTCCAGCTGCTCTATGTGGACAGAGTCCTCTCTCTGCAGCCAGTGCTCACGTCCCTTCCTCACAGGGGACAGGTGGGAGGCAAGTCATTGTCCAAGTGTTTCTCCTGAGCACACTGGCTTCCTACCCTTGACTTTGGCCAGATTTGGTCTTTGACTCCATAGGCCAGAGCTGAACTGATCACCGGTAATGCAAAGATCATGCTCAGCATCTGAGCAGGGTAGACGTGTCCTCCACCAGGTGTATGTGTGTGTGTGTGTGTGTGTGTGAACATGTGCACATACATCTATAGGGGTAGGAGGAGACCCCGGGGTTGTGTGGGGCTCTGGCAGCCGCACCCAGAGTCCTAGGATGCTTTCTCCACCGGACTTCCCTTGTGGCTCCAAATAGGAGCCATTTCAAAGCCACTTCAAAGGTTCTCAGACACCCGGCTCTGGCTCGCTGAGGTGGGGTCTTCCTCACCTTCCCTGCAGATAGCCCCAGTGTGGGGGTCCGCAGGGCTGCAAGGCAGCAGAGGAGCAGGGACGGGCGGCGGGGCCCGGCAAGCCGTGCGGCCCGGCCTTATTTGGTCAGAGCCCGTGCCGGCGGCTCGACGAGCGCTCCTCTGACGGAGGCCAGGAGGCTGCCCGCTGTGCGGGACGCCGCCCGGCCGCCTGCCGCCGCGCCTGGCCTGTGGCTCGGGGCCCCAGGTGTGGACAGCTCCTGGACCAGGCCCCAGCGGTGGCGGCGGGCCCCGTGGGATCCCAACCCAGAGGGGGAGGGATTCCCCAGCTTTTGCCTATATATGGCCGAGGTGAGGTGGCGGGCACTGGGCTGGGCCCGCAGCCCTGGCGATTATTGTTCTAAGAGGGTATTTGGCGTCGGGCGCAGGCCTTGGGTTCTTGTAAAAACCTGGCAGGGAAACTGTTTGACAGCTCTGACAGTGTGCTGGAGGCGCCCCGGGAGCCCACCCCCGGCCACAGCAGGCTGCCGGGACAAGCCTCTGCAGTCAGGCCCCTCCTGAGAGGAGGAGGGAGGGAAGGCGGGTGAGCCAAGGCCTGGGCAACGGGAGAGGCAGTTGCAGGCTTGGGGCCCCCCAGCTCCTGGGGACTGGCAGAGACAGGACCGCCTTGCTGGGCCGCAGTTTTCAAGTCTGTGTGTCTACCACCCACGGGGCAGCCCTGAAGTGTCCGTGGGGACATGGGCATGAAAGTGGAACTGTGATCACCCCCGGAAGAGCTCTCAGTCCTGAGTCCCACAAAGTGTGCTTCCCCGGCACTCCTTCATGCTTCGAAAAAATAAACCAAGGCAATGCTCCTCTTTTCCCTGCAGATAGAAGAGGAAACCGAGGCTCAGAGGAGGAGAGAAACCGAAATAGCCAACTCACTGTCATTGAGTCAGTTCTGTCGAGTCGATTCCAACTCATGGCAACTCTATAGGACAGAAGAGGACTGTCCCACAGTGTTTCCAAGGAACAGCTAGTGGATTGCAACTGCCAACCTTTCAGTTAGCAGCCAGGCTCTTAGCTACTGCACCATGGGGGCTCTGGGGAAGGGAAGGGGTTCCTGAAGGAGACCGAGGCTCTGGGCTCCTCTCCAACCCCTGGGGCCTCCCACAGGCCAGCAGTCATTCACAGACTGATCCACTCATCAAAACATCCTGATCTCTGCTCCGGGCTGGATACCATTCAAGGCTCTGGGAAGGGCTCTGGGGAGATCAGGGGAGCCAGGCAGAGACGGCCTGTCAAGACATACATTCCCTCAGACCTAGAAGCTGAGGCCAAAAGTCAAGAAAAGACTAGCCTTGGAAAAAAGGGGAAGTTGGTATTCCAGGCAGAAGAAACAGCATGTGCAAAGGTCCTGAGACAGGGATATGCCTGGTCTCAGGTAGGCTGATTTGAGCAGAGTCAGCAAGAGGGGACATAAGGAGATGGGGTCAGAGCTTGTGGGGGTGGGTCACAGGAGCCTCAGATGTCCACTGGGGAGCCGCATTTTATTCTAAGGGAGTTGGACAGCTGGGTTTTAAATCACACACACTCTCACGTACGGGCTGGCCACTCAGCTCGCTGTCGTCTCTGTCTTCTCATCTGACTCACTAGCATCCTGGTCAGCAGGGTGAAATCCTTACCCCCTTTTAACACAGTAGGAAACTTAGGCTCAAAGGAAAGAAATGACCTGCCCAAGGTCACTCAGCTAACATGGGTGGGACTGCCCTGTCTGATGCCATATCCAGGCCCATACAAAACCCCAAAGATGGTAGGGCAGGTGGGAACACCTGGTCAGTGTCAGGGGTAGTTGAGCCTGTCCCCTCCCACCTAGTGCTCCATCCATGTGAGTCTCTTGCAGGTACGTGGCTAACAGGGCCTGACTGCCCAGCACTGAAAGTCTTGCTTCCAGCACACGCCCTGGTCTGGGGCAGGCAGGCCGGTACAGGTGGTCACTGCCTGCACGTGGCCTGGCAAGAGGTCTCCAGGCACCATTCTGAGCTCACAGAGAAAGGAGGGGACACCCAGATGCCCTCTCCACTTAATCCTTCCAACCTGCACACCTGCGCCCACGCCTACCTCTGCCCAGGCAGAGGAGGGACGCAGAGAGGAGAGCAAACAGCAACCAACATGCAGCCTGCCCCAGCTGCCTGCCAGCACCAGGGCAACACCACTGGCCCCTGAGCAGGGACAGCTGAACAAAGGGTGGGTGGGGGCTGCCCAGCCAGGAAGTGGCCTCTACGGGTACACAGAGCACAGGAACAGGCCCGGGAACTGGCTGGGCAAGGACGACTCATCCCTCAGGTGGGGATGAAAAGCTAGCTATACAGCCCTGCCTGCAAATCCCAAGCTCTATGGCCTTCAAAAGCACCACCACCACCTGAGCCTCAGTGGTCCCATCTGTAAAATGGAAAAGTGACAACAATCAGCCGTAGCAGTGAACTTGCTGAGTGCAAGGCTGTGTTAATGGGAGTGTCCCAAATAAACTGTTTTATATAATTTTACAACTATAACAGCATCAAAAAGAAAAAAAAAAAAGAGTGTTCCTGCTGAAGCTCCTTAGGTAAGACCAAACACTTCATGGGATAGTTTTCTTGATTTTAAGGTGTGGGGTCATGGCTTCAGCAATCTGTCCAGTCAACTCGCCTAAGGTTTTGCTTTTGCTTTTCTAAGTATCACCTATAATAGAAACAGCAAAACATGCATCGGTTCAGCGATTTCTACAAGTACAGTTTAGTGACGTTGAAGACGTTCTCTGAGTTGTGCGGCCGTCTCACCCGCGTTTTCTGAGCTGTTTCTCCCCCATTAGTGTCATCTCACTGCACACTGAGCTTCCCATCTAATCTGTCAAGTTGTCATTGTCAACTTGATCCCATATAAGAGTTCTGTAAGGCAGACTTTTTTACTAGTGAAGCTAAACTGTTGCTCATTTTGAAGATGATTTCAGAGGATATTGCTGTCTTAGGTTTAAAGATTGTTGCAGTCAGGTGCTGCCCAGTCAGTTCTGACTCACAGCGACCATGTGCACAGTGGAATAAAACACCACCTGGTCCCGCGCCTACAATCGTTGTTAGACTTAAGACTGTTATTGCAGCCACTGTCTGTCCACCTTGGGGGTCTTCCTGTTTCTCAGTGATCCCCTGCTTGACCAAGCATGATGCTCTTCTCCAGGGACTGGTCCCTCCTGACAACGTGTCCAAAGTATGTAAGACACAGCCTTGCCATCTCTGCTTCCAACAAGCACTCTGGTTGTACTTCTTCCAGGACAAATCTGTTCATTCGTTGGCAGTCCACGGTACATTCAGTATTCTCCTCCCACACCACAACTCAAAGACTTCAATTCTTCTTTTGTCTTCCTGATTCATTGTCTAACTTCTGTATACATACGATGCAAGTGAAAATACTGTGGCTTGGGTCAAGTACACCTTAGTTTTCAAGGTGACATCTTTACTTTTCAACACTTTAAACAGGTCTTTCTTTGCAGTAGAGTTGCTCAATGAAATATGTCTTTTCTTTTCTTGACTACTGCTTCTGTGGGTGTTGATTGTGGAAATAAGTATGATGAAATCCTTGCCAACCTCAATCTTTTCTTCATTTATCATCATTTTGCTTACTGGTCCGGTAATGAGGTTTGTTTTTTCTTGATGTAGAAGGCTGTGGGTTTTTTTATCTGCATCAGTAAGTGCTTGCTGAAAGAGAAGAGGACTTGAATCACTTACTGAGAAAGGTTTAAAAACTACCTCAGGACAATAGTTTCAAGGGTTCATCTAACCTCCATGGCTCCAGAAACTGAATTAGGCAAGTGAGGAAGAAGAAAACGGAGAGAAGGTCCTGGAAGTGGAGAACCAATGCTCAGGAAAACCCTCAAATCAAGATGGGAATGAGAAGGATTTGTATCAGATACGTAAGAATGCCTCCTGGGCTTGACTGTGGAGTGGGGGTAGGGAGAACATGGAGAAGGCAGGAGGAGAGAATTCAGAAGTCCCAGAGACTCAAGAATCAGCTAGCCAGGGCCACTGGGGACAGAGGTAAGGGGGACAGGAGGGACTCCATGGCTTTTGCCAGCTCCATCTGCTCTACCATTTGGTTCATATTTTTCTTTAAAATTACTTGTCTTTTTTTTTTTTCTGGTATGTTTGATTTTTGTTTTACTTGAACAAGTCTATTTTAAAAGGAAATTCTTCATCACTGGTGTAAAGGGAAAACCAGTGCCACCTGCCACTAATAGCAGGTAACGCGCAAAAGATACACAACAAGACAAGTCACCTTATTAGGTTCAGTTGCCTGCCCGCGCCTCTGAGCCTGAAGCCTGTTTGCTCTCTAATGAGTACAGGGCTGGGCAAACACCAGCCGTGATGAAGACTAGCGCACAGAGCTGCCACCAGAAGGACCGGAAATTGGTGATGAGGAATGGGCTCCATGAGTGTTCACACACAGCGTGCTATGGACCACACGGCCTGGCTCCCGTATTTTGGCACACACTCATCTAGCCCAAACCCATTCTTTCAGAGATGGGTAACTGAAACCCCAAGAAAAGGAGTCATGGCCCCTGAGAGTGTGACGCGTCCACTCCCGCACATCACCAGAGGACTGTCCTGCTGTTCTCCTCCCCGGAGGCAGACACCCCCGACCTCAGCCTTGTGCCAAGAGCATTGCCAAGTTTCAAACTGCTTCCTTCAACCCCTGGGGACTGGAGCTTCGCTCTCCCTGGACCACCGGCCACCTGGAGGCCCCAGAAACTCTCCCCAGAGGGAAATGCTGGGTTCTCTCAGACATCACTTCAGTTGCTCAGCTCCCATGAAGGTGGCAGGAAGGGTGCTGCAGCAGTTTCCTAGATAAACATAGAAAATCTGTGCTGTCCAGGTCTGTGGACTTGGCAACGGCGGGTCACCAAAATCCTGGCTCTCTCACATGCCCGAGCGACAGGCTGGGGCCTACCTGCAGGGCAGAGAGCTCAGCTTAGTGCCAGGCAGAGGGGAAAGGAACTCGTTTGTCTTCAGGTGGCATCCTGGTTACAGCATAACCCTATGGCACCCATGTCCCAGTCTCTTTAGTGTCAACTCAGCTTTCATCCTGTCCCTGGGTGGTGAAAATGGCTAACGCACTCAGCTGCCAGCCAAAAGGTTGGAGGTTTGCATCTACCCAGAGGTGCCTCGGAAGAAAAGCCTGGTGATCTGCTTATAAAAACTCCACCATTGGAGACCCTATAGAGCCTCATGCCACAACGTAGAGGGACCTTGAAAACGTGATGCAGAGAGAAATATGCTGATACCGTCTATGGCCTTACTTAGCTGAAGAAAGAAAATATACAGAAACCAAAGCTTATTAGTGGTTGCCTGGGGTGTGGAGTAGGGAAAGGGGCTTTCAGCTTCTGGGGCAGTGAGTTGATGCTCATGGTGGGACTTATTTGGAAAAGGATGGCAAGATGGGTGGTACAGGCAGAAGAACCTTACCAGTGATGCTGAATTATATATGTGGAAGTTGTTGAATTGGTGTGTGTTTTTGCTGTGCTTGTTTTCATCGCAATAAAAAAGTAAATTAAAAAAGAAAACCCTATAGAGTTCAAGTCTACTCTGACAGACAGCGGGTTGCAGCAAGTGGAACTGACTCAGGGGCAAATGGTTTTATTTATTTTTTATTTTTTGCTCTTATACTGTAGAGAAATGGTGGGGGGGCGGATGCCCCCACACTCCTGACAGGCCTGCCCTGGTTCACATCTCAGCTCTGCCAAACAGCACCAGTGTGACCTGGCAGGAAGGGCCAGGCCTCAGGCGCCTCCAGCTTCACATCTGTAAAATGGGAGCACTCGTCCTGATGCATACCTCACAGAGCAGCTAGGAGGCCTAAGAGTTATTACATGTTCAGCATTTAAAACAGGGGTAGCATTCCACAAATGTTATTTGGACGTTCCCCCCAACTCTCATTGCTTTATTTTTGTGTGTTGTTGTTGTTGAGTACATACACAGAAAAGCCTACCCCAACTCAGCAGTTCCTACACGTACGGCTCAGTGGCCCTGATTATGTCCTCTGAGCTGTGTAACTGCTCTCGCCCTCCTTTTTGGGATTGTTCCTCCTCTGTTAACTCACCGCCTCCGAGCTCCCCACCTAACCTTTTGAATTGCTGTCGTCACTTTGATCCTCTGTAGAAAGTTCTTCGAACAAAGTAATGTTCAAGGGAGACATTTTTTCACTGATTAAACTAATATTTGATTTTAAGAAGACTTCACATGATAGTTTTGGTTTAAGGTTTAAAGAGTATTGAGGGGAATCATTTCAGGGGTTCACCGATCCCCACTATTTTATGTACTGCCACTGTGAACATTTATGTCCTGAAGGTTATTTCCTGGGGTACAGCACCCACCAAAAGCTGAAGTGCTGGGCCAGAGGGTCTTTTTAGTCTTATAGGGTTGTCTCATATTCAAACTGTGAATTTGTTGACAGCAAAGTTGACATATCTTTTTCCCGTCATCTCTGCTAGCACTGGCTTTTATCATTTTGTGACATTTTTCAATCAGTGTATAAATGGGCTTTCCTCTGGACTTTTTAAATTTCCTGCAAAGCTGTGCACACTTCTGTGACTCAGTCACCTGTCTACACTTCCTCGGGATAAGTGGGCGTGCTCAGCCCCGCAGGTTGGCTCTCTCTCAGCCCCGGGGTGGGCTCTCACTATTGGGCACAGTCCCTGGATCATGTCAGCAGGGAAGTCCTCCCTGGAGCACCCTCCTCCAAGCAGGAAGGTGAGCCAGGAGAGTGTGAAGCCTGGGAAGTCAACCCAAGCCCTGCCCCTGCTCACTCGCCATCTGAGGGTCTCCAAACCTGGCAGCTGAGGCAGCCCTTATCTCAGACATGACAAACTTAGGGGTGCCGAGGCTGAGGGTATGAAAGAAAGACCACTCCTAGAGCGAGAGGTGAGCCAGGGCAGGCATCAGGGTAAGTGACTCAGGGACACGGAAGCATAGAGGTGCCTCTGGTACACATCTACCTGCTGGTCGGCAATCTCTGGGCATCAGGAAACGCTCCTTCCAAGCTGAGGGGGTCAGAATAAACAGCTCCCCAACTCACATACCACAGTGGCTCCGCCTCGTCCCTCCAGCCACGCTGGGTGCAGAACCTCTGGACTTTGCCACGTGCTGTCCCCTCTGCCTTAAGCACTCCTGCATCCCTCGTCCCACTCCTGATCCCTCTCCACCCTTGGGGTGCAGCTCAGAGGGGCCCCTGTGACCACACTCCTGTGGTCGCCCCCCCTGGTTTAGCTGCCCCCCCAACCCACCCCCCTGATTTAGCATTCTTGTCGCATCGGCCACGTCCTCCAGGCCGCCTGTTCCTGGGGTTTCTTTATTTGCTTGCTTCTCTCTGTCTCCCCCGATGGACCACCAGCTTCCTGAAGGCAAGGGCTTTGTCCTCCGATTAATCGAATCAATGCCAACTCACAGCAAGCACGCAGGATAGAGCAGGAATGCCCCCAGAGCGTGTCTGGGGCTGTCGCCTATACAGAAGCAGACTGCCACAGTGTTCTTTCACTGAGCAGCTGGTGGGTTTAAACTGCTGACCCTTCCATTAGCAGTCAGGTGCCTATCCACTGTGCCACCAGGGCTCTGTCCCTGTGGAATGTCCCCAGCAAACACGAGTTCAGTGAGTGAGCAGACGAAGGGGGAGGGTGCTTCTCCACGGCCAGCCGGGTGGCTGTGGAGGAGGGCAGTAGAGACAGCAGTTCACCCAAGGGCCCTCCACACCCCTGGCTCACCACGGCCGGGCCGCAGCCCTCTGGCCTCAGGGTGCTTGGGAAACTTCCTTCCCCAGGGCAGGAAGCCGCCCAGGCCCTGCCACACCATGGCCCACCCAGCTGAGAAGGTGATGGGAGGCTCCGCAGAGGTCTAAACAAGGAAGGCAGGTTGTGAGAGTGGCCGGGTGCCTCAACCGGAGGAAGTGGCCACCCTGATTAAAACCCCAGGGCTTGCTTCACCCCTGGTTGAGACAGCCCCCACAGAAAAAGGAAATATAGTGAAATGAATTCAGCCCCCAGGCCCTCGGCAGGGCCCCAGGTGGACCAAGAGGCGGGCAGATTGAGTAGGTAGCCTCGGCTATGGGGTGGTCAGTCAGAGCTGTGTCTCCTGACCACGCCCTGGCTTCTCTGCTCTCAGTGTTGAAAGAAAGGAAATGGGGGATGGGATTCAGTTTTCCAGCTGAGCATCACGTGGCGAATCAGAGCAAGGGTTCCGGAGTCAGGAGAGTCTGAGCCTCAGCTTCCCTACCTGGAGAATGGGTTGATGATAAGCATACTATCTCTCTGCATCTGTAGTGCGGATCTATTGAGGCAGTGCCATTGCTAGGCATGGAGTGCTCAGCTAGGGCTCAGTGTGTGTTGGTGGCTGACGTCAGGCACAGTCACAGGAAGTGGGGACCTTGGTCTAAAGGGCTGTCGACGGCAGAGCACCCCTTCAGTCAGCCGGTGCTACTGTAACAGAGATACCACAAGTGAATGGCTTTGAAAAAGAGATATTTTATTCTCTCACAGTCCAGCAGGCTGAAAGTTCAAATTCAGGGTGTCAGCTCTGGGGGAAGGCTTTCTTTCTCTGCTGGCTGTGGAGGAAGGGCCTTGTTAATCTTCTCCCAGACTGGGAGCTTCCGAGGCTCAGGGATCCCCATTCTTTCCAAAGGACTCACTCTGCTCCCAGCACTGCTTGGCGGTATGAGATCTCCCACTCTCCACTTGCTACCCTTTCTCAAGTATCCCAAGAGACCTCCTCAAGACACAAAACAATCTTACAGGCTGAGTCTTGCCTCGCCAACACAACCTCCGCCCGTCCTCCCTCCTGAACGTCACAGAGGCAGGGTCTACAACACGGAGAAACATCACACAACACCAGGAATCACAGTCCAGCCAAATGGCTACACCCCTTCTTGAGGGGACTTGATTCAATCCATGACAAGCACTAAGCCCAGCTCAAGCCCTTCTGAATGTGAACCCTGTGTGACCCGCAAGGGCCTTAATGCCCTCACTGCCATGATTTCTGCCCTAGATACCTGCAGGTGGCCAACAGGCAATGCCTCCAGCGTGGTCTTGAACCCTGGGGACTGTCTCATTCAGGTGTGAAACGAATCTCCATCCTGCGCTCCACCCACCCCACTGCTGTGGTTCCCCCTATGATTCTTCTGAAGACATCACGTGACAGTTCTGAGTGCAGAGGAGGCAGAGAGGGAGCTCTACTGGGAGCGGATCCCACTTCTGCCACCACCGTCAGCGGGCCTCCACGTATTGCTGGACAAAATCCCAGAACGCAGGCCCTTGAAAAAGCCCAGACCGTAGATTCCAAAGAAAGCACGTACGGCGGTATCACAGGTGGACTGAAACCAGAAACATCAGAGATAAAAATTCAGGCAGGGTCAGGATTAAAAAGAAGTCAAAATCAGGGGACACTCAGCTTCTGTTAAGGGGGATAGAAAA
Source organism: Heterohyrax brucei (assembly GCA_028571685.1). Lineage (NCBI taxonomy): Eukaryota > Metazoa > Chordata > Mammalia > Hyracoidea > Procaviidae > Heterohyrax > Heterohyrax brucei. Next base: position 85,783,810 of record CM053156.1, on the reverse strand, counting down.
ATGATGACCACGACCGATATCACTGATCTCTACATGTGACAATTACAGAAATGGCAAATGTTTTGTTGCTACAGTTAAAAAAGAGTTAAAGAAAAAAGTCTTAGGCAGAAAGGGGCAGTGCTCTACTCCCACTGGATTTGAGGGACAGGGCTTAGGAGGGATTTGGCTGTATCTGAAGATCTTCTTTCTGAAAAAAAGAGACTAGTGAAAAATCTTAATGCTTTTTAATTTGGGGTAGTGGAAACATTTAGTTCTGGGTAATTTCAATTCTGGGTAGTGATAGCAGGGGGTGGTTTTATTATTCTCTGAAGCTCTGTATCTTTTTGTTTGGAAAAGTAGGTTTTGCTGCTTTAAAAAAAAGCCTGAAAAACCATAGGATTAGAAAATCCTGTTCTGTTAATAGTGCCCCATGAGCCAGTACCAAGAAACACACAGCATTAACTGGGCACCTGTGTCGTGCCTGGCGCAGGGCTGGGTCCCCGGGAAGGAACATGGGCACTGCCCCATCTGAAGCTGGAAGCCCAACACCAGCTGCTCTCGAGTCACTTTGAGCTCAGGGCAACGACACGTGTGTCAGAGTAGGACTGGGCTCCACAGAGTGTCCAGTGGCTGGACAGATCACCAGGCCTTTCTTCCTAGGTGTCTGTGGGTGGACTTGAACTGCCAGCAAGCAGCCAATGGCATCAACTGTTTGCACCACTCAGGAATTTGAAAAGTGCTGGTCAGACCATACCATGTGTGCACCTTCTGGTTCTGTGCATCTATAGGGTGTCGTCCTGCTGACCTCTTAGTGGAGGTGGGGGAGTGGGTGGAGAGGAGGGGACAGGAGATTGCTGGGAGGATAGGACATGTACGGAGCAGGGAGGAGGAGTGTGCAGTCACCGCGCAGGGAGAGCGCTGGGTGCCGCATACAGGTGGGCACGCAAATTTATATGGGAATGTACGTTTTCATTCAATTGTGCTAAAAGAGTAATTAATTAGTTAATTTAAAAAAAGAAATGTACCGGTCACAGATTTTTGTAGATCGTATCTTGATTTGGATGGGTCTAATGTCCACTCACTTTTAAAAACGAGATTTATTCCGTGTGCCGTGGACGTCACCGTTTTAAAGTGCCCAACAGTTCGGGGATGTTTAGTGCATGTTGTCCAGCCGTCACCGCAGAACATTCTCATGCAGTTCCAGAACATTCTCACCCTCTTGCTCTGGCCACCCTTGTTGGCACCTTTGTGTTACTTTCTCTCGTTTCCCTTCTCTCTCTCTCTCTCTCTCTGTCTCTCTGTCTCTCTGTCTCTCTGTCTCTCTCTCTCTCTCTCTGTCTCTCTGTCTCTCTGTCTCTCTCTCTCTCTCTCTCTCTCTCTCCCCCTCTGTCTCCGTCTCCACTGTGTCTGCTCTTTCCGTTTCTGTTTGTCTTGGCCTCTGAGGCAGTGGCTCCTGCCCTGTCTTTCTCTCCATCAGTCCCTCTGTCGCTGTCCGTCTCTCTGTCTTTCTCTGTTTCTCTTCTCATCTTGTTTTGCTCAGTCTGCCTCGCCTCCTCCTTTCTAGAGAGGACACAGGGGAAATCCAAGGACACGAAGGAGAGTGGCTCCCAGCTGCGCCCTATGCTCCAAAGGAGACAGGGTGGGGGACACTTGAGGGGCTCCACGTTGGGTGAGCCCTCATGCAGGGCCTCTAGGAGCAGGTGGCATTGAAACCGAGACCTGCAGGTAGGGGAGCAGCTGCCCTGGACTAGCTGCAAGGAGATGTTGGGGCAACAGGGAACAGCAAGAGTTAAGGGCCTGAGGCAGGGCAGGCTGGGGAGGCCATCCAGGAGAGCCCAGGAAGCTTGGTGAGACCTCCCGGGAGACCCCTAAAGCCTTCCCCGAGCAGGCTAACTGGTGTGGCAGCCCCTGTTAGGTCACAGCAAGTGAAGCTTGTGGGCACTGAGTCTCCCCGAACCTCAGCAGGCTGGCTAGCACCTCACTTCACCCAGGACATTGCTCAACGCCAGAAACACCCCATCCCTGCGCCAGAAGGAACTGCAGACAAAAGGCACCACCCAGGCAAAAAGGACAGGTGTCCCATTAGTGATTTATTTTATCACTTCCTCCAGAGACACTTAAGGAGCATCTGCCAAGACACTTAAGGAGCATCTGCCAAACGAAAGTTCAGCAGTTCAAGCCCACCAGCTGCTCCCCAGGAGAAAGATGGGGCAGTCTGCTTCAGGGAAGATTAAAACCAAAACCCCAAGGCCGTTGCTGTGAGTCGATTCCTATTCATAGTGACCGTAAACACCGCAGCCTTGGAAATCCTGTCTGTCAGGCAGTTCTGCTCTGTCCTACCGGGTCACAGTGCGTCAGAATCAACCCAACAGAAACGGGTTTGCTTTTCGGCTTTGAAGTTCATACGGTTTTGAGCACTGTCTCTAAGAAAAAGACACAATTGCATGAGTAGGTCCGGGGTTTGGGAAAACAAGCCCCCAAAGCTGAAACCTCATTAACCTTGGGTAAAACCTCCTCTGCCTGCGGCAGCCCCCTTTATGCTGAGCACTAAGGGCCAACTGGCCTTACGAAGGGAACAACATTCCAGACAGTGGAACAGCCCTACCTGGCCAAGAGCCAGGGAAAGAAGGAGAGAAGGCATGTATGGCTGCAGCTTGGGGGGCTTGGGGACCGGGATTCCAGAAGGGGGCCTGGCCAGGAAGTACTAGCTGTGACCCAAGGTAGCCCCTGTTCCTGCAGGATCCGGGGAGATAGCCCAGCCGATGACAGGACGGAATGCTTTCCTACCCATCCTGATGGCCAGCTGGGTGGTGGTCCCAAGCCCCAGACCTTCTGCCTGCTCCTTGGAGAGCAGGCTCCCCTGTCCTGGAGTCAATGTTCACCCTATTCCACCAGGAACGGTCCCTCTGGGCTGGCAGGGGAGGCTCTCCCTCTCTGCTTCTCCACGGTTTGTTCAAAATAAAAGCTTCCAGGGCCCTAACTGGCCAAGTTGGTCCTGGCCCTCAGTCACGACAGCACATTTGCATAGCAAATGAGACTCCGTGGGCTGTTGGGCAGCAGCCCATCCAGCCTGGGGCTGCCTTGGTGACTTAAGGACACAGACTAGGACTGGCTGCTGTGTGTGCCATTCCCCAGTCCCAGACTTTAAATGTGCTCCCTGGGGAAGGATGCCCTGGTCTCAGCCCGTTTGAGATCTTCTCAGCCTGGCCAATTCTTCCCACCAGCCAGGGAAGCAATAATCACACAGCAAATGAGCTATGCCGGCGTTTATACCGTTCTCTCCTTTAGTCCTCACAGCAGCCCATTTCAAAGAGGAAGAAACTGAGGTGCAGCTATTACACAGCAGAGCTGGGACTTGAACCACAGCAACCCTATAGGACCAAGTAGAACTGCCCCCTAGGGTTTCCAAGGGGAGGCTGGTGGATTTCAGGCTCTGAACCCCTGTGACAGTACAGCTCCTCCAATCAGTAAAGAAAAGCAAACTCACTGCCATCGAGTCGATTCCAACTGACAATGACCCTATAAGGCCAAGTATTTGCTAGGATTTCAATAAGTCAGTGGGGCAAGGCTGAAGAGTAAAAACAAATGAAAAAATTTATTTAGAGGGAGGCACTGGGGGCTGGTGGAACAGTCATGGAGCCTCTACACTAAGGCAGGACTGACAGCTGCTGGAAGGGACTCCCCCTCACCCTGCCCTCCTCCCTCCACCCCGGCACCTGCCTGTCGCTATTTATGCCCCCAAGGTTCTTGATGTTGTGCGTGGGAGGGGAATAAGGAAGTTGAGGTGGGGTGGCAGCAAGCCGTGGAGTGACAGGAGGTGCCTGTCCCCACGGGGACCCATGATGAGGGAGGAGCAGTGCGGCCTTTGTGAGGCTGTAAGCATGGGTGCGTCTGGGTCAGGGCACAGGGGCTGCAGGCTGCACAGGAAGGTGTCCCTTCCTACCACTGTGGCACCTGGCCTGCTCTGGCCATCCTCAGGCGACAGCTGTGTGGACACCCTCAAGGCAGCGAGGGCCCTGGGTGTGGCACTGGTGTCCCGGAGTCAGCCAGGAACCAGGGGGCCACCAGACGGGAGTCAGCGAAAGCCAAGCCAGAGAAGCCGACAGGGAAGATCCAGCGCTGCCCGCTGAGGCTGCTCTGGGCACGCGCACTCCTGCTCTGTTGTTGGGAGCCGGGTCACGTCAATTCCGACTCACAGCAGCCCCGCTGCCAGAGTGGAAGTGTCCCCTAGCGCTTCTTGGCTCTGATCCTTATGGGAACAGATTGCCAGGTCTTTCTCCCATGGAGCTGCGGGGCAGATTCCAACCCCCAATCTTTCAATTCATAGCCGAGAGCTTAACCAGCACACCATCAGGATGCTTCTGGGCACCTGTGGGTCCCCTTTAAACCAAACCAAATCAGCCTTCAGAGAGTCAACTCCGAGGCCCAGTGACCCCACGTGTGTCAGCGTGCAAGTGTGCTCCATGGGGTTTCCCATGGCTGGTTTCTAATGGTTATTTCTGGGATCCCTAAAGTGGACCCATAGAAAACCCCTATGGAGCCACCCTGAAGTCATTCCAGGGGGCCATGGTCCCAGTGGGTTTGTGACAAATCAAGAAAGCGTGTCCTTGGGCTCCTCCCTGCCCTCCCAGCAGGGCAAAGGGTGGACTCAGAAACACACCAGTAAATCCCCGCACAAAGCGTGAGCTGCAGATGAGACCCGCCAGGTACGTCAGCATGGGATGTCCATTCCAGGTGATCCATCTCACTGTCACCGGAAACAGCAGAAGACACAGCTTAGGCCTCTGGCCAGGGCCGGGGGTGGTGAATACCACCGGCCCAGCTCCCCAGCAGGAATCCTGGTGCTGTAGTGGTCAAGGGCAACCGGCTGCTGACCAAAAAAGACCGGCCGTTCAGATCTACCAGGCGCTCCTCAGAAACTCTAAGCAGCAGTTCTACTCTGGCCTAGAGGGTCACTGAGTCAGAATAGACTTGATGGACGTGGATTTGGTTTGGTTTGGGTCAGCCACCCAGTGGAATCCAAAGCAGCTGAGGATGAGATGGGCCAGCCCTGCAACTGGTGGCTGTTTAAGGGGAAAGGGCCAGGTACCTCATGGAGAAAATGAGGCAGGCCTGGTCTGGGGGCAAGCCGACATACACATGCGCAAAGTGAAACACATCACAACCAGGTGCTTTGGAGAGCATCTTAGTCACCTGGTGCTGCTGTAGCAGAAACACTGAAAGGGGACGGCTTTAAAAAACAGAAACTTGTTTTTTCATAGTTTAGGAGGCAAAAAGTTTGAGTTCAGGGTAGCAACTCTAAGGGAAGGAGCTCTTACTCTCTGTCCTTTTTGAAGGAAGTCCTTGTATCTTTTCCACTTCTGTCCCTTGGTTCCTTGGCCGTCTTCCTGTGGCAGGTGTCTTTCCCTCTAGTGACACTTCCTTCTCTGTGCCTCATCTCTTTTTATATCTCAAAGGTGATGGAGTTGAAACACACCTTACCCAGATCTGGCCTCATTAACATAGCAAAGAAAGTTCTGTTCCTAAACGGAATTACATCCATCAGTTAGGGGGTTAGGATTTAGAACACGGGTTTGACGGGTGGGGGCAGGGGAACAGTTCAGTGCACAGCGGAGGGACAGAGTTGGGGGCAAGGCCTTCTGCCAGAAGCGCCCCCTCCGTACCTGTTCAGTGAGCAGATCGATAGAAGCCGCTGTTACTACCGCGTACAAATGTCGTCTCTCTTTGTAATAGGAAATAACAGCTGGAGGCAGCAGAAGCCAGTTCACTGGGGTGCAAATTAAGGGGGTTACAGGGCCTCCCCCCCTAGGGGAACCTGTCGGAGACAGCCCACCCCAGGAGAGATGACAGATAATAGGGGTACCAGAGGTAAACCTCAACGAGGTGCCAAACAATATTCTGGGAGGCTGGGCAGGAAGTGAAAGCAGAAGTCGCTGGCTCCAGTGAGGGTGACGACCTCATAAAATCACAAGCACTCCAGTGAGCGCGGAGGGGTGTCCCCAGGGAGGGGACTGAGCAGGCATGCAGGGAGAAAGATGCCAGGGAGTGCTGTGTCCCCAGCCCCCTAGAAGCTGCTAGTCCAAAGCGCCATTGCCTTCTGTTTTGATGGGGGTGGGTGGGGAGGGGCCATCCATCCCCACTCACGCTCCTTCCCCAGCCCAGACGCCTCCCCTTCACCGTGCTCCAGCCCTTCCGGCCGAGTGTAGCACTCCAACCCAACAAAGTCCATCGAGCTGCAGGACCTTTGCATAAGCTGTGGCAGCTACCTGGAAGGCTCAGTCACAGACTGAACTGTGTGCCCTCCAAAATGTGTGTAGCCATGTGGCTGGGCCATGATTCCCAGCACTTTATGATTATCCTCCACTTTGTGATTTTCCTATGCTGTATGTTAGAGGATTAGGGTGGGACTGTAAATCCCTTCATAAGATCACCTCCCTGCTCCACTGCACAGGGAGCTTCCCTGGACTGTGGCCTGCACTGCCTTTTATCCTTTCATGAGGGAGATAAAAAGAGAGGGAAGCAAGCAGAGAGCTGGGAACTTCATACCATCGGGAAAACAGCACCAGGAGAAAGGCTTGTGAGGTTCCTGTGCCAAGATGCTCCCTGAACAAAGACTGAAACAACACGAGGACTTCCCTCCAGAGCCGACAAGAGGACAGATTTCCCCTGGAGCAGACATCCTGAATTTGGACTTGCACCTACCGGACTGTGTGAGAATCTTTCCTTTGCTAAAGCCATGCACTCGTGCTATTTCTGTTAGAGCAGTACTAGCCGACCAAAACAATCTCCTCCCTCTGCTGACTTCTTAGAATTCCTCCCCAGCAGGCCTCTCACAGGAAGCTCTGGGGGTGCAGTGGGTAAGAGGTTGGCAGTTCGAATCCACCAGGCGCTCCTTGGAAGCTCTATGGGGCAGTTCTCCTCTGTCCTATAGTGTCACCATAAGGTCTCTCTGAGTCAGAATCAACTTGACGGCAGTGGGTTTGGTTTGGAGTCTGGGGCTCTCACCCATTCTCTGGCTTGCCTGGACCCCTCTGATCTTTGCCATCGCTAAACCTGACCCCTTCTCTGCTTCCTCTCAGCCTGGGCCTGAATGATTCGTGCTTTTACTGTGTCACTGGATTCGAGCTCCGGTAAGGGTGAGGGTCCCCATCAGCCTTTTCACTGCTACACCCCCAGCTGGCAGAGAGGAGAATGTCATCACAGTTGGGGGAAGGAGAGTTTGGGGGTTCAGTGAGCTTCAGTTAGGGGTGAAATAATTAGAGATCTGAGGCTTATCAAAGGGAGAACCAGAGTCCAACTCAGGTAGGAACTTTTACTGCATGGAGATAGACCTCCCAGCTTGAGAGAGGAGGAGGATTATGTGATAGGTTTGGCTGGGGTTGGCTCTGGTGGGAGAGAGGCCCATCTTCTGTTCTGTGGACTTTAATTCAGAGGGTACAAGCCAGGCCACCCTATGGAGCCTAAGTATGGAACCAGCAAGGTTGCAAAATGGGGAGAACGTGAGTCCTTACGACTGTGTTTGAGTGTTGGATCCAGCCATTCCTGAAGCAGACATTTTCAGGGGCATGAACCAATCAAGTCAAGCAAGAGAGCAACTCACTCAGAGTTTTTTCTATCATAAATAGAAGAAAAGCCAAGTCAAGCTGTTGTGGTCAGTGGAACACTGTCCCCCCACACCCACAGATGTTCATGCCCTAGTTTCTGGAACTTGTGGCTATGTGATGCAGCAAAAGGGACTTTGCAGATGTGATTAGGTTTACAGACCTTAAGATAGGAAGATAATCCCCAGGTGAGCCCAGTATAATCACATGAGCCCTTAAAAGCAGAGAGAGGCCGCCGAAGGGAGAACTGCAGAATTTTTTTTTAATTTTTTTTTTATTATGATTGAATGAAAATGTACTTTCTCATATAAATCCACACACTCACCTATATGCAGCTCCCACTGCTCTCCCTGCCCGGTGACAGCACACCCCTCTTCACTGCTCCACACATGTCCTATCCTCCCAACAGTCTTCTATCCCCTCCTCTCCACCCATTCCCCTTCCTCCAGCAAGAGGTCAGCAGCATGACATCCTATAGATGCATAGAACCATAAGATTCCCACAAGATATGATCACTCTGCATCGCCAAGTCCAATCCATTGTTGTCTGAAAAGTTGACCTCCGTTATGATTTATGGACAGGGGAAGCATCAGGGCCAGGGGCCATGCTCCCAGGGGAACTCCAAAGCCCCTAGACCATCAATTGCAGTCTTTTATTGGAGATCTCAGGGTGCACCCCTATTTATTCTCTTGTTGCCAGTGAGACTCAACTTTGTGAGCTCCATCATGGCTATCACTGGTGGTGGCTGGGCACCATCCGGTTCTTCTGGTCAAGAGTCAATGTAGAGACCCACTCACATGGATCTCTCCATCTTCTGGGTTCTCTTTTCCCCATGTCGTTCTTGTCCTGATGATCATCTGTTCCTGTTGAATTGGGACCATTTGCTGTACCCTCAGATGGCAGCTTGGCAGCTTTTAAAACCCCAGACGCCACTCACTGATGAGGGGTGCAGAACTGCAGAAATTTAAAGCATGAAAGGATGTGACCCAGTGTCCTGCAGGGAGCTTCACAGAACATACCAAAAGGAAGACTGTCATCTTCTAGGAGAAAAGGCGGGTCCTAGAAGGCAGCCCACTGGGAACGGGGTCTTTGGTCCTACAGTCACAGAGAAGTGAATTCAGCCAACCATCAGACAGGGCCTGGAAGTGGATTCAGCCCCAGAGACTTCAGAAAGGGATGCAGCTCTGCTAACCGAGGGCTCAGCTAAGTTACACTGTGCCTGGGCTATGACCTGCAAAACTGTGAGAGAATGAACGGGTGTTGATTTAAGCCACTGAGTTTGCGATGATTGGTTACAGAAGCCACAGCAAACTAATACACTAGTCTAATGAAAAAAATAATAAAGAGTGACTAGCTCTAAGAAGCTGGCTTCAGGAATGGCTGGATCTAGCAGCCATTCATCACTTTATTGTCATCAAGATTTGGCTTCTTTCCTTTCTCCACCTTTCCATCTCCTAAGCTGTTTTGGTGTTGAGGCTGCAGAAGGCCTTCCAGGCAGCTTCAGGCTCTCACCCACCAAGTTAAGTCCACAGGAAAGGGGGTATGTGCCCATTTCCGAGCCCAGGGACATGCAATGTCCCCATGGTGGTGACTCGGAGGCACTCTGTAGCCGACCCCTCCCTCTCCTGCCAGATGAGGAGTTCCCCCTTGCTTTCCCCATTGCCAAGGGGAGTCAAAGTTGTACTGGGACCCATCTGAGCCCAGGACAGGGAGCAGAGAAGGGGTGGCTCCCCAAAGGGGAATTTGGGGTGCAGTTACCAGAAGTGGTCAAATAGGCACTGAAGGCCCCTCGCAAAGGAAGGAGAGACTGGTCTCCATTCTCACTGAGAATTTGTCTTGTTTTACTTTCTGGAAGCAAATCCCCTGGCAGGCTGACCTCGGTAGAGAAGTCCCCTGAGCAGCCCTTGGAAATTTGACTCAAAACTAGACGGCTCCCAGCCGGGGAGCCCTTGGCCCCCGAGTGGCCCCAAGTACCTCCTCTGCCTCGGGGCTGCGCTTCTAAACTTGTGCCCCAGCCTCCGGAAGCCTTTTGTTCTTCCAAGAATGCTTTATTGGGACACAGAGTAAATAAACCAACATTTTTACTCTGGTCCCACAGGCAGCCACTTGACTTGGAGGCAAATACGGCCAGAACTGAATTCTGCAGCCCTCAGAGGAACCGGCCTCTGAGTCCCAGGAGGCCATCGCCCCACTGTCTCACGCTGGCGGCTTGGGGGATCTCCATGGACAGCCCTTCCCCCTCCTGCCCAGTCGAGGAACCCTTCCTGCTGTCCCCGGGCCTGGACCCCTGCGGGCCTTTCCCAGGTCAGGTCCTGGCTCTGACACCGGGGGCTAGACACCCCATCCCCAGTGCATTCTGTCATGTAGAGGCGTCCCCTTACCCCATCCCCTCCACTCGACCCCTGGTGACTTTGAGCTCACCACTGCTCCAGCCAGCGTCTCCGTAGCTTGGAACATCACCTAAGCTAAATTATGCAAAATTCACGTGTGTGGCAAGTACCCCACGTGGTGACAGGCAGAGCGCAGAGACCTCACTGTCAGAGACGGGCCAGGCGCATCCACATCTGGCCTGGACCTGGACTCATCCCTCTCCTGCCCTGGAGGAAATAGACAGGCCTGGAACCTCGGGCCACTCTAGGGTGTCAGAGGATCTCCGGGCTCTTCCAAACGTGGGCAGCGGCCAGGGTCGGCGAGAAAGGCATCCAGACTGCGGGGCCCTTGCGGGGAGGGCATCTCTCCTCGCCCAGGAAGCCTACATTCCCATGTTACCTCCACGTCCCCGTCTCTCACAACACTGCCACTGTGTCCTCCAGGACTGAATGAGAAAGAAGGGAGAGGCCCCTCCAAAGCCCCCCGCTGATTTCAAACCACCTGCAGTTTTCCTAAAGAGCCCTGGTGGCGACACTATTAAGCTTCTGGCTGCTAACTGAAAGATCAGCTGTTCAAATCCCCCAGCTGTTCCTCAGCAGAAACGTCCTAGTAACCTGCTTCCCTAAAGATCAGAGCCAGGCCACAATGACTGAAAATTTTGATCCAAGACTCCATAGAAGAATCCTGATCAAAAGGGTGGAAGAAATGTAGAAGAGAATTAAAAATTCTCATAAACTTCAGACCCATGGGGATGGGAGACTATATCAACATGTGACTAGAAGAACCAGATGGCGCCCAGCCACCACCAAAGACAGCTGTGATGGGGGACACAGTGTCGAGTCCCTGCGGCAACATGAGCAAACGAGAGGTGCAGCTGGAGGACTCTAGTAAAAGACCATTCTAGTAAAAGTCCCCCGAGAGCGTGGCCCCCAGACCTGCTGCTGCCCCTGACCAGAAAACACTGCTGAGGTCAAGTCTTCAGACAAAAATGGACTGGACCCAGGGACACAGTGTGACCGTATGGTGTGTGGACTTTATCATTCTATGCATTTATAGGACGCTGTCCTACTGGTCTCTTTCTAGGCAAGAGAGAAGAGGGTGGAGAGGAGGGGGCAGGAGCTTGTTAACAGGATATGACAAGTATAGAATGAAAAGGAGGAGTGTGCTGTCGCCAGGCAAGGACAGCAGAAGGAGCTGCAGATAGGCGGGCATGCAGAATTACTTTGGACTCTATACTTTCACTTAGTCCCAATTGAAAAACAGTTCTCACAAACTTCAGACTTTCTGGGGCCAAGGGCACTGGATAAACCCCTGAAACTACTGCCCTGAGATAATCTTTAAAACTTAAACCAAAAAATAATCCCTGGACTTCTTCTAAAAACCAAACAATAGTTTAACTTAACCAGCAAGCAAAAAAAAAAGTCTGCTTTGAGCATTATGCTATTTTAAGAACTGGCTACATGGGATCAAACCGATCAGAGCAACTGGAAAGACTAGAGAGGAAACTCCGGGGGGAGCAGCGAATTAGTGAGGGAGGGACACCTCAGAAATGGAGGCTGAGCTGGGCTGCACAAGTCACAGGATGTCACCAGTGTCACCAGACTGTACGTGCAGAAATCATTGAATTGGCTTTTGCTTTTCTGTGTGGCTCCTCAACATCAGAATAATGTTTTATATATATAGATTGTGATTAAGTGAAAGGATACAATCCAAATCAAAGAATAATTTTTTTAAAAGACAATACAGCTCAGGAACTGTCTGGGGCAGCAGTCCACTGCCCCAGGGGTCGCTGTGAGTCAGGACCCACTGGGGAGCACAGCGCGACAACTGTTAAACTGTTTTCCGTCCTCACTCTGAGTCTATAATTATCTGCTCCCTCATTTCCTGGTTGATCAGCCTGAAAACTGCCAACCCCGTGAGGCCAGGGGCCGGGGCCCTGTTGGCCCTGCACCTGCAGCTGGGTTAGCGCCGCCTGGCAGGGGCTTTGTCCGGTAGGCTCCCAGAGGGAAGGCGGGCGACACAGCGCGGGCGCCGCAACTGTGTCCCGGGCTCACACACACCTAGGACTCTCACTCTCCTGCGGGAGGGGAGCCTGGGAGAGTCGACACACGTGCTGTCTCGAGGGGACGTGGTTAAGAGGGATTCCCCTTTGCACTCTGGTTGTCACCGTCCCAGGATTTATTGTGTTTTATAGTTACAAACACAGTATGTAGCCACGTGCCATGTGCAGAGATGAGTCCAAGGTAAAAAGCAAAGTCTGCGTTTGCCAGACACCCTCGTGCCCCTTGCCAACACGTTCTGAATGTTCACGGCCTCTTAACATCAAGGGTTCGAGCCCACAGGGATGAATGTGATGGTCTGGGGAGGTATCTGTCACGGCGTCCATGCCCGGGGCGCGGAACGAGAGCTGAGGGTCAGCGGTGAATGTGGACAGGGCTGAGCATGCCCTCCTCTTTGGTTAAGCTGGGTTCCAAGCAGCCCGGTGTGACATGGGACACAGCCTCAGCCAAGGACTGACTCCCCATTCAAGGCTGTCTCACCCTTTGGCAGGGCATCGGTGCCACATTTCCAGCCAAGTAGAGACTCAGTACAAGCTGGGAGGTGGAAGAAATGTCCCCGACTCACCACATGATTCAAAATACAAGCAGTATGAACCACTAGGGTTAGGGAGGGCCCACAAAATCCTGTCTTACTCATTTCATTTTGTTTTCTTCCTCCATAGTGAGTTCAGCTGCTTTTTGGAAATCTTAAATACTTCCACAATTTTTTTTCTCATTTTTGGGGGGCCCTGCCTAGCTGGTTTCCTGAGATTTGCTTGGGGATTAACCCAGGCCCAGGTGGCAGCAGGCCCGCCACCAGCCACAAGCGCCCACTCATCTGCTTTCCGTCTCTGTGGACCTCTCTGTTGTGGGTTTCCACAGGGATGGAATAACAGCGTGGCCGTTCTCATCCGGCTGCTTTCACTTGGCATAAATGTTTTCAAAGTTCATCCACCTTGTAGCACGTATCAGTACCCTGTTCCTTGTAGTGCTAGATAAGATTTCACTGTAAGGATTGCCCGCGGTCTGCTCACCCGCTCATCTGCATCTGGCTTGTTTCCCTATTTTGCCCATCATGAATACTCTGCTGTGAACAATACACGCTTTGGTGTCGGCGTATGTGTTCACTTCTCTCCGGTACATGTGTAGGAGCAGAACCGCTGCGTCACATGGTACCTGTGGAAATCCTCGTGGTGCTATGGAAACCTGGGTGGGGCAGCGGTTAAGTGCTACAGCTGCTAACCAAAAGGTGGGCAGTTCGAATCCATCAGACACTCCTTGGAAACTGTATGGGGCTGTTCTACTGTGTCCTGTAGGGTTGCTGTGAGTTGGACTGGACTCAACAGCAAAGGGTTTGTTTGTTTATGGTAACCATGTACAACTACCCAAGGACCTGTCGGACTGTTTTCCACAGGGGCCGCACCGTCTTCCTTTCCCACCAGCAGCAGAGCGGAGGGTCAGCGGAAACGAGGAAGACACTCGATGAGACGGGTGGGCACAGCGGCTGCGATGGTGGTCATGAGCATGAAAGTGACTGTGGACGTGGCTCAGGACCGGGCGGGGCTGCCTTCTCTCGTGCATGTGGTTGCTGTGACTCAGAACAAACTCAACGGCACCTAACAACAACAACAACACAACGAGTGCTGTTTTAAGCCAGTTTAAGTTAGCTACACTCCATGCTCTTGGAAAGATTTGAAAACCCCATAAAGGAAAGGAAAGGGGTCCTCTGTGTCCCCCACTCTAACACAGCTATACCCCGATTAAGAAAGAATTTTTTCTCAGCTGAGCCATCAAAGTGCTAAAAAGGAAATAAATCTGAATTCTTCATGGAACCGCAGAGGGCGAATTCTGCCTGGACTGCTGAAGAAGCTACAGAGAAATGCACAGGCAGAGAGACACTCCAGAACCTAAAAAGAAACCGGCATCCATTGTCAGGCGCTGTTGAGCCGCCCCGTGTGACAGAGCAGACCTGCCCACGGGGCTCTCCTGGGTGTGTTCTTGGCAGCTGCAGACCGCCAGGCCTTTCCCCTGCAGAGTCATGAGCTGGCCTTGAATGCCAGCATTTTGGTTTGTACCACCAGGGATCCTTGAAATACGCACCCCATAAAAACTCATTGTCATTGGTTCCAACTCACAGTGACCCTAGAGAACAGAGCAGAACTGACCCTCAGGGTTTCCCAGGCCACGGTCTTTATGGAAGCAGATTACCAGGTCTTTTTCCCACCACACGACGGGTGGGACAAACCACTGACTTTCCCAGTCAGCAGACAGGGATTAACCACTGCACCACCAGGGCTCCTGTGGCAATTAGCACAGTGGTTCCCAATCCAGGCTACACAGCAGGATTCCGCAGGAGCTGGAGGCTGGGATTCTCCAGGCGTGTGCAGCCAGGCAGGGCCATGGTTACAGGTTTGCTCAGGTTCTGGGGCACAGCCAGGATGGAGGCACTGATGACAGGGATCGCCAGGGTGACGCTGCCAGTGCCCTCCTAACACCAACTGTGGTGGCACTTTCTCAGTAACAACCCACAACCACGATAGTAGTAAAGGGCTGGTGCTCATCCAGGAGCTCTGGGACATAGCAGTCCAGCACCTGCTAACCAAAAGGTGGACAGTGTGGTCCCACCGGCCACATGGCAGGAGAAACACATGGCAGTCTGCTTCACGATTACTCATGCCCATCCCATCAATTCCGACGCAGGGCTGGTCTACCGACCCTGTAACACAGTGCAGAACTGCCCCAGAGGGTTTCCCAGGAGCACCTGGTGGATTTGAATGGCCATAGTCTCAGTTAGTAGCAGTAGCACTTAACCACTAAGCCACCAAGCTTTCCAAAACCTTGGACAGCCTATAGGCAGTTCACCTCTGTCCTATAGGGTCGTTAGGAGTCAGAACCAACCTGACAGCCCCCACCAACAATGCAAAAGGTTGGGGTCCCTGGTTCAACCAAGTAGCCGGCTGGTGCAATGGTTAAGAAATTGACTGCCAACCAAGACACTGGCAGTTCTAACCCACCAGCTGCTCTGAGGGAGGAAGACGTGATATTGCCTTCCTTAGGCACCGACAGGGCGGTCCTGCTCTGTCCTGTGAGGTCACTGTGTGTCAGAATCCAGTGACAGCACACAGTCGTGACCATGGCGGGGTCCTCTGCCCGCCCCCACCCAGGCCCACCCTCTGAGAGTGTTTCATCCGCTTTGCCTCTGGGGCACACTCTGAAGAGGAAACTGAGGTTCAAGGCGGGTCGATGACTGCCCTGAGGTTGCACAGTGCGTAAGGAGTACAGTCTATGCATCCCCATGCTAAGGACTCCGGCCACTCCCATGCCCGATTACCTTGGAAGCTGTTACGATGATGAGGGGCAGGATGGCCTTGCAGGCAGGGCCTGCCCGTCGGGGAGAGGTGCCAGGTGGGCTTCTGGTACACCAGAGTATCCCTTGGTTCAGCAGAGCTTGTGCCTTGCAAGTTGAGCAGAAGCTGCCTTATACCCACACAAGGGTCAGGCCATCCAGGGTGTGCTGACCACCGGGCAGCGCAGGAGGATGGGAGGGCCAGGGCATGGTGGGCTGAGGCCCATGGAGTGGGTCCGTCCGGCCTCCAAGTATGGGGGTATCGGAGGATGGCTGCTCCGAGACCCCCGGCCAGCCCCAGGAGGAGGGGCAAGAGGCAGCACAGACTCATTCTATGAAGCCCTGAGGCCAGGCCCAGGGAGGGACCGGGGGCGGGGCCCAGCATCCCTTGTCCCAGATTGACTGCAGCTGAGAGAGGAGCATCTGGCCAGAAAGAAAACCTGAGAAAGAGCACGGAGGGGGGCCAGGGTGACAGCTTAGATAAGGAGGTCATGAGGGCGTGACATTTGAGCAGGGGTCTGGTGACCTTTGAGCTGGGACAAAAGGAGAGACAGCCAGCTGCCGGATATTTGCCGGGGAAGGGGAAGGGCTATCGACAGCATCAGATGGGCTCCAGGACCATGAAGTCCCCAGCACGGAGGGGGGGGGGAGGAAGGAGGGGGAGGAGGAGGATGGGATTTTGTTCCAGGGCAGTGAGGAGCCGCAGGGGGCTTTATGCCAGAGAATAACATGATCTGAGCTACTACGTTAAAAAGATCGGGTGGGTGACTGCAGGCAAGCAAACTGGACTGGAGCCCCCCCAGCTCAAGCCCATCAGAGAAACCCAGATCAGTATAAGCAAGGCAGTGGACACAAACAGCCACACCTGATAGTAGCTGGTGGGGCACACACACAAATGTAGTATCCAATACACAGATGCCAAAGTTTTCCTTCTCCAGTTACTTCTCAGCTGCAAAAAACACAGAACTGTGTCAAGAAGAGAATAAAACCCTCCCATAGTCCTACCACGATTAGCATCCAGTCTATTTCCTGTCTCACTTTTTTATATACACATATAGATTGCTTTAAAACATTTTCTTTGAATTTTTTCCAAAAGTGTTGTTTTATAATTTAAAAAAAAAAAAAAAAAAAAAAAGCTATTTTATCTAATTTCTCCAAAAGTGCCCATCACTGGGCCCAAGAAGCCAGCAGGAGACACCCTGGACCCTTTTCAGCTGTTTCTCATCCAGCAGACTCAGCTGTCTGGTCAGTGGGTAGGAGGGAGGGGGGGTTGCCCCATCACTGGTCACCAGGCAGTTGTGTACCCCAGTGTATACGCCAAGGCTGAGACTAGAGCAGCCAGGGGACCTGGGCTGATAAGCAGAGCTTGGCACTTATCGGCCCCAGCAGGCAGCCCAGGAGGTATCTGGGGGGCCAGGTGCCTGTCCCATGCCATGACTTGTGCTGACGCACTGGGCAGCTACTCTTGTTATTCTCAGTGTATCTCCATGGTCCCCAACCCACTGCCCAGGAGTCATGGTTCAGTGTTTACATCTCTGAGGGGACAAACATGAAGTGTGACTCAACAGCCAGGGTGAGGGACATGGAGAGGACACGCCCAGGCTGGCCCCAGAACGGCAGCAAGGAAGGCACAGGGGGCTGGGGTTAGGCAGGGCCCAGGCCTCAGGGCAGACTGCTAGAAGGCCAAGGACTTCACAGGAATGGGTGGTTTTCTGACATCCGCTCCATGGTTCACTCATCTCTTCTGCTGGCCACAGGACAGGGTGGCCAGGTGGGGGCACTGGCTGTGCACACGGCCTCCCTAAATACCTGACCTAGCTCATCTCATTTCATACGCATGACCATAGTCCTGGGAGCTGAGGCCAGGGTCACCAACCTGTTTACAGTAACAGAACATGACTCAGAGATACCAAGCCCACTGCCTGGGGACAGGCAGTGACAAGAAAGCCTCTAAGTCAGAGGTGGCTGAGTTGTGGGCCCTTTCCATGCCACCACT
Organism: Heterohyrax brucei; assembly: GCA_028571685.1. Taxonomy (NCBI): domain Eukaryota; kingdom Metazoa; phylum Chordata; class Mammalia; order Hyracoidea; family Procaviidae; genus Heterohyrax; species Heterohyrax brucei. Next base: position 85,766,479 of record CM053156.1, on the reverse strand, counting down.
TTGGCCCGCAGCTGCAGTGGCCCAGGCTCAGGTCTGCCCGCCCGCAGGGGCACAGGAGGTGCAGGGCTGAGCTGAGCGAGCTCTGGCCAGGCATCAGGCCCCCAGCTCCCCGGGCCGTGGGGCCAGAGGCCACCAACACAGCTTTGGAGTCAGACAGACCTGGGTCAACTACTTCCCACCATAACGCCTCCTGCTCTGAGCCTCCGTTTCAAACCTTTCTATAACGATGTGCGGCAGGGCCTGTACACTGGAAGACATCACAACAGTACAACTTTTGCCTCCCAGCGGTACCCCACCCAGCACCCCACCCTGGGCCCAAGAGCACATGAGGCCTTAAGTCTGCACATCGAGCTGTCCAACCCCGGTTTCTTATTTACCAAACCCCAAATTCAGCAGTGAGACAGAAGTTGATTGGTCCTTCCATGCAGCCTCTAGGGAGCCAGGTGACCTTAGGCAAGTCAGGAGAGCCCTGTGAGCATTGACTTTCCCATCTGTAAAATGGGTGCAATGATAATGGCCCCTGGGCAGTGAAGATAATGAAGCTGAGCCAGAACTCATTATTAAGCCCATGTGAGTCAGGAGTTTATTATTCTGGGCTCAAAGTGTGGTCACTGGAAAGGCCTGGGCAGAAACTGCTAGTTGTCTTTATAAGAGCTATTCCTTCTTCCCTGTTGACAGAATGCTTTCTGTGTCCCAGGTAGCAATGCTCTTAGTTAAAACTGCTTCTCTACCCTGCCTCAAAGTCAACTATGTCAGTGTGACTATGTCCTGGCCAGTGCGATGGGAAATGAACCTTGACTGCAACTTCTAGGAAGCCTCCTTGAGAACTCAGCTTGAGACATTCCTTTAGCCTTCCCTTTTGCTACCTGAAATTTGGACCCAGTGGCTGGAGCTCCTGCAGCCATTCTGGTCCATGAAGTGGTCTTAGAGCAAAAGCTAAGTACTGAAACAGTGCCGTGGGAAGACAGAAGGAGTCTGAGTTCCTGAGACTGTTGGAGCTCTCACCCAAGCCCCAGACCGCCTACTTCAAACTTCTTTTACATGAGAAAAAAAGAAACTGAACTAGTTAAGAACCGCTGCCATTTTGAGTTCCTGTTTGGGGCCACTGATTGCAATGCCAGACTCCTGTTTGCCAGAGACGGGGAGACAAGATTGAATAAATGTAAGCAAAAGAAAAAGTAAGCTCTCGTAGCAGGAAAGCTCAGGCGCCAGCTTCAGGCGTAGCTGAATCAAGGGGCTCAGAGGTCTTCTCTCTGCCCCCTCCCCTCTGCTCTCCTTTGCGTGGGCTTCATTCTCAGGCCACCCCTCCATAAGCAGAGCCCACCTCCCCGCAGCTCCAGGCTCCCGCATCTTGGCTTTCCCAGCAGGAAGACAGCTTTCCCAGGTCTGACTCTCCTTAACCCAAATTGGGTCACGTGTCCACCCGAGCCAATCCCCGAATCACAGAACCCATCGCAGGATCCAACTGGTACTGTGACTATGTATATACTCACATCTGTGTATACATATGTGGTCACGTGTCTGTGTGCACATCATGTGTGAATGTATGCAGTCACATGTGCCTCATGTGCACACGTCTGTAAGCGGTGATGTGTCTCTGTGTATCTTCACATCGTACATCTGTGTGTGTACTCTGTGTGTACATATTCGGTCGCGTGTACATGCAGTCGCATGTCTCTGTGTACACATGTCAATGCATCTCTACATCATCTTTGCCCGCGTGCGTGAGGGTATGTGTTTCTACTTGTATCTCCGCATGTGTGTCTGTATGCACATGTGTGGGTCTCTGGGTCTGTGCTTGTGTAGGGGAGTGTATGTTTATACATCTCTGAGTTAATAAACCTGTGTATATAAGCGCAGATGTGTGGGCATGCCTGTGTGTCCCGTGAGTTTCCTAATGTGTGTTGATGAGTGTCTCTGTGTGTATATATATAAGCACAGATGTGTTATGTATCTCTTTGGGGAGTGTATGTATTAGTGAGTGTCCGTGTGTGTCTATGTGTATCTGTGTATTAATGAAGGGTACCTTGGTGGTGCCGTGGTTAAGCACTCAGCTGCCAGCCCAAAGGTCAGTGGTTAGAACCCACCAACTGCTCTGCGGGAGAAAAGATCGGGTGGTCCGTTTCCATAAAGATGACAGCCCCTACAGCGCCATTCTACTGCTGCAAGTCCAAACTGACTCAAGGGCACTGGGTTTAGTTTTTTGGTGTTAACGTCTGCCTGTATGTGTACAAGCACAGACATTTGTGTGCGGGTGCATGTGTGTGTGTCCCTCTGGCTGTGGGAAGACCCAGGCAGACGGGAAGGAGCTCTGTGGCAGCCCAACCCAGCCCCCAGGTCCCCGTCCTACACCCACACTCATGGCTGCCTGCTGGGTGCCAGGCCTGTAGCAGCTGCTAGGGACACAGTGGAGAAAAGACAGAAAGTCCCTGCCCTGAGGGGACGAACATGACCCCATCAGAGCTGAGGCACGGGAGGTAGGGGATAGGGACAGGGCTCTTCTCCCCGTGTGTGCTAAGCGGGGACAGTTAAGGCGCGAGCTACAATTGTTGGGTAATTGAGATCTCCATGACTAGCACAGCACCTGCCAGACGGGCCACCACAGCTGTTGGCAGGGCCGTCACTGTGGCCTCTTCTAAGCGGTGCCTGGCCTCGCTCTGCACGCAGACCCAGCCAGCAGCCCGCCCTGTCATCGCCTGCTCTTGGGAAATCTCTCCTGGGCTCCCCCGCAGCGCAGAGCCGTCAGCCCTGGACTCGGTGGTTGTGTTCAGGACCGAGGCCTTCCCACAGGCTGGCCCGACAGATAGTGACAGGAAACGCAATGACCTGAGTGGCCTGCCCGATAACCGGGGGCCCACAGGCCCCTCCCAGCCCCGCCGTTATCAGCGGCAGCAAACATCTCCTCTGGAGTCGGGCACCCCACCGCCTCCCTGACCCCTCACCAGTATCTGCGCTCAGCCCAGGAAGAGCCTGAAAAGGACAGTCACCGTTGGGGGTTCCCCTGACATGGCTGGCGATCCTGCCCCTCTCGTGGGCCCCCCGTGGGCCTGGACCAGAGAGGGGACACTTGCCAATCTCAAAGTGATGCACGATGTTCAGGGAGGCCCCTGGGAACCTTCTCCTGCAGGGAGGACAGCCCCAGGTCAGGGTGCCCCCAGGGGTGGGCAGCCACCACAGAGACCACTCTGTCCCTGCAGTCCCACCTCCTGTCTAAGGCCTTGGAGGTCTGTCCTGAGGGGGCTGGGCCCATCTAATGAGGGATGAACCAGCAGACCAGGAACCCAGCTGGCCCTCCAGGTGGGCAGGGTCACGTCTGTCCCGGCAAAGCGAGATGCCCAACGGATGGACACACCTCAAGAAGCAACGGAGCCTGGCAGGTAGCAAACACTCCGCCCCAGTGACACCTCCTCAACGGTAGTGCCCTGGTCAAGCCTGCAATACCGACCACAGGTCCAGGCCTGAGGGCGCCCTGGGAGGCGGGGTGCCAGCTTCTCCCTGACTCCAATCGGGGGTTCTGCCATTCTGAGGGCCCCTCGGAGCTGCAGGCGGCACTGCTCAGTGACCAGCTGTGGTGAACAGCTCCGGCTCCCCAGCCAGGAGGCGAGACAAGAGGGGACACCAGAGCGGAGGGGATCGACACCCCTCACGGCAGCATGGGGCCCAAGGCTCCACCTCAAAAGAAAAACTACAGACCCACTTTTTCTTTACAGAAACAAGTTTTATTTCTATCAGAATGTTCTAATAAAAATATTATTATATTAGCTACCTTCACTTTCTGGGACTCTGAACGGGGCGCCAGAAAAGCACATGGCGCGAGCTAGCTCCCTGAGGCCACCTGCAAGCTTGAGGTAGGTCTGAAGGAACACTCCCAGCTCCCCAGCCTCAGCCCTGCCCCTCACCTCACCGTCCCTCCTCTGCTCCAAGCCGGGGGGAGGCCTCCTCCGCCTCCCACAGCCCCCCAGGCCCACGGTGGCCTTAGAACTTCTGGCCTGCCTGCTGGACTGCACCCCAAGGTGGCCCTCCACCTGGCCCAGCAGGCGGCAGAAAGGGAGAGGGCGGGGTTGCACCAGTCCAGCAAGCAGCCCATCCTGCTGTGGGGTCACGGCCTGGCCTGGCCCACCAGCCAGTGCTCGGGGAGGGCCCGCTGCCTCCTGCCCTTCCACGCGGCAGGTACTGGCAGCTGGGGGAGAAGCAGCACAGCGATGGCCCTCCAAGACAGCCACCGCCCCTGAGTAATGGACACCACGCTCACGCAGGCGTGGGGGTCGCCACACAGCTGAGCCCCAATGTCAGGGACAGGCAGAGACTTCTCAGCGATGCCCACCCTCCAGGGGCTCCAGCTCTCTGGAAAGCAGACACTGTGTCACACAGAAATCCAGTCACTGTCTCCTGGGCAGGGCCAGCAACCAAAGCAAATCCCTTGAAGTCTGAAATAGTTTTTGGATCCTTGGTGGTGGGAGTCTCCATTCAAAAATAGGCTGAAAACCTGAAATCGCTGAATAGCAAAATAATTACGGTAAGAAAAAGAGCTGCAGTGCTTTGACTGCAAGGGTCATCCAGGCAGCCCCCCAAGAGCTGGCAGCCTGTGGGCTTCTGGGTGATTCGGGGGCTCAAGGAGGTCTCCCCGAAAAATCATGTAGAAAATGAGGAGTCATGTGTCCTTGCACACCTCTGGCTGCAGATCAGGGCTTGTGTGGGTGACGACACTGTCACCAGCTTCTCTTTTAGGTTTCCCTCAAGTTAAGGCACCTCTAGGCTCGGGTGTGGGGTGGGTCTGGCAGCCTCAGTGGGAGACGTGGGGGGATTCTGTGGGGGCTGGAGTGCAGCAGGATGGGTGAAGCACAGGAAGGAGGCTGCCGTGCGCAAGGAACTGTGGGCTGTGTCTTTAAATAGCTTCAGTCATTTTTTTTTTTTCTTAAGTCCTCTCTGGAGACCTCCCGGGTCCTGGGGCTGGAGAAAACCTCTCGGGCCTGCCGGCAAGGTGGGGCTCCCCAGAGTCCCTGGGGGCACAGAGGCCAGGCACACCTGGATGTCAGGCCACGTGCCTGCCCTGACCCTCGGGACGTGCTGGCTCCTCTGACGACCTCACTGCATCCTGTCAGGCTGCAGCTGTGTTGGCTGGTACTGCACAAAGGTGGTGCCCACAGGGGCCGTGGCCGAGAGGGTCTGGGGCACGGCGGCCGGGTAGCCATATCCCACGAAGCTGGTGGCAGCCGCGGGTGAGGCCGCGTAAGGATACTGGTCGTAGGTGGCCGGCGGGTACTGGGCATAGGCGGGGCTAGCCGGCATGTACTCGATGTAGGGCGAGGACAGCGAGGGCACAGGGGTGGCTGGGACCACCACGCTGGGCTGCAGGACAGCTGGTGAGTAGATGTAGTGCGGTGTCAGCCTGCAGGGCAAACAGAGGGGTCAGTCTGGGGTCACGGGGAAGGTGGGCAAGGTGGGTGAACACAGCTCTGGGGCACCGCAGGTCAGTCTGCAGAGCTGGGTGACGCGGCACCCCCTGCCTCCCAGGTCCCTCTTTCCTATTCTGTAAAGAAGCATCAGCAACAATGAGGCTCCTAGAACGCGCAAGCCCTGGAGGCACCACGGTTAAGAGCTTGGCTGCTAACTAAAAGGTCAGCAGTTCAAGTCCACCAAATCCATCCTACGGGGCAGACCTACTCTGTCCTCTCAGGTCATTGAGAGTCAGAATCAACTTGACAGCAACAGGTGTCATTCTGAACTCACAGTCATGCTCCTGCCTCAGGGCCTTTGCACTGGCTGTTGTCCTATCTGGAGCACGCCTTCTCAGCTCTCACAGCTCCTTCCTGCCTTCCTTCAATTCTACTCAAATGCCTGCTTTTCAAAGGACTACATGTCCATCCCAACCCTATGTCCCCCACTCTATCCATCCCGTGACAGACCCACCACATGACTTGGCAGTGCGGAGAAAAATGGAAGTGCAAGACCTCTTTAAGAACGACTGATGCCCAGCTACCAGCACCCATTGCTCTGATGGGGAGCACCACAGAAGGTCCCTGACATGGTAGGAGAAAAACATAGAAGAAAATTCAAATTCACAAAAAAAGACTAGACTTACTGGTTGGAAGAGGCTGGAAGACACCCATTTAACTCAGACCGCAGCCACTCCCGAAGTTCACCCTCAGCCACAGGTTATATAAGGCAAGGAAACTCAGTAACACAGAGGAGAACGGGCTTCTGACTTCAATCAAGAGACCACAAAGGCAGCACCTGCCCAGGAAGGGGACGTCAAAGAGGACAGGTGGAGGCGGGGAACTGAGGTGCGCAAAGGGAGCATGTCGAGAGACTACACGGATTGCACACAACATCACGGAACAACGTGTGTGCAAACTGCTGAATGAGAAGCTAACTCGCTCTGTAAACTTTCACCTGAAGCAGAATAAAACTAACAAAAATAATTCAGAGTTCTCCTCCTTGCTCAAGAGACTGAAATCGCTGGGGGCATAGTGATTAAGAGCTGTGACGGCTGATGAGCAAAAAGGTCACCAGCTGCTCCTCGGGAACCCTGCGAGCTGGTTCTACTCTGTCCTGCAGGGTCGCTATGAGTCGGAATCGACTCGATGGCAACTGATTTGGTTTTTTGGTTTGGCCACAAAACCACAAAAACTGGATGGTGCCCAGCTACCATTTCTAATCATCTGATCCAAGTCTACAGAAGAATCCTGGTCAAAAGGAAGAAAATGCAGAACACAAACCAAATCGAACTCACTGCCGTCATGTTGCTTCTGACTCATAGTGACTTTATGGGTCAGAGCAGAACCGCCCCACCGAAGCAGCCAGCCACAGCTTTCTCCTGCAGAGCAGCCGGTGAGTTGAAACCAAATTCTGGGCTAGCAGCTCACCCCTGGAACCACTGTGGTACCAGGGCTCCCGCAGTGCAGAACAGAGCTGCAAATTCTCAAGGAATCCAGGTTTTCTGGATGGATGAACCCCTGAAACTATGGCCCTGAGATAATCTTTTTACTTTCAAAAAACAAGAAAATCCTCTGAAGTTTTCTTAAAACCAAATAATTGGGAACTGAGGACCATGGTTTCAGAGGACATCTAAGTCAACTGGCATAACAAAGTTTATGAAGATGTTCTGCCTCCCACTTTGGTGAGAAACAGCTGGGTCTTGAAAGCTAGCAAGCAGTCATCCAGGTAGCATGAACTGTTGCCAACCCCCTCAGAGCTGAGGAAAATGAAGGACACCAAAGACCTAAGGAAGATATGAGAGCAAGGGACAGTTAGGGCCATAGAATCCAGAGACGACATCAGCATGAGACCAGAAGAGCTAGATGGTGCCCAGGCACCACCACCGAGAGCCCTGACGGGGAGCGCAACTGACTCCCTGGCACATGAGGTCTGACAAGTCCACACACCTAATTGTCCTAAGTGCTACATACCTCACTGGGAATGTCACCACAGCCACCTCTGAAGCCCTCCCCTTGGGAAGCTATGCACTGACGCCAGTGCCTGGTCCACCTTTCAGAGCAATTCGGGAACTCTTTCTGGAATGGCCATCAAAGCTGTCATCATATTATCTTGATGTCCTGAATGTCATCAAGATGTCTTCCTTTCAATATTTCCTTTCTCTTTGGGTAAAGAAAAAAGTCAATGGGGCCAGATCAGGTGAGTAGGAACGGTGTTCCAATACAGTTACTTACTGGCAAATAACTGTCTCACAGGCAACTAGACAATTCAATCTGCAAACTTCCCACTGTGCTACAGTGCACAATGGCCATTCCAGAAAGAGTCCCAAAATTGCTCTGAAAGGTGGACTAGGCACTGGTGTCATTGCATAGCTTCCCAAGGGGAGGACTTCAAAAGTGACTGTAGTGATATTTGCCAATGAGATATAAGTTAGCAAATTTAACTGCACAGGGGGAGGAAAATGGGGTGCAAAACTCAAACTATTAAAAAGCCCAGATGTGATGTTCTAATAGACTGGATGGTCCCCAAAGAACATGGCCCCCAGTCCCCAGAACTGAATCCATTCCTGAAGCCAACTCTTCAGACAAAGACTGGAGTGGACTGTAAGACCTCAAATGACTGTAAGACCTCAAGAGGCTGCTTCTTGGCATGAGCAGACACACGAGGCTAATCAAACAGCTTGCCCAGAGGCACGGTGAGAGGGCAGATGGGAACAGGAGCTGGCTGAACGGACTCTGCAAACACAGCATAGAAAGAAGAAGGTTGTCACAGGGTGGACAGAGTATCTGGAGTTACGCAGCAGTGTGTGTTTCTAAGTTTTTGTATGACAAACTGACTTGGATTGTAAACTTTCACTTAAAGCACAATAATTCACTAAATTAAAAAAATAAGTAAATGAATAGTTTAGCTGAATTCATTAAAAAGTCTGCCTTAGGCATCACGTTCTTTTAAGAAGCACCTTTGTGGGATACGAAAGTCGCAAACACCAAAGGCCAGAGACAGGGGTCACGGAGGCAGTGAGTTTCTGCTAATGAGGTGGGACACCCCAGAAAAGGAGGGTGGGGTGTTCTCACCACCCGAAGTGTGACCCCCGTCACTGGGCTACATGTGTAGAAACTTGGATAGGTGTACATTTTTGTCATATGTATTCTCAACAACAACAAAATAGGTTTCATTGTTGAGAATTTCATGGCGGCAACAGCCGAGCCTCCATCCAGGCAGGGTCCTTGTGAGCACGGCCTGTATGTCTGCAGAGGCCACCCCCTGGGGAGCTGGTCTCCTCCCACCCCTGCTTACCCTCTCAACCGGTGTCCCCAGGTCACAGCCCACCCCACTCGCTTCGTCCACCACGTCTGTGCTCTCTCTCCCCAACGAAGCCACCAGCGCCGCCCAGGACTTTTCCTTCTCTCACCTTTGGCACAGATGCGAGCCCCCAGGGGAGCCTGGTTTTTGAATGAACAAGTGAGTGAGAGTGGTGGGTGAGACTGGTAGAGACAAAGGAGACAGCGGCAGTCACAGCTCCAAGCAGCTGCTCCTGGGTGCTCACCAGGCCTGCCCGTGCTGGGCGGTCACCCCGCTGCCCCTCACAACTTCCTCGTGAAGTTGGTCTCTATATATCATTACCCATTTCACAAATGGGAAAACTGAACTCAGAGGGGCCAGGGGATAGACGCAAGATTCTGCAGACAGTGAAGCAAAGGATTTGAGATTTTGCAGGTGCAGACCCCCCGATGGCCCAAGAGCTCCTCCCTGCAGGTGACCACGGAAGGTGGCGCCGAGGCTGCAGCTCACTGCTGGCCCCTGAGGGGTGGCTCACATCCAGTGCTCACTCTGCCTCCTGAGTAGGGATCAACCCTCTGCTCTGCCGCAGCCGGGACGTGGAGGCCCAGGGAGCCATCCTGGGCTGCAGGTCGCACTGCGGGCTCCGGGTGAATCATGTGCCTGCTCTCCGGACCAGCTGCTGGGAAGCCCTGCCCGTCAGCGAGTACAGGGCCTCTGCTGCGGCCCCGCAGGACTGAGAGCCACTGCCCGCGGTGGGCCACCGTGCCAGACAGAGTGACCGGGACTGGGCAAGCAGGGAAGCGGCGGCTGCCGTCAGGGTCAGCACCTTCCCCTCCTCCTCCCCGCGTCCCTGTGAGTTAGTCGAGGCCACCCTCAGAGTGACATGCCCACAACTATAACACACAACCCCAAATCCACTGCATCCCACTCCAAAGAGACTGCTTGGGAAGGCCAAGTAAGACACTACCCTCCTGGGTTCACAGGCTTGGCAGGCACAGAAAATGAGGGCGGCTTTTTAAAAAGCCATTTGGCATTCAACGGGCCCCTGAGAAGGGTGTTCCGTCTCCACAGGAGGGCCACTTCTCAGCACCTACACGCACCCGGCACCGGCCCAAAGGCAGATGACCCTGCTATTCTCAGCAGCACCCGGGAACAGTAAGAAATCAGAGACACCCTGAGTGTATGCCCACAGGGGACAGACCTGTGTCCAGCACCCTCCCAGATGGTAGCCCACACACACAACAAGAAGAAGGACCACGTTCCACCTGCGACTCCCACCACACAGAACAGGGACACTGTTTACACAAACCAGCAGTATTTATGCTAAACGGCGATACTGTTCAACAAAAATAAACAAATAGGCTAAAAACGGACGAAGCTGAAGGGGCCGCTTCATGAGCGCTTCAGCAGCTTCACACAGTGCCACTTCACAGACCTAGCAGCGGGCTGCAAGAAGACCACCGGAGGGCCCTGTGCAGATCTGAACATCTTCACAGGGAGAGTGAAGTCACACGCACAACTAAAAATATGAGACACACAACCCGCAATGGACAAAAGGTAGAAACAACCCAAACGTCCAATAGCACGTCAACACAGCATGCTGCTGGCCATCTGGTGGAATAGTATGCAGCCATGAAAAAGGAACAGTGGTCCAATTCACACCAACACAGGGATGAACCTGCTCGGTGAAAGAAGCTGGCAGACATGGGATCACACGTGATTCCATTTACTAGACAGCCCCGAACAGAGCAATTCCCAGACAGAAAACAGATCTGTGATGCCCAATGGGCCTGGGGGGGTCAGGGAGTGACTGCTAACGAGCATAGGGTTTTCATGGAAAGCACTGAGAAGTTCTGGAACTAGACAGTGGTGACAGCTGCACCCCACTACGGACGCCACTAAATGTCTGTGATTATACACTTACAGTTACGGTGGTCAGTTGTACACTGCATGCATTCATTTTCCCACAGGAGTCCCTGGACGGTGCCACCAGTGAACACACTGAGCTGCTAGCTGAAAGGCTGGAGGTTTGTGCCCACCCAGGAACACTTGGAAGAAAGGCCTGGTGATCTGTTTGTAAAACACCAGCCGCCGGAAACCCTGTGAGCACAGATCCACTGACACACCTGGGGTTTCTGCGAGCGGAAGCAACTAGAAGGCAACCGGTGAGCTGGTCACGCCACCACAACGTGCACACACCACACACACACCCAGAGCCAGTGGCCAGTAGCTCGGCTGCCACCCAGAACCAGGTCGGCAGTTCAGATCCACCTTGGAAACCCTAGGGGCAGTTCTATCCTACCCTACAGGCTCATCAGGACTCGGAATTCACTAGACAGCAACAGGTTTGGTGTTTGGTTTACGTACACAGGAAACTAACCCCAAGCCTGCACCCGCCGCTACAGTGAGGGGAGAGTCGTGATTGGCCAGCCTGGCCTGCAAGCAGGACTGGGCAACCAAGCAGGCACGCAGGTCAAGGCCCAGCAGCCTGAGTCCCCCGCAGTTGTACCCTGGCCAGGCTTGGTGGAGAAGACCACAGGGGTGGCCAGCAGTGCGGGCCATGCTTGTCTCCAGGCCTGGGGATCCCCAGTTTCCCCAACCGCTGCTTACCTTCCTGGTGGCAGCCCCCAGCAGTTGCTACAGCAACACATCTAAGCTGGTGACAGGCAGTGCCTGGCCTACACCCCACCAAGGCAACTTTTCAGTATTTGTCACAAGTCCTAGGCAGCATCTTCTAGGACCCCTGCTCCCAGGTGGGGGCAGAGCTGCCCCTTTATGCCCCTTCACACCCATGGGCCACATCTCAAGGGACCCCTGCTGCTCCCAGGGCCTGGGTTTGAATCCTGCCTGGCCGCAGGCTGTGTGACCCTCCCATCTGACCTATCACAGTGGGCCCTGCACTGCTCTGGACGGATAACAGTGGACAGCCAACCCAGCCCTGCCCTCACAGGGCTTACATTCCTGGAAGGAGAGAGGCACAAAATCACATCTACCAATAAAGCAGAGGGGGACCCCAGGAAGGCAGCTGGCAGAGATGGGGTGGGTGGGGAATGGTGGGGCAGTCTTAGTGGAAGCCTTTTGGTGGGGTGGAGGGTGAGGGTGGAGGTGGGGGGTGGGCAGGGGGGTTGGGGGCAGGGGTGGGGGTGCTGCACTGAGACCTAAAGCAGGAACAGCATTCCCAGCACAAGGCTCAGCAAGGGAAGTTCGGAGGCTGCAGGGAGCACCCATGTCTGAAGAACAGGATGAGACCTCAAGTCACATCTCTCTGCAAAACGCCATCAGGCCCTCCTCAGACCCAACCCCTGAATCCTCCCATGGCCCCTCCTCCCTCAGACCAGACCCCTGAACCCTCCCACAGCCCCTCCAACCTCAGACCAGACCCCCGAACCCTCACAGGCCATTAAGCTTCGTGACACTGCGGCCTTCCACCCTGTGCTCTGCTCCCACCCATACTCTGAGGACATTGCCACGTGAGGTCATACCCTCTGAGAAGACCTCAGCTTGTCCTCTGCTCCAGCTGGCTCCCGGCCTTCAGGACTCTCACACTGAGACTGGCCCCCCAGGATCTCTGAGCACTGTCCCCAGGACTGCGAGCTAGGAGGGGGCTCCGCCCTGGAAGGGCAGGCTGTGCTCAAGGCAGAACCCACCTGGGCCAAGGGTGACACTCAGCGCTGTTTGGTGCCGTGCCCAACATGTGGCCCTGCCATCACCTGCACCCCTCCACGTGAACCCCCACTGGGCACTCAGAACCTCACAAACATTCCTTAGAGTTTGAGGCCATGGATGCTCTGAGCCCAAAATGTCTCCAAACACGGGCAGTGGGTCCCCGTTTCCGATATCCCCAATGTAGTTGCTAAAAATGAGGACCCCACAGCCTGGAAAGGCAGAGGGGGCCCAGGATCAGCATTTCACAGGCCCCCAGGAATTCAGACACCCTCCAGGTTTAAGATCTGCTGTCCAGGCCCCAGATCCACACAGCAGTGGGAGTGTCTGGGGACAAGGAATTAAACAGTCTGAGTTTCTGCCACCCCTGCCTCGAGGGCCCCATCTGGCCAGGTGCCTGCAGGCTTTGCCAGGTTCCTACCTGGGGCCGGACACCATCAGGAACCTGAGCTCTACTGCCTGTGGGGACTCCATGTAGGGAGGGAGCTTTAGTGGGAGCAGAAGGGAGGCTACCGTTGTCCTGGCTCTCAGGGGCACTCTGTCCCAATTCACCCGCTGGCCTCTAGGCACTGCCACCCTAGTAGGCTGCATGTGCAAAGCCCACTACAACTTTCTAAAGCCATGAGACTAGTGTTGCTGTTACCCCATTTTCCATAGAGAGAAACTGAGGCTCCAAGAGGCCCGAATGGCCTGCTCTCGTTACACAGCAAGGAAGCGGCTAAGTCGGATCTGTCACCCATTCCAGGAGGCCCACGCTCAGGACAGCTGCCCACAGTGACAGGGTGCTGGTCCCAGCCTCCAGACCTGGCAGCTCCAGCATCTCTGTCCCCACCCATGCATCCCCGAGTCCTCATAGACCAGAACCATCCACCAGCTGCAGGGTTGGGTCAGGATGAGAAGAGAAACTGGGAGCACCTCAGGACTCTGCGGCCCTGTGCCACCCAAGGAAAGAATGAGACTGCCGCCAAGGCAGATGCTGGTGAGTCGGACAGGCAGGGACCGGGGACCCCAGAGCTCCAGGCCCCACAGGGCATCCTGTCTGTGGGAGGCCGGCAGGTGTGCAGGGCCAGGCTCACACTCATACAACCTTGCTCCACAACAGCCGTGGCACTCCAGGAACGCAGGTGGGCGAGGCAGGGACAGGAAGACAGGGACAGAGAGACACAGGGAAAGAAGCCAGATATGGAGACAGGCCGACAGAGACAGAGAAAAAGGGACAGGGACACCGCTGCCCACAGCACTGCCACACAGCAGGGGGTGGCTCTGAGAATATTCTACAGGGCTCCTGGTCCTCATGCTCCCCATGGAGCTCCCAGACCAGTTCCGCTCACACCCAAGCCCGGCATGGGGAGGAAGTGGCACCAGCTTTGCAAGAGACTGCCTGGGTTTCACCAGCTGAGGGGCTCTGGGCAGTCTCTCTCCCTCTTTCTCTGAGGACTGCCTTTCTGCCCTTAGGCAAGCTTACTGTATTCAGGTGAAAGTTTACACAGCAAGTCAGGTTAACAATTTTATATAACTTGTTCTGTGACACAATGCATCAACATTCTATTATCATTACAGAGCTTCTTAAGCCTCAGTTTGCTCATCTGTAAAATGAGACTCATGAAGTCTACCTCAAACAGGCTTGTGTGTGGGACCCTCCACTGCCCCAGGAGCAGTTCTCAATCATACGTCGTCACCCCAGGGGGTATATGGCTGCATCTAGGGATGTTTTTGGTGGTCACAATGGTGGGATGCCACTGGCACCTAGCAGGTAGAGGCCAGGGATGCCACTCAACATCCCACAATGCACAGGGCACTCCCTGCCACTGAGATTACCCAGCATGGTGCAGAGGCTAAGAAACCCAACTGCAAGGTGCTATAAACTCTAAGCCTATGAACACCCCAGCAGCAAGGGGCCCTGGAATGGAGATCAGTTAGGGACCCAGTGACATAGGGCCACACAGAGGGGAACTTTGGCAAATAGCAGGCCACCAGAACCAAGCCAAAAACGTCCTGAGCTGGTCCTCAGGCCTCTAGGAAGGGCAGTCACCCAGGCCCCGGCCACATGTACCTAAAAAGGTTCTCCAGTCCCAGCATGCACCTGCCTGGATCCCGGCCACACAGGGAGTCCCACGGCGACACTCTGTCTGCCCGCTTCATCTCTATCTCTGGGTTTCTCTCCTTCTTCTCAGCGCCATCTTTTCAGGCCATACCTCCTAGTAGTCTCCCCCAGGTCCCCCTGGCCCTACCCCCAGCAGCTGAAGGGGTCCTCTGAAAACCAGACCATGTTGTTCCCTAGACAGCACCCCAGAATCAAACCCACAGTGTCTCCACCCCATGGCGCCTGCCCTGCCACCTAAAGCAGTTTCAACATCCCTCTCCGCACCCCACTGGCCCCCCTGTTGACATGGTCCCCATCTGTCCCCAGATTCCAGGTGCCACCATGGGGCCTTTACACCAGCTGGTCCCTCTGCTTCTGGCTTCTCTCCACAGATCAAAGCTCCATCCAGGCCCTCCCTGACCAAGGCTGCACAAGGCCCAGCCCCTCACCCCCCATCAGCTTTATTCCTTCTCACGAGCAAACCTGAAGCTGACCCCACCTTACAGCACCCAACAGAACCCCCACTGGGTCATGGTGCCAGCAGTGAGTGGCACAGCCTGGGACAGTCTAAGGCCAGGAGGCCAGCGGGATCTGGTTCCCACAGCTCAGTCCACAGGTTCCCAGGGGACTGACCCTGGGGCAACCACCAGGGAGGCCCCAGCAGGCTCAGCCTCAGTTCTAAGCCTGGCTTGGTCCCCTGCTGGACACATGACACCTCTGACCTTCAGGATGGAGACTTAACACTCTACGTGCCACAAGGAACTTGGTAACGAAAGAGGCCCCTCATTGGAACTGAGGAAGGCCAAGGGTGGCCACATCCATCCACAATGGGCAGAAGGTCCCTGTCTGCCAGGACTGTCCACCCAGAGCCCAGGAACCCTTCTGGAAAACGTGAATTAGCCACCCAAACAGTCCAAGATTGGGAAGGGTCAGAAAACTGATGGTCACGTAATCATAAAGAGTAACAATGATTCCAGGAAACATCTCCTAACCTGGTTTCAACTGGAAGACATTATGTTGAGTGAAAGTAGTCAGCAACAAAGGGACAAATACTGTATGAGACCTCTACAATAAGACCTCAAAAACAGACTTGTGTATAGAAGAAAAGACTCTTTGACAGCTGCAAGGGAGGGGAGGGAGGGATGGGGGAGGGTTTAGTTTAGATAATTACTAGAAATCTAGTTGGGAGAAAGCAGTGATAGCACACATTAGAAACAAGAACATCATTAAGTGGACTTCAGCATAACTTGAGTACTCCTTCCATCCTGACTCAATACTGCAAGGATAGAGTAGCTGGGGCGGAGGGTGGGGGACCGTGCTCTTAGGCGAATTCCAGGCCAATTGGCACAACTAGCGTTTTGCTAAAAGAGCTGTCTGCACCCCACATTGGTGAGTGGCGTCTGGGGTCTTAGAAGCTGCCAAGCTGCCATCCGAGGACACAGCAAATGGTCCCAACTCAGCAGGAACGGATGCTCACTGAGGACCAAAATGATATGCGGTAAAGACAACCGAGAAGACAGAGAGACCCACAAGAGAGGGTGCCTACATCGACTTGGGACCGGAAGAACCAGATGGTGCCCGGCCACCACCAGCGATAGCCACGATGGAGCTCACAGAGAGGAGTCTCACTGGCAACACAAGAATAAAAAGGGGTGCATCATGAGATCTCCACTAAAAGACCTCAACTGATGATCCAGCGGTTTGGGGGTTCCTCTGAGAGCATGGCCCCCAGCCCTGATGCTGCCCTTTCCCATAAATTGTAACAAAGGTCCACTCTTTGGACAGGAATGGATTGGACTTGGCAATGCAGAGCGGCCATATATTGGAAGCACTTTGGGGTTCTATACATCTACAGGATGTCATCTTGCTGACCTCTGGCTGGAGGAAGGGGAGTGGGTGGAGAGGAGGGGAAAGGGGACTGCTGGCAGGATGAGACATGTATGGAGCAGAGAGGAATAGTGTGCTGTCACCAGACAGGGAGAGCAGTGGGAGCTGCATATAGGTGTGCATGTAAATTTATACGGGAATGTACATTTTCACTCAGTTATGTTAAATAAAAAAAAAAAAAACTGATGGTCAGCTGGCCTAGCACCCCCACTATGGCTTGGTCCCGCCGGGCCAGCAGCCACCTAGATCCCTAACTGAACCGGTAACCATCCAGTCAACTCTGACTCATAGTGACCCACTAGGGCAGACAACTGCCACACAGTTTCCAAGGAGCACCTGGTAGATCAGAACTGCCAACCTCCTGGTTAGCAGTCACAGCACTTAACCACTATGCCACCAGGGTTTCCCCTGGCTGCCCAGGGCATGCTGAAATCAACTCCCCAGAGCTCTTGCACCTTCTGCCCCATTTCTACACCCGGCCACCACCCAGTGAATGAGAAGGCTCTCTGCTCAGGTCACTGCCCAAGCTCCTGCACCCCTTCCTCAGGAGGCTCAGCTTCTCCAGAACATTCTGACAACATCCTCCTTACCATCCACGCTGCCTTACTGTCTTCGGAAAACCTGCTCTTCCTATCAGGATTCTGGGACGCTCGCGCCAGATGTCATCCAATTCAACAGAAGAACCGATGCCACTTCAAATGTGTGGAATGGAGCGTGCGTGTGCACGCAGGCACTGGTCGGGCAGTCACCTGGGGCAGGCAGTCACGTGGGGCAGGCAGGCAGGCAGACCCAGTGGGCTTGGGGGTGTGACGGGTGGACACCACCACCTGCTGCCAGAGACCAGGTACAACCATGCAGGGTGCGGGCATCCGGCTGCGGGGGTGCCGATGAGCGGTGGCTCAGGGAGTCCTCTGTTCTCCTGGACACCAGGGCGGGAGCACAGACCCAGATCACAAAGGGCTGCTGTGAAGGCTGAGCCCAAGTGAGTCACTCCCTGGGTTTAAAACCATCACAGCTCAGGGGAGGGTACCCCCAGAGACCAGGCCCAGAGCAGGGGCGGGGGAGGTACCCTCCTTGCTCTCAGCAGCAGTTAACAGTCACCATGGCACAGGTGTTCATCACGCGGGCCCTACTGAAGGCGGACGGGTGAGGTCCCTGCCCTGACGCCAGCACACCCAGGGTTAGCAGCACACCGCCAGAAGCGCACCCAACGAGAGGGACCCATGAGGCCCAGAGGTGAGGGCCCCAGGCCTGGATCTTGGCTCTGCCTGTCGTAGCCACATGACCTTGTATGGGCCCTCTCAACCTTCAGTGTCCCCAACAATATGTGGGGGAGGAGCAATGCCACCAACAGCACCCCATGGCTGCTTCCTGAGGCTAAGAGTCATGCTCCTTCGACGGCAGAGGGCTGGGGCTCCAGGCAGGAGTCTGAGAACCCCAAGCCCCAGGCAGCATGGGCGGTGTGAACGCCAGCCAGCCGTGGCAGGGGGCCCCCGAGACAGCAGCCAGCCAGCAGGCTCACTCAAAGCAAAACTCGTAGCAAGAGTACCACGTGGCAGGCTGGGAGGGCCACTTCCTGAGGACAACAACGCCTCTGAAAACGAAAATAAAACAGGCAAATGAGCCCCTTCACTTTTGCTGGTCTCCGGGGGCCCTGACCCCGTTGTGATGGGACTGGCGGGGCAGCCACCTACCCAGAGGCCTTGGGAGAGTGGGCAGCTGCAGGGAAACAGTGAATTCTGGCTTTGTCCTTGCCCCTGGGGCCACAGGGGGTAGGGGCTCCAGGAACACGCAGGGTGTCAGTGTGTGACATGAGCACTGGACCCCAAGATGAGCGAAAAGGCTCCGTGCTGCCGGAAGGATGCCGAGCTGAGACTCAGCAGCTCAGTTCTCAGCTGTCCAAACCCAGCCTCCTCATCCTCCCCCCAGACCAGGCCAACGACTCATCCCCATCAGTCACGGTCAGCCCACCTTCCACTGGCTCGGACCCAAAGTGCCAGAACCCTGTCAGATTCTTCTTCTCCTGCACCTTCCTTCAAGCACCCAGATCCAGAGCCCAGCTGCACCCCACAAGGACCGAAGCCCCCCACTGCCTACTGCGCAGACTCCCAGTAGGCCACCTAACCGCAGTGCAGGCCACCCAGTGGACACAGATGGCTTGAAGGATAGCAGCAGGCCCCGTCCTCAGCCTCCCCTGGGGGACTGGGGACCCTGCTGACCCCTCCACCCATCTCCTGTCCTCTCCATGGCCCTCTGCAACACTCCAGGCCCACCAGCTTCCCCACAGACTCACCATTGTCCCTAACACAGGACAGCAAGATCCCCGGCTCCCCAACTTCACCCTGCTCCATTCTCCTCCCACCACCAGCTGAGGGGTTCCCTGCTTCCTCTGCCATTGGCCTCTGCCCCCCAGTGGCACCCCTGCCCCAGTCAAAACAAGTCCTGGACCTCCCAGAGGCCTCGGCCTCTCACCCAGCCCCCACACCTAGCTCTGCCCTGACTTCCTGTCCTGCCCCGCCCGTGCCAGCCTCCGCCACGCACCTGCTGGGCCCCCAGGTGTCTAACAAGTGGCTGCTTCCTGTGCGCCCTCAGAGGGGCCTTCCCCACGTCCGCTGCCCCCCACCACTCCCAAACCCTGCCGGCTTTATGCTCTTCCACGCTTATCGTCAAACAATCCCTGACTCCCAAGAAGTTGCAAAACTCGTACAGGGAGGTCCTTGGGCACCTGCCACCCACCTGCCACCCATCAGTGGCCCTGGTGACATCTTACATGACTATCACACACAATCCAAACCAAGGCCCGACGAGGCCCTGTTGAGATTGCGTCACTCCTGCTGAGCTAACTTCCTTGTGTGTCTCAGTGTGTAACCCTCTCATCACAACAGATTCCCGGGACCTCTACCACACTCGGGGTGCAGAACTGCCCCACCTCAGGAAGGATTCCCCCCAACTACACCCCTTCCCGCCCCCGTGGGCACAGGCAGTTTCAGTGGCCTGGCTTCCAAGGGAGACATGCATGTCCCCCAAGGCAGCACTGCACCCCTTGCCTGAGGGCATTTTGAGGTGACAGGGAGAGGAGCAGGGAGCACATGGAAGGAGCAGAGCTGGGGCGAGCCTAAAGCGACCCCTCACGGAACTGTTCACTCCCCAGGTTTACTGACGCCCTGCTGTGGGCCGGGCCCCAGGCCCGCGACCCCTGGGCTTCTCCTTGACCGTCTGGTAGCCTCAGTGTGTTCACCCCAGCGGCAAGCCAGGGGCTACAACAACCGGCTGGCACAGCAGCTGTGAGGACCAGGCAGGACGGCACAGCGCTGCCGTCGGCTGGGTGTCGGGCCGCTGGGAGTCGGAACCACCTCAACGGCACCTGACAACAGCACAAAGTGTTCTGGGCGAAATGGACCTTGTACACAAGTGACAAACAGTTGGTTCACCCCGAAGACTTCACAGCCATAAATACGCACGCCCCCGACACTGGAGCACCGAAACAAAGCAGACACGGACAGAACTGAAGGGAGGAAGGAGTTTAGAACCATAGCTGCAGACTTCAACACCCGCTTTCAGTACTGGACAGAGCAGACAGACAGACGGTCAGCGAGGAAACAGGACCTGAAAGACACCCTCGACCAACTCGATTCACTAGACGTACACACAACACTCCACTGGACAGTGGCGCAAGGTACATCCTCCTACAGCACACAGCGCTCATTTCTTGGGACAGACCACACACTAGGTCACATACAACAAGGCTCGATGAATTTAAAAAGATGGAACTCACACCGAGTGTTTTCTCCGATCACAACGGAGTAGAGTTTGAAATCAGTAACAGAGAAAAACTGGAAAACACACTAGCACATGGAAATTAAACAACACACTAAAAAACAACCAACGGGCCCAAGAAAAGTCCACGCGCCCCAGGCCTGGGGCCCAGCCCACAGCAGGGGTTCAGTCCACTTTGTTGAGCGAACAGTTCCAATAAGAGCCTCTTTAGGCTCGCCCCAGCTACGCGTGCGCCCCACTCAGGTTCCCAGCACCTTCAAAATCCCCCAGGCCAGCAGTGCAGTGCCATTTGGGAGCCACAACGGCCCAGGTGACCAATGGCCTTGCAGTGGACCCGTGGACCTTCACACAGAAGGGAATCCAACCCCTGAAACTGCACAGGTGGGGTGGGCACGTGCCTCTGCTTGAGGAGGGGGTTCACCAGGGTCCCAGCTCAGATCAGCTCTGGCCTCTGGTGGGGGAGAGGGGAGCCTCAATTCTGGCTCTTACCCTCCTGGCCTGCGTGCTCAGGTACTACTCCATAGCTCAGGGCAGGCAGACAGTCAACAGGCCTCATCCTGGGACACCATGAGGACTGTCTCTGACCAACTCTGCATCCTCTTGGGGAGCCCCAGTGATGGGCACGGTGACAGGTGCTCACTCAGTCCCCAGGACAGCTCTGCAACATGGCCCCATCACAACCTACAGTCAGTCTGAGGCCCAGAGAGAAGGGGCTGAGCCTGGCCTTGAACCCCTGCCAGCCTCTGGAGCTCCAGCCCCAGCACACAGCAACCCTCACTCGTGGGGCAGCCCCTTCTTCCCTCAGAGCCAGGGACCACATCCTACGTCTCCACACCAGTGTGGAGTGAGTTTACAGCATACAGGCACCGAGCCTATGGCAAGGCCCCCTTAAGAACGAGGGGTAGGGGGCAGTGTGCCCAGAGCACCAGCTGGCCTGTCAAAAATAGCCCAGGAGAAGCTCCCAGTGCCACCAGGCCCTGGACAAGCCTCAGATCCGACATGCCAGTGCCCAGGCGGGGCAGACACCCTGGACCCCGGATGTTCCTTTCAGGCCCCACTGAAGCTGGGCCTGGACCTGGACCTCTCCAAACCACCGCCCTTCTGATTTCTCCCAAAGTGGCCAGTCAGGACTGAGGAGCTAGCACAGTGACTGGTCACGTCCAGGTCCCAGGCTGTACCCCCACCCACAGTCCTGTTACACAAAAATGCAGCCCCTAGCAACCCCACTCCAAGAAAACACGGGCAGAGGGGCACCCCAGGAAACAGCATCAAGTCTTGAAGTCTCTTACAACCTTTCCACACAGGCAGACGATCACAGCAGCCACATGGGCATTCAGTAGCAGCTTTACCCTGATGCAGGGCCCTGGGATCTTTAGGGCTGCTGAAGGCACACCCCTGGAGCCAGAAGGCCTGGGACAAGCTTAACCAGGCAGGAGAGGGGTTAACTGGTCACAGTCTCTAAGCTGCCAGGCTTCTGACCCCCACTCTGCCTGAGCCAGTGCAGCCTGGGCCTTGTCACCAGCCTGTACCCAACAGCACTGAACGATGCTGCTGGCCGCTGAGTCAGGCTACCCTCCAGGCCTGATTGTTCGCAGACAAAAGGGACGCTGAGCCTCAACTCTTTGGCCAGGCAAGTGGGCACGGGGAGCTGACAGCTGACCCGGACAGCCTGGCCTTGTCTACCTCTTAGTGGCAACACACCCAGGGGACCCTGCTGCCACCCTAGGGGTCTCCAGAGGCAACACAACTCTGACAAGCGTCAGTCCACTGCTCCTTGGAAATGAAGAGCTGGACAGCCCCTCTGGCCCCTTGTCCTTGTTGAGTTTCCCACCTCTTGGCAACCAACAAGCAGATTGTAGTTTTGCCAATGTCACAGGTGTTAAAACAGTCAGCCAGAGGATCGAGTTACTAAACAGTGTCCCCTGAAGCCAGCAGCAAATGGCCGTGGTGAAATCTGGGACCTGTCACTGGCCAGCTTCGTGGGTGGCAGTGCTCAGGGGTGCCAGGATCACGATGGGGACAAGAACCAGGACAACCTATCCACAGAGAACAATCCCTGAGACGATGGGCTCCGAGTCTGCCCACCAGGTTGGAATCCCATCTGGGACACTTAGTATCTGGGCCACTGGGACAGGCTGTTTAGCATCTCTGTCTCCGTTTCACCCTCCATAGTTCGACTATCCATAGCCAGATGCCATCAGGGTGACTCCAACTCAGAGTGACCCGACAGATGTCAGAGCAGAAGGTGCTCCAAGGGGTTTTTGACGGCCAGTTCTATGACAGATTCCCAAGCGCTCCCGCCACAGCACTTCTCGGGGGACTGGAGCCCCTAAACGTACAGTCAGCAGCTGAGTGCATTAACTGTCCACACCACCCAGGGGTCCCCTCCCCCATCTGTGAAGTGACAGTGACACCAGCCTCAGCCTTGGAGAGCTGCTGCAAGGCTGGACAGAGAGAAGCAGGAGACGCCGGAGGCCCAGGCCCACGCGCCCAGTACAGGCCTATGTGGTTATTATTCCAGCTTCCAGCTCAGGAAACTGATGGCCCCGAAGGAGGACGGCACCGTGCAACATGGACCCGGCCAAGCAGGGGCACAGCCAGGATGTGAATCTAGATCTGTGGCCCCAAAGGACGTCACCTGAGTCCCAGCCGGGAGGGAACACAAGTGCCCGGGACTAGGGGAGGGAAGACACGTCATGTTTTCAGCCATTTCAGAGTTGCCTGTGCTGGAGACACCCCAGATCTGGGAGCTGCTATCCCCCACTCTGAGCAGAAACTACAGACAGCTGTGGGGAGAAGCAGCTCCCTCAGGTGGCCTGAGCCCCAGAGAGGAAGACCCAAGTGAAGGCGTGTCCCCAGCGCCTTCCAAGATGGCCCCAGATCTTCTGAAATAGAGCCTAGGGTGAGAAGAATCGCAGAGCCCGCCCCCCACTCCCCGCCCGCTCCCGTGGCGCTATGCTCCCTCCCAGGGAGGCCCAGAAGCCGGACAGGTGACTGAGCCAGCAGCCACCTCTGCTGGCCCAGAGGCCCAGGTCACATCCCTGCCCACCGCAGCCAGCTCTTCCTGCTGGGGCACCCGCAGGCACCCAGCACCCATGGGAACCCTAGGAGAGGCACTTGCTGCAGCACACTCAGTCAAGGGGGCAATTTCTCACTTGTCTGAGGTGGGCTAGGCAACTTTTCAGCTATCTGACTGATCCCCAAACCCAAGAACCTGGATCCCCCTGGTTTTTCCTCCCCAACCCCTGGCCCCTGGCCCCAAACCGCTGAACCAGGTCCTCAGGCTGCCCACCGCACCCTAACCCCCCCACAGATACACACCCTACTGAGGCCCGGGATCTAGAGGCCTGGCTTGGGACCCTCTGAAAGCAGAGGAAAGGCTCAACGTCTGAAACGAGCTATCTGCGTCACAAGTGTCCCACTCTCCCCGCAAAAGAAACTGACTCCTGACCCCACCAATACTCCCTCGCGCTGGTGCCAACAGCTGACAGCACTCACGGGACGGGGAAATCAGCCGCAGGCAGGGCCCTTCGTGCCCCTGAAGGGTGTGCAGCCTGCCCCAAGCAGCTGCAGGAAGAAAAAGACTAGTGGGGCAGGGGGGAGGTGTGGGAGCAGAAAGAGTGGCTCCTGGCGGACAAAAGGCCCCCAGGCCAGGCAGGGGCCCTGGTCACATCTGACCTTCCCCGCTTCACCAACATCAGACCCCACTTGACAGGGACCAGCCGCCCCTAGACACTGGGTACCAAAACAGGTCAGAGAGGTACCCAGGAAGTAACCCAGCCACCAGCTCCTAGGGGTGCTGGCCAACACTCCCAACAGCTGTCTCCTCCCACAACTCAGAGATGCTGTCTGAACACGTGTTCCCGCAGAGTCCACTCTGACCCAGAGTACCCTGTGGGTGTCAGTAGAACAGTGTCCACAGGGTTTCCACAGCCGTCATTTTTCAGAAGTAGACCACCACCCTTTCTTCTGCACGGGCAGTAGGCAGATTCAAACTAACAATCTTTCAGTTACGAGCTAAGGATAAACTTTTACACCACCTAGAGATCAGTTATCATTCCCATTTTACAGATGAAAAAACTGAAACAAAGAACAGTGCTGTTACTGCTCCCATTTTACAGAAGAGGAAACTGAGACAAAAAAACAGTGCTGTTACTGTCCCCATTTTACAGATAAGGAAACTGAGACAGACAATGGTGCTATTACTACCCCATTTTGTAGACGAGGCAACGGAGACACAGAACAGTGCTGTTTATACCCCAATTTTACAGACGAGGAAACTAAGGCACAGAACAGTGCTATTACCACCCCTATTTTATAGATGAGGAAACTGAGGCAGAGAATGGCACTCTTACCACTCCCATTTTACAGGTGTCAAATCTGAGTCACAGCCTGGCTGTCTGAGTCTCCTGAGGTCACATGACCAGAATGGACTGGAACTGAACTCAGAGGGCTCAGAGCTATTCTCCACCTCCCACCATGCGGCCCCTCTGCAAGGATGCAGAAATGACACTGGCCTTCTCCCAGTGCCCCTAGATGTCCTCCCTCAACCCCAGGACACAACCATGCGCCTGAAAGGCTGGGAAAAGGAGACTTCCTAAACACAGAAAGGTGGCTGCAAACTGCACTCCCAAAGACTTGAGGTTGGGAGCAGTCATACAAGAAGAATCCAGGGCCCACCCAACCACTCACCCGTAGGTCCGCTGGATCAAGGCAGGGTGGAGCTGCTGTACACCCACGGAGAAGCCTGAAACAGAGGGGTCAGGGGTGAGGCTCACAAGAGTAGCCCAAAGGCCACACACCTGCCCATTTAAAAAGGTAATCAGCGTCTTCTCTCCTCCAGCCCCTGCTCTGTGTGAACCCCAAAAGAGTCCAGCACAACAAGCCGACTTCCTCCCTGGAAACCTTGCACGACAGCCCCCATCCTGTTCCAGGAAGGCGCTATGGCTCAGCACAGCTCTGAAGCCAAGGACGACACCCTGTGATGCGCTGGCGATCCAGACAGCAGACTGCACCACAGACAGAAGAACCTCTTCCACCCACAGACACGGCACTGAACCCTCCTCATACAGATCCCAGGAAAGAAAATGCTCTCACCTGGCTGCAGGCTCCGAGGCTTGGCACCCAAGTAAGCCAGGTTCACGTTTGCCTTGCGGCCGTCAATGATAGGGTTAGGGTCTTTGCAAGCCCTCTCGGCAGCTCCCCTGTCTGCCATGGTCACCTGGAAAGAACAGAGACAGTCTCACCGGCTTCCCTTGTGCGGGCGTTGGGCTGGGGGGAAGGGGTGGTAAGCAGCCAGGAGCCAGTGGCTCTGCCCGGCACCGACATCCCCTTTCCTCCCACTGAGGGTGTATCACCTAGTCCCCTCTGGCTCCAGTCCACAGCTCTCCCACAAAGTTGCCCCCAATTCCAGTTTCTCTCTGTTCAAGCGCTTGAAGTCAAGTGCAGCACTAATTCCCAAGGGGACACAAAGATGAACTCCCAAAGTAGGCAGGGGACCCCAGCCAGGCCTGTCCCCTAATGTGGCCAGACACTTCCGCATGGGAGGGGCTTGGGGGCACCGTGGGCTGAAGGGAAGTAGAAGCGGCATCTTCAAGTCGTTCTCACTCAAGGTGATGTTTATTTGGGGCGGTCGAGGAGTTGCTGGAGGAGTGGGGGAGGGGGCTATAGGGCCCCAAAGCACTCCTGGGTGGAGCCCTTGCCCCTCGCTCACTTGTGGCCCCAGCAAACGTCGAGAGAGACCGTCTGCGCCCCGCCACAAACCTCTCCACAAAGTAAAGAGTCTCAACTGAGCACGACTGGGTCTCCTTGTGGGAGGAGGGGTGCGGAGCCGGGGTTCGGGGACGTGGGTGGAGGCGGGCCCGGCCCCCGGCGGCGCGGCAGGTGCGGACCGGGAGACGCCCGGGAAGCCAGGGCGCTGGGCGAGCGCCCGGAGCTGACTCAGCGCCCGGACGGCGATAAGAAGCGGCCGGTCGGGAGAACTTACGAAGCCATAGCCGCGGGACTTGCCCGTCTGGCGGTCCGTGATGACCACGGCCTCCTCGATGTCCCCGAAGCCCTCAAAGTACTTCCTGAGGGAAGCGTCGGTGGTGTGGTAGGGCAGGCCGCCCACGAAGATCTTGGTGAACGTGGTGTCTTTCTGCGAGCCGTGCATGGCGCCGCGGGCGGCAGGGAGCCGCGGCAAGCCCGAGCTCGGGGCGCACGCCGCGGGCTGCAGCAGCATGAGGGCGCCCGCCGCCTACGGGCCCGGGCCCCGCGGGGCTACGCGCATGGGGGGCGGCGGGCAGCGAGCGGACAGCGACGGCGCCGTCGGCCGCCGGCCGTCTACCCACTGGCTCCCGCCGTGCGCGCCGCGCCGCTCAGCGCCGCTCCGCCGCTCTGCGCTCCGACCGGCGCCACCGGGACTCCGCGCCCCGCGCCCGCCCCTCGGACTTTCTACCGACCCCGCCCCGGGGTGGCTCCGCCCCAGCTCCGCCCCCAGACAGGCTCCGCCCCCAGCTCCCGACCGCTGGGGCCGCTGGGAAGCGTAGTCCGGGCCCCGCCCAGACACGCCCCCGCGGCGTCTCCCGTGCGGAGGGGGGCGAGGGCGAAGGGGAGCGGGGGCTCGGGGGCGTTCGTCCTCCGCGTCCCCCTGGCCCTCTCCGTCCCTCTGCCAACTTCTCCCCTACTTCTCTTTCTTCCCCTCACCTCTTCTTCCTTTCTTCCTTCTTCCGTCTTTTCCTGAGCATCTAATACGGGCTGCGCGATACGAGGCGTTCAGCCAGAATGGCAGTCGGCTACATTAAATGTAAACGGTTGTCAGCACTCTGGAAAAAAAGAAAAAAAACTAATTTGCCATCAAGTCGATTCCAACTCATGTTTACTCCAGGACTAGGTCACTTGGGTAACATAAATGGTTTGTCACAGACTAGTAACGTAAAGGTTGGCAATTCCAACCCATTCTGGTCCTTGGGAAGAAAGGACTGACAATTGACTTCGTATGGAAGAGTCCTGCACTGTCATTCACACATGCTGTCACCATGAGTCGGAATCAACTGTGGTAATGGTTTGGGTTTTTTTAGGCTTTCTTTTTTTTATAATCCCAGGGCACTGGGTAGGGCTACTTAGAATGCAGCCCTGTGCCGCACTAATTAAAAGGTGAAATGATTTCTATTTTATAGCTGCGTACACCTCCTGCAACAAATATTTATCAGGCCCTAGGCCCTGCTTTGCACCAACGCACTGCACTGGGAAAATCTGCTGCAATTCAACGTGTTGAAAAGTTAAGAGGTCACCTTGAAGACTAAGGTGCACCTGACCCAAGCCATGGTGTTTTCAATCGCACCGTATGGATGTAAACGCTGAACGATGAATAAGGAAGACAGAAGAAGAATTGATGCCTTTGATTTGTGGTGCTGGAGAAAAACACTGAACGTATCGTGGGCTGCCAAAAGAACCAACAGATCTGTTTTCGAAGAAGTACAACGGAGTATTCTTTAGAAGCAAGGATGGCTAGAATATATCTTACATACTCTGGGTATGTTGTCAAGAGGGATCAGTCCCTAAAGAAGGACATCATGCTTGGTAAAGAAGAGGGTCAGCAAAAAAAAAAAAAAAAAAAGACCCTCAGCAAGAGGGACTGGCACAATGACTGTGACAATGGTCTCAAGTATACCAACGATCATGGGCACGGCGCAGGACCGGGCAGTGTTTCGTTCTGTTGTGCAAGGGTCTTTGTGAGTCAGGGCTGACTCCAGGGTACCTAACAACAACAGCTATGTGACGGGAGCCTTGGTGGCACACAGGGGTTGAGGGCTTGGCTTCTCATCAAAAAGGTCAGTGGTTAGAATCTGCCAGCTGCTCCTGGAAACCCTATAGGGCAGCTCCACTCTGTCCTTTAGGGTCACTGTGAGTTTGGTTTCTTATGGGACTATCAGGTGCAGGAGCTACAGGGATGCCCCACTGAGTGTCTGTTAGTGAGACACATGATTCAGGAAGTCTTCAGTCCAGGAGAAGACAAATGAAAACAGTGTGACAGAACAAGGCAGTTCAGCAGCTGGGGCGGTCCCAGCAGTCTCTCCCAGGAGACTCCATGTGCGGAGGACGTGGTTCTGGGCTGTTCAAAAGGCCCTCCACACCAAGTCCCCTGGCACTGTCAGGATCTCCGTCTGTGTGGCGGACCCTTGGGGGAAAAGCATGCTCCCTCTTTGTCCTTGCCCCATCTACACAAACAGGCTCATCCTGTCAGCTAGGACCAGCTACACAATTCATGGGGCCCAGATAATGCAAATTAGGGCCCTGTTAGGAGTTATTAATAATTTCAAGGCCATGGCAGCTGAACATTAACAGACTGTGGCCCCGTGACCAAACAGGCCGCACAGCTGTGAAGGCAGCCCCGACACCAGCATGTACCACTGTGGGTCACCACATGTGACTGAGTCTGCTCTCAGGGCCTTAGACCTGTGATGATCTGCAGACACTACTGTTGTGACCCCCTGTGCATCAGGGGACTGCAGCTCTAAGTGGCGGTCACTCCTGGCCCCAAATCCTGCTGCTGAGGGGTGTCAGGGCAAGCTGGAAAAGTGATTTTCTTGTGTTTGCTTGTTAGTTCAACTCATTCTTCAAGTCTTGATCCAGAACCTTCTCTGCTCAAGTTACACATCCTCTGTCTTGATCCCCCTGAGCCCACCAGCAGTCAGCGGCCTCTGATCCCTCCCTCCCGCCAACCCCTATGATCCTGGGAATGGAACCCCAGGTCCTCAGCAGACATGCTAGGGACATAGCTTTCCATGAGACCTCATTTCCTCCGGCTTCCCTCATTCCCTCACACACAGGCACCCTGTAGCCTCTGGCCGTTGCACATGCTGCTGCTTTTGTCCCAACAGATTTTCCCTGAAAGCCTAAATGTCACCTTCTGTGTGAAGACAATGACAACCATCCGTAAAACACCCCGCACCGGAGCCCATCACTCTGTCGCCCTTCATCCGGCTTTCTTTCCTCGCGGCACTCAATCACAGCCCTGTGTCCTACACATATCTGCCGGCTTGTTCAAGACCTCTTAGTCGGAATCGACTGCACGGCAGTGGGTTTCTGTTTCTGTTCCGAAGGCCTCTTGCCCTACTGGAAGGAAGGTGGGCGCCCTGTGAGCGCCGACCTTGGATGTTTGCTTATGGTGTAATCCTGCACCTGCCCGACAGATGGCGCGCAGCAGATGTTTGTTGAGTGACTGCACAACGGAACGCAGCCAGCCAATGCCCCTGACCCTCAGCAGCGCCCTCTGAAAATTCCATTAAAGTGTGATTTTGACTCACGCCCCAGAGGCCAGGAAAGACGGCCACTGCGGGGCCAAATGACCTTAGCCACAATGAGTCCTTTGCCGGGCCTCAGTTTCCCCTTCTGTGGCATAGAGAGCCTCACTGAGGCTTTCCCCAGTAGGCGCCTTAGTTTGCTTCCCGACCCCCATCCGCAGAAACTTGCCAGGCCCGACCCGGGGGCGGGGGTGGGGGGCGCCTGCCAAGCACGTGCAGGGCCCACACCAGGTGAACCCCCCAGAGCGCATACGTGAGAGTCGAGGAGTGCAGGGCGTGGGTGCAGACTGGAGGTCTGAGATCCGGGAAGGGTAAGGCGCCCATGTCCTCGCCCATGTTTCTGGCTTCCAAGGTCCCGGCAGGGGATCCCGGAGGAGCGACAGGGTCTTACTGAGCCAGCGCCCAGGCCTGGTCACCCACTCCTACATCCCCCAGAACCACGTAGGTTTCTACGTCACCCGCCTCTCCCCACCCTCTGGCAGCCCCACATCCCCAAGAGCCACTAAGCCCTGCCTGAGAATCAGCCATACACTCACATCTACCTGGGAAGGTCGAGTGGGGTCACTGGCCCACTTCCGGGCCCCGGGGTACAGCAGAGAAGGAAACAGAGGTGCAGGCCTTACCTTGTTGTTGTTAGGTGCCGCGGCATCCATGTCAACTCACAATGACCTTAGGTACCACAGGTCAAAACACTGGCCAGTCCTGGGCCATCATCACAGTTGTCACCACGCTGGATCCCATCGCTGGAGTCACCATGACAGTCCGTCTCACCGAGGGTCTTCTTTTCTGCAGACACCCTGCTTTACCAAGCATGATGCCCTTCTCCAGAGACTGATCCCAGAAGGACAAGAGGCCCTAGTGACTCAGTGGTGACACCCTCGGGGGAAGGTTGGCTGTTCGAACCATTCAGCAGCTCTCAGGAGAAAAGACCTGGTGATCTGCTCCTGGTCAAGATTATAGTTGAGCAGGCCCTCTGGGGCAGCTTGGCTCTCACATAGTGTGGCTGTGAGCCCAGATGGCCTCAAGGGCACCGCAGAACAACAGAAAGACAGTGGAGCCCTGGGTTGCACACACTTACCTGAACTCAGCTGCAGCTGACAAGTTAGAGGTCACCCAGAAGTGCCCTGGAGGAAAGACCTGGTGATGTCCTTCCAAAAATTTAGTCATTAAAAACTTTCTGGGTTACAAAGCAGGGCAGTGTGAATGGGGGGTATTCACAGATTAGATGTTGCTGCCGGGTGCTGTGGAGTCAGCTCTGACACATAACAACCCCCACACAACAGAGCGAAACACTGCCCTGTCCTGCGCCGCATCCACAATCGTTTTCACACTTCAGCCCATGATTGTGCTGCTGTGTCAGTCTGTCTTGTTGAGGGTCTTCCTCTTTTTGGCGGACCCTCCACTCTACCAAGGGTGATGTCCTTCTCCAGGCACTGATCCCTCCAGACAATGTGTCCAAAGTATGTAAGACGCGGTCTCACCATGTTTGCTTCCAAGGAGCACTCTGGTGGGACTTCTTCCAGAATAGATCTGTTGGCTCTTTCGGTGGTCCGTGGGACATTCAGTATTCTTCTCCAACACCACAATTCAAATGCATCAATTCTTCTGTCTTCCTCGTTTGCTGTCCAGCTTTCACAGGCATACGACGCGATTGAAAATACCATGGCTTGGGTCTGGCACACCTCAGTCTTCAAGTGACTCGTTACTGTTCAACACTTTAAAGAGGTCCTTCGCAGCACATTTTCCCAGTGCAATGCATCTTTTGGTTTCCTGACTGCTGCTTCCATGGGCCTTGATTGTGGACCCAAGTAAAGATGAAATCCTTGACAACCTCAATCCCTTCTCCACTTATCACAGTGCTGCCCACTGGTCTAGCTGTGAGGACTTTTGTTTTCTTGATGTTGAGATGCAATCCATACTGAAGGCTGTGGTCTTTGATCTTCATCAGCAAGTGTTTCAAATGCTCTTCACTTTTAGCAAGCAGGGTTGTATCATCTGCATAATGCAGGTTGTTAATGAGTCTTCCTCCAATCCTGATGCCTCATTCTCCTTCATATATCCAGCTTCTCAGCTATGTGCTCAGCATACAGATTGAAAACTATGGCAAACGCACACAAGCCTGGCACACACCTTTCCTGAGTTTAAATGATTCCCTTTTTCTGTCTGCATGACTGCTTCTTGATCCATATACAGATTCCTTAAGAGCACAATTAAGTGTCCTGGAATTCCCATTTTATGCAGTGTTAGCCATAATTTATTATGATCCACATAGTCAAATGCTTTTGCATAGTCAGTGAAACACAGGTAGACATATTTCTAGTGTTCTCTGCTTTCAGCCCAAATCCATCTGACATCAGCAATGATATCCATGGTTCCACATCCTTTTCTGAATTCAGCTTCAATTTCTGGCAGTTTCTTGTCAATATACTGTTGCAGTCGCTTCAGAATTATTTGAGAAAAAGTTGACTTGTGTGTGATATTAATGATGCTGTTCAGTAATTTCCACATTCAGTTGGATCACCTTTCTTGGGGACAGGCATAAATAAGGATCTCTTCCAGTCAGTTGGCCAGGTAGCTATCCTCCAAACGTCTTGGCATAGACGAGTGAGCACTTCCAGTGCTGCATCCATTTGTTGAAATACCTCAGTTGATACTCCACCAATTCCAGGAGCCTTGTTTTTGGCCAGTGCCTTGAATGCAGCTTCGACTTCTTCCTTCAGGACCGTCAGTTCCTGATCAGATGCTGACTCTTCGAACGGCTGAACATTGACCAGTTCTTTCTGGTGTGACGACTCTGTGTGTTCCTTCCATCTTCTTTTGATGCTTCCTGAGTCATTTAATGTTTGCCCTGTAGAATCCTTCAATACTGCAACTCAAAACTTGGAGTTTTTCTTCAGTTGTCCTGAAGTACAACATTGTCAGTGACAGATTAGACAGTAGACAAGAGTTGGGTTCTGTGAAGGGAGTGCCAGAGCACGGTAGCGGGGAGAACAGCACAGCTGGACTACACCAAAAGCTAAGAGGCTTCATAAATACAACCCAGCATTTTAAAGGACAAAGTAGCAGAGACAAGGGGCTGGTGACCATAGTTCCAGGAACATTGAGGTCAATTTGCATAACTAAGGATTTTTTTCTTTTAAGAAAATTTTAGGCATCCTGCTTTGGTGAAGGGTGTCTCGGGTCTTAAACGCTAGCAAGAACAACTAAGTAGATTCAGTAGGTCCTAATGCACCTGGAGCAAAGAATGCTGAAACACGTCAGACACAAGGAAAATATTGAGTCCAGGAGGCAGAAGGGGCCACAGGATGCAGAGACTGTGTCAGCACGAGACCTGGAGAACCAGATGGCGCCCAGCCGTCACCGACGACCCAATGACTGCCCTGACGGGGAGCACAACAAAGAGTTCCCAATGTAATGGGAGAAAAATGGGTGTGCACAACTAGACCTCTATTAAAAGAGATGGCCCGTCACGCTGGAGGGTCCCCTGAGAACATGGTCCCCAGGCTTTGTTAGCCCAGAGCTGAAACCAATACCAAAGCTGGTCCTAGCACCAAGACGGGACTGGACTCCAGGACAAAGCGATGCTGGCGAAGAGCGTGCTTGCCGGCAGGAATACGTACACGAGACTGAGCAGCTCCTGTCCAGCGGTGAGAGGAGACGGTGGAGAGGGACAGGAGTTGCTTGAATAGATACATACAGGACAGGGTGGAAAGGGGGGCTGTGCCACCACAGAGCAGGCAGAACAGCTAGAGTTGCTCAGGAGTGCTGGGACGGGCATCCAGGCCGACTTTTCCCAGTCGGTTGGCCAGGTGGCTGTCTTCCGGATCTCTAGGCATAGACACGTAGATGCTTCCGGTGCTGTGTTTGTCTGTCGACACATCTCAGCTGGTGTTCTGCCGATTCCCAGAGCCTTGTTTTGGGGGCCGCTGCCTTCGGTGCAGCTTGGACTTCTTCTGTCAGCGCCTTTGAATCCTGCTCGTGTGTTACCTCCTGAAGTGGCTGAACGTACGAGCGGGAGTTCTGGGTAGCCCTTCCGTCTCTTCTGGTGCTTCCTACATCATTTGATTTTTGTGCACAAAACCTTTTAGTGCTGCCATTTGAGGCTTTAATGCACATGAAAGCAGCAGTCAGGAAATCAGAGGAGTTAGGGCACTGGGAAAAATCTGCTACACAAGACCTCTTTAAAGGGTCAAAAGGCATAGATGTTTCCTTGAGAACTAAGGTGCGTCTGCCCCAGGCTGTGCTATTGTCGGTGACCTCATGTGCATGCAAAAGCCTGACAGTGAATAAGGAGGAGCATAGAAGAATGCATGTGTTTGAATTGTGAAGAATATTGACTACGCAGACTTCTCTCACCAAAAGCACAGCCCAAATGCTCCTTAGAAGTGCAGATGGCGAAACTTTGTCTCACATACTTGGGACATCTTGCCCGGAGGAACCAGGACATCTTGTCTTGAAAGCAGATGATCAGCAAAAAAGAGGAAGACCCTGTCAATGACGAGGACTCACATGGTGGCTGCAATGACAGGCTCGAGGGTAACAAGGACCGCGAGGGTGGCTCTGGACTGGCAGTGTCTTCTTCTGTTGTGCGTGGGGTTGCTACGACCTGAAACCAACTCAGTGGGCACCTAACATCCACCACCTCCAACAGCTGGGTTTTCCCGGGGAGGAGACTGGTGTCAGAGGTCAGATGGCCTCCCTGAGGTCCCTGAGGCAGTAAGGACAGGCCAGGTCCATCATCTCATTTTATCCCTCATGGCCTTTGTAGCAGAAGAACTTGGTCTCCTGGCTGGGACAAATGGGGACGTCCAGGGTCAGAGGGTTAAGTGAACTGGCCAAGGCCGCAGAGTCAGCCAAAGCCAGGCAAGGCCAGGGTTATAACCCACGGCTGGGGGTGACTCTCCCCACCCCAGCGTCATCTGAGCTGACAAGGGCACCAGGGCAGGACCCCATGATGGAGGAGGGGACACACTCCATGGACCCAGCGGGGGCAGGAGTGCTGGCAGCACCAGCCCAGCTCTTGTGATCCATAAATCTATGCAGGATGGTTAGTCCAACCTCCGTGTCTATCAAGGGAAAACTGAGGACCCAGGACAGGGAAGGCAGAGCAGGCTCCCGAGTTCCTGCTGTCTACAGCCTTGACCCAGGTGCCATAGCAAGCCATCAGGAGGACACAGTCCTCGATGGAGTGGGGCAGGACTGCCGAGACAGGACAGAGAAAGCACAGAGGCTGAGGCCAGAGCCAAGTGGCCAGGGTCTCCAGCCCCACCTCCACTGGCTGTGTGGCCCTGGGGAGGTTCCTGATGACCACTCCTGTGAATTGGGGGTAACTAATGGGGCCTGCCCTCTGGATCAGGGATCCCTGGTGGTGTAGTGGTTAAGCACTGGGCCGCTAACCGAAAGTTCAGCAGTTCAAACCCACCAGCGATTCCACTGGTAGAAAGCTATGGAAGTCTGCTTTGGGAAAGATTACAGCCTAGGAAGCCTCACGGGGCAATTCCACTCTGTCATATAGGATTATTAGCAGTTGGAATTGATTCAACAGCACCCGATGAAAACAGATGTCTCAACTTTTAAAAATGTTCAGCAAAGCCCCAGTAAAACGACACTATGTTACTGTGTAAGCCCCTCCCTGTCACCTTTCTGTGTCATCTCTGGGCCTCATCTTTCACTGGGGACTCCTTCTTCTTCAGCTGCATCTCAAAGGTGCTGTCTGCCTATAACGAAGAGTTCTCTGGGCCTCAGTATCCTTAGCTGTAAAATGGACATAATATCAGCTTCCTCAGAGGGCTTGGTGGGATGAAATGCTGAGCTTGCCTGAAGCAAACCAGGAGCTCAGTAACTGCCAGCTCCTGCAGTTTCATTTTCTGACGCAGTGGCACCCACCACTTTCTAATCTGCACAACGGTCTTTGGCGGAGGAGGCAGGACCACACCCTCCCTCCTTCGCTCACCTTCAATGGCTCACCATCGCCTGTGGGGAAAAAAGTCCCAGCTTCCTTTAAGATGCCCTTCCAGGCCCTTCCTGAGCCAGAGTCTGCCCCTCCCTGAAGTCCTTCACAACCACATTCCCTGCCCCAGCTTGACCAAATCTATGCCTCCCCACAGGGATTCTCAACTTCCTGTGTGTGGCCTGTGCCGGGTAAGGCCTCTGGACCCCTTCTATGAGTAACGTTTTTAAAAACTTAAAAATAAAGCTCCTACTCGACGGCACTTGGCATATTGCAATCCAAGGTTCCACTGATGAATCCTGGTCAAAAAGGGGAACATGTGGAACAGACCTTAAAATGCTTGTGGAAGCCAGATATTCTGGGGCTGTGGAGGCTGGATGAAACCCTGAAACTATTGAACTTGAGATAATCTTTAAGCCTTAAACCCAAATTATCCCCGGAGGTCTTCCTAAAATCAAACCAGAGTTTAGCTTAACTTAGTAAAGAAAGTCTGTCTTGAGTCTGGTGCTCTTTCAATCTGCATGGGAGGAGGTAGACAATGACAGCGTGGAAGGTTAGATGGGAAACGCAGGGGCGGTGAGTTTATGTTAATGGCAGAGAGACAACACGGACCAGGAGGGTGACAGTGGCCGCACATCTGGTGGAATGTGATCGGTGTCGCTGATTTGTACCTCTAGGAACTGTTGAGCTGGTGTGTGTTTGCTATGTATGTTCTCAACAACAACATAAATAGAATTGTAGAATTGCAAAGAAACAATCATATGAAAACATAGTTATTCAGGTATTGAAAACCCTGTGTGTGATACAGGAGGCGTGGGCTTCCTCGCTGATGCTGAAGTCACACCACCCAGTGTGAGGCTTCTCAGGCCGTCACTCAGAAGTACTGAGGAGACATCTGTGACAACTCTCCTGTGGTTTGATATCTATAACTTGTCGTGGCTTTGGAGTCCTAGGTACAGCTGAGCGGGTCGGGGGTTGCTGCCGCTGGTCATGACAGACTCATTTCTGTCAGACTCTGGTGTGTGGAGATGAAGGCCTTTTTTCCCTTCAAGTTTACTTACCACTGAATTCCACTGATGGGCTCTGTGAGGGTCTGAGGGCCCCCAAGTTCTGCTCATGGGCTCTGTGGGGGGTGTCTGAGGGTCCCTGAATTCTACTCATGGGCTCTGGGGGGTCTGAGGGCCCCAGGTAAGAACCCCTTAACATAAGTTCCCTGTGCTGCTGTTAACAAATCACCACAGACTCAGTGGGTTAAACAATAGGGATTCATTCCCTTAAGAGTTCCGGAGTCAGAAGTCCACAGGAGTCTCACTGGACTGGAATTGAGATGTCGGGAGGGCCTTGTTCCTTCGGGGGGCTCCGGGAGAGGATTTGCTCAGTTGCTGTCCAATCAATTCCACCTCATACGAAGGCCGTGTGTGTCCAGCTGGAACCGTGTAGAGCAGGGTTTTCAGTGGCTGAATTTTGTGAAGCAGAGAGCCAGGCCTGTCTCCCAACACACCTCTAACTTCCAACCTTTCCGTCAGCAGCCAACACGTTTACCGTCATCCAGACAAAGACCCACCGTTCTGATGGGTAGAAGAGAGGGGAAGTTAGGGATGCTGCGAGGTGGGCTGACGGGGAGGTGGGGAGGGAGGGAAGTACGGGTGTCCTTCCGGCCCAGGGGAGCTTCCTCTGTTTCCTCCCTCCACCTGTCACCCTGAGGAGGGTGGGGAGCCATTTTTTAGGGGCTGCTTCAAGTTTTAAGAAACAGGTTCTTCTTGTTAGCTTTGGGGAACTGCTGTCACCTCAGAGAGGTAACATTTCTCAATGTATCGATGCCAAATTCACCATAGACTTTCAGCTGGTGTGGGAGCATTGGTGAAGCCTCCCCAAGTTGGAGGGCCAAGGTCACCATGGTCAAACACCCAGGCATTCACCACCAGCCCATGAGACTGTAAGTGGTCTAGTAGCCACGTTACAAGATGAACAGAGAAACAGCAACACTCAGTTTAATTTCATTATCCAAAATATTATCATCTCAACATGTAATTGATATACAAGTAATCATAATTCATGAGATATTTATTACTTTATTGCACCAAGTTTTCAAAATCTATTGTGTATTTTACCCTTTCCTCCCATCTCAGTTCAGAATAGCCACTCTGTAGCCACAGGCAGGCTCTATGAGTCACATGTGGCTGAAACCAGCACAAGTGCGTTGCCACTGAGTTGATTCCAACTCATAGTGACCCTACAGCACGGAGTAGAACTGTACCACAGGAAACAGCAGCCTGTGGGTTCGAACCGCCGACCTTTCGGTTAGTTAGCATCAGGAATGGAGCTTCCTGCTCTTTCCCGAGGAGGCTAGTGTCGAAATGGTGTGTGGTCAAAGGCTCAGGCTCAACCAGAGACCCCTCAGGAGAAAGACCTGCCGATGGGCTTCCATAAAGAGGTCAGCCTAGGAAACGCTGTGGGGTAGCCCTACTCTGTCCTATAGGATTGTGATGAGTTGGGATCGACTTGGCAACAGACAACACCCTTCCCCTGCTCGCTCAGAGCACCCAGGACCCCCCAGCTTCCACAACCCACAAGAAACCGAGGAGGGCTCTTCAGCTTATTTAAACAACCTGATCTCTGAAAATTTATCCCCCTCAGCATTTTCTATCTATAAATGATCTTTCAATTCCGCTCTCTGAATATCTTTAAAACTTGGTAACAGCAGCTGATGGAAGGAGTCGAAGTCTAAATTTCTTTTAATACATTCAAGTCTAAAATTGAACACACAACTTGGCGCCAGTGTCGGCATGAGTGGGGCCACTGGCGCCATCTGCTGGCCTCCCTGAAACACAGCCTCCCCTGTGGGGCCTCCTCCCAGGGACAACCAAGAGCTGAAGGCTGTCCCATCCAGAGGCACACTCGTCCCAGCTCGTGCACTCACCACAGAGTCCCATGGGACAGGGAACTGCCCATGGACACCCTTCCACCTGGCAGTGCTAGCCACGGGGAACATGTGAGGACTTCCCCCGGGCCCCCTACTGAAGGACTTGGCAAGCTCTCAAGCAGAATGTTCGCATATCGAGGGTTGCTTTTAGTATCTCTCACTTTACAGATGAGGACACCGAGGCTCAGCGAGGTTTCACTGACATGCTCAAGGCTGCCAAGTCGTTATGTGACAGAGACAGGCTGTGCTGACAGGCAGGCCAGCTCTGGAGCTCAGGATCCTAGAAGGTTATGTGTGTATTTCCAATGACCTATTATTAACAGTACAGTTTGTTAGTGCAGACTGCCATCCAGAAGGCTGCCGAGCCATGGCGACCCTACGAAACCCTGCCCGATCTCATACCATTCCCACGTTCGGTCATGGAGCAGACCGCTGGGATCCAGCGGGTTTTCACTGGCTGATTTCAGCAGCCCTTTCATTTTGGGGGGAATACAGAGAGGTGTCCATAGCTAGTAATCACGGTAGGTTATTAAACCTGAACAACCCATTCTAAGCCACACAAGAAGAGCCCAAGTCCCAACCTGCGATAGCATTCAAATATATAAAACACACACACGTACATGCGATGGAAACACCAAGCCCTGCGGAATAACTGCCGTTGTTATTATGTGTGATGTATCTGAAGGTGTTCTGAATTCTTCCGTGGCTCCATTTAAAAAAAAAAAGAAAAAAGCCTAGTCACAAACATGACACTCATTTCACAGCCTGCGAATGGGTTCATGATTTAATTTGAAAAACGCTGTGTTAGGTTTTCCTACACGTGAGCTCCCTATGAGACTCTAGACGTGAGGTCATGTTTTTGGTTCATTTCCTGTAAAGCCCTTTCTTTCAAGAGAACACAAATTTGGGCTGAATAAAAAAAGAAAAAATCACTTCCCAGACTACCACATCTGTGGCAGATGGGTTCTGTCACGTAGCCTTAGACACACAGAGTAACTGCACCTTAGGAAGCATTTTAGGGGGCCAGGTGATGCAGTGGTTAAGTGCTCAGCTGCTAATGGAAGGGCTAGAGGTTCAAACCCAGCAGCCTCCCTGGGGGAGAAAGATGTGGCGGTCAGCTTCCATGCAGATCACCGCCTCGGGACCCCTGCAGGCAGCTCTCCTCGGTCCATGGGGCTGCTGGGGGGTCGAAGTGGACTCAGTGCAGCAAGTCAGAGAGTTTTCCGGTCCTGTGGGTTGCATCTGTCCACTGGAGATGATCCGAGGTGGTACATTTTGGCTTCCATGACTTCATGTATCATTTTCGTTGTATTACTTTCTTACGGTTCTTTTCCAACTTTGGGCAAGACATGGCAGCCTTCAGTGTGCTTAATTTTTAAAACAGACATACAGCATCAACTCAGCCACTAACCAAAAGGCCGACAGTTGAAATCCACCAGCTGCTCGTCGGGAACCTCATGGGGTGGAGCTCTGCTCTGCACTATAGGGTCACTATGAGTCAGTGTCTCCCCGGTGGCAGCAGGTAGGGGACCGTACGGCCCCCAACAAATTTCTTTTTGAAAGATAACTAAGTTTTTATAAAATGGATCAAGTTGAAGAGACAAAAAGCAATGGTAAAAGCCACAGCTTAGTGACTGGACTTGGGGTGTGCCAGCCATGTCCAAGGACTTCTTTGGCTGGGAGTCCGTCATTCCCACTGCAGACAGCGATGAGTCTCACCGTCAGGGACTGAGCGCTATATTCTCTCACCTCTTGTCATGGACTCAATTGTGTCTCCCAAAAATGTGTGTAGCCACGTGGCTGGGCCGTGATTCTCAATATTTTGATTGTCCTCCACTTTGTGATTTCCCTGTGCTGTATGTTAGAGGATTAGGGTGGGACTGTAAATCCCTTCATAAGATCACCTCCCTGCTCCACTGTAAAGTAAGTTTCCCTGGAGTATGGCTTGTACCACCCTTTATCCTTCCATCCTACAAGAGGAAAAAAGAAAGGGAAGCAAGCAGAAAATTGGGAACCTCACACCATCAAGAAAGCAGCACCAGGGAAAAAACATGTCCTTCAGACCTGAGGTTCCTGTGCCAAGATGCTCAAGGACTTTCCTCCAGAGCAAACAAGGGGTAAAGTCTTCCTTTGGAGTGGACATCCTGACTTTGGACTTGTAGCGTACCGGACTGTGTAAGACTAAACTTTTCTTTGCTAAAGCCACACGCTCATGGTATCTCTCTTAGAGCAGCTTTAGATGACTAGAACACCTCTCTGCAAAGCGGTTTCACTGAATTCTCCCACGGCCTCTGTCTTAGTCATGTAGTACTGCTGTAACAGAAATACCACAAGTGGACAGCTCTAAAAAGAGCAATTTTATTCTAGCACAGTCCAGTAGGCTAAAAGTCCAAATTCAGGGCATCAGCTCCAAGGGCAATGCCTTCTCTGTTGGCTTTAGAGGAAGGTGCTTGCCATCAGTCTTCCCTGGACCAGGAGTTTCTCAAGC
Source organism: Heterohyrax brucei (assembly GCA_028571685.1). Taxonomy (NCBI): domain Eukaryota; kingdom Metazoa; phylum Chordata; class Mammalia; order Hyracoidea; family Procaviidae; genus Heterohyrax; species Heterohyrax brucei. Next base: position 85,725,703 of record CM053156.1, on the reverse strand, counting down.
ACTAGGACCCTGGGTCCTTTCCAAAGCAGCACTGAGCTTCCAGCACAGCTGCTTGGTGGCATGAGGTCCCCACATCTCTCTGCTAACTTTCCTTTACACCCTAAGAGAATGCTTCAAGGCATAATACCAACTTACGCTGAGTCCCGCCCCACCAACCCAATGGCCACCACTCCTCCCTCACTAACATCACAGAGGCAGGGTTTACATCCTATAGGAACATCACACAACACTGGGAATCATGGCTTAGCCAAATTGCTACACACAGTTTTGGGGGGACACAATTAAATCCATGACAGTTTCCTCTTGTCTCAGGCTCGTGGTGGGTGAAGCAATGCCTAAATGGAGCTGGGAACACAGCCGAGGTCGGGTAGGACTCTGTTTACCCCTTAAGGGAAAGAGGATTTCCCTCGGCAACTTATGAATAAATGGGCACCCACAGGCAGGCCTGCCATGTTTCTGTGCTGCGTCCACCATCCGCCCCTGGAATGTGGTGTCAGGCCAGGCAAGGCGGGACAGAGAAGGCACCCTCCCATGGTCAGCTCTCGAGTCCACAGACGGCGCTCGCCTCGGCAGCATCGTGATATCCAGTTCTCACGCAGGACCTGCATGTCCACTGTTACCAACCAAGTGACCAGGGCCTCAGGGAGGAGAGAAAGCTCGGCAAAGCCAAACAGGACAACGGGCAGGGGCTGTTATAATAAAACCTGTGTGAGTTATAACTCAACAGGGTGGGTTCATTTTTTTTTAGGGCCTGTTTTTCACCTTTCACAGGGTGCAGCTACTACTTCTCCTTCATTCATATTAGAGGGAAATAGCCAGTTTTCCTTCTCTGACCCACTTCTGCCTCACACAGGTCCCAGCTTTTGGAGGCTTCATTCTAACAGCGGAAACTAGATCTTAGCTCTATCTGTGTTCACTACAAAAGTCTTTCAGCTTTCAATTTTTTCATAATAAAATGTTGGAAAACAAGAGAAAAATTCTTCTGCTCTATGAGGTGTCATCCAGGCTCACTTTTAGTGAAAGCAATGGCCCTATTTTTAACAGGTGTTCCTGGATCAACGCATTGGGCTACAAACCAAAAGCCTGTTTGAATCCACATAGAGATCTCTCAAAACAAAGGCCTGGCGATCTACTCCCAAAAGATCCTAGTCTTGAACACCCCGTGGTGTGCAGTTCTATTCTGGAACACATAGGGTTGCCATGAGTCAGAACTGTTAACTGGACAGTACATATTTAAGGGCAGAACATGACCTCACACTTAATAAAATCAGGCGTGTCAAGATTATATTTCTATTTTGAACTGGAATGCGCTATCGAATTTACTAACACCCAAAGCAAACACTTAATAAAGAAACTAGCAGACAGGGCTAACAAGCTCCACGAGCCACAGCCGTGGCTATGCTGAGACCAGGAGAACTAGATGGTGCCCAGCTCCCACTACCTACTGTTCTGATCAGAGCCCCAACAGATTCAACTAGGTCAGAAGGAAAACACAGAACTCAAGTTCTTGAGAAGTCCAGACTTACTGGACCAGCTGAGACCAGATGACTCCCTGAGACTCTCACCCTGAGATACCCATTAAACACTGAACTCAAACCATCCTGAGGTCATCTTTTAGTGAAATAACTGATTGGCACACAAAATACCATGCATATGGGGCTCTATTTAAAAACCATCCACATGAGACCAAACGGTCAACTCCTCTGACGCAAAGATGAGAAGACATGGGGTCAGGGACTAGAGTAAGAGGGCTGGAACCAGAACGCCACTAACGAGAATGGGACACTGTGTGAGATGTGGAACAAACGTCCCCAAACAATCAGTGTAGACACTGTCCAGTGGGACTTGATTCACCGTGTAGACTTTCAACATTAACACGTCACTTTAAAAAAACGACTCACTGATCGTATCAAGTCCTGCTGTGCCTAACACGCAGACACTGGACCGTTGTGAGGTCAAGCACAATACAAGCTTTTCAGAGAACGAGAGGATTTTCCCTTTGATTTCAGGACGTACCTCCCGGTTCAAATGTGCAGGATTCTGTGCTCTCGGTGCCATCTGCCCCATCTGCCAGGATCCCCATCTCACGGGTCCCCAAGAGGCTCCTGCTCCTGGCAGTCCACCTTTGGACGTAAACAAACGTATTAAATTTACCAATGAAAAATTAGCCCCTCGCGAGGCCCAACCCTGAGGAAGAACGCTCTGAGGCCCAGGATTTAGATGACTCTGTTGTCATTTTCAACCACAGCCCACCATCAGCTTGTGAAAACAGTGAAACCACCGAGTCAGTATGCTGACTCCCACCTGAAAGAGCAGGCCGAGGTGATCACGTGCCCACCTCTCCCTGCAGCAGCCCGTCTGCTCTGCTTGCTAGATCTTTCCATGAGCACAGCTCGCAAAACCACATGGATGATTCATAAGAGAAGGGGAAAATTCGCTGTCAACAGTTACCTGGAAATTCAGGTTTTTCTAATGCACCTGTTTTTTCTCTCTCTAAAAACAATTTCAGGCACAGGGCGGCAATCACTTGCCACCTGACTACCGAAGAACACCGGCCAGTGCACGCAGGCGTCTTCCAGTAGAAAACCTTACTGTCGTTGCTTCTTTATGTGCAGGCATATAATACAATGTCTCAACACCAGGTTTTACACTCAACAAGAGTTCACGTACCAGTTGTCCCAAACAATAAGGCCTAAGAAGCATTTGGGATCACACAGTAAAAATACGAGAGTGAACAGCAAGTGTTAAGTTGGATTTCAGTTCAGATACCTACACATGACAACTTTTAAACTGCATGAAGTAAAAAGGCACCAAGAGCCAAGGTGCCTCTCCCGAGGGCCCAAGGGAGAACAGGGCTGCATGGGGCCTGGGCCAGATGCTCACAGACGCCACCACAGTGCCTCCCAGGCTTGTCCACTCGGCGTGAACAACAGGCCTCCTGCGGCCTATGACTGGCCCAGCAGAGCCAAGAGGAACACAAGCATTCCAGACGGGAGTGGCAGGGTGCAAGAGGAAACCCTGTCAAACGCAGTCTGCTGGCACGTGGAGAGCCGGGGGACTTTCCACACATGGTGAGAAACATGGCAGCTCGGGGTCCCTCCTCTCCATGGGGCGGGGTGCCTGCACTCGCTAGGGCACGTCTAAAATCACAAATGAAAACCCAGCCTTTATGACCAGGACGGCGCTTAGGAGGAACGACACAGCAAGAGAAGAAAGGAGCACGGGGGCCGGCAGGCAGTCTCCAGAACACTTTATTACAAAATACAGTCCAGAGGTCACGGGGCGCTCCTGTCCCACTAGCACGCAGGCGGCTGGGAGCAGCTTGGGGTACACCGGAGGCGGCCGCAGGGGTCCAGCTCTCTCATCACTCTGGGCAGTGGGATGGAGACAGGGAGGGCTGCAGCCTGTGGGGCTGGACCGCCGAGCAGGCAGGGTCAAGTCCACGGCCACAGATGACAGCCCTCCGCGACCACACAGGGGCAGAGTGGGGGCGCGACGCAGGTCAGCCCTGAAGCTGCAGCCACTACTTCTTGTTCCGAGGCTTCAGCTCCTCAGCCGCATTGCGCAGGAAAATGTAGTTCTTCTTCTGGGGGTTATAAAACTCATGACCCTGAAGAGAAAGAAAAACCCACACTCGTACAAGCAAACAGGACTCTGTGGCTAACGCTTCGGGGACCCTTTTTATCAGCCAGGCCCCGGGCCTTGCGCTCAAGCATAACCCTTCTCAGGGAAGAAAGCAAAACCACAACCGTGACAGACCAAAGCAAATGTTACACAAAAGCCCTGTCCTCAGAGAAAGGGCGCAGGGCCTGCTGCCGGCCTGTCCCCAGTGTCCTGCTTGCAGGGACTGCCACAGCACGATTTACATACCTGTGTGTTCAGGGTTAAAACCCTGTGAACTTTCTGTCCCTTTCCTACAAAGATGAGTGCCCTGAGCTCGCTCAGAGAGGACAGCTCGGTCCTAGTTCTGTCATGAGGTTTCGCAGAAGAGACCTTTGACCTGAGATGTCACAGGGCAAGACACAGGCAAAATAGCCCACCTCGCCCAGACCCCAGCAGGGAGCTCACGGACAGGGGGTGGCTGGCGTGTCTACTCCTGTCTATGTTGGAGGAACGGGTGCTGTAGGACTCTGAGGGAGGCAAGCAAATCAGGATGAAGCCAAGCTGCAAAGGACTGTGAGTGCACCACAGGGAGACCCAGTGGCAGCCAGAGAGGAGATAAGGAGGTCAGTGACATGATGAGATTTGCAGCTTGGAAAGCGAGCCCAGTGTGAAGCCCAGTGTGAAGGGCAAGACAGAGGAGCGCACAGAACGGGCAGGCAGGAGGCCCAGGTGGGCATAAAGCCTGAGGTGGGCCGTGCAGGGCCCTGGGTGACCGTGAGGCCTGGGTTGGGCAGACAGGGCCCTGGCACACTCAGCCTCACCATGCTGCAGTGACACAGCCATCAGAGGTGACCCGATTTCACGTGGGAAGATCACTACACACGCTTTCCCTGGACTTAAAAAGTGGGCAATCTCAACTTTTTTTTTAAACGTACAAAGATTAGAATTTAAGTAACTCTCACTATGAGCAGACAATGGGCTAGCTGGATAAATTCAGTTTGTAAGCAGCCCTTAAAGCCAAGAGCTCTCTCATTTCTTTCCATTTCCCACGGCCTCTACAGCACCTGGAATGCTTAGCCCCAGGGCAGCTGCTTCAGCTGAGATGCAGTGTGCTGCCACAGGTCCCACTGAGCCTGTGGACCCGGCCCCTGCGGAGTCCAGGGGGGCCAGGGCCTCAGGCCACCACAGCAGCTGCTGCTCCAGAAACAGGCAGCGGCCTGTCCCTACCCAGGAATCCAAGCAGCAACAAGAGGTGGGAACTAACAATGCGCATGGCCCACGGGCGAGTGACACAGGCCAGGCAGACAAGGAGCCCCACGGACACAGCTCCATTCACATAAGTGGCAGACAATGCAAACTAACTGACAGCTACAGAGAGCAATCTCATGGCTATCAGGGGGAGGGGTGAAAGGGGGGCAGCCATACCAGGGGACTTTTGGGGGGATGACAATGCACTGCTGTGGCAGTGGTGTGACAAGGACCTGCAGCTGTGGGAACTTTACACTCTGCAGTTTTCTGCACTTCTCATCGACCCTCCTGGCCCCGTGGAAAGCCCTGACAATCCCTGCTAGAGGGTGGCTAACCTAGAGAGCTCAAGGACAGACAGAGCATCTGGACAATCAGGATCCTGGCACAGGCCTCCTGACAGAAGGCTCTCACCTTGGACCAGTCATAGCTGGATGCATAGGCAAATATGTTTCCATTGTGATTGAAGCAGCAGGCCGATATCGGCTGGTCTAACTGCTCTGAAGTCTTTAATTTTGTCCTGGCATCTTTGTCCCAAAAGCTGAACCTGCCGTCGGACCCCACTGTCGCCAGAGTGCCGTGGACGGGATGAAAGGCGATGCCGTTGACCTGCAAAGTTTGACACGCAATGAGCAGGGCGGCAGAGGACAGACCTGCCCCTCCCTGCATTCAGCGGGGCGGCTGCCCTCTGGGCCCAGGGAGGCGAGGTGCGCTTCCTGAACCTGCTGGTGTCCCAGATCACAGGCTCATCTCCGCAACCAGCACAAGTCACAGAACTGACGTGTGTTCTGATACCACCGAGGATGTGCCCCAGGAAACTGTCCTTTTCTGTTTGACCAGCAGCGACTGCTGGTGCAGACTGTCCGCCAGCGCTCACCAAGCAGGCGGGCCTCTCCCAGGAGCCTCTACGCTCCCGTGCAGACCCGGGACTCGGCAAGCCTCAGCGGGGCCAACTGAGGGGCAGCACGAGCCTCTCCTCCCATCACACAGGCGCCCTGCGCAGCTCCCGCACGCCGTCCTATTGGCCAGCCCACCACGCACACGCATGCCTCGCAGTCTCTCCAGCACCCCAGGCCTGAGGCACCTGCCTGTCCTGCAGGCCGCCCAATCCACGCCACCCCCACGCACACCTGCACCGCACCTGCACCCGCAGCTCGTCCCACGCGCAGTCCTGTGGACCCACCCACCACAGACACACTCCCCCGGCTCCTCCCACAACCCCACCTGCCCCGCCCACCACGCACGCACACCCCGCCGCTCTTGGGCTGGCCGTCCTGTCCGCCCCGCCCACCGCGCACGCACCCCCGTCGGGCCCGCCCCGCCCACGGCGCACTCGCACCCCTCGCGGCTCTCAAACACCCGGTCCTATCTGCCGCGCACGCTCAAACCCGCCTCCCAAACTAGTCTCCAGTTGCCTTTTCAAGGTGAAAATTAAGCTTCTAAAACTTCACATGCAAACGCCTGAGGGACTGCATTACAGGACTGGGGACTGGGGACCGCGGTCTCAAGGGGCGTCTTGGTCAACTGGTACAACATAGGCTATACAGAAAATGTTCTCTATTCTACTTTGGAAAAGAGCATCTGGGGTCTTAAACCCTTGATGGCAGTCGTCTAAGATCCTCGACGAGTCCCACCCCGGCTGAAGCTAAACCAAAGACAGGAAAGGTGAGTCCAGAGAACTAAGGGACCTCGACTATCGCAGCCTCCACCAGACTGAGTCCAGCACAACCAGATGGTGCCCACTACCACCCGTGACTGCTCAGACAGAGATCCCAACAGAGGGTCCCAGACAGAGAAAAACGCAGCACAAAATTCGCACTCACAAAAAGAGACCAGACCTACTGGTGTGACACGGACTGGAGAAACCTCTTGAGTGTGGTTCCTGGCTGGACACCGGTTTAGTTCAATAACAAAGTCACTCCAGAGGTTCACCCTTCAGTCAAAGGTCAGACTCAAAGGCCCATAAAACAAAATAAGGCTAAAGGGGCACATCAGCCCAGGGGCAAGGACGAGAAGATAGGAGAGGTCAGGAAAGCTGGAAATGGGGACCCGGGGTTAAGAACAGGAGAGTTGACACGTCGTGGTGCTGGCAACCCACGACACAACACAGTGTGTGTATTAACTGTGAGACACAACTCTGCTCTGTGAAACCTTCACCCACAGCACAATAAACAAGGAAATAATAAAACAGACCGCATAGATGTCCTGAGGTGCTGAAGTATTGGTTCCATTGGATCGATGACACTTGAAGGTAAAGTTATCTTTGGCGCTGAAAAATAAAGGCCCATTGAAGTTTTCCTTGATTTTTTTTTTCTTTTAAAAGAAAAGAAAAACCCGAAGTCAACATTTACAAGCTGACAGAGTCCCACTTACGGGTTTGGGGGGTTGATGTAGTGAATGGCGACTCTCCCCTCGATGCTCCCCAGGGCAAAACCAGTCGGCTTGTTCTGCTTGTCTTTGAAGATAGCCACACATCGATGCTACAGTTTAAAAAAAACAAATGATATTAACACAAGGTGAGACACAACATTTCACAACATAAAGGTAAATAATGTTTCATCCCATTGTTTAGAGGACCCAGGAACAGGTCCTCAAATAGGTGTTTGATAAAGAAGGCATTCGTATGCCTCCAGTGAGCATAGTTTCCTCCTTTGTAATAACTGGCTGTTCTCAACAGCTCCTACTGGGGCCTGTCCCTGGCGGCGAGAGAGATGGCAGAAGACCTGCTCCCTGACCAGCAGCCATCACTGACCAGGTGAGTGCCCCTCTGCAGGTCACCGGTTTCTGTGCCTCTGCTCCCCAAGCCTAGCCCACGACACATGGAAGCTTAGGTCAAGTGGGAGTGAACATGCTACCAGAAGCCAGACATGGCTGGCAGCAACCAGAATCAGTTCTCAGGGGCTCTAAGGACCCACACAAGTGTCTGCTCCCACACTCATGGGGTGGAGGAGCAGGTGCCAAGGCACTGTGGAGACAAAAAGCGGTTACCTAAAGGAGAAGCCAACTGCAGGGGCCTCACTTCCTCCTTCCAGGTGTGAATACCTGTCCAAGCCCAGAAAACCACCCACCTGCCCAGAAGACGTTACACTGACTGGCTTTTGAAAGTACCACTGAGTTCCCTGTGCAGACACTGTCCTGCACACAGCAGGTGCCACCTACACCCCTCTCCACACCTGACCCACCTGGTGTTTCAGCGGCGACTCTATCCTCCTGAACTCCGAAGGCTGGTTCTCCAATTGGTACACAATCAGCCCCCTCTCAGCAGTCGCCACCACGGCCATCGGGTAGATCTGGGGGTGGGGGTGGGAGCACCAAGACACGCTCAGAGTGACGGGGGCCTCTTACATCGAAGCTTTAGGTCAATTTGTTTAGTGACAAAAGCAAGTGTGAATCTTTTTAGGTTTATCTTTTATGGAGTTCTGTATTTTATGAAGGCTTAGAGAAATCTTACTTGGAACTAAAACTACCAAAGATTTTAAAAGATTTGTTCTTAAAAACTGTAAAATATGTAAACACTGAGAAAACACACCTTGGAAGAAAGGAAAATCACCTACAGCAGGCAGGCCTTCCTGTGGTGACAACCACTTAACATTCAGGCCGTGTCACTCCAGACTTTTTCCTGCATATCACTTGTGTGTGTGTGTGTGAGTGTGTGTGTGTGCGCGCACACGTTCATGTGTTTCTAGGTCATCTGTGATCCTTTCTTCCCAGTGTGCTTAGTGAGCTCTGGCCACCACTTTCAAGAACACCAATGGTGGCTGCCCAATATGCCACCCAACAAGTGCAACACTGGGCTCACTTCACCATGTCTGTCTTGCTGGCCTGTTGGGTTACCTTCAGTGTTTCACTATTTTATACAAAACAAAAATCATTTCATCCGTGATTTCACCAAGATAAATTCCTCAAAATAGTTACGGGGGCAGCTAAGGCTATGTAGGTGAGAAAGTTGTTTAGTTTTACCCCATTCTGAAACGGTTCCCAAAGACCTAGCACCATGTCCCAGAGCTGGGGCCAGTCTTCCTACTGCCACGTGGTAAAGGTGTCTCTGTTCTGTGTGTTTCTACAGTGACGTGCGGGACAAACCACTGCGCTTGCCTACTGCTTTCCTATTACCTTACAGAACAAACGGCCATGTTACTGATGTCAGAGAGTCATCGGCACATCTTTATACAACTGTGCGAAAATTCCTGGACACTCCATATTTTAGTGATCCTGGTACAAAGAACAGAAATGCCCTAATTTAAGATGACAGAGGGAGTCTGAACTGTATCTCCCAGATCTATTATTATTCAAGTTAGAGGAATTTTTAAACGCTTTTTTTAAAAAAACAAAAAAGCACATTAAATTATAAGAACAAAATTATCCTCTCATTTCAGCATGTCTTAAGGTAAGAAACACTTTTCTTAAAAAACAGAAACACTTATTAAGTTATAAGAACAAAACAGTATTTTTTTAAAAGCCATCCATGTGACAGTAGCCAAGCCCAGGCGGGCCTCCTTACCACGTCAGCACAGTAACACCGTTCCGGGAGCTGCAGGACCATCATAGGATTCGATGACCGTGTATCCCAGAACTAAAACAAAATGCAGTCAGCATGTCACCCCAAGAGCAAGTCCAGTCAGTGTGCGCACAAGTCTCGACAGGGCCACACAGTCCCTCCAGGGTGCATCACACCTTCAGCGTCTTGTCCCAGCTTCCAGTCATCACACAGCTGTAGTTGGGGGCTTTGATCCAATGGATGGTTTTCACAGGAGCATCATGCTTTCAACAAGACAAAGCAAAACAGATCAGGGCCAACACAACAACGTGCCAGATGGCTCTCAACATTGACAGAGAAGGGACTCATTTAGACACAGAAATAATGCTAAAACAAGAAGTACATCTCAGCCCCTCCGTACAATCAGAATATATTTTCTAAATTAACAGCATCTATCTACTTTCCATTTTAACAAACTCAAACTTGATTCTGAAGTAATTAACTGTGAGCATCAAAGCAAGCCCCTCCCTAGGGAGACATTCAGAAATACTGAGTAGCGAATGCCACCATGGGTGTGTTAATGAAGGGAATGTCACTGAGATTGCAGTGATGCCTCTAACACACATACTCATCTCACAGATGTGACGCTGTTCTGGAAATGTTCCCCTCGGACCAGGCCGGACTCCCCACTTCTAACTTCTCTTACGTTTCTGCACTTCCTCTCTTCTTTGCACTCCTCACAGACAAACCTGTTCCCCAGTGGGCAGTTAAGAGCCCCAGGAAGCATGGAGGATCCCCCCATTGTGCTACATCTCAAGCCCCTGATGACACCACCGACACGGTGGACACGTGAGGAACATTTACTGCATGAATGAGTGACGAATGCGGCCGGTAGAGGCCGGCCACCCATGGGTGCTGGAGCGTCAGCCACGGGCACGGTCAGGGCCGCCTGGAGTGCTCGTCTGTCTCGTTCCAGCACTCCCTCGGGAGAACCTGTTCCGCACACGAACAGGAGCCTCACAAGAGAACCAGCTTGAAACCCTCACCAGGAGAGGATGGTACTAAACGCGCTGTTCCGACGTCCGAGAGCTCAGTGCCCTACCTGACTCTAACTAACCCGGCCTGGTGAAACAGAGGACTGTCACGGTCACAACGAGAGCTGCCAGGCCTGCCCACAGTGCAGTGGCGGGCCAGCTGCTGTCACCTGTGCAATCTGTATCGCCTGGTTACTGTTCAGGTCCCACATTTTGGCAGTTTTGTCACACGATGCTGTGAAGACTTTGCTTCCATCCTAAAACGGAGAAGAAAGTTTGGCACTGGAAGGCAGATAAGATCTCTACACATATAACTGGGAACCCTGCTGCTGTAATGGTTAAGAGCTACGTCTGCTAATCAAAAGGTTGGCAGTTCAAATGCACCAGCTGCTTTGGAAACCCTACAATGGTTTCTGGTCACATGCATAATTAGGTAATAGTTTGAACATCACTGAGGGAGGTTTTTTTTGTTTGTAATTTAAAATTTGTCCAGTATTGGGAGACCAATGCTTTACAAACTACAATATCAGAGATGAAATACATTTTTGGCTTTTCTTAAACCTTTAACAAAAACTTATTTGTGTTTCAGATGTAAGTTTACAGCTCAAGTTAACTTTCTCATTCAAAAATTTATCCATGTTATCTTGTGGTGCTGGCTGCAATCCCTAAAATACGACATCACACTGCGCCTTTCCAGCCCGGGTTGCCTGGGTCCATTTCCCCAGTTCCTGGCCTTCCTGCCTTCCCATTCCGCCTCTGGACGTGAGCCGCCCGTTCAGTCTTGTGTATCCCCTGAACTAAGCAGCCCGGTCTGCACGTCTGTCGCTGTTTGTTCTGTAGTCCTGTCTAAACTTCGTCTGACGAGTGGCCTTTGGGAATGCTCTCAGATTCAGAACACACCCGTGGGCTGCAGTTTTGGGGCCCCTCCAACGTCCGTCAGACTGTTAAACCTGGCCTTTCCACTTGAACTTGAATCCTAGTCCGCTCAGCTCTATTTTTATTATCAATTATGCTTTCAAGAGATAACATGAGAGCAGGATTAAATGTTCAAATGGCATTTAAAGTTACACAGTTAAAAATAAGCCTCCTTCCCACTCCTGGCCCCTGCTCTCGTCCGGTGTACTCTCCGGGGACAGGCTGCACATCATACATTCATGCACTTTTAAAATTCTTCCATATTTTGAAGCAATGTCTAGAAGCATTATAAAAATAACACAGTGAACACCCATAAGCCCTTCATCCAGATTCCCTAAATGTAACATTTGGTTATATTTATTCTCTCTCTCTCTGTACACACACATACATACACACACGATCATTATTACCTTTGCTCACTTTATATTTAATAGCATTTCTAAGTGCATGTATCCCAACTACACTATTTTACGATAATTACCGGTCCTATCTAAACTGTAGATAGTTTAAAACATACATCGAGTAAGAATTTTAAAAATATTTGTACACAGAACTCAAAAGTAAATCAGTCCAATACGAAGCAGCTCAGGCCGAGGCCGGGAGGCTCTGGGCCCAGCCCCGCCTCAGCCCACAGCTGCTGTGCCCCCCGGGGCAGCCCCATGACCGCCTCATGCCCGGCACCGCGCCCAGCAGCACAGGCCGATTTAGTCACGACTGCCCACTCTCTGAAATTCTAACTTGTGTCTGTATCTGCCTGTCCCTCCGTAAAGAAGCCTGAGTCTCTGAGTGTTACAGTCTGCCTATTCTGAGCTCCACACCACCCCCAGGCTTCAGCACACAGTCAGTCGGTACCTGAGAGCTGTGTGCTGAGTGATTATTACCGCACTTTCATTTCATAAATGAGGACACAACTCAGGGAGATGAACTTGGCAAAGTCAAAACCCAAGATGTGCCAGAACCAGAGTATGAAGCCAGGCCCGGACTGAATGAAAAGGTCCTCAAGAAGCTGTAGGCACACGGCTCCCTTTGTTTCTTTAATGTGGGGCATCTGCCCCAAAGCTGAACAAACAACGCACATTTGCTCACACAGTGGACGCAGTGGATTTACTCACACGGCAGCTGTGTGCACTTTGGGGACAAAAAAGAACTCTGAAAAACCAAAACATTTAAAGAAATGGGTCTGTTTTCCTCTAGGATTTATCTTCCGGAATACTCAATTTCTAACTCTGAATACGCTAAGGTCATGGAATGTTTAGAGGTAGGAAAGAATTCAAGAATTGATCTGCCATCTTACTCAAGATAGCCTGTCAATAAAATAGTGGCTCTGTATGCCAAAAAAGCTCTTAGCGTTACACACTATCAGACTTACTAGCTGAAGCGAATACCAAGTGACTGCACTAAGAAGGGGACACTGTCAGGGTGCCACCAAGCCCACTCCAACTCACGGCGACCCTGTGTGTGCACAGCAGAGTGCTCCAGAGTTTTCAAGGCCATGATCTTTTGGAAGATGGCAGTAAGTTACTTATTTACACAGTGAACTTACAATTTCTTCAATGTGCATAAACCCAAACCAAAACCTGGTGCTGCTGTGTCAATTTCAACTCACAGAGACCCTACAGGACACAAAAGAACTGCCCCACAGGGCCTCCGAGGCTGTCACCTTACAGGAGCAAAGGGCCACACCTTTCCCCTGCAGAGCAGCTGGCGGGTCTGAACAGCCAGTCTTTCAGTTAGCAGCTGAGCACCTAACCACTGTGCAACCCAGGCGCCTCGCAGTATGTATGCGTATGTGCTATCTGTGTTTCAAATGATCAAATGCTCTGAATCACACTGTACTTTAAGGAGAAGATTAAAAGTTCACGACACGTACATCACTCCAGCAAACGTCAAGCACAGGCCCAGTGTGCATCTGCTGGGCTTTGGGAATGGTCTGCCCACTGTCTTGAACTTCCCAACAGCGAACCTGCAGAAATAATGCAAACAAGTCACGATACATTACGTGATTTTAACACCTAATAACTAAAACCAAAGCCAAACCTGTTGCCGTCAAGTCAATTCCCACTCACAGCAACCCTACAGGACTGAGCAGAACTGCCTCATAGATTTCCAGTGAGTACATGGTGGATTCGAACTGCTAACCTTTTGGTTAGGAGCTGTAGCTCTTAACCTAGTAACTAGTAGGATACAATTTAAATGTACAGGCTTCTCATACCAACTTAATTCTCTACGAAAACCCAACTGAGAAGCATATACAAGCAGCTCTATTTCTCTTTATGAGCCGTTAAAGTAGACAACTTCCACCACTTGCCCCCTAAACCGCAGATAATACTTTCATCACATCTATGGCCCGAGACAGATGTCTCTTACCTGTTACAATTCAAACAATCAAGACCACAGTGGAAAACTACCCTTCTTTTTGAATACTGGACTCTGAATTTTTATATCATTTTCCCTATCAGGGTAATGTATTTTACTTGGAGATTTTGTAATTATAACAAGACAATAAAAACCACCCTTACTCCCACCACAGACAACCGCTATCAACATTCCTGTGTGATTTCAAACTTCTATGTACATGTATTTTCTTGAAAAAAAAAAAAAACTCGGTCACACAGTATTTTTGGTTTTATAATGACACCCTTTCTCCCTCTCACCATTAGTTTGTCATTAAACGTTTTTCTATCACAGCTATCCGTTACCATTTTACCAGCAAACCCGAGTGAAACCTTCTCCAGAAACTGCATGTCAAAAGCAAGCCTGTCCAACCTCGGCCCCCACCCCTGCTTCCCTCACAAATCCCGGAGCACATGTCAAAATCCTTTCTATAAACTTTTAAAATGGGATGCTATTACATGGACAGGCCGTAAATCATTACTATTAATGCATATCACGATTTATTCAAAATTTTTAGTAAGGTTAGGGTTAGCACAATTCAGTGAGTCACATCTTTTTTGAAATTGTGCTTTGGGTGAACGTTCCCAGCGTGGTTAATCTCATACAGAAATTTACACACATATCCTCATACGGCCCTAGCGGCTACCCCACAGGAGGACCATGTACCCCTCCACTCCACCCCGAACTTCCCGTGTCCACGCACTCAGCTCCTGCCCCTCTCCGCCTTCCCATCTCCCCTCTGGACAGCAGCTGCCCAATTGGCCTCCTGTAGCGACTTAAAGCACACTACTCACAAGTCTCACTTAGGTCTCACCGAGTCCACTCTCTTCTCTGAAAGGAAGCTTTGGTGGCATAACAGTTAAGAGCTATGGCTACTAATCAAAAGGTCAGCAGCTCTAGGGCAGCTCTACTCTGTCCTACAGGGTGGCTCTGTGAGTCAGAATCGACTCCATGGCAATGGGTTTTCTTGTGTTTATTCTTTGAAGAGTCGAGTCTGGGAATGGTTTTAGTTCTCCATTAACTGACAGTTCAGGGGCCATGTGTTCTGGGACTCCTCCTGTCTCTGTCTGATCTTTCAACTAGAATCTAAATTTTGCATCCCACTTTTCTCCTGCTCCTTGTCAGGGACTCTGTTGTGTGGTAGCTGGGAACCATCTAGCTCTTCTGGTCACAGGCTGATTATCTCTGGCTTATGTGGTCCCTTTTGTCTCTTGGAATATTTTGTGTCTTTAATGCTCTTCCTTCTCCTCTGCTTCAGGTGGGTTGCCTCTCAGATGGTCATTTGCTTTTAAGACCCCAGATACCACTCACCAAAGTGGGATGCAGAACATTTTCTTAATAAATTTTGTTATGCTCACTGACCTAGATATTCCCTAAAACCATTGTCCTCAAACTCCTGCTCTTGCTACCCTGTCCTCAAAGTGTTTGGTTGTATTCAGGAAACTTCTCAGCTTCTGGTTTAGTCCAGTGGCACTGACTTCCCTGTGTATTGTGTAACATCCTTCACTTCACCCAAAATAATTCTTGGCCTATTGTCTAGTTAGTGTAAACCCTGGTGGTGTAGTGGTTCAGTGCCACAGCTACAAGAGGTCAGCAGTTCAAATCCACCAAGTGCTCCTTGAAAACTCCATGGGAAGTTCTGTTCTGTCTGTGGGGTCGCTATGAGTCAGAAGCGACTCGATGGCACTGGTTTTATCTAGTTAGTAAATTCTCCTCTCCTTCCTTCCCACCCTCATAACCATCAAACAATATTTCCTTCTGTGTTTAAATCTTTTCTTGAGTTCTTGTAATAGTGGTCTCATACAATATTTGTCCGGTGACAACTAATTTCATTCAGCGTAACGCCTTCCAGATTCCTCCACGTTATGTTTTGTGGATTTACTGTTATTCTTTACCATTACACTGTGTTCCAGTGTGTGAATATACCATAATTTGTTTACCCCTTCACCCACTGAGCAGCACCTCGGTGCTTTCCATCCTTTAGCTATCCTGACAGTGCTGCAGTGAACATCCGTGTGACGGATCGTATTTCTCTAGGGTCTGCTCCAAAGAGTGGGACTGCTGGATCATATAGTATTTTTATTCCTAGACTTTTGAGGAAGTACCAAATCGATTTCCAAAGTGGCTATAGCATTTTACATGCCCACCAGTGTCTAAATGTTACCATCAGTCTACAACCTCTCCAACACTTAATATTTTGTGGTGTTTTGAATTAATGCTAGCCTTGTTGGAGTGCGACTATATCTCACTGTGGTTCGGATTTGCATTTCTCTAATGGCTAATGGAAACCCTGGTTGCACAGTGGGTAAGAGCCACAGCTCCTAACCAAAAGGTCAGCAGCTGGAATCCACCCGCTGCTCCTTGGAAACTGCGTGGGGGCAGTTCTACTCTGCCCTACAGTTACTATGAGTTGGAACTGACTCAGTGGGTTTGGGTTTAATGGTTAATGACAATGAGCATCTCCTCATGTGTCTGCTAGCTGCCTGAATGTCTTCTTTGGCAAAACGCTGTTCATATCTTTTGACCATTTTTTAAATGAGTTTTCTTTTTGTGGCTAAAGTTGTGCAGTATCTTCATAATTTTAGAGACTAGACCCTTATTAGATATGCTGTAGCCAAAAACTTTTCCCCAGTCTGTAGGTAGTCTTTTTACTCCTGGTGAAGTCCTTAGAGGAGCATCAACTGTTTCATTTTTAGAAGCTCCCAGTTAGTTCTCTTCTGGTGTTTGTGCATTAATAGTTTTTTCATGAGGGACAGGATTAAGTAGTGGCTAGGGCCTGGACCCCTGGCCAACTAACATGCACTCTGCTCTCAGATACATGACCTCAGGCTAGAAGTTTCACTTCTTAGTAGCCTGATCCACAAAACAGGGCTGGGAGTAGGTTCACACTACTTTAGATATTGTTGTTAGGTGCCACTGAGTCGGTTCCGACTCACAGCAACCCCGTGAACAACAGAACGAAACACTGCCCAGTCTTGCGCCATGTCCACAATTGTTCTGATGTTTAAGCCCATTGTTGCAGCCACTGCGTCAACATCTCATCAAAGGTCTTCCTCTTTTTCATTGACCCGCTACTCTATCAAGCATGATGTCCTTCTCCAGGGACTGATCCCTCCTGACAACATGTCCAAAGTATGTAACACACAGTCTTGTCATCTTTGCTTCCAAGGAGCACTATGGTTGTACTTCTTCAAGAACAGATGTTTGTTCTTTTGGCAGACCATCGTACATTCAGCATTCTTCTCCAATACCACACTTCAAAGGCACCAAAACTTCCGTCTTCTTTATTCACTGTCTAGCTTTTCATGCATATGATGTCACTGAAAATACCATGGCTTGGGTCAGGCACACTTTAGTCTTCAAAGTGACACCTTTACTCTTCAATACTTTAAAGAGATCGTTAGCAGCAGATTTTCCCAATGCAATGTGTCTTTTGATTTTTTGACTGCTGCTTTTTGATTTTTTGACTGCTGCTTCCATGGGCATTGATTGTGGACCCAAGTAAAACAAAATCCTTGATCACCTCAATCCTTTCTTCATTTATGACAATGTTGCTCAATGGTCCAGTTGTGAGGATTTTTTTTCTGTTGAGGTGCAATCCCTACTGAAGACTGTGTTCCTTGATCTTCATCACTGTTTCAGATCTTCTTTACTTCCAGCAAGTAAAGCGATGTCGTCTGTGTAACAGAGATTGTTAATGAGTCATCCTCCAATCCTGATGCCTCGTTCTTCTTCACATAATCCAACTTTTCAGATTATTTGCTCAGCATACATAATGAAAAGGTCTGGTGAAAGAACAGAATCCTGATGCACACCATGCAGTGTCCCCTTATTCTGTTCTCACGTCTGCCTCTTGAACCATATGCAGATGCCTTAAGAGCACAATTAAGTGTTCTGGAATTCCCATTTTATGCAATGTTAGCCATAATTTGTTATGATCCACACAGTCAAATGCTTTTGCATAGTCAATGAAACACAGGTAAACATCTTTCTGGTATTTTCTGCTTTTAGCCAATCCATCTGACATCGGCAATGTTATCCCTAGTTCCACATCCTCTTCTGAATCCAGCTTGAATTTCAGGCAGTTCCATGTTAATACACTGTTGCATTTACTTTTGAACGATCTTGAGCAAAATTTTACTTGTGTATGAGACTAATGATACTGTTTGGTAACTTCTGCATTCAGTTGGATCACATTTCTCTGGAATGGGAATAAACATGGATCTCTTCCAGTCAGTTGTCCAGGTAACTGTCCTCCAAATTTAGATGTTTACGGATTAAATCAGATATTGTTTATAAAGTGTGTTCAATTTCCTCAAGTCTCAGAAGGGGAATCAGTGAGACAAAGGGTTCGAGTTGTACCAACTTCTGTACCTGCCAGAAGGAACTGCAAGGTTTCAGCTTATCCTTGCCAACACTGCATTTTATTCTTTTAAATGTTTCATTTTTGTTAATCTGAGAAGGAAAAAGTGCAGCATTTAAACCTGCCTTTATCTGCTTATCAGTGAGGTTGAACGGTTTCACGTGACTGTAACTGGCCATCTGTACTCCTTCTGTCAGATGCCTCTTCACATTTTGCTTCTTTTTCTGTCCGAGTTTTTCTTTCTTTTTGTATGTAATGGTCAAGGCTAGTCTGTGTGGGATATGTGCTCTATCGAAGGCTGAAGAAAGTATAACACGCTTTCAGGATGCGAAGAAGGAAGTTTATGCACACCATCAGGAGTAACCCACCCTCTCAGTGAACACCGTCTTTGATTGGGGAATACGCTCACACTTAGTGAGCCAGAGGTGAAATTTCTGAGCAATGCATGACTATGCTTTCCTAACAAAACTCAGGGTAAGATTAAGTGATGTCTGCTATTCTGAAGGGCTCATACCCCTTACACTGATTTAAGGAGACTGCAAATATGCTTTAACTTTGCTTCATTTGCTGGAGAAAGAACAAGTTACGCTGGACCATACCCTGAAAGACTCAAACTAGCACACAGGAGTACTTACATCATTAGCCCAGGATCCTGCAATCAGGAAGTTCCCGGGCAAGGTTGGTGGGCTAAAAGACAGGCAACCAATGCTGTCATCGGGAGAGGACATCACTTCAATATCCTGGGGGGAAAAGTCAACGTTAACATGTGAGTGTCTTTGCAACTCAATCCAAAAATGCTTTCTTTTCCACTGAACACGGCATCATGGGCTTTCCTCATACTCCAGAACTGACCTCTGCCTCCTCCTACTCAAGAGAGACAGACTGGCCAGTGTTAAGTACCAGCGCTGCCAAGGTGAGCCGCAGCTCTCCCAACAAAACGCCCCACTGCCTCACCTGTGCTCTCCAGTGCCTGATCAAAGTCATCACCTGGACCCCTCCCACAGAGATGCTGATGGGACAAAGCTGTGGTCCAGGCCCCGGGAATCTACAATTTAATAACCATTCTGGGCAATTCCAGTGATCGGGCAAGCTGGGAATAACAGACATTAATCCAAGGGGCACACAGTGCCTGTGCTCCAGCATCTTCAGGATGCTGGGCTAGACAAAGGGAGCCCCAGAGGAGGCTCCTCCGCCTCCCTGTCATGGATGTGGGAGCCTCTGGCCTGCACTCTCCCTGGAAACCCCAAATGCCTTCCTGGTACCTTCATAGGGTTGTGGTTATCTGTGGTTGTGCTGCCAAACATGCTGGTCCCACCAGTGCCAAAACCTGAGGTTGTTCCAAACAGACTCATTTTGGCCCTAAAAAAATAATGGGAACTGTTAAGAACAGGTTCTTTAAGTAATACATTAGCACTGAGGCAAAATAAATAACAAAAGGAAAATAAAGACTCTCAATGGTCTGATTCCAGGCATCTCTCTTTAGATGTGTTCTAAATACCCGTGTGCCAAGCAGAGTATCTTTTAAATAAACTAATTTTTGTTATAGTTTTAGACTGACAGGAAAGCTGCGAGGACTGGTCCGAGTTCCCATATAGTGCACATCCAGCTTCCCTAGTATTACCATCTTACATTAGTATGGTACACTCGTCATAATTAACGAACCAATATATTACAGCACAGTAGTTTTTAGTCACCAGCTTATTTAATGAACCTGGTTACTCTTCAAATAGTTACAGAAGCTGAGGACTACAACAGTAAACAAGGCAGAAGGTCCCCCTTTGCCGAGGCCCCCCTCGGCAGTAGTCTGTTCTCTTCTCACAACATCCCTGTGCATAAGGTACTCAGAAAAGCAACCAGTCTTGGCAAGGGTTTTGCCATGTCCCTGGAGGAGGATTTTAAAGGAATCCACTCTGCTGTACTTGGACACCAAAAGGGCCACCACAGCAGGAATGTTTTTGGACATTTACCTGACAAGAACCCCACCCACTCTGAGTTTTTTCCTGGTGCAACAGTCTAGTGGGCACAGTGGGTAAAGAGCTTTGCTGCTAACCAAAAGGTTGGCAGTTCAAACCCCCACCTGCTCTTTGGAAACTCTATGGGGCAGCAGTTTTGCTGTCCTGTGGGTCCTGTCCACTCAAGGGCAATGGGTTTTCGGTCCAGTCCAAGAAAGCAGCAGGGTTTGAATCACGTGTCTGCCACTCACCAGGCTTCATTCCCCTGCTCAGGCAAACAGGAACCACACCTTCTCTGTGGCTGCTCTGAGGGTCAGATTACATTTGCAGAAAGCACACAGCATCTAGTACGTACTGGGTGAAATAATCTCTGTTCCCTTCTCTTTTTCTTCCATGGAAAAAAGTCTACGTATTTTAATTTCCTGGTTACTCACACACATCAATGCAACATTTTCTCTTTTAATATTTTATTGTGCTTTAAGTGGAAGATTACAATGCAAGTCAATCCGTCACACAAAAACATGCACTGCTACGTCACTCTGGGGGCTCTCCCCACCCTGTATTTCCTGTGCCCATTCAACCAACCCCTGTCCCTCTCCGCCCTCTCATCTCATGTCTGGACAGGAGCTGCCTATTTAGCTTCATGTATCTCCTTAAGGCAAGAAGCACACTCTTCTCCAGTTATCATTCTATGTCATAACGTCTGGTCCAATCTTTGTCTGAAGAGTTGCCTTCAGGAATGGATTCAGTCCTGGGATCATAGTGCAACCGGGGGCCATGTGTTCCAGGGACCCTCCAGTCTGTGGGAGCATGCAGTCTGGTCTTGTTAAGTGTGAGTCCTGCAGACCCATTCTCCTCCCGCTACATCAGGTTCTCTGTGTTGTATTCCCTGTCAGGGCAGTCACTGGTGCCGGCTGGGCACCATCTAGTTCTGATCTCAGTGGTCTCTGGATGTGCTTGATGTCACATTTTCAATTCTGTTACAAGTCAGCAAATTCTTATACCCTGAGGTTTACCACGCCAGCCACTTCTCCAAAAAGAGCCTAGCAACTCAGTGGCACACTTGTTAACAAGGATGGAATCTCTACACTCAGGATGGACACACCGCGAAGAATCTTGAGTTCCCCTAGAGCTTCATGTACAGTAAACCCGTGCAGACATACTAAGAGCAAAGCCAAGCAAGGTCACACACAGTGATGGAAGCACAAGTAGTTCCTACTGAATGCTGCTTCTATCCACTGGCGTCGCCCAAACCCCAAGTCAGGAGAGACCACCTTTTCTGACATTAGGGTGACTTTCGGGGAAAAAGCCTGGGACTGGAAGGAAGGGTCACTCAGGTATCAGCTGGACCCTACAGAGGACATGGTATCCTGGGCATGCACTGGCCTCCTGCGACTTTCCCCTCTCGCTGCAGTCCAGTCCCGATGACTCCACTGGGGTCTCTTCCGGCCATGTACCCAGCGAGCTCCAGCCTACTCGGTGCCTTCTTGCCCGCTGTCACCTCACCCTGGGAGGTGCCTCTCCGTCCCCAGGCCTTCCCTCTAACCTCGGGTCTCAATTCAAAAGTTGCCTCCTCTGAACTCTCCGGTCCGATGAAAGCATTCCGAAACTGTACTGTGGCAGTTTCAACTGGGGAAAACTTCCCAAACTCATCCAAACACATTTTAAGCACTTTTATGGTATGCAAACCATACTTCAAGAAGCTGTTAAATATTTTTTAGAACGTCACCTCCTCAGAGGCTTCCCTGCCTTCCTAATCGGCCGCATCTACGCCCTCCAGCACATCCTCCCTTTCTTCACAGCACTGGCTACCATCTAAGTTTCCCGTTTACAAACAATCTCTGTCCAGGAGCAGGCCAGCTCCCAGAGGCGGGTGTCTGGATTCTTCCCTCCCTTTCACCTGGCGCCTCAACAGCCTGGCCAGCGGCGCTAATATTTCATAAGCAATTGTTCAAACGAGTACGACGAGGAAGTTCTCTGGAGAAGACAGCAAACACAGCCAACAAACTCAGTGCTAAGTGACAGCAAGGAAATTAAGCCAGTTAACGCAGGAAACTAAGAAGCTCCTCTTTAGAAAGCCAGTTAGGGAAGGCTTGGGCTTTCTGGGCACAGGCGACAGACACTGCCATCAACTCTGTGGGGCCCATCCCGGAGCCTCAGTTTCCCCAAGAGGTAAACTTGGGAAGAGTCCCGAAGGCTATTCCCGACTCGCACCTCCCTTCCAAGGGTCACTAATTTAGCTCGATCAACAGTCCGGCTCGTCCCTCAGCATCTCGCTCCGACGTGCACTGCGCTGGGGGTACCTGGTCTCAGCGACCGCCATGGTGGCGAGTAACCTGAGAGGAGGCACGAGGCCTACCTGAGAGTCGCGCCGCGGCAGGAAGCTGGAGACGGGAAGCTGCAAGGAACGAGGAGCCTGCGACCCTGCTCTGAGGCGGTAGCGACAGCGCGATGCCGCGAGCACGAGCGCCCGTAGCTCGAGGTCCCCTCACGCCGGAGAAGGAAGCTACCCCGGCCACTTCGAGGACACTGCGCATGCGCCTCCAAATCACTTCCTATGTCACCCGGAAGACAGGGAGAAGACAAAGACTCCGCCTTTTGTGGGGCACTGCACATGCGTACAAACGCCATTGACGCCAAAAGGAAGTCTATTTGTCAGCAATTTCTGGATTGGCCGAAAGTTGAGAAGTTGGCTTCTAGTTGCCAAGCAACCTCTCTTAAAAATCCGTGGCCCGTGCTGGTTGGGGCGAGGTAGCTGTTATCACACGTGAATTAATGATCGCCTTTAAAAATCGAATACGATTATGACCTAAGGCCTGGGCCATTTAAGCCTGAGAATAGCTGAATTAACTTCGCCTTGGAATGCAATAGGTACTCTGGCGGTGTAGTCGTTAAGCCCTTGGGGCTGTTAACCCAAAGTCAGCAGTTCGAATCCACCAGCCACTCTTTGGAACCTAGGAACTGGAATCCACTCCACGGCGACCAGTTTTGGAGTGAAGTAAGCTGGCCAACTGGGTCCCTGCATTGACCTCCTGGTTGTAATCAGAGGATGCCATGCTCTCTGCGCCTCAGTTTCGGGCTCTAAAGTGGACAAAGCGATGCCTAGCTGTTGTTAATTACGTTCAAATGAAATAACGTGTGTGAAAGACATTTGCTAAGGTGCGAGAGCTTCTGGACTCTACTAGTAGCTATTTGAATCCATCCAGAGGAGCCTCAGAAGAAAGACCTGGCGATCTGCTTCCAAAAGGTCACAGCCATGAAAACCTTATGAAACGCAGTGAGGTTGCCATGAACTAGAATTGACCAGTAAAAAAAATTATCATTCTCACACAACCAGTCAGTATTCCTCAGCCGGTTACTTACTTTCTTTAGGAATGTCTAAAGAAAAATAAACAAATAGGGAGGGAGAGACCTGTCAAGCTTGTGGTGCACATGTTGTATCCTTTCACTGCTCTGTGTCTGCTGTATCGAAAGCTGTGGCTTCAGCTGGGAACTTCAGGAGGGCTGAGATCATCATGTCCTAAAGTGCAGATTCATAGGTCCCAGGTGTGTCTGACAGCCCGCATTTCTAGAAACATCACAGTTGAACGCCAAGGAACTAGATCAACGGGTTAGAGTCTCTTGAAGAAACTTGTAAAAAGTCTGGTGCCTGGTTTCTACTTTGAGAGGGTCGGGTTCAACTGATCTGGCGTGGAACCCTGGGAATTCTTTCTTTTAAAAATTCTTTGTGAAAATTCTTTTAAAAAAGAGACAAAAACTCCGTAACTTATTTCAAAAATTCTTTTTTAAAACTCTCTTTAAAAAAAAAAAAAAAAAAACCTCCCTAACTTATTCAGTGTACAACCAAGATGGTAAACCTCATTCTAGGTAAGGACAGATCTGAGCCTTAATAACCTCCGTTTCATAAATAAGGAAAGTGAGACTGAGAGTGAGAACACGACTAGACAGAGATTCCACGACCATTACGCAGTGGAGCCAGTGGGATCTGCCCCGTGCCTGGTTCCTTACTAGCAGAACTCGAGAGCCACCTCTGACAAGTGTGCCTTCCTCAATCACATTTTTCCCAGATGAACCATGTCATTTCTCCTTTAAACTCTCAATACCCTGACTGAGTTCCTGCAGCGATTATGTTTTGCTCCATAGAATAGTGTGTGGTTGTTTTGTCTGGCTTCGTCGATTTTAAAATCTGCGTCTTATTCTCACGTCTGTCATTTATACTGTCAAGTGCAGTGTATTACCAGTGTTGTGGTCGATAGGTGCTGTCGGCTTGGTTCCAGCTCTTAGTGGCCCAGGCGTGACAGAACTGACACTGCCTGCTCCCGCACCACCATCACAACCGTTGCTCTACTTGAGTCCCTTTGGCAGCCACTGTGTCAATCCCTTTCTTCCACGTGTCCGAAGTATGTGAGCTGGAGCCTTACCATCCTCGTTTCCTAGGGGAAATCTGGCTGTACTTCTTCCAAGGCAGACTTGTTCATTCTTCTCACAGCCAGTGGTATATTCAGCATTCTTCACCAACATCATAATTCACAAGACATGAGTTCTCTTTGGTCTTATAGATACCCAGTGATAAATTAATAGCCAGAAATTAATAGCAGCTGTATTATATTGCTTCTTGCCCAAGGAATCTTCCAAAAGCCGCTACTGTGATCCAGATTCATCTGTAACACAGGTTACTCAGCCTACTTTTACAAATCTTTCTGCGGTTTGTTGTTGTCATGTGTGGTTGAGTCAATTCTGACTAGCAGCAACCCTGTAGAACAGAGTAGAACTGTCTCTTAGGATTTTCTCCGGCAGTGTGGTTGGTGGCTTCTGTCAATCTTCTGGCTAGCAGCAGGGGGAGCATCGAACCCTGCGCCAACCAGGCTCGTTTTCTGCTGTTTAGAGACATATAATTGACAAGTTACTTGTACATATACTATACAGTATAAACAGAAACCCTGGTGGCGTAACGGGTTAAGTGCTATGTCTACTAACCAAAAGGTCAACGGTTCAAATCCACTAGATGCATCTTAAAACTCTGAGGCAGTTCTACTCTGACCTCTAGGGTCTCTATGGCTCAAACCCAACTCACAGGCAGTGGTTCTTTTATGTTTTTGTTTGTTTGTTTATGGTATATATGATAACAAACTCAGCTGCCAATGGAAAGGTTAGAAGTTCAAGTCCTTCCAGAGGTGCCTTAGAGGAAAGACCTGGCACTCTACTTCAGAAAAATCAGCCATTGAAAATCCTATGAAGCAGAGTTCTGTCCTGATGCAGCTGGGTTGTCTCAAGTCAAAATAGACTTGACAGCAAATGGTTGGCACCATTCCTTGATTGTTTCTAAAGGGTGTTATTCAAGCTGGGTCTTCAAACAGGTTCATTCCAGTTCAAACCCCTGCTAAGAACCTATACTCTCATCCACATGCACACTGAATCAGGACCTACAGTTTAACGAGATTGCCAGGTGATTCTCATGCAAAATAAATTCTGAGACCTACTGCCTTGCTAGGCGGTTCTCATAACTGGTTCCTAACCAGCAGTATTGGTATCACTTGGGAACTTGTTAGCCCTAGTGGGACAGTGGTTAAGAGCTACTGCTTACCTATAGATCAGCAGTTAGAATCCACCAGCTGCTCCTTGGAAACCCAGTAGGGCAGTGCTACTCTGTCCTGTGGAGTCGGCATGAGTCAAAATCAAAGAGAAGTTAACAGAAGTGCCACTCCTCTGCAGGGGTTTGCACTGGAGACTGAACGAGTTCAAAGCCCTGATTCAAACACTCTTTTGACGTGAATTATCTCATGTAGTCCTGAAACATCCAAAGAAATACAACCAGAGGGCTTGGAAGCAAAGATGGCAAGACTACATCTTACATACTTTGGACATGTTGTCAGGCAGGACCAGTCCCTGGAGAAGGACTTCATGTTTGGTAGAGTGGAGGGTCAGTGAAAAGGAAGAAGACCCGCCGTTAGATGGATTGACACAGTGGCTGCAACAATGCGCTTAAGCATAAAAACGAGAGTGGACATGGCTCATGACCGGGCAGCATTTTGTTCTGTCGTGCAGAGGGTCGCTATGAGTCAGAACCGACTCCGCAGCGCCTAACAATAGCAACAACAGTCCTGACAATAACCTCTGTAGGGAAGGTATCACTATTGTTATGCTTACTTTCGGTGGATGAAATGGAAGCCAGGGGAAACTGGCACCAGCCATAGACCTGGCGAGTAGCAGCAGAATTGGAATGCAAGCATCTGCTCCCAGAGCCCGACTGTAACAGAGGCCAGGCGATGATCAGCCCCTCATCTTTTTTCTAGAATCTGTATTTGTGAAGACAGTTACCTAGCATAAGATAAACCAAAACGACTGCCGTCGAGTCAATTCTGACTCATAGTGACCCTGCAGAACACCATAGAACTGACCCTTCGAGTTTCCAAGGAGCACCTAGCCGATTTGAACTGCCCACCTTTTGGTTAGTAGATGTAGCATTTAATCCCTATGCCACCAGGGTTTCCCCATAAGATACAGATGAAAGATAATTAAATTTGGGCTTTGGCAGTTGGTCACACGAGTTATTGTTTTCTGTCACCTGTGGATGATATTTATGAGCAATGCCAGAATTTATATTCCATTTCTAGAAACTGAACATGCTGGTCATTATAGTCTTGATTTCTTTTCATTTGAAATTATCCTCATTTTAAAGTTTTGATTTGGTTTAAGGTTTTGTCAATAGCTTGGTTGCAAAGGAACACACATTGCATCAATTAAGTTTTGATTTGCAGAGAATTGGGGGCATCAGAGCTGATGGTACAAACCTGTACACCTAAAATAAGTTGTCCTTTTGTCCTTGGTCCCTGGGTAATAACCTTGGGGTTTCTTGGGTAAATGAAGTGTCTTTGTCTGAAACTGCCAGGCAACATTTGAGAATTTGTGCAGATGAGTGGGGGCTCTGCAGGCCCCATGTGGTCAGCGAGCCTCAGGACGAAAGAAGGACATGATTCAGTCAATCAGACACCTTCAGTGATTCAATCAATCATGCTCAAGCATTGAGGCCCCCATTCAAGACCATACAATGAGACCAATAAAGAGGTTTGAACATGGAAGTTCCTTAGGCTTCCAGGTTAGGGAGAACACTACTCTCAGGAGCACTGCTCTTCTTTGTACCAAAAGCCAAACTTGCTGCCATCAGGTGGATCCCTAGGGACATGGAAACTCTGTGTTGGGAGCCCCCCAGATCTCCCTCTATGTGTCTTTTCAATTGTATCCATTCTGATTACAATGAATTAGTATGGAATCCTCTCTGTGTACTCTGTGAGTTGTTCCAGAGAGTTATCTAACCCATGGGTGAAATGAGCAGTAGCAGGGGCTAATACCAAACCAAACCCAATACCAAACCAAACCCACTGCCATCGAGTCAATTCTGACTCATAGAGACCCCATAGGACAGAGTAGAACTGCCCATAGAGTTCCAGGGAGTGCCTGGTGAATTGGAATGGCTGACCACTGATGCCTGCCTATTTGGCAGTCTGAAGGACGATGTCCTTTCAGCTATTGTGTTCTGAAACAGCTCCGGGTGGCTTGGTCACACAGAGGGTGCTGCTTGCAGTGGCTGGTAAGGAAGATGGAGAAGTATAAAGGTGATGACTGGGGATCGGCTTCCCAGGTGGGAACTGATTTCTTGTTGACTTACCAAACAGTTAGCTGCAAAGTGGGATTTGCCCACTGTACCATTTGCTGAACTCAAAACTCCCGCCAGGAAGTATTTAGTCTCACACAGGAATATTCATAGTTTTCACCAACCTCTTGTGGTCTCAGACTCTGCCACAGTATTCCTTAAAATACGACTTGAACGTATTTTAAAGAACTAGTCTTGCCCAGTAGACAGCAATGGGTAATAGCAGAAGAAATTGAGAGGACAATGGAGGTATTGCCAACAGAGGGCGACCTTGGTTTGCTTTTGGATTTGTTTTGCAGGAGTGTTTGGCAGATTAGACACCTTTTGCAAACAAAACCTGTTTAGCAGAAAGAGGTCAATGTTTCTGCACAACAGTGTTCCACAAACACTCTTCACTGTATCTGTACATGTGACTGAGCTTGGAGAGCATAAATTGATTCAGACACTCCTGAACACACTGGAGTTAAGGAAGTCACGGATGGAAATCCCGGAGTGTTCTCCCAGCTTTGCAGGAAGTGCACAAGGTCTTCTTTTCACCAAGTCATGACTTTTGAAATGACTTAGCATCATCAATGATGACAGTTTTATTTTCCAGACACCTGACAATTTTACAGCAGCTTTTACCTCCCGCAGGTGATGATGGATCCCTCCGGAGAGGTCAGGAGTCTGCAAACCTCTTTGTGTTGTGCCAGTTTTTATTCACTTTAAATTATAAATTACAACCCAAATGTCATTTTTTTTTTTGCTTAAAATTATGACAACATGCAAAACAAAGACCAATAGATGGTGAAGAAAGGATGTCTGCTGTGAGCTGTGCTTTCAGGTGTCTGCCTGTGCCCCGTCATCCTTTTTAGAAACGCCTTTTTCCTATTTATTTAACGTTTGTACCATTTGTGCAATAATTCAATACAGACCCGCATAGCTATGCCCATATTCACAGTCACATAATTGGTTTGGACATCATTTCTTTTTTTGTTTTTAATTATCATTTTTTAAATTTTAGTTTGTTGTTGAGAATATACACAGCAAAATAGACACCAATTGAAGTCAAAAACAGATCTTAAGAATTAGAATTCTAGTCAGTCCTCAAATAGCTACTTTTTCCTCTGCATTTAATAAAGATAGGGAGTAAAAGCAAACTATTTTGTATCTTTTATGTCTTTTCAGTTCCACTTACCAAATAAGTGAAAATTATTTTACCTAGGTTTCCAATTATAAGTTTGAGATTAAATTGTTCAAGGTGAATTACCCAGAAGCCTTTTTCAATTTTATTTTCAAAGTTTAATGATGATGACAGGTTTTTCATCCTCTCCCATTTTGACAGTATATCCTAATCTAGACATTTTGTGGTTTAAACATGTGTTTCTAAGCTAGTAATTTTCTTTTCGACAGAACTTATCAAAGTGCAGTGATATGACCTGATGTTAAAGGAGAATGTATAGTATAAGTTCAAAGAAAAACTTTTATGGCCCATGAAAACATTTCTAGGATTTTTTATAGTCTCACAGCATGCCAGTGTGCTCTTAAAACGGAACACTGGTTCTGATGTGACCAGGGAACGTAACACAGCTGTTCATGGCACGGGCTTTGGCATCTAGCCAATAATAAACACACAGGCCTCTCTTGAGCAGGGTGCCCAGCCAGCCAGGTGAGACGTGTGCACTAAAATGCATACCTGTGCCAGGGCAGTGGTCTCGGGGACAGTCTTTCTGGGCTCAAGTTTCCCCTGTTGATTAGCTACATGACCTTGGGAAAGTTAGTTAACATCTCTGTGCCTTGTTTTCTCCACTGTAACATGGAGGTGATAACGAAGGTCCCCAGCTCACAGGATTTCTGTGAGGATGAATTAAGCTGGTATTCCTACAGTGGGTGAGAAAATGCTGGGAACAGAAAGTGCCAGCCATACGCGTGTTCTCTGTTATCATCACATTGCCTGTCTGGTCTTGACTGCAGGAAGCCCACTGGCCCACCAGGTAAGCACTCACTTGCTAACCACAAGGTTGGCTGTTCAAACCTACCTGGTGACTCTTACGGGAAAAAGCCCTGGTGATCTGCTCCTGTAAAGATTACAGCCTAGACTCCGTGTGGAGCAGCTCTGCTCTGTCACACAGGCTCTCTAGGAGCTGGGATCCGCTCAGGGGAGTGCAGCAGTAACCCCTTCTGCAGCCTCCTGAGCAGGGCCGACATCCGGGACGTGTGACCCATCCAGTCACACAGCTCCGTGCTAAAAAAGGCCCAGGGCTTGCTTTAGTTTTTTGCTGTCTTTGTTTTAAAATTCTTAATAATTTTTTAACAAGGGGCCTTATGTCTATGTTCTGCCTGACAGATTCTGTGTCTGCTCTTGATCTTGTCCCCACTTGGCCACCTTCTGGCTCTGTGGCTCTGGACAAGCAGCAGCCTCAGTGTCCTCACCTGTAAACTACAGAAGTTACTAGAAGGCGCCTGGGAGACAGAAAGGAGGGACTGTGTACAAGGTGCTCGGCACATACAGGCTCTCAGGAGTGTCTACTCTTATATTACTGTGTATCTTTTTAAAATAACTAACCCAACAGTTCTGTCCTTTTCCTGTAGATGTGCGTGCTCGCTTACAATTACAAGGAGTCCGTAACTTACCAGAGGGTCCTCTTCCAGCGACTCCACTGTAAGTCGGTTCTGACATTAGCAGAATGCTTCTTTTTCTAATTTTTCTTTATTATGGCCTTTTATTACCCGTATGTTCATAAATCTAAACTTTGAGTATCTTCAGGTGAACGTCTGAGAACAATCGCATCAGCAGATCACACGCTGTGATGCTGTGTGGGGTGCAGACGACAGACACGGAGATGCAGAAGCAGAGACAAACCCCGACCGTCTCCAGTGCAGTTCATCGCAACTCAGACACAAGAAATCACAACTACAGTTCCAGAGCTGCTGGAAGTTTCCTGGCAGTACAGAATACAGTAAGAAACTGCATTTCTAATTAAGGTAGGCTTATGGGGTGGAATCACATTTTTACTGTTGGAGAAGCACCTCACTAAAATTTGAGGCTTCTGTAAATCTTAGAACTGAAATTATTTATTCTATAGACTCAGAAGAGAGAAGGATTCAAGTAACCACTAAAACTCTGGAGAAAAATTTTTTTATAATATTATCGAGAAAAAGTATGATTTGTTCAAAAACAATAAAACACTGAAAGTGATATTGTCCCAAGCCCTTATTTCATAATAAATCTTACTAGTGTTGTAAGTGAGTCAACAAATGTCTTACAGAGGCAAAGGCAAAGGTACCACGAAGAAATTCCTGGACAATGAAGTGTCACAAATTTACATTATCAGTATTATTTTATCCCCAAGATGTTTCATACTTTAACATCAGTTACACTGTAACAAGAAAATACAGTATTTTTAGGCTTTGATAATAATTGATTAAAAAATATTTTTTCAAATGAAATTGAAAGGTCACAATAACGTGTGTTCTAATTTACTTAGCTCATAGGACAGAAACAAATCTCTATAGAGAAGAACGAAATACACTTTTTAAAGAAAACTGGAATGCAGCATTCATTTTGAGAAAAAAAGTCTTAGTGGAAAGTTACTGAACCCTATATAGAATTAAAAATAAATGTTCCTTCCACAACAGTATTTACCAATGAAAACAAAACTAATGCGAAGTTGCTGGCACTCCCAGGTTCTTCTGACAGGTTTTTATATCCATCCACCAAATTTTAACTTGTTGGGTAAGTACACTTTGGAAAGATAATCGGATGATATGAAGGTCAAAGCTTGGATTTCTGCCTTCCTTTTAGCGTTGGCCATTATTTCCATCTGTCAACGAGAGTTAAAACACAGTCACACTGGAGCTCTTGGTGGCTGTTTTGTCAGTTCCACAAGCCAATATGTCTAGACTTAACTTTCCTAAATCACGGGCAGTAGTCTTTAGTGTCAACCAGAATGTTCTAGTGCTGCCATAGATAAAAATATCGGGAATGAAGATATCCGTAAAGGTGCCTTCAATAATTAGCAGTGATTGGGGCTCTTTACAATTCTTTCTTTCTTCTAACACCCGCCCAGCCCTCACCCCTCCCAGCCCATGACACAGCCATAGGTGATGGTTACACAATTCAGATGGCACTAAAAATTGGCCTCTTTCCATTCTTCTGATCTTAGCTGTTAAGCATTTACATGATTCAATGTTTTAACAATTACCACCAAACGACGTGAACTTTGGTTGATGGCTTATATAAGAATTCAAGGAAGCTATTTTCAAAACACATGAATAGCCACTGCTAAAGAAAAAGGCAGTTAAAACATTTCAATTTTAAAATGAAACATACTTCTTTTCTCCAAAATGGTTGACAGGTAACATAAGGTCTCTTCAGGATACTGTCAAGTTTCATCTGGTCCCATTTTGTCAGTGGAATTAAAGTATTTTTAGGTATATTTAACCTAGAAAAAAATTGAAGACAAAGATCTCAGTCACAGCAGAGTGCTTTCTGTAACTCGAGGGCTGTTTATGTCTCGTCTGTACACATCATGCTCTTTCAAGAAACAGAGAAATGAGAGCCAGGGAGAGGAGTGCGATGCACCTGTTTGTCCGCCAAGGCCATGCGTGCCAGGGCGGCCTGTGGATGGGAGTGGGGGGCCTCCCAGGGCCCTTCAAGACCCACCTGTGGGGCAGGAGGGCTGTGTGCATGACCAGAGACTGGGAGTCACTGGGGGATGGCAGGTGCCACTGAGGACTTGGTTCTCTGTGATTCACTTGGAATTCTGGGCCAGTGGAGTATTCTCTCTCTCTCTCTCTCTCTCTCTCTCCTCTAACACGCAAGTATCTAGTTTTAAATTTAAAATATGTATATATATGTTTTTAAAAAGTTAGAGTGTAATTTAATACTGGTATGTGTCTTAAAAATCAACATGACAAGCCTGGGGTCAGTGATGCGACTACTGTTTGAAGTCACAAATCCCACATTTCCCAGGGGAGCTCCAGTTTCACAGTCCTTTGGAATGTCCCGTAATTATGACTATTTGCCAGTGGCAGCTCCTCAACAGGGGTGACAGTTTGACTGACAGGGAGGCCGATGGGTTTTCTCTTGAAGTCACGTTTATTCAGCTACAACACTGTATTTCCTTTGCTTGGATATTAACATGGAATGGCTTCTGAGGGCACTGATGGAGCTGATACAAACAAGGCTAGGCTTTCTCCAGGCCCTCCTTTAATAATGATTTGCTCATTTGTCTAACTTTTCATTAGAAGTGGTCTTCACACAAATAGGTCACCCCCATGCCACAGACCCTAAATTCTACACAGCTTTGATTCACTAGAGCCTAAGTATCCAAAGATCTAAAACATTTTCTCTTGTTCCCCAGTGTTTTACAAAAAGGCCCATCACCCCAAACCTGTGCAGCTTCCAGATTTAGGAAATAAGCACCTGTAGCCAAAGGTCGCCCACTGCTTAAAGAAATCCAGTCTTCTCATTACCAGTTAATACAGCTAGACAACTTTTTAAAAATATCCCGTTATCAAAGATGAAAAAGAAGTGATAACATCCCCTGCCAACGGACAGATGGGCTCTTACTCTCTGATGGAAAAGCAATAGTGGACCTCATCAAGGGCAGAGTCTTAAAAATGTGCACACCCTTTGACCCAGCAATTCTTCTAGGAATTCAGCCTGAGGGACTAATTAAAGACGTGGGAGAGACTGGGTTACAAGAGCACCCCTGAGACACTCTCCATGAGAACAGGATGGAGGCCATCTATGTCTGACTGGGAGGCACTGGCTTAACAAACATCAGCACACCCCAAACTGGAACTCAGTAATGGAAGACATTAAAATGAGGCCGCAATGCTCAACAAAATCCATACCATTGGATTACTGCAAAGCATCTTCTCAGATCATAAAGCCACGAAAGTTGAAATCAATAGCAGAAAAAACAGAAATAGAAAGTGGAACTCTTGGAAACTGAACAACATCTTGCTCAAAAAAACATGGGTTATAGAGGAAATCAAGGATGAATTAAAGAAATTCATGAATTCCAGTGAGAACAAAAACACTTCCTACCAGAACCTATGGGATACAGTCAAAGCAGTGCTCAGAGGTCTGTTTATCTTCATAAATGCACACATCTGGAAGGAAAAAAGAAACCAAATCAAGGAACTAACCCTACAGCTTGAACAAGTAGAAAGAGAACAACAGAGGAACCCCTCAGGCACCAGAAGAAACGAGATCATAAAGATTAGAGCAGAGCTAAATGAATTAGAGAATAGAAAAACAATTGAAAAAACTGAAAAGACCAAAAGCTGGTTTTTTGAGAAGATAAACAAAATTGACAAACCACTGGCTAAACTTACTAAAGAAAAGCAGGAAAGGAAACAAATAACTCAAATTAGAAATGAGAGGGGGTTTGTCACCACAGATGCAAGAGAAATAAAAAATATCGTAACAGAATACTATGAAAGACTGTACTCTAACAAACTTGAAAACCTAGGGGAAATGGACCAATTCCTTGACTCATACCACCTACCCAAATTATCACAACGTGAAGCAGAACAACTTAATAAATCCATTGCAAAGGAAGAGATTGAAAAGGTCATCAAAACACTGCCAACCAAAA
The DNA here is from genome assembly GCA_028571685.1 of Heterohyrax brucei. Lineage (NCBI taxonomy): Eukaryota > Metazoa > Chordata > Mammalia > Hyracoidea > Procaviidae > Heterohyrax > Heterohyrax brucei. The sequence continues at coordinate 85,691,479 of CM053156.1, read as the reverse complement.
AAAAGTCCGGGTCCAGATGGCTTCACTGCAGAATTCTACTAAGCATTTAAAGAAGAGTTATCTCCAATACTACTGAAACTATTTCACAGTATAGAAAGGGATGGAGTACTCCCAAACTCATTCTATGAAGCCAGCATAACCCTGATACCTAAGCCAGGGAAAGACCCAACAAAGAAAGAGAACTACAGACCAATATCACTCATGAATCTAGATGCAAAAATCTTCAACAAAATTCTTGCCAATAGAATACAACAACATATCAAGAAAATAATCCATCATGACCAAGTGGGATTCATACCAGGGATGCAAGGCTGGTTCAGCATCAGAAAAATAATTAATGTGATCAACCACATAAATAACACAAAAGACAAGGATCACCTGATTTTCTCCATTGATGCAGAAAAGGCATTTGATAAAGTCCAACACCCACTCATGCTAAAAACTCTTAGCAAAATGGGCATAGACAGCAAATTCCTCAACACAATAAGGGCCATTTATACAAAGCCAATTGCCCATGTCATCCTGAATGGAGAGAGACTGAAAGACTTTCCCTTGAGATCAGGAAGTAGACAAGGATGCCCACTCTCACCTCTTCTATTCAACATTGTGTTAGAAGTTTTAGCCAGAGCAACTAGACAAGACCAAGAAATAAAGGGCATCTGCATCGGCAAAGAGGAAGTTAAAATCTCCCTGTTTGCAGATGATATGATTGTATATGCAGAGAACCCCAAGGAATCTATAAGTAAACTACTCAAACTGATAGAAGAGTTCAGCAAAGTCTCAGGATACAAGATAAACTTAAGTAAATCAGTAGGATTCCTTTATACCAACAACGAGACTGTTAAGGAAGAAACTATCAAATCAATACCATTTACGATAGCCCCTAAGAAGATAAAGTACCTAGAATTAATCTAACCAGAGAAATAACAGACCTTTACAAAGAGAACTACAAGCCCTTACTACAAGAAACTAAGAGAGACTTAGATAAATGGAGAAACCTACCCTGCTCACGGGTAGGAAGACTTAACATTGTGAAAATGTCTATTTTACCCAAAGCAATCTATTTATATAATGCAATCCCAATACAAGTTCCAGTGACATTTTTTAATGAGATGGAGAAACAAATCACCAATTTTGTTTGGAAAGGGAAGAAGCCCCGGTTAAGCAAGGTACTTGTAAAGAAGAAGAACACACTGGGAGGCCTCTCATTACCTGACTTTAGAACATATTACACTGCCACAGTGGTCAAAACAGCCTGGTACTGGTATAAGAACAGACAGATTGATCAGTGGAACAGAACTGAGACCCCAGAGATGACACCATCTGCCTATGAACAACTGATATTCGACAAAGGCCCTAAGACATTAAACTGGGGTTAAAACAGTATCTTCAACAAATAGTGCTGGCAAAATTGGATATCCATCTGCAAGAAACTGAAACAAGATCCATATCTTACACCTTATACAAAAACCAACTCCAACTGGATAAAAGACCTAAATATCAAACCTAAAACAATAAAGCTCATTCAAGAAAAGGTAGGAACAACAATGGAAGTTTTAATACACAATATGGACAGACTCCAAAATCTGTCAAATAAACCACAATCAACAGAAGAGAAAATAGATAAATGGGAACTATTAAGAATCAAACACTTTTGCCCATCCAAAGACTTTATTAATAGAATTAAAAGAACACCTACAGAATGGGAAAAAATATTTGGCAACTCTATGTCAGACCAATGCCTGATTTCCATAATCTATAAGATACTACAAAATATCAACAAGAAGAAGATAAATCATCCAATTAAGCGATGGGCAAAGTAGATGAACAGACATTTCACTAAAGAAGAGATCCAGGCAGCCAAAAAACACATGCGGACATGTTCATGATCTTTAGTTATTAAAGAAATTCAAATCAAGATGACAATGAGATACCATTTCACCCCAACAAGGTTGACCATGATCCAAAAAACACAAAACAACAAATGCTGGAGAGGCTGTGGAGAAAGTGGAACCCTCCTACACTGTTGGTGGGGTTGCAAAATGGTCCAGCCTCTTTGGAAAGCAATCTGGTGCTTCCTTAAGAAAATGGATATTGATATACCATTTGACCCAGTAATTCCACTACTTGGAATATATCCTACAGAACCAAGGCCTTTCACACCAATAGACACATGTACCAGAATGTTTATCGTAGCACAGTCTACGATAGCAAAAAGATGGAATCAACCCAGATGCCCAACAACAGAAGAATGGATAGGTAAACTATGGTATATATACTCAATGGAGCGCTATACAATGATAAAGAACAACGATGACTTCAGGAAACATCTCATGACCTGGTTTCAACTGGAAGACATTATGTTGAGTGAAAGTAGTCAGCAACAAAAGGTTAAATATTGTATGAGACCTCTACAATAAGATCTCAAAAACAGACTTGTGTATAGAAGAAAAGACTCTTTGACAGCTGCAAAGGAGGGGAGGGGGGAGGGTTTAGATTAGATAGTTGCTAGGTATCTGGTTGGGTGAAATTGGTGATAGCACACATTAGAAACAAGAACAATATTAAGTGGACTTAAACATAACATGAGTACTCCTTCCATCTTAACCCAATACTGCAAGGATAGAGTAGCTGGGGCAGGGGGCAGGGGATCATGCTCTTAGGCGAAAGCGAGGCCAACTGGCACTACTAGCATTTTGCTAAGAGGGCTCTCTGCACCCCATGTTGGTGAGTGGCATCTGGGGTCTTAAAAGCTGCCAACCTGCCATCTGAGGACACAGCAAATGGTCCCAACTCAGCAGGAACGGATGCTCACTGAGGACCAAAATGACATGGGGGAAAGACAACCCAGAAGACAAAGAGACCCACATCAGTGGGTGCCTACATCGACTTAGGACCAGAAGAACCAGATGGTGCCCAGCCACCACCAGTGATAGCTGCGATGGAGCTCACTAAGTTGAGTCTCACTGGCAACACAAAAATAAAAAGGGGTGCACCCTGAGATCCCCACTAAAAGACCTCAGTTGATGGTCCAGTGGTTTCGGGGTTCCCCTGGGAGCATGGTGCCTCGCCCTGATGCTGCCCTGACCATAAATCATAACGAAGTTTCACGCTTCGGACAGGAATGGATTGGACCTGGCGATGCAGTGACTATATATTGGATGCACTTCATGGTTCTATACATCTATAGGATGTCATCCTGCTGACCTCTGTCTGGAGGAAGGAGAGAGGGTGGAGAGGACGGGAAAAAGAGACTGTTGGGAGAATGAGACATGTATGGAGCAGAGAGAAATAGTGTGCTGTCACCCGGCAGGGAGAGCAGTGGAAGCTGCATATAGGTGGGTATGTAAATTTATACGGGAATGTACATTTTCACTCAGTTATATTAAATAAAAAAATTTAAAAAAAAGAGTCCGTAATGAAAAATAGGTTTATTTTCACTGGAAAGTGATCACATGACATGGTGTGGAAAAAGCAGATTATAAAGTAATTTTAGAGCATGATTCCATTTTTGTTAAAAAAAACTATAAGCATGCACAGAAGCAGAAGGGCCAGACAAAGCACTGACGGTACCTGTCTGTATGTGATTTCTGTCTTGTTTCTTAACGATTGCTTTTCTATAATGAACATATAGACTAGATTTTTTGCCAAACGTCAGGCTTCCCAGCTTTAAGTAAACTTAAAATAGGATGTGTTTTTGAAATTGAATCTCTGAAAGAAGGTGATTGACATGCAGAGTGAGTTATTATACCTCCTACGGAACATATAATGGCAAATAGTTGCTGTTTAATTAAATGTTTTATACTTTATAATTATAAAAGAATTTACAAAACATTTTAACCATAAAAAGTAAAATGAAATGTTTTTGCTGGCGGAAAGTGCAAGTGGCTAACTTTATTGGTCAAGCTTTTTAATAAATGAAGTAGAAACACTGCTGAAGTTAATTCATGCTTAGATAACTGATTCACAGGGAAGAGTCTGGGAAAACCTCGTGAGCGGCCTTTGCAGGGACTCTTCAGGCTTACTGTGACGCAGGATGAGGAAGCATCGTTTTCAGTGTTCTGGTTCTACCAAGTCATCTAACCTGTGAATATCAGAAGGGAGGAGACCAAGCCATCTAACCGCTGGCACTGTGAGATTATGGGCTTCAAAAGACATAGACTAAAACAAAGAGTAAAAGTGTGTTAGGTCAGGTGGAATTGCAGAGAAATAGCATACTTTTACTAGAAAGTGCAAGCACTAAAGCTAACTTCATGTCCCCTGAGTCCACAGAAGAAAATCCCTGGGACTTTTACTGAGCTAGACTTTCGGTGGCACTTTTAAACTGCCCTTTAGTGTTTGTGCATTTACTTTCCATAAAGCAAAACTATAAATGAACCTATCTGACCTCCATTTATCATTATTCTTTGTGATTCATACTTTAACAACTTGCTCCAACGTCCTTTTCATCAGCTACAAACATACGTGGACACTCCGGGATACTTTGGGACACCTACGTTGTGCAACCAAACCTATTGCTGTTGAGTCGATTCTGACTCATGGTGACCCTGTAAGGCAGAGCGGAACTGCCCCGCTGGGTTTCCAAGGAGCTGCTGGTGGATTCCAACGGCCAACCTCCTGGTTAGCAGCTGAGTGCTTAACCGCTGTGCCACCAGGGCTGTGACAGTGGTTCCCCAACTGTATGTAGCCTGCCTTAGAACCACTAGGAGAGCTCCACCCCTGGAATTTCCCATGATGCCCTAGGTCTGGGCGGAGCTGCGGTCTGCATCTCTAACAAGCCCCCGGGTAATGAATGCCACGGCTGGGTCTGGGCCCACACTTGGAGAACTAGCGATGTGTGTGAGCTGCAGGCTTGTGATGGAATACCGCGCTGTTCTCATTTCTCCTTGTGGTAGGAGGAAGGGAACAGGCAGAGTCAAATTTCAAGCCCGTTCATAATGTTACGATGTTTGATGGCACTGAATGAGTTCCAACTTACAGCAGCCTTATGCACAACAGAACCAAAAACACCGCCTGGTCCTCTGCCATCCTCACCAGCCATTGTTAGGTTTGAGTCCTTGTTTGCAGCCCCCTTGTCAGTCCATTTCCTTGTGTGTGGAGCCAGAACAGTAACACCCTATAACAACCCCTTGGAAGGTACGTGTTTTAGTCAGCTAGGACTGCTCTAACAGAAATACCACAGAGTGGATGGCTTTAACAAAGAAAGATTTATTCTTACACAGTCCGGTAGGTTGCAAGTCCATATTCAGGGTGTCCGCTCCAGGGAAAGACTTTCCCCTTGTCGGCTCTGGAGGAAAGTCCAGTATTGCATCAGTCTTTGTCCAGGGAGCGTCCTCACGCAAGAACCTCTGGTCTGAACGACGTGCTCTGCTCCCAGTGCTGCTTGCTTGATGGTAGCGAGGTTCTCAAATTGTCCTTTGTTTCTTTTTCCTTTTATTCCTTGCAAGCTAAAAGCATTAAGGGTGGGGCAAGCCATACTCCAGGGAAACTTCCCCTACAGCAGGAATTCACAGCCTCACCCTAATCCTTTTACAGGTTAGCAAAACCACACAATGGAGAACAGTCCCAAGATACTGGGAACCATATCCCAGCCACGTGGCTGCACACATTTTGGGGGGGACACAATTCCAACCATGACAGTATGTATCAAAGGAACCTTGATCACAACCCTTCCTGCTCTCTGGTCAAAATAATTAAGACAGAGATATGGAAAACACGAGCTGAAAAACCCCAAGCAGCTCACCGGGCACATTCACTAGTGCATGTCCCCACGCTGACCCTTTGACCTAGAACAGGTTATTATCATACCCACCAGGCAGGGACCCACCTTGCAGCTGCTGAAGTCTGTAACGGCAGACCTAAGTGGCAATACGTTGTCACTACTCCCACTGGACAGTCAACTAACCTTGATTAACATATGATGCACCCCGCTGGGCCAGAGCCAGTGTGAACCAGGGGGAGGGGCATCCATAAAAAACCTAGCTGCCCCTACAGTGTGTGGCTAACAGCCTGCCCAGCCGGCCACCACTGGGTGAAGTACTGCAGTCCTGGTCTGGAAGTGTCCCTTTGGTGACAAATTCATGTCTCTTGGATTGCCTCCTGGTCAGTTTTTGGTCCTTCAGCAACTACCTATTCAGAACAATCCAAACACCTTGAAGGTCTTCCTCATTTTCAGTGCCCCACCACTTTACCAAACGTGATGTCCTTCTCCAGGGACTGGTCTCTCCTGACAGCATGTCTGTCATAGATTGAATTGTGTTCCTTAAAAGATAGTAGCAGTTTGGCTGGGCCATATTTCTTGGTACGTGCGATGTTCCTCCCTGTTGGAATTCCTGCCTCTAGGACGTTAATGAGTGTAGATGGGCTGCAGTTCCGTTGCCAGAGCAAGCTGCAGTGTATATGTTTGTTTTGTGCCTTGGTGTGGTCTCTCAAGATACAAGGAGAGGAGCTAGCAGAGACTTTTGGGGATCTCATACCATCAGAAAGAAAGCAGTGCGAGGAGCTGCTCACATCCTTTGGAAAGGAGTAAGGTCCCTGTGCACCAGAAGCTTCTGGTCCAGGGAAAGATGGACAGTGACCTTCCTCCTCCAGCAGAGAAAGTCTTCCCCTGGAGCTGACACCCTGAATTTGAACTTTTAACTTAGTGGACTGTGACAAAAAAATTTCTGTTTTTAAAGACATCCACTTTGTGCTATTTCTGTTAGAGCAGTACCAGATGACTAAAACAGAATTTGGTACTCAGAGAGAGTGGGGTGCTGCTCTAATGAATACCTAAAATGTGGAAGCAGTTTTCAAACTGTGAATGGATAGACGTTTCAGAAAGATCAGAGAACTGTTAACACTGAAGAAGGCACAGAAGGTGAAGAAGAGCTGAGAACCACCAGCAGCAGCAGAAACAGAACCAGAGCAGCATGAGACAGCACTGGAGCAGAGCCGTGGAGTGAGAGAGCTGAGAGCCTGTGCACAAGGTCTCCTGGCTGAGTAAGGTAACTCTGGGCACTTGATCAGTGGAGCTAGCCTTGCTGACCTGGAAGGAGACAGCTGAGTGCCCGTGTGCAGTAGGTTAGCTGGTGGAGTGGGATGCCTCCAGGCACTTGAATCTGTGGAGCCACAGAGCTTTGGAACACTTGCCCCAGCAGCGCAGATGCAAGCCTGAGGCCCAGGCCACGCGGCCATAGGAAGCAGAAGCTGAAGAGACAAAGGGCAAGAGAAGCTTAGCTGCCTCAGTCTCAAAAGTTATGACCATGACCTCAGGGGTTTGAAAGCATGGAGCCAGGGCTCCCTGTGTTTCTGAGGATGGACTTGCCACTCAGTAGGTCTTTGGGTGCACCTAAAGCTGAGGGGGCAGAGATGCTCTCTCAGTGGGCCTGGAAAGCAGAGCTGGAGGGGCTTCCACTCAGATTCCGGAGGGTGTGGCCAATTCCTGCAGTCTGGAGGGCAGGACTATTATGTAAAATGTCTCAGAGAATGGAAGATTATTTTCAAAGCTTTGAGGGCTGTTGTAATGTGACGTGTTCTGTTAACTTTCTTGTTACCTGTTAAATGCCTTTCCCTTGGTTTCTTTCACTTGTAATGGAAATACCTAACTTGTGCCTGCTTGTTCTGTGTTTTGAATGCAGATAACTTATATTCTAGATTTCACAGTTAAAGAGGAATGTTTGGATTTTGGACTTGGACTTTAAGACTTTTGCTATGATGAGATGATATGTTTCTTTAGAGTACAAGGATGGGATTGAATTGTGTTCCCTAAAAAATATGTAGCAAGTTGGCTAGGCCATAATTCCTGATATTGTGTGATGTTCCTCCGTGTTGGAACTCCTGCCTCTCTGATGTTAATGAGGGTGGACGGGCAGCAGTTGTGTTGGCAGAGCAAGATTCAACATGTAAGTTTGTTTTGTGCCTTGAGGTGGTCTCTTGTGATGCAAAGGAGAGGAGCTAGCACAGACTTTTGGGGGACCTGTACCATCAGAAAGAAAACAGTGCCAGAAGCTAAGCACGTCCTTTGGAATGGACTGGGGTTCCCTGCACATCAGAAGCTTCCAGTCCAGGGGAATACTGATGACAAGGACCTTGCTCCAGTTCTCATCGTCATGGGCGCTGTTTTCAGCGCTGTCCTCAACAAGGTCCGCTCGCCCCCTTTACAAACCCCTAACCTCCAAGCCCATGCGCAGTTTTGCAGGCTCCCTCCCGGGAGCTCTGTAAAGCCACCCAACATGCAAATAAGCTTTTTCTCTGGCTTTCTCTTTCCCCGGTCTCCTTTCACAGTATAATTTAAACTAAATAAAACCTTTCACATCCAAAAATCTCTAACATTGTTCTTCAGTCTTCTTTAGTCATTGTCCAGTTTTCACCTGCGTCTTTGGGAACTGAAAGCATCACGGCTCGGGTCAGGCTCACCTCAGTCTTCAGGGTGACATCTGTGCTTTTCAACCCTTTAAAGAGCTTTTGCTGCAGATTTGCTCAATGCGATGTGTGATTTGATCTCTTGACTGTGGCTTCCATGACTGATGATTCTGGATCCAAGTAAAATGAAGTCCTTGACAACTTCAGGGTGTCCTCTGTTTATCATGACACTGCTTATTGGTACAATTGTCAGGATTTTGGTTTTCTTTATGTCGAGCTGTAATCCCTACCGGAGGCTGTGGTCTCCGACCTTCCTTAATAAATGCTTCCTCTTCATTTTCAGCGAGCAAGGTTGTGTCACCCGCACAGTGCAGGTTGTTAACCACTCTTCTTCCCCCGTAACACCTCATTCTTCAAGAAGGCTGTCATATTCAGAGCATGTCTGGCAGTCATGTCCCCTGGGCCCCACGGCTAACCCTGCCTGCCATCCGAGGTTACACTGGCCAACTGGAAATCCAACCACTGAAATATAGATGAGTCCTAGACTAGGCTACGGGCTCCCCTGGGACATTTGGGTGCCTTAAGGTTACTAGGGAAACCCTGGGGGCGTAGTGGTTAAGTGCTATGGCCACTAACCAAAAGGTCAACAGTTCAAAGCCACCAGGTACTGCTTGGAAATTGTGGGGCAGTTGTCCTGTGTTCTAAAGGGTCACTGTGAGTCAGAATGGACTGGACAGTAGTGGGTTTTACAGTTACTAGTAAGCGACAAGAACAACCAATGCAGAAACTTCACTAATAAACAGAAAATAGCTATACAGTGGAATAAGGAAAAATTTCTCTATATACTTACCATAGATCCATATTTATATATGCACATTATTTCTATGCCTGTTAAAAGAAAGCCAACTGTAAAATTCATTTTCTTGTGTACTACAGGTTTGATCATTTGCCCTCTCAAATGTGATCAGACATCTGCAATTGTTACCTTCAAGGACATCACATATGAAAAATGTGTACTTCTCAGTGTAACACGGCAAAAAAAATCAATAAATTTCCTCAAATTATTACAGTCCTTAATTTTTATATAATAATAATAGCCTTTTAAATATTTTGTGGAAAGTTCTCTGAGAGAAAAAAAAAACCCACAACCACAGATATGTTTTAATTCTCTCTCTTCCTTCGAATAGTTGAGCAAAGAATTACCATGTGGATCAGCATCAACAAGGGTGAAAATGGGAATGTGAAACAGATCCCACAGCTTCTTGACCAACAATCTTGTGTTCAGGTCAGGCACGCCCTTTCCCTAGAAGCAAGGTTGAAATTATACATTTTAATCTCAGCAGAATGAAAGAGACTAAGTGCATCCTCCTTTCAGAGAGTGAAAGGACGGTGCTGGGTATGAGGAAATATGACAGACAACAGGGGTACCGGCCACACGCGTTCACACCTTTGACTCAGTTATCCCACTCCTAGGCAGGAATACTGAGGAGATACATCACCAGAAATAGATGTAAAATAATAATAACAAATCCCATACTTAAGAATATCTATTGCAGTGTTATTTAAAATTACTGCAAATACCAAAACATCGGAGAAATTACTATAAATAACCAGAATATCCAGCGGGGTAGTGGAGAGGTGACACATCACAGTGACGACACGCATCAGCTGGGGCGAGGCAGCCTGGGCACGCACCCCAGGACTGTCACTTCTTGCAGCATAAACCTGATCCAGTAAGAAACCTTCCGTGTCCTGGTCTCACCACCTGTAAACTGCACACCACGAGTCCCAGCGGGGCAACAGTTAAGCGCTTGGCTGCTAACTGGATATTGACTGTTTGAGCCTATCCAGCAGCTCCAAGGGAGAAAGACCTGGAGATCTGCTCCCATAAAGACTATAGCCTTGGAAACCCAATGGGGCCGTGCTGCTCCGTGACACGGGGTCACTACGAGTCTGAATCAACCCCACGGTGCCCAACAACAGAAATGCAGATACCAGTAACTCTTCATGTGGTTATGACAGGAATTAAGTTATTCAATGACCACAAAGCACTGAGAAGACTACCTGGTAAAATTCAGAGTTTGACAAACCCTAAATGATGGATTATTATTATAGTCATTAAAGCAAGAATTATGTCATGAAGTAATTTAAAGCACATTACTGACTGAGGCCTGTGTAGTGTTATCTCAGCCTCACGAACCATCTCTTATGCTTCCATGTTCTTTGCCATTCTTTGTACAATTTTGTAATAATATAAAATAAAATAAAAAGTCAGATCCTTTAGACTCAATTAATGGACTTACCCGTTACACAAACTGTATCAGGAAAGCACGGAACAGCACTTGCTCACTTACCTGCCCACAGCCCTCGTGTCGCCCTATCACACAGGGTAAGGTGACCTCAACTCACCCTGCTATGAGAAACTCATTTCTGAGGTGTTTAAGAATCACGCCACTGACTAGTCAGATTAGAGGATGTTTAAATAGACACCTTGGAAATGCTTTTCCCACGACCCTGAAGGGTGCATCCCATCGACAGCAGAATGCTGTCCGAGCTGTGGAGATAACGGCATACGCCCATCTTAACAACCACCAAAGGATACACGTTAGTCTTGGAATTGTAGTGGAAGGAGATACCGTACCGTGAGCATGATGCATGGAGCCAGCCTGCTGCAGAAGTTGTCATCTAGGAGACGCTGAAATGTAGCATCTTTTTCCACAATTAACAGAAATTTGGCATCTGTAATTAAATCTGTCACATTAAGGCTGAACCACGTGTACTCTTGAAGGTGATCGTCTCCAGGTTTACCCACAACCAAAATAACGGTACCATCTAGATCAACTAAAAGCAGCTATAAGTACAGTCTTTTTAGCTTACCTTTAAGTATATAAAACAGACATGTCTTCACACTTTCAGATGTCTGTCTTCCTTGCTCGACGGTAAGCACATAACATTACGAATCATGGTGCACTTATTTTGACGTTACGAGGCCTAACTCACTCTTTGGACATAAGGAAGACAGGGCTTATCAAAGGGACAAGTGAAGAATCATCCTAAAAGTTTGTTTTCCCACTCAAAGGATACTCCGAAGTCCTTGAATATTAGACGGCACAGCCACAGCCTAAGTCAACAAAACAAACCCGTTGTTGTTTTTTAATAGAAAGCAATACAGCCACACTTTATAACCTTTCACAGAAATCTATCTTTCCTTCTCCTTCCACTGTGTCAGTTACCAGAGACTTATGACCAGATGTCACAGGTTCTGGTTACCACAGAGTTGGCTGTCAGTATAATATGTGTCTCTGTGAAAATTTTAAAAATATATTTTTAATTAATGATATTCTCTTTGAATACGATAATAGTGGGGTCTTATTTGAAGATGTTAACTAGACTGAACATGTTCTTTCCTTCCTCATGGGAGGAAACAGAGTTACTCCTTCCCGAGGAAGCAGACTCGCAGCCCAGACTACGTCCCAGTGGGTGAGTGGCTCTCAGAAGCTCTGTCGTCAAGAGGTCCGACAGACAGACACTGACAGGCCAGGGGGAGCAAAGCTTTCTCGTGCAGGCCCTCCTCAGCACTGCGCTCCTCCTCCCCAACAACTCCGCTAGCGCGCACTGTCGAGGTACCCGGAGGAGCGCGAGGGCATGGCGTCAGCCGTCTTCAGGAAGGAAGATGAAGAAACGCGGCCCTTGCTGCTCACTTCTGAATTCCCTCCTACGAATTAGTCATTATCCGCATTCCTGGTGACTGTCTCACCTTGCCCCTTCCTGTCTGGCCCAAGACTGGCAGATTTTGGAGGAAGCGATTCTCATCTGCCTCTTGTATGTCAGTATACAGTAAACCTGATTATTCACCTGACTGTCTCAATATCGGCTTTGTGGCATGCAGCACCGATCTGTGTTTTACAGTGACACTATGGTCTGGTTATACCAAAGGCAACCAAATGACTTAGCATTAAATATATTAATTTTGAAATCAAGAACAGTTTAGGAAGGTTACAGAAAGAACCATGCTGTAAAGGTCAAGTCACATATTACTTGAATATAACAGTACTTTTTTTTTTAAGGAATGAATATATGTGTTTAATTCAACAGGACATTTGGCAACTGGTGTATTTTGAAACTACGTGATGTACAGTCCTATAAACATACTGTTATTGGTATTTCAGGTTTATTTTTAAATCTTAAACTCTAAACCACATAACAAAGCAGGAAGCAGAACACATTTCAGAAAGGAAAGGCCTGGCAAGGAGTTGAAGCAGTCTGGGAGAGCACCAGTGATGCTTACTGTTGAGTGGCCAGTACAGGTCACCCTGGTGCCATCTTCCTCAACGTAGCTCAGATTACCAGCAATTAAACCTTTTGACGTAGATAACTGGGGGAAAAAAAGTTACATTTGAAACTGTTTCACTGACATGTTTTATGCTCCTAAGTCATCTGCCAGCTGCTCCTCGGAAACTCTATGGAGCAGCTCTGCTCTGTCTTACAGGGTCTCTGTGGGTCAGAACTGATGGCAAAGGGGTTTTCTGTTGTTTTTGTTTTTTGGCTTTTTTTGTTATTATAAGTTATTCCTCTTGCTCACTTGCAAAACTCCTTATTTTAACTCAGATTGAAATTTAAGAAGTAAAAGAGAAAACATGTAAGTGAATTTAGGAACTGAGACTACTTAGCAATTCATCTGTTTTAGTTCCTTGAACCCAAGGAACATTTTAAAAATAGATTATTTAACTTTACAGTGAGAATAACATCAAAAAAGGCACAGATTAAAAGTTTTATTACGCTGTCCATAGTACCACTTTGCTTTAGAAGAAGCCGACCCATGCACCACCCACTTACCACGTGTAGACTCCTCCTGGGCACCTTCAGCATGCAGGAAATGTCATCGACTATACTGTCCACAACAGCCTGGTTACCAAAGAGTTGGCTGTCAGTGTAATATATGTCTCTATGAAAATTTAAAAATACATTCTTAATGATATTCTCCTTGAATATGACAATAGTGCAGTTTTATTTGAAGATGTTAGGTAGACTAAATATAACATATAAAGAAAGTAATTGTTTGCCCATAGTCTATCTACTCTTAGGCCGTTTTTTAAAGCATATAAATAAAAGTTAATCTAACTAAATCTCATGCTTCATTTTAAGGAATAATGCGTCAGAACAACATGATTACCTTTTGGTTGCGTAAGTGTTGCTTTGTACTAATTTATAAATCATGGACAGTATTTTAAGAATTAGAGCTGGAAAAAGACATGATAAACAAGTTACTTATTATCATCTCACAAAATAAAAAGCCATTCCTAAAACTACAGTGGTAGTCACTTTAAAATTGTTTTAAATGGTTTTTTTTTAAAAAAAGTATTATTAACTGTCCCCAGTTACTTTTCATACATTTTATCTCCACACAATAGAAAAGTTAAGTATGGAGTAATAACTGCCTGAAGATCAAATAAAGTTAATTTCTCCATAAACAGCTAAACTGAGAGAATCACTTCTCACTGAACCCTGCACCTTAGAACATCTGTTTACTTTGGAATGACAGTCTACTTCCACGGTTGTAGCAATAAACCCCAAATACTGATCTCCAGTACAAGAGCAGTCTATTAAAGAACAGGTACTATAACTTAACTAAGAGCAACTAAAAGTTAGAGGAGAGTCCATCTATTTATTTATTCATCACTAAAAGCCAAGAAAAAGTTACCGAAATTTTGAACTGATTTTGGTGAATCACTCCTGATTTTTCTTGTGGTACGATCAGATACCATCTGAAGACCCACGGAATCTTCGAACCTGTCATATTATTTACAACAAGGGAGCAAGATGGAGAAACATATTCTGAACTTCCAATACTATGTATGTAACATCCTGTTCTTCACCTCTCAAGGCATTTCACTGAAGCTTTGGCATAACTTCTTTGTAAACTTAGATCATTACAGGGGTAATTAGCTTTGTGACATACAGAGGCATGACACAAAAGTATTTAAAGTACATGAATTAAATACCTCTTGTTATGATATATATAATTATATACATGTATATATATATAAGCCCTAGTAGAGTGGAGGGGCAGCGCAAAAGAGGAAGACCTCAACAAGATGGGTCGATGCTGGCTGCAGCGATGGGCTTGAGCATAAAAAGGATTGTGGGCCTGGCACGGGGCAGGCAGTTTCAGCCTGTTGCACAGAGAGTCACTGAGAGTCAGAAACAACTCAACAGCCCCGACCAACAATAACATATATGTTAACACCTTTTCTGTACAAGGCTCTACAATTAAGTCCATGAACTTAACTGTTCTAAGTTCTACGTACCTGTTTGCTAAATATCATTGTGGTCACCTTGGAAGTGCTCCACTTGGGAAGCTATTCACCAGCACCAGCGCCTAGTCCACCCTTCAAAGCCATTTTGGAATTCTTTCTGGAATGGTCATTGTGCACAGTGGCACGGTGGCAAGTTCACGAACTTAAGTGTCCGGTTGTCTGTGAGGGAGTTTCTAGCCAGTAAACAAATCACTGTATTGGAACACCTTTCCTACTCACCTGATCTGGCCCCCAATGACTTTTTTTCTTACCCGAAGATAAAAGAAATACTGAAAGGATGACATTAAGGACATCAAGGGTCATACAATGACAGCTCTGATGGCCATTTCAGAAAGAGTTGCAAAATTGCTTTGACGAGTGGACTAGGTGCTGGCATCGGTGCATAGCTTCCCAAAGGTGACCGTAGTGATACTCAGCAATGAAGTATCTAGTACTTCTAAGATGAGCTCACGAACTTAATTGTCGGTACTCGTACATACATATATGTATATTGTTTTCAAATATGTCACATTTTAATTGGCATTTTATTAATTTTAATAATTGCTTGTTTTGAAACATTATAATTCCTGTTTAACCAGTTTCATTACATAAAATGGTTTACATTAGGTCATTAAATTGAACTACCAAATCTGTCCTAAAGGTGGCAGAATGTACCAGGCAAAGAGGCCATATGTCACCTGCTTGAAGAGTGGATAAAACCTATCTTTCAAAATACTATGCAGAAGAACCAGCTACCACTACTGACCGTTCTGATCAGGGCCACAATAGATGGCCCCCAATAAAATGCAGAACAGAACTCGTATTCTTTTTTTTAAAAAGTCCAGATTTACTGGACCAGCAGAAACTAGAGGACTCCCTCAGATTGTTATTGCCTTGGGATGATACCCTTTAAACCTTGAACCAACACTATCCCCTGATGTCATCTTTTAGGGAAATAACAGACAGGCACACAAAATAAAGGATATTATCCACGAGTGTGATGCTCCGTTAAAAAAAATCTAGATGAGATGGAAAGATCAACGAGTCTAACACAGACATAAGAAAATAAGGGAGCAACAAAACTAGAAGACTGGACACAGAACAACCAGAACCCAAAATAAGAGAGCGCTGTCATGTTGTGAAAACTGTAACTAATACAACTGAATAATTTTTGTAGAAAGTGTCAAATTTGAACCTGATTTTTGCTGGAAACAATAAAACATGACAAAATATGATTGAAAACGATACCGTTTGTGTTAGTTATACTGATTATAAAGGCATATTCAGTGACTAATCCACTGGTGTTGATTCCTGACCAATGGCAACTCACGTGTTACAGAGTAGAACTGCTCTGTAGGGTTTTGTTTTGTTTTTTTTTAAGCTGTAATCTTTATAGAAGCAGATTGCCAGGCCTTTCTTTCATGGCACCTCTATATGAGTTCCAACCCCCTACCTTTAAGGTTCGTAGTGCTGTCTGCCCCACCCAGGACCCTTCTTTAGTGATTTAACAAGCCTCAAATTACTTTTTGTCTGTTTCTGTAGTTCACTGTTTAGTAGAGAAGATTCTAGAGGCTAACAATCTGAAAGAGAAAACTATGTGACTAGGTTGCAGGGCCTTTACATTTGCCGATTTTACTCTTCTTGGACACGTGACTCAGCAACAGAGAAGATCTGACAGGAGAGTGCGCGCCTTTAACATGTGCTGCTACGTTCAGGATACATTTATCTTGGTTTGGGGTATTGGTTGCAGTTCTCTGAGCAAGGTATTTGCTTTTGCAGCATCTTATTGAGCCTTCCACTAATCACATCTGCTCCACTCATTGCTATGAAAGATTAGATCCAAATACAAGCAAGACTATAAGCACAGTGCATTAAGTGCTACATCAGCTAACTAAAAGGTTAACAGTTGAAATCGTCCAGGCACTCCTTGGAAACTCTACAGGGCAGTTCTACTCTGACCTCTAGGGTCGCTTTCAGTCAGACCTGACTCAGTGGCAGTGGGGTTTTTGCGGCGGTGGGAGGGTACAAGGTTTCATCACATGCCTTTTGAATTCTAAACTCTTTGGGTGCTCCATCTATGTCCCTAGCCTTATTATCATTATTTTTAATTCACCTTGGTGGTGTGATAGTAAAGGGCTCACTTAGTAACTGAAGGCAGGTGATTTGCACCCACCCAGAGGCCCCACGGGAGAAAGACCCTGCACTCTGCTCCTGTGAAGGTGACAGCCAAGACAACTCTGCTCAGCCACGTGGTGTCACTCTGAGCCAGAGCCTACAGCACCCGCAACAGCGCAAAGCAACAGCGCAAAGGTGTTTTCTCTTGGCGTATCGTTCACACCTACTCCTAGTTTATGTAACCTTTCTGTATGAAATATATTTTGTAAATTTCCTTAAGTTACTTTTGGCTGGTAAAGGCAACAAAATAAACTCTCATTAGACCTCCCATTCAAATAAATTGCAATAATGATACGGATACTACTGTTAAAAAAAACAAGATGCAAAATGCCCACTTTATGTTTTCCCAGCTTGATCTGCTGTCTACAGTGAATACAGGTGCTTCATTCCTGGCCAAGCTTGTGATTACATCTTGGATAATATTTTCGATAGCTGCAAGAATCTCAGAACTGAAATAACAAACATAGTATGATTGGATCTCTTAATTATTAACCAAGTCTTTACAACTGGTGACATATCCCCAGAACAGCACTAGGTTGTTTAATTGGTTTTCAAAGACCAGGGAGTCACACATGTCAATAATGATTTCTCCCACTAAGTCTCGACATCAGTACCACATTAAAATAACAATTACATTTACAGTGATTACTTATAGGAAAAATTCACTTGCTTAATTAAACTACTTTAGTTTGTGATTCTACTGATAAATGTTTTAATTTAAAAATGATGTAATATACTGTCTTTAAACCTTGATTTCCCCCCCCTCAAAAATGAAGTACAAAAGTATTCCAAAAGAAACACTTGTACCACATCACCCTCGCTGATCTCATGCCTTGAATTAACCCTTTTGGATTTTAGTGATAGAGAAGGGAGGAGAAAAAAGTTGAATCATTACCATAAAAAGAATAAATTGTGATTGACCTGGCAACTATTACACCATTTTACAGCAATATTGAGAGAGAGCCCAATTTTCTGTCAGCTGACATCCAATTACACAAACCATCAGTTTTCAAAAACATTCTGTTATAAGCAGAAATAATATATTGAATAGGACCAGAAATAAAATTAAATCTGGAACGGGTAAAATGTAGTGCATTTTAATTTCCGTGAAAATTCCAAACCATTCATTTAAAAAGCATATATTTAAAAACTCTTCTAGTAACGAGGTGGTTAAGCAACACTATTTTGAATATTGAAAAAAGTATGTTACTTAACGATACTGTAATCAACCTTAAGATACAGTGGAATTAATTTACATCTGAAATGTAAATAAGGGACTCCACTCTCCCTTCTTTCCTTCACCCTCTCAAGTTCTCCCTGAAACTAAATATTTTTTGTTAAAAATCTGTTTGATTACATGTGTTTTTGTTTCGTTTTGGCAGCTGGCTTGGATTTAAAAAAGGAGTCTGCTGATAAACTGGAAACGCAGATAAAAATGAGCAAAACAACAGAGCATTTCAAGTTACAGAAATCAGTAACAACATTTTCTGTTGGTAATCCTAATTTTAATAGCTACAGTATCTCTGTAATTAATTTTAAATAAATAATTTAAAATATGTACGTTGTCCATCACTCAAAATGCATACATTGAAATCCTGGTCCCTCTGAGAAAACCACTACTTGGTGCCAACTGACAACATTCATTATCCTTCACTTTTGCTTTAGTAAATAAATCTAAACCTTTGGAAGTTACAATCTTTTTAAGTTGGAAGTTTACACAGAAACCTGACAGCCAGGCTGAGGTGATGTCCTGGAACATTCTAGAAGGGGAACATTCCAGAAGGGGAACATTCTAGAGGAGACCGTGGGGCTGTGATCAGGTTTGGAGTTGGGAGGAAGCATTATATCAGAAAAGTGGCAGAGAAGCTCAATAATGGGCGTCTGTGGGGGCTCAGGACGGCCTGAGAGAGCCCCGCGTTGGCCCCGGCGCCAGCACGACAGCCTTGTCACCCAGAGGGCGGGGCAGCCGGGGTGGCCGGCCGCCCCGCCCCCCGTCTGTTCTGCGCACGCTCCCCCTCAGTCCCCGCCCCGGTGGAGCGCTCTCGCTCTCCGCTACCTCGAGGCGGGGCGGGGACCCTCGCGAGCGGGCTCCTCACCGCCGCCCCTCAGGCTGGCCAACAAGAAAGCCCTGTGCTGGTCCAAAACCTCGAAGAACGAGGCCTCAGGCCCCATAGGCGCGAAGGCCATGAGGGCTGACGGTGGCGACGAAGTCCTCCGCGATTCCCAGGCGTCCTGGCCCCTCGAGCTTCTGCTGAGCACGGCGCGCTTTTCCCGCGCTTTCTGGCTGGGCCCGCGCGTGCGCACACCTCGCCCCGGGAGGAGGGACCGGGAGGACGCATGCGCAAAGCCGTGTCTCTGGCTTGAGTGGAGTGCGCAAGCGCGTATCTTTGTGTGCTCACCGTTGTCAGGTGTCATGTACCCGGGAGACAAGTAATGCACGTCTCCCAGGGTGCGGTGTGAAGGAGACGTTTATGCGGCACCCCCGGGATGCTGAACCCTAAATTCCTTGAGATGGTTTTCTTTTCCCTTTTGCTTATTTAGGTAAAGTAGCACCAGCAATTTTTCATTAGAACAGAGAATTATATATTAGGCATAACTGCTGCCAGATATCTCTTTAAAGGGAAAAGCAAAGATGTCACCTTGAGGACTAAGGCGGGCCTGACCCAAGCCATGCTGTTTTCAATCTCATGACATGCATGCTAAAACTGGACAATGAATAAGAAGACAGAAAAAGAACTGATGCTTTTGAATTATGGTGTTGGCAAAGAATGTTGAATGTATCACGGACTGCCAGAAGAATGAACAAATCTGTCTTGGAAAAAGTACAACCAGAGTGTTCTTTAGGATTAACGATGGCAAGACACATGCTTTGGACATGTTATCAGGCGGGACCAGCCCCTAGAGAAGGACATCATGCTTGGTAGGGAGCCATCAAAAAACAGTAAAACTCTCCAGGAGATTGACTGACAGTGGGCTCACACAGACCAACAACTGTGTGGTGGTGCAGGACCCGTCGGTGTTTCCTTCTGTTTTAGTACATAGAGTTCCTAAAGTCGGACCTAAGGAACTGATGGACAGCCCCTAGCAGCACCTAGACCCTACGCTGGATATTTACATTTATACTAGTGCTTGAGGGCTTACAAAAGTCATATCACACAAAAGATCTTGTCCAGTTCTCACAGCAACCCTGGGGAGTTCCTAATGTTATCAGCTTGATTTTGCAGGAGAGAAGAAAGGGGGGTCCATGCAAATTAGGCAGACCTGGGTTACAATCCCAGCTCCATGACTTTGTAGGGTTTTCCAGTTTGGGAAATTAAATACAGGATACCCAGTTAAACTGGAACTTCAGATAGACAACAAATATGTTGTTTGGTACATATTGTTACTAACAAAACAAAACAAAAAAACAGTCTATCTGAAATTTTGGTTTAACTGGGTTCTTTTTTGTTATTGTTTATCTAGTAGGGAGTCATCAAAAAAAAGGAAGACTCCCAAGGGGATTACTATTACTATTTATCTACTCCTGTACCCTATCTTCCCACTGTAGGCTTGAGGAGCTACACCCCCACATCCACTTTCTCCAAACCTTCTAGAGCAACAGATAGAACTCTGAAGTCCCAGGGGAGGAGTCCTGACCCTGGGGGATGATGTCCTTGAGAGAAGAGAGTGGGGGAGACACTGACGCAAGCTCTCTTCTGGGCTGGATACCGTCGGGGCCTATGGGGCCTGGTCCTGTGCATGTGGATGGGGACCTGGAACTGTGCCCCAGAAGAAACCACCTGTCACCGGTGAAACACCAGAGAAGTGTTTTGTTCCCTCAGCTCCCAGTTTTGATGGTTCTGGCAATGAAAACTGGTTTTCTGTTGTAAATGATGGACCACCATCTAAGAGAAGCGGGGAGCTGAAGAGAAACAGGTGACCACTTAAATAATTCAGTTGACACTCTGAGAGATGCACTTAAAATAATCTTCAATCTTCTGAGGTGAAAATGGTCCCCCCACTTCACAGGAAAAGGTGCTGAGGCTTGGTGAGGTAGAGCAACTGGAGCAAACATTGTAGAGAAAGAGCTCTGGTGGCGCAGTGGGTAAGTACTTGACTGCGAACCCACCATGTGCTTTTGGGGAGAAAGATGTACCAGTACCATCTGCTTCCATAAAGATTAGAGACTTGGAAACCCTGTGGGGGCGCTCTACTCTGTCTTTCAGGATTTCTATGAGTTGGAAAGGACTTGACAGCAACAGTTTGTCTGTTTTTAAATGACAGAACGGGGAGCACACCTGGACTCCATACTCACAAGCATAACCACATGTATATGAAATATCACAGAGTCTGGTTAGGAGTGTGTCAGAATTTTGTAGGAGCTTTTTTGCTGGTGAAATTCCCCCTCCAGCTGGGAGCTGGGACAGTGGGCTATCCTTCGTAAGAGAATAAAAGGCCCATGAAGCCAACAGGTAAATCTGGAAGGCCAGCCAGGCTTGGCTGCTGGGAATGCCTGTCACCTGGGACCAGGACATTTGGGGCTCATTTGTCTCTGTCTCTCACCCCTGGCTTCTTGAGATAAAGTGTATGTATGGCACTGGGTAGATACAGATCCTTCTGTGTCACTTTGTTCTGGAATCAGCCCAAAGCCAGCAAGCTTGCTAGATCCAACATGAAAGACAGGGGATCAAAACCGACAAGTGAACCTGTAATAAACCTGGCATTCCAGTTGGGAGGAGCCTCAAGGCCAGGCTTGAAAGGCCCACCTGGACAGACAAAAGCAGACAGTCCTAGCCTGTCCTTTCTGTGCAAATACGCCTCTGCCTGGGGCCTCCAGGTAGCCCGTCTCTATGCAAGAACCTGGCATGCTAGCCCCCTGTAATAGTTTGCATCACCCCCAAATCAAAGAGGCAACCCTGGTTCTAGGCTGGAAAACATATTCTGCTCCTAGCAACTCACTGCACTTATGACTGGCAGGTGCCAGCTTGCAGGTCAGTCTTTCTGGAGTCCTTCTTCCTGTGAGTGAGGCCAAGCTGCGCTCCATCTGCACACACCTGATTATATGAAAGGCTTTCTTCCAAATCCCACTAGGGAGTCTTTCCTCAGAAGCCAACCTGACACCCAGAAACCTGTCGTAGGTGCAAACATCAACACAGGTTAGAAAAGAACTTTGTTTAAATTAAGTACAGTGACCACTTCTAGTTCTAAAGCCCCAAACCAAACCTGTTACAGTCAAGCCCATTCCAACCCACAGCGATCCTATGTACCCACTGCCATAGAGTTGGTTCTGCCTCACAGGGACTCTGTGCACGACGGAAGGAAGCAGTGCCTTGCGCTGCACCAGCCACACTCACAGTGGTTGCTGTGTGTGAGCCCGCTGTTGCAACAGCTGTGTCAGTTCACCCCAGTGTGCGTCTTCCTCTTTCTCAGTGATGCTGTTCCAGCTCTAACGGATCCGAAAAGAGAAAGGACGGAAGCAGGGAGAGAGGCGTGAAGAGGCCCCGTGGTGTCACTGAGGAGGATTAGAGGTGGTTATGTTAATGATGCAGGACTCGCTGTACAAGATTAGTTGTGTCTTAAGTCAATCTTTCTTTAGATATCAAAAAGAGAAGCATGCAGAGAGACGGAGACCTCCTACACCCGAGAAAGCAACTCTGGGGCAAACCATGTCCTTCTGACCTGAGATTTCTGCGCTGACAAGCTTGTAGACTAAGGGAAGATTGATGGCAAGGACCTTTCCCCAGAACTGACACAGAGAGAAAGCCTTCTCCTAGCCCTGGCATCCTAAATTTGGACTTCTAGCCTCCTAAAGTGTGAAAGAGTAAATTCATCTTTGTGAAAGCCGTTCACTTTTGGTATTTCTGTTACAGTAGCACTAGGTAAATAAGACAGAATTTTGTACCAAGAGTCAGAGAGTAGAACATCACTCTGACAGATACCTGAAATGGGAAACTGTTTTGAAACTGAAAGGATGGAAGCTAGAAGAGTTCTAAAGCGCCTAGTAGTGAAAGCCTGGATTGCCTTGCAGAGATTGTTGAGGAAACGATGAACACTGAAGACAATTCTGGTGGCGACCAGAAGGGAACGAGGACAGCTGTTGGACGGGAGAGGGCGCACATGGTGAGAAGCAGCAGCAGCAGACCGAGGAGGCCAGCATGAGAAGGCACAGGAGCTGACCCAGGTGTCGTGGATTGAATTGCATTCCCCCAAATATCCGGCAGTTTGGCTAGGCCTGGGTTCCTGGTGTTGTCTGACGTTTCCCCTTGTTAGCATTCTGCCTCTATGAACATTAATGCGGGTGGATAGGTGGCAGTTGTGTTGGTAGAGCAAGATTCAATGCGTAAATTTCTTTTGTGCCTTGGGGTGGTCTCTCGGGATGTAAAGGAAAGAAGCTAGCAGAGACACTTGGGGGCCTCATACCACCAAAAGGCATGCCTCAAGCCGAGCACATCCTTTGGAAAGGACCAGGGTCCCTGCACCTGAGAAGCTTCTGTCCAGGGAAAGATTGATGACAAGGACCTTCCTCCAGTGCCAGCAGAGAAAGCCTTCCCCTGGAGCTGACGCCCTCAATGTGGATTTTTAGCTTACTGGACTATGACCAATCAAATTTCTCTTTTTAAAGCCATCCACTTGTGGTATTTCTGTTAAAGCAGCACTAGGTGACCAAACCGCAGAGGGGTGGAGAGAGCTCAGTGCCCTCCAGCTAAAGCTGGCTGGTGGAGTAGGGTGCCTCCAGGTGCTCATCGATGGAGCTACAGAGTTTTGGATACTTGCCCCAGCAGGCAGACACCAAGGGTGAGGCTGAGAGGCCAAAGAACCAGGATGCAGAAGCTGAAGAGACACAAGGAACACAGGAGGCAAAGCTGCCTCAGTCTCAAGGGGCAAGTTCTCACAGGTCTCACCTCTGGGGTCTCAAACGGGGGAGTCATTACTGAGATGGACTAGAAGAAAGGAGCTACCCAGATTTTGAGGGAGCGGAGCTGCTGTTCCAGTGGGCCTGGAAGATGAAGCTAAAGCCTCCACCCAGAAAGAGGAGAGTGTTACCAATACCCTATGCAGTATTAGAGAATAAAAGACAGTGTCAAAGCCATTGGGTCCATTCCATCTCATAGCAACCTTATAGCTCAGAGTAGAACTGCCCCCATAGAGTGTCCAAGAAATGTCTGGAGGATTTTAAGTGCTGACCTTTCGGTTAGCGGAGGTAGCATTTAACCACCGCCACACCAGAGTTTCTATCAGAGAATAGAAGATTATTTTCAAGCCTAGAAAGCTAATGTAATGTGTTCTACTGACTTGCTTTGTGCCTCTTACGCCTTGTTTCTCTCCAATTTCTCCCATTCATAAGGGAACTGTCTACCTTGGGCCTCTTCCACTACTGTATTTTGAAAAATAACTTGTCTTCTAGATTTCAAAGATGAAGAGAAATTTTTGGATTTGGGACTGACTTGGAATTGACTAAGACTTTTCCTGTGATATGATGTGCTGAGCGTGTTTCACATGTCATAAGGACCCAAATGTGTGTCAACTTGGCTAGGCCTTGGTTCCCAGTATTGTGTGATTGTCTACAATTTTGCTGTGTTTTGCAAATCCTATTTTTATAATGCTACTGAGGCAGGATTAGAGACACTTATGGTAATGAGGCAGGATTCAAAATACAAGATTAGTTGCGTTTTGAGTCAATCTCGTTTGAGATACAAAAGGGAGAAATTAAAAGGGAGACACGAGAACCTCATTCCCCTGAAAAAGCAATACTGGGAGCAGGGTACATTCTTTGGATCTGAAGTTCCTTCACTGGGAAACTCCTAGACCAAGGGAACACTGATGATAGGATTTTCCCCCAGAGCTGACAAAGAAAACCTTTCCTTGGGACTGCTTCCCTGAATCTGTACTTCTAGCCTGCTAGACTATAGGAGAATAAATTTCTGTTTTTTAAAGAGATCTGCTTGTGGTATTTCTGTTACAGCAGCACTAGATGCCTAAGATACTCTGGAAACAAGCTGGATGAAGAGGATGTTACCTGTTACATCTCAGCAAATTTGTTTGCCTTTAGAGAAGTGTAGTTCCCTGCCATGTCACCAGCTTCCCTACCCAACAACTCATGGCCAATCTTGTTTCATCTATATCCCTTCTCCATGCAAATCTCAAATGTCACATTATTTTACTCATAAATATTTCAAAATTCATCTCTATAATTGTTGTTATTGTCAATTTATGGCAATATGGCAACCCTATATGTGCAGAATAGAAGCTGCCCCATGGAGTTTTCAAGACTGTGACCTTTGGGAAGCTGAGCGCCAGGCCTGCCTTTAAGGCACCTTTGGGTGGGTTCAGACTGCCAAACTTTTGGCTTAGCTGCTTGCACCACCTAGGGGCATCTCTAAACCTAAGAATGAAAAAAAAAAAGAAAAATTATAATAACCATAGTTCCTTTGTCATACTAAAACTGTCGACAGTCCATCTTTAATGTCGCCAACTCCTCAGTCACTACTGAAATCACCCCAGTTGTTTCATGATTTTTTTAGCTAGTTTATTCACGTCAGACCTGATTTGTAAAGAACGACCACCCATAGGTGGCTGTGGAAACCCTGGTGGTGTAGTGAGTAAAAGCTACAGCTGCTAACCAAAAGGTTGACAGTTCAAATCTCCTTGGAAACTCTACGGACTAGTTCTCCTCTGTCCTGGAGGGTTGCTATGTGTCGGCCTCGACTCGATGGCACTGGGTTTGGTTTGGATAGGTGGCTGTTGGTTGATACATCTCTTACGAGTGGCAGCTGAGTGGGCTGAGTATGACTCGTGGTGAGCTTATTTATAACAGAAGGAAACGTTGCCTAGTGCTGTGCTGTTTTCACGACTATTGGTATGTTTAGCTGCATAAAACCAAAACCCGAACATGCTGTCATTGCGTCCACCATGACTCACAGTGACCCCGTAGGGTTTACAAGGCTGTCAGTCTCCATGGAAGCAGACAGCTCCATCTTTTTCACTCTGAACTTGTGGAGGTTTTGAACTACTAACCTTTCAAGTAGCAGTCAATCGCTTAACCACTTCCATGGGTGTTTTTCTTTCTGAGTCATTTTTCCCAGAGAGTGTTATAATTAAATTTCTACATTGCATCCCAGTGGTGTCTTTTCATGTATTTTTTCCACTTTTAACACATTCTTCAGTTTCCTGTAAGTTGAGGATTAGATTTAGAGACTTGATTGATGCAGGGCTGATTTCTTTGCAGGGGGTGGGATGGGGAAGAAATATTTCATAGGTGGCTGAACCTATGCTGAAGTCCTCCGTTATAATCCCCCAGGGCCTCAGTGGCTGGGGCCTCCAGCATGAGAAGTCCTGAGCCAGCCTGAACTTCTCAGTAACAGAAGGAGAACCTAAGGTCGTGCTCAGCACAATCCTGGCAGAGTGTCCTACGTGCGTGGTCCTTCCTAAAAGACTGAGTAACCCTGGACCTGGAGACGGGATGAGAACTGTCAGAAGGAGAAGGTTTCCCTCTGTGCACTGAGCTCTTCTGCGAATCTGCAGGGAGGGTTTCTGACCTGGTGGTTCCCAGAGGACGCGGGGTGGCTACTAGGCACAAACCCAGGCTGACTCGTTCCTCTGCTTTTTCTGCCTGTCTCCCTCACACCCTAACTGGGCTGCTAATGACTCTCCCCCACCCGCCCCCTTGGTCAGCACTGTTGGGCCATGACCTTGAGCCACCCTCCCACCACTGTATTCAAAAGGCACCAGAGTCTTGTTCGTCTTCCGCTTTGAAAACCAGTCAGCACTAAACAGAGACTTGCTTTGATTTAAAAGGCTTTTAAAGTTCTGAAATCCTTCTCCTCCTCCCCCTTGGCTTCTTCTTTTTCTTCTTTTATTGTTTGTTTTCTGTTTTTTAAGACTTCTTGTCACCTGGTTTTGATAAAAAGCGATTCTTCTACAAAAGACCAGAAGGCATGCTCAGCACGGAAAGGCAATGTGCTGGAAGTCCAAGGTGATTTCCCTTCTTGTGTCTGATTTCCCATGTGCAGGCACACAGCCAAGGGCCCCCCATTTCCATCGTGGCAGATTCCTGATTCACCCAACGACTGTCTCCTGCACCTTTACGTTCCCCAGCCCTCCTCTGTCAAGAAAGAAACCCATATTCTTTAGCAGTGACCCCCTGCCCGTTACCTATTGCTCGCCCATCCCTAAACCAGTTGCCAGTCAATCCCGATTCAGTGGTCTCACATATGTCAGAGTAGAAACTGTGCTACACATGGTTTTCATGGGCTAATTTTTTTAAGAGCATGTGGTCAAGCTTATCCTCTAACATGCCTGTGGGGAGACTTGAACCCCTAATCTTTCAAGTGGCAGCCCAGTGAGTGCATTAACCATTTGTGCTGTTGTTACATCTATTTGTAGTTGTACGTATGTGAATCGCTATGGGCTTTGACAACGGCAAGTGCCAGAGAACCAAAATAAAGCACTTAATCCCCAAATCCAGGGACTTCAGGCTGAGCTTGATCCAGCAGCTCAAATATAATTTTCAAACATCTGTTTCTTCCCATCTATTTGCTATATTTTTCTCTGCACTAGTTTCTTCTCAGTCAGGCTCTCCCCATGTGATAGCCTAGATGGTCACCAGCAACTTTGTACTCATGGAATATCATTGCAGCAACGCAAGTGGCGAGAGTCCGCTTTTGTGCTAATAGTACCCCTCCAAGTCCTGGGGTGACTAGCACTGGCCCCCTTGGGTCTCATGACCACTGTGGAACCAACAAAAAGTGCTGGAGCAGAGAATGAATTCAATGACCAGGCCTAGGTCCTGTAGCTGTCTAGGTCGCATGACCAGTTACAAGGGCTGGGGTGTAGAATGAATCCAGTGGCCAGGCCCAGGCCCTGTAGCTATTCCTGGAGGCACAGAGAAGGGCTACAGGTCTGCCTTGAAACCCCTGGACTGAGAGAAAGGGCCAGTTCCCAAAGGGCACTGGGTGCTGTTAGCAGCAGAAGGACCAGATGGTGGGCAGGCAAAAGCAGCAGATATCTACTGGTGTGGTCTGCTCGGCCCAGGCCTCCGGTGCCCAGCGCCTCCGGCACGGAAGTGGGCTTCTGCATGGGGATTCCAGAGCCTCACGCTGTGCTCTGCTGGGATCACGGGACCTGCATTTCACCACCGTTATCTCTGTATCCCATTAGATCTTGGCACCAACAGCAGGAGTTGTGAAAATCCAACCAAACCCTGCCTTTGCCCTGGTTGTTTATTGGAGAAATAAATAAAGAAAATCAGCCAAACAGATGGTCCCACAAACGGAACGGCCCCTGGAGGCACATGCAACCAACAGATGCGAGCGGGGCAGATGGGAAGTGGCTGGGGGTGATCAACAAATGAGGACTTGACAACAAAACAGGAAACTGGCTGGGGTTCCCTCTCCAGAGGGAACAGAGCCTCCTGGGGCCCCAGGTAGACTGGGGGTGAGGAGGCGGGCGGAAAAGACAGGATCCGGATGTACCGAGGGCAGGCCACACAGGATGCTGCAGACTGTGGTACCGCGACTGGGCGCCAGCCACTGCCTGTCTTGTTGTTGTTGTTGTTGCTAGGTGCCGTTGACTTGGTTCCGACTCACAGCAAACCGATGAACAACAGAAGGAAACCCTGCCCTGTCTTGCACCACGTCCACGATCATCTTTATGCTTCAGCCCATTATTACGACCACTGTGTCGACCCATCTTGTCAAGAGGCTTCCCTTTTTCCTTGACCCTCCGCTCTACCGAGCATGATGTCCTCCTCCAGAGACTGATCTTTCCTGAAAATATGTCCAAAGCATGTAAGACTCAATCTTACCATCTTTGCTTCCAAGGAACACTCTGGTTGCTTGTTGCTGGAAGCTGTGCCACTGATATTTAGGTACCAGCAGGGTCACCCGTGGTAGACAAGTTTCAGCTGAGCTTCCAGACTAACACAGACTAGGAAGAAGGACCTGGCAGTCTGCTTCTTGGAAGGAATTAGTCAGGGAAAAACTGATGAATAGCAGCTTCTCTTCCTAGTATCTTTTAACAGCAGCATTGCAAACAGGTCCAGAAGTATGTTAGTTGGCTTGTAGACAACTCCACTCCCCAAAATACCGATAATTATTATTACTGGCCTTACACTGGCCTGCAAGGACATTCCTGTCCTCCCTCCCTGCCACAGGAACCTCCTAACACCCTCCTCTTCTTCACGCTGCTCCAGCCACACTGGCTTCTTTGCTGTTCCTCAAATATACCAGGCATGCTCCTGCCTCAGGGCCTTTGCACTGGCTGCTCCCTCTGCCTGCAGATACTCGACTCTCTTGCTTCCTTGCTTCCATGGGGTTTCTGCTCAAATGACCCTTCAGAGACAGAACTTTGGAATCTGCCCCAGTAACACGGCAGTATCAAACAGTGGCTAAGTCACCGCACTGGGACACAACAAAAGTTTCTCTGTCACACACACAAAGCATCCACAATCAGAAGAAAAGCAAAAAGGAAATAAGTTTCATATCCTGAAAGTCAACAAGGAGCTTTGCATCTCTGTGACTTTGTTTCCAAACTCAGCTTCAGGAGAGTTTCATGGTTCTTAAAGTCAAAATCCTTACAGCTGGCATTTCTGCAGCTCTTGTTTGCACCTGAATTAAAAACAGAATAACTGAAGACTAAATGTGCACACCAACACAGTAACTAGGACCAGAAGGCAGAAGGAGCCAGGGAAGCTGACAATAGGGAACCCACGGCCCGGAAAGGGAGAGTGTGGATGGATCCTGGGGTTGGCAGCCAATGTCGCCAAACAATATGTGCATTAATTACTGAAGAAGAAATGAAGGGGCCTGTAAAACTTCACCTAAAGCACAGTAATTAAACAATGAAACCAGAATAAATGCATCTGACGGCTTTGAATTGCAGTCCTCTGATGGCATTGTTGATTTGTCTCCGTTTGCCCAATGCCAGTGCTCAGCGGACCTGTCCTTAAACAAGGGTACCGGTTGCTGTTCAGCATCCTAAGTGGGGACCATCCCATCATCCCCTCCTGTGGAGGTGGCAGAGCACGGAGAAGTGTCCTCTCTGCCACTAATATTTCCTCTGAGGACCTTGAAAATCAAGTCGTGACTGTCCTTAGCTGCCATTACGTTTTCCCGTGACTGGCAATAAAACCGTACACAGTGACAGAAACCCTGTTCTGTCCTGTGTCATCCTCGTGGTGTGTTGGGGATCAGACTACGGTGAGCTACAGGGCTTTCCTCAGCTGATTTTCAGGCATACATCGCCAGGCCTTTCTCAGTGCCCTGCGTTGGTCTGGCAGTTCCACTGAGACCCGCTAGGCGTCACAGCAACGTGACACACTGTCGCTGAACCCAAAGCAAGGCTGTTCCACCTGTCACTGCAGCCATACCCAGAGACACAGAAAGGTTCAAGCAATGCTTTATTAACAGATACACATGTGAATCTGGGGAGCAGCGAGAATGGTTTCTCCGAGACTGCTCCGCTTGGTTTATAAATCTAGTGGCTTTTATAGCTAGGTGACAAAGGGATTTGCATCTGGAAAATGTCCAATCTTGTTATAGGGTAGAACAGAGAGGCACAAGATTCCTTTGCATCTTGTTGAACAATGCAAATTACCCAAAATACCATGACCTCCCTGAAGGTCTGAAATAATCTATTTACTACCTGGAGACAGGGAAAGGAATGTAGTTTAACAGTCTAGGCGACCATGATTAGTTCTCATCTACTAAGGAGACGGAGGTGACTGTATGTGGGTACACTGGCTGGGAGTTCAGCTCGGATATTCCACACAGAAGGTGGGAATTCTACCACTGAAGCATCAGTGCCTCGTGAAAAAACACAAGTGTTTGCAATTGTTTTTTAGTTCTACTGGCACAGGAGGTAATGGTGGCTGGCCAATACCCAGAACTATGTCACCCCCAATGTCACTTGGCAAACCGGTGCAGCTCCTGCTCTTAGGTTCCAATTGCCAGTCTCAGCTCTCCTATTGAGTGTGTGGGTTTCATTAAGAAACTCTGTTGGCAATTCCTGGTGAGCTCATCAGCATGCTGTACAGACGGGGTGAATTCAGGCAAGAAAAGAGCAGGGAGGTGGCAGAGGCGTGCAGCCAGCCGCCACACCTCTGGTTTGAGATGCTCCCGGACAGTCATGCTACAGTCACGAAGCTTCCGTGATCCATCGCTTCTGTTCCTACACGTCTGATGGGGAGCTGGCCTGGCACCTCTCTCAAAAGGTTGGTTCAAGCCT
This sequence comes from Heterohyrax brucei, assembly GCA_028571685.1. Classification (NCBI taxonomy): domain Eukaryota; kingdom Metazoa; phylum Chordata; class Mammalia; order Hyracoidea; family Procaviidae; genus Heterohyrax; species Heterohyrax brucei. The sequence goes on along the minus strand of CM053156.1, from coordinate 85,660,463 downwards.
TGGCAATCACAACCAGAAGAAAGAAAAAAATTCCTGACCTTTTCCCAACTTCCAGGCTTTAGATGCAATCACCGCCCCCCTCATTTTTTTTTTTAGCACTTTTCTGAAGCAGTTAACAGCAAAGGCTCTGCAGCCAGCATGCCTGGGTTCCACCGCTTGCTAGTTGTGTGACTTTGAGCAAGTCATCCATCTCTCTGGGCCTCAGTTTCTTGATTTGTAAAATGGGAGTGGTAAATTACCTGTGAGTTAATATATGCCAAGAACTCTACTTCCAACCTAGAAAGCCTCTGCAAAACAATAGACAAGAAAGAAGAGTTTTATCCCTAAACAAACAATAAGCCCCAATGGTATGCACCACTAGCAATCCATCAGCCAAAGAGATTGCAAAGACAAAGAAATCCTAATCTTTAGGGAACTGAGTAGATGCAACCAGTACATTCATGATGGAGATAAAATTGCTAAATTTCCAGTATCTTTCTGGCAGGACACCTAAAGTTATGGTAATTTCCTTCCTGGATGTTGCTAGGTGAAGGTGTAAGCTTCCTTGAAGACTGTGTTTCAAAACAGAAGTTTCCCAGGTGTTTCACGTAGCATCCTTGATTTACATCCTTTGCAGAGTAATGGAGTTCCACCACTCCCAGATACGGAAACTCAACTCTAAAAGAGCAAGGAAGGAGGAGAGCTTCTTCTGTCTTCAACAGGGAGAATGAAAACCTTTGATTTTCAACTAAAAAATGTAAACAGTTGCTCCTGAGTCAATTCCCACTCGTGGTGATCCCATAGGACAGAACAGAACTGTTCCATAGTTTCCAAGGAGCTGCTTGTGGATTCAAACTGCCGACCACATGCTTAGCCGCTGAGTTCTTAACCACTGTGCCACCAGGGCCCAAGGGTCAGCAAAAAAGAGGCAGACCCTCAGTGAGATGGATCGACCTGGGGGCTGCAGCAACGGAGTCAAGCACGACAACCGTAAAGGTGGTGCAGGACCGGGATGCGTTCTGTGGTGCACAGCGTAGCTCTGCAGCAGAACCAGGGGACTTAACAACATTTCCAACTTGTGTTTGTCCTTCCAGTGGCAACAAACAACATCCCTGATGTTTATTCTTCTTTGTCTGTGTAAAACGCAACCCTCATTTCATCTGGGGCTCTACATTTTCCCACTTTATCCATCTTAGAAAAGCCTTCCTGGTGCAGTGATTAAGTGCTCACCTGCTAACCAAAAGATAGATGGTTCGAACCCGCTTGCCACTCTTTGGAAGAAAGATGTGGTAACCTGCTTCTGTAACGATCACAGCCTTGGAAACCCTCAGTGGCATCAGGTTTGGTTTCACATTCATCGGTTGTGGCTCTGGTCGGGACTTCTATGCCTGTACCCACAGCACCCAAAGCTCCTGGTGACAGTGTTGGGGTCCGTGATTTTCAAGATGCGACGCTGTTACTTTAAAGGTTAAATTTTATTTAAAAATATGCCCAATAGGAAAAATACTGGTGCACCAGGGGCGCACCCCACACTACACAGAGCGGGGGGCGACGACGAGCTTCCTCAGCACCCACTATTTAAGTTGTGAGATTACAAATCAGGGAGTGGAAACTGACCTTTACATTGATTGGTTAAGGCCACCTAGAATTCCTGTTAGTTGTAAAATGTGGTCAAGGTCTAGGGGTCACTTGAAAGGCTGCCCCCAGGCTTGTCTTGTGACAGATGTTTTGTAAGACAAAGGTGAGATTATTCTATGGTATATTCTGCTATTAAGTTGTTTCCTGGGGCTTTCTTTAATACCTCGAATTTTTGCCGCACCCTTCCTCATTTCAGCAACAGGCTAAGCTCATGGCTGACTGCTCCATCCTTTAGACAGTATCTAATAATCACCTATCACACATGGAAAGAAGACTGAAGGAAATACGGGTCCCTGTAAAGTATGGGATTCTGTAAAGTGTGCGATTCGGGACAAGCATTTTTGTCTTTCTCTCTGTGTTTTCCAATATACTCATTTCTTACTTTATCATCAGAGAAGAAAATATTCTTAGAAGAAGAAAAACACCTGAGTAGCTCTTTGGAAAGATCCAGCTGCCTACAGTTCACAATTAAGTCTGTGAGCTCATCCTGGAAAAAGTGCTCCACATCTCTCTGCTGAATATCACTACAGTCACCTTCCAAGGACTCTCCTTGGGAAGCTAGGCACTGATACCAGCACCTAATCCACCCTTGAAAGCAATTTTGCAGCTCTTTGTCTGGAATGGCCATCAGACCTGTGGTCATATCACCCTTGATAAGCTGACGGTCATAAAAATGTCTTCCTTTCAATGTTTTCTTTATTTGGGGTAAAGAAAAAAGTCACAGGGTAGCCAGATCACGTGAGCAGGGCCGGTGCTCCAGTGCAGTTCTTTGTTAACTGGCTAAAAGCTCCCGAACAGACAACTACGCGGTTAAGTTCTTGAGCTTGCCACCATGTCACTGTGCGCAATGGCCATTCCAGAAAGAGTTCTAACAACGTTTTGCAGGGTGGGTGGACTAGACACTGACATCATCGCGTAGCTTCCCAAGGGGAGCACTTTGAAGGTGACCGTAGTGATATTCAGCAATGAGATGTGCAGCCCTTAGAACAATGAAGTTCGTGAACTTCATTGTCAGATCTCATATGAGGAATTAAAAGCAAACAAACTTGTTGAGGGGCTGGTTCAAGAATGACCGCGGCTAGGGTGGGGATGGCTGAGACAGAAAGAGTGGACAACAGGAGAAATGTTCATTTAACGGAAAATCTTTATAGAAGACATTGCAAGTTTTTGTCTTCTCAGCATGTATATGACTTCTAGAAGTTTCTCTTGGAAGGCCACACCTCACCCTCCTACACTTCTTAACCCTTGTAGTTTGGGTGGGGCTGACCCTGGCTGCGTCAGTGGGTGAGCCTGTGATCCAGGCCTGCCCAATCAGAGTATCTCGTTCCTCTGGCCACAGCCCCTAATTCAGGGATGGGCACATGACTCAAGCTAGGGAAAACAAAGCCAGTGCAACTCCAGCCCCAAACTTCTCTTGGAATTCTTGGGTGACAGGCATTTCCTTCCACTGGAGTTGCTGAGAGCATTAACACAAGCCTGGAGCTGCTGGTAGCCATCTTTCTTCATGAGTGCCTGCCTGAGAAAGAAGCCAAGGCAGAGAAAAACACAGTTTGAGCACCTTGAAACAGCCTTGCCTGAAGCCATCTACTCTCCAATTTGCAGTTACATAAGCCACTGTTTATTTTTCCATTGAGCTGGTTTGAATAGGTTTTCTGTCACTTGCAACAGAGACTCTTGCTGATACCCAAGGCCGAATGCACAAGCTGCTGCACCTCTTTGATTTGGTCTTGGAGTCTATAGCTTGCCTTCAGCTGACGCTGCTGCCCAGTCGGCTTGGTCTCCTCTAGGGAGCCCTGTTTAATCCATCAAGACCATGACTATGCTCCCTAACATCTTCAGCTTGCTCTTCCTGCCACCTCCTCTTCCTCTTTCTCTTCTCTTTAGAGGCGTCTTCCCTCCAGTTTTCCTAAGTAGGAGTACCAAGGGCCCACTACGGCTCAGAACATGAGATGTGGGGTCAGAGAGACTGCATCCCAGCTGTGTGTCCTGGGTAGATTACTTAACCTCTCTGAATCAGCTTCCTTTTTTGTAAAATGGGGTCAATGATTTCTGTTCATGAGGCGTCCTTACTTAAGACTCCTGGTCCGTAGAGGAGCCCTGGTGGTGTAGTGGTTAAGTGCTACACCTGCTAACCTAAGGTCGGCAGTTCAAATCCACCGACTGCCCCTGGAAATTCTATGGGGCAGCTCTGCCCTGACCTGTAGGGTCACCATGAGTCGGAATGAACTCGATGGCCATAGGTGTGGGGAAGCAGAAAGCTAGGGCAAAGGTAAAGTCTTCAGGGTTTGGGAGGAAAGCCTCAAGCTGTTTTTCAAAAATATCTTAAAAAATACTAAGGCGAAAGAAGACAGAAAGGAACCTGGAGTACCCTGTGAGGAACCCGGGACACCCGGGCCCAAACCAAAAACCAAACCTCTTGCCATCAAGTCGGTTCCAACTCGTAGTCTGACCCTGACGGACAGACTAGAATTGCTCCATGGAGTCTCCAAGGAGAGCCTGGTGAATTTGAACTGCCGATCTTCTAGTCAGTAGACATAGCACTTAACCACTTTGCCACCAGGGTTTCTGGGACAACCTAAAGGAAACCTGAAACATCTTGTAAGAAATGTGGAGCAGCCTGATGCTGGAGAGGGAGAGAGAGAGAGAGAGAGAGAAGGCACCTGGCTCAGAGGTCAGATTCCAAGGCCACCTGGACTTACAGTAATCACAAGTTGAGCTTGCAAAAATGGGCTGCTCAGAGAAAGCCCTTTCATCGCAGACTGGATCTGAAGAGCGCCCCGCCTCCCCCATCCCTGGGGGTGCTGCTGTGCTGTGGTACAGTCCCCTTTTACATCCTGGGCCTTCCACACACAGAATATTCTTCAAGCATCTGTGGTTCATGTGAAATGCTTCACACACAGATGCACATGCACGCGCGCACACACACACACACACACACACACAGACACACAGACACACACCATGACACTGGGTCACACTCTAGCCCATGGCCTTGCATAAGTGTGAATTTCCTTGGAATGACACAGAAATTAATTCTAGGCATTGGCAGTGTGACCTGGCTGTAAAGTTCAGAGCCAGTCCTTCTGGAAAAAAAGAATCTGAACAGTGGAAACCAAAAAAGAACATTGTCAGGATTTGACGTTTTTCTTTAAGTGCAATGGATTTTATAAAATGTTGTTCTTGACCTGATTCTGACTCCTGACAACCCCATGTGTGTCCCAGTAGAACTGGGCTCTGCAGGGTTTTCAATGGCTGGTTTTACAGACTAGGTCACCAGGCCTTTCTTCTGAGGTGCCTATGGGTAGACTCAAATGGCTAGCTTTTGGGTTAGCAGCTGAGGACATTAACCACTAATACCACTCAGGAACTCAGAAAATTGCAATATAAAAAAATTTCCATCCAGTGAACTATGGCTCATAGTGAGTGACCCTACAGGACAGAATCCCCATAGGGTTTCCAAAGCTGTCACCTCTATGGGAACAGACTGCTACATCTTTCTTCCCTCAAGCAGCTAGTGAGTTTGAAAACTGATCTTTCGGTTAACAGCTGAGAACTTAACCACTACACCACCAGGCTCCTCAATCAAGATTATAGCCTGGAAAATATTATGGAGCAGTTCTACTCAGTCATGTGGGATCTCTATGAGTCGGAACTGACTCAAAGGCACACAGCAACAACAGGCAAAAGGATGAACTTTAGACTAAGAAGTTCAAGGTTCTTCAGAAGAAGAATTTTAAAGATGGGAACATCTTCCATGGAGACTGGTCCAGGAACGTGGGCTGTCACTGAGCGTCCTTAGAGGTCACCCCCGCCCTGTGCTCCCAAAGGGACATCATTTGACCAATATAACTCCAAAGCAAGAAAGGTGACCTGTGCCAGCATCTCCACTAATGGGCTAACCCCTCACCCTCCATCCCCAGTGAAATGCAAGGAATGTACCAAGCCTCCAAGGACAGCTGAAATTTCTTCACAGGGAAGTTCGAATCGGATTTCACCTGGTTAGATGAACTTTCTTTATTTTCATTTCATGTGTTCTTTTGAGTCTCCAAGTGATAAGCAGATTTTATGACCAGCTACCTGAATTACTGAAAACCTCGGCGGCCTAGTGGTTAAGTGCTACACGGCTAATCACAGCTCATTAAGAGACAGCCACCAGTGTGAGCCATTAAAGGTACCCTCCTTCAGTCGTGCCCTTCTTTGAAAAACATGAAATAACCAATGGCTGTAAGTTGAGTCTGACTTACCGCCATCCCGTGTGTGAAAATCTAACACTTTTCCTGTATTTCATTATGAAAAATTTCAAAGACTCAGAAAAGTAGGGAAAACTGTATAGTGAACACAGAGCCCCATGGCTCAGCTTCTGTTAGTGACAATTGACTAAACCCACTTGATCTCACACTCATCCATCCATTCCGCACACAACCCCACTTCATCCACCCATCAACCCATCTTATTGCATCCGCAGATATCAGTGTACGAAAATCCAATCTTAAAAGTTATTGTAAAAAACTTTATATAAACTCTAAAATTCAATAGAATGAGGCTTTATAGCACCAAAATGAGAATTATTTTTATTCAGTCATTGAAATCTGCATCCCTTCTGGGTGTCAGGCACTGCTTGAGGTACTAGCAGGCATCTGAGGGCCTACAACAATTGAAATTGATCTATAAATATCTGTTGGATGGAAGAATTCTAAAGAGCTTTCCAGCAATGCCATTCTTCCTGTTCAATTGGTTTTTAGACTTGGAAAAATAGGACTGTTGGTTTCAACATTGAATGAGTTTAATGTTGGTTTCAACATTAAATGCTTTCAACATTAAATGAGCTGAAATTCCAGCATAGTCATTGGCGATGGGTGTGGTTTGGAAGAAACTGTTTTGTATCTCTGATCCTGGGTTTTCTTGACTATAGAAGGGGGATAGTAATATAGCCCCATAGGTCTGTTGGGGTGATGAAGTGAAGTGAGGTACTTGGCTAACCCGTCCGTCTGTCCGTTTGTTGTGCTGTGGTGGCTTTTCTTTTGCCTTGAAGCTGGAAGACATGCCTCCTGTGCCGAGGAGGCCAGCCGGGGTGGCTATGGTGGAAAGGGGTCAGCGCAGCTTCCAGACCGAGACCAGACCAGGGAGAAAGACTTGGCAATCTGCTTCCGAAACGTAGCAGATGGAAACCCTGGGCATCACAGAATACGGTCTGAGACTTCCACTCGCTGTGTCATCGGGAGCAGACTGATCGCTGGAGGTGGACACCAGGTGTGGGGAAGAGGAGGGCCAGAGAGGGCAAGGGAGCCCTTCTCTGTGAGGAGCTGACACAGCGGCTCCCAGCTGACGCAAACATGTCAACGCTCACGATGACAGTGCAGGGTGGGTGACATTTTGTTCTGTGGTATGTGTGGTCTCTGAGGGTCAGAGCTGTCTCCGTGGTAACCAACATTTATGCCTATGACCTGAACAGCTTGGTATCATCTCTCGACTCCTGAGTGACAGGGAGGGCAGGTGTGTCCCAGAGCAATGCAAAGGGAAGAGGATTAGGCCTCTGTGGCCTCTGGCCCTCCAGCAACTTTTTGTTTCCCACAAGGAAGCAGCCACATCCCAAGGCTGAGGAAGCCCCTCGGAGCCCCCCCAGGAGCAGCCAGGAGGTCTCTAGAGGTGACGAGGGAGGGCTGACAAAGGACACTGCCGGGCTCAGTCCCTGACCACCCTGTCCCCTCTGAGTAGCCCATCTCTGCAAGCCCAACTTGTGATTGCTCTGGCCACATCCAGATGGCCTTGGGATTTGACCCCTGAGTCAGGTGCTCTCTCGCCTCCTCTCTCGCTCCCCAGGGTCAGGGTGCTCCAGGTTCCTTCCAGGGTTATCCACAGATCCTTTCAGGGTGCTCTGGGTGCCTTCTAGGGTGCTTCACAGAGCCTTCCAGGGGTGCTCCAGGATACTTCCTGTATAGATGGTTCTGTCTTCTGGAAAGCGCAGATGTGGCCATGTTCATTTCAAAGTCCCTTACTGTTATTATTTTTTTAGATTACAAAAGCTATGTACTCCCGTTTTTTTTTAAAAAAAAAAGCACAAACTTAGAAAGTAAGTTTATTTCTTCAGAAGTGAACAGTCTGTGATAATTATTTTAGATCTTTTCTTTCTTTAATGTCCTGACAATATTCTAAAAACAAATATTGACTACAGTTTGTAAAAATTCTTTCAGATTTTCATCTTTGTATATCCTAACACTATTCTAAAAAACAAACACAGAATTATACTGTGACTCTTGCCTCTTGTTTCAAAAACTGTTGAAAGACAGTTGCCACTGAGTCAGCCTTGGATTCCTGGTGGCCCCCTGCCTGTCAGAGTCGATGCAGGCTCTGCAAGGCTTTCAGTGGCTGGTCTGTGAGTAGATTGCAGGCATTTCATCCGGGGCATCTCTGGCTGGACATAAGATGTCAACTTTCGGTCAGCAGCCAAGTGTATTCACCATCTGGATTACCCCAGGTACGTGAATATTTTTCCATTTCTTCTATTTTATTTATTTACTTATTTGTAACTTTAGGCAAGTCTTGGAAGGCATTCCAAATGAAATTGTTTATTATTTTATCAGTTGCAAAAATGTCCACTGTGTAAATGATCTGCATTACATTTAGGCCCTTCCCTAGGGGTGGAGGGAGCCCTGGTAGTCCAGTGGTTAAACATTCACTTGCTGATCAAAAGGTCTGGAGTTCAAATCCACCCACTGCTCCTTGGAAACCTTATGGAGCAGTTTTACTCCATCCTGTAGGGTCGTTAGGAGTTGGACTTTACTTGGTCTTTTTCTATGGGTGAACTAAAACAAAAAACCAAACCCATTGCTGTTAAGTCAGTTCCAACTCACAGCAAACCTACAGGACAAAATAGAAATACTCCCTAGGAATTCCAAGAGGCACCTGGTGGATTCAGACTGCCGACCTCTTGATTAGCAGCTGTAACACGTAGCCGCCCACCAGGGTTTCCCATGGATGCATAAACAGTTTGTTTCCAATTCTTTGCTATTACAGACACTGCTGCATTGTATAGTTTTCTACTGTATTGTAAAACACTTAAGAAATCATAAGATGGAAAATTGAAATTAGAATTGGAAAAGTAGGTCATTGGGTCAAATACTAGTCACGATATTGGTCAAACATCTACTAGGTCCCAGGTGTGATTTAATGTGCTTTTGTTAATTTAGTCCGTGTAGCAACCTACGAAACAGGCACTGTCTGCTGCTTTACAGCATCAGAATAAGAGTTACAGCAGGGTTAAGTGGTTGAGGTCATGGCTGTCTTTTATACTTTGACTTCTATTCCAAAACTGCACTCCAGTACGTGGATGTCCCAGGAGACTCCCACCAGCAGGACCTTTCTCCTTAGGTACCAGCCAAAGCGGGACCTAGAGCCCCATGGCTCACATTGAGGGGAGCCTCGCTGGTGCTATAGAGTTGAAACCCTGGTGGCGTAGTGGGTTAAGTGCTATATCTGCTAACCAAAAGGCCAGCAGTTCAAATCCACCAGATGCTCCTTGCGTCAGTTCTACTCTGACCTCCAGGGTCGCTCTGAGTCGGACCCGAATTGACAGCAGTGGGCTTTTGGGACTGTAGGGTTGATTCTGAATCAACGACCCCAGAGGACAGAGTAGAACTGCTCCACATATTTTCCAAGGAGTGCCTGGTGTATATAATTGCTGATACTTTGGTTACCAGCTGCAGTACTCAACCACTACACCACCAGGGTTTCCAGGTTAATTTGCTTTTGTATGTGCCCTTTCTAGCTGTGGCCTTGTAATTCCCTCTCAAGTGACTGAGCAGCACGGTGTGACAGGATCTTTGTGGTCCATGAAGGGAACTGGTCAAATTTCCCTTGAAAGAGAGCCAATTCCAGAGCAGAGAGGGAAAGCCCAGTGCCATCAAAGAACAACCAGGACCTAGCATGTCCCTTGGACTAGGGATCCCTGTGCAGAGGGCCTTCTGGGTCCGGGAGATAGAGAGTGAGCTGTAACCCTGAAGACAGTGAGAAATGCTGGTAGGAGAGGCCCAGCAGCAAATGTGCCTTTGGGCTTCCCTTTCCGCAGAGAGGAAGCTGAGCGCCTACAGGCAGAGGCCAAGGGCTACGGAGAGGTGTGCCTCTGAGCGCGGCCGGGAGGAGGTTGTCCTGGTGGAAGAACTACATGCAGAGTGTTCCTGAGCCTGACCTATAGCTGTCACCTCCCCAATAACCCCATAATTATGCGAATTGAAAAAAAAAATCCCAATGCCATCAAGCTGATTCCAACCGACAGTAACTCTTTAGTACGGAGTACAGATTTGACAACCCTTTGGGGCAGTTCTACTCTGTCTTATAAGGTCACTAAGAATTGGAATCAACTCAAGAGCAACAGGTAAGACTTCTGGAAGTGTTGGGTACCCCTTCTTTTAACACAGATGGAGATTTCCCGTATTCTCTTCACGCAGCTTCCCTCAGTGCTCACCTCTCCCCTGACCATGGCAGAGGATCTCAGGGGCTGCAGAGCTGGCCCCCCGATTCGTGGTGACCTGTGCCAAAGTTCAGACATTGGCATCCTCGGGGTTTTCACTGGCTGACTGTTGGAAGGAGGTCACCAGGCCTGTCTTCCTGGTCTGTCTGAGTCTGAAAACTCCTGCCGAAAACCTGTTCAGCACCGTGGGAATGCACAGACTCCACTGAGGAGGTGCAGATGGCCGAATGGGACTCGACGTGGAAAGCACAAATTGTACCATTGAATAGCAAGCGTTGCCCGTGGTCCACCCTCTCCTTGAAGTGGCCGAGCAGCTGCCCCTCCGTCTTTCCTGGCCCCGCACCCCGTCTTGGTGTCCAGAGGCAGCTGTCTCTCCTTTCTCACTGGGTGACAGACTCCTGCTCAGTCCTGTTTTCTCTCTTAGTTAACAAGTCTGTCTCTGCCCTACCTGGGGGGGCAGGGGTTGAGGGGAGTGTCTCCAGCCTCTTCCCAGCTTCAGGTCCACACCTGGCATTTAGCAAAGGCTGGTAAGGTGCTGATCTAATTAGCTGAGGAAAGCAGTTGACACTGCGATGTGAGCGGCTGAGGGCTTATCCCTAAGGGGAGATGCCGGCAGTAGGGTACAGACAAACCCAACCAGACAAGGGGTCAGGTGGGGAGCTGCCCCAGCAGATTACAGACTCCCAGCAGGGGTGTCTCCTCGGTTACGTTACCGTGGAGGGAAGGAAGTCCCCCTCCCATCCGATTCCCTCGCCTTTGCAGGGAGTTCCCGTCCCACTCCCTTCCAGCTGGGGGAGGTCACAGAGTCTGTCTGGCAAGACGTTGACCCTTCCATTGGTGGGCTTCTGCCCAGAGCAGTCGTCTTTGTGGGGTGGCAGTGCCATCCGTCAAAAAGCCAAAACTAAATGCATCGCCATCAAGTTGATTCTGACTGATAGTGAGAGCAAACCCGCAATTCTGTAGAGAGGGGAGGCTGAGGAAGGGCTCCCTGAGGAGGCCAGGGTCCATTGGTGGCCGCTTTCAAGGGAATTGCCTTTAATTTGAAAATGAAGCAGATGTCTGAACTCCAGGCCCCTTTTTACTGGCTGGGTGGCCTTCAGTAAGCATTTGACCTCTGTGCCTCAATTTCCCTATCAGTAAAGCCGGCTAATAATAGTTCCCACTTTATGGGGTGGTCGTGAAGTTTTTTTTTTTCTTTTCATCTACTCTAACTGACATTTCCACTCTTAATTCATTTTCATCCTCTGCCCTCTCCTCCTCAGACTCTTCTGTATGTACTCATACCTTCCGCCTATTGTGGGCTGAATTGTGTCCTCCCTGGATGTGCGTTGGAACCCAATCCTGGATCTTTGATGTGATACCATGAGGACCTGGGTTTTCTTCGTTATGCTAAATGGGCCATGTTAGTACAGGGCACGTCCTGACCCTAGTTACTTCTGAGTTCTACAAAGGTGGGGACAGGCACAGAAGCAAGCGCAGGTGAGGGGGAAGACAGGGGTCACAGAAGATTGCCAAGGAACTAAGTACACCAGGGCTACAGAGCCTGAAAAAGAAGAAATTCTTGTCTCAGAGCTGACAGAGAGTTTTCCCCTATGGAGAGCGAGCCTTCTCCTATAGATGGCCTTCCCTTATAGAAAGAGAGCCTTCTGCTACAGAGACAGCCTTCCCCTACGGAGGGAGAGAGACCTCCCCTACAGAGGGTGAGAGTCTTCCCCTACAGCTGGTATCCTGGACTGGACCTTCTGGCCTGCAAACTGCAAGAAAATAAATTTATATTTAAAGCCACACACTTCTGGGTCTCTGTTACAGCAGCATTGGACAACTAATCCCCCTCTAGCCCGTCCTTGTCCCCTCTGATTACTTCCTCTTCCTCCTACCAGTCTTGATGCCCTTCTGGTTGCTGCCCACAGTCCTGCTCACCCTGAGGTCTCACCCTGGTGGAACCTGAGTATAACTGAACCTTGGGCACAGTCACTTTGTCAGCCTCCATTGTGTTTCAAATGAGGACCAGAAGCGGAACTCAGTCCTGCACCCCGCTCGGGACATGAAGCCCCCCAAAAAGGCAGGTTTCTGAAGACTTTGGTGCAGTTTGGTTCGCTGTAGTTGAATCGTTCCCTTCAGACTTCATCTTCAACAGCAATATTGTCTCCATCCATGACTGCAGGGAGCCGTGCCAGCAATGACAACCTCTGCAGAAGCACACTGTCACATCTTTTCTACACACAAAGACTGGTGAGTTCCCCACAGACACTTTGGTTAGCAGCTGAGCCCTTAACCACTGCCCCACCAGGGTTTCTGTTGGAAGTTTTAGGCTGTAAGCATGTCAGACCCTAATTATCTTATGGGCAAGGTAGCCTGTGGGACCAAAGTTACTGGTCAGTCCTGTGGGGTGAGGGCTGTCGCACGAGCCTCCCTCTGCTGATACGAAGCCAGGGCCTGATGTGGAAGCCACGTGGTCTACACCCACGCAGTCACACTACTTCCAAAAATGAACCACAACTGCTCAGCTGCTGTTTCAAACCACTTTGCTGGACGTGTCTGTATGAGGACAAATTCACTGAAGTAGGCGTTGAGGGGATGGTGCATACACATTTGCAGGAAGAGTCTCAGTGGTGCAAATGCCCATGGCTGCTAACTGAAAGGTTGGCAGTTTAAGCCCACCCAGGGCAGCTACTTTAACCCTAACCCTAGTCGTTGAAAACCCTGTGTGCAGAGCATAATTCTACTGACACACGTCAGTGTACCATAAATGAGAATGGACTCAGGGACAACTGGTTACCCAGGAGAAATCCCTAAGGAAGTGGGGACAAGGAGGACAGAAAGGCAGGCAAAATGGTGAGAGGCAGACCGGATGCCAGCCTCACTCTGATACTGGAAGCTCCCTGTAGTGAAAGTGAGCCTAAGAGCTGGACTTTCGCAGGCTGAGTCTGCAGCCTCCGGCCTCCAGCCCTGTCTCTGGCTCCGGCTGCTGGCAAGTGGGCCTCCACGTGCTTCCAGCCAGCAGGTACTAGCAGAGGAGCTGGGGGCCCAGGAGCTGTCCTCTGAAAACAGCGGAAGGTGCAGGGGCTTCAGCAGGACAGTGCAGGAGCAGGGACAGAGAAGGGGGTTCCGGGAGGCCTGGGCAGATGCCGAGCTTGATGTCTGCACAGCTTGCAATCGGGAGGGGCTGGGGGGTGACAAGGGGGAGAGCTGGTGTAAGCTGGAACCCAAGGCCTGAGCTGGAGCCCAGGGGGACCGAAACCTGGGGCTGTCCTTGCAGCCACTGACTGAGTGACCAGCGTCACACAGAGGGCAAGCCCCTCCCCGTGGAGCTGAGTTGCTAAAGGAGGATCTGGGTGACAATGGCCAGAGGAAGGGCGGGCCACCTCCTTGTCCCCACATGTATGTGCTGCGGCCACTCCTGCCTGCTGTACAGAGGAGGATCTGGGAAAACAGAGGTCACCTGTGTCCCTCCCCGCCACACACATCAGAGCCACAGAGGCCTCTTAGATGAACATCACCGGTCATGCTGTTCCACCTAGCCCTCACCAGGCCAGGCCCCGGCCACCTCTTCCTGGCCCTCATCACTGTGACTCTTCTGTAGCCTGCAGGGTCACTGGTCATCAGACACAGATGCTCGCAGGACCAGCATGCCAACTGCTTTTCACCCTTCGGTGGCCCCAGGGCCTAACTAAGTGATCAACCTAGGGAATGGGCCCTCCCCACCCGAGTGGGGTGCAGGTCAGCAGACTCATGGGTCCGAGAAAACCCAGCTTTCCTTTCAGTCTTCTATGGGACAAGGCAGCCCGGATCCCCAGTCCTTGGGCTCCTCCCAGCGCAGATCTCTCAGGCCAATAATGACCTTGACGATTTACGGTTTAGAGGGTCAGCCAAGCAGCAGCGGGGCTGATGGGCGTTTATGACCTACTTAACCACTGAAGTAGGACAGAAAAGAAAATCCTGGCCGCACAAAAGGTGACGAATGTTTCTGTTAAAACACCCTGTTAAAATGATTCATTAACATGACAAAGCATTGCCAGAGAGATGGAAGACCTCACCAGACAGACATTCTTGGGGGGCTTTTGGCGCTGGGGATTTGCTGCCAGTCTGTTTGGGGTAGGGGTTGTATCTGTACAATCTCACAGTTCTCACTTCCCGGTGGGCTGGGTTTTTTAAGGACACTGATCTGTGTTCACCCAGATTAACAAGACTCCATGCCCTGTTGCTAAGCCAAGTAGCTCCGAAAGAGTTCCCTGAATCTCTTCCTTTGTTAAACAGTTTCTCTCCTGTTTCTTCTAAGTCACGTGCTGTTGTTTGGGGGTTCCAGCTCATTGTCACCCCCTATTACACAGCAGAACTGCCCGATAGGGCTTCCTGCCCTGCGGTTTTTATAAAGGGAGCAGATTGCTGGAGCTTTTGTTTTGGGGATCCAGCTGGTGGGTTCAAACCCTCAACTTCTCAGTTAGAGGCTGGGATTGAGAGCCCTGACCGTTCTGCCAGCATTGGCCATCCTAAACAGCAGGCTGTTGTCATTACGTGACGTGGAGTCACTCCATAGTGGTCAGATGTCTTTGGCTGAGCTTCTAGAGAAGCAAGCCAGTGAAGCAGGTATATATAGAGATACACAGAGAGAGAGATTTATGTCTAGGAAATGGATCACATGGTTGTGTTGTGGTTGTTAGTTGCTTTTGAGTCTGTTCCAACTCTTAGCCACCCGGTACGCAACAGAAAAAAACATTGCCCGGTCTTAGGCCATGTCCACAATCATTTGTATGCTTAGGCCCATTGTTGCAGCCACTGTGTCGGTCTATCTCCTTGAGGGTCTTTTTTGCTGACCTTCCCCTCTACCAGACATGATATCCTTCTCCAGGGACTGATCCCTCCTGACAACATGTCCAAAATACGTAAGACACAGTCTTGCCGTCTTCGCTTCCAAGGAGCACTCTGGTTGGACTTCTGCCAGAACAGATCCGTTTGTTCTCTTGACAGTTCACGGGACATTCAACATTCTTCTCCAACACCACAGTTCAAAGGCGTCAATTCTTCTTCTGTCCTCCTTGCTCAGTGTCCAGCTTTTGCATTCATATGATGATGCGGATGAAAACACCGTGGCTCGGGACAGGCACACTTTAGTCTTCAAGGTGACATCTTTATTTTTCAACACTTTAAAGAGGTCCTTTGCAGTAGATTTTCTCAATGCAATGCTTCTTTTGATTTCTTGACTGCTGCTTCCATGGATGTTGATTGTAAAACCAAGTAAAATGAAATCCTTGACCATCTCAATCCTTTCTTGTTTATCATGATGTTGCTTACTGGTCTAGCTGTGAAGATTTTTGTTTTCTTGATGTGGGGTGCAATCCATACTGAAGGCTGTGGTCTTTGATCTTCATCAGTAAGTGTTTCGAATCCTCTTCACTTTCAGCAAGTAAGATGGTGTCATCTTCCTAACACAAGTTGCTAACGAGTCTTCCTCCAATCCTGATGCCTTGTTCTTCTTCGTATAGTCCAGCTTCCTGGATTATTTGCGCAGCATACAGATTGAAAAGACATGGTAAAAGGATGCAACCCTGACACACGTCTTTCCTGACTTTAAACCATACAGTGTCCACTTGTTCTGTTTGTAAAACTGCCTCTTGATCCATGTACAGATTTCTTAAGGGCACAATTAAATATTCTTGAGCTCCCATTCTCCACAATGTTAGCCATAATTTGTTATGATCCACATAGTCAAATGCCTTTGCATAGTTCACACCGCTGGAGAGGATGAAAAGTCCCACATCTGTGGATCAGGCTGGAGACTTCTCCTGACTCACTTAGCTGCAGAGGCTGGTGAACCTAAGTTTGGCAAATCAGACAGCCAGCCTCTGGCTCACAGGCTGCAGAGGCTGATGTATTCCAAGACTGGCCAGTAAGCTGTTAACTCAAGTCCCCAGAACTGGAGGTCAGATGCAGAATCTAGAGCACCCAAAAGGCTAAGGGCAAGCTTTGTCGGAAAGTCCACATGGATTGGATGCAGGCCACACCCCCAAGGACACTCCCTTCCAACTCATTGGCTGCTCATAGTAGATATCATCACGAAGATGATTACATCATATCAGATCTCATTATGGAAGTGATTGCATCACTCCATCCCTGACGTACTACGTGATAACTGCCCAACTGCTGAGCACTGTGAGATGACGCAGTCTCAATCACGTGGACAAGGGTGTCGGGACCGTGTTGTTCAGTTTCAGCGTCAGGTTGCTCAGTGCCTGTGCTAACCTCATCTGTCGTGTGTATAAATATGGTGGGGAGTGACAGTTTCGGATGATTGATACAGGGTGGGGGCTCAGAGAGGGTTAAGTGAGTCTCCCAAGGTCACAGGGTGATAAGTAGTGACTGTCCAGCTGGAGCCGCCCTCTGCCTGAACCTCTGTAAACAGCTGGAGTGGACAGGGAGAGTTTGGGCTGTTCTGAGCTCGAATTCTCACTCACACATCCTTGCTGTGGGGCAAGTGAAGCGGCTTCTGGTCTCTGAGACTCAGTTTCTTCCTCTGTAAACCAGAGTTCACTCCTGGGCCTCGTTCCCAGGGCTGTTGGCAGGGTTATGTGAGAGAAGGGCAATGGAGTTCTGAGATCAGTCCATGGCTGGAGCTTGCCACAGCACCCAAACGTGGTAACCCACACCCACTTGCATCGAGTCGATTCTGACTCATAGCAACCCTGAAGGGCAGAGTAGAACTGCCCCACAGAAGTTCCAAGGAGTGGCTGGTGGAGCTGAACTGCTGACCTTTCGGTTAGAGCTGTAGTACTTAACCACTAGGGTTTCCAACCTAATGAAGGCTCAGCCATCTGGGGGCTGTCCTCAGGCTGTGTCCCGGAATTCCTGTGTCAGTGAAGACCCCACTCGTCCCAGCTCTCCAATCTCAGTCATCCTCTCTTCCTGCCGGTTTGTACCTGGTTTTAGACAAGAGTTGGAATTCTCCTGACACCCAGATTCCTGGCATCCAGTTTCTATGGAAGCTGGGTGACCGACACAGGCCAGCTACCCTTCGGTACCCTTCATGTCACCTTCAGGTCCAACCACGGCCTAATAAGCAGCTTAGCAGAGAGCGGTCTGCTGCAGACTTTGGGCTCTGCGGGAGAGTGGTCCACTTGTCGCCAGCCTAGGGAAGCAGGAACTGGCGGGCTCTGGGCAGAGGCTCTTTGAGAACGAGTGGCCTCACCTCGGGGACAGCCTCTGTCGCCTGCTCTGTGCTTCAATGCTATCTTCTGAGAATGTAACAGAACAGTGACATATGATTTGCTGTCACCGTCCCCTCTTTGGAGTGCTTTCCTGGTATGTGCCTCTGTCACTGCCCAGTTCAAACCCTAGCTACTCACCCTAAGGATATTCCCTTACACTGATTTTTGGGATTTCTTTATCTGTCAGGTGCTCCTTGGATACACTATGGTGCAGTTCTACTTTGTCCTACAAGATCACCGTGAGTCAGAATCTACTTGATGGCAACAGGATGAGAGGTGAAATGGTTAAGAGCCGGGTTGTTAAACAAAAACTTAGCAGTTCAAATCCACCAGCCAGTCTTTAGTAACCCTGTGGGAGCAGTTCTGTTCTATTCTAGAGTTTCTATGAGTTGGAATCAACTGCAATGGTTTCCTTCTTTTTTCTTCTTTAAGCACTTAGGTTTTTGACATTTTGTAAACACACGCATTTATCAGTATTCTCTATCTCTTTCCCTCCAATCTCACAATCCCATGAAGCAGGTGCTGCTATTAGCCCATTTTCCAGGTGAGAAAAATTGAGGCTCAGAGAAGGTTAAGTGACTCTCCCAAGGTCACAAGGGTGATAAGTAGTGACTGTCCTGCTGGAAACCCCCTCTGCCTGTACCTCTGTAAACAGTGTTCACCCAGGTGCATTGCCAAGTAGGAGAATGGGAAACCGGCCAACGCCTCCTGAGGAGCCCGACCAGGACCTTTCATCCTCGATCTCACTGAATCACGACCCAGTGCTTCAAAAACGGATATTTCATTAGTCTTGATTTTTAGCTGCTTGCTCATAGGGAGTGAGCCCTCCAGTACAAGCAGTGGACTCAGTGGCTGAGGCAGTGTGGGGAGCTTTGTAGGGAAACTCCACTGAGGTTCCAGCTCCCCTATGGAGCTGTGGGACCCAGAGAAAACCTGTTAGCCTCTATGTGCTGCATCTGCTCCATCACGACCCTAGTGCTCACCTCCTGGGCTGGTCTGTGGCTCCTGGTTCCAATCTTTCTGCTGATCTCAGCCCGCTACCTGCCCTGGGCTGGGGCGCAGTCCCTGCTTCTTGTGACGCGTTGGCCATGGTGGCTGGAGTCCGCCGGGCAGCACGGTCTCCCTGCACTGCCCAGTGAGTCACGGGGACCTAGACGGGTGGTTCCCGCCACCAGAATCACCCTTGCCGATCTGATAACGACTCCCCACAACAAACCTCCCTACTTCTCTTTTATTTGAAGATTAAGTTCATATTTCTACTGTCTATCGTAGGTGTGTCCAGGAAAAAAAAAGTGTTTTAAAAAGCCTGGAATTCAAAACCCAAAATCCTTTGAAGCTGCAGCCAGCTGAAAAAAAAAATCGCAGTCCACTGTAGCCACTCCTGTTTATCAGGGAGAAAGGGCTCACTCCAAACAAAAGACCTGACCAGAGAGAGGGAAAATATGAGAAGTATTTGGTCGGACGCTTCACTGGCTCTCCAACCGCTTCTGAGCAGCTTAGCCAGGGAGGTATTTCACCCACCGGGCTCGGCTGCCCTCGCCTCCTGGGAAGGCATTAAGTTGAAAATAATGAAGGTTGCTAAGTGATTTTACCCTTTGTAGAACTGCCAGAAAGGAATCCTGTCATTGTTTAATTAAAAAATGAAGAAAAGAAAGGTGGAAGGAATGGAGAAAAGAATAAAGGAGGGGAGAAAGAAGGAAGGAAAGAGAGGGAGGAAGGGAAGGAAGAAGGGAGAAACAGAGGGAGGAGGGAAGCTTGTTTTGATAGGGTGGCCTGGGTGGGCATTTCAGAAGACCACACTGGCTGGAATATTGAGAAATGGAACAAGAGCAGAAAGGGAGACGGCCAGACCTCAGAACCGTGACTGGCACTGTGGGCTTCATTCCAAGAACCGTCAGAGGCCAGTGGAGGTTTTAGGAAGAGGAGTGAGGCGATACTGAATGGGGTTCTGTCTGAACAAGAGGTCAGGAGAGCCCAGACTGCTGGGGGAGGCCGCGGAGGAGGTCACCACCGTGGTCCATTGTCTAGAGAGGGGGGCATGCCTTGGACCCCAGTGCTACATGGAGTCGGGGAGGTGGGTGGAGCCAGGGTCTACCTCAGAGGTCCAGACTTCAAGAGATGCTGATGGGTTAGAGGGGAAGGAGGGAGACAGCCACAGTCTTCGTGACTCCGTGTTCACAGCCGGGAGCTGGTAGAGAAGGGGTTAGAAGCCCGGGTTCCGGACGCCTGTCCAGTGCTGTCCGTCTCACTCGCTCGTTTCCTAAGCGTTGACTGACAGAGGTGTGGCTGCAGCACACGGGTTAGGAGCTAGAGTTGCTAACCCCAAAGACTCCAGTTTGAATCCACTAGCTGCTCTGTGGAAACCCTATGGGGCAGGTCACCTCGGTCCTATAGGGTCACTATGAGTTGGAATCAGCTTTACATCTCTGCACACGTGGAACCAACGTTGTTGGTGAGAAGGCAGATTACAAACTACAAATGTTGTAGGTGACAATGTAATCTCGTGGGTGGAGAGAAGTAAGGTGCCCCATGATCACAAGACAGGGGATGGACCTGGTTACCCCAGGCTCCCGGGAGTCTGTGGAGGGACAGGGCTGAATGAAGATGCCAGCGGCAGCTGCTGCTCACTTCCTGGAAGCCCAGAGCGAGCAGAGCAGTGTCTGGCCAAGACCCCGTCTTCATCGTTGTGAGAACCCTCGGAGGAAGCAGCTCTCATTCTTCCTCTTTTACAGATGAAAAGACCCCAGGTTCAGAGAGGAGAGGCAGCTGGCCCCAAGTCACCCAGCTGGGGGAGTCCAGGCACAAACCTTGGGGCTGGGATCTGACGTTTCTTCCCCTCCCTCTCTGTTCAAAGATTTCTGACATCAGCCCCTGCCTGTTACTTCTTGGCGTAGAAAGAAACTTGATTAATTAGTCACTCTGTCAAACAGAAGCGGGCTCTCCCCCCGGGCAGGCCCTGAGACAGAAGCAGGTGCATATGTGTGCGTGTATATGGGTGTATGTGTGTGTTTTGTGGGAGATGGGGAGTGAACAAGGAGGAAACTTGATCAAGTCCAGAATTCCCCCCACAAAGCCCCCATGACCTTTAATTACTTGCAGATTTAATAGAATATCATTCCATGTGATGTATTCCATTCAAAGACTGGTGAGCAGCATCACTTGAGCTGGACTCAGATTCCTCACTCGGTCTGAGATGGTGGCGTGCCAATAAAGACGAGCGCCAAAGGCCTTGCACGGAGTCTCCTTCTGTCTCCCCTGTTCTCCCCAGGAAGGAAGAAATTATGCTAACCAGTTATAGCGCAGCCATTCTGTCCTTCCTGACCTTCAGCTCAGTGAGGACCTGGACCCTTCCCATCTTGGGTGGGGTGGGGGCTTTGATGGGATCTAAGTAACCTTCTTCCAGCCCAGGACTTCCCAGCCATGGCACTACTGACCTTAAAACACGCATGCGCATGCGCGCACACACACACACACACACACACACACACACACACACACACAAGTGCACGCGCGCGCACACAAACCCACTGCCATCGAGTTAACTCCAACTCCCAGTGACCTATGTAGGACGGAGTAGAACTGAATCACAGGGTTCCCCAGCTGTAATCTTCCTGGGTGCAGACTGTCGCGTCTCTCCCCCACGGAGAGGCTGGTGGCTTCAGATCTCTGACCTCCTCCATCACTGGTCGAAAACTTAGCCCCTGTGCCTCCAGGACCCCTTTCTGAGGACATGTGGGACCGGGTCATTCTCTGTTGAGGTGATGTGCTGTGCAGCGTCTCTGGCCTCTAGCCTCTGGGTATCTTAGCATCCCACACAATTGTGACAAATTAAAAATGTTCCCAAATGTCATCCAGTGTCCCCTGGGTGGGGCGGGGATAACCCCTGGTTTAAAACCATTGATTTAGACTTGGCTGAACTTGGAGTCTCCTTCTTGGCTGCTCATGGGAAGGTTGGAAGTTTGTGTCCACCCAGAGTGCCTCAGAAGAAAGGCCTGGTGATCTGCATCTGGAAAACCAGCCACTGGAGACCCTGTGGGTCACCGTTCCACTCTGACCCACTTGGGGTGGCAGCAGGTCAGAACTGACTGGACATCTAACTGGTTTGAATGCAGAGAAGCATTTGTTCTTTAGAAAAGAACAAGCCCGGCCCAGAAGTAGATTTAAAATTTCATCTCCTTGTGTAAAATGCAGAGTCGGGAGATCTTCTCCATGGAATAAGTCACCGTTTCCCTCTCCTTTCTTCTTTTGTTATTGTCACTTAGACAACAGCATTCAGGCGCCACTGAGAGATGCTTGGAGGACCAACACCTGCACACCTGGGGTTGTGCATGAGGTGTGGAACACTTTGATCCCGTGAGCAGCTGGTAGATTTCAGTCTGCTTCTTCCCCTCTGTATCTGGTCTCTTTGAGAAGCAAAGAGCCCCCTGAGGCCTCAAGAGGAAAGCAGAGTAGTCAACTTGTGGTTCTCTTCAGAGTTCTGGGGCCAGGGGGACAACGGGAGCGCCCCCGCTGGGGGACCAGGAGGACCGGGGGACCAGAGTGTACATCTTTTTCCATTTAGTGTGCTTCCTCTACTGGCTTCTGGGACTTCAACTTTCGGGACCCCGGTCCTCCAGAAGGACATCTGACGGCACGCTGTGTGTAAGTGTGTGTGCATGTGTGGTGTGTACATTGGTGCACACACGCTTGCACACGTGTGTGGGTGTGTGCATGTGCATGTGCATGTGTGTGTTTGAGCCCCTCACTTTCCAGGCACTAACGAGGGGAATTTGTGGCAGGGTACTCTTCTCCCCACCCCCTCTGTCCCAGACAACAAATAAAGGATCCCGATTCCCCTTTGCTGCAGCGGCGGGACCACCAGGACTGAGCAAAGGTCCGCCAGCCCCTCTGGGGGTCCCCTTGCTACTCTGCTCCCTCGGCCCTTTCAAGGGCTGCTCAATGAGCAGTCTTGTTGAAGGCTTCCACCTCAGCCTGGCTAGAAGGGACCATTAAAAACAGTCGACTCTGAACAAAGGCGTTCTGTTCTGATTGTACCCCTGGCTGCAGCTTGGACACGGCGGCTGGAAATCTATCCGGACCGAGCAACAAATCTGGAACCAGCCAGGCCGAGGAGTTCGCCCTTCACAGAGATTTCTGGATGAATCTGCCAGGCAGATAATTTACAGCTAAGGCAAAACACAAGGAGAGAAGCCCTTTTATTTATAGGCACAAATGTTTCCTATTAAAAGCCATAAAAGCCGTCGGAAGCGTCTTGTAACTGGAGCCTTCCTCTCTTTACAAAAACTCAAGGTGATCATATTTATGTACACTGAAAAAAAAATCAAACCTGTTGCCATTGAGTAGATTCCAACTACTGTATAGGACAGGGTAGAACTGCCCTCTAGACTTTCCAAGAAGTATCTCGGGGATTTGAACTACTGACCTTTTGTTAGCAGCTGTAGCTCTCAACCACTGTGCCACTGGGGTTTCCTCTATGTACATGGAGCCCCTTAGAAGAATCCCTGGTTTGGGCATGGATCCTGTCTGTGCGAACAGTGTATAAAGAGGTCAAAAAAGCACACGAAGACTGAAGATGCAGAAGGACAGAGTCTCTCTGCTGATTTTAAGCACTTGCCATGGAAGCTTGATGGCTAAGGATTTTCTGCTGCTGAAAAGCTCCAGAGAGGCAGGGGCATTTGTGGTAAACTTCTAGAACCTTCCAGAAACAGGGAGACTATCCCCCAAGTGGAGCTGTATGGGTGTTGCTAGGGAGGGGACTTTTGTGGTCAGCTTTTGAGACTGTCACCTGAGGTCAGCTATTCTTTGGACTGGACTGCCTAAAGGAGGATATTTTTTAATTTGTTAAATTATTAAATTTATTAAATTTATTTTTTAATTTAAAATTTATTCATTCTATGCTGGCAAAGGTGAAACTCCTAAGGATGATAAGGTTCAGAAGCATGTCTTGTTTGACTCCTGGGTCTGTTGTCCAAGCTCCAGAGCAGCTGGCCCAAGGGGCTGGGTGCAGGGCCCACAGCCTCTCCCACCTCCGTTTCCATTCAAGCTCGTGAGTCAGTCTAGACAAAAAGGCATCAGAGGTGACAAAGTCACTTTGTTTCTCTCAGAATCCAGATCTCAGGTTCCCGGAGCTGGGGTGACCCACTCAAGCTATTGTTAGCTCTTAGGTGTCCCTTTGAACTTTGACCCCCTGAAGGAACTGTTTTCCTACAGTCACCTTCAAGTCAAACAATAGCCTGGGCAGCAGCTTAGAGGAGAAGGTTTAGCCCAGGCATTGGGGCCCTTTGTGGAAATGACCTCCAGCTAGGACAAGCAGGGACCCCAGGGTCTGACTGCACAAGGTCCTTAAAAAGACCCAAAACCGCATCTGTTGCCAGCAAGAGTCGATTCTGACTCCTAGCGACCCTGTAGGACAGAGCAGAATTGCCCCACAGAGTTTCCAAGGAGCACCTAGCAGATTTGAATTGCTGACTTTTGGGTTAGCAAAAGTAACACCTAACCACTACACCACCAGGGTTTCTAACGTCCTTAGTGACTCTGTTTCTACCACTGAGGGTCCCTGGAACCCATGCCACACTCAGTCTGCTGATCTAGCCTGAGAAATTAACCTGGCAATTACAGACCCAGCTTGCTCTCACTGTTCCCTCCTCTGCTCTGCAGAGCACCGAACAGTTTGAATCCTGTCTACTCACAGTGAGTACACTCTGTGGCACTAGCAGAAACCCTGGTGGTTCAGTGTTTAAGAGCTACAGCTGGTAAGAAAAGGGACGGCTGTTCAAATCCACCAGGTGCTCCTTGGAAACTCTATGGGGCAGTTCTACTCCGTCCTGTAGGGTTGGCACCTGCTAGATGACACTGGGTTTTGTTTTGTTTTGTTTTTTTGATAGTAATGTTTGCTGTTTCTCTGCATGTTTTGTTTTGTGACAAAGGAACCCGTCAGCGTTCAGGACACTCCGCTTGGGGAGAAACATGCGCACCGAGGCCCACGTAGAGTCCCTGGGAGGTACAAAGGGCTAACGTGCTTGGCTGCTAACCCAAAAGTTGGAGGTTGGAGTCTACCCAGAGGTACCTCGGCAGAAAGGCCTGGTGATCTACTTCTGGAAAACCAGTCCCTGAAAACCCTACAAAGCACACCCCTTCTCTGAGACACTCGAGACTGCAATGAGGTGGAGTTAACTTAAGGGCAGCTGAATTTTTTTTGACTAAATATTGTTTAAGATATTCGGTTAGGTTTTACTTGCAGGCAAGTACATCCTAACTGGTTGCCTGCTGTAGGGAGGTTTTTGATCTGGTGAGCATAATTTTCCCCATCTCGTAAGCCTCTACTGAGCACCCAGCTGCTCAGGCCAAAAACCTTGCCGTCGTCCCTGACTCTTTCTCCCATACCCCACATTCAGCCCACCCAAATATCCCGTGGATGGATCTTACAAAAGGATCCAGAATCCAGCCTCTCCCCCTCCACCCCCATGCCCCACCCAGGTCTAAGGTGCCGTCATTTTCACCCTGAATGCCCCCAGTGGCATCCCCAATACTCCCTGACGTCATTCTTGCCACCTAAGATTTAGCAACATGCCCCTCCCCAGAAACAAAACCTATTGCTGTGGACTCAATCCTAACTCACGG
This sequence comes from Heterohyrax brucei, assembly GCA_028571685.1. Taxonomy (NCBI): domain Eukaryota; kingdom Metazoa; phylum Chordata; class Mammalia; order Hyracoidea; family Procaviidae; genus Heterohyrax; species Heterohyrax brucei. The sequence goes on along the minus strand of CM053156.1, from coordinate 85,635,557 downwards.
TGACCCCATAGGACAGGGTAGAACTGCCCCACTGGATTTCCGAGGAGCATCTGGTAGATGCGAACTGCTGACCTTTTGGTTAGCAGCCATAGCTCGTAACCAGAAGCCACCAGGGTTTCCACTCAGCAGCCAATGAGCCTTTCAGTCTAGTTCTGGTCGGGCCACTCCCTGCAGCGAGTCCTCCCCTACAAAAGTCCTTATCTGTGTTAGTCACCTGTGACCTTGTAGACCAATATTAGCACCAGCCTAGTGACTTCAAAAGATGTCCCTTTATGATCCGGGTGTCTGTCAGGAGTCTGGCTGTTGGCTCAGCAGGGTCCTTTGTATCTGCAGGCCAGAACGAGGTCTCATCCGAAGGCTCAGCTTAGGAGGATTCGGCTTCTGACTTCGTGTGGTTGTTGGCAGGACGCAGACCTTGCCAGCCATTGGCCAGAGGCTGCCCTCAGCTCCTTGTCAGGTGGCTGTTCAGTAGGACAGCCCCCAACACGGCTGGTGGCTTCAAGAGCAGCAGGGAAGAGAGATTGTCGGCAAAACCGAAGCAACAATCTTGCTTATTATTACTAGGGCTGTGCTGAGGGCGAGAGTTTATAGCTCACATTCGTGTCGCCTTCGAAAATTGATGCACATGTTGTTTTGTGACATTGGTTGCAGTGCTGATGTGACAGTCTTAAGTGACACAACTGTGGACTTGAATGGCTTCTCATCCTCTTTGCTGTGCTCTGTTCAGGGGCAAGTCACAGGTCTCACCTTCGCTCAAAGGCAAGGTGCGAGTGCCTGGTGGTGAGAGAACGTGATTTAGGAAGTGATACTGGAATGATCATTCCCCGTCCTTGAGCGGAGAGAATGTGACCCGGCTGGACGCACAATAACGTGTCATCTGGGCCCTGAGATATAAAGACAATAGCTAGGACAATCTTGGAAGATATCTTTTAGGGAAACTTTCAATCAAAGAGAACACAACAGACTTGCCGTTTTTATCTTCTCTGTCAGCATCTAGTGAATACAACACTTGTTGGACCCCAGAAGACTCTGCTGACTGTCGTTACTGAAGCCTATACCAGTGATGGTTAAGAAAGACAATTCCAAATGTAGGATCACCAAAACTCAAAAAACCCGTGGCCATGAAGTGGATTCTGACTCATAGAGACCCTATAGGTCAGAGTAGAACTGCCACACAGAGTTTCCAAGGAGCACCTGTCAGATTTGAACTGCCAACTTTTTGGTTAGCAGCCATAGCACTTAACCACTAGGCCACCAGGATGTCCTGTAGGCTCAGTGTCTGAAAAACATGAAGCTTTCAATGGTTCTGTCCAGTTATATTGTTAATATTAATAATGCACTTAAGAGTAAAAACAACTGGGGGTGTGGCACAGGACGAGGCAATGTTTCGTCCTGCTGCTCGTGGGGTCCCTCTGAGTCAGAACCCACTCGGCAGCACCTAACAGCCAGAACAGCAACATGAGTGCATACTGACACCTCTGTGACGTTCCTGGGACTCAGGCAGACAAGGCTGTGGCAGCCTGCTTGTCTGCTTTCCTACCTTGTGCCCTGTATGCCAAATGAAGCTTTCTTTTTGCTTTAGTAAACTTTGTAACACTTTTTCCCTAGAACAAATGGGAGGTCACGTTAGAGCTCACTGCCACAGCGACACTCAATTCCACAATGTAAGCTCCCGGGTCCCACCTCGTTCATGAAGGGCCTGGCCACAGGGACCTTCTTGGTGTCCCCTGGGCACACCACGCATGGCTCTGGACACCTGTCTCAGCCACAGGAGCCTCCCTCTCCACTGTCCTCAGGTCTGTGCTCAGAGCTGCTCCGCCTGACGACAGCACCCCTGCCCTTCTCCGCACCTGCCCGGCCTCACTGGGTCACAGAGCTGACTCATCACGTGAGGCTCTGGATCCAGCTGTCCTGAGCAGGATGGTCGAGGGTCCCTGCTGTTTGGGTCTTTAAGAAGTTTGCTTTTGCGTTTGTGCCACGTGTCCCTGAAAGGCTCCTGGCTTAATATAACAGCTCAGGGACACAACACCTTCTCCTCCCTTATTAAAGAGTTCCCTCATTAAAGGCTCTGAGAAGTCCTGCAGTGGAGAAGGCTGTTTCCTGCTGTGCAGCTCACCCTTCCTTAAACTTGTTGCTGTTGGCAGCTGTCCTCGAGTCAATTCTGACTCATAGCCACCTCTTGTGACGGAGCAGACCTTTCCCGTAGGGTTTTCTAGGCTAACATCTGGAAGGAAGAAGGCCGGTGGTACAGTGGTTAAGTGCTTGGAAGTCCAGTGGTTTTACTCCCCAGGAGAAAAGATGTGGCTGTCCACTTCAGTGAAGATTTTCAGCCTTGCAAACCCTATGGGACAATTCATCTGTGTCCTACAGGGGCACTGTGCACTAGATCTGACTGAGGACAATGGATTTAATCCTGAAGGAAGGACTCTGGTGATGCAGGGTTTAAGGGCTTGGCTGCTAAATCAAAGATCAGCAGTTTAAATCCACCGGCTGCTCTAGGGAAGACGTGATATAAAGACAGCAGAAAGGTAACAGCCTTGGAAGCCCTACGGGACACTTCTACTCTGTTCTGTAGGGTCACTATGAGTCAGAATTGACTCAGTGGCAATGTGTTTGGTTTGATTTCAGTCTCTGAGCAAACAGATTGCAGAGTCTTTCTCTTGGGGGAGACCTTCGCGTTGGCGGCCTACGGCTCTGCACCAGCCCTTCTTGAACTTAAAAGCCAGAAACCCAAACCCACTGCTGCTGGGCCAATTCTGACTCATAGAAACCCTATAGGACAGAGTAGAGCTGCCCCATAAAGTTTCCAAGGAGCGCACTGTGGATTCCAACTGTCGATCTCTTGGTCAGCAGCCAGGCACTTAGCCATTACATCACCAGGGTTCCCTCCTTGAACCCACTTGTCCATAAATCCCTTTCGTCTTGTACTGTGTGTGGACATTCTCCCTAGGAGACAGAAAGGGAGATGGCATTCCAGTCGATGAAACAGCAAACCCCTCCTTTCAAGTAAAAGAGGCAGTATCTATGTGAAACTTATCGGAAAATGGGCTTTGAGGTAGCCCTTTGGAGACAGGCATACAGAACATTCTAGAACCCCCAAACCTTCCTGTGCTATTGATGGGCTTGGCTCCAGGGTGAGAAGTTTTGCGTGTCCACCCCTGACCATTCTCACAACGCCACATATTCTCGGCATCTCGTTCTGCTCTTTTATCTGTAAGAATCCTGCCGTGGAGACAGGCCCTTTTTAAACCCAGGACGGTATTTGCTCAGCCTCTTTATTGCTTCATGCCAGAAGATTCTCTGAAGTCAGCAGAAGCCTTGAATGATCCTCAGAGTGAGGGGGCTCAGCACGGCCACACATGACTGATTTCTTTCCCCCCTCTTCATAAATGGAAATGAAAGAACCAAATGTCTATAAATTAAATTTTCTGGTTATAATAGGGTTCTGAACCCCCTTAAATCATCCTTTGTTTCTCTAACTCCCAGCCCACCCACGGCAAATTCCCACAAAGCATTTGGAAATCACAGAATATTGCCCCGCAAAAACAAGATTGAGGCCATGGTAACAGAGACAACGGGGCAAGGGGGGAGCTGTGGATTACAGCAGGAGAAGGGGGTCTCTTGAAATATCGGGAGCTTCTGTTCTTCACTGGAACCCCAGAGAAAAGCCCTGGACTTGATATCCAAACAGCAAGTGGCAGGAAAAGGTCAGGGTCTGTGAGGACTACAGTCTCTTTGATGTCTGAGGGCATCCCATTTCCTGGTTTTGCAACTGCAGACAGCTTGCTGGGTCCCGCTGATAAGGATGCTAGCTTCAGATGGCAGAAGCATTTATCCTGTGTCTGAACGCTGTTGGGGAGAGTCTGGGTGGAGTTCCTGGGCCTATGTTTAAGGACTAGGCATCTACTCAAGCCACCCCAAAGAATGTGGTACCGTGGTAACGACACAAGTCTTCACCAGGAAAAGCCTACGTTAGAGGGTCGTTCTGGAGTAGGGCCATTAAGGCTATGGGTCGACTTGGCTGGGCCCTGATTCTCAGTGGTTGTGCAGTTACTTTGCAGTTTGGTAGTTGTATGACGTTGTGATCACTTTGATGAAGGGATCTAATATATGGGGTCGTCTTCATGAACAGGAAGAAAGGGAATTTTTTTGAGGACGTGGCCTATATTGAACGTAAGCTGACTCTGGTAAAGCCTGAAGGGTTTTGCTCTTTCTAGATCCTGTAGCTGAGCTGCCAAGAATCTTTACTTCTTGGGAATTGAGTTAGCAGCCTAGCTGTTGTCTTGCCTGCCAGTCTTGGGATTTGCTGGTCTTTAGAGCCTGTGAGCAAGAGCCCTGCTGTCTGACCTGCTGATCTTGGGTTCGCCAGCCCCTGGAGTCACGTGAATGAATCAGGAGAAGTCTCCGGTCTTACCCACGGACTGGGGATATTCTAACCTCTACAACTTTGAGAGCCATTTTCTTGATATAAATCTCTCTTGTGTATTTGTACCAGGAGTGGGATGACCACTCTAATGGATACCTGAAGTGTAAAAGTGGTTTTGGAACTAGGTAATAGGTAGAGGCTAGAAGCGTGTTAAGGTGTCCAAGAGTAGAGGCTCGATTGCTTTGGAACGACTGTTAGAATTAGGGACAGCAAAAGCACTGCTGGTAAGGACTGAGAAGGGATTGAGGAGAACTACAGAGAAAGTGTCATCTTAAAAAAAAAGATTGCCATCGAGTCGATTGCAACTCACAGCAACCCCATAGACAGAGTAGAACAGCCCCATAGAGTTTCCAAGGAGCTCCTGGCTGATTCAAACTGCCGACCTTCTGGTTAGCAGACATAGCACTTAGCCGCTATACCACCAAGCTTTCTGTGCTCTTGGGGAGTACAGGGGACACCAGCAATATGGACACTAAACGTGTTTCTGGCGAGGCTTTAAGAGCAAATGGTGGCAACAAAGTAAGGGCGATGCTTTTTGTGCGGTGGCAAAAACTTACCTGATTATGTGCAAGTGTTAGGTGGGAGGCGGAACTTGTAGACGATGATCTTGGATAACTGGCGGAGGAGATTTCTAAGCAAGATCCTAAAGCAACCGTGTGGTTCCCTCTTGTCTGTTAACAGTAAAATGGAGAGGAAAGAGACGGACTTAAAAACACACTGTACAAAATGAAAACAGAACTTAAAGATCTGGAAAATTCTCTTATACAAATTAAGGACATGTATCTGAGAATGTTCATCAACGATATGGCTACAAAAATCTTTTTTAAGTTTTTTTATTGTGATTAAGCAAAAGTTTACAATCCAAGTCACTTTTCCATATAAAACCCCATGTAACTGCCTCTCTGTGACTAACTGCTCTCCTCACCCTGTGACAACACACCCGTTCATTCTTTCCTTCCAGTATCCACTCCGCCAACCCTTGTCCCCTCATCTCCCTCCTCTTTTCTCCTCTCTAAAAAGAAACCAGTAGGACAGCCTCACATATGTATATTAAACCACGAAGTACACATACAACCTGCATCACTCTGTGTCCCACCTGTGTCACTCTGTGTCCCCAAGTGCAGTTCATTCTTTGTCTGAAGTGTACCCAATCTTTTTAAAGAGATTAAGCCTGTGACCAATGGATCTAACCAACTATCAAAGCAGAAAACCCGTCTGAGCTTAGACCAAATTTGACAGAGAAATAATGAAAGGTGAGAGCGTTGCTTGGGTCCTGAGATTCTATAGGCAGCAAAGCAACCAAAGCAGCTTTATCTGCTGTCCTCCAAGAGAAGGACATTCCCAGGAGCAACTTGGAGATCAAACTGCTGGAAGATGCATAGGAAGCAGGGTTTTCTTGGTTTCAAGGGATAAGGACAGAGTCTCCCAGGTTTCAAAGAATCAAATCTTCATCAACCAGATTCAGGGGTGTGGGGGCTGCTTTTAAAGCATGCCAAGGAGATGGGGTCACCACACAAAGCTGAAGAGTTGGGCTGCTACTCAAATGGACTAGGAGAAATGGGTCACCCAAAGCTGAGGGAGCAGAGTTGCTGTCTCTGTGAGCTTCAAAGGTGGAGCTGAAGCCCAGCGCCATGTGGCCACCACCCAGCATCCAGAGGATATGGCCAACACTCAGAGTCTGGAGGGTGGAGCCATTGCCCAAATGGTCTTAGTGAAGATTATTTCCAAAACTTGAGAGCTCATATAATTTGTTCTGCTGGGTTTTGGACTTCCTTCATACCTATTACCTCTTCTTTCCCTCTAATTTCTCCCATTTGTGATGGAAATGTCTACCTTGTGCCTGTTCCACCACTGTACCTTGGAAGCACACAGCTTGTATTCTAGATTTCATAGGTTCACAGATGAAAAGAAATTTCCAGATGGAATATGCCTAAAGTCTCACCTGTATTTAATTTAAGTGACTCAGAAAATGAGATTTTGACATCGGAATTGATTTAAGATTTTGGGATGACGTGATGGGGTGAATGCGTTTTGCACGCAGCAAGAACATGAATTTTGCGAGGTCAAAGAGTGGAATGTTATGAATTGAATTGTGTTCCCCCAAAATATGTGTTGTAATTTGTTACCCTATGCCGGTGGTTATAACGCCATTTGGGATTGGGCTGTCTTCACTATGTTGATAGGACAGGATTAGGATGTAGGCTGTATCTTGAGTCAATCTTTCTTGAGGTGTAAGGTAGATGAAAACAAGCAAGCTAAGAAGCAGAGCCAGGGGAAGAGAGATGCCAAGGCAGATGAAGATCTCTGAGGAGCAGACGGTCAGAACAGAAAAGGACGTTCTTTTAGAGCTGGCAGAGAGAACGTGTACCTCTAGAGTCAGACCACTGAATTCAAATTCTAGTCTCTTAAACCGTGAGAAAATAAATTTTTGTAAGTAAAAGTCACCTATCGGTCATATTTCTATTCTAGATAATGGTTGGAAACCCTGGTGGCATATTTATTAAGAGCTATGGCTGTTAACCAAGAGGTCAGTAGTTCAAATCCACCAGGCGATTCTTGGAAACTACGGAGCAGTTCTGCTCTGTTCTGCAGCACTGCTGTGAGTCAGAATAGACTTGATGGCAGTGGGTAGATAATGGTCCCCTGGATTCCCAAGGGTGGGGCTACAGTCTCCTGGATTTCCAAGGGTGGGGCTGTAGTCCCTTGGATTTCCAAGGACTGTATCATTGACAACTTGGTTTCTGTGTGATTTTTTTTTTACTGAGGGTAGAGAGGGAGGGTAAGTCACCAAGGCCAGAGTGCTGCAGGGTCAGTAGGAAGAGGACTCTGGTGACGGTCAGTACAGGATGTGCCTCAGGGAGTGGGCAGTCAGCCTTCCCAGCCAGTCACCATGTGCCATTCTTCTTGAAGAACAGGCTACATTTAGTGGATTGTGGGTGCTGCTTTGAAATGCATCAACTCGAGGGACCTTCCTTTTTGGCTGGGGGCAGGTGGTTTAAGACATCCCCCCATCCCAGCAGGCCCCTTTAGAAGAGACAAGCTGGATTTTCCAAATCTGATTTGGTTGGCTATCTTCTTTGGTCCAATGGTTAAAAAAAATTAATTGTGGTGTGCTGTCAAGCCGATTCCGGCTCACGGTGACCCTGTGAGGAGCCCTAGTGGCACAGTGGCTCAGTCCTTGGCTGCTAGCTGAAAGATCAATGCTTCGAACTCACTAGTGGCTCCACAACAGAAAAGACGACCTGTTCCTGGGAAGAATACAACCTAGGAACCCCTATGGAGCAGCTCCATCGGATGGCACTCAACAACCAAAACCAGATCAGTTGCCAACAAATAAACATTGAGAGTTGTCACATGCAACCCCAGATTTCCAGTTTCTCTTGAAAAGTGTGACTATCCAATTTTGTTGGAATCAAAATTCCCGGTTGGCAGCACCAGAAGAATGCAGTCTTAAATTCGCCCTGGTCCTCACCCCTCCCTGTTATCTCTGAGCTGAGAGTTGTCTTCCAGTATGTGCTCACAGTGTCCTTTTGGAATGTGAATCTTGGGCAGGTAGCATCCCGGACCCTGAAGACCTGGCTTTAGGTTACCTTGCTAGGCATCACAGGCCTTGAAGTGCAGACTTTTACTGGAAAGGACTTGAATCCAGGTGTTCTAGGTGTTCATTGATCGCTGATGGGTCACCTACTGTGAGCTGGGTCTCATCTGGTGTCGAGAGGTACCAGCAGGACTAAGGCCCTCTCATCTCAGGATGCCCAGTGTCTAAATGCTCGGGTGCTGGAAGCAGACAGCCTGCATCACAGTTCTGATTTCCCCTGCTTCCCGTGACCTTAGGTGTGGCTTTGTGTAGTGTCTTAGTTACTGAACACTGCTGTAACAGAAATCACGCAGGTGGGTGTCTTCAACAAACAGAAATCTGGTCTGCCACAGTTTAGGAGCCTAGAAGTTCAAATTCAAGGTGCTGGTTCTAGGGGTAAGCTTCCTCTTTTAGTGGGCTCCGGGGGAGGGTTCTTGTCACTTTTTGACTTGTGCTCCTGCATTCCCTGGAACCCTCACGTGCCATTATTTTCCCTTCTATTTGTGCTTCTTTCTCTTTCTCATGAAAATTCTGGTGGTGAAGTGGTTAAATGCTAAGACTGCTAACCAAAAGGTCAGCGGTTCAAATCTGCCAGGCACTCCCTGGAAACTCTACGGGACAGTTCTACTCTGTAGGGTCACTACGAGTCAGAACTGACTCCATGGCACAGGGTTTGGTTTGCTTTGGGTTTTCTCTTTGTCTAATCTGCTCTTTTTACTCAATGGTGATGGGTTTAAAATACACTTTTTCCTGTAAAGTCTCCTTAACATAACATTGAGAAAACCCTGTTCCCAAATGCAATTACACCCACAGGCATAGAAGTTTAGGATTTACTACAACTATTTTTGTGGGACACAGTCCTTTTTTTTTTTTTATCATTGAATGAAAGTATACAATCCAAACGATTTTGCATGCCCACCTATCTGCAGCTCCATCAGCTCTCCTCACCCTGCGACTGCACACTCCTCCTTTTCACTCTTTACTTCTAGAATCCTCTTAAGGAATTCCTGTCCCCTCCTCTCCACCCTCTTCTCTCCACCCTTCTCCCATCTAGAGAGAAAACAATAAGACAGCCTCTGATAAACCTATAAAACCGTAAAGTACACACACCACATTTTCACACTGGGGACATAACAGATTTATAATAGCTTGATTCTGCTCCTCAGTTTTGCCATCTGTAAAGAGGGGCTGATAATGATCATCTCACAGGATGGTTGTAAGGAGTAAAGTGTTAATAAAAAGCCCTTGGAATAGGCTGGAAGATACTTGGGTTTCCATTTTAAGCTTCCTATTGTTTTAGTAAGTAACTTACTCCTCAATAATTAGTTACTATCCCTCTAGTAACTGCAGTAGTTTAGCACCTCCACCACAACACACAATCCTCAAGCTCCTGGTTAGGAATGCAGAGTCTCAGGTCCCACTCAGCCCAAGCGAATGGGAACCTGCATTTCGACAAGCTCTCCAGGGGATCTGTGTGCCAAGTCCAATTTGAGAAGCACGGCGTTAGGATCCAGCCAGTGAGCAAAACTTTGCTCCAAGACGGTCAGACAAGCCCGGTGAGAGGCCGTGCCTCCAGGAACGGGCTGGGCCTGCTCCGGTGCGCATCAGCCCTCCCCCAACCTTGGTCTCCTTCTCTGGGAGCTGGGTCACAAGGCTAAGGCTGTGCCCGCTTAGCAGGTGCCAGGCAGAGGAGAGCCACTTCCTTCATGCTGGCTGTCCACCCTCAAGTCTCAGAAGGAGGAAGGGCTACTTTTAAAGCTGGACTGTGGCTAGGGAAGGCTCAACGCCAGGCCAGATGCCCTCTTGTGTTAGGGAAGATAGCGGCCACAGCAGCGGGAAGCAAGAGCACAGCTTCGCCCTCGCTGCCCGGGAGGACCTGACCTCAAGTCGCGCCTCAGGCATCAGCTTTCTTTGAGGTGGTGGTTGTGTGATGCATGCGTGTGGCATGTATGTGTGAACACGTGGTCGTGTTTGGTGTGCACATGTGCATGTGTGGTGTGTGCATGCATGCAGTATGAGCGTGTGATGTGCATGTATGGCGAGTGTGGTACGTGTACATGTGTAGGTACATGTGCCTGTGTGTATGTAGGTGTACACAGATGTGTAGCACATGTAGGTACATGTATATGCCATGTGGATATGTTTGTGGGATATGTGTACATGTGTGAGTGCATGTGTGTGTGGTATGTATGTGCGCTTGCCTGTGTGCATGTGGTACATGCATATGCGTGTGTAGTATGTATGTACACGTGTGTTTGTGAGGTGTATTGTATGTTTGCATGTGTGCTGTGTGTGCTGTGTATAAACGTGTGGTGTGTATACATGCACGTGAGCGGGGCATATGCATATGTGTGTGTGTGACATGTGCATGTAGGCTGTGCATGTGTGTAGAGCGTATATGTGTATAGGGCACACACACGTGTGACATGTGCACGTGTGGTGTGTATAAACATGTAGTGAGTACGTGTGTGGTGTGCACATGTGGTACATGCATGTCACATGTGTGTGTGATGCGCACATGTGTGCGTGGTGCACATACATGTGTGTATGTGGTACGTGCACATGGTGATCTGAATGTGTGTGGTGTGTACACATACATGTGTCTGAATGTCAGCATTTTTCATTGGGAACTTGACCGCAACCACATGTACTTCAGACTGACAGATGTTTAGTCTCTTACTCTGTTTTTTAAAAAAAGTGCAAAGAAGCCCCAGGGACAGCAAGCCCCGGGAGTCCGCCCTCTGGAGGAAGGAGCTACCCGGGCGGCAGAGCACGTCACAGGTGTGCGGACCTAATCGCCTCTCCAGGGCAACTGGCTCTGCAGGCCTGGGTCATAAAGCTGTCGTGAGGTGAGGTGAGGCCAGCTCCCGACTGGGGCCTGAGATCCAGGTCAGCAGCTGCTGCGGGCAGTCAGAGGGAGCAGTCCCCCGGGAGCCCCAGGCCAGCTGGGCTTCCAGATCCGATGGTCTAAGAGCTCCCCAGACGCTGGTGAGGTCCCGGGGTCTGCATCAGCTGAACAGCATACCCGTCAGCAGGATCCTTTTATTCATTTTACTGCCTTCCAGACAGATGCTGACTTGGTCAAAATCACGTTGGCAAGATGTGACTGATGACGTATGAAACGAAAACTCCTTGCCCAGTGCTGCGGGTCTGGTGGGCGCAGGGTGAGGCCTCCCGGCTGGCGGGGCCAACAGACACAATGAGCTCCTTGCATTTCCAGGCCATTTTCATCCTGGCCAGCTACCCCACCCCCCAAGATGTGGGGTAGCCTGGCAGATGGGGTTACAGGCAGAGTCCAAGCTGGGTCCCCGGGAGCGGGGAATTATGCTGGGGGAGGGGGAGGGGGTAACTGGCTGCTGGGAAACCAGAGACAGGCCTCTGGGAAGCTCCTGGGCCCTGGGTGGTGGGGGCTGGGGACAAGAAGGAGAATGGAATCTGGAGATTATCCTTTCATCTCTAACCCAGCTCTCCCACTCCCATTCCCCCTCCCATGGGATAAGTCGGCTTTCCTCTGCTTTCCCTAAGAGTAGGTCATCCAGAAAAGTTTGGTTTTTAAGCTGAGAGAGCTTCCATGTCACCGTACTGTAGTTCTCACCCAGATGGAGACTGACATTAATCAAGCGCTCTCTCTGTACCCCATGTGCTGTTCAAAGCCCTTTTTGTGAACTGACTTCTGAATCTCCATGGCAACCCCAAGAGGCAGGCACTGTTAGGACTACCATCTTGATAGGGAAACTGAGGCTCAAAGAGGTTTAGCCCCTGGGTGTGAACCGCCCATGGGACTCTGAGCAGTCTTGAAGACTTGATGGTGGTCTCAGCTCCCAGACTGGCTGCTTTCACACATTCTCCCTCAGGGGCTCCCCATGCACGGGCTGTGGTTATGACTGGACATTCAACAGGGGTTTTATTGAGCACCTGCTGTGTGCCAGGCTCCAGGTGGACTCAGCCAGAGGCACAGAGGGTGACCTCCCTCGAAGATGCATAAGCAGTGACAATTCAGTGGGACTGACAGGCCTGCAGTGACTTTCATATGTAAGTTGTGGCACCAACCTGGTCCTCTCTCCCCCAAGCCTTACTGGTGTGCGAAGCCAAGCCAAGTGCCGTGGAGTCCCTCTAAAAAACTGAAAGAAGCAGAGACTGCTGCAGGGTTACAGCATCTTAATGCTGGAAGAAAGAGACCCTATTTGTTTCTGCGGGCCTTTGAGGGGCCAAGTGTTTGTAGTGAGTGTGCACTGGATGAGACTTGGGGGACAGAGCCCTGTTTCTGCTTCCTGCTCTGCAGGCTCTGTGCACTTACTGGTCCCTCTGCCTGAGATGCCTGTCCCTGACTCATATCGGTGACATCTGGGACATTTCCTTCTTTCCACTACACTACTTCTCTGGCTTCTTGTAGGGTGTGTCTACCTCTCTTTGCACCCCAAGCCTTATTGAAGATTCCTGGTCTGCGCCCCTACCTGAAAGCCACCTCCTTGATAAAAACCACTTCCTGGCCTGCTTAAGGCTGTATCCTCAGGTCCAGTGCTGTGTCTGACACCAGGATGGCCACATGATTTGAAGGGTCTATGCAAAATGAAAATGAGGGACCCCTTGCTCATAATCAGGAATGTCACTGTAGAGCAGCAAACTCATTACATAGTTCACAGATGGCCACCCTGTAGAGTGAACCCACTTCACACCCAGGAAGCACCCAACACACACTGAAGGGGTGACTGGATACTGGCCAGTGAGTGTCTGTGTTAATGACTGGGAGATGTGGTGAATGATGACTGATAGAACGCAAATTTCCAAAAGGTGGACAAAACTCAAATGCTACTTCCAACTTCATCATCCGCTACCAGTCACCCACATGGGCACTTTCAGATCCCAGCCTCCCTGCTGGCTGTCGCTGCTCCCAGTGGGCTCGGTAACTGGCTAGAATGACTCACAGAAACTGTTACGTGTACTTACCCCAACCAAATCCCCTGCTGTCCAGTCGATTCTGACGCATAGCAACCCTATACAACAGAGTAGAGCTGCCCCGTAGAGTTTCCATGGAGTGGATTCGAACTGCCAACCTTTTGGTTAGCAGCCATAGTGCTTAACCACTGCACCACCAGGGTTTCCAAGCTGTACTCTCAACTCACCGCCATCGAGTTGGTTCTGACTCACAGCGACCCTGTAGATTAGAGTAGAACTGCCCCATAGAGCTTCTGAGGAGTGCCCGGTGGGTTTGAAGTGCCGACCTTTTGGTTAGCAGACGTAGCACTTAACCCACTCTACAGTACCCATTTATTTCAGTAAGAATGGCTACAAAGCATAGGGATGGATTGGGTGAGGTCTGGAAGAGCTCTGGCTAGAGGCCTCTACTGTCCCACGCAGGGATGCTCTCACCAATCCCAAAAGTCCCAAAGAGAATGCTCTAGGGCCAGAGTCCCCAAGTCACTGAATGTCAATGAACATGCAGGATTGGAGCCTTAATGTTTTCAGTGCCCTCAAGTAGGTGACTTTGTCCCAGAGCCGGACTCTCCTGATGGCATGTCCAAAGTATGTGAGATGAAGTCCTGTCATCCTCACTTTTAAGAACATTCTGACTGCACGTCTTTCAAAACAGATTTGTCTATTCTTCTGGAAGTCTGTGGTATATTCAATATTCTTACCAACATTATACTTAAGAGGGATTAATTCTTTTGCAATGTTACTCACTGTCCAGTTTTTGCATGTACATAAGATGACTGGAAACACCACAGCTTGGATCAGCCGCACCTTAGTCCTCAAGGTCACATCTTTGCTTTAGAGCTGTTTGAAGAGCTCTTTTGCGGCAAATTTGCCCAGTGCAATATATTGCTTGATTTCCTGACTGCTGCTCCTGCGGGTGTTGATTGTGAATTCAAGCAAAATGCATTATTAGGCCCGATGTCCTTTTCCAGGGATTTGTCCCTCCAAATCACTTGTCCATAATTAGTGAGACAAATCGGGTAGGGCCAGTCCAGTTTCTAAGGAGCCTTCTTGTGGTGAGGATAGATCCAGTCCACAGACATTCTTGTGGCCACAGGACGATCTGTGTAGCCCCTACCTGTTTATACTTATTTAAGTTTGGCCTGACTCTTTTAGACAGATGAAGAGCATCTTAATTGCTCTGGCTATATTCAAAAACCAGAGAGAAAAACCAAGCTAAGCTCTCTGTCCCACAGACCTGCAGGCTTGCACAGGGGCCTCTGCAATCTCCACCCATGTGGCCCTGTGGGCTGCCAGCTTGTTCAAAACCCCAGAGACCCAGAGCATGCTCGGTGGATCTGCCGGGGAGAACTGGAGAAAACTAGGCTCCTGGGAGATCTCTCACCAGCCCTCCTAGCTCAGGCCCAGGGAGGACTAGCTTTGAGACTTTCTCTAGCCCCCCAGGGGGGCTCAACCAGGCCCCCAGCAGAATCCTCCTTCTCCAAACTCACCCTAAACTCCCTCTGGGGATCCTCCTTCTAGCCTCATGGGGGAATCAATGGTTTCATTGTCTTCTTGGGACAGTCCCTGGGGAGCTTAGTGAGGGGTTATTTTACTCCCATTTTAAAGATGAGGAAACTGAGGATCCAAGGAGGAGTCATCACTGATGTTCCCTTGGCCTGCAGAGGGGACCAGTAGGTCATAGCGGTCTGGGGACAGTGGTCAGCTGGACACAGGGTGGGCAGCTTAGTAAAGTGAGAACAGATGCCTCAGGCATCCCAGGAGTAGAGGTCTGACAGTCCTGCAGTCTGACAATCCTGCAGTCGGGCTGGGGGTGAGGGTGGGGGTTGCCTGGAAGAACACAGGGCCCAAGAGAGGAGGGGGAGGAGGAGCGTCTCCTAGCTCCCTCCCACTAGCCATACACTTTTCCTTTATTCTTCCCACAAATATACATTGAGCAGTTGCTGTCGCTGCCAGTGCTGGGCAGGGTGCAGGCCACTGGGGCACAAGAGCAGCCAAGTGCGGCATCACCTCTGACCCCAGGGAGCCTGGCTTCCAGCGGAGCAGAGGGACCACAAAACAGGCACTGAACCACCGCAATAGTGATTCCAGACTCTGAGAGGAGCTCAAGGAAATAAAACGACAGGGGGTAGCAATGGGGAGAGAGGCGACCCCAGCTTCACTGGCCTGGGAAAGGTTCTGGGACCAGGTGGCCCTTGAGTAGGGATGGGCCCAGCAAAGGAGACACTCCCACTTTTTAGAGTGGGGGTGGCGTCAGGGAAAAGTCTCTGAAAACGAAATCTACTCCCAACCTAGAGAACCTGCCTCTGCACAACCACAGAAGACAGAGAAGAGTTTCATCACCCAACAAGCATCGAACTGGAGTGGGAAGCAGCTCAGGCACTCCATCCTCGGAAGAGATTGCACAGACAGAAATCTCAGGCTTTATTGACCCGAGCGGATGCAACCCACGGCATTCACGTTCAAGATAGAATTGCTAGGTTTCCAGTATCTTTAGGGCAGGACACCTAAAGGCATGTTAATCGCCTTCTGGGAAACTAGGAGGTAGGGGTGTGAGCTTCCTTGGTGATTACATTTCAAAAGAGATGGGTGGCTCCCCGGTTCAGGAGAAATGTCCTTGATTTACACACTTCTGAGAAAGACAAAGAAAGGTCCTGCCATTGCAAGTTATATCTAGAATGAATTCTGAAATTACAAGGCCGCCTTTTCCCCTGTTTTCAATAGGAAGAATTGAAGTCGCTTATTTTCTATTTGCATTTGGCCTTAGAGAGGGCGGGAGCAAGAGATCCGGGAGCCTTCCAGGGACCGGTGGGGGCGGGGAAAGAGAAACTCAAGTGCTAAGTCTAGCCGTGGACAAGTTGTGGGACTTGCGGCGGTCCGCGTAGTGTAAGGAAAGGCTGTGAGAGACCCGTGGAGTGGGGAGGGGGGCCGGCGGCAGAGGGAAGACAGGCTCAGGAGCCACCTCCTCCAGGAAGTCTTCGTGGATTCCCGCTCCTCGTCCTCGCTCTTCCTTTCGCTCTGCCACTCCCCACGCTGTCCGGATCCTCGGATCCCGCTCGGGTCTCCTTCGCTGTTCGGACTAGCGGCCCTGAGAGGACAGGTGGGTTTCCCTACCTGGCGTGCCCGCGGCGTCTAACCTGACGCTGGGCACCCCGTGGGCACTCCGTCAATATTTGCGGAGCGCATTGGAAGGACTGAATGAATCCATTGGGCGCAGCAGGGGGGAGGGCGGGGCCGAGGCAGGTGGGAGGCCGCCGGCGCGGGAGGGGCCCCTGGAAGCCCGCCCTCCTCCTCCTCCTCCTCCTCGGTTTCCACCTCCTCCTCTTTCTCCTTCTCCTTCTCCCAGGCCCTAGCGCTTACATTCTGGGGCTCCCCAGGCGTCTTCCCGCGCGATCTGGGGCACCGGCTCACCACGCCGGAGGTTGAAAGCGGGTGGGTCGCCGCAGCGGATAGGACAGCACTTTCTAGAGGAGTGGGAGGAAGGAGGGCCGCCTCCCGGGCGCTCGCTCTCCGGGATCTGAGGTTTGCTGGCTGCTCCTCCCACCCGCGCCGGCTCCTCGCTCGCTGGAGCCGGGCTCCAAGCACCGTCGTGCGTCCACCCCAGTGCAGGGCTAGGGGCCGCAGCGCCAGCCCGAGCCAGGGCAGGGGTCCGCGCAGCGCACAACCGGCCCGGGAGGGGCCATGTCCGGGGCGGGCGCAGCGGGGCCCGTCTGCAGCAAGTGAGCGAGCGGCGCGGACACCGGTGCCTCCCTCCGTCACCTGGGGCGGCGCGGGCCCCGGTGCCCGGAGCCTGGTGTCCGGGCCGCGCGGAGAGCCGGCGAGATGCACGTGCGCTCGCTGCGCGCCGCAGTGCCCTCCAGCTTCGTGGCGCTCTGGGCTCCCCTGCTCCTTCTGCGCGCCGCCCTGGCCGACTACAGCCTGGACAACGAGGTGCACTCCAGCTTCATCCACCGGCGCCTCCGCAGCCAAGAGCGGCGGGAGATGCAGCGCGAGATCCTCTCCATCTTGGGCTTGCCGCACCGCCCGCGCCCCCACCTCCAGGGCAAGCACAACTCGGCGCCCATGTTTATGTTGGACCTGTACAACGCCATGGCGGTGGAGGAGGGCGGCGGACCCGACGGCCAGGGCTTCTCCTACCCGTACAGGGCGGTCTTCAGCACCCAGGGCCCCCCGCTGGCCAGCCTGCAGGACAGCCACTTCCTCACCGACGCCGACATGGTCATGAGCTTCGTCAACCTCGGTGAGTGCGAGCAGGAAGAAGGGGACGCGCGCCTCGGGTGGGGGTCAGCTCTTACATGCAGCCATCCCACCTTTCCACTCGACTGTTGGCGTAACCGCCAGTAACTGGCTGAGAGTCTCCCACCTCCCGCCCTGGGGTACCCCCAGCTGTGCTCGCCCGCAGGTAGGGTAAGGAAGGCTCAGCTGGCCTGTGGATGTTGTTGAGGGAAGTGGAGGGACCTACCCGAAGTTCCCTCCGGCCGCTGGGGCAGTTGGCGCCGGCCCTGGTCGCCTTCTGAGTTCAAAGCGCAGGGCTCGGTCATGTGAGCTGTCCCTGGCTGGCGCGGCGCTCGCTACCTGGATTGAAAGGGCCCTTCTCGGAGGAGTCACCTTTCCGCCGGTCCTCGGCCCCGCTCGCCCTGCGTGGCAGCCACCTGGCAGGGCACCGCTGTCCCTCCCTGGCTACCCCTACCTGTCCCCCTCGCTGTGCGCCCACCTTCGCGTGCCGCGCGTCCCGGGAGCCGCACGGCCTCTCCCGCCGCCGGAGCCCCCCTCTCTCGGTCTCCTTGCCCGAGCCAGGGAAGAAACGTTGCCTTTGCGAACTTTCTATTTTAAATATTTAATGATAGGTCCCGGGCGGACAGAATCCATTTTCAGCGTTTATCACGTGTAGCGCACAAACCACCGGTTTGGGGGATTGGGCGGCGCGGGATCTCCGAGCAGACGCCGCCAGGGGCGGCAGGGGGACTCTGCCCCAGATGAAGCCGCGCGGAGACCCGAGCACGGCCTGCGGCCGTGCCCCAGGGTTCCTCTTCACAGCGTCTGCGCCCCCTCGCCGAACTTGCTCAAGGGAATCCTGGTGGCGCGCTGTAGGGCCGCTGATCAGATACTGGATTCCGAGGTAGCACACGCCGGCAGCGCTGTTGCCTGAGCCGCCTTCATCCCACCTGAGTAACTGGCACAGCAAATCCGAGCTCAGTTCGGGCAGCCAACTTCCGCCCACGGGCGCTGTGTAGACCTGGAAACAATGAGCCCAGATCCCACGCTGGGCACCTGGGGAGCGGACCGGAGCGGGGAGTCAGAATCCGCGTCAAGGCTTCCCGCCTCAGATAGGTGGCCAGAGTCTCGGGGACGCCATTGTCCGCCTTAAGGGATAGCCGAACTCCAATAGCTGGGTGCGCTTCAGCGATCAAGGGGTGGGAGGTATAGATGGCAAAAGAACATTTAAAAAGTGGCGATCATACGAGGCAGCCTGGTAAGAACGAGGCAGCGCCACAGGCCCTGATTTAGAACAGTCTGCAAATGTTTGGGGTAGGGCAAATCGAGGTCCGGATTGCTGAGCCCACGTATACGTTTGCGTATCATCCAAGCGCTAGCAGCAGACTCTGTGAACTGGAAATAAATTTTACTTGGGGCGTGGGGGGAGGGGCAGAACTGGGGCTGGGACTTAGGGGTGGGGGTGGGGAATCGGATTTTTCAGCGTATGCATTTTTGTCTTGACTTGCTTCTTGCAGTGTGTGTTTATTGCCTATCCCAAAACTGAAAAATAATTCTAAAAAGAACAGGAATGGCACTGGTATCAGCCTCGGAGCCCGGGTTCACCGGGGCCCGTCTCCGGCTGGGAATCACGGCGTCTGCTTTGGGGTCGGGGACTGGGGACTCCCTGCTGCCACCGTCAGAGCTCCGCCGGGGTCATTACAAAGGCATTTGGAAGCCCTGGCTTCTGGAGACGGCTCCGCAAACCCCTGCAGGACGCGTCTAGTGCTTAGTGACTGGCAACTTGGCCAGATCCTGTCCTCTCCCCCTCCCCCCCCAAGGGAGGAGCGGTTTGCTCACTGGATGCCTTCGGGGACTCGGGGCAGGGCCGTTTGTTCCCGTGGGTGGTGGGAGCAAGCCGGGACTCGCTTGGGACGGCCACAGCTGGGTGGTTTTCCTCCCCTGGCTGTGCACACACCTTTCAACCCCGCTAGCCCCATTTCTTTCATCTTGAAAGGACAAAGACTGGCTTGTCTGAGCCTCTCCGTCAGCTGGGCTGGCTTTGAGCTCAGTGGAGCAGCCTCCCCTGACTTCCTCAGGTCTGGCTTTCTGGGACGTCACTCCGAATTAGATGGTGGAGTGGCTTTAACAGGACACTCAGCGCCCCCTCTCTCCATGGAAGATAAGTTAGGTGACAGCCTCAACTAAAAGTTTGCAAGGCCCTTCTAAGCTCGGTCTTTAAGTACCTTGTGCTCAGCAGCAACACCTATCCATCTCGCCTGTTCTCTGTTGGCTCTGGGATTTCTCCTTGGAGGGGCTTGGGGTGACAGTGGGGTTGGAGAGAGCCTGGGCTGGGGGCAAGCAGGGGTGGAGGAGGACCTGTCCTGAAGCTAAGTTTTCTGGGAAAGCAGACTATTTCTCCTGGGATCACAAATCCCAAGGTCCAGGTTCCTATAGCCGCATTTATTCACACTTTACCTAAGAGTGAGAAAACATCACTGGTTGATTGCTTGTCACCTTTCTGGGAGACTTGGGAGCCAAGACTGAGATCTTGTGCTGGGGGCTGGCCTCTTGCCCCCTCCAGAGCACGCTACTGCTGTCCGGCCTGAGTGCGTGGGGACCGCGGCCTGGACGCTGAAGACTTTTGCAGACCAGTGTGATTGTTCTTCCTTAGCAGGGTTTTGTCCCTATAAGCCGCCATCCTCGGAATCCAAGCTTTTTGCCAGGCTGAGCAGCAATCGAAAGAAGAGAATGTACAACAAAACCAGGCACTGGGAACCAGGGCTTCAGACGGCACCTTTATGACAAAGACCAGCCTTGATGGCAAAGCCCTGAGCGCTCGCTTAGCAGCCTAAATGCCTCTTAAGTTCAGTGGCGAGGTTTATAAGCTTAATTTTGGAATTTCGAACCGGCCACCCTTGGCCACCCCCTTAAGCACTAGTCCCTGAGCAATGGGGAAGCTTCTTCCATCAATGGCCCCAGACAACTTCCTGGGCAAATCCAGGGGCCCAGCTTGGAATCTAGAGGCTGCTAACTTGTAGAGATGTGTGATTTTTAACGGCAATCTCACTGGCCCAGGTTATGAAGAGACCAACTTGGTTTCCACTGAGAAGCAAAATTAAAAAAAAAAAGAAAAAGAAAAAAAAGCTTGGAAGTCCCTCCTCATTGGAGGCAGCGGATAAAAGTGGCTTTTGTTTCTGTAAGCCTGAGCGTGGGGAGAAGGCTGTGCAGTTTGAGTTTTACTTTATACCATCTGGCTATCCTTTTTGTTGACAAGTGTTTGGCATTAAGATCGCTCCTTTTGCCCCGTAAGAACAGGCCCTACCACTGTAGAGTATTAGAAAAAGATTCTGTTACAGTTTAAAAATTTCCTTCAGGGAGTGCTTCACAGAGGGAGCAGGGGGTGCAGGGCTCTGCAGCTGTAACCTGGCTTGTGTTAAAATTTGGAAAGGCCGCCACACATTCCAGCACTGGGGCGCCGGCCTCCCTGGTAAGCAGCCAGCCAAAGGTTAATATAGGTGTCGCCCACGCTCCCCCCTCGCTCGCTCTTCCCCCCACCCCTTCTGCTGAGCTGCTTCTCTCTCGGAGTGCACCAACAGCTGTGTTTTCAGTAACCCTTTCCCCATCACGTCTTTTAAACTTCGTTTCCCTGCTTATATAAATCAAAGATTCCCCCACCGCCCAGCCACCTACTTTTCCCCCGAGGCTGTGTGACCCAGATCTGAACTTTGGGACTCCTCCTTGGAGTTCCCTTCTGGAACCGATGCAGGTTGCAGCTGAGCTCAGGATGCCAGCTCGGGTGGCTCTTTGTGGGGTCCTGTCCGGGAGTTGCCATGCAAGGGCCCATGGACCCTGCGGAAGGCACAGTAGGCTAGCAAGCCTTTGCAGGGACACAGCTGGTACGCAGTCCCCGTCACCAGAATGCCTGTGATATGAGCGAAGATCACATGTCCCTGAACTCTGAAGGCAAGCGGTGACTTCATTCCAGGGAGAGTCCCATCTGGTGATTGATCACCGCCATCACTTTACTAATCTTTTCTCTTCCCCCTCTCTTTGGTAAGGTCATATTTGGCCTATTGTAAGAGTCAGAGTGTCCTGGCACACCCCCTGTCCCCACCCATGCCGGCCTGTCCACCCGGGTCACCAGCTGGATGTTCTGAATGGACTGCCCTGTGTGCTGGCTGAACGGCTGGCCGACTGGCCGCATCCGTCGTTCCCCGCTCTCTCTTCAGACCTCGGGTGGGGGCTGTAGACTCTCAGTTTTTTGGCAGCGCTTGCACGCACGCCGGTGGTGTCACTGGGGTGAGGGCAGCGCAGGCAGGGGAAGTGTGGAAGCTGTCGTGTTGTCACAGAGCATCACCCTTTGAAGAGGGGTGGTGGGCAAGTCTGTCCACAGCTGTGTACACTCAGTCCAGAAGATTTAAGTCCCACTGGTAAAATCAATATATTGAATTGCACCACCCTCTGCTTTTAATTAGTTTAAATCAAATGTGCTGATTGTCTCGCCTTCGTGGGGTGAGGAAACACCAATATTGACATAGAAACTGTTAATTTGTGGCGAAAATGATAACCCATTGAAATTTGCACACCCAATGGCTCCAACGTGATGGATCCCACATCAGCCTGGCCTCAAGGGAGGGGTGACCTCACCAAGGAGCGGGAGCAGAGAGGTGACAATGCTGGTGACATCTATAGCTGGGATCCTAGCTGCCAGGACATAAGATGGTTCTGTCTTCAGGCTGAGAACTCTAAGATGCTGGTATTTCGAAAACTTGCCCGAGTCCGCAATACTGAGATTCATCCACGTGTCCTGAAAGCCTTTTCTCGAAGCCTTTCCAAAATATTGGCTGTTTTTCAGGCCGTCCTCTCAGCACGCTGGGTCCTTTGCACTGGGCGGCCCAGGCACAGTGCTTTATTTATTACAAAGCTTCAGATGCTTTTCTTTCCAACTCCTGAAAGAGTTTACAGGGGGAGGGGAGAGTGCTGCCCTTTAACTGCAAATGATCCCACGTCTGACCGCGGCTGTTATGCTCAGTATTAGTTGTGTGTTCAGCTGTGACTGAATTCCAGGTTCTGCAGCAAATGGCACTTGACAAATAATATTTGACAAAAATGCGCCTTGGTATTCCTTAATATGGAACAGACATCTCATAGTTCACCTTCCCTGGCAAAAACTTCCTCAGAGATACGGCAATGCAGGTGAAGACCAGGGCTTCCATGCGCCTGCCCAAAGCAGAGTGTTTATGGTTTTGGGGGGCGGGGGGAAGAGTTCAGAGCACATGAAGTTTGACACCTAATTACCTGGAACTCGGCGCAGCATTTGCGATGCCCGCCTTTCAACATGCGTGTCGGCAGGCATTGTGGGGAGCCGCGCAAAGCCTCTGCTGATCCGCGCGGAGTGGATTGAATTAATGACGACTCGGAGAGCTCTCATTCTGGGGTAATTGCTTTATTGTTTTGGAGCCAGGCTGCTTTTAATCCGGTTCCTGTACAAACATGTTTAACGTGTGTTAATGCATCACCAAACCAGAGCCTCTCTGCACAACCCTGCTTTTCATTAATTGATGTCGGTAGCATGGTACAGTATTTCAAAGGACTGGCCAAGTTTAAACTGTGTTTCCAATTTCCTCCCTTTCCTGTGTTTGAAATGCCAATGTTAATTTGTTCCCATGCGGGAGCAGGGGCTGCCAACCGCGGCTTTATATAAAGGGTTTCACAGTGAAGGCTTCCAGTGAAGGCTTCCAGCCCTCGCTGGTGCTCGCAGCTGCCTGGCCAAGTTTCCTGGCACTTTGCTGCTATTTCTGGATGATATATGGAGTGGGGGGCTGGGGGGCTCCACTGCCATGTAACGGAAGTTCTTGGTGACAGCGGAGGGTGACTTGGCAAGGGACAGTGGAATGGCAACTGGACTGTTTTTCCCTGGACACAGCCTAAACACTGTTTGCATGTTGGCTGTGTGACCTTGGGCAAGTTCCTTAACTTCTCTGACTTTAGTTCCTCCTCCTGTAAAGGGTTGCTAATCATTCCTGCTCCAGAGATGCTCCTCAAGAGGAAATCGTCTAATAAATGTGCAGTACCGGCCCACAGTAGGTACATAGTAAATGTTAGCTCTTGTGTATATTGTGGTGAACCCACTCAATAGCCACTTTGATGTGTAGTTTAAAAATTCAGTTTTTGATTACTGAATCTTAAAATGCCAGGGTTAAGTCACATGTTACTAAAGATAGTGAAAAATGGCTCCGCAGATGTGTGAGGATGTGTGTTCTTCTTTCAGACGTCAGTGAAATTTCAACGAAGACATGAGACTTCAGCACATCAGAGCACCATGCTCGATCTTTCTATTGCTTTCAGCGTCTTGTTGTTGAGTGCCATTGAGTCTGTTTTGACTCAGTGACCCTGTGTGACAGGATAGAACCACCCCATGCCTTTTTCTAGGCTGTGATTGTTAGAGAAGCAGGCCACTTAAGTTTTTCTCTTGTAGAGCTGCTGGGTAGGTTTCGAACTGCTGGTCTTTGGAACACTGCTGAGCTTAACCATTGCAGCACCAGGGTTTCTGCTATTTAAAAATTGTGTTACCAGGGACACTGGAGCTGGATGAGGGGCAGACAGACAGAAAGTCTGTCGTGACTTTGCAACTTCTGTCTAAATCAAACATTATTCTGAAATAAAAGGCTTAATTAGAAGAGGGGTCGTACTGCTGAAATCTTAATCCACACCCTTTTCTGGGAGATGGTCAAAGTACAAACTGTGACTTCCTTCAAAGGGAGTCACAAGCCTGGAGGCTCCACTGCCAGAATGGCACAACTTTCCTTCCCGCTTTTTACGGGAGCGGAAGCCCTGGTGTTGTAGTGGGTTAAGTGCTACGTCTGCTGACTCAGCAGGTTGGCAGTTCAAATCCACCAGGCACTGTGCCTTGGAAACTCTATGGGGCAGTTCTACTCTGACCTCTAGAGTCCCTAGGAGGCAGGTTCAACTCCATGGCAGTGGTTGTTTTTTTTTTAAGTGGAGCAGGTGTGAACTCCCCCACTGCCCCCTGGCTGTCCCCTGGCTGGGGTTAGGCAGCAACAACAAAGCCCCATGTTCTCAGGGCCTTTGAGAAATCTCTGGAGACCCCAACACGAGGGCCTGAGATGGAGGGGGTGGGCTTTATCACTCAAAGCTTCCCATAAATCCCCTTCAGCTCTTTCTCTACCGGCTGAGAAATCCGACTTAGCTAGTATTAAGTTCCGCTGCATCCTTGAGGTCACGTGGGGCTCCAGCACGTCTTTATTTCAGCAAGTAGCTTTCAAGTTTCCAGCTTTTGTTGTCTGGCTTAATTACACTTGGCTGTGAAGACAAACTTGCACTGTTTCCAGGACTGAGGACTTGCCTGTGTTTCAGCATGGGACTCGGGCCTGTACGATCTTGTAATGCCAGCCTCTCTCTTGCCTTCATGTAGTTGGAAAATGTAAAAATAAATCTAAGCGTTTAGCAAGACAGTCAGCACGGACAAGTCCAAGTGCTTGTGGGCCGGCGACTTCCAGCACTCACACACAGGCAGGCGAGTTACGTTGTGGTTTCAGTAGCCTGTCTTTTGGCCCCTGATGAAGGACTCTCTTCTGGACTGTTTTTTTCAGCCAGCCTTCCAGTTCTGCTCTTGCATGGCCTGGCAGACTCTTCCTGGTGCAGAAGGTGCTCCAACGCTGGCATATTTATATGCATGACACAGTCAAGCGTTCTCGAAATGTTTTTGATCTTGCATCTCCAGTAGTAAATTTTTGAGTGCGCACCCTAAATATAAATCAATGACATCATTCCTTCTGAGTAAGGAAAGCGTGTACTTTATAAAACAGAGACTCCAGTAGAGCTTGAGAAAGGGAGGCGCTAAAGTGGAAAAACGATACGAACTTTAATGAACAAAGAAAAGGCAAGCTGGCGTCACTAAAAATGTGCAGAGACCTGGGATGTTCTTTGGTGTTTCTCAAAACTGTGCTTTTTCTGTTTGGGATCACTGACCTGGTTCTAAATTGCCAGTGTTTTAGTCCTTTGTCTAGTCAGGATAAACTCAGTTATTGGGGAATAACAAGCCCGCAGCCCAAGTGGTTTAAGAATGTGAAGATATGTCTTCACTTGCAATGTGGGTCCCACATGGGTGGGGGAGAGATGCAGGTCCCAGGCTAATGGTGTCGTCACCATCTCGAATGTCCCTGGGTGCTTTGCCAGAGGAGGAAAAAAGTCAGCTTCATTGCTGCTGAGTCCATTTCAAGTCATAACAACCCTGTAGGACAGAGCAGAACTGCCCCAACAGGGTCTCCAAGCCTGTAATCTTGATGGCAGCAGACTGCCACCCCTCCTGTCTGTGGATTGAGAGGCTAGCAGGGTGCAGCTTGCAGGTCATGTGTGACTGCTTAAACACTGAACCACCAGGGCAAAAAGTGAATTTCACGTTGGGTTTTAAAATTTCCACCCAGGATTGATCCAGCTCTTCTGTGCATGTTTTGTTGGTCAGTGGTGGTCACTTAGCCAGGTCTAACCGAGATGGGTGAGGAAACTCATTGGTTGTGGAATTTCTCACACAGCACAAAGATGTTGTTAGGTGCCGTCAAGTTAATTCCCACACACTGACCCCACTGGGCAGAATAGAACTGCCCATGGGCTTTCTAAGGCTGTCACCGACTTTACAGGAGCAGGTGGCCAGGCCTTCATCACCTGGAGCTGCTGGCTGAGTTCAAACTGCTGACCTTTTGGTTAGCCGAGTGCTTCAGCGTTGCGACACCAGGGCTCCGCTTCAGTCATGCTGAGTCTCTGCAAAGTGCCAACCTCCCTTATATCCAGCGAGTTCCTGAAATGTCCTTCACAAGCGTCGTGCTGACATTCTCTTCTTGCTTTCAGATGCGTCTCTCAGGTCTCCCCCACGGGCTGGCACCCTCTTTGGGAGGCCAGCGTTTCTAGAAGCTTCCATATCCCTAAAGTATTCACATGATGCAACTAGAAGAACCACTTCTTTCGGTTCCCACTTGTAAAATGAGTCGCCTCTTTAGAACGCGTCTTTCAGCAAAGGCAGGTTTCAGCTTCAGTCTGTCTGGTTCGCTACACAGAGATTCAAGGAGACTGGCTCCCGCGTCTGCTAGCCAGCCCATTGCTGGTGTTTGTCCCCGCTGCCCAGGTGACACCCTGCGCGGAGGAGCTGCATTTTCTTCCTGGGTCGTAGAGGCACTTCCTGTATGTTTAACATGGGGGCAAACCGGTTAAAGGGTAGAGGGGATTCTTTCCCTGTCTCTGCAGTGTTTCTGTAAACCTAAAGTTACCTCAAAATCAAAAGTTTATTTAATAAAAAAAGAAGACGTAACCTCGGTCTTCTTCTCTGGGATGAAATGATTTTCCAGACCTCAAGCAACCAGAAAACTCTGAAACCAGGAGGGGAGAGGAGCTCTCTGTGGGGTGACCGTTTCTGAAGCTTGGGCCGAGGAGGTAGTCCCAGTGTGTTCATGGTGGTGGTGTGGGTGCTGTTCAGTTGTTTTCAGACTCCCAGTGATCCCAAGTGAAAGAAGGAAACTACCCCCTAGGGTCTCCAAGGCAGACGGCCACATTTTTCTCTTGTAGGGCAGCTGATAGATTTGAACCCCCACCATCAGTTCATAGCCAAGTGCTTTAACCACCGCGCCACCAGGGATGTTGACTTTGGGAGCATCGTGCCCCAAAGGCCAGTAATTAGTCTACAGACCCGTTAACTCCACAGAAAGTTGACAGCAAATGAAAACCTTCTGCCCCAGCCGTGCCCAGAGACCTTTAAAACTCCCCGCCTGGTTCTTAAGACTCCCATGCAAAACAGCCCTGTATTTATGGGCCAGAATGGGGGCGGGGGAGCCCTTTTTGGTCTTTCAGTTTCCCTCTTGGTCCTGAACTTCGTTAAATGCCGCCCGCCACCCCCTCCTTGGGTCCTATTTTCTGACTGACTTGACCTCACGTCTGTTGAAAGAGAAGCCCTGAATGCCGGCAGTGGGGCCTCCGAATCTTCCAGGGCCAGTAAATGTTTATAGGGTAGAGGCGCTGGCTGGCCATTTCCTTTTGGAGGAAACAATAAATGAAGCTACTTTCGTTGTACCTACTCAGACTCCAAGCTCCTAATTGTCTTCCTATACTGAACTGGAGGGGAGGGTAAGAGGGGTGCAGGGGATGGGGAATGAGTGGCGGAGAGGATCCTGCCATGTCTGGCCATCTGATGACTCAAACATGCCCCAGACTTGGAAGTGTCCTTTTTGGGTGGATTTAGGGTAGGGTTTGCCAGCCCCTACCCCTTAGATACTTGGGGCCAGGTACTTGGTAGGGGTGGAATGTCCTGTGCAGTGCAAGACGTCAGCAGCATCCCTGGCCTCTGCCCACGAGATGGCAATAGCACCTCCCCTCTATCTGTGATACCCAGTGATACTTCCACACTGCCATGTGGCCTCTGAGAGTTGGCTGCCACATTTTAGGGTGACGTTAAGTTGATTCCAACTCATGGTGAGTCCTTGTGACAGTAGAACTCCCCCACAAGTTTTAGAGGCTGTAATTATCACAGGACAAGCCCTGGTTGCTCAGTGGTTAAGCACTCGGCTGTTAACCTGAAGTTTGGTGTTCCAGTTTGAATCCTCCAGCTGTTCTGCAAGAGAGATGTGGCATTGTGCTTCTAGAAAAATGACAGCCTTGGAAACCCTACAGGGAGTAGGGCAGTTCCACTGTCCTGCAGGGTCGCTATGCCTGTAGGATCACCAGGAGTCAGAGTCAGCCTGACAGCAAATCTCCGTGAGAGCAGATTGCTGAAGCTGTTAACAACAACAACCCAACCCAGTGCCACCAAGTCAATTCGAACTCATAGCAACCCTACAGGACAGAGCAGAACGGCTCCATTGAGTTTTCAAGGAGCACCTGGCGGATGTGAGCTTCCAGCCTTCTGGTTAGCAGCTGGAGCACTTCACTACACCACCAGGGTTTCCTTGGAGCTGTTGGGTAGGTTCAGATCACCGACCTCTCAGTGGCTGAGTGCTTTAACCACTGCGCCATCGGAGCTCGCTCGCTCAGACTCAGGGTTTGGTCGGGGAGCCCTGACCTCCAACCCCGGTGCCGGTGGTGAGCGGCTGAAGCGCAGTTAGCGGCCTCCGGGCTGTTTCCCATGAAAGGCACACAGGTTACAGTCTCCCTTGGGAACTGGGTTCTGCCTGGGCCGAGAGCTCTGGGGACCCTGGGGGTAGCTCTCTAGACAGTAGGCAGACGACCCCAGAACCCAGATATTCAGGGGGCCTTTCTTTGCCTGCTGATGCCAGGAAATTAGGAAGCATCAGCAGCCTGGTCCCTCGTGTATTTTTCTTCTCCAGCGTCCCCTTGGAGGAGACAGGGCAAACTTGGCTTACCTCGCTCCCCCTTCTCAACAGATACCTTTCTCAGGTTGTTCCCCCTGGGGGCAAGCAGAGAATGTTTTTCTCCTCCTGTGTCACAGTAGCTTTCCAAGAGAAGAGTCTGAACACACATCTACTCAACACACATGGGCTCACATGTGGCTCAACACATGTGGGGCTGGCTTTATACTACACATACACTGCTATCAAGTTGATTCTGACTCATAGGGACCCTACACCGATCGAGTTTCCAGGGAGCACCTGGCAGCTTTGAACTGCTGACCTTGGGGTTAGCAGACAAAGGTCAGCAGACATAGCACTTAACCATTATGCCACGGGGGTTTGTGGCTTTACACTAGGGCTTTGCAAGCTATAACCTGGGTGCCAAATCTGGCCCTGGGTCAGTTTTTTTTAGACTTAAAGCTCAAAATGATTTTTACTTTTTTTTTTTTTAAATGAGTGATCAATAAAGAGAATGACATTTCATGGCACCGGAAAGTGATACGAAGTTCAGATTTCAGTTTCCATCAGTCGAGTTTTATTGGGACACATTCATTCATTTCTATGTTGTCTGTGGTTGCTTTTGTGCAGAGTCTGGGTGGTTTCAAAAACAGCTGCTGTTTGCTGTCTGGCCCTTTACGGAGCTTTAGACTTTCTGTGTTCTCTACCTGGACACCGTGGTGGTGTAGTGCTGTGTCTGCTAGCCAAAAGGTTGGCAGTTCAGATCTGCCAGGTGCACCTTGGAAACTATGGGGCGGTTCTACTCTGTCCTGTGGGGTCACTATGAGTTAGAATCCATGTGACAGTGACAGGTCGGGTCTACTGGGGAAAGTAAAAAAAAAAAAAAAGATAAAAAAACAAACCTGAGCTTTGTCTGCTTTCTCATTTCTTCTTCAGCTGTCCCTGTCTTCTTTGGGACATCCTTGAGTGTTCCTCTGGGTTTGAAGGTGACTTAAATACTTAAATAGAGTTGCCCTTGGTAGGACTTCCAGTGTCCTTAGTGTGAAAGTATCTTGTGAATGCTCTGAGGGACATGTGTGTCTTCTCCTAAGTTTGCTTGGTTTGCAGCAGTTCTTGCTCCACACTTGAGTGGTTTTTTTTTTTTGTTCCTCTGCTAGTTGTGAGCTCTGCAGCCTAGGACAGGCTGTTACACGCCAGTCTCGGAGCCCACCTCCTGAGCCACCATGAGGATTGCCTGCATGAAGGCAGGAGAGTCGGTGTTGGCCCAGAACCTGGAGCTGGCCTCTGTCCTGAGGGGTGGTTCTTGTGGGCAGCGGCAGCAGCAGGATGTGTTGCCCAGTGCATTCTGGGCACCAGAACACAGTGGGCCCACACTTTCCACATCGGGCAAGGGTCAGAGCCCCGTGTATGTAGGTTTGGGAGAGGGTGTGCCCCGTGGTGAAAAGGGGATGGTTATCTGTGCTGACTGGGGAGGCAGTCAAAGAAAGAAGCTGATTTTGTAATTCCAAATTCTGCTACACTAGGAAGTTGCTTCTTGCTGTTTAAAATCGGTGTTTGTCGGCAGAGGGTTTTAAGCAAATCCTGAGTCTGGGGCAGTGACGTGTACCTGCCAGCTCAGGGCCACACACCTGAGTCAGGCTCAGAAAGTGATTGGGCTGGCCTCATCTGTGAGACGAATCGTGTAAACAGAAACATCACAGTGAAACTGTGCCACTGCCCCCCAGTCCCCTAACTCTGTGTATTTATTCCGTTTGGTTGGGGTGGCCTTTCTCACGTGCCCACGGTTTTGATCTGGATCAATAACAGTTCTCAATCTGAGGGCCTATCCCCGTAGCCCCTCATCAATGACAGTTCCTGCGGTTATTGTTACATGGCCTTGGGGACAGCAAGACTGCCTGGCCTTGCCTCTCTGTCACTGGTATCTGATCTCAGGCAAGTCATGGGAGGAAGCGAGGTTCCCGCGTCTCGGTTTTTCTCGA
The DNA here is from genome assembly GCA_028571685.1 of Heterohyrax brucei. Taxonomy (NCBI): domain Eukaryota; kingdom Metazoa; phylum Chordata; class Mammalia; order Hyracoidea; family Procaviidae; genus Heterohyrax; species Heterohyrax brucei. Next base: position 85,605,131 of record CM053156.1, on the reverse strand, counting down.
ACATTGGGTGGTGCAGAGCTCCGGGCTCCTGGGGAAAGTGGTATCATGTCAGCAAGGGACTCAGTCCTTGCCTGTGGGGAGCTGCGTCAACAGGGGGGCTCCCGGGGCTGCACTTGCTGCCCAGCTCTCTGTCCACCGAGCCTCCTGACCACCCAAACCAGACCTGCCGCAGTCACGTCAGTGCTGATTCATAGGCGCTCCACAGGACAGAGCAGAACTGCTCCCTAAGATTGCCACAGCAAACTGGTGGATTCCAACCGCCGACCTTATGGTTGGCAGGCACAGCTCTCAGCCACAGTGCCGCCAGGATTTCCCTGCCTCTCTGGGTCCCTCTGAATGCTGCTGGGTTGACTCAAACTCATGACGATCTCAGATACGTCCGTAGAACTGTGGTCCTCAAGGGGTTTCAGTGGCTGAGTGTTTCAGAAGCACATCTCTAGACCTCTCTTCCAGGGTGCCTGGGTGGACTCAAATCTCCAAGCTTTTTGGTCAGTAGCTGTTTGTACCACTTAGGTACTTGTGTACATCCCTACTTATACCCTGCTGGCGTTTTAGTCCAGCCCAATGACTTACGGAAGGAGACTCGTTCCTCTCCAAGTCCAGCTGGGGCCCTCAGATACAATTTCCTTTCTTTTAATTGTGCTTAGTATATAAGTAACAAAGTATGCCATTTTCACAGTTGTTCACGTTGCTTAGTGGCACAGCACTGTTACGTTGTTAATCTGTCACTCCCAGTCAACAGTGGGTCGTCAATAAAGGACAGACAGAGATGGAATAGAAGCCCATCTTGTGCAGTGTTCCCCCTTATCCGTGAGAGATACATTCCAAGACTGCTTGTGGGTGCCTGAAATTATGGCTGGTTTCCAAAAAGGCCAAGTCCGCTGCCGTCATGTTGATTCTGACTCATAGCGACCCTATAGGACAGGGTAGAACTGCCCCATACATTCCAAGGAGCACCTGGTGGATTTGAACTGCCAGCCTTCTGGTTAGCAGCCATAGCCCTTAACCACTGTGTCACCAGGGTGGCTAGTACACAACCCTGTAGGTATTTATGTTTTTCCTGTGTGTATACCTATGATAAAGTTTAATTTATAAATTAGACACGGCAAAAGATGAGCTACAAAATCTAATAAAATAGAAGCACTTGATGGCTTCTCTTTGGCAGATCCGAATTGTCAGCACTGCAACTCTTGAGCTTTGGGGCCACCGGGAAGTAAAATAGGGGTACTTGAACACAAGCACTGTGGACCACGGGAGCTGAAATTTCAGAGAGTGAAGCCAAGAGTAAGGGGGTAGGGCTGCAGGTTGCTTCCCATCACCCTGAGTTCCTCTATTAAATGGCTTCCTTTAGCACATCCTTTTGCTTTCAGTGTTTATTACTTCTCCTGTGGTGCTGCTGTCGGACTAGAATTGTGCAGAATGGAAAACTGACCCTGAGCCGCCTTAGGAAGCTGTCACTTTGGAGGCGGTGTCTTTGCCAGTCGGCCAACGTGCACCGCCAATGCCGGTGTTTCTTTCTGTGTTAGTACAATTTGGCCCATCATCTGGCACACACAATGAAATTGTGGCTTAAGTTTAGGGCTCATTTTGTATGAGAATGCTTCTTTCAACAGGAGGGCTCCCCTCAGGGACAGGAGATGCTGTCAGATTTATATCTCCTATTGCGTGCTTCCTGCCGGAGTAGAGAGGATTGGTGCCATAAAGCGTGTAACAGTGGCTTCAGTGAGAGAAGCATGTATGTCATTATCTTCCGCAACAGGTCTCCGTGAAGGAGTGGTTACAGGTTTGGGGCAGCACCTCAGTAATGCCAACCAGGATCCATGAGCTTTCCACCTTCCCCTCTACTGTCCTCAGCATCCCCTCATGCTTGCCACCTCGTGGTCACAAAGTGGCTGCTGCAATCCCAGCCACTGCATCCTCCTATTCAAAACAAGAGGAATGGGGAAGCATCCCCAAACTTTCATTCATCACCTGTCTCTTAGTTTTCTGAAAGCCCTCCAAAGACTTTTTCTGTAGTCTCATTGGCCAAACGGGGTTGTGTGTCATGTCTTGCTGCAAGGGAGGATGGAAGGTATGAAACCTTCCTTTCTGACCAACACAGTGGGAGGTGGGAAGGAAAAAGCGGTTAGAAATGGCTACTGAGTTGCTATATCCAAATTATTTAAGTTGTTTCTCTCTTCCTCTGTGTTGCTGCTGTTGCCTGCATTCTATGCAGTTTGGTAAGTTACTTGCATGTGTCTAGTGGGGCTTCCCTGTAACTTACCCATCATGTGGCTTCTCTGTAATCTGCATGTCACGTGGCTTTACTGTATATGCCTGGTACATGGAGGCCCCGGGGTAATTCCCAAAGTATACGTGTCACTGTGAATATGTGCAAGTGGCTGGTATGTGCTCACATTAATTCAACCAACCCCCTTTGAGCTCATAAGGAGACCTTAATTTCTTGTCATATGTGAATCCAAAGTAGATACAACTTTAACCCTAACTTCCCACACCGTGGAGCCCTAGTGGCATAGTGGTTAAAGCCTTGGCTGCTAACCCAAAGTCAGTAGTTCAAATCCACCATCTGCTCCTTGGGAACCCTATCTGTCAGTTCTGCTCCATCCTAGAAGGTTGCTATGAGTTGGAATAAACTTGATGGCAATGGGCTTTGTTTTATTTTTTTGGACATCATTTTGGACTCTAACCAATAGCCACTTTTCAAAGCAAGCTTTATTTTATCAACCAAGTCTTGCAATCTTCTTGGACAAGGGCATAAGTTCTTAAAAATGGCCTGGGAAGGTCCTACCCTGGGAGGAAGCTGAGGCCAGGCACAGGGCTCAGCTTGGGTGCTGCTTGTTGGACAGGTGGCTTCTACCTTCCTGTGGGCAGAAGGATGGACTGATCAAGATACTCAAGGCATTTTAAGAATCCGTTCATCATTAGCCAAGGATGGAGGGCCGCTGAAGGAAAGGGTGGACTTGGTATGCACGCCGAGAGCCATGTAGAACTAACTATCCAGCAAATGGGTCCTGGGCACCCGTGTTGCGTTTGCATGTTCCCAAGGGGACTAGAAGACCAACGCGATGGAGCCTGGGTGTGTCCTTGGGCCCACTGATAGGAAGAGATGAGGGAGGTGGAAGGAAAAGGGAGTTACTTCCGGGAAGTGTGCATGGGGTGTGAATAGAAGTGCATTTAACCGAATTCTCTGGTTGTAGGCAACAGTGATCTCTTCAAACTAGCTTAAGGAGAAAAAGGAGAAGGAATTAATTGTTATGAGTTGAGGGTGGCTCATGGAATCCAGAAAAGAAAAGCATTTCCAAACCCTGAGAAAGGACTGGATCAGTAACTAGAAGGTCTAGGGACTTCTGAGACGGTTCTCTCCTTGTCTCTTGTCTATAGTTGGCTCTCAGTCCTGTACTGCCTATGGCAACCCACAATAACTTGGGGTTACAAGTGTCTGGCTGAACACACGCTTGCCTTCCCAGCTTCTGTTGCAGCATGGAGTGGCCATGGGACATTGTTCTAACCAAGGAGACACAAGAGTGGGGTGGGAGGTACTTCTGAGAGAGATTTTTGCTCCTTCTCCTGTCTTGAATGTGATGCTTGGAGCTGTGGCAGCCGTCTTGTGACCCTGAAGTGAATATGCCTGAGTCAATGTTCTAATACAATCATTGGTCTCTACTCATCTGGAGCTAAAAAGGAAGAAAGAAACCAAAGATTCAAAGGAAGAAGCTAGTCTACTGGACAAATGGTCTACATGAACCATGGCCTCATCATAACCAGAAGAACTAGGTGGCACTGAGTTACCACTACTGACCTGATCAGTCCTGATGGCATGGGAGGAAAATGTGGAACAAAGCTTATTCTTTAACAAAACAAGATGTGTTGGACTAGTTGAGACCACAGGAGTCCTCAAGACTGTTAACCTGAGATAACCTGCAAACCTTGAACCAAAAGTCGTCTCTGAGGTCACCTTGGAGCTCAAGAATAACAAATTGACTTAAAAAAGAAAGAGCAGCAGCTGAAGTGCTCTGCTGCTTTAAAACGTGAGGTCAAATGGGTAATCAACAATGACTTTAAAACAAAGATGAGAGTGTCCGAGGTCGGGGCAGCTAGACAAATGGAAATGGAACAGCCAGAATGGACGCAGGGAGCATCCTTGCCTGCTGTGAATCATGGAACCAGTGTCACTGAGTGACTTGTGTAGGCGTCTTTGAATGGGAACCTGATTTGCCGTGTCAAGCCTTCACCCAAAACACAATAAAATACATATTTTTAAAGGCAGATTGTATATTTTTACTCAGTCATAATTTTTTTTTAAAAAGTCAAAAGGCAGAAGACACTTGACTGCTTGATGGGGTGCTTGAACTATGGCAGCTGCTGAAATTCCTGGGAAGATGCTTCCCCAGCTTGAATCCCAGTGGTACAGAAGACGATCATGCTGGTAGCTAGGGCGGGGGTGTGGGGGTGTGCCTGTGATCCAGGTGTTGCCTGTTAGCTATTCTAATAGTAATAATCTTAATGCTGACATTTGTCGAGGGCTTACTCTGTGCCAAACGCTCTTCTATATTCTTTACCTATATTGTTTAGTCTCACAACAATCACAGATGGCGGCTATTACTACCCTTATTTTAAAGACCAAAAATAAAACAAAACTGAACACAGACAAGTGAATTGACTGGTCCAAGGATACAGAGCCAGAAAGTCTGTTCAGATTTGGTTGTCTGGTTCTGGCACCCTCCCCTGTAAGCTCGATCCTGAACTGCTCAGGCTGGAAGGGTAGGTTTGGAGCTAATGAGGAGACCGTCTTGCTAATGGGAGCAGGTCAAATAAAGTCGATTCTGACTCCTGATGACCAGAGTAGAGCTGTCCTCTGTGAGGTTTTCAGCAGCTGATTTTTAAAAACTTTGTGTTTACAATCCAAGTCAGTTTCACAGAAACATACCTCTGTGCAACTCTAGCTGCTCTCCCCACCCTGTGACAGCACACTCCTCCTGTCCACTCTGTACTTCCTGCATTCAGTCAGCTGACTCCTGTCCCCTTCACTCAGTCCTCCCATCTCACCTGGACAGGAGATGCTCTGATAGTCTCATGTATGTATTTACGCCAAGACACACAGACAGGACCAACATCACTCTGTGTCTTCCAGTTCAGTTCAGTTTTTGTGTGGAAAGTTGGCTTCAGTACTGGATTTAGCTGTGAGCTAGCAACAAGTCCGGGGGGAACCCTTCAGGATGTCAGACCATCAAGTCAGGTCTTGTAATAGAGTTCTAGATCTGTATTCCATTCCACACACACACACACACACACACACACATACACTATATCAGGGCCTGGAAACCCCAGTGGCATAGTGGGTTAAGTGCAGGTGCTCCTTGGAAACTATGGGGCAGTTCTCCTCTGACCTCTAGAGTCAGAGGGTCGCTGTGAGTTGACCCAATTTGACAGCAATGGGTTGGGGTGTATTAGGGACTACATTGTGTCCCCCATCGAGGAAGCCCATTAGTAACGGCCAGGCACCATCTAGTTCTTCTGGTCTCATGCTGATGTAGTTTCCCAGCCATTGGCCCCTTCTATCTCCTGGGCTTATATTTTACTCATCTCTTGGATGTCTTTCATCCTCCATTTTTCCTTTTTTAATAGGTTGCCAGGCCTTTCTTCTGAGTTGCCTCTAGGTGGATTCAGACCCCTCACTTTATGGCTAGTAATGCTTGTTTGTTTGCACCATCCAGGAAACCCCTAAGAGCGATAGGCAGCCCCAGAGGGCTTACAGTTACATGCTTTTGATCTCAGTTCATTTTTTGATTCTCAGTGTTTCTGCAGTTGGAATATCTTACTGTTGATTCTCTACTCAAAGAGCTGTCATTCTATTGACTGTGCCTCTTACAGTCACAGAAATAGGTGACAAACAGTGGAACTGGAGGCAGAGAAAGCCGGTCAGCTCTTACTTCTAGTGAAAGTGTTTATTGAACTGTGTGTGACTCGTATAGAACGCAGCACAATTCAAGATCGCTGGGGGCTCTTGCTCTTGCCAAGCAAATCCCTGGGTAGCCTGCACCCAGCTCAGAAACAGGACCTCACTGGCCCCCAAACTTTCCTTTCGTGTCAGCACCCCAGGGTACAGTGGACTTATGCTTCATACAAATCAAACTGGACAAGAATCCCCTCGTAAATGGACAGTCTAAGGAGCCGTGATTTGGAAAGCTCACCTCCTCAGGAATCTTCAGGTAGGCCCTAGACCCACTTTGGGAGTCCGCCTGTGTCTCTCCTGGCCATATTCAACACAGGCTACAAAACTTGATGGAAAAAGTGGTTCTTTGGTTTGATCTCAGATTTTCCTCTTTCCCCCACCCAAAATAGGCTCAGAGCCAAAGGGTGCTGTCTGAAGGCTGTTTTGGCAGCTTGGCTTGGGAATCCGAATGTGATTTACCAACATACAACATTAAATGAATGAGGTGCCTGAACATTTCCAGTTTCCACTAAACCTCTGTTCGCTGACCCTTGGGATGGCCTTGGCACATCACGTCACCATCCAAGTTACAGGATAGAATGAAGAGATGGGGTCCAAGCACAGAGCTCTAAGGGGCACTCTTATTTTGAAAGGGAGACGGGACCTGGGGCGTGCAGGAAAGAGCGAACAGTTCTTCCCGGGCTGCACCTGCACCTCCTGGGCCTAATGAGTTTAGGTTGATGGAACCCAGACCTCAGGAAGGATTATAAATTCCCATTTGATTTGATTTGCTTCTAAAATACCTTAAACCAGCTGTGCCTGCCCCTCTGACCCAGGCTGTCTGCTGATTTGGGAGAAAGTTTGGGCAGGCATCCTCCTGGGCCGCAGGCAAGAGGAAGGAACGTCGTTCCAGAGCCTGCTGTGGCCTGGCTGAGAGGTGGCACGCCACCAGCCCTGCCACACCCCAGGACTGCAGCCTCTGTCCCCTGGAGTTTTGCAGAGGCCCTGTGGCATAGGTCCTCTTCTTGTCCCCATTTTGCAGACCAGGCAGTGGCTAGCTCCTCTTGAGTCTCTGCTGGCCAGTGGCAGAGCCCACGTTCAAGCCCAGCCTGTCCCCTGTGGCTTGTGCTCAACCAGTTTTCTCTTGTTTCTTCAGCTGAACGAGCCACACCGGCGGTTCCCACCCTCCTGAGGGGACTCACGGGGATGTTTGAAAGACTCTTCCTCGCGATCCTTGAGCACCGGGCTATGGGGTAAAACAGCGGTGAACAACAAAATAATGAGAACTGGCATCCTTCCAGACTTTTCCTGTCTGCCCAGCGCTCTGCAGACATTCTCTGTGCTGGCGGATCTGAAAATGTGGTGCCTCGACTGGCAGCCTCAGCATCACCGGAGAATAGTACACAGACAGGCATGTTCGGGCCCTGTGTGCACTCGCTGCCTCGGAAGTGTCGGCGGTGGGCCCACAGCGCGTGTTTTCACAAATGCCCTGGGTCATTCTGTCTAGTCAGCTGGGACGCGTGGAGCCCTCGTGTGTGTCCGAGTGGAGCCTTCCTCCCTGGGGTTTTCAGGGATGCTTTTTTTTCAACACCAGACTGCCAGACCATTCCTCCGCAGCATTTCTGGGTGGATTCGAACTGCCAGTCTTTTATCCAGCCGCCAAGTGTGCTTTCCGTGAGTGCCTCGGAGGCCCGTATTGTTACTTCATCTGCATTTAACAGGCGAGGAGCGTCTCGTACCCCCCAGGGAGTGGTAGAGCGGGGACGGACGTGCTGTCCAGTGTCACCATCCACTGTCACGGCCTCTGTGTCCTGTGCAGTCTCAGCTCTTCCTCCTTGGGAGTTACAGCTAGAGGAGAGGACAGTCAGCATGAAGACCGTCAGGCTGGGGAATAAAACGGTCATGACAGTCCAGTGCTGGGTGGGAAGGGACCAGAGTGGAGACCATCTCAGACCTGGGGAGGGGCCCTCCGTGCTGAGTGGGTAGGTGCCAAGCCTCTGCCACCAGGTTCCTGAACCTAGAGTGGCTGATCCAGTGCCCTGCCCTTTACCACCTCTGTGACAGTGAATGTGCACTCCCTGGTGGCTCTGAGGCTGGATTTGGGACAGGGACCGTGTTGACAGGCAGAATCGAGAGCCACTGAGTGTCCAGTGTCTGCCCTTCTGTCCACAGCTTCTTGCACAGAGTGAGGCCTCAAACCCGCAACTCCAGGGTGAAATTCTCCCTGCTGGTCTGCTGTCAAGTCCATTCTGACTTAGTCAGCTGCCCCATGGGGTCCCTTGGTTCCTTGGGCTGTGTACTTTATGGTGGCAGATTGCCAGGTCTTTTCTCCCTGGAGCTACTTGTTTAGCAGCAGAGCACTTAACCACTGAGCTTCCAGGGCTCCTTGAAATTCTCCCTCCTCTGCAGTAGCGCCTACACTCAGGGCCCCATTCTGAAGGAGGAAGAACACTGTCCTGTATCTCTGCAGGGTGACTCGATCCTTGTCTGCAGTGAGTTCTTCACACAGAATCTAGTGGTTCTGAGGCCTGCGTGCACATAGATGCCACATAGAACTTCCACCACTTAGTCGCGCTGCCTGGTTCCTTAGCCACTGAGCCACAGGAAGCTACTGAGATTTAAATTAGTTAAAGTGAAGTTAGATTGCCAGTCCAGTTCCTCAGACACACAGCCACAGTGGACACCTGTGGTTAGTGGCTGCTCTACTTGACGGGGGCAGTTCAGGGTTGACATTACAGCCATTTAGGGGTGTAAGGTTGAATCCCAACTTAGGTCAGGGTTGGTAGGAGGCCTGCAGCCTTATATTCCATAACCCAATTGGAGCGAAAGGTGACTTCTCAGCAATTAAATCCCTTCTTGGGTTCCTACAGGAACACAGAACCCCAGCTACCTTGGAGGCAAACCAGTAGCTGCTGAGTCACCTCCAACTCACAGTGACGTCTTGTGCGTCAGAATGATGTGCTTGAGGGCTTTCTGTGCTGAGTTTTTGGAAGCACATCACCAGGTCTTTCTTTCTTTTGAGTGGACTGGACTCTTTGGCCTTTCAGTGGGTCCCCGAGGTATTAACCATCTGCACCCCGCAGGAACTCAGCTAAGATCCCAGATGGGGCTCTGTCTCTCACTCACGATTTTTTAACCTAGTGATATTTGGGACTAGAGGTTCTCTGTTACAGAGGCTGTAGGGTGTTTAGCAGTGTCCCTGTCGCCTACCCACTAGGTTCTAGTAATAGTTCCTCTCTTCCCCAAACTCAAACCAACCCAACCCACTGCTGTCCGGTGGATTCGGGCTCGTAGTGACCCTACAGGACTGAGTAGAACTGCCCATAGAGTTTCCCAGGAGCACCTGGAGGATTTGAACTGCTGACCTTTGTGTTTGCTGCTGTAGCCCTTAACCACTACACCACCAGGGTTTCCTCCTCTCCGTAGTGACAGTCAAAAATGTCTCCAGACGCCATCCAGTATTTCCCGAGGGACAAAATCACCCCCAATTGAGAACCGCTGGTTTAGCTGAAAATATTAACTATTTTCCAGTGTTTTTCCTTATCTCTAGCAAGCCAAGGATGGTCCAGAGGTTCCTAGGGTGCCGGGTGCAGGGAGCAAGAGGGTCCCCTCGGTTTAGGGCAGAGAGATTGGCAGGCACTCACAGGCGGATTTTCTTTTCTGCTCCACCAGCGTCTGGAGCTGCTGAGATAATTAACCCCATCTCTCTGCCTCTCTGCGCCCCATCCATAAACCCACAATGAGACCTTGTTGGAGCAGCGCTGTGCACATGTTGACACTGGAGTGCTGAAGTTTGGGATCGAGTAATTCACTGGGCCCCGCCCCCACCCCAAACATCCCTGCGGGCTGGATGGCTGATGACCAAAAAAAAAAGAAAGCCACTCAAGATGCCGTGCTGGCCCGGCTCGCCTCCCACCTGCCCTGCCCTGCGTCCTGTGCCTCCTGATGCAGCCCCTGCATCTAACGAGGAAGGCAGTGTCTCTCCCACATAGACCCTCTCGAGCAGCAGTGTGTGGGACTGCAGGTGGTCCAGCTGGCAACCAAAGTGTTTGGTGGAAAGTTCGAAAGTTGGAGCAGTGGCTTCAGGGATTGGGAGAGAGAAGGCCAGCCTGTGTGCTCACCACGGGGCAGGGCCCCGGCTCCAGTTTGGGGGGCTGGGGAGGACTGATGGGGAGACAGTTGATGCTACAGACCCGGAGACCCACCTCAGCCCGGTTTTGAGGGCTGCAGATGGTGAATGTCAGCAGATCTTCTAGACTACGACCTGGGAAAAAGGGCTGGTGATGCACATCAGAAAATCATCCGATGAAAACCCTGTGGATCGTAACAGAATGTCCAGTCTGACAGTCAAGTTCATGAACTCATTCTAAAAAGCATGGCTGTGCAGTGGACTCCAGCCCACCAGTGACCGTGAAGGTGACCCAGGACGGGGGCCCTTTCCTTCTGCCGTGCACGGAGCCACAGCAGACTCCGTGGTGACTAAACAACGTCGGAGAGCACACAGCTTGTGCCAAGACCTGGGTATGCTGTCGTTGTGGGCACCAAGTCAATTGCAACTCACAGTGACCCCACATGAAGGAGTGGAACTGCCCCTGGGACGTTTCCAAGGCTGGCGTCCTGACCAACGCAGGCTGCCACATCTTTCCCGCATGTAGCCACTGGTGATTCTAAGCACCAACCTTTTGGTGAGCAGCCGCGTCCTTAGCCTCGGCGGTGTTATGGCTCCTTCCCATAAAGAAGACAGCCTCAGAAACCCGGTAGGGCTGTTCTGCTCTGTCTTATAGGGTCGCTGGGTAAGAATCACCTGGACAGCAGCAGGCTTTGTTTTCTTCTCTGAATCTTTACGGGAGCAGATTGCTAGATCTTTGCTCCCGCGGAACCGCTGGTGGGTGCCATCTGCTGACCCTTCAGTCAGCAGGTGAGTGCTTTAAACATCTTACCACCAGGTCTCCTTAGGTGCACAGGAGAGCAGCTTTATTTGAGTGTCTCCACAGCTGTGAGGCCAGTGGCGCTGGTCTCCTCTTTGGCTAAGCAGTGACTTTGGGGATTCAGACCAGCTGTGTGGCCTTGGGCAGATGACTAGACCTCTCTGAGCCTCAATGTTCTCATCTATAAAAAGGGCTTGACGGATGAACAAAGAAGCCTACCTCTAAGCAGCGCATGGTGTCTTTGCCAGCGGGAGGGCATTTAAGATGGTGGTCGTTACCCAGCTTAGGGGTTCTGTAGGTGGCAGAGCTGCAGTCTCACTGAGTGTCCGTCAGCCCCTTGTCTCCCTGCATGTGACAGCTGAGGCATTCATGTCCCATTCTGCATGGCCAAGAAGTACTTGGTGAATGAGTACAGCAGGGTGCAAGGAGATGCACCGATATTTCCTTCCCTGTAGATTGATGCTGGGTCCTTTTTCTTAGGTCTTAGGACAGTCCCCTCCCTTCTCATAGCTGTGCAACCAAGTGCATTAGTGTGGCAGGGACAGGCATGGCGTGGTCCTTTTCTTAAGGGAGCCATTTGGCTGCTCTGTCACCCAGAACTCCCCTTTTCTTGCGTGCCTCTGGTGGCTTTTCCCAGCTCCTTCATCTCCGCCATGTAAATCTCCAAACAAATGAACAGCCATCACCCAGTTCCACATCCCTGAAGCTGTAGCCTCGGTAACTAAATGTGCTCTACTGAGTTCTGGCATGTGCCAGAGCCTTCCAGATGAACTGTATTCACATAGAAAAAGAAAGTGCCTGGGTGGAAGTCAGCATTAGATGGGGAGATGAGCATGGGAGAGGTTCTGAGTCTTCGGCCAAAGCAGTCAAGGGTCCTTGAAACTCAGTTCTGGGTTCTACTTAGGAGACCCTGGGCAGTACAAACTGTTACCGGCTACCAGCTGGTTTGAACCCACCGACAGATACCAAGGAATAAAGGCCTGGCCGTCTGGTTCTAAAGGTTGGGGCATTTGCACACCCAATGGAGACATTCTCCTCTGCACACGTGAGGTCACTGGGAATCAGAATCTACACAACAGCTAGTGACAGTGACAGTACTTCCAGGTGCATTGTGCACTCGGCTCATTCTGTGGGCTCTGGCATCTCGTCCTCAGTGAGGGTGCTCTGGGGCCCTTCCCATACCCGTAAGCAGGGCTGAGGCAGTCTCGGGACCCATCTGAGGTTTCCGAGATGAGGCTCAGAGAAGGGCACAGGTGGGTCCTGCAGATTCCTCCCAGAAGGTCTCTGTTCATGAAACCTTGTCCCCGACACGTCACTTAGTGGCATCTTGGGGGCAGTGACGGGGGCTGATGGGTTGTTCCTGCTTCTGAAAACCGTGACATTTGGGAAGGAGCTGCCTGGTGACTGACTGGGTTACAGTGTGTTTGCCTGTTCTCCTGGCCTGCCTGGGAGAACTGCGCTAGGAGGAAGTGAAGACAGCTGAGAATTCTGCCTTCCGTTGGTCTCATTCCCAGCCAGAGTGTCCCTTTGCTTCAAGGAGCTGTGTGGTGGTTCGTCAGACCTGCCATCTGAGGTCTGTGAGCAGCCGGTGACCGAGTGCAGGGACTACGCGCCCCGTGCCCTTGATCTTGCTGGAGCCGCACTCTGGCCCCCTTACCTGCCGCCCTCTGGCCCCGCTCCGTCTCCTTGACTGAGTCCTCCTGGCAGCGCAGAGCCTGCATTTCGCAAACTCATTGACACCCACTGCTGTTGAGTTTATTCCAACTCATAGCAACCCTGTAAGGTGGAGTAGAACTGTCCCCTAGAGTTTCCAGGGAGCGCCTGGTGGATTTGAACTGCTGGCCTTTTGGGTTAGCGCTGTAATTCTGTTCTTTTTCCTTCTTTATTAAATGTCATTGTGCTTTAAGTGAAAGTTTATAATCCACGTCAATTGGCTACTCAAACCCTGCATACATACTGCCATGCAACTGTCGCTGGTCTCCCCACCCTGTGACAGCACACTCCTCCTCTCCATCCCAATTTCTCAAGTCTGTTTAACCAGCTCCTGTCCCCGCCGCCCTCTCATCTCGCCTCTGGACAGGACCTGCTCCATCAGCCTCATACATACACTTAAGCCAAGACGTGCCCTGTTCACCAGCATCTCTCTCTGTCCTGCAGTCTCGTCCAGTCTTTGAGGACTTGCAGCCATAGCTGTCCAGCACTGTGCCCAGTGTGCTACCTTGGTTGCTGTATTTTCCGTGCAGCTCCTGCAAGTTGGGTTGGAATGTTGGGCAGAGGCAGTGCTTGTCTTTCCTTTTGTATGCGCATTTTTCCTGTGGAGGTTTATCCCTAAACCACTGATTTTTTTTAAGGTGTCAGTTGTATGGATTTTTGTTCAATCTTTTTGAGTGTGTGATTAAGTGAAAGTTTACAATCCAAGCCAGTTTGTCATATAAAATTCCAACTCCCTGCCTCTCTGCAACTCCATCCGCTCTCCTCATGCTGACAGCACACTCTTCTTTTCCACTCTTGACTCCCAGTATCCACTCAACCCACACTTGTCCCCTCCTCTCCCTCTTCCTCTCCCCTCTAAAAAGAAACCCGTAGGATAGCCTCATATATACATGAAACCATAAAGTACACACACCACTTGGGTCACTCTGTGTCCCCAACTCCAGTCCATTCTTAGTCTGAAGTGTGGGCTTCAGTACTGCATAAATCATTGACATTTTAAGATTAAACACACCAAGGTGTCATGACTTTGACAACTCTTGTGCAGGAGAGGCTAAAACTGACTGTGTTCGACTTTGTGACCCAATAATCCCACTTAAGGGGTTTGATCCAATAGAAGTGTGTCCACTCAAAGTCACAGACAGGAGTGTAACACAATTTGTAGAGCCCTAGAGTAAAAAAACAAACAAAAAAACCCACTGCCAGTGAGTAGATTCCAACTCATAGGCCTAAATTAGAACTACCTACCTGCTCATAACAAATTGTGGTCTGTTCATAAAGTGGGGTACTGTACAGCTGTGGGAATGAATGAAATTAGCATGGCATGCGGTGACGTGGGTGCACACTGGAGATGCTTGGGTGAACTTGGAGTGTCTGTCGAGTGACAGAAGCAGAGGCCAGGGGACGGTGCACATTGGTGTGGTTCCATTAGTGAAGTACCAGGCAGGCAGAGTGAATCCAGGGACTTCCACTGGCCCAGTGCAAAGCAGGCAGCGTGAATCCTCAGCTTCTGCTGGTTGAGTGCCAAGTAGGCAACTCAAGGAGATTTGGGTGGCAGGATGGTGGTCTCCTTTGGGAGGAGGAGCTGGGGTTTGGGAGAGAGACTGCGTTGGTGCTGGTGAGGAAGCTGGGTGTCCTGTGGGTGTCCATGCTGTGAAAGTTCCTTGGGCTTCCTGAACCCCTATCTGTGTGTTTTACTGCACAGATGTTATAATTCAATAAAATAGTTTACTTAGTGAACTGGCCTTCTCATCTTTTCAGTTGATCTATGGTAACCCGCTGTGTCTGACTGTGCTGGGCCTGGGAGTCCAGCGCAGGGTAAGACATGCATCGGCCCCGTTCCTAAGGGGCTCAGACCCATGGGGGCCTCTCGTAGAAAGAAAGCAGCTTTCAAGGCCCACAGTCACCTGGCAGGTCACCTGGCGGTGACCACTGTTAGACGGGTGTGTTTCCTTCCTTCCGCTCTGCGCCTCTGGACCACTGTGCTCCTGTTGGCTGTGCACAGGACTGCTTTGGTTGCAGATGGCAGTGGCCTGCCTGTAAATAACTGAAGGCCGGGTGAGGCTTGTTTGAAGGGCTCTGGGATAGCTCACGAATCAGAAGAGCCGAAATCCTAAACTTGAGACCAACCAGGCAGAGACCTCCAGACCAGGGGACAGAGCCTGGCAGGCGCCCTTCCTTAATTCTGGTCTCGGTCCTCCCTGCCTGAGTGCTTCTTTGTATCAGACCAGCGTCCCCTGGATGACAGAGGCGCCTGGCTGAGTTGCTTCCTTAGAGATCAAGGCAGAGAAGACAGGCACTCTTTCCCAACAGTGTCCAGTAAAGATAAAGGGAATCCCGTTGCTGGGCCCATCCCTCAGCCTCGGGAGGAGGCAGTCATGGGACAAGATGGCATGCTGCCTTTTGAGCCATGTGACTTGACTGGGACCGTAGAACTGAGCTCCGTGGGACTTGCAAGTGGTTCATTTAACAGTCAATTGCTGGCCAGACCTTTCTCTCAAGGCATCTCTGGGTGGGTTCAAAGCTCTTGGTTAGCAGTCAGGTTCACTGACCTTCAGCACCACCTGTAAGTCTCCATGTCACATCAAGATGTACTGGGATTGCTGTAACCCCTTGCTTCACAGAGCCCCCATCACAGTGAGGGTGTGACTGAACACTTAAAGTGTCACTGAATGTAGGAGGGTCATCCCCAGACACTGAGGGGAGGTGTCCCTGGCATGATGCTTGTGTACTTCCCTAACGTGGCAGAGGGTGATGGGATGGTCTCCCAGCCCCACCTGTCTCCAACTCTGGTTGGCCCCTTCAGCTCAGAATTCCTCCTGCCAATGCCATTTAGGGAGTGGGGTCGTATTGCAAGTTTTTGTGAAAAAGGACACAAGAACTGACTTGGGGGACAGTCGAGGTGCTGAGTGCTGTTGGAATGATGCTCTCTGGGATTCATTTCCTACGGACTTATCTTTTGATTTCAGGGATCTGTCCCCTTTTAATTCTGTTTTTTAAATAATCTTTTATTGTGTCTGGGGTGAGAGTTAACAGAGCAAATTGGTTTCCAGTTTAACAATCCGCATGCGCGTGGTCCCCTGACTTTGCCGTTTTCCCAGGGTGTCCGCCTCCCGATTGTTTCCTCTGTGTTTCTGTCCATCCAGCTCCCCAGCCCTTCTGTGCCTTCTCATCTTTACTTGCGGGTGAATGTTGACCCGCTTGGTCTCACATAGTTAGTTGTTGACCCTCTTAATCTTCTGGGAATTAAAGCCCTTTGTTGGTGCCTCTGAGCCCGCCTAGGTGGTGAGGAGCCGGAATGTGGAAGGCCGTGGGAGAAACTGCTGGCTTCCTTGTGAAGTTTCATTTATGAGCACAGAGAGATGGACTGAATGTTTTATTTTAAAACACAAGTCTAGGTTTTAAGTCAAATGTAGTAACGTAAGAAGAAAACGTAAAGTATTTTCCCCCCAAACATGCCTATAAGCTCTTTTTTAAATCTGCGTGTCTGTAGTTGTTAGAGGTGGTGCAGTCAGTTCTGATTCATCATGAATCTTCCCTGTGTGACAGTGTAGAACTGCCCATTGAATTTTTGTAGCTCTGATCTTTACAGGGAAACCCGGGTGGCATATTGGTGAAGTTCTACATCTACTGACCAAGAGGTCAGCAGTTCAGATCCACCAGACGCTCCTTGGAAACTCAGCGGGGCAGTTCCATTCTGTCTGTAGGATCACTGTGAGTCAGAGCTGACTTGCTGGCACCTAACAGCAGCAATCTTTAGCGGGGCAGATCTCCAGTTCTTTTCTCCTTCAGGGTCCTGGATAGGTTTGTAACACCAGGATTTCTTTCTCTCTTCTTTACAGTTGTGTTGTGAGGTACCATTGAGTCAGATCCGACGCACAGCGACCCCACACACAACAGAATGAAACGCTGCCTGGTCTGGTGCCGTGTCTGCAATCATTTGTATGCTTAGGCCCATTGTGGTGGCCACTGTATCAGTCCATCTTGTTGAGGGTCTTTCTCTTTTTCGCTGCCCGTCCACTCTGCCAAGCATGATGTCTTTCTCCAGGGACTGACCTTTCCCGACAAAATGTCCAAAGTAAGTAAGAGGCAGTCTTGTCATCTTGGCTTCCAAGGAGCACTCTGGTTGCACTTCTTCCGGAACAGATCTGTTGGTTCTTTTGGCGGTCTGTGATGCCTTCAGTGTTCTCCAGCACCACAGTTCAAAGACATTCTGTCTTTTGTGTTTGTTGTCCAGCTCTCACATGCATATGATGTGACTGAAAATACCAGGGCTTGGGTCAGGCGCACTTAAGTCTTCAAAGTGACATCTTTACTTTTCAGTACTTTAAAAAGATCCTCTGCAGCAGATTTTCCCATCTCTTCATTAATGGTGGTAATTACATCACCTCAGTCACTGAAAGACATGGCATAGACTCTGTGCTGTGGGGTGTTGGCGGTAGTTGCTGGCAAGCCAGTTCCCACTCACGGCGACCCTATGTGCAGCAGAGTGAAACGGACTGACGCGGTGTCATCCTCACGAACTAGCACAATATTTGCGCACACTGTCAGAACCACTGTGTCAGTCTGTCTCCTTGAGGGTCTTCTGCTTTTTTGCTGATCATCTGTTTTACCAAGCATGATGTCATCCTCCGAGGAGTGGTCCCTCCTGATACCATGTCCAGAGTACGTGAAACGAAGTCTCACCAGCCAGGCTTTCGAGCAGCACTCTGGCTGTACTTCTTCCAAGATACACTTGTTCTTTCTTCTGGCAGTTTGTGATAGATTCAATATTCTTCCTTCCATCTTAGCCATACTATTAGGCAAATCTCATCTGTTTGTTCCTTTTGCTTGCTGTCTGTGTAGCAGAGATTGGGACTGGTTCCTTCTGGCCTCCCTGCTTGTCAGGGTGCTGGGCACCACTGATACTGAGCACACAGGAATTTGCTGACTGAGCGAGCAGATACATTACCTGGAAGGATACATGTCCTGGAAAGACAGCTTCTACCCCAAACGCGGGCTACCCAGGTCCCCCAGAGACCTTGGTGATGGTGGAAGTTCAGAACTAACAGGTAGAAGAAAGGGCAGGCACATGTGAGCAAGTGACCGTTAAATGCCTGTTGGTGTTCCTCCAGGACAAATTTGTCCATTCTTCTGGCAGTCCGTGCCATAGTCAGTGTCCTTTGCCAACACCATAACTCGAAGGCATCAGTTCTTCTGTCTTCCTCAATTTGTGGTTCAGCTTGGAGCAGCTTCCACGTGGAAGGGAAACCTTGAATAGACTAACTTTGGGTTTTGGTTTGGACTTTAAATTAAACCACTGCTTGCTGAAACCAGTGACTTCCTCCTGATAATTCGCAGACTGACTTTCAGAGGATGTGGTGATGGGGTGGTGATGGGGGGGCGTGATGGTACCCGGAAGGACAGAGTGAAGAGTGTCATGGTTTGCACCTCGGATGGTATTAACACACAGATTTAATGGAGGAAATTGCTTGGCAGAGCTGGCCAGAAACCTAGTTGGTTACTGTAACCCGTAGTTTCTTCTAGTATCTTAATTGCCTTAGCAGTTAAGATACATTTTATCAGATCCATTAAAAAAGC
Organism: Heterohyrax brucei; assembly: GCA_028571685.1. NCBI lineage: Eukaryota > Metazoa > Chordata > Mammalia > Hyracoidea > Procaviidae > Heterohyrax > Heterohyrax brucei. The sequence continues at coordinate 85,586,981 of CM053156.1, read as the reverse complement.
TACACTTAGACCTGCTGTGATTCTGTATCAATGTTTTCTTTCTCAGTTGGGGGTGACTTTAAGGAGAGGTGGTATTAGTGGATTCTGACCAATAGCAACCCCAAAGGACGGAGGAGAGCTGCCCCGTCACATTTTCCTGGCTGCAGTTTTTGCCGGCACCTTTGAGGAGACTCCGTGTGTATGGCATGGCACCTCCGTGTGTATCAGAACAGAACTGTGATTTTGTATTTTTATAAGTAAGGGGTCCTAGGCATCTGAGTGGGCTTGAACCTCCAGTATTTCAATTAGTGGCTGAGTTCTTTGCGTTCTTTAACCGTTTATACCAGCTAGGGACTCCCTCCCTGTGTCAGGGTTCTGCTTATGCTGTCCCCCCCTTTTTTTAATTGTTTGATCTCTTGTAAACTTTTTTTATTTTCAAGTAAAGCGACTGTAACTGAAAGATGTGCACGTGCAAATATTGCTTCTGCTCCACTAATTGGCATGATTTTCTCATTCCTGAAACAACATGAATTACCATCAGTCAGGGCCTTTGTAAGTGCCAGCTCCTACCGTCTTCCTCTCAAAGAAGTGCAGACACTCCTCGCGTGTCCCTCTTCTCCTGAGGCCAGCCTCACACTGTTGCCCAAGGCCTCGGAGAAGCCTGCGGAAGAAGGCCTTAGGTGCAGGGCCTGGGTGTGGACCCCAGCTCTTCAATTTTGGGCAGGCCCCTTGGTACGACACGCGGGGTCTCAGAGTTCTCCTCTGCCAGCAGGTTGTGGTATTCCTTACAGGGTGGACATACGGGTAGAATGTGCTAGAATGACCCAGGGTGTTTCCACAGCTGCAGAGTTGGGGTCTTTGCCCCTATGAAGGAGTCATCTTTCCAAGACGCTCAGGTTCCCAGTGGGCAGCACTTTCTAGGGGAGAAGGAAAAAAGCAGGTGCTGCCAAGTGGGCTCTGACTCACGGTGACCCCATATGTGTCAGAGCAGCACTGGGATTCTCAGGGCGTTCAAGGACTGGTTTCTCAGAAGAAGAATGCCAGGCCTTTCTTCTGAGGTGCTTTAGGGGTATTCAAATACCCAGCATCTTACTCAGCAGCTGGGTGCCTAGTAGTTCACAGCAGTAAGGAGTCGGCCACCAGAGCCCCCACCAAACAGAAGTGAGGATGCCCCCTCTTGCTCCGCCCTCTGGTTCAGTATGGCCTCCCATGAATTGGCCAGAAAGGGGCGGGGGCTGTGGTGGAGAGGGATTGCACAATGATGTCCGCAGTGTCCTTCCGCCTGCCATGCTATATGCCAGTAGCCATGGTTCAGTGGTCACTTCCAGAAGTCCTTCCCAAGGCAGGGCCACTCCTGTGTCAGCCAGGCTCCCCTGACCCCAGGGACTTCATCTGTCCCCTGCTTATTGGCAGGGACCACCGTCCTCACTTGTCCTCAGTCTAGTACTGTTTGAATGGTTGCTCAGGTTCAAAATCAAATTCTTAAAGAAAAAAGGCACCGACGGGAAGAATCTTGGGGCAGCCAGTGCCCTGCCCAGCAGCCTGGCCCCTGCTGCTCAGATCCCTCTCCGTGGCTCTCTGTCCCACCGTCACAGATAGGAAGTGGAAATGGGCTGTATCTCCCAGGAGCCGAGTGAACGTTCCTTCTGCACACCTGCCCCTCGGGACACCCAGTGTCTCCCAGCCCAGCTTCACTCTGTTTGAGCTCAGAGGGGCACGATTCCTGCGACACAGACCTGCTCCCAGCCACGCCGCTCCCGGGCTGTGTGTCTGCCTGGGATGTCTGTATCCTTGCGCCTTGGGCAGAATTCCTTAGCCTGAGGGCCCTGCTGAGAGAAGGGAGAGAAGCCGCCTGTTTGGTGTTGGAGGCACTTTCAAAAGCTTTCCACGCTTCACCTCATCCCCTTCTTCTGCTTCTAGTCTTGGGCTGAGATTGTCAACCCAAGCTGCTGACTAGAAACTTCTGGAGGTACTTTAAATCATGCAGATTTCAGGGCCCCTCCCCAAAGACACTGAGCAGTTGGTTTAGGGCAGAGTCCGGACAACGTTCAGCTGGAGCCCACCATGGTCTGCCTCTCTTCCCAGCAGCACGCTCAGTAGGTTGACATCTGGCAGTGTTGACACCATGGGACTCTACACATGAGGCCCCAGAGAGCCAGTTAGTAAACATTTCCCAGCTCATCATGGAGCTAGGCTGTCTATAATTTTCAGAAGTTCTCACGGTGACTGATTCTCGAGAGGACTGGCCTGGCTGACAGTCACGGGCCTGTGGGTGCAGTCGGGAGTGTCCACGGATGATGAAACACTGCTTGCCTTCTGGTTGTTTCCAGACTCATGGCCACCCCGCGTGTTGCAGAGTAGATGGCACTCCAGAGCTTTCAATGGCTGATTTTCTGGAATGAGATCACCAGGCCTTTCTTCAGAGATACCTTTGGGTGGACTTGAACCTCTGGCCGTGGGGGTTAGCAGCCAAGCATGTGGCAATGCCTTTTGCAGCACCCATGGGCTGTCAGCTACCCAGCCCTGACAGGTGATAAGCTATTTGGGTAAATTAGATCACTCAGCCCCCATCATGACCCCTGAAAAGGGACTATATCCCCTGCTGACTCACAGTCATCCCATGAGACAATAGAACTGACCCAGAGAGTTGCCGAGATGGTAAATATTTACGGAAGTGACTGCCACGTCACTCGCCCTTGGAGCAGCTGGAAGGTTCCAACTGACAAAGCTGGAGTTGGCAGCCGAGCTCTGAACCGTCTCTTAACCTTAAGAGCTCCTGACCGATTACTGTAGATTTTGTAGATGAGCAAATTGAGGCCCAGTAGGCCACCTGGCATGCCATCTAAGGCCACATGGCTAATTCATGCCTGAACCTGGATTCCAACCTGTGAAGCACATGTGGTGTGGCTGTGTGGTCTGAGCTGTGACCCTTCTGCCTGCCCGTATTCGATCCAGCTTTGCTGGGTGAGTGAAACGCGGTCACCCACGGGCTTCTGATGCCGGTGTGTCTCTCCCCACCCAGTGGAGCACGACAAGGAGGTCTTCCACCCGCGCTATCACCACCGCGAGTTCCGGTTCGACCTGTCCAAGATCCCGGACGGAGAAGCCGTGACGGCGGCCGAGTTCCGGATCTACAAGGACTACGTCCGGGAGCGCTTCGATAACCAGACGTTTCGGATCAGCGTCTACCAGGTGTTGCAGGAGCACCTGACCAGGTGGGTGCCGCGGGGGGTGGATGGGGAGGTGTGCTCGGGAGGGCGCGAAGGGGGCCACCACCAGTGACACCGCCGGTCTGCAACGCTGCTCACTGACACTGTCACCACCAGTGAGTGGCATTTGTGGATCCTCTGGGTCTGGTCAACGCTCTGGGGTGTGGGAAGAACGGGACAAGGACAGCAGGAATGCCTTTGAGGTCAGCGTGCCTCCTGTTCATCACTGGACATGTAGCCCATCGTCAGGCACCCAGGCTAGGGGGCTACTTTTAATCCCATATTATGAAAAGTATCCCCAAACTAATATAAAAAGTAAAGCAAGCATCACCAGGTCAAGAACTGAAACCCTGTGTTAAAAAGACTTAAGTTTCTTGTTAGAAGTCACTTTCTACTCATAACGACTCTGCCTACGGCACGACAAATGCTGCTGTGTCCTGCACCGTCCCTGAGTCTGTCTCTGTGAGGATCTGCCTGGGTTTCGCTGACCATCGACCTCACTAAGTGTGGACCGGTCCTTGCTGATGACTGCGTACAAAGTACACAGGATGAAGTCTCACCATCCCGGCTTCTAGAGCGCATTCTAACTGCCCTTTCAAGACAGATTTGCTCTTTCTTCTGGCAGTTTATGGTATATTATATTCTTCATCAATGCCATAATTCAAAGGCATCTGTTCTTCTTCAGTCTTCCTTATTCATTGTTCAGCTTTTTAATGCTGACATTTATTTATTTGAGAAAAACAGAAAGAAAAGAAAAAGTAAACTCACTGCCGTTGAGTCAATCCTGACTCACGGTGACCCCACAAGGCAGAGTAACACCGCCTCTTAGGGTTTCCAGGGAGTGCCTGGTGGACTCGAATTGCCAGCCTTTTGGTTAGCATCTGTAGCGCTTAACCACTACGCCAGCGGGGTTTGCTCATATTTATTGGTGCCCTCTGATTTAAGTTCTTGTGAGGGATAATAGGAACCCTAAGAGAAGGGGATGGTCCATCTCACAGGTGCACCCTGTATCCCCAAGGCGGAAACAACCAAGTCTGTATTACTCAGTGCCCAATGTTTTAGATGTGACATGTCCCCCAGCTGTCATTAACCAGCTGCCATTATGTTGATTCTGACCTATGGTGACCCCATGTGTGTCAGAGAAGAATTGTGTTCTGTGGGATTTTCCATGATGGATTTTCAGAAGTGGCTTGCCAGCTCTCTCTTCCTGGTCTTAGTCTGTAACTGCTGTTGAAACCTGTGTCATAGCAACCCCTCAGCCTCCACAGACAGACTGGTGGGTGCTGCCCGTGGAATACACTGGCCAAAAGTCAGATCTAGGTCTTGGCGTGATGCTTCTGGCCTTGCGGTTTATTTACACATCTATGTGAGGCAGCTACATGGTGAGATGTGGGCTCATTTTCCGGAGTTGTAGGTTGTTTCTCCTAAGCTTTGACAAATGCCATGGGGCTCTTGAACAGGACCACGGGCTTGGTTTTTCTCCTAAAGTCAGGTTTATTGGGATGAGCCAGTTGCCCAGGGGCCACACATCATGAGTGCCGGTCAAGTTGTGCAAGCCCCGTGCCCGGTTCACGCCACACCCGGACCTCCCGCAGGCTCCCCACACCTGCCTCTGAAGTTCCCATTGAGAGGCTTAGCCTCAGGAATGCAGCTGGCCCCGAGGGGGTTGGTGAAACCCAGCTGGAATGGTTGGCTGGGGTCGCCTGCGCAGCCCACCCGTGGTGTCCTGCCAGGTGCCCATGGGCTGACTTCCTGCTTCCTGTGACAGGTGAGCACATTCTCGTCCTCGGGCTGCTCAGACGTCAGGGGTGTCCCCACCCCCTGGTTCCGGGAATGGAGTTCCCTTGCCCTGAACTGAACTGGGCCCATGAGCGGCTTCTGTTATTTTTGTGACTTACAGTGACCCCGTGTGTTACAGAGCAGATGGCGTGTGTGTGTTTTCAGTGAAGGTTTACTCAGCAGTTTAGTTTCCCCTTCAAACTGGCTGTTACTTTTGCAGAAGCGGATTGCTAGACCTATTCCTTCTGCCCAACCACTGAGGACATTGGATCTGCCCAGCTCTGGTCACTGGCTGAGCACACGCCCCCAGGGTCCTTAGGGTGCTGTGTTTGTGAAGCAGGAGGCTGGTAGCTAGCTGCTCTATTTGACCACTCCCGTGACTGGTGGACCAGGCACCATTCTCAGATTCGGGGGACACGTCAGAAGCAGACAGGCCAGGCGGGTGAGAGCAGGGACGCTGTCTAAAATGTGTTGCGGGATGAGGGAGGTGGACAGGAGACAATCAGATACGCACGCTAAGTGTTCTGACAGGTCGGTACGGTGGGTGTTGGTGGCAGCACTTTCGGTGGGATGGCCACCACTGGTCTTCTTGAGTTGGACATATTAGAGTGACAAGAAGGAGCAACAAAGGTGAGGCGAGGGAAGTCTCAGGTGACAGGTGTGGGTTGTGGGGAGAGAAAGCAAGCCGATGCACCTGTGCTCAGCAGTGCTGAGTGACTTTCTGCTGGCTGGGCATGAAGGGGACTCCATGCCCCAGGCTCCCAGCAGCCCCTCACCTTCCTGCCTCTGGCAGTCATCCGTCTCTGGGGCTCCCAGCATGGTTTGACCTGAGAGCCGTTCCAGGGTAGGTTGGGGCAGGTGAGGAGAGGAGCACGGCTGAATTGCCGTGGTTAGCAGAGGGACAGGTGGCGCAGGTGTCGTCGGCTTCTTGGGTGGCAGCTGGTATGGTCTGACCTCAACTGGACCTGGAGCTGAAGTCACCTGGGACACAACAAGTTCAGCTACTGGACCCAGGCCCAGATGGCCCTGCGGCGTGGACCCAGGGGTCTGGAGCCAGCGCCAGCCTTGGGCCCCTTGGCGCTTTGTGCCCACACAGGGCCCTGAGCCCCAGGGCCAGCGGCCTGACCAGCCTCACAGCCCCTCTTTGGTCTGTAGCACCCAGGGCGGGCTCCCCATGTCTTTGTTGCCCCATTCCGCTGTCTGGGGCCCATTTTCACACAGAGCCGTGTGGAAAGCCTCCAGCAAGCACATGATTGGAATTTCATCTGGATTCCAGGAGATCAAGAGGACTCGACAGAAAGTGACTCCCACGAGGGGAGAGATGCTGGGGCTGACCCAAGACGGCTAATCCCTGCACCTCCCGGGCTTCCCTGAAGCCCAAGCCAGATGTTCCAGCTTTGCACAGCTGGGCGGGCGGCTGGTCCTTACTCCATTTGCTCAGGGAGTAGGTCTGCTGTGCTGCAGGGAGGGGGCCGAGCTGCAGGGGAAGGAGCTGCTCTGCAGGGGTGGGGGACACCGGGTGAGGATCACCCCACAGGGGATGGACTGAAATTCAGGGGAGGGGGCTGCTCTGCAGGGGTGGGGAACACCGGGTGAGGATCACCCTACAGGGGATGGACTGAAATTCAGGGAGGGGGCTGCTCTGCAGGGGTGGGGATCACCCTGCAGGGCAGGGGGCCACTCTGTGGGGCTGGGGGCTACACTGCATGGGAGGAGCCCGTGCTGCAGGGAAGGGGGCTGCTCTGCAGGGTCAGGGACACCAAAATAGGATCACCCTGCAAGAGAGGAAGCTACAGTGCGGTGGAAGGGGCCAAGCTGCCGGGGAGTGGGCTGGTGTGCAGGGGTAGGGGGTCACCTTATAGGGAAGGGGGTCGTGCTGTAGGTTTAGAGGTTATACTGCAGGGGAGGGGGCTGCTCTGCAGGGATGAGGTCATGCTGTAGGCAGGGGCTGAGGTTCAGAGAGGGGGACTCTCTGCAGGGGTGAGGTGAGTCTGTAGTAACCTTCTGCTTAAAGAAGTGTGGCGCCCCGTCTCCGAGCAGCTGAGCCCCTTGGGAGCCGGCAGAGCTTTGAGCCAAGCTCAGGCCCTCGTTTCCATCACCAGGTTGAGCGGAAGCAGCTGAAGCAGAAGAGAGTGCTGCAGCCTAAACCCGGGGCTTGCACGCAGCTCTCACAGTAATGCTGCCGTGAACCCTGAGACCAAAACACTGCTGCTGAGTTGGTTCTGATTGAGAGAGAGCCCGCAGGCAAGAGGAGGACTACCTGTAGGATTTTCACAGCTGTGATTGTACAGAGGAAATGCTGGTGGCGTAGTGGTTAAGTGCTGTGGCAGCTAGCCAACAGATCAGCAGTTCGAATCCTCTAGATGCTCCTTGGAAACTCGATGGGGCATTTCTGTACTGTCCTGTAGGGGTCACTTTGAGTTAGAATCAAGGCAGTGGCAGCAGGTCAGTTGTTGAATGTTTAGGGAAGCTGGCTGCCACTTTTTTCTCCCACTAGTAGCTGGTGGGTTTGTATAGCCCCCACCTTTTTGTTAGCAGCCAACCTCATGCTCCATTGCCCGACCAGGGCACCTTGGTGATGAATTTAGTAAGCCTTTTCTGAGCACTAATTATTTTCCAGCCTCTGTTCTAAGCTTCCTTCATCCTCACACAGCCCCTGAAAGAAGAGTCCGTTGTTACCCTCATTTTATAGGTGAGGAAACTGAGGGATCAGAAGGGTACACTTCCCAGAGCCACACTGGTTTGCGGTGGCACTGGAATGTAAATTCCACACTCTTAGCCATATGGAGACCCTGGTGGCTTAGTGGTTAAGTGCTATGCGTACTCACCAAAAGGTTAGCAGTTCGAATCTACCAGGCACTCCTCAGAAACCCTGTGGAGCAGTTCTGCTCTGTCCTGTAGGGTCACCATGAGTTGGAATCACCTCGATGGTGCTGGGTCTTTGGTTTTAACCACTGGGCTTTCCCTACTTGGAATAACATAAGATCATCTTCTCCATGCAAAAACAAACCAAAACAGAAGTTACCGTCAGGGTCGCTGTAACTTACGGTCACCCCGTGTTGGCAGAGCAGAACGGTGTTCCATAGAGTTCAGTGGCTGATTATTTGGAAGTAGATGGGCAGGGCTTTTTCTGTGGGGCCTCTGGGTGGACTCTAAGCTGAGCCTGTTAACAGTTGCACCACCCAGAGACTCCAGAGTGTGAGAGCACTAACCTGCTTAAGCCAGGACCCTGCATTTCAGTTTCTGCTCTTCCTCTCCCCTCCTCCAGCGTGTCCTAAGCGTACCTCCCCCTTCTCTGCCTCCCCCCAGCTCCAGCTCCCTGGAGCCTCTCTTCTGAATGTCTGCCTGTGTCTTTGTTGCAGCTGCGAGCTCAGATCAGCCAGGGTAGCCAGAGAAGGGAGTAGGACAGGACCGGCCCCCAGGGATTCAGCTGGAAACGATCCCTTGGTCTGTTGCGGGGGCTTAGGTTGCTGAGACCTGAGCTTAGCAAGGTGTCAGTTTCAGCCACAGGCTGAGTCCCTGAGGAGACCACCTGCTCGCCACCATGCATGACACACCTGCAGATGGACAGAGGTGGCATTTCCAGCTCTCCTCAGCTCCTGTCCTGTCCTGGTTCAGCTTTTGTCAGCTGCTTCCCAAAGCACCTGCCATGTGCATACCAGACCTGAGCATCAGGTGACAAGGTGGCCTCCAGTGCAGCAGTTGGGGCACCGGAGGGTTCTGGTCCATAGAGAAGGACTGAAAGGGGCCTGGTGGCAAGGAGGGGGGAGTGTTGTTCTGGGAGGGAGCCTATAGCCTCTTCCCCAGCCAGAGCATCAGGGGGTGCTGTCCCCAAGTACAATGCTGGCGGCCCAGGTGCAGAGTGCTATAAAAGGAGGACCCCAGTTCTGTTCCCACACAAACGCTTCTCATGCTCAGCCACCGCCCTGTGTCACTGGAAATATGTATGGCCCTGGACAGGTTTCAGCCGGTATTAGACGGACATGAACCAACAGAAGAGGCTTGCCGATCGACTTCGGACAATCAGCCAGTGAAAACACTCTGGATCACAGCAGTGCCATCCAAAACCAATCACGGGGAGGGCACATTTTGCTCTGTCGTGTAAAGGGGGTCACAATGGGGGGAGAGTGACTGGCCAGAGCAGAACCTGGGGTAGCTTTTCTCTGACTTGACTCACATGGACGTGTCGGGCAGAAAGCAGCTGCCATTCCTGGGGCCCAGGCTTCTGATCATGTGACCTACTACTGATGCGCCTGGGGTGCTAGACACTTCTCAGAGGCTTGTCACCCTGTTTTCCAGGGATAGAGACTGAAATCAGAGGTGGAAAGGACGCTGCCTGAGGTCACACAGCGAGAAAGCTGTAGGCTCCGATCCTCGGCCACAGCCCTGGTAGCCTCAGTGCTTTCTGATTTCCTCGCCGGGGACAGCTGAGACTGGTCCATAGTTCCAGCTCTGATCGTGCCCAAGGATCACTTGGGGATCTTTTTTTAAAATAAATAAGTCATATACTAATGTATTTTGGTGGTGGTGGTTCAAAACGAGTATTATGAGAGCCAGTTACAGGAATAGCCAAGCAGCTGAACTTCTTTAAGCGCAAATTCCTTGGCCGTTTTTATGTAGAATTTTATTGTGCTGTAGGTGAAAGTTAACAGTACAAGTTAGTTCCTCATTCAAAAATTTATACAGAAATGTTTTTGTGATTTTGATTGCAGTTCCCACAATGTGACAGAACTTTCTGCCTTCATTCTAGGTTTCTAGTGTCCCTTCGTCCAGTTTTCCTGTCCCTTCCTGCCTTCTTGTCTTGCTTTTGGGCAAGAGTTGCCTGTGATCTGTTACATTTGATTGAAGTCAAAAGTGCATTATTGTTTGTTTTATAGACCTGTCTAATATTTTTCTGAAAAATGGGCTTTGGGAGTGGCCTCAGTTCTGAGTTAGCAGGGTGTCCAGGGACCATTGACTTGGGGACTCAGGAGGTTTTTAACAATCCTGATGGCCTGGCTGCACCCCCCAGCCCTGACGTGTCAGTCTCTGTGGGAGGGGCCTGGGCATTGAGAATATATAAAAGCTCTCTCGGTGATTCCCTGGGGAGCCAGGATCTTGAACAGTTGGCTACAAGCTTTCATTTGTGAGTGGTCTTGTATGCCAACAGACAGAAGGGGACAAATTTCTCCTATTAAAAGCTGCCATGTCTTCTTTGGTCTGGTGACTCAGAGACTATTTCTCTCCCCACAGGACTGAGCCCAAAGTGTGGTCCGGGTCCTGATTGTCAGTCTCCGTGGCACAGGGAAAGGGCTGGCTGAGGGTGGAGATGCCTTTGGGCTCTGGCTCTGGAGGCTTCCGGAAGCTTCCAGAGGCTTCCTGCTCTTTCTGAAGGCCTACGTGCCTGGTGTCATGTCTCCTGGCTTACATCCTTCTCCCAATACACCTCAGCCATAGGGCGTGAGCTCTCGATTTGAGCAGCCGTCTCAGGATTTGCTGGTTCAGCTTCCTGAGTAGACTTTACGAAGGGTAAGGAGGGACTGCTCGCTGTTACACCAATGGTGTCAGAGGGCAGTGCGCCAGGCAGTGGCCTCTGTCACTGTTGTCTTGGCACTGTTCCTGTGGCTTCGTTCCAAGACCCGGCTCGGGGTGCTTGCCTGTTGGTGCCCTTTGGGGGTCCGCTTCTGCATCAGCGAGGCGGCGCTGCTTCTTCCAGTCCAGTCCGTGCTGTTGGGACGTGGCCAGCATGTCTTGTTCACTCAGCACCTCATTGGCCTCCTGTCACCTGGTGGGCTGTGGTGGCCTGTTTTGATCTTTGTGCCTGGTTTTGCAAGGAAAATGTGGATGGGGACAGGGCAGTCACAGATTCCATTGACCTAGCAATTGGGACAGTAGGCCTGGTGCATGGCAGGGAGCAAGACTCTGTCTTTCCTCACCTCCAAGTCTGTACTGAAGTCACTGAGGCAGAGTGGCCCGATGACCTGCCCATGGTCACACACTGTCACGCTGTTGCCATGGAGGTGATATTGACTCATGGCGACCTCACATGTGCCTGCAAACTTGTCAAGGCTGTGACCCTTCAAGGCTGATGGCCAGGCTTCCTTCTGAGGTGACCGTGTCTGGGTCTGAACCATCAACCTTTTGGGTATTAGTCACTGAGCGCTCGCCACCCTGTGTCTCTGCAACAGAGAGGTGGATTGAAAACCAGGGAATGTGTAAATTCTGTGACTGGTGTTGATAAGGCCTAGGGACTGAGATTGGACACTGTCCCCACTTGGAGGGGCTCTGGCTTCTGTCCTGCTCCCAGGAGTCTCTTGGTGACTATGACTGAGTTCTGTCCCCACCTCTGCAGCCTAGTCTCCTTGATCACGCCTCATCAGATCTGCTCAGGGTGTCTTGGATGCTGAATTGCTGGGGAGGGGAAGTGTAGGACTCCCTGGCTAGGTGACACCTTTGGGGTGGGGGGGATGAAGAGGAGAATGACAGTGATGACGCCAGGTGCCCCCTCTGACCACTCCATGGATCCACACGTAATCCCTCTGAAGTTCAAGTTGAGTGCAAGTCCCCTGAGAGGCAGTCAGTCCCATGAGATGGGAAAAAGCTACCCCCATTGTGTCCTGGTGGCCTAGTGATTAAGTGCTAATCAAAACATGTCAGCAGTTCAAATCCACCAGTTCTACTCTGACCTATAGGGTTGCTATGAGTCGGAATCAACTCAACGGCAGTGGGGTTGGTTTTTCTGCTTTTATGTCCTAATTGATTTAGGCAGCGTCTTAAAAATTCAGAATGTCCCCAGTGACCCCAGGTTGTCAGGTGGTGTCTCTCCTTCTTGAGGACACTTCTCTGTTCAGGGAGGTGAGTGTTCGGCAGCCACTGGGGAGTATCTTGAAGTTGGGCAGGTCGCAGAGCCCAGCCGAGCCGTGCAGCTGTGGTGGCTGCCTGGAGGCCTGGGCAGAGACGGCGCCCGGGGACAGGCCGTGAGTCTGCTCTGTCTGCGGCTGCATCTTTCTGCCAGCACCAGTATGTGGCACAGACAGGTGGTCAGTGAAACATTTGTTGCCTGAATGGAAGAAAGAGTGACCTGGACATGGGCTCCCCAAACTCATGAGCAGTGGCTATCTCCTGCACCCAGTGTGGATGCTGGTGCGAGTGAGGCTGCCGCAGGTGCCGGCTGGCTGAGGAGTGCGGAGGGAGGGACGCCGCTCTCTGGTCCTCCATCCCAGTTAACTCTCCAGCTTAGTGTCTCTTACAAGACTGCAACCCGAGAACAGCTCGTTTGCAATCTCCCTTCAGCATCTGAGCCCAATTTCCAAAAAGTGAAAATTGCCCGTAATTATAATACTTTTCGAGCCTATGGAAGTTTCCCCGTGATGATGGTAATTATATTATTTAGAGCTTGTGTTCAGGCAGTAGGTAGTCAAGTACGGATTGGTTCTCGTTTGCAAGCAGGAGAAACATCAGGTCCTGCTCTATGGCTCCGGGTTCTTCATGCTGCAATGAATGCTGGGAGGAACAGGCTTCGGTACCAGGGACTGTCTGTACAGCTTGGTCCCACGCTCTTAACTCCAAAAGCATTTCAAACACGGACCCCTGCTTGCCTATAGGAGGCCGCTGATCCGAAAGCATTAACATCTGTGTTTCATATCAGGGCCTGCAGCCGCTTTAGTCTTTTTGGCAGCAGACAAAAAGAATTAATAGTTTTCAGTTTGTCCACAGCGGTCATCTGGAGCTGGGACGAGAGGGCCTGCTCAGACATTAACTGGGAGGCTGCACAAGACAGTTTTCCAGCAAGATGATGTTTCCAAGGAGTCAGCTGTGGTTCAACGAGTTTCGAGCTCGGGATAGAGAAAAAGCGAGCATCTGCTCAACATTCAGTGTCACTTGCCATCCTGATGGCCACCCGTCTCGGTGCCATTTTTTGTTTTTTCCATGGCTTTCTGCCTTGCCCCCTGCAAGACTGGAGGCTTGCCTTCTGTTGTGCAGGGTTCCACACCCCCTGCAGGACCCCAGGCAGGCATGGCTAACGGATCACAGCATGCCTTGCTGCTGAGGCCGCAGTGCAGCTCCACTAAGGGAGTAGCGGCTGCTAGTTGAGTGGGGTTGCCCTCAAGGTGAACCCTGAGTTGGTTGGTCTCTGGCAAGTCAAACTCTGAGAGTAATGTCCCTGCGTGAGTGTGCAAGTGAATGATTGGAAAACGCTCCCCAGAAAGGCTTGTGGGCGTGCCTTCAGGTGAGGGAGTGGTGCCCTACAAGCCCCCTAGGGAGTGACTTCAGCCTACACTACACACCCTAGCCCCTAGCCTTCAGTTAAGGCTGTGTGTCCTAGCTTGAGTGCCTACGACCCACATGGACAGATCCCATGCATACAGAAATTTGCAGGTCAAGGTGAAGACATCTGGGTTTCAATCAAAGCTCGAGTGTCCTGGGTTAGCTTTGCTCCCTGTGGACTCGGACAGGGGCTCATCTGTCCTCAGTAGGAGCTGAACCTCAGCATGTACCTACCTCCTGAGGAGTCGGCACCCCCTAAGGGGCAGCCCTCTGTTGAGGGGGATAAGTACCCCAGCTTCTCTTCACCTCTTGGGTCAGACCAGGCTAAGGCATGTGCTACAGACCCCCCAGAGATCTCTAAGGAGTTTGAGCCTCAGGGGTCCATGGCATGACCAATCCCAAGAGAGGTGATCCAACCGAATGTGGAAATTATCAAACAATACCATTAATATCACCTGCAAGTAAAATTTTGTTGACAGTCATTCAAAAGCAGCTGCAGCAGTATATGGACGAGGAACTGCCAGAAATTCAAGCTGGATTCCGAAGAGGACGTGGAACCAGGGTTATCACTGCTGGTGTCAGGTAGACCTTGGTTGAAAGCAAAGAATACCAGAACGATACTTACCTGTGTCTCACTGACCATGCAAACGCAAATAAATGAGTGCGTGGATCGTAGCAAATTATAGCTGACTGAGATGCACCTGATCCAAGCTGTGGTGTTTTCGATGACCTCCTACGCGTGTGACAGCTGGACAGTGAATGAGAAAGAACGAAGAAGAATTGACACCTTTGAATTGTGTTCAGTGAAGAAGATCAGATACGCCATGGACCACCAAAAGAGTGAACAAATCTGTCTTGGAAGAAGTACAACCAGAATGTTCCTCAGAAGCAAGGATGGTGAGACTCTATCTCTCATCCTTCGGACATGTTATCAGGAGGGACCAATTCCTGGAGAGGGACTTCATACTTGGTAAGGTAGAGGGTCATCCAGAAGGCGAAAGGCTCTCAAGAAGATGGATTGACCCAGTGGCTGCAACAGTGATCGATGAGGGGGGTGCAGGACCAAGCCGTGTTTCACTCTATTGTATGTAGGGTCGCTGTGAGCTGGAACTCATCCACTGGTGCCTACCAACTGCCCTAATCCTTGGCTCAGGTTTCCTTTCTGAGATTCTGGGACCACGGCAGAACATCAGGGGATCAGTCGGAGGAGTCGAATGACATTAGACTCAGTAAGTGCCGGGGTCGATTTCTGTCACCCCAGCCATAACCGTCTGTCCCCCCGTCTTCCTGCATACCATGCTTTGGCTCTAGGAAGCCACACTTGGAGTCCAGACTCAGGCCTCCCCCTCCCACTCTTGTGTCTAGGTATTTCCATCTGGCCTGGGCTGTTGAAAACCTTGAACTTGGTGACCGCATGGCTTGCTTCTGTCTGCAGCCTCCGCTGTTATGTTCATTTCCTTTCTCGTCTGCCTGCGTCACTTAAGTTTTCTGTCTCTGGATTTGGAATCTTAAAACAGCCTGTGGTTCTTAAAAAAAAAAAAGGCGGTAGGAGAGACAGCCTAGCACGTCCGCTGTGTTTGTGTGGGTTTGTTTATTCCTTGAGAGCGGGAAAGAGGCCGGACTGGCTTCCTTCTATTTCGGTCTGGAGCTGGAGGCTGGAGGAAACCGGGCACCACAGAAAGTCTCAGAGGCCAGTCTCCTGTCCCCCACGGCATGCCGCCCATCCCCTCTGCCAGGCCAGACGCAGGCAGCCCGCCCACCGCCATGGGGTTGTCCCGCAGCCATCTCCAAAGCTCCTGACCCTGCGCACAAAGCCAGGTTGTCCTGGGGTGCTTCCTGGGGCTTTGACAGTTCACCTCAGATACCTCTGGTGGCCTCAGTCAATAGACTGGCTCTTCTCTCACTGGGTTTCTGTAGATTGAGCTGGGATTGAATGCAATGATAGGGCCTCTGCCTTCTGGCTTATGATTGTAAGCCACAGCTAAGGGGGACCAAAAGTTACTCCGAGAGTCGCCGCTGGCTGCTGGAATTTAGCAGCTGCTCCTTGGAGACCCCGAGGGGCCACTCTCTTCCATTCTGCAGGGTCACGAGGAGCAGGAGTCAAAAGGCTGGGTGTGACTTTTTCTTCCCAGTGACTTTTCTCTGCCCCTAGCCTCCTGGGTCCTGTCCCCCTGTTACTCTGGAGACAGGAGTTGCCCCGATGAAATAATGAGGAGAGGGAATAACGTGGAAGGAGGTGAGCAGGATGCCCTGACAGACAGGTGGTTTCTAGTTGGGGTCGGCTCATGGTTATCTGGCAAACCTCCAATTGCGTATCCTGGGCTCTGTGGGATATTGGGGGTGTGGAGAGGCCCCAAGGTGAAGAGGGTCCCCTTTCTACCAGTACTGGTGGCCAGCAGTCTGGTAAAGTCTTCATTCTCTAGTGCTGCTATAACTGAAATACTATGAGTGTCTGGTTTTAACAAAGAGAAATTTATTCTTTCCCAGTTTAGGAGGCTGGAAGTCTGACTTCATGGTGTCATCTCCAGGAGGAGGCTTTCTGTCTCTGTGAGCCTGGGGGAAGGTCCCTCTCATCGATCCTCACAGGTCAAAGAGCTTCTCAGCTCAGGCACCCTGGGTCCATGGAGCACACTATTCTCCTGGCTCTTGTTTGATGATGGTCTGAGGTCCCCATGTCTCTCTGCCCGCTTCTCTCTGTCCCAGAAGATTTTGATGTAAGACACAACTTAATCTTGTAGACTGAGTCTTCCCTTGTAACTGCTTCTAATCCTGCTGATTAACATCTCAGAGGTTGGATTTACAGCACAAGACGCGGTGACAACAGCCTAGCCAAGTTGACCTATTTTGAGGAATAGCATTCGATCCACGACAGGTGCCCTGTGACTGGGGTGCCCCTTCTAGTGAGGCATGGAATGGCGTGGGGGGCTGTGCCCCAGGGGCTTAGGGACCAAGCCCGTTTCTGTAGGTACTTGCCTTATTTGAAAGGACATGCACTATTCCTATTTTAGTACCGACTAAGGAAATAAAAAGTGCAAAAAGCCTTGCCTGGTAGGAATGCCTGGAGATTCTAACCCACCCATTCAGGATATACTTGTGGCCTACTGTGTGCTGTGAGTCTGTCATGGGAAGATGGCGTGATGCTATGGTAAGGAACAGGTTTCAGTGGAACTTTCAGACTAAGACCAGGGCAAAAGGCCTGGCAATCTAACCCTGAAAATAGCCAGTGGTAACCCTGGGGACACAGTGGTCCGGTCTGCTACCAGTCCTGATCACAGGGAGAGTGCAGGGTTCAGCAGCATTTGAGTTGTGGACTGACTTACAGCTGGTTAACAACCACAAAGTGAGCTGTGCTAATGGCTGGGTACTTCAGCTACACAGTAGGCCTGGTCCTTGCCAACCCACAGCACTTGGGGAGGGGATCTCTGGTGGAGAAAAGACATAAGGAACCACACAAAGACACTTAAACTGTAACCTGGGTGCAGCAGATGGAGGTTGGGGACTTTGAGGAAAGGGTACAAGGATTTCTCCACCCTGCAGTCACAGAGGCTTCCTCAGGGAAACCTGCAGCTGAGCCAAAAGCCAAAGGGGAGAGTAGGTGTGGAGGAGGCCAGGGGCTGTGAGGCCCAGGGGTGCAGGCAGTGGGGCCAGCGTGTGTGAAGACTGTGACCGGTGCTGGGGCGCTGGAGGCCGGACAGGGGGTGTGCGGGGCAGACGGGACCAGGCCACAGGTAGGGTGACTAAGTGCCCCCCTGGTGTGCCCGAGACAGTCCTGACTAATCTGGGAATGGTAACTGTGCCTCTTCCCAGACCCAGAAGTTTCCGGATTGGGAGCACAAATTATGTTTGTTGTTGCTGCTGTGACTCACGGCACTCCTCCAGTCCTCGCCAGTGGCAGAGCTTCCGCGTCATAGCCACACGCGAGCCACCACAGTCCAACGTGCTGATGACATGGTGGAGGATCGATGACACGGATGGCTTCAGTATGGGAAACATGAGGGAATTTTCACCTTTTACCCTAAGTCCTAATGAAAGGCATGGCAGCGTCTGTTCAGATCTGAATCTGTTGAAGGCTGCTGGGTGGGGGTAGGACCAGCTCCCCAGCCACCCTGGGACCTCACAGCCTGGAAATCACCCACTTACACTGCCCCGTGGCTCATGGCAACCCCATATGTATCATATAACACTGACTGTCTGGGGTTTTCAGTGGCTGATTTTTTTTTCTGCAGTACATCACTGAGGACCCTCTGGTGGACTTGAACCTTGAACGTTTGGGTTAGCTAGTGAGCGTGGTAGCAGTCTGCACTATCCAGGGAGGGACCGTGTGTTTAGCTATTGAGCCTTTGTTGTCGACACTGTTATTTTCTTCTTTTGGATGTCCTATGAATGGGGACATAGCTTCTGAGCCCCTGATAAACCTTTCATCTTGCAGACAGGGAAACTGAGGCCCAGACCTAATGACTACTAACTTGTACCGCAACCTTGCTAACAGGGTATTCCGGGTCCTGGACCAGAGAGTCTAGCTCTTCTGTACATTTCTGGGGTAGCTTCCTGGGTGGCGGCCAGCCCTCCCAGGGAAACAGGCAGCCCGAGGTGGAGAAAGCCCGGGGCAGCCATGGGCTGGCTGCTCACATCCCGCCTGCGGCAGGAAGTTATTGTGTGTTTTCCTACCTTTCTTCCAAAGGACTTAAGTTTAGTCTTCCTGAGTACGCACAGCCTTAAAAAGTGTGTTTCAGAACAGCCCCAGACCTCCCTGACTTCCGGGTCTGAAGACGAGGGCTGTCCGGTGGAATCAGCAGGGATCCCTGAGCCCAAGGCAGGGAGCCCAGGACAGGGACTCTGCCCCAGCCCGAGCTCAGGAGCCTCCCCTGGGCCCACTTTGATCTCCTGCCTGGGCTTCCCCTGCAGGGCTGGGTTTGCACATGGGCTGCCACCAGGTATAGCTGGCCGCTGGCCTCCCAGCCTGAGTCACGGTCGGTGGCAATATCCTTGGCCTCCTCCACCTCCGTAACCTTACTCCCGAAAGCCTAGGCTCGCTCTGTCTGTCTGTCTGTCTCTTGGGCGTTGTCTGTCTCTCAGGCATGCCTTCCAGCCCAGCAGCAGCTCACAACATGCAGGGCTTGAACTGTCCAACCCTGAAGTTTTGCACACAGCTGGATGTGTGGGTGGAGAGTGGGGGTCAGTGTAAGGGTGAGTGTGGACCTTCTCTGTTCACCCCCTGCTTAAAACCCTTCCGGGCTTCCCTGTTCTCTCATGACCCAAACCTTCCTCTGGCCAGAAGCCCTGCAGGGCCCTGCTGATGCCCACCACTGTGCACTGGTTCGTGGCTGGTCTTTCTCCACAGCACATCATACTTTGCACATTCTGTTCCCTGTTGCCAAAATGCTGCTCCGTGCCTTCCTGGCCACATTAGCCCTGCTCATCCTGGCAACCTCATGTATCATAGGACACTGACTCTCTAGGGTTTTCAATACAGCTGTTCCCCCTCTCCATCCTCCTTCCTTCTCCCCTTTCTCTCCCTTCCCCTCCCCCAGGAGGCACTGCCTAAGGTTCCTCCCTGGACCATTGCACCTCCCAGTCTAGTCTTGAATAACTTTTTTTTTTTTTTTTGATTTTACATGACCATGTACATACTATGCTTAGGAAAACAAAGGGTAAGGGGATTGAATAGTTGGCCAAAAGGGTGTAACATGCATTATTTGCATAAACTGCAGCATCTTATTTGTTTTTTAGATGTATTTTCCTTTTTGTTGTTGTTGCAAATATATGCAACAAAATAGCCATCAATTACTCTGTTCTTCTTCAGTAGAACTTTATTGACCCAGGGCCTCTTTCCTTTCCATATAAAGTTAGTGATTAGTTTTTCCATCTCGTTAAAAAATGTCCTTGGTGTTAGGATTGAGATTGCATGGCATTTGTAGACTGCTTCGGGCAGAGTTGAGCATGGGATGTTTTTCCATTTATGGAGGTCTCTTGGGAAACCCTGGTGGCATAGGGGATAAGTGCTACAGCTGCTAACCAGAAAGTCGGCAGTTCAAATCCAGCAAACGCTCCTCAGAAACTATGGGCAGTTCTACTCTGTCTGTAGGGTTGCCATGGGTTGGAATCGACTCAGTGGCAGTGGTTGCTTGGTTTCTTGGAGTACTGTTTTGTAGTTTTCTTGGCGTAGGTCTTTTAGATCCCTGATGAAATTTATTCCTGAGTATTTTATATACATTTAGGGCTATTATAAATGTTACTGCTTTCCTGATTTCCTTTTCATGGTTCTTTTCACTGCTGTGTAGCACTCCACCTGACTTTTGTTTTTTTATCTTGTGTCCTGCCACTCTGCTGCTTCAAAGGGTCGCTTGAGTCTATGCTTTTTGATGGGGGAAATGTGTGATCATGTGAAAAGGTATCATAAAACAACACACACCGTGTCATTTTCTGGGGAAACAGAAAATGCCAAAGCCGGTGTGAAAAGAAATAGAAATTTGAATTGCTTAATATGCATAAGAGAAGTGCAAACAGGGGTAAACGTCCTTTCACACCCACTTCCCAGATGATTTTATTCTGCATTTTTACCAAATGATCAACAGACAACTCCTTATACAAGTTGGTCAGAAAGATGGAAGCAGGCAAGGTATAAACTCATAAGCTAGTGTGCTACTGTCTCAAAAAATGGATAAGACTGACTTAAACCGACATTTTCCCAAAGAAGATATGCAAATGGCCAGTGAGCACATGAAAGGCCACTGGATGTTATTAGCTATTATACAAACGCAACACAAAACCACAGTGAAAGAGATGTCTCTTTATACTTAGTAACAAACAAAAAAATACCCATTGCTGTTGACACAACTTACAGTGACCCTAGAGGACAGAGCTGCACTGCCTTGGAGTTCCAGTTATTGGTGGATTTGAACCGCCAGCCTTTGGGTTAATAGCCACTGTCGTGAGCCCCATGCTGTGAGAGCTCTTCACTTACCATACGCAGAAAACTTGTTGTTGAGATGATTCCCACTCACAGTGAGCCTGTAACCTACTACCGTTGAGTCGGGTCGGACTCATAGCGACCCTAGAGGTTGGAGTAGAACTGCCCCATTGCGTTTCCAAGGAGCCCCTGGAGGATTTGAACTGCCTACCTTCTTAGTTAGCTGACATAGCACTAAACCTGCTGTGCCATGAGGGTTTTCTGTAGGACGGAGTAAAACTGCCCAATAGCATTTCCAAGGAGCACCTAGTGGTTCTGAACTGCTGGCCTATTGGTTGGCAGCCGTAGCACTTGACCACTGTGCCATCAGGGTGGGGATTGCGTTGCCTTCATAGACTGTCACCAGTTTCTTCAAACTGACTAGGAGGGCAATGATCAAAGCCACAGACAGCACGTGTTGGCGAGGGTGTGTGGAAGATAAAATGGGGCAATTTCTTAAAAGCTGTAACTTAGTTACTGACCTAACAGTTTCACTACTTAAGAGAAATGAACTTCTGTGTTTGTAAAACAAACATCAGTGTTCACAGCTGCATTTTTAATAATTGACATAATGTGGAAAAACCAAAACACTCCTCAGTGGAGAATAACTATACAAAAGGTGGTCCATCCATACTATCCTGTGTATTTTTTACAATTTCACTGCATTGAGCATACGTGGTCTGATAATTAAGTTTGCAAAATCATCCTAGAAAAAGTGCTACCTACTTCATTGCTGAATATCACTATGGTCACATTCAAAGAACTCCCCTTGGGAAGCTATGCACCGATACCAGCACCTAGTCCGCCCTACAAAGCAATTTTGCAATTCTTCTGGAATGCCCATCAGAGCTGTTGTCATATTACCCTTGATGTCCTGAATGTTTTCAAAATGTGTACCTTTAATATTTCCTTTATCTTCAACTAAAGAGAAAATCCTTGGCAGTCAGATCAGGTGAGTAGGGAGGGTGTTCCAGTACAGCTATTTATTCACAGGCTAAAAACGCCCTCACAGACAACTACACAATGAAGTTCTCAAACTTGCCATCTTGCCACTGTGTGCAATGGCCATTCTAGAAAGAGTTCCAGAACTGCTTTGAAGGGTGGACTGGGCACTGGCTGTCAGTGCACAGCTTCCCAAGTGGAGACCTCTGCAGGTGGCCATAGTGGCAGTCAGAAGTGAGGCAGCTAGCACTCAGAGCAGTGAGCCATCTCACCACTTGGTACATGTACGGCTGGAACACTGATTACGTCTCGAAGGGCATCAGCCGTCCTCAGTACTCTTCATACAATGGGATATTAGAATATTACTCTGCCACAGAAGGAAAGGAGGTAGCGACCCATAGTGCAGCTTAGATGTACTGTGGCAACGTCATGCTGAGTGCAAGACCCCAGACACAAAAGATCACATGGTGTGATTTCCTTTTTGTGAACCATCTAGAAGAGGCAAATCCATAGAGACCGAAGCTATCTTAGGAGTTACCAGAGGCTGGAAGGTGGGGAATGACTTCTGTTAATGGTTACGGGGTTTCCTTTTGGGATGGATGGTACGGTTGCACAACTCTGTATCTACTAAAAACCTCTGAGTTGTATACTGTTAGGAAACCCTGGTGGCATAGTGGTTAAGGGTTCAACTGTTCAGTAAAAGTCAGCAATTCGAGTCCACCAGGTGCACCGTAGCAACCCTATGGAGCGTTTCTACTCTGTCCTGTAGGGTTGCTTTGAGTTGGAATTGACTTGATGGCAATGGGTTTGTTTTTTAGTACACTTTTAAAAGGTGAATTGTATGCTTTAAAAAAAAAAAAATGAATAAGGCCACTATAAGCCTGAAGTTACAGTACTAATTTTTTTGGAGGGCTTAAACAACTATAAAAATGGTGTGGCAGGGACACCTGACCTCATCGGCCCGGGCAAAAACCAGACTTGTTGCCACTGAGTGGATTCCGCCGCACAGCAACCCTGCAGGACAGACGAGACGTCCCCAAGGTGCCCCTGATGGAGCTGAATTCAACATTTCGCTGGCAGCCGTAGCTGTTACCCGCTAGGCCAAACGGTTTGCTGACCTCAAGGGGAAAAGAAAAATCACTGTTAGCACCCGCATACCAAGGCTGCCTCCTACGAGATGCCTTCTCCCTCCTTATGGCAGTTCCAACCCCCTAACCGTTTCTCCTGCCGCGCACTCTCGTCTGGGTTCAGTAATTTGTTGCAGTGGCCACACAACTCACAGACAATCCTCACAGCTATTGAGGCTTGTTAGGGAAGGAAATTACAATTCAGGACATAGCTGTGTCTCGGCCACGCCTGCAGTCAGGTCACTCTCTGGCCCTTGGCCTCTCCTGGCCTTCCCTGTCCTGGTTAGTGTTACCGAACTCTTGAGCAATTGAGCAAGGCCAGTTAAGTACTCAAAGGGACTGCACTCCGTAAGGAACCCTGGGCCAGAAGGGGTCCGTGTTCTCTCGCAGTACGCCGGGGACTGGACCTCTGGGTCCTCTCTCAGTGTGCCAGGGAGCAGGCCTCAGGGCCCCGCTGCTCCTGGTGCTGCTTCTGGCCTCTGATGTGTGTTCCTGCTCCCTCTGGGTCTCTAGGGTCTCGGAGGGTCTCAGCACAGGAATCCTGGATCTGAAGGATGTCTTCTGCTCCCAGTCCTTCCTTCTTGGTGGTAGTTGGTCTGTCTCTGCTCTGTGATTGGCTGCCTTAGGCCTAGGGGGATGGCAAAACTGACCAATCCCTTCCTTGGAGTTCAGTGCACCTTGTTGACGTGGATCCACCCTTGCAGGGCTCCATGCTCCCTATGTGCGCTCTCCGCAGCCTGTCTTGTCCTTCGGTGGGCCCAAACTGTGTGCCTCTGTATAGTCATTGGACACCACGGCCCCTGGCTGAAACCTGATGGGGAGGGCGAAGCAGAGGAAGTTGGCCCACCTTCCCCTGTGAAATACCACCGCAATGGAAAACTGGGTATTTTAAATCCTCAACTGTGGGAAGGTGGAAAGACCTTTTTTTCCAGCCCTCTGGTGAGTTAGAGGCTATTTCAAGACAGTGATGTTGAAGAGCTTTTCGCCCACGATCTGCCCTGGGGCGAGGAAGAGCACACATGGGACGCAGGACGGAGCCAGTGAGCAGTGGCACACAGACACAGCTCCCCCAGAACGCAGCCCCACCCGGAAGCCCCAGGATGTCTCCGGCTCTCGGGTACATGGGGCAGGAATGGGGACCACGGAAGACGCGATTCCAGCCTCATTCCTCGGTTACCCTGGTCATTCCACCTCCATCTCTGAACCCTGCTCCAAACTTCCTCTCACTTCCCCTGTAGGACTGTGGGAAGATGCTTCTGGTCTGTCTCGTGTCACAGCTTAACAAACAAACAAAAAACCTGTTGCTACGGAGCCAGTTCTGACTTGTAGCAACCCGTAAGATGGAGTAGAACTGCCCCCTAGTACTGGGGTGGATTTAAACTGCTGACCTTGGGGTTAGCCACTATAGTTCTCCAATCCCCACAGCACCAGGGTTTCCCAGAGCTTACCAGGACCCTGGAAATCTACTTTTAGTTTCAAGCTTGAAAGACCAGAGAGTTAAACCCTAGCCGCTGTGCCTTCTGACGGCTGAGTAGGAATGAGAAGCCGTGGCGTGATACAGAATCCTTCAGAAACACGGCACCCTTCAGCAGTAAAGCCCATCCCAGTCCCCATCCTGTGGTCACCACAAATCTCTGTGCGTCAGCTGAGTCTAGATAGTTCATGGAAATGAGATCAGACATTATTTATTCATTTGTGTATCTGACTGATTTTAGTCAGCATAATATAATATTTTCAGGACTGATCCATACTGTAGCACGTGTCTGAACTTCTGTCTCAGCTGTGTGTAATATTCCATCTTACAAGTAGGTTGCGTTTCGTTGATCCATCTGTTTCTTCGGACACTGGGTTGTTTCCCAGCTTGGCTGTTGTTGACGAGTGCTGCCATGAACACCTGGCTCAAGTTAAGTCCGATCTTCCTGTGCTTTGTGGATAGATATTTAAACATCACAGTTCTGCCACTCACAAGGCCTGGGCTTACTCAGAATTTCCCTTTCCTCATCTGTAAGGTGGAAGCAGGAACCTCGAAGGACGTGGGCTCGCTGGGAGAGTCAGAATTGCTGCCTGGGGAAGTGCCAGGTTTACCCTGTGGAAAATGAGCAAACGCGTTTAGATTCTTGGGGGACCGTCGTGAGCCTGCCCCCAGCCGCCTCACCTGGCCTGCATCAGAGAGCCTGAGGTGCTCAAGTTAAGTGAAAAAAAAAGGAGGTTGTAGAGGTTCCCCTTAGTCTCGTGCTGGCTTTAAGAGCCGTGACCCGGTGGCTAAGCTGTCGGCTTCACGTCAGACCCATTGGTCATCCCGCCAGAGAAAGATGTGGTCATTTGCTTCCGTAAAGATTACAGCTTTGGGAACCCTACAAGGCGGTTCTCTTCTGTCCTCTAGGGTCACTCTGAGTCCATACTGACTTGACTGCTGTGGGTTTCGTTTGGTTTGAGGGTTCTTTGAAGATGCTGGGGTGGTACCCAGCCATACCACTGTCTCCGTGGTCCTTCACATGCAGCCTGCCCTCACGCCTGGCCGGCTGTCTTCAAGCAAAGCCTCTTAGCTTCTCAGCAGTGCCGTCCCTTCCAGCACCTCCACGCTGAAGCTTTCACTCTCCCAAGGGTGCCCAGAGCTGTAAAATTGGACTTGGGAGGGGAGTGGACGCCTTCAAGTTGATTCCCTGTGAGTCAGCACTGGCCTGTAGCATTTGACCTCAGTGCCATGGCCTGCGATAAAAGAATGCTTAATATCATTTGGCAAGGTGTCTGCTAGTTTGGCTCTGTCATTGTTTCACTGTGAGTGAGGGCCTGTCCAGAGAGCTGATCACATTTTCCTGTAAGTGATGCCTTGGCAGCCAAAGCACCACCCGAGCCGGTGACTCTCTAGGCTGTGGCGTGTTTCCTGCAGAGACTCTGGGAGGCTCCTTTATTGGCAAGAGGCGTTACTTTATTCGGATGGGGTGTTTTCTGCACTGGTTGGCTCACTGCAGCGAACAGCTGGCTGCTGGCTCATTGATGACCCCGATAGTGTGTGAGTAGCCAAGTGTCAAGTCAGCTTGGTAGTGGAGATAGCAGGGACTTCTTGTTTGTGAGTTATGACCCGTATGCACACCCCCTAAACCTATGTGAGACGACCTTTGATGGGACCCCCAGGAGACACCGAAGCAAGAACTCCAGGAAAGACCAGACTGGGAATGCTAAGTCAGTTTGGACAGGGAAGTCCAATTGAAACCCCAGCTGCCTTCTTGTCATTTCCAACTCGTGGCGACCCCACGTGTGTCAGAGTAGAATTGTGCACCATAGGGCTTTCAGGGACTTTTTTAGAAGTAGATCACCAGCCCTCTCTTCTGAGGCACCTTGGGTAGAGTGGAACCCCCACATGTCCCTCAGGTGGCCTAGGAGAGCAGAGCTGCTTAAAGCCAACGGAGCTGAGTTGCTGTCCCAGAGGCCCTGACAGGCGGAGCTGAAGCCCAGGGCCAAGGGGCCTCCACCCACAATCCAGAGGATGTGGCCAACACCCAGTGTCTGGAGGGCAGGGCCATTGCCCAGATGGTCTTAGTGAAGAGAGGATTATTTTCGGGATCTGAGAGCTAATGTTATTGGTTCTGCTGAGTTTTGGACTCACGGGGTGTGTGTTATCTCTTGTTTCCCTTCAAGTTCTCCCATTTGTAGTGGAAATTAATTGGAGGGGGGCAAATGGTAGAATGTTTCATGGATTTTATTGCCACCTGCCCCCCCCAAAATGTGCTGTAAACCCTATCCTCTGTGCTGTGGTTGTGATCTCGTTTGGCCGTGGGTCTTCTTTTGTATGTTAATGAGTCAGGAATAGTGTAGGTGTGTTTTCAGTCTGTCTCCTTTGATGTATAAAGGATTAAACCGGCAAGCTAGTGGGCAGGAGATGGGGTAAGATAGACGCTGCCGGAACAGAGAGCGCCCAAGTGGATGGCTTGACAGAGAGAAGTGGATTTGGTCACAGTGCAGGGGGCAGTTGTGGTTGTTAGTTCCTGTCATGTTGCTTCCCACTCGTAGCGACCGCGTGTACAACACAAGCAAACACTGCCCAGTCCTGTGCCATGCCCAGTGTCGTTTTTTATGCTTAAGCCCATTGTTGCGGTCACTGTGCCAATCCGTCTTGCCGAGGGTCTTCCTCTTTTTCGCTGACCCTCCACTCTACCAAGCGTGATGTCCTTCTCCCGGGACTGATCCCTCTCCAAAGTATGTGAGACGCGGTCTCCTTGCTTCCGAGGAGCACTCTGGTTGTACCTCTTCCCGAACAGTTTTGTGCTTTTGGCGGTCCGCGGTACATTCAATATTCCTCTCCAACACCACAATTCAGATGCATCAGTTCCTCTGTCATCCTGTTTATTGTCCAGCCTTGCACGCATATGATGCAATTGAAAATAACATGGCTTGGGTCAGGCACACCTTAGTCTTTAAGACGACATCTTTTACTATAAACACTTCAAAGAGGTCCTTGGCAGCAAGCAGATTTTCCCAATGCATTGCATCTTTTGATTTCTCGACTGCTGCTTCCATGGTGTTGATTGTGGAGCCAAGTAAAAACGAAATCCTTGACCACGTCAATTTCTCCATTTACGACGATGTTGCTCACTGATGTAGTTGTGAGGATTTTTGTTTTCTTCGTGTTGAGCTGCAGTCCATACTGAAGCCTGTGGTCTTTAAACCTTCATCAATGAGTGTTTCAAATCCTCTTCATTTCCAACAAGCAACGTTGTTAGTCTTCCTCCAGTCTTCATGTAGTCCTGCTTCTGTGATTAGTTGCTTGGCCTACAGATTGAAAAGGTATGATGAAAGGGTACAACTCTGATGCACACCTTTCCAGACTTGAAACCATGTGGCGTCCCCTTGTCCTGTTTGCACGACTGCCTTTTAATCTATGTACAGATGCCTGATGAGCACAGTTCACTGTTCTGGCACAATGTCATTCATAATCTGTTATGCTACACCCACTCGAATGCCTTTGCATAGTCAGTGAAACCCAGGTAAACGTCTTTCCGCTGTTCTCTGCTTTCAGCCAAGATCCATCTGACATTAGCAATGATTCCACATTCTCTTCTGAATCTGGCTTGAATCTGTGGCAGATCCCTGTCAGTACTGTTGCAGTTGCTTTTGAGTCATCTTGAGCGAAATTTTACTTGTGCATGATAATTTTCTGGTTCAATCATTTCCACATTATGCTGTATCACCTTTCTTGGGAATAGGTGTAAATATAGATCTTTTCTAGCCAGTTGGCCAGGTAGCCGTCCTGCGGGTTTATTGGCGTGGACGAGTGAGCACTTCCTTACTGCCTGTGGCTCTGTCAGTTTGTGGTACTGCGGGGGCTGGTGTCTTCTGTGATGCTGGCAGCTGTGCCGTCGGTATTGAGATGTCAGCAGGGTCACCCATGGTGGACAGGTTTGGGCTGAGCTTCCACACTAAGACAGACTAGGAAGAAGGACCAGACAGTCTACTTCTGAAAAGAATTAGCCAGTGAAAACCTTTTGAATAGCAGTGGAACATTGTCAGATACGGTGCTGGAAAATGAGGCCCCCAGGTTGGAAAGCCCTCAAAAGACAGCTGCGGAAGAGCCACGTTCTTAGAGTCGATCATAGTGATGTGGACGGAATCAAGCTCTCAGAGACTTCATGTGCTGACGTGGTGAGATTCAGAATGAGAAGAAAACAGCTGCGGTCATTCGTTAATGATCAGAATGTGGAATGTATGAAGTACGCATCAAGGAATATTGGAAATCGTCACAAGTGAACTGGAACATAGAAATACTGGTATCCTAGGTGTTACAGAGCTCAGATGGACCGGCACTGGCCGTTTGCAATATAGCAGACCGCAAGTCCGAATCCAGGGAATGCTCTCTCGATTTCCCGAAGAGGTCCTTGTCATCAGTGTTACCCTGGACTGGGAGCTTCTGAAGCACGGGGACCCTGGGTCCTTTCCACAGGAGGCGCTCTGCTCCCAGCACTGCCTTTTTTTTTTTTTGATGTTTTGAGGTCCCCAGCAGTCAGCTTGCCTCCCTCTCCTTCATATCCCAAGAGACTGCCTCAAGGTACAGCACAGTCTTGTACACTGAATCCTGTCCCGCCAACAAAACTGCAGCCCATCCTCCCTCATTAACATCTCCGATGCAGGATTTACAACATAGAGACACATCACACAGTACCAGGGCACATTTCAGTCCATGACGTTTCGCCCTTTGCCCCCTCCCAAAACATCGTCCTCACAACGTGCAGAATGTTCACCCTGTCGTAGCAAAAGTCTCCCATCCAACTCCCAAATCCAGAAATTCTTCAACTGTGAAATCTAGAACACAAGTTAGCTGCTTCCAAACTACACTAGGGGAACTGGCAAGCACAAGTGAGACATTTCCATTACAAATGGGAAAAATTGCAGGGAAAGAAGTGATAATGGCAGGAAGCCAATCAGCAGAACACATCATGTTAGCCCTCAAGGCTTTGAAAATAACCTTCTGTTCTCAGACCTCTTACAGAGTGACCCTGCCCCCCAGGCTGTATCTGTCTGCCGTACTCTCTGGATTCTGAGTCAAGGCCCCTCCTGGGCTATAGGTCCACCTTCCAGGCCCTCTGGGACAGCACCTCTGCTCCCTTGCCTTTTTCAGTGCATCATTTTCCTGTCCCTCTGATTGGCAACCCCACCCTTAGAAACACCAAGAGCTGTCGCTCCACCTTTTGAAATCCCTGAGGTTATGGGCATATGTTTTGAGACTATGTCATTTCTTAAGGCTTTCCCTTTCTCTGTCAGATCTGGGTTAGAGATGGCACTCTGAAAATAAAGTTCTTTGTGTTAATACTGTCTATTTATGGTGTTTCTGTTACAGTAGCACTAGAAAACTAATGCACTATTCCTGCCCATCAAAGTGAGATGTCCTGGCCTCCATACCCAAGGACTTGCATATGACTTGCCCAGGCCAGTTAGAGTCTCTGGAGGGAGAAAGTCAAAGACAGAAACACAACTGAAGCTCCTTACTTTGGTGCTTGTACTTGATATGACAGCCCTGTCTCTCCACACCTGTCTGGGTCCCTGTTTCTGAGTGGCTCACCATCCCCATCTGGCTGCTTGGAGCTCCCTGTTCACCGCCCACAAGTGTCCAGTGATGGCTGGTTTCCTGTAGGTTTGGTAGGAGGGTTGGGGACTGGGGCCCACAGAAGATATGCCCCTCACCGAAAGTGGGGTCTGCTGTTCTGTTTCCCCCTGCTGATGGGTTCATGGCACTGATTTGTCAAAGGCTCTGAAATGAAGAGTTTTAAATTCTTATGATTTCAAAGTGCATAGTTGTGAAAACTTGGCATACCATAATTCTATAGGTAGGGATATAAAAATCCATCTACTTATCCATCCACCTAACCATCCCTCCCTAACCCCTGCGTGGTTAGTTGTGCTTTTACCAGTTCACTGCTGGAAAAGTTGAGGAGAAAAGAAATAAAAGGTAGCCTCTCTTCGCATCACCAACCCTGCTAACGCCTGGAGAGCTCTTGGAGTCCTGCTCTGTGCTGGGCTTCAGTTACTTTTGTTTTAACTCCAGGTTGGACGCTTCTAGAGAGGTGACCTTGGGGAGGTTGTGGTTTCCCGTAAGTTATGTGGAGATGGGTCATATCCGGACATCTCAGGGCTGTGAAAATTAAATGAGATGATGGTGTTGCATGAAAATACTTGAAACTTGAAGCATTTAAAATGCCTTGCAGTGGTGAATGACTCTAACTGAACTTCTGCTCTCTAAACTATTCTAGCATTTCAGAGGCGATGTAACTCCTGCTTGCTTCTGCTTGGGCCTGCTGGAATTCCCCCTAGCAAATCTGTGGGGCCAGCGGTATGCATTAAATTGTATCCCCTCCAAATGTCATCTTGGGTAGGCCGTGATTCCCAGTGCTGCGTCATTGTTTACCATTTTGTCAGCTGATGTGATTCTCCTGTGTGTTGTAAGTCCTGTCTCTATGATATTGATGAGATTTGCAGCCATTATGTAGATTCAGTCTATAAGATTAATCTACAATTTAAGGCCATCTCTTTTGAGATACAAAAGAGAGAAGCAGCAGAGAGACAGGGCTACCTCACACGGCCATGAAAGCAGCACTGGGAGCAGAGCACATCCTTTGGTCCTGGGGTCCCTGTGACCCAGAAGCTTTTTGAGCAAAGGAATATTGATGACCTTCCCCCAGAGCCAACTTGGAGAGAAAGCCTTCCTCTGCAGCTGATGCCCTGAATTTGAACTTGTAGCCTCCTAGACAGTGAAAGAATAAACTTCTGTTTGTGGAAGTGTGGTATTTCTGTTAGAGCAGCACTAGGCAACTGAGACAGGGAGCATGGCCCTTAGCAGTGTCCCGTTTCTCCCGTCTCTCTCCTTCTGCCTCTCTCCTAAAAGGTCTTCCTGCCTGGATCTGGATCTGAGTCCATGTGCAGGGACCCACCGGACCTTTTCACGCCTTGCTACTGCATGAGGTCGCCTCTCTGTCCGTGGCTGCCTGAGCTGTGACCCCGCTGACTTGGAGCCCGTGTCTCTCCTCTCTCGCAGGGAGTCTGACCTCTTCCTCCTGGACAGCCGAACCCTCTGGGCGTCGGAGGAGGGCTGGCTGGTATTTGACATCACGGCCACCAGCAACCACTGGGTGGTCAACCCACGGCACAATTTGGGCCTGCAGCTCTCAGTGGAGACCCTGGACGGTAAGTTCCCCAGCCCTCAGCCCAGTCCACCGGTGCCCGGTGCCCAGAAGTCATCACCATTCTAGAGGCCAGATTCCTGCGAGGGCGGCCTGCTGTGTCCTTCCCTGGTCTGCACTGCTGACCCAGACGCACAGCTGCTGCTTTTGTCTCCCCTTTACTTCAGAAGACCACGCTTGGCCCCGACCAGTCCCAATAAGGTCCTGTTTGCTCAGGTGGGGTTCCCCCACCATCAGGGAGGGTGTCGCTCCAGTGGGAAACGCAGACCCTCAGCCCATCCCGTCGAGCCCTGGTACATCAGAACCTGCCCCTCAGCCAGTCCTGGGTGACGCCTGTGCACCCAGCAATCCGCTAACAGCCCTCTGGTCCACAGCGTCAGCTCTGTGCCCGTGCCATGCTGTGCAGCACTCCTGGCCTCTCCCCACTAGAAGCCAGTAATAGCTCTCAGGTGGGACGCCCACGAGTCACGAGACATTGTCAAATGTCCCCTGGGGTGCAAACTTGGTTCTGGTGAGCATCGCAGCACCGTTGCTTCTCCCGTGAGACCGGGAATGGGACTCTCCGGTATCCCAAATACTCAGAGAATCATTGTAAGCCCCGCCCCCGCCGCTCCTCCAGTGACGTCACCCATTCTGGGAAATGACGTCATTTGTCTCCTTTCAGAAGGGCTGACAGTAGGGGGCTGGAAGGGAACCAGGGCTCAATCACAGTTGTGCAAGGTGTAACAGTGAATGACTTCCCCGCCACCCCTTTCCCCAGCTGCTGAGTTCCTCTGCAGAGGCAGCTGTTACTGTTAGGTGCCTCGGAGTCACTTCCGACTTAGCGCCAACAGAATGAGATTCTGCCTGGTCCTGTGCCGTAGCCATTGTCAGTCCATCTTCTTGAGGATCTGCCTGTAATTTAAGCAATTACATATAGGTTCAGCTTTCCTTAGTTCCACAAATATTAGGATACTATACAAATGTTCTTTACCCTTCTTTAAAGTTCCTGTGGGAAGTCTTACTGGAAAGGAAGGTACCCAGACCAGCCAGAACATCTCCCATACCTGAGTTTCAGAATACCAAAATGTCTTGCTAAGGCAGAGTGTCACGTGGGCGCGGGCCACCGCCTTGAGGACCCTGCGCCCATCTCCTGATTTCCCGGCCTATCTTGCCCTCCCTCCTCCCGGCTCTCCCTCCCTTTCTCCCCTCCCTGAAGTTGATGACCGCCACTTCCCCATTGCAATTCCCCTTTCCATGCCCTTCAAGCTTGAAGGGGTTCCTGGAAACTTCTAGACCTTTCCTTTGTGTGCTAGGTGGGGTAGCAAACTTGGCCTGGGTGCCAGATTCAGTGTGCTACATCTTTCTGTCTGGCCTGTGAAGTCAGATTTTTTAAGTGGTTGAATAGAACTCAAATACAGAATAATCTTTTCTGTCACATAAAATTAGATGAAATTCAAATTTCAGTGTCTATAGGGAGGACAGCCACACTCGCACTGTTCTGTTTTGTCCAGGGCTACTTCTGCCATGCAGGCACAGAGGTCATCAATTACAGCTGTGACCAGTTGGTAGGCACAGCCTCAATTACCTATCATGCTTCAGAGGACTTGTGCCAACCCCTGCTGTGTGTTAGTGTTTCTCAGACTGCGCTCCTGTGTGTCAGAGAAAAGGCAGGGTTTCAGGATCGGCGAACTATGAGAAATGCCAGGTTGGGTAAGCCAAACAGAATTCTGCAGGACTTATCAGAGCCTTGATTTTTCTGGTGCCTATTGTGACTCTCCTGAAGGACAGTAGAGTGCAAAGGCATGTCTGATTTATTTGGTGATGGGTCATTCTCGTCTTTTTCTTTAAACGCCTCTTGAAGTGCAGTGAAGAAGGGAAGAGGCAGAGGTGGGCCCCCTTCTCCAATCTACAGCGACTGTTTGTCTGGCTCTGGGTATTGTTAGGCTTCCCAACACCACCCAATGTGCTTTCCTGCCCTGCCTGCCCTGCTGGCTGGAGGTGGCCCGGGTGGCTTTTCATCTAGCAACACTCAGTGTCCATGGTCAGTTCTTCCCAGTCCGGGGACTGCCAGGGTCTTTCACCCTAGAACAAGGTTGGGGTGTTTTCCTCCTTGGCTTCTGTCTTCTGCTGTCGCTTAGGTGTGGTTGAGGCTTGGCATTTACTGAGGCAGTGATGCCTCATGGTAAAAGCTTGGACACTTCAGGTTCGAATCCCACCTCTGCTGGTTTTGCTGTGTGAGTCTCGCATCTGGAAAATGGAGTTAATGCTAGCCTCCACCTCTGAGTCTTCTTGGGTGAGGGTTAGGTGAGCCCGTACAGGTGAGGTGCTCGATTGCTCAGCAGGTGAAGGTCCTTAGCTTTCTACCTAGTAGGGCAGAGGCTGTCACCAACATTCCCAGGTGTGCTGAGGAAACTGAGGCTCCTGGGGCCTCACTTCACCCACAGGTGGTGTTGTCTCGTGGCCTTCAGGTGCTGTGCGGATAGGACAAGTGTTAGAGGCTGCGGTACAGTCTGGGTGCCTTTTGCCCCTGCCCCTCTGAAGGACTGAACTGTTGCTTTCTGGGCAGGGTCTCTGGTGGGTCCAGGCCTGGGTGCTGCCATCCCAGGTTGCTGACTTCCTGTCCTCTCCCAGCTTGCTATTACTGCTGGGGTCCAGGAAGGACGGTCCATACAGACCTTCAGGGAAGGGACAAAGCGAAGGTGCCCCAGGCACGTGGATTTGGGACATTTTGGAGATGTAAGAAGCAAGGAAACTGGCATCTCTGAGACCTCAGGCTCAGTTCTGATCTGATCTTTTTTATGTCTCTAGTGTGGTTTGCGTAGGACGCTCTGATAGGGCCTGTTCCCGCTGGTGTCACCTGCAGGGCTCCCATGCACTTGGGAGACTCAATTCTATTATAAAGGCTGTTGAAAGGGTTGGAGGGCATGTGCCCAACAGATGTGCCACTCATTGCTCCCCCTGGGCCATTGGCTGCAACAAGGCCGTGGACATGTGGCCCTCAAGGCTGGGACATAGTTCCTTGTCAGTTCACAAGCCTGATGGGGGACACTGAGAAAGCGGTGGCAACTCAGCAGCTGGGGCAGGTCCTTCCGAAGCTGGGCAGGCATTGATGGCAGGGATGGAACTGGGCCCCGGGGGCCAGCACACATCAGCAGTGCTAACTGCATTCTCACCGGACACTCCAGCCTTGTTGAGTGCCAAGAGGCTGGAATGAGTTTTCCAGAATTAACAAGTAACAGCTGAGTCCTGTGGGCATCAAAGGGGCAGCCAGTGGCCTCAGGCCTGGAAAACAAGGAAAACGCAACAAAATGAGGATGCCACCCTTGCTGATGGCTGGCATCCACTCCTCTGCTGCGTGTCTGCCGCAGTGGGGTGCACGGGCAGGGGCCCGTGTTCCACTCACCTTCCCGGTCCTCTGCCCACCTGCGCGCGTCTGGGAGAGCAGTTCCTTTCCGTTCTTCTGTGACCCCTCCTGCCCGCAGAGGCCTGTGTCCCCTCCAGATCCATAAATAAAGATCCCTCCTTGCTGAATCTGGCAGATTCTTCCCCCTAACATACTTGGTCTCATGGGCAGTGGGGTAACTGCAGACTGAAGTCTGCTGGGCCAGGCTGTCAGCACCATCCCTGCCCCTTGGAGCAGTGTGGCCCAGGTCAGTGACTTTGCCCCTGGGCACCACTTTACTCCTTTTGGAAAGTCTTCAGTGGGTACTAATGCCGAGCAGACACATCGTCAGTGGAGGTTTTTCATTTTCGTCAAGAGTCAACATCAGATAGAACCAAGACTGCCGGTTAGGAATGCTTTGTGGGCAAGTGGTAGAAAGGGAAGATGTGTTCTGAAGAAGGGGTGCCGGTGCATCCTGGGTAAAATGCTCAACGGAGTGGAACCCAAGAGCTCAGGGGTGGCGGTCTTCTTCATTAGGGTTATAGCCTTAGAAGCCCTGTAGGGCAGCGTTCTATGCCTTCCTGTAAGGTCATCCCGCGGGGACATTAATGGCTCTTGTCACACGTCTGTAAGAAAGTCGAGGGTTGCCTAGAGCTGGTGGCTCGGTTACAGCTGGAGTCAGTGACCTTGGTAAAGTCCCAGGTAGTGAGTACTTGTGGCTCTACAGTCCTGGTCTTTGTCACAACTATTCAGTTCAACTCTTGCAGTGTGAAGGCAGCCACAGACAGTATGTACACAGTGGTGTGTGTCTGCCCCCAATAAAACTGTATTTTTAAAACTAGATGGCAGGCCAGATTTGGCCTGTGGACTGTCGTTTGCTGGCTGCCAATTGGAGTATCAACAGCCACCACAATATGTTCCTTCTGTGCCCCACCTTGCATGTGCTGGCATTTTGGTTTGAACCTCATCATGTTATGGTTGGCAAGATGACCGCCACCGCCACGTCCCCCACATGCGGATGAAGGAGGCAGGTGAGCTGGATAAGGGATGTGGTCTTTGTCTGCCTGCAGACCAGAAGCTCCAGCTCATCTGGTCCCACCTGTAACCTTTGGGAAAAAAGATTATCAGGGCTCACTTCTGAGGCACCTCTGGATGGGTTTGAACCACCAGACTTTGGGTTAGTAGCTGAGAGCTTCACTATTTGTGCCACCTAGATAACCCCTATGTTTACATTTCTTTTCTCCCCAGAGTCTGCACACCGTGTCGTGTTCTGTTAGGGAACTCACACGCACCCTTGCAGCCTTGCCCCTTGTTTCTCTCTCGCTCTGGTGTGGCTCCCAGGCGCACAGTGGTGCTCCTTGACTTTTGTTCAATAAGTGAATGCAGGTTTAGATAGCTCCTCAGAACTTGCAACCTGTGATTGCACGAGCTCACCCCATCTTAATAAAGTGCTGCGTTATCTCCTGAGTTTGTAGTGAAAACCCTTCTGCAGGATTGTAGTGTCTCTCTTGCCTTACTTTGCAAGGATGTCTATGGGGCCTGACAGATAAGCACACAAATGCGTTGCTGATGATCACTACGGTCACCCTTGCGGGACTCCCCTTGGGAAGCTGCGCACAAACACCAGTGCCTAGTCCCCCCTGCAGAGCAATTTTGGAACTCTTTCTGGAATGACCAGCAGAGCTGTCACCGTATTACCCTTGATGTCCTGAATGTCATCCAAATGTATCCCTTTCAGTACTTCCTTTATCTTTGGGTAAAGAGAAAAGTGATCAGGGGTGACATCAGGTGGGTAGGAAGTGTTCCAATACAGTTATTTGTTTACTGGCTAAAAACTCCCTCACAGACAACTATACCATTAAGTTTGCAAACTTGCTGTCTTGCCACAATGTGCAATGGCCATTCCAGAAAGAGTTACACAGTTGCTTTGAAGGGTGGACTAGGTGCTGCCGTTGGTATGTAGCTCCCCAAGGGGAGTCCTGTGAGGGTGATTGTAGTGACTGATATTCAGCGATGAGATGTGTAACACTTTCTCTAGGATGAATTCGTGGACTTCATTGTCAGACCTCATATGATATGGTGGTTCTCGACTGGGGACAAATCCTTCGCCTTCCCCTCGCCCCCCCAGGAGACACATGGCAATGTCCGGAGACATTTTTGGTTGTCACAAGCCTAGGGGGTAGGGAAAGGGTGCTAGTAGCATCTAGGGGGCTAATGCCGGGATCCCGCTAAACATCATACAAACAGGTATGTGACTGTATGTCCTCTGCTGTCTTGGGAATATACCTAGAATTGCAGCTAACTCCACGTTTAACTCCTAGAGGAATTGCAGTACTGTTGTCCCTGCCTCTCTCTTTGTTGTGGCATTCTTCGGCACTGAATGCAAACTTGAACCTTTCCTCAAACTTGGTGTTAGAAGGAATTATTCCTGCCAACCCTCTGGTGCCTACTCTGACAAGGGTGATTCCTTCGAGCCCAGCTCCTTGCCCTCCAGACTATGAATGGGATAAGAACAACCCCTAAACACCAGCTCAGACTAAGTCAAGAGGGCAAGAGAGCAGGCTTCAGGGTTGGTTGGATCCAGTGACACAATGAGGTCCCCAGAGATCACAGTCTGTCTGCCTGTCTCTGTTCTACCTTTGAAGTGGTCAGCGTCGCTTGAAAAATGTGCTCCCCCTTCTGGTCACTTCAAGCCTTGTGGAACGCTATCCACTCTGCTTTAGTCCTACCCAGAGACAGAAGGTTCCCTGGGGTGGGAAGTTTGTTTTCCCCAAAATTCCAGAATGCTTTTTCTCCATTCACTGGCTGAATTTGGTCACACACCCACACCCGAAAGATTGTTGTTGTTGTTGTTGAGTGCCCTGTGTGACAGAGGAGAACTGCTCTGTAGAGTTTCCTAGGCTGTAGGCTTTACAGGATCAGATTGTTAAGTCTTTATCCCACAGAACTGCTGGGTGGGTTTGAAACGCCTACTTTTCTTTTAGCAGTCAGGTGCTTTCTGGTTGCTATGTTTGGACTGCAGGAGCTCCTGCTGAAAGGGTGTGTTCAAAACCACTGAGAGGCACCTTGCAAGAAAGGCCTGGCAACCTACTGCTGGAAAATCACATGCTTGAATACCCATGAAGCCATTCTGATTGTACATATGAGGTTGGCATGAGCTGGAATGGCCTTGCCAGCAACTGGTTTGGTTTACACAGCCCCTACCCCTCTGGCCAGGGTGGGGAGTCTTCTGAAGTTCCAGGTGTCAAAATAAAAACTGGGTGAATGTCCAAGGGAAGGGATCCTGGATGATGAGCTAGGCCTCGTCCCCATTTCACAGATGAGGAGCTTGAGGTTCTTTGTACAGCCTCACTGCCCTTTGGCCACACAGGTCAGTGGCAGAGTGGCTGTGGATGCTCCTGAGACCCTTTCCTTTGCCCCCTGTCTGGGCCCCAACTCAGCAGAAGCGGAGGTCCCAGGTGGCAACAGCTACAGGAGTCAACTAGGCACCCTCGGGTCGGGGGGTGGCACCCTCAGGTGGAGGGGTGGCACCCTCAGGTGGAGGGGTGGTGAGACCCATCCAGGCTGTCGGGTCAGTGTATCAGGAATAGCATCAGGTTTTCTGGTGAGTCATTTTATTTTGCCTTAAAAGCCTTCTTGGGGGGGTCCAGTTGGGGGACACGACTGGGGACTCTGCTTTAATAGCCCCTTTTATAGAGTCATTCCAGTTACAGATGGGTGACCTCGAGGAAACCCTGCTCAAGAATGCAGGCAAACCAAATGCTGAAAGAGGTTAAGAGGAAATCACAGTGGATGGGGGAAGTTTTGTTCTTTTAAATACTAGTTGTTAAAAAGTCACAGTGAACCCCCTGGTGCTGATCAAGCCCTGGCAGGCAGTGTTTGCCGGGTTTCTTGGCATCTGGGGGACTCCAGGCAAAGTTAGTCACCAACAGGGATCAGCCTGGGCCTTCTAGAAGCTGCGGCTTTTGCTGGCTCCTCTAACTTGGGCTTAATCTCTTGGTCAGCCTGATCTGGGTTCAAGTTCTGCTCTGTGGCTACAAGCTGGGTGTCCGGGCTGATTGGTTCTTTCCCTCTCTGAACCTGTTGTCATAAGTGAAACAGCCTTTCTGTGTCCCAATCTCTTCATTGTTTACTTGAATCCGTAAAAGTGACAGACATCATCACTGCCCCTTGCAGGCTGTGTCCTCAGCCCGGCTTCACCCATCACGGGGCTCAGGGCGTAAGGATCACTTCCTGTGCCGTCTTCCCTCAGTGGCCAGGGCGTCCTCTTTGCTCAAGTTCCTACATGGCCTTCATCTCTGTTGGTTGTGCCTGGCAGGGGCTGGTGGTTGGCCTCTGGAGCCTTCCACCTGCGTGCCCCTACTCAGTCTCTGCCGCTTCATCACCCACCAATTCCCATCCCTGGGAGTTTGTGTTTGCAGTTCCCCTGGGCCTAGAATGTCTTCCCTGATATCTCTGCAGGGCTCCCTTCTGCTTATCTGGGTCTCTGCTTAAAGGGCCCTTCTCATGGGGGTGGTGACAATCAGTAGGGCTGTTGGCAACTGTTCTGCCCTCCTTGGCCCTGAGAAGGGTCGCACTTCCCCCATCCCTTTTTGAATTCAGTAGGTCGCATGATCTGCTTTGGCTAATTTAATGTGCATAGCAGTTACCTGGTGGTGCAGTGGTTAAGGGCTACAGCTACTAACCAAAAGTTGGCAGTTTAAACCGACAAGGCGCTCCTTGAAAACTCTGTCCTGTAGGGTCTCTGTGAGTCAGAATTCACTAGACGACGCTGGATTTGGGTTTGGGAGTTTTGGAAGTTACCTGTACAGCTAAGTGGCACCTCCCTGTCCCTCTTCATAGTCTCCACGTGATCCCCGTGGCACGTGCTGGGTCGGCTGCTCTCCATCCCCCAGTGTGGAGGCCATGTGGGCAGGGATTTTCTGGGTGTCTTCCAAGCTCCTCACCCAGTGCCCCGTGCAGCCGGTGCTCAGCAGACACTGCATACAGGGATAACGACTGCGTGGACAGATGGGAGCCTCTCCGTGCCCGGACCTGCCACGACCCGCCTCTAACCCTCTCCTGTCATCTGTTTCCATCAAGGGCAGAGCATCAACCCCAAGCTGGCAGGTCTGATTGGGCGACACGGACCCCAGAATAAGCAGCCCTTCATGGTGGCCTTCTTCAAGGCCACAGAGGTCCACCTGCGCAGCGTCCGGTCTGCTGGAGGCAAGCAACGCAGCCAGAACCGCTCCAAGCCACCCAAGAATCAGGAGGCCCTGAGGATGTCCAACGTAGCAGGTACATCCAGACGGGCAGTGAGCCAGGGACCTTCAGGGTTCATCTGTGTGGTCACCTGATGGCTCTGATGTGACAGTCCCTTCCCACACTGGGTGCCTTCATTACATAACTGAAGACCCGTGTTGTCGGGTGGAGCCTGACTCACGGAAACCCCACGTGTGTCAGGGCAGAATTGTGCTCCCCAGGTTTTCAGAAGCCAATCGCCAGGCCCTTCTTCTGAGGCACTTCTGGGGAGACCCCAACCTCCAGCCTTGCCGTGAACAGCCAACTACGTTCACCGTGTGACCTATCAGGGGCCCCTAATAATGTAGAAGTAATAAATTAATTTAGAAAAGGAGGTGGTGAAGCCTGCATGTAACAGGATGCCCCTCATGTAAACATCATTTTACTGGGCCAAACAGTGGCTATACATGTATGCAGAAAACCTATGAAACCCTGTGTGTGAACACATCTTGACTTCCACGTAGAAGGAGAAATCATGGGGGGAGGGAAGCTACCACTGTAGCTTTACCTTTTTTTTTTTAATAATCATTTATGTTTTGGGTGAAAGTCTGCACAGTAGTTTAGGTCCCCATTCAACAATTCCTACACAGTTGTTCAGTGACATTGGTTCTGTGCTGTGCACTACATGAAACATCTCAGGATTTCTGTCTAGTTTTGTTTCCATTAATCTATCTAGTCTGCTGACATTTTCATCTTTGTTTTAAAGTAACTGCTGACTATTTGGTGTCAGGAGGTTTTTTGTGTTTGTTTTTTTTTTAAGGCACATGGTACTCACAGGTAATAATCTTTATTTTGTGAGCCAATCTGTTATTTAGTTACAAGGTTGACCTCAGGTGCTTAGTTTCAGGTTCATGGGTTAAAAAGTATCTCAGGGCAGCAGTCTCTAGGATCTGCTAGTCTTGTAACTGGTTCAGTAAATCTGGGATTTGTCATTGGCTTGTTGTTAAACAAAATGAATTTGAGGTTCTGTCCCACATTTTTCTCCATTTTTCTACCATTCTGTCAGTGGCGCTGATCAGCATAGCCAGCAGTGGGAGCTGGGCACCACCTGGTTCTTCTGATCTCAGGGAAACTGAGACCGTGATTTGGGCAGACCCTTTGCCTGTAGACTAGTTTCTTCACTGAATCTTTGGTTTCCTTCCTTCCCTTTTGCTACAGCTGTGCAGAGACTAATAATTGCATCTTCTATAGTCTCTCTGTAGCTTTAATCTTATTAAACTGAAGAGCTCCCTGCCTTGGGGACATCTTTGGGACACCTGTCTGGACCACTAGCGCATTCCTCTGCCCCACCCCTTCACACTTTACCGCTGGTGAAAGGGAGACCTCAAATTTCCCCCATAACAGAAAGCGGGCTTCTGGTCCTCAGAAACTCTATGAGGCAGCGCTGCTCTTGACAGGAGTCGGAATCGGCTTGACGGCAGTTGGTTTGGTTGGGGGGTTTGGCCAGTAGTTCACCAGCAACCGTGTTCGCTGGAATCTGTTCAGACGGACAGCCAGATCAGGAGGCCGAAACAAACCCCTGCCCCTTTGGCCATGATCCCGTTCGCCTGGGCGGCTCTGTCAGTGTCCACAGGGCACTGTTTCCTCGGCCTTCAGGAAGCCCTTGTGGGCTGAGCAGTGGCCCTAAGGACTTCTCGGAACCTGTGACGTTGTCACCCCCTGATATGGCGAGGGGAAACACGGCTGCTGATGGAATCCCGGTCGCCGATCAGTGGCCCTTAAAAGAGAGCAGTGATGCTGGGTTATGTGGCTGCTCTGGGGAGGCGGAGTGAAGGTGGGCCGGTGGGCGTGTGTCCCTGGGGACGGAGAGCAGGAGGCTTGCTCGAGAGCTTTGCACAGTAGCCAGGCAGGAAGGGCAGGCAAACTCTGACCCAGCCAAAGGCTCCTGCATCCTGAGGTTCTAACAGGTGCACCCTAGTGATGCCGGGAGAGGAACCAGGCTTTGAAACCTCCAAATCCACTCAGCATCCTCATCAAACCTGTTTACATGCCTCTGAGGAAGGCACACTCGCTGCCTTGCAGAGCAGCCGTGTTCTGCCTTGTCTGAAATCTGCCTCCTTTGATTTTTTTTTTAAAGTTCTTGTTAACTTGGCTGAATGCTTAGTAAAAATACTTCGTCCTTAGTCCCACCCACACTCTGTAAACCATAGTCTCTGAGTGGCGTGTATGTGTGTCTGTATCTCTGCTCTTGTCTGTGTGTGTCAGTATGGGTTACTGTGTGTGTGTCAGTGTGTGCTGTTGCCACACTTGTTACGTGTCTGCGTGTACATTTTTAGAGCTCTCAGCGCTGCTGGTACGGATCTGTGTGTCATGCATCTGTGTGTGGTGTTGCGCCTGTCAGCCGTGAGTATCCATGCGTGGCGCCCATGTGTGTGCATGGACCCTTCTAGGAGGTGGACCGGGCGTCCTGCTGGGCCACACAAGAGGAGCCCCGGAGACGCGCTGGCTCGGCCTGCCTCCTGCAGGCTGCATTCCCCCGGGGCCTTCGGGGCTTTGTCCGATGATGTGGTTTGGAGTTGGGAAACCGGGTCCCTCACCGCCCTGCACTTCCTCCCCACCCACGTTTGGACCTGACTCCCTGCTAATTAGCCATCTTCACAGATGACCCAGAGGGGGTGGGCCTGGGACTGAGCACCAGTTGTAACTTGTTAGCTGCTCGGGCGGGGCCTGAGTTGGTGGATGAGACAGCCAGGCCGCCTAGGAGGGCCCTGTCAGGGCTGCTCCTACTTTCTGGAACTGGGGGAGGCGGGGGAGGGGGCTGCAGCGGGGGGTCGGATGGGATCCACTTCCTGAGGCTCTCTCCTTCCCGGTGTCTCTGCTGTTAAGTGGTCCTCACTAAACATGAGTTTCAACACCATTCTGCAGGGCAGACAAGGTCTGCAGGGCCTGGAGGGGTGGTACAGGGACTGGGGTCCCTGGCAGCGCTACTAGGGGCTACCCCACTGTCTGACACTCACAGCCCATGTGGTGAGCTGCTCTTGACCTTGGCATTCTGGCCTTGGGTTAACTGTTGGCTAAGTATGGTTGCTTTGGGCCTTCTGGGGGTGGCAGACGTCACGAGGGAATTAATCAGGGCTGTCTTCCCACTAGTGGCCCACGGAGCTCAGGGTAGCAGCCCTCTGCGTCTGCACACAAGGCAAGTCTTCCCATCCCACGCCCAAGTGAACACCCTCCAAGGTGACTTCACGCAGCATCCTTGGACTGGGGAACACTCTGCCTTGTCACTCGGGCCACTGCATCTGCGCAGGGAAGAGGAAGGAGCCGGGGGCGCGTGGATGGCGCTCCCCGAGGCTGCGTCAGGCTCAGCCAGGCTCAGCCAGTCTCCGGGCCATGTTGGATTTCTGCTCAGCATTCCAGGCAGAAGCGTGAATGGTGGCACTTCCCTGAATGTCCCCTGGACCATAAGCAGCACGTACGAACAACAGCCAGGCCCACAGCTTCCCTGTGGCTGTTCCTCTCTCAGCCCCTGTCCTAGCAGCTTCGAGACCAAGAGAAGAGACCTCATGACATCTCGGTGTCCCCCCTAACCACCCAGCCCCTTGGTTAACATGCAGCTCACCCCTCCGTAGTCCTCAAGGACTTTCAGCCCCGTCCCTCTGTTAAAGTAGACCCGGCAGGCACCAGTCACAGCCTCCTATTTTCCTGGGAAGACCTTTTCCCGGCTTGCTCTTCCCCTGATACCTCCAAACTCATTTTCTCTTTTCTTTATCGTTTTTACCCAAATGCCACTTCTTCCTCAAAGTCATTTTCTACTAGATGTTGTCATTCACCACTGTGGCATCGGCCTCAACTCGTGATGAAGCCACACTGCCCTCTCCCTCGCTCTCCCCAGGACTGGCTGTTACATAGCGTCCTATGTAACACAGTCTTCCAGGGAGCCCACCAGTCTTCCTCTCCTTCCTAGATTTTCCCCCATAGCACTGATCTGTATGGGGCATCGTCTAAATTACTTGTTTATCTGTTGATTAGCTGCCTTTTTAGAGTAGAGCCTCACACTG
Organism: Heterohyrax brucei; assembly: GCA_028571685.1. NCBI lineage: Eukaryota > Metazoa > Chordata > Mammalia > Hyracoidea > Procaviidae > Heterohyrax > Heterohyrax brucei. The sequence goes on along the minus strand of CM053156.1, from coordinate 85,543,435 downwards.
GCCAGGGCTTGGTTCTGGTCCCTCTCGTCTCCAGTGTTTAGGCCAGCACAGACACTCCATGCAAATGTGCGTGAATGAATGAGTATGTGAATGCATTGAATAACGAGAGAAGGCCATTGAAAAGCAGATGCCGCCTGTCTTAGTCACCTGGTACTGCTCTAACAGAAAGTACCATGAGTGGAAGGCTTTGGGGGAGAAATTTTATTGACTCAGTCCAGTAGGCTGCAAATCCACTTATGAGTTATAGATCCATTTGATAGGAGAAATTGTCACAGCCCTGTAGGCTGAGTCCCAGTCCAATGAGAGCATCTCGGCCCAGGAACCTCGGGTCCAGAGGACATGCTCTGCACTCGGTCTTGGTGGAATGAGGCTCCTAACTCTCTCGGCTCACTTCTCTCCCTCATGCCCCACAGCGGGTAACCTGAGTGCCGCCACACCTGCTGCCAGTCCTCTATCGTCAGCACCGCAGAGGCAGGATTCACACACATGGGAGGAACTGCACCATTTTGGGACTCATAGCCAAGTCAAACCAACACATACATTTTTCGGGGGGGACACTATACAGTCTGTGACACCGTCTATCCTAGTGGTGGTGAGGAGGTAGCTGTGCCTCTCCCAGCCTGCACAGAGGCCGTGTCACCACAAGTCCTGAGTGTCTGCTCGATGCCAGGTTCCTTGAGAAACAGGTTATTCTGTTAGAATGGAGGAAGTGTAATTGCCCCATTGTTAAAGAATGTTGAGTATCCCATGGACCACCAAAACAGCAAACAGATCTGTTCTGGAAGAAACACAACCAGAGTGCTTCTTGGAAGCAAAGATGGTAAGGCTGTGTCTGACATAGTTTGGACATGTTGTCAGGAGGAATCAGTCCCTGGAGAAGGACATCGTGCCTGTAGTGAAGGGTCAGCAAAAAAGAGGAAGACCCTCTATGCGGTGGATTGACACAGTGGCCGCAACAATGGGCTGAAAGCCTAAAAACAATTGTGGACACGGTGCATGACTCGGCAGTGTTTCATTCTGTTGTGCGTTGGGTCGCTATGGGTTGGCATCAACTTGACGACACCTAACAACAGAATAGTTGTCTCATTGGTTTGTATCTCTTCTGTTAAAAAATTTCTGAACTCTAACCTGTTGCCAGAGACCACATGTGTATCCTCCACAGGGTTTTTGTTTCTGTATTCAGTGTTCTGGGACATCATCGGTTATAATCCTTTCAAGGTGACGGTGTTCTCGACCCTTCCAGCCTGCGTTATCTGTGTCCAGTTGTCCTGTCCCTTGTCTTCTCTTACTCGCAGGCAGGATTTGCCTATTTAGTTCTGTGTATTTAATTCAACTAAGAAGCACATTGCTCATAGGTGATAGATAGATAACTGATAAAAATTGGGAATATTTAAAAAACAATCAAAATGAAAACAGCATGTGACTGAGTCCACCAGTGACAAACCTTTCTTTACTCCTGACTTGAGCTTTTCTGGAAAATACTTAGAGCCAATTTTCTGGTTACTCTGGTCTCCCTTCCACACTGTTCTTCCCAGCCTCTCTGTTTCAAGCCCATTTTTTCTCTTTCTTTTGCCTTCCCACCCTTCCCACCATTCCAGGTACAGGAAACAGAAAGTGCAAAGGCCCTGAGGTGGGAATGCGTACATTCCTGGCACGGAAAGGTGGCCAGTACACTGTAGTCTGGTAGCAAGTGGGTCAGAAGTCCAGGCCATATGGGGCCTTACAGGCCAAGAGCGGAGTGGGAGACTGCTTCCAGATGATGACACACCATTGGAAAGTTTTAAGCAGAAGAGATGGCGGGTTGTGGTTAAGAAGAAAGCAATCCCTGCAGCTGCAGGAGACAGACTGCGTAGTGGCAACAGGTGTGCGCGTGTGTGTGTGTGGATGGGAGATGGGGGAGATGTATGCACTGTTTACAAGTGTTTGTTCACTGAGGCGAACGCCCACAAGCCGTGCATACTTCTGGAAAACCCCAGTGCCTCATCTTCCTCCTCCAGAAGGTCAATGGGATTTGACCTTCAGCCCTTTGTAGTAGTGGTGATGGGGGCTGGGGGGCGCTAAGATCCTAGCTCTGGCCTCAGGGTCTCGAAACCCAAGTCAAGGTGGCTCAGACTTGGGCTTCTGCAGGCTGGGCTCGTGGAGTCCCTGTCGTGGTATGCTCTTATGCAGCCGCACCAGGTACCCGCACTCAGAAAATGCACATGTATGAAAGAAAGCTGTGTCCGCCAGAGGATCCAGGATGTCCACTGCCCGGAGGGCTGGGGGCCTTGGCACCTCCTCTGCCCGAGCCATTTGCTGGGGTGCAGTTGAGCGTGGGAGGCTTCAGGCTGTTACGCACTGGCTTAGTCTCTGAACATGTGCCCTCCAGCTCCACATCATGTGACCACCACTGCCTCAGATGATGACAGTGTCATATCCATGTGTGTTTATTTTTCTTTTCCTCCATTTCCTGCTCCTCCGTATCCTTGGCCACACAGAAAACAGCAGCAGTGACCAGAGGCAGGCCTGTAAGAAGCACGAGCTGTATGTCAGTTTCCGTGACCTGGGCTGGCAGGTAAGAGGGTGATGGTGTCTGTCCCTGTGCAGGAAGCCTCTGGTTTGGGCTCTGTGTGTCACCCGCTCCCCACCAAAACAGCAATGTCATATTTCTCATCTGCGTCAGCCAAGACTCCGGTACCAAAGTGCCTGTGTGCAAAAGAGCGCTTCAGTTAAGGGCAGAGAGGTATCTCATGAAACCCCAGATTCAGGCTAGAATCTGAACCTCATTCTCTGTGTGACTCTTCATCGTCATCATGTAGATGGACTTCCTCTCTCATCTGGGCAGTGCGGGAGACATGCCTGCCAGAGGCATGCCTTTGAGCCTGGGTTAGGCACTGTCCAGCTCCCTAAAGAGATAGATTGCCTCTCTCTGACCTCTTGGGCCCTCTTTCCCCTTTCTACGACTCAGATTCCCAGGGAAGGAGCTGATTGGTCAAGTCTGGGTCAGGTGCTTGTTTCTGAACCAATCAACTGTTAAGAGGGATGGGCTGATGTTTCCAGATGGGGTGGGGTGATGAGTAGGTGAGAAACCCTGGAGAAGGAGTGAAGGTCTAGTGATCTGAGAAGCCTCTGTGATGAGTGCTGACATGACGCTCATTCAGTGACTGGTGACTGGGCATCTCTGGCATCCTGAGCCCTGCTCTGTCCTAGGAGGGTCGTGGCATGGCAATGTCCCTGCTTTCAAGAAGCTCAGATATCCCACTGGACATGGCATTGCCATGCAGTCGCAGGACAATTGGCCTCGTGGAGATTGTGCTGAAATATATGCCCATAGCACTTGTTTAGAAGTCCCCCAGCACTGGCTGTGTGAGGAGTCAGGTGACATTCATGTCTGATGGTGGATCAGAAGCCTAAACTCAGAGCCCTTGCCAGAAGATTCCAACAACTGACGTGTCCATGACGGTGGTACTTACTGCTAGAATAAGCACCTGACAAAAGGCAATGGCCATGTGTGGCCTTCAATAAAGGAGCAGAGACCTCCCACGCCCCCTGCAAGGTGCACTGCACACATTGTTGTTCAGTCCCCCTGTCCCCTGGCCACTGTGGGTTATCAGTGTATTTACGGGAAAGTAAACTGAGGCACAGATAGGCTTTGAGGGAAAGTGCAGCTACGTGGTGTAAAGACCAATACAGTCTTTGGCCTTCTGGTTCCCTTCTGCTCAAAGCCTCTCCACCTCGCAGGTCAAGCTCTGACTGTCAGACTCGGTCATGCGACACCAAAGCCCACCTTAGCCTTCCACCCGAGGAGGCAGACATGCCAGCTTGTCACTTCTGGGCTTGTTTTGTGTTCTTCTGGGCTGTGAGGATCTGCTGCCAATGTATCAGTGCCCCTGGGGATGGCCCGGGGAGAGCCGTGTGCTTGGCCCCTGGATGAGAGCCTGGCACCGCCTGGACCAGGTCGCGGGGTTCCGGAGCTCCGTCCCCCTGGCCCTCCATGCTCTCCTCCTCTCTCTGCAGGACTGGATCATTGCTCCCGAAGGCTATGCCGCCTACTACTGCGAGGGGGAGTGTGCCTTCCCTCTGAACTCCTACATGAATGCCACCAACCACGCCATTGTACAGACACTGGTAGGTGTCCCATTGTAGGGTGCCACCTCTACGTGGGGCCACGGGGAGCATCCCACTTATGCGGCGGGCTCATTCCTCCCTAGGAACTAATCAAAACTATTGGTGGTTCAAATCCACCAGACGCTTCTTGGAAACTCTATGGGACAGTCCTACTGTGTCCTTTAGGGTCGCTATGAGTTGGAATCGACTTGATGCCAGTGGTTTTTGACTGATTTGTGTTTCTGACTGACGGCCACTCCTGCGTGCAGAGCAGACCTGCATGCCTTAGGGTGTCTGGAGCTGTGACCTTTCAGAAGCAACTGTCCAGGACTTATTTCCAGAGCACTGTTGGAAGGGCTGAAACCACCAAACTTGTAGTTAGTAAACCAGTGCTTAACAGTTGGTGCCCCCTGGGACTCCTGTTTTCTAACTGCTTGTTTGATACAAAGACAGATAACATCTCTGGCCTTCAAATTCCTTGTTAATTTAAAGGACACTAAAACATTTCTGTGGGCTGCAGACACCAGGCCTAAGGAGGAGTCACCCGGGCTCTGCAGGGACTCTTGCACTTGGAGTCAGCTTCAGGCAGCTCTGAGTTTAGATGGAGGTATCCATAGGGCTCTCCTGTCCTTCTGCTGCCTGTGGGTGTCCCCTGGAGCCAGTGGGCTTGAAAGCTGGCCAAGGCCAGTGGTACCTTTGCAGATTTGTGTTTCTGCCTCCCAGCCTTGAACTGTCACAGTGTGCTTATTCTGTGGTGTTTATCGAGTGTCTCTTGCATACAGACCCTGTACTGAGAGGTGGGACCTCTCGGGACACAGCTACATCTATGTGGACATATCGTGTGACGTGCAATTCTAATTCAGTCAGTGCAGCTCCTGGCCAGTGCGGCACTTGAACAGTGGGGCCATAGCCACTTGGAATCAAGGGGTGTTGTGTGCACAATACGTGCTGCTTCGTGAAGACACTCAGCCCCCAAAATCCCAAAAGTAAAGTTACTCGTTAATTACGTTTACAAGGAGTTCACAAACTCATCCTAGAAAAAGTGCTGTATACCTCATTGCTGAATATCACTGTGGTCACCTTCAAAGGACTGCCCTCGGGAAGCTGTGCACTGATGCCAGCACCTAGTCCACCCTTCAAAGCGATTTTGGAACTCTTTCTGGAGTGGCCATCAGAGCTGTCGTTGTATTACCCCTGATACCCTGAATGTCATCAAAATACTTTCCTTTCGATGTTTCCTTTATCTTCGGGTAAAGAAAAAAGTTATCAGGGGCCAGATCAGGTGAGTAGGGGCGGTGTTCCAATACAGTGATTTGCTGACTGGCTAAAAACTCCCTCACAGACAGCTAGACAGTTGAGTTCAGGAATTTGCTGCCGTGCCACCGTGCACAGTGGCCATTACAGAAAGAATTCCAAAATTGCTCCGAAGCGTGGACCAGGTCCTGGTGTCCATGCGTAGCTTCCCCAGGGGAGTACTTAGAAGGTGATGGCAGTGCTGCTCAGCAGGGAGGTTTGTAGCACTTAGAACAAGTAAGTTCAGGGACTTAATTGTTCGACTTGTATATTGATATAAAACTGCTCTAGTGACTTTTATACCAGGAACCCTGGTGATGCTGAGTGGCCGCTGCACTAAAAAGTTAGCAGTCGGAGTCCAACCAGCCTCTCCCATGGGAGAAAGACCTAGGGCTCTGTTTCCGTCACCGTGGCAGCCTGGAAATCCCAGGGGGGCAGTTCCACTCTGTCATGTCACATGGGTCGCTGTGAGTCAACACCTAACAATAACACGGTTGAACTACAATTATTGTGGGTATGTGGTGTAAAACAAGATATTTTATTATTTAAATTCTGTCCACTTGCCGTAACTGAGTGGTGCCACGGGTGTCTGGGGCACACAGAGATGCAGCCACGGGTGTCTGGGGTGCACAGGGACTCTGCCAAGTGCCCTGCAGTGCTCAGGATAGCCCCACAAGACAGGATGAGGCAGCATAGACATCTCCCCCGACTGCCTACCTACTAGACACCCTGCTGCTGCTTGCTATTGTGTCACCCCCAATGACCCTGCGTCCAACAGAATGAAATGTTGACCCATCCACTGCCTTCTACACAGTCTATTGCAGCCGTGGAAGGAGCTCTCTGCTCTGTGAGCTCTGCTCTAGCCCTGCGTCTGTCAGACAGGGATGATCTGGGCACGGCTAAGCTGGCCCACGTGGGAGCAGTCCGTGAACGGCGCCCAGGATCACTTTGGAGCCCTGGTAGTGCGGTGGTTAAGAGTTCAGCTGCTAACCCAAATGTCAGCAGCTCGTCTCCATCAGCTGCACCTCGGACACTTCAGGGCCACTATGAGTGAGAATGGGGTTCAGGCGGACGCGTTGGGGTCGCTTTCCCCAAGTGCTGTTGTGTAGGAATGTGGAGGCCGGGGGGCCCTGCTGCCGCGCCTCTCACCACAGCCCCCAATGTTGGGTGTCTTACAGGTCCACTTCATCAACCCCGAAACGGTGCCCAAGCCCTGCTGCGCTCCAACGCAACTCAATGCCATCTCCGTCCTCTACTTCGACGACAGCTCTAATGTCATTCTAAAGAAGTACAGAAACATGGTGGTCCGGGCCTGCGGCTGCCACTAGCCTCTCCCGGAAGCTGGACCCTCTGGGGCCGTGTTCTTGCAGATGGATCCTCGGTCACCCACTCACCCACCGTGGCAGGGAGCCAGTGGACCAGCCACCCTTTTCCGAGAGCACCCTTCCCCCTCCCCCAATCCCAAAGGTGTTAGGAGTATTGGGGAATCGGAAAGGCTTTGGGATGCGTCTTTCCTCGATGTTCTGTGGACAGGCTCCAGGGAAAATCCTGGTTGGGACAAGTTCATAGAAAGGAAAAGGAGCATCACAACCGGTCATTGGCCAGGGCTCACTTCAGAGGCCATTGTGACATCCCGAGCCAGGCCACCCAGCAAAGGGGGAGGATAGGGGCACAGTGAGGGGGTGGGCACATTCTTCTGTGCTAAAGGCAAAGCGACGGGGAAGTTCCTGTAATAAATGTCACAATAAAACGAATGAATGAAAATGGTTAGGATGTTACAAAGATTTTCCTAAACAGTTTATCCCCATTTCTTCGTTTACTCTGATTTCATAAACAGAAGCTTTGGCCTGTGGAGAGAGGGGAGGCCCTCTGTCTCATCCCAGTTTCTCTCTGAGTCTTACAGAGGCCTGCTGTTTATACCCAGAGCGCAGGTTTACCGGAAGGGGAAAGGGGGCCGTTTCCACGTGGAGCAGGGGGTGTGTTGACCTCAAAAGTATGTTCCGTTGTTCGGCTGGGTTTGTGGTGGCAGACATCAAACCAAGCACGCAAAACTCCGACAGACGTCTGAGCATTGGTTTTCCAAGTGTCCCACCCTAGGAAATTCATGTGAATTGCTGAGTAGGGGCAGAGGGTAGAGAGGCTGGACCTGAGACTTTGAAACCTGGCCAACACTGACCCTATTTTAAGAAGCACAACACAAACCTAGCTCTCAAAAGGGGGTGTGCACTGCTTATCCCCGTGCTCTGAGATGCTGGGTATGTTGGATATGAATCTTGTGTGGAAGGTTCTAGAAGCTTTCTGGAGGGAGCTGTGCTAACCACAGAAACCCTGGTGGTACAGTGGTTAAGAGCCACTGCTGCTGTCCTAAAGGCTGGCAGTTCAAATCCATCGGCTGCTCCTTAGAAACCCTATGGGGCAGTTCTACCCTGTACTAGAGGTTTGTTGTGAGCCAGAAATGACAGCAATGGAATTTTTAGTCCTAAGTACCTATTTCTAACATAAAATACAGTGTGAGCAATCCCTGCCTTGGCCAGTGGGTGTGTTAAATACTGTGTACCCGCTCCAGCTGCACGCATGAGGCTCTCCATCCCAGCCAGCTTGGAGCTCAGAGGGCCCTGGCATCTGGGAACCTTTCTCACATCTCCAAAAGGCACAGGGTATCTAGGCCCAGGCTTGCCTACGTGAAGTTCTGTCAAGTGGGAAGTATCTCTTTCTCGTGGTTTAGCTGATTCCTAGAAACGTTGGGCCATCTTTATATTCTCTTGGACTTTTTTTTTCTGCCATAGCTTGGGCTACAGGCTTTGCACCTGTCCTTGACCATGGGGAGAAGAGATTTTCTTCATTGATTTTGTGTCCCCGTTTGTTTGACATTGAGGGCTTTTTTGGTGGGACTCTTGCTGGGTACTGGTTCTCCTGACTTTCACCCTGACCAGTTGTGAGGTACAAAGCATCTTTTGTACATTTGAACATGTAAATAATTGTTGCAAAAAAAAAAAGGTATTTATTTCCATCTGAAGCTCTCTTGCAAATCCTCCTGTAAATCTTTGTTCAGGATGACAAGCTCACTTTCCTTCAACCTGTTTTCTTATTTAAGACTATTTATTAACAACCAGATTGATGTGCCCATAGCTGTTACTTAGGGCAATCATTAGCAAAAACTGTACAAATAGACAAAAGTTTTAAAAAAAGATTTTGAATTTGCAATAAAAGAAGGCATTTGGTTCTCGGGCCTGTGTCTGTGTGTATTTGTTTTCTTCTTTGGACTCCTAGAAGTTGGAGTTCTCTCGCCTGCCAACTCGGCCCAGCCTGTGCTGTCAGTAACACGCTGTTTATCATCCCGCCCTGGAGAGCAGAACGGGCGCTTGTCGAACCTGGGTGCAGCTGTGTGGTGCTCCAGCTGCACAGAGTGACCCACGCACCCGATGTAGATTTGGGAGGCTCCACAAAGGTCCTTGGTTGAATCACGGTGCAGCTGTCAACAGCTGTTTCAGAGAGGCAGGGGGTAAATGAGCTGTGTTTACTGCTAACATACTTGAAAGATTTAGTCATCCCAATAAAACAGAGGCAAAGAAAGAAAGGGGTGGGGGGACGTATACACCCAAAGCTGTGAAGCAGCCCTGGCCAGCAAGCCGATGTTGTCCAGTACAGATGACCTAGGAGGACTGGGGTTCTCCTGACCAGGGAGGGCCACCTGGGAAGAGACACCCGGGTTCTGAGCTCAGAGCAATCCTTGGCAGGGTGGGCACTTGGCTCCCTGTTAGCTTTGAAGCATGTGTCGAGGCCACCTGATGGATGCTGTTAAAATCCAGCCCAGGCCTTGGACGCCCTGCCTGTGAGCATGGGCGCACACATACACAGCCTGCTTAAGCGGCCGAACCCAGCTGTTTCCAGCTCCTGTGATTTCCAAACGCTTGCCCTTGTCCTGATGGGAGATTTTTTTGTTTCGCTTTCCAGACCTAAGACCAGAGCTGCAAACTGTGGGCCCAGATGCAGAGATCATGTCCTGTTCACCTTGCATAGTGTCTAATCATTTCTGAAAGATTGTATTGGTTGCCAACGTGTTTTTCTGAACATCATCCATCAGAAGATTGGTAGAGGGGAAAAGAAGCCCACATCGGGCATCCTTGGAGACACCACGATGTCTGGGTTCCATCCCTGTGTGGCTGGGACTCCAGTACAGCTGTTGCCATAGGCCACACCACTCCCTATTGTCTCATTGACTGGGGGGCAAGAGTGATACGGTGAATAAGCACTCAGCTGCTAACTGAAAGGCCACCAGGTGGAACCCCCTGCCCCCCCCCCAGCGACTCTAAGGTGACCGATCTCCGTGCAGGTTACAGATTAGGGAACCCTATGGGGTAGTTCCACTCTGTCATATGGGATCACTACAAGTAGGCATCAGCTCAACACACCTAGTGACGTTTATTTGTTCCTACGTCTCTATTAAAAGATATTCTTAGGTGCCATTGAGTTGGTACGTCACCTGCTGAGCCTTCTGCTCAGTAGGCATGCGTGTGGCTGCCACCCCATCTAGGACCTCTGTCCCCACCTTCCCGTCCCCCCCTGCATCTTCTCATTGGAGCATTCCGTTGTTCGTTCTCCTTCACCACTGCTTGTTCCTCTTCAGCTGACATCACTCCTGGTCATGCTGAGAAGGCCCAGAGAGGTGAAGTCATTAGCTCACAGTAGTCCAGCACACAGTTGGTGGGACTGGAATTCGAACCCCGATGCTTGGGCTTGACCCCAGGCACTCCTGGTTTGGGATCAAGCCAGCCAGCCTCTCCCACCTCCTCTGCCTGGGATTAGCTCAGCAGAGGCTGGGGTTGGGGTGGGTGCTCACTGTCTCTGCCTGGTGTTGCGAGTGGGAAGAGTACCTGGCCACATTCATGAGTGAAGGTGGCTGAGAGGGCGAACCCTTGGCTGGACACAGACCTCTGCTACCTTGCTGCAAACATGTAACTGGGGTGGAGGTATGCTCCCATGCCACACACGCAGTCCACGCTGGACAGGAGTGGCTCCAACTCAGAGCCCCGCTCAGTTAGCTCTGGGATCACCACTGCAGACAGCTTACTAAACTGTCTGTGCCACACTGTCCTCATCTGGGGGAGGGGTACGCTGCCCACCTAAATTATCAAGGACTAGGGCCAGCTGCATGTAGCAAACACCCCAAACAGCAGCAGTTTCAACAGGATGGAAACTGGTCTCTCTCCCACTTGCAAGACACCAGGTCACTGTGGCAGCTCCACCTTGCCCTTAAGGGTCTAGGCTCTTCCTGTCTTGCCCTACAGTCTTGATTCATGGCTTTGATACTCGTGATCGACCTTATGGTCCCATGTGGCTGCTGGAGCACAAGCTATTGTGTTAACGTTCCAGGCTGTATGCTCTCTTTAAAACAAAAATCCTTATCAGTATCATGATAAACAGAAAAAAAGTTTGACGTTGTCAAGGCTTCCTTTTTACTTGGATCCACAATCAACACACAAGAAAGCAGCATTCAAGAAATCAAATGATGTATTGCACTGAGCAGATCTGCAAAGGACCTCTTCAAAGTGTTAAAAAAGCAAAAATGTCACTTTGAGAGCAGCATTGCACCTGACCTAAGCCATGGAGCTGTGGATTGCTTCATACATGTGCAGAAGCTGGGTAATGGGTAAGGAAGAGGGAAGAATTGATGCCTTTGACTCGTGGTGCTGGGGAGGAATGCTGAACATGCCATGGACTGCCAGGAGAATGAACAGATCTGTCTCGGAAGAAGCACAGACACAGTTGTCCTTAGAAGTGAGAGTGGCTAGAGGGTCTCCCATACTTTGGGCATGTCATCGAGGGGTCCAGTCTCTAAGGAAGGACACGCTTCCTGAAGTAGAGGGTCAGTGAAGAAGAAGACCCCCGACAAGGCGGATGGACTGACGCAGGGGCTGCAGCGATGGGCTCAAGCAGAGCAACGACGGGGAGGGAGGCACAGGACCGGTCAGCGTCCTATTGTACCTGGAGTCACTGTGAGTCTGCGCCAGTTCCACGGCACCCAGCGCCAGCAGCTGAACGCTGGGTCCTCCTGCCAGGAACCCCCCACCACACCAGAGGTCTCCAGGTGCTTGAGTGGTGACTTACTGTTCCCAGGGTCGTCATGTCTGATCCCACTAATTCTTAGCTTAATTCTTAACAAAGTCACTCGTCAGCTCCGCTCCTCTTACGTGTGCCCTTGGAGGCTGACAGGATAGCCTTTCTTAATCTCTGCAAAACTTGGTCTAAGCTCCTGAGCACCTTCTCTGGTCAGAGACCGTAACCAAGACAACTGCCCACTGCTGTGAAGTGGATCCCAACTCACAGCAACCCTACAGGCCAGAGTAGAATCACCTCACAGTGTCTCCAGGGCTGCATTCTCTACAGAAGCAGATGGCCACATCTTCCTCCAGCAAAGCAGCTGGTGGGTTCTTACTACTAATCTTTCATTTAGCAGCCTGTACTTAACCATTGTGCCACCAGGCCTCCTTGCCTAAAGCACACACAATGCTTTGAATCTGAGCTCCTGGAATCCTCCTGCTTTCCCTAAGAGCTGCCTCCTCTAACTCCTCTATAGATGAAGGCTGGCAACGTGTGTGTGTGTGTGTGTGTGCACGTGTGTGTGTAAGCAACACCATAAACTGTGTGCTGGGTGTTAGTGATTTCCGCAGAACGGGCCCGCACAGCTCCAGGGGTCTGTTCACGCCGTTCACGCAGGCGTCCATGGAGATGCGGCCTTCAGAGTGGGAAATTGCAGGGGCAGCCCTGTGCCAGCTCCTGATGGCAGGTGGCCTTGCGCTGTGGGCCTGGCCCTCCAGGTTTGCATCCGTCTGTCGCTTCCCCGGACACTCCCAGTGACCTCCTTTAGATGGCTTTTCTCCTTTTGTCTGTGTGTCAGCTCCGCCTGGCTCAGGACCCTGGCTCTCGGCTCTCTTGGTCTGAGATGTGAAGAAATAAAAATAGAAGAGGAAAAACACAGAGCTCTCCAAGCCTTTGGAGTTGTGACAGCTGTTTGGACAGAGGTATCGTAGACCCAGGCTGGGGTGAGGAGGGCGTGCTTCCCAGGCCCCGATCTTTCCCGCCAGCCCTGCGGACCGACGGCTCTGTCAGTCAGAAGAGGTGCCGGAGGGTGGGCCCACGTCTCCAGCCTCTCTCTTGTCACACGCAGCTCTGAGCTGGCCCTCCTGTCACAGGCCCAGAGTCAGCGTGGGGATTGAGGTCCCATAGCCACACATCGTCACAGGCCAGGAAGCCAGCGTCAGGAGACAAGTACTGTCCCTCACTCAGCAGGGCTGGCTTCACAGGTGTAGAGCATTGCAGTTGCTCATGGCCAGCCCTCAGAAGGGCCCAGTTTTAGCTGCCGTTGGGTTAATTCTGACTCATGGTGACCCCAGCTATGTCAAAGCACAAACGTGCTACACGGGGGGTTGGTGGTTGACCTTGGGAGTAGACTGCCAGGCCTGTCTTCCGAGGTCCCTCACAATGGCCTAGAACTTCTTTTATTTAGCAGCTGAGTGTGTTAAGTCTGTGTCACCCAGGGGACCCCCAGAAAGTTGCCATCTCGAGCTCTCGGTAGCATTTGACTGAGATGCTGTGCATTTCCATTCTGCACGGGGCCCTGCGTGTCCCACAGCTCATTCTGTGCCCCGTGGGGAGAACAAGGACTCAGGAGCCAGGCACCGGCCAGAGTGACCTCCCTGCCACATGTGTCCTTCAGCGAGCACTGGTAGACCGTCTCGGAGCTGCCAGGCTCTGTCCTAGGTGCCAAGAACACACCGTGAGTAAGAAAGAGACGAGGACTCCACTCTCTGGGACGGTACCTCCGGTGGCTGAGACAGAGAGGCAAACAAAGCCTCGAGGAAGAGGGCACAGTAACTGCCACGTGGCCTGTAGGATGGCAACAGTGGTGGGTGAGGCACAGGATGGGGCAGCGTTTCCTCCTGTTGTGCACGAGGTCACTATGGGTTGAAATGACCTTGACAGCACCTGACGAAGATTGGGTCACAGGTGAAAACCAGTTGCCATCCCATTAAGGGACTCAGGTGACCCCACGTGTGTTAGAGTAGAGCTGGGCTCCATGCAGTTTTCAATGGCTGATTTTTTTGTGTGTGTGTGCGTGTGTGTGTGTGTGTGAGTGAAAGTTTACAACACGGTTCAAATTTGCATACCTGCCTATCTGCAACTCCTTCTGCTTTTCTTGCTCGGTGACAGCACACTCCTCCTTTCTGTTCCATACTTGTCATATCCCCTTAACAATCTCCTGTCCCCTCCTCTCTACCCTCTCCACTACCCTCTGGTAAGAGACCAGTAGGACGACATCCTATAGATGCATAGAACCATAAAATACACACGCGGTATGGTCACTCTGTGTCCCCGAGTCCAACCCATTCCTATCCAAAGAGTTGACCTCAGTAATGATCTGTGCTCAAGGCAGCATCAGGTCTAAGGGCCATGCTCCCTGGGGACCCCCCAGGCCTTTAGACCATCAGTTGTGGTCTTTTAGTGGAGTTCTTAGGGTGCACCTCTTTTTTTTCTCATGTTACCACTGGGACTCAACACTGTGAGCCCCATCACGGCTGTCACTGGTGATGGCCGGGCACTGTCTTGTTCTTCTGGTCACATGTCGATATAGTCACCCATTCACAGGGGTCTTTCTTTCTTCTGGGTTCTCTTTCCCCCGTGTCACTGTTGTCCTTGGTGCTCATCTGTTCCAGCTGAGTTGCGACCACTCGGTACACCTCAGATGGCAACTTGCTAGCTTTTTGGACCCCAGAAGCCAATGGCTGATTTTTAACTGTAGATCACCAGGGCTTTTTTTCAAGGTTCCTCTGGGTAGACTTGAATCTCTGACGTTACAATTAGGAGCCAGTCATGCTGAGTGTGTGCACCACCAGGACCAGCTGAGGAGGGTGTGATAAAGCTGTTGACGGCAGAGGGGTTAGACCCTCAGCTGCTAACCAAAAGCAGTCTGCAGTTCGAATCCACCAGCTGCTCCCTAAAACCCTACGGGGAAAGTTCTACCCTGCCCTATGGGCTCCCTAGGAGTCAGAATTGACTCAATAACTACAGGTTTGACTTCATTCTCAGGTACAAAGGCACATAAAGTCAAAAGTATCTGGAAATCCCAATACATACTTACCCCCTAGCCTGAAAGAATGAGGTCAGGGAGTCGGGGGATCATTTCCAATAGAGAGTCAAAGGTCATGTTTAGTAACTATTTACTAGAAACAAAATCTATTCCTAGCCCAAAGAATCTCTCCCCAACAACAGAAAAGGGGGATGAGTTTCACCATAAAATATGCATTAAACAAGAACGGGGTGCGTTGCAGGGGGTCTGCTCTAGCGGTCACAAAGACACAAAGGAAGTTCATTCTTTATAAGGCTGCCACCGTGGGGGCGTGGTGGTGAAGAGCTCAGCTGCTAACCCCAAGTCAGCAGTCTGAATCCACCAGACACTCCCTGGAAACCCTACAGAGTGGTTCTACTGTGTCCTGTAAAGTCTCTATGAGTTGGAATCGACTCTACGGCATACAGAGATTTTGTTGTCCCCCCACCACCACCCAAGCTGAGTGGCTGCACATTATCACACTCATGTTGAAGATAAAATGGCCAACTTTCCCTACTCTTTATGGCTAAATGCTTGAAGTTTTAGATTTTCATCCAGAAAACAAGACAGCATGCAAGGTACACCGTCATGAAGTCACATTTCAAATAGGAAGCGTCCAGGTATTTGAGAAGAACCCTTAGACCTGCATAGTTTCCAAAGCAACAAGGATAGCGCAGTACCAAGTTATCTAGAAAGAATTCTAAAAGAACAGGTAGAGGGGAGCCTCTCCCCTCATTCTTAACCCAAAGATTCTATGGCTACCCAGTTGGTTTTCTTCATTTGCCCTTACAGTCACCTTGAGCAGGGCTTCACTTTTGGTGCAGGGTGGCAGCCAGCTGTAGCCACAGCCAGGAGAGCCTGGGCACCGCACCCTCTTCTTCAGCCTTCAGTGGCCTACCAGGGACCCTGTGGTGGAGCCCAGAGGGCAGTCGGGGGCTCTAGGTCTGTGGACACAGGGGAGATAATTTGGGAAGGGTTGAGCGAAGTTTCTGGAGAGCTGGTCCTAGTGGTGACAGCCAGGCAGCCTGGGAAGGAGGTGACAGGAGCCAGCTCAACAAACGTAGAAGTTTCCAGATTAAGCTCCCAGCACGCGTTTGGCCTGCAGCAGCTGCTCACCTGGGGCACTTTTTGATGAACTGATGTTATCATTATTGACAGACTGGGCATTGGGGGACACGGACTCTGCTCCTGTAAGCAAAGTGGCCCCAGAGAGAGCCCAGCCTGATCCACAGCTACCTTCCTGCAGAACAAGATTGAGAGAGTGGATGTCAGCTGCTTCCTCTGAGGGTCCTGGGTTTGAGACCACCCTGGAAAATCTTTCTTAGGTGTGCCAGGGGCATGGCCCGCAGACATGAGCTTCTCTGCTGGCCTTCATTCTGACCCCGGCAGGCTCTGCTCTGTTTTCTCTGCTGGAGAAGGGACAGTGCTCAGGGAAATGAAGACATCTCTGCCACCATCATTTCAGGTCACAAGCAAGCCCCTGAGTCACAGATGAAATAACCCCCAAAGGGAGTTGACATGTATGTTAGAGTTAGTACCAGGGGTAGGTGGAGGATGGGACTCAGGCCCTAGTTTGCCAAGAGATGGCACCTTGTACTTGACCTTGAAGGGGCACATCCAGTTCTATCACTTTACAGAACTGCTGAATGAAAAAATGGTTTCATTTGCTGAAAGCAAGGGACGAAAGGCTTGCTTTAGCCCTGACCCCTGCTAATGGGCTCCAGGCCTGAACTCTTTGCAGGGGGAGGTTTTGGCTGAAGTTAGAGAGCAGGGCTTTGTCTGGCCCTTTAGGGTAGCCTGGGGGGTCACAGTCACTTAACAGATTCCTCCCTGGAAGGGGCTACTGTCTCCCCATGCCTTTGGGGAGGCAAGTCTGTGGCTTGGTGGGGCCCCTCCTGCTCTGGTCTTTGTTCAACTCTACTTGAGGGTGTTGGTGACAGAAAGGATGACAGGTGACCCGGCCTCATTCTGTCCTGTCCTTCCGAGTGGTCCCTAAAATAATACCATTAGTGGGCCCTGCACAGGCTTCTTATCTGCTGATAACACTGAGCCCTCTGTGGATGTCTGGTCCCAGTGTTGGCGGGACCTGAGCTCTGTAGCCAACCTGTGATGTCCCACGGGCCATGAAGAGTCCAGTGGCTGTGCAGGCATGTCAGGCCGCGTGGGGCAGGCACCCACCCAGGCTCTGAGCGTCCTCCCCACAGTTCCCAGTGAGGGCTGTGTGCAGCACGATGGACGGACTCACGTCCCCCGACAGCCTTCCTCCATGCCCACCTTCAGTATCACGTTGAGAGCCTGGTTGCTGGGCCTGGTGCTCTCAGTTGAGACGCCCCTTTTGTTGGCACTCAGAATATGTGTATGTATATGGAGTACACGGAATCACTTAATATACGTATTTTTTTGTTAAGTGTCGTCAAGTTAGTTCCAACTCATGGCGACTCCACGAACAACAAACGGAACACCGCCCCGTCCCGGGCCACGTCCACAATCACTTTTGTGCTTAAGTCCATTGTTGCAGCCACTGTGTCAGTCTATCTCCTTGAGGCTCTTCCTCTTTTTTGCTGACCCTGCACTCTGCCAAGCACAGTGCCCTTCTCCAGGGCCTGATCCCTCCTAACAACATGTCTAAAGTATGTAAGACGTAGTCTTGCTGTCTTGGCTTCCAAGGAGCCCTCTGGTTGGACTTCTTCTGTAATAGATCTGCTTGTTCTTTTGACAGTAGATGGTACATTCAGCATTCTTCTCCAACATCATAATTCAAAAGCATCGATTGTTCTTCTGTCTTCCTTATTCATTCTCCAGCTTTCACATGCGTATGATGTAACTGAAAATACCACGACTTGGGTCAGTGCACTTTAGTCTTCAAGGTGATTGTCTTAGTCAGCTAGTGCTGCTCTAACAGAAATACCACAAAGTGGATGGCTTTAGCAAAGAAAAGTTTATTCTTACACAGTCCAGTAGGTTACAAGTCTGAATTCAGGGTGTCTGCTCCAGGGGAAGGGCTTCCTCTTTGTCAGCCCTGGAGGGAGGTCCTTGTGTGGGATCAATCTTTGGTCAGGGAGCATCTTGGGGCAAGCACCTCAAGTCTAAAGGATACACTCTACTCTCAGTGCTGCTTTGTTAGTGTGTGAGGTTCCCAGCTCTCTGCTTCCTTCCCTTCCCTTTTATCTCTTCTAGGATAAAAGGTGTGGTGCAAGCCACACTCCAGGGAAACTCCCTTTACACTGGAGCAGGGAGGCAACCTTAGGAAGGGATTCACAGTCCCACTAAAATCCTTTATGACATAAAAAAAAAACCTACTGCCATCAAGTTGTGTCCAACTCATAGCAACCCTAGAGATCAGATTAGAGCTGACCCATAGAGTTTCCAAGGAGCGCCTAGTGAATTTGAACTGCTGACCTTTGGGTTAACAGACATAGCACTTAACCCACTATGCCACCAGGGTTTCCCCTCTTTAACATACATCATAGGAAAATAAAAAATGGAGGCCAATCATAAAATATTGGGAATCATGGGTACATTCAGCATTCTTGAATGACCAGCCAAATGACCACACACATTTTGGGGTGGAAGGACACAGTTCAATCCACAACAGTGACATCTGTTTCTTTTTCCACCAATAGTGGATTTCTATTTTTGCTATTTTATCAGAATTCTTTTTCAGTTGTGATTACGTGAAAGTATGCAGTCCAAATCGGTTTTGCGCGCCCATCTATCTGCAGCTCCTTCTGCTCTCCCCACCCAGTGACAGCATGCTCCTCGTTTCCATTCCACACTTCTAACATCCCTTCAACAAGCATCTGTCCCCTCCTCTCTATTCTTTTCTCTCTCATCTAGAAAGAGAGCAGTAGGACCATCTCCTATAAATGCAAAGAACCACACAGTATGCCCACAAGATGACAACTTTACTTTTCAATACCTTAAGGAGGTCTTTGGCGGCAGCTTTTCCCGATGCAGTACCTCTTTTGATTTCTTGATGGCTACCTCCATGGACATTGATTGTGGACCCACGTGAAATGCGATCCTTGACAACCACAATCTTTTCTCCCTTTACCATGATGTTGCTCACTGGTCCAGTTGTGAGGACTTTTGCTTTCTTGATGTTCAGGTGCACTCCGTACTGAAGGATGTGGTCTTTGATCTCCATCAGTAAGTGTTTCAAGTTCTCTTCACCTCCAGCAAGTAAGGTGGTGTCATCAGCATAATGCAGGTTGTTAATGAGTCTTCCTCCAATCCTGGTGTCTCGTTCTTCTTCATATAATCCAGCTTCTCAGATTGTTTGCTTGGCATACCGATTGAAAAGGTTTGGTAAAGGATACAATCCTGACACACATCTTTCCTGGCTTTAAATCACACGGTGTTTCCTTGTTCTGTTTGAATGACTGCCTCTTGACCCGCGTACAGGTTCCTTGTGAGCACAGTTAAATGTTCTGGAATTCCCATTCTCCACAATGCTTCATTTCACTTTAGGGCTGAGGAATAGTCCCCTGTCTGCGGATCCCACATTGTGTCTATCCATTCATCTGTTGGTGGACATTTTGGTTATTTCTTTTTCATAAATACTTTTAGTGTGCTTCAGGTGAAAGTTTATAGCCCAAATTAGTTTCTTGTTCAAAAATTTTAAAAACTTGAAATTTAAAATTTCAAAAATTAAAAAAATTCACTAACTCGATGGTAGGCCAGGATCAATTTTGGTGAAGGCAAGGACAACACACAATACGGGAGAAGTCAGAACAACTGGACCAAAGCCCAAGCTAAGAAGTTTCCCGAACATATCCAAATACTTTGAGAAACAGAATAGTTGGGGCTGGGGCCTGGGGACCATAGTTTCAGGGGACATCAGGTAAGTGGTACAACAAAATTTACTAAGAAAATGTTCTGCATCCCAGTTTGGTGAATGGTGTCCGAGGTCTCAAAAGCCTGAGAGCAGCCATCTAAGATACTTCAACTGGTCCCATCTCACTGGGAGCAGAGGAGAGTGAGGAATACCAAAGATACAAGGAAAACATTAGTGGAAAAAAATGTGTTTGGTGACATTGGTTGCAATCCACACAGTGTGACAGCCTTCTGTCCTTTCCATCCCTACCCCAGGTTGGTACCCCACATCCATTCATCCAGCTCCTGCCCCTTCAGGGCTTCTCATCCAGCTTTTGGAGAAGAGTTACCTGTTTGTTCTCACATATTTGACTGAACTAGGAAGCATGTTCCTCACGTGTGTTACTGTTTGTTTTATAGGTGTGGCTAATATTTGTCTGAAAAGCAAGCTTTGAGGGTAGTCTCCATTCTGAGTTAGCAGGATGTGTGGGGGGCCATCGTCTGAGGGGTTCCTGTAGTCGTTGTCAGACCAATAATTTTGGTCTTTTGGTTGTGTGTGTGTGTGTGTGTGTGTGTGTGTGTGTGTGTGTGTGTGTTTGTGTGTGTGAATTTGTTATAAAGTTATAAAGCTTTCTTCTACTCTGCTCAGAACCCTTTGTTGTGGTCCCTCAGAATAATCCATGCTAGTAGCTGGGCACCATCTAGTTCTTCCGGCCTCACACTGGCACAGGCTGTGGTTCGCGTGGTCCCCCAGTCCTCTGGGCTAATACTTTCTTTGTCTCTTTGGTTTCTTTCATTCTCCTTTGCTCTGAACAAGGGTAGGTCCAACTGACATGGCTTATGAGGTCTGACAATTAAGTTCAAGAACTTGTCACTGTGTGCTTATGTTGGCAGCACTGTACAAGCAACTTGGTAAGGTTTCATAACCTTGCGATATATGCGTCTCACCTCTGTGTTTGTGTCAACGTGTGGTGGTATCTAGCTGAGTGGTGTTCATTACTGTTGCACGTTTTTGTGTGCCGTTGCGAGAATGTCAGAGCTTCAATTAAAGCAAAGAGCAAACATTAAATTTCTTGTTAAACTTGGCAAGAGTGGAAGTGAAATCAGGGACATGTTAGCCCAAATTTATGAGGATAGTGCCATGAAGAAAACAGCAGTGGACATGGGATTCAATGTTTCTCTGAGGGGAGAGAAGGCATCACTGATAAAGAGGGTCAAAATCATTGACTGGCTGTGAAAAGCATAGCAGACCAAGTAAACATCGATACAGAAACACACAGGAAAATCTCAGCTGGAAGTCTCAGCGTGAGAAAGGTGTGTGCCAAAATGGTCCTGAAGGAGCTCACCGACGAACATAAGCAAAGAAGAGCTGAAGCCTGCCAAGACCTTTCGGAGAAGCAAGATGATGTTTTGGGCCATGTTATCACTGGTGATGAAACATGGGTGGACCAGTATGACCCTGAAACGAAGTGTCAAAGTGCACAATGGAAGCCAGCCAGTTCTCCACACCCAAAAAAGTTATGTCAGTCTAAATCAACAGTCACAGTGATATTGCTAACACTTTTTTTATATCAGAGGGATTGTACACTATGAATTTATACCAACTTAATAATTAACCAAGTTTACTATTTGGAAGTGCTGAAAAGTCAGCATGAAAAAGTTAGATGAAAACAACCTGAACTTTTCACCAATAATTTGTGGCTCTTGCATCACAATGATGCACCAGCTCACACGGCTGTTTATAAAGGAGTTTTTAGCCAGTAAGCAAATAACTGTATTGGAACATCCTCCCTACCCACCTGATCTGGCCCCCAGTGACATTTTCTTTAACTGAAGATAAAACAAATATTGAAAGGAAGACATTTTGATGACATTCAGGACATTGAAGACAATACCATGACAGCTCTGATGGCCATTCCAGAAAAAGAGTTCCACAATTGCTTTGAAGGCTGGATGAGGCGCTGGCATTGATGCATAACTTCCCAAGGGGAGGACGTCAAAGGTGACCATAGTGATATTCAGCAATGTAGGTAGCACCTTCTCTAGGATGAGTTCATGAATTGTGAGACCTCATAGGCAGCCGTTTCCGCCTTTTGACTGTGGTGAAAAATGCTGCAGTGAATATTGGTGTACAGGTTTTTCTTTGTGATTCCTCCCTCACTGCTGGGTATGCAACTAGGATGGAGATCGCTGGGTCAGATTACAGTTCTTTGCCCAAGTTTTTGAGGAACTGCCCCCTTAGGGTTCTCGACTCTGGATTTGGAAATGCAGAACAGGACATCTGTGGCTGCACATGACTCTGAGAGCCCCTCCCCCTGTTGCTCTGGTCTGCTGATTGTGCCAACTCTGGCCAGGGGGCTCTGAGAGGCAGCCTGACGTCTTCACCCACGCGTCCTTCTGCCCCTCAGTGGCCAGGGACCAAGCTGAGAACACCTTCTCCTCCCTGAATTCTCCAGGGCCACCATTCCCTGGTCACCTGGAACTTGCTCTTGCTTTCACCCCAGGCCAGCTCCCAGCCCCGTCTGCATGCTGTACTCTCAGGGAAGTCCCAAGGGAGCTCCTTTTAGTGGCCTCACTGCGACACTGCTGGCCTCTGACCCGGCGCCCTGCCTCCGGCCACCAACCGTCCCATCTGCAGCTGGAGCACGTTTCTGCTCCACCTGGCAGAGTGCCTCCCTTGCCAAACACTTCCAATCCATGACTCCAGTTACAACCCCTTTCTTCTGTATAAAAAGAAAAATCTGGAAGAAAATATACTAAACATCATTATTAATTATATCAGGTTGGTGGGCTCATCAAGGATATTCGTTCTCCTCTTTACAATTTTCTGTAGTTTTAAAATGTTCTCCAGTGGGTACCAAACCCATCAGCATTGAGTTGACCCCCGCCCCCCCAGCAACCCTATAGGACAGAGTAGAACTGCCCTATGGTGTTCCTAGGCTGTCGTCTTGACAGGAAGCAGGCGCCACATCTTTGTCATTGAGAGCAGCTGCTGAGTTTGAACCAGTGACTTCATGGCTACCAGCTGAGCACTTATGCCCCGTGACACCAGGACTCTTTCCAATGAGTATGTATTCAAATAATGAGAAAAAATAATACGTTATTTATTTTTTTAAAGGTAGAAATGTTGGTGGCTTCCTACTGCTCTCATGAGCTATTGCTGGTTCCGTGGCGGAATTCTCACCTTTCATGTGAGACACCTGGCTGAAGTCCCAGCCAGTGCCCCTCAGATGTGACCACCACCCTGCCTGTCGTCCGTCTGTCAACGGAGGCTTGGGGTCGACGCGAGGCTGAATAAATTTCAGTGGAGCTTCCAGACTAAGAAGAACTAGGAAGGAAAGTTTGGTGACCTACCTCTAAAGCTGAACACCCACCCACCGTCACTGAGTCCATTCTGACTCATAGCAAACCCATAGGTCAGAGTAGAACTGCCCCATAAAGTTTCCGAGGAGCACCTGGTGGATTGGAAATGCAGACCTTTTGGTGAGCAGATACAGACTTAACCACTACGCCACCAAGTTTCCGTCCCAAACTCAGCCAACAACAACCTTTTGAATCACACTGGCCCTATATGCTCTATTCAGGGGGACAACACAGGACTGGGAGGTGTTCTGTTCCATTGTGTGTGGGTCACCATGAGTCAGGGACCGACCCAGTGGCAGCTCACAATGGCCACAACTCCTGCCTTCATGGCGGAGTCTGACTGTGCTCCTTGGACTTTCCCCACCTGGATCACTTTGTCCCGGGTGTCCCAGGCTCTTGCCAGCCCGGGCAGTGCGTCTTGCCACAGAGCCCCTTGTGGGCACTCAGCAGCTCTACTCTTGTGTCCTATTGGTAAGTGTCCAACTACTTGTTATGGATTGAACTGTGTTCTCCTAAAATGTGTGTCAGTTTGATTAGGCCATGATTCTGAGTGTTGTGTGGTTGTCCACTATTTTGCGTTCTCATGTGATTATCCCGTGTGCAGTAAGTCCTAACCTCCACGATGTTAATGGGGACCTGGTGACGCAGTAGTTAAGAGTTCAGGATACTAACCATAAGGTTGGTAGTTCAAATCCACCAGTGGCTCTTTGGAAACCCTATGGAGTGGTTCTACTCTGTCCTATAGGGTCACTGTGAGTTGGAATTAACTTAATGGCATTGGTATTTTGAGGGGGGAGCAGGTGATGTTAATGAGGCAGAATTAGAGACAGTTATGATAAGAAAACATGACTTCAACTAACAGGGTTAGGCCGTATCCTGAGCCAATCTGTTCTGAGGTACAAAAGAGAGAATTGCGCAGAGAGACAGACTGACCTCACACAACCAAGAGGGAAGCACCAGGAATGGAACACGTCCTTTGGCCGGGGTCCTTGTGTAGAGAAACAACAAGATCTGAGGAAGACTGATGACGAGGGCCTTCCTGCAGAGCTGACAGAGAGAGAATGCCTTCTCCTGGAGCTGGCGTGCTGACTTTGGCCTTCCATTGTCCTGGACTGTGAGATAATAAACTCCTGTTTGTTAAAGCCATCCACTTGTGGTATTTCTGCCATGGCAGGACTAAATGACTGGGACAACAGTCCTTTCAACCTTCAACACTCACACATATTCCTTGAGTTCTTGCTCTTCGTTAGGAATGTTCTAGA
Source organism: Heterohyrax brucei (assembly GCA_028571685.1). Taxonomy (NCBI): domain Eukaryota; kingdom Metazoa; phylum Chordata; class Mammalia; order Hyracoidea; family Procaviidae; genus Heterohyrax; species Heterohyrax brucei. Next base: position 85,519,510 of record CM053156.1, on the reverse strand, counting down.
AACAGATAAGATCCTACCCTTACATGCTCAGTCTGGGAGAGAAGACAGATGTCTAAACCTGCCATAGCAGAAATACCACAAATGGATAGCTCACAGAGACACATGACTGTGCTCATGTGATTGCATTTATTTTTGGTTTTCTATTGAGGTGTGACGTTCATGCTGAATGGGGCACACCTTATGAGACTGTGGCCCTGTGAAGGCTGAGGAGGTGAGCAGAGAGTGGGCGCCCAGGTGCCTGGCATCCACCACAGCCCCCAGATACTCCCTGTGCCCCCCAGAGTACCACCACCCTGAACCCTCATGCTGTGGATGGCTTTGCCAGCTTTAGAACATCACGTAAACCAAATGACACAACATGAATCCTTTGTATCAGGCTCTCTGCTGGACCTCATGTCTGTGAGATTCATTCTCTCTGGGTTTAGTGCCTTTATTTCCAATGTTGTACACTATTTCATGATGCGAATGTACCAAATTCATCAATCCCTTCTAACATTGATGTCCTGGTGGCATAGTGGTTAAGTGCTCAACTGCTAACTGAAAACTTGGGGGTTTGAATCCCCCCACCATCTCTGAGGGAGAAAGACCTGGTGGTCTACTTCCACAAAGATTAACCTATAGCTGTTGCTGGTCAAGTTGGTTCAGACTCATAGTGACCCTATAGGGCAGACAAGAACACAGCCCGACAAGGTTCCTAAGGAGCAGATAGTGGATGGAAACTATCTTTGGGTTAACTGCTGACCTCTTAACCACCAGGACGTTTCTATAAAGATGGTAGTCTACAAAACCTTTGAGGCAGTTCCACACTATCACCCAGGGTTGCTATGAATCAGAACCAAGTGGAGGACACCAAAAAGCAGCCACTGATGGGCATTTGATAGATTCCTGTTTCTGGCTATCGAGAAAGCAGCTGCTGTGAACCTTCTCGCGTGTGCTTTGTGGCGATCGTGTGTCCACACCTTTGCTGAGTTTGTTCCCAGGAACGGACTAGCACAGCAGCATCATAAGACACGTGAATGCTTTAGTGGTTCTACCTGACAGTTTTCCAAGGTGGTTGCACCATCTTGCCTCCCTGCCAGCCGCCCGGAAGAGTTCCCTCGGCTGAGCATCCTCACCAGCACTGGGTGGTGCCTGTCTTTTTCATTTTGCACGTCTTGGGGAGTTACTCCTTTGAATTTTGAAGTTTTGGAAGGGAAAGGGAAAAGCACACTGCTAGCTGGCACCGCCGTGGACCGCAGACCCTCTGGCGTGCCAGTGCTGGTCTGAGCTTTCATCCATTGTCCCAGTCCATGCTGGAAGAGAAAAACCAAGAGCCAGTCACTGTCAAGTCACACAGCTTAACTTCTGATGACCCCATGAGTCAGAGTAGAACTGTGCTCCAGAAGATTTTTGGCGGTGGATTTGGGGGAAAGTAGATCGCCAGGCCTTTCTTCAAGGCACTTCTGGGTAGACTCAGACTGTTAACCTCTGTTTAGCAGCCAGATGCAGTAACCATTTGCAACACTCAGGAACAACTCCAACCTGGAAAGGGACGATGCTGTAATTGGCTCCAAGACAGTTTCTTAATTACACGGGGACAGGGGCTTCTGGATGCAGTGATAACTGGGGGCTGAAACCAAGCTACTACCCATACTGCATGCAAGGCTGTGTTACCCAGAAGGGCTGCTCCTGCCCTGTCCATGAACAGGCAGTGCATGGGCTTAGAGATAGTCCAGCAGAAAAGGACAATGGCCCAGAGAGAGTGGGAGGTAACTTGCCAGAGTCACGCAGCTGCAGGAGGGACGAAGCCAGCTGTTTGGACTCCAAAGCCCAGCTCCTACCATTGTGTTACTCTGTCCACAGGATGCTCCCCAAACAGCTGTGGGGAGACCTACACTCCTCTTCCCCAGGCCAAGGAGTGACTCTTGTCCCTCTTGGCACCTGCCCCAGACCTTGAACATCACAAACTTGGGGCCCATGACTTGAGAACTTGGACCAGCATCCAGGCAGACAGGTTCCTGCCCAAACCTGCCTGTGGATGAATTAAAATAAGAACCAGTGACCTCACGGGTCACTGGCTGAGCAAAAACACCAAGAGATTTGACTTGTCTTGTCTACTGGCCACTCAAGATGAACAGACTAGACACTTTAGGTTAAAAAATTCCCTCTGCTCTGGGTTCCAGCCCACTGGGACACATGCCAGCTCCCTAGTGAGCCCTGCTTTCACCAAGACAGCCACAGCAAAGAGAGTGATGTATTTATTTACTTAGGATTTATAAGGAGTCTGCTTCCAAAGACAGGTTTTGAGGAGGCTTAGCAAGAAACTCAAACATGTGAAAAATGGAAAGGTTAAGAAGAAAACTAAAAAAAAAAAGAAGAAGAAGAAAACTTGAGGAGCAAGGAGTGTTTAGAAGAAGCGAAGACTCAGTGGCAGGGGGCAGCTAGGATGCGGCAGCCAGACGAAAGTCGTCAAGGGGCCACCAGGTGGGGTCTGAGGATGCCACTAACCCTGAGGAAGGCAGGTCAGAGAGAAGAGACACCAAGCACAGGAAGGGTGACCGACTCTCCGTTTGTCTGTGACTGAAGGGTATTTTCTCAGGGAGCAGAGACTTCAATGAGAAAACCAAGAAAGGCACGGGTACACCGAGCTCAGGTTGGTCACCCTTGTCCTTGGAGACGTGCTCCCGAGCTGCTGGGTTCACATGTGCCTGACAGGAGATCACTCTCAGCTCTTCAGGAGTATGGGCCAGTGAATGCCTTTTGTTACTTTTAAATTTTAATTTTTATTTGTACAAAAGCAAATAAAAATTAAACGGTAATACAGGGTTTATAATAAAAAACCTTCTGAGATCTCCCCACCCCTCTGCCCCCCTGGCTCCTACTTCCTGGAAATTGTTTGCAGGAGCAGACTGGTACCTCTTTCTCCTGCAGAGGGCTGCTGGGTTCAAACCGCTGACCTCTAGCACAGTCCCAGCCCTTAACCACTGCACCACCAGGCTACTTCCAATATCACTCATGCTCATGTAAAAAAGAAAAAATATTCTTTTTTTTTTTTTTTTTAAAACCTTCGGTGGCTTTCTTTTGCATTCGGAGATGTCGCTGGTTCAGTGTCGGGAGTCTTGCCTTCCAGGCGGGTGTCCTGGGCTGTTTCCAGCCGTGCACAGCCGCTGCTCCCGTGTCAGCGCTGGCTCAGCGCTGGCTGCTATGATGCTGAGCTCGTTGACCATTTTGTTGTTGTGTCAGGTGCCTTCGAGTCGGTTCCGACCCATAGCGACCCTGTGCACAACAGAACAGAACACGGCCCAGTCTTGCGCCGTGCCCACAATCATTTCTACGCTTAAGTCCAATCCACCTCGTTGAGGGTCCTCGTCTTTTTTCACTGGCCGCCCGCTTACGGAGCACGATGTCCTCTGCAGGGGCTGGTCCCTCCTGGCAGCTTGCCCAGAGTGTGTACGATACTGTCTTGTCATCTTTGCTTCCAAAGTGCACTCTGGTTGTGCTTCTTCCCAAGCGGATATGTCTCTTCTTTCGGCAGTCCGTGGTACTCAGACAGCCTAGAAAGAAGGACCCAGCAGTCTACTCCCGAAAAGAATTAGCCCGTGAAAACTTTAAGAACAACAATGGAGCGCTGTCATTTTGGCATCTATTGTTTTGAAAAGTATTATAATGGACCTTTCAGTCTGGAAATATGTCCTACAGAGAAAACCAATCTGTTCCTTTTTATCTTTCTACTGATATAAAACCAAAAAAAACCAAGCCAGGTGCTGTCAAGTCAATGCCGACTCATAGGGACCCTATAGAACATAGTACAACTGCCTCATAGAGTCTCCAAGGAGTGCCTGGAGGGTCTGAACTGTTGTCTTCCAGTTGGCAGCCGTAGCACTTAACCACTACACCACCAGGGTTTCCTTCTTCTGGTGTATACCTTTCTACTTCTAAATAAGACACTTACAAGCCATTTTTTGATTTCCTGTTTTATACATTATCTGGTAACCTCCATTACAGGAACAAAACCAAACGAAGTCCATTGCCATCAAGTCAGTTCCAAGTCATAACAATCCTATAGGACAGAGTAGAACTGCCCTGTAGGATTTCCAAGCAGTGGTTGATGGATTTGAATTGCTGACCTTTTGATTAGCAGCTGAGTTCTTAATCACTGCACCTATAGGTCTCCACATACAGAAAAAGAAGATTAAAAACCTAACTCTACGCCTTCCTATAGACTTTTTCCACATTCCCTGAAGATATTTATCAGAATTTTTCATTACATAAATATTTAGCATTAATGTAATTGTGGACACATAAGTATTGGTTACCTTTTCATCACATTGTATACACGAATGTAAGTCAGAAGGTCCTAGAAAACCTTCATTAAACAAAAACATTGAAATGTGAAGGTATTATTTCTTGACACATTCTCCATCTAGGTCTATAAACTTCTGAAGGTGATATTTTCATCTCTCTAGCCCCTTCCTGAAGAATTCTGTACTTTTCAATTTATACCCCATCAAAATGGCAGTTTTGACATTCTCAGGGGACTCAAGTCATGTTCCTTGTAAATGTTCTTTGAGTTTGGAGAACAAATAGAAATCTGAAGGGGTAAGATCAGGGTGACAGGGTGGATGTGGTCAGGTTTCCCAATGAAATTCTCATAGGACAGTCCTTGTGACCCTTTAAGAATGAGCAGGACCATTGATGTGATGGAAAAAATTCCTTGGCACAAGTTTCCTGGTCTTTTTCTGATCAACACAGTTTTCATTTTTCTTAAAACTTATTCGTAATAAGCCCCTGCGATCATCCTATGCCCTTCAGGGGACCCTATCAAGATTACCCTTTGGGATCTCCCAAAACAGTCACCATAATCTTCCGAGCAGTTTTCCCTCTCTTGGTTCATCTGAGCAATTCCTGAGCTTTCTAAAATGCTTGCCCTCTCTAGTACTATTATTTTATGGAGGGCAATATTCCCATAAACTTGTTGCAGAGCCTCAGTGATTTGGGAAACTGTCCACTTGAAGTCGGTTAAAGATATATAATTGGCCCTGACCTCAAATCACTTTTTCCCATAGCACAAGAAGTACCCTTTTTTTTTTTAAAGGCACCATAATGAGACTAAGACAAGTATGTTATTGAAAGAATTTATCTGCAGCCTTCCACTGATTATACAGACATGTTTAAACATGTTGTGTTTGGGATAAAATCATGCATGTATGAATTGGAACCAAGTAGCAGTACTTTTTGACTTAGTCCTGTATTCCGGCATCAGTTCTGTTCGTGCACAACCTTTTGTTTTTCCTTGAGTTTATTGTTGCCTTTAAGAGCCCTGATGACACAGTGGTTAAGTGCGTGTCTCATGATTTTGAACCCGCCGGCTGCTGTATAGGAGAAAGGTGTAGCAATCTGCTTCTGTCAAGATTGTGGCCTAGGACACCGTATGGGGTCATTCTCCTCCGTCTTATAGGATTGCTGTGAGTCAGACTCAACTTGACAGCAACCAGGTTTGATTCTCGTTGCCTCTAGAAAGTAGTCTCTTTAGTTTTCACCATGTCCATGGTTGTGTTTTCCTCCAGCTTCCCCAGGGAATCTTAAAACCTTCCTCAGCACAAATCATCAGGCAGTACATTAGAATGATTTAGGGGATTTGTTTTATTTCTCCCGGATCCCCTCTGTGTCTGAGACTTCTTTGCACCATATGGGGGATTTCTGTCACCTCCCTCCTGTGATGGGCACTGTTTCTGGACACCTCCCCTTCCTGTTTTAGGGTTTGCAGTGTGGTGTAGCTACCTCGAGCCCTGGTTTCCCAATAGTTAAGCACTTAGCTGCTAACCAAAAGGTGGGCGGTTTGGAACCACCAATCACCAGCTGCTCCATGGGAGAAAGACATGGTGGTGTGCTTCTGCAGAGATTACAGCCTACAGCCCTATGGGGCAGTTCTCCTCTGTCCTACGCAATCCAACAGTTAAGTCTGTGAACGTAATTGTCCTAAGTGCTACATACCTCATTGCTCAACATCACTACAATTACCTTTGAAATACTCCCCTTGGCAAACTGTGCACTGCCTAGTCTACCCATCAGAGCAGTTTTGGAACTCTTTCTGGAATGGCTATTTTGCATGGTGACATGGTTGCAAGTTGGCGAACTTAATGGTACAGTTATCTGTAAGGGAGTTTTTAACAGTAAACAAATCACTGTACTGGAACACCTTCCCTGCCCACCTGATCTGGCCCCCAGCGACTTTTTTCTTCACTTGAAGATAAAGGAAATACTGAAAAGAAGACATTTGGATGACATTCAAGACATCAAGGGTAATAGGACAACAGCTCTGATGGCCATTCCAGAAAAAGAGTTCCAAAATAGCTTTGAAGGGTGGACTAGGTGCTGGTGTCGGTGCGTAGCTTTCCAAGGGGAGTACTTTGAAGGTGACCATAGTAATACTCAGCAATGAGGTATGTAGCATTTTTTCTAAGATGACTTCACAAATTTAATTTGTGGGGTAGTGGGTCACTGTTGAGACAGAACTGATATGACTGCAGTGATTTGGTTTTCTTGGTTTTGTGGCTAAAGTGAGTTTTCCAGGTGCTTCTGGGACCTAGAGGTATGTGGGAGGCACTTGGCTGACATTTTTAATGTCTGAAATCATCGTTATTCTACCTCATACTCCATTAATTTGACCCAGGGTAGAATTCTTGGTTGAGAATCATTTTTCTCCAAACGTCTGAGGCCTTGGCTCCGTGTTCCCCACAGCTGAGACATCTCTGGTACCCATGAGAAGTTCAGGGCTAGTCTGGTACCTCTTCACTGGGTATGACCTTTGCCCTTCTTTCTCTGTAAAGACTCAACAGCGTCTCCTCTTAATCTTCCATGTTCTGAAAATCTGTAATGCTGTGTTTTCTCTCTCCAGTCCATCTATTTTCTCTTTCTGAAAACCCAAAAGTTTGAAACCATTGCTGTCAAGTCAGTTCTGACTTACAGCGACCCTAGAGGACAGAACACAACTGCCCGCCAGGATGTCCAAGGAGCAGCTGGTAGACTGGAACTACTGTGTGCCAGCAGGGAGCCTATTAATTAGAATATCCATTGTTAATCATAAATCTCGTGCAGAGAGACCTGGGAGAGCTGGAACTTGACAGGACAGCCTGTTTTTGGTGGCCTGGAAAGTCTTCCGCCTTTGGCAGAGTGCCGCCTGACTGCTTTTCTACCGCTCGTTCTAGTGGAATGGATATGCATTTTCCGTTTCTGACAGGTTTCTGCCTTCCACAGCTTCTGGACTTCGCAGGCTTTGCTGTGCTACCATTTAACTGTTTAGTTACTTCTATAAACATAACTAGTGGGAAGCTGCACCTCTGGAGGGGTCCTCTCATTTCCTCACCTCTTATTTCTATTTTTCCATCTCCGTCTTGTTACCAGTGATCCAGTGGTTAAGTGCTATGGCTGGTAACCAAAAAGCTGGCAGTTCAAATCCACCAGGCGCTCTTGGAAACCCTGCAGGGCAGTTCTTCTCTGACCCGTAGGGCCACTATGAGTTGCAATTGACTCGGCGGCGTTGGGCTTGGTTTTTTGGTTTGGTCTTGTTTTCTCTTTCTCTTTATCTTCCAGTTTTTCTGTTGACTTGGTGGAGTTTTACTAGGGTGCCTTTTTATTCTCTGAAGAGTCTTCGTATTTAATAGCATAGCCTTGTCATTTCTGGAATACAGTATTTCTCACATTCTGTGAGGACAGTGGCAACCTTAGGTTTTGCTTTTTTTTTTTTTTAAGGAGTTTCTTCTCCCTGCCTTGTCTTGGGCCCGTCTTTGTTTCCTCTGTGGTCCATTTTCCCCTGTTGGAGTGTTTTGCTTTCTGGGTTTGATAAGGAGGCATCCCCAGGATGGGAGGAGGCTGAGGCCTCGCTGTTCCCCACAGAGATTTGCGTTCATTACTCCGTGTCCCCCATAGGACTCGCCTGCCCCTCATCGGGCTGGCATCCCAACCTTGCCAAGCCAAGTGCCGTCGATGCTTATCTCCTCCAGGGCGGAAATGGGGTTAGACAGCCTCACTCTCCTGACCCCCTGGGAGGTCCCTGCACTCCTGCCTCTTTTCTGCTGGGCTGAGTGGGTTGCCCCCAGCCCTTTGCTTTCCACCTCTCGTGGACTGAATTGTTCTCCCCCAAAGTGGGTGTGGCTGTTTGGCTGGGCCATGACTCCTGGTTTGTGTGGTGTTCCCCGTATTGTAAACCTTACCCCTTTGACGTTAATGAGGGAGAATGGGCAGCAGTTGGGTTGGTGGGGCAGGACTCAGTGAGCGAGACTGTTATGTGCCTTGAGGCGGTCCCTTGAGATACCAAGGAAAGAATCTAGCAGAGGGATTTGGGGACCCCATACCACCAAGAAGCTGTGCCGGGAGCTCAGCGCATTCTTTGGAAAGGACCAGCATCCCTGTGCCTCAGAAGCTTCTAGTCTTCTGAAGAAGATTGATAACAACGAGCTTCCTCCAGATCCAGCAGAGAAAGTTTTTCCCTGGAGCTGACACCCCAAATTTGGACTTCTAGTTTACTGGACTGTGACAAACAAAATTTCTCTTTTTAAAGCCACTCCCATGTGGTATTTCTCTCAGAGCGGCCCTAGCTGACTAAAGCCCCACCTGTCAGCATTTTGGGGCTATCCTGAATCTGCAATCATCTCTTCTAGTCCTATAGCTCTTTAGGTTTATGGGTCAGATTTGTGTGTTCCTTTTTTAGACAAGTCTCTGGACATAACTAAAACAACAAAAAAAAAAACGCCTGTGTCTCATTCCCTAGGTTTACCAGGAACAGGGGGACTAAGTCGTCATGCTCTGTCCAGGACTCTCCCAGCCCTCAAGTGGAAAAGCCCACCTCCCAGGAAAGCCTGCGGTTCCTGGAGAAATGAATGCTCTTTCTTCGGCTGCAGCTTCTGCGTCTCCTCCGTCCTGTCCATGGATCAAACCCATTCACATCTTCCTGTCTCTGTGCAGGCATGGAGAGTGTCCTGGCTTCCCTAGCGAGTGCGTCCTTGTAGCCTGAGAGGACGGCATAGGCCAAATCCCTCATGTCACACACATTCATGCGTGTCTGGAAAAGTCCCTGTATTTCTGGAAAGCCCAAAGATAAACGGCGTGCACGACTATCATTACTGAAATTGCTGGCTGCAGAAGAGACGTGCAAGCACAATGGCCTCCCGGCAGCACGGCCCCCGCCCGCACGGCCTCTGTAATTATGAAAAAGCATTTTAAATTGTTCCAGTTCAAACAAGACCTGGAAGTGCAGAGAGCAGGCCGGTCATTAGAGCTGGAGATGAATGGCCGCCATGGAAGAACCTGGAACTACTTACTCACGGCCAAGGGCAGGGCTGAGGCTGACATCTTTCCACCGCCTCTGCACCCACAGGGATGACAACAGCGGGAAGGAGAGACAACTGGCCTACTTAGCCTCCCCAGTCCTGCCCTCTGGGGAGGACATCCAGGAGATGGCTTTTGTTTGGTTGATGCTCCATTGTGTTCCACCCATGAAGCATGAATTAAAATAAAAAGCAAAGATCTTCAGGATGAATTAATTTTAGCAGTCACTCACACCATAGCATAAACAAGTTTACACAAAGGGAGAGAGCCCAGTGTTTGGAATCTCAGTACAAGGCACTTGCTAGAGGGCAGGCAGGAGGTCAGCGTGACCGGCCAAGAGCTGCAGACTGTGTGGATGATCTAGTGGTTAATAAGCATGTGTGTTTCTCTTTTTTATTCCTGAATTATTTTCCTAATAGCATTTTTTCTGAATCTATACAACAGAGCATGCACCAATTCAACACTTCCTACATGTACAATCCAGTTGCACTGATTCCATTCTTTGAGTTGTACACCTGGTCTCACTTCTTTTCTGAGTTGTTCCTTCACTGCTAGCATAAAGTCACTGCTCCTTAAGTTTCCTATCTAACCTTTCAAGTTTCTGTGGTCAGTTTGATCTCATATAGACAGATCTTAGAAGAAGCAGACATTCTTTATGAGTGAAGCTAAACTACTGTTTGATTTTAAGAAGACTTCAGGAGATGCCAGTGTGCGCCTTCATGGCAGATACTCCTGTGATCAAATCTCAGCTCTACTCACTTATTAGCTGTATCATTGGACCACACTCAGCCTCAGTTTTCTGATCTGCAAAATGGGTATAATAATGGCACCTACTTTGTAGGGGTGTTGTGAAGATTAAAAAGATAACTGTCACGTGCTGAACATATTATGATAGCACCGAACATGAGAGGTGCTGTTGAAGGCTGTGATTATCGCTGTTTTTATTATCGTTAGGGTGATTTTGTCATTCTTCCAAGGACCCACTGACTCTCTGCATTTGGTCATAGTCCCCATCCTGCTGGTGACCACAGTCTCAGTGGAAGGCATGGGAAGAAGCAGACCTTCAGTGACACATTATTGTTGCTGTTGTTAGGTACTGTCAAGTTGGTTCTGACTCAAAGCATTGATGTCCTTCGTCAAGTACTTAGCACAGCAAGTTGAAAGCTTAGATAAGAAACTTAGGGAGCAGAGAGTTCACGTCAGTGGTGCGGAAACAGCTCAGAAAAGGGGGGTGAGACCAGGTGCACAACTCGAAGAACACAAAGGGCATAACCCAGCATGGGCACAACTCTGCACAACAGAATGAAACCCTGTATCATGCCCACAATTGTTTTCACGCTTAAATCCGTGGTTGCAGCCACTGTGTCAGTCCATCTCGTCAAGGGTCTTCCTCTTTTTCACTGACCCTCCACTGTACCAAGCACGAAGTCCTTCTCCAGGGATTGATCTCTCCTGACAAGATGTCCAAACTATGTGAGACGCAGTCTCGCCGTCTTTGTTTTGAAGGTTGTACTTCTAGTGGTTAGTGACATGAGACCCCGTCAGGTGGAATGTAGCTAACCAGCCTGGCCGTTGAACCAAGGCTTGCTTCCCCAGCACTGGCGATGCCAACCCCCTGACAGGTGGACAATAAGCAGGGGGCTCTCCAGTAGGACTGGGGAGAGCCTGAGCAATCTTCTAGAAACACCTGCACACCTCCTCTGCATCACTGCTCCAAGCTACGTTAGAGCCGCAACCGCTAAAGAAATGGTCTGCCAGGCTTCTTGGGTCCTGACCAGGGTGGAGAGACACACCAGGGCGTCTTTAAAAGATTTCCACTCTCAAAGGGCCTTGGAGAAAAGTGACTGACCAGGAAGGTTTGTTATCCTGATCTCTTCCAGTCCTGGGACTTCTGACAGATGGACATTTTCTCAGCCAGGGTCTTTCTGTGGGTAGCATCACCCATGGTCCCGTTTCCCTTTATCAGTCTAATTAATGTGGAGCTCACTAGACTCCTGGGTGAGACTCAGTGAGTTCTCAGTCGCATGGAGGACCGACGGTGTAAAGTGGTTCTGTGCTAACAGAGGCTTGCATCCTCATGGAAACAAGGTAACTCATGAATGAAGGAGTGAGTGAGAGAGTGAATGAATGCAGAAATGAAATAAAATACTCACTATGATAGGGGTACAAGTGCAGGAGTGGTGAAAGCCCAGGGTCTGAGAGACCAGAGCTGATGCAGTTTCCAGGAGATCCCAACTGAGTTACCCAGGTAGCCATCTTTCTATGTTTTCAGCCAAGACCCATCTGACACCAGCAGTGATATCCCTGGTTCCATATCCTCTTCTGAATTTGGCTTGAATCTCTGGCACTTCCTTGTCAATATATTGCCACGACTGTTTTGAATAATCTTCAACCTGATTTTACTTGCACGTGGTATTAGTGATAAGGTTCCTTGATTTCTCATTCTGTTGGATGACATTTCTTCAGAATGGGCTCAAATATGTATCTCTTTTAGTTAGTTTCAAAATTTCTTGGGATAGATGAATGAGCATCTCCAGTGCCACACCCATTTGTTGAAACATCTCAGTTGGTATTTCATCAATGCCTAGAAACTTGTTTTTCACCAGTGCCTTCAGTGTAGCTTGGACTTCTTCTTTCAGTGCCGTTACTTCTTGATAAATGTTTGAACATCAACCAGGTCTTTTTGTACAGTGACTCTGTGTATGCCTTCCATCTTCTTTTGGTGCTTCCTGCATCATTAATATTTTGCCCATAGAACCCTTCAAAACTGCAACTTGAGGCTTGAACTTTTTCTTCAGTACTTTCAGCTTGAGAAATGGAAAACACAGTCTTCCCTTTAAGTCTTCAAATTCTAGGTCTTTGCACATTTCATTACAACACTTGACTTTGTCTTATTGAGATGTCTTTTGAAATCTCCTGTTTAGCTCTTTTACTTCTTCATTTCTTCCTTTCACTTTAGCTACTGTTAGCTAGTTGAAATACGAGAGCAAGTTTCAGAGTCTCTTCTGACATCCGGTTTGATCTTTCCTTCTTGTCATTTTAATGACCTCTTGCCTTCGTTTATGATGTCTTTCACGTCATTCCACAACTCATCTTGTCTTCTGACATTAGTGTTCAATGCATCAAACCTATTCTTCAGATGGTGTCTAAAGTCATGTGGGATATGCTCAAGGTGGTACTTCAGCTATCATGGACTTCTCTTCAGCTTCCACTTGAACTTGCATATGACCAGTTGGTGGTCTGTTCCACAGTCTGCCCCTGGCCTCGTTCTGACCACTGAACCTTTCCATCATCTTTTTCCCACAGATACAGTCCATTTGATTCCTGGGTTTATTTCATCTGGTGAAGTCCAGTTGTATAGTCACCATTCATGTTGGTGAAAAAAGGTATTTGCAATGACTAGGTCATTAGTCTTGAAAAATTCTGTTATGTGATATTTTCATGTTTTGTTGTTGTTAGGTGCCATCAAGTCGGTTGCAGCTCACAGCAAAGCCACACGCTACAGAACAAAACACTGCCTGGTCTTGTGCCATATTCACAATCGTTTTTATGCTTAAGCCCATCGTTGCGGCCACTGTGTCAATCCATCTTGTTGAGGGTCTTTGTGTTTTTTGCTGACCCTCAACTCTACCAAGCATGATGTCCTTCTCCAGGGACTGCTCCTTCCTGACAACATGTCCAAAGTATGTAAGATGCAGTCTCACCATCCTTGCCTCCAAAGAGCACTCTGGTTGTGCTTCTTCCAGAACAATCTGGTGGTCCGTGATACATTCAATATTCTTCCCCAACACCACCATTCAAATGCATCCATTCTTCTGTCTTTTTCATTTATTGTTCAGCTTTCACATGCATATGATTCAGTTGAAAATACCATGGCTTGGGTCAGGTGCACCCTAGTCTTCAAGGTGACACCTTTACTTTCCAATACTCTAAAAAGATCCTTTGCAGCAGATTTTCCCAGTGCAATGCATCTTTTGATTTTCCAACTGCTGCTTCCATGGGCATTGATTGTGGAGCCAAGTAAAATGAAATCCTTGACCACCTCGATCCCTTCTCCATTTACCATGATGCTGTTTACTGTCCAGTTGTGAGGGTTTTTGCTTTCTTAATATTGAAGTTCAGTCCATACTGAAGGCTGTGGTCTTCTTTAGCAAGTGTTTCAAATCCTCTTCACTTCCAGCAAGCAAGACTGTGTCATCTGCACATGCAGGTTGTTAATGAGTCTTCCACTACTCCTGATGCCTCATTCTTTTTCCTACAGTTCTACCTCTCAGATTATTTGCTGGGCATGCAGACTGAAAAGGTAGAGGTGAAAGGGTACAACCCTGACACACACCTTTCCTGACTTCAGACCACACAGTGTCCTCTTGTTCTGTTTGCACGACTGCCTCTTGACCCACATACAGATTCCTTAAGAACACAGTTAAATGTTCTGGAATTCTCATTCTCTGCAGTGTTAACCATAATGTTTAAGGACCCACTTGGTTAAATGCCCTTGCATAGTCAATGAAATACAGGTAAACATCTTTTTGGTATTCTCTGCTTTCAGCCAAGATTCATCTGGCATCAGCAATGATATCCCTGGTTCTACAACCTCTTCTGAATGTAGGTTGAAGTCTGCGGCATGCTCCTGGAATACTCACCCGCCACCTCTGTGCATCCTGGCTGAGTGCTGCTCTTGGGAGCATTCATTCTCTGGCACCCGAATAACACTCACAAGGTTCTCCTCTGTGCACGTGGTACGCTAAATACATTCAATCCTCCCAACCACCCCATTAAAGTAGATACTATTATTCTCATTTTACAGATGGGGAAACTAAGACCCTGCATAATGTTATAATCCTAGTGATTGCTTTAACTATGATTGGTCCCTAGACTCTGTTCTCTGAGCATTTGAGGGTGAGTTCTCTCTCTCATGCTTTTTTGCTTGGGAAAGTGGCACTACTGTCCTGCTGTGGCCCTCTGCCTGACCAACCAAGCTTGCCTGCTCAGGCTTGGAGATGCAGGCAGCCCAAGGCACAACTGTCCCCCAAGTTTTCAGCATGGTCCTGGGCCTGCGCCTGCTCAGGCCACTGTCCCTGCTGTCCTGCCCCCCAGCTGGCCCAGCCCCAGTGCTGGTAGATGTCGGTGGCTCTGTGGGGCTTGGCTTTTTGTCACCCCTCTGTACACTGCCTCAGGGCCCTCCCACTCTGGATGGGTTGCTGGTCACTTTGATGTTGTCCTTCTCCTGTCCTGCATCTGGCCAGCACACGAAGGGTGGGCATGAAAGCCTGTTCTCTCACTGTCCCCTCTGTTCATGGAGAGGCAGACACCAGAGCCTATCCCCACTTTGTGCACTCCCCTCACATACACAAATGGAGGGGTGGGCACCACATCCTGTCCCAGAAGGTCAAGGTTTAGGGGTGCCTCCCAGGAACCTAGGAGCTCAGTATAGCCTGGCATCCCTCCTGCCCCAAGGCAGAACAGCAGCCAGCACTCATCATGGCTAGGCCTGCGAGGAGCTGCCAGTGGAAAAATAGGTTGCTCTCAGGCCTCTCAGTGGCCCCCTTCCTACTCCCCCAACTGTCCCCAGTCCAGCATTTAAGGGGATCATGCCGGCACCCAGGTACCGCCAACAGCTCTCCAAGTGCAATCTGCTGAACGCACCCATGCAGAAGTTAAGGTCAAAGGTGAGTAGAGTGACGTCTAGCTCAGAGACAGTGCCTCATGGGTGCCTCCGCGGGTCACTGTCCCCAGCCAAAACCTCTCTTGTCACTTCCAAGAGTCTGCAGGAAAGCAGCTAAGCACTCGGCACACAGGCTGTGTGACGGTCATCAGGGACGTATCCACATGTGTGCCTTCTGGAGGCAGGAGACTCGGTTTGAGTCCCAGCTTCTGCGCCAACCCCTGTATGACGTAGCTGAGTCACTGACCATCCCCTTACCCCACGCCTTCCGTTCTGCCTCTGAGGACATCCAGGACTTTGTCCCCATTGAAGGACTTGAAGATTAAATTGGTGATACACTCGCAGTGCTGACTCAGGGCACAGCATGTGGTGGTCGGTGCTCAAAAAATTAGTATTACCTGTTTCCCACCACCCCACCACCCGTCTGTCTGTGGAAACCCTGGTGGCGCCCAGCATGTGGTCAGTGCTCAAAAAAATTAGTAATATCCATGTCCTACCACCCATCTGTCAGTGGAAACCCTGGTGGCATCATGGTTAAGTACTGTGTCTGCTCCCCAAAAGACTGGCCATTTGAATCCCCCAGGCACTCCTTGGAAACTCTATCTGTCCCATAGGGTCACTATGAGTCAGAACTGACTCAGTAGCAGTGGGTCTGGTTTTTGGTTTGGTCTGCCACTGTGTGGTACTGTGGGGGCCTGTGTGTTGCTTTGATGCTGGAAGCTAGGCCACTGACATCTCAAACAGCAGCAGAGTCACCCACAGTAGATGTTTCAGGGCAGTTTTGAGACTAAGACACGCAGGAAGAAAGGGCTGGCAATCTATTTCCAAAAATTAGCTAAGGGAAACCCAACAGACCACAGCATGAGATTGTCTGACATGGTAATGGAAGCTGAGGCCCCTCGAAACACACAAGGTCTCCAACAGGGGAAGCTAGTCTACCAGTGACGGTGAAAGCAGCCCCTGACCTGGCCACACGTGGTACTGTTGTGCGTGGTGTCACCATCACTTAAAGCCAACTTGGTGGCTACCAATATAACCTACACAGTGAAAATAAACAGGGCCATCTGTGCTGATTGGTGACCTACTTTTAAAACTGGGAGCCCTGGTGGTGCAGTGGTTAAGAAGTTGGCTGCTAACAGAAAGACCAGCAGTTCAAATCCACCAGCCAGTCCTTGGAAACACCATAGGGCAGTTCTAGACTGTCTTACAGGGTCGCTATGAGTCGGAAGCATTTTGACGGTTTATAAAACAAACCAGGATGGTAGTTATAGTCCCAGGAGGTTATTTTAAACAGTAGTGGCTGACAGCAGAGGGCTTGGGACCAACTGCTTCTATTGTAAATCCAGCCTTGGTCTCTGAGAGCTGTGTGACCTTAGGGAAGCCACTTAGCCTCTCTGTGCCTCAGGTGGCAGATCCATGTGGTGAGCATAACAATCCAACCTAGATCAGAGAGCAATGGCGAGGATTAATTCATACCTGGACAGTAAGTGGCCCAGTTTCTGGCATGAAGTAAGATCTTTAGAGCAGATGGTGTTTCTTTGATCATTTCTCCACAGAATGTTGTCAGTTGCTGGAGTTGATCCTAACTCCTAGCAATGTGTGCAGAGCAGAACTGCTCCACAGAGTTCTCAAGGCTGTGGCTTCTTGGAAGCAGGTCAACAGGCCTGTCTTGCAAGGCACCTTGGAGTGGGTTCAGATGTTCAGCCTTCTAGCCAATAGTTGAGTGCTTAACAAGTTGTGCCATCCAAGGATTCCCTCTCTGTGGAATACCAATCCCCTCAAAAAAAAAACCCAATGTGCTGTCATGAAATCCAAAGCAAAGTGACCCTATGGGACAGAGCAGAGCTGCCCTCACCCCCAGGGCTTCCAAGGCTGTAGGTTTTAGAGAAATAGCTACACTTTTCTCCTGTAGGTCAACCAGTGGGTTCAAACTGCCAAACTTTCTGCTAGCAGATGAGTGCTTAACCACTGCACCACTAGGACTCCTCTTGTTGGAAGAGATATGCTTTCTTTTATTTAGATCAGCCCTCCTGAAGCAACTTGCCCCAAGCTGGGATTTCAACCAATGCCTGTCTGTCTGACAGCAAAGCCCACAGAGCTAACCAAGGCCAGAGCCTAAGAAACTGTAAAGTGGGATGAAAAGGCCAAAAGAAACGCTTTTAACAAGCACCCTCATTGCTGGAGTACACGGCTTTTTTCTTTCTCTCTCTTTTATGACGGTATTTTATTGTGTTTAGGGTGAGTTTGCACAGTAAATCAGGTTCCCAGTGAACAATTCCCCTGCATATTGTTCAGTGCCGTGGGTTACATGTTCATGCATGTCAACGGCCTTATCTTTTCCCTTCTGGTGGTCCCATTTCCATTCATCTAGCTGCTCTGCTTACACCCACCCCTCACCTTCTTATCTTGGCATTAGCGTAAGTGTTGACTGTTGGTTCCCACAGAGATTTTGTTTTTTCCTTTGGAGAACACTCTCAGATAACAGAGCTTAAGACTTAGTATGAAGCTCACGCTCACCTCCACCTTTAGCCAGACGATCTCAGTTAGATTGTTTCCTCTCTCTGAGCCTCAATTTCCTGTCTGCAAAATGGGGAAGGTCAAAGCATGGAGCTCACAAGATTGTTGTGAGTCGAATGTCATCACGGAGAGAACACTCAGTCAGTAAACATCTCTGGATTTAAGGTCAAAAAGAGCTGGACTGGCGCATCAGGTTAGCCCTTTCCTTGTTATTTAGCAAATCAGATCTTCTATTTCCTCATCTGAAAAATGGGAGGACAAGTAGCAGTTTTCCTGAGAACCAGATGAGGGCCACACTGTGTTGTTTTAACCTAGGAGCTGCTGCCATTGGCTGAAGGCTGCCATGCCTGTGGGCGGGAGCTCAGAGAGCACTGGTGGTACAAATGGTGAAGCGCTTGGCCACTAAGTGAAGCCCCCGTGGTTCGAACTTACCCAGGGTCTCTGTGGGAGGAACAAAGGCCTGGCAATCTGCTGCCATGTGGCCTGGGAAACCCTACGTGCAGCTCTACCCTGTGGCACAGGGCTACTATGCATCAGAATCTAGTTGGCGCCACCCAACAACAACAGCTGTCGAGGGCGCAGCAGATTCTCTTGGCGGCTTCGCTCTGGCCTTCAGGCCCCTATCACACCTGTCTATGAAACAGCCCAGCCCCAGGTTGCTTTGACCAAGCCCTTCTCACCAAGGTCAACATGACTGTATTAAGCCTGATGCCACTCTGTCAGGGGACTCTGCATCTCTGCATTTACTGCAAATAGAAAACAACCTCTACTAAGAAGACAAAGTACCTAGGAATTAATCTAACCGGAGAAATAACAGACTTTTACCAAGAGAGACTTAGATAAATGGAGAAATCTACCCTGCTCATGGATAGAAAGACTTAACATTGTGAAAATGTCTACTTTACCCAAAGCAGTCTACTTATATAATGCAATCCCAATACAAGTTCCAGCATCATTTTTAGTGAGATGGAAAAACAAATCACCAATTTTGTTTGGAAAGGGAAGAAGCCCCAGATAAGCAAGGTACTACTGAAAAAGAAGAACACACTGGGAGGCCTCTCATTACCAGGCCTTAGAACATGCTACACTGCCACAGTGGTCAAAACAGCCTGGTACTGGTATGAGAACAGACAGATGGATCAATGGAACGGAATTGAGATTCCAGAGATGACACCATCTGGATAGTCATCTGCAATAAACTGAAACAAGATCCATATCTTACACCTTATACAAAAACCAACTCAAACTGGATAAAAGACCTAAATATCAACTCTAAAACGATAAAGCTCATCCAAGAAAAGGTAGGAACAACAATGGAAGTTTTAATACACAATGTAGACAGACTTTAAAATCTGTCAAACAAACCACAAACAACAGAAAAGAAAACAAGTAAATAGGAACTATTAAAGATCAAACACTTTTGCTCATTCAAAGATGTTATTAATAGAATTAAAAGGCCACCTACAGAACAGGAAAATATATTTGGCAACTATATGTCAGACTGACGCCTGATCTCCAAACTCTGTAAGGTACTACAAGATATCAATAAGAAGAAGATAAATCATCCAATTAAGTGATGAGCAAATCAGATGGACAGACATTTCTCTTTTAGAGAGATCCAGGCAGCCAAAAAACACATGATCACGATCTTTAGTTATTAAAGAAATTCAAATCAAAATTACAATGAGATACCATCTCACCCCAACAAGGTTGGCCATGATCCAAAAAACACAAAACAACAAATGCTGGAGAGGTTGTGGAGAAAGTGGAACTCTGCTACACTGTTGGTGGGGTTGCAAAGTGGTCCAGCCCCTTTGGAAAGCAATCTGGCGCTTCCTTAAAAAAATGGATATAGATATACCACTTGACCCAGTAATTCCACTACTTGAAATATATCCTACAGAATCAAGGCCATTCACACCAATGGACACATGCTCAAAAATGTTTATCACAGCACAGTCCACGATAGCAAAAAGATGGAATCAACCCAGATGCCCAACAACAGAGGAATGGATATGTAAACTATGGTATATATATGCAATGGAGCACTATGCAATGATAAAGAATAATGATGATTCCAGGAAACATCTCATAACCTGTTTTCAACTGGAAGACATTATGTTGAGTGAAAGTAGTCAGTGACAAAAGGACAAATATTGTATGAGACCCCTACAATAAGATCTCAAAACAGATTTATGTATAGAAGAAAAGACTCTTTGACGCCTGCAAGGGAGGGAAGAGAGGGAGGGCGAGGGGGGGAGGGTTTAGATTGGATAGTTGGTACAAATTTGGTTGGATGAAATAAGTCACGGCACACATTAGAAACAAGAACAATATTAAGTGAACCCAACGTAACTTGAATACTCCTTCCATCTTAGCCCAATAGGGTAGCCGGGGCAGGGGCAGGGGACCATGCCCTTAGGTGAAATCGAGGCCAATTGGCACAACTGGCATTTTGCTAGGATGGCTCTCTGCACCCCACATTGGTGAATGGCATCTGGGGTCTTAAAAGCTACCAAGCTGCCGTCCGAGGGCACAGCAAATGGTCCCAGCTCAGCAGGAGTATATGCTCACAGAGGACCAAAACAACAACCCAGAAGACAGAGAGACTCACATGAGTGGGTGTGTACATTGACTTGGGACCAGAAGAACTGGATGGTAACCGGCCACCACCAGTGATAGCCACAATGGAGCTCACTAAGTTGAGTCTCACTGGCAACACAAGAATAAAAGGGGGTGCACCCTGAAATCCCCACTAAAAGACTGCAATTGATGGTCCAGTGGCTTTGGGGTTCCCCTGGGAGCAGGGCCTTTGGCTCTGATGCTGCCGTTGCCCATAAATCATAACGAAGGTCTACTCTTCAGACACGAATGGATTGGGCTTGGCAACACACAGTGACCATGTATTGGATGCACTTTATGGTTCTGTGCATCTATAGGACGTCATCCTGCTGACTTCTGGCTGGAGTAAGGGGAGTGGGTGGAGAGGAGGGGAAAGGGGACTGTTGGGAGGATGAGACATGTGTGGAGCAGAGAGGAATAGTGTGCTGTCACCGGGCAGGGAGAGCAGTGGGAGCTGCATATAGGTGAGCATGTAAATTTATATGAGAATGTACATTTTCACTCAGTCATAAAAAAAAAACTTCAAAAGTCAGGGCTGCTCAAGGCACAGGGACCATTTACTGTGGGATTTTCATTCCAGGCTCCTTTGGGGCATAGTGAGTTAAGTGCTACCTCTGCTAACCAAAAGGTCAGTGGTTCAAATCCACCAAGTGCTCCTTGGAAACTCTATGGGGTAGTTCTACTCTGACCTCTAGGGTCACTGAGTCAGACTCGAATTGATGGCAGTGGGTGTGGTTTTTTTTTTTTTTTTGCTTTAAAGTTCATTTAGCCTGTTGCAGTGAGCACACATTACTTGTCTAATGAAATAAAGTGAAGGCAAGAAAGGATAACAATTAAAGTAGATAAGTGAGACTCTTCTGAAATTCCTCCCAAACTCCACTAATGGCAGGCAGGGGAGACCAGTGGTTACGGCCTTGGTGGCCCAGGATCAAATCCCAGCCCAAACACTGGCCATGAGTGACCTCAGGCAAGTTGACACTGCGGTACAGCTTTCTCATTTGCAAAGAGGGGGTAAGAAAATATCTACCATAGAGTTTGCATGTGAGCCAGCATTCTACCCTTAGTGTACATCCAAGAGACTTGAACCACGCACACAAATGTCCACAGCAACGTTAGTCACAACAGCCCTAAGGTGGAAACATCCGGAATGTTCGTCAGCTGGTGAGCAGATTAAAAAAAAAATAAAAGGCAGTAGCTTGCAATGGTTAAGCACACAGCTGCTAGACCTCGTGATTTGTTCCTACAGAGTCCAGCCAAAAAGAAAAACCTTGGAGGCAATTCTGCCCTGTCAAGTGGGGTTGCTACAAGTCGGGATCAACTAGAGGGCACCTAACAACAACATCACATCAATATCCACACAACAGAGCATCTCTCAGGCATTAAAAGAATGAAGTACTGATGCAAGATACACAGTGAAGGGACCTCTGACAATATCACGCTCCACGAAACAAGTGAGACATGGAAGGCCACAATGGCGTACGGTTCCATGCGTGTCAAATGGTCAGAAGAGGCCAGTCCCTGGAGACGGAGGGCCAGTTGGTGGTTGCCAGGGGCTGACAGGAGAGAGTAGTGATTGGTGAATGGATACAGGGCTTCCTTTTGGGAGGCTGAGAATATTCTGGAATCAGACAATGGTGCACTGAAAGCCACTGGATTGTCAATGGTTAAAATGGTGAATTTTGTTAGGTGCATTGTACCTCGGTAAAAACCAAAACAATAGCTACCTCAGAAAGCCGGGCCTGAAATGAAACAACCATGTGAGCCCTTCACCGCTTGCCAGGTGTCCGCACTGGTGGCAGTGAGCTTCCTGGAAGGAAACATCAGGGTTGCCCAGTTCTAGAACCTCCCGCTGACACCATCCAAGCCTCAGCCCTTTGCTCAGAAGCCAGCAGGCTGTCTCAGGGCTGGGAAGCCAAACAGAAGCCCTTTCCATGAACTCCTCCTGTTCTAGTTTATACGACACTCGAGAAATAAAAGAAATTAGGGCCAAGCAGGGAAATTGCAATAAAGACAGGCAATGGGGAACAGTGGCGAGTCCTCTTTCTGCGTGAGGACCGACTGAGGGAAAATCAAACCTGGACATGTGGCCTTACCCGTTTAATAGTGAGTGTTGTTAAAGCACACTCCATAGAAAACATATAATCTTACAACCCCTACTACATACCGTTTTAAACAGCCACGTACTCCACGCACAGGCTGGGGAGCCAGAGAGCCAATGTCCATCTCTGACCAGCAGAGCTTGGTCCTCCTCAGGTAAAGGACTTAGTGACCTCTCTGTGCCTTGGTTTCCTCATCTGCACCTACCTGGTGGGGTGGGGTGAGGAATACTTGGGGAGTAGTCTGGCCAGTGTCTGGCACCACATGAAGGCTCTGTAAATGTTAAAACCAGCTGCCTTTGAGTTGATTCCAACCCCCGGCAACCCCGTGTGTGTCAGAGTAGAACTGAGCTCCATGGGATTTTCAGTGGCTGATTTGGGGGGAAGTAGATCACCAGGCGCTTTGTCGGCGGCACCCTCTCGGGTCGATTAGAATCTCCAACGGTAGAGCTGGCCGTCCTGTGCCTCTACCATTGGCTCTACTCAGGGACTCTTAGCTCTTGTCAAACCCAAAACCTAACCCAGCTCATTGCTGTCACGTCAGTTCTGACTCCTAGGGACCATGGAGGACAGAGTAGAACTGCCTCAGAGGGTTTCCAAGGCTGTCATCTTACAGCAACAGACACATGTTTCTCCCGCATGGTACCTGGTGGGTTTAAAGCGTCAACTTTTTGTTTAGCAGACAAGAGTTTAACCACTGCTCCCAAGTCACAGTCAAAGTCACTGTCATAGAGTCGATTCTAACTTATAGAGACCCTATAGAGACCCCATGGGTCAGAGTAGAACCGCTCCATACAGTTTCCAAGGAGCACTTGTCGGATTTGAACTGCCAACCTTTTGGTTAGCAGACACAGCACTTAACCACTCTGCCACCAGGGTTTCCAGCACTGCGCACAGGTATTGCTAAGTGCCCTCTGGTTGAGAATCACTCCTACAGAAGGAAAAACCAATGCAAACAATAATTTTCGTATTTTTATTATTGTTGGGGTGCTTTTTTTATTGTTTGTTTTTTTAATGTTTCATGTCCGTAGTGTAGTCTTGAGAAGTACCACACTGAGTGAGTTTAAGAAAATCAGATTTGAGGGTGATAGATGACCCCTCAGCTTCATGGGGAAGAAACATTCTTGACCAAAAATAAAAAAGCCAGCCTTCTGCTGAGGATCTGCATCGTCCTCTGCATGATGCTGGACACATTATTTGTGCTGTGCTCGGAGGGGAGAAAGAGCTCTGGAGAAGGGGACTTCTTTCCAAGATGGCAACTCTGGGAAGGCTATTCGAAACTTCTTCACCTTTCCCTTCTCCTCTTCTAGGGCTTTTCCAAAACTGCTTCAGCCTTTTCCAAACCCCCACCTTCAGATCCCCAGTTATAAATAGAGCCAACATTTAGAGAAGACACTTCCCCAACTCCCTTAGAGAAGAGTTCCGTTGCTTTGGTAGCCATGTTGATGACTCATGACCCTGCCTGGCTAGCTGCAGTTGATTGGCTCAGAAACAACATGTGACCCAGACTTGTGGCCCATCAGAGACTTCTTCCACAGAGTTTGCTCTGAGAGACCCAGAGTCTGGGACTGGAAGTGAAAACCTGTTCAGGGGGCACCCCTGTGTTTCTGTCTCGTACATGGCTGTCACCCCAGAGCTCAGCACAAGCCCTGGTACCACAAAGGTGCCCCTTGAATGGAAGTGGTCAAATGGAGTTCCACAAACACGCTACGAGACCTGGCTGCTCAGCCTCTGGGGTTCCACTTGGCTGTGTTGGACCAACCAGGGGACCCAGGCACTCCCAAGGAGTGTCAGTGGTTGGTCTTGGGGGTAGCCCCAGTATCTGAGTATCTTAAAAGCTCCCAGGTGATATATACAGCCAGCTACTCTCAATTCACAGAGTTGCCTCAGGCTCTGGCCACAAATCACCCTTTGGCCTGAGCTTGGTGGGAGTAGATTCTGTTACTCCACGACCTGAAGACTCTTGACTGAGATGATTCTAAAGGCCTTACTGACGTCCACCTTGGTGGTAAACCCAGGTGGGCTGGGGAGAGTGGCAAGGGGTTTGAAAGCTGTCTCACACCTGCCTCCCCTGGTGTAGGGTAAACATTTGCCCTCTCCTTCCTACTTCCCCTTGCTCCAGTTCACTGTAGCTTGAATGTGCCCAGGTTTCCTGCCTCAGGGCCTTTGCACTTGCTGAGGCATCTGCTGGAACATTCTGCCCCAACATATTCGCCTGGCTCACTCCATTTTCACTTCACTCAGGTCTCATCTCCAGTGTCATCTCCTCAGCGAAGCCTTCTCTTGCTGCAGATCTAAAGTCACTTCAGGCGTATCTCACTATTTGTCGTCCCCTTCGCAGTGGGGTAAAACCCGTAGAGGTGAAACTCAAGAATACTTTGTTTTTCCAGTTCTTGACTGTTTTTTCTGCCTCTGACAGGGTGCAGTCTTACCACTTTCCTATCAGTCATTTGAGTGGAATGTATCTTTGTTTTCCTCCTCAGGCAGGTTTCTGCCTTACACATGTTCCAGCCTTTGTAGGTTTTAGGACATCCTCATGACCCAGGTTTTTCTAATTTGTTAGTCTATTTGCCTCTTTATATGTTAATGTGTTTTATCCAGAATAAACCCAGGGTCTGTCTGAGTCTCCCCTCAGTCCCCCATGCCCAGCCTCGGGCCCCGTAAGTATTTTCAGAATGAATGCATGCAGTTTAGTTTGTCAGATGAAAAACCGGAACTCTGACCCTCCTGTGATCTGAAGCGGTTCCCAGGCAGTTCTCTTTCCCGTGGGTCCCCGGGCTTTTCTATTTAAAGATCCCTGCCCTCCACCCGTCACCCTGGGGCTTCCACCCCCCAGTCTGGCTCTGATGACTGCTGCTGCCACCCACCTGCAGGCCAGCAGACGGGCAACAGCTGGGCTGCAGGAACTGGCCACCAGCTCAACCCCAAGGGCGCAGGGATGTCTCCAGTTAGTGTAAATAGGCTTTTAACATTCATTTTTTTTCTCTTTGTGCAAAATACCTGTCATTAATTCTGACTGGAGAGATCAAACACTTAACAACGTGTTGATCCCAGCTTACTTTCAAGTGATGTATTGTATCGTTTTGGAGAGTTATGGGACGGGGAGCACCAATGCTTTCTTTGACGAATGCATCTTTGTCCTGGAGAGAGAGGCTACCCTGTGTCCCGGGGAAGGTAGCAATTCACAGCTGCACTCCGGGGGCTGCTCCAAGCAGCACTGCGTCATTTTCCACATTTTATTGAACCCTGGGTTTTCTGCTGCTGCCTGGCAGTAGTTGTCCGCTCTCCCCAACCCCATCAAAGGGAATGGACATCTCTGATCTATCACTTCGAGCAGCGTCAGAAGGATGATGGAAAACACGAGGCTTCCCTGAGCATCCTTCGGGCTTCTTTCTCCCTTCCATGCTGGCACGGCTCTGCCGTACCATTTTTTGAACAGACCTGTCTTTCTGTTGTGGCCTTTCTGCCTTTCCAAGGAAAACCCAATGGCTTCGCGCACTTTGTACCTCAAATCCCGGTAGTTCCACGGTAAGGTCATGTACTGAAATACCTCCAGGGGCCATGCAAGTAGGAAGTCAGTGATGTGGGTGAGGTATAAGACACTAGGGAGTGGTGGGGACTGTGGCAAGCTGCAGAGCCCATGCCTGGCCCGAAGGGGTCACCCCTTCTCAGCTCCACACACTTACAGCCATGACGGGACGGTTTTATAACAGAACATAGAAATCTGGATTTTTACTCAAAAACTTAACAAACCACGCAGGGCCAGGGGGCCACGGGCTTAAGAAGCCTTGCTCTCTGACTGAGCTTGTCCACTGGAGTAGGTTTAACCTCAAAGTACAGGTCAAAGGGCAAAGGCATCCGAAAAGCCATGGAAGAAAGAAGGTAAAACCCTGGGTTTACCTTTTCTTGGGAAAATTTTGTAGACTTTTGCTGATAGACAATTTAAAACATTTTTATGTTAAAACAGCATCAGACAGACTAAAAGCAGAGAGTCGAAAAAGACATGTGAGAAAACAGAGCTTCAAGGATGTTGTACACTTACAGTGGGTAGGCTTGTGGAACTCCTCCCAGGCCTCAGCTTCCACACTTCTTCTGCTCATCTCCTGTTAGGAATATTTTGATGGTAAAGTTGGGAAACGCAGGGATACGATTGGCTCTCTCATCTGTGAAATGGGCACAATAGTCTTAATGACCTCATTGGCTGGTTTCAAGGAAGCGACGAGATAACATTGCATCTGAGTTTGTTGGCACAGAGCGAGGCCTCCATCGACTTCAGCTCCAGTGATGGTTATCCCTGCTGTTAGGAAGTGAAGCAATAATGTTACCCAGAGATTTCTTCATCGAGAAGGCGCGGTGGGTTTATGAGTTTTATCCCATCCACAGGAGCCCTGGTGGTGCAGTGGCTAAGCCTTCAGCTGCTAACCAAAGGGTTGGCAGATGGGGTCCGGCACTCAGTCCTCGGAAACCCTGTGAAGCAGTTTGGTTCTGTCCTACAGGGTTGCTAGACGGCTGCTGTGAGTAAGAATTGGCTCCATGACCAACAACAGTGATGATCCTGTCTGTGCGCTTTCTCTGACCCAAGTGTTTCTGCCTTCTCGCTGGTCTCTGCCTCCCTCGTGTTTGTACTGGCTTACGTGCTCCCTGCTTGGGTACATCTGGCCTTACGGGGCTGTCCAGGTCCGCTATGGGGTGAGATAACACCTCCCCGCCTGGCCCCGGTGAGCCCACAACACAGCCAGTGGTCACTGGACCTGCCTGCTCTACTCTGGCTTTCCCCGGCTGCTGCCCTTCCGTCTAGTGATCCCTCAGGGAAAGACCTGGCCAGTCCCTGTCCCCGTGGGCCCCATGGCCAGAAGACACTCAGAGTTTCTCTTAGGTTTGAATATTCTGTCTCACGAGAAATTGTAAGAACTTCTCATAATATGCAGGATCACGCCTTGTGTTTTCACAGTTTCACAGCCAGCTTTCTGTCTTCTGGAAGATTCTATTCCACTTCTAGCTCTTGCTGTTAGTGCTTCCTCTGGAACATGGGCCAGCCCCATGGGTTCCTTGCGGTGCTGGCTTTATGCTGACACATAGTAGGATTGCATCAAAATTTGGTGGAAATAAAAGCACACCAAACTAAGTTTTCCCATACAGGCCATCCACCTTAGTGGAAACGTTTCTGGTGCGTTTTCACGGGATTGAGTGTGCTGAGTGATTTATGGAGCTGTTCAGCGTACACTAAACCAATCACTATTTCTTTTGCTATAGGGTGGGGGTCGATAAACAGCATCCTTGGGGAAAAATAACATCTCCAACTGGAACTTTCAATCTGGGGCCTGATATTGCCCAGAAAATGGCCACATCTGTAACATGAAGCCAATCGGCCAGCTCGGGGAGGATAGTTTTAATGTTCCTGAATCTTGCAAAATGTGTGTCCAATTAACCACTACTGAAGGGCCTTATTTGTAAAATAATACTTTTGTGGTCAGGTTGCACTTTTTCCATTCATTTCTGGTGTGCAGTGCTCAGGTTGCAGATTTGGCCTGTGATTAATTGAGACAAACGTCAGACTTCTGCTGGCCTCCTTGCGCTGAGCAGAGGCCCAGCCGGAGCCAATTTCCAAGTGCAGCTCAAACCTGGAGTCCTCTGCTCTCCTTCTGGCTTCTCCTGAGGGACAGTGCATGAGGGGGCTCCAAGAGGGAAGCAAGGTGGGAGACCACACTAACCCTTTAGATGAGACGTCATTCGACTTGGACGGGAGCAGGTACAATGGCCTGTGACCCACCCAGCACCTGATACATCCCTTTTCCTGATTGGAGGGGAGGTCTGAGGAGTTCTGTCTCTGGTGAGCAGCTCGCAGGTTCACTCAGGAGTTTGGCTTCTCTCTCTGAAGCCTGTTGTGTTTCCGTGAAAGCCACATGTGTCCCTCAAGCCTCATTTGTCAAGTCTAATGGAAGCAGACTTCCTCATGGCAGGATTTGGAATTGGGGAGCTGGTAAGAAAGTCAGCAACGGAGAGCTTCTAGACTCAGACAGACAAGGAAGAAAGGCCTGGCAATGTGAATGCTGAAAATCAGCCCTTGAAAACCATATGGATCACAACAATTCAGCCCACAAGCGATGGTGACAGTGGCACAGGGCCAGGCAGCATTTCATTTTGCAGTTTGTGGGGGTTCCGTTAGGTGGCAACTGATCCAACCATGACCAACAACAATAGGAAAATCAGAGATGATTTGGTCTGGGGGCAGGGCCAAGCGTTCTCTGTACGGGGCCAAGTAGTCACTGTCCCCAGCAGTGTGGGCCAGGCAGCCTCAAGAGCCTGCGTCTTCTCCACAGCTGTAAGGTAAAAGTAGCCTTGGACTATATGTCAATGACTGGGCGGGGCTGTGTCCTGGTAAAATTTATTTACAAAAACAGGCCAGATTTGGCCCAGAGGGCTCGAGTTTCCTGACCCCACTGGGAACAGAGATACACGATAAAAGCAAGCTGACTGCTTTGCTAAGTGGACTGTCTGTGCCTGTGGTGGGCAGGGGTGCCAGGCCACTGGCTACCGTCTAGAATGACTGTAACTGACTAGAGGTCCCTGCTCCTTCAAATCCCCTGTGCCAGGTGGCAGGTGCCTGATTTGAGGGATTTGGACTCCCTCTGATGCTGGAAGGAAAGCTGGTGGCAGAGTGGTTAAGAGCTATGCCTGCTAAACCCAAACCTGGAGTTCAAACCCTATGGGGCAGTTCTACTCTGTCCTTTAGGGTCACTATGAGTTGGAATTGGCTAGATGGCAATGAGTTTTGTTTGTTTGGTTTTTCCACTGGAATGTTGCTCAAGTTTTCTGAGGGCCCAGACAGCCCCTGCGTGGGGTGACATCTGGTCTGGACCTCTGCTGAGCTGCTTCCTCCCCTTCTGGCTGTGTTCTCGTTGTCACTGGCCACAGTTGTATCTTCTTCATCTTGAGAGCAGGGCCTCTCCAGGGTGGAGGGTCCCTTTGGCCATATGTGGCAGAGAACCCTGAGGACCCATGAGAAACCGGTGCTCTGAGCCCAGGGGCCCTGGGAAGATCCCAATCACAGCAGATGGATGTTTCTTTTATCATGCCTCCTTTGTCTATCCCCAGGGAAGGCCCTGTAGGCTTCCTGGGTTCTCTTCCAGAAGTGGTTAGGATATAGTTTCTGGTCCTTATGCCCACCCAAGTATTAGGAGGTCCCCTCACCCTCCTCTCCCTAACTTTGGGATTTGGGGGGAATAGTCAGAGTAGAGACCTCTGGGATGTTTCTCAGTGTGCTAGTCAGCCACTGACAGAGTGCTGTGTAACATACACAGCATAATGGCTTACAGCAGCAAGATGAGCGTGGCCCCCCAAAGCAAGACCGGTATGGCTCTGTTGGCGGTCCTCTACTCAGGCTGTGGGGCTGTCGGGCTGCGTTATAGACATAGATCTATAGCTCCACACGTGTTTGTGGGGGGGCCCAGGCTGGAAAGTCATCAGTTTATCATGGGTATAGTTTCTCATGGCAGGCCTTTGGGACGCAAGAATCAAGCCAAAACCCACAGGCACCTTGGGTTACATACACGAAGTGCACCAGCCAATTCAAGCCACGTGGACAGGCCCACCACCCGCCGGGTGGGAGAGTGTATTCTGCCCATAGCTGGGGCAATCACAACCAACATGCACATCTATTAGGGATGTTTTCCTCAGCAAGGAACAGAACACTCAACTAAACGTTGGTTAAGTAACAGAGATTTAGTAATCCAGGGTTTTGAGTTGGTTCTTCCACTGCCTGCTGAGAATTTGCTTTTCTAACGAGTTACCAGGTAATGCCGATGCTGTTGGGGATAAGAATGAGCTGGGCGTTTTATTAAAATATAGATTCTGGTTCAGTGCACCTGAGCTTCCGGCAAGTCTAGAGCGAGACAGATGGTTTCAGGATTAGTTTGATGCTTTAGTTACATCAGCACTGGTTTCCTCCCAGGCTCTGTCTGTGCTACCTGCCTCAGTGAAGTTGCTGCCTCACGGTGGCAAGAAGGCTGCCAAAGTTACAAGTCAGGCATCCTCACACAACTGTGCTCCAAGCAGGAAACGAAGGACGCCCGAGGATCTTCTCTTCACACACCTCGCTCTTTTCAGGGAAGATCTTTGCCCTCTGTCATGAACTGAATTGTGTCCCCCAAAAACTGCATGGTTACTTGGCTGGGCCGGTGATCCCCAGCACTGTGTAATTACCCTCCATTTTGTGACTTTCTGATGCCATAAATCCTAATCTCTTCCTGTGGTTAACAAACAGGATCTATGTTAAAAGAGAATTAGGGGGCAGCTGCAATATCCTTACTGATGGAGTTTCCCTGGAGTGTGGCTTGCCACCACCTTTTATCCTTTCGTCCAATGGGAGATGAAAGGAAAGGGAAACAAGCAGATGATCGGGAACCTCATTCCATCAAGATAGCAGCACCACACCACTTCCTTCAGACCTGAAGTTCCTGCGCCAGGACGCTGCCTACCAAAGACTGGTACAACACGAGGACTTTCCTCCAGAGACGACAGATGGAAAGCCTTCCGCTGGAGTGGACACCCTTAAGTCAGACTTGTAGCCTACTGGACTGTGTAAGAATAAACTTGGTTAAAGCCATCTTCTCATGGTGTTTCTGTGAGAGCCGTACAAGACGGCTAAGATACTCTCAGTTCCACTCAGGCTTCATTTCTCTGCTTCCCGGTTCCTTCTGTCTCAGGCCTTCAGGTGCAGAGTTACTGATGTCAGCAGCCATTTGGAATGAGAAAGGAGACCAGAAATCCTGTGGCCTTGTGTTGGTGACTGTTTTAGCGTTCTGGTCCTGCTCTAACAGAAACACCACAAGTGGACGGCTTTAACAAGGAAAAGTTTATTCTCACACAGTCCAGTAGGTTTCAAAGCTGAATTCAGGATGTCTTCCAGGGGAAGACTTT
Source organism: Heterohyrax brucei (assembly GCA_028571685.1). Classification (NCBI taxonomy): domain Eukaryota; kingdom Metazoa; phylum Chordata; class Mammalia; order Hyracoidea; family Procaviidae; genus Heterohyrax; species Heterohyrax brucei. The sequence goes on along the minus strand of CM053156.1, from coordinate 85,488,385 downwards.
CCCTCTGTTAGCTCTGGAGGAAGGTCTTGTATTGCATCAGTCCTTGGTCAGGGAGCATCCTGGCGCAGGAACCTCAGGTGTGAAGGACGCGCTCTTCCTCCGGTGCTGCTTGCTTGATGATGTGAGGCTCCCAGTTCTCTCTCTGCTGTGTTTCCCTTTCCTTTTATCTCTTGTAGGATAAAAGGCGGTGCAAGCCACACTCCAGGGAAATTCCCTTTACAATGGAGCAGGGTGACCTTAGGAAGGGATTTACAGTCCCACCCTAATTCTCTTTAACATAGAGCATAGGAAAATTACAAAACAGAGACCAATCATAAAATATTGGGAATCATGGCCCAGCCAAACTGCTACACATATTTTGGGGGGAACACAGTGCACTCCATGACAGTGACATAGCGGTGTAGTGGGCAGAATCACCCCCAAGGAGGTTCCCATTTGAGCCCTAGAAGTTGTATGTTGTGTCACATGGCGAAGGCGATGATTAAGATGATAGACCTTACAGTGGGGGAATTATCCTGGATTTTCTGGTGGGTCCCATCCAGTCCCCTCCCACACCCACAACCCTTGAGTCAGGTCTGACTCATAGCAACCCTAGAGGTCAAAACAGAATTGCCCCATAGAGTTTCCATGGAGCACCTGGTGGATCTGAACTGCTGACCTTTCGATTAGCAGATATAGCACTTAACTCGCTATAGCACCAAGCTTTCCCATCCAATCCCAGGAACCCTTAAAAGCAGCACACTGTCTCTGACCAATGACAGAGAGACACAGCAGAATTAAAGCTGAGGAGATCCAAAGCATGGTCTCTATGGGCCTGCTGGAGGGAACCACAGAGAAAACACAGGAAGGGATATGGGTGGCCTCAAGGAGCAAAGATGGGGCCCAGCTGACACCCAGCAAGGAACGGGGGCCTCAGATTTCAACAGCAAGGAACTGGATTCATTCGATGACCTGAATGAGCCTGCAAGTGGATTCGTTCTTAGCACTGTCAGAAAGGGACATGGCTTTGCTGGCACCCTGGCCTCAGCCCAGGAGACCCAGAGCAGAGGACCCCACTAGCCCACCTGGGCCTCTGATCTGTAAAACTGTCAGCCGACCTGTTACCGTGGCCATGGAGTTGATTCCTACCCCCCGACAGAGTAGAACTGTGCTCCCTAGGGCTGTCAGTGGATGATTTTTCAGAATTAGTTTGCCTGGCCTTGCTACCAAGGACCCTCTGGATAGACTCAAGTCTCCAACATTCCAGTTAGTAGATGAGTATTTAACCTTTGGTGCCTACCAGGGACTCTAAGCTAGCCTCTGGATGTTGCTCTAAGCTGCTAAATTTGTGACAGCAGCCACAGGCAGTGCATACCCACGGCATTTGTCCTTCTCATGCTCCAGGTCACCCAAAGGACACAGGAGGCATGATTCTTGGCCAGTGGAAATATTGGCTTGGGTCTGGAGTACAACCCTGAAACCTGTCATGGGGGAGCTTGTTTAAAATGCACATTCCTGGGCCTACCATGGACCTCCTAGTCTGACTCTCAGAGTGAGACCAGATCTCAGCCTTTTCAGCTGCCCCCTAGGTGACTCTGGGACTCCCTGGGTGGCATAAACAGTTAAGCACTCTGCTACTAACCAGAAGTACAGTGGTTTGAAGTCAGCATCAGGTACTTCAGAAGAAGGACCGGGCAATCCCCTTCAGAGAGCTAACAGCCCAGAAAAATCCCATGAAGCCTTTTTAAGGAACGAGCTCCATGGACACAAGCTGAGAACAGCAACTTGAAAGGTTAGATGGGAACCTTAGGGCTGGTGAGTTTATGTGAACGAGGGGCACAACCCAGAAAGGAGGGTGAGGGCGGAGGGTCACACAATGTGAAGACCGTAAGCCGTGTCACTGGATTGTACACATGGAAACTGTTGAATAGGTGGGCATGTACTCTGCCGTGTATGTTCTCAACAACAACAATTTTTTTTTTAATAAAATTTTTAAAATCCCAGTGGAGCACAGTTCTACTCCAGACACGCGCAGCCACCTTGAATTGGAATCTACTTGATGGCAATTGGTTTGTAGTTGTTTTCCAAGTGACTGGGTGGCAGGCTGACATGTAAGCACTGTGACCTCGTGACCTTAGTGGCATCCTGTGGGCAGTGCTTCCAAAACTGGCTGTGGGTCAGGTGCCTGGGTCCCCACACCCTCACCACTCCCGTGCAAGTAGCCACAACTGCTGCCAGCTGCAAACACCTGCTGCTTCTGGCTCCCAGAACCAGCTAGCAGGTCATGGCGTTGGGGGCTAATCCCAGAAGAGTGGATGGGGCAGAGGGAAGTGAGTAGGTTCATGCTGGGGACCCTGGAGCTCCTTACCAGTGGGCCATGGTGTTCCTTTCCCCGAAGGACCACTGAGTGTTTTGAACTGGCCTCAGTGGGGTCCTATCTGAGGGGTGAGGGCACTCAACTGCTTGTCCACCTGCTCCTACCAATCACAATCTGGGGCTGGTCCCAGGTGCTACCCACCCCCATCCTTCTGGGCGGGGTCTGCAGATGCACAGGAAGACACTGGGTGTTCCTACCACCAGGGCTGAAGGCCCTAGAGTATGTATGGGACCCCACAGCACCCACTAGATCCCTCCTCCCTGACGCACCATCCCCTCCCTGTGAGTGTAAAGCACACATCTTTCCAGCCAGTGGGTACGATTCGTTAGCATCCACTTTAATGACAGCAGAGTTCAGCCTCACACTGGACAGGTGTTGTTGTTGCGTCCTGTTAGGTCAGTTCGGCTCATAGCCACCCAGTGTGCTATAGATCAGAACTACCCTCTAGGGTTTCCAAGGCTGTGATCTTTACGGAGCAGGTCTTTCTCCTACAGAGCTGTTGGGCATTGAAGCTGCCAACCATTCTGTTAGCAGCCAAGCCTTGCTGTGAGCTGTTGAGTTGATTTCAACTCACAGCAGTACCGTGTTTAATACAGTAGAACTGCTTTACGGGGTTTCCAAGGCTGTCATCTTTATGGAGCAGAATGACACGTCTTTTTTCCCAATGAGCTGCCAAGTGGGTACAAACCACTGACCTTCCATTAGCAGCTAACTGCTTAATTGTTCTGACACCAGGGCTCCTTGGTCTCATGATGGAGGCAAGACAAGGCGATCAACTAGTCTCTGATTGCCGTTGCGTGTTTGATTACATCACTCTTCTGTCTGTGGTCAGGTTTGCTGTGAATCACTTAGTGAAGAGCTGAATCTTAAAAATTTCTGAAATCCTTTGTTAGCTCAAAAGGTGACGTTTTGTGCCTTTCCTCTGCTGTGTCATCTGTCAGCGTGCCCTGCTTAGGGGGCTGTCCTGTTGCTGTGATGCTGGAAGCTATGTCACTGGTATTTCAAATGCCCCCAGGGTCACCCATGGGCAGGTTTCAGTGGGGCTTCCTGAGAAAGCTCAGAAGAAGGGTCTCATCATCTTCTTCTAAAAAACAGCCAATGAAAACCTCACAAGTCACAGCAGAGTTGCAATCGGACACTTCAGGGTACCGGTGACTCAGTGGACGGCCCAGCACCTGGCAGTGTGTTGTTCTGCACCATGTGTGGTTGCTGTAAGATGGAGCACACTCCGTGGTGACTCACAGTGACAGCGTCATTCCTGTCTGTGTGCACATGGGAGATGAGGACACACTGAGCTCGCAACTCAGGTCCTTTTGCTTTGTGCACAAGCCTGGATAAAGGAACCGTGCACCAAACAGCAAGGCAGACTCGTGCTGGGGTGACAGGAAGGTAGGGGAACACAATGGGAAAACCCTGTCAGGAGAGACAGCATTCCAACACAGGAATGGCCTTGTCTCCAAGCAGGGGGACAGCACATGAGACACTGATTTCCCAAAACCCAATGTAATTAATGCATTTATTTGGGGGTGGGAGTACCAGTGACCCGATAAAATAGTCAATCTTTAGGCCTGGGAATACACTAGGCTCTCAGGGGATGATCAAAAGGGAGCATTGGAGGGAACTCAAAACACCCCCAGAGACTAGCCCCAGCCATTTGGCAGAGGAACGAGGGTCTTTCGACATGGGAGAGTGAAGCTGACATCTCCCTGGAAAAACAAATCCTGCTCACGCTCCACTGAGCGTTCCCAGCATGTATCAGGGCGCCCCCTTCCACTCCTCCGCACAGCTGTGCTCTGGTTCACTGCACTGCCCAAAGTGGCTCCCACCAACCAGAGGACAGAAAGTTATCCTGTCACTCACAGTTCTGGAGACTGGAAGTCCAGCGTCAAGGTGTGGGCAGGACAACGCTCCCCTGAAGGCTGCTTCTCACAGCCTCTGGCGGCAGAATCTTCGTGCTGCTTGGCTTACAGCATCATCACTCCGATGGCCGAATCCTTGGTTCCTTGGTTCACAGCCGTGTCACTCCAGTCTCTGCCCTGATCTTCACATGGCACACTCCCCACGCGTTTGTGTCCTAATGCCCCACGTCTTACAAAGACAGCAGTCCTATTAGTCTTAGGCTCACCCAAAACTTAGACTGATCTCATCTGGAGATCTTTAACTCAGTTACATCTGCAAAGACATTGTTTCCGAACAAGGTCACATTCATAGGGACCAGGGTTAGGACTGCAACATACTTTGGCGGGGACACAATTCAACTCATGACAACTTGGAAGAATTGGCTTCTCCCCTTAGAAGTTTATCCACAGATGATTTGGCTACCAAAAGATTGAGTGGCCTCTGATGGTCACTTTCCAAACAGTTCAGTCCTTCCTTCCACGTATTAGTCCTGAATTTCCACAGTCGCAACTTCTCTGGTGTACTTCTCTGGCAACTTCTTTGGTGTAAAACTAAAAAACAAACCCACTGCCATCAAGTCAATTCCAATTCATAGTGACCCTACAGACACAGTAGAGCTGTCCTACAGAGTTCCTGAGGAGCACCTGGTGGATTTGAACTGCTGACCTTCCGGTTAGCAGCCGTGGCACTTAACCACTATGCCACTGGGGTTTCCCTGGTGGACTTGGGTAGCCTGAATTTGGGGTAGAAGTTGTCCTGCCAGTTTGTGTGTTTACTCAGTCAGCAAATTCTTATGTATCAAATATCGACAGTGCCCAGCACTCTGGTGAGCAGCGGGGACAGAGGAAACTAGTCACAATCTCCGCATCATGGCAGTGACTACCTGGGAGAGGATGCAGAGAGCAAGCAAAAGAAGGAAACAGAGGGAGCATGCATAGCACTAAGGCTAAGAAGGAAAGAAGAATATCACATACACCCTGGCCGGCCAGAAGAATGAACAAATCCGTCTGGGAAGAAGCACAGCCAGCGAGCTCCTTGGAAAGCAAGGATGGTGACACTGTGTGTCACATACTTTGCACGCATTATCAGGAGAGACAGGTCCCTAGAGAAGGACATCATGCTCAGTAAAGTAAAAGGTCGGCAAAGAAGAAGACCCTCAACAAGATGGATCGACACAGTGGCTGCAACAGTGGGCTGCAACGATTGTGGGCACAGCACAGGACCGGGCAGGGTGGGTTCTGTTCAACACTGAGTCGCTGAATTGGAACCAAACGGATGGCTCCTAACCCTCCAACAAGGAAACTGAACGCTGAGGCTAAGTGAAACCAAGAGGGGACAGGTTTGACTTTGTAATTTGAAGTTTTATTTATACTTCTTACTAGAATTAATATACACAGCTATTCTATTTTTTCCTTTGGGTCAAGTTCTTCTGCTTTTCTAAGTTTGTCAAACCCTAGTGCATATGACTGGGATTACATGGTTGCTACATGCCATCAAGTCCATTCCGACTCATAGTGACCACATGTGACGGAGTAACACTGCCCCATAGGGTATCCTACTCGAGGACCTTTATGTCAGCGGGCAGCCGAGTTTCTTCTCCTGTGAAGCCCCTGGTGAGTTCAAGCCCCCGCCTTGTGGTTAACAGCGGTGCGCTCCATCACTCAATCTTTTGGTAGCAAAGTCATCTGTGAATGAACTTCTAACAGGAGAAGCCAGTTCTTCCAAGCTGGGGTGCCTTCTGCAAGGATTACAGCCCAGGGATCCCCAGGAGCAGGTCTATTCTGTAGGCTTCGGGGCCATCATGTGTCAGAATCAAGCTGACAGCACTGCATTTGGTCCAGCAGGCAGGATCCGACTGAACTCGGAGTCTTAGCTGATCTCTAAGCTGTTTTATCTTCACATTGTATGGACCCATGATTGTGAGGGACCTGTTCCTAGAGAGAGGAAGTAAAGCAGGCCGTGGAGTTTCAGAAAGTTTCTCTAAAGATCAAAAAGCCAAGCCAGCTGCTGCTGTGTCAACATCGACTCACAGCGCCTCTGTGTGTTTCAGAACAGAACTGCACTCCAGAGGATTTTTAACGGCTGAAGTTTTGGAACGAGATTGCCAGGGCTTTCTTCCTATGTGCCTCTGGGTGGACTCAAACTTTCCACCATTCTGTTAGCAGCCAAGATGTTAACTGTTTTTACTACACAGGGTCTCCCCGCACAGACCTGCATAGGAAAAAGTTAAGGCTGCTTCACCTTGAGATCCAGGCCCTCCTTTCAGCCCAGCCTCTAAATTACATGGTTCAAATTTTCCTTCCTCTGGCTTAGGAGGCCATGGTTTAGAATCAGGGGAGGGCTATTAATTTTTACAGATGTGGAACACGAATCATATTTCTCTTGGAGAATTTTCTCATTCCCAAGGCCATTTTCCTGCAATCCAAGAGTTTAAAGACATGGCAGGGTGCTGCTGTCTGGCATGTCTCAAATCCACAGAGCCCAGTTAATACACACATGCCCCAAGTGCTGGAACTTTCATTCTTACTGATGTGGAGCACAGTCTCCCTGGTCCCCCTTCCTCCACCGCATCCCTTTATGCTTCTCTTGTTTTCCTCCATCTGTTCACCTCTGGTGACATAGTGGTTAAGTCCTATGTCTGTTACCTAAAAGGTAGGCAGTTTAAATACTCCAAGCACTCCTTGGAAACTCTATAGAGCAGTTCTACTCTATCCTATAGGGTCGCTACGAGTCAGAATTGACTCGAAGGCACTGGGTTTGGTTTTTGTTTGTTTTGCTCACCTCTGCCAGCCTGCTTCCTGGGATGTGGGGTGGGCTCTTCTCTCTCCCTGGCAGGACTGCAGATGTGTGTGAAAACCTGTCTGCTCCTACATCTACGTGTTTGTAGCTTAAATATTTTTTGCCAGGTTATCCGCATTTGTAAAAATCATTTGAGTGTTTTACAAAGTGCTAATGTGTGAATTGCCCTAATGTGTTAGAACTTGAGATTCATAAAAATACAGGGTACACCAATCATCAGACCCTGCTTGCTTAATTGGAATTTATGAATTCTAATTACTTGGAATTATCTGCTGGTGGTTTGCAGATACAGGTTTCCAGGCAGGCTGTGGATTCAGTGACCTTGGACAAGTTTGTTCATCCTTCTGAGCCTTGATTTCATCGTATATAAAATGTGACTAGTGAGCCCAGTTGCTATCAAGGTGACCTTGACTCCTGGTGACCCCATGTAGGTCACGGTTGAGCAGCGCTCCGTAGAATTTTCAGTGTCTGATGTTTCAGAAGTACAATGCCAGGCCTTTCTTCCGAGGTGCTCCTGGGTGGAGTGGAACCTCCAGACTTGAGTTCGTAGCCAAGTGGGTGAACCGTTGGCCTCACACAGTGTCTCCTGTTCAGGCCGTTGTAGAACCTAGTTCTGGAAAAATCTGCTAATTGTCTCTCACTATGCTTCTCCCTTTTTTCCCTAGCAAGAAAGGTATCTGATTCTTAGCTGGGTGTATGACCAGCTGGAAGAAAAACTCCGCTTGGCAGTGCTCTAACCGTCTCCAAAAGAGAGAGAAAGAAAGGAAGGGAGGAAAGAAGGAAGGATGGAGAGAGACAGGGAGGGAGGGACGGAGGGAAAGAGGGAAGGAGGGAAGCAGGGAGGAAGACAATCCCTGTGGTAATAAGTTTGAAAGTTTGCAGATACGTCTGCACTGCCTATTACAGCCCTCTTCTCTTTCTCTGCCTCACAGAAACAAGAAGGAAAACAAATAAATAATTAAAGTTTAAAAAAAATTCACCCAGATTCCCGTGTCCTTTTGAACAGGAAGATAATTGCTGTTTTAAGGCAGATTTTGTTGGTATCCTCACCAATGGGGGCTGTCATTTCAGAAGCGAATTCCAAGAGAAGCTGTTTGGTAGACAGACTGGAGGGCTAGGGGATATGTGTTTCAGCTCTTTGTTGTGGTCGCTGTTCTGGTCCCCTGCTTATCAGGAGACACTCTTCAAAGGCCGAGATTACAGGCACTCTCTCTGGAAAACCGGATTCCTGAGCCAGCGACAGGCACCAGGACAATCTCGGAATCTCGCAAGGCAGTTTGTGTTCTTGGGGTTTCCGATTCGGGTGCGGGAAGCCCGGAGGAACAAGGAGACTCTTGTTACTTGTCGTGAGGTGGGCAGGGCTCTGAGCGGCAGGCAGCTTAGGCTGCTGTCACAGACACCTGGTATTTTGTTGTCCACCTTCATTTACCTCCTTTCTGGTAGTTGCGAGCCAGGCCGTTTCGATGAGCCTCTGGGTAGCCTTGAACCTCCGACTTTTTGATGAGCAGTTTAGTGGGTTAACTTTTTGCACACCGAGGGACTCCTGTTCGGGTAATGCTGCCGTCAGGTGCCACTGAGTCAGCGCTGCCCCACAGGACACGCAGCCCAACAGAAGGAAACGCTGCCCGTTCTGCACTGTCCTCGAAACTCTTGCTGCTACTGTATTAGTTCATCTTTTTGAGGGTCTTCCTGTTTTTCTTTCCTGACCCTGTACTTCACCAAGCATGATGCCCTTCCCCAGGGACTAGTACCTTCTCATAACATGTCTAAAGTGTGTGAAACGTGACCTCACCGTCCGTACTTTTAAGGAGTATCCTGGCTATACTTCCCGAAGGACTGCTTTGTTTGTCCTTCTGGTGGCCAATAGTATATTCAGGAAATACAGTAAAATCTGCCAAAGCCAGAAACTGTACAAAGTGGATACCTGTCAGAGAAGGAAAACTCAAATCTTTTACACTAATAGTGACAAAAGAGAGGTGACTGCACCTTGTCAAAGGCGGAAAACTTGCAACACCTGGAAAACAAGACAGTCCCACCAAGCTCTGGCCATCACAGCTTTACAACTGCAGTAGTAACTATTGCTGGCAAAATCCATCAATTGGCATCAGTCACTGGGTTTGGAGCAAAGTGTGCTCTATCCCACGCCTGTCTCCCTAAGCCACAGCGCCCAGTCGAGTCTTCAGCCAAGCAGCACAGCATGTAGTCCTGGCCTACACTGATGGCTTATGGGATGTGGCGGCTGCCCAGACAGAACCACGAGGTTCTTTCCTACTGCAGGTGGGCCCCACGGGGATGTAGGAGCTGGGGTCACTAGTAGCCATCCTGTTGCTACCAGGGAATGCCCTGCCTGTGAAGAGAGCCAACGTGGTGGACAGTGAGGTCACAGTGAGAAAAAAATAAGTCTAGCTGATCTTATGTGGACCCCTGACCCCGGCCTGTGCTGGGTTCACCCCGCAGCTTTTTGGTCCCCTGGGCCCACACTCATTCCTTATGCCAGCTCTAAAACAGCAGGGGAGACACAACTGGTTAAGGGCTTCTCTGCTAACTGGGGGTTGGTGGTTCAAGCCCCCACCCCCACCCCCCAGTGGCTCCACGGGAGAAAGATCTGCTTCTGGAAAGGTCACAACCCAGAAAACCCCATGAGGACAGTTCTGCTCTGTCACCTGTGGTCCCAATGACTTGGAATCAACTCAATGGCATCCAAAAACAAGAAGCCAGTTCAGGGTCTACGTCACCTCTAACTGAGAAAAGCCAATTGGTATAAAAGAACAGAAAATCCTGGGTGAGGGTGGGACAGGGACGATCCGGGCAAGAGTCAACGGCTTCATCTTGTCTACCATCAAGTGGTATTATGGACTGAACTGTGTTCCCCCCAAATGTGTTGGGTGACTTGGCTAGGCCATGATTCCCAGTGTTGTATGACTGTCCGGTGTTTCATCATCTGATTTGATTTTCCTGTGCATTCGAAATTGTGCCCCTTGAGATTAATGGGAAACTCTGGTGGCGTGGTGGTTAAGAGCTACAATTGCTGACCAGAAAGTCAGTTGTTCGAATCCACCAGGTGCTCCTTGGAAATTCCGTGGGGTGGTTCTACTCTGTCCTAGAGGAGTCCTATAAGTCGGAATAGACTTGGCAGCAGTGGGGTTATTTTTGGCGTGATGTCTTAGCCGTCTAACACTGCTCTAGCAGAAATACCACAAGCGGATGGCTTTAGCAAAGAAAAGCTTATTCTTACACAGTCCGGTAGGCTACAAGACCGAGTTCAGGGTGCCTGCTCCAGGGAAAGGCTTTCCCTCTTTGCAACTCTGAAAGAAGGTCCTCATGTGGCATCAGTCTTTAATCAGGGAGCCTCTTGGCACGGGAACCTCAGGTCTGAAGGACAATGCTCTTCTCCCGGTGCTGCTTTCTTGATGGTGTGAAGTTCCCTACTCTGCATTTGCTTCCCTTTCCTTTTATCTCTTCTAGGATGAGAGGATAACAGGTGGCACAAGCCACACTCCAGGGAAACTCCCCTTACAGTGGAGGGGGGTGACCTCAGGAAGGGTGTTACCATCCCACCCTAATCCTGTCTAACCTAATCCAGTCTAGGAATCACAGGCAGAGATTAGGATTTACAGCATCAGAAAATCACAAATCGGAAGGCAGTCACAGAATACAGAGAATCATGGCCCAGTCAAGGGGCTACACATATTTCGGGGGGACACAATTCAATCTATGACAGATGTTAATGAGGTATGATGTTAATAATGGCAAGAATCTATCTAAATGTCAATTTCAATCTGCAAGACGAGATCTTCTCTCGAGTCAATCTCTTTTGAGACATAAAAGAAGGGAGCAGAGAAACGTGGGACCTCATACCACCAAGAAAGCAGTGCCAGGAGGATGGGACATCCCTTGGATGTGACGTCCCTGTGCTAAGAAGCTTCTTAACCGGAGAAGTTTGATGGCAAGGACTTTCTCCCAGAGCTGACAGGGAAGAGAGTCTTCCCCTGGAGCTGGCACCCTGAATTTGAACTTCTAGCCCCCTAAACTGGGAGAGAATGAACTTCTGCTCGTTGAAGCCATTCCTTTGTGATATTACTGTTACAGCAGCACTTAAGAAGACAAATAGCATTTCCAAATTGCGCATTCATTCTGTGGGAAATATTTGGAAGGAAAACCTGACAAGATTTGCTAATGAATTGGATGCAGAATGCAGAAAAAGAGACAGAGAAGTTGTCAGGGGCAACCGGAAGTTTCCTAGCTGAGCGGTTACAAGCCTGGACCCGCCGTTTACCGAGAAGTTAGCCTCAGACAAATGGTGACACCAGGCAAATGCAGCTGGAGATGCTGATCGCAGCCGACTCTGCTGCACTTGTTCTTCAAGTATAAATCCAAAGTCAATGGTGAGAGCCTACCAGCTTAACCAGAAGTTCTTTTATTTCATTCTGGGCTCTCTAGGCAAAATAATATTTTAGATCTTTCTTTCTTTCTTTCTTTTTTTAAAGTGATTTTCACCCAGTTATGCCAAGAGGTTAGCAATTTGAACCCACCGGTCACTCCAGGAGAGAAAGACATGGTGGTTTGCTTCCATAGAGATTTTCCCCAAACTAAACCCACCGCCCAGTCTTGGAAATTCTCTGGGAAAGTTCTGCTGTCTCCTGTCGGGTCGCTGTGAGTCAGAATCAACTTGATAGCGGTGAGTTACAGGCTAATCACTTGCTTTTATTGATTCCAAAATGCCAGCACTGGAAATCAAATAATTCGCAAAAACAGAAAAGAATTATCCGAGATACAAGTTTTAAAGCTTTCCTCACAGTAGAATTCAAAGTATAAGGAAGAAGTAGCAAAAAGGTCATTGTCCTTCTTCTTTCTGTAGAGACACAGAAGGTCCCTGGGCTGGTTGGAAAAGACAAACTTGTTGTCAAGTCAATTCCGACTCATAGCAACCACATAGGACAGAGTAGAACTGCCCCATAGAGTTTCCAAGGAGTGCCTGGAGGATTTGAACTGCCAGCCTTTTCGTTACAGATGCAGCTCTTTAACCCACTATGCCACTGGGGTTCCTTCAGGTCTCCTAGGCTGGTTAAAAAAGTCCACCTCCACCTAGTTGATTTCTCCTCATAGCAGCCCTATAGGATGGAGTAGAACTGCCCCATAAGGTTTCCAGTGAGCACCTGGTGAAGTCAAACTGCCAACCTTTTGGTTAGCAGCTGAACTCTTAACTACTGCGACACCAGGGCTCCTGGGCTGATTCTAAACCACACCACTGTCGAGTCAATCCCAACTCATAGCAGCCCTGTAGGACAAAGTAGAACTGCCCCATAGAGTTTCCAAGGAGTGCCTGATGGATTTGAAACTGCGATCTCTTGGTTAGCAACTGTAGCTCTTAACTACCACCCTGTCAGAGTTTCCACCTGGGGTGGTTAGGGGTGTCAAAAAGCTAAATGTGAAGACAAACACTAAAACTCAGTGAAACAGTGTGGCTATAGGATTCGAACCAGGCAGCCTCAACTCAAAGGTGTTGGAAGGCACTCGGAAGAGGGAAGAGTAAAGGCAGGTTCTGTAGGTGGGATCTGCTCGGGGTGGTCTCCTGAGGTCTGGGGAGATTTTCCAATAGACAAGGTAAGCAGTGTGGGTGAACACACTGATCATCTGTAGTGAACACATGTTTTCACCACAACCAGGGACAGATTCCCCAATAAGCAGGGTGCACACAGGCTTACTGGTGCTGTTACTAATCTGCGGAATACATCAGATGTGTGATACCTCCGTGAAATTGTATACTACCGATTAGTCAGTAAGCACTACTAAGTCCGTGTGTACCTTGCTCACTAGTAGCCAGTGCTTACGATACTTAACCTGCCCCTGACCGCAGCAAAGAGTCTACTTATGAGATCTGACAATTAAGTCTGCAAACTTAATTGTTCTAAATGTTACATACCTCACGGCTGAATATCACTACGGTCACCTTCGAAGTGCTCCCCCTGGGAAGCTGTGCACCAATGCCAGTGCCTGGCCCACCCTTCAAAGCAATTTTGGAACTCTTTCTGGAGTGACCATTGCGCACGCTGGCACAGTGGCAAGTTCATGAACTTAATTGTGTAGTTGTCTGTGAGGCAGTTTTTAGCCAATAAACAAATCACTGTATCAGTACCCTCTCTGTGATCACCTCATCTGGTCCCCTTTTTTTTATCTGAAGACAAAGGAAATATTGAAAGGAAGACATTTGGATGACATTCAGGACATTGAGGGTAATAGGACAGCAGCTCCGATGGCCATTCAAGAGAGAGTTCCAAGGTGGCTTTGAAGGGAAGACCAGGGGCTGGCATCAGTGCGTAGCTTCCCGAGAAGCATGCTTGGAAGGTGACTGTAGGGACGTTCAGCAGTGAGGTCTGTAGCTCTTTTTCCAAGGTGAGTTCACAAACTGAAGTGTCAGTCCTTGTACAGGGATGGCTGCCATCTGCCTTTCTCTCAACCCCTTGTACAGGGATGGCTGCCATCTGCCTTTCTCTCAACCCCACAGAATCTTCCTACAGAGTCAATCATAACCTCTGAAAATTTATAATTCTTGGCAGGAACAGATGATTCAGTGAGCTAGGCAAGCATGGGCTCACTTGTGCTTACTTCCCACATGTTTTTATCAGGTGGCAAAAATCCATGTCTCACTGGTCACTACAGATTAGCAAGTAAGCTCATGCTTACCTTGCTTTGGTCTGAGATCCCTGGACGGCACAGTTTGCACTTGATTAATAGCTTAAGCCTGGCCCTTAGAACTCACTCAGCAGTGCTGTGGAAGAAAAGCCTAGAAATCTGCTTCTAAAATACCCTTTGCTGGAAACCCTGGGGAGTGCAGTTCTGCTCATACACCCGTAGCCCACTGAACAACCTGCATGGCACAGTTCTGCTCCGACCTACGTGGGGGCAGCAGGGGTCAGAGACAGTTTGAAGGCAACTGGAAAATGCATGTATGTATATATTTATAAATTTATACAAAAATTTTTTTGTTTAGATGCAAGTCCATTTGGGATTCCTGAGTGCCCCTTCCCACTCCCCAGGTATTTCTCAGTCTGCAGCTGCCTTCGGGCTCCAGGTGGAGTTGATGTCTGATGCTGTCACTGACGTGGTCAACGCTTGCCTTTCCCTCCCATCTCGGCCCCCACCCTTCTCACTCTGATGCCCTCCTCCCTCCTTCAGGGGCTGGCACTCTGCCAAGGGGTGAGTCTCCCTGCCTCAGACCTGGTCCTTCCCAGGAAGCCCTGAAGGGTCTCCGCGGGAGCAAAGCCCATCTCCCAGGCCCATCCCTTGAGGAGACAACCAGATTGCAGAAGCTGTAAATGCCTCCTCTGAGGCCGGCAGGCAGCACCTCCCCCTGAGCAGATGCCCTCGGTGCCGGCTTCTGCTGCGCTGGAGGCCACTCTACCCCTTCTCTTGTCCCCACCCGCCCTCCTTGTCCTCCTCATGTTCACCTCCCGCCTCCCAGAACTCAAGGTGAATGTGAGTGTGGGAGGGTGTGGGAACCTGTCATCCCAGTGGAGATGGAGCCCACTAAAGGGAGGCAGGGACCCCTATCCTGACACCAAGGCCTTTGTGCTCTGTCCCTAGGCCTCTTCCCTGGACCAGGTCACTTACTCTGTCACAACGGCGGGCCCTAGTGGTTGAGGGACGACTGGCTAACGTTAAGGGAAGTACAGGACATGGTGGAGGGTGCGGTGGGGCGCTTCCCCCTGGAAAAGCCTGTTGACACAGCAGCGGGGGGACGTGAGGCTGAGACGTGCTCACAGATTGCCCCTTAAACCCAGAGAGTAGAACGTGGGCCCAAGGGCTGCTGGTTGCTGCTTTTCCCCTTCACTGGTGGTGGGACCCCTACCCAGGCAGGAGTGAAAACCCCACTTCCCAAACTGCTGGGTCAGGCTGTCACCCCTGCCTCTCTGAGGACCAAGCAAAGTCCACATGGTTAAAGAAAGTTCTGGAAATAATGAGCCCAGCTCACAAAGATGGGCTTAAAGATCCTTCAGAGTTGTGGGGTGCAGAGTAGAACCAAACTGAAAGTACCCTAAATGTCTAGCAATAAGGTGTTGTTTCTTTTTTTAAGAAAAAAAAAAAGTCACAAAATAGGATACTAGACATGAGCTGAATCTGAGCCATCATTTAGTGAAACAACGTGATGCTGTGATTTTTGTAGATCAAAACCAGGTGATTACCGGTGCTGTCCCGTGGTTCAGACTGCCACCTCTGCTGATCCAGAGGTGAGTGACCCTGCAGGTCATGCCAAATGAGCAAAGCAGGAGCTCAGCTTTGAACAAGTGTCGTTTTATTGTATGTGCTGTCCTGGGGCCCTGGTGGCTCCATGGTTAAGAGCTCATCTGCTGACCAGAAATTCAGCAGTTAACTGACAACCACTCCCGGGAAACCCTATATGGCCCTTCTACATCCCACAGGACTGCTTGGAGTTGGAATCGACACGACAGCAGTGGTTTGGGTTTGGGTTTTGCTTTGGTTTGTTGCTATAAAGAGCCCTAGTGGCACAGCGGTTAAGCGCTCAGCTGCAAACCCAAAGGCAAGTGGTTTGAACCTCCCAAGGGCTCCGTGGTAGAAAGAGGTGACAGTCTGCTTCTGGAAAGACTGATAGGCTTGGACTCCCTCAGGGGCAGTCCTACTCTGTCCTATAGGGTTGCTCTGAGTCAGAATTTGACTCCGCGGTTTTACCCTTAGTGCTACCCAGCGACTCCTATATATACGTGTGTATCCCTGTGCACTTAGGCTGATGGATAGGTAGGTCTGTAGACGTACACCAGACAGGTGATCAACAAAACTAAGCAAACCAGGAGCTGTCAGTGACCTCTAATTCACAGTGACTCCCTGTGTGTCAGAGTAGAAAGGTCTGGTGAGCTACTTCTGAAAAACCAGCCATCAAAAACCCTATGGAACCAAACGGTCAACAATGACTCTAAGGCAGAGGAAAAGAGGCAGGAAATTTAGAGTGGAAAGGGAACAGCCACAGTGCAATTAACGAGAAAGTTGACAGTTTGTGGAAAATGTAACTAATATCACTGAAGAATTTGTACCCAAACCTGCCACCCTTGAGTCAATCCAACTCATAGTGACCCTGTGGGGCCAAGCACAACTGTGCCAGAGGGTTTCCGAGGAGCACCTGGTAGATTCGAACTGCCGACCTTTCAATTAGCAGCTATAGCTCTTAACCACTGCACCACCAGGGTTTCCAGAATAATTTTACAGAATTTGCCAAATGGGAACCTGATTTTCTACACAAGTTTTCACCAAAAATACACTAAAATACTGTTCTTGTTCTTTTTTAAAAAAAAAAAAAAAGAAAGAAAGAAAGAAAGGAAATACTCTGTGGAGCACAGTTCTACTCTGGCACATGTGAGGTCACCATGACCTGGAGTTGTCTAGGTGACAACTGGCTTTCATAAATGCTCAGCACCTAGTTCTGTGACTATAGCCTGTTAGAACCCATGGGACCCTGGGGCTTCCTGGTTGCACCCACCTGATCTGTGACAGGCAGGTTGTGACAGGACAAGTTGAAATGACCAGGTGGTGTGTGGAGGACAGCAGGGAGCAACAGGTGCCATGTGCACTCTGAGACCCAGCTCCGCCCTCCAGCTGGGTGGCCCTGGGCACAACCTCAGCCTCTCTCCCCCATCCTCCATGCTGATGGAGCGAGCCCGCCTTTCCAGGGTGTGTCTCTCTGCAGAGCGCTCCGGGCGCCAGCTGTAACTGGGACGCACGTGCTCGCTGCAGCTGGGTGTGGTGCTTCCACGCTGCCTTCTCAATTAGCGAGGTGTGCCCCGGCCTGCCAGGACAATTAGCGCTAATATTCACCCAGCATGCCAACGTGACTCTGTCTTCCCTTGCTGTGACCCTGGGTGGTGGGCCATCTTAATGCCATTTTACAGGTGACCAGTATGTGCTCAGAGAGGTTAAGTCACCTGCGTAGTGCACAGAGCTAGTAGGTGGCAAAAGTGGAATATGAGCCCTATTAATGGCCATGCAGAAACGCCATGGGTATAGTGCTTAAGTGCTGTGGTTGCTAACCAAAAGGTCACCAGTTCAAATCCACCAGGCGCTCCTTGGAAGACGTGAGGCAGCTCTCCTCCCAGGGTTGCTGTGAGTCAGAACTGCCTTGACGGCTTGCTGCACTGCACCAAAGCGGCCCGAGACCCTCCAGTTCCATGCAAGCCTCCCTGGGCTCCCAGCAGTCTGGCTGGGCCCGTGGGCACTTCCTGACCCAGCCAAATTTTCCCCAGCCCTGGACATTTCTACTCCCGCCCTCCAGAAGGTGCTGGAGTCTGTTTTCCAAATGGCCGCCCCTGAGCTGCCCTCCCTGGCTCTGTGGGGACTGGGAGGGGGCACTGACATCAGAGGGAAGGGCTGGCCCTGCAGCCGGAGGCCTCACCCCAAAGCAGCTCTGGGGACCGGCTGGGCCTTTGTCAGCCTCACATACTCATTAAGCCGGGTTGAACCAGAGGTCAGATTTTACTGCAAAGCTGGAAAGATTCTTGCTGGCCAGACCGACGCAGAAACCAACCCTGTGGAGTGGCACGCCAGCCTTTGTTGGCCATTTCCACAGGGATGAAGAGAGTGAGCCGGGCAGCCTGACCCCGGGGTGCCTTTGCGGCTAGCAGAGAGATCAGCACGGGGAAGGACGAGTCTGGCAGGGGCCTCAGGGCTCCGTGGTGGCCAGGTTTGCCCAGGTGTCCTGGGCTGGAGAAAGAGGAGGGTAAAGCAGAGGGCATTGTCAGTAGTCAGAGGAAGTATACCCCGACAGGCAGCCCTCAAACAGGAGTGACATCAGATGCCTTCTTGAAGACAAGAGAGGCAGAAACAAACGATAAAAACAAAGCTGCTGCCATTTCCGACTCATAGTGACCCTGTAAGTTGGGGTAGAACAGCCCTATGGAGTTTTCAAGGAGTGCCCAGTAGATTCAAACTGCTGCCCTCTTGATCAGCAGCCATGGCACTTAATCACTACACTGTCAGGGTTTCCAAAAGGGGCAGAGAGCTAGAAACACCTGGGCCGCTCCTTGCAGACCACGTGGTCAACTTAAAGGCAGCCACATTCTCGACTACCCACTCCATCCTCATCCTCTGCAGCGAGACCTCGTGGCCCCTCCCAGGCAGGGGTGAGTGCACTCGGTCCCCTGAACCTGGGCTGACCTGTGGCCTGCACCAGGATGTGATGGAAGAGATGCTGTGCCAGTTTCCAATCCCGTTGTTGTGCCATCGAGTCGGGTCTGACTCACAGCAACCCCACAGGTCGGAGAAGAAACATCAGAGAAGAAACAACCCACAGGTCAGAGAAGAAAAATCACAGGGTTCTTAGGCTGTCATCTTTATGGGGCCAGACAGCCTTATCTTTCTCCCATAGAGCAGCTGAGGGGTTGGAACCCCCAAGTACTGGGTTAACTGCGGATGGCTTGACCACTGTACTCCCAAACCAAAGACCCCACAGCTGCCAAGGCGATTCGGACTCATAGTAACCCTATAGTGACCCTGCAGAACAGAGTAGAACTGCCCCATAGAGTTTCCAAGGAATGCCTGGTGGGTTTGAACCGCCGACCTTTTGGTTAACAGTCATAGCGCTCAACCCACTACTCCACCAGGGTTTCTGCTGCACCCCTTCCCCCTCAAAAAACCAACCCCACTGCTGTCAAGTCAATGCCAACTCATGGCGACCCTGTAGGACAGAGAACTACCCCATAGGGTTTCCAAGGAGAGCCTGGTGGATTTCAACTGCCAGCCTTTTTGTTAGCAGATGTAGCACCTAACCACTACGCCACCACGGTTTCCAGCTGCCCCCTCAGGGCTCCTTAATTCCAACCCTAGGCCACAGAAAGCCTGCTACACTCCATCTGCTCTCTTGGGAACTTTCACCTCTGCTGACTCAGCAAGCCCGAGGCTAGCTAGCCAGAGGATGAGACACAGGTGGCCCAGTCACCCCCAACACCCAGCCAACAGTCAGCCACCACCATTCACAGGAGTGAGGGCATTTTAGAGTAGCCAGCCCTCAGCCTCCCTCCTCAGCTGACCATAGACAGGTTCAAAGCACAGCCTTCATCAGTGGAGGCCAACCTAGGCCAGCAGAACCTTCCAGCTGACCTGTAGACTGGTGAGGAATAATGAGGAGTTATTTGAAGCCAGTGGTTTGCTCTGGTGGTTGGAGGTGGTTTGCTCGGCAGGGATGGATCACCGAGGCGCAGCTCTCCTCTTCCCGGGTCAGCACCTCCACTCTGGCCTCGTCCTTCCCAGTCAAGCTTCCACTGCTATCATCTGACCAGTTGTCCATCTTCACACTGGAGTGGACTGTGCTCCGTGATGACACGGACACTGTCACATTCCCTAGTGCCTGGGATTTGACTGGCGTACAGCCAGGTGCCATATAGTGTCCGTTTGGTAAGTGTGGCGTCGTGGTCCCGTGTGGTTACATAGACCTAGAAGGAGAAGAAGTCTGCGGTGTAGGTCACTTAACAGCCACAATACATTCGGGGCAATAGGATGTGATGTGATTTGGACATTGTCAGAACACTGTATTATGTCCACACTTGCCTCCTACAGGGCCCCTTCCCCCTTGACTCACAGCTTGCTTGCTCTTGCAGGAGTGCAGGCCTGGCAGCCACCCACTCCAAGCCCTCCTGTCCCTTCTCCTTCCCTGAAAACCTTTCTGTTTCCTGAGCTCCTTGGGGGAACATGGGGTGAGGGTAAGAGGTTGCTTCAGGCTCCTCCTCCTCCCAGGACTATGTAACTTTTGGGGACCACAAGGGTACAAGCGGCGGAATGCTGCCCAAAGGACGTTATGAAGCACATCCCTTTATGGTCTTCCCACAAGAGCCTAATCACAGAACATCCGGTTTCATGGACGGTATATGGGGATGTTAAGCATGACTGTACGTTGTTTCTGTTAGGTGCTGTCCAGATGGTTCTCACTCACAGTTACCTCATGCAACACAGTAGAACTGCCCCCCAGGAACAGATTCTCCCACAGAGCCATGGGGCAGATCCAAACTGCCAACCTTTTGGTTAGCAGCTGAGTGTTCAAGCATCATGCTACTTTGACATACGTGGTTGCTGTTGTTGGGTGTCACTGAGTCGATTCTGCCTCACAGCGACTCCATGATATGGAGCAGAGCTGCCCATATGGTATCCCAGGCTGCAGTCTTCACGGGAGCAGGGTGCCAGGTCACCCTCCCTCGCAGCCAATGGGTGGAAGGCCAGCCTTTTGGTTAGCAGTCAAAGCTTTAACCATTGCACCGCAAGCCCTCCTTGGTGTCCATTAAAAACAAAAACAAACCCATTGCTCTTCAGCCAATACCAACTCATAGCAACAGAGGAGACCTGGCCCTTAGGGTTTCCAAGGAGTGGCTGGCGGATTTGCATTGCAGGTCAGCTCTTAACCACTCCGTCACCAGGGCTCCTGATGTACATCAGGAACTTAATACCTATTGGTTGAATAGACTAATTAATGACTGTTGTAGTCATCTGGTCCTGTTCTAACAGACATACCACAAATTGGATGGGCTTTAACAAAGACAAGTTTATTCTTACACAGTCCAGTAGGCCACAAGTTCGAATTCAGGGTGTCCACTCCAGGGGAAGGCTTTCCATCTTTGCTGTCTCTGGAGGTAAGTCCTTGTGTTGTATAAGTCTTTGATCAGGCAGGTGACCTTAGGGAGGGTGTTACAGTCCCACTCTAATCCTCTCTAACCTAATCCAGTCCAGTAACCAACCACAGGCAGAGATTCGGGTTTACAGCATCGGAAAAATCACAAAATGGAGGGCAATCATAGAATATAGCGAATCCTGGCCCAGCTTAATTACTACACGTGTTTTGAGGGGGGACATAATTCAATCTATGACAATGACTTAGTTAATTACACGTGTGCTTGCTTGGCTTGGTGAAGGGATCTTATCTGTCAATTTCTATCGCATTCTCAGTGTTAACTGCAGAACCTGCCACACAGTAGATGCTTTGTAAATATTCGTTGAATGAACGAATAACTTTTTTTGGTATGTACCATGAACTGCAGGCAACCCAAAGAAGGTAATCCACAGAGCCTGTGAACATGCCACCTGACACGGCACGAGGGATTTTGCTGACATGGTTTAGTTAAGGAAACCCCAGGGGCATAGTGGTTTAGTGCTATGACCGCTAACCCAGTTCAAATCCACCAGGTGCTCCTTGGAAACGATGACGCAGCTCTCCTCACTCTATAGAGTCACTATGAGCCAGAATCAACTCGATGGCAGTGGGTTTGGTTAAGGCTTCTGAGGTGGGAGACGTTCCTGGGTTAGCCAGGTGGGTCAAGGTAACCACAATAATCTTTAGAAGAAGGAGTCAGGAGGCTCAGAGGCAGAGACAGACACGAAGATGCTGGCCTTGGCGGTAGGGAAAGAGACCATGAGCTACGGAATCTGGTGGCCTCTGGGGCTGCAAAAGACAAGGAAACAAGTCTCCCCTAAACAAAGACCAAGCCCATTGCTACTGAGTTGGTTCCAGCTCTTCAGAAACCCTGGTGCCATAGTTGCTAACCAGAAGGCAAGCAGTTCAAATTCTCCAGGCACTCCTTGGAAATTCTACAGGGCAGTTCTACTCTGTCTACAGGGTTGCTATGGGAATCTCCCCTAGAGCCTCCAAAAACACAAACATCCTAGAAGACACCGTGATGCCTTGATTTGAACCCAGTGCGGTCCATGCTGGGCTTCTGACCTCCATAACTATAAGGTAATCCATTGGTGTGGTTTAAGACATTGTGTTTCTGGAAATGGGTTACAGGAGACTCACGTACCAGCTTCTTTAGTGACAGTCACTCTGGAGTCTTCTAGGTCCCTGTGGGGGAGAGTTGATCTCAGGGACCATTAGAAAAGGCCTGAGCACTTGTCAGATCATCCATCACCCATCTCTGAGGAAGTAACACAGGAGTCTTGCCCGATTGCCCAGGGGATGACAGCCAGACCCTTTTACACGTGAAAACATGGTGGCAGAGAGAGAGGAGGTGCCTCAGGCTGTGGAACCACTGGAAAAAAACCCCAAACCCCAGACCCACTGCCGTTGGTCAGTCCCAAATCAGAGACCCTACGGGACAGAGTAGAACTGCTCAGTCGGGTTTCCAAGGAGTGGCTGGTGGATTCCAACTGTCGACCTTTCAGTTAGCAGCCAGTCTTAACCACTGCACCATTAGGGCTCCCAGGGCCAATGAGGGCCCCGGCAATTCCTGGCTGTGTGCCAGGCTCAGTGCCGGGCAGCAGGGACTGCGGGTGTCCACAGGGACTTGAGGTGTCCACGGAACAGAGCTCCCAGCCTCTTGCAGCTCATTGTTTAGGGGCTTCTCGGAGCTGTAAGACTAAAGAGGACAACTTGCACCCAAGGCGTTTTAGCTGGGTAGAACCCTTCCTCATCTTGACTATGGGGTCCCACCGTCCTAAGCACCCGTCCTAAGTACTCACCAAACTGTATACTGACCGGACGTAAATTTAAAAAAATCGAGCCCAAACCCACTGCCACTGCGTCAGTTCCAACTCCTGGTGGCCTCCTGTGTTACAGATTAGAACTCCGCCCGTACGGTTTCAGCAGGTCCCCAGAACTTTTCCCTCGCGGCGCTGCTGAGTGGGTGCCAAGGACCAGCCTTGCGGGTAGTTGGCAATTGCGAACCACTCGCGCCACCTAGAGGTGGGAGTTAAATTTACATTCTGGATGCAAAGGAGAAACCCTGCAGGTATAATGAATGGTTAAGTGCTGTCTCGGCTAACCAAAAAGGCAGCAGTTCAAATCCACCAAGTGCTCCCTGGAAACTCTATGGGCAGTTCTACTCTGTCCTCTAGGTTGGCTAGGAGTCACAATCGACTCGACAGCAGTGGGTTCTGGTTTGGGATATAAATTAAAACCAAACCTGTTGAAGTTGGTTCTGACTTATGGCGACCTTATAAGACCACTGCCCCATTAGGGCTTTCAAGGCTGTGATCTTTTCTTTTAAGTATTTTGTTGCACTTCAAAAGAAGGTTTCCAATCTGAGCCAATTTGGCAAACAAAACCTGCACTGCTCTCTACAATACACCTCTAGCTGCTCTTCCCGCCCCCGCGATAACACACTTGTCTGTTCCACCCCACAGCTATCCATTCAGTCAACTCCTGTCCCCCTCTCTCCACCCTCTCATCTCACCTCTGCACAGGAGCTGTTCAGACAAACTCAGGTATATATTGAAAACAAGAAGCACACTTTTTGCTAGTGTCCCTCTGTGTCTCGTAGTCCGGTCCAGGGAACCCTCCAGTCTGTCAAGCCATCAAGTCTTGACTTTTAATAGAGTTCTAGTTTTACACATCCAATTTTGTCCTGCTGTGTCAGGGACTATGCGTTGTGATGCCTGTCAGGGCAGTCATTGGCGATGGCTGGACACCATCTAGTTCTTCTGGTCTCATGTTGGTGGTAGTCTCCAGATCATGTGGCCCTTTCTATCACCTGGTCTCATGCTTTCCTCATCTCTTTGATGTCCTTCATTCTCCTCTGTTACAAGTGTATTGGGACCAACTGATGCTAGTTAGATGGCAGCTTGCTAGCTTGTAAGATCCCAGATGCCATTCACCAAAGTGGGATGCAGAACATCTTCTTAGGAAAAGGAAAATAAAAGAGTTATGCCAAGTGACCCAGATGGCCCCTGAAGTCATGGTCTGCAGACCCTTGTCCCTGCTACTCTGTCCTTCAAAAAGTTGGGTTGTATTTAGGAAATCTCTTAGTTTTGGGTACAGTCCAGCAGCGTTAATCTCCCTTCAACTTCCTGTTATTCCTTTCATCTAACCCAGTTCCTCTCTACTATTTAATCTATGGATACTCCTCTCCTTCTCTCCCCAACCTTGTAACCATCAAAGACTATTTTCTTCTGTGCTTAAACCTTTTCTTGAGTCCTTTTAATAGTGGTCTTATGCAACATTTGTCCTTTTGCAACTGACTAATGTCATGCAGCATAGTGTGTTCAAATGACTTCTTGTGACCATGTTTCCCAAAATCATCTTTGTTCTTTATCATTGCATAGTATTCCATTGTGTGAATATACCGTAGCTTGTCTGTTCATCTGTTGATGAGCACTTAGATTAATTCCATCTTTTTGCTATTGTAGACTGTGCTACAATAAACATGGGTGAGCGTGTATCTATTCATGTGACAGCCCTTATTTCTTTAGGACATGTTCCAAGAAGTGAGATTTCTAGATCATACGGTATTTCTACTTTTAGCTTTTTAAGATTTCCAAATCAATTTACAAAGTGGCTGCACCATTTTGCATTCCCACCAACAGTGTAGAAGAGTTCCGATCTCTCCACAACCTCTCCAATATTTTTCTTTTTTTTTTTGGTTTTTGAATTAATCAAGGCTGGAATCTTTACGGATTCAGAGTGCCAAGCCTGTCTCCCTCAGAGCAGCTGATGGATTCAAACTGCCCACCTTTTGTTTAGCAGCCAAAACTTAACTGCTACTCACCAGGGCTCCTTGGATGTAAGTTACATCTCCAAAAATAAAAGATAATCTATTTTATTAAAATAAAAAAAACTAAAGAACATCTTTCTTTCCCTCTATGGTAATCACCCTATTTTGAAAGTCAAAGGGAAAGAATTGAAATACAATGAAAGATGGACTCATTGCAACGAAAAATTGGAAAAATAAGAGGCAGCTGACATCAAGAGTGAGGTCTGCAGGCTCTGGTTATCAGTGGTTCTGAGGCTGAGTTCAGCTGGTTTGGATTATCTGTGCTTGCTGCCTGCCCGTGCTGAAGTCACCAAGGAGTGACTCACCCCAGCTCAGATCCACACAGGAGGCTGGAAACCCATCGCCAGGAAAGGATGGAAGGCCAGTCCTGGAGCACAAGACCTCAGGCTCTTGGGCAAGTGCAGGCTGGAAAGGGGATGGTCCAGCTCCCTGTGCTGACCCCCATGCTCTCTTGTCCAGCCCAGCACCCAGACTTGCCCCACCTAGGAGCCCCAGGACAGTAGGGGCCTTGACTGGGTGTTGTATTGTCTATCTTTTGGGCCAAATCCTCTGGTGAGGCAAGAGTGATATAGATGGAGAGAGAAAATGCAAAATTAAACCAGTGAAATGAAGCTGGCAATTGGAATAGAAAGAGGAGAGCATCAGGAAGGTCTCTTTGAGAATATACCATTCCTGAGCATGGATGGAAGGAAGAGAAGTCCGTTCTGTGGATATTTGGGAGGAGAGAACTCTAGATGGAAGGAACAGCTGGTACAAAGGCCCCGAGGTAGCACTGTGCCCAGTGCACTCCAAGCAGAGTGCAGCTGGGGCAGAGACTGCAGGGATATTGGTCAAAGAAGTGGCAAGAAGGCCTTGGGCTGAGAGCGGACATTGGGGTTTAGTTACTGTGAGACGAAAAGCCTTACCTTTAAGAACAAAAACACTGTGACAGGGCTGACAACCTTGCAGGGAATGGACGTGTGGGCTTCTGGTCAGGGGCAGCCAGGAACGCCAGGCCAGGCTTGCTTCTCAACAGAAGCTTTGCCCCCCGCGGCCCCCTTGTTGGTGCCCCTGTACTTCCTCCTGCCTGAGAAGTCCCCGCCTTGGAAAACTACATGAGGCAGTATCTTGGGGATTTGTTGTCCTTTTTCCCAGCAGCACAGAAAGTTGACAGGTGACCCCAGGCCCACTCTCAGTGTCACAGTCTACCCATGTCTGCAGCTATCACTGCGGGCATCACCTGCCCGTGAAACACGAGACCAGGGCCTCGGTCACCGATCAAATGGACATTTCAGCACGTCAGCTCGATAGAGGTCGATACTTGCCAACACTTAAAAAAAAATGGTGTTTCGCGTAGCCCAGGGTTTACATGGCGCGATACTGATGGTATCAGCTTTCTCCTCTTCTCTATCCGAGCAAGCATCTTAAACTCCACTCCAAACAAAGAGCTCGCTGTTGCCAGTTGGTCTCAAAGGGGGAGCTTTGTGTGAAGCTAAAAAACCTCATTCAACAACGCTGGCAAGAAAGACTCTGGCCTTCCTTCTGCCAACTCGACCCTGTGTTTCCAGCTCCTATGTGGAGGCTGCATCTCAGCTTAGGTTCGTTCTCCCCTCCTCTTGCAAGAGAGAGCTCTCTGTCACACAGGGCACTGCATGAGCAGATACCCCAGGGGACAACAGGGGAGGAATAACAGAGGCCAGAACAGAGAAATAACAGAGACCTCCTGGAATGGGATTCCTGGGGAAACTGAGAGCAAGGCTGGAGGGGGCTGGCTTTTCAGAGGGCTCCTTCTGAGCTCAGGGACTGCCGGAAGCCCTTTCCCCCAGCCCCCTCCCTTTTTTTTTCTGGAGATGGAATTAAACCATGATTTAAGGAAAAAAATAATCAAGTTGAGAAACTGAAGAGCTGGAAAAACCAAGATGCTCCAGCTCACCCACCCCAGGTCCCAGGCGGCATGCAGGAAATGGCTTTGTGAGCAGGGGACTTTGCTGAGCCAAGCTGCGTGCCCCTACGGGGGGCTCAGCACCTGTTCTCTCTAACCACCTCCTCCTGCGCTCAGCCCTCAGGCTGCCACATGGTCAGTACAGTGGGTATTTTATTCTGGTGGGGGGCCCCAGAGTGCCATGAACTTGGCCCAGGCCAGATGTTGACAAAGGGTGGAAAGGGCCGCTGAGGTTTCTGTGTCGAGGTTAAGAGTTGGCAGAAATCCAGTGTGTCTCCCTTTCTGTCTCCCTAACTCGTTGATGGGCCTGGGGAGGGCCAGCGTCCCATAGGCAGTCTAGGGCCGCCGCCACACACAGAGGAGTCGGTCATCTGCTGGCCCTGGCAGTGCCCCCTCCTGACCACCCGCCAGAACGGGGCTTGGGGCTCCAGCTGTGCTTTGAAGCCAGGCAGCTCTCCAATCTCCGGGCCTTAAGCTTGTGAAACCGAAAAGAAGGAACTGGAGGATTTCATGGGGCTTTTCAGCTTCCGGCCAATTCCAGGGCAGGTTTATAATCCCTTGATTCCAGGCCTCCCTGGCCTCCTGCGTCTCCTAATCTGAAGGAGAGCAGCGAGGCTTCGGCAAGCAGACGCTGGGTCACAGAAGCAAGGATGAGTGGGGTCACAGGACGGGGGGGCACGAGGGTGATGGTGGGGGCTATGGGGTGAAGGTGAGGGTGACAAAGGTGGGGGCATAGGAGCAACGGGGGGTCAAAAGGGTGAAGGTGGGGCCACAGTGTGAGGGCAGGGCCATGCTGTGAGGGCGGGGCCACAGTGTGGGGGTGGGGCCACGGTGAGGGGCCCGGTCATGGTGTGAGGGTTAGGGTCATGGTGTGAGGGTTAGGGTCATGGTGTGGAGGTGGGGCCACGGTGTGAGGGTGGGACCATGGTGTGAGGGTTAGGGTCACGGTGTGCAGGTGGGGTCACGGTGTGAGGGTGGGGTCACGGTGTGAGGGTGGGGTCACAGTGTGAGGGTGGGGTCACGGTGTGGGGGTGTGGCCATGATATGGGGGTGGAGTCCTGGTGTGATGGTGGCGCTATGATGTGAGGGAGGGGCCAGGGTACGAGGGTGAGCTTTGGGGTGAAGGTAGGCTCATGGTTCCGAGTGTGGGGTCCTGGTTGTGCAGGTGGGCTCATGGCTGCGAGGGTGGCATCCACAGGGCTGAGAATCAGAAAAGGAAGCGGGGGACATAGGCGGACTGGGCACTGAGCTCTAGGCTCAAGCACTCGGGGGACTTGGGGTTGGGTGGCTCCGACAAGTGATTTTTTTTCACTTGTGCTTCAGGTGATAATTTACAGCCCAAGTTAGTTTCTCCCACAAAAATTTACACGTGTATCGCTATGTGACCCTAGCTGCTCTCCCTGTCACGTGGCTGCCTGTCCCTCCTCTCCACCCTGGATCTCCCATGTCCATTCCACCAGCTCCTATCCCTTCCTAGCTTCCCACCTCACTTCCGGGCAGGAGTTGCCATTAGTCTCAGGTATCTACTTGAAGCACACTCGTCATAGGTATCATTTTATATTTTAGATAATCCAGTTTATTCCCTGTCTGAAGAATTGGTTTGGGAAATGATTTTAACTCCAGGTTTAACGCAGAGTCGGGCGGCTGTGTCTTCTGGATTCTCTCCAGTCTTAGACCATTAGATCTGGTCTTTTTACTGGAACTTAAGTTCTGCACCGCATTTTTCTTGTGTCAGGGGCTGTCTGTTGTGTTCCCTGTCAGGGAAGTCACTGGTGGTAGCTGGGCACCATCTAGTTCTTCTGCTCTCAGATGGATGGAGTGTCTTGTTTACGTGGCCCCTTTTCTGGTTTTGGTGTTCTTCATCCTCCTTTGCTCCAGGCAGGTTGGGACCAACTGATGCATCTTAGACGTTAGCTGACTATTGTTTAATTTTTTTTAATTATGATTAAGTGGAAGTATACAATCCAAGTCAATTTTGCACAGCCGCTTCTCTACAACTCCTTCTGCTCTCCTGACCCTGAGAGAGCATGTTCCTCCTTTTCACTCTTTACTTGTAGTATCTTCCCAACAAGCACCTGTCTCCTCCTCTCCACCTTCTCCGCTCCCATCTAGAAGTAAACCCATAGGGCAACCTCCTATAAATGTATAAAATGGTAAAGTGTACCCACACCACATGCTCACTCAGAGCTCGCTGTCTTTTCAGACCTCAGAAGCCATTCACCAAAGTGGGATGAAGAACATTTTCTTAATAAACTTTGTCATGCTAGTTGACCTAGATGTCCAGTGAAACCATGGTTCCCAGACCCCTGCGACAGTGCTCCTCAAAGTGTTTGGTTGTTTGCAATTAACTTCTCAGCTTTTGGTTCACTCCAGCGGTGCTGACTTCCCTGTGCTGTGTGCTGTCCTTCCCTTCCCCTAAGACCCTTCTTGTCTATTATCTAGTCAATTCTCCTCCTGTTCTCTGCCACCCTCATTACCACCAAAGAAGGTTTTCTTCTGTGTTTAAACTCTGTCTTGTGTTCTTATAATAGTGGTCCCATACAGTACTTGTTCTCTTGCAACTGACAAACTTCATTCATTCATCATCCGGATTCATCCATCTTATGAGATGTTTCATTAGTTTATTATTGTTCCTTATTGCTGTGTAGTATTCCATCGTGTGAAAATACCACAGTTTGTTTATGCGTTCAGCTGTTGATGGCCACTTAGGTTGATTAACAAATGGTGTTACTGTGGGCAATGCTGTGAAGAACACTGGCATGAGTGTTTCTCCTTCCGTGC
The DNA here is from genome assembly GCA_028571685.1 of Heterohyrax brucei. NCBI lineage: Eukaryota > Metazoa > Chordata > Mammalia > Hyracoidea > Procaviidae > Heterohyrax > Heterohyrax brucei. The sequence goes on along the minus strand of CM053156.1, from coordinate 85,459,155 downwards.
AGTTCTCATTTCTCCAGAATACAGTCCAATGAGTGGGACTGCTGGATTCTATGGTACTTCTATTTCTAACTTTTTAAGAAAGTGCCAAATCGATTTCCCAAGTGGTTATACCATTTTACATCCCCAGCAGCAGTGTATAAGTGTTCTGGTCTATCTCCACAGCCTCTCTAACTTTTATTATTTTGTGTTTTTTTGCATTAACACCAGCCTTCTTGGGGTGAGACGGTAGCTCAGTGTAGTCTTGATTTGCATTTCTCTAACGGCTGATGATTACATTTCCTCATGTGTCTGCTGGGCACCTGAATGTCTTTGGTGAAGTGCCTGTTTATATCCTTTGCTCATTTTTTAATTCATTTATTTGTCTTTTTGTTGTTAAGGTTTTGCGATATCTTACAGATTTTAGAGATTAGATACTGATTGGACTTGTTTTATCCAAAAATTCTTTCCCAGACTGTAGGCTGTCTTTCACTCTTTTGGTAAAGCCTTTGGATGAGCATAAGAGTTTGATTGTTAGGTATCTCCAGTTATCTGTTTGTTCATCTGGAGTTTGTACATTCTTAGTAATGTTTTCTATTGTGTTTATGTCATCTATTAGGGCTCCTAGTTTTGTCACTGTTCTTTCTTCCATGATCTTTATTGTTTTAGATTTTTATATTTAGGTCTTAGATCCATTCAAGTTAGTTTTTGTGTGGTGTGAGGTGTGGATATTTTTTTCTTTTTCTTTCATTATTTTTTTTTCAGCTGGATATCCAGTTACCCCAACACCATTTGTTAAAGAGACTGTCTTTCCCCCAATTTATGGACTTTGGTCCTTTGTCAATATCAGCTACTCATAGGTGGATGATTTAATGTTTAGACTCACAGTTATGTTCCATAGGTCTATGTATCTGCTGTGCTGGGACCCGTCTAACCAGTGTTCTTGGGCCACCACTGGACCCTGGTCCTTTCAATGAGACTTCAGAATTTGTCCTTATTAATACAAACCTGAAAGGTCCATGGACTTGGAAGCTCCATAGGGAGCTCTAACATACATCCTCCAGCCTCTTTGGGGCACCAGGCCATCTATTCCCCTGGGGGTGATGCGGAAGAGTGGGTGGATGAGGTGGGGTGGAAAGAGACACAGAGACATGCATGGAGAGTTGCAGAGATAGCAGAGACGCCCACGTTGATGGAGAGAAAGACACAAAGGGAGACAGTGCCGAGACAGTGGTAAGAACACTGACACTCCACCAGCCTGTCTGGTAGCACAACCTGGGCACACGGCCCAGCAGCAGCAGATGAGACTTGGGGTGAAGTCCTCTGGAACTGGAGGGGATTCTGGTAAAGGTTTCATTCCCTCCTCAGAAGAAACCCATAAAAAGAGACGGCCCTCGTCTCCTTTACTGGGTGCTGTCGTGTCTACTTGGGTTGCTGGCAGCTGTCTGTGACCATGATTCACGACATCGCCAACCGTCGAGGGCACCAGAATACAAGTTCAGAAAGTACCTGGACCCTAGGTGACGCTGTCGAGCCACTGAACTGAGCCAGAGTATTACCCCTCTTGGTGGGTCTTCCACTAGCGGATGTCTAACGACGCACACGCCCACGGAGGTGGGCAAGGCCATGGAGACGGCGGGTGGTGCCCACGGAGGTGGGCGGGGCCGTGGAGATGATGGGTGGTGCCCACGGAGGTGGGCGGGGCCGTGGAGATGGCGGGTGGTGCCCACGGAGGTGGGCGGGGCCGTGGAGATGGCGGGTGGTGCCCACGGAGGTGGGCGGGGCCGTGGAGGTGGCGGGTGGTGCCCGCGGAGGTGGGCGGGGCCAAATGGACCCAAAAGGAGCCTGAGCCCAGCGGAAGTGGCTGCCTCCTGCCTGCCTGGGGTGCTGCACAGCCCGCTCTCAGGAGAGTGACAAGCCGTCCTGGACGCTCTGGATTGTTGGAATGGACGGAGGCTGCGTGCATGAGCCCTTAAGAGTGTGTTTGTGTGAATGTGGGAAGATGTAGGGGTATGTGTGAGTGACCGAGAGTGTGTAGGAATACGTGAGTCTGAGCGGGTGTGAGTCTGTGTGTATGGATGTGTGTTTGCGTGTGACAGTGAGTGCACACACTGTATCATGTGTTGTGTGACCACAGCCTAGGCCTTGAACCACAAAGTAGTGATCACGTTACTCTTGGTGTTGTGGATTGAATTATGTCGCACCCAAAATGTGTTCGGTAATTAGGCAGGGCCATGATTCCCGGTGTTGTACGCTGTTCCCCTGTGTTGTAAATCCCGCCTCTGTGATGCTAGTGAGGGAGGCTGGGTGGCAGTTGGGCTGGTGTTTTCTTGATTTATTGTCGTGGGTCAGTTTGATTCCCTGCTCCTTTGTGTGTATTTTTTAGACACTTTATCAGTGGTTGCCATGAATATTGCATTTAGCAGCTTGTAAAGGGTCTTCCCGTAAGGATGTCTTATTTTTGCTCATGGGGGCAATATTTGTAAAGCTATAGTGGCAACGGAAACCTTGGTGGTATAGTGGGTTAAGTGCTACATCTGTTCACCCAAAGGTCGGCAGTTCAAATCCACCAGGCACTGCCTGGAAACTCTATTGGGCAGTTCCACTCTGACCTCTAGAGTCCGTCCCTGTGAGTTGGACACAACTTGACGGCAGTGGGTTTGGTTTTTTTTTTTTTTTTTAGTAGAGTGGCCATATACCACATTTTTTTTATTAGTCTTGACAAATAGCCATGAAAAGTGACACAATTCCACAGCTCATAGAAATCATTAAATGTATTATCAAAATGGGTGTGCTGTTTGCCAAACACTCCATGCATTATGGAAAATGTAAGATGCACGTAGTCATGCCACCGAGAGAACAGTGTGACGTTTAGTCAAATACTCTGAGATAACTGAGTCTGTTGCTGATCAGACAATGCCTGTGTGTCAACCACCTGAATGTTCCAACGAAAACATTGCCACCCTCCATCAGAGTGTACACAAGAATCCACCCCAATCATCAGAGTGTACACGGGAATCCATCCCAATCAGTTTCTCACCACACACAGAACTGGGCCTTTCGTTGACCACAGTTTGGCAGATTTTGCATCCAGACTCGAAACTTAACCCTTACAAAATTTTTTAACTCAAAAACTGAAGTCCAACAATTATAGATTGCACCGTAGGTTTGCTGACTGGGCTCTGCAGCAGTTGGAAGTTGACCCTGCTTTTGTCTGAAAAATCATCCTCAGCAATGAGGCCCATTTTTGGATTAATGGCTTTGTCAACAAACAAAACTGTCACATTTGGAGCAACAAGAATCCAATGGAGATTCAAAAATATCCACTTAATCCCCCCAAATTACCATTTGGCATGGATTTTGGTTGGGCAGTATCACCAGTTCGTATTTTTTCCAAGAAAGTGGGGAGAGGCTATGACTGTCAGTGGTGAAATATATATATAGGGCTATGATAAGTGATTATTTTGGGCCCCATTTGGAAGATGTGGGAGTGGCCATTTACCCAAAGTTCTTTTTCGCCTGTAATGTCAACAAGTGTACTTCAAAATAATAAAATAAATAAAACTGTATCATTTACACAACTTTGTTTTATTCAAGTTGAGAGATAGGACACCCTTATTGGAAGACCTTTTATTTATAACATTCTAGGATAGTCCGCCCACGAGTCCATCAGTTTGTTGTATTGCAGTGGCTTATATGTTGCTGTGGTGCAGAAGCTATGGAACCAATATTTCTAATGGCATCATGGTCAGCATGGTGAACAGCGTGCAGTGGAGCTTCTAAGCTAAGAAGGATTAGGAAAAGGACCTGGCTGTCTGCCAGGTGACAAAATGTGAATGAGGTGACGTGAATGGGGTCAAGTTTTCAGGATCTTCATTTACTGATAATGGTACAACCCAAAACGAGAAGATACAACTACAAACATCCATTAATAATGAGAATATGGAATGTACGAAGCATGAAACTCGGAAAACTGGAAGTTGTCAAAAATGAAACGCAATAAACATCTATATCCTAGGCATTGGTGAGCTGAAATGGACAGGCCATCCTGTGGTCTACTATGCTGAGAATGACAAACTGACGAGCAATGACATCATATTCACTGTCAAAAAGAGCATTTCAGGATATATCCTGAAGTACAGTGGAACCAGGGATATCACTGCTAATGTCAGATGGATCTCAGTTGAAAGCAAAGAATACCAGAAAGATGTTTTCCTGTGTTTCATTGACTGTGCAAAGACATTCAACTATGTGGATCATAACAAATTTTGGCTCACACTGCTGAAAATGAGAATTCCAGAACACTTAGTTGTGCTCTTAAGGACTCTGCATGTAGATCAAGGGGCAGCTATGTGAACAGAACAAGGGGACATTGCATGGCTTTAAGTCAGGCAAGGTGTGTTTCAGGCTTGTATCCTTTCACCATACCCTTTCAATCTGTATGCTGAGCAAATAATCCAAGAAGCTGGATTGTATGAAGAAGAATGAGGCATCAGGATTGGAGGACAACTCATTAACAACTAGTGTTACATGGACAACCACCTTACTTGCTGGAAGTAAAGACTTGAAACACTTACTGATGAAGATCAAAGACCACAGACTTCAGTATGGATTGCACCTCAATATCAAGAAAACAAAAATGCTCACACTAGACCAGTAAGCAACGTCATCATAAATGGAGAAAGGTTTGAGGCTGTCAAGGATTTCATTTTACTTGGCTCCACAGTCAATGCCTATAGAAGCAGCAGTCAAAAAACTCAAAAGATGCTGTCATGGATCAAATCGTGTCCCCCCAAAAATAGGTGTAGCCATGTGGCTGGGCCATGATTCCCTGTTTTGTATGATTCTCCTCCACTTTGTGATTTTGCTGTGCTGTATGTTCAAGAATTAGGGCGGGACTGTACATCCCTCCAGAAGATCACCTCCCTGCTCTACTGTAAAGGAAGTTTCCCTGGAGTGTGGCTTGCACTACTCGTAATCCTTTCATACTGCAAGAGATAAAAGGAAAGGGAAGCGGGCAGAGAATTGGGAACTTCACACCATCAAGCAGGCAGCACTGGGAGAAGAGCGCACCCTTCAGACCTGAGGTTCCTGCGCCAAGACGCTCCCCGGACAATACCAGACTTTCCTCCAGAGGCAACAAGGGGGAAAGCCTTCCCCTGCACGAGACATCCTGAATTTGGGCTTGTAGCCTACTGGACTGTGTAAGAATAAACCTTCCTTTATTAAAGCCATATTTCTATTAGAGCAGCACTAGCTGACTAAAACAGATGCATTGCATTGGGAAAATCTGCTGCAAAAGATCTCTTTAGAGTATTGAAAAGTAAAATGTCCCCTTGAAGACTAAAATGTGCCTGACCCAAGATACAATATTTTCAATCAAATCATATGCATGAGAAAGCTGGACAATAAACAAAGAAGACAAAAGAAGAATTGATGCCTTTGAATTGTGGTGTTGGAGAAGAATGCTGAATGCACCACGGACCACCAGAAGAACAAACAGATCTGTTCTCGAAAAATTACAATCAGAGTGTTCCTTGTAAGCAAAAACAGCAAGACTGCATCTTTCATACTTTGGACATGTGGTCAGGAATGGTCAGTCCCTGGAGAAGGACATTATGCTTGGTAGAGTGAAGGGTCAGTGAAAAAGAGGAAGACCCTTGATGAGACGGATTGACGCAGTGGCCGCAACAGTGGGCATAAGCATAAAAATGATTGTGGACATGGTGCGAGACCAGGCAGAGTTTCACTCTTTTATGCACAGGGTCACTATGAGTTGGACCCGACTTGATGGCACCTAACAATGACAACAACGCAGTACTATAAGGGATGGGATAATAGGCATTTACACTTACCAGGAAGACCAATTAACATGACTACTACTCAAAATGTACTCACAAAGCACTAAGGTCACAGACGAAGACACAGAAGGGTTTTGTTGTTGTTGTTATTTGTTTGTTTTTGTTTTTTACCAACTTCTGTAGTCTGAAATTGATCAACCATGTAATCAAGATGTACTGATAATTACTCATGTTTGGAATTCAAAAACCAAAAACAAAGAAGGAACAGTAGCTTCAAAATACAGCCTTGGTGACAGACATGACACAGAAGATCGCAAAATAGAATTTTCAAAGGTCAGTGACTTTCTCATTGCAAATATTGTTTCTCACAACATAAATGGGAACTACACATGCAGACTTCACCAGATGGATTACACAGGAATCAAGCTGACTACAACTGCAGAAAAAGATGATGTAGAAACTCCATACAATTAGTCAGAATGAGACCTGTTGCTGACTGTGAAACAGACCACCAATTTCCCATGTGCAAGTTCAAGCTGAAGCTGAAAAATTAGAACAAGACCACAACAGGCAAAATATGGTCTCGAGTATATCCAACCTGAATTTAGAGACTGTTTTAGTCAGCTAGGGCTGCTCTAACAGAAATACCACAGAGTAGATGGCTTTAACAAAGGAAGGTTTATTCTTACACAGTCTGGTAGGCTACAAGTCCATATTCAGGGTGTCCACTCCAGGGGAAGGCTTTCCCCTTTGTCAGCTCTGGAGGAAAGTCCAGTATTATATCAGTCTCTGTCCAGGGAGCATCTTGGCACAGGAACCTCAGGTCTGCAGGATGCGCTCTTCTCCCAGTGCTGCTTTCTTGATGGTGTGAGGTTCCCAATTCTCTGCCTGCTTCTCTGTCCTTTTATCTCTTGTAGGATTAAAAGATTAAGGGTGGGGCAAGCCATACTCCAGGGAAACTCCCTTTACAGTGGAGCAGGAAGATAATCCTATGAAGGGATTTACAGCCCCACCCTAATCCTTTAACATACAGCATAGGAAAACCACAAAATGGAGGAATCAAAGCTCTGCCATCCTCTGCAGATAATTACTCTTTTGAAAAACAACTTTTGGCTTGTTACTGGGCCTTAGTAGAGACTGAACGCTTAACCATGGGACACCAAGTCACCATGTGTCCTGAGCTGCCTATCATGAACTGGGTATTGTCTGACCCACAGAGTCATAAAGTTGGACAAGTGCAGCAGCACTCCATCATTAAATGGAAGTGGTATATATGAGATTGGGCCCATGCAGGACCTGAAGGCACAAGTAAGTTGCATGAGGAAGTGGCCCAAATGCCCATGGTCTCCACTCCTGTAATATTACCTTCCATCTCCCAGTTTGCATCTATGGCCTCATGGGAAGTTCCTTATGACCAGCTAACTGAGGCAGAGAAAACTCGTGCTTGGTTTACAGACAGTTCTGCATGATATGTTGGCACCACTTGAAAGTGGACAGCAGCAGCACCACAGCTCCTTTCTGGGACCTCCCTCAAGGACAGTGGTGAAAGCACATCCTCCAAATGGGCAGAACTTCGAGCAGTGCATATGGTTGTTCACTTTGCTTGGAAGGAGAGGTGGCCAGATGTGCAGCTGTATACCAATTCATGGGCTGTGGCCAATGGCTTGGCCAGTTGGTCAGGGACTTGGAAGGAACATGACTGGAAGATTGGAGACAAGGATTTATGGGGGAGAGGTATGTGGATAGACCTCTCTGAATGGGCCAAAGAAGTGAAGATATTTGTGTCTCATGTGAATGGTCATCAAAGAGTAACCTCAGCAGAGGATGAGTTTAACAATCGAGTGGATAGGATGACATGTTCTGTGGGAACCAATCATCCTCTTTCTCCAGCTACAGCCACTGCCCAATCTGCCAGCAGCAGAGACCAACACTGAGTGCTCGATATGGCACTGTTCCTCAAGGTGATCAGCCCGCAACCTGGTGGCAAGTGGATTACGCTGGACCACTTTCATCACGGAAAGGAAAATGTTTTGTCCTTACTAGAACAGATACTTACTCTGGATATGGATTTGCCTACCCAGCATGACATGCTTCTGCCAAAACTACCATCCATGGACTTACAGAATGCCTCATCCACCATCATGGAATCCCGTACAGCATTGCCTCTCATCAAGGGACTCACTTCACAGCAAATTAAGTGTGGCAGTGGGCCCATGCTCATGAAATTCACTGGTCTTACCATGTTCCCCATCACCCTGAAGCAGCTGGCTTGATGGAACGATGAAATGGCCTCCTGAAGACACAATTGCGCTGCCAGCTAGGTGGCAATACCTTGCAGGGTTGGGGAAGTGTTCTCCAGGAAGCTGTGTATGCTCTAAACCAGCGTCCAATATACGGTGCTGTTTCTCCTATCACCAGGATTCTTGGGTCCAGGAATAAAGGGGTGGAAATGGGAGTGGCACTACTCACTGTTACCCCTAGTGACCCACTTGCAAGATTTTTGCTTCCTGTCCCCATGACCTTATGCTCTGCAGGGTTAAATGTCTTGGTTCTGAAGGGAAGAATGCTGCCACCTGGAGACACATCAATGATTCCACTGAACTGGAAGCTAAAATTGCCACCAGACCATTTGGGGCTCCTTGCGCCTCTGGATCAACAGACAAAGAAGATGAAATTGGATTGACATTACGTAACGGAGGTAAAGAAGAGTATATTTGGAATGCAGGAGATCCCTTAGGACGCCTCCTAGTACTACCATGTCCTGTGATTAAGGTCAATGGAAAACTACAGCAACCCAACTCCAAAATGAGTGATAATAGCCCAGACCCTTCAGGAATGAAGATTTGGGTCACTTCACCAGGCAAGGAACCACGACCAGCTGAGGTGCTTACTGAGGGCAAAGGGAATACAGAATGGGTTGTAGAAGAAGGTAGTTCTAAATATCAATTACGGCCATGTGACCACTTGCAGAAACGAGGACTATAATTGTTATCAGTATTCCTGCTTTGTATGTGTGTGTGGGATATTTTGTTTACTTATGAAACATAAGATGTAAATGGGCTAATGCATTTTCAGTTGTACATGTGTTAGTTATATCATGTTAGACATAAGTATGACTTTGTAACTGTATTCCTTCAGAGACTGTGGATCATAAGGTGAGATGTGTGCAGATGCCAAGTTGACAAGGGGTGGACTGTGGTGGTCAGGATTATGTCAACTTGGCTACTCCGCATTTGGCTGATGTATTAAGTGGCAGGGCAGGGTTTGTGGTGGCTCCCCGCCCCTCGGCTCTCATCTCTCGACCTTCCACTATTACTGGTGGTCTGCTCACGTAGCCAGGAGCTCCTGCTCTCTTCTTGCGGTGTCTGGTTCCTGGACTTGAGCTAGCAGCTGTTGGATTCATCAGTCCTTACAGTCTGCACTTGAGAGTCCTGCTCCCTAACCTGCTGATCCTGGGTTCGCCAGCCTCTGCTGCTCCTGCTCCCTGACCTGCCGATCCTGGGTTTGCCAGCCTCTGCCGCTGCGTCTCGCCACCAGCTTGGGATCCACTGACCTACACAACTGGTGATCTAGAACTCTGGTCTTTGACCTGCTGACTTTGTGTTCCTCAGCTTCTGTGGCCACGTGAGGCTTGTGCCAGAACTTGGGACATTTAGCTTCTGTGATTGCATGAGCTGTTTCCTATATCTATATCTATCTATCTATATATATTATAAATCTTTCCTTGTACCTACATGTGTTACTGGTTTTGCTTCCCTAGAAAACCCAGCCTAAGACAGAGACCATCTCAAAAATAGATATGAAGCATTGAACTCTAATGATGAAGATCAGACAAGCTGTAGAATGCCATCAAGGAATCATGCATGAAAAAAGAAAGAGGTCACTAGAAAGGCAGAAAAGAAAGAAAAAGACCAAAATGAATCTCAAAAGAGTCTCTGAAACTTGCTTGAAAGCTGAGTAGCTAAAGCAAAAGAAATAAATGATCACATAAAAGACAAGACATGGAAGATTTCTAAGGCTGGCTTGAGAAAACAAAGTATTACAATGACATGTGCGAAGACTTGGAATTAGAAAACAAAAAGGAAAGAAGATACACAGAATTTCTCAAGGTTAGAGAACAGGAAAAAAAAAATTCAAGCCTCAAGTTGCGATACTAAAGGATTCTACAGGGAAAATACTAAATGACACACAGCGTCAAACGAAGATGGAAGGAATACACAGAGCTACTGTACCAAAAATAATTTGTTGATATTCAGCCATTTCAGAAGGTAGCATATGATCAAGAACTCATGGTACTGAAGGATAAATTCCAAGCTGCACCGAAGGTGTTGAAAAAAAACAAGGTTCCAGTAATTGACATAATACGAATTGAAATATTTCAAAAAATAGATGCAGTGCTAGAAGTGCTCACTCATCTACACCAAGAAATTTGGAAGACAGCTACTGGGCCAATAGACTGGAAGAGATCCATAGTGATTTCTGTCACTAAGAAATGTCCAACCAGATGTAGAAATTATTGAACAATATCATTGATATCAAACACAAGTAAAATTTTACTCAAGATCATTCAAAAGTGACTGCAACAGTACATTGACAGGGAACGGCCATAAATTCAAGCTGATTCCAGAATTTTGAACCAGGGATATCACTGCTGATGTCAGATGGATCTTGGCTGAAAGCAGAGAATACCAGTAAAATGTTTACCTATGTTTCATTCACTATGCAAAGGCATTCAACTGTGTGGAGCATAACAAATTACGGATAACACTGAGGAGAATGGGAGTTCCAGAACACACAATTGTGCTCACCAGGGATCTATATATGGATCAAGAGGCAGTCATGGAAACAGAACAAGGGGACACCGCACAGTTTAAAATCAGTAAAGGTGTGCATCAGGGTTGTATTCTCTCACCATACCTTTCCAATCTATATGCTGAGGAAGTAACCTGAGAATCTGGACTATATGAAAAAGAATGAGGCATCGGGACTGGAGGAAGATTCATTACCAACCTACATTATGCAGATGACACAACATTGCTTGTTGAAAGTGAAGAGGATTTAAAATACTTACTGATGAAGACCAAAGTCCACAGCCTTCAATATGGGTTGCACTTCAACATCAAGAAAACAAAAATCCTCACAACTGGACCAGTAAGCAATATCATAATAAATGGAGAAGTGATTGAGGTTGTCAAGGATTTTATTTTACTTGGATCCACAATTAATGCCCATGAAAACAGCAGTCAAAAAAACAAAAGATGCAATGCATTAGGAAAATCTGCTGTGAAAAGCCTCTTTAAAGTGTTGAAAAGTAAAGTTGTCACCTTGGAGACTAAGGTGCACCTGACCCACGCCATGGTGTTTTCAGTTACATCACATGCATTTGAAAGCTGGACAATGAATAAGGAAGACAGAAGAATTGACACCTTTGAGTCACAGTGTTGGATAAGAACACTGAACATACCATTGACTGCCAAAAGAACAAACAGATCTGTTCCAGAGAGGTATATAGCTGCACGCTCCTTGGAAGGAAGGATAGAGGACTGTGTTTTACATGCTTTGGACATGTTGTCAGTAGGGATCAATCCCTAGAAAAGGACCTCATGCTTGGTAAAGTAGAGGGGCAGTGAAAAATAGGAAGACCTTCAAGGATATGGATTGATTAAGTGGCTGCAACAATGGACTTACACATAAAAATGATTGTGGACATGGCACAGGACTGGGCAGTGTTTCGTTCTGTTGTTCATATGGTCCCTATGAGTTGGAACCAAGTTGACAGCATTTACCAAGTCATCACTTAACAAGAGATGTGGGGCAAGGCCATTCAGTGAACTGTTCCATGGTTATCTTGTCAAGGACAATTTCAGAAGAATGTGCAGTTTACTCTGCTTTGTGTAGCAGAATAAACCAGAGCAAGTATCTCTTAGAAGGGTTGGGCTCTGAGGCTGTCTGCCTCAGAAGTTCAACTAGAATGTTCCTTAGAAGCAAGGATGCCAAGACTGTGTCTCAAATAATTTGTGTGTGTTATCAGAAGGGATCAGGCCCTGGAAAAGGATATCATTCTTGGTGAAGGAGAGGGTCAGCAAAAAAGAGAAACACTCTCCACCAGATGATTGTTACAGTGGTTGCTACAATAAGCTCAAGCATACCAACAAATATGAGAACACTGTAAGACCAGGCAGTGTTTCCATCTGTTCTTCTTAGGATCCCTATGATCAGAGCCAATTTGACTGCACCTACTCAAGCTATGGTATTTTCAATCACATCATACTCATGCAAAAACTGGGCAATGAATAAGGAAGAGAAAAGAAGAATTGAGTCCTTTGAATTGTGGTGTTGGAGAAGAATATTGAATATACCATGGACAGCCAAAAGAACAAACATCTGTTCTGGAAGAAGGACTACCAGAGCAAAAATGGCAAGACTGCATCTTACATACTTTGGACATGTTGTTAAGAGGGATCAGTCCCTGGAGAAGGACATCAGTGCTTAGTAGAGTGGGAGGTCAGCGATAAAGAGGAAGACCCTCCACGAGACAGACTGAGACAGTGGCCACAAGAATGAGCTTAAGCATGAAAAACAACTGTGGATGTGGCACAAGACTGGGCAGTGGTTCATTCCGTTGTGCACAGGGTCGCTATGAGTGGGAATTGGCTTGAGGAACCCAACAACAAGGCAAGCTAGGACAAGGCTGGGAAAGTCAAGGGAGGATCAGCCAATCAGAATCTTGCTGAGAGGCACTGATTCTACCCTATTTGTCTTGGAGAAACAGCTTTTCTTTGAATTTCTTGTTTCTCTGTGTGGCTAATGTCTACCCTATCATACATTTCTTATGTTTTTAACAAGTCTGTTTTATTTTAGCAGACTTTAAGAGGTTCACTCTAAAACTCTAGAAAAAAATCAGGGAACCAGGCTTCAATCTGTGATGGAGCCTTCCATTCTCCATCAGCAGGGAAAGTTTGTTACTAAATTTGAGGACTTGAACAAGAGGAACAATCACAGAGGAAAGCTCTGGAGCTGAGGGTAAGAGTGTCAAGGTAACTGACGAGACCTCGGGTGACCTGATTGGGGTTCCAAAGATCGAGCTAGAACATTCCGTCTCCCATCGGGTGGCAAACTGGGGTTCCTCTCCCCCAAAGCATACAAGGCTCCAACCTTTTTGGTAGCAAATGACAGAAGCAAAGAGGAAACAGGTCAGTCTCCATGAGTGGAAAAAAGAGCCATTATAGATTTTGGGGTGCTCTTTATTGGCAAAAGCAAGGGGCAAAGTCAAAGATGGGAGAGGGAGGTAGTAACTTGCTTTTTGATTGGGCTTGCAGCTACTGTGGCCACTTCACAACTGGCAGGAATTGTTATATTTGCAGCCCAACTGCCAGGAAGAAATTACATTTGCATCACTAACTGCCAAGGACTGCTGATAAGTGGCAGATTCAGGTTCCCTTGGTAACTTTATCAATACCCTGTGTGTTCTATAATGTAAACCAAGACCTATGTTACCCCTAGAAAATGTTAGATTCTGGAGTAAAATATGTTGGTATGTGGCAGCAGCGATCAGGTAGGTTCCCAAGCTAACCTTGCCAGGTTCCACTGACACCCTGGGAGTCCGCTTTTCTTTCCCAGTCTTTTTCCCCTAAGAAAATGCGGCTGACTACAGCGGTGGGGGCAGAAAGAGGCCAAGCCTATGGGGCTTATGCTACGGAACCTATGCCCAGGGACCTCAGCTCCGCTTCAGCACAAAACGTTGGGTCAAAACCCAGCTTTCCAGCCAGCGCACAGTGGGAGCTCCTGCACCGCTTCTGAGTAGCACCAGACTGCTACAAAGCAGCCTGGCACGCCAACCGGAAGCGCTGTTACGTGACCTCGCGCGCCGAGGGTTGGGTCGGAAGGCGTTGACGTAACCGCCACTGAGGCTTCTTCAAGTGTAGCGTTTGGGTCGGGGGACAGAGATTTCAGTTGGGAACCGCTACGGTTTGGCGAATGGGTATTTTAAGAAAAGATCGGAGAGGCTGTCGCCTGATCTCCGGGTACCTGACCCGCCTGACTTAAGAGACGCTTTCTGACAGCCGACGGGAGCCGTAGGCCGAGAGGATTCTGGGATTTGTAGTTCTGGCGGAGTCCCGAGACTGTAGCTGCGCGGAGCGAGTGAGGGCCTCACGGGTCCAGGACCCTCGAGGTCTTCTCCCCGCGGTGAGGAGAGTCAGGTGGAGCTCGGCGGGCAGGGCAGAGGGCCTGGCGGCGGGGCAGGGGGCTGCGCCCTGGAGGTTCAGCGCTAAGGTTCGGAGAAGGGGGCGCGGCTCAACATGAACGTTAACCGTTAATCGCTGCAAACAGGTCGATTCCACTCGTGGCGACCCTATAGACAGAGTAGAACGGCCCAGTAGAGTCTCCAGCGAGCGTCTGGTGGACTTGAACTGCAGACCTTTGGGTTAGCAGCCGTAATTCTCAACCACGATGCCGCCAGCGTTTTCCGTTAAAGGCTGGGAGATTGGGTTCAGGCACAGCCTTGACTCCTTGAGTTGCAGGGCGCTCTGTGGACCTTCCGTTAGTGGATTGGGACAGGGCAAGACAGACCAGGAACTTCAAATTAATTTTCTTGAAAAGGATGGATTAGTCTAGAACAAGCAGTTCCGGAATAGAGAGCGCTGCTCCTGTCATTCGTTCCCGAGGTTGTTAGGACTGTGGGGATGCGCTCAGTCAGGAGCTGAGAGATTTAACACTCTGTCGGTGAGGTTCGGCTTTTTGTTGCTGCCAGGTGTCATCGAGTTAGTTTCACCTCACGGCGACCCAGTATACTGCAGAAGCAGCCTCACCGGGTCCCGCGGCGTCCTCCCAATCGTTATGCTTGAGCTGGTTGTTGCAGCCTCTGTGTCCATGCATCTCGCTGAAAGTCTTCCTCTTCCTCACTGAACTTGTACTTCACCGAGCGTAGTGTCTCTCCAGGGACTGTCCCATCCTGGTAACAAGTCCAGTGCATTTCATTTTTGATGAGTTTCTGTGGGGGACGTGGTTAGGGTTCTAAAACTCCAAGAGGTTTTTGGCAGGGCAGTGCTTGGTCCTGCATCCCCAGTTTTGCTGAGAATCCAGAACTTTATCGTGGTTCTTTGGCAAAGCAATTTGGGTGCTCTTCTGCCTAAGCCCTGAAGAGTTGTTACCTTTGCCCCAGTTCTCTGGAGAAACAGCTTGGTGGTTGCGGAAGGGGACAGACTCCCAACTTATTTTTTACCCCAGGGTGGTTGGCACTTTTTCCTAAGGGAGTCCCTGCACTGGTTGACATTTCCTGGTTAAGAATGATGGTTTGGTGCTGTCATCATTCCTGGGCTGTTAAGTAACAAGACCGAAGTTGATTGACATCTCATGAGTAATTGAGAATTGGCTGAGTTATGGTCTGGTGAGAGAGGCCCTGTCTTGTAACTGAGGAGGCTCAGGGTATGTACGTGACTGGAAAACATAGGTTTTTGAGGCCTCTTAGCAGGGAGACAGAGATGCTGGTTGAAAGCTGAGCTGGTAGAGCCATGTAGGAGCTGAGTGGTCCTGAGGCTGCTGTACTGACTATGAGTAGAGCCAGAGTGCTACAGAGAGGCTTGACCGCAGAGAAGTTAACAGAACTTAGCAACCTGCTACACTGGCTATGAGCTGGGCCAGATTGCTACAAAGAGGCCTGACAGTGGAGGGATGTGATGGCAGAGAAGAGCTAAGAGAGCTGAGCAAGCTGCTGGAGTGACTGTGAGCTGGGCCGTTTGGCAATAGAGCTGCCCTGATGGTTAAGAGCCAGGATGGTGCCAGGATTGTTAAGAGCCATCCTGACTGGCCAACAGCATGCTGAGTTGTATCCCATTACCATCAAGTTGAATCCTGGTCTGAGTTGTCTCCTTAGTTGTATCCCAGCAAACCACTTAACTGTAAGTACATTTCGTGAGTTCCGTGAGACATTGCAGCAAACTGCTGAACCCAGTGCAGGAGAGAATACTGAGGTGAGGGGGAGTGGATGGTGTCAGTGATGAACAGACACAGCAGCTTGGACAAAATGGAAACCTAGCATCAGTTTAACCTCTGCCTCAAAGAACCAGCTTTGTGTTGATTTTTACTCATGAAATTACATGTTTACTGGCTATCGTTCTTTATCTTCCATGCCCTTCCTTTCCCCCTTGCCTCTGCCATTTCCACTGGCCATCCAACGAGGGACTGTATTACTGACCTCAGTCCTGAAGTGTAGATGGCATTGAGCGTAGTTATAACTGACAAGTCATGGACATGGGACCTGAGTGAGAAACAAGCCTTTATTACTTTCTCAGTGACATTTCGAGAGGTTGTTTCGTACTGCAGAATAGCACAGCCCATCCTGAACAATACTGACCCTTTCTTCCACTTTTCTCTGAGAGTCCTGCCTACTTCAGAGTTTTGAACCCTGTAGACATCTGATGGCTCTGCTTTTTCATATAGTTGTTTTTTCAGTGGATGTTGGTTTAGGCGTTGGTGAAGAAACAAGGCTTTGGAATGAGAATCTTACATTCTAGCTTGGCACCAGCACTTGCTAACTGTATGACCTTAGGGATAAATAAGCCAACTCCTAAATTCTTCAGTTTTCTCCCCGGGGAGATGGAAATTATAGTGATACTTCCATCTTGGCCATGTGAAGATTAAGGGAACTCCGTTTAGCACAGTAACTGGTTTATAAATGTTACCTATTGATACTGTATTACTAGGGGGAGAACAGCTGTATTTACCAGTGTGGGCTAAGTTGTGCTGTAGTAACACAGGACACCAAAAACTCGGGGTGGTCTAATCTTTAACCAAACCCTACTCCTCATTCTTCATGGGCTGGTTGTGGCTCTGCACAACGACCTTTCACAGCAGAACTGGAGGCCGAAGGAGAACCCCTTTGGGGAACTTGTTGCTCTCGTGGCAGAGGAAAAGGAAGAAGAAATCGCACTGTCACTTTGACTGATACGCATTACCCAGGGCAATTCACAAAGCCAAGACTGAGGTCGGGGCAGGGAAATACGGACTGAAAACACCGGCAGCTGTCAAGTGGATTCCTACTCATAGTGACCCGATAGGGCAGACTAGAACTGTCCCATAGAGTTCCCCAGGAACACCGGTTGGATTTGAACTACTGGACTTCTGGTTAGACACTGTAGCACATAACCACTACACTACTAAGGTTTCCATACAGCAGATAGTAGGACAAAGTGATAATATTGGCTTTTTTATCCAAATCTCTAGACTTACCAAATGATAAGTCTGTTTCTTCTTACAAGAAGCTCACATTCCAATAAATATGGTGCATTACGTTTAAAAATTACAGTATGGTTTGGCTAAGGTGATGTGTAGGTTGGACAGAAGAGGGAATGGGCAGCTTTACCTAAGGGGGTGGGGAAACGAGTCAGGAGAGCATCTTAGGGAAAGCCCAGCTAGCCTTTACGGACATTAAGCAGCAGTGAGAAGCCCCACTCAAAGGCACCTGGGAGATAGGCCTATGAGTCTATTTCTGAAGAGTCAGAGCACTGAAACCCCTGTGGGACAGTTTGCTTTGCACACGTGAGGTCTCCGTGAGTGGGAATCGACTCAAAGGCAGCGAGTGACAGCAACAAGGCCACAGTAGAACAGGAGTCTTGGGGACTGAGGTCCTGGCCAGGATGCCTGAGGATCTTCTAAAGGTGCCACAGCTCCTAACACCTAACACTCCTCTAACACCACCTGCCTCCTCTGGACCACGTGAGTGAGGACTTCACGGATAGAGGTCCTGTGACAGACACAAGGAAGGTGGGGTGTGATTTTTGCAGAAGTTATTGTGAGACCCGGAGGGGCTCGTTCAAACCCTAAACTCCTCAGAGTACAGGCACGTGGGGGATTGAACACAGCTGAACCTTGGGCTAGGAGAGCAAGTATGTAATTTATTTTGGGAGGACCAATACAAAACTGGTTTTTATGAGGCAAAGATTGAAAAGTCCTAGTGTCCAACTTTTCCAAACTGCTGTTTACCGCTCTGTAATCTCTGATGTCACCTGCTGCCTTTCCATTCAGTACTTTCCCTCTGGTCTTGGAGCTTCCTGATTCTCTGCAACAAATCTCTCAGAACACATGAACTATACTGAAAGAAAGTTAAGGGATTTGTTAGGGAGGTAATGGTACAACTCATGATCAAGAACATTCGGAAGTAATGGGGACCATGCGGGACACAGGTCTTGATCCGGACAGCTTCCTTCATCCTCCGCTGATGGGCCTTGCTCAGAGCCTCTCTGCTAAGTGTCAAAGCTCGTGGCTCCATGGGTCACTGTGCCTCGCTGCAGCTGTCCTGCGCTGGTCTCCTGGTTCTTGCCATATCACACTACCCTTGCTCTTGCTACTGCTGCGGTGTTGTATCTCTCCATGCCCCCTTTAAGCCTAGTGGGGTAGTAAACCTGGCTGGTCCTGTACTGCAAGTTCCATACACCTCATTTGCATAGTCCCATCCCGATAAAGTTTCCATGCACCTTATTTGCATTAGCAGCAAGCTGTCAAATCCCCTTGGTGGGCCATAAGCACATTATTTGCAAGTCCCATCCAATCACTGAGCGGTAGTCACAGAGGCTATGGCTGGAAGGGCCATGCTAACTAATTCACTCACTGCAGAAGCTGACTGCAGCATACCCTGATTGCTCTGGGGAGAGATGTTATAGGCTCTTCTTTACAGGCCTGAGGCTGTCTTCTGTCTGACTGAGCAGAAAATGATCTGGGATATGGAGCTTGAATCTGAGGTGGGAGGGCAGGAGGGGTGCGGTAAGTTGTGACAAGTAAGGGAGAGCATCAGGGAGCAGACGTGAGGACTTGTGGGGCAGAAATGAATGAAGGTCGAAGATCCAGAGGAGCCGAGGAGACTGGGCCTCAGTGATTGCTGAGTGAGGGGGGCGACAGAGGACAGGAGCCCTGCTGAGGAGGCCTGGGGTCGGCCCCCAGGGAAGGACCCAGCGGCAGCAGGTTGCTTCTCCACCTGCAGGTCCCGGAGGCGCGGAGACCAGAGGCCTTTCCTGACCGAGGTTTGAAGAGGTCAGCCAGGCAGCAGAGATCCATCTGGAGGTGAAATCACTTACGACTGGCGCACTAGGAGCGTTTCAAGGCGGTCAGTGGACTGACTGTAGCCATTACATTATCTCGTCCTTCATCCTGGCAAGAGCAGGACTGGGAGAAGATTTTGACTTCAAAGAACGGGAAGACAGGGAGACCATGAGGAAATTGACTCAGGAACATGAGGCAGAGGGTGAGTGGAGGGTCTGCTGAGGTGAAAGGGGGACCAAGGCTGCAGGTTCAGTGGAGAAGGCTTCGGTGGCCACAGCTGAGTGACGTGGCTGTGCCCTGCCATCCCAGGGCTCAGAAGAGCTGCTCAGGGAGCATCGTAGGAATTCTGCTTTCTCACAGCGTCTGTCTCTGCCTTAGGTTTGTCTTCTAAGGCTACTGACTGGCCCCCAGAGAAGAAGAGAAAGGCCAGAGTGCTGGTGAGTGGGACTTCCCTTATTTTCTGACAGGTTATCCCCTCACCCGGAGAATTGGCGTGTGTTCCTTGTCTTGGGATGGGAGAAGGCGATCAGCATTTGGTTCCTGTCCTCAAAAATGCTCCTTCCGGTCCCCACCTGTTGACGCTCACTTTTCTCTGTCGTTGAAGTTTCCTCCCATCTTCTCCTTTAACTCCTCCCAGCCCCGTGATGCCTGGCCCAGCCTCGCCTCCGTGAGGCCCTGTGTTCGGTGCTAGCCCGTCCTTTCCTCCCCCCTCTGTGAAGTCCTCCTTTATGAATCCTCTGTCACTCTGCGGAGGACAGCTCAGTGCTTTCACGCGGATGCACAAGTCGTCTCTCCAGTGATGTCATGTGTATGAGCGCCAGGATGGGTTTTGTGCATCACTCGAGCTCCCCAGATTCTGTCACAAGGCCAGGTGTCCAGTCGTATCCAGGAGAACTTGATGTGGGAAACTGTGTCCTCAGAAAGGACATAGATGAGCTGCTTCAGAGCCAGACTCCTGAGGGCCACCAGTTAAACTCTTCTCGTTGGGAAGATTAATCGTGGTTTGCTGTGCGTTGATTTATTGCTTCTTCCAGGAACCAGTGACATTCGAGGATGTCACCGTGGTCTTCACGGAGGCCGAGTGGGAGAGACTGAGCTCTGAACAGAAGGACCTGTACAGAGAAGTGATGCTGGAGATTTACAGGAACCTGCTCTCGTTGGGTGAGCCCACGATCTTTTCTGTTCCTTCATAATTCAGCAGATACTTAGCGGGCAGGTATTATGTGCCAAGGAGCCCTGGTTGCACAGTGGGTTAAACACTTAGCTGCTAACCAGAAAGTTAGTATTTCAAATCCACCAGCTCCTCTGTGAGTAACACATGTAGCAGTCTGCTACCTTAAAAGATTTATTGCTTTGAAAACCATACAAGACAGTCTCTTTCCTGTAGGGTCTGAATCAATTGAGGGCAAGAATGGTTTTTTGTGTTTTTTTCAATGTGTCAAAATTTGTGCTCAACTATTAGCGTCAAGGTTGGTGGTTTGAACCTACCCGGTGACACCAAAGAAGGAAGGCCTGGATGTGTGCTTCTGTGAAGGTTACAGCCAGTGAGACCCTGTGGAGCAAATAGATTAAAAAACAAAAACAAAACACAACTCCTACAGAGTGGTTCTACTCTACAGCATGACATCTACAGTGGCTGTGACCTGGAAATGACTCAGTGGCACAGTGGGTTTTGTTTCCCTTTTTCTGTGTCCCAAATGATGCTCTAGACGCTCAGAACAGATTAGTAAGTGTAACAGAAATTCCTGCCTTCACTGGGCTTTTCTTGGAGTGTAAGCAGACAGACAAGAACCTGCCTGTATCGTTTCATAACTGTGCCAACAGTGTACCTTGTTAAATGTGTAGATATATACGAGGTCTGACAATCCACAAATGTAATTGTTCTAAGTGCTGCATGCCTCATTGCTGAATATCACTGGGATCACCTTCAATGCATTCCCCTTGGGAAGCTATGCACCGGTCCCAGTGCCTAGTCTGCCTTCAAAGCAATTTTGGAACTCTTTCTGGAATGGTCATTGTGTACAGTGGCACAGTGGCAAGTTTGTGAACTTAATTATATAGTTATCTGTTGGGAATTTTTTAGTGAGTAAACAAATAACTGTATTGGAACACCCTCCCTACTTACCTGATGTGGCCCCGAATCACTTTTCTTTACCCAGAGATAAAGGAAATATTGAAAGGAAGACATTTTGATGACATTCAGGGCATCAGGGGTAATATGACAACAGCTCTGATGGCCATTCCAGAAAAAGAGTTCCAAAATTTGCTTTGAAGGGTGGGCTAGGTGCTGGCCTCAGTGCGTAGCTTCCCAAGAGGAGTACTTCAGAGGTGACTGTAGTGATATTCAGCAGTGAGGTACGTAGCACTTGTTCTAGGATAAGCACAAGAACTTAATTGTCAGACCTTGTATGTAGCACTCACAAATACGGTTCTAATTTAACATTCAATTTAACATTGGCTACAGTTTTCACACTGTGTTAGTATTCTCATCATTTCCATTCTGTTTGTTCTTCCCTTTGATCCAGTGTCCCTTCCCCTCCTTCCCCTCTCATCTTTTGAGTAAATGGTGACTGGTTTGGTCTCACATAGTTCATTGTTTCATGGAGCACATTACTCATCGGTGAGATTTTTTTTTTTTTTTAAACCCGTCTGTTGGTCCAAAAGGTGATCTCCAGAAGTGGCTGACATCCCAAGTTCACAGGATGTCTTAGGGCTGCAGCCTCATGGTTCCTGTAGTCTCCGTTGGTCCAGTGGATCTGCCCTTGTTTTGGGACACTTGCGTACATGCTTCCTGATCCAGAACCTGAGTTGTACCGTGTTGATCCTGAACCTGAGTTGGACCCTGTTCTTCAATATATCACTTAGCTATAAGTATGGTCTGTGAGCTCTCTGTAGCCACTGCAAAGGATTTTTGAACCTGTACGAGAAGCAGAGAGTGCCATGGGGAGGATGGCCAGTGTCAGAATTATTAAAAGTATTGTAAGGCAGAAGTATGTCTGACCTCCATCTCATGGCATCCGCTTTGAGCTGATCCTGCTCATCATTCCCGGTGAAGACGGACAGGTTCAGATGCTACTGCCGTGTCCTGTTTGTCTTCTACATTTCAAAGCCTGCCAGCTGAGTCACTTTTTATGTCTCTTGGTCCCTTTTTCTAGTAAGGGATTGTGAAGGAGATTTCCACATAGCTCACAGAAATGTTATTTCCGAGAACTAGCTGAGTGTTTGGGGCAGGATGTATTCTCTGCGAGAGTCTGTGACTTCGAGGGTTTCCATAAAAGAAAAGGGCTAAGGGTGTCAGAAGTAGCAGTCCTGGCGGCACAGTAGTCAGGTGACAGGCTGCTAACCAGAAGGTGGGCGGTTCCGATCCATTAGCCTCTCCTTTGAAACTCTGTGGGGCAGTTCTGCTGGGCCCTGGAGGACCACTGAGTTGGAATTGACTAAGAGCAATGAGCTCTTTTGCTGGTTTAACACGTGTGCTCAAAGCTGAATAACATCTGATGCTTACTCGAGGAGTTCCTGGTCAGGCTGACGTGTGGACGAGGTTGTTGGTGTGCGTCATCTGGCTTACGAAGTTCAAACCCACTGCCATCGAGTCAAGACTCATAGTGACTCTGCAGGACAGAGTGGAACTGCCCCGCGGGGTTCCCGAGGCTGTAATCGGGACAGAAGGAGACTGTCCGGTAAATCAGCAGAGGGGTGTGAACTGTCAGCCTCTTGGTTAGCCGCTGAGTGCTGCAATCACTGCAGCACCAGGACTCCCTCTATACTGTAACAGAAAGTGTGATTTGTAAAAATGGAATATGAATGAGTGATTGGTAAGAAACCGCACCTGTTGTATTCACGGTCAGTAACCAGTGCAGCAGTGAGGTGGTTGTTAGCTGATGTCAGGTCTGTTCTGATGGATGAAGACCCCACGTATGCAGAGCAGAACTGCTCCGTAAGGTGTTCTAGGCTGGGACCTTTCAGAAGCAGAGTTCCCCAGACCTGTCTCTGAACCACAAACCTTGTAGCTGGTAGGTGAATATTTAATGGGGTCACCCGGGGACTCTGGCAGCAAGACTATCTGTCAGAAGAGAAGAAGAACAGCCCGGCAGCCCACTCACGGCCCCTCTAATGGAAACCTTTCTCTCTCCAGCAGAACCGCAGCCCGAACACCAGCCCTGCCCCTCCAGCCTCCCGGCCGTCCCCTGTCAGAGGGTCCTCAGCCAGCACCTGCTTCCACGCCTCCCAGGCTTCTGTGCGGAGCATCACCTCCCTCCAGGACTTCCCAGCCCAGGGCGTCAGAAGCAGCCAGAGCAGCGGGATTCGGAGCAGAGCTGCCAGAGGGGAAACTCAGAAGGTCAAGAACCAGATGAAGTCTCCAGACCTTTGTGTGGGCGGACAGGGGAGAGACAGACTTCCAGGCCGTTCTCCTGCCCATCCCAGGAACAATCGACGAGCCCTGGAGAAGGCAACACGGAGGTAGAGTCCAGCTCAGCCCGCAGGGTGAAGGCTGTGGAAAGGGATGGAGGCTTGAAGGCATCAGAAACCTCAAGGTTTGGAGCAGTCGGCTGCAGAGAGGAGGACCCAGGCTGCAGCCTGAAGTCAGACTTCATCACAAAGCAAAGGTCTCTCCTGCAGGAGAAGCCCTATATTTGTACGGAGTGTGGGCAAGGCTTTACCCGGAAAACAGTCTTCCTTATGCACCAGAGGACACATTCAAAGGAAAAGCCTCATGTGTACAGGGAGTACAGGCAAAGCTTTAACCAAGAATCAGGCCTTCTGTTACATGAGAGGATACCCTCAGGGGAGAAGCCACATGTGTGCAAGGAGTGTCATCAAGGCTTTAACCACCCGTCGACTCTCCTCAGGCACCAGAGGACACACTCAGGTGAGAAACATTACTTGTGCTTGGAGTGTGGACGAGGCTTTAGCCGGAAGTCAGGCCTGTTTCTCCACCAGAGGACCCACTCAGGGGAGAAACCACATGTATGCAAGGAGTGTAAGCGAGGCTTTAGACGAAAGTCAGACCTCCTTGTACACCAGAGGACACACTCAGGGAAGAAGCTACATGTGTGCAAGGACTGTGGACAAGGCTTTAACTGGGAATCCAGCCTCCCTTTACACCAGAGGATACACACAGGGGAGAAACCACATGTGTGCCAGGAGTGTGGACGAGGTTTTACCCAGAAGTCAGTCCTCCTGATGCACCAGAGGACACACTCAGGAGAGAAGCCACATGTGTGCCTGGAGTGTGGGAGAGGCTTTAGCCATAAGTCAAATCTGATCACCCACCAGAGGACACACTCAGGGGAGAAACCATATGTGTGCCTGCAGTGTGGACGAGGCTTTAGCCAGAAGTCAGGCCTCATTGGACATCAGTGGAAACATACAGATAAAAAGCCTTTTGCTTGCAGTGAGTGTGGCAAAGGCTTCACTCAAAAATCAAGCCTCCTTATACACCAGAGGACACACTCAGGGGAGAAGCCTTATGTTTGCATTGAGTGTGGGCGAGGCTTTGCCCAGAAATCAGTCCTCCTTAATCACCAGAGGACACACTCAGGGGAGAAGCCGTATGTGTGCAAGGAGTGTGGGCGAGGCTTTAGCCACAAGTCCAATCTCATCACACACTTGAGGACACACTCTGGTGAGAAGCCGTACGTGTGCCCGGAGTGTGGGCGAGGCTTCAGCCAGAAGTCAATCCTCCTTACTCACCAGGGGACACACTCAGGAGAGAAGCCATACCTGTGCCCGGAGTGCGGGCGTGGCTTTAACCGGGAGTCAAGCTTCCTTCTCCACCAAAGGACACACTCAGGGTAGAAGCCATATGTGTGCAGTGACTGTAGCTAAGGCTTAAACCAGAAGCCAGGCCTCAGCAGACATCTGGAGACACACTCAAATGAAATGTCTTCTGTTTGCAGTTAGTGTGGCCAGTGCTTTAACTAAGTCGCTGCTCATACATCGGAGGACCCACAATAGAAGCTGTGATTCCAGAGAGAAGGAGCAAGAATTTGGATGTACACTGCACTGTACATCGGAGAAAGCCTTTTTAAAATATTTTTTTTGGTCTCTGGGAGAAGCATGTGGGCAGGGAGAAGGGGAGGTGCTTGAGCAGTAAATTACATCTCTGCCACGGAAGACACTGAGGGAGAGCTGTGTGGGCAAGGCCCGTGGGCGGAGCTTTGTTCCCATATACTGCCTCTACTGTCATAAGAAGACAGAAAATTGCCACCACAAATCACTAGTTCTCCCGCCTCTGAGGGAATTTCAGCAGAAGTCTCCTGACCACCTGTTCTCTATATGAGGTATGTCACTAGTAACTAAATAGATTAATTTTCTATATCCTGCAGCCAAACAGAATAGAAAATTAGAAGTCTTTAGTTAAGTGAGAATGGTTGACTTGTTTTATTTTCATACACCGTTTCTTTCCGATGCTTTGTTGTCTTCTTCTTGTAATAAAGTTTTTCTTCAATAAACCATAGCTCAGGCTGTGTTACTTATCTCTCATGAATGGTACATGGAACTTGGATTCACATTCAAGTTTCTTGAGTGAATTCAGCCCATAAGAAAAACTAAGTCCTAAATACACTGGCCAAAGAATCTGATACTCTGCATGGGGAGATGAGTGCTCTATGATTTGAAGACAGCTGCCAGGTGAAAGGACAGTGTCCCACATCTCCAGAGACTCCTATGAAAGCTCCCTTCCCTGTTTTTCCTTCATACTTTCTAGTCTCTGTTCTGATCTGTCTGATGAATCGGTCTTCCACCCATGGAAGTGTTGCTGTTCCTGAGTGCTCAGTTCCAGTCCTAGATACAAGGTCCTTTTAGCTCTCTCGCCTTGAAGTCAGCTTTCCAGTGCCTTGCAGATTCCAGGGTCAGATCGTATAACTGTGCTCAAACCGTTCTCCAATTTTGTTGCTTTGGGCCTCTTGGCTACGTCATATGTCAAGTCAATGAAGATAAGTCTGAAGACTCCTACACACATTTCTAATAGCATTTGTCCAGACCCTTAGCCATGTTATCTCATCCCGTGGGACCCAGTCCTGCTGGTGACAATCCCATATCATTCTAAGAACTGCTCTAAGACAACTACCTATTCAGCCGCCATTGTTTTTCACTTCAAGGACCCGGCCCTTTAGCCGTGCTCCTCATTTGGAGCCCAGATTGTCCAGTTTTTTGACAACTCTGCATGTCTTGGCTCTTCCCGCCTGCATCCTGGAGCAATAATTCTTCACTGGAAACAGCCAGACTGCAGCAAATTAGTTTGCCCAGTTGGAGTGTGCCAAGTCTACAGAATGGGCATCAGAGTTTGAGGATCAGAAAAAGCACTGAGGGTTTTTGACACCTCATCAAATCAAGGCATGGAAAAATGTCAAAGGAGTAACTGGCCCCACAGGTTACACCCATTCTCCCTAAGCTTCAAGTTAGCTTTCCAGAGAATCCTGAGTCCGCTCAGGTAGGGAAAAAGGATGGAGCACGTGGGAAGGTGGGCCTGCATCCTTGGCCATATTTGCCCTGGTACATCTTGACCAGTGCTACCCCATAACACCAACACTCTATTTTAGATCTGAACTGAAAGCCACTAGGAAACTGATATGGATATATAATCTCTAGGGGCTTAAGGAAGGGGAGGATTCCTGATAATCCAAGGCCTTTTCCCTACAGTTGGGGAAAAATGCAATCGAGAAAACCAGTAGCTTCGTTGCGGAAAAAGGATGGAAGTAGAAAACAGTGTAGAATATTCCTACTGGAGTCCCCCGTAAACAGTAGCAGCCTCAGCTGTGCCAACAGAATGGACTCCCTTACCAGAGGCACGGCAAAAGATCACCTTTCTGTATCTGGCAAGGAGCTTCCCCAGGCTACTGCCCCCTTCCTCCTTTGTCTCTTGGAAGGTCTGCTGGAATCAGGTGCCCATTACTCCATCCCAGAAAGAAGCAGAACTTAGGTGAGCAGAGGTCTCCAGCAGAAGAAGGATGGAGGAAGAGGATTGTGAAAAGGGAGGTACAGATGCTGCACTCACCCAAACTTCGGCTTTGGTGTGCAGGGAGGATTAGCTTAGTTTCTGTTTTAGGAGTCAATGGCTTATTTCTGACATTAGGTCAATGGCCTCAAACCCAGAGGTCCGCAGAGCCCAGATGAGTTCTGTTAATCAGGGAACCAAACCCAGATTGGAGTGAGGGGTAGGTACTTGGGAGAGTCAGGACGTTTACACTCAAGTTAATTCATGGCATCTGCCTGTGATGCTTAAGGTTATGTATCAACTTGGCTGGATCCAGGTTCTTGGTTTAGCTGTGCATGAGAGCAATCTAAAATCTGAGGCAAAGAACCCATATAGAAAAAAAACATTCCTATAATGAATTTTATAAAGAATCCTTAGGGAAATTCATGATCAAAAGGTGTAAATGTGTGAGAGTGACATAAAATCTGAGGCCCTTGGTATGACTAAATTCCAGAATCATGTGAATCAATTTGCCTTTGACATGCTTCCCAAATCTGAGTCAACAACTACGTGATTAGCTTCTTTATGTATGTGATAAGAATATTCTAAAAGGATTGTAACAGAAATGTTCTGTTCTCATGTAAATGTTATGAAAAATACTTAAGCAAATTGGCTTTAGGAAGTCTGCAATGGCAAGTGGAGTAACTGACATTATGAAAGATTTACTTATGCCATTATTGTAAACCCAAGCCCTTATGTATAAAACTTCCCTTTCTTTTTGAACACTGGAGTGCTACACATGGTGCTCCCTGTCCTCGTATGGAGCCATTTTATTCAACAATAAAACTTTTTGCTTTCTCCTTAGCCAGTTTAAAGAGCCTTATTTTACACAGTGACAGGCAATTATGATGTGATTTGACAGATCAGTAATTCATCCTACATTTTATGATCCACTGTAGTCATCCCCTATTTGTGTCATACTTGCAATATATGTGGACATCTGGCAAAATGTACTGGCTTGCATTGGATTCTGCATCCAGCTCATCTTCAGCTGACCTCTGATTCTTGGTAGTTTAGCCAGCAATGTGCTGACTTTGGGATTCATCAGCTTGTTCAGGCTGTGAGCCAGCAACCAGTCCACTAACCTGCCAGCTTTGCTATTCATTAGCTGTTGCAATCTATCATCTGACTTGCTGATGTTGGGTTTGTCAGCCCCTGCAATCATGTGAATCAGGAAAAGCCTTGGCTTAGGCTGAGCTTTCTAGAGGTGCAAAAACAGTCAAGTGTATATGTACAAAGTCTGACAATTAAGTTCACAAAATCATCCTAGAAAAAGTGCTGCATGCCTCATTGTTGATTATCACTACAGTCACCTTTGAAGTATTCCACTCTCAAAGCTATGCACCCATGCCAGTGCCTAGTCCACCCATCAAAGCAGTTTTGGAATTCTTTGTGGAGTGGCCATCAGAGCTGTCATCATATTACCCTTGATGTCCTGCCTTCCTTTCAGTATTATTTTCAAGTAAAGACAAAAGTCATTGTGGGCCAGATCAGGTGGGTAGGGTGGGTGTTCCAATACAGTTATTTGTTTACTGGCTAAAAACTCCCTCACAGGCAACTATACAATTAAGTTCACAAACTTGCCACCTTGGCACCATGCACAATGAGGACTGTAGCACTTAGAAGAATTGTGCGTGACCTTGTCAGACCTCATATATACGTGTATGTGTGTGACACACACACACAGAGAAAGGTTTATATCAAGAAAATGGCTCATACCATTGTAAAGGATGGAAGGTCCCAGGTCTGTGAGTCCAGCATCCCCTGGAGGCTCCCCATGACTTGCATCACTGCATGGGTTGCCCGTAGAAGCAGGTGTAAACTGAGCCCTTTCAAAATATACAGAAGACCCTTCCTCAGGCATGCAAGTTAATATCCTCATTTAAAACAAAAGACCCTGGTCTGTGCCTGTCTGTAGGCCTTGCAGGCAATCTAGTCATCAACAACCTGATACACTGAGGATGACCTGTCTTTCCCCTCTGACACCCACTTCATTCTTCCCTGATGAAATGCTGGGAGATGGATTGTGACCTATATGAAACAGGTGGCAAAGGCCCTGTCTCGTCTTATTAACCACCCATTCTTCTGTAGACTAGAAAGAGTGAGAATTGGAGTCCATTACTCCTCAATAAAGACGGCTGAAACTGTCACCAAGGCTAAAACTTCTGGAGACAGAGAAGCAAGTCTGGGGTGACCCTCCCTGAAGAGCTCAACAGACAGGAGATTTGGTAGTTGTTCAAGAAAAATAACCCATAAAAGACAAGTGATCTAACACCCCAGTCCAGTCACCCTTTACCAAAAAAAAAAAAGACAAGAAAAAACCGTTACCATCAAGTCAATTCTGACTCATGACAACCCTACAGGACAGAGTAGAATTTCCCTAGAGTTTCTAAGCAGCACCTGGTGGACTCGAACTGCTGACCTTTTAGTTAACACCTGTAGCACATGACCTCTACCCCTCCAGGGTCCCCACCACCCTTTAGTGGCTGTGTATATTATTGTGGCTTTGCTAATAATTACTCTTCAGTTTTATATGACTTGGTGTTGACTCCCTGTGACATTTAACCATTTTCTTTGCTCCAAATAATCCATTCTCGCCCACGTGAGCCTTAACCAAACATTATATGGTCCTTACTGTGGGTCTCACTGTGGTCACCCAGGGTTGCCCAGGATGCAAAGAGACCACAGGAAAGTTCTGGAGCTAATGGGGCTACTTACTCCCTCATACACTCCTCTCCAACCATCGCTTAGGAGAAAATCCTCAGGCTGGATCTGTCACAGCCTAGGGGATGGGGGAGCCCCTTAATAACCTTGCCCATAGGGGACACTATGGGTGTCCTTCAGGCTATAGCTCAGCCTTCACAGCTCAGTGTTCTAAGTTTTAAAATCAAATTGAGATCAAGTAGCTGTAATGGGGTCCATTATCGCTCAAGCCTATAGTCAGACTATTAGACCTGGGTATCCCAACATCCAAAGAAATGTCCCCTCCCTCATAACACAGGTGTGCATCCTGAGTGACAACTGGAATGTACCATTTACAATAAACAATGCAAGCTTTTGTCATCATTCTCCACGTCAAAAAGATTTATACAGAAGTGGAATGGCTACATATCCTTAGAAAGAACAGGACAGCAGAGGGCGTCTGGGGAACCGGTCAGAAACACTCTTCCCTCTGTGAAGTTGTTCCTGCTCCTCCTGGGGCCTCTAGTGTGTTTTCTTCTCTTGCTACTTTCTGGTTCCTGTCTTTTCAAATTCTTCATAAGGTTTGTACCTTCTAGGCTGGAAAAGCTTCATCTCCAAGTGGTAGTTCAAAGGCTCCAGCCAACCCCTTGAGAAGGCGTGCAAAGGGTCCATGAAGGCCCCTAACTTCACCCCTTTCCACAGTGAAGAAGCTACAGGAGAACTCTGACCTAACCCCCTTTTACAATTAAAAAGAACCTATTAGAAGAAGGATTGAAACCCCCAACTGACACCCTTCCTGTCCTCCCTACTTCTTGACTTGCCTTCAGCAACATTTTTCAGGATGCTGTAGCCTGTGGTGGCTATGCCCACAAAACCAGTTCACACTAGACCTTGGAGCATGTGCAGACTGACTAGACACATCCTAAACCTGACCCTGGACCAGATTACTGGGAAGGAAGCTATTTTCCAGCCCACAGATGAGCCCGAGCCCTTTTAAGTACAGCTCCCATAACTCAGATGTCATCCCCACTAGGAAGTGACTTCGCGTTCCCACTCCAAACACCAGCAAGGGCAGGCAAAGGACAGAAAGTTCCAGGCATCAGTTCTGAACCCCAGAAGCATTTAGACATAACAAGGTCCTTGCTCCCTCAAATCAGGAGCTTGCATCTTACAGGTCGCCAGACCCTGTGTTTGGTCCTTGTCTGCACAGACAATAAATTTGCCACTTTTCTGTTGCCCTTCAGTTGGCACCCGTCTTATTTTGATTGGCTAATAAGACAGGATAAGAACCCAACAGGCATTTGGTTACAAATTCCTTCATTCACCTATTGGTAGTTTAATGTTGTGTTGTTTAATTACCACATGTTTGTGTATTTTCCAGCTTTTTTCTTTCTGTTATTGATGTCTAGCTTCACTCCACTGCAGAGACAACCTTTTGTAAAACTTCAACCTTTTTGAATTCATCAAGATTTACTATGTCATCTAGTGTGGTTTTATCCTGGAGAAATGAGCCATGTGTGCCCTAGCAGAATGTGTATTATGTTGTTGGCTGAAATGTTCCGTATTTGTCAGTGAAGTCTAATTAATATTCTTTCTAGATGTTCAGTCCAGTACTGAAAGTGGTGTATTGAAGTCTCCAACTGTCAACGTAGTGGTATCTCTCCCTTCAATTCTATCCGTGTTTGCCTTACATATTTAGCTGCTTTGATGTTGAGTACACATATACGAGGTCTGACAATTAAGTATGTGAACTCAAGTGTTCTACCTGTTAAATACCTCATTGCTGAATATCACTACAGTCACCTTTGAAGTATTCCCCTTGGGAATCTATGCACTGATTCCAGTGCTTCAGTCCACCTTTCAGAGCAATTTTGGAACTCTTTCTGGAATGGCCATTGTGCACGGTGGCAAGGTGCAAGTTCATGAACTTAATTGTATAGTTGTCTTTGAGGGAGTTTGGAAGATCCTACCTACTCACCTGATCTGGCCCCCAGTGACTTTTTCCTTTACCTGAAGATAAAGGAAATATTGAAAGGAAGACATTCTGATGACATTCAGGACATCAAGGGTAATTTGATGACAGCTCTGATGGCCATTCCAAGAAAATAAAGGTTCTACAATTGCTTTGAAGGTGCTGACATAGGTGATAGCTTCCCAAGGGGAGTACTTCAAAGGTGACCATAGTGACATTCAGCAGTGAGATATGTAGCTCTTTTTCTAGAAAGTTTGTGAACTTGATTCACAGTCCTATGTGTGTATGTTTGTGTGCATGATTGTTAAGTCTTTTGATGAGTTGACCCTTTTATCGCTATATAATATCCACTTTTTATCTCTTTTAACAGATTTTGTGTTGAAGCCTACTGTGTCTGAAACTAAGATTTCCACCCCAACTCTCCTTTGTTATTTGCATGTAACCTTCTGTTCCATCCTTTAACGTTCAACCTAT
This sequence comes from Heterohyrax brucei, assembly GCA_028571685.1. NCBI lineage: Eukaryota > Metazoa > Chordata > Mammalia > Hyracoidea > Procaviidae > Heterohyrax > Heterohyrax brucei. Next base: position 85,427,237 of record CM053156.1, on the reverse strand, counting down.
TTCTGTCCTTGGGTCTAAGGGTTGTGTCTGCATCATGTTCTTCTCTGTTCTGCCACTCTCTGCCTTTTAACTGGACATTTAGTTGATTTGTATTCACTGCAATTACTGATAAGAAGTCACTTACTTCTGCCACTTTATTATTGTTTTTTGTGTGTTTCTTAAGCCTCCTTTGGAGCCCTGATGGCACAGACAGCCTATGGAGCAGTTCTACTCTGTCCTATAGGGTTGTTATGAGTGGGAATTGACTCGATGGCAATGAGTGTGGTTTGGTTTTGGTTTTCTCCCCATCCCCTTGTGCTGTTTCTATTACAGCAGCACTAGATGACTATGACACCATTTCTCATTCTCCTGACTGCCTCTTTCGTTAGTGTTAGTTTGAGATCCATGTGAAATGAAATCCTTGACAACTGTTATATTTTCTCCCTATTGAGGATGCTGCTGCGTATCGGTTCAGTTGTGAGGATTTTTGTTGTCTTTATATTGATGTCTTGAATCATTATCAGTGAGTGCTTCCAGTCCTTTTAGCTTTCAATAAGGATGTGCCATCGGCTTATCACATGTTGTTAATGAGTCTTCCTCCAATATGATGTTGTGCTTCTCTTCATACAGTCCATCTTCTCGGATTATTTGTTCAGCATAGAGATTGAATAGGTACAATGAAAGGATACCATCCTGATGCACACTTTTTCTGATATAAAGCATACAGTATCCCCTTGCTGTTTCGGAACTGCTGCCTTTTCCTCTATGTAGAGGATATATATGAGCATGATTAAGCGTTCTTTGCAGTGCTATCCATAATTTGTTATGGCCCACAGTCAAATGCCTTTACATAGTCAATAAAACACAAGTACACATCTTTCTGGTGTTCTCTGCTTTCAGCCAGTATCCATCTGACAACAGTAACAATACCCTTGGGTCCACATCCTCTTCTGAATCCTGCTTGACTTTCTAGCAATTTCCTTTGATGTATACTGCAATCTAGCAATTTCCTTTGATGTATACTGCAATCATGTTTTAATTATCTTCAGAAAAAAATTACTTGCACGAGATATTAATAATACAGCTTGACAATTTCTGAATTCAATTGGGCCACTTTTCTTTGGAATAGGCACAAATGTGGATCTCCTCTAGTAGTTGGACAGGTAGCTGTCTTCCATATATAGATGAGCAAACACCTCCAGGGCTGCATCCATTTGTTGAAACATCTTAACTGGTATTCCATCAAGTCTTGATTTTAACCAGTGCCTTCAGTGCAGTTTAGACTTCTTCCTTCAGTACCATCAGTTCTTGATTATATATCTGAATGCAGACCAGTTCTTTTGGGTACAGTGGCTTTGTATATTCCTTCCATCTTCTTCTGATGCTTCCTGTATCGGTCAATATTTTTCCACTAGAAATTCTTTGAAATTGTAACTGGAGGCTTGATTTTTTTTTTTTTTTCTCCAGTTCTTTCAGCTTGATAGATGGCAAGCATATTTTTCTGTTTTGGTTGTCTCTCTCCAGGTCTTTGAACATTTCATTTTAACACTTTGTCTCTTGAACCACCCTTTGAAATCTTCTGTTCATCTTTTACTTCATCACTCCTTCCATTTGCTGTAGCAGTTTCAGAGTCCCTTCTGACATCCTTCTTATTTTCGTCTTTTTAATGACCTTTGGCTTTCTTCATGTACAAGGTCTGACAATTAAGTCCATGAACTTAACTGTTCTAAGTGCTACATACCTCATTGCTGAATATCACTACAGTCACCTTTGAAGTAATCCCCTTGGGAAGCTATTCACTGACACCAGCACCTAGTCCACCCTTCAAAGCAATTTTAGAATGGCCATTGTGCATGGTGGCATGGTGACAAGTTCAGGAACTTAATTGTATAGTTGTCTGTGAGAGAGTTTTTAGCCAGTAAACAATCACAATATTGGAACATCTGCCCTACTCAGCTGATCTGGCCCCCAGTGACTTTTTTCTTTACCCAAAGATAAAGGAAATATTGAAAAGAAGACATTTGGATGGCATTCAGGACATCAAGTGTAATATGATGACAGCTCTGATGGCCATTCCAGAAAGAGTTCCAAAACTGCTTTGAAGGGTGGACTAGGCACTGGCATTGGTGCCTAGCTTCCTAAGGGGAGGACCTGGAAGGTGACTGTAGTGACACGCAGCAATGAGGGATGTACCATTTTTTTCTAGGATGAGTTCACAAATTTAATTGTCGGACCTTGTACAATATCTCTGATGTTATCCCACAACTTGTCTGATCTTTGTCACTGGTGTTCATTGCATCAAATGTATTCCTGAAATGGTCTCCAAATTCAGATGAGATGTACTCAAGGTCATATTTTGGCTCTCATGGGCCTCTTTTAACTTTTTTGTTCTTCAAGTATGTGGCATTTGTGCCCACACTAGTTTCTGCAAAAAACTCTTAAGTGGGCAGAGACTTCAGGCTTTCTTTGCCATTTCTTCTCCCGCTCTGTGATAGTTTCTTTTTTCTCCTCAGTTTAATTAGGATTTGGAAATTACAGATCTCAGTTTTCAACTTTCAGTGGCTCCCAAACACACGACAGAGCACACTGTGGTCAGCCTGTTTACTAGCAGACATTAGCGCTGAGATGAAATATCGAGCGGTAGTCGACCTGCCCACCAGGGCGCAGTCCCCTCTCTCTGGTTATCACTCCCTGCCCTTCTCTGTGTCTAAGAGCCAGGACTGCTAACCCAAAGACTACCATTTCACATCCACTAGATGCTCCTTGGAAAGTCTATGGGGCAGTTCTACTCTGACCTCTAGGGTCACTGAGTCGGACCTGACTGAATGACAGCAGGTGGATGCTCCTTGGAAACTCTGTGGGGGCAGTTCTACTTTCTCCTAGGGTTTCTATGAGCCAGAATCACCTCAGTGCCAGCAGGTTTGGTTTTTGGCTTTTACGTGTCTACAGTTTTGGTTTCTGTTGGGAAATCCACATCCACCAAGTCTCCTTTAGGCCTGGGGCTTGCCCTCTGGTTTTGCCCCACATTTTCTTCTCTGCTTTGTTGCTGCTTGTATTTGATCTGGTGTTCAAGGCAAGCTGAAACCAACTTTCCTCTGTTTCAGAAGGAGGAGGGGCTAGGACTTCCCAGGACCTTGGAGAGATCTCTCTTGTTGGTTTCAGAGTTCCAGTGGCCTCGTGTTGGTTTGGAGAGCAGTCTCCACTTAGGTGACCTGCTTTTTGGCTCTGTTTTAGGGATCCTTCAGTAGGAGACTCTATCAGTTACCGGATATCACCCTCCAAATGGACACCCAGACACGTCTGCCTTGTTACTAGGAGAGCTTGCTCCGTACTATGCTGGTTGAGGGTGTAGCCTCCACTCATGAAGCCTGCTTACTAGAACACAGCAGCCTCTGTTAGTAGTCCTCAGTGCCAGCTGCAAAGGATAGATGACAGATCCCAACTAACTCCTAAGGAGATCTGTCCCGTTGGTTTCAAAGGCCTGAGCTACAGGGTTTCCAAGCTGGCAGGAAGAGTGCCAAATATGGGAGTACACACCACTTCCTGGGCCTTCTGTAGCAGTGTGCAACAAACTGGCAACCAACAGCAACCAGGCGGGGTAGGTGGTACCATACTCTGATTGGATACCTACAGAGCCTCCTCCCCTATCCCAGGTATTGTTGGCTGTGAGTACATCTTCCATTCAAGACACTTCCTTCCTAGCACACAGTAGCCTTATTTGGAAGTCTTCAGCACTGAAATGGTGGCCAACTAACCAGACTTAATGCATAGGGAGGTCTGTCCTGTTGATTTCAGAGGCCCGAGCTATGGGATGTGCAGGGAGAATGCTGACTACAGCAGAGTCTCTTACAGCGGATGCCTTCAGTAACTTTGCAGCAGCCTTGCACCTTTGACAGAGTCCAGATGAGGGAGGGGCTGTCATGCTCCAAATGGACTGCCAAGGAGGTCTGCCTTGTTGCTTTCGGAGCCCCCACTGGTCCTAGGATGTCGATGGGTGCAGACTCGACTCAAGATGTCAGCTTCCTAGCACACAGCAGCCTCAGTCAGCAGTCCTCATCGCCAACTAGACTAGGGGGCAGACAGACCTGAACTGACCACCAGGGATGTCTGTCTCGTTGGTTAGAGCAGTGCGTGGTATGAGATACACCCGGGAAGGCAGGTGGAGTGTTGATTATAAGAGCTGAGGCTAAGGCAGAATTCCTGCTGCAGCCATTTGCAGCAGCCTTGCTGCCTATGGAAACCCTGGTGGTGTAGTGGTTAAGCGTTACATCTGCTCACCAAAAGGCTAGCAGTTCAAATCCACCAGGCATTCTTGGAAACTCCATGGAGCAGTTCTACTGTGTTCCATTGGGTCACTATGAGTTAGAATCAACTCGACAGCAGTGTGTTTTGGGGTTTTGCTGCCTACATTGTTCAGGTAGGGGAGGTACTGGCACACTGAGAATGGAATCCTGAGGATGTCTGTCTTGTTGATTCTAGTGCAGAAGCTTGAGGTCCTTTCATTTTGTACAGGCAGCAGGTGTGCTAGTTAGGGAAGACGCGTTCTTGCTGAGACCACTTCCTAGTTCACAGTAGCTGTCAGCCTGCTTAGCTGAGATAGCAATGGGGACTGTGGAAGAAGCAATTTCCTGCTGTAGGTTACTCGTGGGAGAGTCGATTCTTGGTCATCTACAGTTCCTGGCGGCTTTCCTCTGCACCCCGATTCAGTTCCTCAAAGATGAGCGCCATTTCCTTGTTGTGTTGTCTGTCTGTGGGAGAGGGTTGTAACAGTGGTCTGCCCACACTGCTATCTTCCTGGAATCTCATAGGGTTTTTAATGGATGACTGTTTTTAGAAGTAGATTGCAGGGTTTTCTTCTAAGTCGCCTCCTCTTTCAGTTAGCAGCAGAGTGCCGTAATTATTTACAGCACCTAGGGATTCCCTTTATTTATCATGTGGAGGTAATTATGCTGCTAATCTCGAAAGAGTTCTTGGCTGCTGAGTGAGTGAGATAATGTGTCTATAACCCAAATATCCTCGAACCGTGAGGAATGAGGAGGGGTATCTGCGTTACGCTGACCACCTGGCCCTGAATTCCTCTGTGTGCTCCAAGCTCAGCGCTCAGGCCTGTAGCCATTTCATGGCATTAACGCTACACGGACCTGCTCCTTTCTATCCGTTCGTCTGTACACCTGCTGGAAAACTTCTTACTGGGTGTGACTGCTTGACTCAGGTATGGTCACATGGTGGCGCGGCGGGCACACCCAAACTGTGGGCTGCCCCACCTCTCGCCTCTGCTTGTGCTCTGTCCCATTTGACCTTCAGAAGAGAATGGCTTCTATTCCACGAGCAGGGTGCGAGTCTGCTACTAACGTTGAGGACTTGGAAAAGGGGAAATGCTTACAGAGGAAAGCACTGGAGTTTTCGGTAAGGGCTCCACTGAAACTCTGGGAGCCTGCAGGCGGCCAGGTTGAGCTGGCGCTCACAGACTGTGGGGTGTGTGAGGAAGCCTAAGAGCAGGAAACTCGGCTAAGCCGCAGCAGAAAAAGTTGGGTGAAACTCGTCTTCCCACGCAGCGCCCCGGATGGATCACACACGCCCACCGGAAGCGCCGTTGACGTCATCTCTCGCGACGAGGTCGAGGCCGGAAATTGTCATCCAATCCCGCCCGCGGAGGCTCCCCGAAGTGTAGCGTTTGAGGAGGGGGCAGTAGACTTCAGTCGGAAACCGCTAGGGTTTCACAAATGGGTATTTTAAGAAGAGGCCGGAGAGGCTGTCGCCCCAATGGCTGTTGTTCGGGAACCTGACCAGCCTGGCTCGGAAGCCGCTCTGTGACGGTCAATGGGGGCCGCCGGCCGAGAGGATTCTGGGACTTGTAGTTCTGGCGGAGCCAGGGAGCGAAACGTACTCCGGTGTTGGTGGGCTCTGTCTGATCGATGGGGGCCAGCGCATCAGCGGTATTTTTCCTGAGGGCAGGCCTGCTTCTATGTGACCTGCTTTCCCAGTGTTTGTTGGTTGACAGGGGCCCACTGTACTTTGTGATAGAGTTTTCCAGTGTAATTGTAGTGTGGACGGTCACTTGGCCGATTCCCCTTCCTCTGGCTATTTCTGCCTAGTTGTTGGGGCTCATCTGCCCACCTCTCGTTTGGGGGTGTAGAGGGGTTAGGTAGGGCGGGAACTTCTGAGGCTGTTGACTGACTCTCCAGATCACTTCCAGCATTTCTGGTTGAGTCCAGGCTTTTATTTTTAATTTTTTATTAAGGACAGATTTTAAAACTGCTCAGTAGAGTAGGGAAACTCTGGTTGCCCAGTGGTTAAGTGCTAGATGGACGGTAAGGAAAAGATCAAGAGTTCAAATCCAGCAGGCACTCCTTGGAAACTCTATAGTGGCAATTTTACTTTGTCCTATAGGGTCACTGTGGGTCAAATCTACTTGACAGCAGCGGATTTGGGGCAGTAGAATTAGAGCACTGAATCCAGTGGACCCATCATCCAGTTCAACATTATTAATTCATAGCCAGCTGTATTTCATCCACATCATCTCGTAATCTTCAGCTGTTGGGTTCTTGTCAAGCAGACTCATATACTGAAGTCACTCAGACACAGAGCTGGAGGAACAGAAAGGTGTTTATTCACCGCTTGTAAATAGGGAGACAGCCAGGGCCGCAAGACCAAAGACTTGTCACCCTTCCAGTACGGCTTCCAGTTGAGAATTTATAGGCCCCAAATACAGGGATCCTTCCCGCCCCTAGCGTATAATAGGCTGCCTGTGCTGACTTTCAGTGCGGAGAGGCGGAAAGATGCCTGCGCAGCAATCGTGCTTCTTAGCGGTTCCAGCTGGGTAGGACAGAGCTGTAGTTTATCTTTTAACTGCATCTGTAGAGCCACTGAAAAACAGCTATTGCAGGCTGTTAGTATGTTCGTGAAGCCTTGTCACTTCACTGTCAACCCGGTGTGTGGATACACTTTGGGAATTGTTACACCCCCACGTGGATCACTCACTGCTGACATTATCATTGGCCTCACTGGCTAAAAAGGTCATACTCGGCAGCTAGAGTTCAAATCTAGGCACTTAAATTTTGCTGTCTTGAGCAATGTGTATGATGTCTGACAGTTAAGTCTGCGAACTTAATTGTTTATAAGTGCTACATATCTCATTGCTGAAGATCACTGTGGTCACCTGTGAAGTACTCCCTTTGGGAAGCTATGCACCAATGCCAGCACCCAGTCCACGCTTGAAAGCAATTTCGGAACTCTTTTCCTGTAGTATCCATCAGAGCTGTCGTTGTGTTACCCTTGATGTTCTGAATGGCATCCAGATGTGTTCCTTTCAATAAGTCCTTTATCTTCAGGTAAAGAAAAAAGTCATTGGGGGCCGAATGGGGGAGGGTGTTCCAATACAGTTACTTGTTTACTGGCTAAAAATGCCCTCACAGACAACTATACAATTAAGTTCACAAATTTGCCACTGTATGCAATGGCTATTCTAGAAAGAGTTCCAAAATGGCTTTGAAGGGTGGACTAGGTGCTGCCATCAGTGCATAGCGTCCCAGGGGGAGCACTTTGAAGGTGACAGTAGTGATACTCAGCAGTGAGGTATGCAGCACTTAGGACAATTAGGTTCCTGGACTTAATTGTCAGACCTGTGTGATGAAAACTGGCGGCATCAAGACTGGAGGAAGACTCATTAACAACCCGTGATACGCGGATGATTTAACCTTGCTTGCCGGAAATAAAAAGGACTTAAAGCACTTAACTGATGAAAATCAAAGACTACAGCCTTCAGCCCCCACATAAAGAAAGCAGAAATCCTCAACCAGATCAATAAACAACATCACTGATAAATGGAGAAAAGATTGAAGTTATCAGGGATTTCATTTCATTTGGATCCGCAATCAACATCCATGGAAGGAGCAATCAAGAAATCAAACAACATGCTGCATCGAGGGTCAGCGAAAAAGGGGAGGGCCCTCAATGAGATGGACTGACACAGTGGCTGAAACACTAGATTCAACCCCAGCAGCAGATACGGAGTTCCCAGATAGCGCAAATGGTTGAGCACTCACTGACTAGCTGAAAGGTCGGCAATTAGAACCCACCTGGAGGCATCTCCGAAGACAGGCCTGGCAGTCGACTTGTGAAAGGTCACAGACCTGCAAACTCTGGAGCAGTTCCACTCTGTGAACATGGGTTGCCATGGGTTAGGGTTGACTCACCAGCACCTAACCACAGCGACGAGGCAGCAGCAGGACTGTAGGCCTGTGGGCTGAGTCCTGGCTAGGGTATCTGAGGAGCTTCTAATGGTGGCATAGCACCTAATGCCATCTGCCTCCTCTGGACCATGCAAGTGGAGGAGTGCATCTTAGGGATCATGGAGCATAGGTAACAGAAATGCAACAGGGAGTGTTATCTCTGCAGAAGTCATTGTGATGCCCGATGGGGCTTGGTTCAGACTTCAAGCTCCTCAGGGTACGGCCACATGGGGAGTTGAACACAGCTGCATTCTTGGATTGCTATGAGTCAGAATCGACTCAGTGGCAGTGGGTTTGGTTTGATTTGGTTTCGTTTGGACCTTTGGCGATGGAAGACAGAAGCTGACTGCTGCGTGCCCTCAGAGGTCTGCAGGGAGACATCAGAGGCTGTTTCTCCACAGGCTTTAAGCTGCATTCTGTCTTCTCTCCTGTTCAGGGAATAGAAATTGATCTGGAATGTGGAGCTTGATTCCAAGGTGTAGGGGCAAGAGGGGTGCAGGTATGGAGACTGTCAGGGAGCAGACGTGAGGACATGTAGGGCAGAAATGAATGAAGGCTGAAGATCCAGAGGAGCCGAGGAGACTGGGCCTCTGTGATTGCTGAGCGAGGGGGGTGGCAGAGGACAGGAGCCCTGCTGAGGAGGCCTGGGGTCGGCACACAGTTAAGGACCCAGCGGCAGCAGGTTGCTTCTCCACCTGCAAGTCCTGGAGGCCTGGAGACCAGAGGCCTTTCCTGACTGAGGTTTGAGGAAGTCACCCAGGCAGCAGAGATCCATCTGGAGGTGAAGTCACCTCTGAGTGGACCTGTGGCAGAATTTCAAGATGGTCACTGGACTGACTGCTCTCATTACATTACGTGATCCTTGAGCCTAGAGAGAACAAGACTAAGAGGGCGTTTTGGCTTCAAAGTACTGGAAGACATGGAGACCGTGAAGAAATTGACTCAGAAACATGAGGCAGAAGGTGAGTGCAGGGTCTGGAGAGGTGAAGGGGGGACCAAGGCTGCAGGTTCAGGGGAGAAGGCTTTGGTGGCCACAGCTGAGTGATGTGGTCGTGTCCTTCCATCCCAGTGCTCAGAAAAGTTCCTTGGGGAGCACTGTGGATGGTCTGCTTTCTCACAGCTTTTCTGTCTTCCTAAGGTTTGTCTTCTAAGGCTGCTGTCTGGCCCCCAGAGAAGAAGAGGAAGCCCAGAATGCCGGTGAGTGGGAATTCCCTTGTTTTCTGAAATTCTGGCCTCCTTCCCAGAGAATAGTTACATGTTCCCTGTCTTGAGATGGGAGAAGGGGATCCGTATTTAGGCATCTCATACGGTTGTGTCGAGTACCGTGTTAGGCATTTTAGAATGGTTTCTCCATCTTTGTATTTTATTGTTATTGTTGAAAAATATACCCAAGATTAATATTAAGAATCCAGGCAACACTAAGGTATAAGGAATATTTTGGTAAGCTGAGATTATTAAATTTTAAAAGGTACTATTCTGTCTGTAGCGCCTCATATACTGGTATCTTTTTACTTTTTCATTATGGAGCTTTTAAAAGATTCAGAAATAGAGAACATAGTAAAAATGGATTCTCAGTTACTGTCCTGTGGCTTCAGCAATCATCTGTAATGCTCAGTCTTATTTATTTTGGGGTATTGAATGTAAAGGGAGGCTGGCTGGAATTTGAAATTGGGTATTTGAAATCAACTAGGAAGTGGCAGTTAACCAAAGACACAAGGTGGTGAGGGAGCTGGCCATCTAGGTCTGGAAGGCAAGAGCATTGTGGGTGGAGGGAGTTGTCCATGGTGCTGAGGCTTTAAAGAATGACTGTGTCTGCCAAGTGTGAGGATGCAGAAGGCCGGTGAAGTTAGAGCAGCTTGCAAAGGGAAGGTCGTGAGAGATGCCTTCTGCAACAGAAGTTAAAAATTAAATGCCACACTTTTTATGGCTTTTGGATTTCACAAACCATATTTTGTCTCAGTTGTTAAATATAATCTACCATGATTCTATAAGAATGGTGTGGCAGACATGTCTGATCGCCTCCTAACTTCACAAGGTAGAAGGAGAATCAAGATCAACAGCCCAAGGCTGATTCCTTTGAGGCAGTGATCAGGTGTGCCTCCTCCCTCCACTATCTGTATCAATTCTGGCACCAGCTGTCCCTCACACAGTGTTCTCTGCTTCTCTGCTGGGTTTGAAAATTCATTGCAGTGGCTACACAGAACTGGGACAGCACTTACCACTGAGTGTCTTAGTCACCTATTGCTGCTGTAACAGAAATACCACTAGTGGATGGCTTTAAAATGAGAATTTTATTTTGTCACAGTCCAGTAGTCTAAAAGTCCAAATTCAGTGTGTCAGCTCCGGGAGAAGGCTTTCTCAATGGCTTAGGAGGAAGCTCCTTGCTGTCAGTCTTGCCTTGGCCTGGGAGCTTCTGATGTGCAGAGACCCCAAGTCCTTTCCAAAGGACCCGCTCTGCTCGCAGCACTGCTTCTTGGTGGTATGAGGTCCCCAACTGTCTGCTTGCCTCCCTTTGCTTTATAACCCAAGAGGATGCCCCAGGGTGCAGTACCTTCCCACACCTTGAGTCCTGCCACACCAGCACAGCTGCTGCCATTCTCCCTGGTTACCATCATAGAGGGCTTATAACATAAAAGAACATTACACAGACCAGGAGTCATGGCCCAGCCAAATTGCTATGTAGTCCTGGCTTTTTTTGTTTTTTTTGAGGGGTGAGTAACACTGAGGAAGTGACCAGTTGCAGTTAAGGCTCGTGAGTACTTAGGACACAATCTCTTCTGTCAGTACAGCCTCCTTTCCGCTGTCCCTGCCTGTGCACCTCTCTGGCCCTCTGCCCGCACCCTGCTCTGGCAAGTGTCACGGAGCTCTTTTAGCTCTGCTGATAAGTACTCAAAGTAGGCCTTGGCCTGAAGGTGCTCAGCTCCACCTCTGTGGGTTGGGAAACCTACCTCCGCCACATGCCTGGAGGCCCCACTGTGCTCTGTCAGCAAATCTCCTCTTCGCAGTCACTCAGCTGTCGCACTCTAGGGTCCCAGAAGCCTACGACACTGTCCCTTGCTGGTCTTGCCTGCTGCTGTTTTTCTTCTATTGCTCCTTGCCACCTGCAGTGCTGTAGCTGTCTTTTCTGTCTGTCTCCTGGTTCCAGGAGCTCCTCAGCACATGAATCTCCAGTCCAGTGGACTCCCTCTGCTCCTGGCTCTTCATCCTTCATGGTGATGAGATCCTCTCCTTCCTCCCTCTCTGATTTTAAGCCTAGCTGCATGACAAAATGGACCAGTCCCCTTGGTGCAGCACAGTTACTTTATTTGCAGAGTCCTAGAGTATCCCTGAAGCCTGGGGATACCAATGAAGAGCTTGGCTGCCAGCCCAAAAGGCTAGCTGTTCAGATCCCCCAGCCACTCCTTGGAAAGGTTGTGGGGCAGTTCTTCTGTCTTATACGGTCAGTGTAGTTTGAATCAGCTTGATGGCAATGGGTTTGATTTTTTTAGCCGAATCATCTTGTTTTGGTTTACGAGGAAGTGGTCCAGTGTAGTCAACTTGCCATCAGGTTGCAGGCTGATCACCTTGTGGGATGGTGCCACATCCAGTCTGGTGCCAGACTGGACACTTAGCAGTGGCTGTAGCCAAGTCAGCCTTGGTGGATGGAAGTCTGTATTGTCGGGCCTGTGCACTGTCTTTGCCACCATGGGCACTTTGTTCATGAGCCACTGAGAAATGAGGAGAGTAGCTAGGGAAACAGAATGACTGGTTCCCATGGAAAGCATCATCTATCAACTTAATACTTAGTTCTCCTCTGCTGAGCTTACCCTTTGGTGACTATTCACATGAGACACAAATATCTTCATTTCTTTGGCCCTTTCAGAGAAGTCGAGCCACACACCTTGTCCATATAAATCCTCGTCTTCAATTATCAGTCAAGTCCCTGACCATCCAGGCCAACCACTGGCCACAGTGTCAGTCAGTATACAGTCACACATCTGGACATTTTTCCTTCCAAGCAAAACGAATAAGTAGGTGCACCGCTCGAAGATCTGCATATTGTGAGGATTACCCTTCACTGTCCTTCCAGTAAGTCCCAGAAAGGGACTGCAGTGCTGCGTGCAGTTTTGTTTCTCTAGAACCATTCTTGGTATCAAACAATCTACACTGGGTTCTCTAGAGAAGCAAGACCAGTGAAGCTTGTAAATACCAAGAGAGATTTATACCAAGGCGATAGCTCATGCTATTGCAGAGTCTGGAGTGTCTCAAGTCAGTATATCAGGATACAGGCTACTCCTGGTACACGTAGTCACCAAGGCTGACAAACCAAGACTGGCAGGTCACAGAGCAGGGCTCTTACTCATGGGCTGTGAATTTCAGTGAGTCCCAAGATCAGCAAGACTGCAAAGCTTCCCCTGGTCCACATAACTGTGAGGGCCCGTGAACTGGAGATTGGCAGGTCAGAGAGCAAGGCTCTTTTGCATATAAAGAGTCACAGGATGGGCAGGAAAGCTACTAGTTCAGTCCCAAGAACCAGAGATAGAAGAAACAGGAGCCAACTGCAGATCCAGAGTAAGCAAAAGCCAGAACCTCTGCTTGTACTGGATGTGAGCCACACACCCTGTGAAACACTGTTCAACCGATTGGCTACTCACAGCAGATCTCATCATGGAAGTGATCACATGACTGAGAGTCATGGCCCAGCCAAGTGGACACACAGTCTTAACTATCACATTCAGGGAGCCCTCAGAGTGAGCACCCAGAGCCTGCTGAGAGACTCAGCCATGGCCAGGCTGCCATGCTTCTGGATCTAAGCCCATGTGAGTGGCTCAGCCTCAGTGAGCTGTCATTACTTTGGCCACCCAGCAGTTCCAGGCCACACAAGCGACATGGAAAAAGATTGTCTAAAACTAAAAAAGATCACACAGGATTAACAGATGAAAAAGCCAAATAATGCTTAGTTGAGTGAGCAACTTGTAATTCAGATTATTTCACATACAATCTGTGTAACCACTGTTGCATAGTATGGTGAAGTGAGTGCCTTTATATGGAAAACAGCTGAGAGACTGTCTCTCTAATCCCTGAGGAGTGTCCCAGTTTTCTAGCCCAGAGGGTTTATTGCATTTCCTGGGTAAGCAGTAAATAACTCACTTTGATACATTTTGTTTGGCGTGGGCTGCAGCCTGCCCTGTGACTGGCGTGGATTGGCCCATTAGCTGGCCACATGAAGTGTCTGTGGCCTCCTGAGAGGGGACTGTTGAGTTTGTGCCCTGGTCAGAGGGCCATGCTTGGAAGTGAAGAGTGGGTGTATATAAGCAGCCAGTCCCACGAAGGATTTTTCAAACAGAAAAGCAGGAAGAGAAGGAGCAGTATGAAACAGAAGGAAAAAAGAGAAGCAGAGAGAGAGGGAGGAGGCAAGGAACCTTCTAAAAAACTGTAAGACAGATCAAGGGCTTCAACCCAGAAAGTAATGAGAGAGCAGGAATAGGTCCGTGGGCAGAGCTGGCAGGAAGTTCAGATTGGGCCGAGTGGCAGAGCTGGTGGCTGCAGATGGCAGGGTAAAGGGGACGCTGGGCTGAGGGGTCCAATTGTCTGTCCTGAGGGGGGTGGAGGAGAGGAGCCCCTCCTGAGGAGGTTGAGGTAAGCCCGCCCTCGGGGTTGAAAGGAGGCCTGCCCAGACCAGAGGAACTGAGGGAGCTGTCCAGCACTGAAGAAGAGAGGCCTGGCCAGCATGCTGCCCAATCCTGATCCAGAGCTGTACCCTCTTCCTTTATAAACCACTTAGTTGTAACTTTGGTCTGAGCTCTTTGTGGCCACTGTGACCAACTATTGAACCAAGAAGAGGAGCAGAGTGAGAGGAGTACAGCTGTGCCTGAATTGGTGAAAATGGAAGGTGAGTGTGTGTGTGTCTGACCTCCTCCTCATGGAATCCACTTTGGGCTGATCCTGATCATTGGACCCCCTGAAGCTGGACAGCTTCAGACACCACACAAGGCCATTTTTACACATCAACTGTCTCCGATATTGAAAGCTTGCCAGACTTAGTGATTTTTTATGTCCCTTAATCCCTTTTTATAGTAAGAAAACCATGAAGATGTTGACATAGGTCTTCGAAGTGTTAATTTCCAAGTACTAGTACTTATATATCAGTGTCAGTGCCTATGGCTGATGAGATTTTAGGAGGAGGAAAAAGCTAGATATAATAAAAATCCGTATAAGAAAAATCATATCTGATGATTACTTAAGTTCCCAGTCACACTGACATGTTGAGGAGGTTTTTGGTGGGAGTGTCTGGTTTGCAATACCCAAACCACTGCTGTGGATTGATTCCAACTTAGAGTAACCACAGAGGACAATATAGAACTGCCCGATGAGGTTTCCAAGGCCGGCCATAGTTACAGAGGCCCACTGCCGCATTTTTCTTTGGAGGAGTAGCTGGTGCGTGTGAACTGCTGGCATTTGGGTTAGCAGCTGAGCATCTGAACCACTGTGCCACCAGCACCAGTAGTTCTGGATGGCAGTAGATAGGATCATTTGTAAAAATGGAACATAAATGAATTATTGGTAGGAAACAAATTGTGTTGTATACACTGTCAGTTACAAGTGTGGTAATATGACTGTTGCTCATTACTGATGGGTGCTAACCCCCACATTGCCAAGTAGAACTGCTCCATAAGGATTTCAGGGCTGTGGCCCTTCAGAAGCGGATTACCAGGCCTGCCTTCTGAGCTACCAGCTGTCCAGCCTGGAGTCGAGCCCTTAACTGTTTGTGCTACCCAGGGACTCCAGCTGTGAGATTCTGTCAGAAGATCAGTGCAGCAGCCCTCTCATGGCCCCACTGATGGAAACCTTTGTCTCTCCAGCAGAACCACAGCCCGAACTCCAGCCCTGCCCCTCGGGCCTCCTGGCCGTCCCTCATCAGCAGGTCCTCAGCCAGCACCTGCTTCCGCTCTGTGCAGAGCATCACCTCCCTCCAGAGCCTCCCAGGCCAGGGCGTCGGAAGCAGCCAGAGCAGCGGGATTCTGAGCAGAGCTGCTGGAGGGGAAACACAGAAGGTCAAGAGCCAGATGAAGTCTCCAGACCTTTGTGTGGGAGGACAGGGGAGAGACAGACTTCCAGGCCATTCTCCTGCCCACCCCAGGAACAGTCAACGAGCCCTGGAGAAGGCAACACAGAGGTAGAGCCCAGCTCAGCCCGCAGAGTGAAGGCTGTGGAAAGAAACAAAGGCTTGAAGGCATTAGAAACCTCAGGATCTGGAGCTGTCAGCCATAGAAATGGTGACCCAGACCACGGCCTGAAGTCAGGCTTCATCACAGAGCAGAGGTGTCTCTCACATGAGACACCCTATGTTTGTAGTCAGTGTGGGCAAGGCTTTACCTAGAAGTCAGTCCTGCTTATACACAAGAGGACACACTCAGGGCAGAAGCCACATGTGTGCAAGGATTGTGGGCAAGGGTTTAGTAAGAAATCACATCACACACTCAGGGGAGAAGCCATATGTGTGTAAGGAGTGTGGCCGAGGGTTTAAACAGAAATCACATCTCCTTATGCACTGAAGGACACACTCAGGGGAGAAGCCACATGTGTGCTTGGAGTGTGAGCAAGGCTTTAGCCACAAGTCAACTCTGATTACACACCAGAGGACACACTCGGGGGAAAAGCCACACATGTGCAAGGAGTGTGGGCAAGGGTTTAGCAACAAATCAAATCTCGTCAGACATTAGGGGACACAGTCAGATGAGAAAACTTACAAATGCATGGAGTGTGGATGAGCCTTTAACCGCAAATCAAATTTCATCACACACCAAAAGACACACTCAGGTGAGAAAGTTTATGTGTGCCTTGAGTGTGGCTATGTCTTTAAGCTCAAGTCAAATCTTGTCACACACCAGAAGACACACTCAGGTGAGAAACTTTACATGTGCCTGGATTGTGACTGTGGCTTTAAGTGGGAATCACACCTCCTCATATGCCAGAGGACACACTCGAGGGAGAAGCTGTATGTGTACAACGAATGCTTGGTAAGGTTTACCCAGAAATCAAGCTTCCTTGTGCACCAGAGGACACACTCAAGGGGGAAGCTGTATGTGTGCAGTGCGTGTGACCAGGACTTTAAGCAGAAGTCAGACTTATGCACTAGAGGAAACACTCCAGGGAGAAGCCACATATGTGCAAGGTGTGAGCAGGGCTTCATTTGGGAATTGAGTCTGATCTCACAAGCCAGAGGACGCACTGAGGTGAGAAAACTTAAGTGTGTTGGGAGCGTCAGTGGGGCTTCAGCCAGAAGTTGGGCCTCCTCCACCAGGGAACACA
This sequence comes from Heterohyrax brucei, assembly GCA_028571685.1. NCBI lineage: Eukaryota > Metazoa > Chordata > Mammalia > Hyracoidea > Procaviidae > Heterohyrax > Heterohyrax brucei. The sequence continues at coordinate 85,410,735 of CM053156.1, read as the reverse complement.
CTCAGGAAAGACCACATGTGTGCAAGCAGTGCGGGGAAGAGTTGACCAGCAATCCAGATCTCACCAGACCATAGGACACCCTCAGGTGAGAAACATCATGTGCCTGGAATGTGGGTGAGCTGTCAACCAGAAGTCACACCTCTGTCTCTACCAGAGGACAGACTTGAGGTAGAAGCCACATGTAGTGTGGCCAGAGCTTTAGCCAGAAGTTAGGCTCATCGTCACACATCAGAGGACACACTTAGGTAAGAAATCTTATGTCTGCAGAGATTGTGGCTGAGGCTTTAACTGGACATCAGGCTTCCCTTTACATTTCAGGACACACTCCAAGGAGAAGCCACATGTGTTCAGAGTGTGGTTGAGGCTATAACTGCAACTCAGACCCTACCAGATAGCAGAGAATACGCTTGACCGAGAAACCTCACCCTGGAGTGGGAGCAAATCTCTAGGGAAAAGTCAGGCTTCCTTCTCCGTCAGGGAACACACAGGAGAAGCCCCATGTGTGCATCGAGTGTGGGTAAGGTTCTAGCCGTGAGTAACGTTGTATATCAGCAGGCTCACATGGGTGAAGCCCTTTGTTTGCAGTTATGTGGCTGAGTCTTTAAATCCGTCCTCTGATACCACGGTACTCAGCTTTAGGTGTACAAAGAGAATGAACAAGAATTTGTGGAAAAGACACACTTTAATATACCTCAGAGAACAGGGTTTTGAGGGGTGGAGAGAGTCATTGTGTGGGGAGAAAGAATGGCAGCTGCTGTAGCCGTTAGTGATCCCTCCTCTAGGACCAGAGGATGCTCAGGGACAGAGCGGTGTGGGTGGGGTCTGTGGGTGGAGCTTTATTCTGGTGTCCCTCTTCAATTGACTTAGGACACAGTGTTGTCCCCCCAAATCACTGCTTCACCCACCTCTTAAGTTTCGGAAGTCTGACTGCCTGTGCTGGTGACTATATCAGCAGTAATTAAATAATTGTCCACATTCTGTAACCAAATGGGATAGAAAATTAGAAGTAATTAAGTAATCCAAGAATGGTTGACTTATTTTGATACACCAGTTCTTTCCATTCTGTTTTCTCTCTTTGTTATAGTAGTTTTGCTTTAATAAACTGTAACTCAGGCTGCATCACTTACCTGTCTTGAATGCAATAAGGAAATCACATGCACACTTCAAGTTCTCTTGAAGGAACTCAACCCTTAAGAAATAGTAAATCCTAAATACATTTATTGGGAAATTTGATTGTTTTAGTCAGCTAGGGCTGCTCTAACAGAAATACCGGTGGATGTCTTTAACAAAGGAAGGTTTATTCTTACACAGTCCGGTTGGCTACAATTCCAAATTCAGGGTGTCCACTCCAGGGGAAGGGTTTCCCCCTGGTTGGCTCTGGAAGACAGTCCAGTACTGCATCAGTCTTAGTCCTGGGAGCATCTTGGCGCAGCAACCTCAGGTCTGAAGGACACGCTCTTCTCCCGCTACTGCTTTCTTGATGGTGTGAGGTTCCCAATTCTCTGCCTGCTTCTCTCTCCTTTTATCTTTTGCAGACTGAAAGGATTAAGGGTGGGCCAAGCCATACTCCAGGGAAACTCCTTTTACAGTGGAGCAGGGAGTTAATCTTATAAAGGGATTTACAGTCCCACCCTAATCCTTTAACATGCAGCCCAGGAAAACCACAAAATGGAGAACAGTCATAAGATACTGGGAATCCTGGCCCAGCCACATGGCTACACATATTTTTGGGGGGACACAGTTTGATCCATGACATATGCACAAATCGTCTCTTCAGTGACGTCGTGTGTGTGAGTGTCGGGATGGGTTTGCGCGTGACTCAGGCTCCCCAGATTCTGTCACAGGGCCAGGTATCCAGTCGTGTCCAGGAGAACTTGATAAGGGGATCTGCGTCCTCTGAAAAGATACAGAAGAGCTTCTTCAGAGCTAGACTCTTGAGGGCCACCAGGTAACTCCTCTCAATGGGAAAACTGGTGGTGGTTTGCTGTGCGTTGGTTTATTGCTTCTTCCAGGAACCAGTGACATTCGAGGACGTCACCGTGGTCTTCACGGAGGCAGAATGGAAGCGACTAAGCTCTGAGTGGAAGAACCTGTACAGAGAAGTAGTGCTGGAGATTTACAGGAACCTGCTGTCGTTGGGGAGCCTGTGATCTTTTCTCTTCCTTCATAGCTCAGTAGGTGTTTACTGGGGAGCCCTTTGGGCCCCAGGGGCTCTGGTGGTGCAGTCATCCAGCACCCATCTGCTAACCAAAAAGTTACTGGTTCAGACCCACCATGCTGCGTGGGGGAAGGATGTGGTAGTCTGCTTCTGTAAAGCTTTACAGCCTTGGGAACCCTAGAGAGCAACTCCAGTCGGTCTCCTAGAGGTGCTGTGCTTTAGAATTGCCTCAGTGGCAAAGGGTATTTTGGTTTTCTGTGTGCTAAGGATTCCTGGCTGGGGCAGACACTTTGCACTTGACTATTAACCTAAAGATTGGTGGTTCAGACCCATTTATTGGCACCACTGCAGAAAGGCCTGCCAGTCTGCTCTCTTAAAGATCACAGCCAGTAACCCTCTCTGGACCAAATAAAGTCTATAGCGTGTGCTGGATGATATTCTAGATGCTCAGAACACATTAGTCAATGCGATGATTAGAGATCCCTGCCCTCACTGTGGTGCAGCAGGGTAGGGCCAGCGGGTGATCTGTGTCCCGCTGGGAGTCCCTGAAGGTACACCACGTCCTCGTATCTGCTGGCGCAGGGGCTGCACTTCCTGGCCAGCTGGGCCCCCACGGCCAGCTGGGAGGAGGCATCAGAGGCTGAGCAGCAGGCAGACGATGGGATGGGAAAGCGTGCTTTGTTTGCCACTAGACACTTGGCTCCCTTCACTGAGACCTCCGTAAATCTGTACGTCTGTGCCCCCGTCTGCTGATCTCTAACAGGTGTCCGAGAGGGCAGCTCTGTGCTGGGCTACCCGGCAGGGAACTTGGTCATGTCTCTTCTCATTCTCTGTTTTTTGTCAGTTCCTTACTCCATTTGGTTTTTGGCTGAGATCTTTACCTCTTTATTTGACACTTTGCATTCCAGGCTTGATGTTTCTCTCTATTTCACGTAGTTTTTCAGGTCTCTGTTTGCCGTGGAGGGATGGCACAGTGTTTCTGCCTGTGGCATCGTGTGGCCCAGAAGACTGACAGAAAACGAAACCAAAAAAGTAACAAGCTCTTCTTGAAATTCATGTGAAAAAGAATATCCAGGACAAAACTGAAAAGAAACAGCTGAAACAGAGTGCTAGTCGTACCAGACATTAAAACCTGTTATGAAGCCTTAGTGTTGCAGTCAGTAATACTATATTGACAAGGAACTGCAAGAAATTCAGTCTGGATTCAGAAGAGGACGTGGCACCAGGGATATTATTGCTACTATCAGATGGATCTTGGCTGAAAGCAGAGAATACCAGAAATATTTTTACCTATGTTTCATTGACTATGCAAAGGCATTTGACTGTGTGGATCATAATGAATTATGGCTAACATTGCGTAAAGTGCAAATTCCAGAACACTTCATTGTGCTCTTAAGGAATCTGTATACGGATCAGGAGGCAGTTGTGCAAATAGAACATGGGGACACTACATGGTTTAAAGTCAGGAAAGGTGTGCATCAGGGTTGTATCCTTTCACCATAGCTTTTCAATCTGTATACCAAGCAAATAATCTGAGAAACTGGATTATACAAAGAAGAACAAGGCATCAGGATTGGAGAACAACTCATTAACAACCTGCATTATGCAAACACCACCACCTTAACTTACTGGAAGTGAAGAAGATTTGAAACACTGATGAAGATCCAGTATCACAACCTTCAGTGTGGAACGGACCTCAGTGTCGAGCAAACAAAAGTCCTTACAATTGGACCAGTAAGAACATCATGATAAATGGAGAAAAGATTGAGGTTGTCAGGAATTTCATTTTACTTGGGTCCATAATCAGTGCCCACGGAAGCAGCAGTCAATAAATCAAAAGACACCCTGCACTGGGAAAAGCTGCTGCAAAGGATCTCTTTAAAATATTGAAAGTTAAAGATGTCACCTTGAAGGCTAAAGTGCACCTGACCCAAGCCATGGTATTTTCAATTGCATCATATGCATGTGAAAGCTAGACAGTGAACAAAGAAGACAGAAGAATTGATGCCTTTGAATTGTGGTGTTGGAGAAGAATGTTGAATGTACCATGGACTGCCAGAAGAACAAACAGATCAGTTCTGTAAGAAATCCAACCAGAGTGCTTCTTGGAAGCAGAGATGGCAAGGCTGCATCTTACATACTTTGGGCGTGTTGTGAGGAAAGATCAGTCCTTGGAGAAACACATCATGCTTGGTAGCATGGAGGGTCAGCAAAAAAGAGGAAGACCCTTGATGAGATGGATTGACACAGTGGCTTCAACAACAGCTTTAAGCGTAGTAACAGTTGTGGACATCGCACAGGACCAGGCAGTGTCTTGTTCTGTTGTGCGTAAGGTCGCTATGAGTTAGAACCGACTTGACAGCACCTAACAACAACATGAAACCTTAGAAGTAAAACAGTGTGTCATACTTGTTTGACTAGATAAATACACCAGTGGAACTTATGGGGAAGTCAGGAAATCAACCCAAATGTGCATGTAGTTTTAGTATCTGATAAAGGTAGTATCTCAGACCACTTGGGTACAGCTGGACATTTTAGTAAATGACATTGAACAGCTAGATACCCATTTAGAAAGATATATTATTATATCTTGCCTCATATGATACACAAGAAAAATTCCAAATGATAGAAATCCAAATGTAAAAAATTAAGCCACAACTGCACCAGAATATAAGTGAATTCCACCTTAACCAGAACACAGAGAAGAACATTCTAAATTCAGCTAAAAATCCAGATACATCAAAGATTGATAAAATTTGACACTAGAAGCAAAGTCAAAAGACAGATGACATAACTGAGGGAATATTTACCACATATATCCCATGAGAAGACTTATTTTTCCTAAGGTTGAAAGAATTTGAAATTTGAGAGAAAATAGGCAAATATATAAACAAACAGTTCACAAAACATGATATAACATTAGCCCTTGAGTATATGGAAAGATGTTTAACTTCACCTCTGTCAAGAGAAATCCAAATGCAAATTACACTTAGCTACATACCTTTCTCTCCAGTTACATTCACCACATTTCACAAAGTTGACAAGACATTGTTGGCAAAGTATTATAGGCGGTATATATCAGTACATGTATCTACAGCTCGTAAGATTTTAATAGAAGAAAAAGATTAACTATAGTAAAAGTGTTTCCAAGATAGTGTAGTGTCTGAGGCCTAATTTGGGAAGTTATTAGTTGGGGTAACATGTTAAAGAGGATTTTTTTGGTGTGGATTATCTGAATTGCAATACCCCAAACCACTGCTGTTGAGTCACTTCTGACTCATAGTGACCATGAAGGACAAAGGAAAACCACTCCCTGTTTGCTGAAGCAGACTGCCACATCTTTTTGCATGGAGCGCCTAGTAAGTTTGAACTGCTGGCGTTTGGGTTAGTGGCTGAGCAGTTTAATCAGTGTGCCACCAGGGCTCCTTCTGGATTTCAATGGAAAGTGTAATTTGTAAGAAATGGAATATATATGAATGATCAGTGAGAAACAAACTGTGGGGTCACCAAGCCAGCCAAATGCCATCGAGTCGGTTATGTCGTTAATCACAAGGGTGACGATAAGACTGTTGTCAGTTGCTGATGTGTGTGATGACCCCATGTTCCCAAGTAGAACCACTCCATCACCAGGCTTGTCTTCTCAACCATCAGCCTTTCAGCCTGTAGTTCAGTGCTTAACTGTTTGTGCCACTCAGGGACTCCAGCAGTGAGACTCTGTCAGAAGAGGAAAACAGCCCAGCAGCCCACTCACAGCCACTGTAAAGGAAACCTTTCTCTCTCCAGCGGAACCGCAGCCAGAACTCCAGACCTGCCCCGTCAGCCTTCTAGCTGTCCCCTGTCAGCGGGTCCTCAGCCAGCATGTGCTTCCATGCCTCCTAGGCTTCTATGCAGAGCATTGCCTCCTTCCAGGGCCTCCCAGGGCGTCAGAAGCAGCCAGAACGGTAGGATTCTGATCATAGCTGCCGGAGGGAAAACACAGAAGGTCAAGAGAGAGAAGAAGCCTCCAGACCACTGTGTAGGAGGTCAGGGGAGAGATAGACTTCCAGGGCATTCTCTTGCTCACCCCAAAGGCAGGCAGCAAGCCCTGGAGAAGGCAGCACAGAGGCAGGGATAGAGCCCAGCTCAGCCTGCAGGGTGAAGACTGTGGAAAGAGGCAAAGGCTTGAAGGCATTAGAAACCTCAAGATCTGGAGCCATCAGCCATAGAGAGGAGGACCCAGACCGCGGCTGGAAGTCAGGCTTCATCACACAGCAAAGGGACTTCTGTGCAGGAAGCTCTATGTTTATAGAGAGTGTGGATGGATTTACCCAGACATCAGTCCTCCTTATGCACCAGAGGACACACACAGAGGAGAAGCAGTATGTACGCAAGAAGTGTGAGTGTGACTTTAGCCACAAATCAACTCTCATCACACACAAGAGGACACACTCAGGGGGAAACCACATGTGTGCAATGAGTGTGGGCGAGGGCTTAACAACAAATCAAATCTCACTGGACACCAGAGAGCACACTCAGGTGAGTAACCTTACTAGTGCCTGGAGTGTAGGCAAAACTTGAACTGCAAATGAAATCTCATCAGACACCAGAGGACACACTTGAGAGAGAAACCTTTCCTGTGCTTGGAGTGTGGATGGGGCTTTGGCCAGAAGTCAAGACTTCTTCCATACCAGGCAGCACACTCACAGAGAACTCTGTGTGCAGAGAGTATGGGCGTGGCTTTAGCCACAAGTCAACTCTCATCACCCATCAGAGGACACACTCAGGGGACAAGCCACTTTTGTGTAAGGAGTGTGGGCGTGGCTTTAGTCACAAATCATGCATCAGAGAACACACTCGGGAGAAGCCATATGTGTGCAAGGAGTGTGGGCGAGGCTTCAGCCAGAAGTCAGTCTCATCAGACACCAGAGGACACAATCAGGTGAAGACACTTACATGTTCCTGGAATGTGAAGTGCGGGTCAATGGTTTAACAGCAAATCAGATCTTATCAGACACCAGAAGACAGACTCAGGTGACAGGCATTCATGTGCCAGGAGTGTGGGCAGGGCTTTCACCAGATGTCAAGCCTCCTTTCCCACCAGGTGAAACACTCAGAGGAGAGGCCACGTGTGTGCAAGGAGTGTAGTCAAGGATTTAAACGAGAATCAGATCTCCTGAAACACTGGAGGGCGCACCTGGGGGAGAAGGCCCATGTGTGCACACAGGGTGGGCGAGGTTCCAACCAGAAGTCATGCCTTACCACACCCCAGAAGAGGCACTCAGGTGAGAAGCCCTGCCTGTGCCTGGAGTGTAGGCAAGGCTTTAACTGCAAAGCCAACTTCATCAGACGCCACAGGATACACTCAGGTGAGAAACCTTTCACGTGCCTGGAGTGTGGGCGGGGATTTCTCCAGAAGTCAAGCCTCCTTCCCCACGAAGAATACATCAGAAGACACAATCAGGGGAGAAGCCACTTGTGTACAAGGAGTGTGGGCAAGGCTTCAACCAGAAGTCAAATCTTAGCAGACAGCAGAGGGCACACTGAAGTGAAGAGACTTAGATGTGCTTGGAGTGTGAGGTTTTCATGGGAAATCGACTCTCATCACACACCAGAGGACAAAATCTGAAGAGAAATCTCAACGTGTGCCTGGAGTGTGGCTGTGGCTTTACAGGGCATCACACCTCCTTGTGCACTTGGGGTAGAAGCTACATGTAGTAAGGCCAAGGAGTTAGCCAGAAGTTAGTCTTTGTCGCACATCAAAGGACACAAATCAGATAAAAGCCTTATGTTTGCAGAGACTGTGGCTAGGGCTTTAACTGGGAATCGAGCTGCCTTATACACTTTAGGATAAACTCCAGGGTGAAGCCACGTGTGTACAAAGAGTGTGGTGGAGGCTATAACTGCAAGTGAAATATCTTCAGACACCAGAAGATACACTTAGGTGAGAAACCTTACTTGCCCAGAGTGTGGGTAAGGTTTTAGCTATAAGCAAACCATCCTACATTAGCAGGTTCATTTGGGTGAAACTGTGTGTTTGCGGTTAGTGTGGCTGAGACTGTAAACCAGTCCTCCTCTTACACCAGAGTATGCAGAATAAAAACTTTATGTGTGCAGTGCCAATGGTCAAGAATTTGTGAAAAACCCACATCAGTAGTATTTTTGGCTAGATTCTCTGGAGAGGCAAAACCAGTAAAACATACAAATATGGGCAGAAAGATTTCTGTCGAAGAGGTGGGTCCCATGGTTGTAGAGGCCGGAACGTCCCAAATCTGTGAATCTGAATAGAGTCTCCTCCTGATGCACATTGCCGAGGGGGCTGCCAAATCCAAGAACAGCCAGTCACAGAGCAGGGTTCTTGCTCACAGGCTGTGAAGATCTGCGAAACTCAAATTCTACAGGTAAGCTGCTAGTTTAAGTCAAGTGCCAAGACCTGGAGATCAGATGACCAGGAACCAGCAGCAGATTCCAGAACAAAGAGAAAGCCAGAACATCTGCTAGTATTCAGATGTGGGCCACATGCCCTAGGATACACCGTTTCAGAATATTAGCTACAGGCAGCAGATCCTGTCTTGGGAGTGATCACAATAAACACTGGGTGTTATGGCCTCGCCAAGGGGACACACAGTCTTAACCATCACAGTGCATTCCTTTCCAGCTTGGCACGTGTACTTATCTACTTAAACCATGCATAATTCTTAATAAAGAATAGTAGTCATACATGTGCCTAACATGATACAATGAACATATAAGCAAAAATGCACTAGACCTGTTTACACTTTGTAAGTGAAGAAAAAATTATTTGATGCATACATGCTAACCAGAAATGCTCATAACAATTTCCTTGTTTTTGCAACTGGTCATACGGCTTTAACTGGTATTTAGAACTGCCTTCCTCCACCACCCAGTGTATACTCCCTTTCCCCTCAGAAAGCACCTCAGGTGGTTGTGGTTCTTTGCCTGGGGAGGTGACCCAAACCTTCATTCCTGAAGAGCCCGGGGCATTAATAGTCATGTTGGAATTGGGTTGTTGTGGTTTCCATTGCCTTTGTCACAGGCCATGAATAGCACGGACACCTTGAGGGATCTCCTGCAATCCAGACATCTTTACTGCCATTATGTTAAGCCAGTCAGATTTCCTCTTGGTAATCAGGATTAGTCTCACCAGCTACCGTGGTAACTTCCTTCTTTGACCATTGAACCAGGAGTATAAGAAGCCAAAGTGGCCAGGTGGCATTCTTAGCTTCCAGTTCAATGGAATCAGTCATATGTCTCCAGGTGGGAGCATTCCTCCCTTTGGATCTAAGACTTCTAGACCCAAAGAACACAAGGTGGGGGGGACAGGAAGCAAAAATCTTAAGAGTGGGTCACTAGGGGTAATATTGGTGTCACTCCCATTCCCACCCCTTGAGTCAGGGACCGTGAATCTTGGCTGTGGGAAAAACAAGCATGATATATTGAACCCTGGTGTACAGCATATACAGACTTCCTGGAAACTGTTGCCCCAACCCTGGAAAGTATTGCCACCTAGCTGGCACCATAATTGTGTCCTTATGAGGGCATTCCATCATTCTATCCAGCCAGCTGCTTCAGGATGCTGGGGAACCTGCTAAGACCAGTGAATTCCATGAGTATGGGCCCAGTGCCATCTTTAATTTGTTGTGAAGTGAGTCCCTTGATTGAGAAAATGCCATGTGGGATACAATGATGGCAGATATGGTATTCTATAAGCCCATGATTGGTGGTTTTAGCAGAAGCATTTCATTCAGGGAAGGCAAATCCCTGTCCAGGGTATCCATTCAAGAAGGAACAAAATACTGTGATTCCCATGATGGATGTCACCTAGTCTAATCACCTGTCACAAGATTGCTGGCTGATTACCTGTAGGGATGATGTCATATTGGGGACTCAGTATTGGTGTCAGCTGCTGGCAGATTGAGCACTGAATAGTGGCCATAGCCAAGTCAGCCTTGCTAAATGAAAGTCCATGTTGCTAAGCCATGCATAACCTCCATCCCTGCCACCATGGTCACTTAGTTTATGGTTCTATTCATTGATCAATGATGAGTAGCTGGGGAAAGAGGATGACTGGTACCCACAGGATGTGTCCTCCTCTCCACTTGGTAGTTACTGTCCTCTTCTGCTGAAGTCACCCTTTGGTGAGCCATCACACAAGACAGATGTCACTTCTTTGGCCCATTCTGAGAACTCTATCCACATTGCTCTTCTCCATAAATCCTAGTCTCCAATTTTCCAATCCTGTACCTCCCACAACCCTGACCATTGAGCAAAAACATTGGGCACAGCCCAGGAATCAAATCTATGAACAAACATCTCACCCTTTCTCCTAAGCAAACTGAACAACTAGGTGCACAGCTCAAAGGTTTGCACATTGATGAGATTTTCATTCACAACTGCCCTGCAGGGCAGTCTCAGAAAGGGGCTGTCATGCTATCACTTCCCAGCAGTGCAGCCATGTCCAGCAGAACCATCTGTAAACCAGGCACGAATTTTCTCTTCAGTCAGCTGATTAAAAGGAACTCCCATGAGGCCATAAGTGCAGACTGGGAGATGGAAATTAATGTGACGGGAGGAGACCATGGGCATTCGGACCAATTTCTCATGCAATTGTACTTTGAGGTCATCTTCAGCCCTATCTTGTATAAGCCTTTTCCATTTGAAGATGGAGCGCTGCTGTGCATGCCCAACTTTATGACTGTGGGCCAGACAACAGCCAGTTCATGATGGACAGTGGAGGGCTGCATGGTGACTTGGTGTCCCATGGTTAAGCATTTATACCAAGGCTCAGTAACAAGCCCAAAGCAGCTTTTCCAAAAGAAAGTAGTTATCTGCTGAGGATGACAGGATGATGCTCAAGAAGCCTGAGGGTCTGGGCTGTAATTGACCAATAGAGGCCTGCCAAAGATCCCAATAGCATATCTGCCAGTGACACTTCAAGCACCATTGGATTAGCTGGGTCATGTGGCCAGAGTGTCAGGGCAGCTTGCATGTCAACATGAACCTTTTGCAGAGCATTCTCATGTCTGGGCCCCACTCAAAACTGGTAGCTTTTTGAGTCACTTGATGAGTAGGCTGGAGTAGCATACCAGCATGAGAAACATGCTGTCTCTAACATCCAAAGAGGCCCACTAGGTGCAGTGCCTTCTTTTTAATTGTGGCAGGATCCAGATGCAATGACGCATCCTACATTTTAGAAGGACTGTCTTGACGAGCCTCACACCACCGGACCTCTGAATATTTTACAGAAGTGGAAGGTGCCTAAATTTTTGTGGGATTAATTTCCCACCTTCTAGCATGCAGATGTTTTACCAGTAAGTCCAGAGTTATTGACATTTCCCTGACAAGGTCCAATCAACATAAACATGTCCATCAATGTAATGGACCAATGTGATATATTGTGGAAAGGAAAGGTGATCAAAGTCCTTGCAGACTAAATTATGACATAGTGCTGGTAAGTTGGTGTAGCTCTGAGGTAGGCAACTGAAGGTGTATGGCTGGCCTTACCAGCTGAAGCACATTGCTTCTGATGGTCCTTTGAAACATGTGGAGAAAAAGGCATTAGCCAGATAACTAGCTGTGCACCAGGTACCAGCAGATGTATTAATTTGCTCAAGCAATGAAACTACATCTAGAACAGCAGCTGTAATCAGAGTGACCATGTGGTAAAGATTTCAGTAATCTACTTGATTTCGTTAGATCCATCTGTTTTTTTGCACAGATTAAGTAGACAAGTCAATTGAGGATGCGGTGGGAAGCACCACCCCCGCATCCTTTAGGTCTTTGATGGGGTAGTAATCTCTGCAGTCCTTCCAGGGAGGCAGTATTGCTTTTGGTTTACTACTTTCCTAGGGAGGGGCAGTTCTAATGGCCTCCATTTGTTTTTTTTCTACCATATTAGCTCTTACACCATGTCAGGGTGCTGAGTTGCTGGTTGCTGAGTATGTTTGTTCCAATCATGCATTCTAATCATACATTGGACCCACTGCAAGATGGACAAGAGCCAGGGCACCACTAATAACTTGATTTCCGTAGGACCCCTCTCACTGATGAGCAACAGTCATGTTTCTTGTCTCCTGGAATTAGTGTCAGTTCAGAGCCAGTATTCAATAATCCCCTAAAGATCTGATTCTTTCCTTCTCATAAATGAACAGTCACTCTTGCAAAAGGCACTAGATCCCTTTGGGAAAGGCTGAGAAAGAGTTTAATAGTATAAATTTTTGGCAGTGTATTGAAGTCCTTCCTCAAGGGTACCCGGCTTCCCTTTCAATCAAGGACTTGTGAGTCATGAAGATTGCTCACATCTGGGAACTGAGGGACCATCAACTTGTGTATCCTGTTGGTTCAAGTTACATTGCTGTTCATTTAACATAAGGTTCACTTACTCGTGCAGGTCAAGTAAATATTCCATAGGCTTTGTATCTATTTCATTCTTAGAAACAACATGACTAAGTAGCCAATGCTGTAACTCCATGTCAGACTATTCTGATTACGGCTTTGACTCTGCTGTCCATTACCATGTCCACACTCACCTTGTTTCTGTCAACTGAGTGCAACCACTTGGTCCCTATGACAACAAGGTCCAACTGGTCCTATTGTAGTTAGGTGTCTTAATTGATTTAGGGCAGTTCCAATTGTCAAATTTAGCAATCACAGCAGTCTTCAAGGATGTTGAGCTCCCTTTACAAATTTGTTCATCAGAGTGGTGGCAAAAGGTATGTCCTCTGGGTACTCTGTGGGTCTAACCTGATAAATCCACTCTAACATGCCAATTTGCCTAAGCTTTTGGATTCATTCTACAGTGTACTAAGGCAGGCCTGGTACTTCAACTTAATTTAGTGTAGGCCACCTCATAACTCATGCTTCACAACCCAACCAGGTAAACCATTAAATCCTTTCCTAACTTCTCAGGCTGAAACAATAACGAACCTGCACTTAGTGGACCTGTGTCAGTGGGTGGACCCTTGAACCATTATCTCACACCCTTCCTTGCCATTCCCACATACTTTCCAGTTTTCTGTCTGTGCCAGTTAGAGAAGTCAAGCAGTTCTTTTGGAGTACCCTCCAGGGTCACACGTTACTTCATTCTGGAGGGCTTGCTGGGAGCTAAAGCTAGTTAAAAGTCTAGAAGGCAGAATCAGGAGTGTGAAAGTGTTTAGAGAACATTCAGTCCTGTAAAGTGTCAGCCTCAGCGGATGTTGCAAGCAATGACTCACACAAGGACTTTTGGAGGAAGCTGGGCTAGGATTAATCTTATTAGATGTGAGCGGAGGGGCTCCTGGCTTTTCTGGGCAGGGTGGTTTAGCAGACAACCATGCAGTAATCTCTTCAAAAGGGAGTGGTTTTGTTGGCAGGAGAGATTCAGCAGGATTTAGAGGTTTAGTGTTTCCAGCCTCCTGATTATCTGCTAGTATGTCCCCATTCCAAGATTCAGTGTTGTATTTCTTCCCTACCAGTGCTTTACTATAATTTGAGACACCTCTCAAAGTTGGCAATTTCCCTGGCATTGTAATTTAGCCACTCTTACAATAAGGCTTTTTGTTTGGTTTTCAGCAATGTCAGCTCAGTTAATACAAGAAATAAGGCTTTCTTTCAGAGCGGAAGTGGGAACTCTGAGGTCACTTGTGTGGCACTTGAGCTTTGACTCTGAAGCCCTGAGTGCATCTGTTTCTTACATTTACCCAGCAAATGTAAGTCCAACCAACCAGCTTTCATATACTTCTTATTCTGACAAAACTGTAGAAATACATGTGTGTTGACCCAGGACCTAGACTTTCACCAATACATGATGTATTGGTGGTGATATTTTACATATTTTTATTGCTTATGCCATGGATTAGCAATGCCCTTTATAATGCTGGAATCAGAGCCATCAACATGTTTCAGACTAACCAGACTTGAGAATCAATTTAGAAAATTCATTCTTACAATTTTGTTTCTCTAGAACCACTCTCAATACCAAATTTCTTAGGCCGTAACATCTCTAGAACCATGGAAGGAATAACAGCTGATGTTGCCAACACTATGACCGCTCAAGGGAAACGTCTGAACTCACTTATTAAGGTCATTTTGGATAATCAAATTACCCTAGATTTCCTGCAGCTGAGCAAAGAAGGGTCTGTACTATAGCGAATGCCTCTTGTTGGATCTGGGTGAACACCTCAGGAGAGATGGAACAAGATATTAAACTAATTTGCCGGAAGACTACTTGGCTCCATATACCTCCACCCACAGACTCCCCTTTTCTAGATGTTTCCAGCTGGCTACCTTCAGGCATTGGATTATGGATTGATCATATATTAATAATACTGTCATTTTAATAATTGTAGTCATTAGGTGCTAGTGAGTCAGTTCTGACACACATGAGCCTGGGTACAACAGAACGAAACACTGCCTGGTATTGTGCCATGCCCACAATTGTTACACTTGAACCCGTTTCGCAGCTACTTTGCCAGTCTATGTCACTGCAGGTCTTCCTCTTTTTCATTGGCTCTAAAATTTACCAAGCATTATGTCCTTCTCCAGGAATTGATCCCTCCTGACAATGCGTCCAAATTATGTAAGACTTGGTCTGCCCATTGTTGTTTTTAAGGAGCACTCTGTTCGTTCTTTTGGCAGTCCTTGGTATGTTTAATATTATTCTCCAAAACTACAATTCAGAGGTGTTAGTTCTTCTTCTGTCTTCCTTATTCACTGTCCAGCTTTCACATGCATATGATGGGATTGAAAGTACCATCACTTGGGTCAGGTGCACCTTTGTCTTGTAATAACTCTAGGGACTATTAAATGTAGGGACTATGAAACTTTTGACAACTGCTATTACTCAAAAGACCCATTTAATGCCTATGAAAAGAATAATGTGCATTGACAGTATCTGTTTTTTAGACAGCTTTGAGACCATTGGTTGAATGAGGCATCAGATGTCAGGTTATTCCCTTAAAGTGGCATGCCCTACTCTAACCCTCAAAGAGTAAAACCACAGAAACCCAAACAAAAACCCACTGTCATCAAGTCGATTCTGACTCATAGTGATCCTAGAGACATGGACCTCACCAGGAGGACCAGGAGGACCTCACCAGGTCCATG
This sequence comes from Heterohyrax brucei, assembly GCA_028571685.1. Taxonomy (NCBI): domain Eukaryota; kingdom Metazoa; phylum Chordata; class Mammalia; order Hyracoidea; family Procaviidae; genus Heterohyrax; species Heterohyrax brucei. Next base: position 85,395,497 of record CM053156.1, on the reverse strand, counting down.
GAACACACAGGAACCAGATTAACTACATCTGTGGACAAAGACAATGGAAAAGCTCCATATCAGCATTCAGAACAAGACCAGGTGCTGACTGCAGCATAGACCATCAATTGCTCATAATGTAAGTTCAAATTGAAACTGAATAAAATTATAACAAGTCCATGGGAGCCAAAGTATGAACTTGAGTATATCCCACCTGAGTTTAGAGACTATCTCAAGAACAGATTGATGCACTGAACACTAATGACAGAAGACCAGACAACTTGTGGGATGACATCAAAGACATCCATGAAGAAAGCAAGAGGCTATTAAAAATACAGGAAAGACTAAACTGGATGTCAGAAGAAACTCTGAAACTTGATTTTGCACATTGAGCAACTAAAGCAAAAGGAAGGAATGACAAAGACCTGAACACAAGATTTCAAAGGGAAGTTCAAGAAGATGGTATTATAATGACATGTGCAATGGGCTGGAAATAGAAAACCAAAAAGGAAGAACATGTTCTGCATTTCTCAAGCTGAAAAAACTGAAGAAAAAAAAGAAGCCTCAAGTTGCAATAGTGAAGAATTCTGCAGGAAAAATATGAAATGACTCAGGAAGCGTCAAAAGAAAGTGGAAGGAATACATAGCATCATTATATTAGAAAGAACTGGTTGATGTTCAACCATTTGAAGAGGTAGCGTATGACTAGAAACCAGTGGTACTAAAGGAAGAAGTTGAAGCTGCACTGAAGGCATTGGCAAAAAACAAGGCTCCAGCAATTGATGGAATATCAGTTGAGATATTTCAACAAATGGATGCAGTGCTAGAAGTGCTCAATTATCTATGCTGAGAAATTTGGAGGACAGCTGCCTGGCCAACTGACTGCAAGAGATCTATAGTTATGCCTATTCCCAAGAAAGGTGATCCAACTAAATGTGGAAATTACCAAACAATATCACTAATATCACATGCAGGTAAAATTTTGCTCAAGATCACTGGAAAGCAACTGCAACATTACATCGACAGGGAACTGCCAGAAATTCAAGCCGGATTCAGAAGATGACATGGAACCAGGGTTATCGTTGCTGATGTCGGATGCATCTTGGCTGAAAGCAGAGAATACCAGAAAAATGTTTACTTGTGTTTTATTGACTACACAAAGGCATTTGACTGTGTGGGTCATGTTTTAGTCAGCTAGTGCTGCTCTAACAGAAATACCAGAGTGGATGGCTCTAACAAAGGAAGGTTTATTCTTACACAGTCCAGTAGGCTACAAGTCCAAATTCAGGCTATCATCTCCAAGGGAAGGCTTTCCCCCTTGTCGGCTCTGGAGGAAAGTCTGGTATTGCATCAGTCTTTGTCCAGGGAGCATCTTGGCACAGGAACCTCAGGTCTGCAGGATGTGCTCTTCTCCCAGTGCTGCTTTCTTGATGGTGTGAGGTTCCCAATTCTCTGCTTGCTTCCCTTTCCTTTTATCTCTTGTGGGATGAAAGGATTAAGGGTGGGGCAAGCCATACTCCAGGGAAACTCCTTTTACAGTGGAGCAGGGAGGTGATCCTATGAAGGGATTTACAGTCCCACCCTAATCCTTTAACATACAGCACAGGAAAATCACAAAATGGAGGACAATCACAAAACTTTGGGAATTATGGCCTAGCCACATGACTGCATGTGTTTTGGGGGGAAACAATTTAATCCATGACAGGTCGTAACAAATAATGGCTAGTGTTGCTGAGAATGGGAATTCTGGAACAGTTTACTGTGCTCTTAGAAATCTGTAAATCGATCAAGAGGCAGGCTTAAAGTCAGGAAAGGTGTACGTCAGGGTTGTATCCTTTCGCCATACCTTTTCAATCTGTATGCCAAGCAAATAACCCAAGAACCTGGTCTATAGGAAGAAGAACAAGGCATCAGGATTGGAGGAATATTTATCAACAACCTGTGTTATGCAGATGACACAAGTCTGCTTGCTGAAAGTGAAGAGAATTTGAAACACTGATGAAGATCAAACACTACAGTCTTCAGTATCGATTGTACAATATCAACTAAAGAAGAGCTTCACAAGTGGACCACTAAGCAACACCATGATAAATGGAGAAAAGACTGAAGTTGTCAAGGATGTCATTTTCCTTGATCCCACAGCCAATGCCCATGGAAGCAGCAGTTAAGAAATCAAAAGATGCGTCGCATTGGGAAAAGTCTGCTGCAAAGTACACTTTTAAAGTACTGAAACGTAGGGATGTCATCTTGAAGACTAAGGTGTGTCTGACCTAAGCCATGGTATTTTCAGCTGCATCACATGCATTTGAAAACTGGACAATGAATAGAAACAGAAGAATTGATGCCTTTGAATTGTGGTGTTGGAGAAGAATATTGAATGTACCAGGAGCCGCCAAAAGAACAAACAGATCTATTCCGCAGGTGATGTAACCAGAATGCTCCTTGGAAGCAAAGATGGCGAGACTGCGTCTTATATACTTTGGACATGTTGTCAGGAAGGATCAGTCCCTGGAGAAGAAGAACATCGTGCTTGGTAGAGTGGAGGGTGAGTGAAAAAGAGAAAGACCCTCCACAGGATGGATTGACACAGTGGCCGCAACAATGAGCTTAAGCATAAAAATGATTGCGGACGTGGCGCAGGACTGGACATAGGGTGCATAGGGTTCTGTTGTGCATAGGGTCGCTATGAGTTGGCAGCTAACAACAATGATATCTGTTGGGGGGAGAATGGCGAGAAACAGGGGCAGAGACACACGAGCTCGAGAGTCTAGTGAAGTTTATTCGAGTAGAGAGAAAGAGTTCGGAAGGCGATGTGGCTCATCCCACCCCCCGGCCAGTAGGGCAAGTTTTTTATAGTTTTATAAGTTTGGATGAGGTAGTGTGGGGTGAGGGGATTTATGGTTTGATAACACAAGACGAGGGGCAGAGTCAAGATGGCAGGTAATAGAAGATAGGTAGCAAGAAGTTCTGGCTAGGGTATTTCGGGTCTGATAAAAAGTGTTGATCAGAAGGGGAAGCGGTAAGGTTTGTTTGTGGTCAAGATTTTGATAAGGGAAAGGCTTTGATTAGGAGGGCCAGGGTGGCAGGCATACAGTTATTTATGGCTTTATGGTTATACCAGGTGGGGCATACCAGACTGTTTTCAGCTAATGGCGAGGTATGACCATTGAATAAGACAACCTCCCTGAATTTCAGGGACTGAGTCCTCTCAATCACCTCCCTGTATTTTAGGGACAGTCCTCTCACTGCTTTTAACGTTGAGAACTTGGGCAAGGAAATGACTGCAGGGGAAAGCGCACGAGTTGAGGGTAGGGTCTCCACCGAGACTGGGAGCCCTCACTGCTTTCCTCTGTTTCTCCTATCTACAAGGGCCCGCGGGCAGCACAAGGTCAGGTGAGGCCACGGGTATATGGCGCTCACGGATAGTGGAGTGACTGCTCCTGAGCCTAAGCTCAGAACTTTGCTCCGCTCCCGCAGAACAAGATCAAATGCCGGCTTTTCCATCATCTGGAAGGGCATCTCAGGCGCTGGGGAGGGTGGGTCAATGAAAGCCCTGGAAAGCAGCCTTCCGATGTGGCGTTTGAGGCGGGGAACGGAGACTTCACTGAGTACCACGAGAGTTTCACGAATCAGTACTTTAGAGATGGGAGCGGCTGCAGCCCCACTGACTGCTTTCGGGGTGCCTCACCCGCCTGGCTCGGTAGCCGCGCTAAGAGGGCAAACGGAAGCCGCAGGCCGAGAGGATTCTGGGACTTGTAGTTCTGGCGGAGTCCGCGGCCCATGACGGCGCTGAGCCAGCGAGGCCCTCCCTCTCCAGTCCGGGAACCTCGGGAGCTCCTCCCCGCGGTGAGGAGAGTCGGGATCGGTGGGGCGTGGCGTCAGGGCCGGGGGTGGAGCTCGGTGTGCCGGGGGTGGAGCTTGGCGGGCCGTGGGGAGGGCTCGGCGGGCCGGGGAGAGGGCTCGGCGGGCCGGGGGTGGAGCTCGGTGGGTAGGGGGTGGAGCTCGGCGAGCCGGGGAGAGGGCTCGGCGGGCCGGGGGTGGGGCTCGGCGGGCCGGGGGTGGAGCTCCGCGGGCCGGGGAGAGGGCTCGGCGGGCCGGGGGTGGAGCTCGGCGGGTAGGGGGTGGAGCTCGGCGGGCCGGGGAGAGGGCTCGGCGGGCCGGGGGTGGGGCTCGGTGGGCCGGGGGTGGAGCTCCGCGGGCCGTGGGGAGGGCTCGGCGGGCCGGAGGCGGAGCTCGGCGGGCCGGGGGTGGAGCTCCGCGGGCCGGGGGTGGAGCTCGGCGGGCCGTGGGGAGGGCTCGGTGGGCCAGAGGTGGAGCTCGGCGAGCCGGGGCTCGGTGGGCCGGGGGTGGAGCTCGGCGGGCCGGGGGTGGAGCTCCGCGGGCCGGGGGTGGAGCTCCGCGGGCCGGGTAGAGGGCTCGGTGGGCCAGAGGTGGAGCTCGGCGAGCCGGGGAGAGGGCCCTAATGCGGCGTTTGGGGAGGAGGGGGCGCAGTTCAGGACCCGCCTTTGGGACGACGAAGTTGGGTGAGTTAGACGCAGACTCGAGTCACTCCGTTGCCCGGCGCGCCGCAGACCTTCTGTCTCCGAGTTTGAGGCCAGAGTTCACTGGGCCCTGCTTTTACGGATCGTGGTGGGAATCCAGGAGTCTTCTGCCTGGAAAAGTTTGCTTGTTTTTCCTGGGACTGCGGCCATCCCGGGTAGTAGTTAAGTGGAGGGTGGCGGCGTGCAAGAGGCTGTCTCGGGACCCGCTGTGGCGCGGTGCTTTGCGGGGGTGGCGGATGACTGAAGGACAGCTTGCTGTTGATCTGATACCCCTAAACTGTCGTGGGAGAGTTTTATGGGATCTGTAGTCCCAGGGATGTGAGTGGATGACGGAGACTTTGACCTGAGACTGATAGAGACGTGTATCCTGGTGGTGGGAACTGCCCCGTCGGACCCTGCATCTGGGCATGTTTTTCCTGAGTGGAGGGCGGGTCGCCGTCTCTGGGATCTCTTGCGGTATTTATTGGGTGGCAGGGATCCCCTCTACTTTATGACAAAGATCTCTAGTTGTGGGGTGATTGATTACATTTCATTAAAATATCTTGAAAGACAATGGCATTAGGTTGTATGTGATATAATTAGTACATTAGATTCCTATTCCCAGGTATTGATGATAGGACTCTCTCCAACACATTTGGCGGGCATAATTCAATGCATAACGACGGTTTATTCACTTTGGAAGAAGATGTAGTCGGAAGGCTTTTTGCCTTTACTCAGTTCCTTCCTCTGCTGCTTTTAGGTGTTTATTTTCATGGCTCCGTCTGTAGTGGATCATCCTAGTTAGCTGTGTAACTCTGCCCAAGGCCTAAACTTTTGTCAGAACTGCCCTGTCTGTATCGTTCTGTCTCCTGAGTTTGCTAACTGTGCCATCACCTTGGGAGCTGGGGTTGGTGGACACTGTGCTCTTGTGTGGCATACTGCCATCCTTTCTTGTTGCTATAATCCTGCCCGCAGATTTGTAGATGGTCCCTTTACTAAACTCTCATTGATTATCTAGTTGAGTTGCTACCTTGTACCTGACTTATTTGCAGACAATGCACTTTAAAACATGGTAACATATTGAGGCCAAATAAATGGAAACTCCTGAGAAAAATGCTGACCAAGAATTTAGACAGTGTTCCAGTGTGATACTACTTTTCTGTAGTCCCGTTGGTTACAGAAGACCTGCCTCTTGAGATATTTGTATTTTTATAAGTAAGTGCATTTTTCACAATGGACTTGGCTAACGAAAGGAGAGATTAGTTTATGTGAAAGGTTCTCTAAAATGTGTTTTCTTTGATTGTCCTGGCTGTGGGTTTTGTACCTCAGAGCTCAGTTGATGTATTCCTGTGAGTCTTTCTCACTGTAGCTGGGTTGCATTCTTTATACTCAAGGACAGGAATGATGGATCCAGTTTTAACTCCTACGTCACTTCCATAGTAGACTTTCTGATGTTCTTAAGCTGCCCTGTCATTTTTGGAGTAAAGTATGCCTCGTCCTGAGGTCCTCTGATTTTGTAAGGGACAGCTCCATCCAGTTCGCTGCTGTGTGATTTAGGACTCTTGTGTCTGTGCTTCTAAGTGGGGTTGACTTCTCATGTCCTCTCTCTATAGCACTCTTGTTTGCTTTTGGTGCCCCTGATTAATGATTTCCGAACCCTTTCTTCGCATTTTTTTTAATGCTTTGCTATTGTTATTAGGCACCATTAAGTCATTTCTGACCCGTAGTGACCCAGTGTGCAGCAGAACAAGAAACTGTCCGGTCCTGCACCGTTTTCACAGCCACTGCTACACCGGAGCCCGTTCTGGCACCGAGGTGCTGATTTATCCGGTTGAGGTTATTGAATTCTCTGGGGGTACTTAATGTTTAACACTGCAATTATTTGCCCCTGACACTTTGCAAAGACTGACCAATAAAATCGTCTGAGGTTGATGCGTTTAGAGAGTGGATCTTTGACTGCCTTATCATTTGTTTTTTTTGTTAATAATATGTGTATTTTTTTCCTTTCCCATTTTCTGAGGCTATTTTATAATGACAATTTGTAGTCTTCTGGGAAATTATCCATTTCTTCCAGGTATTTTAGATTGTAAGGATGAACTGATACAAGTTGAAAAGGTCCTTCTGTAGACGTGTTGCCGTTTTAGTCCTAAGACTGTTCGTCTTCATGTTTTCTCTGCCTGTAACAAAAGGAGTCCTTTCTTGTGCCCTTCTGCCCTGGTTCTTTGGAAAAACAGCTTGGCAGCACTGAGGTGGACAGAGAGCCCCTCTTGGGAACCTATTATTCTCAGGGCATTGGAAAGGGACAAGAGAGTCGGTGGGAGATGCAAAGCTTAGCAAGCACATCTTCGTTTTCCCTCATACATCTTGCCCAAGGCAAGTCACGAGGTCCAGTCTGATGTCATTAGCCAAAGGAAAGCCAAACCCATTGCCCTTGAGTAGATTCCAACCCTATAGGACAGAGTAGAACTGGCTCATAGGGTTTCCAAGGAGCAGTTTGTGGATTCAAACCACTGGCCTTTTGGTGAGCAGACAATTGGTTAACCACGGAGCTGTCAGGGGCAGACAAGTATCACCTTCTTATAGAAAAGCCGATAGTCAGCCACAAGGCCTGTCGTGTTCTCACTGCAAGGATTGGGAAGCTGACTGCCATGCATTTCTTCTTACAGGAAGCTCACAGTTTGGTGAAAACCGTCTTTCAAGTGAACATTGCCACATGGTTTTCCTAAGGTGACACGTACAGGCTTTACAGCAGAAAGGGGAGCAGTTCTGCCTAGGGTGTTTTGGGGTGACTCTGGAGTGTGTCTTTGGGGAAACCCTGGCCAACCCTAAAGGGTACTAGGCAGAAATAAGGAGGCCTCAGGTAGCACAGATGGGCTTCAGTTCTTGACTACTAGTTGAAAGGTTGGCAATTCGTACCACGCCAGAGGCACCTCAGAAAATAGGCCTGGCAGTCTGCTTCCAAAAGCTTACAGCCTTGAAAGCTTTGTGGAGCAGTCCTACTTTGCATGTGGGCCCAGAAAGGTCACTATGAGAGGGAATCAACTCAGCTGCAGTAGGCAGCAGGCGGGCTGTGGGCGTGGGGGCTAAGGTTCTGACCACGGTGTCTGACAAGTTTCTAAAGGTGGCATAGCTCCTAACGCCACTCGCCCCTTCTGGACCATGTGAGTGAGGACTTCACTGATACAACATACACACACGGAGTGGCAAGTGGCTGTTATATTTGCACAAGTCATTGTGAGGCCTGGAGGGACTCGGTTCAGACCTCAGACTCCTCAGAGTACAGGCACGTGGGAAACTGAGCACAGCTGGAGCCTTGACGAGGGGACACAGAAGCCAAGTCATGCACATCCTGGTGGGTCCGAAGGGAGACACGGGAGGCTCTTTCTCCTCAGGTCTTAGGCTGCCTTCTGTCTTCTCTCTGGTTCAGGCAGCAGAAACTGATCTGGGATGTGGAGCTTGACTCTGAGGTGTCGGGGCAGGAGGGGTGCAGTAAGCTGTGACAGGTGTGGGAGAGGGTCAGGGAGCAGACGTGAGGACTTGTCAGGCAGGAATGAGTAAAGGTCAGAGATCCAGAGGAGCCCGGACACTGGGCCTCGGTGATTGCTGAGCGAGGGGGGTGACAGAGGACAGGAGCCCTGCTGAGGAGGCCTGGGGTCGGCACCCAGGGAAGGACCCAGCGGCAGCAGGTCGATTCTCCACCTGCAGGTCCCGGAGGCGCGGAGACCAGAGGCCTTTCCTGACCGAGGTTTGAAGAGGTCACCCAGGCAGCAGAGATCTACCTAGAGGTGACATAACTTCCATCAGGCTCTCTGCCAGAATTTCAGGGCGGTCTTCCACTTCACATTGCCTGGCCCTTCAGCCTGGGGGAGCAGGACTGGGAGATTTTGCCATCAAAGAACAGGAAGATATGGAGACCCTGAAGAAACTGACTCAGAAACACCACGCAAAAGGTGAGTGCAGGGTCTGCTGAGGTGAAGAGGGGACCAGGGCTGCAGGTTCCAGGGAGAAGGCTTTGGTGGCCACTGCTGAGTGACGTGGCGGCGTCCTGCCATCCTGGGGCTCAGAAGAGCTACTTGGGGAGCACCCTGGGAGGTCTGCCTTCTCCTAGCTTCTCTCTCTCCCTTAGGTTTGTCTTCTGAGGGTACTGACTGGCCGTCAGAGCAGAAGAGGAAGCCCAGAGGGCCGGTGAGTGGGACTTCCCTTACTTTCTGACAGGCTGGCCCCTTTCCCGGAGAATCGGTGTGTGTTCCTTGTCATGGGACGGGAGAAGGCGATCAGCATTTAGTTCCTGAGCTCCTGGGAATGCTCCTTTGGTCCCGGCCTGCTGACGCCCACTTTTCTCTGTCGTTGAAGTTTCCTCCCATCTTCTCCTTTAACTCCTCCCGGCCCGGTGATGCCTGGCCCAGCCCCGCCTCCGTGAGGCCCTGTGTTCGGTGCTAGCCCGTCCTCTCCTCCCGTGTCTGTGAAGTCCTGCTTTATGAATCCTCTGACGCTCTGCGGAGGACGGCTCAGTGCTTTCACACGGATGCACAAATCGTCTCTCCAGTCACGACATGTGTGAGCGCCGGGATGGGTTTGTGCATCGCTCGAGCTCCCCAGATTCTGTCACAGGGCCAGGTGTCCAGTCGTGTCCAGGAGAACTTGATGTGGGAAACTGTGTCCCCTGAAAAGATATAGATGAGCTGCGTCAGAGCCAGACTCTTGAGGGCCACCAGTTAAACTCTTCTCGTTGGGAAGATTAATGGTGGCCTGCTGTGCGTTAATTTATTGCTTCTTCCAGGAACCAGTGACATTCGAGGATGTCACCGTGGTCTTCACGGAGGCCGAGTGGGAGAGACTGAGCTCTGAGCAGAAGAACCTGTACAGAGAAGTGATGCTGGAGATTTACAGGAACCTGCTCTCGTTGGGTGAGCCTGTGATCTTTTCTGTTCCTTCATAATTCAGCAGATACTTAGCAGGCAGGTATTATGTGCTTTGCTGGCACAGTGGTTGAACCTACCACCCACTCCACAGGAGGAAGATGTGGCCGGCCGTGTCTTTAAAAATCCGGAGCATTCGAAACCTCCTGGGGCAGCTCCAGTCTGCCCTGTTATAGGGTTGCTTCGTGTCAGTGTCAGTGAGTTGCTGGCTTATTGGGATTTCTGTGTGCCAGTGAGTCCTGGGTGGTGCAAGCACTTTGTGCTCAACTGTGAATCCAGAGGTTGGTGATTCACACGGTGGAACTGTAGAAGAAAGGCCTTGTAGTCTGCTTTTGTAAAGATTACAGCCAAAAAAAAAAGGGAACTCTGTGGACCAAATAAAATAAATAAAAACACCCAAACAAAAAGCACCCACTATGGAGCAGTTCTCTGTGACATGGACAGTGACCGTGAGCTGGCCGTAACTCAGTAGTGAAGGGTTTTGTTTTGTCTTGTTTTTTCTGTGTGCCAGATAGTGTTCTAGACACTCAGACCACCTCAGTAAATGTGAAAGTGAGAAATCCCTGTCCTCACTGGGCTTGCCCGCGAGTATAGAGACAGGCACCAAACAGTGTGCGGTGTCTGTGGAGAACTTAAGGATGACATGCTAAAAGCTGACAAATGCTGTGAAGTGAAAAGCTAATAGGAAACAGCAGGAGGAAGGGGTATTGAGTGTGACAGGGTGACTGCCTGAATTTTGAAATTGGATATTTGCAATCAGTGAGGAAAGAACATTTGATCAAAGATGTAAGGTGGTGAGGGAGTTGGAACTTGGGGTCCCAAGGCAAGAGCATTTCAGATGGAGGGAGTTGTCCTTGGTGCTGAGGCCTTAAGGAAGGGCTGTGTCTGCCAAGTGTGAGGAAGTGGAAGGAGGCCAGTGATACTCAGGTAGTTTGCAAAGGGGAATGGGTTGTGAGAGGTGCCTTCTGCCAAACTTCTAATGGCTTTGGGTTTCATAACTGTATTTTTTCTTTTGTTGCCACTCCGTTGCTTCAACGGAGAATCAAGATCAATAGCCCCAGGCTGATTCCTGTGAGGTGGAGGTCCAGCATGCCTCCTTCCTCCACCGTCTGTCTGCACCAGTTCTGACACCAGTTGTTCGTCGCACAGTGTTCTCTACTTCTCTGCCGGGCTCTATGATTCACTGCAGTGGCCACATGGAACTCAGAGAGTGCTGATAACTGTGGGGTTTATTAGGGAGGTTTACAGGTTGCAATTCAGGTTCAGGAGTGCTCAGGATACAGTCCTTCTGTCCGAAAATGCTCAGCAAGCTAACTGAGAGGGGCTTGGTCAGTCCATGGCTGTGCTGGGAGGGCCATGCATTGAACATGATGAAAAGTATACACACAAGCAACCAGTCCTACAGTGAATTTTTCAGAAAGAGCAGCAGCATTAATAAGCAGAATGGGATGGGCCGTGATTGTCAGTGTTCTAGCAGTGGTATAATGTTGTGATCACTGCCTTGTTGAAATTTGACATGTGGTCACCCCGATGATGGAATCTGTCGAGTGTGTTGACGGTGGCAGGGCCTGTCGTGGCTGACTGCCCCTTTAATCTTCATCTCTCCACCTTCCACTGCCCACTTCTTCCTGCTCACCTTACCAGGCTTTGGATTCAGCAGCTGGCTCTTGTCTTACCTCCCGTTCTTGGAACTTTAGCTGGCCACCTACCTGCCCATCTTAGGACTCAGTGACCTGCTGCAGTTGGGTTTGTCAGTCAGCGCAGCTTCATGAATCAGGAGAAACCTTGTAGTCTTGCATGCTGATCCTGGAGAATGTTGGTGTTCACAGCCTGTGGGCAGGAGTCCTGCTCCCCAACCTGCCAGTCTTGGGTTCGCCAGCTTCTGCAGCTGCATGAATTGGGATGGGCCTCTATCCTGATCCATGGATGTGGGACCTTCCAGCCTGTACAGTCACATGAGCTGTTTCCCTTGATACAAATCTTTTTATATGTTTATACACTTTACTGGTTTGGGTTCTGTAGAGAACCCAACCTAAAATACTTGGTACTGAGAGTGGCTTTAGAGAAACAAAATTGTAAGAATGAGTTTTCTAAATTGGTTTTCCAGTCTGGTCTTCTTAAAGATGTTAATGACTGTGTCCAGTAGGAAAGAGGGCACTGCTAATCTATGGCGTGATGTGGCAAGTCAAATAAGCAAAATGTCACTACCAAGCAGTCAGGCACTGGGGAAAGGCCAGACTGGGTGACTGCATGTGTGATGCCTTTCTGCGGTTTTGTCATAAGGAAACATCTAAGGAAGCTGGTTGGTTGGTCCTACTCTAGCTGGACAAACTGATACAAGAAAAGAAAGAGGTACGTTCAGGGCTTCAGAGTCAGAACTCAGGTACCACATAAACAACCTCAAAGCTTCCATTTGTGCTTTGAAAGAAACTTATTTGTTGTAGCCACAGAGCTGTTACTGCCAAAAACCAAACCCAGACTCTTACTATAAAAGTGGCTGAATTACAGTGCCAGTTCATTTGTCAACCTTGCCAGCTATCTACAGTTAAAGTGAGGGCATTGATGGGAAACAAATAGGACCTTGAAAGTTGGGATGGGTGATCTGGACAGATAATCAGGAGGTTGGAGATACTGTGCCCCTAAATTCCACTGAATCCTTCCTGCCAATACAAACACTCACATCTGAAGAGATGACTCCATGTTTGTCTGCTACACCACCTTCTCCAGAAAAACCATTGGGCCCTCCACTTCCAGCTAATGAGATCAGCCCTAGCCCAGCTGCCTCTAAGGAGCTCTTGCCTGGGGCATTGCCTGAAGCACAAAGACAGTGCTGAATGTTCTCCCAGGAACTCCACAATGTGAATCCTGTCTCCTAGACCTGTAACTGGACGTAAGTCCTAGGAATCCCAAAAAGTGAAATACAAAGTGTGACCCAGAAGAACTGCTTGACTTATCTCATAAGTACAAACAGAATCCTGAGGAATGTGTGTGGGAATGGTTATTAAAGGTACAGGATAACGATACAAGAACGTGAAGATGGATCAGGCTGAGTGTATCGATACCAGTCAACAAAGCACAGATTCTTCATTCATTGTTTCAGCTCGAGAAGTTAGGGCAGGATCTAATAGTTTGGTTGGTTTGCTGAAGCACAGGTTACAACGTGGCCTACACTAAATCAAGTTGACATATCAGACCTGTCTTGATGTACTGTAGAAGAAGCTATCCAAAGGCTTAGGGAAATTGGCATGCCGGAGTGGAGTTACCAGGTTAGACCCACAGATCCACATGTGGAATGTCCAGAGGACACACCTTTTACCACAACTGTGAAAAACCAATTTATAAAGGGGGCTCCAGCATTCTTGAAGTTTGCTGTGATTGCTGTTTTATATAAATCGGATTTGAGAGTAGTACTGCTCTAACTGCATTAAAATACCTAACTACAATGGGGCTGCTTGGACCCCGTGGTAATAGGGCCCAGGTGATGACATTCGGTTAACAAAGACGAGGTGGGTGTGGTTATAGTAATGGACAGTGGAGTCAATGTAGCCATCAGAATAGTCTGACTTCTATGGACTTATGGTGTTGACTACCTAGTCATGGTGTTCCTAGGAGTTGAATAGATGGGAACTCAACAAAATATTTACTCAATCTGTATAAATGGATGAATTCTAGATCAGCAGAACAACATTCAAACTGGAATCACCAGAATAGAGAGTCACAGTCCGTCTGTCAATTCCCAGACTTGACCAAGTTTAAAGACTCAAAACCCTTTAAATGAAGGGGAGGCTGGGTCCGCTTGATAAAGGACTCCAGTGCATTGCCAGAAATCTATACTTTTAAACCTCCCAGCCTTCCCAAAGAAAGTCAGCCACATCTCTACAACCAAAAAAGTTGCATCAGTCCAAATCAAGAGTCAAAGTGACTGTTCATTAGGGAAAAGTCAATAGTCAGATTTTTCAGGGAGTACTGGCTCTGAACTGACACTGATTCCAGAAGACCCAGAACATCACTGTGGCCCACCAGTCAGAGTGGAGGCACATGAAGGGCAGGTTATTAATGGAGTCTCAACTCATGTTTGTCTCACAGTAGGACCTTGGGGTCTCTGAGCTCATCCTGTAGTGATTTCTCCAGCTCTAGAATGCGTGATTGGAATATGAGATTGACAGTTAAGTTCATGAACTTGCCATGGAGCATGTACTTGGCAGCACTATACAGACAACTGAGTAAGGCTTCATAAGTCTGGTGTATCAGTATATCACAGCTGGGTTCGTGTTGACGTGTGGCGGTGTCCTGCTGAGTGGCGTTCATGATTGCTGTTGCATGTTTTTGTGTACTGTCACAAGGATGTCAGAGCTTGAATTAGAGCAAGGAACAAACACTAAATTTATTTTTAAACTTGGCAAGAGTAGAAGTGAAATCAAGGACATGTTAGTCCAAGTTTATAGCGATGATGCCATGAGGAAAACGGCAATGTACAGATGGAAATAATGTTTTCCTGAGGGGAAAGAAAGTGTCGCTGATGAAGAGAGCTCAGAGTGGCCAGTAATGAGCAGAACTGTTGAAAATATTGCAAAAGTCTGTCAAGTTGTGCATAAGAATGGTCGGCTGACTGTGAGAAGCCTAGGAGACCAAGTAAACATTGATAGAGAAACATTCAGGAAAATTGTAACTGAAAATCTTGGCATGAGAATGGTGTGTGCAAAAATGGTCTGGAAGGAGCTCATTGATGAACAAAAGCAGAGAGTCACAGTTTGCCAAGACCTTTTGGAGAGGCAAGATGATGTTTGGGCCATGTTATACTGGTGGTGAAACCTGGGCAGGCCAGTATGACCCCGAAACAAAGCATGAAAGCGCACGACAGAAGCCAGCCAGTTCTCCACACACAAAAAAGTTGCATCAGTCCCAAGTAAGAGTCAAAACAATGTTGCTCACCTTTTTGGGTATCATAGGGATTTTTCATTATGAATTTGTACCAGCTAAGTTCACTATTTGGAAGTGCTGAAAAAGCTGCATGAAAGTGAAAGTGACTGAAAGTGACCTGAAGTGACCTGAAGTTTTTGCCAACAACTCATGGTTCTTGCATCATGACAGTGCACTGGCTCACACAGCACTATCTGTGACGGAGTTTGTAGTCAGTAATCCAATAACTGTGTTGGAACACCTTCTTTACTCACCTGATCTGCCCCCCCAATGACTTTTTTCTTTACCCAAAGATAAAGGAAATATTGAAGGCATTTTTTTTTTATTTGTAAAGAAGACATTTTGATGACATTCTGGACATCAGGGTAATAATGATGACAGCTCTGATGGCCATTCCAGAAAGAGAGTTGCAGAATTGCTTTGAAGGGTGGACTGGGCACGGGCATCAGTGCCTAGCTTCCCAGAGGGAGGACTTCAAAGGTGACCATGGTGACATTCAGCAATGAGGTGTGCAGCACTTTTTTCAGAATGAGCTCACGAACTTAATTGTCAGACCTCATACTGCCAAGGAGAACTGCTCCATAAGGTTTTCAGGGCTGTGGCCCTTCAGAAGCAGATCACCAGGCCTGCCTTCTGAACCACCAGCTGTCCAGCCCAGAGTCGAGCTCTTAACTGTTTGTGCTACCCAGGGACTCCGGCTGTGAGATCCTGTCGGAAGATAGGCACGGCAGCCCACTCACGGCCCCTCTAATGGAAACCTTTCTCTCTCCAGCAGAACCGCAGCCCGAACTCCAGCCCTGCCCCTCGGGCCTTCTGGCCATCCCGCATCAGCGGGTCCTCAGCCAGCACCTGCTTCCGCGCCTCCCAGGCTTCCATGCGGAGCACTGCCTCCCTCCAGCACCTCCCAGCCCAGGGCGTCCGAAGCAGCCAGAGCAGTGGGATTCTGAGCAGAGCTGCCAAAGGGGAAACTCAGAAGGTCAAGAGCCAGATGAAGTCTCCAGACCTTTGTGTGGGAGGACAGGGGAGAGACAGACTTCCAGGCTGTTCTCCTGCCCATCCCAGGAACAGTCAGTGAGCCCTAGAGAAGGCAACACAGAGGTAGAGCCCAGCTCGGCCCAAAGGGTAAAATCTGTGGAAAGAGATGGAGGCTTGAAGGCATCCGAAACCTCAAGGTTTGGAGCATTCAGCTGCAGAGAGGAGGACCCAGGCTGCAGCCTGAATTCAGACTTCATCACGCAGCAGAGGGCCCTCCTAGAGGAGAAGCCCTATGTCTGTAGGGAGTGTGGGCAGGGCTTTACTCAGAATTCACTCCTCCTTGTGCACCAAAGGACACACTCGGGGGAGAAGCCGTATGTGTGCAAGGAGTGTGGCCAAGGGTTTAAACGGAAATCAAACCTCCGTATGCACTGGAGGACACACCTAGGGGAGAAGCCACATGTGTGCAAGGAGTGTGGGCAAGGCTTCAACCGTAAGTCAAATCTCGTCACACACCAGAGAACACACTCAGGTGAGAAACCTTTTGTGTGCCTGGAGTGTGAGCGAGGCTTTAACCGCAGATCAACTCTTATCACACATCAGAGGACACACTCAGGTGAGAAGCCTTATGTGTGCCTGGAATGTGGGCGAGGCTTCATCCAGAAGTGGAACCTCATCACACACCAGAGGACCCACTCAGGTGAGAAACCGTACATGTGCCTTCAGTGTGGCCGAGGCTTTAGCCAGAAATCAGGCCTCCTCCTTCACCAGGGAACACACTCAGAGGAGAAGCTGTATGTGTGTGTGGAGTGTGGGCGTGGCTTCAGCTATAAGTCAATTCTCATCACACACCAAAGGACACACTCAGGGGAAAAGCCATATGTGTGCAAGGAATGTGGGCGTGGCTTTAGCCACAAGTCAACGTTCATCACACACCAGAGAACACACTCAGGGGAGAAGCCACATGTGTGCAAGGAGTGTGGGCGAGGGTTTAGCAACAAGTCAAACCTCATCACACACCAGAGGACGCACTCAGGTGAGAAGCCTTACACGTGCCTAGAGTGTGGGCGGGCCTTTAGCCGGAAGTCAGGCCTCCTCCTCCACCAGGGAAAACACTCAGAGGAGAAGCCCTATTTATGCAAGGAGTGTGGGTGTGGCTTTAACCTAGAGTCACAGCTGCTTATACACCAGAGGACACATTCCGGGGAGAAGCCTTATGTGTGCAAGGAGTGTGGCCGAAGGTTTAAACAGAAATCACACTGCCTTATTCACTGGAGGACACACTCAAGGGAGTGTGTGCAAGGAGTGTGGACAAGGGTTTAGCAACCAAACAAATCAGATCTTACCAGACACCAGAGGACACACTCAGGTGAGAAACCACACATGTGCCTGGAGTGTGGCTGCCACTTAAACCTGGACTCACCTCCTTTTCCACGAGGACACACGGGCTAGAAGCAACATGTAGTGCAGTTGAGGCCTTTGCCAGAAGTTGGGCCTCATCGCACACCAGAGAACACACTCAGATAAGAAGCCTTGCCTGCAGCGATTGTGCCTCAGGCCTTGACTGGGAATCAGGCACTTGGCTTGGCTGTACACTTCAGGACACAGTCCGAGGAGAAGCCTGGTCTGAGGGGAGTCTGGTCAAGGCTATGACTCAAGTCAAATCACATCAGACACCAGAGGATATACTCAGGTGAGAAACCTCACTTGCCCCTGAACTGTGGATGAAGCTTTAGCCAAAGGTCAGACTTCCTTCTCCTGCAGACACAGTGGAGAAGTGACATGTGTGCAAGGGATGTAGGTAAGGTTTTTGTTCTAAAAGCCTCCTGCAGCAGCGGGCTCATCTGGGTGAAGTTAGGGTGCCTCACGCAGTAAGTATGGGTCGGTTGTCTTCCTCCACCAGAGGACACAGAATAGAAATTTCCTATGTGCAGGAGAATGAGCAAGAATTTGGGAAAAAGATGCAGTTTAATACGAGAACTGACAAGTTTGTGAACTCATCCTAGAAAAAGCGCTATGTACCTCATTGTTGAACATCACTACGATCACCTTCTAAGTAGTCTATTTGGGAAGCTAAGCACTGACGCCAGCAATTTTGGAGCTCTTTTTCTGGAATGGCCATCAGAACTGTCATCGTATTACTCTTGATATCCTGAATGTCAATAAAATGTCTTCCTTTCAATATTTCCTTTATCTTTGGGTAAAAAGTCATTGGGGACCAGATCAGGTGAGTAGGGAGGGTGTTCCAATACAGTTATTTGTTTAATGGCTACAGACTCCCTCACAGACAGCTATACAATTAAGTTCTGCGAACTTGTGACCGTGCCACTGTGCACAAATGGCCATTCCAGAAAGAGTTCCAAACTTAGTTTGAAGGATGGGCTAGGCGTTGGCATCAATGCATAGCTTCCAAAGGCGAGTAAGGTGACTCTGGCAATATTCAGCAATGAGGTGTGTAGCTCTTAGAACAATTAAGTTCATGGACTTAATTGTCGGGCCTTGTATACATCAGAGAACAGGCTTTCTGTGGGGTGGGGTGGGGAGAATTGCGTGGGCTGGGAGAATGGTGGGTGCTCTAGCAATTAGTGATACCTCCTCTAGCACCAGAAGACGCTCAGGGAGACAGCTGTGTGGGCGGTGTCCTTCCTCAACTGACTTAGGACACAGTAGTGCCACCATGAATCACTGCTTCACCCACCGCTTAGGGAGTTTCAGGAGAAATTTCCTGACCATCTGTACTCTGTATGAGGTGACAGTGTCAGCAGTAACTAAACAGACAAGTTTCTGTATTCTATAACCATAGGGAACAGAAAATCAGGAAGCTTTCTTAAGTAATCCAGAAACAGTTGACTTGCTTTCTTTTGATACACCAGTTCTTTCCATTCTGTGTTGTCCCTTCATTGTGGTCAAGTTTTTCTTTAATAAACTGTAACTCAGGCTGTGTTAGTCATCTCTCCTGAGTGGCACAAGGAAATAAAATTCACACTTCAAGTTTTCTTGAAAGAACTCAACTCTTTAGAAAATAAAAAATCCTAAATACATTTATTGGGAAATCTGATCCTTTTGGTGGGGAGAGGAGAGATCAGGGTTTTGGAGACAGCTGCCAGGTGAAGGGACAGAATGTCCCACATCTCCAGGGACTCAGTTACCTCTTCTAACTGATCATTGTTTCATTACTACGATCTTCTGTTAGCTTCCGTGAGAGCTCCCTGCCCTGGTCACCCTTCACACGGTCTAGACTAGTCTGGTCTGCTGAATCTCTTGCCACCCATCAGAGTGTTGCTGTTCCCTAATGTGCAGTTCCACGTTCTAGCTCTGTGGTCTTTTTAACCAGCCACTGTCCCTTGCTATGAAGTCACCTTTCCAGAGCCTTCCAGATTCCAGGGTAGCATACGTCAGCTACGCCCAAACTGTTCTCCAGTCGTGTTGCTTTGGGCCTCTTGGGTACATCATACGTCATGTGTTAGGTCAACAATGAAGACAGCTAAACACATTTCTAATACCAAGTGTAGGGACTTTTAGCCATGTGTTTACCCTGCGACCCTTGAGCCAGTCCTGCTAGTGACACAGCTTCATCATTCTAATAACTTCTCTGAGACAATCTAGCCATAATTCCTCTGTTTTTCACTCCAAGGATGCTTTCTAGTGCTCCTCTTCAGAGCCCCCATTTTCCAGTTTTTTGGTAACTGTCGTGTCCTTGCTTTTACCCTTGTGTCTTGATGTTGGGCAGTAACTATTCTCTGGGTTGGGTTTGCCTACCCACCACACTGCCGTTGAGTCAGTTCTGACTCAATGACCCAATGGAACAGAGTGAAACTGCTCCATAAAGTTTCCAAGGAGTCCGTGGTGGAATTGAATTGCCAACCTTTTTTTTTTTTTTTAATTGATTAAATCCCTCAAGTTTGTATTAGAGTACATTTAATAGCATAGTCCCAAGGATTTCTGAAGGAATGTTATCTTCTGCATTCTGAGGAGTCACCGAACCATCTTGCCCTGGTACCAGCAAGTATCCCTCATGTCTTGAACCATCTCCTCAAATTGTCTGGTTTGGCTGGAGGTCAGCCTCTCAGATCAAAGCCTCTGCTGATTGCAAAGATGACTCCGACAGACTTATTGGCTGTCTTTTCTCCGTGCTATCATTGCCTGCTCATTTCCTGAGCTGCTCACTGAGTTCATTGCCAGATCTGGTTGTACTTCTGTCCCGTGTACTTCTATTACTGAACTCCCTTGTCTTTTCTGGTGTACTGTAAGGTTTTTACACACAATTAAGTCTTTAATACTTGCAAGTTTCACCATGAGATTTGAAATGTCATGTCCCAAAGAGAAGCAGGACCCTCTAAAGAAACTCCTACCAATTATATGGTTACGTATTATGGCCCTGGAGCCTGGGTGGTGCTGTTGTTAAGAACTATGGCTGCTAACTAAAAGGTTGGCAATTTGGAAATCACCAGTGACTCCATTAGAATCTTTCCATTAGAATCACTATGAATTAGAATTGACTTGATGGCAATGGACGTTACAGCCCCAGTTCAGTCTTGTATTTAAGTAAATGGCATGTGTTTATGGAGGAAAATTTACAAGACCAATGGCCATTGTGGACCTTGAGTTAACTATGTTGAACTTTCTGCATGGCATATCAGAGGCTAAGTGCTTATGAATAAAACTAAAGCAAGGGGAACCATTTTGTAATTGGTATTGCGAAGCTTCCAAAAGAAACCATAATGATAAATTCACATCCTTGCAGGAGGCTCTTTCAAAACAAGCAAAACAAATGAAAGACTGGACAGTGTCAGAGCTCTGTAACCTTGATGACTGTCTACCTGGCAGTAACCTATATATTCTCCATTTTCCCAAAGTGACTCCCTTTGTTAAGAAGGCTCCCTTTCCCAAAGTGACTCTCAGTCTGAAAGTGGCTCACTCTCCCAAAATGTCTTCCTTTCTCATGCTGAAGTCCTTCACACTGGCAGTCCAACCTCAGCTTCTGACACCAAGAGCCCCTGTCTTTTCTTCTGATCCTCCAGAAGCTAATCCCCTGTATCACTCTTCACCCACTTACTCCACATACTCCCTTACTGAACATGCGTGTTATCTCAAGAAAACTCTAGAAGGACTAAAACCCATGTTTGAAATGCCTGTTAAAATATCTTGAAAAGTCAGATGTCACTACAAGTTACTTTAGCCCCCTTGATCAGAAGTGGAACTTCACTCTGATGTTAAGGATTTTCCTAACTGTTATGAAGATCCTCAGAAATTCAGTTAAGATTTTGAATTTTGGCTGATACCTATGAAGCTGGTCCTGTAGACTTATGTAATTTAGTAAATTCAGTGATAGGGCCTGGTGACACTCAAAGGGTGATGGAAAAGGTTCAGTGGAAAACTCCTACACAATCCCTATCCACGGAAATAGTAGCACACACCAGAAGTATTGTCACGAACGTTTATGATTACAGGAACTTTTCAACTAAACATTCTTATTTAAATCTGGAAGAGTCTGGATTTTGTATTGCTTTCATTTCTTTTTTGTCCGTGGCCCCCATCCAGAGCTCACTGAGTTAGCCGAATGCCACAAACTAGACTGGGAAAATGAAAACACATCCCAGTTAGACCCTGTAGCCTGTAAGCTGTCTCAGACTTGTAAACGGCAGGCTAGGGAAGCTGAACTGAGACTTAAGCTAAACAAAATCAACTTACATCCCTGAAATTTCAGCAGCTGAAGACCCAGACTTAAGATACTTCCTCACGCAAAACAGCTCCACCACACATAGGGCTAAGACCAGGCCCTATAACTTGCCCCATGTTTGTTACTACTGTAAAAAGCCAGGCTGTTCTAAAAAGAAATGTTTAAAATAATCTGAGCAACCTAACACCAGATGTGTCCCAGAAAGAGATACCATGAAGAGGCTCTGAGGGCAAATGAGGCTTTCCTATGGTAGCAGTAAAATCTCAGGGATAAACTATTCAAATAAAAGGAAAAACATGTAAATTTTATAGGTGACACAAGTGTTATCTGTAGTAAGTCTCACAAATTTACAAAAGCCCTTGTTTTAGAGTAATAAACTTCAACAGTCATGGGGATTACTACTCAAGAATAAATTTTAAATTATTTCCAGCATTTTCTGTCTGTAGGTCCCCTACAAGACATGCACCCATCTTTAGTCTCATACTCCACTAAACTTATTGGGAAGAGATAATGTTACCCAAATGGAAATGCCAAATAAATTTCTCAGGAACAAGAGCAATACTATTAGATTTACCTTAAGCCAATCAATAGATAGATTCCATGATAGAAAATACTGTAAGTGAAGAAGCCTATTGCTTTTCACACTACACAGCTTACAACCACAAGGTCATTCCCCTGATTGATCCAATAGTATGAACTGCCTTTCTGCAGTGTCTGAAAGTTTATGGGCTACTACTTCTGCTGATGTTGATTGGCTGCTACTATCTTCTGAACCCATTAAAATTCAAATAGACCTGTAAACCCTTACCTAAAATTTCTTTTTAAAAATGTTGTTTTAAGTGAAAGTTTATGATCTCGCTTTGTCACACAAAAGTTTACACACACATTACTATATAACTGTAGCTGATATCCCCACACCGTGGCAGTGCGCTCCTGCTTTCCACCATGTACTTCCCATGTCCATTCAACCCAGCTCCTGTCACTCTCTGCCTTCTCATCTTGCCTTTGGACAGGAACTGCTCAGTTAGTCTCACGTATCTGCATAAGCCAAGAAGCACACTTCACAATATCATTTTATATCTTATAGTCCAGTCCAATCTTTGTCTGAAGAGTTGACTTTGGGAATGGTTTCAGTTCCGGGTAACAGAGTCTGGGGGCCCTGCCTTCAGTTGTCAGACCAGGAAGTCTAGTCTTCTCAGTGGAGATGAAGTTCTGCACACTCATTTTTCTCCCGCTGCCAGGGTCACAAGGTTGTGTCCCCGTCAGGGTAGTCACTGGTTCTTCTGAATTATATAGCCCTTTCTGTATTTGGAGCTCATATTTTCCTAATGTCTTTTATTCTCCTTTGCTCCATGTAGGTCGGGACGAATTAATGCCACTTGGATGGCTGCTTGCTAGGTTTTAAGACCCAACAGAGCACTCACCAAAGTCAGATGCAGAACATTTTCTTAAAAATTGATCTAGCCATCCCCTAAAACCATGATCCCAGACCCTTGCCTCTACTACTTTGCACTTCGAAGTATTGGGTTATATTTAGGAAACCTCTTAGCTTGAGTCAGAGCTGACTCAATGGCAGTGGGTTTTTTGGGTCTTAGCTTTCGGTTTAGTCTAGTTGTGCTGACCTCCCATCTACTGCATGCTGTCCCTTCCTTCACCTAACCCAATTCCTGTGTACCGTCTAATCAGTGAAAACCTGTTTCCCTCTTTCCCCCTTTACAACCATCGAAGACTGTTTTCTTCTGTGTTTAATCCTTTTCTTTAGTCCTTATAACAATGGTCTCATACAGTATTTGTCCTTTGCAACTAATTTCAGCGTACAGATTCCTCTGTGTTATGTTTCCCGAGATCATCATTGTTCTTAACCATTGCATAGCATTCCATTGTGTGAATATACCAAAGCTTGTTTATCCATTCATCTGTTGATGGGCATCTAGGTTGATTCAGTCTTTTTGCTGCTGCAGACAGTGCTGCAATAAACTTGGATGTGTATGTATCTATTCATGTGACAGCCTTATTTCTGTAGGATATGTTTCAAGAAGTAGGATTGCTGGATCATATGATATTTCTATTTATAGCTTTTTAAGAACACACTAAATGAATTTCCAAAACAGTTGTACCATTTCACACTCCTGCCAGCAGTATGTGAGTGTTCCTGTCTGTCCACAACTTCTCCAATATTTATTATTTTGTGTTTTATGGATTAATGCCAGTCCTGTTGGGGTGAGATGTCATCTCACTGGAAAGGGTCTTCCAATAAGGATGTCCTATTTTTGCCAGCTCACAGTAGCGGTATTTGTGACACTGTAGCAGCTATATTTATCGCCTTTTTTGGGTTAGTCTTAACAAATAGCCATGAAATTTACACAATTCTGTAATATGTAGAAATTATCAAAGTGTATTATCAAAATGGGTATTCTGTTCACCAAATGTTCTGGCATTAAGTGAAATTTACCATGCATATAATCATCCCACTGAGAGAGCCATTTGATATTTAATCAAAAAATTTGAAACAACTGGGTCTGTTGTTGTGAGACAGTGCCTGTGTGTCAACAAACTGCACATGCCAATGAAGACATCACCACCATTGGTCAGAGTGTACATGAGAATCCACCCCAGTCAGTTTCTCCCTGAGCACAAGAACTGGGCCTTCCTTCAACCACAGTGTGGCAGATTTTCCATCTGGACTTGAAGCTTTACCCTGAGAAAATTGTTTCAAGAACTGAAGTCCAGTGACCATACACTGCATTGCACATTTGCTGACTGGGCTCTGGAGCAATTGGAAGTTGACCCTGCTTTCGGCTGAAGTGAAAAGTCATCTTCAGCAATGAGGCCCAGTTTTGGATGAATGGTTTTGTTTGTTAATCCAATGGAGATTCAAGAACGTCCACTTCATCCCTAGAAAGTTACCATTTGGTGTGGATTTTGGACTGGTGGAGTCATTGGCCCTTATTTTTCCCAAGATGAAAGAGAGGCTGTGACTGTTAGTGGTGAAAGATAGTGGGCTGTGATAACTGATTATTTGGGGCCTCATTTAGAAGGTGCCACAGTGGCCATTTACCCAAAGTTCTTTTCCACCCATAATGCCATTAAATGTACTTAAAAATAATAAAACCATTAAAACTGTATCATTTACACTACTCGTTTTATTCAAGTTCAAAGATTGGATGACCCTTTATTTCCAAGATCGTCTAGCTATTGTCTTTATACTTTAGGACCCAGCTGATGTGTCCTTATGAGTCCGCCACCAGCCGGGTCACATTCTCTGCTCATGGGCAGGAAGTAATGGTTCTGACATTCTCTCGTAAGTCAATTATAAGGGCAACTAAAAATTAAATTGAGTTTCCTCTGTTGCCGAAAGGGATAGACACCTTTTCCAAACAAGGGTTTCTGTGGACAATCTTTGTATTCATTTCCGTGTGCTGCCACAACAGAGCACTACAAACTGGGTGACTTAAAACAATGGAAAACAAATTCAGTCATACTTTTGGAGTCTAGAAATCAAAGTGTTCATAGGGATGTGCTCCAGGGAAATCTCTAGGGGAGAATCCTTGACTTCTAGCTTCTGGTAGCACCAGAAGATGGTTGGTTTCTGCCAACATAACTCGAAACTCTGCGTGTGTCTTCACACGGCCTCCTCTGTGTTGTTGCTTGTGTCTTGTCCTCTTCTTATAAGGACATCAGTCACTGGATTTAGCTAGTACCCTACATTCAATATGATTTGATCTTGAGAGCCTGTGCTGTACTATATACAATGACCCTAATTTTAATTAAGGTCACATTCTGGGGTTCTTGGTGGACATGAAATTTGTGGGAACACTCTTCAGCTGACTAAATTGTGTTTTCAATTCTCTTGTGCATATATCTAGGAGTAGACTTGCTGGGTTATATAATTACTGAGGAACCTCTGAAATGTTTTCCATAGCAGCTGCTTTCCTGCAAACAGTGTTGGGCATTCTGACTCACAAACATGGTTCTTGTTCTCTACTGAGTGAGAATAATCAGGAGAGAGTTTAGTTTTCCACACCAGCAAAAATTTCTTAGAAAAGAGTTTGCAGGTGGAGACAACGAGGGCCAACAGAATGCATACTCTCATCTCCCTGAAAAAGGCTTTGTTGAGGGTTCTAAAGGATTTTAAGCAGGAAGGATGTCATTTTTTTTCCTTATGGGGCTGGGGGTGGGGCTAGGGCAATGACATACATGCTCAAGCACACTTCAGGGTGTTTCTGCAAGGTGGGCTTCTAGAACTGGTAACCCGACTTATAGCGACCCTATAGGACACAGTAGAACTGCCCCATAGAGTTGCTAAGGAGCATCTGGTGGATTTGAACCACCAACCTTTTGGTTAGCAGCCATAGCACTTAATCACTACAGCCACCAGGGTCTAGGAATCATAGGAGGACTTATTAGGGGTGTCACACCTGCACAGTTGTTGGTTACCCTGGTTTGAGTCTGTAGGTCTGGTTATAGCTCACAGGTGCCCTTACTGGAAGGACATGGTAGTCACCTCTGACTAGTCTGCATGTGACTCTGAATTTGGTCTAAATTGGCTTTTCCGAAAAACAATGTTAGGGATAATTTAAGCAGCTTGTCCCTGTGTGGGTGATAAAATAAGTTACTCATCAAGGCAGCATGTTCCAAGGCGTGGGTAGGCTGACCCTTGACTTCTCTGTCCCAGCTGCACCATTTTCTATTCCCATGAGCAATGCATGAGATTTCTAAACAGTTGTTATTGTTTATCTTTTTAAATAAATCTGCTCTAGTAGGTGTGAAGTGGTATCTCATTGTGATTTGAGTGGGTTTTTTTTTTTTCACATCTTTACTGGTTGTTTCTTTTCTTTGGAGAAACGTCTATTCAAATTCTTTGCTTATATTTTAAAATTGGGATATTAACTTTTTAATGTTGAATTTTAAGACTTCTTTATATAGTCTAGATACAAGTCCCTTATCAGATATATGGTTTTCAAATACTTTCTTGTATTCTGTGGATTTTCTTTTCAGGTTCTGGATGGCGTCCTTTGAAGAACAAATTATTTGATGAAGTCTAGTTTATCTGTTTTCTTTTGTTGCTTATACTTTGGTGTCACTTAGCAATCCACTGGGTAATCTACCTCACAAAGTTTAATCCATGTATTTTCTTCCAAGAGTTTTGCTGTTTCAGTACTTTGACTTAGGTCTGAGGTTCATTTTCAATTGATATTTGCATATGATTTCAGTTGGGGGTTTCACCTTCATTCATTTTAACCTGGAGCACAATCAGCATAAGGAAAGTTTCCACCAGCTGAAAAAGCTTTCCTTGTAAATCCCTTTGCAGAAATGTGTGGCCACCCTCTTTGGCAGCACAGATCTCAATCCCTTTCATTTCGTCTCTTTGAGAATGTTCTGTAAATGTAATAACACAGTAGATAGTTTCTTGAAACTGTGGAAGAGAAGGTGTCTTTCCCAGAGAAAAGTCAGTTTAATTTTTATTTACCCTTACAACTGACTTAGGAGACAATACTGGACCTTGTCCTTGGGCAGAGAATGTGACCCTGCTGCAGATGGACTCACGAAGACTCAAGGACACATCAACTGGGCTAGTACAATCTTTGAAAACATCTTTTGGTGAACTTTTTATATAAATACGGCACCAAAGACCCACATACTTTGTACTCTTTATCTTTTACCATTAGCATTTAGTGAATAGTAAGGTTTGTTGGACCAAGGAAGACCCACCTAACTTTCACCAGTGAAACCTATACCAATGATTTTCAGAAAGACAACTGAAAATGCAGAATCACAGTTTCTAGCCAAGTCGGTGTACGGTGAAACTTCCAATGGTTTTGCCCATTTGTGATGTTAATAATATACTGGTGATTCCATAATGTTCCTGGGGGAAAAAGTCAGGGAGTCGAGCTTCAACCTGTGGATCTTCCACTGTCCACAAGCAGGGTGAGAGTTTGCTACAACGCTGAGAACTTGGACAAGAGAAAAAGGACTTAATTAAGGAAAGCACTGAGCTTGACCGTCGAAGGGCTCCACTGAGGCTTTACGGGGAGTCTGCTTTGCTCTCCCAGTCTGTTTCCCGTTGGGAAAACATGACTGACCACAGAGATGCGGGGACAGCACGGGGCCAGGCCCAGGAGATGCTCACGGACGGTGGGGGTTTGTTTACGGGGTCAAAGACCAGGAAACTCATCGCTGCTTTAGCAGAAGAGAGTCTACACTCATCCTTGCACTCAGTGCCCCCGCGAGGGCTATGAACGCCCACCGGAAGCGCCTTTATGGTAACCTCCGCCGCCGGGGGGCGGGGCCCGGAAGTGGCCCACGAAAGTCGGCGCGTAGGCTTATCTCCAGTGTAACTTTTGAGGCGGGAGACAAAGACTTCACTGGATACCACTAGGGTTTTAAGAAGGGATATTTTAAGAAGAGACCGGATAGGGTGTCCCCCAATGGCTGTTGTCCGGGTACCTGACCCGCGTGGCCCAGAAGCCGCTCTGTGACGGCAAATGGGAGCCGCGCGCTGAGAGGATTCTGGGAGTTGTAGTTCTGGCGGAGTCCGCGGCCGATGACTGCGGCGCGAGCGAGGCCCTCCGAGGTCCGTAACTCCCGAGGACTCCTCGGAGCGGTGAGGAGGGTCAGGAAAGGTTGGGCCCAGCGTCAGGGCCGGAGGTGGAGCTCGGCGGGCAGGGGAGAGGGCCCGGCGGCGAAAGGGGGCTGCGCCCTGGAGGTTCGGCGCCAAAGGCTCCGGATGCTCCATTTTTGGAGAAGGGGGCGCGGCCCGCGACGTGCGTTTCAGGCGAGGAAGTTGGGTAAGACCGACCCAGTTCCAACTCCCTGATTTGCAGGGCGCTGCGCGGACCTCTCCTCTCTGGCGCGAGAGACCTGGACGTCGAATTTCTCTTCGAAAGGGGTGGGATCAGTCAGTAACAAACAGTCCCGAATACAGAGCGCTGCTCTGGCGGTGCGTTCCCGGGCTTATTTGGCCGGCAGTGGGGGGCGTGGGGAGCGTCTGAAGAGCCGCGCTGCCTCGGTGTGTTGCAGGGGTGGCAGGTGATTGGAGGACAGCTTGATGCTGCGCTGATATCCCTGGGTTATCGTGGGAGATTATGATGAGGTTTTGGAGTCCGTGGTGCTTTTAGTAAATGGAGATTTTGGCCTGAGACCGACAGTGAAACGTTCTGCAGTGGTGGGGCTGATGGGAGCTGCCCCATCGGGGGGCCCTGCTCCATCGGGGGGCCCTGCATCTGGGCAGTTGTATTCCGAGTGGAGGACAGGGCGACTTCTCTCAGGGTACCAGCTCTCCCAGAGTGTGTTAGGTGGCAGGGATCCTCTCTACTTTGTGACAAGATCTCTGTGCTCTAGTTGTAGGGTGGGTGGCCATTTAGCTGATTTTTTTGTCCTCCTGTCTGTTGCTGCCCGGAGAGTTGGGGCTCAGCAAGCCACCTCTGATTTGTGGCTGTAGAGGGATTAGGTAGGGTGGGAACCTCGGAAGGCTGTTTCCTGGCTATCCAGATGGCTGCTGGCACTGGTGGAGTCTTTCATTTGTAATTTTTTATTAGGGAAAATTTTAAAAGTAATCCTGAAATCAGTGAACACATTAACAGATTCAGCATTTATTAATTCGTGGCTAATCTTGTTCCATCTACGTTCTTTCAACCCTGTGTGTGGCTTCCTTTTGAGAGCTGTTGCACCTCCCCTACCCCTCCCCGGGACCAATCACTGCTGACATTATCACTGTCCTACCTGGCAAAAAAATGTGGCACCCTACACCTAAAGTTCAAATCTAGGCACTTTGCGTTGTCACCCTGAGCAAGATACAGAACTTCTCTGTGCTTCAGTTTGTCACAAGACCTGGAATTGCCTCTGATGTGTGTCAAGAGTGTAGTAAGTGTTGCTAGATTATAGTTCTCACCATTTTTGTCCCAGCGGCATAGCTTCCTGGCAGGTGGATACCCAGAACTGTGCCAGCTGCTGTGAAAACAAAAATTATAGTTGCTGTCATTTATTAAGTAGTTGTTCTGTGTCAAATGCTAAGCTTACAGTCCCTGTGATATTTGATTCCCTGGTCCAGTGTGAAAGTTAGAAATCAAAGCTCCCATTTACAGAAGGACTAGACATTGCATAAATTGCTATGTATAATATGTATAGGATTAGATATGGGAGCTTAATTAGTCATGCACGTTCTGCTGTTCTTATTTTGTCTTAGGCTGGGTACTCTAGAGAAGCCAAACCAGTAAAGCATACAAGGTGTGGGGGAGGAGGAGAAGATTTGTATCAGGGAAACACCTTGTACAATTACAGAGACTCTAACACCCCGAGTCCTGGATCAGAATAGAGGCCGCTTCCAGTTTACATAGCTAAGGAAGCTGGTGAACCCAAGATCAGCAGGTTGGTGAGCGCAGCTCCTACTCATACGCTGTGATGTTTGACAGATCCCAAGATTTCAGGCAAGACTGCAAGGTTTCTCCAGGTTCATGTAGCTGCAGGGCCTGGCAAACCCAAAATCAGCAAGTTGGGAATCAGAACCCTCATTTACAAGCTGTGAAGGTAGAAGAATCCTAAGATCAACAGGTAAGCTGCTAGCCCAGGTCCCGAGAACTGAAGGTCAGAAGACAAAAGAGGCAACTGCTGGATCTGCAACAAGCCAAAAAGCTTGGTGAGGTGAGCAGGGAGGAAGTAGATGGCAAAAGATGGAGAGATGAAAGCTGAGGGGACAGTGACCCGCCACCACAGGCCCCACTCCTGTTGGTACTACTCAGCAGATTCCGTCATGGGAGTGATCGCATTATTCAACTTCCAAAACACTGAGAATCAGGGCGCACTCACGTGGACCCACAGTCTTAACAACCATCACTTTTACCCTGTTGTCAAACCAGCATCTGTATCCATCTCCCCAAACCACACATAATCTCTGAATAAACACAGTTACAAAGTCATACTTGCCTCTAACAAGATATGAGTAACACATGTATGACCAGAAACACACCAGCCTTGTTTACATCTTATATTTCACATGTAAAAAAAAAAACAACGAAACTATCTGATGCACACATATAAAACAGAAATACGATTATAGTTTTTATTTCTGCAACTGGTCATGAGGCTGTAGCTGGTATTTAGAGATACCTTCTCCTACCATCTGTTCAGTATTTCCTCTGCCCTTAGTAAAGCACCTTAGCTAGTCATGGCTCTTTGCATGTTGGGGTAACCCAGACCTTTGTTCCTGAAGGATCTGGGCTATTAGTAGTCCTGTTGGAATTGGGCTTCTGTAGTTTTCCACTGACTTTAATTAGAGGAGGTGGTAGTACTAAGAGAAGCCCTAAGGGATCTTCTGTATTCCAAACGTGCTCTTCATCTGCAGTATGTATTGTCAGTCTGATTTCCCCTTGGTAATCAAATTTACTCATACTAGCCAGTATGATAACTCCCTTTTTTGCCTGTTGATCCAGAGGCATAAGGAGCCCAAAGTGGCCTGGTGGCATTTTTACCTTCCAGTTCAGTGGAATCAGTGATGTATTTCCAAGTGGGAACATTCCCCTCTTTGGAACTAAGACCTTTAGACCTATAGAGCAAAAGTTCTTGGGGACAAAGAAATCTTGCAAGTGACTCACTTGCATTTCCACCCCTTGATTCCTGGACCCATGAATCCTGGCTATGGGAGAAACAGTACCATATACTGGACACTGGTTTAGAGCATATTCAGCCTCCTGGAGGACAGTGCCTCAACCCTGCAAGGTATTGCCCTGCAAAGTATTGCAAGGTATAGCTGTCACCATAATTTGTCTTTAGAAGGCCATTCCATCATTCTGCCAAGCCAGCTGCTTCAGGGTGATGGTGGATGTGGTGAGACCAATGAATTCCATGAGCATGGCCCCATTGGTGCACTTGCTGTGAAGTGAATCTCTTGATCAGAGGCCGTGCTGTGTGAGATACTGTGACAGTGGAGAAGGCACTCTGTCAGTACACTATAATAGCTTTGGCAGAAACATGGTGTGCAGAGAAGGCAAATCCATATCCACCAAAAAGCAAACCAAACTCACTGCCGGTGAGTCAGTTTTGACTCATAGCAACCCTATAGGATGGAGTAGAACTGCCCCATAGAGTTTCTAAGGAGCATCTGGAAGATTTGAACTGCTGACTTTTTGGTTAGCAGATGTAGCACTTAACCACTATGCCACCATGGTTTCCACAGTAAACGTGTGTTCCAGTAAGGACAAAACACTACATTTTCAATGACGAACGTGACCCAGTGTAATTAACTTGCCACCAGGTTGCTGGCTAATCACCTGGAGGGATAGTGCCAGATGGAGGACTCATTGTTGGTCTCTGCTGCTGGCCAGTTGGGCACCCAGTAGTGGCTGTCGCCAAGTCAGCCTTGCTGAGTAGAAGTCCATGGTGCTGGGTCCACGTGTTACCTCCGTCCCTGCCACCATGGCCACTTTATTCATGAGTCCGTTGAGCAATGACAGGAGTAGCTGAAGAATGAGGATTAGTGGGTTCCACAGAACACGTCATCCTAACCACTTGCTTGTTAAACTCATCCTTTGCTGAGGTCACTTTTTGACGAGAATTTATGAGACACAAATATCTTCACTTCTTAGGCCCAGTCAGAGAGGTGTGGCCACATACTTTTCCTTATAAATCCCAAAGAATCTATGCTTAGACCTACACCAGTATCATACACCCTTAATAGTCATTCCCACACAGTCTCCAGGTTTCTGTTTGTACGTGTTAGAAAATAGTTCTGTTGGAGTGTAGCATACCTCCTTTTGGGTCATACTTAGTACTTCACCTTTTGGGGCTCCCTGGGACTTAAGTGTAATTATAGATCTAGAAGCTAGAATTAGTAATGTGGAGTTGTTTTGAGAAGTTCAGCATTGTAAAGCATCTGCCTGGGTGATGACGCACGCAAGGGCTCTGGAGGCAGCTGGCTAGGGCTAAGCTCATTAAATGGGAGTGGTGGGGCTAATGGGTTTTTCTGGGCAGGGTGCTTTAGCAGACGGACTTGAAGTAATCTCTTCAGATGGGAGTGGTTCTGTGGCAGAAGGATTCAGTGGAATTTAAGGGCTCATTTTCTCCAGTCCGTGTGTCCGCACCCCAAATTTCAAGGTTCCATTTCTTCCCAATGAGTGCCCTAACTTCAGAAACCTCTCCAGGTTGGCAGTTGAGCTGGTGTTGTAATTTGGCTATTCCTGCAGTAAGTCTTGGTTTGGCTTTTGGCCCTATTAGCTGTCTTACTACAAGAAGTAAGGCTTTATTTCAAAGCCCAAGTGGAAGCTTTGAGGTCATTTATGTGGCACTTGGAGCGCGGAGGCTGAAGCCCTGAGTGCATTTTTTTTCCATCAGTTTGTCTACCGAGAGTAGGACCAGCCAACCAGCTTCCTCAGACTTCTGGTTATGACAAAATTGTGGAAGGTATCATATAAGCCATGAGGGTATCATGTAACCCAGAGCCTGGGTTAACCCATATAATCTAGGTATCATATAACCTAGAGCCTTGCCTTTCACCAATACATGATCTACTGGTGGAGATAGTTTGCTTCTTTGAATTGCCACCTCAAATGGATTAGTAGTGCCGTCTTCACTACTGGAAGCAGGCATCTACATCTTTAACGGTGACCAGACTTGAGAACCAATCTATAAAAATCATCCTAGCAGTTTTATTTCTCTAGAACCACTCTCAGTACCAGACTTTACAGTCATTGTGATATGTGATCCCTCAACCAATTTGAAAGTTAAAAATCCAAGTGCTAGACTGTTGGGAGGATGAGACATGTATGGAGCAGAGAGGAATAGTGTGCAGTCACCGGACAGGGAGAGCAGTGGAAGCTGCATATAGGGGGGCATGTAAATTTACATGTGAATGTACATTTTTACTTAGTTATGTTAAATAAAAAAAAAAAAACCCAAGTGCTCGTTTTAGCGAAGGAGTAGACATTAGAGCAAATACTGTGATGTTTCCTGGCTGAGTGGGGATTGGGAGCTCCACCAGTTGTGTACTTTCTCCTAATTGCCGTCTCAGCCAATGCTCTCCAACTCCCATTTTGTTTTCCCCGCTAAAGTATTTGGAAGTATACCCTAGACAGTCTACCATTTCACTTGTGAATACTACAATATGCGTTTCCAACAGGTAACTATTGGTTTTGAAATAGAGCTATGTTACTGTTATTACCGTCAACAAAATCAGCACCATGCCTTAATACCATGAATACCCAGCTTGTTTTTGGTTTTTTCCATTTGTCCTAAAAATGTCTTGTTTTTAATGTAAGCCCTGTTTTTGAACAGTAAGAAATAAGAGGTAGGAGTGTCTGGAATTCAGCAAGGTAAACTCTGTCTTCGCCTTCGTTCTTTCTGATTTACCATCCGATTAGCTATTGAGTCCTCTCAGTTTCTCCTAGACAGGTATACCCCTTGGTTCTTCCCCTCCTGTTATTTGTAAAGCATGTCCTGTGGACCTGGAATCCCTGTACTGAGAAGCTCCTCGTCCAAAGGAAGATGATGACAAGGACCTCCCCAAGAACTGGCAGAGAGAGAAAACCTTCCCCTGCAGCTGGCATCCTGACTTTGGGTTTCTTGCGTCCCAGACTGTGAAAAAATAAACCCTCTTGTATTTCTGTTATAGTAGCACTAGATACCTGAGTCAGTTGCGTTGAGTTGGGATCAGTGCCACAGTAGTGGGTTTGGTGTGAGGTGTAATAGGAGGTCACATCCATGGCATACTGGCATGCAGAATTTTTGGGTGCACATTGTGCTCACAGTGTTTATTTTCTGCAGATTTCATATTATACTTTATAGCCACAGATAGCATCAAGTCTTTGATAAGGTAGTGGGAAACAAATCATTTACCTTTGAGTGAAAACACAACAGTTCATTAATCTGGGAAATAACAATAAACAGATAAAAATGGTTGTTGTAGACATGAATTTTATAAATATTTAAATCTCTTTGAATGCTGCTTTGTCCAAGTGTGTTCTTTTGACACTCTTCATGCTTAAAGAAAATAAAGAGTTATGTTACAGGGAATGTCTGTATGCCTACCTACATGGATAGTTAGATAATGATGAAAAAATAGGACAAACTGTTGGTGACTGGATCACAGTTATCAATGGGGAAAGTCTGATCCTTAAAGAAACTTTATTGAGGAGTAGAGTAGCTGTAGCCGGGTAGCATAGTGTAAAATTACAGTGTGCTCACATGTTGAGGGGGGAAATGTTTTCATACAGGAAAATCACAATCGTACCTATCCATTTATAACGTCAAGTATTGTTGTGCAAACTTGAGCTTCACCACAGTTTGTTCTCTCTCCTGTTTTTCTACTCTTAAAATGTTTCTGTTATAGAAGTTATGGGTCGTGTATTCAGAAGAGAGCAGAAACAAAACCAGTGGATTCTGATCTAGACCCGTGGCAGCCTTTTCAGTTAGGTCAAGTGCCTTGTTTAGAGTGCTCCTCCCTATAGTTTAACAGGAAGATCTCAGATAAATGCTTTCTAAGTTATTAGTTTATTAGGGGAATGGAGATCCCTCTACTGTCTGATGGTAAAATCACTAGAAAGTTACAATAAGGCGAGAAGGAAGATTTTATTTGTGTATGTTCCAAGAGACAAAAGTAGGGAATGGACAAGCATGTTGCGGAGCCATGTCCTCCCAGGTCCACGGCCTGCTACAGAATCATTAGTATGTATTAACATTGCACGTGGGTTGAAAATCATTAAAAGTTTTAGATTTTCTCAGATTGGCTAAAAACTGCCAATATCACTGCGACTCTACATTTTGAATTGTCCTTAATAATGGTCACCGGTACAGATTTCAGTAATGACGGAGGGGCTTTGTTGGTCTGAGTGTTGGTCTGAGTGTTGTTGGTCTGAGTGTTGACTCAGTGCTGGTAAAATGACAGGAGAGGAAACTGTGTGGATCTCTGAGCTCTAAGATTGGTTTTTGTGAAAGGTTCCCTGAAAGGTGTTTTCCATGATTGTCCTAGCTGTGACTTTTGTACCTCAGCGCCCAGTTGGTGTGTCCTTGTGAGTCCTTGTCACTCTAGCTGGGTTACATTCTTCGTGTTCAAGGACAGGAATAATGACTCCAGTTTTAACTCCTACATCACTCCCATAGTAAATTTTCTGAGTTCTTAAACAGTCCTGTCATTTTTGGAATAAACTATGCTTGGTCATGATGTGCTCTAATTTTCTAAGGTACAGCTGCATTCATGTCACTAATGTTTGATTTAGGGCTTTTGACTCTGTGCCTATGAGTGGAATTGACTTACTCCTTTTTCTGTGGTACTCTAATTTGGTTTTGGTGCCCTTGATGAATGAGTTAGGAACCATTTTTTCTTATTTTTTAATGTTTTGTTGTTGTTAGGTGCCATCAGGTTGGTTCCAACTCATGGTGACCCTGTGCACAACAGAACAAAACACTGCCCGGTCTTGTGCCATGTCCACAACAGTTTTTATGCTTAAGCTCATTGTTGCGGCCAGTGTTTCAATCCACCTCATCGGGGGTCTTCCTCTTTTTCACTCACCCTCCACTCTCCCAAGCATGATGTTCTTCTGCAGGGACTGATCTTTCATGTCTGCCATCTTTGCTTGCAAAGAGCACTCTGATTGTACTTCTTCCAGAACAGATCTTTTTGTTCTTTGACAGTCCATGGTACATTCAGTATTCTTCTCTAACACCATATTTGTTCATTGTCCAGTTTTCACATATAGGTGATGCAGTTGAAAATACCATGGTGTTATGGATTGAATTGTGTCTCCCCCACCCCCCAAAAATGTGTATAACCATGTGGCTGGACCATGATTCCCAATATTTTATGATTGTCCTCCATTTTGTGATTTTCATGTGCTGTATATTAGAGGATTAGAGTAGGACTGAATCCCTTCATTAAGATCACTTGCCTTCTCCACTGTAAAGGGAGTTATGGAGTATGCCTTGCACCACCCTTTATTCTTTCATCCTATAAGAGATAAAAGGAAAAGGAATCAAGCAGAGAATTGGGAACTTCACACCATCAAGAAAGCAGCACTGGGAGAAGAGTACATCCTTCATACCTGAGGTTCCTGCACCAAGATGCTACCTGAACAAAGACTGATGCAACACAAGGACTTAGCCAACAAGAGAGAAAGCTTTCCCTTGGAGCAGACCTCATGAATTTGGACTTGTAGCGTACTGGACTGTGTAAGAATAAACTTTTCTTGTTAAAGCCATCTGCTGGTGATATCTCTGTTAGAGAAGTTCCAGATAACTAAAACACATGGCTTGAGTCAGGTGCACTTTAGTCTTCAAGGTGACATCTTTACTTTTGAGTACTTTAAAGAGATCCTTTGCAGCAGATTTTCCCTGTGCAATGCATCTTTGGGTTTCTTGACTGCCACTTCCATGGGCATTGATTGTGAACCCAAGTAAAATGAAATCCTTGACAATCTCAATCGTTTCTCCATTTTGTTGTTGCTTACTGGTCCAGTTGTGAGGATTTTTGTTTTCTTGATGTTGAGGTGCAATCCATACTGAAGGCTGTGGTCCTTGATCTTCATCAGTAAGTGTTTCAAATCT
This sequence comes from Heterohyrax brucei, assembly GCA_028571685.1. NCBI lineage: Eukaryota > Metazoa > Chordata > Mammalia > Hyracoidea > Procaviidae > Heterohyrax > Heterohyrax brucei. Next base: position 85,358,976 of record CM053156.1, on the reverse strand, counting down.
TCTTCACTTCCAGCAAATAAGGTAGTTTGTCTGCATAATGCAGGTTGTTAATGACTCATCCTCCAATCTTGATGCCTTGTTCCTCATTGTATAACCTCGCTTCTGAGATTATTTGCTTTTTATACAAATTGAAATGTGTGGTGAAAGGGTACGACCCTAATGCATACCTTTCCTGACCTCAAACCTTGCAGTGTCCCCTTGTTCCATTCACACGACTACTTCTTCATCCGTAGATGGATTCCTTAGGAGCATGATTAAGTGTTCTAGAATTCCCATTTTATGCAACGTTAGCCATAATTTGTTATGATCCACACAATCAAATGCCTTTGCATAGTTAGTGAAACAGGGGTAAACATTTTTCTGGTATTCTCTGAAAAGCATTTCCCAGGGAAAACTTTATGAATAGCAGTGGAACATTATTACACATACTGCTGGAAAATGAGTCCCCCGGGTTGGAAAGCACTCAGAAGACGGCAGGGGGAGAGCTACCTCCTCAAAGTAGAGGTGACCTTAACGATGTGGGCGGAATAAAGCCTTCAGGATCTTCCTTTACTGATGTGGCATGACTCAAAATGAGAAGAAACAGCTGCAAGCATCCGGTCTTGTTACTAGGTGCCACCACTTGAGTTCTAGCCCATGGCAACCCTACATGCAACAGAATTAAACCTCGCTCTGTCCTTCACCACCCTCACAGGGGTTATTGTGCTTGAGCTGATTCTGGAAGCCCTGGTGTCAGTCTACCTCATTTAGGGTCTTCCTGTTTTTCACTGAACCTCTGCTTAATGTTTTGGGGCACTTAAGATGTAATACAGAAATTATGTGTTCTCCAAAACTTTGCTCAAACTGGCCAATAAAGTTTTCTGAGGTTGATGCTGTAGAGAGTGAATCTTTGACTGGCTTTTCATTTTGTTTTTTGGTTAATAACATACAATATGTATATTTTTTCCTTCCCCATGTTTTGAGGCTGTTGTAGATAATTTGTGTTCTTCTAGGCAATTACCCATTTCTTCCACGTATTTTAAATGAGAAGGGTGAACTGACACAATTTGAAAATGTTTCTCTGTAGACATGTTACCTTTTTAGTCCTAAGACTGTTAGCTTTCATGTTTTCTCTGTCTGAAGAGAAATGAGCTCTTTCCTGTGGCCCTTTGCCCTGGTTCTTTTAAAAAGCAGCTCGGTAGAACCGAGAGAAAGAGAGCCCACCTCTTGAGAACCTATTACTCTTAGCAGAGGAAATAGGGCAGGAGAGGTGGTGGAGTCCTCTAAAGTGTAGAACTCACGTCTTCATTTTCTCTTACCTGCAGTGCCCAAGGCACGTCACAAAGTCAGCTCTGATGTCAGGAGCGAAAGTGTAACCAAACCCATTGAAATTGAGTGGATCCCAACTTACAGTGACCCTGTAGGATAGAAGAGAAGTGCCCCATAAGGTTTCCAAGGAGTGGTTGGTGGATTTGAACCACCAACCTTTTGGTTAGCAGCAGAACAGGGAGCCACTAGACGTCAGCTACAGAGAAGTGTAATCTTTTTATGGAGAAGAGATGGCAGGGAAAATCATCAAGTCTGCCCCAAAGGCCTACTGTGTCCTTATTACTAGGGGAGCAAACACGCCAAGATGCATGTCTTGGTGCAGGAAGCTCACATTCTGGTAAACAAAAGTTATCCAAGTGAACATCATTACATGGTTTTCCTAGGTGACAGATAGAGGCTGGACAGCAGAGGAGGGAGCAGGGTTAGGGGGCTGAGTCAGGAGAGCATCTTTGGGGAACCCCCACTAGATTTAAAGGGTACAAGGCAGCAGTAAGGAGTCCCCAGGTAGTACAGACAGGTTATGTTCCCTACTGCTACCTGGAAGGTTGACAGTTTGTCCTCACCCAGAGGCACCGTGCAAGATAGGCCTGGCAGTCTGCTTCTGATAGGTCACAGCCTTGAAAAATTAATAGAGCAGTTCTGCTTTGCACACATGAGGTCACCATGAGTGGGAATCAACTCAGTGGCAGCTAACTGCAGTGCCAGCACAGGAGTAGGACTGTGGGCATGTGGGCTAACGTCCTGGTCAGGGTGCCTGAGGAGCTTCTAAAGGTGGCACAGCTCCTAATACCACTTGCATTGTCTGCACCCCATGAGTGAGGACTTCGTGGACAGGGCCATGTGACACACACACACACACACACACAGAGAGAGAGAGAGAATCAAAGGTGAGTGGTTTTTTTTTTTTTTTTGCAGAAGTCATTGAGAGATTCGGAGGGACTCATTTCAGACCCCAAACTCCTTAGAGTGCAGGCACACGGGGACATGAACACAGCTGGCGAGGGGAGGCAGAAGCTGACGGCTGCACGCCCTGCTGGGTCTGAGCGACAGAGATGTTAGACGCTGTTTCTCTGTCGGCCTTGGGCTGTCTTCTGTCATCTTGCGGACTCTGCTGCCTAGGTTCCTGCTCTGGGTCATGGAGCTTGACTCTGAGGTGTGCGGCAGGAGGGGTGCAGTAAGCTGTGACAGGTGTGGGAGAGTGTCAGGGAGCAGACGTGAGGACTGTCGGGCAGAAGTGAGTAAAGGTCGAAGATCCAGAGGAGCCAGGAGACTGGGCTTCTGTGACTGCCGAGTGAGGGGGTGACAGAGGACAGGAGCCCTGCGGAGGAGGCCTGGGGACAGCACCCCAGGAAGAATCCAGCGACAGCAAGTTGTTTCTCCACCTGCAGGTCCCGGAGGCCCAGAGACCAGAGGCCTTTCCTGACCGAGGTTTGAAGAGGTCAGCCAGGCAGCAGAGATCCATCGGGAGGTGAAATCACTTCGACTGGCGCAGTGGGAGCGTTTCAAGGCGGTCAGTGGACTGACTGCGCCCGTTACGTTACCTGATCCTTGAGCCTGGGGGAGCAGGACAGGGAGGACGTTTTGGCTTCTGAGAACAGGAAGACATGGAGACCCTGAAGAAACTGACTCAGAAACACGAGGTAGAAGGTGAGTGCAGGGTCTGCTGAGGTGAAGAGGGGACCAGGGCTGCAGGTTCCAGGGAGAAGGCTTCGGTGGCCACAGCCGAGTGACGTGGCGGCGTCCTGCCATCCTGGGGCTCGGAAGAGCTACTTGGGGAGCACCCTGTGAGCTCTGCTTTCTCATAGCTGCTTTTTCTCCCTTAGGTTTGTCCTCTGAGGATACTGAATGGCCCCCAGAGAAGAAGAGGACACCCAGAGTGCTGGTAAGTGAGAATTCCCTTATTTTCTGACATGCTGGCACCTTTCCTGGAGAACAGGGGTGTGTTCCCTCTCTTGGGAAGTGGGATGGCAGTCAACATTTAGACAGAGTCATGTGAGGTACCCTGTTCAACATTTTAGAATAGCTTTTCCCTGTTTTGTTTTGTTTTGTTGTTGGAAAATATGCTCAAAATTAATATTAAGAATCCAGGAAATGTTAAAACATAAGGAATATTTTTGATAAACTGAGATTATTAAAATTTTAAAATGTACTATTAAATTTCACTACACATCCACATACATGTTGTCTAGTGATAACCTCTTGTATACTGGACATGTTTTTGCTTTTTTATTAAGGACCTTTTTAAATATTGCAGAAATACAGACCGTTGTAAAAAAATATCTCAGGTACCATTCTGTAGCTTCAGCAGTCATCCGTAGTGACCAGCCTTATTTACAGGAATGTGTTAGTGTGTTGGTAAGTCTGAAAACATAAAATATCAAAATATCCACCTTTCCCCTTTGCTGTTCAGTTCTGACACCAGCTGTCTGCACAGCACTCCTCTGACTCGGGCCACCTGGAGCTAGGTCAGTCTCTGTCTGTGTCATCTAGGGCTGCTTTAACACAAATACCATGAGTAGATGGCCTTAAAAAGAGAAATTGTATTTAGTCACGGTCCAGTAGCCTAGAAGTCCAGAATCAGGGTGTCAGCTCCAGGGGAATGACTTCCTGTTGGCTGTGGAGGAAGGCCCTTGTTATCAGTTTTCTCCTGGACTGGAAGCTTCTGAGATGCAGTGACCCTGGTCCTTTACAAAGCAGGCTCGGTCTGTGTCCCAGAAAGCTTCTTGGTGGTGTGAGGTCCCAGATCTTTCTGCTGGCTTCTTTCTTTTATACCTTAAGAGACTGCATCCAGGCACAAAAAGATCTTATACATGGAGTCCTGCTCAACCAACACAACTACCACCCATCCTTCATTAACGTCATAAGGGCAGAGTTGACAACATAGAGAATATCACACAGTATCAGGAATCAAGACACAGTCGAACAGTCACACACATTTTTTGCGGGACACAGTTCAGTCCATGACAGTCTCACAAGTACTGTTCTTGACACTGCCAGATGTGCAGATTCTAGCCGCAAGTTTGAGACCTCACAGGACATCCTCACTCTGACCTGGTAGCTACCAATTCAGGATTTTCCACAAACACTACAAGCTTGGCAGGACTCTCATTTGGCTCCCTCACTTCTGAACTATTGGCTTCTAGTATTTTGGGGGTTTGATAATGCACTGGAATGACTGAAGGGAACTCGCCCGAAGGGCTGTATTTGTGGTTGTAGTTTTGTTACCGCCAGCCGTGATAGAAGTAAGGAGGTGCACAGGGACAGGTCTGAGCAGGCTCCCAGCACAGCACTCCCACGCCCCAGAGAGGGGTGTGCTGCCGTTCCATGTGCGCTGATGTTTCTCACCAACCGGTAACCCATGGAGCGTCTGTGTCCAGAACTGTTGTTGACTGCACTCGGTAGTCCCAATTGGTGGCATCAGCCGTTTTCATCCCCTGAGGTCAGCTGGACTTTGAAACAAGTGATATAACGCCTTACTGATCTTAATGGGTGTCTTTGGCTGTGTTCTTGAGAGAGGGAAGCCCGTAAGTCATATAAATATATAGAGAGATTCATATCAAGGAAGAAGTGTCACGTGGTTGTAGGGGCTGGAACATCCCAAGTCAAGGTATGATGATGGAGGCTTCTCTTGATTTACGTCTCCTGGCAAACTCAAGATAGCAGATCAGAGAGCAGGGCTTTTATTAACAAGTTCCAACATCTGCAGATAACCTGGTAGTTCCACCAACCAGAGGTCAGACAAGCAGGAGCTAATGGCAGGATCCTGAGCAAGCAAAAAGCCAGCCTGTCTGTTTGAAACTGTCTTTAAACTGACTGGCTACTCACAGCAGGTGTAATTGTGGGAGTGATCACATATAAAGACTGAGCATCATGGACCAACCAAGTTGATGCGCAGTCCTCACCACCACGGTGCCCGTCTGTATTTATGTCCTCATGTGTGAGCTGAAGAACTAGCAGAAGAGTACCTTACACAATTACTCACAGTTAATGTACAATGGAAACTGAAATTTAAACTATTTTTGTGGGGACTAGGAATATTTGTAACTCTTTAGGGTCACTGTGGGTCTGAATCAACAGCACTGGTTTGGGTGTTTTTTAATGGTCATTTAACTTAAACTGTGGTCTCTAAATCTGGATGTGTTGGACCTGTGCTAAGGGAGGAGTTCCCATCATGAATGTGGGTGAATTAGAAAGCAAATGTAAATTACACTGCAGTAAAGTGTTTGTAGGAACTGGGGTGCCACAGTGATGAAGCACTCAGCCGCTAACTGAAATGTTTCTGCAGCGGAGAAACGTGGTGGTCTGCCTCATGAACGTTACAGCTTTGGAAATGCTGTGGGGACTCGTACTCTGTCCTGTAGACGCACTCTGACTCAGTGGCAGTGGATCAAAGTATTCTTTTTTGTTTTTAAAGATTAATTTGTCTGTAAATGTCTTTTTTCTGGAGTATTACTGCCGTTTTCTTGCCAGCTGTTTTGCATAGATGACATACTACTCAGCACTGTGAGTGAGGTGTTAAGGACATTGGTAGAAAAGGTTAACAAAATAGAGACACAAAGAGAGGGATGTCTCCGATTGCATTTAGTTCCTGATGTCTTCAGAAATGCTTCTTCTGGTCCCTGCCATTCACGCCCACTTTTCTCTGTACTTGAAGTTCCCTTCCATCTTCTCCTTTAACTCCCTCCTGCCCCTTGATGCCTGGCCCAGCTCTGCCTCTGTGACGCCTTGTGTTCTGTACTAGCCCATCCTGGCCTCTCCCACCTGTGAAGTCCTCCTTTATGATGCCTCTGTCACTGTAGAGGACTGCTCAGAGCTTTCACATGGATGCACAAATCGTCTCTCCAGTGACTTCACACATGTGTGAACGCCAGGATGGGTTTGTGCATCGCTCAAGCTCCCCACAGATTCTGTCACAGGGCCATGTGTCCAGTCATGTCCAGGAGAACTTGACATGGGGAACTGGCCTCTGAAAGGCTGTAGAAGAGCTGCTTCAGAGCCAGACTCTTGAGGTCCACCAGTTAACTCCTCTCATTGGGAAAATTGGTGGTGATTTGCAGTGCATTGGTTTATTGCTTCTTCCAGGAACCAGTGACATTCGAGGATGTCACCGTAGTCTTCACAGAGGCCGAGTGGGAGAGTCTGAGCTCTGAACAGAAGAACTTGTACAGAGAAGTGATGCTGGAGATTTACAGGAACCTGCTCTCATTGGGTAAGCGCACAATCTTTTCTGTTTGCTCAGTAATTCGGTAGATGTTTATTGCCCACCTCTTTAGTGCCAGAGGAGCCCTGGTGGGACAGTGCTGGTGTACTGGGTTGCTGACTGAGAGGCGGGCAGTGCAAAGTCACTAGTGTCTCCATCAGAGAAAGGTGGCAGTTTGCTTTCATGAAGATTGACAGCCTTGGAAACCCTAGGGGGCAGCTCTCGGCTGTCCTGTAGGGTTGGTATGAGTCACAGTCAACTTGACAGTCAGTAGTTTCTGTGCTTTACAATCTCCCAAAGGTTCCTAAGTGGTACAAAATATTTACGTTGAACTGCTAACCTAAAGGCAAACCTGGTGGCGTAGTGGTTAATTAAGTGCTATGGCTGCTTACAAAAAAGTTGGCAGTTCAAATCCCCCAGGCAGTCCTTAGAAACCCTGCAAGGCAGTTCTGCTCTAGTTGCTGTGAGTCAGAATTGACTTGAGGTCAGTGGGTTTGGTTTTTGGTTATTAACCTAAAGGTTGGCGGTTCACACTCATTCAGTAGCACTGCTTTCATAAACAAATTTGTTACAATCAGCAACACCCTTGGACCAAATAAAATCACTACTATGTGCCACGTAATGTTCTGGACTCTCAGAACACATTAGTAAATGGAATATTTGGAAATCCCAGCCCTCCCTGCGCTTGCCCTTGAGTAAGGAGACAGGCAGCAGACGGTACACTTTACAGATGGCGAACTGACAGGTTGGTGTTTTAAAAAATGACAAGTGAAAAACTCATGAAAAAAAAAAGACAGAATGGGAGAGAGGGGCATTGAGTGTGACAGGGTGGCTGGCTGAATTTTCAAACTGGTATTTAAAATCCAGGAGGAGGTAACATTTGACCAAAGACGTAATGAGGTGGTGGTAAGGGAATAGGAAGGCCGTTTCAGCGGAGGGAGTTGTCCTTGGTGCTGAGGCATTAAGGAAGGGCTGTCTGTCAAGTCTGAGGACGCTTCAGGAGATCAGTAAATTTGGGGTAGTTTGGAAAGGAAGAGTTGTGAGAGATGCCGTCCATAACAGAAGTTAAAATTAAATGCCACACTTTTTATGGCTTTTGAATTTCACAAACCATATTTTTTTCCTCACCACTCTCACTCTCCCGTCAATGGGCAATCAAGATCAGCTCCAGGCTGACTCCTGTGAGGCGGAGGTCAGCATGCCTCCTCCCTCCAGCATCTGTACCAGTTCTGACATCAGCCGTCCTCCACTCTCTCCTTCCCTGCTGGGTTCAATAATTCATTGTGGTGGTCAAACAGAGCTCACAGACAGTACTGCACCATGCTGGGGCTTATGAGGGAGGTAACAGGTTACATTTCATGTTCAGGAACACTGAGGGTGTAGTTCTTTGAGCACAGCATGTTTTCTCCTGTGCCTGCAGGCACAGCTCTCTGCCCTTTGGCCTCGCCACTGCTTGTTGAAAGGATGCTCAGCTTTTGCTGCTTGGTGATCAAACCCGGTTCCACCAAGTACCTGGAGGCACCCTATTCCACCAGCCATCCCCATATCCAAAGGCAGTGGGCTTTCTCACTCCCTGGGCTGGGAAGCCCACCACACTGGCTCTTGCCAGCTTCTCCTGCTATCATTTCCCTTCCACCTTTCCTCGCCAGTTCAGTGTCACTACAGGTCTGTCTGTCTCTCTCCTGCTTCCTGGCAGTAGCTCAGCAGTACAATCTCATCAGATTTTTCTTTTTCTATGGTTATAGTATTGTCTTTCACTATGTTAATACATGTAACTGGTTCATAAGAAGATATTAAAATTGCCTGGTTCAAATTAATACTGATACTGAAAGCCTGAATCCAGTTGCATTTCTTGACATGTGTTTTCCTTTCTCTCTGATACTGCATTATTCTGAGTTCTGTAGTCTCTTATGTCTACTTTTGGATTTGTCTCTTATTTCTCTCTTCTTTGGACTGCAGTGGTCCATAGGATGTAGTGTCATATACTCAGTTTCTGTGTCTGTGTTCATATCCTTCAAGAACTTGTGAACTTGAATGATTTTGACCGGCACGTGTTACGATGAACACCTTGTCTCTCTTACTCTCTCTCCTGTATTACTGCTTATCTCTAGAAGAATACAGGTTTATTCTCAAACTTAACAGAATTTAGGATAATACTTTTACACCTAAACCTGTCTGTTTTTCTCTTATTTCTTTATATTGTTTCATAGTCAGTTCATTGGTTTTTTTTATTTCACCTGTTTTTTGTTTGCTTCTCTTGTGTCTTGATACTTTGCTGAATTCTTCTTTAGTTCCAGTAGATTTTTTTGATGGATTCTTTAGAGTTTGCTCTGTATAAGACATTATCACCTGCAAATAGAAATACTTTTACTTCTTCCTTACTAATTTGGATGCCATTTATTTGTTTTTCTAGCCTAATTGCTTTGGCTAGAACCTACAACACAGTGTTGCACAAAAGTGGTGACAAAGGGCATCCTTGTGTGGTTCCCGCTCTCAAGGGGAATGCTTTCAGACTCCATTTAGGATGATGTTGGCTGTTGGCTTTGTATAAATGGCTTTTATGTGTTGAGCAATTGCTCTTCTATTCTTGTTTTGCTGAGAGTTTTTATCATGACTGTGTGTTGGGCTTTGTCAAATATTTTTTCTATTTCAGTCGATAAAATCATGTGGTTCTTATCTCTTTTATACATGTGTTTGATTGCATTGGTTTTCTAATGTTAAAGCGACCCTGCATACCTAGTATGATTCCCACTTGGTTGTGGCGAATAATTTTTTTGATATGTTGTTAAATTATGTTGACTAAAATTTTGTTGAGGGCTTTTCCATCTAAGTTCGTGAGGGATTTTGGTCTGTAATTTTCTCTTTTTGTGGTGTCTTTGTCTGGTTTTGGTATCAGTTATACTGGGTTCGTAAAGTGACTTTGGGAGTATTCCATCCTGTTCAGTGTTCTGAACTACCTTTAGTAATAGTAGTATTAACTCTTCCCAGAAAGTTTGGTAGAATTCACCAATGAAACCTTCAGGGCTAGGGCTTTTTTCTTTTTGTTAGGAGTTCTGAAATAACCTTTTCAATCTTTTCTTTTGTTATAGGTTTCTTTAGCTGTTCTACCTGTTTGTGTTAGTTCAAGTAGGTAGTGTGTTTTTAGAAATTTGTTTGTTTCCTCTAGGTTTTCAAATTTGTTAGAGTACAATTTTTCACAGTATTCTATTATAACATTTTTAAATTTCAGTTGGGTCTGTTTTTTTATTTGAGTTATTTGCTTCCTCTCCTATTTTCCTTTTGTCAGTTGGGCCACTGATTTATTTGTTCTGTTGATCTTTTCAAAGAATGAGCTTTTGGTCTTATTAACTCTTTCAGTTGTTTTTCTATTTCATTTAATTCTGCTCCGATTTTTATTATTTGCTTTCTTCTGGAGCTTGAGGACTTCTTTTGCTGCTCAGTTTATGTTTATTTGAGTTGTAGGGGGCAGTGGTTTGATTTGGTCATTTTTCTTCATTTTGGGTGTGCATTTGCTTTAGCTGTGTCTCAAAGATTCTGGTAGGATGTGTTTTCTTTCTCATTTGATTATTTTAATGTTGTTATTCTGTCCTTAATTTCTTGTATAACCCAATAGTTTTTGAACAAGGTGTTGTTCAGTTTCCATGTGTTTGATTTTTTTTTTGCTTGCCTGCTTTTTTTGTTCTTGATTACTTTTATGGCTCTATGGTCAGAAAAGATGCTTTATAATATTTTGATGCTTTGGATTCTGTAAAGGCCTGCTTATGTTCTGCGTGTGTTGGGGAAAAAAGTGTACTTAGCTGTTGTTGGATGGAGTGTTCTGTATATGTCTGTGAAGTCCAGCTGGTCAAGTGTAGCACTGAGATCCTCTGTGTCTTTACTGAGCTTCTTTCTGAATGTTTTGTCCTTTTCCGTAAGTGGTGACAATACATTCTTTAAAGAGCTCTTTAATGTGTTGAAAAGTAAAAATGGCACTTTGAAGACTGGGGTGCCCCTGACCCAAGCCATGGTGTTTTAAATCACCTAAAGTGTGTGGAAGCTGGACAATACATAAGCAAAACTGAAAAAAATTGATGACTTTGAATTGTGGTATAGGCAAAGAACATTGAATATATAGTGGACTTCCAAAGGAATGAACTGATCTATCTTGCAAGAAGTACCATTAGAATGGTCCTTAGAAACAAAGATAACAAGACTATATTTCATATACTTTGGGCATGTTATCAGCAGGGATCAGTCCCTGAAGGACATTATACTGGATGTCTTAACAAGTCTAATGAAGCATATAAATATCAGCATCTATCTGTAAGGAGATAAATAGATGCAGATATTTATAACAAGGAAATAGCTCACATGATTGTAGAGTCTGAAATGTCTCAAGTTTGTGGATCAGGATAGAAGTTTCTCTTGATTCGCGTAGGCACTGGGGCTGGGGAACCCAAGATCAGCAGGATGGAGAACAGTGTTCTTGCTCACAAGCTGTGAAGTTTGACAAATCCTAGAACTGGCAGGGAAAACCACAAAGCTTCTCCAGAATCCCATAGCTGCAGGGTTTGGTGAACCCAAGATTGGCAGGTTGGACAGCAGGACTGTTGTTCACAGGCTGAGAAGATGGACAATTCCCAAAATCAACAGGCAAGCTGCTAGCTCGAGACCCGAAAACTGGAGATCAGATCACCAAGATATAGCTACAAAAAAACTTCCTTCAAGAAGGAAGGAAGTAGGTGCTAGAGGGTACAGAAATGAAGGCTGATGGGGAGGTGAGCAGCTGTAGGGGCTGCGCCCACCAGTACCACTCAGCAGATTCCGTCATGGAAGTGATCATATATCTGACTTCAACAGGGAAGTAATCATAATAATACCCAGTTGCCAAAAGCCCTGAGAACTGTGCCTCAGCCAAGCTGACACACAGACTTAACGAGTACACTTGGTAAAGTGAAAGGTCAGTGAGGAAGCGGAAGACCTTCAACGAGAGGAGTTGACATGGTGGCTGCGACAGTGGACTCAGGCCTAACGGTTATAAGGATGGCGCAGGGCCGGGCAGTGTTCTGTTCTGTTGTACGTGGGGTCACTACGTACACTGAGTCAGAGCCAACTCAGGGGCACCTGACAACAACACAGGATTTACCAGAAGTGGCCCTCTTTTGTTTGTAACTCTTGATGTCTTCATTTACCTTGGTCAAAGTTTACAGCCTTCAGTCATCACTAAAAACTAGGGTCTGCTGCTGAGAAAGAATTCCCCCTGCTTTGTCCTCTCATCCTTGTCACCATCAGAGAACTTTGCTGTCTGCATGTATGTCTGATATTAAATTTTTGTAATAAGGGACCTTTTGTAATTGACTTGCTTCACTAAAAACAATGCCCTCTAGATTCGTCTGTATTCTGTTTTGTGGATTCTTCATTTATCTTTGTGTAGTATTCTTTTGTGTGTACATACCACAATTTGTTTATCCATTCATCTACTGATGGGCACTTAGATTGTTTCCGTCTTTTGCTACCACTGGAAGAAACATAGGTGTGCATATGTTTATGGGTGTCACTGCTCTTGTATCTCTGGGATGTATGCATAGCTGTGATATTTCCATTTCTGTTTTTTTTTTTTTTAATTATGATTGAATGAAAATGTACATTCCCATACAACTTTGCATGCCCACCAAATGCAGCTCCCACTGCTCTCACTGCCTGGCGACAGCACACTCTTCCTCTCCGCTCTATACATGTCTTATCCTCCCAACAATCTCCTATCTTCTCCTCTCCACCCACTCCCCCACCTCCAGTAACAGGTCAGCAGGACGGCATCCCATAGATGCATAGAACCATAAAGTGCACACATGATTTGGTCACTCTGTGTCACCAAGTCCAATCCATTCCTGTCCGAAGAGTTGACCTCCATTATGATTTATGGACAGGGGCAGCATCAGGGTCAGGGGCCATGCTCCCAGGGGAACCCTGAGGCCCTTGGACCATCAATTGCAGTCTTTTAGTGGAGTTCTCACGGTGCACCCCTGTTTATACTTGTGTTGCCAATGAGACTCAACTTTGTGAGCTCTATCACGGCTATCACTGGTGGTGGCCAGGCACCATCCCATTCTTCTGGTCACAAGTTGATGTAGTCACCCACCCACATGGGTCTCTCTGTCTTCTGGGTTCTCTTTCCCCCATGTCATTTTGGTCCTTAGTGATCATCCATTCCTGCTGAGTTGGGACCATTTGCTGTACCCTCAGATGACAGCTTGGCAGCTTTTAAGACCCCAGATGCCACTCACCAATGTGGGGTACAGAAGGCTGTCTTAACAAGTCACTAGTTGTGCCAATTGGCCTTGATTTTGCTTGAGAACATAGTCCCCGGCCGCCTGCCCCAGCTACTCTGCCTTTGCAATATTGGGTTAAGATGTTATGTTGTTGAACTCCAGTTAGTATTGATCTTCTTTTTAATGTGTGCTGTCACAGATTTCACCCCACCAAATTTCTGTCAACTATCTAAACCCTACCCCCTCTGTCTCCCTCCCTCTTCACCCTTGCAGCCATGGAAAGGGTCTTCTCTGCATGAGTCTGTTTTTAAGTTCTTATCATAGGGGTCTCATACAATATTTGTCCTTTTTTCACTGACTACTTTAACTCACCATAAAGTCCTCCAGTTGAAACCAGGTTATGAGATGTTCCCTAAAATCATCGTTGTTCTTTATTGTTGCATGGTGTTCCACTGAGTATATATACCATAGTTTACCTATCCATTCCTCTGTTGTTGGACATCTGGGTTGATTCCATCTTTTTGCTATTGTAGACTGTGCTGCAGTAAACATTCATGTGCATGTATCAGTTGATATGAATGGCCTTGATTCTGTAGGATATATTCCGAGCAGTGGAATTACTGGATGTATCTATATCCAGTTATTTAAGGAAGCGCCAGATTGCTTTCCAAAGAGGTTGCACCATTTTACAATCCCACCAACAGTGTGGGAGAGTTCCAATTTCTCCACAGCCTCTCCAGCATTTGTTGTTTTGCATTTTTTGGATCATGGCCACCTTGTTGGGGTGAGATTGTATCTCATTGTTGTTTGGATTTGAATTTCTTTAATAGCTAATGATTGTGAACATGTCTGCATTTGTTTTTTGGCTGTCTGGATCTCCTCTTTAGAGAAGTGCATGTCTATCTCTTTTGCCTATCGCTTAATTGGATGATTTATCTTTTTCTTATCATTATTTTGTAGTACCTTACAGATTATGAAGATCAGACATCAGTCTGACATAGAGTTGCCAAATATTTTTTCCCATCCTGTGGGTGGCCTTTTAATTCTATTAATAAAGTCTTTGGATGAGCAGAAGTGTTTGATTCTTAGTAGATTCCATGTATCTACTTTGTCTTCTGTTGTTTGTGTTATGTTTGACAGATTTGAAGTCTGTCTACGTTGTGTATTAAAACCTCCATTGTTGTTCCTACTTTTTCTTGGATGAACTTTATCGTTTTAGATTTGATATTTAGGTCTTTTATCCAGTTTGAGTTGGTTTTTGTATAAGGTGTAAGATATGGGTCTTGTTTCAATTTATTGCAGATGGATATCCAGTTTTGCCAGCACCATTTGTTGAAGACATTGTTTTTGCCCCAGTTTAATGTCTTTGGACCTTTGTCAAATATCAGCTGTTCATAGGAAGATGGTGTCATCTCTGGGGTCTCAATTCTGTTCCATTGTTCCATCTGTCTCTTTGTACCAGTACTAGGCTGTTTTGACTACTGTGGCAGTGTAACAGGTTCTAAAGTTGTGTAGTGGGAGGCCTCCCAGTGTGTTCTTCTTCTTTAGTAGTGCTTTACTTACCCAGGGCTTCTTCCCTTTCCAAACACGTTGGTGATTTGTTTCTCCATCTCATTATAAAATTTCACTGGAATTTGTATTGCGATTGCATTATATAAGTAGATTGCTTTGGGTAAAATAGACATTGTCACAATGTTAGGTCTTCCTATCCATGAGCAGGGTAGGTTTCTCCATATATGTAAGTCTCTCTTAGTTTCTTGTAGTAAGGACTTGTCGTTCTCTTTGTAAAGATCTGTTATTTCTCTGGTTAGATTTATTCCTAGATACTTTATCTTCTTACTGCCTATAGTAAATGGCATTGATTTGGTGATTTCTTTCTTAATAATCTCATTGTTGGATAAAGGAATCCTACTGATTTACTTATGTTTATCTTGTATCCTGAGACTTTGCTAAACTCTTCTATCAGTTTGAGTAGTTTACTTATGTATTCTTTAGGATTTTCTGCGTATACAATATATCATCTGCAAATAGGGAGATTTTGGCTTCTTTTTTGCTGATGCAGATGTCCGTTATTTCTTGGTCTTGTCTAATTGCTCTGGCTAGAACTTCTAGAACAGTGTTGAATAGGAGAGATGAGAGTGGGCATCCTTGTGTAGTTCCTGTTCTCAAGGGATATTGTTTCAGTCTCTCTCCATTGAGGATGCCATAGGCAGTTGGCTTTGTATAAATGGCCCTTATTGCGTTGAGGAATTTGCCGTCTATTCCTATTTTACTGAGAGTTTTTAGCATGAATGGGTGTTGGACTTTATCAAATGCCTTTCCAGCATCAATAGACGAGATCAAGTGATTCCTGCTTTTGTGGCATTTATGTGGTTAATCACATTAATTGTTTTCCTGATGTGGACCCAGGCTTGCATCCCTGGTATGACTCCCACTTGGTCATGATGGAGTATTTTTTTGATATTTGTTGTATTCTGTTGGTAAGAATTTTGTTGAAGATTTTTGCATCTAGATTCATGAGTGATATTGGTCTGTAGTTCTCCTTTTTGGTTGGATCTTTCCCTGGCTTTGGTACCAGGGTTATGCTGGCTTCATAGAATGAATTTGGGAGTATTCAATCCCTTCCTATGCTGTGAAAAGTCTCAGTAGTATTGGAGATAACTCTTCTCTAAAAGCTTGGTAACATTCTGAGGTGAAGCCATCCGGGCCCAGGCTTTTTTTGGTTGGTAGTTTTTTGATGACTTTTTCAATCTCTTCCTTTATGATGGGTTTATTAAGTTGCTCCGCTTCACCTTGTGATAATTTTGGTAGGTGATATGAATCAAGGAATTTGTCCACTTCCTCTAGGTTTTCAAATCTGTTAGAGTACAGTCTTTCATAGTATTCTGTTATGATAGTTTTGGTTTCTGTTAGATCTTTTGTGACAACTCCCCTCTCATTTCTTATTTGGGTTGTTTCCTTTCCTGTTTTTCTTTAGTAAATTTAGCCAATGGTTTGTCAGTTTTGTTGATCTTCTCAGAAAAACAGCTTTTGGTCTTTTCAGTTTTTTCAGTTGTTCTTCTGTTCTCTAGTTCACTTAGTTCTGTTTTAATCGTTATGATCTGTTTTCTTCTGAAGCCTGAGGGGTTCCTCTGTTGTTCTCTATCTACTTGTTCAAGCTGTAGGGTTAGTTCTTTGGTTTGGTTTCTTTCTTCCTTCCAGATGTGTGCATTTATGGTGATAAACTGACCTTTGAGCACTGCTTTGGCTGTATTCCACAGGTTCTGGTAGGAAGTGTTTTCATTCTTATTGGAATCCATAAATTTCTTTATTTCATCATTGATTTCTTGTATAACCCATGGCTTTTTGAGCAAGATGTTGTTCAGTTTCCAAGAGTTCCACTTTCTATCTGTTTTTTATGCTATTGATTTTGACTTTTATGACTTTATGATGTGAGAGGATGCTTTGCATTAATTCAGTGGTATGGATTTTGTTGAGAATTGCTTTATGTCCTAACACATGGTCTGTTCTGGAGAATGTTCCATGTGCACTGGAGAAGAAGGTGTAGTTGTCTGCTGATGGATAGAAAGTTCTGTATATGTCGATGAGGTCTACTTGGTTAATTGTGGCAATAAGATCTTCTGTGTCTTTATTGAGCTTTTTTTCTAGAGGATCTGTCCAATATTGAGAGTGGAGTGTTGAAGTCTCCCACTATTATTGTGAAGTGATGTGTCTCATTTTTTTGATGTATTTAGGTGTTTCTTTGATGTATTTAGGTGCTCTAATATTAGGTGCATAAATATTTAATATTGTTAAGTCCTGCTTGTGTATTGAACCTTTCAGCAACAAATAATGTCCATCCTTGTCCACAGTGGTGGATTTTACATTAAAATTAGAGATTAGAATTGCCACACCTGCTCTTCTTTCTTCATTGTTAGCTTAATATAGATTCTTCCATCCTTTAATTTTCAATTTGTTCATATCTTTAAGTCTTACGGTGAGTTTCTTGTAGACAGCATATAGATGGGTCGTGTCTTTTGATCCAAGATGTGACTCAGTGTCCCTTTCTGGAGTGTTGAGCCATTCACATTCAATGTAATTATTGATAGGTGTGTTTTTAGTCCTGTCACTTCGATATGTTTATTTTTGTGTTGATGTTTTTTCTGTTCTTATTAATCTGTTCTGGGACATTCTTCTTTGTGAGTTCATTTTTCACCTTTTTCAGCATTGGTTTTGTGGTTGTTGATACTCCTGTATTACGTTCCTTGATTTGATATATTGCATCTTTATTGTGCTTTGTGGCTGCCCCTATGATCCCTCTTAATAAACTGTATAAACCCAATTTTAATTGCTACCAGTCTTATAAACTTCCTCTCCATCTGGAAGGACTGTAACGACTGTGGTACATCCCTCTTTTTAATATGATGACATAGTTTTCATGATATGATCACTGGATCATTTCTTTCGCTATTATAGCTTTGAATCTGGAGCCTTATCTAACTGGGTAGGTTTCTGGGTGATGTCTCCTATATTTGCTTCTAAAATATAAAGTTAGTGGTTTTGTTCTTGTAAGCCAAGAGATTCTTTCAGTGTTTCCTGTAGCTTTGGTTTGGTTTTTACAAAGTCTCTGAGTTTCTGTTTATCTAGGAATGTCTTAATTTTATTTTCATATTTGAAAGATTGTTTTGTAGGATATATAATTCCTGGAAGTTCTTCTCTGTTGTGCCACTGTCTCTGTGCCAGCATTGTTTCTGCTGAGAAATCTGATGAAAGCCTACAGGGTTTCCCTCTGAATGTTAGCTTTGCTTTCCGTCTTGCTGACTTTAAGAGTTTCTGCTTACATTTCATTTTGTTAAGCTTGATTATAAAATGTCTTGGAGTCTTTCTTTAGAGATCTGTATTGAGTGGCATTCTGTATGCATCTTGGATATCTATGTTCTCTTCTTCCATGATTTCTGGGAAGTTTTCTGTCAACAGCTCAGCCACAATACTCTCTGTGTTCTCAGGTGTCTTGCCCTGTTCAGAAACTCCAATTAATCGTAGATTATTCCTCTTAATAGAGTCCCACATGCTTTTTAATGAGTCTTAATTTTTCTTGTTTCTTTCTTCTGATTTCTCCTCATAGATGCTGTAGTCAGTAGCTCTGTCTTCCAAGTCAGAAAGTCTATTTTCCATTTGTTGCATTGTGTTTTCTTGGCTTTGAAATGAAGTTTCTATCTCTTTGATTTTGTTCTTGACCTGTTGGATTTCAGAGTACTGGTATTCCATCATATCGAACAGCTTGCTTAATTTTTCATTTTGCTCTACTCCATTTTGTATAAGGTCTGGGAGTGCTGTATATATAATCCTTTTGTATTCACCTTCTGATAGTTTCAGAAAGGTTTCTTCATCTGGGAAGTTCTTTGGTTGTTTCTTTTGGGGGCCTTCTGAAGCCATGGGTAATTTCTTCATTACACCTTTTTCCAGAAGTTGTTGCTTTTTGGGCATTCTGTGAGTCAGTAGAGGCTGGGAGAGATGCTGTGAGGATGGACTGCAGTTGTTTCTCTAGGCTGTCTTAAAACGAAAGGTAAAAGGTGTCTGACAACTTCCAAAGTCAGTCAGGTTTTCAGCTGTACAGGTTACTTTTGTCAGCTGGCAAAGTAAGCACCTCTATATCCAACCTCAGATGTTATAAACCAGTTCAAAATACAGAAAGGCTATTGCCCTGCTGGCCTCTGCTGTTGGCCCCAGCTATAGGTGACACTGTGTAGAATACCACTTTTCTGTCAGAAAAGCACTGTCCTCCGGGCAGGTGCTGCCTCCCAGCCCAGGAATTAGGTCCAGCTGAGGCCTTCATGTGGTTATCACTGCCTCCCAGTGGAACAAGGTGGCGTCCTGCCTTAGTACAGGCTACTCTATGTATGAGGTGGAAAGAGAGGCCAAAGGTGCTGAGATGCAGGGTCAAAAGCCGGGCTCCCAAAATATGGCAATTTTGCTTGCCGATCCCACCAGCACTGCGTCTGAGATTAACTGCTAGTCAATTCCCAGCTCCGCGTACTGGCTAAGAGAGAGGTAAAAAAGTTAAAATGGTGAGTTACCTTCAGACTGTGAAAGCCAGCACTCACTGAGAGTGGAGGTCAGTGCAAGAGAGGAAGTTTTCTGTTCAGTGGTATGAAGTCCAAATTAACAGCCCTATGCTGTGTCCTAGGGCTCACTAGGTGTCCAGAAGGCTCTGTTTAATTATGAATTCAGGTCTTGATTTCCAGAGAGATTTAGGGAGACGTGTGTTTAGTCTTCCATCTTGACTCCAACCCTCTCTATTTCTGGCTTTTTAAGGAAGCACCATACTGTTTTTCATAGTGGCTGTACCATTTGAGAAACCTGCCAGCAGTGTATAAGAGTTGCAGTACGCTTACACCTCACCAGCATGAGCTGTTTCCATTTTTTATCACTGCTGTATTTTACAGGATCAGATGATATCCTATTGTAGTTTTTTATTTTTATTTTTAAATTTTATTTGATTTAGTAATGGTTTTGAGAACATACACAGGAAAACATACACCAAAGTAACAGTTTTTACATGTTCACTTTAGTGATGTTGGTTACATTCTTTGAGTTGTACAGCCCTTCTCACCCTACTCAGTAGTTACTCTTCCCTCATTAATATAAACTCAGTACTGTCTAAGGTTCCTATCTTTCAAGTTGCTGTTGTCATTGATCCTGCATAGTTGTTAAAAGAACATAATGCTCAAAGTCTGCCTTTTTTACTAGTTATGCCCAAATTATTGTTTGGTTTTAAGAGGACTTCAGGGCGTATTTTGAATTTAATGTTTAAAGATTATCTCAGGACAATATTTTCAGACTCCAGAGTGTCTAGAGTCCAGGAGAACTAGAAATTGTATTCTGCATTTTCCTTCTTTTTATCAGACTTTTGTGCAGCTTTGATCAAAATGTACCTGAAGTCTCCTTAAAACCAAACAACAGTATAGCTTAACTAGTAGAACAGTGTGCGTCCTTGGAGCTGTGTATATGAGATGAAATGACAATGGCAACTTGAAAGATTAAATGGAAGCTTTAGGGAACAGTGAATTATTGTTAATTAGAAAGAAACTCAGAAAAGAAGGTTGAGAATGGTTAGACAACCCAAACAATTAATGTCAGTGGATGGTATGTGTAGAAACTGTTGAGGCAGTGTATGTTCTGCAGGCTGTACTCTCAGCAGCAACAGCAAAATGATTAAAAGAAAAAGAAATTAACATCTGCTTGTTTCTTTTTTAGAAAAATTAACACTGGATGAATAAGGCATAAAATAATGAGACCCATCATTAGGATATTGGTGAAAGAATGTGGGAAGGAAAAACGTATTTCTTGAGGTTATGTTTTTGAATAGATTTTCACTTTCGGAACCATACAAGTGTTTGACGTACTCAAAGAATTAAAATTAATTCAGTGAAGATAGGGAGATAAAATGGAATACAAAAAACAAATCTAACTGTATTTCAGACAGATAACATGACCATGTGAATGTGGAAGAACAACTGAATTACCCTTTGAAAAGAGAACTTTGACTTTATATTCCTTCTAACCAAGAGTTGGCCAACTACAGCCCAAAGACCAAATCTCCCTACCACTTGTTTTTGTAAATAAATTATTGCAGAATACAGTCACTTGCTTATGTATTGTTTATGGCTGCTCTCTTTCTGTTATGGCAGAAACAGACTGTGCGGTCTGCAAACTTAAAATATTTACTTTTTGATCCTTTATAGAAAAAATCAACCAGATCCTTGCCTGTTTATTAACTGCAAAGAACACCCACCTGTGTGTAAATCGGGAACCACGTTTCCTGTATTTGCTTCTTGTAGCTATATGAGGTGTGACAATTAAGGCTGTGAACTTAATTGTTCTAAGTGCTACCTACCTCAGGGCTGAGTATCACTGTGGTCACCTTCAAAACACTCCCCTTGGGAAGCTATCTACCATCGCCACTAGTCCACCCTTCAAAGCAGTTTTGGAACTCTTCTTCTGGAATGGCCGTCAGAGCTGTCATCGTGTTACCCGTAATGTCCTGGATGTCATCCAAATAGTTTTCAATCCATTATCTTTGGGTACAGAAAAAAATCAATGGGGGCCAGATCAGGTGAGTAGGGAGCATGTTCCAATACAGTGATTTGTTTACTGGCTAAAAACTTCCTCACAGACAACTATATAATTAAGTTTGTGAACTTTCCACGATGCCACCATGCACAATGGCCATTTCAGAAAGAGTTTCAAAACTGCCTTGAAGGGTGGAATGTGTGCTGGTATTGGTGCATAGCTTTCCAAGGGGACTAGTTTGAAAATGACCATAGTAACAATCAGCAATGACATATGTAACACTTTTTCTAGGATAAGTTCACAGACTTAACTGGTGGCCTCATATGGGTCAACTGTCTTGAAACCTCTCTTTCAATTTCAGCATTAAGTAAATGAATAAATATGTTGACACTGGGAGCCAGGTTTCTCACTACTGAAAAAGGGAGATACAAATATGGAATGAGGAATGCCAGAAAAAACCTGGATTTGAATTGGAATTGGAGGTGTCAGAATAGCCCTGAGGGTTTTAAAGTATTTGGAGACATACAGAAGTACAGAAAAGACAGGCATACACATACACAGACGTAGAACGTAACCCCGCAGGTTAAATTTGAATAACTTGTGTATCAGTGTAGCAGTACTGTGCCCTTAAGGACCCCTGATGGTTAAGTGTTTGGTTGCTCATAGAAAGGTCAGCAGTTTAGCCCACCTGGGGGTCTTGTGGGTGAACAGGCTTAGTGACATTTGCTCCTGTAAAGACTATAGCCTCACAAGCCTTGCAGGGCAGTTCGGTTTTGTCACTTGGTGATGCCATGAGTTGAAGTGCACTTGATAGCCCCTAATAATATTGTGCCATTAGATGTTCTGATTGTGATACTTGTACTGCAGGTAACATAAAGGCACTCAGTTACTCTCTGGAGGTATAGTTCTTTTTAAGGGGTAAAGGGCGCAGTGTAAAGCGAAGTTCCCCAAAGTGGCCTCTGTCAGTCTGAATCGTCTTCAGTGAAATAACACTTTGACTTCACAGGGCTAGAATTCTAGTGTTTATGTGGTTTCCTTTAACAAGGATGTTAGTGCTGTGAGCTTGCAGTTCCTGTATGGAGACAGAGGAGATTCTTCTTCCCGTGTAGAATCCTTCTGAGAGATGTAGAGTGCAGGTGGAATGACTTGGTGTGCCTGTAGGTAATACGAGGGAAGACGGCAGCAAATCCCAGGTGATCCAAAAGTCCAGACTGAGACCTGAGGTCACAAAACTCAGGCATTGGCATGTGGTCTCACAGGAGATGGCTGGCCAGAAATAGAAACAACCAGAGTTCCTCAGAGAACCTAAGTGAACAGAGTAAACTCAGGGAACATCCTGGTTCACCGTGATAAGGCTGCCAAGTCCCTGGATCTGAGCACGTTTGAGTGGCTCAGTCTCAGTACAGTCCAGCAGTCCCAGCCCACGTAACAAAGTGCAAATGGATTGTCAAACACTGAAAAGATCAGAGAGGGTTAACAAATATAAAACCTGAATAAGTAGAGTAAGTGACCTGTAATGCAGGCTTATTTCATACTGTGGTGAAATGAGTTTCTGTATTTGGCCTTTTGCATTGGCCCTTGGAAAAACAACTTGAGAGACTGTCCCCTAAGCCCTCAGGAATGACCTTTCCCTGGTTTTCTACCCTAGGTGGTTTGTTATGTTTTCTGGGTAAGCAGTAAATAACTCAGTTTTGATATGTTTTGTGTGGTTATGGGCTTCAGCCTGTGCTGTGACTGGTATGCACCAGCAGGGATTGGCCAGTGAACTGGACACGTGTACTATCTGTGGCCTCCTGAGAGGGGACTGTTCGGTTGTGGCCATGGTGAGAGGGCCATGCTTGGAAGTTGTCTTAGGCTGGGTCTTCTAAGGAAGCAAAACCAATAACACATATATGTACAAGAAAAGGTTTATATAAAGAGGAAACAGCTCATGCAGTTGTAGAAGCTGAATGTCACAAGTCCTGGCACAAGCCTCACATGGCCATGGGAGCTGGTGAACCCAAGGTCAGCAGGGCAGAGACCAGAGTTCTAGATTGCCAGCTGTGCACGTTGGCAGATCCCAAGCTGGCTGTGAGACTACGAGGTCTCTGCTGACCCACAGAGCAGCAGGGGCTGGTGACCCCAGGATCAGCAGGTCAGGGAACAGGACTGTCACTCGCCGGCTGTGAGGGTTAGTGAATCCAACTGCTGCTAGTTCAGGTCCAGGATCCAGATGCAAAGGAGAGCGGGAGTTGCTGGCAGCTGGGCAGACAGGAAGTAGGTGGTGGAAGGCGGAGAGAAGAGAGCTGAGGGGAAGAAAGCTGCTGCCCCCCGCCCCCCCAGGCCACTTGACCCAGCAGCCAGACATGGAGTTGCCCAGCTGACACAACCTTGACCACCACAGAAGTGATGAGGAGTTGGCGTATATAAGCAGCCAGTCCCACAGAGGATTTTTCAGGCAGAAAAGCAGCAGTAAGAAGGACGAATGAAGAAAAGAGAGGCAGAGAAGGAGAGAAAGACAAAGAGGGGCCAAGGAACCTCTTAAATAAGATCTGTAACACAGACCAGGGCTATCACAGAGCAGACAGTGAAAGGATAGGGAGGGCCACTGGCGGAGCCAACAGGAAGGTCAGGACAGGCCCGGGGCAGAACTGGGGGCTACAGGTGGCAGGGCCAAGAGAGGTCTGTGTTCAGGGAGCCAAGAGTGTGCCCTCAGGGCTGAGAAGGGCCTTTCCTGAGGCCATTAAAGGAAGACTGTCCTCAGGGGATCAAGAGGAGGACTGCCCTCAAGTGGCTGAGAGAGTTGTCCTGCATTGAGGAAGGGACCCTTTTCCTGCACGCTTCCTGACCCTGCACACTTCCTGACCCTGAGTTGTAGCCTGTTGATTCTGATCCCAGCTTGTTCCATCTTCCGTAGTAAACCACCTAACTGCAAGTTCATTGTGAGGGGTCTGTGGCCTTCACAACTGATGGCTGAACCCAGAAAAGAAGCAGACTGCCATAGGGAGTATGGCTGGTGTCAGACGTGGTAAAAAGGGTTTGAAAAGGGGAGTGCATCAGGCCCCCACCAAATGGGAATCATCTTTGGGCTGATCCTTCTCATTGTCCGCCCCAAAGCTGAACAGGTTCAGACACCACCGCAGTGCCTTTTTCACACATCGACTGTCTCCAGCGATTGAAAGTCTGCCAGAGTGAGTGACTGGTCATCTCTATCTGCCCCTTTTTACAGTAAGAAAAATCATGAAGGAGATTACCAAATAGGTTGTGGAAATGTTACTTCCAAGCACTGGCAAAGTGCTATGGGCACTATATATCAATATGAATGCTTCTGGCTTACAAGATTTTAGTAGGAGAGAAAAACTAATAGAAGTGTGTACAAGACAGAACAGTGTCTGGTGCTCACGAGGGAAGTTCCTAATCGGGCTGACATGTTGCATGAGTGGTTTAGTGTGCATTGTCTGGATTTCAGTACTCAAAACCGCTGTCATTGAGCCAGTTCTAACTCATAGCAACCCTACCGAGCAAAACACAACTGCCGCATAGAGTTTCCAAGGCTGGACATGTTTATGGAAGCAGACTGCCACACCTTTGAGGCGGATCCGACTCCACGGCACTTGGCTTGGCTGGCCACACCTTTGTTCCCTGAAGTGGATGGCGGAGTCTAACTGCTAGTATTCGGGTTAGCAACTGAGTACTTTCAATCACTGTTGCACCAGGGTTTCTTTGTGACTGTAGTAGAAAGTGTATTTGTAAAAACAGAATGTGAATGTTTGGTGGGAAACCATTTGTGTTGTGTATATGTCAAGTATGGCAGTCAGGTTGTTGTTAATCTCTGTCTAGTTGATGCTGATGCATGGTAACCCCCTTAACCAAATAGAGCGGCTCCAGAAGGTTTTCAGGGCTGTGACCTTTCAGAAGCAGACCACCAGGCTCGTCATGTGAACCACCTTTCAGCTGGTAGTCAGGTCCTTAACTGTGCCACCCAAGGACTCCAGCAGTGAAACTGTCTGTCTGTCAGAAGAGAAGGGGAACAGCCCAGCAGCCCACTCACGGCCTCCCTAACAGAAACCTGTCTCTTTCCACTCATGGTCCCCCTAACAGAAACCTTTCTCTCTCCAGCAGAACCACAGCCAGAGCTCCAGCCCTGCCCCTCCGGCCTCCCGGCCGTCCCCTGTCAGCGGGTCCTCAGCCAGCACCTGCTTCCGCGCCTCCCAGGCTTCTGTGCGGAGCATTACCTCCCTCCAGGGCCTCCGAAACAGCCAGAGCAGCGGGATTCTGATCGGAGCTGCCGGAGGGAAAACACGGAAGGTCAAGAACCAGAAGAAGTCTCCAGACTTTTGTGTGGAAGGACAGGGGAGAAACAGACTTCCAGGGTGTTCTCCTGCTCACCCCAAAGACAGTCAGCGAGCCCTGGTAGAAGCAACACAGAAGTAGGGATAGAGTCCAACTCAGCCCACAGGGTGAAGGCTGTGGAAAGAGGCAGAGGCTTGAAGGCGTTAGAAACCTCAGGATTTGGAGCAGTCAGCTGTAGAGACGATGACCCAGACTGCGTCCCGAAGTCAGACTTCATCACACAGCAGAGGGCCCTCCTGCAGCAGATGCCTTATGTTTGTAGTGAGTGTGGGCAAGGTTTTACCCAGAAATCACTTCTCCTCATGCACCAGGGGACACATTCAGTGGAGCACCCTTATGTTTGTAGTGAGTGCGGCCAAGGATTTGCCCAGAAATTAGTCCTCCTTATGCACCATGGGACACACACACAGGAGAAGCCGTATGTATGCAAGGAATGTGGGCGAGGGTTTAAACAGAAATCACATCTCCTTAAGCACTCAAGGACACACTCTGGGGAGAAGCCACATGAGTGCAAGGAGTGTGGCCGAGGGTTTAAACAGAAATCCTATCTCCGTAAGCACTGGAGGATACACTCGGGGGAGAAGCCATATGTGTGCAAGGAGTGTGGGCGTGGCTTTAGCCACAAGGCCACTCTGATTATACACCAGAGGACACACTCAGGTGAGAAGCCATATGTGTGTGAGGAGTGTGAGCGAGGGTTTAGCAACAAATCAAATCTCATCAGACACCAGAGGACACACTCAGATGAGAAACCTTATATGTGCGTGGAGTGTGGGCGAGGCTTTAACCGCAAGTCCCATTTCATCACACACCAGAAGACACACTCAGTCAAGAGATCGTATGTGTGCCTGGAATGTGGCTGTAGCTTTAGCTGGGAATCCCTCCTTGTTATACACCAGAGGACGCATTTGCGGGAGAAGTATTATATGTCCCAGCAGTGTGGCCAAGGGTTTAAACAGAAATCACATCTTCTTAAACACTGGAGGACACACTCAGGAGAGAAGCCGCATTAGTGCAAGGAGGGTTTCTGAGGGTGTCACCAGAGATCACGTCTCCGTAAGTACAGGAGGACACACTTGGGGAAGAAGCCACGTGTGTGCAGGGCATGTGCGTATGGCTTTAGCGACAAGGCCACTCTCCTCACGTACCAGAGGACCTTTGCTTACCAGTGGTGGCCATCTACAGCATGGTTGCTGGATTTCACTATACAACTTCTGCCTCCTACACCAGGTTTACAAGACACTTGTTACCGAATCAATTGCATTCTCTTAGGTGATAGGTTGTATTTGAAGCTAGAACCTCCCAACTCTTATTACTAGGGAGCATGTGCCATGGCTGCCTCAGCTGAGGTTCTGGAAAGTGGCACCCTTCCTGAAGTGACTTCACCTCAGCAAGCTAAACTAACTGTACTCACGTAGTCTTGGCAACAGGTTGGTGGATGGGTGTAAAAAATTTTTACTCATCTAGGTACCCTTTGGAGTTACTCATGGTTTTGGCTTGTTATGGAATCACAGGGGCTTCCTGAGTTCTGGGAGCCCAAGAAAAGCGAGCCCTCAGTAGCAGCCCTTTTATTAGCCGTTTTGCTACCCACTGAGATTGCTGTAACCAAAATCCAGGTCCATACAACTCAGAGGAGAGTCACAAACAGGATATTAAAGGAAACTGCCTAGCTGACAGCTGCTAACGAAGCCACTTCCCAGACACCATCTGAAGATGCTACACTCATTCATAGCCATGGTCATGAGACTCCTGATCATGATGGAAAAGAGGGAGGAGAGAATGGCAGTGAAGCAGTTAAACACACCGCTGCTGAGTCAATGCCGACTCATAGCAACCCTATAGGATGCCTGAAAATAGAGCACCTATGAAGTGTTGCCCACCAAAATTTTTAAAATCACTTTTGAACACCAACAGTTAACTCCTGTAAAGGAATTGACAGAAAGGGAACAAGCCGGCTGTCATCTGGATCCAACACTGGACTACAGATGAGGCCTCACCCCAGGTTGCCAGAAGGCTGGTATGTTCCCATGGTTAGAAAGTACTGGAACAGTAAGACAAGATTCATGATGGATGAGCTCATGAGGGCTGTGGAAGCCACTGACGGAGAGGGGTTTCTGCTGCTGGAGACCATGCATTTCCTCATGGTTTTGAAGATCACACCACACCTCCTTTCAGTCCTGTCACTGCTCCTCACGAAATTTCAACAGTTACATATGGTCCCTAATGTTGGGAGTCTGTTTCAGATGACGAATAACCTTTTATATGCTTGTAGAGAATCCTATGCCTGAAGGAACTGCCGTGATGGAATTATTTGACTCTGAAAAATCAGTGTCACACAGTGTGGCTGAAAAATGGAAGAAACGTGGTGGTTCCCAGAGCTCTACTTCTGGGGTACGGATGGACTCTAATGAGGACTTACAGAAGTCCTGCAAGCTCCTGTGCTGGAAGCATTGCACAGGGACACCTGTTTGGGAAGAGATAAGGTGGTGCAAATTGTAAAGAAATATTGGGGGGGAATATTTATGAAAGCCATTGAACCAGTGGCTTCCCGATGTTCAGCTTACTCTTAATTCAGGCAGACCTGACCACCAAGTTCCACCTGGGAGATTTCCCTTGCCGTCAGGACCTGTGCTTGAAGGGCAGATTGCTTTTTATCCAACTCTCCCTCTCATGTAGTTAAAAGTATGTATTACCAATGAGTTGCAGATTTTCTCACTGGGTAGAAGCTTTCCCCTGTCCTCAAGCTACTGCTTTCTTTACAGCTAAGAAACTTCCTGAGAACATTATTCCCACTTAGAGAGAACCTAGAGGCTTTTGGAGTGACCAGGGCACCCATTTGACTGGACAGGTAACTAAGTGCGTAGTAAAATATTCCCCATTTTTCAGACTTCTTTGTTCTTATTACCCATATTCTTCTGGTCTAGCTGAGAGAAGTAAGGGTATAATAAAAACTCCACTAGGCAGACTTCAGATCTTCACCACTGCCTTGCACTCAGGTCCTTTTCAAGTTAAGAACCATTTCACTTAGACCTCACAGATTTTCTCCTCATGGGATTATCGCTGGACCACCATTGGCCCTTCCTTGGTCAGTGAGCGACACGGCTTGACTGAAATTTAGTTCATCCTGATTTGTTTCAGTGTTATAAATCTTTGCTCCAGTGTTCTAAAGAATACAAAGTTTTGAGGAAACTTTTGATAATGAAAAACAAATATCTAAATTGCCTGCTGCTCAACCTAGAGATAGTGTTTACTGGGAAAGTCACCATTAAAAGATTCTCCCATACCTCAATGGAAAGGACTGTATTTGGTCCTTCTCATTAATTCTTGTACCACTAACTACCAGGAGTTGAAACTTGCATTAAATTATCCCAACTGAAGAAAACTCTGACTCCAGAGTAGACTGTTGAGTCTCATGAAGATTAAAAATTAAAATTCAGACATCACTAGGAAGAGAAGAAGATGATGGCTGTGTAGCCTACTTTTCCAAGATCTTCATACCTGACCTGAAACTTCCTATGCAACCATAGTAAAAGTTGGACTGTTTGCCCTTTTCGTATTATTGACAGTATCTTCTATTATTAGCTGTTACGAATCACTGAGGACTCATATTCTGGTTGTTTCGGTGATCATGTTATTCCAATTGTTAACTTTGTTTAAAGGAAGGCTATAATTCTTTTTGAGATTTTCTTAGTCACTGGAATCTAGTTGTGGATATTCAGATGGATTTAATGAGCTAACTTATCTGTAGTGCCACTACTTGAGCATTTTAGTCATTTTTGCTTAATTTGTATCTATAACTTGCCATTGCTTTTGAAATAGCTGTTTGACTTTTAAATGTAACTTTTAGAATAAAATTTTCAAGTAGACATTTTAAAAATGTGTTTTCCCAAATTGTAACCCTTTTTTTGTCATTAGAATCCAACTGTGGATTATTATTCATTGTTTTAATACTCTTCTTCTGCTGAAAGCCTAACCCTCTTTTTATAACACTGCTTTTATAGAATAGTTGTGTTTCTTATGACCTGTCTCAGATTGGAATCCATGTTAGTTCCTTTGCTGTAAATTCTGATCATATGTTTATAGCTTTTCATGCTATTTATATTTTATTAACCTCTTGCTGCTGATGCCAGTTATAGATTAATTTAGTATGACACGTGAATATTCGAGTAACAGTGTATCTTTTTATCATTATCATTCTGTCTGTCACTTATTGGTTAGTAGCTTTTTTATCCTCCTTCAGGCCTTTCACTGCTGAAATTTATTTTGTCATCACTGTTGTTTGTGTCCTAGTAAGTAAACTTTGTTTATTTCTTTTGGGCTGTATTTCTTCACTCTGAAACCCTTCTTAAACTTTCTGTCCACATGGCTGTTCATCACAGCTTCCGTCAGTCCTTGGGATGAGAATACCTTCGTTAAGCTTCCTGAGGCAGTTACATGATCCACTGGTGGTCCTCAGTAATCAAGTGCACATGAGAACAGAGATCCACTAACTACTTCCATACTGAATTACACCTTTGTTCCCCTTGCTGCTGTCAATTTTAATTTGCCACCTCCAGGCGAGCCATACAGGTCAGACTGTGGCATCCTCCTGAGGTACCAACTCAACCCCAAGCCCCATGTTTCAGTCTCACTTGGATTAGAACGAAAGAGTGTCTAAATACCCTGAATCTCCTCAGATTGTAAAACTAAGCCCTTAATATCACATAGTACCCCTTCAGATACTAGAATGTAGCTTTTACAGGAAATCTAAAAGGATGTCTACAAGGAAAAGGTCACTTTGCGTTCAGATGTGAAATTAGCAAAAGTGAGGATGACTCTATTTCAACAACTACCTGACAGATAACTGGCTCAAAAGATTAATCATCTTTCAAGTCAAAGCCAGGACTTCAATTATGTATGCCTCACATGGATGTGTATTTTTATGTGGAGCATCAAGATATACCCCACCTTTGCCAATTCAGATTCAAATAATGAGTCTTATACAAGGAAATGGTTGTGTTTGGATGGTTGGGTTATGACATGGACCTTAGGATATGTAGGAATCCCTTTAGACATCCATTCTTATGATCACAGTTTACACTGGACTCACCAGCTGTAGCTGTTAGAAATGAAGAGAGACAAATGGCCATGAGATGAGCCAGGAGTGATGGAGGAAGCCCATCAAAGGAGTTTTAGTCATCTAGTGCTGCTGTAACAGAAATGGATAGCTTTAACAAAGATAAATTTATTTTTGCACAGTCTAGGGGACTAGAAGTCTAAATTCAGGGCGTTGACTCCAGGATAAGGCTTTTCCAGTCAGTTCTGGAAGACAATCCTTGTCATCAGTCTTGCTGTAGTTGAAAAGCTCAGCGCAGGGACCTATGGTCCAAAGAACATGCTCAGCTTCCACCTCTGCTTTCTTGGTGGGATGAGGTCCCCCACTCTATGCTCGCTCGCTCCCTTTTATATCTTATAAAAAAGTGGTTCAGTCCACACCCCAGAGAAACTCCCTTTATGATGCACCAGAGATATAACCTTAGTAAGAGTGTAATAATTGCTTCCCAATCTTCTTAACAAAGTTACAATCACAAAATTGAGGGCAACCACACAGTTCTGGGGATCATGACCTAAGCATGTTGATGCATACTTTTGGGGGGACACAATTCATTCCATGAAATTTGGCTTAGGTTATACTTTTTGCAAGATTTTCTTCCCTTGTTATATATAGAGTAGAAGATTCAGAACACACCATCTATAACATCTCTGGGACTATGAAAGGAATAACAGATGATATAGTGAAGGCTATTAACTAACCCCAAACCAAACTCAGTACTGTTGAGTTGATTCTGACTGAAAGCAACCCTGTAGGAGAGAGTAGCACTGCTCTGTAGAGTTTCCAGGGAGTGCCTGGTGGGTTTGAACTGCCTACCGTTTGATCAGTGCCATAGCACTTCACTGCAATGCCACCAGGGTTTCCATGCTCAAGAGAAATCACGGAACTCACTTGTTAAAGTAGTTTTAGTTCATCAAATTGCCCTAGATTTCCTGTTAGCTGAGCAAGGAGTGGTCTGTTCTACAGCTAACACCTCTTGCTATACCTGGAGGAGCACCTCAGGAGAGGTGGAACAAAATATTAAACTGATGTGCCAGAAGGCTGCTTGGCTCCATATACCTCAAACCTGCACACAGAGTGCTCTAATCTAGATGTTTTCAGCTGGCTCCCCTCAGGAGCTGGGTCAATATACTCATTGTTAATATACTGGGTTAATATACTCATTGTAATAATTGTAGGGACCGTTAAATGTTGTATGAAGCTTTTGACAAACACCATTACCAAAAGACCCATTTAATACCTGTCATGGATTGAATTATGTCCCCTCAAAAATGTGTGTATTAATTTATCTGGCCCATGGGTTCCAGGATCCTGTGACTGTCTACCATTTGATGAGATTGCCCTACGTGTTGTAGATTGTATCACCGATTTAACAGAATGGATTAGCAGCAGATATACTGATGAGGTCTACAAGACTAGTGTCTTATGGCAGTCTCTTTTGAGATATAAAAGAGAAACAAGCAGAGAGACACGGGGACTTCATACCGCCAAGGAAGAAGCACCAGGAGAAAAGTGAGTCCTTTGAAGCCAGGATCCTTGTGGCTGAGCAGTTCCTCAACCATGAACTCATCAACAAAAAGGACTTTCTTTCAGAGCCAAGAGAAAGCCTTCCCCTGGAGCTGACACCCTGAATTTGGACTTGTAGTCTACTAGACTGTGAGAGAATAAACTTCTGTTTGTTAAAGCCATCCACTTTTGGTATTTCTATTATATGGCGTTACTAGATGACTAAGAAAATGCTTATGAAAAAATACTGTTAATATCGACAATATCCTGTATTTCAGATGGAAACCCTGGTGGCCTAAAGGTTAAGTGTTGCAGCTCCTAGCCAAAAGCTGGCAGTTTGAATCTACCAGGCACTCCTTGCAAACTGTATGGGGCAGCTCCACTCTGTCCTTTAGGGTCACTGTGAGTCAGAATGGACTCAACGGCAACAGGTTTGCTTGGTTTTTATTTCAGACAGACTTGAGCCCACTCCTTGATAAGATCTCAGATTGCAAATTATTCCCTTAATATGGCATGCCCTAGTCTCTGTCCCTCAAATAGTAAAACCACAGAAGTGAGAGGCTAAGGTTACGGCATGGTGAAGACATATAGTGCCCAGCTAACTTCTCAGAGTGCTCTGCTGCTCTTCATAGTTGCATTTCTTTCTATGTTGTTTTTGAATCCTCAGTTAACACTCTTGTAAGCGACAGTCATGTGGACAAATATGCTGCAAAAAATATTTTTGAAGTGCTAAAAAGCAAGGTTTTCACACTGAGTACTGGGGTGCGGTTGACTTAGACTTTAGTATTTTCATTCGCCTCATATGCCCATGATGGTTGGATGATGACTAAGGAAGACTGACATTGAATTGTATTCAAGTGCTAGCAAAGGATATTGAAAGTGCTCTGGACAGCCAGAAGAGCAGTCGGATCTGTCTTGAAAGAAGTACTGGGCGGAATCTGTTCTATTGTGTATGGAGTCACGGTGAGGTGGAGCCAATGGCACCTAAAAGGAATAACAAACTTTTCACACACATAGCACCCTAGGTCTTAAAGATTTATTAAGGAGCCATCTAGAACAAACATGCTCAAAGTCCATGCAAAAGAAACCTTTGTTTTGGAATAGTGGTTACAGAACTGATCAAAGAATTTCTTTCTAAATTTCTTTAGTAAGGAATATGTGAGACAATTTTAAAAATTGATGTACTGGGTAAGATCTGAAATGGCTAGCTTGTGGACTGAGTCTAATTCCTTGTTTGCTGGTTCTGCTTTCACTCTAGAAATACCTGCCTGGTATTTCTAAGAGAACAGTGTCCAGTAATGATGATGTAACTAGATTGTGACCCCCTACACAACACATGCCCTTGTAATTTTCACACTGTAACCTATCTACGAAAGATACATATATTCTTTTAAATCATTTGCCTTATGAGTTTGCATTACTCGAGGTCCTGTCTTAGGGAGTTCCTGCCACAGAAGTGCTGCCTTACAAGATCTTGCCACAGAAATCTTGCCTTTTAAGGACCTATTACCAATCAAGTAACATCTTTTCCACAAGCTGAGTTTCTAAATACCTGTCAAGTAATGTGTTTCATTTTCTTTGATCTCCTATTATAAAATGTCACTGCTGAGTTACCATTTTGGATTACTGCGTTCCACTGCATGAATGTAAGTTTATCTCCTGCTTAAGGAGATTCTCTTTTCCAATAAATCTGTCCATTTTACATTAATCACAGTACATACAAGTGGTTACTATACAACACAGTTGCGACAGAGTTGATTCTGACTAACGGCAAACCAATGTTTCGGAGTAGACCTGTGCTCCATACAGCTTTCAAAGGCTGTAACTTTTCAGAAGCAGGTCACCAGGGCTTTTGTCTTTCTTCCAAGGCACCTCTGGTAGTAGCCAAGCACTTAACTGTAACATCCAGGGATACCAAAGACACTCAACAATCTGCTGAGGCATTGCTAGGGCAAGGCGACTTTTTTTTTTTTATTATGACTGAGTGAAAATGTACATTCCCGTATAAATTTACATTCCCACCTATATGCAACTTCCACTGCTCTCCCTGCCCGGTGATAGCACACTATTCGTCTCTGCTCCATACATGTCTCATCCTCCCAACAGCCTCCTTTCCGCTCCTCTCCACCCACTCTCCTTCCTCCAGCCAGAGGTCAACAGGATGATATCCTATAGATGTATAGAACCATAAAGTGCAACCAATATATGGTTACTCTGCATTGCCAAGTCCAATCCATTCCTGTCCAAAGAGCAGACCTTCGTTATGATTTATCGGCAAGGGCAGCATCAGAGCCAGGGGAACCCTGAAACTGCTGGAGCATCAATTGAGGTCTTTTAGTGGAGATCTCAGGGTGCCCCCCTGTTTATTCTTGTGTTGCCAGTGAGACTCAGTGAGCTCCATCGGGGCTATCACTGGTGGTGGCCGGGCACCATCTGGTTCTTCCGGTCCCAAGTTGATGTAGGCACCCACTCATGTGGGTCTCTCCATCTTCTGGGTTGTCTTTACCCCATGTCATTTTGGTCCTCAGTGAGCATCTGTTCCTGCTGAGTTGGGACCATTTGCTGTGCCCTCGGATGGCAGCTTGGCAGCACCACTCACCAATGTGGGGTGCAGAGAGCCCTCTTAGCAAATTGCTAGTTGTGCCAATTGGCCTTGATTTTGCCTAAGAGCATGGTCCCCTGCCCCCTGCCCCAGCTACTCTATCCTTGCAATGTTGGGTTAAGATGGAAGGAGTATTCAAGTTATGTTGAAATCCACTTAATATTGTTCTTGTTTCTAATGTGTGCTATCAAGGTGACTTTTTTTTTTTTTGATGATTGAAAGTATACATTCCCACGTAAATTTGCATGCTGACCTATATGCAGCTTCCACGGCTCTCCCTGCACGGTGACAGCACACTTTTCCTGTCTGCTCCAGTATGAGGTCAACAGGACAACCTCATATAATGCCTAGAACCATAAAGTGCCTATACAATATGGTCACTCTGTGTCACCAAGTCCAATCCGTTGCTGTCCAAAAAGTTGACGTTCATTATGATTTATGGACAGGGGCAGTATCAGGGCCAGGGGCCATGCTCCCAGGGGAACCCCGAAGTCCTTGGATCATCAATTGTGGTCTTTTAGTGGAGATCTCTAGGTGCACCCCTATTTATACTTGTGTTGTCAGTGAGACTCAACTTTGTCAGCTCCATCGTGGCTATCTATCTGGTGGCTAGGCACCATCTGGTTCTTCCAGTCACAAGTCGATGTAGACATCCACTCACATGGGTCTGTCTGTCTTCTGGATTCTTTCCCCCATGTTGTTATGGACCTTGGTGAACATCTGTTTCTGCTAAGTTGGGACCATTTGCTGTACCCTCAGATGGCAGCTTGGCAGCTTTTAAGACCCCAGATGCCACTCACCAATGTGGGGTGCAGAGAGTCCTCATTAGCAAAATGCTAGTTGTGCCAACTGGCCTCGATTTTCTCTGAGAGCACGGTCCCTGGCCCCCGACCCCAGCTACTTTGTCCTCACGCCAAGGTGACTTTAAGCAATACAACTTGAGTTGTGTGAAATCAGCCACCTTGTGATCTCCACTGGTGATTGTTAATGCAGGCACTGTACACAGACTTCACAGTTATTTTTTTAATCCCTACAATAGCTCTACAAGGACGTGTTGACATTTTCATCTTCCCGATAAGCAGGGAGAGGTTGAGTCACCAGACCAAGATTACAGAGAGCAAGTGGCAGATTCTGCATCCAAACCCCGTTCCTGTGTCTCCAAAGACTCCATCTGCTTCCCTGTGTCACTGGACTTATCTTCGAGTATAGATGGGCAACAAACAGTACACTTAGTAGACAATATTGAAGGCATTATTCCCCGCCCTTGAGTGGAGAATGTGACCCAGCTGCAGATGAACTCACAAGATTCCTAAGGGCACATAAGCTAGGCCCTGAGGTATAAATACAATAGCTAGTACAATCACGGAAACATATCTTTTAGGGAACTTTTCACATAAAAATCGTAAACAGCACCAAAGACCCCCCTGCCATACTTTCTACTTTTTTAGTATTAACATCCACCAGGCGCTCCTTGGATACTCCATGGGGCCATTCTCCTCTGGCCTCTAGGGTCGCCGTGAGTCAGACCCGACTCGACAGCACCGGGTTTCTGGTGAATAGTAAGGTTTGTTGTACCAAGGGAGACCCTCCTGACTTCCATCAGTGAAACCTTTATCAATGATTGTTAAGAAAGACAACTGAAAATGTAGGATCACAGTGTCTAGACAATCAGCGAAAAGGTGAAGCTTCCAATGGTTTTGCCCAGTAGTAATGTTAATATATACTGCTGACTGCACACGGTTCCTGGGGGAAAAAGGCCAGGCAGGCAAGCTCCAACCTGTCAGTCTTCCATGCTGCGCTAACACTGAGAACTTGGACAATAACTGACTACAGACGAAAGCGCTGGAGTTGAGAGGGGACTCCGCTGAGACTCCGGGAGCCTGTCTTGCTTTCCCGGGCTGTTTCCGGTGAGGATGATGAGGCTGACTACACGCATGCGTGGGCAGCACAAGGCTAGGCACGTGCGACTTTCACGGAGCGTGGGGGTGTTCGCTACCGAGCCTAAACCCAGGAGCTCAGCCCCGCTCCCGCAGAGAAAGTCAGCTCACAAGTCGACGTTACCAGGGGCGACCGTGGCGGGCCACGCACGACAGCCGGAAAGCAAGCTCGCGCGCCGGGGAGGGCGGGTCAGCGGAATCCCTCTGGAGGCTTCTCCCGAGTGTGGCGTTAAAGGCGGGCCACGGAGACCTACGTGGACACCGCTGGGGTTTCACGAACGAGTATTTTAAATGAAGAAGACATCAGAGAGGCTGTCGCCCCAATGGTTGTCCAGGACCGGAGCCGCGTGACTCAGAAGCCGCTCTCTGACGGCCAATGGGAGTCGCAGGCCGAGAGGATTCTGGGACTTGTAGTTCTGGAGGAGTCCCGCGGCCGATGACGGCGCCTAGCGAGCGAGGCCCTCGCGGGTCCGGGCCCCCCGAGGTGGTCTCCCACCGGTGAGGAGCGGCAGGAAAGGTCGGGCTGGCGTTAGGGTTCGCGCGGCCGATGGAGCTCGGCGGGCAGCGGCGAGAGCCTGGCGGCGGGCGGGGGCTGCGCCCTGGAGCTTCAGCGCCGAAGGCTCCGGATGTGGACGAGGGGGCGCGGCTCGCGACGCGCGTTTGGGGCGAGGAAGTTGGGTAAGTTAGACGCAGCCTGGACTCCTGGAGTTGCTAGGCGCTTCGCGGACCTTCCGCCTCCGAGCTGGGACCAGAGCTCACTCGGCCCTGCGTTTCCTGGTCGTGGGAGGAATCCGGGCGTCCTCGGCCTGGCGTGTTGGGGTGTCTCAAGGACCCGCTGTGCCTCGCTGCGTTGCAGGGGTGACAGGTGACTTGAGGACGGCGTGCGATACCCCTAGGTTGTTCTGGGAGAGTTTTACCGGGTCTGGAGTCCCTCAGGCCGTTAGTGGGTGGGGTAGACTTTGACCCGAGACCGAAGCGACCTGTGCCCCGGTGGTGGCAGCCGCACCGTCGGACCCTCTCGGTCTGGGCATTTTTCCCGACTGAAGGGCAGGTCGGCGTCTCTGCGATGTGTTGTCTCTGTGTTGGTTGGGTGGCAGAGATCTTCTCTACTCTGTGACAGAGATGTCTAGTTGTGGCGTGTGTGGCCGTTTGGCTGATTACCGTCCACCTGGGTTGTCTGTTTCCACCCGGAGTGCTGGGGTTCGGGAAGCCACCTCTGATTTGTGGCTGTAGAGGCATAAGGTAGGGCAGGAACACCTGAGGGCTGTTTGTGTTACGCTAAAGCACAGATTGCAGCCACCTCCTGCAAAGCCTGTGTTGAGACCCGGGGTGACATGAGTAGCAGACAAGAGACGGAGGGGAATGCGCTTCTCCAAAAAGTGTCTGTCTGAGACTGCCTGGAGGGTTTTACAGGGTCAGGGCTCAAGCTTGATAATTCTCAAGAATGTTCGTTCCCCTTTCACGGGGGCAGGATGACCTCTTGCGGGTCTTCTTTCTGTCCGTTGGCAGCACCCTGGTTTCAGTCACAGCGGGGGCTCCTGTTGTCCGGTTGTCTCACACCAGGTCGTATCTGTTGCTGTTCTGTTTCTTTAACAGAAAAATAGATTAATTTTAAACTTCATAGAACATGGAGAATAGGACGGGGAAGAGGGGAAAGAACTCGTTAGTGACAAAATCATCAGAGTATATGAAGGGTAGCCCTGTTGCCCATACAGAAACCATACCAATACCTAGGATGTTACCAAACCCAAACCCACTGCTTTCGAGTTGATTCT
The DNA here is from genome assembly GCA_028571685.1 of Heterohyrax brucei. Taxonomy (NCBI): domain Eukaryota; kingdom Metazoa; phylum Chordata; class Mammalia; order Hyracoidea; family Procaviidae; genus Heterohyrax; species Heterohyrax brucei. The sequence goes on along the minus strand of CM053156.1, from coordinate 85,320,924 downwards.
GATTCATAGGGACCCTATAGGACAGAATAGAACCACTCCATAGGATTTCCGGAGCACCTGGCAGATTCGAACTGCAGATCTTTTGGTCAGCAGCTGTTTTAGTCGGCCAATGCTGTTTTAACGGGAATATTGCAAGTAGATGGCTTTAAAAAGAGAAGTTTTATTTTGTCCTAGCCCAGTAGGCTAAAAGTCCAAATTCAGGACGTCAGCCCCAGGTGAAAGCTTTTTGTGCTGGATCTGAACGAAGGTCCTTGTCATCAATCTTCCCCGTGATCGGAAGCTTCTGACCCACAGGGACCCAGCTCCTTTGGCCAGGCTTAGCTTCCCACATAGCTTCTTGGTGGTATGAGGTCCCCCAGTCTCTGCCAGCGTCTTTCCTTTGTATCACAAGAGACTGCCTCAAGGCACAGAGCAGCCTGAGCTGTTGAGAGCTGCCCCACCAACCCACCTGCTGCCCATCCACCCCCTTTAACACCGTGGAGGCAGAGTTTATAACCTGGAGGACGTCACGCAATACCAGGAATCGAGGCCTAGCTGAACTGTTACGCAGGCATTTTTTGAGAACACAATTCTTCAATCCATGACAGCTGCTGAAACGCATAACTGCTACACCACCAGGGTTTCTCCCAGGGTGTTAGCCCCTACAGTTTCCTCCTCACTGCTCTTAACAATCTCTCACACTGTTCCTTTGATTTGGTGACTCACCATATCGCTTCCAGCGTTAAGTGCTGTCTTTGCTAACCAGGAGGTTGACAGTTCAGATCCACCAGGAGCTCCTTGGAAACTGGAGCAGTTCTACTCAGCCTAGCCACAAGGGTTGCTATGAGTCAGAAAGCACTCAATGGCAGTTTTTTTAAAAAAATAAGAATAGTGCTAGGTCTGACAAATCCACGAAATTAATTGTTTTAAGTGCTGCATAACTCATTGCCGAATATCACTACAGTTACTATCTTAGTCAGCTAGGGCTGCTCTAACAGAAACTCCACAGAGGGGACGGCTTTAACAAAGGAAGGTTTATTCTTACACGGTCCGGTAGGCTACAAGTCCCTATTTAGGGTGTCCACTCCAGGGGAAGGTTTTCCCCCTTGTCAGCTCTGGAGGAAAGTCCCGTATTGCGTCAGTCTTTGTCCAGGGGGCGTCTTGGCGCAGGCACCTCAGGTCTGAAGGACGTGTTCTCCCGGTGCTGCTTTCTTGATTGTAGGAGATTCCCAATTCTCTGCCTGCTTCCCTTTTCTTTTATCTCTTGCAGGATGAAAGGATTAAGGGTGGGGCAGGTGGTACTCCAGGGAAACTCCCTTTACAGTGGAGCGGGGAGGTGATCTTCTGAAGGGATTTACAGCCCCACACTAATCCTTTAACATAATGCCCAGGAAAACCACAAAATGGAGCACAGTCACACGATACTGGGAATCCTGGCCCAGCCACACGGCTACACGTATTTTGGGGGGACACAATTTAGTCCATGACAGTCACCTTCACAGTAGTCCTGTTAGGAAGCCATGCACCGATGCCAGCACCTAGTCCACCCTTCAGAGCCATTGTGCAACTCTTTCTGGAATGGCCATTGCACACAGTGGCGAGTTAACAAACTTCATTGTCTAGTTGTCTGTGAGGAAGTTTTTAGCCAGTAAACAAACAGCTGGATTGGAACATCCTACTCACCTGATGTGGCCCCAGTGACTTTTTTCTTTACCTGAAGATAAAGTAAATATTGAAAGGAAGACATTTTGATGACATTTCAGGACATCAACGGTAAGATGCCGACAGCTCTGGTGGCCGTTCCAGAAAAGAGTTCCAGAAGAGGGTGGAGTAGGCATCGTGGTCAGTGCATAGCTTCCCGAGGGAGTGCTTCAGAGGTGACCGTAGTGATGGTCGTCAGCGGGGTATGTGGCACTTGTTCTGGGATGGGTTTGTGAACTAAGTTGCTGGACCGCATGATGAAATCAGTGAACACATCAACAGATCCAGCGTTTACTAATTTGTGGCCAGTCGTGTTCCACCTATATTGTGTCCACCCTACGTGTGGATGCCCTTTGAGAGCTGTTGTCCTACCAGGACTGGTCACTACTGACGTTATCCCTGGGCCTACCTGATTGAAAATGTGGCCCTTCACAGGTGAAGTTCAAATCCAGGCACTTTTAGTTTTTGTCACCCTGAGCAAGACATAGAACTTCTCTTGTCCCTCAGTTTTTCACCAGTCCTGGAATTGTTTCTGGTGTGTATTAAGAGTTTAGTGAGTGTGACTAAATTCGAGTTCCCACCATCTTGTCCTGGCAGCTTTTCTTCGTGGCAGGTGGATTCCCAGGACTGTGCCAGCTGCTATGAAAAGAAAAGCAATAGTTGCTGTCATTTGCTAAGTAGTTGTGTGCCAGACATTCAGCTTTACCATCACTGAGATATTTGATTCCCTCAGTCAACTGGAAAGTTAGAAATCAAAGTTCTTATTTTGGAGAAGAAGGAAAAGACATTAGAGAAGGTAGTGTGACGTAACATGCTTCGGTGGGGACCGGGAGCGTCACTGGTGCACACGTTCTGCTAATGCTGTCTCAGCCGGTACTCTCCAACCCCTGTCTTCTTTTCCCTGCTCAAGTATTTGGAAGCAAATGCCAGACACCATACCATTTCACCAGTGGGTACGACAGTATGCATCTCACAGAAAAACTTTTTCTTTGATATGTTAACTAGAGTACTGCTGTTGCACTTGACAAAATTGACATCGTTCCTTAAAGCCTTAATACCCAAATTGATCTCATTTGTCCTAAAAATGGCACTTTTTTGGTTCAAGCCCCACACCCTTTCAACAGTGAGAAACATGAGCAGTAGGAGTCTCTGGAATTCAGCAAGGTGAATTCTCCCTGCCCTTCCGCCCTCCGTCTGGTTTGCCCTCCATCGGATGCGCTCCTCAGTCCTCTCAGATCCCCCTTGACAGGTAGACCCCGTGGTTCTTACGCACCTTTTTCTGTGTTCAAGTGTTACCCAGGCTTTCATGTCTTCCCCACACATTCTTTTCCCTTCACCCAGCCTTTTCAGTTACTCCTCTGAGGTAAAATAAAAATGATCATGCCACTCACCGTAGCCTAGTGTCCCCCTTTCACTGTGCCCAAAGGTGGTGATTCCTTCCTTGTAGGGAGTTCTGGATGTTTCTTGGGCCTTGGCTTATAGACAGTCTTCCCGTGGCATTTTCTTCTCACCAGGTGTGTCTGGGTCCTTTTTTTTTTAATAACTCAAAAGTGATTATTTGGTCTAGGACACACTCTCTTATGATGTGACCTCAGGTGGCTGGGTGTGTTGCATTAAAATGCCTTGGAAGGTGATTGTGAATACTTTATGTGGTGCACAGTTCATTACATGAGAATACCTCCTGATGCAGAGAGTTAGGAATCCAAGACTTATTTGGAGGGACATAACTGAGTCCATAACAGTTCTTCCTTAGCTTTGGAAGGAGATTTAGTTCAGCTGGCTTTTTATTTTACTGAGTTCCCTTCTCTGCTGTTGTTGTTGTGTACCTTGTTTTCCTCTTTCCCTCTGTAATGGGCCATCCCAGTTCCTTGTGTGGCTCTGCTGAAGCCCCAGGCTTCTGTCAAGCAACCTGTCAATGTAGTTCTGTCTCCTGAGTTTGCTAACTGCCCTACCGCCTTGGGAGCCAGGGTTGGTAAACACTGTGCTGTTGTAATCATGCTTTTTAGTCTCCACAGTCCTGCCCACACCCCTGTAAACAGTCCCTTTATTAAACTCTTCCTAATTATCTAGCTGAGTTGCCTGCCATTTTCCTGACTTACCTAGGGACCATCTACTTCCAAACATCTGTGTTCATTGATATTAGAACCAAATGAATGATATGGTATCTGGACACTCCTGAGATAAAATACTGACCAAGAATTTAGAGAATGTTCATGTGTTATATCAAAATTTGCAATTCCATAGTAGCTTGCAGGAAACTGCTCTTGGAATATTTGCGTTTTTATAAGGAAGTAGATTTGTCACAATGAACTTGGGAAACAGAAAGGGAAAATGAGATGTATCTGGATGTATACTACGTGAATTATGTCATTTGCCATCTCTGAGTCTGTTATGATTAAAGGATACTAATATAGGTTGCTATTATGGATTGAATTGTGTCCCCAAATTGTATTTCAACTTGACCACGCTGTGATTCCTAGTAGTGTTCGGTTGTCCACAAATTTGGGATCTGATGTGATTATTGTATATGTTGTAGATACAAATCTCTGCCCTGGTTAATAAGGCCAGATTAGGTTATGTTACAGAGGATGAGTGGAATGTAACACCGTCACTCCCGTCACAGCGCTGATCCAGCATAAGAGGAGTTTCTGTGGGTTGTGGCCTGCATCATATTTTGTCTTACAAGGGATAAAAGGAGAGAAAAAGGAACAGAGAAGAGTGGATCTCATACCACCAAGAGAGAAGCCCAGGAAGTAGAGTGTGCTCTTTGGACTCGAGGTCCCTGCACTTAACCAAAGGAAGTTGATGACAAGGGCTTTTCCTGAGAAATGACAGACAGGAAGCCTTCTCCTGCAAATGGTGCTCGGTTTGCTTTTCTAGTGTTATAGCAACACTAGACAATTACTGTGAGTTGATATCAGCTCCCCAGCAGCAGGTTTGGTCTTGGGTTTAATAGCAGGTTAGATCTGTGGCGTGTTGACGTACAGAAGTGGTTGGTGTATGTTGTGCTCACAGTGTTTATTTTCTGCAGATTTCATGTTACACTTGATAGCCACAGATAGGGTTTTATCCATGAGGTCTTTTATGATGTAGTGAGAGATAGAATTCCTTAAATTTGAATGAAAATAAGAAAGTTATTTTATCAGGATAGTAACAATAAACATTAAACATGGCTGTTTTGTAATGTTTAAATCTCTTTGAACCCTGTTTCCTCCCATTGTTTCCTTACGATGCTTTCATGCTTACAGAAAATGAAGAGGTGTGTTGCAGTTAATGTCTGTATGCCTGCCTATTTAAATGGATAGATGATGACGCAAATAGGGCAAACTATAAATAACTGGGTCACAGTGGTCAGTGGAGCAGCCCTGGTCCTTTGTTAGTAGTAGTAAAGAAATTTTATTGAGGAACAGAGCAGCTGTAGCTGGGCAGCACAGTGTAGAATTACATTGTATTCCCATGATTAAAGGAAAGGAAGTGTTTTTATATAGGAAAACCACAAGCATACCTTTCTGTGTATAACCACAAGCATATGTTTGTGCATACTAGATCTTCACCAGTTTCTTCTCTTTCTTGTTTTTCTGCTTTTAAAGTATTTCTGTTGTAGAAGTTATGGGTCATGTATTCAGAAGAGAGCAGAAACAAAAACAGTGGATTCTGATCCAGACCCATGTCTGCCTTTTCAGTTATACCAGCTGCCTCATTTACAACTATGCTCCTCCACATAATCTAACAGGAATATTTTCTCAGATAAATGTTTTCTGAATTATCAATTTACTAGAGGAATGGAGATTCCTCTTCCTTCTCTCCTCAGGTAAAATCACCAGGAAGTCAAGAGTAAGGCAAGAAGGAAGATTTTTTTTGGTATGTGTTCCAAGAGGCAAAATGGTATTGGACAAGAATGCAGCCAGGGCCGTGTCTGCCTGAGGCCAAGGCATGTTACAGAATCATTAGCATGTATTGATATGATAGATGGGTTGACAGATCACGAAAAGTTTCACATCTTCACACCTTTTCTAAAAATTCCCAGTATCACTGTGATTCTACATTCTGAAGGTCTTAATGTTCGTTGGCACAGATTCCAGTACTGAGAGGAGGGTCTTCACTGGGCCAGCAGATCTTACTGTTTACTCAATGTGGTGAAAAGACCCAAACCAAAAACCCATTGCTGTCCAGTTGATTCTAACTCGTAGTGACCCTATGGGACAGAGTAGAACTGTTCCATAGAGTTTCCAAAGAGTGCCTAGTGGATCTGAACTGCTGATCTTTTGGTTAGCAGCTGTAGCACTTATCTACTACATCACCAGGGTTTTGGAACAAAAAAACAGGAGAGGGAAATATGTGGTGACGTGAGCTCTGAGATTTGTTTGTGTGAAAGGTTGCCTAGAAGATGTTTTCCACAATCGTTCTAGCTGTGGCTTTTGTACCTCAGGGCCTGCTTTATGTGTCCTTGTCACTCAAGCTGGGTTACATTCTTTATACTCAAGGATGGGAATAATGGTTCCAATTTTAACTCCTACATCAGTCCCATAGTAGATTTTCTGATGTTGTTAAACTGTCATTTCTGGAATAATATCCTTGGTCATGATGTACTATAATTTTTTAAGGTACAGTTGCCTTCAGCCTACTAGCATTTGATTTAGGATTTTTGAATCTGTATTTGTAAGTAGAATTGGCCTCTTGTTTTCTTTTTCTGTAGTTCTTTTATTTGCTTTCGGTGCCCTAGATGATGGGTTAGGAACCATGTCTTTCTTCTTATTTTTTAATGCGTTGTTATATTGTTATTAGGTGCTAGTTACTGCAAACCTAAGTGGAGTTTGTGCTGCCTGCCACAAACAGCTAATCTTCAAGACAGGGGTGAGATGAGAAGCAAGATATTTTATTATGGCTGGAACACAAGGAGACAGAGGGGATAGAGTCCTCCAAAGTCTGTCTCCCCAAAATGGAGACTAGCTAGAGGATTTAAAGAAACAGGAGGTAAAATTTTATGAGACCTAGGAGTTTGTAGTGGGTGTGTTAATCTCTTAATCAGTATTTTGGGCCCAAAGGAGGTTTGAACTGGCTGTCATATGTTCCATTTGCATGGCAACTTCTTTTATGGTTTTGGCTTATTATCACTTTTTTTTCCAATTTCCTAAAGATGGCATCAGTTAGTCCTTAACTTGAGAGAAGCTAAGGAAAATACTGAGTTCATTCTTGGGAGTATGTGTTTGGAGACAAGAACTGAGAAGAAAAATGGTGCTGGTTGTGTTCAAGCTCTGCCTGTTCCCTGGTGGTGTAGTGGTTAAGTGCTATAGCTGCTCACCGAAAGGTTAGCAGTTCATATCTAGTAGGCTGACCTTGGAAACTCTATGGGGCAGTTCTGTTCTGTCCTGTGAGATCGCTGTGAGTCAGAATCGACTCAGTGGCAATGGGTATTCCAGTGCCATCAATGTGGTTCTGTCCCAAAGCGACACTGTGAAGCAGAAGTGAACACGTCCAGCCGCGTGCCATCCGCACGAGTGTTGCTGTGCATGAGTCCGCTGTTGGCGCTGTCCTGTCAGTCCTCCTTGCTGAGGTTCTTCCTCTTTTTTGATGACCCTCTACTTAATGCGTTGGGACACTTAATGTTTAATAAGCCAAGCCAAGTGCCGTTGATTCGGTTTAATACGGGAATTACATGTTCCCCAAAACTTTGCTAAAACTGGCCAGTAAGGTTGCCCGAGGCCAGTGCCTTTTGGAGACTGGATCTTAGACTGTCTTTTCTTCTTTGGTTAATGTCTTAGTCGTCTAGTGCTAGTGTAGCAGAAATACCACAGCTGGATGACTTTAACAAAGAAAAATTTATTTTCTCAGTGGAAAGTAGGTTGAAAGTCCAAATTGAAGGCATCGGCTCCAGGGGAAGGCTTTTTCTGGTGGTTCTGGAGGCAGGTCCTGGCTGTCAATCTTCCCCTAGACTGGGAGCTTCTGAGGTGCAGGGAGTGTGGGTCCAAAGGATGTGCTCTGGTCCCAGCACTCAGCACAGCGTCTTTCCTGAGGGTCTGAGGTCTCCAAGCCTCTCTACTAGGGTCTTATCTGCCAGCTAATCCTTGGGAACTGTATGGGCAGTTCTGTTCTGTCTTGTCGAGTCACTGTGAGTTGGAATTGACTTGACAGCAACAGGTTTGGTTTGGTTTTCACCCGTATAACCACCAACTACCCTAGTGACATCATAGAGGGAGGATTTACAACACACAGGAACATCATGCGATATCTAGACAATTTGTATTCTCCTAGGAAATGACCCATTTCTTCCAGGTGTTTCAAATAACAAAGGTATACTGATGTAATGTGAAAATGTCCATATGTAGACATACTGCTTTTTAAGTCCTGAGACTGTTAGCCGTAATGTTTTCTCTGAGGAGAAATGAGTTCCTCCCTGTGGCCTTTTACCTTGGTTCTTTGGCAAAGCAGCTTGGCAGGAACAAGACTGAAGAGGAGCCTTTCTTGGGGACCTATTACTCTGACGACAAAGGAAGTAGGACAGAAAGGCTGGTGGAGTCCTGCAAAGCTTAGAAATCACACCTTCATTTTCCCTCACATGCATTGCCCAAGGCAAGTCACAAGGTCAAGTCTGATGTCAGGAGCCAAAGCAAAACCCAAGCCATTGTCACTGAGTGGATCCCAACTCACAGCGACCCGGTAGGCTACAGTAGCACTGCACCCATAGGGTTTCCAAAAAGTGGCTGGTCAGTTGGAACTGAGTGCTTAACCTCGGAGCCACCAGATGTCAGGTGCAGAAGGTTATAATGTTTTTATGGAGAAGGAGGTGAAAAACGATAGTCTGCCACAAGGGCCCATTGTGGCCTCATGATGAGGATTAGCACAATGACCAAGATACATTTCTTGTTGTAGGACGCACACATTCTGCTGAAGACCGTGTTTCGAGGGAACATTGCCACATGGTTTTCCTAAGGTGACATGTGCAGGCTGGACAGCAGAGGGAGGAAGCAGCTCTGTCTAGGGCATTGGGGGCTGAGTCAGGAAAGTGTCTTTGGGGCTCCCCAGCTAGCGTTAAAGGGCAGCAGTAATGAGTCCCTGGGTTGCGCAGACAGTTAAGCTCTTGACTGCTAGCTGTGAGGTTGGCAGTTCATGCCCACCTAGAGACACCTTGGAAGGTAGGCCTGGCAGTCTGCATCTCCTAGGTAACAGCCTTGAAAGCTTTATGGAGCAGTTCTCCTTTGCACATGTGAGGTTACTGTGAGTGGGATCCTACTCAATGGCCACTAACTACAGTGACAGGGCAGCAGCAGAATTGTAGTCATGTAGCATAAGGTTCTGACTAGGGTGTCTCAGGCGCTTCTAAAGGTGGCCTAGCCCCTAATGTCACCTGCCTCCTTTGGACCACGTGAGTGAGGACTTTACAAACTAAGGACATGTGACAGACACACACAGATTGGAAGGTAGATGTCATTTTTCCAGTAGTCATCTGAGGTCCAATGGGACTCAGTTCCAAACTCCTCTGAGTACAGGCAGATGGGGAAGTGAACACAGCTGGGACCTTGGTGAGGGGAGACAGCAGCTGACTGCTGCACGCCCTGGTGGGTCTGGAGGGAGACATTAGGGGCTTTTTCTCCTCAGTCCTTAGGCTGCATTCTGTCTCTGTCAGACTCAGAGAGCAGAGACTGATCTAGGATGTGGAGCTGGAATCTAAAGTGTGAGGGCAGGAGGGGTGCGGTAAGCTGTGACAGGTGTGGGAGAGTGTCAGGGAGCAGACGTGAGGACGTGAAGGGCAGAAAGGAAGGAAGGTCGAAGATCCAGAGGAGCCTGGAGACTGGGCCTCGGTGATTGCTGAGCCAGGGGGGCGACAGAGGACAGGAGCCCTGCTGAGGAGGCCTGGGGTCGGCACCCAGGGAAGGACCCAGCGGCAGCAGGTTGCTTCTCCACCTGCAGGTCCTGGAGGCACAGAGACCAGAGGCCTTTCCTGACTGAGGTTTGAGGAAGTCACCCAGGCAGCACAGATCCATCTGGAGGTGAAGTCACCTCTGAGTGGCCCTGTGGCAGAATTTCAAGGTGGTCACTGGACTGACTGTAGCCATTACCCTGTCTCGTCCTTCAGCCTGGGGAGAGCAGGACTGGGAAAAGATTTTGGCTTCAAAGAATAGGGCAGACAGGGAGACCATGAGGCAGTTGACTTGGAAGCATGAGGCAGAAGGTGAGTGGAGGGTCTGCAGAGGTGAAGGGGGGACCAAGGCTGCAGGTTCAGGGGAGAAGGCTTCGGTGGCCACAGTTGAGTGACGTGGCTGCGTCCTTCCATCCCAGGGCTCAGAAGAGCTGCTCAGGGAGCATCCTAGGAATTCTGCTTTCATACAGCTTCTTTTTCTCTCTTAGGTTTGTCTTCTGAGGATACTGACTGGCCATCAGAGCAGAAGACGAAGCCCAGAATGCTGGTGAGTGGGAACCCCTCATTTTCTGAGAGACTGGCGCCTTTCCCACAGAACACGGATGTGTTCCCTGTCTTGGGAATTAGAAAGGCCTCAACATTTAGGGGTTTCTTGCTGTCATGTTAGGTGCCCTTTTAGGCATTTCAGAATGGTTTCTCCCTTTTTATGTTTCATTTTTCTTGTTGAAAACTGTACCCCAGTTAATATTAATCTAGAAAACTCTAAGGCATAAGGAATATTTTGATACACTGAAATTACTGAAATTTTTAGATTTATAGTAGAATTTCACTGCACATCCATGTATACACTATCTGATGATAATAACTTGTATATTGGGTGTCTTTTTACTTTTTAATTCTTGAACTTTGTGAAGATACAGAAATTAGTAAAAACAAATTCTCAGGTACCATCCTGTAGCTTCAACAATCATATATAGTGACCAGTCGTATTTATAGGAACAGGACAGTGTGTTGATCAGTCTTAAAATTTAAAATATTAGGATATCCACCATTCCCCTTCTCTGTTCAGTTCTGACACCAGCTGATCACATGGTACTTCCTTCTGTGACCCTGGCCACCCTGAGCTAGGTCAGTGCCACCAGTTCTTCACACTGCCAGATAGATGCTTTCTAGATGCAGGTATGAGAAGCCACATGGCACTCACATTTGTAACCTGTTGGCTACAAATTTTATCTGTCCCTATTCCTTTGGAGTACCTGTGGCAAGTGGGCATCCCCACCTTCTGACCTGGTGGCTCCCAGTCCTTTTTGGGTTTGATAATGCACTAGATTGACTCACAGCACTCACATAAAGGACTGTGTTTGCGATTACAGCTTTGTTGCAGCAAAACATGATAGAGATACAGGATGCTCAGGGCCTGGTCTGGGCAGGTTCCCGGTGCAGTGTGCCCAGGTCTGCGCAGGTTCCCAATGCAGAGCGCCCAGGTGTGGGCGGGTTCCTGGTGCAGAGCGCCCACGTCCCAGAAAGGGGTACATTGCCATCATGTGTGCAGTGACGTCTCTTACCAGCCGGGACCCAATGGAGTGTCTATGTCCAGAGCTTTGGTTGACATCATTATGTAGCCACAGTTGATTGTATCAGCCGCCTCAGTTCCCTGAGGTCAGCGGGACTTTGAAAGACACATGAGAGGCCGGACTGATCTTGAAGCTCATCTGTGAGACGTGATCTGTGAACTCAGGAGCTGGCAGAAGAGTTTGTACTTAATGCAGCTCCTTACAGTTAATGTATCGTGGCAACAGAAATTGAAGCCATTTTTCAGGGGATTAGGGTTATAACCCTATAGGGTTACTATTCAATCTGTATGCATAGCATATAATCCGAGAAGCTGGACTATAGGAAGAAGAATGAGGTATCACAGTGGGAGGAAGACTTGTTATCAACCTGGGTTATGCAGTTGACGAAACTTTCTGAAAGTGAAAAGGATTTGAAACACCTACTGATGAATATCAAGGACCACAGCCTTCAGTACAGATTGCACATCAGCAGCAAGAAAACAAAATCCTCACAACTGGACCAGTAAGCAACATAATGATAAATAGAGAAAGGATTGAAGTTGTCTAGATTTCATATTACTTGCTTCCACAATCAGCATCCATAGAAGCAGCAGTGAAGAAATCAAAAGGATGCATTGCATTGGGCAAATCTGCTGCAAAAGACCTCTTTAAAATGTTGAAAAGACATCAGTTTGAACACTGAGGTGTGCCTGACCCAAGACATGGCATTTTCAGTTGCCTCACATGCATGAGAAAGCTGGACAATGAATAAGAAAGAATTGACGTCTTTGAATTGCGGTGTTGGAGAAGAATATACGAAGGATCACCAAAAGAACAACGCAGTCTATCATGGAAGAAGTGCAACCAGGGTGCTCCCTAGAAGCGAGGAGAGTGAGGCTGTGTCTGAACATGCTTTGGACACGTTGTCAGGAAGCATCAATCCATGGAGAAGGACATCAGGCTGGGTCAAGTAGAGGGTTAGAAAAAAAGAGAAAGATGCTCCACAGGTGGATTGGCACAGTGGCTTCAACAGTGAGCTTAAGCATGAAAATGATGGTGGGGGTGGGTGAAGGACTGGACAGTGTTTCATTCTGTTCTTCACACGGTCACTGAGCCAGAACCAACTCGATGTCACCTAACAACGACCACATGGTCACTGTCAGTCAGAATCAATTTAACAGCAGTGGTTTGCTTTTTTGTTGCTGTTGTTTTTTAAATGGTAACAAATCCATGTGTATTGAAACTGTCCAGAATGATTAGTTGCTAACCAAAAAGTTCAAACTCAGTAGCCCCTGTGGGAGAAAGATGTGGTGGTCTCCTTTCATAAAGATGACAGCTTTCAAAACCTGTGGCATCTGCACTGGGTTGTGTAGGGTTGCTATGACTCAGTGGCAGTGGCCTAAAGTGTTTGTTTTTGTTTTTAAAGATTATCCGTAAATGTCATTTTACAGGGATATTGCTACCATTCTCTTGCCATCTGTTTTGCATGTGAGGACTGCCAGTTAAGTTCACAAACTCATCCTAGAAAAAGTGCTACTTACCTTATTGCTGAATATCACCATGGTCACCCTCAAAGTCCTCCCCTTGGAAAGCTATGCACTGATGCCAGTGCCTAGTCCACTCTTCAAAGCAATTTTGGAATTTTTTTTTCCTGGAATGGACATCAGATCTGTTGTCGTGATTATCACTGATGTCCTGAATGTCATCACAATGTCTTCCTTTGTCTTCAGGGAAAGAAAGAAGTCATCGGGGGTCAGATCAGGCAAGTAGGGTGGATGTTCCAATTCAGTCATTTGTTTATTGGCTAAAAACTCCCTCATAGACAACTTGCCAGTGTGCACAGTGGCCGTTCCAGAACGAGCCCCAAAATGGCTTTGAAGGGTGCACTAGATGCTGGTGTTAGTGCATAGCTTCCAAAGGGAAGGACTTGGAAGGTGACTGTAGTGATACTTAGCAGTGAGGTATGTGGTGCTCAGGACAATTAAGTTCAACTTTAATTGTCAGACCTCTTAGATGAAACACTGTTCTTCACGATGAGTGAAGTGCTTAAAAGGACTCTATGAGAAAAGCTATTAAAATACAGACACAAAGATAGCAGTTGTACAGACCTCATTTAGTCCCTGACCTCCTCAGAAATGCCCCTTCCGGTCCCTGCCTTTCACGCCCACTTTTCTCTGTAGTTGAAGTCTCCTCCCACCTTCTTGAACTCCCTCCCGCCCCTTGATGCCTGGCCCAGCCCTGCCTCCGTGATGCCCTGTGTTCTGTGCTAGCCCATCCTGTCCCCTCCTGTCTGTGAAGTCCTCGTTAATGAATCCTCTGTCACTCTGTGGAGGACTGCTCAGAGCTTCCACACTGAGGCACAAATCGTTACTCCTGTGACGTAACACATGTGTCAGCACCGGCATGGGTTTGTGCTTCTCTCGAGCTCCCCAGATGCTGTCACCGGGCCAAGTGTCCAGTTGTGCCCAGGAGAACTTGACATGGGGGACTGTGTCCTCTGAGAGGCCGTAAGTGAGCTTCTTCAGAGCCAGACTCTTGAGGGCCACCAGCTAACTCCTCGCATCAGGGAAATCAATGGTGATTTGCGGTGCGTTGGTTTATTCCAGGAACCAGTGACATTCGAGGATGTCACCGTGGTTTTCACGGAGGCCGAGTGGGAGAGACTGAGCTCTGAGCAGAAGGACCTGTACAGAGAAGTGATGCTGGAGATTTACAGGAACCTGCTCTCGTTGGGTAAGTATACGATCTTTTCTACTTGCACAGTAATTAAGTAGCTGTTTATTACCCACCTCCTTGGTGCCGGAGGAGCCCTGGTGGGGCAGTGCTGGTGTACTGGGTTGCCGACTGAGAGGTGGGCAGTGCAAAGCCACTAGTGGCCCCATCAGAGAAAGGTGGCAGTTTGCTTTCATGAAGATTGACAGCCTTGGAAACCCTAGGGGCAGCTCTCAGCTGTCCTGTAGGGTTGCTGAGTCAGAGTGGACTGGACAGCCTATGTGGGTTTTTTTTGGTTTTTGATTTGTAGGTTTCTGGGCAGTGCCATCGGTTTGCACTGAGCTATTTTACGTAAAGTTTGGTAGTGCACATGCATTCAGCAGCACTGCAGAAGGGCCTGGCTGTCCGCTCTCATAAATATTATAACCAGTAGAACCGTGTAGATCAAATAAAATAGACATATGGTGCCAGATAATGTTCAAGTCACTCAGAACTCATCAGTAAATGGAATAGTTAGGAAGCCTTGCCCTCACTGGGCTTACCTTCAAGTATAAGTAGACAGGCAACAGAGAGTACACTTTATACACAGAGAAATTAATTATGGTGCCCTGAAAGAGGATATGTGCTATAAAGTGAACAACTCATTTAAAAAAAAAACAGAGCAGGAGAAGAGGCTATTAAGTGTGGCACAGGAGCTGCCTGAGTTTTGATAGTGGGTGTTTAAAATCAGCGAGGAGGTAACACTTGACCAAAGACATAGGTGGTGAGGTTCCTAGGGCAAAAGCATTTCAGATGGAGGGAGTTGTCCATGGTGCTGAGGCTTTGAGGAAGGGCAGTGTCTGCCAAGTGTGAGGAAGCTGGAGGAGGCCCGTGACGCCGGGGCAGTTTGCAAAGGGAGAGTCGTGGAGATGCCCTCTGCAACAGAAGATTAAATGCCAAGCTTTTTATGGCTTTTGGGTTTCATAAACAATATTTTTTCTTTTCTCACCACTCTCACTTCAAAGGAGAATCAAGATCAACAGCCCGAGGCTGACTCCTATGAGGCAGAGGTCAGGCATGCCTCCTCCCTCCAGCATCCGTACCAGTTCTGACACCAGTCGTCCCTCGCAGCACTCTCTGCTTCTCTGCTGGGTTCAGAAATTCACTGCGGTGGCCACACAGAACTCACAGACAGTACTGAATCACTGCGGGGCTTATGAGGGCGGTAACAGGTTACAGTTCATGTTCAGGAATGCTCAGGATACAGTTCTTTGCGTACAGCCTGTTTTCTCCTGTGCCCGGAGGCACACTTCTCTGCCCTTCGGCCTCCCCTCTGTTTGGGCAAGTGTCACAAAGCTCTTTTAGCTCTGCCAGTAAGTGCTTAATGGCACCCACTCTGCTGGGAAGCCTTGGCCCAAAGATGCCCACCTTCTGCTCCCTGGGTCAGGAAACTTAGCTCTGCCAAGTGCCTGGAGGCACCCTTCTCTGCTGGCAAGCCCCCTGTCCAGAGGCACTCAGCTTTACTCCCTGGGCTGGGAAGCTCACCACGCTGGCTCTTGCCTGTCTCTTCTATTGTTTTTCTTCAATGACTCCTCACCACTGCAGTGTTGGAGGTCTTCCTCTCTCTTTCTCTGTCTTTCTTTCTCAGTTCATGCCCATAGGTAGTCAGTGTAAGTAGATTAGGTTTTTATTTTTCTGTGGTTACAGTATTGTCTTTGTCTATGTTAATAACTATTTGATTCAGAGGAGAATATTAAAATTGCCTGATTCAAATTGACACTGATACTGAAAGCCTGGATCCAGTTGCGTTTCTTGCCATGTTTTCCTCTCTTTGATACCAAGGTGTTCTGAGTTCTCTGGTCTCTTATGTCTGCTTTTGAATTTGCTGCTTATTTCTCTTTTCTTCAGAGTACAGTGGTCTGTAGGGCGTAGTGTCGAGCAGTCTTTCTCAGGGCCTGTATTCGCATCCGTCAAGGACCTGTGCACTTGAGTGATTTTGACCATCACATTTTACAGTGAACCCATTTTCTCTCTCACTGTCTCATGTATTTCTGCCTGCCCACAGAAGAGTACACATTCTCAAACTTAGCTGAGTTTAGGGTAATACTTTTTCATTTAAACTAGTCTCTTTGTCTTCATATATTCATATTATGATGTCGTTTCTTCAAGTGCACTGTTAAAAAATAAATAAGCTAAATATTCCTAAAATGATTTTTATAGACTTCATAGAAGAGATATTTAAACCTGGTTTCACAGTGGTTAGGAACTTAGGCTGCTGACCACTAACCAGAAGACATCACTAGTGTGGGTCCACCAGCCACTGCTTGGAAACCTTACGCGGCTGTTCTGCTCTGGCATGTAGGGTCACTGTGGGTCAGCATCACCTTGACAGCAGTGGGTTTAATAGATAGGCTGGACAATTTGATAACATACAGTGTAATCAATGTAATAATTTAATGACATAAAACAGCTAGTGCAAACCCTGGTGGCATAGTGGGTTAAGTGCTGTGTCTGCTAATCAAAAGGTCAGCAGTTCACATCTGCCAGGCACCCCTTGGAAACTCTCTGGGGCAGTTCTCCTCTGACCTATAGGGCCTCTATGAGTTGAGCCCAACTCGATGGCAGTGTGTTTGGTTTTGGTTAACAGCTAATGACCATTTCTCATGTGTATTGTCTCAGGGCTACATTTCAGGTACAACTCAGCTTGTTGGTTTTGGGATTCAGACAAAAACAGCCTCTCCATAGGTTGTGGGGTTCTCAAGGCAGAGGGGCAAAAAGAGCAATGATGGAACCATGCTGTGTCTCCTAAAATTTGTCTGAAAGGGGTCCTAAGTTTCACTAACCTTCATAGCCAGGCACATCACATAGCCATGTCTTATGTATGTCACTGTGGGCAGTGGGCTCCGTGGGGAGGGGCAGCAGACAATTTGACAACATACAGTTTTTGGAAAGATGAGAAGTGTCTTAGTCATCTAGTGCTGTTATCACAGAAGTACCACGAGTGGATGGCCTTAACAAGTATTATCTCACAGACAAATAGGCTAGAATTCCAAATTCAGGGCATTAGCTCCAAGGGAAGTCTGTCTCTATTAGCTCTGGAGAGAAATCTTTGTTGTCCATGTTCCCCTGCTCCGGGAGCTTCTGAGCTGTGGGACCTGGGGACCAGAGGATGTGCTCTGCTCCTAGCCCGTGTTACTTTTCAGATGGTTTGAGGTCCTTGGCTCTCTGCTTACTTCCCTTTCCTTTGTACGCCAGTAGATTTTCCCGAGGCACTATACGGTCTCACAGTTGGTGTTCTGCCTCACTAACACAACTGCTGCCCATCTTCCTCCATGAAGGTCACAGAGGCAGGATTTACCACGTACAGTAAAATTACTCAGTTCCCTGAGTCTTGGCCAGCTAAGCAGATGCACACTTCTCAGGGGGCAGGGGGAAGGAGGGTGCATACTTCAAACCATGACAGGAAGTTTGAGCTGAATCTCAACAGAGGAGTGGGATTAAGGCCCCTGGGTAGTGCAGATTGTTGAAATGCTCTCTGCCCTCCGTAAGGTTGGCAGTTCAAATCTAACAGAGGTGCCTGGGAACAGAAGTCCTGGCGATCTTCTGAACCATTGGCTGTGGAAAACCCTATGGAGCACAGTTCTGCTTGACAAGCAGGGTGGTCATGAGTCAGAACCAACTTTGTGGTCACAGGTGGTTTTATTTTTGTTTAATGGTGGTCAAGGTTGACACAGGAGCCCTGCGCCTCAGTGGTTCGGTGTTTGGCTGCTAACCAAAAGGGAGAAAGATGTGAGACTCTGCTTCTGTAAAAATTTACGGCCTTGGAGACCCCATGGAGCAGTTCTGTCCTTTCCTGTAGAGCTGGTAGGAGCCGAAATGAACTCGATGGCAGCAGGTTTTAAGGTTGACTTGTCCTCTGCCCTATAGGGTCGGTATGAGTCAGAATCAACGTGGTGGCACTGGATTTAACAGGTTACAAGCATGTTTCCCACTCATTTGCTCCTTCAGTTTTTCTCTCTTCTACTGAATCATTCCAACACTAATCCCTACTATGATGTTTTCTCTCTAAATATTTTATGTTTCTTTAAAAAGTACAGGTGAGTTCTTATATAACCGCAATACCACCATCTCATCCATCAAAGCTGTTGATGATAGATCGTGGTATCTTATTGGAAATCTGTTAAGACCTTTGATTTTTCTCAAAAAATGTGTTTAGAATTAGGATATCAGGTATCCCTACATTTATTTATCAGTGCAACAGAAACCAATTAAAAAAAAAAGGTAGCTCTTATGAAGTTCACGTGGAAAAAAGTATCCAGGAAAAAACTAAAACAGACATTAAAACCTGCCATAGAAGTAAAACAGTTGTCCAGCCAAGTCGAGCCAAGTGCCGTCGAGTCGGATCCGACTCACTGGTGTAAATAGACAAGACACTGAGAATCAATGAGGAAGTCAGAAAATCCACCCAAATGCGTATGTGGTTTTAGTGCCTGATACAGGTAGTATCTCAGACCACTTAGGTAAAGCTGGACACTTAGCAGATGACGTTGAGCAGCTAGATATCCATTTAGAAGTATATACTATTGGATCATGCCTCATACGATACATAAGAAAAATTCCAAAAGATAAGATATCTAAATGTAAAAAATGGGACCACAGCTGTACCAGAATATAAGTGAATTCCTTCGTAACCTGACTTAGAGAAAAGGGCTTTATGAATTTGGCTAAAATACAAATACAGAAAACATTGATAAATTTGACAGTGGAGACAAAGTCAAAAGACAAATGACATATATCAGGAAATAATTTGCCATATATATCACTGATGAGGAGTTATTTTTCCTAATGTAGAAAGAATTTCTAAACTGGAGAAACAAAAGTCAGCAAAATGCATGAACTAACAGTTCACAGAGTAAGGTACAACACTGGCCCTTAACTGTGGAAAATATGTTTAACTTCACTTGTACTGAGGTAAATGCAAATTAAAATTACACTTAGATATATAACATGCTCACCTATTGGCAGCATTTCAAAAGGTTAACAAAACACTGTTGGCAAGATTGGGGGAAATACTATTATACATCACAGATAGCAATGTGAAATGGGGCAGCCTTTCTCGAAAGAAACTCGACAATATGTAAGTGAAATATGCATATACAAAGACCTGCAGTCCTATCAGTTACAAGAATTTTCCCCGAAGTTCACCTTCAGCCGTATGAAAATCTATTTATACGAGGTTAGTCACTGCAGCATTATTTGTACATAAAGATGTTAGAAGTAACCTGATACCCTTGTATAGTAAGTTGGTTGAGGAAGTTGTGGTCCATCCTCCCACTGAATTTCCACAAAGATATTAAAAACGAGTAAGAAAGATACCTTTGAACTGATGTGGTGTGAAATCCATGATATGCTATAAAAAAAGCTAAGTATAAAGAATGTTTAAAAAAAATGAGGAATAGGAAAATTACACCTCTCACTTCTAGAGCTGGTAGAGGAACATAACAATTTTGCAAGGTACAGATCAACAAACCAAAACCAGTTGGATTTCTAGACACCAGCGATGAGAAATGTGAAAGACAGGCTGTTCCATTTACAGTAGCATCTAAGAGAATATAATATCTAGGAATAAATTTAACCATGGGCAGGAAGTACTTAATAAAAATTATAAAACTCCTGAAAGAAATGAAAGAAGACTGAAATAAATGGAAGATTGTTTCATGTTCATAGGCTGGAAGATTGCATATTGTTAAACTGTCAGGACGACCCAGAGTGATCAGTATGTAAATTCAGTGCACTCCTTTTCATGGATTGCATTATGTCCCCCCAAAATGTGTGTATGAATTTGGCTAAGCCATGATTCCCTGTATTGTATGATTTTCTTATAGGTGGTAACTCCTGCGTCTATGATGTTAATGAGGGAGGGTGGGCAGCAGTTGTATTGGTGAGGCAAGACTTAATCTACAAAATTGTATTGTGCCTTGAGGTAGGGTCTTGAGTTATAATTTTTAAAAAGGGAGCAGAGAGACGAGAGGACCTCATATCGCCAAGAAAGCAGTGCTGGGATCAGAACCAGTCCTTTGGACCCAAGGTTCCTGTGCTGAGATGCTCCCAGACTGAGGAAGGACTGATGCACCACAGAGACCTTCCTCCAGATCCAGCAGAGAGCTGATACCCTGAAATTGGACTTTGAGCCTACTTTACTGGGAGGAAATAAAATTCTTTGTTAAAGCCATCCACTTGTGGTATTTCTGTTACAGCAGCCTAGATAACTAAGATATTCCTAATCAATGTTTCAGCAGCCTCTTTACAGAAAGGGGAAAAACAATCCTCAACTTCATAGAGAATACCCAGATGCCCTAAATAGCTCAAACAATGTTGAAAGAGAAGCAGAAAGTAGGACACACCTGGATTTAAAACATACAGCTACAGTAATCAGAGCAGCCTGGTACTGGTGTAATAGACAGGTAAACCAATGGTAGAATTCATAGCCCAGAAATAAACCCCTGCATCTGTGATAAAATGTTTTTTGGCAAGGGTGCTAAATCTATTTGATGGTGAAACTGAAGTTTTCTTTAATAAATTGTCCTGGGAAAATTGGATTCCCATACTCAGATAAGTGAAGTAGGATCCATGGCTTATACAATAACACGAAAACAAATTCCACACAAACTAAAACCATAAATTCCTGGAAGAAGAAGAAGGGACAAAGGCATGGGGCCTAGCTTTTTATGACAGATCAACTAATAAAGGATACTTTTACTCAGACAACCCATGTGCTGTTTTTAAGTGGGCTCTGCCACTTGCATAAATATTTCACCAAGGACATTCAGATGGCCACCAAACACATAAAAAGATGTACTATGTCATCAGCTATTTTTTTAAAAAGAAAAAAAAACAACTATCTAGTGGATTCCAACTCAATGACCCTATATGGTGGAGCAGAACTGTTCCATAGAGTTTCCAAGGAGTGCCTGATGGATTTGAACTGCCAACCTTTTGATTAGTAGACAAAGCACTTAACCACTAAGCCCCCAGGGTTCCCCATTAGCCCTTAGAGAGATGCAAATTAAAACTGCAATGAGGTAGCATTTTCCTCCTGCTAGGATGGCTAAGTGAAAAAACAAAACAGCAGATGTTAGCAAGAAAATGACAGTGGAAACCCTGTCTATTGCTAGTGAAAATCCAAAATGTCAAAGCTCCTGTCCACAGGAGTGTGCAATTCCTACAAAGGAAAAAAAAAACAACTAAAAATAGAACTACCATTTGCTCCAGCAGTTCCACTCTACCCTAAACGTGTACCGAAAGGTGTCATCAGACTTGTAAACCAGTGTCATCACAGCACTGTTTGTGCATAAGATACTGAAAGTAACCTAAATGCCCATCAGATGGTGAATGAATAAACACAATGTGGTACAAATGTACAACAGAATACTACTTGTCCTGTGTTGTCAGGTGCCATTGAGTCGGTTCCAACTCATAGCGACCCTGTGTACAACAGAACGAAACACTGCCCAGCCCTGCACTGCACCCACAGTTGTCATGCTGGAGCCCATTGTTGCAGCCAGTGTGCCAGCTCATTTCATTTGAGGGTCTTCTTTTTCCCTGACCCTCTACCAAGCATGATGTCCTTCTCCAAGGACTGATCCCTCCTGAGAATGTGTCCCAAATATATAAGATGTAGTCTCACCATCCTTGCTTCTAAGGAGCATCCTGGTTGCACTTCTTCAAAGATATCTGTTCATTCTTTGGCAGTCTGTGGCGTAACTGGCATTTCTCAACACCAGAATTCAAAGGCTTCAATTTTTCTTTTGTCTTCCTCATTCATTGTCCAGCTATGGCATGCAGATGCAATGGAAGATAGCATGACTTCGGCCAGGCACACCGTAGTCTTTTTAGTCTTCCTGTATGAGAAGTGAGATCAGCAAGTTCCAAAAAGGACAGAAGCTGAAGACATGCTGAATGAAACAAGTCAGTCGCAAGGGATAAATATTGTAATGACCTCATTTATATAAAAAGACAAGAAAAGACAGATGCATAGAGGCCAGAGTTTATTAGTGATTACCAGGTGTGGGAGGGAGAGGAAAAGGGGAGTAGTGATGGAAAAGCCACATTGATAAGCTTGCGTAGCTGATTATTATAATTGCTGTCAATAAGTTTTATACCTTGAAAAGTAAGTCAAAAGTTGTGTGGTGGATGTAGTTACTACAATAAAAAAAGCTGCTGAGGTTGCGTATGTACATCCAGCATCCCATGGGATTTGGTTCCCTGGTTTGGAGGTCTAGGTATATGGCTTGGTGGCACATCCTGGTGAATTGGTTAATTGCCCTTAAGGGTTTGAAAGGAGGCCTGCCCACCCAGGAGGAGCTGAGGGAGCTGTCCAGCGCTGAAGAAGAGAGGCTTGGTCAGCATGCTTCCCGATCCTGACCCAGCTGTACTCCCTTTTTGTATAAACCGCTTAACTGGTAAGCATGGTCTGAGTTCTTTGTGGTCATTGCAACCAATTATTGAACCCAGAAGATGAGCAGAGTGCCTGGAGGTGTACAGTTGTGCCTGAATTGGTGAAAACAGAAGGTGGGTGTAGGTCTGTCCTCCTCCTTGCTGGACTCAGCTTTGGGTTGATCCTGATTGTTATCCTCCCTGAAGCTGGACAGGTTCAGATACCACTACAATGCCATGTTTACACATAGATAGTTCCTGACACTTGAAAGCCTACCAGATTCAGTGCCTTTTTGTGTCTCTGTCCCTTTTTTATAGTAAGAAAAATCATGAAAGGAGATTGCCACATAGGTCAGAGAAATGTCATTTGAAGTTGCTAGTGTTAATGCGCAGTATATATCACTGTGAGTGCCTGTGGCTTACGTGCTTTTAGTAGAATGAAAAAGCTAACCATGATAAAAGTGTTTATAAGTTAGAATGGTGTCTGATGCTCACCTGGAAATTTCCTAGTTAGGCTGACAAGTTAAGGTTTTTGGTGTAGATTCTCGGGATGGCAGTACCCCAGACCACTGCTGTAGAGTGTATTTCAACTCATACTGACCCCATGGGACACAGTAGAACTGCGCTATAGGGTTTCTAGAGCTGGAAATCTTTGTAGAACCAGACTGCCATACCTTTCTGCTGTGGAGTGGCAGGTGGATTTGAACTGCTGGCATTTGGGTTGGCAGTTAAGCACTTGAACCACTGTGCCACCAGGGCTCCTGGATTACAATAGAAGGTGTAATTTATCAAAAGGGAATGTAAGTGAATTACTGTTGGGAAACAAATTGTGTTATATACATTGCCAATTATAGCTGTTCCAATAAGATTGCTGTTGATTGCCTGTGCATGCTGACCCCCTCGTTGCCAAATAGAACAGCTCCATGAGGTTTTCAGGGTTGTAACCTTTCGGAAGCCAATAACCTGGCCTGCCTTCTGAACCACCAACCGTCCACCCTGGAGTTGAGCACATAACTGGTTGTGCTACCCATGGGCTCCAGCTGTGAGACTCTGTCAGAAGAGAAGGAGAACAGCCAGCAGCCCACTCACAGCCACTCTAATGGAAACCTTTCTCTCTCCAGGAGAACCGCAGCCGGGACTCCAGCCCTGCCCCTCCGGCCTCCTGGCCGTCCCCTGTCAGCAGGTCCTCAGCCAGCACCTGCTTCCGCGCCTCCCAGGCTTCTGTGCGGAGCATCGCCTCCCTCCAGCGCCTCCCGGCCCAGGGTGTCGGAAGCAGCCAGAGCAGCGGGATTCTGAGCAGAGCTGCCAGAGGAGAAACACAGGACGTCAAGAGCCAGACAAAGTCTCCAGACCTTTGTGTGGGAGGACAGGGGCGAGACAGACTTCCAGGGCATACTCCTGCCCACCCCAGAGACAGTCAACAAGCCCTAGAGAAGGCAACATAGAGTCCACTTCAGCCCAAAGGGTGAAGTCTGTGGAAAGAGATGAAGGCTTGATGGCCTTAGAAACCTCAGGATTTGGAGCAGTCAGCTGTAGAGACGATGGCCCAGACTGCGTCCTGAAGTCAGACTTCACCACACAGCAGAGGGCCCTCCTGCAGGAGATGCCCTGTGTTTGTACAGACTATGGGCAAGGCTTTACTCGGGAATCATTTCTCCTTTTGCGCCAGAGGGCACACTCAGGGGAGAGGCCATGCATGTACAAGGAGTGTGAGCAAAGGTGCAGTCAGAAGTTAAATGTCATCAAACACCAGCGGATACACACAGAGGAGAAATCCTATGTGTGCAAGGAGTGTGGGCGTGGCTTTACCCTCCATTCAACTCTGATCGTACACCAGAGGACACACTCTGGGGAGAAACCGTATGTGTGCAAAGAGTGTGGGCGAGGGTTTAGTCAAAAGTCCAGTCTCATCACACACTACAGAACACACTCAGGGGAAAAGCCATATGTGTGCAAGGAGTGTGGGCGAAGGTTTAGTCACAAGGGAAGTCTCACCACACACCAGAGAACACACTCAGGGGAGAAGCCATATGTGTGCAAGGAGTGTGGGCGAGGGTTTAGTCACAAGTCAAGTCTCACCACACACCAGAGAACACACTCTGGGGAGAAGCCATATGTGTGCAAGGAGTGTGGGCGAAGGTTTAGTCAAAAGTCAAATGTCATCAAACACCAGAGGATACATTCAGGGGAGAAGTCATATGTGTGCAAGGAGTGTGAGCGAGGGTTTCACAGGAAATCAAGTCTCATCAGTCACCAGAGGACACACACTGTTGAGAAACGTTTCATGTGCCGGGCGTGTGGGTGTGACTTCAGCAAAAAGTCAAATCTCGTCATACACCAGAAGATACACTCACGGGAGAAGCCATTTGTGTGTAAGGAGTGTGGGCGAGAGTATAGTCACAAGCCAAGTTTCATCACACACCAGAGAATGCACTCAGGGGAGAAGCCATATGTGTGCAAGGGCTGTGGGCAAGCCTTCCACCTGAAGTCAAAACTAACCAAACATCAGAAGACACACTCCAGTGAAGAAATGTGTATGTGTCTGGAGTGTGGGCAGAGCTTTCACAGTAAATCAAGTTTCCTCACACACCAGAGGACTCACTCAGGTGAGAAACTTTACATGTGCCTGGAGTGTAAGAGAGACTTCAACAGCAAATCACATCCCATTAGGCACGAAAGGATACATTCAGGTGACAAACCATTTGTGTGCCTGGAATGTGGGTGGGGCTTTAACCAGATGTCAACCCTTCTTTCCCACCAGGCAGAACACTCAGAGGAGGGGCCGTGTGTTTATAATGAGTGTGGCCCAGGCTTTAAAAGGAAACTAGACCTTTTTGCACACCAGAGGACACACTCAGGGGAGAAGCCACATGTGTACAAGGAGTGTGGGTGAGGCTTCAACTAGAAGTCAAATAACACACCAGAGGACACACTCAGATGAGAAACCTTAGTGAGCTTTGAGTGTAGGCAAGGCTTTAGCCAGAAGTCAGACCTCCAGCAACAACTAGGTAACACAGAGGAGAAGACATATGTGTGCATGGAGTGGGTGTGACTTTACTTTCAAGTCAATCATTGTACACCAGAGGATGCACTTGGGAGAAATATGTGTGCAAGGAATATTGGTAAAGCTTCACTCATAAGCAAACCCTTGTACATCAGTGGGCTTCCTTGGGCGAAGCACTCTGCAGTCAGTATGGTTGAAACTTTTGGTTGGATCCCCTCTTGTACAAGAATGCTCAGAAGCTTTATGTGTTTAGGAAGAATGGGCATCATTACATCATAACTGTCAACCCACTGGAAATCTTGCCTTAGCCAAGTTGACATAACTTGAACCATCAAAAAACCTCCAGAGTGGTGCCTGACCCACAGGTTTGGCATTTGCTGGCCTCCATAACCAACTGAGCTACTTCCTGGAGATAAAGCCCTTTCTATATATACATTTCAGTGTTTTTTCTAGAAGATTCAGGCTAAGATATTGCTATGGAGAGTGCTTCTAAAAAAACACAATTGTAGGGATGAATTCTAAATTTTTTCTGAAGTCTGGCTCATCTTAAAGGCAGTGGTGACTTTGTGTCCAGTATTAAAAAAGACACTTATTCCATGGCATGAGATGGCAATAGAAATAAGCAGGCTATCACCACTAACACATCAAATATTTGTGAGAAGCCAGGCTCTGTGTGATTTTACATTTGTTAATTATCAACAATTTTGTCAAAATGAGAAGTACAGGGAGGCTAGTTGGTTGTTCTGCTTTCACTAGACAAAATAGTGAAAGAAAGGAGCTCAGGGTATGAGAAGCACAGCCCAAGTGGTGCATAAAAGACACATTGCTGCTTGTGTCCTAAAAGACTTCTTTGTTGTAGTTACAGAGCTGATTTTGCTGAAAGGTAAACCCAGAGTCTTGTAAGAGTAGGTGAATTATAATGCCAACTGAATTTCCAGTGTTGAATGATGTCTGAAGTTAAAGTGAAGGCATTAATTGGGAATGAGATCCTGAAACTTGCAGTGGAGACATATGTGCAGATAATCAGAAATTCGTGGACACTGGGCCCCTAAATTGCATTGAATCACTTGCCAACAGAACCAGTCCCCTGACTCCCATCTGAACAGATTACTCCATTGTTTTGCCTGCTAAGCCACCCTCACTAGCAGAATCATTATTATCTCCACCCCCATTTTATGAGATTAATCCAGCTGTTTCTCCTGAATAGTCTTCGTGTAAGATGCCACCTTGGTAGCACCTGACGCACTGTGTGAGGCAGATGCCCTTCAGGATGTTGCTGAATATTCTCTGGACCCATCTTAACCACCCGTCTTTTTTTTCTGGATCTGTGTTGTTCTTAGGTGCCATCGAGTGAGTTCTGACTCATAGTGACCCTTTGCACAACAAAACAAAACACTGTCTGATCCTATGTTATGCCCGCAATCATTTTTATGTGTAAGCTGATTGTTGAACCCCTGTGTTAATCCATCTTGTTGATTGTCTTCCTGTTTTTCATTGACCCTCTCCCAAGTATGATGTTTTCTCCAGGGATTGATCCTTCCTGACAGCATGTCTATAAGTCTGTAAGATGTAGTCTGGCCATCCTTTTTCCCAAGGAGCACTCTGATCATACATCTTCCAGAACAGATCTGTTTGTTCTTTTGGCAGTCCATGGGTACATTCAAGATTCTTCTCCAATATCACAGGTAAAGGCATTGATTTTTCTGTCTTTCTTATTCATTGTCCAGCATTCACATGCATACAAAGCAATTGAAAATACCATGGGTTGGGTCAGGCATACCTTAGTTCCCGAGGTGACATCTTTACTTTTCAACACTTAAAAGAGGTCTTTTGTAGCAGATTTTCCCAATGCAGTGAGTCTTGATTTCTTGACTGCTGTATCCATGGGCATTGATTGTGGAACCAAGTGAAATTCTTGACTACCTCAGTCTTTTTTCTGTTTATGACAGTGTTGTTTATTGGTCCAGTTGTGGGTTTTGTTTTCTTGGTATTGAGGTACAATCCATAATGAAGGCTGTGGTCTTGGATCTTCATTAGTGAGGCTTCAAGTCCTCTTGACTTTCAGCATGGAAGGCTGTGTTATCTGCATGTCACAGGTTGTTAATGAGTCTTCCTCCCCCAAGCCTGGAGCCCTTTTCTTTATATGGTCCAGCACTCAGATTTGTTATGTACTTGGGACACATTATTTCAGTTAAAGGGGTAACTATAGACCCCTTAAGAAAAGAGAACTTCTTAGCTCATCCTGCCTCTACTACTGCGAAATAAGAGGCTTTTCTAGGACTCTACAGCTATTACAGAACTTGTGTTCCCAAGTTTTCTCTTCTGGCTAACTTCTTTATCATTATCTAAATAGTTCAGAGCTTGACTCCTTCCAGCTCTCCAAGGATAGCTGAAAGTGCATGACTCAACTAAAGGAAGCATTAGTGTGTAACTAAAAGAAGTATTAATTATCACTTCTGCTCTTGAGTTTCCTAATTGTAATTTAGACTTTTCACTTTTTATCCATGAGATTTCAGGAAATGCTGTAAGAGTCCTCACAGAGAACAACAGAGACCCACAGCTTACTATACGCCATCATAAAGGGGTGCTGTGTTGCTTTACAGCACTCACTACAATGTTAGGACTAGTTGATACCATAGCAAATATTAGGAAATTTTCTTGACATCTGTCATGTGGTGTCAGCCATTGTGTATTCAACACTTATTGGCCAGTAGGCTGACGTCTTATGAAGTTCTTTGGGCCACTTATACTCAGTTATATACTAGAACCCCTCTGAATCTAGCTACATCATTTCCTTTACCTAATAATGATGACACCATGATTTCTTAAATGGTAGCATGAATTTTGTGTCTCTTAGACCAGATTTACAAGAAACTCAGTAAACCTGGGAATCCTGATTTAGTTGATAGGTCATTTTTTTAAAGTAAACCTACCAGCTTTCATTACCAAGTAGCATATGCCTTGACTACCTCAAATGAAGTCCCAGAAGGTGAAGTCACTTCAGCTCAGCAAGTGGAACTAATTGGTCTCATGGAGGCTTAGAAACAGTCTAATGGACAATCGGCAAGTATCTTGACTGATCTTAGGTATGCTTTGGAGTTATTCCTGATTTTAGCATTTTATAGAAACAGAATGGTTTCCCAAGTACTTCTGAGAGCCCAATTAAAAATGGGCCCTCAGTAGTAGGCCTTGTGGAAGTCCTTTGCTCCCCTCTCAGATTCCTGCAATTAAAATCCAAGCCCAGCATTCCAGAGGTGCTCCCCAAGGAAATAGCTGACAGAGCAGCTGAATAACACTTCCCAGTCACCCCTTAAAGATTCTGCATTCACTCATGACCGTGCTAATTACACTCATAATCCTGGTGAAATGAGAGAATATGTAACAGTAATAAAACGGAAGGCTTGTAACTATGGCCTATGGCTACCAAAATTGGACCCCCTCAAATTTTTAGAATCCCTTTTTGAATACCAACAATTAACTCCCTCAGAGGAAATTAGAGTAGGAACCCGGCTGTCATTAGAACCCAAAACACTGGACTGTGGATCACACCTAATGAAAAACTCATATAGCCAGAATACTTCATGTTCTTTGGTTAGAAATTACTGGAATGATAGGATAGAAATGACAGATGAGCTAATCAGGTTTTCAGAAGCATGTTGATGGGTTGATTTTTCTGTCAGTGTAGACCATGTTTTTTTTCATGGTTTTAAAGATCACACCCCACATGGTTTCAGTCAAGTTAATGCCCCTCACAAGATTGTAAGAGCTATATACAGTCTCTCATGTTGGGACACTGTTTGAGATGATGGACAGACTTTTACCTTGCTTGTAGGGAGTTTTTCTAGACCCAAAGGAATTCCCTTAAAGGATTTGTTTGAGCATCGGAAATCAGCCCCATATGATGAGGTTGAATAATGGAGGAAACAGGAATGCTCCCAATGCCTCACCTCTGTGACACAGATAGAACCCAATGAGAACTTAGATCTCCCCAAATTCCTGAAAGCTCCTGTACTGGAGGCATTGCATGTAAATACCCATTTGGGAAGAGATAGGGTGACAGTTTTTTCTTTTTTACCCGTTTTTGGATGTAAAATGCCACACTCCTCTTCCTAGTCTGTTTTAATCTGGAAGCTCCACTGAAATCCATTCAGCATCATACTAACACATGGTCTTCTGCTGACAGACGAGTGGGGCAGTATGTGAGAAACAGGCCGGAACCGAACCCAGGACTCCCACATGGAGGGTGGGAATTGTACCAGTGGACCAACACTGCTGCCTCAGCGCCATTGTTTTTAGTTGCTATAAGTGTTCCATGTCATGCACACTCTGTGTAAAACAACCACTGTCACTTTGTGATTTCAGAACATTCTCTATGCTGAGAAAGCACTAGTCTCCTTTCATTCTACCACTCTCTCCCCTCTGGACTATGACAACCATGAATCTACTTTCTGTGTCTATGGATTTGTTTGCTTTGGACATTTCATTTAAGTGGAGTCATATAATACACAGTATTTTATGTCTGGTTACTCCATTTATAGATGAGTATGTTTTCATTGTTCATCTACATTGTAGCGTAAATTAGTACTTCATTATTTTTTATGACTGAATACTATTCTGTTTGTGTATACTACATCTTGTTTATCCGTGTATCAGCTGATAGACACGTGGATTATTTCTGGTTTTTGGCTATCACGAATAATGCTACTATAACATTTGTGTACAAGGGATTGTGTGGACACATCTGTGTTTATTTCTGAGTACTGCCATAACAGAGGACCACAAACTAAGGGGCTTAAAACAGAAATTTATTCTCCCACACTTTTGGAGTCTTGAAATCTGAAATAAAGGTGTTGGAAGGGCCATGCTCCTTTGAAAGCTGTAGAAGAGAATCTTCCTTGACTCTTCCAGCTCTGGTGGCCCCTGTAGTTCCTTGGTTTATGCCACTGTAATTTACAACTCTGTCTCTATATTCAAATAGCTTTCTTCTCTGTGTTCCCATTTATGTCTCCTTATAAGGACATCAATCACTATTTAGATACGACACCAAATTCAGTCTGATTTGTTCTTGAGTTCCTTAGCTAATTACTGTAGCCCAAACCAAACCTAGTGCCATCAAGTCGATGGCGACTCATAGCAACCCTACAGGTCAGAGTAGAACTGCTCCATAGAGTTTCCAGGGAGGTCCTGGTGGATTTGAACTGCCGACTTTTTGGTTAGCAGACGTAGCACTTAGCCACTATGCCACCGGAGTTTCCAAAATCACTCTAAAGTGAACTTAATTCTAAATAAGATCACATCTGAGGCTCTGGGCGGACGTGAACAAAGAAGAGATAGCATTCAACCTACTATATTATGTTTTCAATTCTCTTGGTCATATACAAGGACTACCAATTAAGTTTAGGAACTTACCCTAGAAAAAGTGCTACATACCTCATTGCTGAATGTTGCTATGGTCACCTTCGAAGTACTCCTGTTGGGAAGCTATGCACTAATGCCAGGACTTAGTCCACTCTTCAAAGCAATTTTGGAACGCTTTTTCTGGAATAGCCGTCAGAGCTGTTGTCATTTTATTATCTTTGATGTCCAGAATATCATCAAAATGTCTTCCTTTCAATATTTCCTTTACCTTCAGGTAAAGAAGTTATTGGGGGCCAGACCAGGTGATTAGGGAGGGTCTTCCAATAGAGTTATTTCTTTACTGGCTAAAAATTGCCTCACAAGACAACTATACAGTTAAGTTTGTGAACTTGCCACCGTGCATAATGCCTGTTCCACGGAACACTGCATAGTTTAAAGTCAGGAAAGGGGTGTGTCATGACTGTATGCTTTCACCATACCTTTTCAACCTGTATGCCAAGCAGATAATCTGAGAAGCTGGACTATAATGAGGAAAAACAAGTCATCAGGATTGGACGAAGACTCATCAACAACCTGCATTATGCGTATGACACAACTTGGGTTGCTAGAAGTGAAGAGCTTTCGAAACACTTGCTGATGAAGATCAAAGACCACAGGCTTCAGTATAGATTGCACCTCAACACAAGAAAACAAAAACCCTCACAACTGGATCAGTAAGCAACATCATGGTAAGTGGAGAAAAGATTGCAGTTGTCAAGGATTTCATTTTACTTGGTTCCAGAGTTAACACCCTTGGAAACAGCAGTCAAGAAATCGAAAGACGTGTTGAATTGAAAAAGTCTGCTACAGAAGACTTCTTTAAGTTGAAAAGTAAATGCGTCACCTTGAAGACTAAGGTGCACCTGACCCAAGCTATGGTATTTTCATATGCACGAGAAAGCTGGACAGTGTATAAGGAAGACAGACGAAGAATTGATGCCTTTTGTCTTGTTCAGTTAGAGAACAATGTAGAACACACCACTGATTGCCAAAAGAACAAACGTCTGTTCTGTAAGAGATACAATCAGACTGCTCCTTAGAAGCAAGGATAGCATGACTGGCTCTTACGTACTTTTGACCATGTTGTCAGGAGGGATTGGTCCCTGGGGAAGGATATCCTGCTAGGCAGAGGGTCAGGGAAAAAGAGGAAGACCCTCAAGGAGTGGCTGCAACAGTGGACTCAAGCATGAAAATAATTGTGGGCAGGGCACAGGACCAGGCAGTGTTCCCTTCCGTTGGTCATAGGGTTGATGTCAGTCTGAATCAACTCGAGGGTACCTAACAAGAACAATGTTTCTGCTTTTGTTCCTTATGCTTTGGGGGTCAGAGCTAAGAATTCCTTGCCTAGTCAAACTCTAAAAAATTTAACCCTATAATTCCATCCAAGAGCTTTACCATTTTAACTCTTTCATTTATGTCTCTGATTCATTGTGAACTGAAATTAGTGTATGACACTAAGTCATTTTGTTCGGCTACATTCGTTTTAACCACCACCACAATCAGGATAAAGCGAGCAAGCCCATTCAACTGAAAAATCTTTCTTGCGCAATCCCCTCATACTAATTCCTTGCCACCCTCCCTGGCAAGCACATATCTGTTGTCCATCATTTTTAGTTTTGTGTCTTTACGGAGCCTAAGCCCAAGGCACGCAGCTCCGCTTCGGCGGTAAAAGTGATTAGATCTGAAGCCACATCTCCGGGCGGTGAGTCCGTCCACCCGGCCTTCCCCAGGAGGACCGGAAGCGGAAGCCTTGGTTACGTATGCTTGCCCCCAAGGGGGCGGGTCCAGGAGGTCGTCAAGGGAACGCCCCCGCGGAGATTTCGCCCCCGCGTGGCGTTGGAGGTGGGGGATGGAGCTTCAGTGGGAGCCAACAGTAGTTGATGAATGGGCATTTTTTAAAAAAGACAGAGGGGAGGCTGAGCCCTAATGCTCGATGTCCCCGGTACCTGATCCGCGTCGCTCAGAAGCCGCTCCGTGACGGCCACTGGGAGCTAGAGGCCGAGAGGATGCTGGGGCGTGTAGTTCTGGCCGAGTCCCGCGGCCGATGACTGCTTGGCGTGAGCGAGGCCCTCGCGGGTCCTTGGCCCCGCAGGTCTTCTCCCCGCGGTGAGGAGGGTCAGCAAGGGTGGGGTGTGGCCCTAGGGCTGGACCCGGGGCTCGGCGGGCAGGGGAGAGGGCCGACGGCGGGGCGGCGGCTGAGCCCTGGCGGCTGGGCGCTACGATTCGGGATGCTCCGTTTGTGGAGAAGGGGGGCGCGGCACAGGACGCCTTGGGGCCGGGAGAGTTGGGTAAATAAGACCCAGCAGCTCCTTGCAGGACGCTTTGGGGACCTTCCGTCTTCTGGTTGAGGCTGTAATTTGGAATTTCCTATTTGTAGGAATGTGGGAGTGATGAGGAACAGACAGTTCCTGAATTGAGAGGACTGCTCCAGTTGTCATTCCGGAGTTATTTGGTCAGTGAGGCTGAGTTTAGCCGGGGGCAAAGAGACCAAACCCACCTGTCACTGGGGCCCTAGCTAGGGACAGAAAACCCGGTGGTTTGGCGGGGAGAGGGGAACGCATACTTGGTGCTGGATTTCCGAGTCATGCTGGGATTCCAGGACTTCAGTGCATGTTAAGGTTTATTTTTGGTGGGGGCTGGAGACGTCTCAGGTGGCGGCTGGGAGAGGTGTCTCGGGACCTGCTGTGCCTTGGTGCATTGTGGGGATACGTATGTTGGCCGTGAGCTTGATGTTGGTATAATATTCTTAGGGTTTCGTGAGAGGGTTTGTCACGTGTGGAGTCGCTGGGGCTTTTAGAGGGGATGGAAGGGATTTTGTCCTGGAACCGCGTGTGAAAGGTGTCCTGGTGGTGGTGAACTGCAGGGTCAGGTTGTGCATCAAGGCATTATTTTGTCTGAGTGGGATAGGCCTGCTTCTGCTTTTTGATAGGTGGCAGAGGCCTGCTGTGTTTTGTGACAAAGATACCTAGTTTGACGGTAAGGTGGGTGGCCATGTATGTGATTGCCCCTTTCCCTGTCTACTTTGTCCTCAGTGTTGGGGCTCAGTTGGCCACATATGGTTGAAGGCTGTAGGAGAATTAGATAGGGCAGCAACATCTGAGAGTGTTGGTTGACTTCCAGATCACTTCCAGCACCTTCTGGTGGGATCCAGGGATCAGGACTTGGCTTTTTCATTAAGGCAGACTTAGTAGATGGCAACAGGTTTGGATTTTTCTTGGTTTAGTAAACAAGTGGAAACCTTAGTAGCCTAGTGGTTACATGCTACAGCTGCAAGCCAAAAGGTTGGCAGTTCAGATCCACCAGACACTCTGGAAACACTGTGGAGCAGTTCTGCTCTGTCCTGTAGGGTCACTATGAATCAGAACTGACTCTACGGCAATGGTTTGGGTTTTTTCCCAGTTAGTAAAATAGTACAGTGAAGCCCATGAATAATGTTTTATCTACATCCTCACAACCTAACATGTGGATGCACCTTGAGAATTGTTACAGGCCTCAAGATTTGTCTCTGTTGACATTATTACTGGCCTAACTGGCTAAATATGTGGCACTCCACAGCTAGAGTTCAAATCTAGGCACTTTAGTTTCATTATCTTGAGCCAGGTGTATAACCTCTCTCCTGATGCCTCAGTTTACCACAAGTCCTAACTCATGGGGCTCTTGGGAGAGCAACTCTTACAACCCCTGGAATCGTTTATGGTATGTAATAAGAGTTTAGTAAATAATTGTTTTAAATAGTAATAATACAATTTCTAACCTTGGGGCACAAGAAGGAGGAATTCCCTGTATCAGCTTGACTTCAGGACAGACTGTGTTCTGATGTAAACACTTGACTTCATGCACTCTTGTGAGACAGATCTGAGATACATGTTTTTGAAGAAGAAGAAGCCTTCTCATTTGAAACTCGAGATCTCCTAGCCTAATGTGTGGGGACAGAAAAAGAACATCCTTAGGCTTATAGTGCCTTTTTTGTTCCCAGGTGCGCGTCACACTGCTGCCTGTCCAGAGGGGGCCATGTAGGCAAAGGTAGAACTGCTAGCTTCCATCAGACTCCTCCTGGGTGGGTATCATTTGCTTTTACAGTCCTACAGAGTGTCAAGTGCCCCATACAGTACGTGAATGTCCTTTGCATGCCCTTAACATCTTATGCCTTGCAGTATGCCATCTGAGGCTCAGGGGCATTGTCTCCTTCCGAAGTACCAGCCTGTCTTGAGAAGGGATTGTGCCAATATTACTGCAGGCCTGTGGTGTTATTCAGGACACCAGCATTTGAGTCCCAGCTGCATTGTATCCTGGTAGCTGGGTTCTCAGGTGCCAGCAGCTGTGAAAATAATTGTTATCCTTTATTGGCAGTTTGTCTTTGCCAGACAGTGTGCTTTACCATCAGTGTGGCACTTGATTCTGTCAGCCAATTTGAAAGTTAGTAATCAGAATTCCCATATTACAGAATTGTTAGCACATTACAAAAGTTAAAATGACTGTAACATGGCTGAGGTCAGGATTGTGAGCTTCGTAAGTTATGTACACTTTGCTATTCTTGTTTTATCGAATAATCCCAACCACCATGTTTTGTTTTCTGTGCTAGAGAATGTGGAAGCAAATCTGAGACTGCATAACCATTTCACCTGTAAATACTATAATATGCATTTCCAAGAGGTAAGAACTGTTTTTTGAAAACACAGCTAGAATATTCTTATTGCAGTCAACAAAATTAACAGTAATTTCTTAATGCCTTAGTATCCCATTTGTTTTGAATTTTTTCTATTTGTCCTGCCAAGCCAAGCCAAGTGCCATCGAGTCGGATCCTAAAAATGCCATTTTACATTTCAAACCCTACACTCTTTCAGCAGGAAGAAGCAGTATGTGTAGGAGCATCTGGAACGGAGCAAGGTAAATTTTCCCTTTCCTGTGTTTTTCCCTTTACCTGTTGCTGATCTCTTTTAATGGCTGCAACTTCTGTACCTTATCACAAACTGAGGAACACTGAGTCCTTGTCACTTCCTTGTTATTTCAGATTTCCTATCCACCTGATTAGTTATCTCATCTTCTCAATTCTACCTTGACAAGTGTGCCCTTTTGTTCTACCCTTCCCTTTGTCTCTACTTCTGTGCTACCCGGATATTCATTTCTTCTCTGCATTTTATTTACCCCTCACCCTGCCTTTTGAGTTGTTCCTCTGAGGCAAATATGATTATGCCACTCACCTAGTAAAAGGGCCATTTCTTACTGCTTATGTCTGACTCTGCCCCAACTCAATAATTAATAGTGATGATGCCTTCTCTCTAGGTAGACCCAGGTGTGTTTTGGTTCCTGGCTTGTAGATGATCCTCATATGTCATCTGTCTACTACATGGATGTTGTTTTTATTCTGCTTTTTTATAACCAAAATGATCAGGTTTAAGACTCATTCTATTATGGTATGATACAAACTGACTTGCTGATTACAGTACATTAGAATGCCATGGAAGGTGACTGCATTACAGTACAATACATGCAAGACTCTTACATGGGATTATATCCACAGATACAGGAGTTAATGACTCCAATGCATATTTTGGGGGGAAAGCATAATTCAATTTATAACAAGTGCTCATTAGCTTTAAAATGTTAGTTCAGAAGGATTTTCTACCTTTACCAAATTCCCTCTTAAACTATTTTATGTGTTTATTTTCCTGGTTCTGTCTGTCCTGAGTCACCTCAGTTAATTGTGTAACTCTGCTGAAGGCCAAAACTTCTGTCAAGCTATCTCCTCTGTGTATTTGTCTCCCGATTCTGCTAGCTGTAGACCTAAGACTGGCAAAGACCCTTCGTCTGTCATTATGAGGCTCAGTAGTGGCTTTTGCATGTCATCATGATGCTAGAAGCTATGCTAGCAGTATTTCAAATACCAGCAGAGTTAGACATGGAGGACAGGTTTCAGCAAGATCTTTCACATTAAGGCTAGGAAGTAAAATCTGGCAGTCTACTTTTTAAATAATTGGCCAGTGAAACATTGTGAGTAGCAGTGCATCTGATACAATGCCAGAAAAGGAGCCCCTCAGTTGGAAGTCACTTAAAAAATGATGGAAGAAGAACTGCTGCTTCAAAATAGAGCCCGCTTCATTGATGTGGATAGAGTCAGGGTTTCAGGACCTTCATTTGCTGGTGTGGCACTACCCCAAATTAGAAGAAATGGCTCTAAACATCCATTAATAATTAGACTGTGGAGTGTATGAAGTATGAGGCTAGCAGAATTGGAAGTGATCAGAAATGAAATGGGATGCATATAGATTGGTATCCCAGGCATTAGTGAGCTGAAATAGACTGGTACTGGCCATTTAAGTCAGGCAGTCATATCTACTGACAGTGACAGAGAGGAGTGGAGTGGTGGTCATCATCAAAAAGAACATTTCAACTTATGCTGTCAGTGGTAGGATAATATCCAATAGGAAGACCTATTAACACGACAATTACTTAAAGGATGCACCAACCACTGATGTCTTGGTTGAGACAACTGAAGATTTTTACCAACTTCTGCAGTCTGAAATTGACTAAACATGCAATCAAGACTCATTGATAGTTACTGGTGATTGGAATGCAGAAGTTGGAAACAAAGAGAACCAGCACTTGGAAAACACGGCCTTGGTGATACAAATGATATTGGAGATCATGTGATAGAGTTTTGCAAGATCACTGACTTATTGTAAATACTTTTTTCCAACAACATACATGTGGACCTAACCAAATAGAGTACACAGGAATCAGTTCTACTACATCTGTGGAAAGAGTTGATGAAGAGCCTCTTTATCATCAGTCAATACAAGGCCCAGGGCCAGCTATGGAACAGACCAACAGTTGCTCTTATGCAAGTTCAAGTTGAAGCCAAGAGAATTAAGTGCACAAGAACCAAACTACAGCTTTCAGTATATCCCACCTGAATTTAAGGTTATCTCAAGAATAGATTTGATGCATTGAGCACTTAACCGCCAAAGACCAGATGAATTGTGGAATGACACGGGAGATAATATATATGGAAAACTAAAGGTCTTTTAAAAGAGCAGAAAAAGAAGACCAAAATGGGTATAGAAGAGACTCTGAAACTTGTTTTTGAACCTTAAGTAGCTGAAGCGAATAGAGAAAATGATGACATAAAAGACCAGAATGGATTTAAAAGGATAGTTCAAGAAGACAAAGTATTATAATGAAATGTGCAAACACCTGGAGTTAGGTAACCAAAAGGGAAGTATACACTCAGTTTGAAGAAAAAAACTTCATACCTCCAATTAGAATTTTAAGGATTCAATAGCAAAATATTGAACAAGTTAGGAAGTGTTAGAAGAAGGTGGAAGGAATACACAGAGGTTACTGTACCAAAAAGTTTTGGTTGATATTCAGCCATTTCAGGCAGTAGCATATGATCAAGAACTGATGGTTCTGAAGGAAGAAAACAGTTTGCACTGAAATAATCTTGGAAAAGCAAGGCTCCAGGAATTGATGGAATACCAGTTGAGATGTTTCAAGAAATGAATGCAGTGGTGGAGGTGCTCACTTGTCTATACAGAGAAATATGGGGAGACAGCTTCCCAAGCAGCAAACTGGAAGAGATCCCTATTTGTGCCCATTCCAAGGAAAGGTGATCAACACATACAGAAATTATCAAACAATATTGTTAATAACAATATGCAAGTAAAACTTTGCCAAAGATAATACAACAGTATATCTGCAGGGTACTGCTGAAAATTCAAGCTAGATTCAGGAGAAGATGTGGAATGAGGACTATCACTGTTGATGTTAGAGGAATCTTTTATGAAAGCAGAGAATGCCAGAAAGATGCTTATTCATGTTTTACTGACTCTGCAAAGGTGTTTGTGTGGATCGTAACAAATTATGGCTAACATTGTGAGAAATGGAAACTCAGAGCACATTAACTGTGCTTGTAAAGAACCTGTACATGGACCAGCAGCAGTCTTTCAGACAGAACAAGGGGATACTGCACAGTTTTAAAGCCAGGAAGGGTGTGCGTCAGGATGTTATCGTTTCATAGTACTTTTTTAATACAGCTTAGAAGAAGTACAACCAGAAAGCTCTTTATAAGCAAAGGTGGCAAGAGTTTGTCTCATATGCTTTGGACATGTTATCAGGAGGGACCAGTCCCTGGAGAAGGACATCATGCTTGGTAGAGAATCAGAAAGGGGAAGACCCATGATGAGATAGATTTAACACAGTGGCTGCAACAGTGGGCTTAAGCATAACAGTGATTGTGACAGTGGCAACAAGGCAGTGTTTCATTGTGTTGTTTCATTGTGTTGTACATAGAGTGCACCTAACAACAGCCTAAACACATGGAGTTGCATTCCAAGAACCATTCAAATCTACAGATTAAAAAAAAATCCCATTAGCTAGATAATTTAGGAGAAAAGAAGAAAATGGCTTTCTTATGAATTAAAGCATCAGTTACATTCCCTCATATTAATCCTTTAATTCACTCAGACGTATGTAGTTAAAATTTCTGTTCCATGTGACTCTGGGTAAGCTACAATCTTGAAACTCTCCAACTTCTACACAAAACTTCCAGAAATCTTGATTCAGTCTAGTTGTATCTGTGTTTAAAATACAGCAGTTCTTTTCATAAGTCAGATGTAGTCTGTCTTTTGTTGAAATGTTTTGGTCAAGTATTTTCAGTGAGCCAGCAAAGTAACATCTGCACAGATGACAAAACTTACTATGGCCATGATAACTTACAGTAATAATTCTTAAAAGTGAAAGAATCGGTAGGAAGTGATTACAAAAGTAGTGCAAAGCCAAATAAAGTCAATTAAAAATTACTCTGAATAATTCTAAATGTAGTGATTGACTTTACTTTCAAAGAGCTTCAGGTATAATGGACAGTAATCTTGAGATGTAATACCATCTGGTCAAAATATATCAAGGTTATCAAGTTTCTAAATATCTGAATAGTAATGACAAACTCCATGGGTAAATGATGGGAATTCTCCAGGTAAACTATCCGCTGTGATAATGCTAGATTCACAAGAAATAAAGTTGTGAACGTGATGACTATTAAAAACCTAAACAATAAAATTATGGCATATGTTATGCACTAATTGTCTAGTATCAGGCAGACATTACTGACTCATAAATTATAACTCAAAGAAAATTTAGCATTTTCCTGATTTGACAGTGTATTTCATGTCTGTGAAAAGGAGGAAGACCCTCAATGAGACAGATTAACACAGTGGCTGCAGAATGGGCTCGGACATAACAAGACTTGTGGGCATGGCTCAGGACTTGGCAGTGTTTCATTCTGTAGTACGTAGGGTCACTGTGAGTCAGAGCTGACTCAGTGATACCTAACAACAACAGCATAACACATTAAATAAATCTTTTTCTTTTAGCACCTTATAAAACTGGAACAAACTTTTTGTGGCTTTCTACAAAGTTTCGCAGCTTTTAAGAGTTTATCACAGATTAATAAGAAGTGATACTTTGAGTTATTAATGAAAGATCTTAAAGGTAAAAACTTAGCTTTTCTGAAAGCATGTTTTAGTTTTTGGCCCAGGAATTGTAATGGGAGGCCAAACCCTTGCCTTTGAAGCAGATTACACAAAGAATAAATTAGCTCTTCAATGAGTAATTAAATTTTGTTGTTTTAAAGAGAAGTCTAGCTCTTTATATGCTATTTGAAATGAAGAGTTCTCAAAAATCTCATAAATTAACCCATCAAACTTTAACCAGTCAAATAAAAACTTTGACCATATCTAATAAATTCCCTTATTAATAAACGTCTTAAATCTCTTGTCCTTGTTACATATCTTTTACAGTACTGAATACACTCATTGCCTAATCTAGGTGTCTATCTGTATTTTCTGTGTAGCACAAAAAGTAACAGCCGATAGACTTTAGTTATAATGAATATTTGTTAACGTTTTAATATCAGTAAATCACCTAAAAATGTTGAAATAAAATATTTTCATTCAACCCTTTTTCATGTCTTTTGATTGTCAATTTAACCATAGATTTTACTGAATTTTTTTTTTCAATTAGAATGTCTCCATTCTGTCCTACCATGTCATTTTGAGTGTGTCTTATTGTGATTTCTGTCTTTTAACTTTTTTGCAATTGTCTTCAACAGCTGGGACTTCTTTACAGTTCTTTTATGATGAGGATCTACCCAGTATTTGATAACTATACTAAGCCTTTTAAGATTTCAGTGTCCATGTTGCTTACTTTCTTTTGTCTTAAAAGGACTTCACTCAGTTGGGAGGGGTCCCCTGGAGCGGCTGGCCTCAAAGGCTGGAGGCTGGGGAGGGCTGATGCTCCAGTCTTTTCATTTGAGTCATGGTGAAAGACAAGAATTGGTCGTGTTAATTATTTACATGTGTTTAAGTTGGCCTAGGAAACCCTGGTGGCTTAATGTTTATGTGGTACAACTGCTAAACAGAGGTTGGCAGTCTGAATCCACCAGGCACTCCTTGGAAGCTATGGGCAGTTCTGAGTCAGAATTGACACAATGGCTGTGGGTTTTTGTTGTTGTTGTTGTTGAAGTTGGCCTAAGAAGGTTGGGAGATAAAAGAAACCAGATTGTTTCCCTTTATTATCTATTCTATTGGTAAGCATTTTGTATTCTTTTTATCGTAACCTTTTATCTGCCCAGTAAATACCAGAGCTCTCTAGCAATCTTGTAAATGAACCCATGAGTTTCTGGGTAGCCATTATTTTCCTGTAGTCTTGTCCTTTGCATCTGTTCTTCCATTCTGGGACTACTAGTTGTACTTTAAGACAAATTACTCCTTAAATAAAGCACATTTTGTGTAATATCTACCTTAGGTTACGTAGAAAGGTTTTCCTTTTAAGATTGACATAGTGTAGAACATGAAAACCTTTCTCAGAATGAGTTCACATTCATTAACTCCTCAAAATACTTGGAATATTAAGTTTATGTAAGTTTTTTTTATTAAACCAGTCAAAATTAGTTATTTGAGCTAATGTATTCTAATTTAATAATATTATCTGGAAATAGGAAATTATGTTCTTCATAAAGCTATCTCTGGTAGTGTAGTGGGTTAAGTGTCACATCTGCTAACTGAAAGGTCAGCAGTTCAAATCTGCCAGGTGCTCCTTGGAAACTATGGGGCAGTTCTACCCTGACCTC
This sequence comes from Heterohyrax brucei, assembly GCA_028571685.1. Taxonomy (NCBI): domain Eukaryota; kingdom Metazoa; phylum Chordata; class Mammalia; order Hyracoidea; family Procaviidae; genus Heterohyrax; species Heterohyrax brucei. The sequence goes on along the minus strand of CM053156.1, from coordinate 85,279,177 downwards.
TAGGGTCGCTATCAGTCGGACCTGACTCGATGGCAGTAGGTTTTTAAACCTATCTTTTGCATGCTTTATTGGATCCTTTAGAGATACAATTACTCTTTCTTCGAGCCTTGTTACACAAATCCAAATAAACAACCCATTCTCTATCATTGTACTTTTCAAAGATACCAATTTCTAAAAAGGTTTCTCAGAGTAGCTACTAAAAGTCCAGATCATGAGAAGTTAATGAAGCAGTTTTTCTTGGAAGAGAAAAGAAAAACCTGTATTTAAGACTTCCTCGTGAATAATAGCTACTGCTACCTATGACCTCCAACTTGATAAAGGACAGAAACTCAGATACAACATTCTAGACTAGAGGCAAGCTCTCAGTAGAACGAAACAAAAACTGTAGAGACTCACTGGTGTGTGAGGCCAGCTGAACAACCAGGCTTCTGCAATATCATGCAATACAAGCAGCCCAGTTTTTGAAGATGTATATAGCAATTCTTTGGTAAGATCAACTCAAATAAATAGAAAAGTCAGGTCTCCTAATAAATTCATTAACTTGCCATAGTCTCAAGGTGGAAGGATTTCATTCAGACCTTTTGAATATTCAGCAAAATTCTCAACACAACAATGTAAATGGGAACCCATTTTCCCAAAGTCATGCTGAAATTCTAAATGTCTTCCATGGTATTCAACTCATAGCATTTTTGAACATATGTTCTAAACCAGTGATTCAAAATAACTAATACCAATCTGTTTCAGCTCACTAATGCCTACGATGTCAATCTTTATGCATTCCATTTCATTTTTGATGATTTCCAATTTTCCTGGATTCATATTACTGCTACACTGGCTGTAGGCTGGTCCATCTACCGCAAGGAGCCTTGATGGCAGAGAACAGTCTAGAGAAGTGAGCAAGCTGTTACACTGGCTGTGAGCTAGGCTAGTTAGCAGCAGAGATGCCCTGATAACAAGGAGTCCCAGATAACAAAACTATCCTAGGTCCTGATGGAGAAATGCAACAGTGGGGGACATTTTTTCCTCCCAAGGGTTCTCCTGCCAGAAAGCTGCCCTGATTGAACAAGTGCATCCTGAGTTGTATCTGGTACTTTGCAGTTACACCTTGTTCTGTGTTGTGTACCAGTAAACCACTTAACTAAGTACGGTTGATGAGTTCTGGGAGCAGTTGCAGTGAATTACTGAGCCCGAGAGGGCAAATAGGAATGCTAAAAGCAGGAGGTGTAATTGGTGTCAAGGTGATGGACTGTCACAGCAGCTCGGAAAAATTGGAAATCTGGCATATATTTAACCTCCACCTCAGAGGAACCCAGCTTTGTCCTGATTTTTATTCATGGAATTATTCATATACTGCATGTGGTTCTTCATCTTTCATTTCCTTCTTCCATTCCCTTTGACGTTCCCACTGGCTGTCTGCTAAATAGAACCTGAACTGTTGTTCTTGACCTAGAATGAAGATGACAATGAGCAGTTACATCTGATACATGATAGAAATAAGCTTGAGTGAGAAACACCTACATTACTTTCAACCACTGACGTTGTGAGAGGTTATTTCTTACTGTGGAATAACACGGTCCCTTTGTTTTAGTCACCTGGTACTGCTCTCACAGAAGTACCAAGAGTGAATGGCTTTAACAAAGAACAATTTATTCTTTACGCAGTCCAGTAGTCTACAAGTCCAAATTCAGGGTGCCCACACCAGGGGAAGGCTTTGTCTTTTGTCAGCCCTGGAGAAAAGTCCTTGTGTTGCATCCGTCTTTGGTCAGGTAGCATCCTGGTACAGGAACCTCAGGTCTGAAGGATGGTTGCAACTCCTGGTGCTGCTTCCTTAGTAGTATGAGGTCCCCAACTCTGTGTTTGCTTCCTTTTGCTTTTATCTCTTGTAGGATAAAGAGTAGTGCAAGTCACCCTCCAAGGAAACCCCCTTAGCAAGGATGCTGCAATCCCACCCTGATTTACTTTCCACATAATCCTACCTGTTAGCCACAGGCAGAGACTAAGGTTTATAACACAGGTAAATCACAAAGTGGAAGACACTCAAAATACTGGGGATGATGGCCCAGCCAGCCAAATGGCTACACATAGTTTTGGGGGGACACAATTCAATCCATGACACCGTTCTAAACAGTACGCATCCTTTTGTCCACTTGACTCTGAGGGTCTTGCCTTCTTTAGAGTGTTTTGAACTGTATGAACATCTGGTTGCTGCTTTTTCATGTAGGCTTCTTTTTCAGAGGATGTTAAGCATTGGTGAAAAAGGACTTTGGAATGAGACTGTTGCATTCTAGGCATGGCATCAGCACTGGATAGCTATATGACCTTAGGGACAAATAAACCAAATTCTTTTTTTAAATTGTCATTAAGTGAAAGTGTACAATTGAAGTCAGTTTTGCCTGCCTGCCTGTCTGCAACTCCTTCTTCTCTCCTTGCACGGCGACAGCACACTCCTCCTTTTCATTCTGTACTTGTGGTATCCTCTTAACAAGTTCCTGCCCACTCCTCTCCACCCTCTTCTCTCCAATTTAGAAGGAGACCTGAAGGACAGCCTCCTATAAATGCACAGAACCATAAAGTACGTACACCATATGGTCACACTGTGTCCCCAGGTCCAGTCCGTTTTTGTCCAAAGAGATGACCTCAGTCAACTGGTCAGGGGCAGCAGCAGGTCTAGGGGCCATACTCCCAGTGGGTCCTCCAGGTTGTCGGACCATCAGTTCTGGTCTTCTAGTAGATTCCTTCAGCTGCACCCTTTTTTTTCTCATATTGCCGCAGGGACTCCATGTTGCGTGCCCCATCACAACTGTCTTTGGTGGTGGCCAGGCACCATCTGGTTCATCTGGTCACATGTTGACACAGCCTCCCGTTCACATGAGTCCTGTCTCCTGATCTGTTTTTCCCTCATGTCTTTGTTGTTCTCGGCCATCAGCTGTGCCAGATGAGCTGGGACCATTTAAACCAAATTCTTAATGCCTCCTTTTTGGCCTCAGTGAGATAGAAATAATAGTGATATCTTCATTTTTTGGCCATGTTGTGAAGATGAAAGGAACTGTTTGTTTAGTACAGTAAATGTGTTATAAATGTTAGCTACTAATACTATTGTTCCCGGGAGAAGGAAGGCTGTATTTTGGGGGGTAGGCTATGTGGTGCTGTTACAACACGTGACCCCTGAAACTCACAGTGATCTAGCCTTAAACCCAACCCTGTCCATCACCTTCATAGGATGGTTTTGGCTTTATACCATGGCTTTTGTAGCAGAACCAAGGCTGAAGGAGAGCTCCTTTGGGGAACATGTTGCTCTCATGGCAGAAGAAAATGAGTGATAGTGGGTCTTGCCATGCTTAGAAATCATGCTGTCACTTTGCTCACGTGCTTTGCCCAAGGCAAATTGCACGGTCAACCCTGAAGTCATGCAAGGAAGTGTAATCCTTGTATCTGAGAAGGAGGTAAACCAAAACCAAATTCAGTGCCATCGAGTCATTTCTGACTCATAGCAACTCTGCAGGACAGAGTAGAATTGCCCCATAGACATTCCAAGGAACACCTGGTAGATTTGAACTGCCAGCCTTTTGGTTAGTAGATGCAACACTATATCTGTGTACATTTGGTGTATTATCCAGGAAGTCCCCATATTACCCATCTTTTCCCCTTGAACCAGAGTTATATTTTCCCTCTACATAGTAACCTTCCAACATCTTGTTACACACCTGAGTCACCAAGCAGTGTGCCATGAATTACCTGCATACTGGTTTTCGCTGGAGCCTATGAGAAATACAAAGAAACACATAACTACCCTGGTCCCAGGGAATTTATCGTATGATGGGAACATAGATGAACGATGGGAACATCTAGTTGGGTATCAAAAGAGGCTTCACGGAAGAGGAGTGAGTCATTTGGGTTGAACCTTGGAAGAATGGGATGGGAGGAGGGGCATTCCAGGCAGGGAGAACAGCATAAGCAAAGGCCTGGATTAGGGGGAACAGAAACAACGTAACATAAACCCAGTGAAACTGAGGGAAGATTACAGAGCAAAAATACCATCTGAAGACAGAAGGACTGAAGATTTCTCAGCACTGAGTACAGGTAGGAATCTGCAGATTTTTATTCTGCCAGGTGCTCAGTAAAATAAGTACCCCCAAACCAAACCTGCTGCCGTCAAATCGGTTCCAACTCGAAGTGACCCTGTAGGTCAGAGTAGAACTGCCCCGTAATTTCCAAGGAGCGCCTGGCAAATTGAAACTTTCGGTTAGCAGACCTAGTACTTAACCACCATACCACCAGGGTTTCCAAGAAGAGGCAGTAGTAGCGGAAGATGGTAAAGTCTGCTGCAGAGGTGCATTTCATCTTAATCACTATGATTAACAAAATGATAGAGATGCGTCTCACCTTACAAGAAGCTCACATTCTAGTAAAAACTCATTTAACTATGAAAAATGTAATATAGTTTGATTAAGATGACGTGTCTAGATTGGAGAGAAGATGGAGTAAGTGTCTCTGCCTACAGAGTTGGTGGGTGGCTTAGGAGATCATCTTAGGGTAACTCCAGCTGGCCCTACTCATTGCTTTTGAGTCAATTCTGACTCAATGACCCTGTAGGAAGAATAGAACTGCCCCATAGAGTTTCCTAGGAGCACCTGGTGGGCCTGAACTGCTAACCTTTTGATGAGCAGGCATAGAACTTAACCGCTACACCACCAATGTGTCCCCAGCTGGCCTTAGAGGGGTACTAAGCAGCAGTAAGGAGTCCTTGGACAGCACAAATGGTTAAGGTCTCAACTACTACCTGAAAAGTTGGCAGTTCATACCCACTCAGAAGTACCTTGGAAAACAGACCAGGCTGCCTGCTTCCAAAAACTCACAGCCTTGAAAACCTCATAGAGCAGTTTTACTCTGCACACAGTGAGGTCACCATGAGCTGAAACCGACTCAGTGACCATAAACTACAGCAACAGGGCAGGAGCAGAACTGTAGTCTTGCGGGCTAAAGCCCTGGCCAGCGTGGCTGAAGCTCTTTTAAAGATGGCATTTTTCCTAACACTGCTTAACCCCTCTGGACCACGTGAGTGGAGGCCTTGGACTGATTGTGTCCCATGGCATGTCGTTACGTGCTGTTGGGTTGGTTCCGGCTCCTAGCTCCCCCGTGTACAAACACTGCCCTGGCCTGCACCATTCCTTTTTTCTCCTTGAGCCTCTGTCAAGCGTATCATCTTTCTCCAGGGACTTGTCCCTCCTAAGTATGTGAGATGATGAAGTCTTGCCGTTCTCACTTCTGGCTGTGTTTCTTCCAAGACAGACTTGTTTGGTGTGGCAGCCCATGATGTATTGAGCACTCTTCCCCAGCACCGTGATTCACAGCTGTCCATCAGTTGTTTCTTACTCCTTGTCGACATTTCACGTGCATATGTGGCAATACCGCGGCTCGGGTGGGTCAGGCACGTTGTAGTTCTCATGGTGACATCCTTGCTTTTAACACTTCAGAGGTCTTTTGTAGGGGATTTGCCCAATCCAGTCTGTGTGGTTTCCTGACTGCTGCTTGAATGGGTGTTGATCGTGGATCCAAGTCAAATGAAATCCCTGACAATATCAGTCTTTTCTCCCTTTATGATGATGTTGCTTTATTGCTCCATTCATGAGAATTTCTGTTTGCTTTATGTTGCAGTTTAATTCGTGCTGAAAGCTGCAGTTTTCTGATCTTCTTCATTAAGTGCTTCAAGTTCATGTTGCTTTCAGAAAGCAAGATTGTATCATCTGTGTATCACAGATTGTTAGAGTCTTCCTGCAATCTCGATTCCGTGTTCTTCATATAGCACAGGTTCTTAGATTGTTTACTCAGCATACAGATTGAATAATTATGTGAAAGGATCCAACCCTAACACACATTTCTTGACATTAAACCATGCAGTATCCCCTTGTTCTGTGCAAACAACTGCCTCTTGGTCTAAATGTCTAAAGTGAACACAGTTAAGTGCTTGGCAATTCCCGTTCTTCTCAGTGCTATCCATAATTTGATATGTTCCGCACAGTTGAATGCCCTTGTGTAGTCAATAAAACACAGACAAATATTGTTCTGGTATTCTCTGCTTTCAGACAAGTTCTGTCTGACGTCAGAAATGATATCTCTTGTTGCATGTCCTCAATCTGTCTTGAAACCTTCACTGTACTTTTGCAACTGCTTTTGAATAATCTTCAGCAAAATGTTAACTCGTCTGTGATATTAATGGCATTGTTCCCTAATTTTCACATTCTGTTGGGTCATCTTTCTTTGGAATGGGCACTGACTTGGTTTGAAGTGTGACTCATAGAAGTGTGTGTATCAATTTATCTAGGTCATGATTCCCTGTAGTGTATGACTGTCTGCCATTTTGTCATCTCATGTGATTTTTCTGTGTGCTCTAAATCTTATCACTATGATGTTAATTGGATGGATTAGCTGCAGGTATACTGATGAAATCTACAAGATTAATGTCTTAAGCTAGTCTCTTTTTGAGATATGAAAGAGAGAAGCCAGCAGAGAGACATGGAGACATCATACTACCAACAGAGCAGTGCCCGGAGCAGAGTACGTCCGTTGGACTTGGGGTTCCAGCACAGAGAAACTCTTAGTCTAGGGGAAGATTGAAGAGAAGGACCTTCCTCCAGAGCCAACAGAGAAAGCCTTCCCTTGTAGCTGTTGCCCTGAATTTGGTCTTCTAATATACTAGGCTGGGGGAAAATAAATTTCTCTTGTTAAAGCTATCCACTTGCAATATTTGTGTTATAGCAGCACTACATGACTGAGGCACAAATACGGATCTCTTCCAGTTGGCTGGCCAGGCAGCTGACCTCCTAATCTCTGGGCGTAGACAATAAGCACCTCCAGTGCTGCATGCACTTGTTGAAACGTCTCATTTGGTGTCTTGTCATTTCCTGGAGCCTTGTTTTTTGGCCAGGTCCTTCCTTGCAGCCTGGACTTCTTCCCGCAGTACCACTGGTTCTTGATCATATGTTGCTGCCCGAAAAGATATGTTGCCGCCTGAAAAGGCTGAAGATCAGCCAGTCCTTTTTCATATATCGTGACTCTGTGTCCCTTCCATCTGCTTTTGATGCTTCCTGTTTCATTCAGTAGTTTGCCCTTAGTATCCGTCAGGGTTACTCAAGACTTGAATTTCGTCTTCTTTCAACTTGAGAAATGCAAGCATGTTCTTCCCTTTTGGTTTTCTAAACTCAAGTCTTTGCACATTTGGTTAAAGCGTTTTACGTTGGTTTCTTCAGCTGCCCGTGAAATCTTCTGTTCACTCTTTTGGCATCTAGTTCATTCACTTTAGCTACTCTGTGGTCAAGAGTAACTTTCAGAGTCTCTTCTGACATCCATGTTGGTCTTTTCTTTCTTTTTTTTTTTCCCAGTGACCTTTAGTGCACATACACATCTACTCACACGGAATTGAAAGGTGGAGTGTTATTTTTGCAGAATTCATTGTGAGGCCTGGTAGGACTCTGTTCAGACTTCACACTCCTCAGAGTACAGGCACATAGGGAATTGAATGGAGCTGGAACCTGGGCGAGGAGAGACAGAAGCCAACTCCTGCACACTGTGATGGGTCTGGAGGGAGACATTAAGAGGCTCACTCTCTTTGGGCCTTAGGCTGCCTTCTGTCTTCTCTCTGATTCAGGAAGCAGAAACTGACCTGGGACATGGAGAGCTTGAATCTAAGGTGTAGGGGCAAAAGGGGTGCAGTAGCTTGTGACAGGTGTGGGAGACTGTCAGGGAGCAGACTGGAGGGCTTGTAGGGCAGGAATGAATGAAGGTCAAAGATCCAGAGGAGCCAAGGAGACTGGACCTCGGTGATTGCTGAGTTAGGGGGGTGACAGAGGACAGGAGCCTTGTGGAGGAGGCCTGGGGTCGGCACCCAGGGAAGGACTCAGCAGCAGCAGGTTGCTTCTCCACCCACAGGTCCCAGAGGCACAGAGACCAGAGGTCTTTCATAACTGAGGTTTGAGGAAGTCACCCAGGCAGCAGAGATCCATCTTGAGGTGAAATCACTTCCGACTGGCTCTTTGGCAGAATTTCAAGGCAGTCACTGGGCTCATCACTTTAAGCCCAGGAAGAGCAGGACTGAGAGAAGATTTTGGCTTCAAAGAACAGAGCAGACATGGAGACCAGGAGAAAAGTGACTCAGAAACAGGAAGCAAAAGGTAAGCTGAGGGTCTGCTGAGGTGAAGGGGGGACCAAGGCTGCAGGTTCAGGGGAGAAGGCTTTGGTGGCCACAGCTGAGTGACGTGGCGGTGTCCTTCCATCCTGGGACTCAGAGGAGCTCCTCTGGGAGCATCCTGGGAGCTCTGCCTTCTCACAGCTTCTCTTTCGCCCTTAGGTTCATCTTCAGAGGATGCTGACTGGTCGCCAGAGAAGAAGAGGAAACCCAGAGGGCTGGTGAGTGGGAGTTTTCTTATTTTCTGGCATGCTGGCCCCTTTCCCAGAGAAGAGGCATGTGTTCCCTCCCTTGGGAAGCAGGATGCCAGTCAACACTTAGGCGTTTCTTGCAGTTGTGTCAGGTCCCCTGTTAGGCATGTGAGACAGGTTTCTTCATTTTTGCATTTTATTTTCTTGTTGAAAACATACCCAAGATTAATATTAAGCATCCAGGAAACTCTAAGACATAAAGAATATTTTTGAAAAATTGAAATTTTTAGATTTATTTTTAAATTTCACTACACATCCACATACATGCTATCTAATGATGGCGTCTTGTATACTGGACATGTTTTTACTTTTCAATTATTGAACTTTTTAAACTTACAGAAATGGAGTATGGTAAAAGTAGATTCTCAAGTAATATCACATAGGTTCAACAATCATGTATAATGGCCAGTCTTATTTACACACGTATATTGTGTTGGAAAGTATGAAAATACCAAGTATGGGAATACTCACTGTTTCCCTTCTCTGTTCAGTTCTGGCACCTGCTGCCCACACAGCGCTTCTTTCTCTGACCCTGACCACTCTGAGCTAGGGCAGTCTCACACGTTAAAAGGATGCTGTTCTTCACACTGCCAGATACACAGATTCTAGACGTGACACCCTCACTTCTGAACCTGCTTGCTATGAATTTGGGGTATCCCTTTTACCTTTGAGATGCCAGTTACAGCATTGGGAACCCCTGATCTCCCTTCCTTCTGACTCGCTGACTCTAAATTCCAGGTTTTCCTCTACCCCTTCAGGGCGGCAGCTACAAGCCTGGGAGTCTCCCCCTGGACTTCCTTCTGACCTGTTGGCTCCCGCTACTCTTTTGGGTTCAGAAATTTTCTGGAATGACTCACAGGGCCTATGTTTATGATTATAGCTTTATTATAGCAGAAAAGGATATAAATATAAAGATACACAGAGCAAGGGTTCCCATTTGGGAGGGTTCTCAATGCAGAGCTTCCGTGTCCCAAGTATGGCAGTGTGCCATCTCACAGGCATTGATGTGTTTCCCCAACCAGGAAGCCCACAGAGCATCTGTGTCCAGAGTGTCTGTTTATTACTTCATCCTCAATGATGACATCAGCCCCTTACCCCTTGCCTTGATATCAGATGGGCATTGAGAGAAGTGATATGATTTATAACGGATCTTGATGCGCATTATATTTATGTAGTCATCTAAGTCAATTAAGGAGCTAGAAGAACAGTTTGTACATTTGTGCTGTTTGGCCACAGTTAATATTCCGTGGCAACTGGAATTTGAACTATTTGCTTGGATGACCAGTGTTGTTTAACTAAGCCATATGTTTCAGTCATCTAGTACTGCTAGAAATACCACAAAGTAGATGGCTTTAACAAAGCCAAGTTTTATTCTTACACAGTCTGATAGGTTACAAGTCCTCATTCAGAGTGTCTGCTCCAGGGAAAGGGCTTTCCTGCTGTCAGTTCTGGAGGAAAGTCCTTGTGGTCATCAGTCATTGTCCAGGGAGCGTTGTGGCGCAGGAACCTCAGGTCTGAAGGACACGCTGTCCTGCTGGTGCTGCTGTCTAGATGGTGTGAGGCTTCCAACTCTCTGCTTGCTTCCCTTTCCTTTTATCTCTTGTAGGATGAAAGGATAAAGGGTGGTGCAACGCATACTCCTGGGAAACTCCCTTTACAGTGGAGCAGGGAGGTGATCTTCAGAAGGGATTTACAGTCCTGTCTTAATCCTCTTTAACATACAACATAGGAAAATCACACAGTGGAGGGGACTTACAAAATACTGGTAATCACAACCCAGCCAAATTTCTATACATATTTTTAGGGGGACACAGTTCCATCCGTGACGCTGTAGTGACTGAAAGTCATGCATGTTGGTGCTTGAGAGGAGTGCCTATATTTAAAGTGGGTGAAGTGTAAAGCAGATAGATTTTAAATTATGCCACAATAACGCGTCTGTAGGAGCCCTGGTCACGTAGGCCGCTAACCAGAAGGTCAGCAGTTGGAACCTGCAAGCTGTTCCTCAGGAGAAAGATGTGACAGCGTGCTTCCGTACAGATTACAGCCTTGCAAACCATATGGTGCAGCACTGTGCCCTATAAGGCTCACTGTGAGCTCAGAACCAAAGCACTGGCAATGGTTCAAGTGTTTTGTTTTTAAAGATTAATACGTTACCTGTAATTTTTTTTTTAATATTACTGCCAATCTCTTGCCATCTGTGTTGTGTAGATGAGCTTCTGTTCTACATGATGAGTAAAAGGTTAATTTAAGGGCTGTGTTAGAAAAGGTGATTAAAATACAGACACAAAGATTTCACAGATGCATTTAGTTCCTGAACTCTGAAATACTCCTTCCGGTCCCCACCTGTTGACGCCCACTTTTCTCTGTTGTGGAAGTCTCCTTGCATCTTCTCCTTTAATTCCTGCACGCCCCTTGATGCCTGGCCCAGCCCCATCTCTGTGATGCCTTGTGTTCTGTGCTAGCCCATCCTGTCCTCTCTCGTCTGTGAAGTCCTCCTTTCAGATCCTCAGTCCCTTTTTTGCATACTGCTCAGTGCTTCAGATTGGTTCAGGAGTCATTGTACCAGCGAAGTCATGCATGTGTGAGTGCCGGGATGGTTTCATGCATCATTGGAGTGCCTCGCAGAGCCACTACAGCTGTGTTCAGAGGAACCTGATTTGAGAAAGTGTGTTCTCTGAAAAGACTTAGATGAACATCTTCAGACCCAGACTCTTGAGGGCCACCAGTTAACTCTTCTCATTGGGAAAAATTGATGGTGGTGTGCTGTGCATTTGTTTATTGCTTCTTCCAGGAACCAGTTACATTTGAGGATGTCACTGTGGTCTTCACGGAGACAGAATGGGAGACACTAAGCTCTGAGCAGAAGAACCTGTACAGAGAAGTGATGCTGGAGATTTACAGGAACCTGCTCTCGTTGGGTGAGGACGTGCGCTTTTCTTTTCCTTCGTCAATTGGCCACTCACTATGTATCTAAAAGACCCCTGATGGTGCAGCATGTAAGCACTCATCTGAGAACTGAAATGTCAGTGGTTCAAATCCACCAGCCCCCTTGCCAGCCAGAGAAGTATGTGGCAGTCTACTTCTGTCAAGGTTGTGGCCCTGGAACCCTATGGGGCAGTTCTACTCTGTGAGTCACAGTTGCGTCGATGGCAGTGAGTTTTTTGCTTTTCTGTGTACTGTATGTTTCTAGGTGCCAACAGTTTTTTCTCAGCTGTTAACCTAAAAGTTGATGGTTTGAACTGGTACAGTGGCACAGCAGAAGAAAGGCATGGTGATCTACTTTTTAAAGATTGTAGTCAGTGAAACCCTATGGAGTAAATAAAATTAAATAAATACATAAACAAAAATAAATCCTATGAAGCAGTTCTACTCTGTAGGTAACACATGGGTTGTCCAACTGTGAATTGAAATTGCCACAGTGGCAACACATCAGTAAATGTATAGCTAGAATTTCCTGACCTTCCTGGGCTTAACTTTTGAGTGTTTAAGGAGACAGATAGCAAACAACAAACTTCATATATGGAGATATTGCAATGTGGCATATCAAAAGGTGACAAAGGCTATAAAGTGAAAAACTAGTTATAAAATAGAGCAGGAGAAATGGGCATTGATTGTCTCAGATTGCCTGGCTGAACTTTGAAATTGGATGTTTGAAATCAGTGAGGAGGTAATATTTGGCCAAAGCTATAACAGGGTGATGAAGGAGTTAGAACTTCAGGTACCCAGAATAAGAACATGTCAGATGGAGGGAGTTGTCCGTGGTGCTGAGGCCGTAAAGAAGGGCTGAAGGAGGCCAGGGAAGTTGGGGCAGTTTCCAAAGGGAGCGTCGTGAGCGATGATGCCCTCTCCAAAAGAAGTTAAAATTAAACTTACTGTTGCTTTTGGGTTTCATAACCATGTTTTCTCTTACTATTTATTAAAAATGTTTGCAATCATTCTTAGATCTAGGTTGATGACTATTATCAATTGCAATGCTCTTCTTTTTCTGTAAAGGACCAGATGCCAGCTATTTTAGGCTTTGTAGCCGTAAAAATGGTTTCTGTCACAACTGTCCAAACTGTCCACTGTCCTGTTACAGTACAAAAGCAGTCATCAGTACTGTAAATAAAGGGGTGACTGTGTTCCACTGCAACTTTATGGATACTGAAATGTGAACTTCATATAACTTTCACATTTTACAATAATATTCTTTTGATTTTTTTTCCTTAAAAATGTGGAAAAGTGTTGTTAGACTACATGCTGTGCAAAAACAGGCCAAGGGCTAGATAATGGTTTCTGAGCCATCATTATGCTGTTTCTTCTAGATCAGCACTGCACAGTACAAATATCATGTGAGCAGCATAGGTAGTTTAAAAGTTCCTAGCACCATATTTAAAATAGTAAAGTTAAACAGATGAATTAATTTTAATATATATTTTACCTAACACAGTATTACATTTCAACCTATAATTAATGAAAAAATATTTGTTAGGTATTTTATTTTTCTTTTCACATGAATCCTTCAGAGTCTTGTGTGTATTTTTCATTTAGAATCCATCTTCCGTCAGCCTAGCTGTAGTTCAAGTGCTCAGTGAATGTATGTGGCGAGGGGCTACCCTGTCGGTTACTCCGTTTCTAGATGGTCTTCTGTATCTGAAGTCACCATGTGGTCTTAGTTCTCTGGTGTTTCTGCTGTAACAGAAATACTGCAAGCGGATGGCTTTAACAAAGAGAAATTGACTCTCTTACAGTTCAGTGGACTAGAAGTCCCAAAGCAGGACCTCAGGTCTGGGGGAAAGCTTTCTGTCTCATGTGCTCTGGAGGAAGGTCCTGTTGTCAGTTTCCTCCTGGTCTATCCAAGGACGCAGTTTGCTCTTAGCACACTTTCCTGGTGGTATGAGGTCCCCATCTCTCGGATGACTTCTGTCCCTTGTGTCTCGGAAGAGATTGACCCAAGACACATTCTAACCTTGTAGATTGAGTCTTGCCTCACTAATGTAACTGCCTGTAATCCTGCAGTTAGAGGCATTAACCCTTCAGTTATCTGCAGCTCATGCTCTCCTTGCCCAGTGACAGCACACTCTTCCTTTTCATTCGGTACTTGTCATATCTGCTTAGCAATCTCCTGTGCCCTCTCTCCACCCTCTCCGCTCCCATCTAGAAAGAGACCAGTAGGACAGCATCCTGTAAATGTATAGAGCTGTAAACCATATGGTCACCACATGGCTACATTGTAAACCATATGGTCACCAATGGACTGATTGTTCAGTCCAGTTTTGTCCAAAGAGTTGACCTCCGTAGTGTTTTCTGGACAGAGGCAGCAGCTATATGGCCACACTGTGTCCCTGAGTCCAGACCATTTTTGTATGAAGAGTTGACTTCAGCAGTGTTTTCTGGGCAGGGGAAGCAGGAGGTCTAGGGGCCATGCCTTCAGGGGATACCCCAGCTGTCTGACTATCAATTGTGGTCATTTAATAGAATTCCTGAGCTGCACCCCTCTTTTTCTCACATTGCCACAGGGGCTCCACATTGTGTGCCCTGTCATGGCTGTCTTAGTGGTGGTTGGGCACCATCTGGTTCTTCTGGTCACATGTTGATACAGTCTCCCGTTCATGTGGTCCTTCTCTCTCAGGCTCTTTTTTCCTTGTGTCTTTGATGTTCATGATCATCACCTGTTCTGGATGAGCTGGGACCATCTGGTGGACCTCAGATGCCACTCACCAATGTGGGGAGCAAAAACTCTCTTAGCAATAGGCTAGTTCTGCCAATTGGCCTCAGTGTCCCCTGTATCCTCAGATAATCTTTAAACTTGAAACCAAAAATATCCCCTGAAGCCTTCTTTACTTATTTAACTAAAACTTTTGACGTCCTTAATAAGCTAAATGTGAAACCACATGAGAAACATAATTTAAGAGAGTGTATTACTCAGGGGTGATTCTTATTTTGTAGGCCTGATAGCTGACCTACAGGAATACCTCTTCACTGCCAAGTTCAAAGGGTATCTTAGGACCATAGTCTGGGAGATTTCTCTAGTCTGTCAGTGTAGTAAGTCTGACCCTCTTTAAAAAAAAAGAAAAATGATTGCATTTAGTTCTATATTTTTCTCCTCTTCAATCTGGGGCCTTCTTTTGTGTCCCTGGTTAGAATATTTGGTAGTGGTAGCCAGGCACCATCTATGTCTTCCACTGTCATGTTAGAAGACGCCATGGTTCCTGTGGCCTTTTGGGCCTGTGGACTAGTTTCTTATTTCAGTCTTTGGTTTCCTTCATTCTCTTTTACTCCAGAGAAATGTAAACAAATATTTGCACTTTAAAGTACTCTTTGCAAGCTCTTAAGACCTCAGACAATAAACACCAAACTAGGGTGCAGAACGTCATGAACTATGTTATACCATTTGGCTGTGTTGTCTCCCAAGACTGTGTACGATCCTGAGCCTTTTAACCCAGTGACCCAATTCTGAGAGTTGTTTGGGTGTATCTAGGAAGTCTTCATAACTGTGCCTCATATATGTTTGCCGTGGATTGAATTATGTTCTACTGAAAAGGTGTGTGTGAATCTGGCTGAGCTGTGAGTACCAATATTGTATGATTGTTCACCATTTTGTCATTTGGTGGGATTTTCATATGTGCTATAAATTCTACCACTATGATTTGCCAAGATAGATTAGTGGCAGTTATATTGATGAGGTCTATAAGATTGGATAGTGTCTTCAGCCAATCTCTTTTGAGATATAAAAGAGAGAAGCAAGCAGAGAGACCCTGGGGACCTCATACCACCAGGAGGACAGTTCTGGGAGCAGAGAGAGTCCATTGAAACTGAGGTTTCTTGTGTTGAGATGCTCCCAGACCAATGAAAGACTGAGGTATCACAAGGACCTTCCTCCAGAGCTGACAGAGAGAGCCCTCCCCTGGAGCCAGTACCCTGAATTTGGACTTGTAGCTTACTGGACCATGAGAGAATAAACTTCTCTTTGTTAAAGACATCCACTTGAGTATTTCTGTTATAGCAGCGCAACATGACTAGGACAGTGCTTTATTACTCATGTGTGTGTGTGTGTGTGTAGATACATGAAATGCATACACATATGTACATACTATGTCTACAGATACGCCTATGTATGCATGTACATTTACTCACATGTGCCTTCTTACACTCACGTAAAAACTAACTCAAACTCCTTACAGCAAGTCGATTCCAACTCAGCAACTCTATATAGGCATACCTGTCTACATGTGTGGACAGATACATATTTTATGATTGTTGCAAAATTGTATATGTTGTAAATTTTCCCCAAATTGCCCTTTTTCTTGTATACATCTTAGAGTGTTCATGTATCTTGGTTAAATTGTGCAGACTACACTCTTATTTGGTACTGTCTGTCCGTCACCAAAAACAACAAGTGTTTACTGTCTAGAAAGTGATTTTGCCTCCTCCCTGTCCCATCCCTTGTAGCCATCAAACAACTTTGCCTTCGGTGTGTGAATCTCTTCTCAGTTTTATAATAGCGGGACTATACAATTTTTGTCCTTTTGTGATTGACTTATTTCACTGAGCATAATGTCCTCCAGATTCATCCATGTTATGTCTCATGGACTGCTTATTGTTATTTGTGTAGTATTCCAGTGTGTATGTGCCACAATTTGTTTCTCCATTCCTCTGTTGATGGGCACTTAGATTGTTTCCATCTTTTCACTGTTGTGAATAGTGCTGCAATGAATGTGTGTACATGTCCATTTATGTCACTGCTCTGACATCTCTTAGATGTATTCCGAGGTGGGAGAGTGCTGAATCATAAGACATTCATCTCTCTCACTTTTCTGAGGACGTGCTGTACCATTTTCAGTAGTGGTCGTACCATTTTACAAGCCCACCAGCAGTGTATAAGAGTTCCAGTTTCCCTACAACCTCATCAGCAATTGTTATAGGGGTTGGACAGTATCTCATAGTTTCTTTTTCAAAAATTTATTTATTTTGGCGTTGTTGACTATATAGGAAAGGATACACCAAATCAACGGTTTTTACATGTATAATTTAGTGACATTGGTTACATTCTTGGAGTTGTGCAGCAATTCTGACTCTACTTTTCTGAGTTGTTCCCCATTAACATAAACTTCCAGCCTTCTAAGGTTCCTGTCTAGTGTTTCATGTTACTGTTGTCACTTTGGAAACCCTGGTTGCATATCGGTTGGAGTTTGGAAACCCTGGTGGTGTAGTGGTTTCATGCTGCAGCTTCTAACAGTTCAAATTCACCAAGTGCTCCTTTGGAAACTGTATGGGAGAGTTCCGCTCTGCCTCCTATAGACAGAGTTGTGTGTCACAGTCAACTCAGTGACAGTGGGTTTGCTTTATGTGGTTGTCAGTAGTGGCGTAGTGGTTAAGTGCTGCGTCTGCTAATCAAAAAGATGACAGTTTGAATCTGCCAGGCGCTCCTTGGAAACTCTTTGGGGAAGTTCTACTCTGCCCTGTAGGGTGGCTGTGAGTCAGAATCATCTCAACAGCAGTGGGTTTTTTGGGGGTTGTCAATTTCATCCCATGTAGATAGTTCCCAAAAGAACACTTTGCTTAAGGCAGACCTTTTTCACTAGTTCGGCTAAACTGCTGTTTGGTTTTAAAATGACTTCGGGGTGTTTTTGTTTTAAGGCTTAAACACTAGCTCATAGTAATCATGTCAGAGGTTCATATACCCTCCCTGGCTCCAAAAAGTATACAGTCCATGGGCATTTGACGTTTTATTCTGTGTTTTCCTCCTGTTTGTCACAATTCATCTGTGGAATCTTATCACAATGTCCCTAAAGTCTTCTAAAGGTCATGCAATAGTATAGCTTAACTAGTGAAAAGGTGTCTGCCATGCACATTATTCTCTCTCTAGAACTATCTGCATGGGGTTAAATTGACAGTGGCAACTGGAAGGATTAGATAAGAACCTTCAAAGGCAGTGAGTTTAGGTTAATGGAAGAAGAACCACTCAGAAAAGGAGGGTGAGAATGGATGCACAACTTTACAATTAATGTCACAGAGCTTTACCTGTAGAAACTGTGTTATTGGTGTTTGTTCTGCTGTGAGTGTTCTCAACAACAAAATTAATAAAAGTGAAAAACAGTAACGGAGAAAATTGTACATCTGCGTATTTCTTTTTGCAGAAAATAACACAGGAGAATAAACCTGAAAGAAATGAGGCTCATCACCTAAGGTGTTACATGTGGGATGTTTGTGGAAGGGTATGGGAAGAAGATATGTGTTTCTGAGGTTACCTTCTGAATAGCGTTTCACTTTCAGAACCCTCCTATTGTTCTATATACTCAAAGAATTAAAATTAAGTCAACAAAGATAGGGAGAAAACCCTAAAGTAGAATACAGAAAGAAACAAATCTAACTGCATTTCAAATGAATGACGTGACCACAGTGAATAGGGGAAAACAACTCAATTAACCTTTGAACAGAGGACTTCAGCCATGTGTCCATTCTAAAGCAGGGGTTGGTAGACTGCAGCCTAAAGGACAAATATGCCACCTGTTTTTGTCATTGAAGTGTTTTAGAACACAGTTAACCTGTTTATGTATTGTTTGTGGCTAATTTCATCCTTTTAGGGCAGAGACGAGTAGTTGGAACAGACCGTGTAGTCTGCAAAGCTTAAAATATTTACTGTTTGGTCCTTTACAGAAAAAGTGGGCCAGTTTCTTGTCTACTGACCAAAACCAAAAACTGTACATAAATCTTGAATTGTTTTGTATATAATATATATTTTGTAGGTATATGGGTCAACTCTTCTGAAAATCCTTTCTTTGTATTTTAAGATAAAGTGAATAAAAATATTGATGTTGGAAGCCAGGTTTCTTGTCATTGGAGAGTGGGAAAGGCTATAAGGAACCTGCATTTGGATTGGAATAGGAGATGTCAGAATAGACTCAGGGGATTTGAAATGTTTGGAGGCACACAGACAGACACATACATATATATACATGTAACACATATACATCAGGTGAAATTTGGGTAAAGTATTGTGCCATTAGTGGATTTCAACAGATGTTGACTCTATGTGTGGAGGACAAAGCTGCTCCATAGGGTTTTCTCAAGGCTGTGGCCTTTTAAACCAGCTCTCCATGCCTGTCTTCTGAATCACCAATATTTTGACTGGTAGTTGAGTAGTTAACTGTTTGTGCCAAGAACTCCAGCGGTGAGTCTTTGTTAGAAGAGAAGGAGAGCGGCCCGGCAGCCCACTTGCAGCCCCTCTAATGGAAACCTTTCTCTCTCCAGCAGAACTGCAGCCGGAACTCCAGCCCTGCCCCTCTGGCCTCCCGGCCATCCCCTGTCAGCGGGTCCTCAGCCAGCACCTGCCTCCATGCCTCCCAGGCTTCTGTGCAGAGTATTGCCTCCCTCCAGGGCCTCCCAGGCCAGAGCAGTGGGATTCTGCACAAAGCTGCTGGAGGGGAAACACAGAAGGTCAAGAGCCAGATGAAGTCTCCAGACCTTTGTGTGGGAGAACATGGGAGAGACAGACTTCCAGGGCATTCTCTTGCTCACCCCAAAGGCAGGCAGCAAGCCCTGGAGAAGGCAACACGGAGGCAGGGATAGAGCCCAGCTCAGCCCGCAGGGTGAAGGCTGTGGAAAGAGGCCAAGACTTGAAGGCATTAGAAACATCAAGATTTGGAGCCGTCAGCTATGATGACCCAGACTGCGGCCTGAAGTCAGACTTCATCACACACCAGAATTTGCTCTGCTGGGAGAAGCCCTATGTTTGTAGAGAGTGTGGCCGTGGGTTTAGTTACAAGTCAAACCTCATCAGACACCAGAGGATGCATTCAGAGGAGAAGTCTTATGTGCACCTGGAGTGTGGGCAAGGCTTTAGCCAGGAATCAGGCCTTGTCACATACGAGAGGACAGCCTCAGATAAGAAGCCTTATGTTTGCAGTGAGTGTGGCCGAGGCTTCACCCAGAAGTCAGTCCTCTTTATGCATCAGAGGATACACTCAGGGGAGAAGCCGTATGTGTGCAAGTCATGTGGGCGAGATTTTAACCGCAAGTCATCTCTCATCAGACACCAGAGGACACACTCAGGGGAAAAGCCACACACATGCAAGGAGTGTGGCCGAGGATTTAACCGCAAATCTAATCTCATCAGACACCAGAGGACACACTCAGATGAGAAACCTTACATTTGCCTGGAGTGTGGGCGAGGCTTTAGGCAAAAATCAGGCCTCCTTCTCCATCAGGGGACGCACACAGGAATGAAGCCTCATGTGTGCAAGGAGTGTGGGCGAGGCTTTGGCCAGAAGTCAGGCCTCCTCTTCCACCAGAGGACACATTCAGGGGAGAAGCCTCATGTGTGCAAGGAATGTGGACGAGGCTTTAGCCAGAAGTCAGGGCTCTTTTTCCACCAGGCGACACACTCAGGGGAGAAGCCACATGTGTGCGAGGAGTGCGGGCGATGCTTTAGCCACAAGTCAAATCTTATCACCCACCAGAGAACACACACAGGTGAGAAACCTTACGTGTGCCTGGAGTGTGGACGAGGCTTTAGCCAGAATTCAGGCCTCCTTTTCCACCAGAGGACGCACTCAGGGGAGAAGCCACATGTGTGCAAGGAGTGTGGGCGAAACTTTAGTCAGAAGTCAGGCCTCACCACACATCAGAGGACGCACTTAGATAAGAAGCCTTACATATGCAGTGAGTGTGGCCGAGGCTTTAACCGGAATTCACGCCTCCTTGTACATCAGAGGACACATTCAGGGGAGAAGCCTTATGTTTGCAATGAATGTGGCCGAGGTTTCACCCAGAAATCAGTCCTCATTATGCATCAGAAGACACACTCAGGGGAGAAGCCATATGTATGCAAAGAGTGTGGGCGAGGCTTTAACCGCAAATCAAATCTCATCACACATCAGAGAACTCACTCGGGTGAGAAGCCACATGTGTGCAAGGAGTGTGGTCGTGGCTTCAGCCAGAAGTCGAATCTCATGACCCATCAGAGGACACATTCAGATGAGAAACCATACGTGTGTGTGGAGTGTGGGCGAGGGTTTAGCCAGAAGTCAAGCCTCCTTCTCCACCAGGGGACACACTCAGGAGAGAAACCGTACGTGTGTAAGGAGTGTGGGCGTGGCTTTAGCCAGAAGTCGAATCTCATCAGACACCAGAGGACATACTCAAGTGAGAAAACTTACATATGCCTGGAGTGTGGGCGACGCTTTAGCCAGAAGTCAGGGCTGTTGTTCCACCAGGCAACCCACTCAGGGGAGAAGCCACATGTGTGCAACGAGTGTGGGCGAGGCTTTAGTCACAAATCAAATCTCATTACACACCAGAGGACACACTCAGGGGAGAAACCTTATGTGTGCCTGGAGTGTGGACGAGGCTTTAGCCAGAAATCAGGCCTCCTTATTCACCAGGGGACACACTCAGGGGAGAAGCCACATGTGTGCAAGGAATGTGGGCAAGGCTTTATCTATAAGCAGAGCCTCATTAGGCATAAGCATGGTCACTCAGCAGAAGCCCTGTGTTTGCCGTGAGTGTGGACAAGGCCCTGCCTGCTCATTGCTCTGCTTCACAGAGGACATGGAATAAAGTCTCACTCTGTGTGTCGAAGGAGGAGGAGGAAGTATGAAGAAAAAAGACACTCTTCATTATACATCAGCAAGTGGCTTTTTTAAAAAAAAACAAAAACAAAACCCAGCATTATGTGACAGAGAATGTGAAGTGCTTTGGCAGTGAGTGACGCCTTCTCTTGCACCTGAAGTCACACTCAGGAACAGAGCTGTGTGAGCAGGGTTTGTGGGCAGAACTTCACTCCAGGGTCTCTACTCAACTGAGAGAAAAGGACAGAATTTTGCCACCACAAATGACTCCGTGACTGATCTCTGGAGGAAGGTCAGGAGAAGTCTGACCCCCTGAACTCTGTGGAGGGGACAGTAGTAACTGTGTAGATGAATTTTTCATATTCTATTATCAAGTAGAATAGAAAATTAAAAGTCTTAAGTAATCTAAGAATAATTGGCCTGTTATATTTTCATACACCAGTTCTTTCTCATGCTTTATTCTTTCATTGTGGTAAAATTTTACTTTAATAAAGCATTAACTCAGACCATGTTATTCATCCGTTCTGAAAGCTATGTGGAATTAAAAGTCACACTCCAAGTTTCTTGAATGAATTCAACCCATAAGAAAGAGTAAATCCCAAATACATTTATTAGAAAATCTGATCCTTTGCGTGGGGAGAGGAGTGATCGAGGATTTGGAGAGAAACGTCAGGTGAATGAGGGAATGTCCCACGTAATCCAGTGGCTGGGCTGCCACTTCTCTTAACCTGATAACTTTCTTTTCCCCAGTAGATAACCTTCTCTTGTCTTCTGTTAAAAGTCTCTTCTCTGGTTTTCCTCCATGTCTTCTAGTCTCTGTGCTGGTCTGCTGAATCTTCCTCTACCCGTTGAAGTATTACTGTTTCCTAATGCTCAGTTCCCAGTCCTAACGACTTACTACCAGTCCTAACGACTTACTCTGTGTTGCTCTCTGGCTGCATCTGTCAGTTTGTTGCCCTGCGGGAGTTTACATGTTGTTAAAATGCGGGAAGCTGTGCCACTGGTGCTCAGAGGCAAGCAGGTCCTTGCCTGGTAGTCGGGTTTCAGTTTAATCTCCACAGTAAGACTAGGAAGAAGTTTTAAGTAACTAGTGATCTAGCTATTTAAAAACATCAGCCAGTAAAAAACGTAGAAACAGCAATGGAACGAAGAGCAATGGAACATTGTCTGATATAGTGCCACAAATAGGCCTTTCAAGTTGAGTGGCGCTCAAAAAATGACTGAGGAAGAGCTATCTCCTCAAAGCAGAGTCCACCTTTATGGCATGGAAAGAGTCAAGCTTTGGGGACCTTCACTTGCTGATGTGGCAACACTCAAAATGAGAAGAAACTGCTGCCAACCATTAAGGCTAAAGACGAAGAAGCTAACGTGTTTATTTTTTTAACCAACTTCTGCAGTCTGAAGTTGATCAAACATACAATAAAGATGCATTGATAATTACTGGTGATTGGAATGTAAAAGTTGGCAAGAAAGAAGGATCAATAGCTGTAAAATATGACCTTCCTGATAGAAACTACAATGGAGATCACGTGGTAGAATTTTGGAAGACCCAGTGGTTTCTTCATTGCAGATATTTTTTTCACCAGCATAAATGGTGACTATACATGTGGACCTCACCAGATGGCATATGCAGGAATCAAATTATATTTGTAAGAAAGAGACAGTGGAGAAGCTCTGTATCATCAGAACAAGACCAGGAACCAGCTATGGGATAGACCATCAAAGGATCACATGGAAATTCAAGTTGAAGAGAAACTAAAGTATCCAAGAGCAAAAGTTCAGCCTTGAGTATATCCCATCTGAATTTAGAGACCATCTCAAGAATAAATTGGATGCATTGAATGCTAAGGACCATAGACTAGACAAACTGTGGAATATCATCAAGAACAACATATGTGAAGAGAGCAAGAGGTCATTAAAAAGAACAGAAAAGACCCAAATGGATGTCAGATGAGACTCTGAAAACTTACTCTTGAACACAGAGTAGCTAAAGCAAAAGGAAGAAATGATGAAGTAAAACTGCTAAATGGATTTTAAAGGGTGGCTTGAGAAGGTAAAGTATTAAAACAAAATATGCAAAGACCTGGACATAGATAACCAAAAGGAAAGAGCATGCTCCACACTTCTCAAGCTGAAATATCTGAAAAAAAAATTACAAGTCTCAAGTGGCAATATTGAAGGATTCCACAAGGAAGATACTGAATGATCCAGGAAGCAACAAAAGAAGATGAAAGGAATACACAGCATCACTGTACCAAAAAGTATTGGTCAGTGTTCCACAGTTTCAGGTGGTCGGGTCTGACCAAGAACCGATGGTATGCAGGAATAAGCACGGGTGCAAAGCAAGGCTCCAAGAATTGACGGAATACCAGTTAAGACATTTCAGCTGACGCAGTGCTGCAAGTGCTCACTCAGTAACCCAGCCAACTGACTGGAAAAGATCTATATTTGTACCCATCCCGAAGAAAGATGATCCAACAAAATAGGTAAATTATCAAACACATCATTAATATCACATATAAGTAAAATTTTGCTCAAGGTAATTCAAAAGCGGTTATAACAGTACATAGGGAGGGAACTGCAGAATTTCAAGATGGAATCAGAAGAGAATATGGAATGAGGGCTGTCATTGCTGATGTCAGATCTTGGCTGAAAGCAGAGAATACCAGGAAGATACTTATTTGTCTTTTTATTGACTATGCAAAGGCATTTGACTATGGATCATAACAAATTATGGATAACATTCTGAAGAATGAGAATTCAAGATTTTGCTTTAAGGACTGTCATAGATTGAATTGTGCCCCCCCAAATAGGTGTCAACTTGGTTAGGGCATGATTTCCAGTATTGTGTGGTTGTCCTCCATTCTGTGATTCTAAGTTTATGTTAAAGAGGATTAGAGTGAGATTGTAACAACCTTAGGTCACTTTCCTGATTCAATGTGAAGGGAGTTTCCCTGGAGTGTGGCCTGTACCACCTTTTGTCTCTCAAGAGATTATAAAGGGCACAAGTGAGGAGTCGGGGACCTTATACCACCAAGAAGCAGTGCCAGGAACAGAGCTTGTCCTTTGGGAAGGACCAGGGGAAGATTGATGACAAGGATCTTCTTCCAGAACCCACAGAGAAAGACTTCCCCAGAGCTAATGCCCTGAATTTGGACTTGTAGCCTACTAGACTGACAGAATAAAATTTCTCTTTGTTTAAGCCATCAGTTTGTGGTATTTCTGTTATAGCAGCACTAGATGACTAAGATATATCCAATCAGAGTAGGGCACGGAAAATTATCAGAGGACTCCCTGGCTCTCAGCCTCTACTCACTCTCTCTTGCTTTGATCAGCTTTCCAGAGCGTCCTGAGTCTGCTCAGGTCAGGAGACAAGGTAGGGGCTTCTGGGAATGTGGGCTCCCATCCTTTGCTACATTTGTCCAAATGTCCCTGTGTCAGAACTTTCTGGTCAGAACTGGAAGCCACAGAGAAGGTGTAAATAGATATGTAGTCTCTAGGGTTTGAGGAGAGAGGCTTCCAAATAACCCCAAGGTCTCTTCCTTGCTGTTGGGGATAAATGCAATCAAGAAAACCAGCATCTACCTTGGATAAAAAGGACCGACATAAAGAGAAAATAGTGCAGACCTTTCTTACCGAAAGCTGTAGCGTCATGAGCCATGCCCAAGGAATGGACTGTCAGTCATACCCTAGCAGAGGGAAGAGGCAAAGGGGTCATCTTTCCAGACCTGACTTAAGGCTTCCCCAGGCTACCGCTCTCCCTGTGTAACTCAGAAGGTCTGCTGGAATCAGATCCCCACTTCTCCGTACCAGGAGGGAGTAGAACTGAGATGTGCTAAGGTCTCTTGGAGAAGAAACAAGGAGAGAGGGAAGAATAGAGGGGGTGAGGGAAGTGGGGAGGAAGGGAGTGAGGGGTGGGTTGTGGAAAGGAAAGTACAAATGCCCTGCTCCCATGGATGTTGGTCTTGGTGCCCAGAGAAGCTGAGCTTAGCTTTTGTGTTAAAAGCCAACGGCTTATTTCTAAAATTAGGTCACTCAGCTAAAACTCAAATGCCTCTAGAGTCCAGACAAGGCTTATTAGTGAAGGAACAAAAACCAGATTGGGGGGAGGGGTATACTTTGGAGAACCAGGAAGGTCACAGTCAAGTCTCTTCTTGGCATCTGTAATGGTTAAGGTCATGTGTCTGCCTGGCTGTGATTCTGTTTCAGGGGCTCAAGTCTTGTCCTTTAATTGATTGGACTAAACTTCATTCTTGTACACAGTACAAAGATGAAAGTGTTTATAGTAATCAAAGCAGACTTTCACAATTTTTAATCTACCCCAGGTGTCACTGATCTGTGCCAAAAAATTTGGAGGATAGCTACCTGGCCAACCAACTGGAAGAGATCCACATTTATGTCTATTCCCAAGAAAGGTGATCCAACCAAATGCAAAAATTATGTAACAACTTCATTCATAACATGCGCAAGTAAAATTTTGTTGAGGATCATTCAAACGTAGCAGCAAAGGTATACTAATAGGAAACTTCCAGAAATTCAGGCTGGATTCAGAAAAGGATGTGGAACCAAGAATATCATAGCTGGTGTCAGATGAACCTTGACTGAAATAAGAGAAAACCAGAAGGAGGTTTGCCTGTGCTTTTTTGACTGTGTGAAGGCATTCAATGTGTGGATCAAATACATTATGGATAGCACTGTGGAGAATGGGAGTTCCAGAGCACAACTGTGCTCGTGAGGAATCTGTACATGGGTCAAGAGGCAGTTGTTCAAACAGAAGGGGATGCTGCGTGATATAAGATGTATTCACTATGGGTGTCTTAGGCTGAATTCTCTAGAGAAGCAAAACCAGTCAAGTGTATATGTGTGTGTGTGTGTGTGTGTGTGTGTAATTAAAGAGGGATTTATATCAATGAAATGTTTCATGGGGTTTTTAGAGGCTGTAAATCTGAAGTCTCTGAGGCGGGAAAGAAAATTCTCCTGCTTTATGCAGCCACTGGGGCCGGTGAACCCAAGATCAGCAGGCCAGAAAGCAGTGCTGCCACAGGCTGTCAAGACTGACTGACAGCAGGTGAGACTGCAGGCACATTGCTAGCCCAAGTCACAAGAACCAGAAGCTAGATGAGCAGGAGCCGCCTGCAGGATCTAAAACAAGTGAAAGCCCTGGCAAGGTGAGCAGGAAGGAAGTAGGAGGAGGAAGGTGAAGAGATGAAGGTGAGGGGGTGCTAAACTGCCACAGGCCCTGCCCCTACTGGTACCACTGAGCAGATTCCATAACGGAAGTGATCACATAACAGAGATCAACAGGGAAGCAATTGTAACGCCATACAACTGACAAAACACTGAGAATCATGGCCCAGCCAAGTTGACACACAGTCTTAGCCATCACAGTAGGTGACCCTGTTGGCGTCTGAAATACTGGTAGCATAGCTTCTATCGTCACACTGATGTCCAGGCTGCATAGTACAACAAACTGACAGATGAGTGGAGACAGGCCAGATAAAGCCCAGTAAATGGAAGTCAGTCCCAGTTCCTGTGCATAGGAGATTCCACCTACATATTCTGGGAGCTTCCAGACCTTGTTAATTTACCTCCGCCTCACCTCATATCTCTGTGTGCTTTTAGAGACTGTGCAAAGAAGCTTTGTCTTTTTCTTGTCACAGAGAAGCTCCTATGGCCAGTGTGGTATAAGAAATTTCACTTACCATTCCCATCTGGAATCAACTCAAGCCAGATTCCAAGAACAGTTCCTCCAGAAATCTGTGGGTGGGAAGCTGGGGCCATTCACACTGATTCTGTGCTCTAAAATGATGTTTGTTAGACTTGGACTAGCTTCCTTTCCAACTAGGTGAGAGTTATGTCAGTGCTGGCATATCCCAGAAGGGTGTCCCAGCATATAAGACTTTCGATGCCACATGATGATGGTGACAGGCACCATTGAGTGTTTTCCTTTTACCTTGACATAGTAAAGTTTTCCTCACCAGCCTTGACTAGGCTTGTGTTGCTGACAAAGACATAACTTGTTTTTTCAAGATTTTCTCTAGCTTTACTGTGCTTTAGACTGAGAGCCTCCAGTGGGCATCAAAAGGAGGAGGGAAAGAGGTGACAATAAATCAGACGCACAAAATGTTGACTTATTCTTTAAGTACCTCAAAGCAAGGTTTCATGAAGGTGCTCACTGACCTGAATGTTTTCTACATACATTATGTTTTCATGGGCATTATGAGGTGTTAATTTGATGTAACATTTAACAGTATCTATTATGATGGTGGCGTAGTGGTTGAGTGGTACAGCTGCTAACCAGAAGGTCAGCAGTTCAAATCCGCCAGGCAGTCCTGGGAAACTCTATGGAGTAGTTCTGCTCTGTCTACAGGGTCGTTATGAGTTGGCATCGACTCAGTGGCAGTGGGTTTGATTTTAATTAGAGCAAACAAAATTGTCTCTAAAAGTGGTTTTATAAAAAGAGGTCTGAGTTCACTAGAGAAAAAACAGAATGTCAAAACTGGATTCATGCTAAAAAACTGCAGTCTGATAATGGTGAAAGGGAAAGTTTAAAAATAAAAAGAAAACTCTGAAGAATTTTAACAGCTCACCCCTGAAATGTCTAATTCATCTAGAAATTTTAAGCAATAGATGTAACTGCAGTCACTGAACAGAAGCCAAATAAGGTAGTGGAATCCTTTCTATTAACAATAAGTAACTGTATTAGACAGCATTAACATGTCATGTATGTGGGTAAAATTATATCAAAACATGAAATAACTTGAAATCTGTGGAGTAAAGGAATTAAAAACAACATAGTAAATAAATAGAAGAACCAGAAAACCAAACCTGTTGCCATGGAGTTGACTTTGACCTAAAGCACCCCAATAGGACAGAATAGAACTGCCACGTAGGGTTTCCAAGGAGTGACTGGTGGAGTCAAACTGCTGACTTTTTTGTTAGCAGCCAAGCGTTTTATTAAAAAAATATTTTGTTGTGCTTTATGTGAAAATTTAGAATCCAAGTCAATTTGTCATACAAAGACTTGTACACATGTTGCTACATAACTGTAACTCCTCTCCCCGCCCTGTGACAGCACACTCCCCTTTTCTGCCCTGTATTTCCCATTTTCATTCAGCCAGCTTCTGTGCCCCCCCCATCCCCTCATCATGCCTCTGGACAGGAGCTGCCCAGTTAGCCTCATGGATCTACTTAAGCCAAGAAGCACACTTTCTACCACTATTCTTTTATGTCTGATAGTACTGTCCAGTCCAGTCTTTGAAGTGTTGGCTTCAGGAATTGTTTTAGCTCTGGAATAACAGAGTCCAGGGGCCATGCCTTCTGGGGACCCTCCATTCTGTTGGATCATCAAGTCTGGTCTTTTTAATAGAGTTCAAGTTCTGCACCCCATTTTTCCCCCACTACATAAGGGGCTTTGTTGAATTCCCTGTCAGGGCAGTCACTGTTGGTGACCAGACATGTATGTGTGTGTGTGTGTGTGTGTGTGTGTGTATGTATATATATACACTACTGGGGATGTTCTTGGCCACTGCAATGCACAAACAGAGCTCTTGTTCTCTGCTAATTAAGAATAATTAGGCGAGATCTTATCTGTGCACACCTCTGAATTTGGTTTAAACTGGCTTTGAAAAACAACTTTAGGGATAATTTAAGCAACTCGTCTCCAGATATGGGTGGTAAAAGAAGTTGCTTATCATTCTAGAATGTTCCAGGGTGTGGTTAGACTGGCCCTCCACCTCCCTGTGTCACGTGCACATAATTAGCTGTATCTGCTTACAAAACATGCATTGTTTGCACACAGAATGTTGTAAACCTGCACAGTAGCAAGGATTCGGTTACCGGGCGGTCACACCCTCGTGGGACATGTGCTGCAATTGTTACAGGGCTAGTGTACTCTACCTACTAACCCCCAAAGAAGAGCTCACTCCTGGGGGAGGGTTGTGGTGCAGAGCAACAGAGGTTGTGGAGATCCTGACGGTGTCTAAGTGTTCCTGCAAACTTTTGTCTAGTTTTATGAGCAAGGTGGTATTATGGATTCAATTGTGCCCTCCTCACCCAATATGTGTCAGGAAACCCTGATGGTGTAGTGGTTAAGTGCTATGGCTGCAAACCAGAAGGCTGGCGGTTTTAATTGACCATATGCTTCTTGGAAATTCTGTGAGGCAGTTCTACTCTGTCCTACAGGGTCTCTATGAGTCAGAATCGACTCGATGGCAATGGGGATAAAATACGTGTCAAGGGGATACTGCACGGTTTACAGTCAGTTGAGGAAGGTATGCATCTGGGTTTAAGGCTTTTGCTACACTTATTCAGTCTGTATGCTGAGCAAACAATCTGAGAAACTGGACTATCTGAAGGAGGACACTGTATTCAGGATTGGAGCAAGAGTCATTAACAACCAACAATATGTACAAGACACAATCTTCCTTACTGAAAGTGAAGAGGACTTGAAATGCTTACCGATGAAAATCGATGACTACAGCCTGCAGTATAGATTACACTTTAACATAAAGAAAACAAAAATCCTCACAGCTGGGCTAGCAAGCAACACCATGAGGAATGGAGTAAAGACTGAAGTTATAAAGGATTTGTTTTACTGAGATTTACAATCAATGCCCATGGAGGCAGCAGTCAAGTAATCAAAAGACGTATAGCATTGGGCAAATCTGCTGCAAAAGCCTTCTTTAAAGTGTTAAAAAGTGAAAATGTCACCTTAAGAACTAAGGTACACCTGACCCAAGCCATGGCGTTTTCAGTTCTCTCATATGCATGTGAAAGCTGGTTCAAGAATACGGAAGACTGAAGAAGAATTGATGCCTTTGAATTGTGCTGGTGAAAAATATTGATTGTACCATTGGCTGCCAGAAGAATGAACAAATCTGCCTTAGAGGAAGCACAACTAGAGGGCTCCTTGTCAGCAAGAATCTCAAGACTTCATCTTATATACTTCGCACATGTTATGAGGAGGAGTACACCATCCACAAAAAAGAGGTAGACCCTCAACCAGACGGACTGACATAGCAGCTTGGGACAATAAACTCAGACACAGCAGTGATCCCGAGGATGGTGGAGGACCAGGCAATGTTTCGTTCTAAACCACCCGATGGCACCCGACAATAACAACAATAAGAATCCCAACCCCTGTATTGGTGGAGATAGGCCTGTTTGGGAATAGGGTTTTCTTTGTGATCTTAATGAGGCCTCGTGGCAAGTGGTTAAGTGCTCAGCTGCTAAGCACAAGTCCGGAAGTTTAAACCCACTGCTTCTTGGCAGAAAGATGTGGCAGTTTTCTTCCGTAAAGTTGATAACTTCAGAAACCCTGTGCAGCCGCTGTACTCCATCCTAGAAGTCACTGAAGGAGAATAAACTTGATGGCAATGGGTTTGGATGTTTTTTTTCTTTTTTAATAAATCAGTGTAGGATGTGTCCTAAATCTAATGTATTTCTAAGTTAGAAAACCAGCTGATCAGACACAGAGGCAAACATATACTGGGGAAGACAGATGTTGTGTGAGGATTATTTACTAACAAGGAGGAAATGGACTTGGCCAAGATGCTGATTTGGACTTTCAGCATCTGGAATTGTGAGAAAATAAATTTTGGTTCTTTAAAGCTACACAGTTTATAGCAACACTAGGAAATAAGACAGGTGGTTTCCAGATTCCACTAGGCAGGGACTTACTTTCAAAGGGGTCTTACTCTTTTTTTCTTTTTTAAATTTTATTTTTATTGTGATTAAGTGAAAGTTTGGCTTAGCTAAGTGAAAGTTTACAATCCAAGTCAGTTTGCCATATAAAACCACAAAGGGATTTACTCTTGTCTGTGAGAAAGTGCTGAGATGGTCCCTGACATTTCTGGTTTCACTCAGGAATTTAGACTCACACACAGTTAGCTGGGATCTGAGTGAAGCCCTCCAAGGGAAGAGGACACCACTGCCACATATAGCCAGACAGATGAAGAGGCCTAGCTGGGAACATTCTGCACAAACCAAGAAAAAAAGAAGGTCTATGTTTTTATTTACTGTTTTCTGCCTGCTTTCCGGCAGAGGCAGGGGCAGGGGCAGGGGCGGGGGTGGGGCAGGGACGGGGCAGAGGCAGAGGCAGAAAGAAAAGCAGGAAACCAAAATTCAGGCAGAAGTCCTTATCTGCCCAGTGGAAACAGGGACAACTGATGGCCTGGAAATGCTCCTTATAGCAACCACGTTCAATGAGTAAGTCAAACTCCATTGGTGGATATTGTCTGAGTCGGACAGACATGGGCTGAAATCCTTCTTCAGTTCCCTGCTGTGACAGGACCATGGGCAAGACACTGAAGATTTCGCTGCCTCTGTTTCTTCATCTGTTTTCATCAATTGTCACTCAATCTACCCTGACTCACACTGACCCCAAGTGTGTCACAGTAGAACTGTGTCCTTCATAGGGCTTTGTTTTGTTTAGTAATTTATTTTTGTTGAGAATATATGCAGCAAAACATATGCTGTTTTGTTTCTACATGTACAGTTCAGTGACACTGGATTTTAGCTCAGCCTTCTTTTCTGCTCCCTAAGGTTCCTGTCTAATCTTTTGAGTTCCTGTTGTCTATTTGATCCCATATAGTTATTGAAAAAGCATAATGCTCAAGGCAGACATTCTTTACTAGTTAAGCTAAACTACTGATTGGTTTTTGGAAGACTTCAAGGGATATTTCTGGTTTAAGGTCTAAAGATTATCCTAAGGCAGTAATTTCAGAAATTCATCCAGCCTGTATTTCTCCAGAAATTTGGATTCCATGAGAATTTGAGATTCTTTTCTTCATTTTCCCTTTTTGATCAGCATTCTGCTATAGAATCTTTGATCATTATGTTCAACAATGGTATCTAGGCACCATCCAGTTCTTCTGGTCTCAAAACAAAGTAGGTTGTTGTTCATGGAAGGAGTTAGTCACATTTTTCATATTCTCCCACTAATTTCTGACTTATTCTTCCTTGTTGTTCAATATCTGTTCCTAAGATGGCTGGTTACAAGCTTTTAAGACCCCAGGCACTATCTAGTGAACTAGGAGGTGCGACAGAAATACTAAATGTATTTTTAAGTTAGTTAACTGGGATTTCTCATGAACCCAAAACACTAACACTCCAAACTAAGGACCCAAATTCTGTAAGATGTGCGGTTATATTTAAGTCTATTTTTTTTTCTCTTTTGTTGCTGATGCTTTGTATGTCATATTTAAAGATCCATTGCCTAACCAAGGTCACACAAATGTAATCCTTTATTTTCTGAAACCTTAACTGTTTTAGCTCTTTTAGGTCTGTGATTCATTTTGAATTTATATTTGTATATCAAGTGAAGTAGGGCGTTCAACCACACCCCTCTTAACCTGGACCACTATCAGCATGTAGAACAGTTCCTTCCACTCAGAAATCTTTCTTGTGTAAGCCCTTTGTAATAACACCTTCCCACCCTTCCTGGAATCCACAGATTTGTTCTCCACCATTGTAGTTTCATGCCTCTAACAATGTTATATAAATGGAAAATACAGTACGTAGTGTCCCGAGACTATGAAAGAAAAGACGTTTTTCTGTTTTAGAAATAGGGGAATTTAATTATTGCTATTGACCAGCAAGTGCCCAAACTTAGTATTCTACACAAAGAAACTGTAACGTTTAAGGCTTGGCCAAAGAAGTTATTAAAACTTTTCAAAGGGAGGGCACGCAGACCACAGGTCATCAGTGAGAGACCTTCCAAAAGATGACAGGGTTGTTAAGTTTTTATGAGGCAGTTTCAACATGGGAGGGCAGGAGGGAGTGACACACTTTGTTGGTGTATTGATAAAGCACAATATCCTGTTTTGTGCATTCCTGCAGGGTGGTAGAGGAGGGAGTAACACATTGTTTTTCACATTCTTGCAGCATGCGTGCACGTACTAAATCCGAGATGGAACCCGGGTTTTCAAGATAGATTCTAATGCAAAGGGTTCTGATGAGATGGTCAGCACACAGTATGGGTTGTCAGGTGCCTGTATGCTTGTCTCCAGGTCGGCTATATTGAAGCTTTGGGGTTATTTAGAGGACAAGCAAATCAGTGGCACGATTGTGCCCGGGATTTGGTTCTGATCACTTTGCTTTGGTTGATTAGCTTGTTTCTGCAAAATGCTCTATGACTGCCTGATCTTAGATTGGTGTCACTGCGTGTCAGCATACATCTTCACAAGGTTTCATTATCTGAAGTTACAAATAAGGAGCAAATGGAAATCGGAGGAATCCTTTTTTTTTTTTTTAACCAGCTCTGTTTCTTGGCCTGTCCCACCACAGCCCCATTCCCTATCTCAGTTATTTTTTTACCTTTACAATGCAAATACCCTTCCCCTGAGCTAAAGTACAACTGTTTTGCAGAACTCCAACTGGCAGGTTGTCGAGGAACCAGTATAGCCCGGTTCTCTCAAACACAGAGCCTGTTGCACAGTGGTTAAACGCTTAGCTGCTAACAGGGTCCTAGAAAAAATATCAAGAGTGCCAGGCTCCAACAAGGGAAGGAGTCTTTCATTCTCCATCGGTAGGGTGTGAGCTTGCTTCTAACGTTGAGCACTTGGACAAGAGGACACGACGACAGAGGAAAGCGCTGGAGTTGAGGGTAAGGGCTCGCTGCGGCTTTGCTTTCCTCTATCTGGTGATAAAGCCGGACCACACTTGTGTGCAAGCAGCAGGAGGACAGGGGTATACGGCGGTCACAAACGGTGGTATGCACTCGACGGAGCCTAAGCCCAGCGAGTTTAGCTCTTTTATCACACAAAAACACTGACAGCTGGCCTTGCAGCCAAGGTCTGGTGGAGCGCAGCGCGCGCCCACCGGAAACACTGCTTGCGTCATCTCGCGCGCCGGGGGCCGCGTTCCGGAAGTTGTCCGTGAAAGACCCGCGGAGGCTCCTCACGAGTGTGGTGTTTGCGGCGGGAGACGGAGGCTTCACTGGGCACTAGTAGGGTTACCTGAATGGCTATTTTAAGAAAAGACCGAAGAGGCCGTCGCCCCAAGGGTTGCTGTCCGGGTACCTGGCCCTCCCGGCTCAGAAGCCGCTCGGTGACGGCCAATGGGAGCCGCAGGCCGACAGGATTCTGGGACCTGTAGTTCTCGGGGGAGTCCCGGGGCTGGTAACTGTGGAGCCAGTGAGGCCCTCGGTCTTTGGCCCCCGAGGTTTTCTGGGTGCGGTGAGGAGGGTCAGGAAAGGTTGGCCGTGGTGGGGAAAGCGCCCGGCGGTGGGCCGGCGTTGCGCCCCGCAGATTCTGCGCCAGAGGCTCCGGATGCTCCATTTGTGGAGAAGGGGGCGCGGCTCGCGGCGGGCTTCTGGGGTGAGAACGTAGGGTAAGACCCAGCCCTGACGCCTCGAGTTGCCGGGCGCTCTGCGTACCTTTCGCCTGAGTGACCTGGACCTTCGAATTTCCTTGTTAAGGGAGTGGGATTAGTCAGGCACAAAAAATGCGTGACTGGAGAGGGCTGCTCGGGTCGTGTATTCTGTGTTATTTGGGCTATGGGGATCAGCTCAGCCAGAGGCAAAGAGGCTAACACACCCTGCTAGTGAAGGCCAGGCTGTTCCCGTTGCCATGGAGTCGATGCCGACTTCTAGTGACCCTGCAGGGCAGAATAGCGCTGCAGAATAGAGCTGTTTCCAAGGTACACCTTGGTGGATTTGAACTGCCCACGTTTTGGTTAGCAGATGCAGATCTTAACCTTACACAACCAAGATGGCTGGGCTAGTGTATAAAACTTGGGTGTTTTGTCACCTTTATCAAGATATATAACCGTTCTGTGCCTCGGTTTATCACAAATCCTAACTTGGACTTTTGGGAGGTAAACTTGTGTAGTGCCTTGAATTGTTTGTAGTATGTGTAAAAATTTAGAAATTGTTAAGTGTCTTTAATAATAACACAACTTGTGGCTTCGAGGCACAGAAAAGATAAAGTCCCTTCTCAGTATCATCTAGATGTCAAAGCAGACTACATTCTAATGTAAATAGTTGGCATTGTGCACTCTTCTGTGGCAGAGCTGAGGAAACCTTTAAAATTTGGGATTTTGTAGATTTGCTATCTGGGGACGGAGAAAGACAGTCGCTGGGTTCACACCACCTGTTTCATTTCCAGGTCTGCCTCACATCATTGCCTATTTTGAGACGACTTTGTTTAGAAAGGACTCCTGGCTCCCAACAGACTACTTCTGGGTGGGTACCACTGACCCTCACATTCCTACAGTGTGCCTCATCTGCTCCCAACAGCGGGTGAGTGTCCTTTGTGTGTCCTTGACATGTTGTGCCCTGCAATATCCGGTTCAGGCTTAGAGCCCCAGTCTGCTTTTCCACATACCAAGCTTGTTGTAAGGAGTAGAGCCTGCACAGGAAATGTTACTCCTGACTCATGCTGTCATCCAGGTTACCAGCATTCTTGCCTCCATAGCATTTCATCTTGGAGTTCCTGAGAGTGTGCCAGCTGCTGTAAAAACACAAATAATAGTTGCTGTGATTTATTAGACAACTGCTCTGTACCAGACTCTGCCCTTCATGATCACTGAGATTTTGGATTTCCTCAGCGAGTTTGAAAGTTAGCAATAAACTAACCATTTTACAAAAAGAAAGAGTAAACATTATGGAAGTTAATATGACCGACATGGCTGGGGTCAGGATTGGGAGCTTAATCCATGATGCACATTTTGCTCTTATTTCACCCAGTAGCCCTGGCCCCAGTGTTCTGTCTTCTATACTAGAGTAGTTGGAAGCAAATCTCACACCTCTACCATTTCACTTTGTCAAAATAGTATGCATTTCTGACACACAAAGATTGTTTTTATATTTGAAAATATAAGTACAACGTTGTTATTGTAATCAACAAAATTAACAATAACTACTTAATACCTTAACAGCCAGTTTGTTTTGAATTTTTTCCATTTGCCCTAAAAGTATCATCTTTCATTTCAAATCATACACTCTTTTCAACAGTTTATTGCAAAATTCTGCTGAAGGTCTACACTTCTGTCAAGCAATTCTTTGTACATAATTGTGTCTCCTGATTCTGCTGAGTGTCTTCACCACCGTTAGACCTAGGATTGATAAAGACCGTGCTCTTGTAAGTGCCCATGGTACATCAGTACCCTTTCTTGTTTACCAAAGCCATACTTTTGCCGTACTTTTGCAAATAGTCCGTTTTCTAAACCCTCATGGTGTAGTGATTAAGTGCTACAGCTGCTAACCAAAAGGTTGGCAGTTCAGATCTATGAGGCGTTCCATTATCCCATTCTGGTACTACTAGTTTTACTTAAAGACAAAATTACTCCTTTATATGAAAAACATTTCATATACTATTAGCTTAAGTTACTTTAAAAGGTTTTGTTTTTTTAAGATTGATTTAGTACAGAATATGAATGTTGTCTGAATGAATTCACTTTCATGAATTCTTTGAAATATTCAGCCTATTAAATTTGTATAAGTGCTTACTTATAATTAAATCAGGGTAGTTTATTTTAAGAACTACTGTAATCAGGTAATACCATCCAGTTTTGCTGATGGAAACATCATTCACAGATGTTTGCAGTGGTACATCAACAGAGAACTGCCAGAAATTCGAGCTGATTGAGAAAAGGACATGGGAAAAGGGATGTTATTGCTGATGTCAGAAGGATCCTGGCTGAAAGAAGAGAATACCAGAAAGATGTGTTTTATTGTCAGTGCAGAGGTATTCAGCTGCGTGGATCATAATGAATTATGGGCTATATTGTGAAGAAGAGGAATTCTAAGACATTTAATTGTGCTCATAAAGAACCAGGAGTCAGTAGTTCAAACAAAACTTTAAACACGTGGTTTAAAGTACTGAAAGGTATGCTTTAGGGCTGTATCCTTTCACCATACTTAGTCTGTTTGCTGAGCAAATAATCTGCAGATCTATACTATATGAAAAAGAATGGGGCATCAGGATTGGAGGAAGAGTTATTAAAAACTTGCTACATGCAGATAACATAACCTTGCTGAAAGTGAAGAGGACTTGAAGCACTTACTGATGGAAGATCAAAGACCATAGTCTTCAGAGTAGATTACACCGCAACATAAAGCAAAACTACTCGCAACTGGAGCAGTAAGCAGCAGCATAATAAACAAATATTGAAGTTGTAAAGGATTTCATTTTACTTGGATCCCCAGTCAGCATCCATGGAAGCAGCAGTTAAGAAATCAAATGATGTTCTGTATTGGACAAATCTGCTGTGAAAGCTAATTTGAAAGGATTAAAAAGCAAAAGTGTCACTTTAGGGACTAAAGTGTGCCTGACCCAAGCCATGGTGTTTTCAGTCACCTTGCATGTGAAAGCTTGTCAATAAAGAGGCAAGACTGAAGAAGAATTGATAGCTTTAAATTATGGTGATGGTGAGGAATACCAAATATGCCATGGACCACTAGAAGAACAAACAAATCTGTCATGCAGGAAGGACAGCCTTACAAGTGAGGATGGTAAGACTTTGTTTCACATACTTTGAACATGTTCTCCAGCCCCTCAGAAGGATATCATGCTTATCTGGGTAGCAGGTCAGTGAAAAAGAGGAAGATCCTCAATGAGATGGATTAGCACAGTGGCTACAATGATGGGCTCAAGCATAATGAGTGTAAGGATGGTCTGGCAGTGTTTTGTTGTACACAGGGTTGCTGTGAGTTCAGACCAACTGAAGGCACTGAACAACAACAACAGTCAAAGTGGGAGAGTATGTCTTCATAATCTGTCTTTTGCATGCTTTATAGGATCCTTTAGAGAAACAATTTAAAGTAATTTATCTTTTTTAAAGCCTTGTTATACCAATCAAAATAAATGTCCTTCCTTTTTTAGTTTACTTTCAAACAGACCAATTTATATAAAAGTTTTTAGAATAGCTAGTAAAAGCCCAGATTATGAGATAGGCATAAGAAACAGTGTTTCTTGGAAGAGAAAAGGAACTGAGATTTGAGATTGCCTAATGAAGTACCATGAGTCAGATCCAACTCGACGGCACTTGGCTAATGAAAAACAGCAACTGCCAGCCATGGCTTCCAGCCTGATAACAAGACAGAAACTTTGGCACTACCTTCTAGGCTAGAGACAAGCCCTCAGAACAAACAAAATAGAGAAACTACATAAATTCACTGATCTGTAAGACCATCTCAGAAACCAGCCTTAAACAATGCCGTACAACACAAGCAACCCAGTTTCCTAAAATATATACAACATTCCTATGATAACATGGACTCAAATCAAAAGAACAAGGAAATCTGAGATAAACTTTTTAACTTGTCAGAATCTCTCACGAAGGGATTTTGTTCACGTTCTTTTAGTGAAACTCAGTATTAAACAAAGTTGTCAAAAAGATAATGCAAATGGGAATTAATTTTCCCACAGTGATTGCTGAAATTTTAAATTAGTTCAGTTATACTCAGTTTATAGTGTTTTTTTAAATATAACCCCCAAACTGGTGTCCAGGTTAGGGGGAAATCCATGCTCATTTATCAAGCTGTTAAAAATTAGATCGCAACTTTAGTTTACCGGAGTCAAAATTCCAGGTGGGAGGGGTGGGCTTTACCATAGCATTTGCTCGTTGTCTCATTTTGCAGAGTACCTTTGTTGCATGACCACTATCTTTGACCCATTCCATGTTTTAGCTTATCCTTTCATTGGTTTCCTTCTATTGGTGGCGAGTACCATAGAGACATTTGTGATGCTCACATTTTGTTGCAGCATAAGAATTCTGAAATTCCTTCATAACAACTAGACAAAACTTGGCTTCATTCTTTCTGAACTGTCAAAGAAGAAAATCTTTTATAACATTATGTAATTCAGAGGGCTTCCAAGGAATATAAGAAATGTGGGAAAAATCATCTGTATCCATAATAGGACTGATTTTAAAAGGCTATTCAGACAGGTTTTCACTGGATAATTCTTTTCAGAAGTAGACTGCTAGGTCCTTCCTGCATGGTTTAAAGTCAGGAAAGGTGTGCATCAGGGTTGTATCCTTTCGCCATACCTTTTCAGTCTACATGCAAAGTAGATAATCCGAGATCTGGATTATATGAAGAACAATGAGGCATTGGGATTAGAGGATGACTCATTAACAACCTGTGCTATGCAG
Organism: Heterohyrax brucei; assembly: GCA_028571685.1. Taxonomy (NCBI): domain Eukaryota; kingdom Metazoa; phylum Chordata; class Mammalia; order Hyracoidea; family Procaviidae; genus Heterohyrax; species Heterohyrax brucei. The sequence continues at coordinate 85,240,094 of CM053156.1, read as the reverse complement.
ATAACACCACCTTACTTGCTGGAAGTGAAGAGGATTTGAAACACTCAAAGACCACAGCCTTCAGTATGGATTGCACCTTAACATCAAGAAAACAAAAGTCCTCACACTGGACCAGTAAGCAACATCATCATAAATGGAGAAAAGATTGAGGTTGTCAAGAATTTCATTTCACTTGATTCCACAGTCAGTGCCCATGGAAGCATCAGTCAAGAAATCAGAAGAGACATTCTTTTGGGAAAATCTGCTGTAAAGGACCTCTTATAAAGTATTGAAAAATAAAGACAATCACCTTGAAGAATAAAGTGTGCCTGACTGAAGCCATGGTATTTTCAGTCACATTCCATACATGCAAAAGGTGGACAGTGAATAAGGAAGACAGAAGAAGAATTTATGTCTTTGAAGTGTGGTGTTAGATATTTAGTGTACCATAGACTGCCAAAAGAACAGATGTGCTCTGGAAGACGTACAACCAGAGTGCTCCTTGGAAGCAGATGGTGAGACTGCATCTTACAGACTTTGGACTTGTTGTCAGAAGGGGTTAGTCCTTGGCGAAGGACATCATGCTTGGTAGGGTGGAGGATCAGTGAAAAAGAGGAAGACCCTTGACAAGATGGATTAACACTGGCCACAACAATGGGCTTAAGCATGAAAACGATCATGGGCATGGCACAAGACCAGGCGGTGTTTTGTTCTGTTGTGTATAGGGTCCTATGTGTTGGAACTGACTTGATGGAACCTGACAACAACATTCAGATACAGGTGTATTGGCTGATTTTGTTGTCAAGAAAGGGAGCTCAGATAAAGTGTCACAAGAGAACTGAGAAGGTGAAGAAGGATACAAAGGTTTAGCGTCTGGCAAGGGAGCAGAGGGGTAGAGGCTGAATTTTGCTATTGTAATTTCTCATTTTGTTTAGTCAATATAGAAATGGTATCCTGTGTGGAAGCATTTTTGCTGTCCTTATGTCTTCTGGAGACCTCTAAATGCCAATCAAAATAAGCACCCTGTTTGTATTGCTTGATTTGTGTGCCTCAATTTTGTAATTCACTGTGAAAAACAAAAAACAAAGAAAGAAAGGCTGTCACTCAGACAGACTGATGCACAAGAATGTTTACTGCAACACAGTCCACAGTAGCTAAAAGATGAAATTGACCCAGAAGCCTGTCAACAGATAAATGGGTAAACAAACTATGGTACATATACACAGTGGAACAGTATGCAATGATAAATGACAATAATGATTTTAGGAAGCATCTCATAACCTGGTTTCAATTGGAAGACATTATGCTGAGTAAAGTCAGTCAGTGGCAAAAGGACGAATACTGTATGAGATCCCTATTGTAAGGACTTAAAAATAGACTTATGTGTAGAAGAAAAGACTCTGACATCTACAAGGCTGGGGAGGGGGAGTGAGGGTTTATCATAGATTAGATAGTTGATAGAGATAACAACAACAAAAAGGAGCTATAAACTTGTTCAGAGTGGAGAGACCTTGGAAGAGGGCTAAACCTGTATTTGCACTGTACAAATTTCTGTTATATTTTAAATTGAATCCTTGGAAGTGAAATAATTCTTTATAGTTGTAGTTCTCACTAATTTTGTTATATATGATACATCTGCTTATATCTTTGTAAAGATGTATATATAGTGCAGCTATGTATTCATGTTTATCAAAGATGTATATATATATATATATATATATATATAAAGAAGAATTTCAGAAGTTCAGTAGAACCCCAGAGTGGCCACTGTTTTTCAAGACTATATTAAAGTTATGCCAACTAGACAAAAACGCACACCTTGACGATACCAGCTGTTGTTCACATGCCGGGCACAAGTCTTAGAGGGTAGTGCCAGTTTGTCCTTAGATTTGGTACTTTCCATTTCTTCAGAAAGATAGAAAAACCTACCTTGAAAGGATAGAGAAAACAGATCTGGACAAAAACAGGTCCTGCAGTAAAACTCAGAAGAACATTGCACAGAGAAAAGTGCTCAAATTCAAGAAGCTATTTGGTGACAACTCCTGAGAGCATACAGGCAGAGAGTCCAGCTAGTACTAGAACCCGATTCCTTGGGGGTTGCTGAAGGCAGTGTGCCTTTGCTGTCCCTCTTTTAATGCCAGAAATGTCAAATGACAAAATCCAATACAGTCAGGAATGAAAGTAAAGGAATTTCACTGACCAATAGTAACGGTGAGGCCGGGCAGCGCTACCTGGTGCTCCAGCAAGGTGTGGCAAAGTGCTGTTTTTATCTTCAAGTGCAGCAGGAGTGCTGTGCCTGGAATCTCATGATTGAGACCACAGCATCACCAACAGTTTCTCCTTCATTCTCATCAGCTTAACGCATTTTCAGTAACTTTGGACTGCATGTTTCTTTCTGAGAAGACCCTCAAGCTCTCCCGCTGCTCATACCCTTCTCCCTCTGCCTTAGTTTGCACATGTGTGCTTCAGGCTAACCGGTGATTGCAGCCTAAGCCAACTGCTTCTATATCTTTAGGGTTTACTAAGACATTGTATCCCTTCTGTGCGGAGTCAGGTTTTCCTTGGTGATTCTTTCTGTTCCCTGATGATATGGCAGGTGTAAGAATTACATTCTTTTCTTTTCTGCCCTGAGTAAACTCTTAGATGATACCAATCAAGAATGGGGACTGTGGCTTGCTGAGAATGGGCTCATGGCTTGGAACCTTCTTAAGTCATGTATACTGTCCATCAAATTTCCACTGTCCCTCTGGTGTGGCCTCACCCTCTAAGGTTGTATCCCTACCTTGTTAAACTCGAGTGGCCACATGACTTATTCTGTGAAGAGGTATGAACAGAAGTGTCAGCTGGGTAGAATGTTTAAGAACCTGTGTGTGATGCAACATGTGGTTCCTGAATGTGACGTTTTGCCTTGATTCTTTGAAAAAATAATTTGGGAGATTTTGCTCCAAACCCTGAATTGTCACTTTTGCTTTAGTTTTTGGGAGAAGTAACTTCATAAAGTGTTCTCAGTTTATTTTCTGTTGGGTAGTGGGGGGTGGTAGGGGGTGGGGAATTCCCGAAGTTGATTGCCATTTCTTGGGTAAGTTGTAAACTTCAGCATTTGATACTTTTGCCTGGCCTAGCTGGTAATTAACAAGACCTCTGTTGACTGATAGCTGATGGGTAATTGAGGATTGGTTGAACTCCAGTCTGGTGAGAGAGGCCCCACTTTATAACTGATGAGGGTTGGGATATGTGAGTGGCTGAAAAGCAGAGGTTTTTGAAGCCTTCTGGGAGACATAGAGTGAGTAGCTAAAAGCTAAGCAGCTGGAGAAGCAGAGCAGGGAGGGAGCTGAATGTACCTGATTCTGCTGCACTGGCTGCGAGCTGGGCTAGTTAGGGACAGAGGTGCCTTCATGGCATAGATGCCATAGTGGCAGAACCGTCCATGGTCTTTCTGGAGAACTTTACCAGTGAGGGGCGGGGCACTTTTGCTTCCAAAGGTTATCCTGGAAGAAAGCTTTTCTGATAGGCCAACTGCATCCTGAGTTGTATTCTTGACTTTCAAGTTCCTTGTTATTCTGAGTTATTTCTTGAGTTGTCTCGTAGTAAACCACTTCTCTGTAGATGCAATTCGTGAATTCAGATGGTGCTGCAGGATAGTGCTGAGCCCAGCGAGGGCAGAAAGGGTGCTGGGGGGAAACAGAAGAGCCAGTGTCAGAGATGGTGGGCTGGCACAGCTTGGAGAAGCTAGAAATACATTTGGGATACATTTAAATACATCTGGGATACATTTAACCTTCTCGTGGGAACCAGTGTTATGTTGACTTTTATGCATGGAATTACTCGTTTACTGTGTATGGTTCTTCAGTTTTCATTTCCTTCTTCCAGTCAGAAGGACTAGCTAGAAGGGCCTTGTTAAATATTCAGTGCACCATAGGGAGTCAGAAGCCGACAGCTGCACACCCTGGTGGGTCTGGAGGGAGACGTTAGAGGCCCTTTCTCCACAGGCCTTAGGCTGCCTTCTGTCATCTGTCTGACTCAGGGAGTAGAAACTCATCTGGGATTTAGAGCTTGAATCTAAGGTGTGGGGACAAGAGTAAGCTGTGACAGGTATGGAAGAGTGTCAGGGAGTAGACTGGAGGGCTCGTAGGACAGGAATGAGTGAAGGTCGAAGGTCCAGAGGAGCTGAGGAGACTGGGCCTTGGTGATTGCTGAGTGTGGGGGGGGGAGTGACAGGACGGGAACCCTGCCGAGGAGGCCTGGGGACAGCGTACAGTGAAGGACCCAGCAGCAGCAAGTTGCTTCTGCACCCGCAGGTCCCGGAGGCACGGAGGCCAGGCCTTGCATAACTGAGGTTCGAGGAAGTCACCCACCTAGGCAGCAGAAATCAACGTGGAGGTGAAGTAACTTCCAGCTGGCCCTGTGGCAGAAGAAGTTCAAGGCGGTCACTGGGTGACTGTGCCCATTACGTTACCTGATCCTTGAGCTTGGGAGAGCAGGACTGGGAGAAGATTTTGGCTTCAAAGAACAGGTAGACATGGAGACCCTGCAGAAGTTGACTCAGAAACATAAGACAAAAGGTGAGTTGAGGTTTTGGGGAAGTGAAGAGGGGACCAAAGGTTGAGGTTCAGGGGAGAAGGCTTCAGTGGCCACAGCTGAGTGAAGTGGCTGCTTCCTAACATCCTGGGGCTCAGAAGAGCTACTTGGGGAGCACCCTGGGAGGTCTGCTTTCTCCTAGCTTCTCTCTGTCCCTTAGGTTTGTCTTCTGAGGGTATCGACTGGCCCGCAGAGAAGAAGAGGATGCCCAGAGTGCTGGTGAGTGGGACTTCCTTATTCTCTGAAATACCGGCTCCTTTACAGGCGTATCTTGTTTGTCTTGGGAAGGGAGAAGGCGATGAGCATTTAGTTTCTGAACCCTTCAGAAATGCCCCTTCCAGTTCCTGCCTGTTGACACCCACTTTTCTCTGTAGTTGAATTTTCCTCCATCTTCTCCTTTAACTCCTCTCTGCCCTGTGATCCCTGGCCCAGACCCACCTCCGTGATGCCCTGTGTTCTGTGCTAGCCCATCCTGTCCTCCCCCATCTGTGAAGTCCTCCCTTGTGAATCCTCAGTCACTCTCTGGAGGACTGCTCAGCGCTTTCACACGGATGCACAAATCGTCTCTCCAGTGACGTCATGTTGGTGAGCACCAGGATGGGTTTGTGCATCACTCGAGCCCCCCAGATTCTGTCACAGGGCCAGGTATCCAGTCGTGTCCAGGAGAACTCTATATGGGGACCTGTGTCCTCTGAAAGGCTATAGAAGAGCTGCTTCAGAGCCAGGCTGTTGGGGGCCACCAGTTAACTCCTCTCATGGGAAAACTGATGGTGGCTTGCTGTGACTTGATTTATTGCTACTTCCAGGAACCAGTTACATTCAAGGATGTCACCGTGGTCTTCACGGAGGCCGAGTGGGAGAGACTGAGCTCTGAACAGAAGGACCTGTACAGAGAAGTGATGCTGGAGATTTACAGGAACCTGCTCTCGCTGGGTGAGCCTGTGATCTTTTCTTTTCCTTCGTAATTCAGTAGGTAGTTTTGGGGTGGGGATTATGTGCCAAAGGAGCACTGCGGTGCAGTGGTTAAGCACTCGTCTGCTAACTGCATGGTTGGCCGTTCCAACATACCAGCTTCATGGAAGAAAGGTGTGGCATTCTGCTTCTTCGCCGATCTGCAGCCCTTAAACCCTACGGGCAGTCCTACTCAGCCCTCTAAGGCCCTGTGAGTCACAGTCAGCTCCTCAGGAGCTCACCAGATCTGCTGCTGTTCAGTTGATTCCGACTTGTTTTCTGTTTACGTGAAGCTTTCTGTAAGTCAGACTGTTCTACTCAACTATTATCCTGAAAATTGGTGTTTGAACCCAAGAACCAGCACTGCAGAAAACGCAGCCTAGCAGTCTACTTCCATAAAGATTGTTTTCTTTGTCACTGTTAGGCGCTGTGGGGTTGTTTCTGACTCCCAGGGACCATATGTACAACAGAATGAAATCCTAACCAGTTCTACACCACACTCACAACTGTTACTCTGTTTGAGCCTATTGTTGTAGACACTATATCAGTCTACCTTGTGGAACATTTTCCCCGTTTTCACTGACTCTCTGTTTTCCTGAGCTTGATGTCATTCTCCAGGACTGTTCCTTCCTGATAACATGTCTGAAGTATGTGAGACAAAATTTCACCATCCATGCTTCCAGGGAGCCCTTTGGCTTCCTTCTTCTAGAGAGTACAAACAGTAAAACCCTACAGACCCAGTAAATAAATAAAGGAAACAAAATATAAACCCTGTAGAGCAGTTCTGTAGCACGTAGATGGGGCTGTGAGTTGGAATTGACTTGATGGCAACGAGTTTTTGGATTTTGCTTTTACTGTATGCCAGAACACATTAATAAATGTAATAGTTGTAAATCCCTGTCCTCCGTGGGCTTACATTTAAGTATAAGGAGAAAGACAGCAAGCATTATAATACGGAGAAATTGCAACAGAGTATATTAAAATGTGACTAGTGTTATGAAGTGAAAAACTGGCAATAAAAGAACAGGAGAAAGGGACATTGAGTGTGACAGGGTGGCTGGCTGAACTTTGAAACTGGGTATTTGAAATCATCAAGAAGGTGATATTTGACCAAAGACATAGGTCCTGTGGAAGTTGGAACTCAAGGTCCCAAGAGCCAAGGGCATTTCATATGGAGGGAGTTGTCCTTGGTGCTGAGGCCTCAAGGAACGGCTGTGTCTACCAAGTGTGAGGAAGTGGAAGGAAGCCAGTGGGGTGGGCACTTTGTAAAGGGAGTGGTGTGAGAGATGGCCTCTGCAACAGAAGTCAAGTGCTAAACTTTCATGGCTTTTCAGTTTCATAAAGCATAACTTTTTCTTGTTTCATTTACTAAAAATACTTACAATGTTCTTAAGCCTGGATTGATAAATATTATCAGTGGCAACATGATTCTAGATCAGAGGTTGGCCACCTTTTTCTGTGAAGGGCCAGATGACAGCTACTTAGGTTTTTATGGCCATGTCGTCCCTGGCACAACTGTTACTTGTGCTTACAGTAGAAAAGCAGTTGTCAACAACATGTAAACAAAGGTCCTGGCACTGTTTGAATAAAACTATGAATATTGAAATTTGAATTTTATGTAACTTTCACATATTACAAAATACTATTCTTTTGACTTTTTTATGACATTTTAAAATGTAAAAAATATTCTTAGGTTATGTACTGTGCAAAAACAGACAGAGGGCAGGATGTGGCCTGTTGGCCATTGCTTTGCCATCTCTTGTTCTAGATCAGCGTCGCAGAGTGGGCACCGGAGTCACATGAGTAACATAGACTTTTCTTGTAGCCACAGTAAAAAACTAAGACAGGCAAAATTAATTTTAATAATGAAACTAAAAAACCTATCACTGTTGAGTTGATTCGCGCTCACAGTGACCCCATAGGACAGAGCAGAACTGCCCCATACAGTTTCCAAGGAGCACCTGGGGGACCTGAACCGCCGGCGTTCTGGCTAGTAGCCATAGCACCTTACCAGTGTACAACCAGAACTTCCAGTATAATCGAATATGTCACAGTATTCTTGTGTCAGCATGTAGAAAGTATCTAAAAAAAATTGATTAGATATTTTACCTTTTTTTCCCCTCTCGTGTTGAGTCTTCAAAATCTGCTGTGTATTTTTATACTTAGAAAACACAGCAGTTCAGACCAAGCACGTTTCACGTGCTCAGTAAATGTGTATGGTGAGTGGCTAGCAGACTGGTTACTGTGATAGTACGTATTCCTTATTGGGAAAAACCATCTAGAAAAACACAGTTTTGGAGACACAAACAAGTTTCACGTAGGAGTTTTCTTCAAACAGTGTTGCAGTTTCCCTGATGCAGGTTTATTTTATTCCATTTTCATCACCGTCAGCATGTTTTTATCTCATTTTGTATGGTTTGATTTAGGCCTTCACAACATGGTTCCATTAAACTCAGTCCCCCTTGTCCCTGGCACACAATGCATTTGAGTTATGGTGAACTGCAGTTACCAGCGTGTTTTGGTTGGTACACCGTATCCTTAGTGATAATACTACACACAGCATTGCATGTGTGTTTTGGTGGTATTATCATTCTCATGCTGTTTTTGTTAGGTGCTGTTCAGTCACTTCCAACTCATAGCAACCCCGTGTACAGCAGAATGAAACGCTGCCCAGTCCTGCTCTGTCCTCGTAGTTGTTGCTGTGCTCAAGCACTAAGTTGGCAGCCACTGGGTCAGTCCATCTCCTCAAGGGTCTTCTTCGTTTCTGATGACCCTCTACTTTGCCAAACACGAGATCCTTTTCCCATCCCTACTGAGGAAACCTTGGGGGTGGAGTGGTTAATTGCTACATCTGCTGACTGAAAGGTTGGAAGTTCAGATACGGCAGGCACGCCTTGGAAACTCTGTGGGGCGGTTTTGCTCTGTCTATAGGGTTGCTGTGAGTCAGAATCTAGTTGACAGCAGTGGGTTTTCTTTTAGGTTTAGTCCCAGCTGATAATGTTCTCAAGGTCCATGAGATGAAGTCTCACCACTCTTGATCTAAGAAGTGTTTTGACTGTCCTTCCAAACCTATTTGTTCATTGTTCTGCAGCCCATGGTATATTCAGTATTCTTTGCTGACACCATGATTCAGAGGCCTCAGTTGTTATGGGTCTTCCTTATTCATTGTCAGGCTTTCGCATGTGTACCATTTTCGTACCAGCCCCCAAAGACGAAGATGAGTTTTATAAAAAGTCATGATGATGGAAGGCAGTAATAATGAAAACTAAAAAAATAATGAGGTATCAACTTATGTCAGAACAACTTATGATAGTCTTAGGAATGGAACCCTGTTTTAAGTTGGAGACTACCTCTATAGATTTAATCATTTTAGTCTAGTTCGGTGTGTTTTGATTTGGCTATAGCTAGTCATCTAATTACTCATACAAGCAACAAGAAATCAAATGATGTATTGCATTGATCAGATCTGCTGTAATAGGCCTCTTTTTTTAAACTGTACTTTAAGTAAAAGTTGACAGCTCAAGTAAGTTTGTCATACAAAAGCGTACACATTGTTATGTGACCCTAGTCACCCTCCCTTCAGTGTGACGGCACACTCTTCTCCACCCTATATTTCCCATGTCCATATAATAGACCTGTTCAAAGAAACAGAGATGCCATCTTGAGAAATAAGGCACACCTGACCTAAGCTATGAGGTTTTCAGTCATTTCACGTGCATGCGAAAGCTGGAGAATGAATAAACAGACTGAAGAAGAATGAATGCCTTTGAATTACGGCGTTGGAGAAAAATGTTGAACAGACCCTGGACTGCCAGAAGAGCGAACACAGTTGTCTTGGAAGAAGTACAGCCCGAATGCTCCTTAGCAGTGAGGATGGCGAGATTTTGGCTCATGTACTCATTAAAAGAAAGCAACGAGCAGGATTACCTAAGCGATTATGTGGTGAGATGTTGCTGGAAGGTTGTAGCAAGGAGTGTCATTTGTCTGAGGTTACCTTTCTGAACCATTTTTCACTTTTGGAACCATTCTAGGGTTAGGTGCACTCAGAAATTAAGTCAACAGAGACAGGGTAAACACTGTAAAGCAGAATATAAAAAGAAACAAACCTAACTGTATTTCAGATGAATGAGACAACCACGGTGAACAGAGAGAAGGCAGCCCAGTTAACCCGTGAACAAAGAACTTAGACCTTACAGCCCGTGTAAGGGAGGTGTTACGGAGCTACAGCCCGAAGGGCCAGTCTACCCTGCCCCCTGTTTCTGTAAATAGAGTGTTTTAGAACTCAGCTACCGTCTATGTATTGTTCATGGCTACTTTTATTCTGTGATGGCAGAGTTGAGTAGTTGGAAAAGATCCTGGAGTTTACAGAGCTTACAATATTTACTGTTTGATCCTTTATGGGACAAGTTAACCAACTCTTATCTATTGACCAAAAAAAAAACCCCAAACCTTGTATGTAAGTCTTGAATTGTATTTTGTATGTTTGGTTTTTTCCAGATATGTGGTTCACCCATTTTGAAACCACTTTCTTTGAATTTTAAGACTAAATGAATAAATATATTGATGTTGGGAGCCAAATTGGAGATGGAAGATATGCACAAGGAATAGGGTGGGGGCTGAAAGAACCTGGAATTAGATTGGAATTCAGTGTGTCAGAATAGACTCGGAGATTTTAAAGTATTTGGAGATACACACACAAACATGCAGAAGGACGAACATGTAAACACACACGCAGCACACACCTACACACGCAGCACAGACACACCAGTGGAAATCTGAGTATGTTCTGCATGCGTACAGCAGCTTGGCACCGTTAAGCAGCTTTGATCGTGTAGCCGTGAAGCCGTCGGCTGCTGGACGGACGGTCAGCAGTTGGGCCCGCGTGGCCTCCGTGTGGGAGAAGACCTAGTAACCTGTTCCCGTAAAGATGATACAGCCCAGGAAACTTTATAGGGCAATTGTCCCTGTCACAGGGGATTGCTGTGAGTTGAAATCAATTGGACAGCACTTAACAGTGTTGTGCCATTCAGTATTCTGCGTGTGATCATTTTAATGTGGTTAATATGAATAATTACAGTTGTTCTTTAGAAATATATCTGCCCTTGTTAAAGGGTAAAAGGTGCCATGTAAAAGAAAGTTCTCCAGCGTGGCTTCTGTCAATCTAAATGATCTTTAGTGAAATAACACTTTTACTTGCAAGCAACTAGGGTTGTAGTGTGTTTATGTGATTTCCTCAACAAGAGTGTTACCCACAATGAGCTTGCAGTTGCTGTGTTTAACACAGAATAGACATGGGACAGTCTTTCTCCTTTCTCATAGATCTAGAGGGTAACAGTCTTGGTTTGCCAGTAGGTAAGCCAAATGGAATGTAGCAAAAAACCTCAGGTGATCAAAAAAATCAAGACTGAGAGTTGAGGTTACAGAACCTTCTGGAGTTAGCTGTTTTCTCACAGGAGATGAACGGCCAGAAATAGGAACAACCCAGAGTTAGGTTACTTGCAGAACCTAAGAGAATCAGCTCAGGCAGCACGCAGCGCCCCGAGCCTGCCGCGCGACTCACTCCTGGCAGGCTGCCAAGCCCTCCTGGTCTAAGCACGTGTGAGTGGCTCCGCCTCAGTACAGTGACTCTATTTTGGTGGCCCAGCAGGCCCAGGCCAAGCAAGCAAAATGCAGATTGTCAAAAAGTGAAACAGATCACAGAAGGTTAACAGATAAAATAGGCTGCCTAAGCATTTGTTTAGGAGTGAGCAACCTGTAATTCTAATTTGTTTAAACAAACAGTCTCTATAATCATCTTAGCATATTGAGGTGAAATGGGTTCCTTTATGTGAGCTTTTGCCTTGGCTCTTGGAAAAACAGCTCGAGACATTGTCCTTCTCAACCTGAAGAGTTACCTTTATCTATTCTACTTGTCTACCAGAGAGGGTTTGTTACATTTCCTAGGTGTGATGTAAATGACTTAGTTTTGACTCTTTTTGTTTTGTCCTGGGCTACAGCGTGTCCTGTGGCTGGCATACACTTGCAGGGAGTGGAATTGGTTCATAAACTGTGTAAATGAAGTGTCTGTGGCTTAGCTGGAGGGGATTGGTCAGTTTGTGGCCGTCGTGGGAGGGCCGTGCCTTGAAATCGGTGACTTTGTATATATAAGCGGCAAACCCCACAGAGAATGTTACGGAGAAGAAGCAGTAGAAGGAGAATTAACAAGAAAAGAGAAGAAGCAGAGAAGAAAGTCCAGTGCCATTGAGTCAGATACAACTCGTAGTGACAGAACTACTATACTATGGGACAGAATCAAGCTGCCCCATAAGGTTTCCAAGACTGTAAGTCGTGGGGAAGCAGACTGGCACGCCCTTCTCCTGCAGTGGGGCCGGTGGGTTCAGACTGCCCGCCTTCGGGTTGGGAGCTGAGTGCCTGAACCACTGCCCCACCAGGGCTCCTTCTGGATTGCAGTAGAGAGTGTAATTTGGAAAATGGAACATAAATCAATTATGAGTGGAATATAAATTGTGTTTAAATTACAGGTATGTCAGTGAGATTGTTGTTAGTTGCTGTCCAGTGACACACACTCATGGTGACCCCATGTGTGCAGGGTGAAACTGCTCTGTAGGGTGTTCATGGGTGTGAAATTTCGGAAGCAGATCACCGGACTGTCCTCTGAGCCACCAGCCTATGGGCTGGTAGTCAGGTCCTTAACTGTTTGTGCCACCCAGGGACCCGAGCAACAAGACTCTGTCTCTCAGAAGAGAACAGCCCACTTATGGCTACTCTAACAGAAACCTTTCTCTCTCCAGCAGAAGAACCACAGCCAGAACTCCAGCCCTGCCCCTCCAGCTTCCCGGCCATCCCCTGTCAGCGGGTCCTCAGCCAGCACCTGCTTCCGCGCCTCCCAGGCTTCTGTGCAGAGCACTGCCTCCCTCCAGCACCTCCCAGCCCAGGGCGTCGGAAGCAGCCAGAGCAGCGGGATTTTGAGCAGAGCTGCTGGAGGGGAAACACAGAAGGTCAAGAGCCAGATGAAGTCTCCAGACATTTGTGTGGGATGACAGGGGAGAAACAGACTTCCAGGCCATTCTCCTGCCCATCCCAGGAACAGTTGATGAGCCCTGGAGAAGGCAACACAGAGGTAGAGCCCAGCTCAGCCCACAGGGTGAAGGCTATGGAAAGGGATGGAGGCTTGAAGGCATTAGAAACCTCAAGGTTTGGAGCAGTCAGCTGCAGAGAGGAGGACGCAGACTGCGGCCTAAAGTCAGACTTCATCACACAGCAGAAGGCCCTCCTACAGGAGAAGCCCTATGTCTGTAGGGATTGTGGCCAGGGTTTTACCCAGAAATCACTTCTTCTTACGCACCAGGAGACATACTCCCGCGAGAAGCATCGTGTGCATCTACAGAGTGGGCGAGGCCTTAACCCCAAGTCACAGCTCATTACACACAAGAGGACGTGTTCAGGTGAGAAACCTTTGCAGAGGCCACATGTGTGCAAGAAGTGTGGGAGAGGCTTTAACACCGAGTTATGTCTCATCACACAGCAGAGGACCTGTTCGGGTGAGACAGCTTACATGTGCCTGGAGTGTGGCCCAGGGTTTGCCCAAGATTCACTCCTTGTATATCAGAGGACACACTCAGGGAAGAATCCTTATGTGTGCAAGGAGTGTGGGCGAGGCTTCACCCGGAAATCCAGCCTTCTTGATCACTGGAGAAGACACTTGAGGGAGAAGCCGTATGTCTGCAGTGAGTGTGGTCAAGGCTTTAAGCAGAAATCATGCTTCCTTAAACACCAGGGGACGCACTCAGGAGAGAAGCCTTGTGTTTGCAGTGAGTGTGGCCGAGGCTTCACCCGGAAATCTGATCTCCTTATGCACCAGAGGACACACTCAGGGGAGAAGCCACATGTGTGCGAGGAGTGTGGACGAGGCTTTAGCCACAAATCAAATCTTATCACACACCAGAGGACACACTCGGGGGAGAAACCTTATGTGTGCCTGGAGTGTGGGCGGGGCTTCAGCCAGAAGTCAGGGCTCCTTCTCCACCAGGGAACACACTCAGGGGAGAAGCCACATGTGTGTAAGGAGTGTGGGCGAGGCTTTAGCCACAAGTCAACTCTCATCACACACCAGAGGACACACTCAGGGGAGAAGCCATATGTGTGCAAGGAGTGTGGGCGAGACTTTAGTCACAAATCAAATCTCATCAGGCACCAGAGGACACACTCAGGTGAGAAACCTTACATGTGCCTGGAGTGTGGGCGAGGCTTTAATAGCAGCTCTACTCTTATCACACACCAGAGAACACATTCAGGTGAGAAGCCCTACATGTGCCAGGAGTGTGGGCGAGGCTTTAGCCAGAAGTCTGGCCTCTGTTTCCACCAGAGAACACACTCATGGGAGAAACCACATATGTGCAAGGAGTGTGGGCGAGGCTTTAGCCAGAAGTCAGGCCTCCTCTTCCACCAAAGAGCACACTCAGGGGAGAAGCCGCATGTATGCAAAGAGTGTGGCAGAGGCTTCAATTTCAAATCGACCCTCATCAGACACCAGAGGACACACTCGGGTGAAAAGCCACATATGTGCAAAGAGTGTGGCCGAGGATTTAACTGCAAGTCAAATCTCATCAGACACCAGAGGACACACTCAGGTGAGAAACCTTTTGTGTGCCTGGAGTGTAAACGGGGCTTTAGCCAGAAGTCACACCTCCTTCTCCACCAGGAGACACACTCAGTGGAGAAATCCCATGTACAAGGAGTGTGGGTAAGGCTTTAACCTGGCATCAAGCCTCCATATACAGCAGAGGACACACTCAAGGGAGAGGTCATATGTGCAAGAAGTGTCCGTGAGACTTTAGCCAGAAGTCAGGCCTCCTCCACCAGGACACACTCGGGGGAGAAGCTGTTCAGTGAGGGTACCTGCGGTTTTAACCAGAAGTGAACGTCCACTAGACCCCAGAGAACACGCTCAGATCAGAAACCTCACGTGTGCCTGGAATGTTGACATGTTTTTAGCTGGCAGTCCAGCCCCTTTTCTCCCCAGAGGACACCTTTGGGAGGAGCCACGTTTGCAAGGAATGTGAACAGCACATTAGGTGTAAGCAACGTCTCATTAGAGATAAGTGCACTCTGGGAAGCAGCGCTGTGTTTGCTCTGAGTGTGGCTGAAGCATTAACTGTAAGTCACTTCTTTACCAGAAGACACGGAGTATGGGCCAGAACTTCAGGAAAGGGTACACTTGATTCAGCATCACGGAACAGCTTTCTCTGAGCAGCAGCAGCAGCGCTCTGCGGGCAGGGAGGGTGTGGGGTGCCCTGACAGTCAGTGGTACTTCCTCTTTCACTGGAAGACACTCTTGGGAAAGCTGTGTTGGCAGGGTCTGTGGGCGGGACTTCATTCCAGTGTCCCTCCTCAGCTGACAGAAGGCACAGAATTTTGCCACCATGCATCATTTCTTCACTTACCTCTGGAGGAAGTTCAGGAGACGTCCCCTGACCCCTTGTGCTCTACATGAGGTTGACAGTGTCAGTGGCAACTACATAGACTAAGTCGCTGCATTCTGTAACCAAATGGAAGAGAAGATTAGAAGTCTTTACATAAGTAACCCAAGAAGGGTTGATTTATTTTATGTTCATAACACCCGTCTCATCTTTGTTGTCCCTTCATAGTTGTAAAATTTTTCTTTAATAAACCATAATGCAGGCTGTTACTCATCTGTTCTGAAAGCTACATGGAATTCAAATTGATACTCCAGGTTTTTTGAAGGAATGCAACCCTTAAGACAAAGCCTGATTACATTTATTGGATAATCTGATCCTTTCTGTGGGGACATGGATGATCTGTGTTTTGGGGACCAGTGCCAGGTGAAGGGAGAGACTATCCTGCATCTCCTGGGACTCAGTTACCACCCTGCTGTCCTCCGTTGGATTCTGGGACAGCTCCCTTCCTGGTGTCCTTCCTGCATTCTAGCCTCTCGTCAGGTCTGCGGAATCTGTCCTGCTGCTTAGTTCCCAGTTGTAACTCCACCCATCCCATCCTTAGACCTCCTAGGAAAGGAGATACTCTCATCTGACTGGTACATTAAAAAAAAAAAAATCTCACTAGGATGGCTAAGATTAAAAAACAAATGGAGAGAATGTGGGGAGATTAGAACCATAATCCATTGCTGGTGAGAATGCAAAATGGTACAGCCACTGTGGGAGTCTGGGGCAATTCCTCCAACTAAAAATTAACATGATCCAACAATTCCACTTCCAGAGCTGTACGCCAAACTCGAAAGCAGACTTTTGCACACCAGTGTTCATTGCAGAGCTGTTCACAACAGGCAGAAGGTGGAGGCCACCTGAATGGCCGTCAGCAGTTGAATGCATTAGCAAATGTGCACACACACAACGGAAGACTGCTTGGCCAGTGGGGAAAATCAAACCTTGATTGGGATCAAGCTTCAAGACAGTGCGCCAGTTGAAGTAAGTCAGTTGCAAAAGGACAAATGTATGTATAACCTTGCTTTCACAGGAAAGGACAAGAACACAAGTGTACCAAGTTTGTGGTTCCCACTGGCAGGGGCTGTTAACTTACCGGGCACTGAGTTTTGGTGTATAGTGATGGAGAAGTCACATTTAGAGTGAGGTCTCGTGGTGGTTACTCTGTGGTTAAGTTGGACACCTGTGAAAAGTTTACCTGGTAGAAGTTGTATGATACATTTACAACAACAACAAAAGACAGTAGCTGCTGAAGCTGTTTATGTAAATTTCCAACCAGAAACTACATGGGATCAGTCCCTTGGCTTGGAGAGTTAGGGTTAAGGTTTCCTGGGAAGTGTCAGTGAGCTGGTCTAGTGACGTGTTCAGTGCTTCTATCCTACCTCCTGTTTCTTGAGTGTCTGGGGACTTAAAAGTTTGCACACAGCCATCCTGGGAAGAGCAGGCTGTGTTCACCTGGGGCAACAGAGGAAGGAGGAGAGTCAGGGATGGGAGGAAGAGATGAGTGGGCAGCCGATTTCCTCTGAACAACTGCCTCTGCTGTTAGAGAACTGGATGGTGCCCAGCTGCCGTTACTGAGGATCTTGATCCAAGATCTTGTGGAAGAATCCCTACCAAAATGGGGATAATGCTGAACAGAATTTAAAATGCTCAAGGACCTCAGACTTCCCTGCAGTCATGGAAGCTGCATTAACCCCGGAATTTTCACCCTGTGTCAGGGATTGAACATTGGAGACCAAGGGACACGCTTGGGAGAAGCCATATATGTGCCTGGAGTGTGGACAGCACTCTAGCTGTGGTTTGTACTTGGTGCCGGGTCTCTGTGCTTGCATAGGCCAGGATCATGATGGGTGTGCAGATTTGGAGAATCATGTCCGTACCTGACACCGGACCTGAGCATCCTTGGAGGAGATGATACGCTCCAGCACACAGCACCACTTGAGCCAATTTGCTAAGCAAGAAGTTCCACAACACAGACTTCCTATGAAAACTAACTCAGCACCCAGATCTCCAACTGGGGGCATGAGAAGAATCAGGGTGTAGGGTTTCATGTGCCAGTCCCTGCCACCTGGGAACTTGGGACATAAAAGTCACTAATCCCCTCAAGTGGGGAACCTGGTCTTGCCAGCTGCTAGGCCCCCTGTTCCTCCTTGTTTGCACAGACAATGAATTGCCGCTTTGTTTACCTTGCAGCTAACATCCTTCTGATTTCAAGGGGCTAATAGGACAAGAGAAGAACCTGAGGAAATTTAGTTACAGACTGTCAGTCCTAGCGTGACAGAGGAAAGGAGCAAAGGAGTCATCTTTGCAGACCCTGCAGGCCACTTCCCCATTTTACTGCTACCTTCTCTGTCGTGTTTTAGGTCCGCTACAATCAGGTCCCCATGCCTCCATGCGAGAGGGACACAGGACTGAGGCGTGCTGAGTCTCTTGCAGAGGAGAGAGTGGGGGAGGCCACAGAAAGGGAGGGAGCTGCAGATGCCTGGCTGCCCAGACTTTGTCCGCAGCACCCAGCGAAGGTGACGTTAGCGTCTGTGGCAGGAGCAGGTGGCTGATTTCTGACATTAGATCTGTGGTCTGAAACTTGCATGCCTATAGAGTCCAGTCAGGTCTCATTAACAAAGGACAAAAACCCACACTGAGGGAGAGGGATGCTTCGGAGAATCAGAAAGCTTACACTCAAGTCACTTCCTGACATTTTTGCTGGCCTTGCCATCTGACCCTACTCCAAAAAGTGTCTTGAGCCCCGCCTCCCTCTGGCATTTTCGTTTAATTGTCCCAGAGCTCTGGCAGCCTTGGCAGCATCTGGCTTTGGAGTTAGGCACAGAGATTGCCGGGTAGACCCCAGCTTACCAACAGCCGTGACGATGGCACGCCGAGATGGGGCATTTCCGTCTGTCACATGTGAGATCACTGTGCCTCAGAACCAACTCACGAGCAACTGACGACCACCATGCTTACTCAGTTGAATTTCTCATGTACCCAGCATAGCACATTTAAGTTTTGTAAGGATTTTATTTTCTACAAGAGAACAGATAGAGGACTCTCAGCAGACATGAAGCTCTAACGTGGCATGATCTTTACCCATTAGTAAATATCATGCTTTTTGTTTCTTGGAAATGCCGGTGGTATAGGGGTTAAGTGCTACATCTGCTGACCGAGAGCTGGGCAGCTCAAATTTGCCAGCTGCCCTTGGGAAGCTCTGTGGGGCACTTCTACTTCTGCCCTACAGTGTCGCTATAAATCAGAATCGGCTTGAAGGCAGTGGATTTTTACTTCTTCCAGTGTACATGGATGTAGGCTAAAATCCATGTGCTTGTGGAATCTTTGAAGACTTTTTTTATCCAGCCCTGTTACATATTATTTCATTTTAATTTTAGGGATGATTTCAGAGAATGATTGGATACTCAGCTGCTGTTTAACTGGACAAAAGTTTGGTAGAGGTGGAATATGACATCTGGGAGTCTTGTGCAAATGAAGGAAACCCCAGTGGCATAGAGGGTTAAGTGCTATGTCTGCTAACCAAATGGTCCACAGTTCAAATCCACCAGGTGCTCCTTGGAAACTGTGGGGAAGTTCTACTCTGACCTGTAGGGTCACTGTGAGTCGGACCCGACTTGACGGCAGTGAGTTTGGTGTCCTCTGAGGAATAGTCACATTCCTCCTCTGTCTGCATGCTGGGCCAGTGTGAGGACTGGAGAGACTCATAAAGGTGGAAACCACGAGAACTGGTCCCAGCCCACCTTGGTTGCTGGGCGTCCAGGGCAGAGCTGGCCTAGTGTCACCTACTCTGCTGCCGGCTGTCACTGTGCACCTCTCCCTTGCTTTCCACTGCTGCTGGGAACCAGAGGCTATGTTTTGACTCGGAGAAAGAGAACTTACTTTCATGAAGTTTAATGCTTTGTAGAATAATTTCTGTCTTAGCTGCTTCCCTTTCGTGTCTGCTAATAATGTACAGTAAAAGAAGCAGGGCCTTTACCTTCTTAGTCTGATAAACTTTGCCACTGCACAAGGTTTGCTGGCCTTTTGAGAGAGATGCCCAACCTGTAACAATCTTAAGAGAGTGAATTAATTTTGTAGGACTGGAGGTTTGTCTGCCTCAACTTTGAAAGATGAAATTTTCTGCTCAATAGCTCAGCAGAGGAAGTGTAAGGGTCAAACAGGCAATATCTTGTTAAAGTCCTTCTATGGATGAGAACCACTCTGCTATAAAATGTGTTATTGCCTGCTTACCCACTGCCGTTGAGTAGATTCAGACTCATAGCGACCCTGTAGGACAAAGTGGAACTGCTTCATGAAGTTTTCAAGGAGGGCTTGGTGGATTCAGACTGACAACCTGTTGGTCAGCAGCCGTAGCACTTAACCACTACACACCAGGGTTTCCTTTGCATGCTTAGGCAAGATTTTTCCGAGTACGCCTGTGTTGTGTGTGAGGCTGTTGTGTTTCTGTGCAAGTATGAGTATGCCTGTTATGTGTGTGATGGTGCTTTTCATGTGTGCAAGTGTGAGCATGAATGAGCCTGCATTGTGTGTGTCAGGTGTTGTGTCTGTGTGTGTGAGTGAGTGTGCCCAAATTGTGAGCATGAGGTTTTTAGTGTGTGAGTGTGCCTGTGTTGTGTATGTGTGTCTGTGTTGCGTGTGGGCACACATACATGTACCCGTGTTGTGCGTTCAGTGTGGACGAGTGTGCAGACTGAGGGAGCAGGAAGCACAGACGCCCTCTGGTGGATGGGCAGGGTTGTGTCAACTAGCACACACGTGCTGCAGGGCTATCCTGCAGCGGGCTCTAGGCCAGCGCTGAAGTTCATGCTGTTCCGGGGTTTACCTTACACGGGACATCACAGCAAAACCACAGCAAACGGGGGAGCTCCTCCTGCCCTTCTCTCGCCCAGCGTTACTTAGTGAGTGCCTGCTGTGTGCTCTGCAAGGTGATACGCGCTGTGGGATAACCACCCTCGCCCCGTTTGCAGATGAGGAAACAAGGAAGTAACTTCCCCAGCTGCAGGGTGGGTGATCCCCTCCACAAGGTAAGCACAGACTGGCTTGTGCATACTTACTGCCCCTGGGTTTTGCCATTTTCTTGGCGTGATGAAAAACAAGTGAAATCTTGCACCGCTAGTGAACGTGCTCAGGTCGCCTGCCTGTCAGGGCCTGTTGTTAGGTGCCGCTGAGTTGGTTCCGACTCACAGCAACACCATGCTCGACAGAGTGAAACGCCGCCCGTCTTGCACCGTGTCCGCCGTCTTTTTCATGCTAAGCCCACTGTTGCGGCCACTGTGTCAGTCCATCTTACCGAGGGTCTACCTCTTTTTTGCTGACCCTCCACTCTGCCAAGCATGATGGCCCTCTCCAGGGACTGATCCTTCCTGACAGCATGTCCAAAGTATGTGAGACGCAGTCTTGCCATCCTTGCTTCCAAGGAGCACTCTGGTTGGATTTCTTCTAGAACAGCTCTGTTTGTCCTTGTGGCAGTCCACGGAACATTCAGCGTTCTTCTCTAACACCACAATTCAAAGTCATCGATTTTTCTTGTCTTCTTTGTTCATTGTCCAGCTTTCGCCCACATATAATGCAAATGAAAATACCATGGCTTGGGTCAGGCACACTTTAGCCTTCAAGGTGACATCTTTACTTTTCAGGGACTGTAAACCTGAAAAGAGGCTTTGATTCTGGAGAAGGTGGTATGGGCTGGGAGAGAGACAGATGCTAGCCTTACCTAGAAGCAGAGGCTTTGATGTGGTGAAAGAACGTGAAGTTGTTCACGCAGGTGATCCGGTGAGCAGGGCAGGCACCGCGGCCCCTCTGTCTGTTGGCTGAGGTTCCCCCGGCTCCACAGCTCGGGAGGGTCTGGGCGAGGGTCTCGACCCAGCTGCTGTTAACCCATGGCCTGTGCTCTCACAGCCCCGCTCCTAGGCAGCCTTATATACACCTCCTACACGCTGGCCCCAACCTTCTCTGGGGTCCCACACTGCCTGGGGTCCCCCATTACAGCACCAACCACAGCCCAGGCTGTGAACCCCACAGTGTTCATCACAGTACCCCCAGCTCCCTGCCCAGTGTCTGAGCTGTGGCAGGTGCTTTGTATGTGGTTGTTGAATGACTGAATGAGAGTAAAACACTTCTTTCCCCCTTGGCTGGCTGCCTACCTTCTGAACCTTAATATTTCCCTTCCCTGAACCCCAAAACTCTGATAACCCCCTGACACTGTGATAACCTGGAACCAAAACTGTTCCCCAAACTCAGTCTTCAGACAGAGATCAGCCTGGACTAGACAATGGAAATACCACACATGAGGATGCTTCTCAGTTTAAGCAGATACACGAGACCAAGTGAGGCAGGGTAACAGGGCGGGAAGGGACAGGGACTGAGTAGTGGACACAGGGCACCTGGGGTGGACAAGGGAAGTGTGCTGTCATGTTGTGGGGACTGCAACTGATGTCACCTAACAATATATGTATAAATTTTTGTACGAAAAATTAACTTGAACTGTAAACTTGCACCAAAAGCACATACACACACACACACAAAAGAAATTATGAACGGGGGTCGAGTTCTCTCCTTGGAAACCTTTCACAATGTTCTTTCTGCCCCCAGAGCCCTGTGCCTTCTCCTCTCGTGCGTCTGCCTCCCCTGCCAGACTGTCTGCCCCAATCATTGTCACACTCCCTGGGGCAGTGTAGGTGCTTAGTGATGGATTCTTGTGGAAGGAGGGAATGAATGAATGAGTGAATGAATGAATGTGGGCAGGCGTCCTAGGAGATATGGGGACAAGACGGAGATAAGGGAAGAAGCGTGAAGAACTCTGACCGCAAGGACAAGGCATGACGGTTCCAGTGACCTTCCCCTGCTGAGGTTGAGAAGAAGCAGATGCCACCCTGCCTTTGATCATGGACAGGACAAGGTCCCAGCACGACCTCAGTGACAGGGCATCTGGGCCCTCCTTGACTCTGGCTCTCCAGCCTCTTTCCTACAAGGAGCCATTGAGCATACTGGGCCTGACCTGGATGCTCCCCCAGCTCAAGAGTCTCTGCTGAGTCACACCGTTCCCTTTCTCAATGTGAGGTGACATATGGGCTAAGGGATTTAGGACGAGGGCATCTTTGGGGGCCATTTGATGCCTCCCACACTGGACAAACTGTTTCCTGACTGTTTCTGAACCTCAGCCCTTGTGTTCCCAAAAGAAGAATTAACTTTGATGTCCTCTCAGACTGTTGCTTGGGGGTCTTTGGGCCTCCTTCCTGAGCTTGTCCTGGGGTGATGTGAGAGGTCAGGCCCCAGGTGGCTGGACCAGGATGTGGCCCCATGGTGGCCTGCTGTGCACTCAGATGCTCCTGGGAGGTGAGCACAGTCATCAGAGTATCTGTATCCAGTCAGGGTTACAGGGCCCACGTTGCTATTATTGTATCAGGACCCAGAAAAGGGACACCTGGGTATCTGGGTCTGCCCCTTGGGCTGCCAGGCTCCCAGCTCCGTCCACCTTAGAGCAGCCTCTGCTGCCCTCTCCTGGCCACATGGAGATCCATCGGGCATCCTGCAGCTGGGGGCAGCTTCCTCCTGGTTCCTGGAATCTGCAGGGGGAACAGATTCACCCCAGTGCTCACCGTTAGGGCAGGGTTAGGTGTGCTCACCTACAAAGTAGCTGTCAGGCTGTAAAGCTGGATTGTGATCCTCTAGGCAGGATCAGGTTGACAACAGTAACTCATAACGTCACACAGGAAGCTTGGGGGGCAGTGAGCTGTGTTAAGGGTTGGGGAACAGTTCAGAAAAGGCGAGTGAGAATGGTCACACAATGTGTAGAATGTAGCTACAGCACTGAATTGTACATGTAGAAACTGTTGCACTGATGTGTGTTCTGCTGTGTGTATCCTCAACAACAACAACAAAACGGAACTGAAAAACAAACAAAAGAGTAGTCAGATGTTTGCTAGGACAAGGTGGCCCAGCTCACACCACGCAGCTCTTGGCTCTGGGCAGGAATATCTCCTGCTCAGTGGGGCCCCTGGCTATTGCCCAGTGGTCAGGAAGCCTGGTGCCTACTTGCTGGCATTTGAGAGTCCCCCGCCCCTTCCAGTCCCCAGGTCCAAGCTCCAACCTTGACTCTGCCACTTCCTGGCTGTGTCACCTTGGTAAGTAACTTAACCTCTCTGAGTCTTGGTTTTCTCATTGGCAGTGCAGGACTGACAGTCACCTTGCAGATCTGGAGGAAATGCTAGTCCCCTGCTGGATGCGTGTTAAACATCTGCTGGGTGCCAGGCTGGTACTGCCTGACTCATCTGCATCATCCTTTAGATTTTAGCTGGTCTTATGAAATCTTCTCAAGAAACTTACGAGGGATGGAGGGAGGGAGGCACTGCTGTGATTTCCATTTCACAGATGAGAAGATGAATCTTGGAGAAGCACATGCGGCTGCCAAGCAGAGACCAAAAAACAAAACAAAAGCCACAGCCTTTGTCAATTCTAACTCTTAACAACCTATAGGACAGAAGAGAACTGCCCCATAAGCTCCCAGGGTTGCAGTCTTCATGGAAGGACGCCACCATACGTGTCTCCTGCGGACTGCCTGGTGGATTTGAACTGCTGACCTTTCAGTTAGCGTCTGAGCTCTTACCTACTGCATCACCAGGGCTCCGTGATAAGTGGAGAACCAGGATGTAAATCCAGGCCAGTCCAAACTCGTGTATGTGGGTGTCCGTTGGTCTCCATTCCTAGAAGAAATCTGGAGTAGCTGTTACATATGTTTCTCTCTCTTTTTTTTTTTTTAAAAAAAAAAAAGGAAAATAAATCATGAAAGTTTTTGTTTGGTAGTTGGTCCTTACCAAATGCAGGGCAGTTGTAATAATAAAGGAGATTCTTTGGGGCCAGAAGTTGGGAAGCCTGCAGTCTTTGGTGCTTGTCACCACGGCGTCCTCAGCGTTCCATGCTGTCCATCCATCTGTCACTATTTGGAACCCACAGCAAAACTTCCAGAAAGCCAGACATCCCTGGGCTTTTACAGTCTTTGGGGAAAGCTGTCCGGTCAACTCCTTCCTCCCAGGCTTGCTGATGATTGCCCTGTGTAGGGTTTTCAATGTCAGCTCCTTCTGATTCAGGAGAGCTCCTAAAAGCAAGACTTGTTTGGGTCAGGTGACTCTTGGGAACAAAGGAACAATGTTTTGATTCTAATTAGTAAACTGTGGCTTCCTCTGGCAGCTTCTCTTTTGGGATGAGCTGGACAGTGAGTGTGAGAGCATAGTCAAGGTGTTAGAACATTCTCGAAGGGAACCTCACACTATTTTGTGTGAATCTGTTTTGGATCTATAAAAAAGTCATTGCCTTTGATTCAGTCCTGACTCAGAGTGACCCTATAGGACAGAGTAGACCTGTCTCATAGGGTTTTCAAGGAGTAGCTGGTCAATTTGAACTGCTGACCTTTGGTATGCAGCTGAGCTCTCAACCACTGTGCCACTAGGGCTCCATTTGGGTCTGTTTTGTGCCAGATGCTTTTCACCAAAGGATGCCTGGTAGCACAGTGGTCCAGTGCTTGGCTGCTAGCTGAAAGGTCAGCAGTTCAAACCCACCAGATACTCCATGGGAGAAAGACGGCAACAGTCTGTTTTCATAAAGATTTCAGCTATGGAAACCTGTCCTGTAGGGTCACTATGAATTGGAATCATCTTGACAGCAGTTTGAGTTTGTTTTTTGTGCTTCACACCCCATCACTTTGTTCAATGCTTACAGCACCCTCTGAAGCAGGAGCTGCACCCCCCGTCTTTTACAGGTAAGGGTCTAGACCTCAGAGGGTTTAGGGGCTTCCCAAAGACACACAGCTGGTCTCAGTGAAGCTGGATTTGAATAAGACACCAGTGTTCCTCCCCAAATCTTCCCCCTACCCTTCCTGGTGGAGGAGCCTATAGGCTCAGGAAAGGGTGTTCTGGGCGTTAAGGGTTCCTCCTAAACCTGGTGTTTTAGTCAGCGAGTGCTGCTTTAACAGAAATACCACAGACTGGATGGCTTTAACAAAGGAAAGTTTATCCTTACACAGTCCAGTAGGCTACAAGTCCAAATTCAGGATGTCTGCTCCAGAGGAAGTCTTTTCCCCTGGTTGCCTCTGGAGGAAAGTCCACTAATACATCAGTCTTTGCCCAGGGATCATCTTGGTGCAGGAACCTCAGGTCTGAAGGATGTACTTTTCCCCCGGTGTTGCTTGTTTGATGATATGAGGTTCCCCGATTTTCTACTAGCTTCCCCTTCCTTTTTTATCTCTTGTAGGATGCCAGGATTAGGGGTGGGGCAAGCCACACTCCAGGGAAATCTCCCCTACAGTGAAGCAGGGAGGAGATTTTCTGAAGGGATTTACAGGCCCACCCTAATCCGTTAACATACACCACAGCAAAATCACAAAGTAGGGGACAGTCGTAGAATACAGGGAATCATGACCCAGCCACAGTGCTACACCTGTTTTTGGGGGGACACGATTCAATCCATGACACCAAGGTTGGCACACATTTTCCATAAAGAACTAGATTGTTGTCACTGATGTGTGCTGTCGAGTTGATTCCAGCTCCTAGTGATTCTGTAGGACAGAGAAAAACTGCCCCATATAGTTTCCAAGGTTGTCGTCTTTACAAGAGAAGATTGCCAGGTCTTTTCTCTTGTGGAGTGACTGTGGGTTTGGAGCTGACCTCTCAGTTAATGTTTGAGCACTTTGGCTGTGGCACTACCAGCACTCCTAACAGGTTACAGAGTAGATGTTTCAAGCATCTGTCTCTGCCACTGCGGAGAGAACGCAGCCATTGACAATGTGTAAGCAAAAGGGAATGACTATTTATAGAGGTATTCAGCCATAGTTTGCCCATTCTTGGTCTGCGCCCATCAGGGCAACTGAGTCCCTCCTCTATGTGTTGTTAAGAAGGGGTGTGAGTTCTGGCCCACAGGCTAGAGGGGATGTCTGCTGAAGAGATTCTGGGAAGACACTTTCTCACTCTGGATGGTTTACTAAATGGAAACCTTTCTTGCCTGCATCTGGATGTATCTGGTGAGGAGGTGATGCTTGGAGCAGGCGCAGCCCTGTTGTGCCATGAGGAAGCTTGCAGAGATAACCTGATGAGCATATGGCTTTCTAGAGAAGAGGGACATGGATGAAGCTGGGGTCTGGCTCTTGTCTGCTGGGCTGCTCATGACCAGACTTGTAACCAGACCAAGGTCTTAGAGGTCGAGGAGCTCTTCCTACAAGAAGCATCTTAGTCAAGACTTGGGGACTGTAGGCCATTAGAAGGCAATGGAGGGCAGGGGTGGGTTGTGGGAAGATTGCAGCTCCTGTAAAGGCTGTCCTGTGAGAACCGGATCATAGGAGACCAGTGAGCTGCTGAGGCAGCTGAGTTGCTGCTGATCCAGATGTCATGTGATCAGATGGTTAACACTCTTGGCTCCTAGCCAAAAGATGGGAGGGTTGGTCCACCCAGAGGTGCGTTGGAAGAAAGTTCTGGAAATCTCCTGAAAAATTAGTCACTGCAAACCCCATGGAACACAGTTCTATTCTGACACACACAGGGTTGCCATGAGTCAGAGTCAACTGTATGGCAACTGAGCTTTCAAATCCTATCTCATAATTAATAGATGCGTGTGTTACTCCAAGGATTCAGCAAGATCCTGGTGGCAGGCACTGTCGGATGCCAGGGCAGTGTCAACCTTCCCTTCTCCCTTCGTAAGAGCCCCCTCACTTAGCCCAGGGATCCACCCATAGGGAGAGAACACCCTCAGCCTTTGATTGTAAACTGATCGTGGTAAGCAGTCCCCTGGATGGTGATTGGTCCAAGGGTGGCCATGTGACCCAGTTTGGGCCAGTGAGAAGCAAGGAGATCTGATAGTGGAATGTAATTCAGTGATGTCAGAGTTTGTCTTAAGTTGAGAGGGACAGGGGAGATTCAGAATCACCATCAGCCCAAAGCTGGTGAACTGGGAGGTAGAGGTCAGACATACCTCATGCTCACCCTGGTCAGGTAGTGATGCCATCACACGCAGTACCACAAGGGGGTGGCTTTAGCAAACAAATTTATTTTCTCACAGTTTAGGAGGCTACAGGAGCCCTGGTGGTGTAGTGGTTAAGGGCTCATCTGCTAAGCAAGAAGTCCACTGTTTGAATCCAGCAGGTGCTCCTTGGAAATCCGATAGGGCAGTTCTCCTCTGTCTTACAGGGTCACTATGTGTAGGAAACTACTTGATGGCAGCAGGTTGGTCTGGGTTAGGAGGCTAGAAGTCTGAATTCACAGCACTGGCTCTAGAGGAAGGCTTTCTCTGCCTGTTGACTCTGGGGAAGGTCCTCATCTCTTCAGCTTCTGCTTCCTGGGTGATTGGAGATTGCCTTGTGGCTTGGCATCTCTCTTCCCGGTCTCTGCTTTGCCTGCTTGTTTAACCTCTTTTGTATCTCAAGAGAGACTGATTCAAGCTATACCTCCCACTAATTCTGCCTAATTAACATAACAAAGCCAACCCATTCTCAAGTAGGGTTATGACTACAAGCCTGAAGGCTAGAATTTACAACACATATTTGGGAGACATAATTCAATCCGTGGAAATCTTGGTGGTATAGTGGTTCAGTGCTAATCTTGGTGGTGTAATGGTTCATGCTACGACTGCTAACCAAAAGGTCAGCAGTTTGAATCTGCCAGGTGCTCTGTGGAAACTCTGTGGAGTAGGTCTCCTCTGCCCGGTAGGGTTGCTATGAGTCAGAATCAACAGCATTGGGTTTGGTTTTTGGTTAAGTCAATCCGTAAGACTTCCCAACCATTTTATGAATTCTGGGACCAGCTGTCCACCCCATGGCACTCTGCTGAGCTCAGTCATTCATTGAAGTGACCTTGTAGAACTCACAGACCCTACTCACAGTGATGAGCTCATCTAACTCATAATTTACTAGGGACGGGAAGTAACAGGTTACAATTCAGGATCAAAATCAACTTGAAAGTGACAGACACAGTTCAGGAGATGGGATACATTTAGTGTGTCAAGACAGCTTTGAGCCAGGCCAGCTCTCAGTGATGCTGGGTGTGTCCTCAGGCAGACTGCCTTTGGGCCTCTGGTGCTGACCCCACTGGGCTGGGATTCTGCCCTGCTTGGGAAAGTGCTATAGCCTTTTGGGCTCTGCAGACACAGTAGCCGGAGGCACCCCAAGGCACCATCAAGCCCCCTTCCCGAGAGGGCTCAGCTCTCTAACTTGGTGGGTCGGGAAGCCCACCACAGCTGCCTTGCTTTAGTCTCTTGGTTCCCGCTGCTCAGCAGCATCTTGTGCCGTCTCCAGTGTTACCATTCTCTGTCTGCTGGGTCTAGAAGGTTCACGTTGACCCTGCGTCAAAGGGTTGTGCTCTTCTTGATGGTGCTTAGCTCCTCCCCAGCCTTTGTGGGATGGGCCCCTTTATAAGCCTACCCAGTCCCCTTCATAGGCCCCAGGCACCTTATTTACATAATAAACTCTTCAATCCCTTTGAAAGATTGTGATCTAGCAAATCATCTCAGCAGAACTACAAACCCAGGGCCAGAAGAGCCGTGTATACAGAGAAACTCCTCGTGCTGAAGAGGGGCTCTGGCTGAGATCCACAGGCCAGCTGGACCCCTCGTTCCCCACCGTTAGGATTGCTCCCACCATCCTGAGCCCACAAGGGAGCCACTTTTGGGGTGCTGAGTGTAAAATTGAAAAGAACCCTAGTTCCCCATGACTTCTGGGCGGTCATTGAATGGAGCATCCCAGGAGTGGCCTGGCCTCTGTGGCCTTCTCGGTATGGGAGGACACACATCTCCCTGAAGCAAATGTTGCTGCCATCAAGTGGGATTCGTGCCACCTGCCGCAACAGTGCCTCCCGTGTCAGGGCTGAGGTGAGCAGCCAGTTCTGTAGTGCGCACCGTGCACACAGCGGGGTGGGCTGTTCCAAAGCCTGTGTCCCCAAACTGGGGACTGGGTGGCAGTTTTAGAGGAGAGCGGACATGGGTTTCGAGTCCATTTCTCTTTCATGTGGTCACGGTGGTCGCAACTCAGGCGTGTTGACCTCATTCTGCCATTCTCTATCCAGCCCAAGGATGACTGGCAGTGAGGTTTCTGCGCTGAGCTGCTGTGTCTGTGGGACTCAGATTGTCTTGCTTGTTTTCCATAGGCTGAAAGGACATTAACCATCACTAAAGGCTTAACAGGAAAAAGGAGCTAAAAAGCAGAATGGTATTCAGGGCAGAAAGACGTTTCGAAGAAAAGAGAGTGGCCTGCCCTTTGTTCCTCCTGTGACTAGGCAGCCCGGTTCACGGGAAGACGGGGAGCTTCGGTTACAGCTGAAAGCAATCTGGCACAAGATGCTTCAGGAAGATCCCCTGGCCCAGGGTACATACAGTAGGTGCTTAATAAATTCACACCATTGTTAGAAATGCAGTTTGACAAGCAATCTGATATTAGGCTCGCCAGGCAGCCCCTTCCCCCACAGAGGGCATGCACTGGGTGCTGACTAAACGCATGAGCTTCTTTGACATGTGGCTGGACAGACTGGGCTCCCCGCTTCCTCTCCTGCAGGCAAGCCTTCTGTCAGCCCGGCCAGTGGGCCCTGAGTGCCTGAGCTTGGGGGTCTCAGCTGGGGTGCATTCCACGCACAAGTTAGGCACCCACTGAGGTTGGGCTGGGCCTGGGCTCCCCACTGCCTGCACTGCCCAAGTGCTGACTGGGAACCAGGGTTTTTCCGTAAAGTGGAGGTCCCACCCGAGCACCCGAGGGATTCCGCTGCTGGCCTTCACGCTACAATAGAAGCCGCGCCCACAGTTCATTAAGGACTTTGTGTTTCTCTTGTATTTCAGAATTTAAAAATAAGCAAAGAAGCCTCAGAGTGAGCCCCTCCCCAAGGCCGCACAGCTGTCTCAGTGTACTGAGCTGGCCTGCGGCCCCTCTGTACAGGGATCCCAGGGTGGGGAGCAGAGTGAATCCAGGCCTGAGTGGCAGGGACAATGTCCCCAGCTGCCCTTTGCTGGGCATAGGGCCTGGGAAACCAGTGCAGAGGGTCTGTGCCCCCACCCCATTCCGTCTTTATGCTGGGAAGAGGCTGGCATGAGACCTCTGTGCCTCGTGTCCCCTCCTCCAGATTGCCATCACACAAGTGTGACATTCAATGGGCTCTGCCAGCCCCAGGTCTGAGCTCCACAGTTACAGCCCTGCAAGACCCCCACCCATGTTCCCAGCAGTGGAGAGTGGCCCCTCCTCAAATTCAAAGACCGCTGCAAATGGTAGAGGCTGCTCCTGCCACCCCGTGGCCAAGGCTAGGAATTTTGAGGTGCCCCAAGATGTCAACACACCCTGTTGGTCTCTGATACTGCTGTCCGCAAGTGTAGAGGGAGCATCTGTTCAAGACTAGCTTTCTAGAAAGTTCTATCACCCTGTTGTTCCCTGACATCGTGACCCCTCTTCCCACGATGACGCCTGTGGGCTGAGAATGAGTGTTGTTGAGTGTTGCCGAGCCAATCCTGACTTCTGTCAAAGCGGTGTGACAGAGTAGCACTGCCTCTTGGGCTTTCCTGCCTCTACGGGAGCAGATGGTCAGGTCTTTCTCCTGTGGAGCTGCTGGGTGGGTTTGAACCAGCAGCTGTTCAGTTAGCAGCCAGGCACTTAACTGTTGCACCACTAGCGCCCCTTGGTGCTCCTTCCTGAAGACCCTGATCTCAAAGAAAGAGGGGCCCTCAGGCTGCGGGAGCAGCGCTGCGGTCATCGCCAAGCAACTAACTTTATTTTTTCAAATAACATTGTATTTGGGGTGAAAGTTTACACAGCAAATTAGGTTCCCACTTGACAAGTTCTACACAAGTTGTGCCGGGACATTAGTTGCATTTTGCACACTGTGACAACATTCTGTCTAGCGGCATTCTGGTTGCCCTGTGAGTCAGCGTCTCCTGTATCGCCCCCTCTTTGCTTTAGAGTCACTGTTGACCTTTTGGTCTCAAACATCCGGTTTTTTACGGAATACTGCCCTCATGGTAACGTCCTGTATTGTGTGTGGTTGCCCGTTATCTCATTGCAGGACGACCCTGGTGCAGTTTCAGTTCACAGAGGAAGTCCTCCAACCAGTCAGCGGATGTTTAATGGCCAGTCTGTGCCAGGCACGATGGGAGCAGTCAGAGTTCTGGAGCCTCTCGGCTGCGTGGATTGGAGCCGCTGGCAAAGCTGGATTCAGACCTCAGGTAGAGGAGCAGCAGAAGGGCACCAGCTGCCCTGGTGTGGCCTTGCCTGACCGCCCAGCAACCACACAGAGGGGCAGCCACACTGAGCATCATCCTGGCTGGCCCACATGGCCCAGATACAAACCTGGTCCGCAGACACCCCAACTTGGGATCCCGCTGGAGCCCCCATCAGATGCCTGCACTCTGGGGCCAGGCTCTGGGGGCTCGGTGTTAGAAAGCCTGCTGCGTCTTTTAAAATGCTCCCAGAGGTGCAGAGGGTGCTCCAGGCTGGTCTCAAGCTTCTAAACATGATGAAGCTGAGGTCTGGCAGGAGGGCGGAGCAGGGCCGCCTGTCTCTGCTCAGGGAAAAGGATCAGATGTCCTGTTCCCACGATAGCAGTGACCCCCATTAATGATGGGACAAGCCGTGAACCAGAAGCTGCTGGACGTTGGTGCTTTGAGTCCTTTCCCACACATCTCAGGTAGGACTCGTCAACCTCATTTCAGAGAAGAGGAGACTGAGGGTCAGAGAGGCTATGATGTTGCTGGATCACCCAGGCAGGAAGCAGTGGGGCAAGGACTCACACGCAGGCCTGTGTGACCCCAAACCTTGGGTCTCATGGTGACTGTCCTGATGATACTGACACTTGTGGGTAGTGGCGGGCTGTGGCAGGTTGACTGTTCCAAGTCTACAGGCCGTTACACAGCTGTGATGTGGGACAAAACAGGGGCTGCGGGAGCAAACGGGGCCCTGCTTCAGCCTGGAGGGAAAACCAAAGAGTGCTTCTTGGAGGTGGCAGCACCTGAGCTGAGACGGGGAGGTTGAGTGGTGTGAGCAGGTGGGAGGTTGTGAGGAATGAATCCCCAGGCAGGAGGCACAGTGAATGCGAGGGCCCAGAGGTGAGTGCTCACAGCTCAGTCAGGGAACTCAAGACAGTGCCAGCCCTGCGTGAAGTCTGCCTGCATCTCCTGACTCTGAGTCAGCCTCTTTGGAGCTGGAGAAATCAGACAAAACCAAATAGCCACATTCATTCTTCCTGTCATTCCTCCGGCACACATTTATTGAGCACTTGCTGTGTGCAAGGTGCTGCACGTCAGAGGACACGGTGGGAACAAAACAGGTGTGGTCTCTGCCCTTGGGCAGGTGCACACTCGTTGTGGGAAACAGATCTTGAAGGTGTAGGCCATAAGTTTATTTCAGGAGTCAGCAAACACTGTGGAGAGTGAAACAGGGCTGGGTAACAGAGATTGCCACCTGGGGCAAGGTCCTTCCCTTGGTGGCCCAGGCAAGGCTCTCTGAGATGACATTTAAGTTGGGACATGGAAGGTATGGGGCTATCATGAGGAATTTGGGTGAAGCCTTCTAGCCAGAGGATACTGTGCATTCAAAGGCCCTGAGGCAGGAAAGAAAGTAGGAGAAAGAGAGGGTAGTACAGAAAGCATGGTGGAGGGTGGCAGGGCCAGACCACAGGGCCTGGGGGGAGTTCTGGGAAGGGCCTGAATTTAATCTTTAGTAGGGGAGACCTTTAGGACTTAAAGCAGGAGCGGGAAGAGAGGAGTTGTGTTGCCTATTACCCGCTGCTGTTGGGTTGATCCTAACTCATAACGATCCTGTAGAGTAGAGTAGAACTGCTTCATCCAGTTTCCAAGGAGCGTTTGGCAGATCTGAACTGCCACCCCTTTGATTAGCAGATACAGCACTTAACAACTATACCACCGGGGTTTCTAAATATGCCATCCTTTCCTCTGGGTTGGAATCAAACCACTGACCTAAAGATCACCATAGCTACATCCCTAACAGTCCTCTGCTCTATCAGTTGAGCTATCGAAGGGCACCAGATCAGGAAGCAAATCTCTCTTCTCTCCCCTACTTGGCCCTGAACTTGGGCTTTCAGTGTGTGCGGTGTCCTAACTGGTTGTGTGAGCTCCCTAAGTCACCATGCTTGATTCCAGAGGATGAGAAATCAGCAGGATATGAATCCACTCACAGCAACCACGTGGGGCTGACTCTGAGCACCCCTCTGTCTGGAGGACCCCCCCCAGGCGCCGAGGAAACGCCCAGTTCCTGATCAATGGGACAAAGTATGTGAGATGACCTCCTGGTCATTTGATCCCAGGGTGGCTGGGTTCTGGAAAGTCAGGTGGGTTTGGGCGTCTAAAGCAGAAGGGGAAATGGATACAGAGCAACTGAGGCACAGCCATAGGGCACACAAGTCCCCAAAACCAGCCCCAGGGTGGCGAGAGGGGCGCAGGAGGTCAGCCCCCGGGCCTTGGAGACATGGTGTCTGATGCTTGGAGGGAGGTCCAGACCTTCTGGTGGGGGAGGTCTTCAGAACGCACCTTCTCAGACCCTACGTGTGACCCAAGGAGTCCGTGTACGATTTTCAACAAGCTGCCCAGGTGTTCAAAGGGTTACTGATTGATAAGCTTCCATTTATACGACCAGATACCACTGTTGTGCAATTTGTGTCCCTGCCCAGGAGCCAATGGAACACAGTCAGGTCAGAAGGAGGAAGGTTTATACGGAGGCCTGGTACCACGGGGGACCCAACGACCGGAGACACTCCATGACACCTCAAAAGACAGTTCTTACATCAGAGTTTATGTATCATTTTGGCAAGGATTACTTCATGTTTTTAAGCGCGTAGCCAACAGATTATTGTATACATCACAAACTAATCACAAGAAAGTCTTTATTAAACTTCACAAATGTATCTCAGACACCTGGGCTCTAATCCGTAGGCTTGTAGCAGGCAAAGACAATTTACATAAAACCTCCTCGGCTGGTGAGACTGGCCTGCCGAGTTAACTCTGAGATGAGAAACAGGAAAGAAACCTGCAGGCGCAAAGAACACCAGGCAGCCTTCCTAGCTGCTGTCTCCCGTGCTGAAGGCCATTTCTCAGGAAAGCCAAGAGAAGGAGGGAGACCACGGCCACAGGAGCTAAGAGGGCTCATCCCCCGTTTGGAAAGAGGCCAGTGCAGAGGCCAGAGGAACTGGTGCAGTTAAAAACATGCGTATTTAGAGTGTCCTTGTTATGTCGAGCTCTCGATGACCCATTTTGAAAAGGAGAAAGTATTTTACAAGGTATTAGGGTCTCATCTTAGAGTCGGCTCTGACTCCTGGTGACCCCACGTGTGTCAGAGTAGAACTGTGCTCCACAAGGTTTTCCGTGGCTGATATTTAGGGAAGTAGATTGCCAGGCTTTTTCTTCCAGGGCACTGCTGAGTAGATTCAAACCTGCTACTTTTTGGTGAACTTTCAATGGCAGTCGCCTTGCCTGCAGCCCAGAGACTCCTCTGTTTACATGGCATTCATGTCATGGCGCAAAGAAAGAGGTGGGGAGTGGGTTTGTGGTAGGGGTGGGAGAGGAAAGTGTCTGTGGGATCCTTGGATGGGATGGTCTGGGTGTCTTAGAATGTGCCTTCTGATCTCACCTCCGTGGGCTCCCTTTAGGGCTGGGCCTTGGGAACCGAGGCAGCTGAGCGAGAGTGCACGGCCGCTGGTCTGTAATCCCTGGGAAGCAGAGAGAGGCGTGAAATTGGAAGGCTGATCAGGGAGGTGGGGCTGGGAGGGGACCCTGAAGCTGATGGGCAGCCGGTCACATCGCCTCAGTCACGCAGCCTGTGCCCAGATGGTGGCGGGTGCATCGGCACATCACCACCCGCCTGATCCTGGCACTCCGCACAGTGTTGGCTTCTGTGGAGTCCCCGCCCAAGATGCACTGTGGGAAATACTTCTCATCTTTCGAAGGTTTCCAGGAGGTGAGAGGTGCTGGGAGGGACCCGGAACTTTGGGTAAAGACAACTTGTCATGTGCAGCCATGCAACTGGGCGGTGCCATGCAGATCAGTCTCTTCCTTGGACCCATCTCACTGGGACCGGTCTCATGGGTCATCTTAAAGATGAAAAGTTAACACGGGGGAAGGTACTTGGTGGGTCCTGAGGTGGTGGTCTCAGCGCAGATTCCAGCACATGAGGGACACCTCACAGAGTTTATTTTGTCCAGGCCTACAGGGGAGTCCTGAGGGGCTGTGGGTGGGGGCAAGCCAGGGGGAGTTGGCGAAGGCCCATCTGTGAAGCCTGGCCTGGGCTGTAGTGGTAGGCAAGGTGGGGATGGAGGAAGGAGGCAGGAATGAAGGAAGGGAGGGAGAGACAGATGAAGGACATCAAAGATACAGCAAAAGATGTCACCTGTGGGGATGCTGAGTCGGAGAAATTTGTGCTGCTTCTGAGAGCAGGAATGTAGCTAGTGGCCCAAGGGTAGGGAGGGAATGTGACGTGAGCCTCGTATCCACTTGGGCACATGGGCCGTGCTCGACCCTCTTCTGATCAATGATGAACATTTTATTCATGTCTCTTTCATGCATTTCTTACAGGATTTCGGAGCCAGGTGCTGCAGCTGGTCCTCAAGAACCCTGCTGATGGCTCTTCCCAGGACACAGCTGCTGTTGACAAACAGATAGTGGTCTCAATCAGGGACCTAGGGCCACTCAGCCCAGCATGCAGATTTGCCCCTTCCCACGGACTCCTTTGCCCTCTGCCCCCAGCCACTGAGCAAGAGAAAGACATTAACCTCTAATGTCACCTTGTCCCTGCTGTTACTGGGGAAAAGAAGGCCTCAATGGGTTGCAGGTTGGTCTGGGGCCTGTGGGAGTCACTCCAGTTATCCTCCGGCTCTGGCCATTCCTGTCTTGGCTCTTTGCCAGAAGGCCTTGGGGAAGTGGGCAGCATGGAGGCCTCCCTGGAGGTGGAGGTGGCACCATGTCACTATAGCTTGGCCTGGTGCACTGGGGTCCAGGAATACCTAGCACACCTGGATTAATCTCTAGTTTCCTTGCAGGGATCCAGGGGGAGGTACTTGGTTTCTTTGGAAACTTGGTGGTGCAGTGGTTTAAGAGCTCAGCTGCTAACCAAAGGATTGGCTGTTCAAATCCACCAGCTACTCCTTGGAAACCCTATGGGGTATTCTGCTGTGTCCTATAGAATTACTATGATTGGGAATTAATTGGATAGCAGTGGGTTTGATTTTTTTGTTTTTTGGTTCCTGGGGAATGCACCCACTCAGCTTACAGAATCCACCTGGACGGTGGAGAAGTGCTGTGACCAGTGTTTTTCTGACTGCAGTGTTCACAGAACCCCCCGAGGAGCTTCTTAGCTTAGGAGGCCTGCAGAGGGCTCTGAGACCCCGCATCTCTGACATCCGGGTGAGGCGAAGGCTGCTGCTCCCCAGACCACACCTCGAGAAGGAAAGCTGGAGAGAGCCGAGAACCAGCAACGATGTCCTGACTTAGGATGTGTTTCTGGAGATACCGAGCCAGCTTGATGAGGAAGGTCTGATTCCAGCTTCACTACAGACCACACGTGTGGCTTGGGGCAAGGTAAGCAACCTCTCTGAGCCTCAGTTTTCTTGTCTATGAAATGGCAGAAATGTCAGTCCCCACCTAAGGCTGGCTTGAGGATGAGAGATGACCTCATGCCCCAGTGTTCAGAGAGTTTATGAGACAGAAGGAGCCCGGTGACACGGTGGATAAGCACTCAGCTGCTAGCCGGAAGCCTGGTGGTTTGAACCTGCCAGCTGCTCCTCAGGAGAAAGATGGGGCAGTCACTGTCTGTGACTACTGCAGCCTTGGAGGCCCCATGGGGTGGCTCTGCCCTGACCTGCAGAGTGGAGTCAGAATCGACCTGAAGGGAGTGGGTTTGGTATGTGGTTTGGGTCTGGTGTGACGAGAGGCACTGGGAGAAAGAGAGGAAGAAGAGAGAGGGGGATGAAGAGGGGACGGGGACCCATTCTTCTGATTGCTAACCCGTTACCGTGGCGTTGACTCTGACTCGTGGTGACCCCATGTGGGTCTGAGAAGAACTGCAGCCCACTGTTTCCAGTGGCCAGCTGTTTGGAAGGACTTCCTTCTGAGGCAGTTCTGGGTGGACTCGGACCAACAAACGTGCAGTTAGCAGCCGAGCTCATTAACCGTTCGCACCTTCTAACTGCTCTTTCTCCGTAAAAGCCAGTCAGGTGCTGACTGGGTAACGGGCCCCCCAGTGTGACTTGGCCACGCTGTGACACTGGGCAGTGGAGCTCCAGAGGTCGCAGGTCACCCTGAGTTCCCGTCTGTTTGGGGTTGGCCCTGGGTGGGGGCAAGGCCTTTAAACTCGAGACGCTGCCTGTGGTGCTCCTGGGGGAGGAGAGTGACCTCACGGGGGCCTCACTTCTCTCATCTCCGCGGCGAAGGCAGCGGCTGCTGGTGGGGAAGCAGTCTCACGTCGAGGCCAGGGCCCGGCGAGGCCCGCGCCCCGGGAGCCGGCTCCAGGCCTCGTTAAGCAGCCCGCGCTCCAGGCAGGGCGAGACTAAACAAAACCCGGCTTTGCTCCGCCAGCTGACTGCGTCTCTGCTGGAGGGCCGGGCGCCATTTACACCTTTGAGGGGCACTTTCTGTAGGGCTGCCCGTTGGGATCCCTGGTCTGAGGCCTTGAACTGGGGTCACTGGCATCCTGCCAAGGGGAGTGACAGTGCAGGCCCCTCACCCAGAAAGAAGGTGAGGCTGCGTCCACAGGCTTCCAGGTTGTTCGGAGGGCAGAGGCCTGGGGGCCGTGAATGGAATGAGAAGGGCAGAGATCTGGGAACAAATCTTGGGGGCTGTCTTTTATTTGCAGCGGCAAGAAGCAGGGAACATCCCCAAAGGAAGAGCAAGAATAAGAGGTTGTTGTTGTTACGTGCTGTGGAGTCCATTTCAGCTGCTAGTGACCTGGGGTGACAGAGAACTGTGCCCTAGGCTTTTTTCTCTTCACGGAAGCAGACCGCCAGGTCTTTCCTCCCAGGGAGTGGCGCTGGAGAGATTGAACCACCAACCCTTTGGTTGGCAGCTGAATGCCTCTACATTTGTGCAACAGGATCTAGGAATAAAAGGAGATCGACCGAAAGAAGAGTCAGGGAGATGGGAGGAGATGGAGCCCTACATTCTACTTGGAAACCTACTGACCACCTTGGCTGGAAAAGGACACCGTGGGGATGGGGTGCTACTCAGCCACGAAGAGAAAGGCAGTGCTGATCCCCGCTGCATCTTGGATAGACCTTGAAAATATGGCAGTGCGTTAAATGAGCCAAACACCGCTGGCAAATCCTGCCCATTCCCACTTCCATGAAATGCCTAGAACAGGCTCATACACAGAGACTGAAGTTTATTAGTGGTTCCCAGGGACAGGAAGGAGAGAAAAGGGGAAGTCACTGTTTAGGACGCAGTGAGTTTCTGTTCATGGTGAAGGAACATTTAGGACAGTGGTGACAGTCACGCAACACGAGGAATGTCACTAAATTGATGCGTAAAAATGGCAACTGTTTTGTTATCTGTAATTTCACCACAATGATGTTATAATAAAAATACATTGTGGAAATGGAATCTTATTCAGCTATAAAGAGAATCCAAGTCCCGACTTGTGCTATGACGTGGGAAAACATGATGCCGAGTGACATCAGCCAGGCATGTGAGGGCAATGCTGGGCGACCTCATTTTTTTTTTTAGGTCTAGAAAAGGCAAATGCACAGAGTTAGAAAATAGACGTATGGCCATCAGGGGCTGAAAGGGGCAGCAGAAACCTTGGTGGTATAATGGTTAAGTGCTACTGCTGCTAACCAGAAGGTCAGCAGATCCAATCTGCCAGGTGCTCCTCAGAAACTCTGTAGAGCAGTTCTACTCTGTCCTACAGGGTCGCTATGAGTCAAAATCGCCTCGATGGTGGAGGGTTTGGTTTGGTTTTGGGGGGAGGCTTGAAGGTAGTCATTGCTTCACCGGTGCTGAGTTTCTGTTCGGGAGAAGGAAAGGGTTTAGGGAAAAGAGAAGGGCAGTGGTTACCGATGGTGGTCAATGTCGTCATAAGGTGTTCAATGTCGTCAGTGTCACTGGATTGTGCTCTTAAAAATGGTTACAATGGCAAATTTTATGTCATATATAGTACCGCAATAAAAAGTTTTTTTTAAAGTACTTTGTAAAAACTTAGACTGGCATAGTCCTATTTTTTTGTTTAAAATATTAGAAGTTACTTAATTGGAAACAAAGAATAATGATAGATTTTTCACATTCATTTTTTTATTTTCAAAAAAGGTTATGCTGGAGAATGAGAAAAGACATATTAATTTGAAAGTACAGAGCATGGCCAGCAGTGCCAAACTCCTCTGAGAAATACAAGAATGTTTCGATGCGGAGAAATCCATTGACAGAATTCACATTTAGTCACTCAGAGAAGAAACTCGTCTTAGCATCTTAATATGTACCCCAAAGGAATTCCATCAAATTCAATATCCATTCTTGATTTTAAAGAAAATATTTAGTAGAAGAGAAACAGAGGGAGACATTATACGAACATTGTTGTTGTTGTTGGTGTTGTTGTTAGGTGCCGTCAAGTTGGTTCCAACTCACGGCGACCCCATGTAGAGCAGGACGACACACTGCCCGGCTTGTGCCATCTTCACAATC
Source organism: Heterohyrax brucei (assembly GCA_028571685.1). Classification (NCBI taxonomy): domain Eukaryota; kingdom Metazoa; phylum Chordata; class Mammalia; order Hyracoidea; family Procaviidae; genus Heterohyrax; species Heterohyrax brucei. The sequence goes on along the minus strand of CM053156.1, from coordinate 85,200,501 downwards.
CTTTTTAGGCGTAAGCCCATTGTTGCAGCCGCTGAGTCAATCCATCTTGTCAAGGGTCTTTCTCACTGTCCCTCCACTCTACCAAGCAAGATGCCCTTCTCCAGGGCCTGATCCTTCCTGACAACATGTCCAAAGTATCTAAGACACAGTCTTGCCATCTTTGCTTCCAGGGAGCACTCTGGTTGGACTTATTCTGATTGTACCTTGGTGAGCAGCCTCCACTTGTCTGTCATCGGAGGCTGGCATGTTGTTGTGGTGCTGGAACCAATGCCACTGGCATTTAGGTACCAGCAGGGTCACCCGTGGCAGACAGGTTTCAGCTGAGCTTCCAGACTAAGACATACCAGGAAGAAGGACCTGGCAGTCTGCTTCTGAAAAGAATTAGCTAGGGAAAACCTTATGAATAACAGCAGAACATATGAAGATATTTCCACATAAATACTATATAATAAACCATCACTGGCCCCAGGTAGGTAAAGGGTTAGACCGGCAGTTCACAAAAGGAAAACAAGGTCACTGGGCAGAGACAAGCTGCCCTGTGTGCCCAGCACAGCACCCTACAACGAGTGGGTGGATCCCATGTCTCAGCCTGCAGATGACCAGGCCCATGTCTGCACTGAGGCTGGCCTCCAGGATGGCGTTTCTCCCTGGCTCAGCACCCACAGCTTTGACGAGGCCTTCAGGAAGCAGAAACCAAAAAACCCAAACCCATTGCCTTTGAGTGGGTTCTGACTTGTCATGATTGCTAGGACAGAGTGGAACTGCCCTCTAGGGCAAGGCCCTTATCATCAGTCTTCTCCTAAAGTGGGAGCTTCTCAGCACAGGGACCCCAGGTCCAAAGGACACACTGTGCTCCTGGCACTATTTTCTTGGTAATATGAGGTTCCCCAGGTTCCACGTTCTCTTCTGAATCCAGCTTGAATTTCTGGCAGTTTCTTGTCAATGTTGATGTCAGATGGATCTTGGCTGCAGACACAGAATACTAGAAAGATGTTCATCTGTGTTTCACTGACTATACAAAGGCGTTCGGTGTGTGGATCATAACAAATTGTGGCTAACGTTGTGGAGAATGGGAATTCCAGAACTGGTTATTATGCTCTAAGAAATCTGTAAATTGATCAAGAGGCAGCAGGGCGAACAGAACAGGGGGACACACTGCACGGTTTAAAGTCAGGAAAGGTGTGTGTCAGGGTTGTATCATTTCCCTACACCTTTTTGGTCTACATGCTGAGCAAATATCTGAGAGACTGGACTCTATGAGGAAAAACAAGGCATGAGGATTGGAGGAAGACTCATTAACAACCAGCATCGCACAGATGACGTAACCTTACTTGCTGGAAATGAATTCAGATGTGAAACACTTGCTGATGAAGATCAAGGACCACAGCCTTCAATACAGATTGTACCTCAACAGCAAGAAAACAAAAATCCTCACAGCTGGACCAGTAAGCAACATTGTGATAAATGGAGAAAGGATCGAGGTTGTCAAGGATTTCATTTTACTCGGGTCCACCGTCAATGCCCCCTGGAAACAGCAGTTAAGAAATCAAAAGATGCATTGTGCTAGGAAAATCTGCTTCAAAGGGCCTCTTTAAAGCACTGAAAAGTAAAGATAATCATCTTGAAGTCTAAGGTGAACCTGACCCAAACCATGGTATTTTCAATTGCATCATGTGTATGTGAAAGCTAGACAGTGAATAAGGCGAACAGAAGAAGAATTGATGCCTTTGAATTGTGGCTTTGGAGAAGAATATTGAATGCACCACGGACCAACAAAAGAACAAACAGATCTGTTCTGGAAGAAGTACAGCCAGAGTGGCTCCTTGGAAGCCAAGACGGTGAGACTGCGTCTTACACACTTTAGACATGTTGTCAGGAGGGATCGGTCCCTGGAGAAGGACATCGTGCTTGGCAGAGTGGAGGGTCAGCAAAAAACAGGAGAACCTTCAAGGAGATGGACCGACACAGTGGCTGCAGCAATGGTCTTAGGTGTAAAAGGGATTGTGGACACAAGATCGGACCGTGTTTCATTCTGTTGTGCAATATGGTCACTATGAGTAGGGACTGGCTTGGCAACACCTGACAACCACAGCAACAATATGAGTTTCCCCTGTCCCCCGAGTCATGTCTCTCTTGTGTATCTCAAAAGAGACTGATTTAAGACACAACTTCTGAGGGTGGGAAGGGAAGGGAAGGACTCATTAACAGTGGACAAGAATTATTTTAGGTGAGGGGAAGGGCAACACGCAGTACAGGGGAAGGCAGCACAGCGGGACTGACCCCCAGACTAAGAAGTTCCCTGAATATAACCAAATGCCGGAGGGACAGGGGCAGGCATTTGAGGACCACGGTTTCAGGGAATATGAAGGTCAATTGGTGTGACAAAGTTTATTAAGAAAGTATCGTGCTTCCCACTATGGTGAGTGGTTTTAAAAGCTAGCAAGTGGCCGTCTAAGATGCATCAAAGGGGCCCTAACCCACCTAGAGCAAAGGAGCATGAAGAACAGCAGAGAAAAAAGGAAAATAGGATCCCAAGAGACAGAAAGGGATGCATAAACCAGAGACTAATTGCATCAGCATGAGATCGGGAGAACTAAATGGTACCCGGCTACCAAGCAACACAACAGAGAGCTCCTGGTGGAGCAGAAGAAAAGTGGGGTGCAGAGTTCAAATTTAGGAAACAAGAGCAGACTTGATGGCCTGACTGAGACCGGAGGAATCCCAGAAGATATGACTCCTAGATTCTCTGTTAGCTCAGAGCTAAAACCATTCCTAAGCCAACTCCTCACATAAAGATTAGACAGGACTGTAAGATATAAAATGATACTGGCGGAGAGTGTGTTTTTTGCCTCAAGTAGATACATGAGACTAAATGGGCAGCTCCTGTCCAGAGATGATATGAGAGGGCGGAAATAGACAGGAGCTGGTTGGATGGACACAGGACATTCAGGGTGGAGAGGAGGAGTGTGCTGTCACACTGCAGGGAGAGTAACCAGGGCCGTGTAACAATGGGTGTACGAGTTTTTGTGTGAGAAACTGACTTGAGTTGCAAATTTTCTCTCAAAACACAATAAAATTTTAAAAACGTCCACCTAATCTTATAGATTGAGCCATGCCTCGTTAGTATCATACAAAGAGGTTTTACAACACAGGAAATCATAGCAGATGACAAAATGGTGCATTAGCACACAATATCAGGATCATGACCTAGCCAAGTGTATACATATTTTTGTGGGACACAGTTTAGTCTATAACAGAAATCAAGGCTCAAAGAGATGAAAAGATGTGTCCGGATGATGGACTTGAATTTACGTCTGTCTGTCCTAGAGCCCTTGCTGGATCCCAAGCTGGTCCCATGTTCCCTCCATGCATCCCCCCTCCCTCTAATGATACAGTTGACATGACAGCCCGCCAGTGGTCCAGGAAGGTCTGGTTGTGATCTATGAGGTCTGACAATGAAGTCCGTGAACTTAATTGTTCTAAGGGCTCCACACTTCATTGGTGAGTATCGCTACGGTCACCTACAAAGTCCTCCCCTTGGGAAGCTAGGCACCCACGCCAGCACCTAGTCCACCCTTCAAAGCAATTTTGGAACTCTTTCTGGAATGGCCATTGTACATGGTGGCAAGGTGGCGAGTTCACAAACTTTGCTGTCTCGTCTGTAAGAGAGTTTTTAGTCAGTAAATAAACAACTGTATTGGAACACCCTACTTCTCAGCTGATCTGGTCCCCAGTGACCTTTTTCTTTACCTGAAGATAGAGGAAATACTGAAAGGAAGATGTTTTGATGACATTCAGGACATCAACGATGATAGGATGACATCTTTGATGGCCATTCCAGATGAAGAGTTCCAGAATTGCTTTGACGGGTGGACTAGGTGCTGGCGTGGGTGCCTAGCTTCCCAAGGGGAGGACTTGGAAGGTGAGGGTGGTGATGGTATTCCACAGGGAGGGATGGAGCACTTTTTCTAGGATGAGTTGAGAACTTACCAGTCCTCATACACTAAGCCATTTGGTTTCATCTCTGAACAGGACAGTTGTAAACAGGGAACAAGGAGGACTCACCACAACCTGTCTCCATCCAGGGACTGCAGAGCGCAGAGGATCCTCGGGACGGTTCTGGAAGGGCAGCCCGTGTGGTTTGCAGCTGTGATAAGATTCCTGGCATAGAAGCTGGAGCTCCTGGTGGGCTGTTATGGAGAGTGCACTGCCCGTTGGCATCCCGAATCTAAGGGCCTATCACAGGGGTACAGAGCTGCGTACTTCGTAGGTGCTTTCCTTGACAGCCAGCAAATTCAGGAGGCAACGGGAGCCTTTTCACTGGCCTTCTGTGCTGTGGTGGTGCAACGGTTGAGCACTCAGCTGCCAACCGAAAGGTTGGCAGTTCAGACTAGCTCTCCCAGCTCCACAAGAGAGAGAGCTGGCAATCTGCTCCTGCAAAGATTATGGTCTAGGAAACCCTAGGGGGCAGGTCTGCTCTGTCACAAGGCTGCCACGAGTCAGAATCAACCAGACAGCACCCAGTGACAGCAAGTGTTGTGCAGATAGAGCCTGAGCCAGGAGGAAGGGCTTCCCTGGGTGGGATCCCCACTCTGTCCTGCTGAGGGTATTTCAGCAGCAATCACGACCATTAGAGCTGTGTTTATTGAGCAGCGACACCCTGCCAGGTGTGACTGGGCTGTGCTGCATGAGCTTGCTGTGTTCCTTCGCCTGTCCTATGATGCAGGGTCACATGTCCTCAGCAGACCAGCCAGCAAATGCCAGCAAACCAGGAGAAACCGAAAAAACCAAAGCAACTGCCATTGAGCTGAGTCTGAGTCACAGCGATCCTAGAGGTCAGAGCAGAACTGCCCCAAAGGGTTTCCAAGGAGCACCTGGCAGATTTGAACTGCTGGCCTTTTGGTTAGCAGATGTAGCACTTAGCCCACTATGCCACCAGGGTTTCCAGGCAAACAAGTAGTGAGGGAAAAAATGCCTACAGTCTGACCCACTCACAGATCATCACAGTTGATAGATTGGTTTACAGAGAATTTTTTTCCCCCTCAAAAACAAAATGTCAAACATGTGATTAAGTGACAGAGTTTCTAACATCAAGGTACCCTTCACCTTTGCAAGGATGGTCCAGGAGAGACCTATTTTATGTGGCTTTGGCTTTGGTAGTTGCCCTCCTGGCAATAATGACACCCTGATTTCCCTTTGGGGACGACAGCCCCTTGCCCGTTAACTGGAGCTCTGTCCCTGTCTCTCCACGTCTCTCTGTCTGTTTGTAGTTAGTTGAACTGTGGCTCCCAGAAGATAGATCCACATCCTAACCGCCCCCAAGGCATGTTGACGTGACCTTATATGGAAAAAGGGTCTTGCCGAGGGAGTGAGGATAAGGCTGTCAAGATGAGGTCACCCTGGGTGTAAGGGGTGACCAGTGAAGGTGTCCTTCTGGAAGAAAGGCAGGGACTGCTGGAAGACAAAGAAGAGCACTCAGAGACGTGCCGTTTGTACACAGAGGCTGAGACTGGAGTCATCGCCAAGCACAGGACTGGAGCTGTCCCCAGAGGCTGGAAGACGCCGGAGGGTCTTACCTCAGGTGGGATCCTGGGCCTGCCAGCACCTGGGTTTGAGACTTCTGGCCAGTAGAACTTTGAGACAATGAATTTTTTCTCTCTCTCTTTTTCATTGTGCTTTAGGTGAAAGTTGACAGTTCAATTATTTTTTCATCCAAACATCTGTACACCTATTGTTTCGTGACATCAGCCACAGTCCCTACAATGTGTCAGAACACCTCCCGTGTTCACTCGGGCTTCCCTGTGCCCATCCAGCTGGTACCCGTCCCTTCCTGCCATCTCTTTCTGCTTTGGGACCGGAGCTGTGCCTGGTCTTGTGTGTCTGCCTGGACTAAGAAGCGTGCTCCGCACGAGAGCTCTTTCTCGCTTCGTGGCACCGTCTAACCTCTGTCTGAGAGTGGGCTTCGGGACCGGCGTCAGTTCTGGGGTCACGGAGCGTCCAGGGGCCACAGTTTCAGTGGTTCCTCTGGTCTCTGTCAGACCGTTACTCGAACTTCTGGTCTATGTTTTTCTCCTGCTCTGTCCAGGACTCTATTGTGTCCTACATTGGGGTGGCCCCTAGTGGTGAGAGACTAAGTTCTTGTTCTGTGCCACCAGGTTTGTGCTCGTTTGTCATGGCAGCCCTGGATGTAATACATTCTTTCCTTCTCTCTCTCTCTTTTCTCCTCCCCCCTCCCTCGCCCCTTTCTTGCAGACAGCTTTCTGAAGGCTTTCCTCCTTTTTCTCTTTTCCTGTAATTGCTGGGATGGCAGAGTCTGGGACACAACAAAACCCTAGGGAAGCTGCTGGCACTTGGCGTGGCCTCGGTCCCTGTGCACAGCTCGGGCTTCCAGAGCCACATGAGGATGCTCCTTGTGTTCTGAGCAAGGCCACCCTCACTCCAGGCTTCTTGGTGACAGACAAAATGTCCTAACTAGAAATTAAAGGACTCCAGATGCTGGGACACGACCAGGTGGGTCTCTATAGTGATGGGTGGTGGGTGCCAGTGGCCCTGGGGAGCGTGAGGACTGCTGAGCAGCCACTGGAGGACTCAGGACCCTTGGGCCGTCCTCAGCTGGGTGGCGTAAGGGTCTGCCTGCACGAGAAGACAGAGGGGTTGGCTCAGGTGAAAACCATCATTTTCAGCTTCTCTCTGGCCTGCGAGCAGCCCCCCAGGTGGAAATTTAGCAGTACCCTCCCCACCTCTCCTGCTGACATCATCCCTCCTGCTCACTTGGGCACCTCAGGGAGTGCCGGTGTCTAAAGAGATATTTACAGAATCCTGGAAAAACTGATGAGAGGGCTGTCATGGGTTGAATCATGTCCCCCCTCAAATGTGGGTAACAGTTTGGCTGGGCCATGCCTGATTCTCACTGTTTTGGTATTTTGTGATTTTCCTGTGTTGTAAATCCTAATCTCTGCCTGTGGCTAGTAGATCGGCTATGTTAAAGAGGATTAGGGTGGAACTGTAAGCTTCCCTGAGGTCACCTCCTTGCTCCAGTGTAGAGGGAGTGTCCCTGGAGTCTCACTTGCACCACTTTTTCTTCTACAAGAGATGAAAGGGAAACAAGCAGAGAGTTGGGAACCTTACACCACTAAGAAAGCAGCACTGGGAGTGGACTGCCTCCTTTGGACCTGAGATTCCTCACTGTGATGCTCCCAGAGTGCAGAAAGACCGATGCTACACAAGGCCCTTTCCTCCAAAGCCAACAGAGAGAGAGTGCGTTCCCCTGGAGCTGGCACCTAAATCTGGGCTTCTAGCCTCCCGGACTGTGGGAGAATAAAGTTTTCTTTGTTCAAGCCATTCGCTCGCGGTCTGTTAGGGCAGTACCAGAGGACTGAGATGAGAGCACAGTCCCACAGGGTCACCGTGGTCGTGTCATTGCCAGCCCATAGATACGGTCTTCCTCAATCCACTCTGAGGCTCAGGGAAAGGCGTGTAACCTGAGCCAGGCCAAAGAATGCCAACACCAGAACGTGGTGAAGATATTGGGAGAGAAGTTCTCCCTTCAGAGGGCTGCAAAACCAGGAGGAAGTGAGCCCAGAAATGCTGGTGGCAATCTCGGTCGCTATCAGGGCAGAGCCCCCAGGAGACAAATTCAGCTACACAGAGAAAAGCAGAGCTGGGAGATGGAGTGAGATAAATTCCTGACAGCACTGTTCAAGCACCTAGATCCAGCTGTGCCTGAAGTCCACCACTGGACTTTTCAGTTAGGTGAACCAACAAACACAGTCTTTGCTTAAGCTAGTCTGAGTTGTGCTTCTATTTAATGGAAAAACTCGGTGACTAATACAGCATTGTACAGGCAAATTGCTCCTCTTTTAAATATCTAAAGTGTCAGGCCTTGTGGTATGGGTTGTAAAGACTTCTTTTTAAATCTACATACAAACTCGATGAATATGGTTATTCTAGAGATTGCAATCCCTTCCTCTCCACCTTTTCCTCTAAAAGAATTGGTGCTGCTTGCACTCATGTCTGATGGATTCCCTGCACCCGGAGTGTGTGGACTCCTGACTCATATGAGCTCCTCCTTGCTTCACTGACCTTCACTGATAGGGTTTCTGTAGTTTATAACCAATCAGAGGATGAGGGCCACCACTTTGTCACACAGTGGTGGCTTGCATGTGGCCATGTCACCGATATTTCAAGTATCAACAGGGTCACCCACGGCAGACAGGGTCCAGCAGAGCTTCCAGACTAAGATAGACCAGGAGGAAAGGCCTGGTGATCTGCTTCCAAATATCAGTCAAAGAAACCATTATGGACCACGACAGAACACTGTTAGGCTCCGGTGCTTTGGACATGTCAGCTGCAGGAGGGTTTCTTAATGAAAAGTACACTCAGCTACTGCTTCTTGGCTTATGTCCCCAGGGCTGTGTTTACCAGCCTACAGAGGAAAGAGAAAAAAACGAAGATGAGGCAGTAACCATTTTCTAAAGGGTAAATTTCTTTGCAAAGGCTAAAACATGATCTATTGTGCAATTGTTTTCCTTTTGGGTTTTTGCTGGAGGACACAGCTTCTCTCTAAGGCTGGTGATGCTAGATGCTGTGAGCAAACCAAAGACGGACCCCCCTCGGCTCCGTGGCTGTGTTTTTCTGTTCTCCGAGCCCCTAGAGAGCTGGGGCTCTGGCCCAGGTCCTAGGAAGGGCTTCCACACGTGCCTTTGGGAGCGAGCTGGCTGGTTTCTGCAGCCAGCAGAGGGGGCCCGTTAATGCCGCGTCCCTTTGCCTGGACCCACAGGCTTTAGGAGCTGTCTTTTCAGCCTCTCAGCTGCCTGGAACCTTTTTTCACACAGACAGCTTTGATTGATGTTGGTTGACTCATAGTGACCCCAAAGGATAGGGCAGAACTGCCTTGGAGGGTTTTCTGGGCTGTAATTTTTTTTTCTAAAATTGTATTTTAATTGGAAGTTTATAATTCAAGTCAGTTTCTTCTGCAAAAACTTACACACACATTGTTATGTGAGCCTAGCTGCTTGCCCCACTCTGTGACAGCACTCTCCTCCTCTCTGCCCTGTCTTTCTTGTGTCCACTCAACCAGTTTCTGTCCCCCTCTGCCCTTGCATCTCACCTCCAGACAGGAGCTGTCCATCTGCTTAAGCCAAGAATCGCACTCTTTGCCAGTATCATTTTCTGCCTTACAGACCAGTTCAATCTTCGTCTGAAGAGTGGGCTTTGGGGATGGTTTCAGCTCTGGGCTAACAGCTCTGGGGACCCTCCAGCCTGCCAGACTATCAAGCCTGGTCTTTATAATAGAGTTTGAGTTCTGCATACCACTTTTCTCCTGCTAAGTCAGAGTCCCTGCTGTGTTTCCTATTGGGGCAGCATCAGTGGTGGCCAGGAACCATCTAGTTCTTCTGGCCTCATGCTGATACCATCTCTGGTTTTCGTGGCCCCTTCTGTCTTTTGGGGCCATGCTTTCTTTGTGTCTTTGTTGTCCTTTATTCTCCTTTGCTCCAGGTGGGTCGGGACAAATCGAAGCTTCTTAGATGATTGCTTGCTAGCTTTTGAGATCCCAGATGCCACTCACCAAACTGGCACGAAGAACATTTTGTTAATAAATTCTGTTAGGCCAGTTGACCTAGATGTCCCCTGAAACCATAGTCCCCAGACCCCAGCCCTGATAGTGTTTGGCTGTAGTCAGGAAACTTCTTAACTGTGGCTTCTTGGTCCTTTATCCCTTTATGCATTTGGGATTTGTCCTCTTGGGTTAGAGCCTCTGCTTTGGGATCAGTGGATCTCAGCTCCTATTGCAAGCTAGACTCACACAGTGAGATTTAAAATAAAATAATAATACAAATGCCCTGAGTTTCTCTCCCAGAAGTGATGTGTCATTGAGTTGGTCAGGAGTGGGGTCGGTGGGGCTGGGGCATCTGGATTTTTAATCCTCTCTCCGCCCTCCTCCATTGGGCCTGGTTATTGGATTCTAACATGCAGCAAGGCTGGAGAGCTTCCACTCCATCAAGTTGCTCTCAAAAAAACGCATCCTTTTTGGTTTTTTTGTTCTTTTCTGTAAGTGCTTTTTTGGCCTGGGGCAACTTTTTCCCCCACATTCTTGGAAAAGGGTGATTTTCAGCAAAGCACAAACAGAACCCCAGTGGGGCCTGGCAGATTGGGGGTGGCTGGGGCTCTGACATCAGACCTAGGCAATTGAAAACTACCCACACCACCCCAGTTCTGCAGCTCTGTGCGTTCTTGTCTTTTTGTCTTGCTTGCATCGTACGTGGACCCACCCCCGGGAAGCTTGCAGCCAGGTGCCTGGGCCGCATGGCCTGGGCTGCGGCTGCTCTTCGCAGCTGGGCAGAGGTGCCAACTGAGCCCCGCTCTCCAAATCTGCCTGTTCCGGGTGCAGTGTGATGGCGTGTACAGACTGCTTGCGAACGTGTTTCCTAATCTTCGTCTTCTCAACAAATGGAATAATTCAAAGTTTATGCAAGGCCATAGAAGCCCAAATGACTCAGAAGGTATTTGGGGAGCGGTTCTGCCTGCTGGTCAGGATGAGTAACCTTCTGAAAGATTATACTCAATTTAATAAGAAGGCTGTCTCCAGGGTGAAAGTCCAGAATAAGGAAGCATTTAGGGTGGAAAGTATAGAGGGAGAGACCCCTTTTGGAGGTTACTGGATTCTCGGATAGGGCGTGCCTCCCCCAGGTCTGGAGATTCCTCTGTCCTATTCAGAACCAAAGGATAAAGGGACTTGGGCTCCACTCTGCGGCAATGGGACAGGTGGACTGAGAACCTTGCTGTCACATGGGCAGAAATGCCCACCTGACCCCTCTTCACCTGTTTCCCTAGTGGAGGTGCACTTCCAGGCTTGGAACTGGGAACATGGACACATCTCTCCGCTGCACAGAAGGTCGATAATTTCAGTAAATAAATCAGTTCTCGTTCTGTGCACGGCTGGTGAGGAGGCAAAGCTGGGGATTTCACTACCTGGTCACCTGTCTTCTCCCTGACCTTCCCACGACCTTCTTCCTAAGATCATTTACCTTTTTAATCGTCTTTCTTACATTTTTACTTTTATGTGTACAGTGTTTTGATATCAGTGGCATTGATGACATCAATCAATTACATTAATCATGCTGTGGCCATTCCTCCCATACGTGCTGCTAAATTCCTGTCACCCAAACAATGGCTTTCCCTTTTCCCTCCTCGTAAACAAAATCAACTCCAGTCTCTAGACATTTGTGTATTCTAGCTATTTAACAAAACTGAGATTGTACAAAATTGTGACTGATGTCTGTCACTCAGCATGTTGTTTTCAAGTATCAAGACTTCACATCTCTTTCTGGCTGAGTAGTAGTCCATTGTGTGAATGGGTCATGTTACCCATTTATCTGTTGATGGACATTTCAGTTTGTCTGTTTTTTTTTTTCTCTAAGCTTCATTTATTTTGTAGCTGTTGAGAATCTACACAGCAAAACGTAAGCCAGTTTAACAGTGTCTACAGGTCAATTTAGTGACATTGATGGCACTGAGTTTTGCAACCACTGTCACCTGTCTTTTCTGTGTATCTTCTCCCTCGCTAATATAAACTCACTGCCGTCTAAGGTTCCTGTCTCATCTTCTGAGTTTCTGGGGTCAGTTGGGTAATTTAGTCCCATGTAAGTAGTTCTTAAAAGAGCGTGATGCTCAAGGAAACATGTCTAGTTAAGGTAAACTGTTCTTAAGTTTTAAGGTGATATCAAGGGATATTCTTGGTTTAAAGTTTAAAGATTATCTCAGGGCAATAGTCTCTGGGGCTTATCCAGCCTCTGTGGCTCCAGAAATTCCAGATTCCATGAGAATTTGAAATTCTGTCCACTGGACACTCCTTGGAAACTGTATGGGGTAGTTCTGTTCTGTTCTGTCCTGTAAAGTTGCTATAGGACTGTTCTGTCCTATAGGGTTGGACTCCACTCAATGGCAGTGGATTTGGTTTTTGATTCTCCCCTTTAACCAGGTTTCTTCTATATAATCTTTGATCAAAATGCTCAGTTGTGGTAGCCGGACACCATCCAGTTCTTCTGGTCTCATGGCAATGGAGGCAGTTGTTCACGGAGACAATGAGCTACATATTCCATGTCTGCCTGTTCTCTACTTTCCTTCTTCCTCATTTGCTCAGGTGAATGAATAGAGGCCAGTTGTTATACCTTGGGTGGCTGCTTGCAGACTTTTAAGATCCCAGGAACTCTGCAAAGGACGAGGAGGTAGAACAGAAACACTAAGCATGTTATCAGGCCAGCTAATGGGAAGTTCATGAAGCCATGACCCTAAACTCCCAGACCAAGGAACTAAACCCCATGAGGTGTCTGGTTGTCAATAAGCAGCCTCAGCATTAGTGTTTTGTGTTTTGTGTTTTGTGGTGGTTGTGAGTATACCCATCACACAGCTTTTGCCAGTTCAGCTTTTTCACAGATGTATGACTTATTCACAGCAATTGCAGTAATCATCTGCGCCTCCCCGCCCGTAATCAGTGAGATTTCTTCCCCATCTCTGTTAACCTCTCTTTCCCTCGCCCCCTCACCTCTGGTAATGAGTAATAAACTTTGGTTTCTACATGTTTGCCTTTTCTTGTCTTTTTGTTGGAGACAAAAGTGGTGTAGTGGCTAAGTGCTACATCTGCTAACCAAAAGGTCGGCAGTTTGAGTTCACCGGGCGCTCCTTGGAAACTCTAGGAAGAAGTTCCCCTCTGTCCTATAGGGTTGCTGTGAGTCACAACTGACTCGATATCAGTGGGTTTGGATTTTTGGCTCTGTCTTTTCATATAAGTGAGGTGGTACAGTATTTATCCTTTTGTAGTTGGCTGATTTTACTCAATATAATGTCTTCAAGCTCCATCCACACTGCAGTGTGTATCAGACTTCAGTCTTCCTACAGCCTGAGCAGTGTTTCATTGTATTTTAAAGGTCTGACAGTTAAGTTTGTGAACTCAGTTGTTCTAAGTGCTGCCAACTTGATTGTTCTAACTGCTACATGCCTCGTTGCTGAATACCACCACAATCATCTTCAAAGTATTCCTGTTGGGAAGCTATGCACCGATGCCAGGTCCTAGTCCACCCTTCAAAGCAGTTGTGGAACTCTTTCTGGAATGACCATTGTGCATGGTGCCACGGCGGCAAGTTTGCAAACTTAATTGTATAGCTGTCTGTGTGGGAGTTTTTAGCCTGTAAACAAATAACTGTATTGGAACACCCACCCTAGTCACCTGCTCTGGCCCCCAATGACTTTTTGTTTACCTGAAGATAAAAGAAATATTGAAAGAAAGACCTTTTGCTGACATTCAGGACATCAAGGGTAATATGATGACAGCTCTGATGACCATTCTGGAAAGAGTTGCAAAATTGCTTTGAAAGGGGGACTAGGCACTGGCATTGGTGCACAGCTTCCCAAGGGGAGGACTTGGAAGGTGACCGCAGTCATATGCAGCAATGATGTTTGTGGTGCTTTTTCTAGGATGAGCACATGAACCTGATTGTCAGATCTTGTATGTACCGCACTTCCTTCATCCCTTCGTCTGTTGGTGGGCATTTAGGTCATTTCCATTTTTTGGTTATTGTGCATAGTGCTGTAATGAACACTGTGTCTCTGATTTCCAGACTTCTTCACCTCCCTGTAAATAGTCTGTGTCTCCCAGTGTTAGACTTCAGAAAGCCTGCTACAGAAACCCCAAAGGGCACAGGAAGGCCCCGACCAACTTTTTTTTCCCTACAAGGCAAAGTGAATGTCAAACCCCACAGCCTTTTTTATTTTTATTTATTGTGATTGACTGAAAGTGTACAACCCAGTTTAAATTCTCGTGCCCGCCCATGTGCAGCTCCTACTGTTCTCCTTGCCTGGTGACAGCATACTCCTCCTTTCTGTTCTATACAGGTCATATCCTCTTAACAATCTCCTGTCCCCTCTTCTCCTTCTTCTCCATTCCCATCTAGTGAGAGGCCAGTAGGACTATAGATGCACAGAACCATGAAGTGCACACACAACACAGTCATTCTGTATTGCCAAGCCCAGTCCATTCCTGTCCAAGGTATTGACCTCAGTAATGATTTATGATGAGGGGCAGCATCAGGTCTAGGGGCCATGCTCCCAGCGGAACCCCCAGACCGTCAGATCATCAGTTGCGGTCTTTTAGTGGAGTTCTTGTAATTCATTATTCTCGTAAGCCACTAGGACTCAACTTTGTGAGCCCCATCACGGCTGTCACTGGAGGTGGCCAGGCACTATCTGGTTCTTCTGGTCACATGTTTATGTAGCCACCCATTCACACCAGTCTTTCTATCTTCTGGGTTCTCTTTCCCCCATGTCATTTTTGTCCTTGGTGATCGTCTGTTTCTGCTGAGCTGGGACCATTTGGTGTGCTTCAGATGGCAGCTTGCTAGCCGTTAAGTCCCCAGATGCCACTCACCAATATGGAGTGCAGAAGACTCCCTTAGCAATAGGCTGGTTATGCCAGTTGGCTTTGATGTCCTCTGAGAGTAGACCCCACAGCCTTCTGAAAGTGTAAGGCCTCATTTCTCTTTCTTCCAGTTCTTTTACTTACACACAGGAGCTCCCATTATGATCCAGAGATTTAAAAAAAAAATGCCACAAGCAGAATCAAGCCTGTCCTAGAAAACTGCCAATCCCAGGAAGGAAGATGAAGCCTGAATCAGTAATAAAGGAACAGTTGACACGGCGGAGGAGGAGTGGGGGGGCCTTGAAGCGGCAGGTGACAGCAGCTGCTTTGACCTTGGTGTAGACCCCAGGCTCAGAGCAGGGTCCCAGCCCTTGCTTGCTGCCTTTTGTAGACATGTCACTTATCTGCAGTTCCCGGGTGGTGCACGTGGTTAATGCACTTGTCTACTAACCCAGAGGTTGGCAGTTCAAACCCACCCAGTGCCTCCTCAGGAGAAAGACCAGGTGGTTAGCCTCAGTAAAGGGGAAAGTCTAGGAAACCCTCTGGGACCCTTCTGCTGTGTCACATGGGGTCATCTTGAGTGAGAATTGACTAAATTGCACCCCAAAGCAGCAACAGCAGGGCATCCTGACCTTCTCCATCAAACGTGCATCACTGTGTGGTGGTGAGTGTAGAATTTCAGCGTGGCAGTGGGTGGTGCAAAGGGTGAAAGTGCTCAGCTGCTAACTAAAGGGTTAGAGGTTTGACTCCAGTGAGGTACCTTGCAAGAAAGGCCTAGCAATCTACTTGAGAAAAATAAACCATTGTAACCCTATGGGACACAGTTCTACTGTGACGCATGTGGGTTGCCATGGTAACATTTTTTTTTTCTTCTGGTTTTTGCGTTCTTTCCTGGGGCCTCAGTTTCCCTATCTGCAGGAAGAGCAGAGTATCATTATCCCAGAAGACAGTAGAAGGTTTAAAACCAAATGAACCCTGTAGCATTTCATGTCCAGGGCCTGGCATATTACAGGACTCCGTAAAAACCAGCTATGATTAAGAAATAAACACAGAAACATCAATATATTTAAATCAATTGCAAATGAAGCCTGGCTTATTCTGAGTCTCCAAGTAATAAAAATTGGTTCCAATATAATATAGCCTACATCAGAAGTCAGATCTGAAGTGAGTTGTTGGGAAACTATCAATTACATTTTTGAAGATCGGTCTGTAATTATAAGCTTAATTAATTACATGACAGATCTCTTCTTGAAAAGGTGTATAAAGTGTATCCTAGTTTGCCCTGGTGAGGAGGCCTGTTGGATGGAACCCCTATTGTTCTACCAGGTCTTCAGTGACAACGGAGATTTTCACAAATTCAGTTTTGCTTAAAAGGAGGTGTAAAAATGGCCTGGAGGGGACATGTGACCTCCTTCAACTTCCCAAGGAGCTGGGAGCATCGAGATCAACAGCCTAAGTCTGATTCCTATAAGCAGAGGTCAGACAGCCTCTCTTTAAATCTTTTCGGTGATTCTGACACCCACCGTCCCTCCCCTGACCCTCCCTGCTCCTCTGCTGGGTTCAGTGACTTGTTACAATTCACTCGTTACAATTACAAGTCACTCAGACCTCACAGACCATACCGTTACGGGGTTTATCAGGGAGGTAACTAGGTACCACTTGGGATCGGGACCAATTTGGGATTGGGACCAACTTGGAAGGGACAGGACCAACTCAAAATAACTTCTCCCTGCTCTCTGCTGCTGCACCCTGCTGGAGGCCTTCTTGACAAGCGTTACAACTCTTGGCTCCGTGGGTCCCCAAGCCCTGTTGCAGCCAACTGTCACCAGTTCCTGTCATCTGGCCTGCTGTCGCTTTCCCTCCCGGGACTGTGCCGTCTCTCCTCGTGTTACAGCTGTGCTTTCTCTCTAGGTCTCCCATTAAGTCTAGTGAGGTGGCAAAACCAATCAGTTCCCTTGTTAGGGTTCCATACCCCTCATCTGCCTAGTCCCGTCCCTATAAAGAGATCACACACCTTATTTACAGTACTGGTAAATGATCCAGTCCCCTCAGTGGGCCACAAGCACCTCATTTGCATAGCCCCACACTATCATTTGCTGGGAATTACAAGACCATGGTGAGAAATGCCATACAAAAGTGATCTATCACACTGTGAGAGGCTCACCTGCTGTTAGTTGAAAATTCAGTATAGGCCATTGAACAAGAAAATGTTAAAGAAATTCATGCTCTTTTGGTGGGGGTTAGGGGAGGTAGTTAACCAAACAGAAGAGAATGGACTTAAAAGTAAGTTTATATTAACTTGTCCTTTCCAAGGGACAGTTAAAACCGTAGTGTGAATGCTCCCATACGTACACATGCAAAACATATTTATGTAGACATCTGTGTTGTAAATGCATTATAGAGCCGATTCTTATTCCTGATGACCTCATGTGTCTCAGTGTAGAACAATGCTCCATAGGGTTCCCAGTGGCTGATTCTTTGGAAGTAGATTGCCAGGTCTTTCTTCCAAGGCACCTCAAACCACCAACCTTCCAGTTAGCAGCCGAGAGCATTCACAGCACTGCTCAGGATGTCCCCTAAGCAGCACGGGCTGTCTCAGGTGAGATTGTGCCTTGGCCCATCTCAGCCCCACGCACAGAGGACCCTCCATGGTGCTGCTTGGGCTGGATGTCCCTCTGCAGATTCAGGCACACGAATGCATGCCACTTGTTTACTTTTGAATAAGCCTGGGTTTGTGTTATGGATATGGCCTTGACCACACAGATGTTGGCGCTGACTGAGCTCTCAAGAAGGGTTGCAAGCTATTTACCATGTAGGTGGCCAACGGTCCTGGTTTGCCCAGGACCGTGTTATGGATATGGCCCTGAGCCTTCTGTCAAGAACAAGAGGACATTTCACAGGCAGTGTCTGCCTCTCCGGATCCTCAACAAAGATGAACTTTTTTTTTAACCTCTAAAGGAGATGGGCTCATGATCACTGACTTTGTTTTCAGCTGGGAGCACAGCTCCTGCCATCTGCTGCTTGTGGCTTCTGCAGGTTGGAGGGATTCTAGGCCCTCCCCGAGAAGGGTGGTTCTCCATCTTTCCAGACAATCTCTCTGAGAGGATACAATGCTCCCAGTCCCTTTATGGCAGTCCCTGGTGGCCTCATCCCACCTCAGAGTCCCTAGTGGCCTGTACAGTTTGTGGAACAACTGAAGGATGGCATTTCTAACCCACTCGGGCATTTCAGAAGAAAAGCCTGGCAATCAGCTTCCATAAATATCACAGCCAAGAAAATCCTGCAACACAGTTCTTCTCTTCAGCCCATGGGGTCACTGCAAATCTGGATCACTTTCCAGGCAATGGGTTTGGGTTTGATTTTTTTTTGTGCCTCGTCCCTGGAAGCAAGACTCTCTGTGGAAAGTGGTGGTGGAGACAAGGTGACAAACTCTACTCTCTTTGTCCTGGGCAAACCAGGACCGTTGGCCACCCAGATGGTGAATAGCTTGCAACCCTTCTTGGGAGTTCAGTCAGCGCCAGCATCTGCGTGGTCAAGTCCACTAGACCACGTTTCCAGAAAGCAGAAGCCTGGGCAGACAGTGGCCCTCTGTGGCGGGGGAGGTGCTCAGCCAGGGCCTCACTTTTCTGGGCGGCCTGGGTGGGGGCGTGAGAGGAAGCTGACACTGAACACAGGTGACCCGCTTCACCCAATGCCCAGTGCTGTTGCAGCGGGACACCTGGTGCCGGCACCTGGCGCTGTGCTGGTGACAGAATGCACCCAGATGTTCAACACAGTCTCTGAGCACCAGCATGAGCGCTGGAACTACTTCCCAGGAAACTTCCTCCACCTCTGCATGCCACGAGGGCCGAAGATCCTGGCCACAGGTTTGAGACCTGGCTCATCCCCAAAGACATACACCCCAAATCTGGGGAAGACAGCGGCTGCAGGGAAGCACGTTTGGACTGGATCGGATTTGCCTTCCCCTGAGGCAGACACGAAAGGGTGCAGCCCCCTCTCTTCCCGTGGGCTGGTCCCAGCACATCTGGGAAGTCAGGAGGCGTTTGCGGTGAAAGATACAGCGCACAGAGTGGTGTCCAGAGCTTTGTGCTCCCTGTGCAGGGGGCTCAGCACCCACTTTTCCACCCACCCACCACAGACCGAGCTCCCACTCAGGTGTCCTAAGGTGCAACCATCTCCCTACTCTGTTGGATTTGGTTTTGTTTAATGAAAGACCCCTCCTCTTGCTGATAGGTTATGCACACATCTTATCAGACACTTCTGTAAAAAAGGGTTATTTTTCTGTCTATAGTTGAAAGATAAAAACTTGTAGCCTCCCTGGGTCAGATCCTGAAGATTTTATTGGCCACCCGCATGGTCTTAAAGGCACACCAATAAACATCCATGAACTGGGAGGGAGAGGGAGAGGGAATCAGAATGTTTTGCCTGCTCTTCTGAGATTTCAGCTGGCGTCCAGAGGACAACAGGTGGTCGTGACTCTCTCAGGGCCAAAAAGGGTCATCCTTTGGACTCTTAGTCACATGACACCTGTCCAGGCTGTCCTAGCTCAGGGCTGGCTCTGAGAAGGAAGGAAGCCAGAGCAGAGGTGTCCATGGGAGACAGGTGAGGATGGCCCTCTCCTGCTCTGTACCAGCATGGTTTAACCAGCTGGTTAAAATTCCATTCCTAGTTCATCATGAAAAGACAACCTTGGGAGAAAAATATTAGTTTGAGTTTCAACAGGCCCAAGTGTCTAGTGACAAGAGTAAGTTAGAGCTCAGTGCCAGTGTCTTCTCTGTGGATGATCAGAATTTCCCCGTAGGGCTCCAAAAAAAACAAAAACCCACTGCCATCGAGTTGATTCCAACTCACAGGAACCCTACAAGACAGAGCAGAACTGCCCTGTGGAGTTTCCAAAGACTGCTTAGTGGATTTGAACAGCTGACCTTTTGGTTAGTAGATGCAGCCTTTAACCACAGCCCACCAGGGTGCCCAAGGGCTCTAGAGGGGAGAAATCAGCTGCCCCTTGTCTTAAAATCTCTATTTTCTCCCTGTCACTGTTGTTAGGTGCTGTTGAGTCAGTTCTGACCCATGGCGACCCTAAGCACAACAGAACGAAACCCTACCTGGTCCTGCGCCACACTCACGGTCATTTCTAGGCTGCAGTCCATTGTTTCAGCCACTGCATCAGTCTTTCTCATCGAGGGTCTTTGTTTTTGTGGCTGACTGTCAACCAAGCATGATCAAAGACAGGTTCCTCCTGATAGCATAGCCAAAGGACATGAGGTGACCTCGATCCACCCATCCGTCTAAGGAAACTCCAGCTGTATTTCTTCCAAGACAGATGTGTTCACTCTTCTCCCAGTCCGTGCTACGTTTAGTATACTTCACCAATACCACAGTTCAAGGGCATCCATTCTTCTTCATCTTCCCTATTCATGGGCCAGTTTCCACAACGCATATGATGCAATTAAAAATACCATGACTTGGGTCAAGTGCACGTTAGTCCACAAGGTGACATCTTTGCATTTTAACACTTTAAAGAGGCCTTTTGGGGCAGGTTTGCCCAGTGCAATATGTCTTCGATTTCTTGAGCTAAATTTTGCTTTGATTCTCCAAGTGGCCTTAGGTCCAATTTCCAGTTCCAGGGCCCCATTCACCAGCTACACCATTTGGGGGTACTTTCCTTCTCTGGAGCTGCCTTACAGCCTCTCAGGGCTGTCCCTTGGATGGCATTAAATGACGTGCTGTGTGTAAATGGCACACTGCAGGAAGCAGTTACTCAGGGAGGAGTAGCTCCCTCTGGGTCCTGATTTAGTATCAATCACGTGCAGGGCGTATCTTCCTTCCACTGTCAGACCCTGGAGGGCTGAGTTTCCATTCTACTTGAGACCTGGCCCAGGGCTCAGAGTGGTGGGGGATTCACAAGTCCAGAGACCCTCATAGTTGTGGATCCAATCAGTCACCACTTTTTGCTAGGATCCCAGGTGATGATGAGCCTGGCAGTTGGACTTGGGACTAGTCGTGGCTCAGTGATCCACCAGTTAGCAGTTGGAACCCACTGGCTGCTTTGAAGGAGAAAGATGTGCAGCCTGCTTCCATAAAGACTCCATCCTTGGAAACCTCATACAGTGGTTCCATTCTGTCCTACAGGGTCACTAGGCATCCAAATAGACTTGAAAGCAATGGGTTGGCATACTTATTTCAGACGGAGGCTTGGTGGTGCAGTGGTTAAGCACTTAGCTGCTAACCAAAAGCTCAGTGGTTGGAACCTACCAGCTGCTTCATGGGATAAGACCTAGCAGACTGCTCCCATCACGATGACAGCTTTGGAAACCCCGTGGGGCAGTTCTACTCTGTCCATAGGGGTTCCAAGGAGCTGCTGGTAGATTTGAACTGCTGGTTAACAGCTCAGCTCTTAACCACTGCACCACCAGGGCTCCCTGGGGCCTCCAAGAGCTGGAGTCGACCCCACGGCAGTGGGTCTTTGTGGGGTCTCCAACCAGGTGACTCAGTGCATGTTTTGGTTGTTGCAGGCAGTGGCAGGGGGTGGTGGCTGCTCAAAAGGAGTGTGAGTTGGCTTCGTCTCTAACATTATATTGATTTATTTATTTATTGTAACCTAGGAGGCTCTTTAAGTTAACTCTCTCTGACTTGAGAGCCAGACCACCCAGGCTCTGGGGGTGGAGCCGTTGCTCCTGTTGTGGTGTCTTGGTTCACAGCAGGCATTTATCTTGCCGTCTGACAGAAAGATCCGTAGGAGACAGCTTCAGGTGAAGTCTGTAAAGACATTTTCCAAAAGACCTTATAAAATAGGTTCTATTTTCATCCCACTTTACGTAGGAAGAAACTGAGGTTCACAGAGGTTGAATAATAAGCCTGATAAGATCACATTGCGGAGCAGGCAGCAGAATCAGGATTTGAATCCAGGTTCCCAAAGGACCCAGTTATCATGGAGCAGATTGCCACTCACTCACGTGTGTCAGACTAGGACTGGGACTGGGACCCTTAAGGTTCTCAGTGGCTGATTTTTCAGACACAGATTGCCAGGCCTTTCTTCCAGGGTGCCTGTGGGTAAACTCAAACCTGCAGTTTTTCAATTAGCATGCCATCATGCTTATGGCTTGTGTACCAGGGACCCCTTAGACATGAAACCAACCCCAAAGCATGGCCGTCAAGTTGATTCTGTCTCATAGCCACCCTCTAGGACAGAGTAGACCTTCCAAGACTCTAGTCTTAGTGGAAGCAGATTGCCGCTTCTTTCTCTTGTGGGGCCGAGGGTGGCTTCGAACCACCAGCCTTTCAGTTAAGAGCCCAGCACTTGATGATTGTGTCACTACCCAACCAAGCCAAACCCATTGCCATCAAGTGGATCCCTACTCATAATGACCCTATAGACAGAGCAGAACTGCCCCATAGAGTTTCCGAGGAGTACCTGGCAGATTTGAACTGCTGAAAATCTGTTGAGCAGACATAGCACTTACCTGCTATGCCACCAGGTTTGGGATTGTGTCACTGAAAGAAAAGAAAAACCCTAAGCCATTGAGTCAATTCTAACTCATAGCAACCCTATAGGACAGAGTAGAACTGCACCATAGAGTTCCCAAGGAAGTAGACTTCAACTGCCAACCTATTTTGCTTAGCAGGCGTATCACTTAACCACCACAGCAGCAGAGTTTCTGATTGTATCACAAGGATATATTCATACCAAAAAACAAGCAAACAAAAAATTCATTGTTTAACGGAAGTTTGAATGTAACCAGGCCTCCTGTACTGTACTGCTGTCTCTGGACATCCTAGATGGGCAGGCTGGACTCCACACCCCACGGGACAACAGGTTTCGAATGTCTTTTGCACAAGTTAGATGGAGACTGACCTCAGTGCAGATCTTGTCACATCTGAAGAAGCAGCTCCCTCAGGTGACTGCAGTAGATGAGTGTTTATTAGTTTATTAATTAAACTGCACAAGCTGTTGTGCTCCGACCGCTCTCGCCTGCTGCCAGAATTTCTAGGCACGCCCTGGGGGTGGCGGGCGGGCCCCTGTGTTCCTCTCATTTTCTGCCAAGATTTGGGGCTACCGGTTTCTCTTGTCAATCTCTGGCTTAATCATTAGCAGCCATAAAGGGCTCATTAAAAACTCTGAGGTTTATTGGAAACACCCCCACCCTTTCGGAGGCGGGCCAGATCCCAGCCGTGTACCCACTTGTCCCTGGGGAGCTCCGTAACAAAATTGTTGACTTGAATTACAGCAGTGTGGCTTGGCAAGGGTGTGTGCAGGAAAGGGTGGGGTGGGTGGAGGGGTGGGTAGAGAAGCGGAGAAGAGAGCCTGAAAGCTCCGGAGCCTGGTCATCAGAGGCGGGGATCCTTCATGGGATCGAAACCCCCTACCCAGGTGGATTGGGGCTCCTTTCCAGTGGTGTGTTCACTTTCTTGGGACCCCCAGCAGCTGCCTGTCTCTCTAGAGACTCTGGCCACTTGCCCTTTCTCTCTTCCTCTGTTCCACCAAAGCAAACCAAGCCAAACTCCTTACCAGACCTGTCGGCATTGAGTTGGTTCTTATTATGGCCACTCTGTGTGCTACAAGATAGAGCCAAGCTCCGTACGGTTTTCTTGGCAGTGATCTTTATGAAAGCAGATTGCCAGGCCTTTCTTCGGTGTTGCTGCTAGGTGAATTCAAACTACGTTCATTGCCATCGATTCCATTATGACTCACAGTGACCCTGTAGGACAGAGTGTAACTGTCCCACAGGGTTTCCAAGGCTGCCATCTTTACGGAAGCAAACTGCCCCATTTGTCTCCAGCAGAGCAGCTGATGGGTTGAACTGATGACCCTTAGGTTAGCAGCCAAGCATACAACCACTTCACCACCAAGGTAACCCATCACCGTTGAGTTGACTCCAACTCATAGAGAGTCTATAGGACAGAGTAGAACTGCCCCATCAGTTTCCAAGGAGTGCCTGGGGGATTCGAACTGCTGACCCTTTGGTTAGCAGCCGTAGCTCTTAGCCACTACACCAGCAATGGTTTGTAGCACTCAGGATCTGAAAACCCGAACGGTTGCTGTCAGGCTGATTCTGACTCTTGGCCATCCCATGTGTTACATAGCAAAACTGCTCCATAGGGTTTTCTGGGCTGTCATTTATGGAAGTAGATTGCCTGGCATTTCTTCCGTGGCACTGATGGGTGGATTTGAACTGTTGGATTTTGGGTTAGCAGCCAAGAGCAGATCATCTGCCTCCTCCAGGGTCCCTTAAAAGGATCCCTGGAAGCGCAACGGTGATGTGCCTGAACTCACCCCGCAGCTCTGTGGGAGAAGAGACCTGGTGATCTGTTCCCCAAAAGATTTCAGCCCAGGACACTCTATGGGGCAGTTGTTCTCTGTCCCGGAGGGTCCCTATAAGTTGGAATCAACAGCACCCAGGAGCAGGTGCCCTTGAGTACACACTGTCCACCTAGTCCAACAGTTTGAATGATTATAGAACAGAGGAGAACCGACTCTGTCTTCATCTCACTGAGGGGCCTTCCGGCCCGTAGCCGTGAGTTTGCTCACTGAGGCCCTTGGAACATCTGCACAGGTGGTCCAGAGTTGTGTGTAGCTCAGGAGACTCTGACTCATGCTTTCTCCCGATTAACTTGGGCACTGTGCATTGATAGAGCCCTCCACAGGCCATACGGATACTTGAGGGACAGGCTCCCCTCTGGTGATCTCAGGCCATTGGCTTGACCTACCCAGCTCCCTGGTGTTATGTACCAGTGTTGCTCCCCAGTTTTTGCTGTAAATCACAATACTAGCCTTCTTACCTGCCCCCCTTCTAGGCCTCCCTCTGCCCCCTGTAATCTCTTTTTTTCCTTCTTTTCTGACTTACTTCTTTGGCTAACTCCCCAGATGTGGGATTACTGGGCCAGAAGAGACACAGAGGCAGAGACTTTGATCTCTTCTCTCCCCTCCAGCCTCCACGTCTCCCTGGAGTCGGCAGCAGTCCCCGGTCAGGTCTCCCCACCTCCATCAGTGCTCCTCCGCCCACCCTGCCTGTTCTCAACACAATGGCCTGAGGGTATCAGACCTCCCACTCTTGGGACTGAACTCCAGTAGTGGGGTCCTTTTTGCTGGGAGTGGGGGAGGCTGTGATGACTTAAATAATAGACTGACGTCGGGGACTGGAAAATTCCCTGTGGAGGGGGCTGTCTTGTGCATTGCAGGGATTTGGTGGCATCCCCAGTCTCTGCCACTAGATGGCAGCAGCACCTCCCCAGATGTGACAACCACAGCCGTCTCCAGATGTCACCCAGTGTGCCCTGGGGCAGGGTCACTGGGCTAAAAGGCTCCCTCCTTCTCACCGCTGTAACTGCTGTTTCTGGAAACTACCAGTCACACCCAACCCTACCTCGACGCCGTGACATAGCCTCTCCCTGGCCCGTGTCCCACTCCCGCCCCCCACTTCAGCCTGTGTGGCTCGCCCACCTTCCTCAGGTCACTACTCAGGTGCCCCTTCTCGGCGAGGCTTGTCCTGGACATTGCCTGTCACCGTAGCTGCTAGACCCACCCAGCGCTTCCTACCTTCATCCACTCGCCTCCTTCCCGACAGCGCAGCCCTCAAGGGGAAGCCCTGAATTTCTTTCTCTAGGAGGTCCGAGAATTAAGTCTGCGAACGTCATTGTTCTAAGTACTACAAACCTCATTGCTGAGTATCACTGTGGTCACCTTCGAAGTGCTCCCCTTGGGAAGCTGTGCACCGATGCTGGAGCCTAGTCCAGCCTTCAAAGCAGTTTTGGAACTCTCTCTGGAATGGCCATTGTGCTTGGTGGCACTGTGGCCAATTTAACTGTACAGTTGTCTGTGAGGGAGTTTTTAACCAGTAGACAAATGACTGTTGGAACACCCGCCCTATTCACCTGATCTGGCCCCCAAAGACTTTTTTGTTTACCCAAAGGTAATGGAAATATTGAAAAATATTTGGGATAACATCCAGGACATTAAGGGTAATACAATGACAGTTCTGATGCCGTTCCAGAAAAAGAGTTCTAAATTGCTTTGAAGGGTGGACCAGGCGCTGACATAGGTACATAGCTTCCCAAGAGGGGTCCTTGGAAGGTGACCGTCATGGCAGCCTTGAGGTCTGCAGCGCTTTTTCTGGGATGAGTTCATGAGCTTAACTGGCAGTCCTCGTATTAAGTACGCAGACTCGTAGACTTGTGTCCTCTCACTGCTCCATGGGTGGTGTCCACAGACACAGGGTTTGTTCATTTTTGTGCTGCCGGGTTGCCAGCACCTGCACAGGCCTCGTTCCTGGGTAGTGTCAGCAAACCTTGGCTGAAGAGATACTGAAGGGCCATGGGGCCTCTGGATTGGAGTGGCTGCCAGGGGTCAGCAGGCCCCTTTCACAATGGGCAAGCGGGTGGTAACAAGGCCCGGGCAGGGATCAGTGGGCAGGTGGGGGCTGGGAGTGGTAGAAACAGGTCTGTCTTTGCTCTCTGGACCACTCTGCACCCCCTGCTTTAGGAGGGGTTCTGCCTGACCCTCCCCCATCCAGGGCCCTGGAGAATAAGGTCCTGGGTGGGCTCGGAAATCATCTGTGTGAGGCCCATGAAGCAGGGCTAAGAGAGTCAGGCTCATGATGACCCACATTCCCGGTGCGGGGCAGATCAAAGGCAGGCCCAGCCTCTGCCTGCCAGCGCCCCCTCCCTGGCCTTCCATGTGGGGCTCCAGTGTGGGCAGCCTGTACCACCCTCAGGGGGACAGAGACTGGGCTCATCTGGCTTCTCCAGTTACCCACTTTTCCAGAGGGGTCTGTCCATCATCTCTCTGTATCTGCTTCTGAAGGAGGGGAGGAAGAAATGGACAGACAGTCCCCCAGCACTGGCCTGGGCCTGCCTGCTCACTCCCAGCCCTGGCAGAAGCTCTCCGCAGCCCCAGAAGGCAGTCGCTTCTTTCCTGCTGATGTCCATTGGAATTGATTCCGACACACAGCACCCCACCGGTTCAGGGAGAACCGCCCCAGAAGCAGACTGCAAGGCCTGTCTCCCAACGTGCCTCTGGGCGGGTCCGAATTACCCAACTTCTGACTAGTCACTGAGGACTAGACTCATTTTACAGCTGAGGACGCTGAGGACCAAAGAGGTGAAGTCAGCTGGCCATGGCCACACAGCTGCTCAGTGGAGAAATGAGGATTCAGACTTGCACATTCCAGTAACTACAGGCAGAAATAAGGATTTACAACATATGGACAATCACATCAGATGGCAGAATGATGGACAATCATAAAATACTGGGAATCATGGCCAAGCAAACCTGACATAGGCACTTTGGCTGGGGGACACACTTCACTCCATGAGCATGGAAAGCTCAGTGTGACTTTGGCATGTCAAGCACCACATAGCCTGTTCAGGATGTACTTGTTAGAACGCTCACCCAGCAGCCAGACTGGGTGTCACTAAGTTGCAAATAAGCCTCCAGGGGGACTCACACTGGCCCACCTGCAGTCTCCACTCAGCCTCCTGCCCTGCTGCCCCCCCAGCAGTACCTGCAGGTGTGAGCATGCGCCATCTACACCTGGACACACTCATCCTGCATCCCCGGGGGGCTCCTTAGAGAACCAGCGCTCCAGACCAACAGGTGGGCTGCTAATGGAATACAGGTGTGCTGAGACCATGATTCCCCGTGGCACTCAGGGCAAGTCCACAAGGCTCTGGTCCTTGTCACCTCCTTCCTCCCTAGGGCTCCTTGGAGCCAGCTGAGCAGAGTGCGATGAGTGGTGTGGTGACTGCTTGGAGCTCAGGAAGGCACCAAGGTGGTGGCACCTTACTGCCTGAACAGGAGCATCCTGGGAGAGTTTGCAACAGACATCAGCCAGCTGGCTCACCTCTCCACTCTGCACCCTCCAAGCAGCCCTAGAGGAGGCTGAGGGAGGAAGGAGGTAGCAGGGACCAAAGTCTTGTGGACTCAGACCTCTGGCCACCCTGTTCCCCAGAGCACTGTGGGAGCAGGGGATCACCATCTCAGCACCCCTGTATTCCACTAGCAGCTGGCCTGTTGGTCTAGAGCAGTGGTTCTCAAACTGTGGTCCCTTGACCAACAGCATCAGCATCACCTGGGAATCTGTTAGAAATACAGGTTCTTGGGTCTTGCCCCAATGATCAAGTGGCTCAAATGATTGAGCACTTGGCTGACACCCAAAAAGTTGGCAGTTTGAACCCACCCAGCAGCTCTGCAGGAGAAAGACTTTCTGTGAAGATTACAGCCGTGGAAACCCTATGGGTGGTTCTTCTCTGTCACCTGGGGCTCATCACCAGTAGGAGCAGTAGATTCCAGGGCACTTAACAACAACTCAGCAAACAGTGTTCTACCAAGCATCCAGGTGACGGTGGAGAGGGCGCTGGTGGCATCATGGTGATGTGCTTGGCTGTTGACTGAGAGGTCAAAGCCGCCAGCAGCAAGTCTGCAGGAGAAAGACCCTGCAAGTCTGCTCCCTTGAAGGCTGCAGTCTAGGCACTCCATTCTTCTTACCCTAACTATAAAATATGTTTGTATGTGATGTTTTTCACCAAGCCACACAGAGCTGCCTTCCCAGACTATCTGGTTTACCACACTGCACCGTCTAAATGTTTTCATTTTCTGTAGACAAAGTAGAAAGGGCTGTTCTAAAGAGCAGGTTCAATTTTCTTTTATTGTGATTAAGTGAAAGCATGCAATCCAAATTAAATTGCATGCCCGCCTATCTGCAGCTCCTTCTGCTCTCTTAGCCTACTTACAGCACACTCCCTTTCCTTCTATATATGTCATATCCTCTTAACAAGCTCCTGTCCCCTTCTCTCCACCCTTTTCTCTCCCTTCTAGTAAAAGGCCAGTAGGACAACATCCTATAGATGCTCGATTCTTGATGCCTGGCACAGGGCTAGGGCCATAGTAAGTATTTGAGAGATGGATGTGAGGGTGTTTGCTCTATCTGGTTTTGAATGAATATGTTCATATTTTCAACACATAGAAGTCAGCCAGCCCACCTCTGATCTTCAGGGATCTCTGACTGGTGCCCACGGTGGACATGCTAGGCTGCTGGCGGGAGGGGTGACTTCACCCAGAGGTGCCTCTGAAGAAAGGCATGGTGATCTGCTTTGGAAAAAATCAGCCTTTGAAAACTCTATGAAGCACAGTTCTCCTCTGATCCACACGAGGTCACCGTGAGTCAGAGTTGACTCAGTGGCCACTGGCTAAATGGTTTGGGCTTTAGTAGGGGTCCTAACATCCGTCTCCAAAGCAAAGCAGCTTGCACTCCTCAATTTAAAAGATGCCAGTTAGATGCTGTAGGTGTGATATGCCAGGCGATCTGTGGGTTCAGGATGCGTGATGTTCATACCCTGGGCAAACACGTATCAAGTGCTCATTTGTGCCAGGTGCTGTTCTACGCACAGAGGGTGTATGGCAGCAAATGAGACAAAATCCCTGTCCCGGCAAGCTCACATTCTCCCGGGAAAAATTGGAGCTCCATAGCCACCGGCTCTGACTGCTTTACACGCGTAAGCTTACCGTACTGTTACACCCTGGTGGTGTTATCGCCTCATTCGATAGAGGAGGAGACTGAGGCTGGGGGAGATTAAATGAGTGAGCAGAGATCACACAGTAGGGGTTGGGAGCATGGCTAATCTGTCTTTCTCCAGGGCTGTAATGAAGCTGAGGACTTGCTTGGACACCGTGTCTGGTGTGTGAGATGTCATCTGGAAATCTCAGGTGCTCTGAGAAGGGGGTCTTGGGAGGGAAGGGCAGCCTTGTGTCCCAGGAACCTGGAGCCAAGAGTGGCATGATGGGACAAGACCATCCCTGAGTCTCGGGCTCTCCAGCCACCGGCCTCATCCCTGTGACACCCTTTCATCCCAGGAAACCTGGCATTATTCATCTGAGATAAACATCAGCCGTTCAGCCCATTCCAAATTGTGAATGGCTGACTGCTGGGACAGCTGCCATCTGCAGCTGGGGCTGGGTTGGCAGCCGCAGTCAGCAGCAGCCGAGTCCAGGGCAGCCATTGGTGTGGAAACTGCAAGCAGAAGTTGTGCAATAGCCATCAAGTTGTGTCTTTCTGGGAACAGAGTTCAACGCCCTCAGAATATCTTCTGGGAGCTCATGTGGTCTTGTTTTTGTGTCAGATATTTATGGAGAGCCCTGTGGTTTTACTGCACCAAGGTGTGCATCGGCAGCTGTGAAATACTCCCAGATGTCTCAGAGGGAGCCTGCGTCTCCTTTGCTCATCTCGGGTAGACTGCCCCAGCTGTTTTCTACAATACAATCACTGGTTGCAGTTGAGAGGATTCCTTAGTCTGTTCTCCTCATGCCCACTCCACCCCACCGCTTCCTGGGAACTCCAACCAGCCTAAGAGTATCAATGTAAAGTTAGCAGAAGATTCATGTTTAGTTGATTTTAAAATAGATGCATCCTTCAAAGACTTAGCCATCTAAAAAAAAAATTATTCTTAGAAGCTTGGGCACAGAGTCGTGGGCAAAGACACTCAGAGAGTGTCACTAAGTGCAGTGGCACTAAGCTAGAGACGACCTAAAAGCCCAACAATGGGGGATGGTTAGGGCATGGCACACCTGCAAGAAGGATGAGCTATTAGGCAATCCCAGAAGTCATTGTTTTCCAACAGAACAAGATGACATGGGAAGGTTCTCCCAGCCTAGGATGGAAGGATTAAAAATGGCATTCCGCAATGGCTGGCACTGAAAGGAGGTCATGGAATGAGATCCCTAGTTTGCTGTCTGTATGCTCATTTGTGTACTAGACAATCATCGGAAGGCTGCTGAAATATTGACAGTAATCATCCTGGTGTAGTGTAATTTTTATTTTGTATTTTATATTATTGCTTTCCAAGTTTCTACTTTAAAAATCTTTATTTCCAGATAGTAATCAGGAACAAAATGTTATTGAAATGAAAATGTGTCTCTGAGTAGAAAGGATGTGAGTGTTTTTTACTCTCTTTTTGGTTTTATACTTTGCATCCTACATGAATGTGCCCCTGTTGTCATGGAGAAATGTGTGACTAGACCAGACCAGTTGCCACCTAGTTGACTCTGGCCCCTAGTGACCTCTCATCTGTCCAAATAGAACTGTGCAACATAGAATTTTCAGTGACTGTGACTCTGCAGAAGCAGATCACCAGGCTTGTCTTCCAAGGTGCCTCTGGGTGGACTTTTTCTAATGGATAAACTTGCAAGAAATTTGATTTCCTAGGGGAAAGACTAGAATACATATTCTGTAATGTGTGGGGAGGGACTATCTGGTGTCATGGTATGAAGTAACATCAACACAACTCTAGAGAGAACAAAAATTGTGGCTTCAAGTGGTGGACTCATTTAAGATTGATTTTGGAACCCTCATAATCCAGGCTCCTAAAAGATATTAAAACACAAAGCAGCACATTATGCAAAAGGCCAACTACAAGGACAGATTTATTTCCTCAGGTCTTCAAGAGCACCTAACGAAGACCTGGTTTCCTGTCACAGACACTCCCCTTTGTCCTTTACTCTCTTCTACTGTTTGAATCTGAAACAAGCTGCGATAATTTTAAAAATGTCCTAGTGTGTTGCTGACTTGTCCCTGAAGCCTGTCTTTCTGCATCCTGACGGCTCACGTTCACGTCCTTCTTCAAGTGTGTGATCTGGCTGCTTGGCTGGGACTCATCCCCAGGTCAGAAGACCTACCTGCCTACCCCATCAGGGTCCAGTATGCTTCTGCACCCAGGGTGCACTGGATGGAGATTTTCTTACTCAGAGCTTACAGCACCACGGTAAGGGAGATCTAGGTTAGGGTTACCCCCATTTTACAGAACAGGAAACTGAGGTCTGGAGGGATGAAGGAACTGGTACAGTCTCCCCAGCCAGGACATGGTGGAGACAATGTTCAAATTAAAATCTATCCTCACCAAGCTTTTATGGATTTCCATAGGAGTCTCTAAGTGGTACAAGTAGTTAATGTACTCAGCTGCTAGCTGGAAGTTTAGCTGTTCGAGTACACCTAAAGGCCCCTTGGGAGAAGGCCCAGCACCTACTTCTGAAAAAAAAAAACAGTCCTTGAAACCCTTACAGAGTGCAGTTCTGCTCTGACATGTCTGGGGTCACCCTGAGTGAGAATCGACCCAGTGACAATGAGTGTTGACAGATTGGACTGGAGCTCTGACTTGAACAGAGTCCCAGGTAGGTGTGTACCTGGAAGACAGGTGAACGCCCCATAGGGAATGGGAGTGTGTGTGGCTGGAATACAAAGATCAAAGCAGCCTAGCCAGGGGGTTGCACAGGCCCCCTGCTCAGGGAGGAGGGCCCCAGGGAGGACCAGCTGCGGTGGGGTACAGCCACAGCCTGGCTTATCAGCTGGCAGCAGCTTCTGCAACCAGTGTGTAAACACAGGCAGCGGCCCATCAACATCCTTCCAGGTGTCTCAGCAGGTGGAAAACCCTTAGCGGGTGAAGGGCTTGCGGCAAGACTCCTCTCCCAGCGCAGGGTGGGCCAGCAGAGAGCTGTGAATCAAATGATTGCGACACTGGAGTCGTCTGAAACGCAGCCCGGTAATAAACAACTGCTCTGTCATTTTTATTATTATTTTCCCTGAAACACAGTGGTTCAGCATGAATCATTCTGCAGAAGCCCAGACCCTAACCCAGGAAGTGACGGTGCTCTGAGCAATCACACTGACAAACACTTGGCAAACCAGACTCCTGGGTTCCAGAAGATTCCAAGAAAGCTAGCCCTGCCTTTGCTGAGGTCCTGCAACTTGTTGCTGTCAAGCTGATTCTGACTCAGTGTGACCTGGTGGGACAGGGTAGAGCTGCCCCCCTCCCCAGGGTTTCCAAGGAGCACCTGGTGGATTCAAACTGCTGACCCTTTGGTTAGTGGCTGTAGAGCACTTATCCATTATGCCACCCTAACCCCCTGGGGTGCTGGGTCTGAATTTGAGAGTCCTGGAAAGGCTGCCAGGTAAAATGTAACAGTACTCTGGGGACACACTAATACTCAGTGTGTTAGTTGTTTGTCTGAAATGCCAAGGTAACTGGGTGTCCTGTGTTGTACCTGGTGACCCTACTTATAAGCCATTCTTGTTCTTTGTGCAAAAATAACAGGGACCTGAGAGAGCTGCAGGACAGTACAGGTATGCGATGAGCGGACAAGAGTGATATTTGTATGGACGTGGGTGTCCTTGGTAACACAGCCGGGTGTTGGCCTGAGCTTGCTGGTTTCAGTCACCAAAACATTCCTCTAAATGCGTTTATTTCCTGTTTGGGAATTTTTCCTTTTATTTTTCTAAAAGTGCTCACTAAGTTTTCTTAACTCCAAGGTGGGTATTTAGCAGTGTTTGTGTTGAAGTCTTTTGAGGAATTGTGAAGAATGCTTCCCGTGCCTCTGCAGTATCATTCCAGATCGTTCTCTCCTTCCCCTCCGCAAACTCAAGCACATTTCATCTCAAGAGGGGCAGGACTCCTTGTCATGAGTCTTGGGGCCGCCGCGAAGTTATTTAACAGACTGTCAGCTGCCTCCCCCTCTGCTCTTTCTTTTTTCAACCTGAAAAACAAGCCCTAAGTGAGTTTGGGTCATTAGAGCCTGTGATGCTATCTGGTCCCCTGCAGCTCCAAACCCTGCCCTGGGAGCTGGCTGGCTGCAGCTTCCAGCAGGAGCAGCAAAGGGGTGCCTCGGAGACGCTTGCTCCCAGAGTTTTTGCCGTTGGGCGTCTTCCAGCAAGAAAGGAAAACGGAAGCCAAGATGAAACAGGCAAGGGCAGGGAAAACTGACCCCGCACGGCATGGCCGCTGTCATTACCTGTGGAGTCTAACCAGTGACTCTCACTCTAATCGGCCTCCGAGCCTATTCCCACCCCCAGTGCACGGGGATTGGGGGCCAGATCATTCTCAGTTGTGGGGGATACCCTGTGCTTTGCAGGATGTTGGGCAGCATCCCTGGACACTCACTACCTCCTGGGAGCAAATCTCTTTCCAGATTTGAGCACCAGAAATGTCGGCAGGCATTGCCAGGTGTCCTTGGGAGTGAGCAAAGCTGCCTGTCTCTGAGAACCATCAGCCTAGTCCCAGTCCTTCCTCCCTGGCCGTGCTTCTTTGATAGCACGACAGTAGGACCGTGCCTGGGTCCTCGGGGCCTAGGACAAGAGGTCTCAGTAAATAGTTTTCGGATCAACCATAGATGCCACTCCATCCAGGGCAGGGGTGATGTATTTGTGGCAGGCAGAGTGAGCTCTTTGAAAGTCTATTCTGGTTGCTTTGAAGGATTTCTCTGCAACACACACATAGATGCACGTGGACACAACAGGCACCCATACGCACCTCCTACCCTCAACAGCTTTTTAGGTCTCAGTTTCTCCCTTCCTTCCAAGCATGTCAAGGTTGCAGTGATATCTCTCATCTCCCTTTGCAGCCCTGACGTAGCTGGATTCCAGTATGGAACACGACTGTCGATACCCAGATGTGCACCCTGGACTGTGGCAATGTGGTACAGAGGCTGGTGTTCCTAGCAGTCCGGAAGGGAGCCCCTACTCCACGCAAGGAGACCCGCCTCCAGGCAGGGAGCCCCGCCCCCACACAGGGCGCTCTACCTCCTTGCAGGGAGTTTCACCTCCGTGCAAGGAGCCACACCCCCCCACAGGGAGCTCCGCCTCCACGCAGGGAGTTTCTCCTCCACTCAGGGAGCTCAGCTTCCAGGCAGGGAGCCCCGCCCACACACAGGGAGCCCCGCCTCCACGCAGGGCACTCTGCCTCCGCTTGTTCTCCCCGCAGGGAGCTCCGCCTCCAGGAAGGGAGCCCCGCCCACACACAGGGAGCTCTACCTACACGCAGGGAGCTCCGCCTCCACGTAGGGAGCCCCGCCCCCACACAGGGCGCTCTATGTCCATGAAGGGAGTTCCACCTCCACGCAGGGAGCTCCGCCTCCACGCAGGGAGCTCCGCCTCCACGTAGGGAGCCCCGCCCCCACACTGGGCGCTCTATGTCCATGCAGGGAGTTCTACCTCCACGCAGGGAGCTCCGCCTCCACGCAGGGAGCTCCGCCTCCACGCAGGGAGCTCCGCCTCCACGCAGGGAGCTCCGCCTCCACGCCGGGATCCTGTTCTCCACGCAGGGAGCCTGGCCTCCATCCTTGAAGTGAGCTAGAACCTCTCCTGGCAGCTATTCTCACTGAACATTTGGTTTCAATTCTCCAAATGCTTTTGCACGCTTTGCTGTCAGGCGGAGATAAAATCCAACAAATGTAAACGGACAGTCGGGAGGGCTTAGGAAATCATACACACACACACAAAACAACAGTTTAGAGCTGTTAGGAATGGCCTCCCTGAGATCCCAAGACCAGCCACGAATGATGGAGTGCAGGGAGGGTTGATGCCTCCTCTGCCTGCGGCTGCCCAGCATCTGGACACCATGGGGTTACCCTGCTGAACCCAGAGGTTATTCCCCAATCCCGAGGCCGTGACTATTTTCTAAGACGTAGGACGGGGGTGCCACAAGCCCGGCATAGATGAAGATCAGCAGTGGCCATGCTCTCAGATGCAGCCGCTGGAGCCACAGGTCCTGGGATGCACATGAGGACAAGTGATGTTCTCTGAGTTGGCACTGGGGGAAGTGTCCTCTGATGGCACCCACAGTGCCCAGGGAGGGTTAGGAGGCAGTTGTGGCTCTGGAGGGGGGTGAGCAAGGGTGAGACCCCCAGCCATGATTCACCTGTGTTCTGTTAGGATTCTTGTGGATGGGTGGTTCTCGGACAGGGATATTTGACAACGCTGGAGACACAGACGGTTGTCACAGCCAAGGATGACAGGCACCTAGTAGAGGCCATGGATGCTACTGGTGCACAGCACGGCCCCCACAACAGAGAATCTTATAGTCCCAAGTGTCACCAGTGCTGAGGCTGAGAAACCCTGGTACAGACAGATGACACGGGTGAGAGTGAGACTCCAGCTGTGCTCACATCCTGCCTGGACAACGTTGGCCAACTCTCGCTTCCTCTCTGAATGGCAGTTTCCTTGTCTGTAAATTGGGGCCCATCCTGCCTGCCTGTGTGAGGACTGATGAGGTTGTGTGATCCGATTGGTGGCCCAGAGCCTGGTGTGCAGTAGGAGCTCAATCAACATTCTTTCTTACCCCTGCATCGTTGTCTGTGGGCAGATTACAGTGGGGGAACCTCCCTAAAGACAAACAGTTTAGATGAAGACAAAATACAGTCCACACATCGTGATTAAACATATTTCCAAAGTCAAACTGCTATATTTTCTTGGTTCAAAGAGACCACAGATTGCAAGATGGGCCTCAATTTAATTGCAGCTGGGGGTCGAGGGGCGCCTCCACATCAGCCGTGCATGCTGCAAGGTGCACTTTATTGCTGTCCCGTATTAAACTGAGAATCCCAACTTCAATCTTTCTGCCAAATTAGTGCAGTGCTGCCTTCAAAAGGAACACAAACCAAATCCCCAAAGCCTGGAAAAGCAGCATTTATCCTCACTAGAGCACAGTGCTCTTAAGGATTAAGGGGGATTACCCACACATCCAGCTGCCTGGAGTTGATTCCTGCCTTCATGGCAATGTGGTTTTAGCTGACATGAAACCACAGCCCCATCCCATAGGGAGCTCTGGTGTAGGAAGAGCATCTCGGAGTTATATTGCCACCAGGAAATGAGCCTGAGATTTTATCTTCTGTGGCAGCTGGTCATTGGCTGGAGGCCACCCCTGGGGGCACTTGAGTAGGGACACAACTCCCAGGCAAGTCTTGGGTGAGGTGGCCTCAGTGGACTTAGGGCAGCTCTTCTGAGACAAGTATACAGTTGTGGATGGTGAATAGTCACCAGCCATAGCAGCATGGCACAATGTCACCATCCACTGAAGGGCATCTGGGTCGGGCACCTGCAGTGTCTACTGTGTTTGTTACCCACAGTTCTGGGAGTGCCTGGGTAGAAGAGGTATGCTTCTGGGCTCTCAGATTCAAGAGACCAGTTTGTGGATCTAGGCAAAGAGATGGCCAGTGGGGTCCTGTCCTGGATTGAATTGTATCTCCACAAAAATGTGTGTCATGATTCCTAGTATTGTGTGGTGGTTCTCCATTCTACGGTCTGACGTCATCTTCCTGTGCTCTAAATCCTACACTCTGCCTGTGGTTAATGAAGCAAGCAGAGGCTATGTTAAAGAGGATTAGGGTGGGATCAGCACCCTTCCTCAGGTCGCAGCTGTGATCCACAGTGAGGGAAGCTTCCCTGGGGTGTGGCTGCATCACCAGTTATCTCACGAGAGATGAAAGGAGAGAGAAGTCTGCACAAAGAGAACGTCCAACACCAGGAATGAAGAACCAGGAGGGGAGCATGCCCTTTGGACCTGGCGTCCTTGCCCTAAAGAAGTTCCTAGGCCAGGGGAAGCCTGGCAATAAGAACCTTCTCCCCGAGCCATCAAAGACAGAAGGCCTTCTGGAGCTGGGACCCTGAGTTCACACTCATAACCTGATATACTGCAAGAGAATAAATCCGTCTTTGTTAAAGCCATCCACTTGTGGTGTTTCTTTTATGGTAGCACCAGATGACTCAGACAGGACCTTTTGGAAGGACTTGCCTATGGTCTCTGAAAATGGTCAGGTCTGAAACTTATACATTTAATTTCTCATGTTATAAGTCTCTTCTATAATACTTGAAGTTGGCTGAAGAAATTTGATTGAGGCTATCCTCTGTTTAAAACTCATTATTTCTCATTGCTCTTAGAACAAAAGACCAAAATCCCTTTCAAAGCCTTCCAGGCCCTGCTGGCTCCCCCTGCCACTTCTCCAACTTCATCCTGTACTCTGTTTCTGTTCTCAGCCTCCCTTTGGCTCTTGCTGTTTCTTCTGTCCCTTGAACTCACTCTGCTCCACTGGCCACAGGACCTTTGCACATGCTGGTGCTGCTCCTGGAATACTCTTTCCTCACCCTGAACCTAGTTCACACTCAAGTATGCTTCAGCTGTGGCTTTGGCATCAGTCTCCAGAGAAGCATCCTGGGCCTCACTGTCTGGATCATGTCTCTCTGGAAAGGCTCTTCCAGTTTGAGTAGGGAGCATCTCCATTCAGCGGGTCAGGTCTGTCTAGACATCCATGTACTGTATCTCAGAAGAATCGACTCCACTAGTTTCTGCCTAGCATGGGGACTGAATGCTGGGCAGCTAAACTTCCGGGATGATTAATTTTATTTGTCAACTTGGCTAAGCTCTGGTTCCCAGTGGTTTAGCCAAATATAGTCTAGCTGCTATCATGGGTAGTTACATGCAATTAAATAAGTTGGCTTTGGGTACAGCAAAAGACCTTCTGTAATGTAATGCCATGTAATCTCTTTCCATATGCAAACTGATGTAATCTGTCAGTCAGTTGAGGCCATACCAGGGTAGGGTGAGTCCTAAAATACCAGAATAGACACAGAAACACACACACATACACACAAGGAAAGGCAGATGTCCGGCGAGTATTGCTTACAAGCAAGGGAATGCCAAGGAAGCCAGGAATGCCTGGGGCTCCCGGCACGGAAAGAAGTGTTGTGGCCAACACTCCAGTTTGGACATTTAGCCTCCCAAACTATGTTGTTATTGTTAGGTGCCATAAATCAGTTCCAATTCATAGCAACCCTGTGAACAACAGAACAAAACACTGCCTGGCCTTGTGCCATGTCCACAATTGTTTTTATGCTCTAGCACATTGTTGGGACCACTGTGTCAATCCGTCTCATCGGGGATCTTCCTCTTTTTCACTGACACTCTATTCTGCGTGATGTCTTTCTCCAGGGACTGATCCTTCCTGACAGTAAGTCCAAAGCATGTAATATGCAGCCTTGCCATCTTGGGTTCCAAAGAGCACTCTGGTTTTACTTCCAGAACAAATCTGTCGGTTCTTTGGGCGGTCCATGGTCCATTCAATAGTCCTCTCCAACACCACAAATCAAAGGTATAAATTCTTCTTCTGTCCTCCTTGTTCACTGTCCAGCTTTCACAAGCATATGATGTGGTTGAAAATACCCAAATACAGGTGTGCTTTAGTCTCTGAGGTGACATCTTTACTTTTCAACACTGTAAAGAGGTCCTTTGCAGTAGATTTTCCCCATGCAATGTGTCTTTTGATTTCTTGACTGCTGCTTCCATGAGTGTTGATTGTGGACCAAGTAAAATGAAATCCTTGACAACCTCAGTCCTCTCTCCATTTATGATGATGTTGCTTACTGGTTCAGTTGTGAGGATTTTTGTTTTCCTGATGCTGAGGTGCAATCCGTACTGAAGGCTGTGGTCCTTGATCTTCAGCAGTCAGTGTTTCAAATCTTCACTTCCAGCAAATAAAGTGGTGTCGTCTGCACAACACAGGTTGTTCATGAGTCTTCCTCCAATCCTGATGCCTCATTCTTCTTTGTGTAATCTGGCTTCTTGGATTATTTGCTCAGCATACAGACTGAAAAGTTATGGTGAAAGGATACAACCCTGACGCACACCTTTCCTGACTCAAACCATGCAATGTCCCCTTGTTCTGTTTGCATGACTGCTTCTTAATCCATATGCAGATTCCTTAAGAACACAATTAAGTGTGCTGGAATTCCCATTTTATGCAATGTTAGCCATAATTTATTATAATCCACATAGTCAAATGTCTTTGCATAGTCGATGAAACACAGGTAAACGTCTTTCTGGTATTCTCAGCTTCCAGCCAAGATCCATCTGACATCAGCAATGATATCCCTGGTTCCATGTCCTCTTCGGAATCCTGTTTGAATTTCTGGCACTTCCTCATCAATATACTGTTGCAGTCACTTTTGAATGATCTTGACCAAAACCATAAGAAGATTAATTCCTGTTCTTTAAAGCCTCAGCTGTGGTACTTCCATTAAAGCAGCACTGGTTGACAAGGACCACTTCTGGCTGCTGCTTCTAGGGCTCGTGTCCCACTCAAAGCACACACAGCCAGCACTAGAATCTCCTTCTGGCAGTAGGGCACGGACACTCTCATGTTCCCACTGCGCTCTAACATGGGTCCCAAGCTGAGTGGATGGGATGGCAGGGGGTCACCCCTGGCCTTGGGGGCATGCACATGGCAGAATCTGGGAGGTGGCCATTTGCGTGGGCACTTCCACTGCACCCCTGCTCTGTGGCTTCTCTTACCCCAACAGGTTAGCATTTCTCCCCTTGGTTATTTTATTAACATTGTCTGCCCTATTAATGGAAATGCTCGTAGTGTTTGGTTAAGTGCTATGGCTACTAACCAAAAAGTTGGCAGTTCGAATTCCACCAGGTGCTCCTTGGAAACTCTATGAGGCTGTTCTACTCTGACCTATAGGGTCACCGTGAGCTGGAATTGACTCAGTGGCAGTGGCTCTTTGGTTCTGGCCCCTATTAGTGTGTGAGCTCCGTGACTTCACACTGTCAGCCTCTAGCAGTGCGCCTGGCACAAGTTAGAAATAAATTACAGCAAATCCATTGCCGTGGAGTTGCTCCCCACTCACAGTGACCCTGCGGGACACAGCAGAACTGCCATTCACTTTCCAAGGCTGCAGTCTTTCTGGGAGTGGATTGCCACATCTCTCTCCCTTAGAGCCAGTGGTGGGTTCAAACCACTGATGTTTTGGTTGGCAGCTGAGAGCTTAACCACTATGCCACCATGGCTTCTTGGCACATGTTAGATGCCCAGTGAGCACTGGTTCAGTGAATGGTTTGTTGTGTCAGCTCTCACTGGGAAGAATCAAAGGATTGGCCACTGTCTGCCTGGGGTCAAAGCAGAGCAAAGGGAAGAGACTCAGCCATGCCTCAAATGCCTCCAGTTAAATGAAAATCCATCAAGTGGTCACAAATAGACTGACGGAAGCTTTGGATGGGCGGGTGCACAGATGCATGGGTATATGAAATCAGAAGGTAGTGTATCAACACAGAGGAGCTGAGACTGGACAGAAAGATAGCGGCAGGTGTAAAAATAGAAAAATCTGTTTTTTAGGCATGAATAATCCATTAGACAAGGGGAAAAAAATATAGTTTGCCTATTGCCACTCACATTTGTTCCAGAGAAGGTCACCCAAAGAATTTCTTTGCAGTAGATGTCTAATCTCATTGTGATTTCCTGGTTAAAGAAAAGGTTAGAGAAACACTCAGAGGGATGGGCCCCCTGCCTAAGAGACAAGTGAGAGAGACTTTCCTTTCTTCTCCCTGTGCTCAGGGGACTCTGAAAAACACCCAGCTGGGTTAAATTTTAGAAATCAAGTCTTTAGCCATTTCGTGCTCACACTCTCTACACTCACTTGCCCCTGAAGTTGGCCCCATCTGGTCCCATCTAGGAGTCCCTGAGTGCTGTGGACAGTTAAAGCACTGGACTGCTGAGCAAAGGGTTGGCCCTTTAAGTTCACCCAGATGTGCCTGGGAGGAAAAAAGAATCAGCCATTGAACACTCTGTGGAGCATAATTCTCCTCTGACACACAGGATGTCACCACCAGTTGTAATCGACAGAAATAACAGCTGGGTTTTTATTTGTTTTATTAGGTGCACATGAGTGGGTCCCAGGACCTGGATCAGGACACAGCAAGTGAGGTGTCCAGGGTGCAAAACTTTAAGTAGGATCTCACAGGGCTCTGAGCAGGAGCACTGCCTTAGATTCGGTGCTGTGGTGGTGGCACCTGGTCCCACCCAGGTCCTGGTCCCAGGGTCTTCGTGGCCCCACCTTGGTCATGGCCCTGCCCCATCCTGGCCCCACTCTGAGTCCTGGCCCTGCCTTGGCCTGACCCCTCCCTGAGCCCACCCCCCAAACTTGGTCCTGGCCTTGCCCTGGTCCTGGTCCCGCCCCATCCTGATCCAACCCTGGTCCTAGCACTGTGGTCCCCCTCACAGTTCAGACTTCTCTCTTTTTATTATCTTGAGGAGCACAGTCACCAACAGTGCAATGTTTATCTCTTTTGCTGCTTTTCTCTCCTTCACCACTTCCTTCCTAAGTCCACATTTGTTAGAAGGGCCAGAACACAAAGGAAGAAGACAACGTTATCTCCTCTAAATGGCCACACTTAGCACGTAGGGAATTGCAAGCACCTTTGTGTAAAGAAATCACTTAGCTCTCTTTGTGAAATCCCAAGACTCTTCATACTCTTATCTCAGCAAGTAAGCTGAGTTTAATGACCAAAAAGAAAAAAATAAATACCCACCAAAATTTAAAACTTTCATGTGAAGTTCAGTTTGACTTGAAACATTTAATTTATTTAAAAATAGAAATGTAAATGTAATCTGTATGTTTTCCTCAGTCTTCAGGAGCTCTCTCTCCGCCTCTGACTGACTCATTAACAAATTAACATGTTGTGATTCTGCTGTGAAAAGTTGCAAGATAATTGTTACAGCCACAGTCCCCAGGCTCTGGAATCCAGCCTCCCGAATTCTTTTATAGAGTACAAATTAGATGCTTTTCATATATGCTATCTAATTTTAATTAAAATTTGCCCTACAGCTATCCTTTACAGCTTTGAAGTTACTGGAGTTTTGTCATCTTGGGGTGGTGAACATTTGCAGCTGATAATGTCAAAGTCTGTACCCATGGAAACTGTTGTCGGAGTGCTTCTTGCTAGGACAACTCAACTCAACTGGAGATGGATTTTGACTTGGTTCAGGAGTTATTACCTACCTAGGGAAGGGGTAGTCCTCCCTGGACAACGCTGAGGTTTGGGACTGGAACTCAGAGAAATGTAGACTCCCTTGCAACTCAGTTAGCAACATGAATGTCCACCAGCAATTACAGTGAAGGCTTGCCCTTCACCCAAAGCTGGTCAATAACTCAAGGTAGAGAAACACTTGTTTCTACAGGTGTGTTTGCAAGTGTGTGTGTCTGTGTCTCTGTGTGTGTGCATGTTTGTAAAACACAATCCATTCCTCACTGTTCACTGTTGGTGTGATAGTGTCCATCCTATAGATGACACACATGTTCTGTCTAGCATCCTTCCTTCGGAAAACACTTTTATTCTGTATGGTTCTAGTGAAGCTGACTCCATGAAGGAGAATGTTAATCCATGCAGACACCAAAATGCAAAGTCCTAAATTGCCCACCTGGCATTGCACAGCCCTCAGTGATGTTAAAGCCATTCTTAGATTTCAGTTTAGCTAGCCTACATCTCTATTTCAGCCACTTGAATTTTTCTTCTCTGGGAAGTTTTTGAGGGGTAATCTGGGTGTTGTGGACTGTAAATTGGTGTGTGTCTTGTAAGTTCTAACCCCAACACCTGTGGTTACAAACCCATTTGGGAATGGGTTTACTCTGCTGTGTCACAGAGGCAGTGATAGTGTGGGCTGTGCCTTATGTAAATCTCTTTTTGATATAGAAGAGCAGATTAGGAGAAGGAGTCAACATGACACTATAGGCAGGAGAACCACACTGTCCCTCCATAGAAAAGACCTGAAAACTAAGTAAAAGAGAGAAAAATGTCAATCCTGGAACACTAAGCATCAAATCAAGAGATAAAGTGCTCAACTAAGTACTGAACAAAATAAGAAACTGACAGAGATCAGAGAGTGAGGAGAGATACAGAGCAGAGATCCCTTATTAACTAATGCAGCATGGGTTTGCCACCTTGGGCTCCCGTTGGAGACAGGCAGACAGGGAGTACAGGAAAGCAGCTTCACAGAACTCCCAGCAGGAACCAGAGCACCTGCTGGATCTTCTCTGCTGCAACATGGTGGGGTGACTTACTCTGCCCATTGGACAAAGTGGTGAGAGGTATTGTGACCACAGATGAGCAAGCAACAAAGAAAACACAGCCTGCCTGTTCAGACATAATTAAAAAAAAAAATCAGGACAAAACAAACAAATCTACAATCAATCAAACAATAAAATAACTCCTGAATATCCTGAAGGCAGCAAATAATATCACAGCATATATTAAAAAAGGACAGGGTGGTTTCAGTAGGTGTCCAAAAGAAAACACCAGATGAATTTCCAGTAGAAGAAAAAGCACTAGAACTACCTAAACAGGGAATCTGAACCCCCACTATTCAGAGCTATCCAAGAGTGGAAGCAAAAAACAGACAAAAATGAAGAAACAAAGCAAATTCATGGAAACAGTTGACAAAATCATAGAAAATACAGACCAAAAAAAAAAGAGAGGAAGAATTCAG
Organism: Heterohyrax brucei; assembly: GCA_028571685.1. NCBI lineage: Eukaryota > Metazoa > Chordata > Mammalia > Hyracoidea > Procaviidae > Heterohyrax > Heterohyrax brucei. Next base: position 85,157,014 of record CM053156.1, on the reverse strand, counting down.
GAAAATAATACAGGGACAAAATGTTAAAATGAATTCACAAACAGAAGTCATGAAAAAACACAATTAGAAATCCAAAAGATAAACAGTAAGCTTTGACAAATGGACACTGTCACAGAAGGTCTGAGAAGCAGGTTTGAAACAACTGAAAACAGGTCAGTGAAGTTGAACACAACTGCTTGGATACAACTTTGTTTGAGGAAAAATCAGAAAAAAAGAAAAAGAGCAAAGAAAAACAGAGAAACCGTGAGAATAATGTGGGATATAATAGAAACAAAAAAATTGAGTTATCAAAGTTCCAGAACAGGGGTAGAAAATGGAAAACACAGAGAGGAGCATTGAAGGATTACTGATAGAGAACATCCCTAATATGAAAAATAAAAAGTTGACCACCCAAGCTCAATGAACCCCACATAGGATAGACCCTTCAAAGCAAATCATAAAGGCATATCATAATCACACTTGCCAAAACCAAAGAAAGAATCCTGAGAGTAGCTTAAGAAAACAAAGAAGTCCCATACAGAGGGGAAACAATGAGACTAAACTCTGATTACTTGGCAGAAACCATGCAGGCAAGAAGGCAATGGGACAACATATAAAAACCTTGAAGAAAAAAATGCCAACCAAAAATAATATATCTTGCAAAACTTTTGTTCAAATATGATGATGAAATTAGGACATTTCCAGATAAATAGAAATTAAAGGAATATGTAAAAACCAAACCCAATTTAGAAGAATTATTGAAAGGAGCCTTTCAGTTTGGGAACAAACAGCATCAGACAACAGCCTAAATCTAAGACACAAGATTGCACTAGCCAGATATCAACATAAGAAATGAACTCTCAAGGACTATTCAAAACTAAATATGTGCAGCAGGGAATTAGACAGGTTAATCTGTAAATGAAAACAACTTCAGAACAGTAAAAGAGAGAATCAATGGTGTAGGAATAGAATTTTCTAGTGGGGAAGAAGGCAAAGCTGTACCAAATAATGAAAGACTGGTTCAAACCTGGGAAGATGGGGTAAATTTCAGAGTAATCACAGAGAAGTTTAACAAATCTACTCATCAAAATTAAGAAGAAAAACATGAAGTCTCAATAAAAACAAAATTATAAAAACAAAAGAAATGAAAAAAAATCCACAAAAGGAATTCAGAACAAGACTGTAAGAGGAACAAAGAAAATATCAGTATCACCAAAAAATCACTACAAAATCAAAAGCCATAAACTGATATCTACCAATGATTACACTGGACTTAAGTGTCCTAAACACATCCATAAAGAGACAAACAGAGCCCTTGGACACAGTGGGTGATGGAGTCGAGGGCAGATGTAGAACTCTACCAAAAGATGACCCTTGATGGTCTTTCTGAACACAGGGCCACCTGGAAGCGTGGCCCCCAGACTCTCTAACCCCAAACTGCATCTAGCGCTGGGGCCAGCTCCCCAGACAAAGACTAAGCTGGACAATAAAAAACACAGAGTGATGCTAGAGATGAATAAACCTTTAAACACATACATAAGGTTGTCTGAGAGGCTCTTCACTGGAGCCGAGGTGACTGGGTGAGAAAGGCCAGACCTTGGTCAAAGAGTCAAGGGAAGTTCCAAATAAAGGGGAAAGCATGCAGTCACAGGGGTAGGGGAGGGCAGCTAGAATAGTGGTGAAAGTTCTGGATGTTATGTGGCAACATGATTTAGTTTGTAAAATTGTTTAATTCACAATAAAAAGTACTTTTTAAAAAATATGCTGTCTCGAAGATACTCACCTTAGAAGCAAAGATGTGAATTTATTAAAAATCAAAGAATGGAAAAAATACATCATTCAAACAGCTACCAAAAAACAGCAGGAATGGCAATACTACTCTGAGAAAAAAATAGAATTTAAAACAAAATCCACCATAATAGACAAATGCATTATATAATGACTAAAGGAACAATCCATTATGAAGATATAACCATAATGAGTATCTATGCACCCCATGACAAGGATCCGACATACATAGTACAAACTCTAACAGCACTGAAAAGAGAAACTGATGGTTCCATGATAACTGTAGACTTAACACACCACTCTCAATAAAGAATGGAACATCTAGAAAGAAACTCAACAATGATACAGAGGATTTAGGCCTACAATCAGCCAGCTTGAACTCATAAACATATATGTAGAACACTCTAGCCAAGAGCTGCATAGTATATATTCTTTTCCAAAACACACAGAACATTCTCCAGAAGAGACTACATCTTGGGCCATAAAACAACCCTCGACAAAATCCAAAACACTAATAAAATGTAAAGTATCTTTCCTGATCACATCATCATCAAAGTAGAAACTAACAACAGGAAGAGCAAAGAAAAAAAATCAATCACATGGGAACTGTATAATATCATGCTTAAAAAACACTGGTAACAGAAGAAATCAAAGATGGAATAAAAAAAAATTCTGGAATCAAATGAGAATGAAAACACATCATATCAAAACCTTTGAGGCACAGCAAAGGCAGTACTCAGAGGTCAATAGATACACACATCAAAAAAGAAAAGACAAAATAAAAATATTAGCTGCCAACTTGAACAGATATGAAGAGAACAGTATAAGTAGCCACAGCTATCAGAGGAAAGGAAATAATAAAGATCAGAGCAGAGATAAATAAAATAGACAAGAACAATGGGGAGAATCAACAAGACCAAAAGTGGGTTCTTTGAAAGGATCAACAAAATTGACAAACCACTGGCAAGACTGACAAAAGAACACAGGAGAGGACACAAGTAACCCAAATAAGAAATGAAAAGGGGGTTACTACAATGCATTCAACTGAAATAAAAAGTACCCTCACAGAGTATTATGAAAAACTAGACTCCAGCAAATTTGAAACCTAGAGGAAATGGACAAATTTCTAGAAACACACTACCTACCCAAACCAATACAAAATGATGTTAAAAATCTGAACACACCTGTAACAAGAGACCACTCCCCACCAAAATCCCACCGCTGTTGAGTTGGGTTCAACGCATAGCAACCCTAGGGGTCAGAGTAGAACTGCCCCATAGAGTTTCCAAGGATGGCCTCACAGATTTGAACTGCCAACCATCTGGTTAGCAGATGTAACACTTAACCCACTGCACCACCAGAGTTTCCATAACAAGAGATTAAAAAAGTAAAAAAGAAAAAAACATTCCAACAACAACAAAAATCCTTGGCCCAGATGGCTTTGCTGGAGAATTCTACCCAAACTCAGACATTACACTAGTAACTACTCAAACTATTTTAGAACACAGAAAAGGAAGAAATATTTCCAAATTCATTCTATGAAGCCAGCATAACCCTAATACCCAAAAGAGGCAAGACACCATATTTTAGTCAGCTAGTGCTGCTCTAACAGAAATATCCCAAAGTGGATGGCTTTAACAAAGAATGGTTTATTCTTACACAGTCCAGCACATTACAAGTCCTAGTTCAGGATGTCTGCTCCAGGGGAAGGCTTTGTTTCTTTGTCAGCTCTGGAGGAAGGTGCTTGTGTTGCATCAGTCTTTGATCAGGGAGCATCCTGGTGCAGAAGCCTCAGGTCTGAAGGATGCATTCACTCCTAGTGCAGATTTATTGAAGGTGTGAGGTTCCCAACTCTCTCCTTCCTTCCTTTCATGTTTTCTAGGATAAAAGGTGCTGCAAGCCACACTTGAGGGAAACTCCCTTTACACTGGAGCAGGGAGGCGACATTAGGAAGGGATTTACAGTCCCACCCTAATCTTCTTTAACATTCAGTGTACAAAAATCACAAAATGGAGGGCAATCATAGACTACTGGGAATTATGGTCAGCCAATGGTTACACACATTTTTGGGTGGGACACAGTTCAATCCATGACACAGCATGAGAAAAGAAAATTACAGACTAATGTCGCTCATGAATATAGATGCAAAAAGTATTAACAAAAGTCTAGCCAATAGAATTGGCCATCATATAAAAAAAAAATAATACACTACAGCCAAGTAGGATTCATAGCAGATATATAAGGATGGTTCAACACTAGAAAATCAGTGTAATCCACCATGTAAATAAGAAACTCACACGATCATCTCAGTTGATGCAGAAAAGCCATCACAAAGCCCAACACCATTACTGATACAAGATAATTCCAATAAAAATAGGTATAGAACGGAAATTCCTCAACATAATAAATGCCATGTATACAAAACCACAAGCAAACATCATTTTTAATTTTTTTTTATTGTGATTAAGTGAAATTTAACAATCCCAGTCAATTTGCCATATAAAACCCTGGGCATCCACCTCAATGCAACTCTATCTGCTGTCTTCACCCTGTGACAGCACACTCTTCCTTTTCTACTTTTCTGTGTATCCACTCAACTGACACCTGTCCCCTCCTCTCCACCCTCTCCTCTAAAAAGAAACCAGTTGGACAGCCTCATATATATATATAAAACCCTAAAGTACACACACCACCTGCATCACTCCATGTCCCAAAGTCCAGTCCAATTGCAAACAGCACGCTTAATGAAGAGAATCTGAAACAGTTCTCTTGAGAACAGGAACAAGACATAGACACCCTTTATCACCGCTCCTATTTAACATTGTGCTGGAAGTCCTAACTGGAGCAATAAGGCGTGAAAATGGAATAAAGGATATCCAAATAGGCAATGAAGAAGCAAAACTCTCCCACTTGTGGATATGATACTACGCACAGAAAACCCAAAAGACTCCATGAGAAAACTACTAGAATTAATAGAAAGATTCAGTAGAGTAGCAGGATATGATAAAAACGTTGTACTTTTTCAATACTCTTGTTTTTAAAGTGTGTGAACACTGTAATTATTTATTTCTTTTTAATCCAAAAAATTCTGTTGTTGAGGATAACACATTATATTTAAGAACACTCGCCAAGCAACTTGAAAGGTTAGATGGGAAGCTTAGGGTGCAGTGAGTTTATGTTAGTGGGGGAGGAACAACTCAGAAAAGCAGGGGGAGTGGTCCCATAGCTGTAAGAATGTCATCAGAGTTACCAAATCGTACGTGGAGAAGTTGCTGAATTGGTGTCTGTCCTGCTATATACATTCTCAGCGACAACAAAAAACAAAATGAATTATTATTTAAAAATACACCAAATTTTTAACGCAACTTCGACTAAAGCTTGGGGAAAAAATTCTATGACCAAGGAGTTCAAACTACTACAATGTCATCTCTGGCTTGTGGCTTATGTGAAACCAAAACACACCCAAAAGGTAAACTGACGCTTAGGTAGAATAGGAATCTGCAAACTACAGCCCCAGGGCCAGCAGCCTGTTCTGGTGAATAAAGTTTTATTGGAAACCAGCTGTGCCTGTTCCTTCACAGGTTGTCAGTGCTTGCTCGCAAGATACCAGACAGTCCTAAGCGTGGGTCATTGTCATCCAACTACATAGTAAACTAAGGACTACCTGCAGCTGAGACTGAGGCTGTCTCGGCAGTAAGATGGAAATACTTGCTGTCCGGCTCTTTGCAGTGTTTGCTGACTGATCGCTGATGCAGAATGGTGAAAACATGATCTCAATCCAGCAGGCATCAAAATTTTTTAAAGGTAGGCAACCAAGAATTAGCTTAATACCTCAATAAACCTCTAGGATGTGGAGGCTAGCAGCCAAGGGTAACCAGTTAAGCAGTTGCAGAGGACTCTATGCCAACTCCTGGTACCCGACACACATGGGGTAGGACTGTACTCCATCGGGCTGTCTTTTTTCTGTTTGATTTTTGTGGCTGTTGTTGAGAATACACACAGCAGAACTACTCGGTTCAGAGTTTTCAATGGCTGATTTCTGAGAAGTCCATTGCCAGGCTTTTGTTTCCAGGCCCTTTGGAGTGGACCGCAAACACCCTCCCTTCGGCCAGCGTGGAGGAGAGCGCTTAAGCATTTGCACCCCTTTGGTTCTACTCTGACCTCTAGGGGTGCTATGAGTCGGACCCGACTCGCCTCGGACCCCGGTGGACCGCAGTGGGTTTTGCTGGTGGGGACGTGGTAGGCTCAGTCACTGTTTGTGGAAGGAGAGAATGAATGAGTGAATGGAGATCTAGGGGGCAGCATCTGGCTCAGAGAACCTGCATTTTCTTGGCTGAAAACAAACAGATCCCATTTGGTTCACTGTTTTTGGCCGGTGTTGGAGGTTTTCCCTAAGGAAAATCTAACCCTCACACTTCCGACTCATCTGTACTTTCCTCCCTAAACCATCCTTCCGGGGAGCCATTCCACATCGGCAGAGCCTCTCAGAGAACTAACTCTTACATTTAATTTTGTTTCGTCCTCTGAGCATCGGTCAGCTTGCGTTGACCTAAAGTCTACGTGCCCCGCCCCCAACACCGGGTGGACTTGCCGCTGAGCTCCCCGATCGGAGGTCAGAGGTCACCTGCCCCGCAGCTCCTCACCTGAGTGCCACCTAGGGCCGACCCCCATGCCCCCTTCTTCCCCGCTGGGGTCTAGGAGGGCGCCCAGACCCTGCTCAGTCAAGCTGGGAGGCCCCCCCCATGGACCAGAGCCATCCGACAGAAAAGGTGCAGTGGACGAGGGCTGGCGGCTGTCAAGTCAGCGGAGAGATAGATACTCACAGTGAGCACTTGAAAGGGACTGAGGTGGCGGGGGAGGCGCCCCTCAACTTTCCCATCCCTGACCCCATAACTAGCGGGTGGACTTTTGAATGACACATGCACTTAAAGGCCGTGGCCAGCTAGGACCTGCGACCTCTTTGGGACCATGCTGTGAATGGGTATTCCTTCTCTGTTCCCCTGCTCTTTCCGGGTGCTGGGCTGGAGGTGGGCGCGGGAGAAAGGACTGTTAAAAGACTCCTTGGTTACCGCCTCCCTAGAGCGTAGAACTCAGGGGAAGCTCCGGCCTACCTGCTTTTATTCTGTGCAGAATGATGTGCACCAAATGGTAGAATTTGCCAGAAATGGTGCTTCTCTGGAGAAGGCAGCAAGAGGCCTAGTTGCCCAATGGTTAAGTACCTGGCAGCTAACAAGAAGAGAGGAGATACAGACCCACGGCAGCTCCAGGGGAGAAAGATAGCGCCATCTGCTACTGTCTGGCTTCCAGCCCGGGGGAGTCTGCAGGGCGGTTCTGCTCTGTCTCGTGGGGTCACTCTGAGCTGGACTCCACTGCACAGCAACGGGTTCTGGTTTGGGTTCGGGTAAGGCTGTTGCATATCATCTCCAGCTGGAAGATGTCAACAAGAGTAATAGCTTTCAACGTTTATCCCAGGCTTACTCCCATCCAGGTGAGTCAGAAGCCTGCGCTGAGGATCCTCAGGATACAAGCTAAGCCTGTGCGTAAAATGCACTTTCTTGTTGGTTCTTCAGAAAAACGCAGGAGATGGGTGCGGTTATTATCCCCATTTTACAGCTGAGGACACTGAGGCAAACCGTTAGTAGCTGAGAGTCGAGAGACCTTTATGGGGAGATTTAGTGTTTCTAGACTTTGGAGTTTGACTCTAGCCAGCAACAAAACTTAAAAAAAAAAAAAAGATGAAGCAGGAGCATGGACTAAGACTTTGCCAGGTGTGAGCACTGATTTCTAAGGAGCATTGCTGCTGCCGCGGTTAAACATTGACTACTGACTAAAAGGTTGGCAGTTCAAGGCCAACCTTGCCTTTGTTGCAGTGAGGCCTGGCCATCTGCTCTCCAAAAGCTGACAGACCCCATGGGGCAGTTCTACTCTGTCACATGAGGTTGCTATGAGTCAGAATCGACTCGATGGAACCTGACAACAGGGGTTTAGATTTCCCCATGAGTTGGAAACAACTTGACAGCAGCTAATAGCAGCAGATATTTACAAAGAAAAAATACGTTGTCACCTGCTAGCAGCCCCATTTCGTCAAAAAGCAGTTTTGCTCCAACAAAGAGAAAGAAAAATCCTGGAAAAAGACACTTCTTTAACTTGATTGCATTCCTGTTTCTAGAAAAACCTCTCCCTGATATCCTTATTTCTTCTCATTTTTGCCAAGGGCTAGTACAAGATTCTTCCTGGGCTTTCCCTGGTTTGGGGCCTTGGGTTTTGGGGTCACTACTTGATGGCAGTGGCTCTCAACTTGGGTGATTTTGTCCCCAGGGGAGAGGTGAAAATGTTTTTTTTTTTTTTCCTTACAGCTGGGGAAGACCAGGGACCAAGGATGCTGCTGAGCACCTTACAAGGCACAGGATGAAGGATCCCATGACAGAGTATCAGATATCTGTCCTGCTGAGGCTGTACTGGGAAACCGTGCTGTCCAGAGGACTAGTAGGGCCTGGAGAGGATGCTGCAATAAAAAGAAGTTTGCTAGGACAGGAGGCGGGTTGCTCATTAACACTCTGTATGTACACTGAAGAGACAGTTCAATCTGCTGTTGCTGGGGAACAGTGAGTCGATTCTGACGCACAGCGACACCATATGACAGAAGAATTGCCCCGTAGAGCCTTCTTGGCTGCAATCCAAGACCTGGGCTGATCACCAGATCTTTCTCCCAAGAAGCCTCTGGAGGGTTCCTTCAACAGCTGCAGCTGCGGCAGTGTATTGACGGGGAATGGCCAGAAGTTCAAACTGGATTCAGAAGAGGACGTGGAACCAGGGATGTCATTGCTGATGTCAGATGGCTCTTAGCTGAAAGCAGAGAAAACCCAAAAGACGTTTACATGTGTTCTATTGACTATGTAAAGACATTTGACCATGTGGATCATAATGAATTACGACAACATTGAGGAGAATGGTAATTTCAGAATACTTAACTGTGCTCTTAAGGAATCTGTATATGGATCAAGGGGCTGTCATGTGAACAAAGCAAGGGGACACTGCATGGTTTAAAGTCAAGAAAGGTGTGCATCAGGGTTGTACCCTTTCGTAATACCTTTTCAATCTGTAGACCATGCAAATAATCTGAGAAACTGGATTACAGGAAGACGAATGGGTCATCAGTTGGAGGAAGACTCATTAACGACCTGCATTATGCAGATGACACTACCTTGCTTATGGAAAGTGAAGAGGATTTGAAACACTAATGAAAGATCAAAAACTATATAGCCTTTGGTACAGATTACACCTCAACATCAAGAAAACAAAAATCCTCACAACTGGATCAGTAGGCATCGTTGTTACAAATGGAGAAAGGATTGAGGTTATCAAGGATTTCGTTTTACTTGGTTCCACACTCAGTGCCCATGGGAGCAGCAGTCAAGAAATCAAAAGATGCATTGTGCTGGTAAAATCTGATGCCAAACACCTCTTTAAAGTGTTGCAAAGTAAAGATGTCACCTTAAAGACAAAGGTGCACTTGACCTAAGCCGTGGTATTTTCAACTGCATGATATGCACGTAAAACCTGGACCATGAACGGAGAAGACAGAAGAATTGATGCCTTTGAATTGTGGTGTTGGATGAGAATACCGAATATAGCGTGGACTGACGAAAGAATGAAGAGATCTGCTTCGGAAGAAGGACAACCAGAGTGCTCCTCGGAAGCAAAGATGGCGCGGCTACATCGGATATACTTTGAACACGTTGTCAGGAGGATCAGTCCCTGGAGAAGGACACCACTGGTAGAATGGAGGGTCGGTGAAAAAGAGGAAGAGCATCAACGAGCTGGGGCTCAACCACAGGGGCTCCAGCGGCGGACGTGGCATGGCACGGGACCAGGCAGGGTTTTGTTCTGTTGTGCACGGGGTCACTATGAGTTGGAACCGACTCAACGGTATCTGACAACAGCTAGCGGATGAGCTCGTGACCGTCCTGACCTCAGGGCTCTGTCAGCTTAGAGACCAAGAAAAACCCCTGTGTTCTGCCTCTGTGCATTCTCCGGAGAGGTCAAGGAAGGCTCTTGCACACAGGGCACCCCGCTGCCTTAGCTCCTGTAGGGCGAATTCTGCACCAGTCATTAGGAAAAGCTTACCCACAGCCCAGCAACGTGAACTCGGAACAGGATTTTCCCAAGGTTAATTGATTGCTGGTTCAGTCCTTCCTTTGGACCCCTTGTCCCCTCCTCCCTGGTTTGATGGACCCTGCTTACACCAGAGTGGTTCTACCCCAGGAAATATGCAGTGTTCCTAGCTGTGTGGAGCTATTTTAGTCTGCAGTGTAGGGTGCTGTGCACACACCCCCGACAGGGAGAGATCAAACAGATCTGTGATCCGTGGTTGTGATGGAGGCTAATTAGCATTTCATAACATTCAAAGCGGAGAAAATGCAATGACACTTTGGAGCAAATAAAACCCATTTGCAAACTTAATATTTTTCTGACAAGTTAATGTCTCTAACCATTAACTCCCCCTCCTTCTTAATTTATTCATCTAACAACCATCTGTAAAGTTCCACTGTTTTTAACCCACTGCTGATGAGTGGATTCCAACTCACAGTGGCCCTGTAGGACAGAGTAGAACTGCTCCGTAGAGTTTCCAAGGAGCACCTGGTAGACTTGAACTGCTAACCTTTTGGTTAGCAGACATAGCGCTTAACCACTCTACCGCCAGGGTTTCCACTGTCTGTTCTCTCTGGGAGTTCACTGGTTAAACAGCACAGTTTCATCAGCCTCACTGAATTTATGGCCTAGACGCCGTTAAACCCACCATGGTCTTGTGAGTTCTGACTCACGGTGACTCTATAGAATGCCTACAGAACAGAGCAGAATGGTCCATGGGATCTCCAGGAATGCTGTGGTGTTAAGACCTCAGCTGCCGACCGAGAAGCTAGCAGTTTGAATCCACCAGTCACTCCTTGGAAACCCTATGGGGTCACTGTGAATGGGAATGAACTCCACTGCAACACGTTTGCTTCTCGTTTTTGCAGAAGCAGCCCACCACATCCTTCTCCTGCAGAGCAGAGCAGCTGGCGGGTGAACTACTGACTTACCAGTTAACTGGCAAACGTGTCACGACTGCACCAGCACGGCTCCTGATGGCTCAGGTTGGGGTCCCAGCAAAGTATGGCCATGGGCCGAATCCAGCCTGTCACCTGTTTTCATAAGATCCACGAGCTAAGAAGGGTTTTTACAGTTTTCAATAGCTAAGGGGGGGGGGAGATTTTATTACACGTAAAAATTATATGAAATTTAGATTTCAGTGTCCATAAATAAAGTTTTATTGGAACACAGCTACTCACAGTCGTTTATTTATTGTCTGCGGCTACTCGGTGCTACTGTGTCAGAGTTCAGAAGTTAGAAAAGAGACGAAGCAGCCTGTAAAACTTAAAATGTTTATCATCTGGCCCTTTACAAAAAAAGCTGACCTCCAGTCTGGGAGAAAACATTTCAGTAAAGCAGGCAATTATAACTCTAAGGGACAAATGTAGAATTAGAAAAAGTATTTCCATAGAAATCTAAACTCAATGCTGCGCGGTCAGTGCCAAACCATGGTGGTCCCTTGGGTTACAGCTGAGCTCTCTAGGGGCTTCTTGGTTGTAATCTTTATGGGGAGTCCCCGGGTAGCACAGGTAGCTAAGCACGTGACTCCTAATCAGAATGCTGTCAGTTCGAACCCACCCTGAGGTGCCTCTAAAGACAGGCCTGGTGACCTATGAGGTCAGACAATTAAGTCTGCAAACTCAAACGTTCACCTTCAAAGCAATTTTGGAACTTTTTCGGGAAAGGCCATCAGAGCAGTCGTCATCTTACCCTTGACGTCCTGAACGTCATCAAAGTGTCTTCCTTTCGATATTCCCTCTATCTTTGGGTAAAGAAAAAAGTCATTGGGGAGCAGATTAGGTGAGTTGGGAGGGTGTTCCAATACGGTTGTTTGTGTACCGGCTAAAAACTCCCTCACAGACAACTCTGCAATTAAGTTCATGAACTTGCCACCTTGCCACCTTGTGCAATGGCCATTCCAGAAAGAGTTCCAGAATTACTCTGAAGGGTGGACGAGGCACTCGCATCAGTGCATAGCTTCCCAAGGGGTATACTTCAAAGGTGACTGTAATGATACTCAGCAACGAGGTATGTAGCACTTTCACTAGGATGAGTTTGCAGACTTAACTGGCAGTTCTTGTAAAGAGTCACAGCCTTGAAAGCTCCATGGAGAGGTTCTTCTCAGAACACATGGGGTTGCCGTAAATTGGAATGGACTTGATGGCAGACAGCAACAACAATCTTTACAGAATCAGACCACCAGGCTTTCTTCCGAGGGGCTTCTGCGTATATTTGAACCAACAACTTTTTAGGACAAAAGAGGAAGCCAATTTCATCTGGGGCTCAGGAGAGAAGACTTCCTGGAGGAAGTGGGAAGTGGAGCACTGAAGGAGGAATAACATCCTCCCTGGGATTCAAGGTCCCAAACTGCTAACTTCCTTCTTCTCTCTGCACCCCAGACTGTGTAGGAGAGGGGGACCTCAGGCCTCCAAGAGCAAACAACCAAGAGGGAAGCATGTCTTTTGGACCCATGGTCCCTGAACTAAGAACCTTCTAGACCAGAGGAAGACTGATGAGAAGAACCCTCCCCTAGAGCAAACAGAGGTAGAGAGAGAACATCTTCCCCTGGAACCTGTACTCTGAATTTGGACTTCCAGCCTTCTAAACTGGGAGAGAATCAATTTTGGTTAAAGCCATCCATTTCTAGCACGTCTGTGACACCACACTAGACAACTAGGACGCAGTCCACGGCATAGGCAGTATTCTTCACCAACATGGTGATTCAGATATGCTGACTTTTCTCCAGCCTTCCTCATCCAGTGTGCAGCTTCAGAATGCACAGGGGGTGATGGAAAAGGCAGTGACTTGAGTCGGGCACACCTTAGTCATCAAAGTGACATTCTGCTTTTGAAGATTTTAGCTACAGAGGCCTTAAAACCTTTAAGATAATTGAGCCAAGCTGCCATCCAATTGATTCCGACTCGTAATGTCCTTGCAAGGTAGAGCAGAAGTGCCCCATAAGGTTTCCAGTGCTGTAATCTGTACGGCAGCAGACTGCCACATCTTTCCAGGTAGAGTGGCTGGGGGGTTTCAAGGGGTGACCTTTTGGTTAGCAGCCAAGGACTTAACCATTGGGCAACCAGTGTTCCTCCTTTAGGATATAAGAGATGGGGTAAAAGAGCCTTTGATAGTTCTGGTTGAGGGGGTGGGACGTGAGCTTTGCAAATAGGTTGGAGGCCAGTGCCGAGACCAGAGATTTCAGGGGCAGTTTTCAGCATGAATTTAGGCATCTGTGAAGCAGCCATTCATTCCATGAGTTAATCCGCTGGCCGCCAAACTTAGCTCCATCACCAACCCCCGGGGGGCCAGCAGAGACTGCAGCGGTATCTGCCTGCAGCGGTATCTGCCTACAGGAGACCCTCAGATGAGAACCCCTGCGGGGGCATCTCATCGAGGACACTTGGGGAGAGGCGGACCACCAGGCCAATGGCCCGCTTTTGACATATATTCACATGTTTGATATTCATCTGTTTGGGGCTTGGCCTCCCCCCTACTAATGGGCTGGGTGACCTTTGACATGAACTTGCCAACAGAGGTCACACCAACATCCAGAATGGCATTCCGCAGGATTCTTTACCTCCCCAGGTACTCCCTGCTCCAGCTTCAGTTTTCTCAAATGTCGGAATCCTGAAAGAGAGATGGTAAAATGGGCTTGAATGACTTCAGGCCCCCAAATGATTCTTTTAAGTGACCAAAGGAGTCAAATCAGAAGAAAACCATGACAGAAAGCGCAGTCATTATTTTGTAAATCTTTCTTTGCGCTTACTAAAATGAATATTTTATAGATGATATTTCATATTTAATGGGAATAAAATTAAGCTATGTGCAACTCAGGTTGACCAACATGTCAGTGTGTGTGTGTCTGTGTGTGTTTTAAGTGTGGCAGAGGACAGTAGTAAGATTGTAGTTTTACCGGATGGTGCCTGGCTACCTTACTGAATGTTTTGATCAAAGAGTTTATACAAGAATCCTGATCAAGAAAAAGAAAATGTGGAATAGAATTTCAAATACTCCTGGAATCCAGACTTTCTGGATTCACTGAGGCTGGATGGACCCTGGGTATTACTGTCTTGAGATAATCTTTAAATTTTAAATTAAAAAAAAATCCCTTGAAGTCTTTTAAACCAGACATTAGATTAACTAGTAAAGAACATCTGCCTTGAGCCTCTTGCTCTTTTAAAGGAACGTCTGATGGGCTGAAACTGACACACTGGCAAGGTCGTACAGGAAGCTTGGGGGTGGGTGGGTTTATGTTAGCAGAGGAGGAACAACTCAGAAAAAGAGGGTGAGAGGTGTCGTGACTTTAAGAACGTCATCAGTGTCCTGGAATTGTGCTTGTAGAAATCGCTGAACTGGTAGATATTCTGCTGTGTGTGTTTTCAACAGTAAATAACACAAATTCTTAAAAAAAAAAAATTTTATGCGTTAAACTTTTTACCTTCTCCAAAGTGAAAAAGGACCAAATCAAGACTCCTGTTGGGAAGCACTGATTTTCCATAGGAAAGGTGGAGTCACGTTGGGGTAAACACACTGCCTATCTGGGTGTGGGTGACGATCTAGTCTGTGTTACAAAAATTGCTCTCCTTTCTTTAGTATTTTGATGCTGTTTAGCTATAAATGCAAAGGAAACTGTATCTACAAAGAGAAGACGAAAGAAAAGAAAAATCCAGAATGAGAAAAAAGAAAGAAACTTCTTGCTGAGAATGGTTCACAGCAAGGACAGAGTACCCTCTGGAGTGGTACAGCCTGGGCATTGCGAGTTTGGGCTTAGACCTTGGGCTGAATCTTCAATCTAGGATTGGTAAGTTGTGTAACTTTACCCTGACGAGCCTCAGTTTCCTCACCTATGCAATGGGATAATACCAGTGACTATGCCACATGCTGTATGGTGAAGAAGCAAAATAATGTCCACTGTTACTTTTATTGCAGCCGTTTGCCCGTTCCTCCCCTGGCTCGCCCCTTCCCTGTATATTTGTCTCAGAGAAGGAGGGAGGAGAGAATGAAAACAGGGGGCCGACAACTCTTTCTGGCTTTGATTTTCTAAAAGCCAATGGAGAATTTAGAGAGACCACAGAGGAGTTATAGGAAGGGAGACAAGGATCTGTGGACAGACAAAATGCCCATGAGGACCCAGGAGGACAGATCACCACCTGGACCCCAGCCTATTTGGAGAAGAGGAGAGATAAGGAGCTGTTCCCTGTGCACCACTGGACCCCGGGGAGGCCAAGCCAGCAGGACAAGCCACCAGCATCCTTGTGAGAATTCTCACCCTCCAAGCCTGCCAGGGAAGCCTCAGAAAGCAGAGCTGAGGGGACCACTGTCTCCATGGCAACAGGTGTATGCATGATGGAAGACCTGGTGCCCCAACTCCTCAGATACCCTGGAACCCCAGAGCCTCTGGCCAAAGGTGTTTTGGTAAGGTGTCTGGTGCAGAGAACTTTGGGAGTCGTCTGCTGGGAGGAATCCTGCTCCTAACAGCCAGAGAGGGGGGTGATGTGGCCTATCAGCTGCTATGCCTACAGCTGTTTCTGCTTTGAGTCTTAGTGGGGGGCATAAGGGGCTGGACTATCTTTTCCCATCTATGTGGGGAGCAAAGTTCAAGAAACCTGGCCTCCGAGTTCAACTGTGAATCCCCAGAGATGGTTTCTAAGATAACTCGATGACACTGGTGCCCTGTTCGGCTGTTATCCTGACAAGATGTGACCTGTAGGGTGTGGGCTTGCTCCCACTTTCCCAGAACAGAACTCAGTGGAGAGTTCAGTTTCCCTTCTACCAGGGATTTTCTTTGACTTCTCCCCAGGTCTTACCCCATCATGTAGCTAAATGGTCGAGCATGTGGCTACTAACCAAAAGGTTGGCAGTTTGAGTCTACCCAGAGGTACCTTGGAAGAAAGTTCTGGCTGTCTTCTTCCAAAAGGTCACAGCCTTGAGGACAATATTGAGCAGTCCTCCTCCATAGATGAGAGGCCACCATGAGTCGGAATCAACTCAAAGCCATTCTAGTTGGGTGTCCAAGTTTTTTTAGACAACACTGTAACCAAATAGCTTGCAGTGTGTTTTTCCCTTTTCAAAGTGTGTAACTGAGAGCTTCATGTAAGTAATGCCATAATGATACTCTAAATAATCGGTAAGTGTTTTTTACTCCGGCAGCTACTCTGGCCTCTGCACTGGCCTCTTTCCAAAGGGGTGCAGAGCCGCCTCAACTCCTGTGACCTTGGTCTCCCTCCTCTTCATGGCTCTCCTGAGAAATGGCCTTCAGCCTGGAAAACAGCAGCAAGGAAGGCTGCCTGGCGTTTTGTGTATCCACAACTTTCTTCCTTGCTCCTTATCTCAGAGGGGACCTGGTGGGCCAGTTTCACTAACTGAGGAATTTTTTCGTAAGTTTTCTCTTTGCCTACTATGAACAAACGAACTAGAGTTCAATAGAAGATTTCTTGCGACTATTTTGCGATTATATACAGTTATCTGTTGGCCATGTGCTTAAAAACACGAAGTATTTCTTGTTGAAATGGCATATAAACTCTGATGTAAAAATTGTTTTTTGAGACTCCATGGAGAACAGCCTGCGTTACTGTCAAGTCTCTGGTGGTATCATACTTCCTGATAAACCTTCTTCTTCTTTCTAAGTTGGGGTGTCTTTTATTGGCTCCACTGCTCCAGGGCACAGACCCAAATCATGCAGCAACATGGAGGGGAGGAGTCAAGACATAGCTCCAGCTGTCCCTGGCACCGAACAACCTGTTCCAGAGGGGCCTCAGGATAGACAGGCGGATCCCTGTTTTTCAGACTGCTGTCATCGTCCCCACCACCGTGTCAGTCATCTCCTGCACTGTCTTGATGAAACCTTCCAACAGTCCTCCAGACCAGCTCTGTCGTTCCAGTTGGTTGACGAATGACAGCCTGGTACTCAGTCTTTAAAGAGGTCGCCTGACTCCTCAAGGTCATGGAACTAATAGCTGATGACCATGACATTCAATACCAGGCAGGAAGATCTCTGTGTCTTCTTTCCTAAGGGAAACCCTGGTGGCATAGTGGTTAAGTGCTACATCTGGCCCTTGAATCCAACAGGCACTCCTTGGAAACTCTATAGGGCAGTTCTACTCTGTCCTGTCGGGTCACTATGAGTCAGAGTCCACTCGACAGCACTGGGTGTTTTTTTTTTTTTTTTTTTTTTTCATAAGGACACACACCAAGGAATTGCTCCCTGCAGATGCGGGGAATTCTTATTCATCAACTCAGACAGACACCTGGTTTTAAATTCCCTTTGAAAGTTCAGTGATGGTCTGTTCAGCTCTTTCCTTCCCATCCCCACCTCCTTCTGCAACTGATTTTAATGGCTTTTGTCTAATCTGAGTTATGTAGTATCACAGAGATTTTTCTCCCAGGGAAGATTATGTGAAACTGTTTTGACAGCTCTCATCAAAGGGCTGGTGCTTAATAGGTAACAGTTCTTAAGACAAAATTGGGACCCAAGAATACCTTTTGCGTTAGTCACAGTGATATCACCTTTAGGTCTATGCTAAAAGAAAAAGAAAGTTGTCTCTATGCTGTGATATTGAAAATAAAAACAACCCTCAAATAGTTGAAATGACATCTTTTGCAAATGAAGAAAAGTCCTCTCTACACTGCGCACATAATGAGTAACTTTTGGAAATGAATGCCCTCTGTGTTTTTTCTCTCTCTTTTTCCTCCTCTATTTTTAAGAGAAATTCAGGAAGTCCTAAATGGCCTCACAGGCCTCTGAGCTTTTTTGCTTTCTTCCTTTTCTGTGGTGGAGGAATTGTCACATCTTATAAATCAATCAGTGATCTCCTTTTGAAATCCTATTTGAAAACATGCATTTTCCCTGAGGCCAATGACTCTCATTTTTTTTTTTGTCTTCGCTCACTGCCTGGGTAATTCGTTTTAACTCTGCAACCCTGTTATTTCATGTTGGGGAGCATTTTCAAATAGAATTTCTGTAAAAAGAGCTTTTGAGAGAGGCAGATAGAGAGTTGGGGCAGACTTTTCTGGAAGGGGACTGATGTGGGGTAGTGGGGAGAGGCAAGTGCCTTTATTCCAATAAACCAATGCTGCTGTTTCTAACATCTGTTCCGCATGGACTGTTAACTAGAAGGTCGTTAGTTCGAATCTACCAGCCGCTCCTTGGAAACCCTAGGGGGCAGGTTCAACTCTGTCTGATAGGGTGGCGATGAGTTGGAATTGGACTCGACAACAATGGGTTTGGTTTGGGGTTTTTATCCCACACCACCAGCCCTAAACCCCCAGTCAAAAGGTTCCAGAATGGGAGTTCTTCTGGTCCCAGGGACCGAGTGCTCCTTCTGTGACCATCACAAGCCAGCTGAAAGGGCAACTGACCGATTACTGAAAGCCTGGGGAGCAGCAGCTTGCAGAGGACTGCTAACCACAGAGTTAGTGATCTGAACTCCCCAGCAGCACCACAGAAGGAAGGGCTGGGCGTCTGCCTCTATAAAGGTTACAGCCAAGAAAACTCCACGGAGCAGTGCTGTCTGTGACAACACGTGACGTCTCTGCGAATGGGAATTGACTCAGTGCCAGCAGGTTTGGTTTGTTTTCTGTTTTTAAGAAGCTTGTTAGAAATCTGGGAAGAAGTGCTCTTTCCAGTCTGCGTGCTTAGCTCTTCCTGTAGCCAAAGCGTGGATCCTTGTCTGGAGGGTTGTCCTGGGCTGCAGCCATCCCGTGCTCCAGACATCCCAGTTTTCCAAACCTTGAAAGGTGCGGTCAGTTCTAACAAAACTGGGAAACAGAACTCTGCTACTGGGAGGACCAGAACGCAGAGCGGGGCCCTCTTCCGTGGAAAAGATGCATTGGTTTCCTAAATGTAAGTGGCAGGGATGGCACGAGGTGGGTATCCCCGAAGTGTTGTCACAGTCATCGTAAGGTCTGTCTGGGTTGGGATGCCATATGGGCTGGGGCTTTCCTGGAAATTTTGGAGTTTGTGCTAGCTTGGAGCTCCCCTCCTCCATCATCAGGAATCATAAAAAACCCTAAACAAACAAATCAGTAACAGTAAAATAACAGTCGCTGTCGAGTGGATCTGGATGCATGGTGACCCCATGTGTATCAGAGTCCAGCTGTGCTCCCTGGGGTTTTCGATGGTTGGTTATCGGGACGTAGATTGCCAGGTTTTTCTTCTGAGGCACCTCTGGGTAGATCTGAACCTCTAACCTTTTGGTCAGTAGTGAGCATATTAACTGTTTGCACCACCCAGGGCTGGGGACTCTATAACAACTCTGACTGCTCACTAAACCAGTAGATATTTTTTTCCCAAAGAGGGACGCGATGGTTAAATGATCTGGTTATGGTCACAGAGAAAATATCAAAAACAGGAAGGAACATGAGCTAGTTGAGATGAATATAAATAATGTCTTAATTCTTGTCCAATCATTCATTAGTGGGAGAAAGATGAAAAGCTAGTAGTTCTCGAGTTGGCTGGTGGAAACCCCGCGTGTCAGAGCAGAGGAGCTCCCCCCAGGGCTTCTGTTGGCTAATTCTTGGAAGGTAGATCACCAGGCCCTTTCTTCTCAGTCTGTCCTAGCCTGGACGCTCCTCTTAAACCTGTCACGTGGGTGACCCCGCTGGGATTTGAAATCCTGGTGGCATAGCTGCTGTTGCTGTTCATCAGATTCAGAAGTAGACTGCCAGGTCCTTCGTCCTAGTCTGTCTCAGTCTGGAAGTTCAGCTGGAACCTGTCTGCATGGATGACCCTGCTGGTACCCAAATACCCGTGGCCTAGCTTCCAGCACCATAGCAACAGGCAAGCCTGTGCTGACAGACAAGCAGGGGCTGCTCTCTCTGTCTTTACCCTGCTTGCCTGATGCTGTTACCTTCCTTACCTAAAGACTAAAGTGCGCTTGAACCAGGCCATGGTATTTTCAATCACATTCTACGCATGCAAAAGCTGGGCAATGAACAAAGAAGAGAGAAGAAGAATTGACGCCTTTGAATTGCGATGTTGGAGAAGAATGTTGAATTGTGTCATGGACCGCCAAATGAACAAACAGATCTGTTCTGGAAGAAGTACAACCAGAGTGCTCCTTGGAAGTAAAGATGGCCAGACTGCATCTTACCTATTTTGGACATGGTGTCAGGAGGGATCAATCCCTGGAGAAGGACATCATGCTTGGTAGAGTGGAGGCTCAGCACAAATGAGGAAGGCCCTTGACGAGATGGATTGACACAGCGGCTGCAGCAGTGGGCTTCAGTGTGACAGTGACTGCGGATGTGGTGCGAGACCAGGCAGTGTCCCATTCGGTTGTTCACAGGGTCACCAGGAGTCAGAACTGACTCAGGCACCTAACAACAACATGGCTTCCAAGCATCACAGCAACAGGCCAGCCTCTGCAGGGCCTCAAACCGACAGACGAGCAACAAGCGAATCACCGCCGTGGCAAAGCGTCCAAATGCTTAATCAAAATTCGTTCCTACACCGTTATTAAGCAACTATGACACAGACGTTCTAGAACTGAGCAGACAGTGACGAACTAAACCTGCAGCATTTCCCACTCTCTTGGAGCCTGCATTCAGTGAGGCAAAAATCCCATGAAGAAGTAACTGCGTAGGACACGGCAGATACTGATGGCATCTGTGGAGGACAGCAAAAAAGGGGGAGGCCCAGAGACTGCTGCGGGGTGGGGGGCAGGTTCCCTGCTTTCTGTTGGGTGGTCAGGAAAGCTGTCTGAAAGGAATCCACATGTTACCCAAAGAAGGGGAAGCACCGGGCTTACACAGGGGGAAGGAGCCTCAGGCTGAGGAAACAGCACGTGCAAAGGGCCTGAGGCAGGAGCAGGCCTGGTGTACTGGATCAGCTGCAAGGGTAGTGTGGCTGGAGCTGAGAGCAAAAAGAGCTAGCTCAAAGACGGTGCTGCTGGGGAGCAGTCGTTTGAGTCTTGGAGGTTATGGTTTTTATAGGCGTGTGACGGGAGGCCCGGCAGGGTGTAGGCACATGGCATTCGTCATGGTCCGCTTTCGTCTCACTTCCTCCTGCCTCAGGCCCCTGAGGTACTTACCTTCACAGTGTCTAGTGTTCTCTCCCCTCTCCTAAACCTCCCATTCCACTGGGGGGTCCAGGTGCAGTTGCTGTTCTTGGGTGGGGGTACTCTTAACAGCCCAGAAGAACATTTCAAAAGCCACCCACAAACCCCACACCATTATTTGGAAAATGTTCCAGTTACAGGCTGCTTAATAAAGAACAGTTCGAGTCCAAAGCACTCTTTTGTTGTTTGGTGCCTACAGATAGTGTTCTGCCTGCCTGCCCTCCAACCAGCTGAGGGGGACAGCAAAGTCTGCTCTGAGAGAAGGCTTTGTCACTGTCTTATGTTTGTCTTGGAGCACGCAGGGTGACAACGTGAGACACCTACACAGAGCCTGCCAGCACTCCCTCCTCTCAGGCAGCGCGCGCCTGAGGCCACGCGGAGGTGTGTGTCAAAGTGGGGGCTGAGGCCCCTCGGTGCCCCCCACGAGTAAAGAGCGCTGGGCACAGCAGGGGAGAGAGCGCTGCTCCCTAAAAGCGCTGAGATGGCATGTCTCCCTCCCCAGCTCTGACACCAATCCCCTGCTGGGAGAGAAAAACAGTGTGGATTTCCTTCCCCTGACAGAAGCTGTCACATTTCTATCCACCTGGCTGTCGGGGTCCAGAGGAATGAGGAAGAGAAAGGGGTCTCAGTGGACCACAGGGGACAGAAGGGCCAGGTGGTGGGTTATAGCTGGAGAGAGGCTGCATGGCTTTTGAAGGACACTGAGATGACTTTACCAAGATCTCAGGGAGTGTCACTGCTGGCAGTGTTGGAAGGTGTTGTCACCGCCTAGATTCTGGCCCCTCAAATACAGCTGTGATTCCACACTGGGGAGGAGGGGCCCCAGGGGGAAAAGGTAGATGGGAGGGCCTAGGCAAGGCAGGATTCTGGCCTAGAACTTTAAGCCTCATACCCGGGTTCAGAGAGGAAAAGGGGCTGACGAGGGTCAAAGCCATCTCCCCTGTTCTCTGTCTCCACTCTCTACCTAAGCCCCTCACCTGGATCAAGCCCCTAAGCTCCTGTCTCTGGCTCTTTACTGCCAAAGTGGAAACTGTTTCTGTCTGGGTGCTTCTGACTCACAGCGACCCCATGTGTTACAAACTAGAACTGCCTCTCAAGATTTTCTTTTCTTTTTTCAAGTCTTTCTTTTCTTGTTTAAATTGTGCTTTAGGTGAAAGTTTACAACTCAAATTTCTTATGCAAAAATTTATACACACATGGTTTTATGATTTTGTTTGCAATCCCCATGATGTGACAATACACTACCCCTTTCCACTCTGGGTTCCCTGTATCCATGCAACCAGTTCCTGTCCCTTCCTGCCTTCTTGTCCTGCTTTGGGAAAGCTGCCCACTTAGTCTTGTTTATCTGATTGAGCTGAGAGGCATATACCTTATGTATTGTGTATTAAAAAAAAAAAAAAAAAAACACACCCACACCTTTTACCATGGAGCTGAGTCTGACTCATGGTGACCCTATTAGGACAGAGTAGAACTGCCCCATAGAATTTCCAAGGAGCGCCTGGTGGATTCAAACTACAGACCTTCATTTAGCAGCTGAGTTCTTAACTCACTATGCCACCAGGGTTTGTTTAAGGTCCTGTCTAATCTTTCTCTGGAAATCCAGATGACTAGCATGGTTATTGAGTCTAAGGCAGCTAATTGAAAGTTAAGCAGCTCAAATCCACCAGACTCTCCTTGGAAACTCTATGGGACAGCCCGACCCTGCACTGTAGGGTCACTATGAGTTGAAATCGACTTGATGACAGTGTTGCTTTTTTTTTTTTTTTTAAAAAAAAGAAATCTTTGTCTGAAGAGTGAGCTTTGGGAGTGGTTTCAACTCTGGGTTAACAGGTCTCCTGGGGGTCTTAGTTCTGAGTGTCCCACCAGTCCCTGTCAGATCACTGGCTCTGGTCTTTTCTAAGTCAGCTTGTGTTCTGTTCTGTCTACGTTTGTCTCCTCTTCTCTCTGGGACTGTGCCTTATGTTCTCTGTCGGGTGGTCATTAGTGGTAGTCAGACACCATGTAGTTCTTCTGGTCTCAGGCTGGTGGAGTCTGTGGTTCGGATGGTCCCTTAGTCCCTCTGGGTAATATTTTCCTTGTGTCTTTGATTTTCTTCATTCTCCTTTGCTATAGGTGGAAGGGGACTAATTGACACATCTTAGATGGCCACTGGAGAGCTTCTCAGACCCCAGATTTGATTTGCCGAAGTGGGATGCAGAACAGTTTCTTAATAAACTTTGTTATAGCAGTTAACCTAGATGTCCCCCAAACCTGTGGTGCCAAGTCCTGGCCCCAGCTTCTCTGTCCCTCAAAGTGCTTGGATGTGTCCAAGAGACTTCTTAGCTTTTGCTTTGGTCCAGTTGTGCTGACTTCCCCAGTATTGTGTGCTGTTGTTTCCTTCACTGAAGTTTGTCCTTGTCTGCTATCTAGTTAGTGATGTCCCCTCCTTCCCCTCCCCACCTTCGTAACCATCAGAGAAGGCTTTTTTTCCTGTGTTTAAACCTTTCCTTGAGCTCTTACAACAGTGGTCTCATACAGTGTATGTTCTTTTGTGACTGACTAATTGCACTCAGCATAATGCCCTCCGGATTCATCCACGTTATGCTGTTTTGTGGATTCATCACTGTTCTTTATCATTGCATAGTATTCCACCATGTATATGGACCATAATTGGTTTATCCACTGAATTTATTGGCTGTGATCTTTACAGAAGCAGATTGCCAGGCCTTTTTATTCTGGCACAGTTGGGTATGTTTAAAAGACCGTGAGTGTCATCTGTTTGTGTCCCCCAGGGATCTCTGGCAGGAGCAGAGGGGATGGGAAAGGAAGGGGTGGACCATCATTGTTCTTGGCTTAGAAAATGGGGTGTGGTCAGGGGCCCCATCAGTACATGATAGAACAAGAAACATAAGCTGACATAGTGTCTAAACTTCAGGGCTTGAAACTGATTCTAAGCTGTTTGGTCACGGCCAGCAGAAACAGGGGGACCATACGTTTTGTATAGCAACCAAATATCTGGCACTTTTGATCCAAGCAGGAAACAAACAGTGATGTCCAGCTCAAAGATGGTGGCTGACACCACAGCTTTGACTGTGTGTCACTCAATCCTGCCAATAGCCCAGACTCCCGCATCAGGAAATTCTCAGGCTTTCTTCAGTTTCCTTTGGTTTTCTGATGTGGAGTCTGGGTTATTGGCAGGACTGTGGAAGGCAATCCGTGTTCAGAGTGGTGAGGTTGGCTGCCATCTTTGAGCAGGGTACTGCTGCCTGTTTCCTGCTCTGCTCTCAATTCAGCACCCAAGCAATGTGGTTGCTATGCAACACATATGCTGCCTTTGTTTCCTTGGCCATGACTGAATCTTTTAGGACCGGTTCACAACTCTGCTACACATACAATGGCTGCCAGTAAGGCTGTCAAGGCAGTGATGTTACCTTGCTGGCATGAGGGAAAGAGCCTTGGAACAGTTCTGTGTGCCAGTGAGATGCCCACCCTTCACTCTCCATCTCACAGTAGACCACAGTAATCAATGCAGGGCTCTGTGGGGCCATTCTGTAGACACACAGTGGTCATCTCCAGGAGAACCTGTCCTTTTAGTGGCTGTCCCTGAGTGGGACATGGGGACATTGTGTCCTAAGTTTCCCCCACCTTATTTCATATGTTTTAAACTGTGAACGTGAAGTTCTTGAATGAGTTTTTTAAAAGTACGTTCATAAACCAGTTGCTGTTGTATGAATACTGACTCCTGGTGGCCCCAGTGTGTCCAAGGAGAGCTGTGCTCCCAAGGATTGCCAATGGCTGATTTTTTAGAAGCAGATCACCTGCCTTCTTCCAAGGCATCTCTGGGTGGACTCAAGCTAATAATCTGTTGGTTAGCGGCTAAGCACATTAGTCATCTGCACCCCCAGGGATTTCCCTGACGGAGCCCTGGTGGCACAGTGGTTAAACAGCAGGCTGCTAACACAGAAGTTGGCAGTTCCAGTCCACCAGTCACTCTGCGGGAGTAAGATGTGGCAGTCTGCTTTCATAAGAATTACAGCCTTGGGAACCCAATGGGGTAGTTCTACTGTGTCCTATAGGGTTGCTATGAGTTGGGGTTGACTTGAAGCTGGTGGGTTTGGTTTTGGTGTTGGGATTCCCCCATTCCCCCCCAAAACCCCAGCAAATATAAAGAACAACTTACTACAGGGACATGTGAGGCAGCAGGACTCCAGAAACTGGGTGTTGATTCCACTGGCAAACTGTGACGTGTATGCCGTTTGGGTTTGGCGAGCATCCGTCAGGGCCCAACTCTGGGTCAGCAGATCAGAGGGGCCTGGAGTTCCTACTTTTCTAACAAGCTCCCAGAGGCTGCTGGGGCTGCTGCCCTGGGGGCCACACTGCGAGAACGGATGCATTAAGATCAGTCCTAGAGAAGGTGTGTCACTGGGGGTGTAGATACCACACTTAGACTTGAACTCAAATCCCAGCTGCACTCCTCACAGGCCATGTGACCAGGCCAGTTACAGCCTCCCTGTGCCTTGCTCTGCAGGACAGCAGTGTAGCTCCTGTCCCCGGGGGGAAGATACAGGAAGAGGACTTCTGTGAGGTCCTTGGCACAGTGAGTGGCCCGGAAGGAACGAGCAACAACCGTACCACGCCCCGGTGGCTACTGGGCAATGAAAGCTCTATGGCCTTGGGAATCACAGAGGAGCTTTGTCATGGGCTTTGGGGCTCTGCCGTGAGTTGGGCCTGGATTCGAATCCTGCAAAACAAACCCGGGTCTGTACTCCACTGCTGACTCACAGCCACCCCGTGTGTGTCAGAGTAGAACTGTGCCCCACGGTGTTTTCAATCTCTGTGACTTTTAGAAGTCGATTACCAGGCCTTTCTTCCAAGGGGCCCATGTGTGGACTGGCGTCTCCAACATGTTGCTTCCCAGCCAAGTGCACTGACCGTTTGCACCTCCTGGGACATGGAGCCTGGTGACTGCACCTCCGGGAGCTGGCTCCTCAAAAAACTGCCACCCCTGCTCACAGGAGGAGTGTGTGTGTGTGTTTGTGTGTGTAGTGGTTTTCTCTGGAGGTTTAGATTGGCAATCTGAGCTGGTGATTCAGAGCTGTGTTTGTTTAGTGTTAATGTCTCGGGTCGTTTCCCCTCAAAGGCAACCCCAACACACACAACGGTAAATGCACCTGTGTCGTGTCTGCACATGAAATGGGACACTGCCTCCCTCCTCTCCCAGCGGGCTGAGTGTCGTGCACCAGCACTGGCTCCTGGTATGAATGGCGTGTTTGTTCTCCCAGTGAGTCACGCTGCGTGTGGCTCCTCTCCACTTCTGTCTGTAGCCCGAGGAAGCAGCACAGAGGCCGGCGCTGCTGACATTTGCAGGGAACCCTCTTGGTCTCCTGGCTATTAGGCTTGTATTCAGTGACTCGTCTCTTTACCCAAGAGGAAGACTCTCTGTGAGAGGGACTAACACAGCGGCTGCAACAATGAGCTCAACTGTAGCCCTGATTGTGCGGATGGTGCAGGACTGGGCCACCCTTTCTTCTTTTGTACATCGGGTTACTGTGAGTTGGAACCTACTCGATGGAAACTCACAACAACACGGGTAAGCCGTCTGTCTTCCAGTTCGACAGAGGTGGCTGGCTTTGGTCACTGTTCACTTTGGTCTGTTTGCTCACTGTCATGTCACCCATCTAGACAGGTAACTTACCCCCCCCCAGTGAACAATGGGCAATGTCTTGAGACATTTTTGGTGTCATAGCTGGGAGCAGAGAGATGCCACTGGCATCTGGTGGGTAGAGGCCAGGGATGTTGCCACACATCCTGAAAGGTGCAGGAGAGGCCCCGTGCAATGCAGAACAACTGGTCCGCAGGCTACTAGAAGCCCTGAGCCAGGCGGAATTTTCCTCTTCAAAGTGTGGACCTCAAGCCAGGGACAGTGACATCACCTGGGAATTTGATAGAAATGCAGAATCCCAGGTCCTCCCCAGACCTGCTAACTGAGCATGTGTGTTTTAACAAGCTCTCCGGGGGATTCCTGTGCATACTCACGTCTGAGAACAAACAAGACCTAGAACAGCTGCTCAACCTGTCATCACAATACAGGCATTCATCGGTTAATGTCTATGACTATGAAATCAGATGCTGTGTAAGAGTTTGAGAAGGATGAAAAACTCATAGTCTTTTTGTGTATAAAGCACAGATATATGTACACTCCATTAACTGATATATATTTGTGATATTAAAATTTCACAAGGGGAATAATTAGGGAAAAAAATCTGAAGAGTCTACTTACCACCACCAGTCACTGTCTACTTGCCGTAGCTCCCTGTGTGTAAGCAGAAAAGTGTGCAGTTTCACAGCTTGTCCAAGGCGGCATCATGGAAGCTCCAGAGATCCTTCCAAACTCCCTGAGGGACCAAACTACTGGGCTAAAGGCTGTGGGGACCATGGTCTCAGGGACCTGAATTTTACCCTTCAGCTAAAGATTAAACAGGCACAAAATGAAGCTAAAGCAACATGCCAGCCCAGGGGCAAGGACTAGAAGGGTGAAGCTGACACGGAAGCTGGTAATGGGGACCCAAAGTAGAAAAGGAAAAGGAGTGTTCTGTGTCACGGGGTTGGCAATCAATGTCATAAAGCTATATGTATATTAATTATTTAATGAGAAAGTAGTTTACTCTGTACACTTTCATCTACAGTATAACAATTTTAAAAAATTATGCTCCATAGAGTTTTCAAAGATTGATTTTTCAGAAGTATATAACCAGGTCTTTCTTGCAAGACACTTCTGGGTGGCTTCAAATGGTCAACATTTTAGTCAATCTAGTAGATAAGTGTTTTACTGTTTGTGCCACCCAGGGAGTCCCCCTCTCCCCACAGAAGCTGGAAACATACCATATACTTGCTTTACCAGACTCCCTTGCAGCTAAGACATGTGCCCATGACCTGGGCTCAGCCAATCATAGGCATCCATCCCGGAATCCATTGTGAAAGCTTCTGGTGCCCTGGTGGTGGTAGCAATGATGACTACAACAGGCTCCGGAGGTAATGCCAGTAGTGGTTCTGTAGCCAGCATCAGAGGACAGCCCAGGGCAAGCCTCGGTGCCTGTGTCTGGGAGGTGTATTGGTGGGTGATGTCTTCCTTCAACCAGCTCTGCATCATGACTGGGAGAGGTAATCCTGGCTGCCTGGCCTCTGAACCTGACCATCAGCGCTGGTGACAGTTCCATGAACTACCCAACTATTGGAAAAACAAATTCTATTTCTGTTCCTTGCAACTAGCTTGTCCAGTGGTTCAGGGGTCCCTTCCCAGGTTGAGTTTCTTGACCTTGGCCCTACTGCCACTCCAGGCTGGGTCATTCTCTGTTGGAGGATTTCCTGTGCATTGTGCCTCCACCCCTGCATGCCAACACCTCCGAGGCCCCCTGTATGGCAACCACAAACCCCTCCAGACATTGCCTAATGCACCCTAGAGGACAGAATCACCCCTATTCAGAGAAACTGGTTTAGACTGTAGGGAGTACTGCCGCCCACTAACGCAGATATCAAAGAGCCAGGACCCAACTCATCATTAACCCATCAGTTTCACCCACTGGATCTCACTTTTCTGCTGTGGAGGTGCCTTTGAATGCCCACTACCTCCCACGTCCTGTTGGTCGTAGACAGACTTGCACTCTAATCCGACCTTTGAGCCTTATTAGCTGCGTGACTTTGGACACGTCTCAGAATTTGTCTGAGCTTTAGTTTCCCGTCAAAAGGTGGGGATACTTGTAGCCTACTGTCTTAGTCATCTAGTGCTGCTGTCACAGAATAACCACAAGTGGGTGGCTTTAACAAAGAAAAACTGATTTCCTCATAGGGAATTAGGCTAAAAGTCCAAATTCCAGATGTCAGCTCCAGGGGAAGGCTTTCTGTCCCTGCCAGCTCTGGAGGCGAGCCTTTGTCGTCAATCTTCTGCTGGACTAGGGGTTTCTCTGTGCGGGAACCCTGGGTCCAAAGGGCGTGCTCTGCTTCCAGTGCAGCTTTCCTGGTAGTACACGCTCCCCTACCTCTCTGCTCGCTTCTCTCTTCTGTATCTCCAAAGAGATGGGCTTTAAGACACTATCTAATCTTGTAGACCTTATTAGTATAACTGCCACTAATCCATCACAGTGACAGCCATCACATGACAAAAAGATGGACAATCACACAAGACTGGGAACCATGGCCTAATCAAGTTGACATATACTTTGGGGGGGACACACTTCAATTAATGACACCTACTGTTTTAGTCAGCTAGTGCTGCTTTAGCAAACAAAAGTTTATTCTTACACAGTCCAGTAGGCTACCAGTCTGCATCCAGGGTGTCTGCTCGAGGGGAAGGCTCTCTCTGTCTTTATTGGCTCTGGAGGAAGGCCCTTGTGTGACATCAGTCTTTGGTTCAGGAGCTTCTCCCGGTGCTGCTTTCTTGATGGTGTGACGTTCCCAACTCTCTGCTTGCTTCCCTCTCCATTTATCCCTTGTAGGATGAAAGAATAAAAGATAGCGTAAGTCACACTACAGGGAAACTCCCTTTACCTTGGAGCTGTGAGATGACCTTAGGAAGAGTTTTACAGCCCCGTGCTAAGTCTGTTTAAGATAATCCTATCTATTAACCACAGGCAGAGATTAGGATTTATAGCTGAAGAAAACTACAAAACGGAGGGCAATCACACAACAGTGGAATCACTGGCCCAGGATTACTATGCACATTTTTGGGGGCTGCAATTCAATCCAAGACACCGACCTTCTAAGGGTGTCATGACTGCAATGCTTTCAGTGCAGAGCCCGGACCAGAGAAAGCTTTCATCAATTGCTTGCTATTATTATTATTCCGAGGAGCCCCAGTGGAGAAATGGTTAGGCACTTGGCTGCTAAGTGAAAGGTTGGTGGTTTGAGCTCACCCAGCAGCTCCTCAGGAGAAAGATCTGACGATCTGCTTTCCCTAAAGATAGAAAACCAAACCCACTGCCAGTGAGTCTGGTCCGACTCACAGAGACCTAAAGACTACAGCCTAGAAAATTCTTGGGGGGCTGGTCTACTCTTGTTACAAGATGTCACTAGGAGTCAAAATCAAGGACACCTAACATCACTCCTAATTTGCTACGACAACTGGAACATAGTAAACACTCAATGAATAATAAAATAACAACCGCTACCACCTCCCTGTATCTACTGCGCAGTTCTGTGTTGAGTAGAGATCTAGCGGCGAAGTGGTTCAGAGCTCAGCTGCTAACTGAAGGTCGGCAGTTCAAATCCACCAGCTGCTCCTTCAAAACCCTATGGGCAGTTCTACTCTGTCCTATGGGGTTGCTATGAGTCAGAATTCACTCAACAGCAACAGGTTTGGTTTGGAAGGTGGTGGTTCTGGAAGGTTCTGAGCATTCTCTTCTGGCTTCATCCAGATCCTGGGAGTCAGGCAAATGCGAGGAGCCCATGCCCCGCACCAAATCCGGGAGACCCCAGCACGTCTGGCTGTGCACGGGGTGCGGCAGGCGCCCTGCTCGGCTGCAGTAGTAGCAGGTCTCGCCACCAGGGGGCACAGTCGAGGTGCTCGGAGCTGTTCTCTCTTAAATCGTTGGCCATCTGTCCAGCCCCATCCGCACGGCTTCAGGAGCTAGGGAGGTGGCATTGTATACCCTTTTTTGAAACAATTCTCCATGTTTCTAAAATTTATAGTTTTTTCCTCCCCGGACAAATTGGTGGTTACCCTTGCCACCCGAGACCTCTGTCACCTGAGGCTGGTGTAACAAGTTACTGCGTACTAGGTGCCTTTCGAAACAAGAAAAATAGCTTGTCTCAGCTCCAGAGGCCAGAAGTCTGACATGAAGGTGCTGCAGGCAGCGCCACCTCTGAAGACTCCAAGGAAGGTGCTTCCTTGCCTCTTCCAGCCTGTGATGGCCCTAAGCGATCCATGACGCTCCTTGGTTTGTGGCTGCCTCGCTCCAATCCCTGCTTTCCTCCTCACCTGGCCGTCTTCCTTGTGTGTACCTTCTTGTCTCTGTGGCCAAATCTCCCTCACCTTTCTCTTATAAAGACCACCAGCCACCGGATTTAGGGCCTCCTCTGAGGCAGCATGACGCCTCCTAACTTGATTATGACTGCAAAGACCCTTTTCTGAAATAAGAACACAGCCACAGGGACCACGGGTTAGGACATCAACGTGCCTTTTTGGAGGACACAGTTCAGCCCACTACACCTGGTAGAAGGAGCCCTGGTGGTGCAAAGGTTAAGTGCTCATTGCTAAGCTAAAGGTCAGTGGGTTGAATCCCTCAGTGGTTCCCCAGGAGAAAGACCTGCCAGCCTGCTCCTGCAAAAAGTTACAACAGAAACCCAGGCTCGCTGCTGCCTGGTAGATTCAGACTCACAGTGACCCTGTAGGACAAAGTGGTATTGTTAGGTGCCGTCAAGTTGGTTCTGACTGTGGTGACCCTACATGCACCTCAGAAAGAAACACTGCCTGGTTCCGTGCCGCGCTCGTAACTGCTGCTCTGCTTCAGCCTGTGGCTGCAGTCACTGGGCCCATTCGTCCCGCTGAGGGTCCACCACTTCTCCACTGACCTTGCACTTGACCAGGTGTAGGACCAAGTATGAGTCTATGAACATCACAGCCTAGGAAACTCTGTCACATGGGTTCCCTATGAGTCAGAATAGACTCCTGCACATAAGACCACCACCTGGTATGTGGTTGTTACTGTTGTGAGCCGTCAAGTAGATTTTCAATGCCTAGGAGACCCTGGTTATGACTAACATGACGTAAAAGGGGAGTTCCAGAACACTTAATTGTGCTCCTAAGGAATCTGTATATGGATCAAGAGGCAGGCGTGAAAACAGAACAAGGGGACATTGCATGGTTTAAAGTCATGAAAGATGTGTGGCAGGGTTGTATCTTTTCACCATACCTTTTCAATCTGTATGCTGAGCAGATAATCCGAGAAGCTGGATTCCATGAAGAACAAGGCATCAGGATTGGAGGACAACTCATTAACAACCTATGTTATGCAGATGGCACACCTTACTTGCTGCAAGTGAAGATTTGAAATACTTACTGATGAAGATCAAGGACCACAGCCTTCAGTATAGATTGTACCTCAACATTAAGAAGACGTAACTCCTCACAACTGGACCAGTAAGCAATATTGTCGTAAATGGAGAAAGGACTGAGGTTGTCAAGGATTTCATTTTACTTGGGTCCACAATCAATGCACCTGGATGCCACAGTCAAGAAATCAAAAGACACATTGCATTGGGAAATATGCTGCAGTGTCTCTTTAAAGCAATGAAAAGTAAAGATGTCACCTTAAAGACTAATGTGTGCCTATCCAAGCCATGATATTTTCAGTCACATCACATGCATGAAAAGCTGGACAATGAACAAAGAAGACAGAAGTCTTGATGCCTTTGAATTATGGTGTTGAAGAAGAATATTGGATGTACCATGGGCCTCCAAGAGAACAAACAGATTTGTTCTGGAAGAAGTACAACCAGAATACTCCTTGGGAGCAAAGATAGCAAGACTCTGTCTTAACATACTTTGGACATGTTGTCAGGAAGGATCGGTCCCTGGAGAAGGACATCATGCTTAGTAGAGTGGAGGGTCAGCAAAAAAGAGGAAGACCCTCGATGAGATGGACTGACACAGTGACTGCGACAATGAACCTAAGCGTAAAAACAATTGTGGACATGGCGCAGGACCGGGCAGTGTTTTGTTTGTTGTTCACGGGGTTGCTGTGAGTCGGAATTCACCAGATGGCACCCAACAACAACACCAACAGTAAACCCTGGTGGCATGGTGGTTAAGTGCTACAGCTGCTAACCAAAAAGTCACCAGTTCAAGGCTGCCAGGCACTCTTTGGAAACTCTATGGAACAGTGCTACTCTGACTCCTAGGGTCTCTGGGAGTCAGAATCTACAGGATGGCAGTGGGTTTTGGGGTTTAGTGACTCCATCCAGATGATGAGAAAGAGAAAGGTTTTATTCAATATAAAACTGAACAAAAGTCCCTCCCTCCCTTTCTGGAACCACTGACCCTTGGCTATCTGGCCACCCCCATGGTCTGCAGGTCACACTCTAGGGGCAGGATTAGCATGGCAGCGGCTGTCCTCAGCTGCTGGCCTTCCTCCAGGTGTTGCAGAGTGACAGGTCCTGACGCTGGCTTTTGTGATGGGAAGCCGGCTGAGGAAACCTGAGCGGAGGGGCAGCGGGGGCAGCAGTGCTCTGGGACATCTGGGCCCTCCTCTTCACCGCTCCAGCAGTCCCCAAGCTTCCAGGGCTGACTTAGCCCAGAACTGCTTTCTGAGTGACTCAAGGTGTCCCCTCCCTTTTGTACCCATCAAGTGACTGAAGGCAGCCCTTTCCTCCAAGTTTATTTATTCTCCTGTAGCCTCGGAACAAGGTGCCCTGGTGGCAAAATCGCAAAGCCCTCAGCTGCTAACCAAAAGGTCGGCAGTGCAGACTCGTCCAACAGCTGCCTGGGACAGAAGCCCGGAGATCTGCTTCTGTAAAGACAACATCCTAAGGAGGTCCTACAGGGCGGCTCTACAGCTCTGTTACGTCACCTGGAAAGGACGACAGTGCACCACCACAACAGCCTTGGAACACAGAATGATGCTTAATGCCACTGCCATGGACTGTATCGTGTCCCCCAAAATGTGTGTCAGCTCTGTGACTGTCTACCATTTTGTCATCTGATGTGATTTACCTGTGTTTCAGAAATCCTCCCCTCTATGATGTTGATGAGACAGGATCAGAGGCTGCTATGTTAACGAGGCAGGACACAATCTATAGGATTAGGTTGTTTGAGTTAATCCCTTTTGAGACATAAAAGAGAGCAGAGAGGAGAGGGACCTTCTGCCATCAAGCAACAACTGCCGGGAGGAGAGCGTGTGCTCTGGACCTGGGGTTCCTATGCTGAGAAGCTGCTAGACCCAGGGAAGATTGATGGCAGAACCTTCTCCCAGGGCCGACAGAGAACAAAAGCCATGCCCTGGAACTAGCACTCTGATTTGGACTTCTAGACTCTTAAATTGTGAGAGAAAAAATTTCTGGTTGTTGAAACCAGCCCCTTGTAGTATTTCTGTTATAGTAGCACTGGATAATGAAGACAGCCCATGAGTGGTTTGACTTCGGATAATTCCTCTCACCTTAGATGTGTTTAGGGGTCTCCAACCAGCTCATTGCACCCTGCTTTCTCTCCCAAACCAGAAAAACGGTCACTGGACAGGTTTCTCTGTTTGTACTCATGACTCACACCCACTGAGCACATGCAGGGTTAGGGTTAGGTGCTTGCAATCAGTGCTTGTCTGTCTGTCTCACCCACTGGAACATAGGCTTTCCAAGGGTGACGGTTTGTTGTCTGCTTAGTCCATATTATGCTCCAGTGCCTGTCACTGCTCCTGGCACGTAGCAGGTGCTTAGTAAATATTTTCAGAGAGGGAACAAGTTTGGGATCTCTCTGGGTGACCGTCTGCACTTTCTGGCTTGCGTCACTGCTCTGTGCACATGACTCACACTTCATGCATCGCTGTCTTGGAAGGTTCTGAGCTCTAGTTTCTTCTTTTCTCTACAGGCATCAGTCAAGTCTTGAAGTACCAGAGGGAAATAAACGATCTCTACTCTTCAAAACGAGTATGGTGATTCAGAGCTCAGCTGCTGACCAAAAGGTCAGTAGTTTGAATCCATCAGCTGCTCCTTGGAAGTCCTATGGAGAAGTTCTACTCTGTCCTATAGGGTCACAAGAATTAACTCAATGGCCATCGGTGTGGTTTTCACTCTTAAAGAGAGATTATCTAAGTGGCTCAAATGGTTAAGCCCACAACTACTGACTAGAAGACTGGTGACTCAGCTCACCAAGAGGAACCTAGGAAGAAAGGCCTGACAATTCATTTCTGAAAAGTCACAGCCTTGAAAACTGTGTGGTGCAGTTCTGGTCTGCACAGCTGGGGTTGTTGTGAGTCAAACGGACTTGATAGCATCCAGCAACAGCACTCCTGAAGAATTCATCG
The DNA here is from genome assembly GCA_028571685.1 of Heterohyrax brucei. NCBI lineage: Eukaryota > Metazoa > Chordata > Mammalia > Hyracoidea > Procaviidae > Heterohyrax > Heterohyrax brucei. The sequence goes on along the minus strand of CM053156.1, from coordinate 85,122,069 downwards.
TCTAATGAAGCAGAAAGACCGATGTTAAAGTCTGAGAGCCGGCCAACTATGGCCTGTGGACTAAATCCACCTGTCCTCTCTGTTTATATGGCTCATGAACTTAGAATAGTTTTAAAATTTTTAATTTTTAAAAAGTGAAAAAGGCTACTGGCTTTTTGGGGAGAAGTAGTGAGAAAGTGACGTGACAGTTACAGGGAAGCCATGGTATAAGTGTAATTTCTATCCCATATGAGGTCCCCTTTTGTGCCTTGTATAAAGGAGAGGGAGGGATGAGCTGTGACTATGTGTCTGTCCCTCTAACTATGTGCAGACTAACAGCAATCAGGTCACTGGGTTTGCAGGCTCTGTAAGGCAGGCACACCAAGCACTAGCATGCGGTGAACACGCTGTCGACACCTACACTCTGGACACAGTCGGTCACATGGCTAACACAGAGTCCCCAGGTCTGGACGAACATGAAGTCGCCGGTGCTCATGACAGGGGCAAATTTTGTGGCCCTACTCTGCCCTCCTCGATCTCTGAGGCTGGGGCTCTATGATCTGAATTTTCTTCCAGTTTGCTGGGTGAGTCTGAACAGCATTAGGTATGGACAACTTACAATCATTCTTTATTTTTTTTTGTGATTAAGTGAAAGTATACAATCCAAATTAAATGTGCATGCCTGCATATCTGCAGCTCCTTCTGCACGTCATATCCCCTTAACAGTCTCCTGTCCCCTCCTCTCCAGTTTCCCCTCTGCTGGACAGCATCTTGTAGATGTGTAGACCCGTAAAGTACACACATCCTATGGTCGCATTGAATCCCTGAGTCCAGTCCGTTCCCATCCAAAGAGTTGATCTCAGTGATGTTTTCTGGTCAAGGACAGCAGCAGGTCTGGGATCTGTATTCCCAGAGGAACCCCTAAGCTGCAGGACCATCAGCTGTGGTCTTTTAGTGGAGTTCTTGGGATGCACCCTTCTTTTTCTCGTGTTGTCACTGGTACTCAACATTGTGTGTCCCATTGCAGCTGTCTTTGGTGGTGGCCAGGCACCATCTTGTTCTTCTGGCCACATGTTAATACAGTACTCATTCACATGAATCCTTCTGTCTCCTGAGCTCTTTTTTTCCTCTTGTCTTTGTTGTTTTGGGTGATCATCTGTTCCGGATGAGTTGGGACTGTTTGGTGCACCTCAGATGGTGGCTTGCTAGCTTTTAAGACTACAGATGCTACTCACCAATATAGGGTACAGAAGAGTCTCTTAACAATAGGCTAGTTATGCCAATTGGCCTTGAAGTCCCCCAAAAGCATGGTCCCCAGGCCCCTGCCCATGCTACTCTACCCTTGCAATATTGGGTTAAGATCAGAAGAGTTTTCAGTTTATGTTGTAGTCCAGTTTAGTTGATCTTCTTTCTACCGTGTGCTGTCACTGCTTTCACCCAACCAAATTTCTATCAGCTATGTAATCTATGACCAGCCCTCTCCTTCCCCCTAGCCCTACAGCAATTCTTGAGAACTTAAAAAAAAAGTACAGACCCTGGCTTGGGAGATCGCATTGACAGAAAGCCATATGTTTTGATCCCAAAGAGACTGCATTTGGAATCCCAGCCCTGCCACGTAATAGCTCTGAGCGAGTTCCTAGACCTTTCTGTGCCTCTGTTTCCATAGTTGTAAAATTAGGACAGTTACTCACCCCTGAACAGATGCTGTAAATATTAAACAGAATCTTGCAAATAGAGCGTCGGTACCAGAGCCCCAGGGTGACAGGACAGGGTAAGAAGAGATGCTCAAAGACAGTGTCACCTTCATCTATGGCACTCTCACTTTTCAGGAACCAGATCAGCTGTGAATTTTAAATTATGGCAGTAAAAATATAAAAACTGGACAAAGACTAAAGGAGAGTTGATGCATTTGAATTGTGCTATTGGCTCAGACTATTGACTGTACTGTGGGCTGTCAGAAGAACAAACAAATCAGCCTTGGAAGAAGTACAGCCAGAACGCTCCTTGTAAGTAAGGATGGTCAGATTTTTGCTGGCTTACTTGGCACACCAATTGCAAGAAAAGGACATCACGGTCTGTAAATTCAAGGGTCAGCAAAAGCGAGCAGTACACTCGGTGAGGCGGAGCGGCACAGCAGCGGTAACACTGAGCTCAAGCCCACCAACCATCACGGAGATGACATGAGGTTGAGCAATGTCCCCTTCTGTCGTGCCTAAGTCAAAGCAAACAGCAGCAGTGCCCTTCCTGGAGCCCAGAAAATTTTAACTGGAAAGAAAACAGTGTCCTCTTTCGGCTCTGGGGATCCAGCTTCGAATCCAGAGCAGAGGGAAGTCAAATTGCAGATGTGCAAGTTCAAGTTATTTCAATGCTGATTCATCTTCTGGCTGGGAGAGCAATAGCCTGTTATTACACATTATTTATGATTAACTCTAAGTCTACTGGTTAATTTCCCACCTGTATCATCTGGCCACCACAGAAGCACCTGGCAATACTTCTCCATCAAAGACTCACTCATAAATATCTGTTTTATAGCCATTGTTGCATCACCTGGCTGGTAAATGTGACTGTTCAGCCCAACGCTTCCCTGGCATGCCTTGATGTGCAGCCAGCCCCTCGATTCCCAATCCAATTTTATGAAACACTTTATTGCCCATTTCTCCTTGGCTAGCTTCCCTACTAGAAGCAACACCCGCTTGGACTGGTATAGCAAGCAATGTTTCTAGAAACTAACGTGCCTATACAAATGAGCTGGGCCAGCAGATAATTCACTTCCAACATCTGGGAGTCCCTGGGGAGACTGTTCCCACTGATATGTTTTCTCCAATTGCGCTTTCATTCTGAAGGGCAATAATTGTCCTCTTCTTTGCGAGGTTGCCTGCACCAGGCCTTCCCCAAACTGCTGCTCACTTCTTGTGGCTGAGTCTCTCATAGGACGAGTGAACTTCTGGAGGCTCTTTACTCATTTATAGACCTCAGATTGTCCAGACACATGTGCTTGATGTATTATCAACATTGATAAAAATAGACCTCAGTGATAGAACTCAGGTAGATGAACAAGAAGCCTTGGATACAGAAGATCCCTGAGGGTAGAGAGAGGCTTGAGAGAACCTGCTCAAAGCCCAGAGCCAGGACTCAATAGTGAAGCATTCTGCTGCAATTTTAAACCTACCTGTAGGATCTGTGGGAGAAAGAACTGGTGATCTGCTCCTGCAAAGATTACAGCCTAGAAAACCCTGTGGAGCAGCCCTGCTCTGTCACTTGGGGTCACTATGGGTGTAAACCAACTCAACAGCATAGAACAACACATGTATATGAATATACAATCACCGTCAAAGTGGGTGATGGAAACATGAGTTCTTTATACTACACTCACCTCTGCACACTACTCTAGCAATGTATAGATAGTGTTTGAACATCTCCACTGGAGGAGAAAAGATTAAAAAACATAAAAGACATACCGACTTCTAAGATTTTGTCTTCCTCATGTGGCCTCCTCATGGAGGCCTCCCCTTCATCCCTTGCTCTAGCCACTTCTAGAACTTTGTCTGCAGCCTTGGTTCCATGAGGTCTGGTGTTCAGTGCTCTTCCTTGACCCTGTGCTGAGGGGCTCAAGCCACATGACACTCCCTCTAAGGTAAGACTGTATCTTTCCCTGATGGCCCATTTACTGTCCTTTTGGACACATACCTCCCCTTCTGGAGACAAGAATTTATCGTTGGCCGACTGCCATCATGTGGTTTCTCCTCCCTGGAGATCCCACTTGCCAAACCCAGCCTACTGTCCTGCCCATTTCCAATCTCCCGTGTGAGGGCTTCTCCTTGACTGCCCAGCCCACACTGCCACTTCTTCCTCCTCTGAAAACCCTGGCCTGTGAAGGCTAGAGCCAGTTGTAGGACCAGTTTATAGGGGATTATGTGACGCTTTTCGGGCATTAGAACCAGCCTCCTTCTCATCAAGCTGGGGTGGAGGCCCGCTAGCCACCCAGACAGGCTGAGTCATTGGTGGAAATGAGGGTGCTGATGGGGGTAGCGGTGCGGGCAAACAGGAAGGAAATTCCAAGTCTTTAGAAGTTGGCCATCAATGTAATTCTTTATAAGTAGCCTGCAACATGCAGACAATACCCCACAGGTCCGATTTGGCTTTGGTTGACAGGGTTGTGACTTCTGTTCTAACTGGTGAGATAACACTGTGTCTAACTTACCTCTGCAACGTCCCCAAACTGATTCTTCACACACAGTAGCTTTGTCATAAATGCTGGTTGAGTGACTGCTTGCTCAGAAGTGGATGACCACAGCCAGTCACATGGAGAACAAGTTTCAGAAGATCCCACTAATCTGTGGCTGTCGAGTGACAGAGTAGAACTTCCCGCAGGGTCTGCAAGGCTGTCCTCTTTACTGAAGCCGATGGCCACACATGTCTCCTACCAGTGCAGCTGGTGGGTTCAAACCATCAACTTCTCAGTTAGCAGATGTACACTTAACCGCTGCCCCACCAGGATTCCTTCTCTGGAAGATCGGGAATTAAGAATCGTTGCCTCCTAAGCATCCTGTGGAGTTGCCAGTGGCGTATCCCAGATTGCAAGCCGTGGTGACAAGGAGACACTAGACAGTTGGTTGAACACAGTGGTTCCAAACCAGAAGCAGTGCTGTTAGCTCCCCAAGGTCTCCTGGAAATGGTTCGGGTTGTCACAGCTGGAGTACGGGGTGCATGGCTACGGACATCTAGTGAGTACAGGCCAGGGACCCTGCTAAATATCCTGTAAAGCTCGGGACAGACCCCGTGGCCAGTGGTGTCACCATGGAGGTGCTATCAAAAGGAGTGACACCAAAGTGACTACAGGGTTGGTGGTGGCATCAGTGGTCAGGCTGGCACTGTATGAGTAAGGGCCACCAAGACAGTGACATCACTAGGACTGGTGTCACCCGTCACCCAATGTAATGACTTGTTACTAGGCCTCCATCTGCCAGTCAGGGTGCAAGTCAGTGGACCATGGAGGCCGTCACTGAGCAGAGGGGAGGGTCTCTGCCTTGGCTGCGGGGAGAAGGGTGGAGCTACGGGGTGGGGGTCGGGGGTGGAGAGCAGGAAGCTGTGTGTGGAGCGGTGCTCCACCCACTGTGGAGGGTGACACCATAAATTACCTCACTGAATGACGCCAGCCTAAAGGATGTCACTGGCCCAAGTCAAAGAATTGTTGTGTGCCCTTGAGGCGATTCTGATCGAAGCAGCGCTACAGGACAGAGCAGAACTAAGCCATAATGGGATTAAAACCACTGAGTCAATTCTGACTTACAGCAACCATATGGACAGAGGAGAACGGCCCCATAGAGTTCCCAAGGAACACTTGGGGAATTTGAACCGCCGACTTTCTGGTTAACAGCCGTAGCACTTAACCACCGTGCCACCAGGGTTTCCATATAGCGTCACTATGTGTCGGAATCTACTCAGCGGCAGTGGGTCTGGGTTGGTAGTGGAATTAGTGGAAATAAAATACCCTTAAAGAGTGGACATGAGTTTCGATGGGATCCTGCTCACCTAACTCACTGTGTTCTTGATGAATACCAGAGATTATCGCTATCTTCTTGTCTGTCCGCCTGTCTGTATCCAGTAGTCTATTGAAACAAAAGGCATCTTTACAAACTTTTGCTTGAGGGCCCAGAATCTAAACTCATCTAGATACAGGGAGCTTTCAAGGCTCCTGAAGCGAGTCCACATTCAGGGCTGCCTGTGGAAATTGCTTTTCTTTTAATGAGTGTGCCTCAGTGTCTTGCCCCTCATGTAATAATTATCCCATCAAACCATGCGTCCCCTGACCATGTGAGCTGACGTGGAAAGAGCTGTCAGAAAGGACCGCCGTAAACCGGCAGGCATCTTTCTCGCTCTTATCTTCCTGGCTTCGCTTTGATGTGTGGCTACAACTGATTATTTAATGGAAAAAAGCAGTGCTTGTTCTGGGTTCTGGGGACCACGCCAGGGGCTAGAGCCTGGAAAAGGGACATCTCAGCCTGGGACAGCTGGACCAGGGTGGGGCAAGTCACCCAGGTAATGAGCTGATCTGTGGCTGCTGCAGGACAAGGCTGGTTTACAGGGAGAGGTGGGTTGAGGGTAGGGCTGACAGAGGTCGAAATATGAATAGATGGCGCTGAAGTCCACTGGGAGCATCTGTGAGAAGGAGCTGGTGCTGTTGTCCAGACCCACTGCGTGGAGAGAAATTAGGGGCCTCCCCTTGGGGCTTGGCACTGGGACAGCCCCCAAAGGAGGAAAGCATTTCCTGATTTGAAGTTCCATGAGGTGAGCCAAGGTGGACGGGGACTGAGCAGAAACCTCATGAAACTCAGCTCGGTGTGGGGGCCTCCCAGCCAAGCCTAATTGGAATTCAGGGTTTAGGGGGTGGGTTTCAGGGCGGTTCCGACCCACACAGAGGCATCTCGGAAGAAAGGCCTGGTGATCTGCTTCTGAAAGACAATGGGCTTGAAAACCCTATGGAGCAGTTCTAGTCTGCACACACGGGGTGACCGTGAGTCAGACCTGAAGGCGATTGGTTTGGTGTTTTGTTTGGGGTAGCTGGGGGCGGTGAAGGGGTTGATACGCAGGGGTCCAGTGTGGCGAACCCTGTGACTGTGGACCCTGGCACAGGTAGAACAGGGCTCTGTTTCGTTTAGCTAGAGTCACTGTGGCTGTGCTGAAGTCACCTTTCTCATGGGGGCTCGGTGTCTCTGGTGACCAAGCAGGATCTGAAGTTTAGGAGCCATCAGGAGGTGGTACAGCCTAGGTGGTGTTTTGGAGGCTGGCTGACTAGAAGAGTCCAGAGATGGTGCAGGGAGGCAGGGATCTGTCAGAGGGCATCTGTCAGAGGGCGTCCCGAGGCTGCAGGGCAGGAGATCAGGAGGGAGCAGGACAGCTGGAGGGAATCGGGCTCAACGGCTTCGGTTTATAAAGATAGAAACTGAGGCCATGCTGGACTTCTCCACGGGCGCTGCCGGTGGTCCCAGCCGCGGCTGACACTCTTTCACGCCAAGGGTCGGTCTGGACAGTTCTGAGCACTCTAAGTCCCTTAGCTCTTTCCGTCACGACGTCTGCCAGAGCCGAAACTCAATGGGGGACTGCCTTGTTTGTCTGGGTCTCGCTTTTGAAAGGGTGCAGTCACCACTTTACTGTCTCCCACTGTTCGTGGAAAATATTGGAATTTTCCTCCTCTGACAGGTTTCTGCCTCACATGGCTTCCGGCTTTTGAAGGTTTGATTCTGCTGCTATTAACCTTCATTTCACAAAGGAGGAAACCGAGGCTCAGAAACTCAAAGCATCTTCCCCAAAGCCAGAGCTGGTCCCCACGGCCGTGAGGCGGGGCCTGCACTGTGTCCCAAGCCCAGTGTTACTGGACAGCCAGAGATGAACCCTGCTTTGCTTTGGGGAGTCCCGTTTCAGCCCCCCTGAGAAGGGTGACTTCAGCACAGCCACAGCGACTCTCACTAAGCGAAACAGAGCCCTGTTCTACCTGTGCCAGGGTCCCCAGTCACAGAGTTCGCCACACTGGACCCCTGTGTATCAGCCCCTTCTCCCCTCCCAGCAACTCCAAACAAAACACCAAACCAGTTGCCTGTGTTGATTTATCTTATGCAGCAACAAGCCCTTTCTTCAAGCAAAACCGGAAGTGGAAACTCAACTTGGGAGATGGGTAAAGACAGAGTAACTGTAATTAAAAATAATAATAATAAAATAAATAACAACAAAGCTGGAATTTTATTTTTATTATGATTGAATGAAAATGTACATTCCCGTATAAATTTGCACGTTCACCTATCTGCAGCTCCCACTGCTCTCCCTGCTCGGTGACAGCACACTCTTCCTCTCTGCTCCACACATGTCTTATCCTCCCAACAATCTCCTGTCCCCTCCTCTCCATCCACTCCTCTTCCTCCAGTAAGAGGTCAGCAGGACAACATCTTATATAGTCACAGAACTGTAAAATGCACACATGATATGGTCACTCTGTGTCGCCAAGTAAGCTGGAATATTTTTTATCTATCAGACTGGCAAACATCTTAAAGGGTGCTAACACCCAGTGTCGATGAGGGGTGGGAAAACAAGCGCTCTGATAGCTGATGGTGTGGGAGGCAGTCAGCGTTGCTGTGATATTTTTGGACGGCAGTTGGGCAATACCTGTACAACGTCAGCAGCCGTGCTCCCCCAACCCAGGAGTTCCACTTCTAGGAATTCATCCTGAAGACACGCTTCCAAGAGGATTCCAAGGCATACATACACACAGGGCATTCGTTGGAGCGTGGGTCTGTGATAGCAAAGAGTCTAGAAACTAAAGTCCACATTCAGAGGAGTGGTTACAAAAGAATGCAATTCCCTTTGCAATGGAATCTTCTGCAGCTCTTAAAAAGAATCCTCTGGATTGAATGCGCTGATATGAAAAGCTAACATTTTAATTATTAAAGTGCACCCCATTTAAGTGGATAGACGGGGTAACTTTCCTATATGCGAACAGTTGTGTGACCACCAAGCTCAAGATAGGGGACGTTTCCACTGGCTCTGAGGGCTTCCTTGCATTCCTTTTTCAGTTAGTTATTCCCAGCCCCAGCAGGGATAACATGCTTTGGATTTCTAGAACCATCAAGGAAGCCTGTCCTTAAATGTCATGTAAGAGGAACCACCGGGCGTGCACTCTCTTCTTCTACTAGACGTAATGGTTTTGAAATTCATCCAAGCTGTTGGGTGTATCTGAAGGGAGGATAAACCCCTGAAACTATTGCCCTGAGATGGTCTTTAAACTAAAAGTATCCCTGGAAGTCATCTTAAAACCAAACAGTAGCTGAGCTTAACTAGTAAGAAAAAAAAAATTCCTTTTGTTTTCTTCTAAATTTTACTTATTTCATTATTGTAGCTGAGAACATACACCGCAAAACACTCCAGTTCAATAGCTTCTACATGAACTACTCAGTGGCGCTGACGACATTCCTCCTCCTATTTGAGTTGTCCCTCCCCTTTAACAACGGAGACTCGCTGCCCCCTGAGGTCCTCATTGTCCCCTGAGGTCCTAGCCAATCTTCCCAGCTATTGTTGTCAATTTGATTCTATATAGATAGTTGTTATAAAAGCAGAATGCTCAAGGCAGATTTTTTTTTTTTTCACTAGTTAAGCTAACCTGTGGTTGGGTTTTAAGATGACTTCAGGGGACATTTTTGGTTTAAAGATCGTCTCAGGGCAATAGTTTCAGAGGTTTGTCCTCCCTCAGTAGCTCCAGAAAGTCTAGAATCCATGAGAAAGTTGCTTCTTTTAGTGTCAGGTAGTATTGCTTGGCTAGTATTCCATTGCACTGATGTGGTACCGATGCAATGTAACTTGTTACCGTTCATATTTGGGATGTTTGGGTAGTTTCTTTTTTCTTTTCTCTTTTGTGATTAATATGAATAAATCTACCGCGAGCATTCCTGCACAAATTTTTTTTGGTGGACAAATGGCTGAGGGTAGGTATGTTTAATAAGTTTTCCAAAGTGGTTCACCTAATGTACGTTCCCACACAAGTAATATATGAGAGTTTCAGTTGCTCCTCACTGTCTTCAAGAATTCGATGTCTTCTCAGTGGCCTCTTACTAGAGGGGAGTGGAGAGGGTAGAAAAGAGGGCACAGGAGATTGTTAAGAGGATACGACTTGTGTAGAACAGAGAGGAGGAGTGTGCTGCCACCGGGCAAGGAGAGCCGTCGGAGCTGCACATAGGCGGGCATGAGAATTTAAACTGGATTATACACTTTCACTCAATCACAATAAATGAATAAAATAAAATAAGAATTTGCATCATCATGTTTTTGTTTCTTTGAATTTTAGTCATGCTGGTGGCTGTGTAGTGATGTCTCATCATGATCCAAAATCTATTTTCAGTGAAAAAGCAAAGACAGCAATATGTGAAACAACAGCTACAGTATGACCCCTTTAAAGAATGTGTTCCATGATATATTTTAACAGTATATGCACATATGAAGAGAGTCATAAAGAAAAGCTTTTTTAAATAATAAATAAGACAAAGTTCCTGTTCATGAAGGAAGATTAGAATTGGCATAAGAAGGGAAGTGCTTGCTTTTTGTTTGTTTGATTATCTAGTAGTATCAACCAGGAAACTCTGGTAGTGTAGTAGGTTTAACTGCTAGTCCGCTAACCAAAAAGTTGGCGGTTCTAATCCACCAGGATCTCCTTGGAAACTCTATGGGGCGGTTCTACTCTGACCTTCAGGGTCATTATGAGTCGGACCCCACTCGACGGGTATCAATAAAGTTTCAGAGCAGAAAATGGAAACCATCCTGGAGGCTTTAATACATGCAACACGTTGACTGCAAAACCACTGGGAATTTGGGGGAGTGGGCTCACGGTGGTGCGTACAGAAAAGATTCCACAGCATGCGGAACTGGACTGCCGTGGGTCTGGAGTTTCTGGGGCTGTCAAGTGAGGCTCAGAGTTCAAGAGCACATGGCCAGGCTGAGAGCCGGAAGATGGCCGTGGGGGTGTGGCTGCAGGGAACCCACCTCTCACTTCCCAAAGGGACAGGTCTACGGCTTCTACTTCATTTTCACCTTCCAAATCCCAAACAAGTGCGTTGACTTCGTGGCATAGGATGCATATCAGGAATTCTAAGTACAAAGGAGTCTGAGAACAATAGTGTTCAGCGTTCCAGCCTCTGCCTTACAGGAAGGGATGTTAGGGATGAGACGAAGGCTGAGCCATCAAAATAGCCACCACAAGACCCTCGTGCATTTGTTTTAATGTTAGCTGGTGTCATCCATGTGTATTTATCCTTATTTTAAACAAGCAAATGGCACTGCTTTTGGTTAATTGGAGGAGGCAATTCACCTGAATTCCCTCCCCGAGAAAGCCCCAGAGGCATCTCCTCGGAAGCCCCAGGACTTGGAGTAGCAGTGTTTGAAAACCTTGTTCCTAGGCTGCTGGTGAAGAACCATGCCTCTGGAACGTCTCTGAATTCAGACGTCAAAAGCCATTCAGTGCTCCTCTGGTATGCCCACTCACGCCTGCATCATGGCTGAACCACTGGTTTGGCTCCTCTGTGTATCAAAAGTAATGTAAGAAAGATAATCACTCAAGAAAGTACTATATCATAAGCTCACTTGCTGCCAAGCCAATTCCGACTCATAGGAACCCTGTTAGACAGAAAGACCTGCCCTCTAGAGCTTCTAAGGGGTGCGTGGCGGCTTTGAACACTCTCTTTGGTCAGCAGTCACAGCACTTAACCATCATGCCACCAGGCTTTCCTGTCATGTCGTAAATCAAACACCAAACCCAATGCCATCAAGTCCATTCCAAGTCATAATGACCCTACAGGACAGAGTAGAACTGCCTCATGGAGTTTCTAAGGCGTGCCTGGTGGATTTGAACTGCTGACCTGTTGGTTAGCAACCATAGCACTCAATCACAATGCCACCATTTTCCTTTCACATCATAGGCATCAAATCAAAACAAAGAAAGTTGGTTTTTATGGTATTTTTTTTTTTCAGCAGCTGCAATCAGTCCCATACATGTCCGACAAACCTTTCCTTTTTTAGTCAGTCTTCCCCTGTGCTTTGAGCAGCAGCTAGGTACATTGGTTAATTTTGAAATTAAAGGAAATTGATTAATTCTGAAATCCAACCAGTTATATGATGCAAGCTTTCTTTTTCTTCTGATTGAAACTGAGTCCTGTTTCTGATGGAATAATTCACAGGAGCTCTTGGCTTTGTCCTCTGGGCTCTTGCTTCTAACCCCTGAACTAGCCTTTCTTTTACATAAAAAGTAACCAATTTTTGCAGAGTAGTTTGCTGAGAAGTGTCCTGTTTCCTGCCCATAAAAGTCCTCATTTCAACCCGGATCCTCACTCCTCCTTTCAGCCCAAGTTGTCAGTTTTTGTTAGTAAACTTTTCTTAAACACTCTGTGAGTCTCCTATAATTATTATTTATATTCACCCCATTAGACAAAAGCCATGCCCACAAATCTCTTGTAGGTGAATCCTTCTCTGCTTTAGGATTCTATGAAGATGCAGAAAGACAATACCCTGAGTGACTCTAGGAGGCACTGCTTTGGAGGTTTCTCAAATCTTAAAAGATCTTGTAATAGTCACCCCATCAGTGTTCTTTACGCAGTGTTTTCCTGACCATACCCTGGATTTTATCTTTTCTCAGAAGCTGGTTTTTTCTTTTCTCGCTCTGTTTGCATTGTTTGCAGTCAGGAGAGGCTGGTGAGTGGGTGCTGGCTGCTGGTCAACAGCCTCAGTTCCTTCCACCCGGGCCACTCCACAGAGCTGCTAGCCTGTCTCCATGACGTGGCCACCAGCCTCCCTAGAATGACTAACTCAAAGGCCAAGGGGGAAGCAGTGATGCCTGTTACAACCTTGCCGTGGAAGTCACCTGCTGTCCTCAGCCGTGTTCTGTTAGTCACCCACGCCGGCCTGACTCCGTAGGGCAGAGGCAGCGCAAACACGTGGAAATCAGGAGGTGAGGGTCCCTGGGAGCCACCCGGGAAGTTAACTACCGCACTGAGAGTTTGGGGAAGGAAAGTGGGAATGTTATCATCAGAGGGACAGCGGCGTTCTCCATAGCAAGGGAGGCTGACAAACGGATTAACTCCCTCGTTGGCATTTCCGCTTCTTCTACAACATATTTGAGTTCTGTGTGTGCACAGAGGTTTCATTTGTGGCTCCATCACTTACCAGTTTGTGACCATTAGCAAGTGACTGGGTGTTGCAAACAGGTGATGTGCTCAGCTGTTAACCGAGAAGTTGCAGGTTCAAGTCCACTCAAAGTCACCTCCAAAGAAAAGCCAGAAAACTCAGCCATGAAAACCCCGCAGAGCACAGTGCTACTCTGACACACATAGGTCACTGTCATGGCCTGAATTGTGTCCCCCTGCCCCAAAATGAGTGTACCTATTCGGCTTGGCCGTGAGTCCCAGCACTTTGTGATTGCCCTTCATTTTGTGATTTTCCTATGCTGTACATCCTAATCTCTGCTTGTGATTAATAAACTAGATTATGTTAAAGAGGATTAGGGTGGGACTGTAATGCTCTTCCTAAAGTCACCTCCCTGCTCCAATATAAAGGGAGTTTCCTTGGAGTGTGGCTTGCACCATTTACCCTTTTATCCTACAAGAGCTATAAAAGTAAAGGAAAACAAGCAGAGTAGAGACCGCATAGTACCAGGAAAGCAGTGGGAAGAGCGCATTCAGACCTGAGGTGCCTGTGCCGGGATGTTCCCTGACCAAAGACTGATGCAACACAAGGACCTCCATCCAGAGCCAACAGAGTGTGTTCCCCTGGAGCTGGCACCCTGAATGTGGACTTCTAGCCCCCTGGACTGTGTGAAACAAACTTGTCTTTGTTAAAGCTGTCCACTTGTGGTATTTCTGTTACAGCAGTACCAGATGACTGAGACAGTCGCTGTCTGTTGAAATTGACTTGATGGCAACTTTTTTTGCCCCCCTCTAACCATCCTGAGCCTCAGTGATCTCATCTGTAAAATGGAGCTAATAATAGAGTTCCCATCCAAACCCCAAACCAACCTGCTGCAGTTAAGTCTATTCCTACTCACAGAACTCACATCAGAGAGTCACTTAAGGTGTTAATGAGAACATGTGTGTAAGGCATTCAGAAAAATGCTTAATCTGTATACAGTCAAGTTGAAAAATGTTAGCTGGAAGCAAACACAACACGCAGAAAGCACACAGCTTCAGTACTGGAGTTCCAGATGCATTTCACACTAGAATAGCAGCCAACTGAAATATCAATTTGTTCCTTTCCTTCGAGATAGCATTTGTGGTTCAATAGTTCTAAATAATAGCTTGATTTAGCTCTGGTTTAAACTAGTTCCCTGGGTGTTTTTAAAAACCAATCCATCCATCAGTCAGTAAGGTTTTCAGATGACAGTGTTTGTCGCTACCACTGCATGAGGAATTTGACTTTCTTGTGATAACAGTCGTGACTACCTCTATACTTATTCTGTTAAAATAAACACAAGAGTTGACCCTTGCCTCCTGGAGGGACAAGTACAGACTCTTCACTGGAGGTTTTAGGGTCTTCTCTGAATTGGTTTGCTCAGAGCCAGCACTAGGAATGGGTCTGTCACCTCTTTGGCTCCACAGCCCTGCTCTAGGGGCTCAAGGAAGGACAGGAACAGAAGAAGGTGTCCCCGTGGGGCTGGCCACACCAGCTGACTGTGATGGCAGTGAGCACAGAGCAGTTGGGGAGGGCCACCGTCAAGAGCACTGGCTTGAAATCCAGCGGCCTGCTTGGGGCTGAGCCGACCACACCATAAACATCCCTAGTGGTGCAGCAACTAAGTGCTCAGCTGCTAATTGAGAACCTACCCAGCAGCTCCGCAGGAGAAAGACCTGGTGATCTGCTTCCGTAAAGATTACAGCCAAGAAAACCCCACGGGGCAGTTCTACTCTGTCACGTGGGGTTGCTATGAACAGAAATCAACTTGACGGCCCCTGACAACGACAACCATGACACCATACTATGTTTAGTGGCTACACAATGCAGTACAGTGAGTCCCCACTGCTTGGGAGGAAACCCAGCTCAATTATCCCTGGATGGCCTTGGGGAAGTCATGATATCCCGTGCCTCAATTTTCCTCATCTGTAAAATGGAGACAATGGCAATAATGGAGCCCTGGTGGTAGAGTGGTTAAGAGTCACTGCAGCTGACTCTGGCAGTTCAAATCCACCACTCACTCCTTGGAAACCGTATGGGGAGTTTTCTCTGTCCTATAGGGTCATTTTGAGTTGGAACAGACTCAATAGCAGTGAGTTTTTCTTTTCCAATTTGGCAATAAAAGCCACTGCACAAGGTTGTAGGTGAGATGATGTCTGTTGTTAAAAGATAAAGCCACAGCTCTTATACAAATCTAAAATAAATGTGTCAAAGATTTTAACTCTTTAGTTACAAGGTCACCTGTGTTGGATGCCTGGGTTCTCTTTTCATGGGCTGTGTGAATCTGAGACACCTCCATCCCTCTAAATGTCAGTTTACTCATCAGCAAAAGGAAGACAAAAATAGTCACCAGGTAATAGTCACCAGGTAACCTTCTAGGACTGACGGTGTGATTAAATGAGATAACAACCAAGTCCCAAACCCACTGTCATCAAGTCAGTCCCAGCTCACAGTGACCCTGGAAGACAGAGAAGAGCTTCCCCGTGGGGTTTCCAAGGCTGTCATCTTCACAGAAGCCAACTGCCACATCTGTCTCAGAAGAGTGGCTGGTGGGTTTGAATGGATGACCTTCTGGTTAGTGGCCCAGTGGTTAATCACTGCACCATCGAGGCAATTTTTTTTTTTTTAAAAAAAGCATTCTAAATGAGATACTATTTGCAAAATGCTTAGCTTCCTGCCCAGGACCTGGCAGTATTCAATAAACTATTGTTGCTGTTGTACCGTTGTTGTGTGCAGTTGAGTTGATTTCGACTCACAGCAGCCCTACAGGACAGAATAAAACAGCCCCATAGGGTTTTCTTGGCTGTGCTGTACGGGAGCAGACTGCCAGGTCTTTTCTCCCATAGAGCCACTGAGTGGGTTTGAGCTGACAACTTTTGGTTAGCAGTTGAGGGCTTAACCACTGAGCCAAGAGGCTCCTTGCATTATTGTCATTGTTAAAGTTACCAACACAGAGGAAACGCAAGTGGACAGCAAAATGGTCTTAACGGCTCTCTGTTGGGAAAGGTGACCTTTTTCACATTCTTCATCTTGCTCGCCTGTAATATCTGTCATTTTAAATGATGATCCCATGTTACTTTTCAAGTACAAATATTACTATATTAAGATAAAAAAGAGGTCTTGGCTTTACCTACTAGGATTGGCACAAAGCCCCAGGAAGAACCTAACAGCAAACAGGTTGACAAGAAGGTTGAGTCCCTGGTCATTTTCTCCCTCTCCTGGCCCCGAGTAGGTCACCTGGGCAGGTATGTAGTTGGGGGCCCATCGCGTGAACCCTTCTTGCCACTGTTCACCATAGCCCGGGCCTTTGGCGGCCTAGGAGGTCCTGCCTGGGACAGCCCGACTGCTGGCTCTGTGGCTGTCTCACCTGGTAGCTCTTGGGGAACCTCGCCTGGTCGGGGAGGGTTTGGAGACAGCCATCGGCCCAGGCAGGAAGGAGGGCAGGAGCAGGAAGGAGGCTGGGACTCTTTACACTCTCTCCTGAGCTTTCTGTCCCTGGGGAAGGCTGAGGAGTGACTAGCGACAGAGCACTGTTATCCACTGAAGGAGTCCTGGTGACACAGTGGCTGAAGGGCCTGGCTGCCGGCCAAAAGGTCCACTGTTCAAACCCACCAGTAGCTCTGCAGATGTGAGACGCTGCTTCTGTAAAGGTGGGAGCCTCAGAAGCCACCTGGGGAGGGTCTGCTCTGTCCTCTAGGGCCGCTAGGAGTCAGAATCCACTCAACTACTGTGGGCTTGGGTGTTTAGTTTGGGGTTATCCCCTTCCTTCCTGCAGCACACGGGACCTGTGGCGACCCAAAGTTCACACCACTGGCTTCCCGTGGCCTAGCCTGGCTCGCCCCTGGACCACCCAGCCATCAGCCACTTGGCTGACTCTTCCCAGGGTGGCTACATCACCGGGATTTGCAAGGGAGGCCAGGGTTCCAGTTTGAAAAATATGTCATTCTCATACCAGGTCTACTTTAGATGGGGACTATGGAAGCCCATGGCTGTCACTCACAGACAGAACCACGGCAGGGCCCTGTGGCCAGGAGCCTGGACTCTGGCCTTGAGCTTAGGCTCCTTTCATTGACTGCAGTGAGTGCCGTGTGATGTTGGACACTGCTGGTCACAAGCCTGGACAAGGTGGACATGTTCCCACCCTCGAGAGCTTGGGGCTAGAAACAACCAGTGGCAGCACACAGACCAGGCTTGTGTTTGAAGGAGTCCCTGCCAACGATGGAGAGGCTGATAGTTCAAGTTTACTGGCTACTGAGGAGGAGAAAGCTGTGGCAATCCATGTGCATAAAGATGTCAGCCTCAGAAACCGCAGGAGGCGGCTCTGCTCTGTCCCACGGGGCTTCTATGGGTTGAAGTCAGCTTGACAGCAGCAACAGGTTTGGGTGGCGCAAACAGTTAATGTGCTCAGCTTCTAACAGACACACCCAGAGTCACCAAGAGTCAAAGTGAACTCGATGGCAGGCGGCAGTTGTCTTGGGCAGTCTCGTCGGTAAAAGATGAGTGTGCCCTGCCTACTGGAGGTATAGGACACCTACAGGCCAGACTGGATCCTGCCTTCTCCTGTGCCCACAGATGCTGCTCTGTGTGGTGGTGGCATATGGGACTTGGGATAACCACAGAGCTTCCCAGGGCCACCCAGTAGAACTGTAATGACAAGCACTCTGACCATTAGCAGCAGATTGTGGGTTTTTGTGTGGCTTGACCTCCTTTGGCCTCAGTTTCTCCACTAGGAAAAGAGCAAGAGGGGGACTCTTGAGACAGATAATTACAATCTGTTTATGGTGAGCTGTGAGCTGCTGGGATGAAAGCCTTCAGGTGTGCAGTGCGATTTATTGCTATAATCACAGGAGACTGCAGAAAATTCAAAGAGATGTTTTATAACCCAAATTATAGAAGTTCCTCTGTTCGGGAAGGAAGATCCCAGAGTCATTAGGGAGGAAGCTGGCTGACAGCTCTGCCAGGATCCTTCTGGCCGTAGACTACTGGGTGGGCCTTCTACCCCGAGGACGGGAGGTCTCCCAAGTTGGTGCATTTCCCCTTTGGAAAAAGCACCCCAACTGCACATCTACAACCTCAGCAACCCCACCAGGGTGATCACTCATGCAGAGGAAGGAGAGGCCACAAAGCATAAGGGTGAATGTGGGTTGTGTCAGCAATCCAGGTCACTGGACCCCTCCAGGCTACTCTGTCATTTGCAGGCTTTGGAGTTACCCAGGAGGTCACTGTGAGTTGGAGAGGACTCGATGGCAACTGTTTTTTTTTTTTTTGAGGGGGGAGGGGTTGGTTGGTTTTAGGAAGGGAAATGACAGAGGCTTATCCTTCAACGCCAAATCCCCTAGGTTGTAACACTCCAGCCAGCAGGTGGCTGAGAAACCCTGCGCAAGCTTCCTCCTTTTCCAAGAAGGCAGTTATGGTCAGCGAGGTGGAGGGCCGTTTCCCTCTTGTCTCTGGGTCACCTGTTCACACCCACCCAAGCAAAGGCTCCTTGAACAGCCGCCGTGTGCTAGGCACTGTGCTAGGCACTGGGGAGACACTGAGAAAGAAGACAGCTCCCCATCCAGTGGCGCACAGGCTGGCGAGCCACAAGTGCCGAGAGAAGATTAGAGTCTGCTGTGGCCACATTCCTGCCTGTAGGATGTATAACTCGCTCACCCACACCGGGCATCATGCAGTCCCTCGTAGGTGGGATCTCAAGAAAGGGACTCGTCTTGCAAAAACTTCCTGGCTTTAGTTCAACCCTGAAATGACAAGGAGTGCCATAAGTCAAAGGAAGTCTTAAGACACTTTTCAACCTGTGACTCTCCCACCCTGCCCCTGAAGCAATGCTTAAGGACGCCACTCAGCCAGCAAGAGCCTCTGCTCCAGCAGGTGGGGGAGAAGTTTCTAGAATCTTCTTCTCTGGTCTGTGTCCTGCACAGACTGCCTCACCAACAGAGAGAGACCAGGAGGAGGCCAGCCGGCTTCCACGCTGCTTGTGCAATCCCAGCAGGCACCTGGCTTTCTCGTTGAGCTCATTTGCATGGGGAAAGGCCCAGGTGAGATGTGGAAACTGGAGGAAGGCACACAGGACCTAAACAATTGTCCCTTAGTTTTGCCTTCCAGCTCCAGGGCAGACCACATGGGTGAGGGTCCCTGGCCCCACCTGGGGGCATGGTCTGTTCCGGATACTGTGTTTTAATTACTGAAAAACATTCAGCTCTTCTGAACCCCCAAATACTTTTCTGGTCTCTTCTTCCGGGACACTCTGTACCCAGCAACATCCTGGGTTGTGTAACTGCAGCTGGTGCTACATTGCCCCAAAGCAATGGCACGAAACTCAGTGGGTGAAGAGGGCATCGTGAAATCCTGATTCACTTCTACCCAGCTCTGCTGTCTGATCCAGCCCCAGTTGCCTCACTTATCCTTTGGTCTTCAGTAAAAACTTACTGTTCAAATTTCAGGAGCTTCACAATGCCCTGAGTTCTGATCTCAGAAAGCCTGCCCATTTGAACCAGAAGGGGGCAGCGTTTTCCTGCCAAGCAAAGGACCTTACAGGCCTAGAGTTGGGGGGATGGGCTGGGGGTGGGGAGCAGTTCCAGGGCCGCAGAATCTGTTTCAAATGACTGCAGCTACCTCTGTGTGTCAAATGGCTTTGCTAATCCCTCTAGAAGCTTCTCCTGGTCTACTCTTAATTGGGGTGGGGGGGTGGTTAGGGAGAAGAGGAAGAACTCGAAATTCAAGCCTTCATTCATCCTCAATTTGTTCAACCAACATCTTCAAACAGGAGCTGGGAACCCAGGTGCCCTGAGCTGTGGACAACAAACCCACCTCCCAAGCCAACAGTAAAGAGCACAGGGAATGCTCTGTCCGGATGACTTCAATCTGTGGGTTATTCCCTAAAGCAAGGAGAGGTTCCGGGCTTCTGTGGACTTGGTCACGGAGACCTGGCTTTGAAAACCAGTTCTCAGAAGGCCTGCGGCTGAGCAAGGCAGCCTCGGTGAGCCTCGATTTCCTCATCTGGAAAGTGGGGATAGCACGACGGTGCAGAGCCCGGCAGGAAGTCAAAGTTCGGCCTCGCAGGAGGCACCACGTGACTGTAGGTCTTGAGCAGGAAAATGAGGCTCAGAGGACGAGGTATGTTTTTGTCACAGGCTGGCATGGTTGATCTTTATTGTCATTACAATTTGATCTGAGTGGGCACCCAGGCCT
Source organism: Heterohyrax brucei (assembly GCA_028571685.1). NCBI lineage: Eukaryota > Metazoa > Chordata > Mammalia > Hyracoidea > Procaviidae > Heterohyrax > Heterohyrax brucei. Next base: position 85,102,209 of record CM053156.1, on the reverse strand, counting down.
TGCCTCGCTAGTACCAGGGCCGCTAGGAGCTTACGGCAAGTACAGAATACGACGACACGTAACATACGCTACAAAAAGGTGCACACTGCCAGGCATCACTCAGGGTTTCATCACTGAGCTAACGGACGTGGGCTACTAGGTGACCACTCCGCCAGAGGTCTGCATCCAGATAGTCTGGCGCTGATGTTTATTTCTTGGCTTAGAACGCTTTTTCCAGTGTCCAGCTGCATCCAGAGCCCACTACACAGTGGCAACGTGAAGGAGTGACTTGGGGATTTTATCCATCTCTCTTTTCCAGTGGAAACCCTGGGGGCATAGTGGTTGGGTGCTACATCTGCCAGCCACGAGGTCGGCAGTTTGAATTCTCCAGGCACTCCTTGGAAACTCTATGGAAACAATTTACTCTGTCCTGTAGAGTCACTTCAAGTCAGAATCCACTCGATGGCAGTGGGTTTGGGCTTGGGTTATCTTTTATGGTTGCCTCAAGTAAAACAGTCTACAATGTCAGTATAAATACTGCCTTTGCCTTATGTATAAACGCAGCTTTAAGACAGATCCCCAAGCTTTCTAGAGCCCATCCTGGATCCCCCCGGGTGGTACAAATGGTTAACACACTTAGCTGTTAACGAAGAGGTCGGAGGTTCGAGTCCACCCAGAGGTGCCTCAGAAGAAAGGCCTGGCGATCTGTGTCCAAAGAACCAGCCACGGACACACTTGGTCTGATACACCTGCGGCCGCCATGAGTCAGAACTGACTCTACAGCGACTGGTTTTAGAGCTCATCCCAGTTAGAAATTCTGGGGTCACTCCCTGTAGAAGCCTAACAGAGACGGAGGTAGAGGCCCCTACTTGAAACAGAAGCTGGCGGGGAAGGTGTCAACACCTGCCACTAGGCCTCCTGTTCCCCAGCCCAGGCCCCGGGAAACCTCAAAGAGGGGGGTTCTGGTAGAGTGATGAAGTTGCTTTGTTGATCCTTGAGGGGAGAAGGGAGAATGCACTGCTTTCAGGCTAGGGTTCAGGGAAGCACGTTGGTCCTGCCCTCCTGCTGCAGGCCCCCCCCTCACACCGGGGCTCCCGGAGACTTCCTGCTGTCCGGAGTTCTTGCTCAGGCAGCCCGGGGTTCCAGCCCTGCAGTCCTGGCAGGAAGCAGCATGTCTCTCACTCTCACCTTCTCCAGGAGCTGGAGTCCTGCTTCCAAAAGCAGATTCCATGGATGTACCTGGGAGTTCATCTGAGTTTCCCTTCTCATGGATTGAACTGTGTCCCCTGCAAAATGTGTTCCCTTCATTAGGCCATGATTCCCAGTATTGCATGGTTATCTACCGTCCCCGTCACCTGATGTGATTTCCCTGTGTGTTGTAAGTCCTGTCACTATGATGTAATAAGATACATTGGTGACAGCTATGTTGATGAGATTTACGAGATTAGATAGCGCATTAAGACAGTCTCTTTATAAAAGAGAGAAGCAAGCAGAGAGAGGTGGGAACCTCGTACCCCCGAGAAAGCAGTACCAGGTGCAGAGAGTGTCCTTGGGACCCAGGTTTCCTGCCCGGAGAAGCTTCTAGTCCAGGGGGCAGAGTAAGAAGGCCAGCAGAGAGAGAAGCCTTCCCCTGGGGCTGACACCCTGACACCCTGAATTTGGACTTTTAAGCTACTTGGCTGTGAGGAAATGAACTTCTCTTTGTTAAAGTCATCCATTTATGATATTTCTGTTACAGCAGCTTTAGATGACTAAGTCCTCCCCCACCCCCACCCCCACCCCCACCCTACCCCCACCCCCACCCACCCCCACCCCTTAGTCACTAATAACCTGGGAAAGCACAGCGAAGGTAGCACATGCCAGACCCACCCAGCCCCCGCTCCCCCCGTTTTTGGCTTTGCCTCACAGGGCACCTGCTGGTGGCTGACCCCACAGACCCTCCTGGCACCCTGTGAGGAAGGCTGCTGTGGTGACGAGGGAGGACCCAGGGGCTGAGGACTTGCCAGGGTCACAGACCTGCAGAGGGACACAGTGGGCTGTCCTCTAGACTCATTCCTTCCTTCAGCCCCAGAAGGGGATTCCCAGTGACACAACTTTCCAGGGTTCAAAGGCAAGACCCTGTTGGAAGTCGGTCTGTGGGTGCCTAGTGGGCTGGCCTGATGAACGAAGAGGGTACAAGAAGGTCTTATTTTTGTTGGAAGGGCTGGATTATTGTTTTCTGCCTTCCTGAACGAAGAGTTCTAGAACAAAGCCCTAGAGAGGCGGCTCCCTGGACTTGATGTTGCCTTCGCGCAGAGAGCTAAGCCCGCCGAGCAGCGGCCCAGACTCCCGGAGCACGAGTGGCCAGTGGCAGCAGAGCCGAGCTGCCGCCTGGGAGCAGGGCAGGAGATGAGACGCTCCTCCGGGCAAGTGGCGGCCTTGATCTCCCAGAACTGTCAGACAAGGGATGCAGAGGGCCTGGGCAAGAAGACTCGGGCTCCCACCCAGTCCCAGCGGGGTGACGTGACGGAAGCTCCCCAGCCTTCCCTCTGTGACACAGGAACACTGTCTCCTGGGAGTGCTACCACTGGGCATGTCAGCTGTCCGAGAGCAACTTGTCTTCTTTCCTCTGCTATGCCAAGGCTGAGAACTGAGCCTGGCACCGAGTAGGCACAAAATAGTCACTCACGCGTTGAATGAATCAGTGCACCAGTCGGCTGTGTGGGGGAGGGAGGACTAGCTGAGCTAACCTGTGGCAAACACGGGCGCCAAGCAGGTGTCCAGCCAAGATGTGTGCTTTTCTCTTAAAGCTAGCGGCCCTTGCAGGGACGCCGACTCGTGGTCACCCTGTAGATGCCACAGCAGAAACGTGCTCCATGGGGCTTTTGAATGACCAATTTTGTTGTCGTTGTTAACAAACTCCTTGTTTTAAAATAATTTCAGGATTGCATACAAATTGCAAAGATCATACAGAGATTTCTCATGTATGTCTCACATGTTGTCACTGCTGGGTGCTGTTGAGTTGATTCCCCTTCACAGCAGCACGATACACAACAGAATGAAACACTGCCGGGTCCTGTGTCGTGCCCACAATCGTCATTATGCTGAAGCCCACAGCTGCAGCCGCTGTGTCGATCCATCTTGTTGAAAGTCTTCGTTTTCTTTTGCTGAGCCTCTGCGTCACCAAGCATGATGTCCTCTTCCAGGGATCGATCCCTCCTGACGTGTCCGAACTTGCCATGTATTCCCCCTAATTAATTACTGATGATAATTTGTCCATGTACATGATTATTATTAACAGGTAAGCTTCAGTTGGACAGAGTGACTACAAAGCTCTTCAAATAACGAGAAGAAGCACAGCTGTCATTGTTAGGTGCTGTCAAGTTGGTTCCAACTCACGGTGACCCTGGAGGTCAGAGCAGAACTGCCCCTTGGAGCGTCCAGGGAGCACCTGGTGGGTCTGAGCTGTCAGCCTCCAGCGGACTGCGGTACTTCACCCCCACCCCAGGGTTTGGCGTAACGGTGGAGCGCTGTGGCTGCTAATCAGGAGGTCGGCAGTTCAAGTCTGCCAGGCACTCCTTGGAAACTCGGGGAGAGTTCCGCTCTGTCTATGGGGCCGCTAGGAGTCAGAATGCACTGCAGTGGGTTTTTTAAGTGCATCCAATGCCCTTATTGTGCTTTTGGTGAATGTTTACAGCTCAAGTTAATTTCTCATACAAAGACTTATGTACAGTTGTTACATGACCCTAGCTGGGACAGCACTCTCCTCCCCTCCACCTAGGATTTTGCGTGTCTGTTTTCTGCCTCTTCATCCCTCTTCTAGACAGGAGCTGCCCATTCCATCTCATGCGTCTACTTGAACCAAGAAGCATACTCTTCGTCAGTGTTAGTTGTGTCTTATAGTCCAGTGTAATTGGAAGAGTTAACTTTGGAAATGGTTTTGGTTCTAGGTTAACAGAGAGTTGGGGTGTGTGTCTTCTGGTGTTCATCCAGGCTCAGACAGATCATTATAGCTGGTCTTTTTCACATGTATTTGAGTTCTGCTCTGCGCTTTTCTCCTGCTCTGTCGGGAACTCTCTGCTGTGTTCTTTATCGGGGCTGTCACTGGTAGTAGTCGGGTACCCTCTAGTTCTCCTGGTCCCAGGCTGATGGACTCTCTGGTTTATGTGGCCCTTTCTGTCTCTTGGGCTAGTATTTTGTTTTGTGTCTTTGGTGTTTGTTTTAGTCAGCTAGTGCTAGAATGGATGGCTTTAACACAGGAAGGTTTATGTTTACACAGTCCGGTAGGCTACAAGTCCAAATTCAGGACGTCCGCTCCAGGGGAATGCTTCCCCCTAGTCCGCTCTGGAGGAAGGTCTGATATTGCATCAGTCTTTGTCCAGGGAGCATCTTAGCGCAGAAACTTCAGGTCTGAAGGATGTGCTCTTCTCCTGGCATTGTTTTCTTGATGGTACGAGGTTCCCAGTTCTCTGCTTGTTTCCCTTTCCTTTTATCTCTTGTAGGATGCAAGGATTAAGGGTGGTACAAGCCACACTCCAGAGAAACTCCCTTTACAGTGGAGCAGGGAGGTGATCTTATGAGGGGATTTACAGCCCCACCCTAATCCTTTAACATATAGCACAAGAAAATCACAAAATGGACGACAATCATAAAATATTGGGAATCACGGCTCTGCCACGTGACTACACATATTTTTGGGGGGACACAATTCAATCCATGACAGTGTTCTTCATCCTCCTTTGCTCCAGGTGGACTGGGACCAACTGATGCATCTTAGGTGGCTGCTCACCAGCCCCTAAGACCCCAGACACCACTCACTAAAGTGGAATGCAGAACATTTTCTTAAAAAACTTTGTTATGCCAATGGACCTAGATCCCTGAATCCATGATCCCCAGACCCCTGCCCCAGCTACTCTGTCCCTCCAAGAGTTTGGTTGTGTTCAGGAAACTTGGAGCTTTTGGTTTAGTCCTCAAGGATTGATTTTTTTCAGAAGTAGATCCAAGGACTTTCTTCTGAGGTGCCTCTGGGTGGATTCGAACCTGAAACCTTTCCGTTAGCAGCTGAATGCATTAACTCTTTGGCCGTCCTAGGAACTCTGCTGAAGTGAGCAGGGTCTACCAATTCAGGAAAGGAGGCACAAATTGCCAATAAATGGCATAAAGAAAAATAAGTGTACATCATTAACAACTTAAAAATGCAAATGCAAATACCAGCAAGGATTGAAAAAGCTAAAACAAAAAACCCAGCACTGACCAGGAGGGGAGCCAGCACACTCTTGCAGATGCTGCTGTAGGCAGCTGTGACTTGCTTCAGCCTTTGGGGACAACCTGGCAAAGTATGTTCCCAGTGGGGCAATGGCTAAATGCTTGGCTGCTAGCTCAAAGGTGGGCAGCGTGACCCCACCAGCTGCCCCTCGGGAGAGAGGCCTGGCAGTCTGCTCCCATAAAGTTTATAGCCTGGGAGGCCTAGCGTGGATTGACTGGTGTCCCCCATAAATATGTGGAGTCCTGTGGCTGGGCGGGGAGTCCCTGTATCCTGCGACTGCCCTCCTTTCTGTGATCTTCTGATGCTATAAATCCTCATCTCCACCTGTGGTTAACAGAGAGGATTATGCGAGTTAGGGTGGGACTATCAATCCCTTCCTAAGAACCCCTCCGTGCTCCACTGTAAAGTGAATTCCCCTAGAGTAGGGCTTGCACAACTCTTTATCCTTTCATCCTGTAAGAGATAAAAGGAAAGGGAAGCAAGCAGAGAACAGGGAACCTCACACCACCAAGAAAGCAGCACCGGGAGAAGAGCACGTCCTTCAGACCTGAGATTCCTGTGCCAAGATGCTCCCTGACCAAAGGCTGATGCCACACAAGGACTTTCCTCTAGAACAGACAGAGGGAAAGCCCTTCCACTGAAGGGGACCCCCTGAATGCGGACTTGTAAACTACTGGACTGTGTAAGAATAAATGTTTCTTTGCTACAGCTATTCACCTGTTGTAATTCTGTTGTGACAGCTTTAGGTGACTAAAACAAGAGCCAGTGTGGCAGTTCTCCTCTGTCACATAGGTAGGTGTCTATGAGTTAAAAGTGCTCTAACAAGAGCATCCTAAGGAAACGGGAAGATGGGCAAAGACAGACGTGTAAGAGTCTTCATCAAACGCTGTGACGGCAGAAAAATTGGGTGCAATGCCTAAGTCCTAAGAAGGAGAGGCCCAGAGGCCCAGAAACTATATAAAATTGTTGCTTAAATTTAATTCCCTGGAAATACATAGACAGAGAGAGTAGACAGACAGACTGCGAATAGCTGTAACCAAAACACTATGGGTAGCATTCATTTTCTCTGCATTTGATTTTCTATGTTTTTCAAATTTCCTGTAACGAACATGTTACTCTGCCATCAGAAAAAATCAATAGTGGTTTTATTTTTAAAGTCATGTCTTGAGACAGCTGGGTTTCAGGGATTCACATTTATTTGTCTGGATTGTATTGAGGAAGAGGAGGGAGCCAGTATTTGCAGAATGTCTGGCGGTGAGTCAGACTCTGGGCAGGTCTCAGTTACTCTTTGATAGAATAGGGCTTTAAAGTACCTGAGGAGCCCTGGGGAAAACCCTGGTGGCGAGTGGTTAAGTGCCGTGGTTGCTGACCAAAAGATCAGCAGTTCGAACCTGCCAGGTGCTCCTTGGAAATTCTGTGGGGCAATTCTATTCTGTCCTATAGGGTTGCTATGAGTCAGAATTGACTCAATGGCAGTGGGTTTTGTTTTTTGGTTTTAAGGAGCCCTGGAAGCACAGTGGTTAAATTTTCAGCTGTTAACCAAAATCTCAGCAGTCTGAACCTACCAGCCACTCTTCAGGAGAAAGACATGACTGTCTGCTACCATAAGGATTTTAAAAACTATCCCAATCTGTTGCAGTCTAGTTGATTCTGACTCATAGTGGCCTGTAGGACACAGCAGAACTGTCCCATAGGGGTTCCAAGGCTTGTGGAAGCAGACTGCCACAGTCTTTCTCCCCCAGTGTCTGGTGCATTTGAAGAGCCCAGTGCCTAACCACTGCACCACCAGGTCTCCTTCCGTGAAGATTAAAGCCTTGGAACCCAATGTGAAAACTCTACCCTGTCCTATGGGGTCCCTGTGAGTCAAAATCGACCAAATGGGGGTGAAAAAAGGACCTACTGTGTACAGAGTATGTTTGTGTGTGAGAGACAGATGAAGTGAGTTAACCCAGGTAAGAGCGGTTAGCTCAGTGCCTGTCAAATGCAGAGGTTCAGCACCTGTTAGCTGCTATGACAGTGATCATTACAGATATTATCACAGCTGTATCCCTGGCAAGAAGGAGGCAGAAACACCATACTGCTTAGGGCAGGATTTGCAAACTCTTCTGTAGCCCATTGTAATAATGGAGAGGATCTTCCAAAGGGGAAAGATTGTGGTCGCACAGGGTGATTGAAGAGGAAGGGTAAGAATCCAGCAGTGGAGAAGAAAAGAGAGAATAAAGCCACTGGGGTGGGGAAAAGTGTAGGTGCTAGGCTGAAGGCTGAGGGGTGCCAGGGTCCTGAGAGGAAGAGGAGACAAAAATGCCAGCTTCAGGCATAGCTGGATCTAGGGGTTCTTTTAGATCTCTCCCTCTCTCCTTCCTCCTGTCTCTTCCCTTGCAAGCTGGCCTCACTCTGTCCTTCTCCAAGGGGCTTCCACCAAATGTTTCAAGATTTCCTTAAGGCAAATGCTATTCACACATCTTCACAGCTTAACTCGTCTACATCAGTGCATGAAGATTCCAGGGAAGTCTCTGATAGGCCAGACCTGCCACACGTGGCTAACTCCCAGCTCCCATCACTGCAGCCGCGGTGAGCTGGGGCATGAAGGCACTGGGGCATGGCCCAGGTCACAGGCCTCCTGTGATGTAGAATAAATTCACAGTTACGTAATCGTGAGCACCCATCAGAATTACACTGATAGAACCCAGAGGCAGACTCCCAAAGGCAGGGTTCAGGGGTGGCACTTATCAGCCATGAGAAAGGATGCAGGGCAGACAAAAACAACAGACGGACATCACATGAGCTCATGGAGTTGTTGCAAAGATGGAGTGAGATGGCATGTATAAACACGCTCTGTAAAGCATAATGCCTGAAACATGCTCTCTGCAGACGTCTGTGATCTCAGCCTGCCTGACTCCACCCACACTCCAACAAGCCCCATTTGCTACGTCACCTTCCGTCCCAGCAGCCCACAGTTCTAGCTCATGCTGTCATAACTAAAACAGGACAATGAGGAGGCTGGAGCACATGCGCTGGGAGGAGTTCAGGCTCTGGAAGAGCTTAAAGGCCACAGGAATCCCTTGTTAATCCAATAGGAAATACAGAGCACTTGAAGGTTACTGCGTGGGGACATGGCATTTAATAAGCAATGACATCATGTCAACTCCAATGAGATACTGGCAAAAGAAAAGGAACAAACGCTTTCTTGAAGATGCTGGGTCAAATCTGTATTTCGGTAAAAAGGCTGAAAAGACGTACTGAGTCTATTGAGTGCTATGTCATCTCAAATTTTAGAAATGATTTCAGAGCTATTCAAGTAACTTCAAATGTCTTCAAAACATTTTTTTTATTTACTAACACAAACTAGACAACAGAGAAGTGGTAACTTTGGTGAAGGCTGAGACAGTACATGACACTGGGGAGGTCAGCACAACCTGTCCAAGGCAAGGTCATGGACACTCCCTAAATGCATCCAATCTACCTGAGGGACCGAGCTACAGGGTTGAAATGGTCTTGGGAAGCATCTAGCTCAAATGGCATCAACATGGCTTAAAAAGAAACGACTCTGTGTTCGAGTTTGGTGAATAGGATCTGGAGTCTTAAAAGGCTGTGAGCAGCCATCCAGTGTACTCCACTGGTTTCAACTCTTTGGGAGCAAGGGGACATGAGGAAAACAGAGGACCCAAGGGGAAGATGAGTCCAGAGGACTGACGGACCACAGCCTCCGCTGGACTCAGTCCAGCCCAGCTCCAGAGTGCCCGGCTACCACTCTGTCTGACAGGGGTCACAACCAAGGGTCCCTGACGGAGATGCAGAAGAGTGTAGAACTCAATTCTAACTCAAAAAGAATTTGCTGGTCTGACAGAAACTGGAGAAACCCTGCCAGTATGGCCCCCAGACACCCTCTCAGCTCAGTAATGAAGGCACTCCTGCGGCTCACCCTTCAGTCAAAAATTGGACGGGCCCATAAAACGATGTGAGACTGGAGGGGGGTTCTAGCCCAGGGTCAGGGACTAGAAGGCAGGAGGAGACAGGAAAGCTGGTTATAGGGAACCCAAGGCGGAGAAGGAGAGAATGTCGACCTGTTGGTGGGGTTGTTAACCAGTGTCATAGAACAGTGTGTATACTAACTGTTTAACGAGAAACTGGTTTGTTCTGTGAACCTGCACCTAAGGTACAGCAAAAAAGAAAACATGCGTTTTTTTTTTTGTTTTTTTTTTTTTTATTTCCAGCTTCTTTTGAAAGAATTGTATTTCCTGTGTCCTTCTCCAGGATGGCTGACACTAGAACAATTAACCTTCTTGACAATTCCTGTGTCTTTAAATGCTTCATGGAAAGGTACAATTTATTTAAAAAAGAGAAAGAACTGAAGACTGATGGAAGTTGGTGATGAGTACTCCGAGGGTCATTATGCTAGTCTGCTTTTATGTATGTTTCAAACTGTCTGTGATAAAAAGTTTCTTGAACATTTTTTAAAAAAGCATTGATTAGGAGGAATTTGAAACTTCCTAAACATAACTCAAGAAACCCTAGTGACACAGTGGTTAAGTGCTACAGCTGCTAACTGAAAGGTCGGCAGTTTAAATTCACCAAACACTCCTTGAAAACTCTACGGAGATGTTCTCTGCAGTCTTACAGGGTTGCTATGCATTGGAATCGTCTTAACAAAGTTTTGTTTTGCTAAGAAACCTTTTAAAATTTTAGGACAGTTTTAAATTAAAAGAAAGCCTGCTAAAATTGTAGAGACAGTTCCCATACACTTGACACTCTTTGCTGTATTATGAACATCACAGATTAGCATGATTCATTTGTTAAAATTAATGAACCACTACTGATACAGTGGGCAGCCTGGTGGTACAGTGGTTAAGGGCTTAGCTGCTACCGGAAAGGTCAGTGGTGTGAACCCCCAGCCACTCTGTGGAAGAAAGATGTGTCAGTCTGCTTCTGTAAAGGTTAAAACCCTGTTGTCTTTGAGTTGATTCTGACTCACAGAGACCCCATAGACAATGGGTTTAAACATAACTCGGCATCATTAATAAAATCTTCTAGGGAAGGCATAGCTTTGGTCCCAGTGCTCCTGCTAAGAACTCTGCGTTAGCGTGGCCTTTCCCTGACACTGGTTCTTCACACAGACCACGCACGTGATCACATATCCAGGATCACAGAGCTGGTCCAAAGCAGAATCTGATGGTGTTGGGGTTAAAGTTCCATAAAGATGTATCGCCATGGAAACCCCACGGAGCAGTTCTACGCTCTGCTAGGCTATAGAGTCACTATGAGTCAGAATCAACTATGGCAACAGGCTCAGTTTTTTGTTTTGGTTTGGTTTTGAACCCAAAGCCACAGACCTTCATTATAACGTCGCTTCCAGCTTGGGAGTTAACTGTGTCTGGTGGCTCTCCCGGAAATCGAGAGACTCCTCTTCTCCACTGCGTGCGTTAAGCGCAGCATGAAGAATTTATGCTGCTGTTTACAGCGTGTTGATCACAGGTCCAGCCTCGCGCGACACTGAGCTTGCACGGCGACCGCTGGCTACGTGTGGCTCTGTTGTTGGTTGCCGTGGAGTCGGTTTCGACTCGTGGAGCCCTCCCGCGTTACAGACTGGAACTACTCCACAGGGGTTTTGTGGCGTCCTGTTAGGAAGGTAGGTCTTTGGGACTTCTCCTCCTTGGTGCTGCCGGATGGGTTCGAGCCGTTAACCTTCCGGTTAGTCTCTGAGCGCTTAACCACTGCACCGTGCAGGGATGTTCACATGTGGCTCCAGAGCACCAGCAACGGGGCTGGTCTGATTTTACATGCTTTGTCGCATGAAATGCACACCAGAGTGAGACCCCAGGCACAGAACAAAAAACAGTGTCTCATTGATAATTGGTATATCAATTATTAAGGAGTCCTGGCAGCAGTGTTAAGAATTCAGCTGCTAAATTGAAATGTTAGCAGTTCAAATCCCCCAGTCACTCCTTGGAAACTCTATGGGTCAGTTCTAGTCTGTCCTAAAGGGTCACGAGGAGTCAGATTCAACTCAACAGCAGCGAGTGTTTTCTGGTGGCACAGTGGTTAAAGTGCTCAGCTGATAACCAAAAGTTAGGTGGTTTGAACCTGCTAACCACTCCATGGAAAAAAAAACATAGCAGCCAGCTTCCAGAAGGATTTCAGCCTTGGAAACCCTAGGAGGCAATTCTACGCTGTGCTATAGCATTGTTCTGAGTTGGAATTGACTTCATGGCAATGAGTTTGGTTTGTATACTAATTATATATTGAAATGATAATATTTTGAGGTAAATGAATTATAATTAATTTCACTGGTTTCTTCTTACATTTTAAATCTGGCTAATAAAATCTAAGTGAAGAGTATAATTTATATTGCTGTTGGACAATGCTATGTTACACATGCATTTTCTTATTAAACTCGAAATAACCCATTATACAGAAAGAAAACTGAGGCTCAGTGAGGTTGAGGGATAGTAGTGCCAGTTAGGGACAGAGCTAAGGTATGTCCCCAGAGAGATGTGATTCAAGTTTGCTTTTTCTAAACTTTACTCCAAGCTGCCCGTTTGTAGCATCAGTTGTGATGCTTTGGGCTGCAAGTAGCAGAATCCCGGCTCAGTTTGTCTTTTCAAAACTCAGCATTTATGGTCTTACTTGTGAAGCCACAGTGTTTGTTAGGTGACTCTGCAGTGTTGTCCCAGCTCTGAGGCTTTCTGAATTTCTTCTGGTTTCTGTAGCACTGGCTTTTGTTCTAGTCACTCTACTAAAGTCAACTGCCAGTTCGCAGCTGCAGGCAGCACGCCCTCACACAACAAAGGCAGAAAGGACAGTTCCTCTTTGTGGGTCTTTTTTATGGAGAAGAAAATCTTTCTCAGAAACTCCCTAGGACCTCACGCCTCAAGGTGAGGCCCACAGGTCAGCAGCACCAGCATCACCTGCGAGCTGGTTGGACATGCAGAATCTTGTGTCCTAACCTTCTGAGTCAGAGTCTACACCTTAACCAGACGCCTGGGTGACTCATGGCACATTAGTCTGGGCAACTTGGCCCTAAGAGGCTTCCCTTGAATTCTCATTGGCCAAGGCTGACTCATATGCAAATACTAACCAACCACTGAGAAGCAGAGGAGGAGTGGAGTTGCCGTAATTGATTCAGAGCAGCATCATTCTTACCCTTCCGTGGGGGAGGCGCCACCTTCACTGTGCACAGAGGGTGGATACCTGCCTCTCCAGGACAGAAGAATGTGGGTGTCACAGTATGGTGTGGAGTGCTGATTCTGGCCAGACAGCTACGAGGCTGACAATTCCTTGAAGGTTGGTTGTGAAAATTAAATGAGATCAAGAATATACAGTGATGAACTCAGTCACTCATTATTTCATTTAACAGATGTGTTGTGTATGTCTAATATTCTTTGGCTCTGAGGCTGCAAGAATGAACAAGACGCTGTTCCAGCCCTGGTGAGCAGGGCTTTGAATGCAGAAGACAGGTGAAGGATAAAAAAGGAAATTAGCAATATAATTAAGGAGGCCTTGTAGCATAACTGTTAAATCCTCAGCTGCTAACTGAAAGGTTGTCAGTTCAAATCCATCCAGCCATGCCATGGGAAAAAGATCTGGCAATCTGCTTCCATAAAGATTATAGCCAATCACAGGATTAACCTCACCTACCCCGAGACCGGAAGACCTAAATGGTGTCTGGCTACCACTAACGACCTAATCAGGACCGTCCTAATCAGGAACATAATAAACGGGTCCTGATAGAATCAGAGAAAAAATGTGCAACATAACACAAATTCTTAGAATGTTCAGACTTTCTGGAGTGATTGAGACTGGAGGGACCCTTCCCTGCCCCCCGAGTCTTGCCTTGAATTACTCTTTAAACCTTGAACTAAAACTATTCCGTGAGGTCATCTTTTAGCCAAAAACAAACAATCCATAAATGATTCACTATCACCCATGAGTACTGTGCTCCAACATAAAGCCATCTATATGAGTCCAGATGGTCAACAGTCAGTCTAAAACAGAGATAGGAAGGTGAGGGAGCAACAAGACTATGTCATTGGAACCAGAACAGGAATGAGAAATCTGATAGGCTGTGAAATACGTGACCAATGTCAATGAACAGATTGTATACCGGTTGTTAAATGGGAACCTAATTTTCTATGTAAGCTTTCAGTGACAACAGAATAAAATATTTTAATTAAAAAAAAAAAGATAATAGCCAAGAAAACCCTATGGTGCAGTTGTCCTTCATCTCACTAGGTTGGAAATGACTTGGAATCATCCAACAACAGTAGCAGCACTATAATTACAACTGTGAAAACATGCCATGAAGGAAATAAGCCGCACTGATTACGAAAGAGGGGCAGAAGTAGGGGACCCCAGGGAGCATGCTTAGAGATGGACTCTCTGGGAGGGTGACAAGGAGCTCACCACTCTCTGCACAGGAGGTGGTGGTGGTGGAGACAGTGAGGAGGTGGGAGTAGGAGTGATCTAAGGATCAGCACATGCAAAGGGCCTGAGGCAGCATGGAACTTGGGTCAGTCGGGAAATGATCCAACCTGTATGATCTTGGGTGACTTCTTTCTCCTCTCTGACCTTCTTCTTCATCTTATGTCCAGCTGGATCATCAGCACTTCTGTCCTAACATCCTGGACTTCGTGGATTCTACAATCTCCATTTACAGAAGAGTGGAAACTGGGACCCAGGACACGATTTGAAGGTGTCTGAGCAGCAGGTTTCTTTGTGACTTATTCCGCAGTCATGATCTGTGTGTCTCTGTCCTCCTACTCCAGAGGAGCCTCTCTTTGGCCCCACCTTTGCCACCCTGTCATTGCCATATCCCTCATGTGGTACCCATCTGTCCACCTGTCTCTCCCATTGGACTGAGAGTCCCTTAATAATGAGGACATGGGACACATCTCAGATGTGTGACTGGGTATGGGAGGCACTTAACACAGGCTTGCTAAGTGGAGAGATGGCTGCATGGTAAGCTGGAAACCCACTCCTGTCAGGTCTGTTCCAGCTCATATCGATCCTACAGAACAGAGCAGAACTACCCTACTGGGTTTCAAAGATGTGGCTGGTGGATTTGAGATGCCAACATTTTGGCTTGCAGCTGAGCTCTTAACCACTGTGCCACCAGGGTTCTGGTGGCATGGTGGCTGGGTGACTGAATGAATACTCATAGACTCCTGGTGCTCAACACTTAAAAGGGCTGTAAGAGCTTAGCTGGCCTTACACTGTATCTTTAGTTATCACTCCATTTTGAAGATGAGACAACTGAGGGTAAGGGAAGAGAGGGAATGCTCCCAAACGCTGCAGTGACAGGGTAGAGGTGAAGATGCAGAATACAGCTGGATTGAGTTCCTGTAACTGCAGTAACAGATACCCCAAGCTGTGTGGCTGGAAACAACATAAATATACTATCTCACAGTTCTAGAGACTAGAAGTCCAAAATCAAGGCATCAGTAGGCTCACACTCTCTTGGAAGACTCCAGGAGAGGATCTGTCCTTGCTTCTTCCATCTTCCGGTGGCTGCTGGCCATCCTTGGGATTCCTTGGCTTGTAGATGGATCAGCCCAATCTTTGCCCCTGTCATGACATGACCATCTCCCTGTGTCTGTTTTGTCTTCCTTAAGGACACCAGTCATTGAATTAGGGTCTTCCCTAATCTGGAATGATCTCATATTAACTACATCTGCAAAGACCCTCTTTTAGAAGGTCACATTCTGAGGTTCCAAATGCACTTGAATTGGGAATGGGGGGACTATTCAAGTCAGTGCAACCACATATAGAGCACTGTTGACCTGTCATAACGGGCTACTTTGCTTCTGTGTCCGCCTCATGGAAACACTGACGACTTCCTGTCTCAGCTCCACGTGGCTGAAAAGGATCTCTGCCTTCTAGCAAAGATGAGGTGCCTGATGTGGAGAGAAAGGGGTAAACGTAGCAGACTCTTCATCACATTGGTCATCGTCTTCACAGGCAATAAATCACTCAGAACTTAGTGGCCAAAAGAGGTAACGGACACGTGTTATTCTCCCAGTTTCTATGACCTAGGACTTAAAGAGTGGTTTAGCTGGGCAGTTTGGGCTTGGAGTCTCTGATGAGGTTTTAGTCAAGAAGGTGAACAAAGCTACAGATACCTGAAGGCTTGCTTGGGGTTCGGGTACCCCCTTCGAAGCTGCTCCTTCACATAGTTGGCAGGTGGGTGCTGGTTGTTGGTGAGAGGCCTCTGCTTGCCACCGTGAGGCCTCCTTGCAAGCTACCGAGAGCCTCTGCTGCACATCTTCTCCTTATTCTACTCATTAGAGCCAAGCCTGGTCCACATCCAAGGGGAACGGCACCAGGCTTCACCTCACGAAGGGGGGAGTGTGAAGTGATCAGAGGACATCTTTCCAGAACACAAGACTAGCCATGGGCTCTCCTTTGTGTAGCCCAGCAGTGGTCAGCTTGTTTGCTGAGCACACGGGAGTCCAGGAGCTCTTCCCCAGAAGCCACCCAATGAGGCTTAACTTGTGACACACATTTTTGCCACAACTGCAGACACAGAGTGTGCCAACACTGTCTTCCTCCTAGTTATGTGAAGTGGGGGTCTGAGATCAACACTGGGGTACAGCCTCTTCTTAGGAAGGGGACAGAAGGGGCTCCAGAAGCCTCGTAGGGCCTACTTTCCCTGTTCCATCACCAGCTAATGGAGCCCCCTCTTCTGGCTCCTCTACACCACACACATGTGCACACACACGCACACACATATGCTCGCAAACACAGATATACCCTCTTCAGTCTAGGAGGCTGTTTTTCAGAGAAGGGGACCAATCTGTCCCTGGCCCTCTGGTCAGAGACAGAATCGGACCCGGCACTTCATCAAGAGCATTTCCCAGACTGCCCTAGGTACCACCCCCCCATGCACCCCCAGCCAGGACACTCATTAGCCTGCGGACCTTCAAATCCACATCATGTCAACTTGGGCCCTTTCAGGCTGCTTGGGGTGTGAATTGATGCAGCTTCCATGGAGGACAATTAGGTGATCGATTTCTTAATGAAAAATACACACATATTTGGCCAAGCGATTCCACCTTGAAGAACTTATCTTAAAAATAGATGCATCCTTGTGTGACATAATGTGTACATTGCAGCACTGTGGCAGTAATAAGAGGCTGGAAATAATCTAATTGTCCATCACCAAAGGCCACTGAGACAGCTGATGGCCCAGCCCAACAATGGAACAGTCTCTGGCTCTTCTAAAGAGAAGGAGATCCTGCCTGATGAACACAGACGGAGCAATCTTCAAGACAGCAAAACCTGTGAGAGCCGGAACTCCACCGGACTGCCCGGTTTTTCTGGGTCTCCCAAGTTTTCTGCTTTTGACAGGGTGCAGTCTTACCACTTCTGTGTTGTCTTTTCTAGTGGAAAATATTTGATTTGATTAGATTAATTGTAATTAAGTGAAAGCTTACAACCCAAGTCCATTTTCCATGTAAAACCCTGAGCACCCGCCTCTCTGCAACTCTGCTCTCCTCCCCCTGTGGCAGCGCTCTCTCCTTTGCACTCTTCCAGTGTCCATTCAACCAGCTGTTCCCTCCTCTCTACCCTTCTCCTGTCCCCTCTAAAAAGAAACCAGTGGGACAGTCTCTTATACATTAAACCATCAACGACACATACCACCTGCGTCCCTCTGTGTCCCCAAGTTCAGCCCATCCTTTGTCTGAGGTGTTGGCTTCAGTACTGGTTTCAGTGGAAAATATTTGAGCTTGCCTTCTTGGACTTGTTTCCGCATCACACAGGTTCCCACTGCGGCAGGTGTTACTGTGCTTGAGTACGTGAAAGAAGCAAGACGAAAATCAGTTCACATAACTCAATGTCATTTATACACAAAACAAAACAGGAAGGTTCAACCTGTGAGCCTGTTTGCACATACAGAGAGTTCCTCTGGACAAGAAAGCTGGAATTACAGGTTGAATCACATGAAATCGTCATTTTAGTTAGTCAAAAAGAGTTAGTTGTTGATAATCTCTAACAGTCAACCCATCCTAAGTAGTGGCTTCTGGGTGTGACCACAGGCTGTAAAGAGGAAGTCAGGAAAAAATACTTATTCTCTCAGTATAACTTTGTGTGCCTTCTCATGTTTGTGCCATGTTCATGATTTGTTTTGAGATTTTCGGAGACTAGTTTTAAAAATAAAATGCTCAGGGTTCATTCATTTTAATTACTGTGTGCAGAGATTAACTAAAAACCAAACTCACTGCCGTCAAGTTGATTCCGACTCATAATGACCCTATAGGACAGAGTAGAACTGCCCCATAGTGTTTCCAAGGTGCGCCTGGTGGATTCAAGCTGCCAACCTTTTGATTAGCAGCTGTAGCACTTAACCACTACGTCATCAGGGTTTCCATGCAGAGACTGGACATCACCGTTCTGATTACACAGTCAGCAATATCATCCTGCGAGTCGGTGAAGCCAGTTTCCACCTGGCTACTTTCACTTTGAAAAAACCCTGGCGGCACCGTGGTTAAGTGCTGTGGCTGCCGGGCAGAAGGTCAGCGGTGCAGATCCATCAGTTGCTCCTTGGAAGTTCTAGCAGGGCAGCTGTCCTCTGTCTATAGGGTCACTATGCATTGGAATTGGACTTGATGGCAGTGAGTTTGGTTTTGGTTAATGTCACTGTTCTTTCCAAGCAGAAAAGATCAGGAATTGCTTGAAATCCCTTTAATTTAGGGAGAGGAATGCCAGCGGAGCTGAGTCCTGTCACCAGAAAAGGAACGTGAAGGCAGAAGAGGCGGAACTATCTTTTTCAGAACTACACCAAAAGGGGTGGGGCAACCAAGGACTCTGTGGTAGTCTCCCTGAGGCTGACAGGTGACTGCTGGACTCTGAACAAGGTGATACCACCTGAGCAGAGCGGCGGGCAGGCTTGAGAAGCCATCGTCTTTAAGATACATGCTAGAGGCAGGGACTCTGCCTTCACCTGAGTGGCCGAATACACCTGGACCGTCAGCATCTCTCTGAGTCTCAAGGCTCTGTCTCCATGCTGGGGTGGCAGAGGCACCCTGAATTCACATCAGCCTGACCCACCTGGCCATCCTTTAAGTCTCCAGGTAGCACAAAGGGTTGATTCCCAGCTACTAACCTAAAGGTTCAAGCTCACTTGCTGGCACCGAGAAGGAAAGGCCTGGCAATCTGCTTCTGTAAAGATTTGTTGTTGTTGTGTGTCATCGAGTCAACACCAACTCACAGAGACCCCATGTGACAGAGCAGAACTGCCCTGTAGCGTTTCCTAGGCTGGAATCTTTACAAAAGCGGGTTGGCTGGTCTTTCTTCCATGGAGCCTCTGGGTAGGTTCCATCTGTCATCCTTCTAGTCAGTGGCTGAGTGCTTAACCACTGAGCAACCAGGGCCCTTTCTGTAAAGATTACAGGCAAGAAAACCCTATGGAGCAGTTCTACTTGGTAAGACATGCAGTCATCACGAGATAGAATCAACTCGATAGCAGTGGACACTGGTTTTTGGTTTTTGGCTATCTCTCTAACAGTCATTGCAGAGTCTGACAGATTGATTGGTTGATTGGTTGAAAATGCAAAGGCTGACTTCAACATGTCTGTGTTGTAAGATCTGAAATTGCCACTTAGAATAGTTATGCTCCTTTCTTAAGAATATGTCAATAGCCAGATGTAAACAAGAGACTGAAAAGCCTCTCTAAATAAAATGCTACATCATCTCTGTTTCTTCTTTTTAATTTCATTTTGCTTGTTATTAAGTGAACGTTTACAGTCCAAGTCAATTTGCCGTACAAAGCCCCGAGCACCTGCCTCTACGCAGCTGTCTGTTCTGCTCGCCCTGTGACAGCACACTCTTCCTATTCCGCTCTGGACTTCCAGTATCCGCTCAATCAGCACTGTCTCCTCCTCTTCACCTTCTCCTCTACCTTCTAGAGAGGAACCAGTTGGACAGCCTTGCACATACATTAAATCACAGAGTACATACACCACCTGCATCACTCTGTGTCCCATAGTGCAGTTCAATCTTTGTCTGAAGAGTTGACTTCAGCAGTGGTTTCAGCTCTAGGCGAGCAGCAAGTCTAAGGGCCACGTTTTCATGGCACTCTCCAGGTTGTCAGACTAGAGTCCAGTCTTTTAATAGAGTTCTGAATCTGTATCCCCCTTTTTCTCATGCTTCTCCAGGGACTCTACGTTGTGTTCCTCGTCAGGGAAATCTTCGGTGGTGGCTGGGCACCGTCTAGTTCTTCCTGGTCTCATGCTGACATCATCCCTGTTTTCTAACACTCTGGATCTGTGTTCGTCAGAACAACCTCCCCGATAGTTTTGATGCCTGGCTGTGAGGGGCGGTTCTCTCCATGAATGAGGGGTCAGTAGGTATACCTGTCTTGTTGGAGGGATGTTGGTATTTCATAACAAACATTTAAGTGCTGATACCTTTGCTCCATCAATCCTGCTCATATGAATGTGTCCCACAGAAACACTCAGTGTGTGTTTTCTGATGTAGATATGAACTAAGGAGGGCCACTATATCAGTGACTCTCATGAGGAACACCGGACACAGGCAAAAATGCCCATTAATAGGGAGCTGGCTAAGTAAGTTCGAAACCGTTGTAGTGTAATGGTTAAGTGTCATATCTGCTAACCAAAAAGTCAGCAGCTCAAATCCACCCGGCACTCCTTAGAAATTTTATGGGGCAGTTCTACTCTGTCCTATAGGGTCGCTATGAGTTGGAATTGACTTGATGGCACTGGGTTTGGCTAGATAAGTTATGGTACCCCTATACTCTGGAACTCAGTGTAAACAGTGTGAGTTAGGAATGTCTGAAATGAGGGGAAGGGTGGCTGTGATGAACTGCTAATGGGAAGACTGAACTAGAGGACCGGTGTTCTTTACCAGACCAGTTGTTTTCAAGCTAGGGCAATACTGGTGCCCAGGGGACTTGTGACAATGTGGCAAGACATTTATGCTGTGGACAGCTGGACAGGAACACTACTGTCAACCTGTCCATAGAGGCCAGGGATGCTGCTGAGCACCCCACAATGCACAGGATAGCCCCTGACGCAGAAGACTGTTGTTCTGACTCATAGGGACCTACACGACAGAGTAGAACTTCCCCGTAGGGTTGAGGAGTGCAGATTGCCAGGCCTTTTCTCCCATGGGGCAGCTGGTGGGTTCAGACCACTGACTCTTCAATCAGCGGCCCAGCGCTTAACCACTAGATCCCCAGTGATCCTCACAAAAGGTTATCCTGAAGGCCAAGAGCGCTGAGGTGGAGAAACCATGAGCTACACAGCAGCGTAATCCCTGACACATACTAAGTTCTCAAAGAAGGTTTGTTGACTGACTACATGACCTTTTACTAAGAGCACCATGGGCATACACGTGATACCCAGCGGTACAAAGAGAGCAGCCTGGTGAAGGCTTTGGATCCTATCAGGTTTTACTTTTTCCACTTTCCTATCACGTGCTCTTGTGATTAAGCAGGAAGGAAGGAAGGAAGAGAGGATGGAGAAAGGAAGGCAGGGAGAGGAAAGGAGGGAAGTGTGCCTGTGTGACGTGGAAAGGCAGGAATGGTACGCTGGCTCTGAGCAAATTCTACCTCCACTTCCTCTGCTCTGTGACCAGCCTGAGGGTGACGCTCACCTCCGCCAGGTGTTGAGAGATTGAATCAAGGCTTTGAACCAGTTTCTTCTGGTTTGAACTGCTGAGAGTTTGCATTTCCACCCCAGATATACAGAATCATAGCTGACATTTTAACAAGATCTCCCGGGGGATTCTTATGTATAATTTCCTGGGGACTTGTGAGAGATGCATATTCTCAGCAGGCGTTTGGACCCATATGAGGCGGTTCGAAGTCCCAGATGACAGCTGTTCGTCCTTGTGAAGCCCTTGGCACAGCCCTGGGATCCACTGGGCGTTCATAAATGCCTTCATCTCGTTATGATCCAAAGGGAACCTCCAATGCCATTTTGATTTAGGTCCAGGCCCTTGGGTAGCTGTTCAGGTTAGTTAGCTAATGATTCTGGGAGTGGAAGTCTGGGGACATGTGGGGAGTGTTGATCATGATTTGGTGCAGATGCTGCTGTGGGCAGTGGACTGTGTGGCTTTGGAAGGACCGTGTCTCTGTGTTTGCCCTGTCTCTGACAGAGCATCCCACCACCCTGCCTTCTCCTGCTCTGCCCCGCCTGCCCCCGGGCCTGCACAGTGGCTAACGGGGTGTGGGTGCCTTTATGAGTCGTGCAGGGGGCCCCACAGCTCCCCCGGGCCTCCAGCCGTGCCCCCCAGCTAGGCCACACAGCCTCCCCTTCGTGCCGGGTCGCGCCCGTGTGGCCCCAGCATCAGGAGACCTCAGCCCATGGTCCTCTAGCTCGGGTCCTGATCCTTCACTTGGGTCCAGGAAACCAGTGGCCACAAAGCCGGTTTTGAACCGAGCGTTGTCCTGGGAGACCACAAACTTTCTAATCAATGCAAAGCGGAGACAGAGAACAGGGCTGGACAGCAAGCCCCTCTGGCCCCCCCGGCATGGAAGCCCTATTTAGGAGCAAATCCGTAAGCCAGCGCAAGTAAAAAGCCGCTTGTTTGCGAGTGACCTTCCCTATTCATGTAACGTGATATTGCACGCTTGGCCGACCTCAGCAAGCGGGGAAACATATGTCGTCAGCTGGGCACTCTTTACCCTTCTCTTAAGATGCTTCTGGAAGCATATGTGGGAATAAGCCTGCCCTAGAGACTCAAGGGAAAAGGCAGGAACACAAGCAATTAGAGGGAGCCTGCCCTGGCCCGGCTGCCGGACGCAGGAGGAAGTTCGGGGACGCATCTCGTGGGCATGGGAACAATTAGGGTCAACCAATAATCGTGGAAAAGGAAATGAAAAAATAGGACCCCGGTTAAATGACCCAGTAAACACCGCCTCCGCCCCCACTGCCGTGTGCGGGGCTGCATCTGGGGTTCACGTGGACGCTCACCCCCTTCCTTCTTTTTAGATAATGACTTCCCTTTGCAATTTCCTGGAGGACGTCGTTGAAGAGATCTTCCAGTGATAAAAAACGAGCTGGGGTGGTTCTTAATTTCCAGTCTGGGTCTTTCTCCCCTCCCAGTCCAACCTGCTAATTAACTCGGGTCAGCAGCCTGGTGGGGAAAGGGTCTGTGGATATGCAGAGAGGAAGCCTCTAGCTGAGAGAGTTTATCCGGCTGATCCCTGCCGGGCCAGGGGATGTGACAGCATCCGGCTTCAGGGACCAGCGCCGTTAGTCCCTGCTGTTGGGATCAAGGTCCATGAACCTTCCAACTCTACTTTGCGGTTCCAAACAGCAGGAATAGCTACTGCTTTAACTCACTGCCCTCAAATTGATCGCTACCCATAGCGACTCCCCCAAGGAGCCCCAGTGATGCAGTGGTCAAAGTGCTCGACTGCTCACTGAATGGTCGGCTGCTCCAACCTACCACCTGCTCTTCAGTAGAGGTGTGGCAGTCTGCTTACGTAAAGCTGTGCAGCCTTGGAAACCCTGTGGGGACCTTCCCCTCCATCCTGTAGAGTCACTAAGAGCTGCCCCTTAGGACACACTTTCCAGACGTTCTTGACCTGTGCTGTCCCACACGGTAGCCACTAGCCACATGTGGCTACTGAGTGCTGGCTGTATGGCTTGTGTGAACGAGGAACTCAAGTTTTCATTTCAATCAATTTAAACTGACAACAAATGGAAGGTTCAGTTATTGGGAAACTTATTTTAAGAATACTTAGAACGACTCTGAGCGTGTGGGTCTGCTTTCTCAGCTGTAGATTTTACAAAATTTAAACACAGGCCAAGTCTTTCCACTGAAAATCCGGTGCTCCAATTGGGATGAACCGTAAGCGTAAAACACACACCACATTCAAGACTTAGTACAGAAAAAGGAAAAAATGATGTGAACAGCACATTAACAACTTTTATACTGACTGAAAGGATAATATTTGGTATATACTGGGTTAAATGAACTATATATTTTTAATATTTTTCCTTTTTTATTGCGAATTAAGAACAATTTTACAGTCTATATCATGTTGCCATCTAACACCCAGAACTTGCACCGCTGTTCTGTTCTAGCTGCTCCCCCCCATAACAACATGCTTCCCCTTTTGTTCAGAACTTCCTGTGACCTTTTGCTAAAGGTCTGGCCCTCCTCACCCAACCAACTTGGCTCCAGTGAAGTGTCCCTCAGACAACCAAATGAAGTATGTATATAGTACATATGTATATACAGTATTAACATAAATATGTTACATATATAGTATTAACATATATAGATGTAAAGTTAGTACCTCCCAATTCTTCTTACTTTTTATAACCATGGCTAGGAGAACACGTCAGACGGCACCTGCAGTTCACACATCTTTAGCAGCCAGCCCATGCTGCCTTCCCTGAAAGCACTGTGACTTACCATCTCTGTCCACAGTCCCAAGGCTTGCTGTTGCTGGGATCCTACGAGTCAGTTCTCACAAGCCCCTGTGACGGAGGAGAACCGCCCCCGGGGGGTTTCTGCAGTGCAATCTTTCTATGGAGGCAGGTCACCAGGTCTTTTTCCCCGAGGAGCCGCTGGGTGAGCACTTAACCATGGTGCCACCACGGCTCCTTAGTCCAAGGGGCAGGTCTGCGGATACCCCCTTGCCAGGGGGAATCTTCAGGCTGCTGGGGTGAGAGAAGGAAATAATCTGGCTCTGTATTGCAGAAAACAAAAACAAACTGTGGCCATCCAGTCGATTCTGACTCATTTGTGGCCCTATAGGACAACTGTCCCGTAGAGTTTCCAAGCAGCACCTGGTGGATTTGAACCGCTGACCTTTTGGTTAGCAGACATAGCACTCAAACACTACACCACCGGGGTATCCTTTATTAACAGGCTTTAAACAGTAACATCCAGGTGATGATTCTGGAGGGGGACCTGTCGGGCTGGGACGGCATTGTCCCACCCAACCCTTCCTGTGTCCCCTTCCCAGGGAAGGATGTTGAGGGCAAGACAGCTTGATCTCAGGCTCAGCAATAACGCCAGCAATTTTATCAAACTAAGCTCTGCCTTGGGGGCACTGGTATCTGGTGGTCCGTCTGCCCCCACCCACCCTCCTCCTCTCTGGACCAAGGTTGTTACTGAGACCCAGCACCTTCGGAAGGAAATAAAAACATGCCTTCGTCCCAGGACATTTTTTTTTTTTTTTTTGCAAAGCCTTCTTAAAAAAAAAAAAATCAAACCTACTGCCTTCAAGTCGATTCCAACTCACAGCGACCTTACGGGACAGAATAGAAAAGAACTGCCCCATCGAGTTTCCAAAGAGCGCCTGATGGATTTGGACTGCTGACCTCTTGGTTAGCCATTGTGGCACTTAAGCACTAGGCCACCACGGTTTCCGAGAAAGCCCTCTAGAGATGTCATATTGTTATTGTTGCTAAGTGCCTTGGAATTGATTTTTGACTCATAGCGACCCCATGCAACAGGGTAGGCCAGCGCCATAGGCAGTCAAGGCAGATCTGCTGTAAAGGACCTTTTTGAAGGGTTAAAAAGCCAAGGTGTCACTTTGAGGACTAAGGTGCACCTATGATACCTCCAAATGCCTCGTGCGTATGCAAAAGCTGGACAGGGAATAAGGAAGAGAGAAGAAGGATAGACGCCTTTGTATTGCGATGTTGGTGAGGAATAACTGAACAGACCACAGACTGCCAGAACCATCCGGTCTGTCCTGGAAGAAGTACGGCCGGAGCACTCCTTGGAAGCCAGAGTGGCGAGGTTTGATCTTGTGTACTTTGAACACACCATCAGAAGGGACCTAGTCCCTGGAGAAAGACATCATGCTTGGCAGAGGGTCATTGATAAAGAGGAAGACCCTCCGTGAGATGGAGTGACAGAGTGGCTGCAGCGATGGGCTGAAACGTAATGATAACTGTGGGGACAGTGAGGACGGTGTGGGATTGGGCAGTATTTCCTTCTGTCGTACAGAGGGTTGCCGGGAGCTGGAACTGACTCGGCACCTAACGGCAGGATTCGTGGGAGCAGTTTCCCAGGTCTCTCTCTGGCTGAGCTGCTGGCGGGATTGGAACTGCTAATCTGTTCATTAGCCACCAAGCTCTTAACCATTGTATTACCAGGTAGGACTTTTTATTTCCCTTTGGCCAGCATTCCCGGGGCTCAGGGAATGTGGTGCTGTGGACGCAGGGAAGGGTTTAGAGTCTGGGCCTCACGGTCAGGTAGAGTCTGAGTTTAAGCCTTTCCCACTGCCTTAGCCGTCTGGTACTACTCTAATAGAAAATACCACAATCGAATGCTTTAAAAAAATAAATAAGACTTATTTGTATACAGCTCAGTAGATTATAAGTCCAAAGTCAAGGTGTCCACTCCAGAGGAAGGCTTCACCTCTTTGTTTGCTCTGGAGGCATGTCCTTGTGTTGCATCAGTCTTTGGTCAGGGAGCACCTTAGTGTAAGAACCCCAGTTCTGAAGGGTGCCGTCAGCTCCCAGTACTGCTTTCTTGATGGTGTGAGGTTCCCAGCTCTCTGCTTCCTTCCTTTTCCTTTTTATCTCTTGTAGGATGAAAGGTGGTGCAGGCCACACTCCAGGGAAAGTCTCTTTACGGTGGAGCAGCGAGGTGATTTTTAGGAAGGATGTTACATCCCATCCTAATCCTCTTTAACATGGATTCGATCTTTAAACCCAGGCAGAGATTAGAGTTTACAGCATCCAAACATCACAAAGTGGAGGGCAATCACCCAATACTGGGAATCACGGCCCAGCCAAATTACTATGCACATTATGGGGGGGGCATGGTTCAATCCATGACACTCTCAACCCACCTCCCCAACCACTTTTATTTGTGTGGGCTTGGTCTAGCCTCTTGTCTTCTCTAAGGCTCAATGTCTTAATCTATAAAATGGGTATCATAACAGCTACCTCCACCAGATGTGAAGACAGTGTAAATTATTTTGCACAAAGCACTTTGCACAGTGTTTGACATGGCCACCCTCAACCCCAAATGGTCAGGCATGTCTGGAGACTGCTGCCCTGGTTGCTTCTGACAGTGTCATCAATGGCCAATGTCTCGTGTGTTTACTGCAGTACTAAGGCACCTTGGCCCTGTATTTTCAAGTCCTTTGAAACCATTGGCACATGTCCCTCTTGCTTTGACTCCAGCTGTCCTGGGACTGTGGCTCCTGGGAGAGGGAGGAGGAACAGAGCCATGAGAGACCCTTTGCCAGCCCTCTGCACCTGCTCTCCTGAGACCTCACTGTCACAGTGAGAAGGGTGCCCTGTGGCTGAAGCAGCCTGGGGTGAGCAAAGACGTGATGCAGACAGAGGCTGCTGGGTTCTGCACAGCCCACGGTGACAGTAACACGACATGACATCTGTCACAACTCATCTTGGCTCATCGAGCAGTGAAGGCTCAGAGCAGAGGAGTGTGGGTGGGAAAAGAAGAATGCCCACGACAGGCGGGTGCGCTCGATTCCCATGTCTCTCTGTTCTCCCGATGTCCGTGCCTGGTGTGGGCTGGGCTGATGGGGACACCCACTAAAGAAAACTGGCAAGCCTCAGCTCTTCAGAGACTGGCGCTCCCTCAGAGAGACAGACTGTGACTAAGCAGAGAGTCATCAAGACCATTTCAGAGCCATAGAGGATGCAAACTGACTCTGTGGTGGGCAGTTCTGGGGATCGGGGAATCTATAATCGGGTTGTTCCTTGAGGCTTCTCGGGAGAGGGGCTTATATACACACACATGCCTGCACGTGCGTGCGTGCGTGAGCATACACACACACACACACACACACACACACACACACACACCATACACATACCTGCTCTCTGTTCTCAATGAAAATCTACGCAGTAAATTGGGCTCCATTTGACAGTTTCTGCACAAATTTTTCCATGACTTTAGCTACACTTTCACAGCGTGATGACACCCTCTATAACTGGAGTCTGATTTCCCGTTCCCAGCACCCTAGGTTCCCGACTCCCTTATCTTCTTATCTGTGCATTAGAATCATTGATGACCTTTTGGTCTCATATAGATTTCTGTTTTTTAAAATAGGTACCATTTTATTTTTATTATTTTTATTATTACTATGCTTTAGATGAATATTTACAGAACAAACTAGTTTCTCATTATACTCTGCACACGTCTTATTTTATGGCATTGGTTGACAACCCACGACACGTCAACGTTTTCCATTCTTGACCTTGGGATCCCCCTTGCCAGCTTTCTGTCCCCTCCTGCTTTCTAGTCCTTGACCCTAGGCTGGTGTGCCCTTGTAGTTCTGTTTTATTTTGTGGGTCTGTCTAATCTTCAGCTGAAGAGTGAACCTCAGGAGTGACTTCCTTACTGAGCTCAAAAGGTGTCCAGGGGCCATACTGGCAGGGTTTCTCCAGTCTGTATCAGGCCACTCAGTCTTTGTGAGTTAGAATTTTATTCTACAATTTTTCCAGCTCTGTTGGGACCCTCTATCAGGATCCCTGTCAGCACAACCAGTGGCGGTAGACAGGCACCCCCTGGTTGAGGTGGGTTCAGTCTGGTGGGGGCGGTGGTAGTCGTGGTCCATTAATCCTTTGAACTAGTCTTTCCCTTGTGTCTCTGATTTTCGTCCTTCTCCATTGCTCCAAGTGGGATGAGACCAGTGCAGTATCTTAGACGGCTGCTACGGGCTTTTAAGACCCCAGCGCCTATTCACCAAAGTAGAATGTAGAACATTTTCTTTTTAAACTGTGTTAATATCCTTTCAGCTAGATGTTCCCCAATACCATGGTCCCAGTAGCCCTCAGCCCAGCAATTCAGTCCTGCGGGGAGTCTGAACACGTCTCTGGATCGTTCATGACCTTGCTTTGTGCAAATCATGCTGGCCTCCCCGGTGCTATGTGCTATCTTACTCTTCACCGAAGTAACCACTTCCCTGTCGTCTATTTAGGGCTTTTCCATTCCCATCCATCCCTTCTGTTGTAAGCATCAAAGATTGTTTCTTTTTGTATCTAAATCTTTTTCAATGTGTTTTTATAATAGCGGTCTCCTACAACATTCATCCTTTTGAGACTGACTGGTTTCAGTCTGCAGAATGCCCTCCAGATTCACTCATGTTGTGGGATGCTTTGCAGATTCATCACAGTTCTTTGTCATTGTGTAGTACTTCTTTGTGTCTCTGTGTGTGTGTGCGTGTGTGTGTGTGTGTGCGCGTGTGTGTACCATAGTTTATGTATCCCTTCATCTCTTGATGGGCATCTTGGCGTTTTCTAGAGGGCTTTTTAAGTGAACATGGTACACACAGATAATATTCTTTATTTTTGTGCTTGTCTGTTATTTCACTAAAGGGTAATCTTAGGGGATAGTTTTAGTTTTAGGTTTAAAGAATATCTCAGGGAGATTTCTAGTCTCAACTGGTCTAGTAAATCTGAACTTTTTAAGAATTTAAGTTCTTCTCCACATTTTTCCCATTCTATTAGGAGCCATCCACTGTAGTCTTGCCCAGACTGGTTGGTAGTGGTAGCTGGGTGCCATCTAGTTCTTCTGGTTGCAGGGTAGATGGGGCTGGAGCTTCTGTAGGCTATCAGCCCTGTAGACTAGTTTCTTTGCCAAGACATTGGTTTTCTTCTTGGAAAGAGAGCTGTTGACTTGGGGCTGAAGGTTGGGATCAGAAGGCACAAGGGTGAAGAGTTGGGGGAGACCCATCCAGGAAGAGCACTAAGGGGCACTTTGGTCCTTCCCATGGAGAGAACTGCCTGGCATCAAGGATGCTGGTTGGGAGTTTCTGGGTCCCAGCAAACACTCTAGGAGGCCCTAAGGATGATGGTGCTTCCACTGTCTTCAGTTTCAAAGAACTGCAATAAAGAATAACCTAATTATGAGGACACCACTTGCCTGTCAGTCTGCCATTCCACGGTAGCTTATACGTTACTGGGATGCTGGAAGCTTTGCCACCAGTATTTCAAACTCCAGCAGGCTCACCTGTGGTGGACAGGTTTCAATGACACTTCTAGACTAAGATTGTACAGGAGGAAAAAAATGTGGCCATCTGTTTCAGAAACTCAACCAATGAAAATCCTAGGAATCCCAACTGACTGTTGTCCCACAGCCTGCCAGACGATGAGCCCCGACTTTGGAAGGCGCCCAGACTGCACAGTAACTGCAGCTGTGGACTGGAACTCACCAGTAGTTGTTCAGATGGTGTGTAGCCCAGGGACGTACACACAGGGTGACATCAGGTCGGCACCAACTGGACAGCAGCTGGCAACGACAAACAGGAGGAAACCCAGCAAAATTCCGAAATGTCCCAGGAGGACAGTTTCATGCTTTTTAATTTTTTTAAAGTATCTATTATTAAATTCTCTCCTCACAGTGTTGGGTCGGCTTTCAGATGGTCCTGCTTTTTGGGGGTGTCCCACATAGGCTTTGGCAGCTGATGGAGGAACTATGGCTGTGGGTGGTCCATTGTGAGAGGCAGGGCAAGGGGAGTCACCTGCAGGGACATGGGCGCAGGCATCACCACTCACCCCTGGGAGCTGCAGCCCAGCCTCTGCGGAGACACGCCGGCACCAAGCCGGCACCACGCCGGTGCTGTGGGCTGTGGCTTCACCTGCCACCCCTGACCCCCATGGATCCCGTGGATTGCATGCTCCTTGTCCCCATTAGTGCGAGCAGAGTAGAAGAATGGCCGTGACTGACAATTGCGACGTGGGGCGGTGGCCTCTGTGCCAACTTTTTCACAACACCTGTCATCACGCGCTGTCAGCGATGCGCTCCGTTAGGATTTAATTTATGCCTGGTGTGTCATAAGCCAGACCAGACTGTTTTCAAGCCATCACGCCAGCTCCTGTTGATGAGCGCTTTTCTCCTGACAGACGCGCAGGTTGGACAGGTGGTAAAGTCCCCTAAATGCTTGATGTTCCTGGTCTGCAAGTCTGGGATGGGAACTGGCAGCGGGCCCCTGAGAGCAGAGCTAGAAGGGGACAGAGTGGACAAGCAAGGGCCACCTGGAGTGGGGACAGTCCACCGTGCCACTGGCCATTATGAGACACCAGAAAGCCAATGCCAGATGCTTGACAGCCTTTGGAGCCCGAAGTATGGTTCCCAGACTACCGTAACTCCTCAGCCGTCTGAATATGAATTTTTGTATTGCGCTCAGGGCCACGTTCTCACCACGTCTCAAATTCGCGGGGCTGCGGTAACTGATCCAGCGCCTCTGCGTGCTGAAATATCAGTGCATAATTGATCTTTTGAAAGGTGGCAGCGGTGGAAGGGCATGATTTATCTTTGATGGACGGTTTATATTTGAAATGTAAAGCAGAGACTACCCTGTCTTCTATACATGTGCACTGCTTATCAGATGCTCATGGAGGGAGGCAGCTGGAACAGCTGGGTGCCACAACCCTGAGCTGAGCTCAGACTCGCTATATGCCAGCTTCTTTCCCTTGTAAGAACCAATTTCCTGTTCTGCAAATGATTTACTTTTTTCAATCCGAAGCCAAACTTTTGTACCAATTCATTGTCATGTGATGGTACAAAAGTTGTAAGCACACTCGTGGCTGTCAAGTCGATTCCGACTCATAGCAACCCAACAGGACCAAGTGGAACTGCCCCACGGGGTCTCCAAAGCAGCAGTCTTTGTGGAAGCTGACTGCACATCTTTCTCCCGCCAAGCAGCCAGAGGACTTGAACGCTAGGTTAGCCGCTGAGCATCTAACCTCTGTGCCACCAGCGCTTCCCAAAGCTGCAAATAAACCCAAACCCATGGCTGTAGAGTCAATTCTGACTCGTAGTGACCTGTAGACAGGGTAGAACTGCCCCGCCGAGTTTCCAAGGAGCGCCTGGTAGATTTGAACTGCCAGCCTTTTGGTTAGCAGCTGCAGCCCTTAACCAGTGCACCACCAGGGTTCCCGAAGCTGTAAATAGGTACATTCAGTTCTAAAGCACTTGACCGTGAACTGAAAGGTTGGTGGTTCAAGTTTGCCTAGCGGTGCCTCGGAAGAGAAGAAAAACCAACCACTGAACACCGTAGAGAGCCCAGGTCTCTTCTCAGTGTGCTCGGGGTCACAAGGAGTCACAAACTGACTCGAAGGCAACCAGGGGAGAGGCAGTGGATGCAAGTTTACTAACAAAAAAAGGAGGGGATCTGAAAAACAATTCACTTTCCCAATACATCAGTGTTTCTCTCAGTTTTCTATTGCTGCTACAACAAAGTACCACAAACTTAGTGGCTAAAGCAAGTCAAATTTATCACCTTACAACTCGGGTGGTTAGAAGTCCCGCACAGGTTTCGTTGGCGGAAAATCAAGGTGTCCATGTGGCTAAATTCCTTTCCCAAGGATCCGGAAGAGAATCCATGTCTTTGCCCTTTCCAGCTTCTAGAGGCAGCCCACATTCCTGGGCTCACGGCCTCCTCCTCCTTCTTCAAAGCCAGCAAAGTTGCATCTCTTAATCACTCCTCCTCAATCGCGTCTCCTCTGGACGCTCTTCTTACTCCTCACTGTTCGCTTTAAGGGCCCTTATGATTCTGTTACGGAGCCCTGGTGGCAGCTGGGTAGGTCAGTGGTTTCAATCCACCGGCTGCTCTGCAAGAGAAAGATGTGGCAGCCTGCTTCCATAAAGATTTACAGCCTTTGAAATCCCATGAGCAGTCCTACCCTGTCCTCTAGGGTCACTATGAGTTGGAATTGACTTGACAGTGATGGGAATGGAAGATCTGTTGGATTTAGCTGGATAATCCAGGATAATCTCCTCATTTTAAGATAGTTGATTAGCAACTTCACTTCCATCTGAAACCTAAATTGTTTCTGTCAAACATGGGTTCCAGGGATTAGGACATGGACATCATTTTCTTTAGAGACAGGCAACATCATTCTTCCTACAATGGTCCTGTCTTAAAGGAACTGGATTCCAGCACACTTGCGCCAAATCAGATGCTGAGTAAGAACCACAGATCACCAAGAAGGGTTTCTCCGCATTTTGCTTTCTTCCCATGTAAGGGAAGTGTTTCACCAACAAGTTACAAAATAGTCACAGCCGTGACTGCCCATACCGGTTGTGCCCCCCATGCCAAGTAAGTGTCATCTCATAGCCCACCACACCCACTAGGTAAACGTTATCATCCTCCCTTGAAGCTGAGGAACTTGAAGACAGGGAACGTGGGTGTTTGCTCCACAGCTGGAATGTTTTTGTGCAAAGCATGAACCAGCCTTGGACTCCATGCTTGTATGTCTTCCCATGTGCTACCTCCAATCAAAGGAAACCCAGCACCACTGAGCTGATTCCAATCCACAGTGACACCAGAGACAGAGTAGAACTGCCCCACGCAGTTTCCAAGGAGTGCCTGGCAGGTTTGAACTGCCCACCTTTTGGTTAACAGCTGTAGCACTTAACCACTACTCTAGGACCTGCCATAGAAACAGAGAAAAATTCATCAAGTGAATGGCCTTGGCAGTTGACAGTGAGGTTGGGTATCCAATACACATTAACTCTACCCGCCATCATGGAGTCACTTCTGACTCATACAACCCTACAGGGCAGAGGAGAACTGCCTCTTAGAGTTTCCAAGGGGTGAGTGGCAGATTGAAGCTGCTGATGCATTGGTTAGCAGTCATAGCGCTGAACTGCTACACCAGCAAGGTTTCCTCAGAAGTGTCTAGTCTAAATAAATTGAATCAGTGGCTGCTGAGTCAATTCTGACTCCCAGCAAACCCATGTTTCAGAGCTGAAATGCCCATGATCTTTCAGAAGCAGATCGCCAGCTCTTTCTTCCAAGGTGCCTCTGTGTGAACCGGAACCACCAACCTTTCTGTCAGTATTGCATACTTGACTATCAGAACCCTCCCAAACTTCTCCTTGAAAGAAAAGGGAAATAAAAATCTTGAGCATGAGAACTATAAAGCTGACCCAGACCTTTCTTGTTCATCACGACAAACAAAAAGCCCATTGCCATCAAGTTGATTCTGACTCACAGCGACCTTAGAGGACAGAGGAGAACCGGCTCGAGTGTTTCCAAGGAAAGGCTGGTGGATTCCAACTGAGGACCTTCTGCTCAGCAGCCTGAGCTCCTAACCACTGCTCAACCAGGGCCCCATTCATTACAAGTTCTCCATAAATACGTTTCTTCCTCTCCTCCTCTCCTCTCCCCTCCACCCTCCTCCTCTCCTCCCCTCTCCCCTCCTTTCTTTTTCTCAGTCAAAAGAAACTCGTAGAGCCTATTTCCAATTCTCGGTGGCCAGTCCACTCACGAAACTCTGGCTGTATCAGTTTCAGACAGATTTTTTAAGTTTTGAAGAATACCGTTTGCCGTGAGTGTCATCAAGAGAAGTCAACGAAAACTGCCTGAAGGAGACAAGCCAATTCTTTAGTTCCAAGAATGTTTTTCAAAACTGCACACAATGCCTTTCAATATCCAGAGAGTGATTTTCCATTGCAAACTGGCCAACTCTTGCTTTTCTACTTTTTTTTTTTTTTGCCACTACGGATCTACCCTTTGGGAATGAAAACTGTCCTTTGTTTTAAAGCAGTGGGTTTTCAGGTCCAATGCTCATCTTATCCCAACCCCCAGAGTCCTGCCCAGGCAATGAGGAGGAGGCCTGACCCCCATCCAGAAGAATCGGGTCAGAACCAATTATGGGCAGGAGAGACTTGGAGGCGGGATTACCTGGCTGGGAGGTCAAGTTCATGAGCTAATGATGCAATACTCACGTCTACTGCTTTCAGCATTTTTTTAAAAAACATATTCATGTTCTCTGTGGACATCTAGAAAGCATACAACGCAAAGCACCCCAGACTGGGATAGTGTGAGGGAGGGAGATACAGTGGGAGAGGGTTTAGAGCTTGGATGGAGACACAATTTGACTCGGCAAGTTACTTCTCCCCCTGAACCTCACTTTTCTCACCTGTAAAATGGGAAAGTTGTCAATTAGATTAAACGACATGACAGGGTAGTGTTCCTGATCACTGTCTATGCATCTCCAGAACGGGAGGGAGCCCTGTCTTCTTCCTTTGTATTCCTCAACAGGCCAGTTTACTTAGTTGCTAAGCATAGGTTTGTTACACTCTTGCTCTTTATGTACACAAATCCACAAATCACATTCTATGTCTTAAAAAACAATAAGGGTTCTGTAGGGCCTAAGACCCCAGGAAGCTGGTGTGCCCCAGAGGAAGAGCACGGGGATTTGGGAAGAGATCTTGTTTGTTTGTTTCATGTTGTTGGTGGCATTTCTTATATTCATGTATAATCCAGAACCGTTCTGATCATTTTTCTTTCTTTCTTTCTCTCTCTCCCTCCCTCCCTCCTTCCTTCCTCTCTTTCTCTTGCTCCCTCTTTTTCTTCCTTCCTCCCTTCCTTTCTTTCATTGTGATTAAGTGAAAGCATACAATCCAAATTTAATTTGGATGCCCACCCATCTGCAACTCCTTCTGCTCTCTTTGCCCCATGAAGCACATTTCTTTTCATTCTGTACATGTCATATCCTCTTAACAATCTCCTGTCCCCTCCTCTCTACCCTCTCCTCTCTCATCTGGAAAGACACCAGTAGGACAGCATCTATAAAGGCACAGAACCATGAAGTACACACACCATATGGTCATGTTGTGTCCCCGAGTTGAGTCCACTTTTGTCTGAAGAGTTGACCTCAGTACTGTTTTCTGGACAGGGGCAGCAGCAGGTCTAGGGGCCAGGCTCCCGGACCATCAACTGTGGTCTTTTAGTGGAGTCTTGAGCTGCACCCCATTTTTTCTCATGTTGCCACAGGTACTCAGCATTGTGTGTCCCATCATGGCTGGGTTCTGACCGAAAGGTCGCCAGTTGGAACCAACCCAGCGGAGAAAGACCTGGCAGTCTGCTCCTGTAAAGTGACAGTCTAGAAAACCCCATGAGGCAGTTCCACTCTGTCACCTGTGGCTGTAGTGAGCTGAAAATCGTCTCCGTGACACCTAAAAACACAGCAGGGACATTTATGGCTCCGCTAACGGCTGCTTACTCCTGGGGACCTTCTTTGCTGTCTTACAATGTTATAAATCACAGGTTCAAATCCTTAAGGAGAAAGCATCACTCTCCATCCACGATCCGAAGAAAGAGATTCTGATTGGTCCAGCTTAGGTCATGTGTCTGCCCCTGGACCAATCAAATGTGTCTGAGGAGTTAGGCTCTTCCCGCAAAGCGCAGCTGCCCTGCTAGCTCATCTACCCGGAGAGCAGAAGAACTAGATAGTGCCCGGGGACCACTACTGACCATTTTCATCAAGGTCACCATAGCAATTCCTCATAGAAGGGGAGAAAAACGTGGAACAGAACTCAAATTCTTAAAAAGTCCACACTTAATGGACCAATTAAGACTGGAGGACTCATGAGGCTATTGCCCTGAGAGACTCTCTAAATCCTCAACTGAAACTATCCCCTGAGGTTGCTTTTAACTGAATTAACAGATAGGCTCATAAAATAGAGTGTCACCTGTGAATACCGCCTTCCCTAAAAAAAAAATCTTCTGTGACACAAATAGTCAACAATGACTTTTTTTACTCTACTGCTGCAGCAGCAGCTTTGACTTGGCAGGATAGGCAGTTGGCTAAGAGCCATAGGGAACCACTGTCTTGAGTTAAACTCCAGTTGTATTCTCCAGCTCAGCATACTATAATAAATAGGGTACTGTATTTAACCCTTACCTTTCTGGGGCTTGTTTTGCTCACCTCCTTCTAAAGAGATAATTTTGGCAACAAATGAACTCACAATTTTTCTGTTATTTTCTATTTACATAATGCATTTCTTATTTTTATTCATAATTAACCTCACTTGATCCCCTTTTGGAAACCCTGGTGGCATTCTGGTTAACTGCTAGTGCTGCTAAGCCAAAGGCTGGCAGTTCGAACCCACCAGGCATTCCTTGGAAACTCTATGGGGCAGTTCCATTCTGCCCTTTAGGGTTGCTATGAGTTGGCAACGACTCTTCGGCAGTGGGTTTGGATTTGATTTGGTTTGATCCCATTTAAACACGCAGTTTTAACTCCCTTTTTCCCTCACGCCTTTCCTTTTTCTTCTTCCTGTCTCTCTCTCTTTTTTTGTTATTCAGATTAAATTTGAGGCTCACACACAAGGTCTCTTTTCTTGGCAACTTTAACTACGTTCCTGATAACAGTTAGAACAAACATGTGCGAACAGCTCCACTTATAGGCAAAGTATGGCACCAGTATTAAATATGAACTACTGAACAACTCTCCCCCACCCCATTCCCACTCCTTCCCTCCTTGGTAACCACCAAAGATTGTTACTCTCTGGGTGTAAACCTTTCTGAGTTTTCATAGTCGCAGTCTCACACACCTGTGCCTCTGTGACTGACTCATGTCACTCAACATAATGCCCACAGTTTGCTCCATGATAGGAGACGACACCCAATTTTGCCAGCCCCATCTGCTAAAAAGACTGTCCTTTTCCTATTTGATGGACTTTGGGACCTCGTCGAAGATCAACTGGCCACAGGTGGATGGATTTAAATCTGAGTTCTCAATTCTGTTCCATTGGTCAAAATATCTGTCATTGTACTAGTACCAGGCATCGTGTTTTTGAGGGGTGTCCCTTCTAAACAGCACATTGATGATTCCTGCTATTATGACTTGATGGCATTTGGCTGGTCCCTCTCTTTTTATGGGTACATTTAGGTCATTTACATTCAGTGTAACTGTTGATAGGTGTGCGTTTATTGCTGTCATATGCAATGCTTTTTCTGATGATAATGGCATGTTCTTTGTTCCTCTTACTCTCCTGTGTGGAATTCCCTTGGTTTCTGGATTTCTTTTTCATTTCTTCTGCTGGTATAGATTACCCTTTTATTGAGACTTTATGTTTTCTTTGTTTACTTTGATGAATAGGTTTATTAACTTTCTTTATGGTTACCTTAAAGTTCACCCTTGTCTTCCTAGGGCTGAACCAGACTGCTGTCACTTGGTAATGCTTTGCCTTCACCTCTGTTAGAAAATCTGGTATCTACACTGTTTATTCCCTCTTCTATTGTTCTGATACTATTGTTGTTTACAGATTAACCTCTCTGGTTCCCTGTTATAATTCTTTTGGTTTTGAATAGCCCTTGAGAGTTCATTTCCTAGGTTGGTATCTCACTAGTATAATCTTGTGTCCTAGATTCAAGCTGTGGTTTGATAATATTTGTTCTCAAACCAAAGGACTCTTTTTAATAATCCTTGTAAGTTTGCTTTGGTTTTTACATATTCTCTTGATTTCCACTTATCTGTAAATCATCTA
Organism: Heterohyrax brucei; assembly: GCA_028571685.1. Lineage (NCBI taxonomy): Eukaryota > Metazoa > Chordata > Mammalia > Hyracoidea > Procaviidae > Heterohyrax > Heterohyrax brucei. The sequence continues at coordinate 85,064,792 of CM053156.1, read as the reverse complement.
ATTTCACTATCAAATTTGAACAATAGATTCACAGGATATACTGTTCTCGGTTAGCATATTTTTTTCTTTCAAGGTTTTATGTGTATCATCCCACTGCTTTCTTGCCTGCATAGTTTCTGCCAAATAATCAAGGTTTAGTCATGTAGTTTCTCCTCTGTATTTGACTTTTTGTTTTTTGCAAGCTGCTGTCTGAATTTTTTCTCTGTCTTTGGTTTTAGCAAGTGTAATTATGATACACTTTGGTGATTTTCTTTTAGGGTCTATCCTATAAGAGGTTCATTGAGCTTCATGGCTGGCCAGCTTTACATCTTTCATGATGTTAGGGAAGTTTCCTGTCAGAAGTTCTTCAACGATCCTCTCTGTGTATTCCATTTTCCTCCCTATACTAGAACTCTGGTCACTGGCAAATGTTTTCTTTTGATGGCATCCCACATCATTCTCAGGGTTTCTTCATTTTTCTTTGTTCTTTATTCTGATTTTTCCTCAAAGAGAGATGTATCCAAGTGTTTATCTTCAATTTCACTGATCCTTTGTTCCCATCTCAAACATGCTCCTTAGCCCATTTATGACACTATCCATTTCTGAAATCTTGTTCATTTTGGGATTTCCACTTGTTGCTTTTGTATGATTTCCAGTTGTGATTTTATTTTGGCATTTTGTTCCTGAATTATTCTCATGAGTTCTCCCGTGAATTTTTCTGCCTTTTCCATTAATCTATTTTTTCCTCATTTTTGTCTGCTTTTACCTTCAATTCTTAGATAAAAACCAAAAAACAAACCCACTGCTGATGAATTGGTTCCATCTCATAGTGACCCTCTAGGACAAGGCAGAACCACCTCATAGAGTTTCCAAGGAGCACCTGGCAGGTTTGAACTGCCAGCCTTTTTGGTTAGCAGCCATAACACTTAACCACTGCACCACCAGGTTTTTCTCAACTCTTAGATAGCTCTGAATATTAGCAATTTAAATTCCCTATCAGATAATTCTAGTCCCTTTTCTTCTACTGGAAAGTCATCTGGTGTTTTATTTTAGATACCTCCTGAAAACTTCCTGTCATTTTTTAAAAATACATTTTGATATTGTCTACTGTCCTTGGGACATTCAGTACTTTTTTCTTTGTTTATTAATTGTGGATCCATTTGTTTTGTTCTGCTTTTTTGTTTTATTTAGTTACATCAAAGCAGGCAGGCTGTGTGTTCTTTGTTGTGTGCTCACTGTGGTCATGATATTTTTCTCCTCCTTGTCCAATAGGCAGGCCAGTTGCTCAGCTATGGTGCAGCAGGGCAGGTCCAACAGGCGATCTGAGTCCTGCTGAGAGCTCCTGAAGGTGCTTTCATGTATTCCCCATCTCTGATGTCTGATATCAGTGGGTCAAATCCAAGCAGCACAGACACTGCACTTCCTGGCCACCTGAGCTGCTGCAACGAGCCAAGAGGCGTTGAAGGTAGAGCTGCAGGGAGAACACTGGGATGGAAAAGCACGCCTTGCTTGCTCCCAGCTGCTTTGTCCTTCAACAATGACCTTAAAGCCAAGATGAGAAGGTAAACAAACCAACCAAAAAAAAACAAACTCACTGCCATTGAGTTGATTCCAACTCACAGTGACTGTACAGGGCAGAGTAGAACTGCTCCACAGAGTTTCCAGGAGCATCTGGCAGACTTGAGCTACTGGCCTTCTCGTTAGCAGCTGAAGTGTTGAACCACTGCACCGAGGTAAGGGGGAGGGAAACTAGAGCACTGGAAAGAGATCATCTAGAACAGAAATAATCAGAGGGCCAACGCATTGCAAAAAATGTAACCGATGCCACTGAACAATTTGTGTATTAAATTACTAAGTGGGAATTATTTGTGGTGTAACATTTCACTGAAAACACAGTAAAATTAAAAAGAAAAATGAAAGCTAAAAATGGCTGCCACATGGACAGGATTGGACTCATCCCTCAAAGGGACTGCTTAGTAGTGCCCTTGACTCTTGTCCTGGTACCAGCTGGGCTGGCTGTGGTATCAGAGAGGAGTTCCCAAGGCTGGACTGGAACTATATGGGTTCTCTCCTTGCCCACAAGATGTACCTGGTGTTGTTTACACAGAACCACCTAAGACTGAGACCAGATTGGTGCTGACATGCTGATTTCAGGTCACTCAACTTGCTTGTAGGCACAGAGTACACGGCAAAAAATAACTTCCTTGCCATGAGTCGAATCCAACTTGACGGCACTTGGCTGGCTTGGCTCCCCTGTACACTCTAGGGGCAGCCCCAAGTGCCCCCAAAATTCTGTACTTAGAAGCATTTTGAAGAATGCTCTGCACATAGATTATCTCACTTCATTCCTTCATGACCCTGTGAAGTGGGCTTTATTCAACTCTGTGTCAGAGCTGGGACCCCAGGAATTCCTGTGATTTTCCTAAAGGAATCAGAAGAGGTGGTGGATTTTGGTGAAGATGAATTAGTATAGACTCATCTGTGAGCTGCTCTTGGTCACTGAAGGACAGAGAACGACTCTTCCCTTTCCCATCTAAGCTAGGAGATGAGAGGCGCCACTGAAATCGAAATGCGTCTGCAGGGAGTGTGAGTGACTGTCATGATCACTAAACTCCAGATCAGCACATGTGTGAGGAAACTTCCAGAACAATGAAGTGTCTGAGGCCGTGAAGGAAGCTTGATGATCTGAACCCCACAGATACTGTAGAAAAGGGAGAACTCCACTACTTAGGCAGCTGAAATCTGTGAAAAAGAGGATGGGCTGCTTCTTGGAGCTATGGATCACCTTGATCCCCTGGGAAGCCAGGAAATGCCTTCTCTTACTGATGAAGATCAAAGACCACAGCTTTCAGTATGGGTTACAATTCAATATAAAGAAAATACAAAGCCTCACAATGGGACCCACAAGCAACATTATGATAAATGGAGAAAAGATTGAAGTCATTAAGGATTTCATTTTACTTGGATCCATAAGCAATACTCTTGGAAACAGCAGTGAAGAAATCAAAAGACATTTTGAGTTGGCCAGATCTGCTGAAAAAGACCTCTTTCAAATGTTGAAAAGCAAAGATGTCACCTTGAAGACGTGCCTGCCCAAGCCCCAGTATTTTCAGTTGCCTCATATGCATGTGAAAGCTGGAGGAGGAATAAGGAGGACTGAAGAGGAGTTGATGCTCTTGAACTGTGGTACTGGAGACGAATACTGAATACACAATGGACTGCCAAAAGAGCAAACAGGTTTGTTTTGGAAGAAGTACAAGCAGAGTGCTATTTGGAAGCAAGGATGGCAAGATTATGTCTCACATACTTTGAACACATTGTCATGAGAAAGGAAAATTTGAAGGTACCTAGCAACAACAATAATCTTCCATTTTGGGAAAATGAAGTTAAAAAGGCACGTTTCCTGATACCCATGTCCTTTTCTGCCCCCATCTCCTTCCTCCAGCTACTTGGGAGAGCCCATGAACTCCAGTTCTCAGGGTTGGTCCAGATTTCAAGTATTCTATCATATCAGAACCAGGCACTGGAATACTTCCTGAAATTTCAGTGCTACATCCTCGAATGCAGCTTACTAAAAGTACCGTTTATATGTAGCCCTGGGACACTAGTATCTTCATTAATGCACTTTTATAAGTTCATTTCTCTTTCTCCAGAGGAAAGCATTCTGGGGCTAGCAGGGTGGCTCTGCAATCACCAGGAACACAGGTCCCTTCTTTGTAATTTCTCAGCCATTCATAGCTTATGAGTTACACCTCTTGGCCCAGTATGGTTGCCTGAGCTCCAGTCATTGCATCTACATTCCAGCCAGCAGGAAGAAAGAAGCGGCGTGAAACAGCATGACCCTTCCCTTCAAGGTTGCTTCTCAGAAGCCATATACCTTACTCCCGTTTACATCACACTGGCCAGAATTGAGAATGAACTTAGAAAATGTGGCCCTTCTTCCTGGTAGTCATGTGCCCAGTCAAAATCCAGTGCTTAACCCCTAAGGAAAAAAGGATAACAGACACTAGAGAAGCCTCAGTCCCACGATCCTACAGTCCAAATGCCACCAGACACTCAGCTAATCTTTGGTAAGTATTTTGTTGTTGCTAGATGCCTTTGATTCAACTTCAGCTCGTTGTGACCCAATGTGACAGAGAACTACCCATATAAGGCTCCCTAAGCTGTAGTCTTTAAGGAAGCAGATCACCAGGACTCGCCCTGCAGAGCTGCTGTGTGGGAGTGAAACGGCCAACCTTTCGCTCAGCAGCTGCGCAGTTAACCACTGCGCAACCGGGTCTCGTTTTTAAGAATCCAAGTCAGGTCGGTATCAGGCTCCCTGGCTGAATCCCACCCACATCTTTCCCAGAAGCTGAAAGTAAAACCCAAATACCTTTCCACGCTGAGAAGTCCCACTCCTTACTCTTTCTTCCCTTCCTTCTGTGTCCCCAGCAGTTCACAGCCGTTGCATCATTGGGACCTTTGCACATATGGCATCTTCTCCCTTGAACACTTTCCTTCAAGCGTTCGTCACTGTTTCCTTTAAGCACCCATGACAGTCTCCTCCAGGCGCCCACGATGGTCTCCTCCAAGCACCCAGGCCTGTCCCCTTTGCATTAGAGCCCAGCTTGGACATTAGCTCCTCAGAGTGACTACCCTGTCCACCTGTTTGCTAGAGTGACCACCCTTGCCCTCCTAGCCGTGGCCTTGGCACCACCAGCCTCCTTTATCTCCTTTATCACCTCTGTTATGGTCTGCACTTGGCAACGTGTGTCCTGACTGTCATCCCACCCATGAAAACTCCACGAGGACAGAGACCTTGTCCAGAGCAGCCGTGTGCTCAGTCAATAGTGTTGAATCAGTACTGAAGGCAGAGCCTAGGGACAGCACCCACCCCACCCCACTTCCCAGAGAATGACACTCTGTCACTGACCATGGGATGGTCGTGAGCACGTCCATCAGGGTTACCTGACGGTCAGTCCCAAGGACTCACATCTGGCCAGTCACGGCCCCTGTTATCCAGGTCACAGACAGCTTGCCTTGGACCCTGAGCAGCAGAAGGGCGTTGTGGTGCAGAAATGAAGCAAAACTAGGGCCACCCAGAGGCGCGTTTCCGCTCCAGGAGCCCGTCTACCTGCTGTGGAGGAGGCCAGCAGAGCCCCAGAGAAAAAGATGTCAGGCAAGAAGAAGGAAAGAGGCAGAGAGAGTACCTGGCCACACCATCTGTGCTCCTGTGTGCAACTAAACCTGAAGCCACCCTTGGACTTCTCATTTTCTTGAGTCAATAACCCCCTTTTCTTTTCTCCAGCCAGCATGCCATCATCAGAGAACTGGGTGAGCCTCATCTTCTCTGTTTTTAGAGGAGGGTACAAGGGTTTGAGAAGTTCGGTAGTTTCCCTGATGGCCGCGGTGCCAGTAACTGCCAAAAGTGAGATTCAAACCCCGAGAGATCCTGGTGATTCTAGAACCCTGGAGTTTCCCACGACAGGACATCCTTTCCCCTCCCGATGTTGTTTTCAGAGAACTAACCAGACAGCCAATCTCCCAACTGCTACCTTTAGAGAAAAAGAAAGACTTAGAAAAGAAACAGGGGGTGTTTTTCAGCTCAGGGCTGCAAACCACACCTCCATGGCCACGTGCGGGTAGAGAAAGTAATCGAGGGCTTCATCCTTGGTGTGTCGTAAATCATGTCTCAGAGAAAAAGCAACATGTCCATCAGAAATGCCAAGTATTCTCATTCAGAGATTTTCCTCTTTAATGACATATATGCCAAGGTTTTGATTTCTAGTCGTCCATAATGCACACTTGAAACTGAGACAAGCCTTCAAAAGCCGAACAGGACAGTAACTGACATCATTGTGATCATCTTTGCCTAATTGCTGCATATATGCGATCAGTCCCAGCGGGCTGGTCGGGGAACTTGGTGAAGACTTTGAAATCCTCCCAAATTACTTGATCCACCCGAAATTTGATTTCACTCATTTTTAAGAAATGCATTCCAAACACTAGCCAAGATTTTTTTTTAAATGCACATAAATATTTGCAATCAGCATCGCTTGAGATCTGAAGATAAACAGTCATAAAACAATATTGTGACTGCGTTTTCCCTCAGCCAAACAACTTCCTCAAGAGAGGAAAGGTTAGACTAATCAGGAGGAAATTAACTACAGCTGAGACAACTCTTTTTTTTTTTTTCCTTAGAGAAAACGCTTTGCAATGATTATTCTACGAATTGGTGTCTGAACAGGATTAGGATGGCTGCGGTCTGCCTTGAGGGAGGGGAGGGATTGAGGAAGAGACCCTTCTTTTTCTAGAAATTTCTAGAAAGGTCGATGGTGACTCTCAAGGACAGCAGAGAAGAGAAGGGCCATTTGTGGGTGCTCGCAGAGTTTCCCTGCTCTCTGCCGGTGATGTGATGATGGGGTCTGAGCTAGATGCTAATTCAAGCGTGTGCATACTTAGAGACATAATTTCCAAAAACAGCTTATTGTTTTAATTTACGCAGCTAAAAGCTGCCAGCAGTTTCTTACTCTGCGGCCAAAAGAAATGTAGCTTCCAGATTTATTACGTTGTCATCTATTTGATCACAAGAGCTCGAGAGAAGCCATGGGAAACTGGGCGGCTGCAGCCATGTTGTCCCCCAGAACTCCAGTTTGCCCAGACTTAGCACCCCGAAGTCCTTTTGACAACCCTGCCATCACAGCAGCAGCCCCCAGCCTCAGGCTACGACGGTCCCTAGCTTCATCCTGGAGGCTGAATGCTTTGAGATGAAAGTGATTTGTTCGTTGATTCACTAAACAAACATTTTTCCAGGTCTACTGGGTACAAGACACTGTCTCTGGGCACCGAAGACAGTAAATAGCAGAATTCTACTGTCATGAGGCTCAGGTTCTAGTGGGGAATGCAGTGAACATTGTGTGTGTGCCTGCGTGTGTGTGTGCCTACATGCCTGTGTCATGAGTGCCGTGACAATGAAGGTGAGTAGAGCTTTTTATTTGCTTATTATGTAACTGCGTTATTACAATGTTCTCATTTCTTGAACCTTTCTTGGTTCACTGGCCACATTCTTTAGGACCAAGAGTTTTATCTAGTCCAAAGTTTCAGAGTCCAAGTTTTAGGGTCAGGCAGTGGGTTCAAATCCAACTCTCCATTTGTGAACGGGAGGTTCTGGGGCAACTGTACGTTATAGCAAATGCAAATTGCAGGCACAAGGAGCTTTCTTTGGGGTGTCTGGGCCAGAGAATACATTCAATCAATATGAACTGTGATTAGGAGCACTTGTAGCTCTAGGGCCCCAGTGGCACAGGGGTTAAGTGTTAGGCTGCTCACCTAAAGGCTGGTGGTTCAAATCCACCTGCCACTCCTCGGAAACCCTACAGGGCAGTTCTCCTCTGTCCTACAGGGTCATTAAGAGTCAGAATTGACAGCGCAGCGGTGGATTTTGTAGCTACAGTTAAGGAAACCTCATGATACAGTGTTCAAGTGCTCAACACTTGGCCAAACCATTGTCAGTTCCACCCAGCTGCCACTCCATGGGAGACAGATGGGCGGACAGCTTCCCCAGAGATCACAGCCGGGCATTTCTACCCAGTCTTGTAGGGTTGGTGTGCGTGGAAGTCAACTCAGTGCCAATGGATTGGGGTTTGGTAGCTCTGATTCTCACCATAAACAGCTGGAGAACATTCTGGATTTCAGAGAGTCTGCCGTTTATCTAAGCTATCTGCTATGACAGTGCTGCCATGAGTGTCCCCTTCTGTTCCTACTCACTCACGGATGCCCTTATTCCTACAGACCTGCCCCCCAAAAGTGAGAATGAGCACATGTTCTTGAGGAATTGGTACCGTTGTGCCTTTTCCAGGAGATGCACTCAGAAGACGTGAGACTGCCTGCTCCCCCGACCCTCCCTAGCACCAGATATTACCAGACTTTTAAATTGTGGCCGGCCTGAGGGGTGAAAACTGAAATCCCAGGGTCGTTTGGAGTTCATTCTGCAGACCTCTAGCAAGGGCGTAGGAAACGCTGGTGATTCCGTGGTTCAGAGCTATGGCTTCTCACCAAGAGGTCAGCGGCTTGAATCCACCAGGTGCTCCTTGGGAATCCTGCGGGACAGTTCTCTCTTCTGTCTTCCAGCGCTGCTGTGAGATGGCATCGACTCGATGGCACTGGTTTCAGCTTTTGTTCATTTGTTTTAGTGAGCAGGTGCTTCTGTTTGTATGACGTGTTTTGTCTCTTTGCATTTCCCCCTCAGAGAATTGTTCCCATCCTTTAATCTCTCTCACCTTTCCACCCCCTTTCTTTTTCAAACTGAGTATTTATTTTCAGGATGAAAATAGCCAACTCTTCAAGTGAAGGAAGAAATATCAGTGAATGACTAAGTATAGGCTAAGCACTTTCTGTGAATTCATTCACTCGGTCTTCACTAAGTAGATAAATGATGGATGGATGGATGGATGGACGGATGGACGGACAGATGAATGGATGGACAGATGAATGGATGGATGGACAGATGGATGATGGATGGATGATGGATATGTGGATGGATGGATGGATGGACAGACGGATGATGGATGGATGATGGATATGTGGATGGATGGATGGATGGACAGACGGATGATGGATGGATGATGGATATGTGGATGGATGGATGGATGGACAGATGGATGATGGATGGATGATGGATATGTGGATGGATGGATGGACAGATGACAACCTGTGTCCAACAGAATGAAACGTTTCCTGGTGCTGTGCCATCCTCCTAACTGCCAGCATGTTTGAGTCCATTGTTCCAGCTATGGAGCCAATCTATCTGTGATCACTAAGGCTGTCTGTCCACTTGGCTGGCCCAAGTCTCAGTGATTTGGCAGCTATCATGTAACTTGGCAGTTACCACTTCCATGATGGATTCTACCATAAGTAGCCAAGCAACTGACAAGGCGTTCCATTGGGGATACAAGTGGATTTTTCTGTTCATCTGACTTTCAGCTGCTGAACAGAGCTAGCAGCTTACCTTGGTCCTGCCTGCCTATCTTTGGATTTGGTGGTCTTCACAGCCAAGGAGCCAGAGTCTTGCTGTCTGACTTGCCAATCCTGAGTTCACCAGCCCCAGTCACTATGTGAATCAGGAGAAGCCTCCAACCTGACTTGTGTTCCAGCCTCTACAACTGTGGGAGCCTTTTCCCTGATAAATTCATAAGTGGATTTATGTATTTATTTATGAATTCATTATCCATATTATGAATAACATGTATTATTAATACATATATGTAATATGAAAATTACCATTCACTCATTCTCTATATGTATTCACATGCTTTACTGGCTCTGTTTCTCTAGAGAACCCAGCCTAAGAAACCATCTCACCCAGGGGCAACCCAGCTCCTGCCGGTCATCTGCTTCAACACACATGATGCCCTCCTCTGGTGAGTGACTCTTCCTGATGACATGTCCAAAGACAGCAAGTCAGACAGCGTTTTGTTGTGATCTGTATGGCTTTCATGGGCTGATTTTTGAAAGTAGATCACCAGGCCCTGCCTCCTCGTCTGTCTTGGTCTGGAAGCTCTTTTAGTCATCTGGTCCTGCTCTAACAGAAATACAAGTGGATAGCTTTAACAAAGAAAGATTTATTCTCACACAGTCCTGTATCAGCTACGAGTCTGAATTCAGGGTGTCCAGTCCAGGAGAAGGCTTTCTCTCTCTTGGTCCTGGAGGAAGTTGCTTGTGTTGTGTCAGTCTTTGGTCACGGAGCATCTGGCACAGGACACTTGGGTCTGAAGGACATGCTGTACCCTGATGCTGCTTCCTTGATGGTATGAGGTCTCCCAATCTCTTTGCAAGTTTCTCTCCTTTATATCTCAAGAGACGGCCTCAAGCAAAAAACACAACTTTGCCAGTTGAGTCCTGCTTCACCAACCCAGCTGCTGCCCATCCACCCTCATTAACAACATAGAGGCAGGATTTACAGCGATACCAGGAGACCTGGCCTGGCCAAATTTCTGCACACATGTTTTGGGAAACACAATTGAATCCTTGACAGAAGCTCCTGTCTGCCATGGGGGACCCTGATGTATTTGAAATACCACTGGCATAGCTTCTAGTATCATAGGCAAACTTAAGCCACTCCAGTACACCAAACTGATGGACGGGTGTTGGGGGCATATAAGGTACATATAAGTATCATCCCTACGTGAAGACATGGAAGCCTGGGAAGGCTTAGCCACTTGCCCAAGGCCACACAGCTAGGGTGCTGCAGAACTGGGACCTGAACACAGGCAAAATAGGCCTAGAGCTCTCATCTGAAATCACTCTACCAAAATGTCTCTGCAAAGCCACTCCAGGCAGCCACTCAGCCTTTGGCTTTGGCCTTCACATAATGGGCTGGACCCCATCTCCCAACCCTGTGCAGGAAGATGGTCACAGGAAAGACGCCTGGTGCTGCTCTCCTAAGTGTCCTTCCGCCCGAGTGAACACCACACTTGGCCGTTTGAATCCCTTCCAGTGGCTGCTGCTACATAAACGTGTGGGGTTTCCTATTTGGGTGGCATGAGCAAACTCCCGCAGGAAAACCGTCACCTCACAGACTCCTTTTAGGTTGGGGATTTTGCTTTGTTTGTCTTCTTTTTAAACTGCCACTCAGAGCATGTTGGGCCCAGTGAAGAAGCTCTCAGGCTTGTTCAGGAGGAAGGGAAGCTGGACGCTAAGGCAAATATTGGTTTATCAGACATAACTGTTGAAGCTGGAACGCAGGAAAGAATTTTACTTCTCAAAAAAACAGAAACAGATTTTTAAAAAGTGGCGTGTGAGCAGTGAGAGCACCCAGAACGTTCACGTGGGCTCTCTGCACACCACGCCCTGGTCAGGCACTTGAATTACGTTGTCTGACTAGCGCTTGTCAAAAACCCTGTGACATAGGAACAGTGATTATTGTTTCCATTTACAGAGCAAGAAATTGAAGCTCTGGCTAGCCAGGATCCCCGGGTCAGAGACAGACGGAGCTGAGTTTGGACAGAAACTTCTTGAATTCCGAAGCCAAACAGCCAGCATTAATTACCTTTCCAGAAGACAGTGTCTAGAAGATGCTAGAAGGCATGGATGGAGAAGTTTCAAATGTCTGAATTGTTCCTTGAGGTAACCAAGTTTCAGTTTCAATGTGAAAAACAAAATAAAATAAATCCACAAACAAAACCAGATCCCAGGGATGGGGAGAGTTGAGTCCTTGTTTATACACCCAGGTGCATGGGGGTTGGTCTTAGCTGTCCCCACAACTGGCAGAAGTGTAAGTAGGGTACAGAAGGCATGGCAGGTATGACAAAAGTCCTGGGAAACTGTCTCCACTGAGCAGTTTATATTAACTCAATACAGCCAGCAGTATCATCTGTGGAAAACGTATCTATGGCAGGCACTGAAATTGTGCCCCCTGTCAACATCTGACACTCCTTGTCTTAGTGGTCTAGGACTTCTATAACAGAAATGCCACCTCTCCCGGGGCTGCTTTCTTGGTGGTGTGAGGTCCCCATCTCTCTGCTCCCTTCTCTCTTTCACCCCTCAAAAGAGATTGGCTCAAGACACAATCTGATCTTGCAGACCTTGTCAATGAAGGGCTGCTAATCCATTCATTAACATCACAATGATAGGATTTACAATGCAAAGAGTAATCACATCAGATGACATAACGACAGACAATCACACAATACTGGGGACCATGACCTAGAAAAGCTGACAGATATTTGGGGGGGACACAGTTCTATCCATAACACCCCTCTTTTAGGTAATGTTACCATGACGCCAGCTGAAAAATATAAGTCAAGCTCATGAATGTTTCCATGAACACCCTACCGTGCTGGAGAAGGATGTTGGGTTGTCCCATCCCCCCAAAAACCACTGCCATCGAGCAGGGTCTGACTCATGGCGATCCTAGAAGTCAGAGTGGAACTGCCCCCTACAGTTTCCAAGGAATGCCTGGTGGATTTGAACTGCTGACCTTTTGGGTGGAAACACCCCCAGGGCCAGTACAGTACCCTAAATGTCACACTACTGTGGGGTGTTGTAGAAATACAGACTTCAAGCACTTCTTCAAACAAGAGGGATCACAGAGCTCAGGAAGTTAGGGCCAACAGGACAGCTGAGGCCCAGACCTTGGAAGAAACTGTCCCTGCACCACCCTGACTTTCCGGTTTGAAATCACTTCATGTTTTCACCCCCCAACCCCATGTCATTTCAGTGGACAAAGACAAGGACCCTGATACAGTTCCCTGGCCCAGTTTTGCCTCTAAAAGTCTAATGTTTCCTGAGGGGCCCCGGTGGTGCAGTGGTAGGTGCTTGGCTGCTAACTGAAAGTTTGGTGATTTGAACCCAAGGAATGCCTGGTGGATTTGAACTGTTGACCTTTTGGGTGGAAACACCCCCAGGGCCAGTACAGTACCCTAAATGTCACACTACTGTGGGGTGTTGTAGAAATACAGACTTCAAGCACTTCTTCAAACAAGAGGGATCACAGAGCTCAGGAAGTTAGGGCAATCTGCTTCCATGAAAATTACAGCCGACAGGGCAGTTTTACTCTGTCCTAGTGGGTCACTGCGAGTTGGAATCAACTATGTGGCAATGGATTATGTTATATATCGTTAGCTAAATGATGGTCCCCCAAAGCTATCCACATATTAATCCCTGGATCCACTGGGTGTGTTGCCTTACAGAACAAAAGAGACTTTGCAGATGTGGTTATGGTAAAGACCTTACACAGAAATTATCCTGGATGACCCGGGTGGGTCTGACACAGTGTCCTGAGAGGGAGGCAGGAGGGAGGCCTGACAAAGACGGTGGCCTAGGGAGCAGAGCCTGAAACGATGAGGCCGCAACACCAGTAAGGTGAAAAAGACAAGGAAACGGATTTTCCCTGAGGCCTCGAGAAGGAAGACAGCCCTGCCGACACCTGGATTTTAGCCCCATCAGACTCAGTCTGGATTTCTGGCCTCCACACCTCAACTCGTGTTGTTTGCAGGAATGTGTGACAGCAACCACAGGAAGCCCATACAGTCCACCTGTCACATTTAATCACCTAGTATAATGAGATGGATGGACAAACAGATAAAACAGACACAATAGATAGACTCGGAAGAAAGGCCTGGTGATCTCTTTCCAAGAATAAGCCGGTGAAAGCCAGATGGATCCCGACGGTCTGATTCTTAACCCGTCACACGGATGGCGCAGGATCGGGTGATGTGTAGTTCTATTGCACACAGGTCAACATTAAGTCCTGACTCACCAGCTGCTGACAACAATATACCACGAAGCCAATGCCCTGTAAGTTGATTAAACTAGTCCCCTCGGGATGGGCATGACTTTCCCAGTTTCCTTGCAACACCGAAAGCCAACCCATTGCCATTGAGTCTATTCTGGCTCTTTAGAATAAATTCCTTTGACGAGGGTTGGCAAACTTTCCGTAAAGGGCCAGAGAGTGCAGAGTCTCGACTCCGTGGGCCGTGGGACCTCTTGCGGTCACTGTTGTTGGGACCCTTGAGTTGAGTTTTAACTTACAGAGACACCAAGTAGCACAGCACAACAGCCCGCAGGGGTTTCAAGGCTGTAATCTTTACAGAAGCGGATTGTCAGGTCTGTCACCCACAGAGACACAAGGTGGGCCCAAACCACTAACGTTTCGGTGACGACGCAGTGCTTGAACGTGACGCGGCCTGGGCTGCGATGTCCCCTGCCGCAAAGGTTCCAGCAGCCTTGGTGGTGCATTGGTTATGAGCTGACTTGTGTTCCTCCAAAAAATGTGTTGTAAATCCTAACCTTTATAATTATGGAAGGAGCCCTGGTGGCACAGGGGTTAAGCTGCCTAGAGGTGGGGTGAGCTATTTGAACCCATCAGCCTCTCTGTGGGAGACAGAGGTGGCAGTCCTCTTCTTAAAAATGTACCGTCTTGGAAACCCTATGGGGCAGTTCTACTCCATTCTATAGGGTCACTGTGAGTCAGAATCGACTCGATGGCCACAAGTTTGGTTTTCGGTTTTATAGTTTGGGCTGTTAATGAGACAATATTAGTGTAGGGTGTGTCTTGAGTCAATCTCCTTTGAGATCAAAGAGAGATTAAAAAAGCAAACAAGCAGAGCTGGGGGAAGAGAGACTGCAAACCACAAGATCACCAAGGAACCAGGACTTTCTCCCTAGAGCTAACAGAGAGGAAAAAGGCTTCCTTTAGAGTCGGTACCCTGAATTTAGGCTTCTAGCCTCCTAAAGTGTGAGAAGATAACTTCTGTTTGTTAAAGCTGTGCATTGATGGGCTTTCTGTCATAGCAGCACTAGGGAACCAAGATAGCTGCTAACCAAAAAGTCAGCAGTTAGAACTGACCCAGGAGAGCCATGAGAGAAAAGACCTGGTCATCTATTCCCTTGAAGGTTACAGCCTAGGAGACCTGGTGGGTCACTATCAGCTGGAACCAACTCAGTGGTGGCAAGAATTCTAGAATGAGTGGCTGGTAGGCCAGAAAACTCACCTCGGAAGGTGATACCAGCTAGCCTCAGGAGGCACGACTTAGGGGGTCATGCAGGCCCAGAATGCTAAGGCTCAGAGAGGGTTGGCAAGAGAAGGTGACCCGTGCCTTCTCTGAGACATGGCAGCTTTACTCTGGGAATCTTCCCAGACTTCACTCATGTGATTCTTCCTTATTCTGGTTTGTATCCTTTTGCTTTAATAAACTTATAACCATAAAAACAGAAAACAGAACAACAAAGAAATAAAATGAGTGGCGGGGTCAAAGGGTATGTACACATCGAACACAGATCATAAAACCTCCCTCCAGAAAGGTTTCTCTTTTTTTTTCCCATAAAGTGACTCTCAAGGTCTTACATTCTCACCAGCTCACGGGATCATCACGAATGTGAATGTGAGAAGTCATAAAATTTCTGCTCCAGCCTGTTTTGGTGAAGCACTGAGTGCCAGGGGGGCCTAGAACTCTGCTTTCCAGCCTCTGCAGCCATATTAAATGGGAAGGGTAGTGGAAAAATTCTTTAGAATCTGTCTGCCAGCAGGCCCACAATCAGGGAGCGACAAGCTTGATCAGGAGTCCCTACAGCTGCTCGCCCTGCCCTAAGCTCTGTCTGGCCAGCCCCGCAGGAATAAGGCGCTCCTTTCTGTATCAATTCACAAGGAGCCTTTACAATGATTGGACAGGCAGAGCAGGCTGTGGTCACTGTCCAGGAGCTTTCTGGCTATCCTGGATCTTGGAAAGCTACCTGACCCGTGGCAACCCAACACACAGTGGAATGAAACACTGCACAGTCCTGCTCCATCCCCGCGTCTGGTTGTGAATCCCTGCTGTGGCCCATAGAGTTTCATTGGCTGGTTTTCAGAAGGAGATCTCCAGGCCTCTCTTGCTAGTCCTCTCAGTTTGGAAGCTCAGCGGAAGCCTGGTTAGCATCTGAGTCCACGGACAGACGGGGAGTGCTGTACACGGAATGCGGTGGCTGGGAATCAAACCTGGTTGCTTGTAGGAAGGTACCAAGTCTGCCACTGAGCCACCAACATCCTCTCTCCCATGCAGGATGGCTTCTTCTGGCAAGAAGTCCGGTGTTCAAATTAGGACCACCCTGGGTAGGACAGGCCGGGGTCCCAGCCCACAGGTCGGAGAATCGTGTCTGGGAACACAGTGCTACCCAGCTGACCGCTGAACCTGGGAGTAAGTAGTGTCCTCAATGGCTACAGATCTCACTGAGTTTCAGTGATCTTCTCTACCTTCCAAAGATTTGCAGAGAAGCAGTTAGTGTTAGCTGATTTTAGGTGCGATTACGTCAACTAATTACTGCTTTTTGGCCACTGACAAAATTTGTAGAGAGAAAAGATACAAAGCCGTTTTCAGCAAAAGCAAAGAAGTTTCAAGGAGAGCAGACTAAGGATGAATTTCTGCATTTGCTAACGCAAGATTTAGATTTTTTTAATGAGAAAATTGGCCAGACTAATGTCATCTCACGTCAATTTGACTGAGCAAAGTAACTCTAAGTGTTCCTTTCTGAAATGCCCAGTGCAGAAGAGAGTGATTCCAGACATTTCCTGTGATATGCTGATGAGGGCATACATCACTTGACTATCTTTGAATCTTTCTGAGTTGAAACCAAGATAGAATTTCCAGAAAACACTTTTGAAAAGATTCTAGATATCTAGGTTGGACGGAAGCTTCATTTCTGTGATTCCTGCATCCTCAGAGCCAGCAAAAACCAAAACCAACAAACTAAGTCTCTTTCTGGTGAGTCAATTCTGACTTACAGACAGACCCAACAGGAAAGAGTTGAATTGCCCCATAAGTTTTCCAAGGAACAGCTGATAGATTCAAACAGCTGACCTCTGGTTAGCAGACTGAGCTTAACTGTTTCCTGGGGCAAGCAACCTGGTGGATACTAGAAATGCGAAAAACATTTGTCAGAAAGGAATGAAAAAAAGAAGGGAAGTAGGCAAGCAATATGGGTAAAAGCAAAGAAGGCAGGGTGGATGGACAGATAGGTGGATGGATGGATGGGTGAGCAGATGGATGGGAAAGTCGGTGGCTGGGTGCATGGGTGGGTGGGTGGGTGGGCGGGTGGGTGGGAGGGAGGGAGGGATGGAAGAGAGGGAGAGAGGGAGAGAGGGAAGGAAATAAGACCCGGCACTGCAATTCTCCTTCCATGGGCACTGACCAGTTGCTGGGCCCCAGGATGGAAGCACAAAGGCATGAATAATCTTCCAATCGGAAAATCAACTCTTAGATTATTGAGAAATGTCAGTTTTATTTTTTACTTTGATTGTATCTCTATTTGGGGAAAAAGTTTGGGAAATCATCTTCTCCAACATGTCTGGGCTTTTCTTGAGAACTCTAAAAAAAGAAGCAATAAGGAAGCCAAAATTTCAGAGGCAGAGACATTCTGGCAAATGGAACAATCGTCGCTCTGGCTGGTGTTTGCATCTTGTACACTCAGAGATGGTGACATGGCTGTAATAAATGATCCGATTGTCTTGAAAGCTAGAGGGATGGGTCTCGGGTAGAAACAAGGCTGGTGTTTCTTTTGCTTTCTTTTCTTCTTTTTATTTTTAACTTCAGTCAGTAGATACTCCAAGGATGGGGGGATTTTATGAAGGGGAAAGGCTGGACTTCAAATAATGCATTGATTGTTTTGGCTCTTTGTAACATCATTGGAATGGAGGCAGTTACTGGGTAATAATACAATATGTCAGATGTTCTGAGAGAATAGCTCATTCCTGATTATCTTCAGAAAAGAAATCCAAACACTCATTGCATTTAAGGAGCTCTATTGCTTACCAGATTCAAACATACCAGTGACCACGAAGACGGCACAGACCCAGCAGCAGCTAATGAGAACAGCAAAGTTGCTCTGTCACTTTTGCGCTAGACCGTGGACATGGGGTGGTCTCATTTTCCTTCCTAAGTAAGAAAAATCAAAGTCTTACCCATCGCTGAAGGAGTCCTCATGGCAAAATAGTTAAGCACTTGACTGCTAACCACAAGTTTGCTGGTTTGTACCCACCCAGTGGTTCCATTGGGGGAAAGACTTGGTGGTTGTCTCCCATGAAGATTACGGACTAAAAAATTCACGGGGAGTTCTACTGTGTCACATGGGTTGCTATGAGTGGAAAGAGCAGCACACATAACAACCACCACCAACTGTTGACATAGGTTGACAAACTCACCACGATTCAAAGGCTCCAAGGTCTGGAGGCGGCTGATCCACTGCTGGGATAGCAGACTGTAACCCGGGGGACATATCTGTCCCCACCACCCATTTTTGTGACTCTTCAACTGTTTTTAGATGCCTCAAGCTAAGAATGTTTCTTTTTTCATTTTTCAATACAGGAAAAAAATCTTAAAAAAGAACATTTTGTAACAGTTGGGAATCATAAGGAATTCAAATACTGAGGTCTATGTATTCAATTTTATTGGAACACGACCACGTCCATGCGTTCACGGATTGTCCGTGGTGGCCTTGGCTCCAAGGTCAGAGTTGATTAGTTGTCACAGGGACTGAAGCCCCAGAAATGCTTCAGATTTTTTAGTTGGGAGACCCTGCTCTGATGCCCAGAGAATCAAGCTGAGAGTCAAATGATGAAAGATACTTCAGTCAATTTAAACATTAATCTAAAACATCATTTTTGTTTTCCCAGAAGCCTCTCTTCTGGGCATCTTATTGCTGGGAAAGAACAATTTTCATGGGTCAATGGATTGCTATCACTTTTAACTACTTTATAGCTCTGCCTATAACACTAAACTAATGATTCTGACTTGTCAACTGATCTCAAAGAAATCACTTCTTGTTCAGAAGGTTTCATGCCTGCGCTGGGAAGCTTAGAGACTATATCTTATCCAAGAGGGAGGATCAGCAGGCTCAAGTCTCAGTTCCATGGCTTTCTCACTGTGTGACCTAGAGAAAGTTACTTCCCCTCTCTGAGAGCCCCAGTCTCCTCATCCATGTAATGGGTTAATAATTGAACTGACAAAGTATAATTATCAGCCAAAATTCTAGAAATGGGTAACTTTTGTCAGATAACCACGGCCAAGCATGAGATCTGGTACTGGCCAAGTGCTCAAAAGTAGAAATTCTACCTTTTAAAAATATGCTTCTTACTAGGTGGGTGGGCTTGAAATGCCAACCCTTAGGCTAGTGTTTGAACGCTTAACTATTTGCACCTCCCAGGGTTTATTAGAGTCCTAGAGCAGAGGAAGAAACCCTGGTGGTATCGTGGTTAAGTGTTACAACTGCTAATCAGTTCAAATCCACTAGAGGCTCTTTAGAAACCACTCATACTGCAGGGGGTCACTGTGAGTCAAAATCAACTGGACGGCAGTGGGTTTGGGTTTGTCTTTGGTTTTTAGAGCAGAGGTAGCACAAATGGGTGCTCAGTAGCACCCTTGAAACATAAAGCCCGCTGCTGTCGAGTCCCTTCTGAGTAACAGTGACCCCATGCGATAGGGTAAAACTGCCCCATAAGTTTTCCTAGGTTGGCGGGAGGGACGAGGCCCTGGAGAAGGACATCGTGCCTGGTAGAGAGTCAGCGCAGAAGAAGAAGACCCTCCACGAGGTGTGTCGACACGGTGGCAGTAGCAACGGCCCCGATGCAGCTGCGATGGGGAGCACGGTGCGGGACGGGACGGTGTTCTGCTCTGACGTACATGGGCCACTGGGAGTCAGAACCGACTTGAGGGCCCCTGACAGCAGTGTTTTTGTCGGGAGCAGGTGGCCCACTCCTGTCTCCTGTGGAGCGGCTGTCCTTTATGTTAGCACGGCACCACTGAGGCTCCTTGTGATACCTCTCGGTGAACGCCCCCAGATAGATGCCGTCGGAGGAGAGTTGTGAGAGCTGAGCTGACTGTACCCTGGGCTTCAATCCCGCGACAGCGGAGGATTTGCTCAAGGTCGGGCTGCCTGGTGGGCAGGCACCGACTTCAGAGGGCGTAGGGGCCAGTCCTCGCAGGGAGGCCAGAGGGGGCCACGTTGTCCCCATCACAGGAGACAAGAGCCCTGCAAGGGGACCACGTGTGGCAACTGAGAGTGAGGCCTCCTGACATGTGTGCCCTGGACATCTCTCTGGCCTCACCCTGGTGCTGTCTGCTGGAAAGTCAGGGGAGCTGTGCCGAGGCCCTGGGCCAGGGACCTGATGAGGCCAACCTGAGCTGGCAAGTGGTGGGCAGACACCAGAGAGGGTTCCCCAAGTCCTGTCAAGGGCCTGGGCTTCACCCCAAGGGTTATGACAAGCCGTAAGAGATTTAACAAGGGGATGACAAGAATCCATTTCCATTTTAGAGTGTGATTCCCATTTAAATTTTAAAAGAATCACAAGTGAAGAAACAGGATCCTCTGAGAATGCAGTTAGTGAGTCACTGGCTCTAGGACACCCAGCCACTGAGCCTCCAGCCTTCTTGTGTCAAGAGTCAAAGCCCTTACCACTGGGTGTCCCCTCCTCTCAGTAACACCTGCCGTTTCAGAGGGCTACAGACCCCGGTGGTACAGTGGTTAAGAGCTACAACCACCAAACAAAAGGTCAGAAGTTCAAACACACTGGGTACTTCTTGGAAACTCTATGGGGGCAGTTCTATTCTGTCCCATATGGTCACCAGGTGTCAGAACTGACTCAACAGCACTCAACAACATTTGCCCATTGAAGACCTGGGTGGTGACAACGGTTAAACACTCTACCACTAATCAAAAGATCATTGTTTTGAACCCACCCAGACGTGACTCAGAGGAAAGGCCTGGTCTGCTTCTGAAAGGTATTGTCTTGAAAATGCTCTGAAGCACAACTCTGCTCTGGCAACTGGCTTGGTTTTGAGTTTATTCATCCGTGACTAAGCTAAAGGCTGTACACGTGTTAGCCTGGAGTGTACAACTCCAAAAGAGCGGAAAGAAAAGAAAAGCCCACTACCATCGAGTCAATTCCAATTCACAACAACCCTATAGAACAGAGTAGAACTGCCTCATGGGATTTACAAGGAGCTCCTGGTAGATTCAGACTCCTGCCTTTTTCGTTAACAGCCATAGTACTTAACCAATACACCTCCAGGGTTTCCAAAAAAGGAGAGACACTCACATTTTACAGAAGGCAAAACTTAGGCTCTGAGAGTTTAAGCAACTTTCTCCGGGCCACGCCTCAAAGCTTGCTGTTCAGTCCTCTAAATCCAGAAGTTCAGCTTGAGGGGCTGCCTTTGATTTTCCCAAAGCAGTTTGCAAGACAGGACCTGTTGGGGGCTTAGATGAGGTCCATCACACAAATTCCATGTTTCCATAATTACTAAAAGTGTGCTGTTACTTACTGAGAATGTTACTTACAATATTTTGACAAAGATTATCTTCCTATTTTAGTCATCTGGTGCTGCTATAACAGAAGCACCACAAGTGGGTGACTCCAACCAACAGAAGTTTATCTTCCTTCAGTGTAGGAGCCTAGAAGTCCAAATTTGGGGCATCAGCTCCAGGGAAAGCTCTCTGTCGGCTTGGGAGGAAGATCCTTGTTGTCAGTCTTCTCCTGGACTGGGAGCTACTGAGGTGCAGAAGCCCTAAGTCCAAAGGATCTGCTCTGCTCCTAGTGCTTCGTCCCAAGAGGTCTGAGGTCCCCAACTCTCTGCTTGCTTCTCTTTCGGTCCCCAACTCTCCGCTCACTTCCCTTTCCTTTATACCCCAAGAGATTCCCTCAAGGCACAATACAACCTGGTAGATTGAGTCTTCCTTATCAAGGGAACCCCTGCCCATCCTCCCTCATTAGCATCATAGAGGCAGGATTTACCATTTACCAGAAAATCATATAATACCGGGAAATATGACCCAGCCAAATTGGTACATACCTTTTGAGGGGACATAATTCAATCCATGACACTTCCCAATTTCTTTTTTCATGAGTTATTGTTGTTGGGTGCTGTAGAGGGATTCTAACTCAAAGTGACCCCTTGTGACAGAGTAATCTAGGGTTTCCCAGGTTGTACTGTGTAATCTTTATGGCAGTGGGGACCCTAGTGGTTTAGTGGTTAAGTGCTTTGTTTGCTAACCAAAAGGTTGGCAGTCCAAATCTGCCAGGTACTCCTTGGAAATTCTATGGAGCAGTTCTACTCTGCCTGGTAGGGTCACTATGAGTCAGAATCGACTAATGGAAGTGGGTTGGGTTGGGTTTGGATCTTTATGGAAGCAGGTCTCGGGCTTTCTCCCAGTGGAGCAGCGGAGTGGGCTGGAACCACCAATCTTTTGGTCAGCAGACAGCACTTAGCTGTTGTACCACAAGACCTTTTTTTTTTATGAATTTGTGTGATCCAAACACACAAATGATGACGCTACAAAGAGTGAGGAATTATATTCCTGCCACTGCTAGGTGTGCTGGATGAAATACAGGAAACTCAGTTTAATTGGAATTTCAGTTAATATGCAAGTTAATTTTTTTTTTAGCATAAGCATATCCCTGCATGGGATAGATTTATGCTTTAAAAAATCTTTATTGCTTATTTGAATTTCAAAGATAATTGGGCACCTTGTATCTTGTTTAATCTACCTGGAGACCCTGAGTCTGGGAACTCAGAATACCTCTATACTGTATTTGTTATTCTCCTTAAAAACTCCAAAAAGTATAATAATTAGCACAAACTTTAGGGCTTGAAGGCAATGCCAGCACTGTCTTCTTTCCTTCAGACACATAACAGGTTTTTAACTTGGTTTGTGGAGGACAGTAGGTCAGCACCTTCTTGTGCCTCAACCTGTCCCTCCAGCCCTCAGCCTGAGAAATCAGGGCTTCAGCAAGAGGCATAGAATCAGGGTATAAATACCTCTTGGAATAATAGGCAGTCAAAACAAGTGCCATCCCTCTGCCCCACCCCACCCCGCCCCAGTGTGATTGCTTTTTCCCTATGTTTGCTGCATCTTGTACTTAAATTAAGGCTATAAAGATACACTTGCTATTCTTGTCATTTTTGCTCTGTTTGATGCTTAATGATGTGCTCCTTATCAATGGCATTAAGAAACATTCCTTGTCTGTCATCAGCGCCCGGAGGCACAAGCAACCTAGCCTAGCCCTCAAAAGTAATTAAAGACAATCAACCAAAAATGTAAGTGGTCTCTAGTACCCAGATTCCAAACCCCACTTACAGACAGCAGGAGCCCAGGGTCTTGCAAAGAGGAGTGATTTGCATTTAACGCTTTGATGCGCCAGGGTTTGCTAGCCCACCGGGAGCTGGCAGAGGAAGCCGTAAACTCCCTGAGAACTTGATCAACGAACTAACAGATCATTTCGAGAGCTAGAAGAAAAACAGCCCAGACCACCAGACTCTTCCCCATTTACTCGTTTGCAGATTATTTCATTGTAATTCCTTAAAAAAAGAATTCTAGCCAATATGGAAGAAAAGATGAAAACAACGGTTGAATGTAGATATTTTCTTAAACCAATCCCTATGGGATTTTTTTTTTTCCTGAAACAACGGCAGGTGAAATTGGATGGAGATACTGCTAAACTTCGTTTCACCTCTTTGAAGTCTTGAGCAATTTCTACACACAGGCGGTATCGTGTCCAGGTCCCAAACCAGGGCTAAGGCAGTTTTCTTTGGGGGAGGGGCGGAGAAGTCCTGGCCCGGGGAAGGAAACTGCAGGAGAACTGTCTTCAGGGAAAGGCCATCGGGCCAGGCACAGGGGATTGGGCGGGGGCCACTTGGATGTGAAGGAACTGAACTCCTTCCACCCCTCCACCCCTGCATTTAAAAGGAAGCAAATGCAGAAAGCGAGTAGTGTGGGATACAACTGGCTGAGGTCTCCTTAGTCCAACGTTGCTGGCTCGTGCCTGAAATCACAGCTGAAAGAGACAGTTTCACACTTTCCACCCCTTTTCGGTGGTCTTTACGGAGCTGCTGAGAAACAGACAAGGGGTGGGGGGACTGCCATACTGCTTGTGAGTGGGAGCTGCCTGAGTGTCTTGGCTTTATGGCAAAGGATATACAACCTTGCTCTTGTCCAGAGCAATCTGCACATGGTCTGGGTCAGACGGGAAGGGGTGGGGGTTCTCCAGAAACTCGGGATGGAGCTAGCGCTCTAGCCTGGGAAAAAGGAGAGCTAGCCGCTCCCTTCGGGAGACAGCGTGGTACAGTGGTTAAGCAAAAGGCAACAGCTGGAACCCGCTAGCCTGTGTGGCAGTCTGCTTCCATGAAGATGACAGCCTTGGGAACCCTATCAGGCAATTCTACTCTGTCCTGTGGGGTCACTAGGTGTCAGGACGATTCCACGCCACCAGGAACTGGAACCACTCTCGGTGGGCACAGGTCTCTTGCCTGCGGAGCTCATCCTGCCCTGGGTTTCTCCTCCCCAAGCAGCCAGGCAGTGCTGTGCTGATGGGACCCTATGGGGCTCCTGGCCGCAGGGAGAGACCGATCACTGTCCAAGGCAGTATGACGCCAAGCCGACGGCGGGCTGAACCCCGACAAAGAGCACAGGACCTCCTCCCTTCATGCAGGCTAAACAAACCACTGTCGCTTCCCTATCCCTCCTGTGAGGGAGAAATTCGGAGACACCAGCCTGTGATCTCTGACTCCCGCCTCAGGGGGACTGGTGCCCAGTCGTCCCTGCTCCCCCAGAGACTAGGTTCTGACCCAGACGCTTCCAGCCTAGTTAGCAATCAAAAACCTCATCCAGACTCTTTTTTTTTTTTTTTTTTTAACAGATCTGACTGGCAGAAATGTGGTTGAGAAGGATCAGGTAGGGAACCAAGTGCTCTCAGACCTGACTTGGGAGAGCACAAACTGGGTTTCTTTGTAGTGCAATTCGCAGTGGCTATCAGGACACTGGAAATCCTGGTGGCCTAGTGTGTTAAGTGCTACGTCTATTAATCCAAAGATTGGCAGTTCAACTCTGCCAGGCGCTGCTTGGAAACTCTATGGGGTGGTTCTACCCTGAACTGTAGGGTTGCTAGGAGTCAGATACCACTCTATGGCATTGTTTTTGTTTTTTTTAAATCAAGGACTGGAAACCCTGGTGGCTAGTGGTTGAGTGCTATGTCTGCTAACCGAAAGGCCAGCAGTTTGAATCCTTAGGCACTCCTAGGAAACTATGGAGCAGTTCTACTCTGTCCTATAGGGTCTCTATGAGTCAGAATCCACTTGGCAGTGGGCAGATGTGGGACTGAGACATTAAAGTGCACCTGTCTTCCAGCCCAGTGTTTGCATAGCTGGGAATTTAACCAGAGATCTAGTTCACCAGTCCAAGAATTGCTGCTGCTGTTAACAGGTGCACTGGAATCATTACAGATGAGAGTGTTCATCAGAGCCTTGCTTGAAGAAACAGCCTAGCCTAATGGTCCGTTAGCAGGGGCTGGTTACATAAACTGGGGTTCATTCATACAAAGGGATGCTTATCCAGGTACTGTTCACTGCAAAGAAGAAAAGGCAGAACTATGTACAGCATGTTAATTTCCTCTATAAAAGGGAGGAGAAGATACCCAGCCGGGGGTCTGTGTGCAGAGAAGAGCTACCCTAGGGAAGGAATAAAAAGGCAGGGTGGTTGCCTCTAGGGGGAAGAATCCAGAAACTGGTGTGTGACGGAGAAGGGAAAACGAGGGAGAGACCTTTCACTGTTTTTGCTTGGAAAAAAACCAAAGTTGACCATGCAGTTCAACATACATATATTTCATGTATATTGCTTTGTTAACTTTGAGTTTAACTTAAAATGTTTAATGTCACTCAGTCCACTCCTGCTTTCTGCCTGAGGATGAAGCGATCCTGCAGAACGAAGCCAGACAGGACGTCACACCAGTGGCAGCGACCTTAAAGGACAGTGTAGAACATTCCTATAGGGTTTCCAAGAGTGCCTGGTGGATTCCAACTGCGAGGCTTTTGGTTAGCAGCCATAGCTCTTAATCACCATGTCACCTGCTCCAGAGTGACCGCGAATACCTCTTTTGGGAAGAAGGAGTTTTCTGGGCTGGAAAAAAAATAAGAAGAATTTCTATGGTTGCTTCCAGGAAGAAAGCAGGAACAGCTGGGTGAATTTTTTTAATGCATATTCATATGAGACTAAGGCTAGATGACTGTCTCAGATGGATTCAAGCCCTAAATTACAGTAGAAGGGAAATCACATCCTTTACCCTTGAAGGATTATTCATCCTAAGAAAATAATTATACAGAGGACGTACAAATATATTTGTAGCAATGTTATTTTAAGGATAGAGGAGAAAAGGGGTGGGGAGATGACAACGTAAGTATCTACCAGCAGGGATTGTTCAAGTAAATTGTGATAAATCTGTTTACTTAGTAGCTAGGCAGCCTTTTAACAGGGTCAGGTAAGATCGCAGATCAGTATCACCACTATGGAAAAACGTCCGTGATGATTAAATCAGGATCAGGCACCCTTATGATCCCTCAAACTTAAAACACAGGGCTATGTACATGACACGTGATAGGTGATGGATGATGTTTGATGTTACACAGGGAACGAACACGCACACTTACACACACTCACACACCACTCACAGGCCAAGATTGACTACAAAAAGATTACTCCTTTCTTCTTTACCCTGCTGACTTGCAGCCATCTTTAGAAAACAGTGAATTTTTTGCTGAGAGAGAAGAGAAAAAGCAGCGATTCCAGTCTGAGGAGCTGCTGGCATCCTGGAGGTGAGTTCGCAGGGGGGAGGGAACCACTACTAACTTTATTCATTCGTTGGTTCGTTCTTCTCATGCACCCTGAGTGCCTGCCACGTGCTAGGCAGGCCCGGATTTAACACTATATAAATCCTAGGAGCTGAAAAGCTCACGGCACCCGCTTCTGCAAAAATCACTCACAATGAACACATTTACTCCAAATCCTGCTGGGCGTGAGGGGTTAAGTCAAACCGTCTGAAGTGCTGACTTCACGGGTCGGAAGTGGTCGGATCTCTGCAGAGTCATGTGGTTCAGTCTAATTCATTGAGTCACTGGTTTGGAATATCAAATATCCGGTTATTTTTCCTCTTTCCCCCTCCTCCACAGTATCTGGGGCTGGGGTGGGGAGAGGCTCCTTTGTAGGTGCCCTTGGCAGGGACCGGGTCTGCTGACCGGAAAACGTGCCGAGTGCGTGGAGTGGGACCTGGATGAGTGGTTGTGTACCATGAAGCTGGTTCCAACTCAGGGCGACCCTAAGTGACAGAACCGCCCCACTCGGTTTTCCAGGCTGTCATCTTTGTAGAAGATCGCCAGTTCTCTTTCCCATGGAGCCGCTGGGTAGTTGGCAACTGCCAACCTCTCTGTTGGCAGCCCAGCGCTAAATCTTTGCGCCACCAGGGCCCCTTTACTCACTCTTGTAAGTGAAAGTGATGCTCTCTAAAGGCATAAAAGCACCCCTCTCCCGGCTGCCCTGGGAAACTCGCAGCTGCCAGCCACCGGCACCCAGGCAGGAGCCGCGGCCCGCGTAGACGCGCCCGGGCGCAGCGAGCGGCTCGGAGCGCGCGGGGCGGGGGCGCGCGCCGCGGAGCCGGCCCATCTGCGCGCCGAGGGCCGGTCCCGCCAGCCCTGACCCCCAATCTGTCACTCCCGCGGCTGAAAGGCCGCCCCCCGCTCCGCCTATTCAGCGCGTGAATGCCGCGGGCCGGGCTGCCCCGGCGCCAGGCTCTGAGGCTCCGAGTCGGCGGGGTACCTACAGTTTACACGGTTCTGCTGAATGCAGGCGCGAGATGCCCATTCACGCGGGCCTGCATGCAAAGGAGCCGAACATTAGATCATCGTCATTATCCCATTGACACGGCCAGGCCCCCGGGGGGGCGGGCGGCGAGCCCATCAAACGCGCCTCTAATGAGCGCCCCAGGCTTTTGTGGGCGCCGCGCCGCGCCCGCGCCCCCGGCACAGCCAGGAGGCCCTTTCAGCGCATTCACGCCCCTGACCCCCGACCCCCGGGTTCTGACATCAGCAGACCCGATTTGTGATCATTTTTATTGGCACACACTCAACGCTTGTTTCCTGTGTTTACCTCTGCACCCCCCCGCCCCTCCCGCCTCCCCCTTTTTTAGCGAAACTTATTGGAATCTAATAGGCATCTGCCCGCGGGCGACAAAGTGAGCCCGCAGCGTTCTCACCAAGGGGCCTGTCGACGCTGCCAGCAATCACATCGAAGGCTTCATTATCTCGGAGCAGAGATCCGCTAATCACGGCCATGGCGAACAATCCCAAGCAGATGTCCACAGTTTTATGAGTTTTAATTAAAACGTTCTACTTATTTTTTTATCAATGCACTTAAAAAAAATTTAAAAGATGTTACTTCCTTGTAGAGTTCTGCAAATGACGCCTTCCCAAGGGTGATTAAGAGACGCGCACTTGGATCGAATCGTTTTTTTTCCTCCCTTTTAACACGCTCCTGCTCAATTACTACTTTTTTTTTTTTTTTAGAATTAATTAAACTCGAGGTTTAAAAAGATTCTGTTTTCTTTTGTCACAACAACTCCCAATAGCAACGAAACTGTGTACGTTTCTTCCTTTTGATGCAAAAGGTGGCAATTTACACGAATTCCTTGATTTCAAACGTGGTGTGACGGAAAAGCTCCACTGCGCGTTTTCCCTTAGCGCCTCCATCCAAAGCGTTTTCAGCTGGTGTTTTTTTGCAGACAGCGTGACTCAGGGAAGGACGTTATTGTTACGTGGTGACTCCGAGCTCACGAAGCGTCCACTTTAAACAGAGCGGGTTCAGGGTTGTTTTTTTGTTTTTAAGTATAAATTTGATATTCTCCAACAGAACTCAGCGGCACATATGGCTTTTAATGTAATTTTGTTTAACCACAACCATAATTTAATTTGCCATAAAACTGAAATGAAAGGACGTTACAAACAAGCTTGTGACCTGAGTGTCAGTTAAAATAACCATTTGCTGAGACACTAGAACTTAAAATGGCATATTTCATTACAGGAAGAGTACCAGCATTCCAAAGAAAAAAGAAAAGAATTTCTCCTCTTAGGCAGGCTGGTTAGCTAGGATTAAAAAACTTTCTCTGTGCCTTGCTTTGCAGTGAGGGGATGACTTCAGTGGTCGCCCGGTGTGTTCAAACACTCTTGGCCTCAAGTGAAAAACCAAATAATTTTAAGGAAGATGGCTCCGTCACAATCACACCCAATGCGTTTCGTTAAAAGAAAGTCATGGATTAAGATTTTTCAGCTATGAAAAAAACTGTCACCAGTAACTTCAGGAAGGGAAAAGTCAAGGACTACGAGACACCCATGTTTTAAATACCCAGCTTCTGATGATGTGTCTGTTAACAAGGCCCTCGGATTCTAATCCAAGCCCCAGTAATGCAGCGGGTAACAGCTCAGATATTAACTAAAAGGCTGGCAGTTAGGATTCCCCAGCCGCCTCTTGGAAGCCTTGTGGGACAGTTTCCCCTTACCCTATGGAGTCCCAAGGTGCTGGAATCGGCTCCATGGCAAAGTGTTTGGTTGGTTGTTTTTGGTTTAGGGTTCTAATCTGAAGAATAATAATGATTTTATTTGTTTGTTTGCTTGTGGCTACATACATTGTGTGATCTTCTGTTTGTGATTTGTTGTTAAGTTTTGGAAAGACTTCCAAGCCTTCTCGTTATTCTTATGTCCTGCGATTTCGTGCAGCCTGCAACGTCATCCTTGCCACCTTCAGCGATCGGTCACAGTACAAATGTTAGTGACTCTCAGTTCATCTTGAAGAGCTCCTGACATTCCCTGACTCTTATTTGTGACCCAAGTCTCCATTTACTGTCCCTTTATACAGGGATGTAGGAGCCCCCCTCCCCCTACATGAAAGCATCTCTGGCTATGGTCTTGGTAAAACAGAAAACAGGGCCACAGACGAGTTTAATGAGAGCAGATTGTTTTAACATACACACACGTGGGCATGCACACATACACACACACACCAGACTCTAGTCTCACCACGGCCACCCACAGCAGATTAAGAGTTTTCTGGCCCTCCAACTCCAACCTGAATTTTCCTTAAACAGCAATTTGAAATCCCCCCTGAGTCCCCGAGCTTGGTGAGCAGTGGCCTATCCAGTCTATGGCAAAACTCTCACAATTCCTAACTTTTCACGCCTCCCCCAGGTTAGGCTAGTAATAGGACTTAACCAGTGAAAAAAAATCACTAAAACCAAACCCACTGTCATTGATTCAATCCAACTCATAGTGACCCGATAGCACAGAGTAGAACTGCTCCACAGAATTTCCAAGGAGTACCTGGGGGATTGGAACTGCCAACCTTTCGGATAGTGGTTGTAGTACTTAGCCACTACACCACCAGGATTTCCAAACAAAATAGAAACACTGGGAAATGCCCCAAGCCAGCCCTGCCCTTTGCAGACAAGGGTGGCCACCCCTCAGGCAGACTTGGTTTGGTGCTTTCTGGGGCAGTCGCCATATAGTCTTTTGGGGGGATGGCTAGAGGATTAAAGGAAACTCTGGTGGTGTAGTGGTTAAGTGCTATGGCTGCTAACCAAAAGGTCAGCAGTTCAAATCCACCAGGTGCTCCCTGGAAACTCTGTGGAGCAGATCTGCTCTGTCCTATGCAGTCACTATGAGTTGGAATGAACTTGACTACGGTCGGTTTAGTTTTTTTGTTGTTTGTTTGTCTGTTTTGGAGGACTGAAGGTATTAGAAACGGAAGCGATATGCATGACAATGATGAAGTATATATCAAATCCGCAAGCAGCTGGGAACCCTCATAAGGGAGACATCAGAAGGGGAGATACTTGGCCATCTAAATCCTGGGCAGGGATTTCTTCCGAGAACAGACGTTTGCCCTGGCTCCCTGGACTGGAGCAGAGCCCCTCGAAGAGCTCACCTGCTCGGCTTGGCAAGAGATGTTCAAGCTTGGCTGCATAGCGTGCTCCCAACAGAGACATGCATGAACCAGAAATGCGAGCCTTCTGCGGGAATGTGCGTTTCTGACAGCCACATCAGAAAAGCAAAGGGACCCAGGTGAAACTAATTTGAGTCATATGTTTTATTTCGCCCACCATTTCCAAAGTGCTATCGTTTCTACACGTAACTAACATAAAACTTAAACCCACTGCTGCTGAGTCAACTCAGACTCCTAGCAACCCTGCAGACAAAGCAGAACTGCCCGCAAGGCTTCCAAAGCTGTCACCTTACAGAAGCAGACTGCCACATCCTTCTCCCTTGAAGCGGCTGGTGGGTTTGAACTGTCAGCCTTTCAGTTAGCGGCCAAACGGTTAACCACTGAGCAACCAGGCATCCTGGCAACCAATATAAAAACTTATTAATGAGAAATTTTCATTCTCACTTTTGCACAAGAACTTGGAGACCTAGTGTGTGTTTGGCTATCCATTTATCTCCAGTAGGAACAACCATGTTTCCAGTGCTCAAGGGTAGCTAGAGGCCACCATGGGGGACAAGTGGTCAGCAAGAGGAAGAATTTCCTCTCACTGCCCAGTTCCAACCCTGGTCCCTCCACCTCCCAGCCCGGACCGCGTGCATCGCGTGGGCTTTCTGAGCCTCAGTTTCCTCGTCTGCTTCATGTGTCTGTGTTGATGGGGTGGGAGGAGGATGATAAACCTGGTGACTTCCCTCATAGCATGGGTGTGAGGTGTGAACCAGGTGGTTGGTGTGAAGGGCTTTCACCAGGGCCTGGCACCAGCTGGTTAGCACGTGCCACAGACTGGTCCAGATGCAGAGCACACAGCAACAACCAAATACACAGTCCTGGCTCTCATAGATCTGACACTCTAATGGGGACAACCCCCCAAATCCACTGCTGTTGAGTTGATTCCAACTCATAGTGACTCTAAAGGACAGAAGAGAATTGCCTCCCAGAGTTTCCAAGGAGCACTTGGCGGGTACAAGCCACTGACCTTTCGGTTAGCAGCTGAACTTTCAGCATGGAAGGCAACCCTGCCAACACTTTGAGCCCAGGGTCTTGGTTCTCTGTTGTTGTAGTGTCAGGTGCTAGTCAAGTCAGTCGTGACTCATAGTGAACCCCTGTACAACAGAAAGGAACATGGCCTGGTCCTGCGCTGTCCTTGCGATCACCGAATAGATATGGCGAGCTGACACAGCCCTGACACACGCCTTTCCTGACTTTAAACCACGAAGCAACCTATTGCTCTCTCCGAACAACGGCCTTTTGATCTCTGTTTGAATTCCTTGTGAGCACAGTTAAATGTTGACCTTAACTCAGTGTTGTTGAGTCAATTCCAACTCATAGCGACCCTATAGGTCACAGTAGAACTGCCCCATAGAGTTTCCCAGGAGCACCTGGTGCATTTAAACTGCCAAACTTTTGATGAGCAGCCATAGCACTTAACCACTTTGCCAACAGTTTCCACAGGGTTAGGATTTACAACACGTTTTTTGTGGGTTTTTTTTTTTTTTTTTTTTGGTGGTGGTGGGTGGGCCAGAATTCAGTCTGTAACACCCAGGGAGACCTGTTTCGGACTTCTGACCTCTTAGACTCCAAGAAGATAAGCTTGTGTGGTTTCTAGCAATAGAACGTGTACTGATTTGTTTCAGAAACCGCAGGAACACGTATGGCCCCCTCACTCCTTGTAAAGTGTCATAGGCTGAATTGTTTTCCCCCCAACATGTGTGTATCATGTTGGCTGGGCTGTGAGTCCCAGTAC
This sequence comes from Heterohyrax brucei, assembly GCA_028571685.1. Taxonomy (NCBI): domain Eukaryota; kingdom Metazoa; phylum Chordata; class Mammalia; order Hyracoidea; family Procaviidae; genus Heterohyrax; species Heterohyrax brucei. The sequence continues at coordinate 85,032,775 of CM053156.1, read as the reverse complement.
CGTGGGGTTGTCCTCCACTTTGTGATTTTCCTATGCGGTAAATCCTAATCTCTACCTGTGGTTACAGGGCAAGATTAAATTACGTTCAAGAGGATTAGAGTGGAACTGTAACACCTTAGTAAGAGAGTTTCCCTGGAGTGTGGCTTGCACCGCCTTTTGTCCAGCCAGAGGTAAAAGGAAAGGGAGGCCAGCGGAGAGTGGAGACCCTCAGACCAGCAAGAAAGCAGCACCGGGAGAAGAGCGCGTCTGTCAGACCCGAGGTTCCAGGGCTGACACAGCACAGACTGTCCTGCAGAGCCAACAGAGAGAGAATGGGCATCACCCTGAATCCAGCACCCTGCACCTGGACTTCTAGCCTGCGGGACTGTGGGAGAACAGACTTCTCTTTGTTAAAGCTGTCCGCTTGTGGCGTTTCTGCTGGAGCAGCACCAGATGACGGAGACATCAAGGTAACACAGTGGGTGAGTGTGTGGCACGTGGGGTCAGACTGCCTGGGCTCACATCCTGCCCCCTGCTCCCCTCAACTCTGTGAACCTGGCCAAATGTGTGCATCTGTCTGAGCCAAGATGTCTTCATCTTAGGGGAGCATCGGAGTGGGGGCACCTCGGGGAATTTCAGCGGAGCCAGGCCCTCTCCTCGACTGCGCACGTCAGTCGGGGGGCTGCAGCGGCAGGTCTGGTGCAGGAGCGGATGAGCTTTAGCAGGGTCATTTCCTGGGAGCCCCAACAGATTCAAAACAATGGCTACAAAACTGCAAGATGTTTTGCATGTTTGCATTTAACAAAGCAATTCTTAAAACACACACAACTGTGATGCTACCTAATTGTGTTATTTATGAGATAATGGTGGGATCTATAAAAATCGTGATTTGTGGTGCCCTCCAGGCAGAGAGAGGAGCCCTTTAGGTGCCCAGCTGATAGCCAGAACCCACCACTGTCTCTGCTGGAGAAAGACCTGACTAGCTGCCCTCGTCGGAGTGGCAGCCCGGGAGGCCCTGAGGGGCAGTGCTACTCTGGCATGTGTGGTCACTGTGAGCCAGACTGGAGGGCACTCAACAACACAGGCGGAGTGGCCTGGACACAGGACGAGAAGGGTGGTGGCTCGGAAGGCTGTCTTCTCATCAGCCCTGCAGAATGTCTCTGTGCCATGGGCAGCAGCGTCGGTGACAACATACAATGTCGACTTTCAAGGACTCCTGAAGGTTTCGGCTTTTCGCTGATGGTTCCTGCTGGCCCAACCCTCTGGAGCCCTACAAGGACCCCTAGGCACCCCTGGGTCCTAAGTTCACAGCAAACAGCTGGGTGCAGAGGCTCTGTGGCAGCCGAGGCTGACCACATTCAGGAAGTCACAAAATCAACGCACTGGGTACCGTTGTAACCCAAAGCCACTTCTCGTGGACTGACTGTGTCCCCCCACCAAAATGTGTGTAGCATTTTAGCTAGGTCGTGGTTCCTGGTATTGTGTGATGTTCCCACATGCTGCAAACCCTGCCTCCCTGATAAGGGAGGGTGGGTGGCAGTTGTGCTCTCCAGGCGGGACCCAGTGTGACACTGCACTGTGCCTCGAGGCAGTCTCTTGGAAGACGAAGGAAAGGGAACTAAGCAGAGAGCTGGTGTCCTCATGCCATCAGGAAGGCAGTTGCGCTGGCCGCAGAGCATGTCCTTTGGATCCAAGGTCCCTGCGCCTCAGAAGCTCCCGGTCCAGGGGAAGACTGACGACAACGCCTTTCTCCAGAGCCAGCAGAGAAAGCAGGCCTTCCCTGGCTTTGGACTTGCAGCCTCCTGGGCTGTGACAGAATAAACTTCTCTCTGTTGAAGCCATCCACTGTGGTATTTCTGTCACAGCAACACTAGGTGACTAAGACAGCGTTAGAGCTGTTGTTGGGCGGGTGAAGGCGGGGAAGTGTTCATGTCTAAGTGTGCGCAAGTGTGGTCGTGGTCGTGTGTGAGAGACACATGAGTGTGTGTGTGAGTGTGGTTATGTATGAGGGAGGTGTGTGTGTGTATCAGTATGACTACGTGTGAGAGAGGTGTGTGTGAGTGTGGTTGTCTGAGGGAGACTGTGTGTGAGCATGTGGTTATTTGTGAGAGAGACGTGAGTGGTTCAGTATGGTTATGTGTGAGAGATGTATGTGTGTATAAGTATAGTTGTGTCTGAGGGAGATTGTGTATGAGAGTGTGGTTACACATGAGAGAGAAGTGAGTGTGTGTGTGAGTATGGCTATATGTGAGGGAGATACATGTGTTTGTGCGAGTGTGGTTGTGTGTGAGAGAAATGTGAGTATGTGTGAGTGTGGCTGTATGTAAGAGAAATGTATGTGCATCTGGTTGTGTGTGAGAGGTGTGTGTGAGTGTGGTTGCGTGTCAGAGAGGTGTGTGTGAATGTGGTTGTGTGTGAGAGAGGTATGTGTGAGTGTGGCTGTGTGAGAGAGGTGTGTGTGAGTGTGGTTGTGTATGAGAGAGGTGTGTGTGAGTGCGGTTGTGTGTGAGGGAGATGTGAGTGTGTGTGAATATGGCTATGCGTGAGGGATGCATGTGTGTGTGTATGAGTATGGTTGTGTGTGAGGAAGATCATGTGTGAGACTATACTTATGTGTGAGAGAGATGTTAGTGTGTGTATGTGAACATGGTTGTGTGTGAAGGAGGTGTGTGTGTGTCAGTGTGGTCATGTGTGAGGATGACCGTGATTGTGTGTGACTCTGGCTATGTGTGAGGGATACATTAGCGTGTGTGTGATTAGAGTTGTGTGTGTGTGTGAATATAGTTGTGTATGAAGGAGATTTTGTGTGAGAGCAGAGAGGTGTGTGTGTGTATGTGTGACTATGGTTGTGTGTGAGGCAGATGTGAGTGCATCGGGGCAGGTGATGGGAATATCAGAACAGAATCTTCATCTTCCATGAACAGAAAAACCAGCAGACAAGATTTAAAACTGAAAAAGCATAAAACAACAGTGTGAATGCATAAGGTTACATTGTGCAATTTGCAGGAAAAACACCTGGATGCCATCTAGCTTGCTCTGGGGAATGAAGAGACCAGGAACAGGTTTGCTGCTGTTGTCACAGATGGTAAGGGTCTTTGACTTTTTAAATCGTAGGCCTGTACTTTTAATTTAAAAGATATTTAAATAAGAGAAAAAAATTAAACCAAGGAGGAAGAATATATAAAACGAAAAAAGATCTTTACCGTTGGACAGAAATTTAAAACTATATGGAACCATAGCCTGGGGGGCAAGGACTGGAAGGCAGGAGGGGACAGGAAAGCTGGTAATGGGGAACCCACAGTTGAGAAGGGAGAGTGTTAACCTGTGCGGGGCTGCTAACCAGTGTCACAAAATAACATGGGTGCTGTTTAATGAGAAACTAGTTTGTTATATAAACTTTCATCTAAAGTATAATAAATAAATAAAAATTTTAAAAAATGAAGTCTCTAGGGCTTCAGCTTACTGGCGCTGGGGTGGAGTGTTGGGAAGAGGAGGGACTTGGGAGAGCAGGATCCTGGGAAGAATAGGATCCTAGGAAGGGAAAGATCTGGGAAAAGCTGGATCCTAGGAAGGGAAAGGTCTTGAGAAGGGAAGAATCCAAGAAGGAAAGGTCTCGGAAGGAGAGAGGCGCCAGGAGAGGAGGATTCAGGAAAAGAGCTACCTGAGGAAGAGCCGCATTCAGAAAGAGGAGGATGCCCCAGGCTTTCATCAGCTACAACAGACGAGCCTCCAGCACGGGTGTTTCCATCAGGACCAGCTCCGGCTCCTGGAGGCCGACCACTCAGAGCTGCAGAGCCGGGAGTGAGGGTCCCTGACTGGGGTGCCGCCCTGCGTGAGCCCATCATCCCCCGGGGACGGCTGGGAGCCTTGGAGCGCGGGCGGGAGGAAGGACCAGAGCCTGCGGAAACCAGCCGATTGATGGGTTGCACAGTGAGGTTCAGAGTCTGCGGGAGAAAGGGGGTGACCAACAATAAAAACAGGAACAATAGCAGCTGCCAGGCTTGTGGGGGGACGCTGGTGGCATAGTGGTTAAGTGCTACGTCTGCTAACCAAAAGGCTGGCAGTTCAAATCTGCCAGGTGTTCCTTGGAAACCCTATGGGGGCGTTCTACTCTGCCCTATAGGGTCACTAGGAGTTGAAATTTTGATAGCGATGGATTTGGTTCTGGTTTTGTCCAGGCTGGGGCACTGGCCCGCTGTGGCCCTGCTGTTGGACTAGGGTAGCTAGGGAGTCACAACCATGCCATGCAAGAGCACACAACATGACTGGGTTCCCAGAGAACTCACAGGAAGCCGATGAAAGCGACTCCTATCTGTTTGGGCCCTTTGTGGGTTTTGACTCCCATGGGACCTGGCACAGGAACAGCCTATAAACCCTACAGTATGTTGTCAATTTGTGTCACAATTAGGGTCCCCACCAGGCGGCAACTTTGGAGATCAGGGCCCCGAATCTGCAAAATTTCATAAACTCTCTAAACAAGAGGCAGAAGCTGTCAAGACCCTCCCAAAGGGGAAGGCGCAGGAGGGAGCAGGGAGGTAGGTAAATTAGAAACAATCACACGTGGCCTGGTACCGGGGCCTTTCCTGCAAGACACAGGAAAGACGGTGGGGCAGCCCCAAATGTCAGCTGTGTGAAAAATAAATATTGATATTCACTGTAAGAAACAAAGTTTTGTTTTGTTTACTTTCATCCCGAACAGAACCTTTTCAACATAAACTCATCATCCTGACCACCGAGAGGGGAATGGCATTTTCCCACACACGGCCTCACTTTTTTCTCAAAACGAGGCTGTGGGGAGCTGTGGGGCTGCTCTCTGGGTTTCTGGAAAGACTGGTTTCCAGCGAGGGCGCTGGCAGGGGCCGTGCTCGTGTGGGATCAGGTTTGTAGATTCAGATGATTTTCTGCACTTGTAAATGCCCAGAGGCAGGCAGAAAGCAGGGGAAAAGTGGGCTGGCGTGAAAGATCTGAGTGTCAAAGAAAAATTAAGGGAGAGAAAGAGAAGGATTAGCATATAAACCGTCACATTCTTTCTTTCCCCACTCATTCAGCAAACACTGAAGAAGCTGCCCCACAACAGAAGGATTCCTAAGGGAGATCTGTGGAGTCCTTGGGAGGAAAAAATGGTCACCACCCCTCAGTTGCTAACCCAGAAAAGCCTCAGAAGAGGGACCTGCCTAAGGATATTCCAGTAGACTCCCGCTGAGGCCCATTGGCCAGGATTGAGTCATGTGTCCTTATCCATCCGGGTGGCAGCTGGGAGAAGGAGCTTCTGGTGTTTCGACTCTATCCCCACCTCTAGGGCTTTGCTAGGAGGGAGGAGGAACTCTTGGGAGCCAACCACAGTGTCTGGCACACATGCCCAGAGCAAGCGTCTTCTGTCCCTTGTTGCCCTGTCATTTCCTTCCATTTGTCAGGAAATATTGATTCATTTATCTCTTTATTGTCTGTCTTTCCCCAAAGACTGGTCTTTGCGGAAGACCCAGGACACAGAATCTGTCTGAACAAGGTTTTGACTACTCGTCTCCCCAAATATAGAAGGAAAGAGTTCTGAAATGCTGGTGATAAAGGCATCTCTCACAGATGCTTTGCTGTTAGACAAATCACCCCTAAACTCAGTGGCATAAAACAGCAAAGCTTTTTATTTTTTTAATCCTCTCCTGATTCTGTTGGCTGTCTGGACTGGCTTGGCTGGGGCCGGCTGGTCTGGGGTGGCCTCACTGCCGTGTCTGAGGCCTTTGGTGGGATGGCTGGGCCAGTCTCCACATGTTTCTTGTACTATAGTGGAACTGTTTCTAGCAGCAGCAGGAGGGGGTGAACCCCTGGACAGAAGCACTTTTCAATCTTCCGTTTGCTAAAATTCCCTTGGCCAAAGCAACAGCCTCTTGGCCAAGCCAAGACTCGAGGGTAGGACAAGCAATCTCCACCTCTTGGTGGGCCAAGCTGTAAAACATTGCACTGCTGTTGTTTTCCGGTGAAGTTCTTATTTAGCAAAGATTGCTGAGAAGCAAGACAGTGCTTCCCTGTGGCCCGGATACCAATATCCATCCATCCCTTCTTGTCACCGATCAGAAGTTAGCCAAAGAGGCAAGCTCTGATCACTGAGCAACCCAGCCCTACTGCCACAAGTTTTGGGGCAGGTGGAGCTTCCTTGACTAATTGCAGGTATAGAACCAAGAATATTCCAATGAAATGTCCCAGAAAACTCTCAAACCTAGTTTCGATCACTTCCACCTGACCCAAGTTTTCCATTTTGGGGAAAATCCATTTCACGCCCAAAGTTTTCATATCTCCAAAGTCACTGTTGTTGACAACTAGACTAAACTTCACATGAAAGGCAACCATATTTATCTGTCAGAGAAAAGGCATCCCTTCCTGACCCCCTGACCCCCTTTCGTCACCATCTGCAGGCATCTGTCAAAATGTACTGTACCTTATAAATATGTATATGCCAGTTCTCATATTTTGTGCTATGAGAGGGTATCAATGCTACAATTAATTAGTCTCATTTGCATTCAAGACTATACATAATTAATTTCTTCATTAAAAGCTTTCAACATTTCTTTGCAGAAAGTGCAAAAGATCATTGATGAGGTTTGAAGAAGCAATTAGTCATAAAATATGTCAATGCCGGAACGGGAAAATTGTAACAGGATAGCCCCGTGCCACTCAAAGCCAGGATCCTGTGATTTGGAGGCGTCTGTTTTTCTCTGTATCTGTTCCAGATTGTCACCTTCAGATAAAGACAGTTCTTCTGAGATCTTCCTCTTCAGCCTGTCTCTTCCTCCCCTCATGTAGTGTCTAGGAGCTGCTAGACAATCGCTCTCATCAGAAATATCTGACAAACAGATCCATCTTGGCCTGTCCTTGTGGCATCCTGATGGGCAGACTACTAGAAAAGTGGAGGCTATTCCTGATAGAACCATCACCATTGTAATCACACTGAGAAGAATTATGACATCGACAGTGTAGTTGGGTGCTGTTGCGTCAATTTTTGAGTCATAGGGAACCCATGTGACGGAGCAGAACAGCCCTGTAGGGTTTTCTAAGCTGTAATCCTTAGGGACAGATGTGTTCATTCGAGGTCAACGTCCTAATTCAAAGACGTCAATACTTAGAAGCAAGATGGCGAGACTGTGTCTTACATCCTTTGGGCAAGTTAACTGACGGGACCGGTCCCTGAAGAAGGACATCGTGCTTGGTAAGGTAAGGGGTCAGCACAAGAGAGGAAGATTTCAGCACGGTGATTGCAGAAACGGGCTCAGGCACAGCAGCAATTGGGAGGATGGTGCGGCACTGGCCAGGGTTTTCTGTTGTGCATGGGATCGTTATGAGTTGGAACCAACTCAGTGGCACCTAGAAACAGCAACAATCTTTGTGGGAGAAGGTCCCCAGATCTTTCTCTCAAGGAGTGGAAGTGGATGGGATGAGTGGGGTGGGTTTGAACTGCCAACCTTTGAGTTACTGGCTGTGCACTTGACTGTTACACTCCTAGGGTTCTTTACTATTAACAATAACGAACAGTTATCCGGCACTTGCTAACTTCTCAAGCACTGGTAAAAGCTTGATATGCATTATCTGCTTAAATCCTCACCAGATAGCTTTCTGAAGCTGCTACTCTTGTTAAATTCCTGCATAATACGGTCAGGACAGCAGAAGGCAAATTAGGGTTCTTGGGCCAGGTCTGGTCACACTCGTTTGTTTAACAACAACGGTGGAGCTGAGTGATACGGAGACCGTATCACTTACAAAGCTGAAAACATTTGCTCTCTGGTTCTGTTGGAGTGGCTGCTAATGAACTGCCACAAGCTGGTGGCTTCAAGAAATGAAAATTGAGTCACTTAATGGCTCCAGAGGCCAGATGTCCAAAACCGGTCTTCCTGGCCTAAAGTGAAGGTGTTGGCAGGGCTGGCTTCTTTAGGTGGCTCTAAGGACAATCTGTTTCAGTGCCTTTTCCAACTCCTCGGAGCCACTTGCATTCCCTGGCTTGTGGCCCCTTCTCCCATCTTTGAAACCAGTGATGGAGGAACAGTCATTCTCACATTATATCACTATGACCCTGACTCTCCTGCCTCCCTGGACCACTTGTGGGGACCCTGGTGGTGATACGGGGTCCACCCAGATAATCCAGGATTACTCCCCATCATAAAACCTTGAACTTATCACACCTACAAGGGCCCTTCTGTGTATTTCCAGTGCCTAGGAGAGTGTGTGAAAGCCTTCTCCATCAGACAACAGGAAAACTTGCTCAGCAGCAAGGCAGAGTTTGTTACGTTTACTGCAGCAAAGCAGAATACAGCTTGACAGGATCTTAGTAACTGTATCTTCAAAGGGAGAGATGAGGGAAGAATATTTCTCCTTTTAGGGCGTGAGCTCAGGGGTAGATTCTGCAGGAAGAGGAATTGGTTAGATTGGTATCAACAGGTTCACCGAGTCCCAGTGAGTAAGTTGATAACTAAACTTGGTTAGTTCATTGACTACCATATTTTTCAGGACAGCTCTCTCCTAGTGCAAGTAGTGATGTTATTTTATCTTGATTTCTGTATAGTTTAACCCCAGAAAAACCCAACCCAACCCATAGCAGTCAAGTTGATTCTATCTCACAGCTACCCTAGGGGACAGAGCAGTGCTACTGCACGCGGCTTCCAAGGTTGTCATCTTTAGGGAAGCAGACTGCCACATCTTTCTCTGGCAGTGCAGCTAATGGGTTCAAACCAACAGCCTTGCAGTCAGCAGCTGGGTGCTTAACCACTGCACCACCAGGGGTCCTGGAATTCAACACAGGTGCAGTGAATTCTTTTCGTTTCAGTTCTCAAATGCCTGGTGTGGAGCAAGCGTTCAGTTAAGAGCTGCTGAACGGAAAGGTGAATGAATGAAGGGGTGGACGGTGACATGACTTGCCCAAGGTCCCATAACTAGTAAGTAGAAAAAGTAGGATATGAATTCCGGGCTGCCTGAGTCCACTGGGCTTGGTTTTGTAGTAATACAATGAACAGAATTTAGCACAATGTCTGGCACAGAGTAAATATTCTGCGTTGCTGTTGTCAGCAGCCATCGAGTTGACTCTAACTCATGGCGACCCCACATGTGCCAGAGTGGAATCGCTCCACAGGTTTGCAATGACTGTTGTTCGGGACATGGATCACCAGCCTTTCTTCTGAGGTCCGTTTGGGTGGATTCAAACTTCCGACCTTTCAGTTAGCAGCCATGGGCATTGACCACTTGCACCACCCAGGGACTCCCTAACAAATGTACCAAAAAGCCCAAGCCAGTTTCTGCTGAGTCAGTTCTGACTCACGGTAACCCTCAGTGCGCTGAGTAGAACTGTGCCCCCCTGGGGTTCTCAAGGCTGTGATCTGTCAGGAGCAGATGGCCAGGCCCACCTTTGGGGGTTCCTTGGGGGTGGGCTCAAACAACCAGCTTTTCAGCAAGTAGCTGTGCATTCAGCCATTTCTTCCACCCGGGGAACTGAAGCCTCTGCAGAACAGTAGTAATGTACACTGCTGCTATTCCACTGTAACGATAATAACAGGCAGTCAATTTTGTGTATCGAATCACTCATCTGCAGGTTCATCTAAAATGTGGCATCAACAAAGAGGCTTTCCCTTGTGAATGACTGACCAAGGAATCACTGCTAGGGAGTTAACCCTTCCCAAACCACAGAAAAACCCAACGCATGGCCCTTGACTTTATTCTGACTCACTGTGACCTTCTAGGACAGAGTACAGCTGCTTCACGAGATTTCCAGGGAGTGCTTAGTGGATTCAAACTGCTGAGCTTGTTGAGTGTCTTCCTTTTTTTTGCTGACCTTCCACTTTACCGAGCATGACAGACTTCTCCAGGGACTGGTCCCACCTGATATCATCAGGTCTGCCAATTAAGTTCGTGAACTCATCCTAGAAAAAGTGGTACCTACCTCATTGCTGAATATCCGTACGGTCACCTTGGGAAGCTACGCACCCATGCCAGCACTTAGCCCACCCTTCGAAGCAATTCGGGAACTCTTTTTCTGGAATGGCCATCAGAGCTGTTGTCATATTACCCTTGATGCCCTTAATGTCATCAAAATGTCTTCCTTTCAATGTTTCCTTTATCTCTGGGTAAAGACAAGTGATTGGGGGCCACATCAGGTAAGTAGGGAGGGTGTTCCAATACAGTTATTTGTTAACTCACTAAAAACTTCCCAACAGATGACTGTACAATTAAGTTTGTGAACTTATCACCATGCTACCATGCCCAATGGCCATTTCAGAAAGCGTTCCAAAATAGTTTTAGAGGGTGGGCTAGGCACTGGAGTCAGTGCATAGCTTCCCAAAAGAGTACTTTGTAGGTAATCATAGTGACATTCAGCAATGAGATCTATACCCCCAGAACAATTAAGTTTGTGCACTTAATTGTTAGATGCTTGTGCGGCGTATGTGAGACAAAGGCTTATCACCTTCACTTCTAAAGACCATTTTGCTTAGCAATCAGACTTAACCACTATGCTACCAGGAGTCCTGAACCTGTGCAGGAAGAAATAACTCTGTGCCTGAGGGGGAAAACAGCCTTGCTTCTCAGGCACTGAAAATGTCTCCATGCCCAAGATCCAGCTAGCTTCTCATAAGCTCTTGTAATCTCCCGACTCCCCAGGGAATGCAAAATATTTTAATATTCATTCAAGTTTTACTTATGCAAAAGCGGTTTGGAAATCTTGTCTTTCTCTGGCCTCCCTTCACACACAGTTGATTCTGAAAACAATCTGAGCAGGTTGGGTCCCTTGCTCCACGTAGGTGCCCTTCTCAGGGTGTGCTGACTCAGAATGAGTGTATTAAATCTGTGTCACATCTAAGAAACCCTGGCAGCTCAGTGGTTAGATGGGCAGTTGCTGACCCAAAGGTCAGTGGTTTGAACCAGTAGCTCAGGGGAGAAAGAGGTAGCAATCTGTAAAGATTGAAGAAGTACTTTATGGTTTAATATATATACATATGAGGCTGTCCTACTGGTTTCTTTTCAGAGGAGAAAGGAGAGGCTGGAGGGGAGGGGACAAGTGCTGACTGAAAGGACATTGGAAGAGAGGAAAGGAAGAGTGTGCTGCCACAGGCTGAGGAGAGAGGGTAGAGTTGCAGAGAGGTGGGGACTTGGGGTTTATGTGGCAAAATTGACTTGGATTGTAAACTCTCACTTAATCACAATAAAAACATTTAAATTAAAAGATTAAAGAAAAAAATATCAGTTTTTAGATTAGCACCACCAGGACTATATTTTTCTGTAATGCTTACAGTCTAGAAAAATCCCTGTGAGGCAGTTCTAATCTGGCCTATAGGGTCACTATGAGTCCAAATTGAAGACAACTGTTTTGTTTGTTTTTAAATCACTTACGTACCTGTGTGAAAAACCATCACCGATGTTTGGGTGGGTTGGGAATGAAGGATCTTTTTTTCTTGGTTTTATTAAAACACTGAAGAACACTGGGAAACTTTGGTGGCATGGTGGTTGAGTGCTATGGCTGCTAACCAGGTCAGCAGTTCAAGTCCTCCAGGTGCTCCGTGGAGACTCTGTGGGGCAGTTCTGCTCTGTCTACAGGGTCGCTATGAGTCAGAATCCACTCGAAGGCAGTCGGTGTTAGTGAGAAGAACATTGAATGCCAGTCAAAGAGAAACTTCTTAAGAGACCCAGGATGTCTTTATAAATATAAATCAGGTCTGTGGGTGCCGTGAGGCTTGGAAGTGAGGACAAGTCACAGAGATGACCAGAGCAGGGCGACTGTCTAGCACAGGATGTAAATTAATCATTCATTACAGTGTCCCCACCTGAGAGGAACTTCTCCCAATTCCCATCTGATGTTGCTATGAAACGTTTATGTTACCCGTCTCTGTGGGTGATGCTGTTGGGTGTCAAGGAATCGTTTTCAACTCACAGTCACCCCATATGACACAGTAGAACTGCCTTCTAGGATTTTCTAGGCTGCAGTCTTCACAAGAAGCCCTGATGGCACAGTGGTAAAAACATTCAGCTACAAACTTAAAGGTTAGTGGTTCGATCCCACCAACCACTCCATGGGATAAGGATGAGGCAGTTGGCTTCCATAGAGATGCATGGCCTTGGAAACCTGGTGGGTCTGTTTTACTCTGTTCTGCACGGTTGCTGTACGTTGGAATCAACTCAATGGCCAGGGGTTTGGTTTTCTAGTTTGACATCTTTGCCGAAGGAATCATGGTGGCACGGTCGTTAAGATCTCTGTTGTTTTTATAAAAACGTTGCTGGTTGGAACCCACCAGTGACTCCACAGGACAAAGACATAGTCGTCTGCATCTGTAAAGATTTTAAAAAAGAAAAAAATCTGTTGCTGTTGAGTCGCTTCTGACTCGTACAGATCCTACACACAGCAGAGGGGACGCCACCCGGCTCTGCACCTGCCCTGCGGTCACTGGTAGGCTTGAGCCCGTTGTAGCCAGTGGGTCGGTCCATTTCATGGAGGGTCTTCCTCTTTTTTTGCTGACCTTCCACTTTACCAAGCACTACCAGGTTCTCCAGGGACTGGTGCCTCCTGAGAACATGTCCAAATATGTGAGACTGAGTCTGACCATCCTCACTTCCAAGGAGCCTTCTGGCGGTCCTTCTGCCGAGACAGCTTTGTCCATTCTCCAGGCAGCCCACAGCACGTTAAGTGTTCTTTGCTAGCACGATTGCAACGCATCAGTTCTCTTCGATCATCCTTATTCGTTGTCCAGTTTTTGCACGTGTATGGGGTGACTGAAGAGTCCATAGCTCAGGTCAGGCACTGTCTGGGTTCTCCAAAGGAGCACAGCCAGTGAGATGTGTTTAGAGAGGTAGAGACTTACTTCGAGGAAACGGCTTACAGAATTCTGAGTGCTGACAAGTCCCAAATTCGTGGTTCAGACAGCGGGCCGACGACCTTCACCCTCTCGTGTGGTTGTGAGGACTGACAAACTCAAAGTCGGCCTGTCTGGTGGCAGGCTGGAGACCCTGCCTGACCGACGTTCCAGGAAGTGGGACAGACACCAAGAGGGCAGGGAGAGGAGAGTGAGCCGTGCTAGAACGTCTGTCTGTGTAGTCGATGTAGGCTACACCTCCGAGGAAATACCGCTTTCAGCCGATGGGCTGCTCACGTCAGATCACAAAACTGAGGGTGATACCCAGCACCTGCCAAACCACTGAAAGTTTCAGCCTCAAACTGATACATCACGTGAACCATCACAGGGTGCCTGAGTTCTCAGAGTGACATTCTTGCTTTTCAACGCTTTAAAGGGGTCTTTTGCGGCATTTGACATCTTGACTGCCACTTCCATAGGCATTCATTGTGGACCCAAGTAAAATGAAATCTTTTGACAGTTTCAATTTTTTCTCTCTCTCATGGTGTTGCTTACTGGTCCAGTTGTGGGAATTTTTGTTTTCTTGGTGCTGAAGTGTCAAATCATACGAAAGACTGTGGCCTTTGATCTTCATCAGTAAGTGTTTCAAGTCCTCTTCAATTTCCGCAAGCAAGGCTGGGCTGTCTGCATATAAACACACTGTCACCAAGTCGATTCTGAGTCGTAGCGACCCTAAAGGACAGAGTAGAACTGCCCCAGAGAGTTTCCAAGGAGCACGTGGTGAATTCAAACTGACGACTTTTCAGTTAGCAGATGCAGCACTTAACCACTGCGCCACTAGGGTTTCCTATCTGCACATAAACCCAAACCCACTGCCATCGAGTAGGCTCTGACTCATAGCGACCAGGTAGTTAACAAGTCTTCCTTCCAGCCTGATACCATGTTCTTCTTTACAGAGTCCAGCTTCTCAGATGACTTGCTCAGGCTGCAGATCAAATAAGTATGTTGGAAGGATACATCCCTGATGCAAAAACTTTTCTGATTTTAAACCAGTCAGTGTTCTAGTCCATTATAACCCACATTCCTGTATTCTTAGTTCTAACAATTAAGGACCGCAGCCTCCTTTCAAGTAAGCTTAAAGTACAGCATTCAGAAAGCCTGGGTGATATTTTGAAGGAATGAATTCATGACTGCACTGAGTCTGATTCACAGTGGCATTCATTCAGCAAACACTTATGAAGCTCCTATCACGTGCCAAATATCTTATCCTGGCATTGCATGATACCCAACCAAATTTTGGGTGCCCCAGTTTATATGCTGTTACCCCAAGAGCCCTGGTGATGCAGTAGTTAAGGGTTCAGCTACTGACCAGAAGGTCGGCAGTTCAAACCCACCAGCTTCTCTTTGGAAACTCTCTGGGGCAGTTCTACTCTGCCCTGTTGGCTTGCTAGGAGTCAGAATTGACTCAGTAGCACCCAGCAACAACAACAACCCCCAAACAAGCCTCTCAGTGGGTCTTTCCAGCCCGTACAACTGGGTGTGCTGGGGAATCCTGACAAATAGTTGATTTGAAACAGACCTAGCTTTGTGTATCAGGGAGGTGTTTCAGAGAGGTGAGTTACTAAGAGGTCAATGCCTGGCTTCAGACAGACCTGTCTGTCTTCATCAGGGCCACATTCTCAGCCCAGGACAGTGCCTTGCACATAGTAGGCACTCAACAAAAAGATTTCTTGGGTGGAATGGTTAGATGGACAGAAGCAATGGATGGGTGGAAGGATGGATGCGATGTACGGATGCAATGGATGATGGATAGATGCAGTGGATGGACAGATGGATGTAATCAACAGATGGACAGAAGAATGAATGACTGGATCAATGGATGCAATGGATGGGTGGACAGATGGATAAACGGATAGACAAATGGATGGATGATGCAATGGATGGGTGGATGATGAATGCATGGATGACGGATGATGGATGGATGAATGGACAGATTCAGAGCAGAAGCTAAAGTAACATTTAGAAGAAGAAAATTTAAGAAAACTGCAGAGGTTAGGATTTTAGGCACCAGGAAGCTCAGGCAATTGATGTGACTTTCCACAAATGCTCTTGAAACCCTGAGCAGGGGAATTAAGGTGCAGGAACAGCTGGTAGAAAGGCAGGTGTGTCTCCAGAGACTAGAACAGTTTGACAGATAGCCCGCCACCCCCTCTGTAACCACAGAGGAGATTAAAGGCTTCCGTTCAAAGCACTGTGGCTCCGCCCTGAGTATTAGGGAGGCTGCATTTAACTGCCTTTAGCAACACTTTCTAAAGAGCTGGTGTTCAAATGGATGGTGAGGATCTAGGGTGTTGACAGCCACGCAGGTAAGATGCCCCTTTAAGAGCCCCGTGGAAGGCTGGATCTTGGGCAGACCTTGAGGATACAGGGATGCAAGAAGCTCTAGAGTGACAGAACTGAGAGCCTCCTGGCTGGCACCCACAGGGCATACCTCAGTCTCCTAGGACTACTGTCACAGAGACATCACAAGGGGAGTAGCTCTACAGAACAGAAATTGATTTTCTCACAGTTCAGGAGCATGGGGAGAAGGTCTTTGTTTCTGTAAGCTTCCGTACTTCTGGCAGGGTTTTTGGGTTTCTTGTGGCCCTTCAGACACCATCTAAACCCCCTTGCCCATTTGCTAGTCTCTCTGCAACTAATCTGCTCTGTTTATAACCTAGAAGCGATTGGGTTATACTCGCACCAATACAGCTTCATTAACCCAACAAAGAGAACCCTCTTCCTAAAGGGGGCTACATCCTCAGGTTAGGACTCCACCTCCTGCTTGGAGGGCACACAGTGCAGTCCTCAACAAGCTCAACAAGAAGTTCCTTCGGTGTACAGGAAGCAACACCCAAACAAACACACCGATTGTCATTGAGTCAGTTCCAACTCACTGTGACCCTTTAGGACAGAGGACAACTGCCCCATAGGAATTTCTAGGCTATAATCTAGGGTCGCTATGAGTTGAACCTTACTCGATGGCAGTGGTTTTTGGAATCTTTACAAGAAAACCCACAGTGGTTAAGAGCTCAGGCTGTTAACCACGAAGGTCAGCAGTTTGAATCCACCAGGTGCTCCTTGGAAACCCTATGTGGCAGTCCTAGTCTCTCCTTTAGCGTGACTGTAAGTCAGAGTCAACTCAATAGCAATAGGTTTGGCTTGTTTGGTTTTCATCTTTATAGATTGCCTCCTCTTTTTCCCCTGGAGTGCCTGATGGATCAAAACTCTCGACTTTTTGATTAGTGGCCAAGTGCTTAACCACTGCACCACCGGGGCTCTGCAGAGAGTACTGCTGCTGTGTGCTGTCAAGTTCATTCTGACTCATGGTGACACTGATAGGCTTGTTCATTTGGTAGCTGTGCTGTAAGGTACTGGTGATTTGGCTTCTGAGAAAATGGGCCTATTGGCATAACTAGTCTATTGCTAATAGAGTCTTCTGCACCCAATATAGGATAGCGGCATCTGGGGTCTTAAGACTTAGCAAGCTGGCCTCTGAGATACACCAAATGGTCCCAACTTGAATAGGTGATCTCTGAGAACATCAAAGACACAAGGAAAAAGAGCCCAGGAGACAAAAAGACCCATAGGAATGGCAGGCTGTATCAACATGAGAGCGGAAGACCCAGATGGTGCCCGGCCACCACCAAAGACAGCTGTGACAGGGCACACAAGGCAGAGTCCTTGCGCTAACCTGGGAAAAAGAGGAGTACAGCTCAGGAACGCTTCTAAAAGACCTGAACTGATGGTCTGACAGCCTGGGAACATTGTCCCTAGACCTGCTGCTGTCCCTGACTGGAAACCAGTAATGAGGTCAATTCTTCAGACAAGACTGGACTGGACTTAGGGACATAGTGTGACCATATAGTGTGTGTATTTTATGGTTCTATGCATTTATAGGAGGCAGTCCTACTGGTCTCTTTCTAGATGGGAGAGAAGAGGGTGAAGACGAGGGGACAGATGCTTGTTGAGGGGACACTAAAAGTACGGAATGGAAAGGAGGAGCATGCTGTCACCGGGTGGACAGAGCAGAAAGAGCTGCAGACAGGTGGGTGTGTAAAACTGATACGGATTGTACACTTTCACTTAATAACAAATAAATAAATAGAAATTAAAAAAAGAAATGGTCCCCTCCCTGGAGGAGCAGGAGCAATTTAGAAATGTTGGTTTGTTTACACACACAAATGTCATTCCGTTTCTGAAGTTTCACCAGGTTAGCTAATCCACGTGTAAAGCTTTTACAAAATAACAAGAGGAAACCTCACAGGGAGCGGTAGGCTGGGACACTAATGAGGTGGTCTTCCAGTGACATTTAGGGCAGACATGAAAACATAAGCTGTGGTCCCGCCCTCCCAGTCGTCCCCAAATAAAACAGCCCCCAGCCACAAATCACATGAAACTTAGCAGCGAAGAACTCAGGTCTTGGCTTGGATCCCAGTGGGCTCTGCATCAGTTCTCCCCTGGGAAGAGAGGTTTCCCTGGAGGCTGATTTGGTGGGAACAGAAAGCCAGCTGCAAAGTTTCCATCGGCCCTGGGTCTCCACAACCCTCTCCTCCCGAACCTTGCTCTCTCTCTCCTTGGGAGTGGCAGGGAAGTACTCATCCCCAAGACTTCACACTGCTTGTTTCAATTTATGTCCCAAACTACATAGAGTGTGTGCTTTTCAGAATTTGGGGTCCTGGAGTAGATCAGAGAACATGGGGATGATTCTTAAGGATACGTAATTTAATCTTTGTGTTGCAGCTGATAGAAAGTCCACTCAAATGATAAGAGGATTTATTGGCTCAGAATCAGAAAAGTCCATGAAGATAGTTACAGGCAAGGGTCCATCCGGCAGCTCATGTCATTTTAAAAACCAAACAAAGTCCACTGCCTTCAAGTAAATTCCAACTTATAGTGAACCTATGAGACAGAATAGAACTGCTCCATAGAGTTGCCAAGGAGCACCTGGTGGATTTGAACTGCTGACCTTTCAGTTTGCAGATGTAGCACTTAACCACTACACCACCAGGGTTTCCTATGTCATATGATGAGGGTTTTCTTTCTATCTCTTTTCTGGATTCTACAGAGGGCAGTTAATCCCCAGGCTGTGCTTAACAATTGCTAGCCAGTGAAATCTTTACCTGTTTGTAGTGAAATAGTGCACCCTGTTTTAAACTCTACATTCTCGTGCCAGACTGTGGTCCGGCATGAAGGAGCTTTGTCTTCCTACAAGTCCTGGTAGATATCTCTTCATATCCATTTTTTTTTTTTTTAAGTAACAAACTTTTTATTTTATGATAGTTTCAGTTTTACAGACAGTTGCAAAATGGGTACAGAGTTCCTGTATATATCAATCCCAGTTTTCCCTATTATTACTTTAAAATTCTATTTTACGTCTTGCACAGTTCAGTGAAAGCAATGACGTTCTTCAAGTTGTGCCACCCTCCTCAGCTTCCTTTTCTGGGTCTTTCCTCCCCCAAGGTTCCTGTCGAATCTTTCGAGTTGTTCCGTCAATTTGACCTCACACACGTAGTTCTTTAGAGTACAGTGTTCAAGGCAGGTAGTCTTGACTAATTAAGCTAAACTGTTGCTTGGTTTTTAAGAAGACTTCAGGGGATGCTTTTGGTTGAAGGTTTAAAGATTATCTCAAGGCGAAAGTTCCAGGGGGTTACCAAGCCTCTGTGGCTTCAGAAGGTCTAAAGTCTACGAGAAGCTGAAATTCTGTCCTGTATTTTTTCCTTGTTCGTCAGGACTCTTCCACAGAGTCTTTGATCCAAATGTTCAGTAACGGTAGCCAGGCACCATCCACTTCCGATCTCACGGCAAAGGAGGCAGTTGTTCATGGAGACAAAGGGACGCGCAGTCCGTATTCTCCTCCTGTTCCTGACTCTCCTTCCTCCTCTGTCACACCCCGATTTCCCCCACTACAGTAAACCCCAGGAAGCTGGAGACTGGGTAAGCGGGAAACGCGTCAGAGAAGGAAAACTCAAATATGTCTCCCAAAACGAGGGGTCGACAAACGGTTTAAGACTGCGACCTGTCAAAAGCAGAAAACCCGCAAGGCCCAGAAAAACTAGGGACTCCCACCAGGTTCTGGCTTTCACAGGCTTCACTGTATTAGCCTCATATGCCAGCATGATGTGTTTATTACAGTTAATTCATCAGTATTAACATATTCCACAAACTAAATTCTATACAGAATCTCCCAGTTTTTACCTAGCATCCTTTCTTGGTTCTGGGATCCCATCCAGGGTAACACACTCATCATACCTCCTTAGGCCCCTCTGGGCTGTGACAGTTTCTCAGATCTTCTTGGTTTAGGATGATGCCGACATTTGAGAGCAGGTATACTGTAGAACTGTGTTCCAGTCAGTGGTGTCTGGTGTGTTTGTCATGACTAGAATGGGGTTCTGGGTTTGGGGAGGAAGGCCACAAGGGTGGATGGAGCTCTGCCCTCGCCACATGACACCAGGTATGCACGCTATCAATACGATGGCAAGTGGTTTTTTAAGATTATATAAGTTCCCTCTCCTCAGAAGGCAGTGCTGGCCAGTAAGTGGTTCAGCACAATGGTAAATTCCTCAAACATCCATTCCCAAAGTCATGGGCATGTTAATGATATGGATTCAATCATGTCCTTCAGACCAGCCAGCTTTTCTTCTAATAGGTTACAATTAATTTCCTTTTTACAATCACATTGTTGCTAAGACTTTACTCTTTTCAGATGGCTTCTCCCAACCCCTCTCAGCCCCGACCCTCTCAAAATTGCCTTGCCAATCCCTTTTCCTATTAAAAAATGGAAAATTGCACAATTCCCCTAATTAGTCAAATTTGAATTGTATGCGGCTATCACAGCCCAGTGGTTGAATTTCACACACCATTTGCGAAGCTATGGGAGAACTATCACTGCTGATTTCCCCCCACACTTCAGTGGCACTAGTCAATTACAAAAGGAATTATTGAGCTTTCTGTCACTGCAGTGCTCTGGCAATATGCTATTAACCTTTATTGATTTTTGCTTAAATCTATTCAAGATGGGTACTTTTTCCCCTGCAAATCTAATGTGCTGGTATTTAAACAGAAATATTTCATTAAATGGATTTTCTTTTTAAATGAAATTTTCCAAATGATTATAAATGATGAGAGATGAGATTTGAACTTGAACAAGATCACGTGTGAAGATTCTAAGAGGGGTTTCTGCGCTGTCAGTCAGATGGTGGGGGGATCAAGGAAACAGACCAGGCAGCAGACAGGGCCACCCTGGGGGTCCCCGGCAGGGCTGCTGAGCATGCTGGGGCTCTCACAGGTAAAAACCAGAAAAAGAATCATGCCAATGAGTCAGTTCCCACTCCTAGGATTCTGCAGGGCAGGGCAGAACCGCCTCACGGGGCTTCCAGGTCTGTAATCGGTACAGAAGCAGACCGCCACGTCTTTCTCCTGCAGAGCAGCTGGTGGGTTTGAACTGCTGACTTTTCAATTAGCAGCTGAGCATTTAACCACTGCACCACCAGGGCTCCAGAACACGGGTAAGCGGCCCAGAATTTCACCAGCAGGAAATGATCACCAAAGATAATGAAGATGGTGAATACTGATAATGAAGATGGTGACTATTGATAATGAAGATGGTGACTATTGATAATGAAGATGGTGACTATTATACCTATCGAGTATCAGTCCTTCATGCCTCTCATATGTTATCACTGTTGATAGACTTAGAATGACTATTTTAACATCTGAGTAAAATATAGAATTTTGCTAACTAGAAATTTTGCTAACCAGTGAGCTCTGCCCTCTTGGGGTGGACACCTCACCTCCCCACCCGTCACCTTCCCTCCTGCCTCAGTTTGCACTTACAGAGATACCTCTGCCTCTTGAGAAGCTTCCTTTTAGCGGAAGGGGAGGCCGTAAACTTGTTCTTCTGTGCTTTAGGCAAATGCTTACCAAGGAAATTTCAGCTCTACCATCCTGGGCATGGGGAGGGCCCGCCGAAATATTCTGATGGCTTTCCACTTGCTGTGAGTTTGTTGAACTCTGGTAGCTTGTGTGTTGCTGTGATGCTGAAGCTACATCAGGTGTTTCAGAGATCAGCAGGGTCACCCACGGTGGAAAGGTCTCAGTGGCACTTCCAGGATAAGTCTAGGCAGAAAGGTCTGGTAACTTTCTTGCAAGAATCGGTGAGTGAATCCCTGTGGATCACAAGGGAACGCTGCCCGACACAACGCTGGAAGGTGGGCCTCCTCGGCTGGAAAACCAAAACCAAACCAAACTGGCTGCAAAAAAAATACAACAAGACTCATGTTTCACACCATTAACAAAAACTAACTCAAGATGGATCAAAGACCTAAATACAAAATCTAGAACAATAAAGATCACAGAAGAAAAGATAGCGACAGTGCTGAGAGTCTGTTTACATGGCATCAATAGGCTGCAAAACATCACTAACCATGCACAAACACCAGAAGAGAAAACAGATAACTGGAAACGCCTAAAAACCAAACACACTCATCCAGACTTCACTAGAAGAGTAAAAAGACAATCCACAGGCCAGGGAAAAATTTTGGATACAACAAATCTGGTGAACATTTGATCTCTAAAATCTGTCAGATGCTGCAAAACCTCAAGGATACAAAGACAAATAACTCAGTTAAAAAATAGGCAAAGCGTATGAACAGGCACTGCACCAAAGAAGACATCCAGACGTCAAACCTGCCTGAGAAAGAGCCCGCGATCATCAGGCATTAGAGAAATCCAAATCCAAAGTACAATGAGACACCATCTCACCCCAACAAGGCCATTGTTAACCTGAAAATAACAAAACAATAAATGTTCCAGAGGCTGTGTAGAGATCTGAACACTTACACACTGCTGGTGGGAATGTAAAATGATACAACCACTTTGGAAATTGATTTGACAGTTTCTTAAAAAGCTAGTGTCACGGATTGAATTGTGTCCCCCCCCAAAATTCGTGCAGCCATGTGTAGCCACGTGGCTCATACCCTGTATTCTACAATTGTCCTCCGTTCTGTGATTTTCTTGTACTGAATGTTAAAGGATTAGGGTGGGACTGTAAATCCCTTCATAAGATCACCTCCCTGCTCCACCGTAAAGGGGACTTTCCCTGCAGTATGGCCTGCCCCATCCTTAATCCTTTCATCCTACAACAGATAAAAGGAAAAGTAAGCAGGCAGAGAATTGGGAACCTCTCACCATCAAGCAAGCAGCACCTGGAGAAGAGCGTGTCCTTCAGACCTGAGGTTCTTATGCCAAGATGCTCCCTGGACAAAGAGTAATGCAATACCGGACTTGTTCCAGAACTGACAAGGGGAAAGGCCTTCCCCTGGAGTGGACATCCTGAATTTGGACTTGTAGCCTACTGGTTGTGTAAGAATGAACTTTCCTCTGTTACAGCCATCCTCTGTGGTATTTCTGTTAGAGCAGCGCTAGCTGACTAAAACACCTGGAAACAAATACCGTATGATACAGCAATCCTACTTCTTGGAGTATATCCTAGAGAAATGAGAGCTGCCACACACATAGATACATACATGTTCCCTAATGTTCATCACAGCACTGTACACAATAGCAAAAAGATGGAATCAGCCTAGGTGCCCATCAATGGATGAATGGATAAGAAAATTATAGTATATATCACACAATGGAATCCTGTGCAATGAGAAAGAAGAACGATGAATTTGGGAAATGTCTCATAATGTGGAGGAATCTGGAAGGCATCAGTCAGTTGCGAAAGGACAAATATCGCATGAGATCTTATGATTAAGTTCGTGAACTCACCCTAGAAAAATTGCTGCATACTTCATTGCTGACTATCACTGTGACCACATTCGAAGTCCTCCCCTTGGGAAGCTGTGCACTGATACCAGTGCCTAGTCCATCCTTCAGAGCAATTTTGGAACTCTTTTTTCTGGAATGACCATCAGAGCTGTTGTCATATGAGGTCCAACTACTAAGTTCATGAACTCATCCTAGAAAAAGTGGCTTGAAGGGTGAACTAGGCGCTGGCGTTTGTGCATAGCTTCCCAAGGGCAGTACTTTGAAAGTGACTGTAGGGATATTCAACAATGAAGTAGCACTTTTTCTACGGTGAGTTCATGAACTTAATTGTCAGACCTCATATGAGATCACTATTGCAAAGACTCAAGAAAAGGTTTAAACAGAAGAAAGCAGTCTTTGAGGGTAATGAAGGTAGGGAGGAAGGGAGAGGAGTAGTACACAGGCATTATTTTAGGTGAAGAGAGAGACAACTCACAGTAGATCAAAAGCCAGCACAATTGCATTGAACAAAAAGCTAAGAAGTTTCCTAAATGCAGCCAAACACTTTGAAGATCAGAGGAGCCAGAGCATAGGTCCAGGGACCGTGGTTTCAGGTGACATCTAGGTCTCTCGGCTTAACAAAGTTTATTAAGAAGATGCTCTGCATCCCACTTTGGTGAGTGGCGTCTGGGGTCTTAAAAGCTAGCCAACAGCCATCGAAGCAGCACCAATCCATCCAAACCCACCTGGAGCAAAGGAGAATGAAGAATGCCAAAGACATAAACAAAATATGAGCCCAAAAGATGGACAGGGCCACATAAATCAGAGAGTACCTTAGCATGAGATCAGAAGAAGTAGATGGTTCTCAGCCACTACCAAAGACTGCCTTTACAGGGAACTCAACCAAGAGTCCCTAGTGCAGTGAGAGAAATGGAGGGTGCAGAATTTGAACTCTATTAAAAAGACCCAAGTTGGTGCTCTGACAGACTGGAGGGTCCCCAGAAGACATGGTCCCAGACTCTCTGTGAACCCAGATCTGAAATCAGTTCAGAAGCCAACTCTCAGACAAAGACTGTGCTCGACTATAAGACATAAAATGATAACTGATGAAGGGTCAAGTTTTTGACTTCAGTAGAGACAGGAGGCTAATTGGGCAGCTTCTCTCCCAAGGTAAGATGGGAAGACGGAATGGGACAGGAGCTGATCAAACGGGTAAGGGAAATATAGTGGGGAGGGAGAGAGTGTTCTGTCCCAGGATGGGGAGACCAACTAAGGCTGCATAACCATGTGTGTGTGACTTTTTGTATGACAAACTGTCTTGAACTGTAAACTTTTACCTAAAGCACAAAAAATATTTTTTAAAAATGAACCAAAAAGAGATTACAGCCTAGAAAAGCCTATGGGAGAGTTTTACTCTGTCACATGGGGTCACTATGAGTTGGAATAGACTCAGTGTGATGCAACAACACAACAGGGGTTGGGCCTTTTTCTCTGAAGGGTCAGCTTGTGTGTATTTCAGGCGTTGCAGGCTACACAGTCTCAACTGCACTTACTCAGTTCTGCCATTGTACTAGAAAAAGCAGCCACCAAAATAATAAGTAAAAACAAAAATGAAACACCAAACCCAATGCCATCAAGTCTATTGTGATTCATAGCAACCTGATAGGGTAGGGTAGAACTGCCCCACAGAGTTTCCAGGTAGTGCCCACTGGATTTGAACTGCCTACCTTTTGGCTATCACTTGTAGCACTTAATCACAATGCCACCAGGATTTCCAAAGCAGCCACAGACAAGAGTAAAAGAATGAGTGTGGCTGTGTCTCAAGAAAACTTTTTTTACATAAACAGGCCGATGTCCGGATCTGACCCTTGGTCCGGATTTGGTCCTTGAGCCATAGTTTGAGGACGTCGCTTTAAGGGACCACAGCATAAACATCTTGCTGAACTGAATATACCCTCCTGTTAGTTTGTATGGTAAGTATATTAGCTCAGATCTAGGTGTGCTTACTGTACATATTCAGGGCTCTGTTTTAAGGACCAGTGAGGTGGGGTGGTTAAATTAGTTTGAATTCAAATCCGAGTTCTTCCCGCACATCTCTGAGCAAAAGCCAAGCTCGTCCCTTCCACACGTCTTTGTTCCTGTTTCCACCTGGAAGGCTTTTCCCTGGAAATCCATAGGCTCACTCCCTCACTTCATCCTTGCCTCGTCTCAGATGTCACCTGCTCAGACCTCCCAGACCACATTCAGTCCCCTCACCCTGTTTCATTTTCTCCCATAGAGGAGAAGCCTCAAATTCTGTCTATACGTTTGGTCCGGGTCTCTAAAGGACACCTGAGCCTTGCCTGGGCAGATTCAACTAAACACCAAAGAACTTCACTGCAGGGGAGACAGAGTTCACAGTTTCAAACTAGCCAGGGTAAGTGCTGTTGTTGCTGTTGTTAGGTGCCATTGAGTTGGTTCTGACTCACATACAACCACAAAACTCTGCCTGGTTCTGTGCCATGCCCATGGTCATTTTTATGTTTAAGCCCATTGTTGCAGCCATTGTGTCAATATATCTCCTCGAAGAGCTTCCTCTTTTTCGTGGACCATCTATTTTGCCAAGCATGATGCCCTTCTCTAGAGGTCAATCCCTCCTAATAATACGTCCAAAGAATGTAAGACACAGTCTTGCCATCTTTGCTTCCAAGGAGGACTCTGGTTGTATTTCTTCTGGAACAGATTTATTTGTCCTTTTGGTAGTCCACAGTACATTCAATATTCTTCTCCAACACCACAATTCAAAAGCATCAATTTTTCTTCTGTCTTCTTTGTTCATTGTCCAGCTTTTGCATGCATATGACGCAATTGAAAATACCATGGCCTGGGTCAGGTGCATCTCAGTCTTCAAGGTGACATCTTTTCAACACATTAAAGAAGTCTTTTGCAGCAGATTTTTCCCAACGTGATGCATCTTTTGATTTCTTGACTGCTGCTTCCATGGGCATTGATTGTGGAACCAAGTAAAATAAAATCCCTGATAGCCTGAATCCTTTCTCCATTTATCACAATATTATTTACCAGTCTAGTTGTGAGGATTTGTGTTTTCTTGACATTGAGGTGTAATCCATTCTGAAGGCTGTGGTCTTTGATCTTCATCACTATTTGAAAGGTTAAATACATGTTTGTTTTTGTTTGTTTTTAAATCAATACTCCTCAGAGGAATGCAGCAGAATCTGAAGTTTCTACACATGTAATTCTCCATATTTATAGCATAATCCAAAATTACTAAGCTTATGGAGAAAAATGAATCTGTGGTCACATTCAAGAAAAAAAAAATTGATGCAGAATGACTCAAAGATAAACCAGAGCTGAAATTACTGGAAGAAGACTTCAAGGCAGTCATACTTTAGAGGATTATTTAAAAAAGTAAGCATGTAATGAGTAAACAAATATTGGCAGAGATATAAAAGCCACTAAAATAAACCAAATAGACATTCTGGAGCTAAAAAATGCAATATCTGAGATAAATTCACTGACAGGGCTTAAAACAAGAATCAGTGATACTGAAGATAAGACTCACAGAAACAATCCAATCTAAAGAACAGGGGAAAAAACTAATCTAAAACATTGGATCAGAGACGCTGTAGTCTGTGGAACAATACAAAAACATCTAGCACATATGTAACTCTAGTTGCACAAGGAGAAGAGACAGAAAATGAAGCAGAAAAGACATTTAATGAATAATGACTGCAAGTGTTGCAAATGTGATGAAAACCACAAATTTTCAGATTTTAGAAGCCCAGTGTGAACTCCAAGAAGGGCTAACACAAAGAAAATAGTACTTCACATATCATAATTAAAGATGAAGAAAAAGTCTTGAAATCAGCAGGGGAAACTGCACATTACATACCAGTGACAGCTGACTTCTCTACAGAAATCATGGCAGCTAGAAGATGATAGAACAATATCTTAAAAGTGCTGAAATCAAGGAGGCGATACCCTTTTGGTGTCAGTTTCATAAAATTTCCAGTGAGCTTGCTGGGATTGAGTGACACTGAGTCAATTCTGACTCATAGCAACACCAGTAACAGTGTAGACCTGCCCTGTAAAGTTTTCTAGGCTGTAATCTTTATGGGAGCAGATCACTAGGTCTTTTCTCCCCAAAGGAGTGCTGGGTGGGCTCTAACCACCAGACTTTCAGTTAGCACCCAAGTGCCTAACCGTCATGCTACCAGGGCTCTTTTCTAATGACATACCTACCTGTAAAATATCATGAGATCTTTTGGAAAGACTTCCATGAAAACATGTTGGATTAAATGCAAGGAGAATTATAATAAAAATAATCATAATTATAAAAATGATGTCCTTAGCATGCGCTAAGCACTTGACATGCATTATCTCAGTTCTCGAGTAACTCTGTGAAGAACGGCCTGTTACCTCCAGGCTCAGAGAAGCTAAGTGACTTGCTCCAGGTCACAAGTGTTGGGGAGCCAGGAGGCTGGGATTCAAACCCGGGTCATCTAGCTCCAGAGTCAGCTAGCTCAGCCTCCTTAGGAGCACTGCCTCAGCCCTGCATTTGTGCAGTTTGAGGGGGACCTGTTTGGCCAGGGAAATTCTCGCACTGACTTCAGCTTTCTTTCTTGACCACTCCCAAGGAAAGCAGCCCTCCCCAACACACGCATGCGGGAACCAGATCCAGTTAGCTTGCACACCCAGCACCCCAGGAGGCCCAGCAGCGGTGAGTCAGAGGCAGGTACCGTGCCACCTTCCATCTCCGGGGCGGCCTCAGCTGAGGATCCTGAGTGCGAGGAGCTGGCGGCCGGACAGCTTGCCTCACCCTGTCTGCAACTCTCGGGTGGAGTCTTTGGCCTGAACAGCTGCTCTGCCAGCTGCATTCCTGGCCAGAGCTGAGCCTGCAGACACCTGCCCAGGCAAACACCTGTGTGGACATGTCCCTGCGCTGAGTGACACGGCGCTGCCCTCCTCCGGCCCTTCCGCAGCCGCTGTCATCTTCTGCATTAAAGGGAGCCATGCAGTGCTGGGTGTGGGAGCTCTGCAGTCAGAGCTGAGATCACCCTCTTGCTCAGCCACTTTCAACCCCTCAGCCACAGGCAAATCCCTTTATCTTGCTAAGCCCCCATATTCACATCTATAAAATGGGAGAATAGCAGTGATAGAACTTATCTCCCGGGCCTGTCGTGAGGGCCAAATGGGATTGTGTGGGTGGGGGACTACCTCCTTCTGTGTCCTCACCATCCTCTTCCTCACAGAGCTCAGCAGAGCTCATCAGCTGGCTCTAGAGAGCCCCTGTGTCGGTGGCAGTGTTGGGTGCTGTCGAGTCCGTGCCACCCCACTGCAACCCCACGTGACACAGCAGAACTGCCACAGAGGGTTTCTAGGCTGTAAATGTGGCAGGAGCAGACACCAGCTCTTTGTCCCGCGGAACCCCTGTGTCAGTCTGAGGCTCCAAGCTTTCGGTTAGCAGCCAAGCATGCAACAGCCTCTGCAGTGGATGCTAACAGTTCCCTGCCCTGAACCCCCTTTACAAGAGGGCACCCCCACTCCAGCTGCTGTGAGTGCTGTGTCTGTCGGCAACTTTCCTGAGAAAATTAACCCTGCGCGATGGAAGCTATCTGGCCTGGAAGATTCTGGGGAGGTTGACCTCCACCCCTTCCTAATGTAGGAGTTGCAGGGTGATGCCAGCACTTCATGCACCCAGCTGCTAACCAAAAACCTGGAGTCCGCCTGGAGATGCTCCAGAAGAAAGGTCTGGGGTTCTGCTTCTGCAAGATCAGTCACTGAAGCCCTATGGGGCACAGTTCTCCTCTGACACATGGGCCATCAGGAATTGCAACTGACTCCTTGACAGCTGGCACTGGCCTTGGTGCTGGTACCTCTCACAATCTGTGATTGACTGACGGGGATGCAAAACTTCGCTGCCTCCAGGTGGAAAAAGTCTGTGATGCCATTCATTCCCCAGAGTGGCCCTGGGGGCAGGCGGAGGCAGCGTTTTTCGGTGGCACCCGGGTAGCTCTGCTCTCTGGTTCCAGCCCTCCCCTGCGGGCGTTGCTTCCGAGGTAAAGAGGTAAAGCACTGCCGTTTCTAGGGCCTAAGGCCTATAACCACTCCTGTGTTCAGAAAGGGCCCTTGGCCCTCAGCAAATGGTTCCTCTCCAAACTGCAACTGTAATGCCCCAAAAGATAAACAATGCCACTTGGCATGTTGGAGGGCCTCCAGTTTCCAGAAAGAACTGGGGATCAGCAGTGGCCTGTGTCCCCTGAAAGCTTCATCCAAGGGCCTATCAAGCTAGCAGTGTCTGCTGTCTGCCCTTGGGGACAGCCTTGCCTCGCTTGGGAGGAAAAGGAATGCGGTGGTGACTAATAATGGTGACTCACTGGCTCCGAGCCAGAGCTGCTGGCTGTGGGCTGGTGCAGGGCACAGGTGGGCAAAGAGGGCTTCTCTTGCCTGCAGTGTCAGAGTGGGCTAGCTGCTGCAACAAACAGCCCTCCAGAAATAGCTCAGACACCGCTGCAGTCTCTTGTTTAGGTAACAGTCAAGGTCGACACTGCTGATGGCACTGGTTCTCCAGACACCGTGACTCAGGGTCCCAGGCTCCACACGTGGCTGCACAGACCACTGAGATGATGCTGTTACATGCATCCAGCCAGCAGGACAGGCAAGCGTGGAGGAGGCACCTCTGCCCCAAATGACACCCACTCCTTCTGTTGGCGCTTTATGGTGAGAGCTGGTTACTCAGCTGCAACAGCCAGAAAGCCGGCTCGGTGGCTGTCCCCCAGTAACAATTCTTCTATGTCACTGAAGAAGAAGAAAACCAACCTGGGTAGGCACTGCTTTCACGTGACTCTCCTCCCTATCTCCCTTTCTTGTCCCCTTCCCTCTCTGTACCCCTCCTTCTCTTTTCCGTCCCTCTTTGCCTGCCTCTTACCCTCCCTCCCTCCCCCTTCATTGTCCTCTCCTTCCCTGCCTGTCCCCCCCACCCCTCCTTCCCTTTTCTGTCCCTCCCCCTTCCTGTCTCCCTCCCTCTCTACTCCCCTCCCTCCCTCCCCCTCTAATCATCATCTTTTTGGCTAGTAGTTGAGCGCTTAACCATTTGCGCCACCTGAGACTTTGAGTTTTAAAAATAGCAGCATGCAGCTTGGTGAGGCTTCAGTGTACCCAGGAGGTGACTCTGCGGCTGCAAAGCTCTCTCCCCGCACTTACCGACTCTGCTGCCTGCAACTGTAAGAAGAAATGATTGAATTTTAGCCACGTGCCCACTTGCATGCCACTGTGCAGTGAGAAACAACAGCAATGATGAAACATTAGCTCAGTGGATGAAGTCTTTCCTTTAACCCCCACGAGGAGGTAAGGAGAGGGCAGGGTGGTTCCGCAGTAGGATTCTTGCCTTCCCCACTGGAGTCCTGGGTTTGAATTCCAGCCATGCCCTTGGGCACAGCCACCTCTCCTGTGTCAGCAGAGGCTTGCTCTTTGCTCTGAGGCTGAGCAGGCTTCAATGGAGTTTCCAGACTAAGTCAGAAACCCGAGTAGTCTAGTGGTTAAGTACTATATCTACGAACCAAAAGGTCAGCAGTTCAAATCCATCAGGCGCTCCAAGGAAACTATCGGGCAGTTCTACTGTCTACAGGGTAGCCATGAGTCAGAATCGACTTGATAGCAATGGCTTTTTTATGATTTCAGACTAAATCAGACAGGTTAGGAGGAAACGCCTGGCAATCTGCTGCAGATGCGGGGGCTCACGGTAAAAAGCATAAGCTGTTCAAGTGTGTGTGTGTGTGAAGCTAAGATGTAGAAACAGACCAGGAAGCTCTGAGAGACACTTCTCTGATCACTTGGAGGAAATACCAGTCCTGAGATTGTGTCCAGAAAACAGGTGAGGCGTTTGTAATGCAAATGCCCTAGGACAGCAAAGACAGAGAAGCATCCACCAAAACCCAGGTACACTGGTGCACAGCCCCGAAGAGCATCGTGTCCAGGGACTCTAGGCTCTTCCATGAACTGCTATCCCACGAGCTGAGAAACCACTGACTGGTTCCCAAGCCTGAGTTCAGCAGTCACACCTTGTCTTTGTCTGCATCTGCATCTGCGTCTGCCCATCTGCGCACACGGGCGGGTAGATGCATGCTAATCCCCGCCCCCATCCCTTGTTTTGGCATTCTCTATAACCTCAATTTAAAAAAAAAATTAGAAAGGCTTTCCATAGCTACAAGTTGCCTCTGCTGATTCTTCTTGGCATTTATTATATTTACATGTTCTTCTCATCTAGTTTTCCATGGCAGACTCTGTGTCTGGCAGGCGAATTACTTCACAGCCTGTTGCCAGACAAATTAATTTCCTTCACTTCCCACTTGAATTATAAATTTCTATCACAGTGTCACAGGGACTAACTCAGGGTTGGTTTCCCAGGCTGGGCCAGAGAGACGGTGACATTTGAACAGCAAAGTCTTACAATGTGAAGGACAATGCTTGAAATACTATAAACCAGGCCAAAAGGAACAAATCCAAAGGACAAGCCACCTTTTCCCGGTGGAGGCACCACTCAGGAGTCTGTCACTGGCCACAGCTATAGGTAGATTCTGACCCCAGCAGGGGGTACACTAAATCAACTGACGCAGTTAACACCTATAGTGCCAGTCTTTGAGATGGCACCCAGTGGTCTTTGCCTGGATATGCTGGACTTGGTGCAATCCACTCCCCTATAGAATCCTGCACAGAGCTGTAGATGTCCTGCGTGACCAACAGAAAGAATATTCTGGACACGTATGACTTTGAGACTAGGTCACAGAAGACCTTGTGGCTTCCACCTTTTCAATCACCTGCTGTGGGAGAAACTGGTGGCCATACTGTGAGGACACTCAAGGACCACCTTGGAGACATCCACATAGAGAGGAATTGAGGGCTCCTGCCGGCAGGCTCTCATTCAAGGTGAAAGCCTTAAGTCCAAAGATCTAGACACCGCTCACTGAACTCACACGGTAATTGTTACCCTGATTGTCCGTTTCTAAGTGAAAGGTGTGTTGTCTTACCTGCATGCCTTGCTGTGACTACCTTGCAATAAATGAAATGAGCTTGTGCATGATAAACCCGGGTTTATTAAATTTCTAAGTTAAAATCCTACACAACAAGTGCTATCTGGCCAGCATGTGAGAGCACTGCCTTAGACCTTCAGATGACAGCAGTTTCCAGCCAACAGCCAACTGCAGCTTTGTAACAGAAGTGAACCCAAGCCACCCGGCTAACCTGATACAGAATTGCTGAACCAGGAAAACCGGGTGAAGGAACGATGTTAACTGTTGTTCGAAGCTGCTAAGTTTTGGAGTGACTTGTGATGCAGCAATGATTCATTAATACCAGGTCTCAGACTTCTTAAAAAAAAAAACACCCCAGTGCCATCAAGTCAGGACTTCTTATGAATTCTATATAAATAAAACTACCCATAAATCTCTTTGGATGTGAGGCAGTGGAAGGAGCAGAGAAGGAGGGTGAGATGGGAGAAAACGGATACTCGGTCTCTTTCAAGGCTAATGGTAAAGTGACTACTAATAGCTGGCGTTTCTGGAGAGTTGCTGTGTCCCCTGTGATCCTTCCACTTTCTGGCTATTTCTCCCAGTTTGCTCCCACTTCAGAGACTGCAGATGTTATTTCTGTGCCTGAAACAGCCTCCTTGGATATTTACATTGCCCTGTGGCACTTGGCTTGGCTGTCCCATTTCTTCCCTGACCACCCTGGCTAAAGTGGCTGTCCCTTCCCCAGCCTCGTCACTTTGTCTGTCCCCTCAACTGCATCACTTGGCCTAGTGCATCTGTCCTCAGCCAGAATGTGATTGGGTGGTCAAGGGAGGAGAGGAGGTCAGGCCTGTGGGTAGATACCCATCATGTTGGCCTTGTAAGGACATGATGAGGACTTGGGATTTTATTCCAAAGATAGACAGATGTTGTTACTGGACAAAACTCCAGATTCTTGTTACCTGTGTCCAAAAGTCAATCTCTGAGACAGGTATTTGGGTGAGCGATCAAATAAGTTTATTGCCATGTGCTAGCAGACACAGGGAACAGGGAAGAATCCGTCCATTAAAAATCTATTCAAAAATCATCAAGTGGTTTGGGGGTATACGCCAAAGCCCAAGCCAAGTGCCGTCGAGTCAGATCATACATGCAAGTGCAAACACAAATATAGGTGCCAGTGCTGGGGAAACAATGTGATCAATTAGGGGTAAAGAGGGGTATCTGTTCAGGGGCTTCTGGGGTCCTTTGAAGATGTGTATGAGGAGCAGGGATCCAGACTGTTTTCAGTTGCTCTCTGAAGCAGGGGTCATGATGGGCTTCTGGAGTCTTCCACTCGCTCCTTATCTGTTATGATATTTCTAAAAAAGTTGTGAAAACTGCAAAGACATAATTCCTGTGGCCCATGTCAGTTAATGCCTGATACCCTACCAGGGCCTAGGCAAAAGAAACCAGGAATTTTTAAGACAGGAGAAAAGACCAATAAAAAATCAATTTTACAAAAAGAGTTAAATCCTAGCTGTCTATTTTAACTTCGTTTTTTAAAATCAGGGTGTCTAAAGCGCCTCTGCTGTTTCCAGGACACTGGAAGGCTTCCAGCCAGGGACAGACATGAGATGTGATCTTATAAAGAACCTATGGCTGCTGTGTGAGAACCTGACAGTCCCCCGATTGGTTGGCTGGTTCACTCGGTCATTGTCATGGGCTGGGTTCTCTGGCAGCAGATACTGAGTTGGGGCTTGGGGAGCAAGATGTATTTAGGGATCACTGCGTGTGCCAGAGAAGAAGAGGAAGCACAGCTGAGCGTACCAGGGTGTCCTGAGATGCCCAGGCCCTCTGGACTAAGCTGGTGTCCCCCTACACCTTCCTGCTCCCCAAAAGCCCTCCATTCTAAGGAGTCACCTGCAAACCCTGGCTCCTCATGGTCCCTCCAGGGGTGTCAAAAGCTAACTTCCCAAGAGCCCGCAGGGGCTGACAACACAATGAAACAGAAAAACACAAAAGAAGCTATTCATGGTGAAATTGTCCTCAAAGTCATTGCCACATTCAAAAGTAACACCCTGTCAGCTCCTTTCTGGAAACCCAGCCGACAGGACTTTGAAGCTTCTCTGCAGCTCTGGGGTGTGATTCAGAGCTGGGCTGGGTGACTGTGTGGGAGCCTGTTTTCAGACAATCCATGAGCAACTCACCATTGTTTCGAGATCCCTTCAAACACAGCCAATGAATCAAACTCGCCCAAGATGTGGGGACGGGTGCCCTCAGAGCTCAGCAGCCTCATCACTGCGTCCCAGATGAAGGGGAGCCTGGAGGGGCTGGGCTGGGCTCCCCCCACTTTTCCATTGCTAAATCCATCTTCACAGCTTGGGTGTCTGCCACCCAGGCTGGAGTGCAGGGCAGCTGATCCACAGACTGAGAATACAGACAGGAAGAGGAAGATATGGCCCCAAACGTCAGGGCTGCATCTCAGGATGGACCTTGAAGAATTCATCCTGGGTAGTGTCACATCGGGAGCCAAGTGGCACAGTGGTTACAGAGTTTAGCTACCAACCAAAGGGTAGGTGGTTCCAACCTGCCATTTGATTTGTGGCAGAAAAATATGACCGCCTGTTTCCATTTACAGTCTGGGAAACTCTACGGGGCAGTTCGTTCTGCACTGTGGGGTCACTAGGAGTTGGAAGTGACTCCGTGGCAATGGGTTTGGTTGTTTTGTTTTTGTTTTTGGTATTACATCACGGCTCTGCACGGCTGACAGAGGACAAATAAGGGGAGCAGGGGAGTGTGGAGGGGGCCAGGGTGTGGGCCAGATCCACCACCTGGGACAGTACCCTCAAGGAAGTGACAGACCCTTCTGAGACTCAGGTCTGTGAAGTGGGGATGGTAACAGGGACTGGATGTGGAGTGGGTAGACTTGGTCCTCCCACCTTAAAACAAGCAGTTTCTTGAGGCACAGTTAAAATCCTTCCATTTAAGTGAGTAGTTCAATGAGCTTTAGTACATTGTCACCGTTGTGCAAACACCATCTCAGCCCACTTCAGAGCAATTTCATCACCCCCAAAATTCTCTCAGGCCTTTCCTTCACCGGTCAGTCTACCTTCCACCCAAGCCAGGGGCAACCTCTGCTCCCTAGGCTCAAAAAGAGAATTGAGGGGGGCCAGCTCAGGGAGAGTTCCCTGGAAGTGGCTGCAGGTTCTAGAATCAGCAGCACTGCTTTCTAGGCAGGACCATCTGCCCCTTGGCCCCGTGGGCTTGTGCAGTGCACAGCCTGGACAACTGTACATGGCAGCCTTGTGTGTGTGCCTCAGTTGCTGATGACTTTTCTTTCAAAATCTTATTTTCTGAGAGAAGTGCTCCCTTGACAACAGGAAATGGAACAGAACTGAAAACTCTGTAAAAGCACAGTCTTAAATTATTTAAAAATGTGCAGGGGAGAACTGCTCTGCAGTTTCCCAGGAGTGAGTGGTATACTCAAACTGCTGACCTTTCAATTAGGAGACAAGTTCTTAACTACTGTGCAACCAGGGGTCCAAACAAAGATATACATACATATATATATTAAAAGATTAGAACTATACCAACCTTTTTATAGTGAGTATCTCTAGGTGGTAGGTTTAGATAGACTATTAATTTTCTTTTTTTAATACTTATCTGCTTCCACCAAATTTTCTATAAGAAAATTGAAAAATTCATCATTAAATGAGTTATTTTGTTTGAAAATGGAGGTAAGGCCTTAATTCTACCTTTTTTAATACCAGTGAATGGGTTATTCACCTGTTAAAAAAGGAACTTTTCCCTTTTAAGATCAATTTATGGGATCAAAATGACAACAGAAACTAGAAAGATCAGAGAGAAAACTTAGAGAGCAGTTCTGCCTGTCTTGCAGGGTAGCCGTGAGTCTGAATCGACTCAACAGCGGTGGGTTGGGTTGGGTTAGTGAAGAGAAAGGGGCCGGGATGGTACAGAGGTTACACGCTCCCCTGCCAACCAAAAGGTCAGCAGTTCTAACCCAACAGCTGCTCTGAGGAAGAAAAGACCCGGTGATCTGCTCCTGTCACTGTTTCAGGCTAGAACCATACGGGGCAGTTCTACTCGGTCCTGTAGGGTCACTATGAGTCTCAACTGACCCGATGGCACCAAACCACAACAATGAACCAATAGCTAAGAGTCCAGCAATAATCGCATAGGTCATGTTGTATGCCTGTGGTTGGCGTTTGTGTGTGTGCACTTACCAGCTGGATGTCCATGCATTTAATTACAGTTGGTAGGACATCACATTGACTGCAACATGACCAACTTAAAACAAGAGCGAGAGACCTCTGGGGAAATGAAAGCTTTTTTTATTGTGTGTGTGTCACCTACTAAGCAGTTTCCTGACTGAAGGATACTATCACGTCCTATCAGGAATGGGACTGCCTCAGAGTCGATTCTGACTCATTGTGACCCTATAAGACAGAGCAGAACTGCCCCACAGGGTTTCCAAGGAACGCCTGGCGGATTTGAACTGCAGACCTTTGGGTTAGCAGATACAGCATTTAACCACTAGGCCACCAGGGTTGTGCTAAATGGGGAAGAACAACTCAGCAAAGTCGGGGAGAGGGCTGTACAACTCAAGAGTGTCATGAGGGTCACCGAATTGTACACGTAGAGACTGTTGAATTGTTCTGTGTGGATATTCTACCACAAAAATAAATTCTAAAAAAAAAAAAAAAATCATTAAAATCTTCCTATCAACTTGGTTTCTGTCACAAAGTAAGAAATAGCAAACAAAAAAGTCCAAGTCTGTTCTGCTTGTGTGTGCACATGTGTGCGTGCACACATACACATGCAGTGTCGGATAAGACTGTCCACAACCTGGTTTATTGAGCTGAGCCCCTGGGAGACTCTTCAAGACTAATCTTTTTTGTCTAATTAGAGGAAATATTCTTTCGTTTCGGGATTCTCCCAGACAAGTTCAAGTCCAAGAAGCTCCCCAGGTCTTCCAAGGCAGTCCTCGCCTCATTTGTTGTTGCCAGGTGCCACCCGGTCAGCTCTGGCTCACGGTGACCTTCTGGACACACTGCTCATTGCTACACCATCCTCACCGTCACCGTCGCCTTTGAGCCCACCGTTGCAGCCACTGGGGCAGTCCGTCACGTTGGGGTCTTCCTCTTTGGGGCTGGCACTCTCCTTTATCAGCATGATGTCCTTCTCCAGGGACTGATCCTTCCCGCTAGCACGCCCCAAGGAAGAGAGCCAGAGCCCTGCCGTCCTCGCTTCTAAGGAGCATTCTGGCCTGACTTCGAAGTCAGGTTTGTTTGTTCTGGCCGTTCACGGATAGACTCAATATTCTTTGCTGACACAGTAACTCAGGCACATCCATTCTCCCTCGGTCTTCCTTATTCACATGCCTGGAAAGATCATGGCTTGGATCTGGTGCCTGTTACTTCTCAAGACAACACACTTGTTTTTTTAACACTTTAACGAGGTCTTTTGCAGCAGACTTGCCCAACGCAGTATGCCGGTTTCCTGACTGCTGCTTCTGTGGGTGTGGATTGCACACCCGCATAAAAGGGAGTCCTTGATAACCTCCGCATTTTCTCTGTTTATCATGATGTTGCTTAGTGGCCCAGTTGTGAGGAGTTTTTGTTTTCTTGATGTTGAGGTACAATCCATACTGCAGGCTGTGGTCTTTGATCTTCATCAGTAAGTGCTCCAAGTCCTCTCTGCTTTCAACAAGTAGGATTGTGTCATTTGTGTTAAGGGTCTTCCTTGAATCCTGATGACGCCACTCATAGGACATTCGCTATTACCATGTAATTAGTGGGCATTCATAACGCCACCAGGGCTCTGTAAATATCATCTGGCTGTTGAGGGGATATAAACCCTATTTTTGAGCTGTCTTAAAGGCAATCATTCTTCCTGGAGGTTGTCCCCTCTGTAACATTCTGTAGCAAAGAGGCAACACAGTTGTCCTCCAAGTCATATTTTCTATGCATCAGCAAGAGTTGATTCTGAGTCTGCAGAAACAGCTGCTCCATGTTCCTAATAGGACGTGATAGTATCCTTTAGTCAGGAAACTGCTTAGTAGGTGACACACACAATAAAAAAGCTTTCGTTTTCCCAGAGGTCTCTTGCTCTTGTTTTAAGTTGGTCATGTTACAGCAAATGTGATGTCCTACCAACAGTAATTAAATGGACATCCAGCTGGTAAGTGCACACACACAAACGCCAACCACAGGCATACAACATGACCTATGTGATTATTGCTGGACTCTTAGCTATTTGGTTCATTGCTGTGGTTTGGTGCCATCAGTTCAGACTCATAGTGACCCTACAGGACCGAGTAGAACTGCCCCATATGGTTGGTTCCTAGCCTGAAACAGTGACACCGGGTCTTCTCTTCCTCAGAGCAGCTGTTGAGTTAGAACTGCTGACCTTTTGGCTGGCAGGGGAGCGTGTAACCGCTGTACCACCTGGGCCCCTTTCTCTTCACTAACCCAGCCCAACCCACCGCTGTTGAGCCAACTCAGACTCACGGCTACCCTATAGGACAGGGTGTAACTACTCCATAGAGTTTCTGAGAGAACCTGCTGGGTGTGAACTGCTGACCTTTTGGTTAGCAGCCATGGCACTTAACCACTAGGCCACCAGGATTTCCTCTTCTTCATTAGGGTACCTTAAAAGTTACTGTAGCCCCATATCATCAAATACGACTTGGGCGTTGTTATGTTGTGGGGAGATGTAAGAAGGCTTTTTCCTGGAACTCTCTAGGACAGTGACTTTGCCCCCAAGGGACACTGGGCAGTGGCAGGGTGACAACAGTTGGTAGAGGCGAGAGATGTTGCTCAGTAGTGTACAGTGTCCATAGCAGCCTCCACTGTGAAGAAGTGTCTGGTCCCAATATCACCAGTGCCAAGGCTAAGAACCCCCATTCTAGAATGCATGGTAATCAGTGCTACAAAAGCGATTAAAACAGTCACCATCTGACTACCAGTGTGCCCATTTCTTGAAACAAAAGCTCCCACTCTTGAAAAACATCCAAACTGACAAGTAGTATGTTGGAATTAAGTGAGCAGGTTTCAGCGGGGCTCAAACATATTTTGGGGGACTCAGTTTCAGCACCTCTCATCAAACAGGTGAGCACTTCAACTGCATCCAGATTCTTAAAACAAGACCTCTGTTTTCTTGACAACCCAGCCATGGCGTCTCATCTCAAGACCAGCTGCCAGCCTTCTTCCCCTAAAACCACAGCCATCTAGCTGAAACCCCTGGGCTGCAGAATTTACAGCCACTGATGGGCATGTTGCTTGCGCTCAAAACGTCCACAGCTGCCACCTCTGGGGGGCAGCTTGTAGACGGCATTTCCTTTTCTTTGTAATGACCTGCCTTTCCCAGATTGTCTCCCACAAACACGTACGAGGTCCAACAATTAAGTATGCAAATTTAATTTTTACAAGTGTTACCTACCTTGTCGCTGAATATCACTGCAGTCACCTTCCAAGTACCCCCCTTGGGAAGCTATACACTGACACCAGCATCTAGACCATTTTGGAACTTTCCGGAATGGCTGCTGTGCACAGTGGCACGGTGGTAAGTTCATCAACTTAATTGTCTAGTTGTCTGTGAGGGAGTTTTTAGCCAGTAAACAATTACTGTATTGGAACACCCACCCCAGTCACCTGCTCTGGCCCCCAATGACTTTTTTCTTTACCCCAAAAGAAAGGAAGTATTGAAAGGAAGACATTTTGATGACATTCAGAACACCAAGGGTACTATGACTGCAGCTCTGATGGCCATTCCAGAAAGTTCCAAAATTGCTTTAAAGGGTGGACTAGGCACTGGTGTAGGTGCCTAGGTTCCCAAGGCGGGTGCTTGGAAGGTGACTGTAGTGACATTCAGCAATGAGGTATGTAGCACTTTTGCTAGGATGAGTTTGCAAACTTAATAGTCAGACTTCATATTACTTAATCAAAAAGAAAATAAGCTGCTCGTTAATATAAAGTCCTTCTGTCCTCCAGCTGCTTCAGCACCAGCCCCCTGGGCGCTGTGTGCCACCAAGCCAGGATGGAAACAAGCCCCGTGAAAGTCGTCCCAGGCTGAGTACCGCGAGCTTAGCCTCTCCTTGAGAGCAACAGTGGTAGAACTGACACTTTCAAGGTCGGCTGTGAGTGGCAGACACTGAGTGGCAGCACGGAGCTTGCCATTGGCGTTTCCAACTTTGGGGAAAAACCGAAAGGCCATGGGGAGCCCTGCTGGTCCCTAGTTACTGCAGAAACGGTCCTGAAAACCTGTCACTGGTACATCAAACTGGATGTCAAACTGCATGCTAATGCTTTAGTGGTTCCAGAAGCTCATGAGACCTGTGTCATTGTTCTCCAGTACTGCCGTCACGTGGTTTAGGAGTCTAGGAGTCCAAATTCAGGCTGCTGGCTCCAGAAACCCTGGTAGCCTGGTGGCTTAGTGGTTAAGTACTATGTCTGCTAAGCAAAAAGTCAGCAGTTCAAATCCGCTAGGCGCTCCTTGGAAACTCTATGGGGCCATTCTACCCTGACCTGTAGGGTTGCTATGAGTTGGAATCGACTTGCTGGCACTGGGCGGAGGTGCTGGCAGCTCTGGGAGAAGACTTTCTCTCTCAGTTGACTCTGGAGGAAGGTCCTTGTTGCTTTGATCTTCTGCTCCTGGGTGACCTTTCTGTGGCGTGGCATCACTCTTTCCCTGTCTCTGCTTTACTCACTTGTTTGATCTCTTTTATATCTCAAAAGAGACTGGCTCAAGATACACCCCAGCCTACTGCTGTCTCATTACATAACAAAGACAACCCATTCCCAAATGGGATTATGACCACAGGCATAGAGGGTGGGATTTACAGCACATATTTCCAGAGAACACCATTCAGTCTACAACACCCTGCAAAACAGGTATTATTGACCCATTTCACAGCTGAGGAAACTAAGCCTTAGAACAGAAGCCATGCGTCTTGTGGAAGTTCAAACTATTTCTCCAAATGCCCGGCAATATATGAATCTTAGCAACAGGTTTTGAGAAACAAAGACCTTTTCCAAAGTTTTCCATGGATGTTAAGAGCACCAGACAATGCATTCCTGTCCCTCCTACAAGAATGAACTAGAACATTCCATTGAGACAGAATTTCTTAGGTGGTCCTAGGGTTTACTATCTGAGTCAGACCCACAGGGCACATTAACTGACTTTGTGGGTGGCTGTGGTGTGGTTAAGAGTGCTGCTGTGGGATCTTTGTAAGTGTCCTTTCCTTTTTAGATCAATTCTTCTAGGCCAGTGAAACATTTGGGCCTCACTTTCCTCATCTGTAAAATGGGAATAATGCCAGCATCCGCTTGGAGTATTACGGCCAGAATATTACAGATTAACACAGACAGCTTAGAACAGGACCTGACCATAGTAAGTGCCCTGTGAACGCACTGCTTCAGTAATAATTCTCATTTGCCGGCAGGGAGCTAACTGCCTGCTTCTCGAGCCAACAGTCCTCTGCAGCGCTCTCATCCTTCTTACTCTCTTCTGACTTCCGTTGCTCCTTTTCTCTTTTTTTCTGCCAGGACTCAGACTGTCACCCACACCCAGGGTTTACCCTGCCCTGTCTCAGCCCTGAGGCCCACCTCTGGGGATGCCCTCCCTCACCTGGGGTTCACCCTGCCTCATCTCAGCCCTCAGGACCAGCTCCAGGCGTGGCACTTTTGCAAGCCTGTCCTGATTATTTCTTTTTTCTTTCTGCCTTAAAGAATTTGCTTTTCAAATGAAACGCACAAAAACGAAAACAAAAAACAAGCTTCCCCTCCAGACTGCCAGCACTTAGGTGATGGCCGAGGCCCAACCACCAGGCCCCTTGTGGCCTGCAGTCTTTCGATCTGGGATTCTGGGACGGATGTCCTTCCTCACTAGGCAGCCCCTGATTTCACAGGCTGAACGGGGTGGGTGCGGGCACAGACCCGCTCTGCAGAGAATAGGACTCCATGATGCGACGTGAAGTTTGCAGCTGTGTGCTGGGGTCTAGACAGCGGGTCCCCCACAGAGGTGGGTGGGGAGGAGGAAGGGGCTCTGCAGGTCATTGGGGGGAGGGCTAAGTGAGTCTGTCAGATGCTCTGTGTAGGCTCAAGGGATCGGTGGTGCTGGGGTAGGGGTGTATGATGTGGAACTTGAAGGTTTGAGCCCCTCTGAGATGTTGTCCAAGACTAAGGAGATTCCCCAGGAGCCCTGGCGGCACGGTGATTAAGACCTCAGCTGCCAATGGAAATCCCAGTGGTTAGATCCCACTGGGCAGCTCTGCTGGAAGTCCTCACTATCTGTTCCTGTGAAAATTACAGCCAGAGAAACCCTCTGGGGGCAGTTCTGCTCTGTCACTCAGGGTCACTATGAGTCAGAACCAGCTTGAAGACACCTAACAACCACAAGGAGATGCCCAGGATTCTGGACTTTCAATGTAAAATCCAAGACTGTATCATGCACAGAACATCCTGGCACACCAGCACAAGCTGGCCACCTACTTGCTCAAGGTCACAAAGCTTTCACCAGAGAGGGAGCTATGACTAGCAACCAGTCCCCCACATGGCCTTCACCAGGATGGGAACTGGCTCTCAGCCCCAGCCCAAGGGAGTCCCTAGTCTGAGAAATGCATTTTGGGGGCCAGGCTGTGTTTGGACCTGGGTGGTACAAACAGTTAACATGCTCACCTGCTGATCCAAAGACGGGACCCAGAGGCACGACGGAAGAAAGCCCTGGCAATCTGCTTGCAAAAGGATCATGGCCTTTGGAGCACAGCTCTTCTCTGACACCTGGGTGGCCAGGAGTTGGAATCCACTCCAGGGCAACTGGAAAGACATTTTTTGCTAGTTTCCACGATCTTGACATGGCCTCCAGAGGCCACACAGGGCCTTGACTTCCTGTTCCATTTACATCCCAAAACGTTTCTTTTAAATCCATTCCCTTCTGAAACCAAAAGACATCATTAGCCCTGTCAAGTTTTAAAGCACATTAAGATGAACAGCTAAGTGTTCCCTAGGAGAGTTATTAGGGGGTAGCAGGGCTGTTGTCTCACCTCCACCCCCCAGGGGCGACCCGCCACCCTTGGGATGCTAGCTAAAGCACCCAGCAGCCGAGAAAGGGCTCAGCATGGGGGGAGTATGAAGCCACCGGCACCTGGAAGCACTTTTGAAATTCGTCAGATAGAAGCCCGGAGCTCACCCAGAGGAAAGAGGGTCTGTAGGTGAAGAGCAAAGAGGGGTGTCGGAGGTTGGAGCGGGGAGTGGCCAGCAGGGAAGGGGAGAACTGGGGTGGCGGGGGGGGGGGGGGAGGCTGGAAGAAAGGAGAGGTGGGAATGCAGGAGCCCAGCCCCAGGGGTCTCCGCAGCCAGACCCCTTGGGTCGCTGTGGGCGGGGCTCCCGAGTTGCGGAGATGCCAAGTGGGGGGCTGTTCCTTCAGGCCTCGCCAGAATCCAGCTCCAGCTGGGGGGTCAATGCTGAGTCCTAACACTGTCTCCT
The DNA here is from genome assembly GCA_028571685.1 of Heterohyrax brucei. Lineage (NCBI taxonomy): Eukaryota > Metazoa > Chordata > Mammalia > Hyracoidea > Procaviidae > Heterohyrax > Heterohyrax brucei. The sequence goes on along the minus strand of CM053156.1, from coordinate 84,989,704 downwards.
CCTACGGGGTGGTATCAGTATGGGAAGTCTGGGCCAGGGAAAATGAAGCAGCCTTCGGACCAAGGCTGAGCACCTACTGGGTGTGCGCAGAGGAGGTACCAAGAACACCGGATACCGGGTGAGGGGCAGGAAGGCTTCCCTGCTTTGGCAGGGGGAGGAGGACCGAAAACGGAAGAAGGGGGCCTGCCTGGTAATTCCCTCCAGTGCCGGAAGGAAACACTCCGGCCCCAAGCGTGACCCTGGGGCTGTGATGAGAGCCACAGGGCTGCAGGGCCTGAGGACAAGGGAGCCCAGGTGGGGGAGAGGGTGGTACAATCCCCACTGAGAGGCAAGACCCGGACCTGCACAGGGACACGGGGGTGGAGAACAAGGGTGAGGCCAGCGAGGAAGGCAAGTCGGGGTGCAGACAGGCCGGGAACGGGATTGGGGACCGCTGTTCAAAACGTGGGGACAGCAGAAAAATGAACTCAGGCGGATCCTTCTGAGCACTGTCACCTCCAACACATCCCCGTGAACCTGCATCCCGATGCCATCCCTCAGAGTCTTGTGCATTCGGGGACCTAGATTCGTTTTAAGAACAGCAGGAATCTTAGCGGGGCTGAGGAGGCAGCAGAGGCCCTGCTTTAGTAGAATAAACAATGCCAGCAGAGCACTAGCTGCCATCCGGCCCATTCCAACCCACAGTGGCCCTAGAGTTACCAAGTAGAGTGGCACCCTGGTGTCCTCAATGGCTGTGACCTTTAGGGAAGTGGGGTTGCCTTTCTTCTGAGATGCTGCTGGGGGGGTTGAGACTGCTGGCCTTTCAGTACCTTGTAAAACATGTGCCATCAAGTGAATTCTGACTCATAGTCACCCTGCACAGCTGTCCCATGGGGTTTCCAGGGCTGTAAATCTTTGAATAGATCCTGTGGGGCAAGTGGGACCAGAAGAGCACTCTGAGACTGTGACCGTGACCAGGTAAGAGGTGATGGTGGCCTTGAACAGGCTGGGTGCCTTGTGAATCAAGAAGTTGGGCAGAATCTGCAGACATGTCCAAACATAGCTGAGGATGGAACCCTTCTCCTCTGCAGAATTCAGAGGGACCAGGGTTTCCATGGGGCACACTTTGGCGACACTCAGTGCTGAGAAGCCTCTAAATGATCAATGCTCTCTCCACAACATGTTTCCGACAGAGGGGAGAGCAGGGGGGCTGTTGTCTGAGTCCTCATACAGTGTTCTCTAGGGAGGTCTGTGCCCTCCCAACACAGGCAGGAACAGGGACTGGAAACTGACCAGGTGGTCCCGAGTGTCACCATATATAGGCCACGGGCTCAGATGAGGGCTGAGGAGGCAGTGACTCGAACATCTGAGCATCAGGACGTTTCGAGGACAAACAGATGCACACTTTCCGTTCAGAAAGGGAGGCTCCAGCCCGCTTCTTGGGAGCAAACACGGGTGTGTAATTTAAAGCGTATTAAATAATGAATCTGGGTCAGTGGTAATTTATAGATTACCTTCATTAACTGGATAAAAATAATCACCAACTCAAGAGTGAGTCACAACACTAATTAAAAAAAACAAAAAGGCACGGCTTAGCACTGCTCAGGGTGTGAGGACGTGTCTCCAATTATTTCCCGAAGGTTTCCAAGATTGGCAAAAATCAACAGGCATTTGGCCTCAGACAACTCTTCTCTTTCCCCACCCCCTTCCTTAATTTTTAAGTCATTCAGGAGAAATTTAATCCATATGTTTTGGATTTGTTTACAGTTAAACCATCAAAACAGTTCTTGTAAGAAGCATTTGATGTCCAAGAACCCTTTTTTCCCTTCTTTTTTTAAGATCTTTGGGGCTTTGAACCAGGAAGTTGTCATTCGCCAAGAAGGAATGGGGCTGTCTCCAGTGGGGATGCTGAGTGGGTGCCTCCCCCCGGCCTTCCTGCCCTGGAGGCCTGCTGGGCCCCAGAGGGTCTTCCTCAGTGGCCTGAGAACCTCCAAGGGGCAGGAAGACAGCCTCAGAAGAGCCCTTCACAGTGGACACAATCCACTAGGCCCTTATATGAAGGTGGCAGCTTGCATTTATTGAGCACCTACTATGTGCCAGGCATGATGCTGAGCTCTTTTAGGCTCATAACAACCTAATAAAGTAGGTGTTATTGTTGTTCCCATTTTACAGGTTGGAAAACCGAGGCGAATGTGGAAAAACATCATTCCCAACATTTGTTTGCTTGCTGCCATCGAGTGATTCCAATTCAGAGCAACCCTATAGCAAGGGATAGAACTTCTCTCTAGGGTTTCTGAGGCTGCCAGCTTTACGCCAGCTTTACCGCAGTGGGCTGCCATATCTTTCTCTTGAGTAGCAGCTGGTGGGTTCACACCAAAGGCCTTTCAGTTAGCGGCGGCGCGCTTAACCACTGTGCCACTAGCACTTCCCCTAATCCGTGTGCCCATCCCTGATTCTTTAGGATCAATTCCAAGGCAGGGAGTTGCTGGGCCCTGGGGTGAGCATGCCTGCAAGGCTTTTGCGGCTAACTTTTCATTTCACCTTGGGCAGGGCACTTCACCTGGTTGTAACCTAGTGTCCCTGTCTGTGACACAGACTTGATAGTAAATTTAGTTCCCACCTCCGCAGGTCGTTGTGAGGTCTACAGGATGAAGGTAAGCCCAGGAATCAGGGACTGTGCTGAACACCAGTAAGGCCATCAGGCAGCCCCCTGGCCACAGAAGCCAGCCCGCTCATAAGCTTAAACCCTCAGGGATGCAAACAGCCCGTCTCTTTCAGTGCCTGCCCACACTGGGAAATACTTGTCTCTTTCTTCTTTGACCGTTGAATCACCAAAACTGACATCACCTTAGTTTCATTGACTGTATCCAGGGATGTCCAATCCACCAGTCACTTGAATAAGGTAGCAATTTGCTGGCTAGGAAGCTGTGGGGGTCAGAATGATATGTATATATGGAGACATATATATACGTATATATGCAGATACACATAATCAATGACTGCTTTGAAAGATGGAATTCTACACACACACACACAAATATATGTTGACTCAGTGTGTATACATGTTGACTTGATATATATGTATAAACACAGATACACACGTATGTATATATGTGTTGACCCAGTGGCAGTGGGTTTGTTTTTTAATATGTATGTATATATAAATATATAAATCAATTGCTGTCAAGTTGATTCTGACTCTTAGCAATCCTGTAGGACAGAGTAGAATTGCCCCCATAGAGTTTTCAAGGAGTATCTGGTGGATTCAAACTGCCGACCTTTCGGTTTTGTATATGTAAAACAATTTATAGCTGTATACGTGAAGTTTGCATGGTGCAAACAGTTGATGTGCTAGACAGTTAACTGAGAAGCTGGAGGGTCAAGTGCATGCAGAGGTGGCTTGGAAGAAAGGCCTGGTGGTCTACTGCTGAAAATGGAGTCACTGAAAACCTTATGGAACACAGTTCTACTCTGACACACGTGAGCTCACCATGAGTCAGAATCGACTCAATGGCAACTGGCTATCTCTGACTATTGTATGTTATGTGTGTGTATGTACAGGCATGCCTGTGTTCCCATATGCATATATATGTGTGTACATATGTGTTTGTAGGGAACCAAAAGACAAATTAGTCCTTAAACCAGCTGAGCTGTTTGGGTGAACACTGTCAAGTGAGACGTTTGTGGCTGCCTATTTTAGTCAAGCATGCTCTCAGTGAGGTCCTTATTTGCTGAGAACAGAGAAGTAGACCTGATAGAAAAAATAAACTGAGATTCCTGCCACACGCCACATGCCCTATGCCAAAATTTATTCCTGGCACCCCAGAAGTTTAAGTAAGTGTTTAAGTAAGTGTATGAAGAAATAAAATAATAAAACTGAAAGAAATGGAAAAACGGGCATCAGTGAATGTAGTATCATCTTAAGGGTGAAGGAAGCCATTCTGAGTACGAGACAGAGGCTAAAACCATGAAGGTCAAACCTGACCACCTAAAAATTAAAATAAAAACTCTGAAGAGAAACTAAAAAGTTGTAAACAACTTGGTCAATAACAAAGTTGGAGAAAATACACAAAATGTGACAAGCAAAAAGGTATAGAGCCTTAATATACAAAGAGTAACCACTGATCCATAAGATTTAAGTAGGCAAATACCCGAACAAGAACAGCAAATGACACAGAGATGTGACATTACAAGCACTCTATCTAATTCAGTGCCTGCCACGCTTTCAATGTTAAATAAAATGGTTGTCTGGGGCCTGGACCTGTCCTGAGGGACACAAAGAACTGGGTCCTTACCAGGGTGACAGAGAGTTAGACGAGGACAGAACTCAGATCTGTCTCTAGGCCTGCAAAAATGAATGTACTCACAGCAGCTAAGGGGGAAACAAACAATGAAAACAAAAAAAAAGCCCAAACCATGGTCACAGGGCTGGTAAATCCTTGCCACTTACCAGCTGTGCCAGTGTGGCCACCACATCCCTCAATTTCCCTTTGCCTGAGAAGTCAGCGAGGACACATAAGCACGGTATTAATACTGACCTCCTGGGTCTATTGCAAGCGTTAAGCAAGTTAATACATGTAAAGTGCTCAGGGCAGTCTGCAGCTCATCACAAAAATTCAGCAGTGCACTCCGAATTTCAGAAATCAAGCTCACCAGCAAGTGAGGAAACACCTATCCATCCACTGATTCATTCCTTCAACAATTATTTAGTCAGTGCCTTGTCTGTGGCAGTCATTAGTATACCAGTGAGAACCAAAAACTAACCCCCCCAAACCCAACCCACTGCCCTGAAGTCAGTCCCAGCTCACTGTGACCCTAGAGGGTGGACAAATACCCAATAAGTGTGAAGACAGGCACTGGAGCAACCACAATAAAAGGGAGACTGTCTACAGCAGAGAGAAACACCGAGCTGGTGAGCAGGTCCCTCACCCGGGGTCCAGCTGCCCTGGGGAGCTTGCTGGAAAAGGTACTGTTCAAGCTGAGACCCGAAAGATGAGTGGGAGTTTTCCAAGAATGTGCCAGGCAGAGGAAGCAGTCAAGTTGAATTCTCCCATGTGCGAGAAAGCAGAGTAATTTCAGTCTACGTTTTCTCACAAAGTAGCCCTGTCGTCAAAGGGGTGGACTTGGGAGTTAGGCCACCTGGAGTCACATCCAGGCTCTGCTAGTTTTCTTGGGTATGTGTGACATGGACTGCCGCTCAACCTCTTAAGGGTCTCAGTCTCCTCATCTGCAGAATGGGAATAAAAATGGTGTGTCTCCTAGATCTATAGGAGGGTTTGGGGACTTGCACCAGTGACACACCGAGTGGTAGGGTGGCATGCTGGGAAGGCACACACCAGCCAGGCCACTCGGCCACTCTACACACCAGACCCCAGAAGACTGCTGTTCAGAAGAGAGAACTTCTGGCAATCAGAAGCTGGCCAGCCCAAATCATCTTCAGGATGCTTTCAGTCCATCTGATGGCACTAATGACATTTACAGCTGGATAATGCTTTGACCTGCGAGGAACTAGGGGAGTGTCTAGTGCTTTGTTGGCCATTCGACAATGCTCCAACCGCTACACACCAGATGCTGGTAACACACCCCCGCCACCCAATTCTGATAACCAGAATTTCTCTAGACATTGCCAAAATTGTCTCTAATGAGCACTGATGCTCCAAGCAGATGCCAGGAACATTTAGCCACGGACAGGAATGTCAGCACTGGTACCTGGTGGCCTACAGTGTCCACTGGCTGTCCTCAGCTGTGTTTTGTTTGACCTGGGACACATTTTCAAACTCCTTGGGTGACCCATTGCCATTAAGTCTGTTCTAACTCACAGCGACCCTGTAGGACAGGGTCCATCCAACTGCCTCACGAGGTTCCCAAGGCTGTCATCTTTATGGAAGCAGACAGTCACACCCTTCTTCCTCAGAGTGGCTGGTAGGCTTGACCTTCTAATCAGTAGCTGAAAACTTAACCGCTGCACCAGCAGGGACCCCTGAGCTGGCAATAGATTCTTAAAAGTCAGGGCATCTATAGGATGTTGTCCTGGCCTCTTACTAGGAGGGAGTGGAGACGGTAAAGAGGAGGGGACAGGAGATTGTTAAGAGGTTATGACATGTATAGTATGGAAAAAGGGAGTGCACTGTCACCAGGCAAGAAGAGCAGAGGGAGCTGCAGATACGTAGTTCTGCACATTTAAATTGGGTTGTACACCTTCTCTCAATCACAATTAAAAACAAAAATCAAGACATTTCACATAAAAACCCAGCTTCCTGGCTTCTCTTGGAAAGTACTGTTGGTTTGGTCGGCATTCTGACAGCACGGGCAGCAGGAGCTGAGCTGTGCCTGTGCTCAGGTACGGTGTGGCTTGTCCTACTGGCCGCAGACCCCACCGTCCGCTATTGTGTCCTGAACTCAGAGAACCAGAGTCAGCCTCTGTCTGTCTTCTTCTGGGTTCACACTCACACACCCTGCTAGCCCTGGAAGGTGTCTAAATTAGGAACACTTGATCTAATGTGCTGGAGTACACACACCCACACCTGGCTGCTGTTGTTGTTAGGTGCCACCAAGTCAATTCTGACTCACAGCGACCCTATGTGTAACAGAACTAAGCACTGCCCAGTCCTGCCCCAGGTCCACAATCATCTTTATGCCTAAGACCATTGTTGCGGCCACTGGGTCAAACCATCTGGTCAAGTGTCTTCCTCTTTTCTGCTGACTGTCCACTGTACTACTCATGATGTCCTTCTCCAGGGACGGATCCCTCCTGACAACATGTCCAAAGTTTGTAAGACACATCTCGCCAGCTTTGCTTCCAAGGAGCGCTCTGGTTGCACTTCTTCCAGAACAGATGTGTTTGTTCTCTCGGTGGTCTGTTGTACATTCAACATTCTTTTCCCAAACCACAGTTCAAAGACATCAATTCTTTTTCTCATTGCCCAGCTTTCGCATGCACATAATGCAATTGAAAATACCATGGCTTGGGTCAGGTGTGCTTTAGTCTTCAAGGTGACATCTTTACTTGTCAACACTTTAAAGAGATCCTTTGCAGTAGATTTTCTCAATGAATGCTTCTTTTGATTTCCTGACTGCTGCTTCAGTGGGTGTTGATTGTGGACCTGAGTAAAATGAAATCCTTGACAATCCTTTCTCCATTTATGATGAGGTTGCTTACTGGTTCAGCGGTGAAGAATTTTGTTTTCTTGATGCTGAGGTGTAGTCTGGACTGAAGGCTGTGGTCCTTGACCTGCATCAGTAAGTGTCTCAAATCTTCTTCGTTTTCAGCAAATAAGGTGGTGTCATCCACGTAATACAGATTGTTAATGAGTCTTCCTTCAATCCTGATGCCTCATTCTTCTTCATATAATCCAGTTTCTCAGATTATCTGCCTGGCATACAGATTGAAAAGGTATGGTGAAAGGATACAATTCTGTTGCACACCTTTCCTGATTTTCAGCCGTGCAATGTCCCCTTATTCTGTTTATATGACTGCCTCTTGATCCATTATGCAGATTCCTTAAGAGCCAGTTAAGTGTTCTGGAATTCCCATTTTAGCAATGTTAGCCATAATTTGTTATGATCCATACAGTAGAATGCCTTTGCATAGTCAGTGAAACACAAGTAAACGTCTTTCTGGTTTTCTCTGCTTTCAGCCAAAATCAATCTGACATCAGCAGTGACATCCCTGGTTCTGTGTCCTCTTCTGAATCCAGCTTGAATTTCTGTCAGTTCCCTGTTCATATGCTGTTGCAGTCACTTTTGAATGAGCTTGAGCAAAATTTGACTTGTGCGTGGTGTTAATGATATTGCTCAGTAATTTCTGCATTCAGTTGGATCAACTTTCTTTGGAATGGGCATAAATATGGATCTATTCCAGTTGGTTGGCCAGGTAGCTGTCCTCCACATTTCTTGGAATAGACGTGTGAGCACTTCTAGTGCTGCATCTGTTTGTTGAAATATCTCGATACCCATCAGTTCCTGAATCCTTGTTTTTTTGCCAGTGCCTTCAATGCAGCTTCGACTTCTTCCTTCAGTGCCATCGGTCCCTGATCACATGCTACCTCTACCAGTTCTTTCTGGTGTGATGACTCCGTGTATTCCTTCCATCTTCTTTTGATGCTCCCTGAATCATTTAATATTTTCTCTGTAGAGTCGTTCACTATTGCAACTCAAGGCTGAATGTTTTCTTCAGTTCTTTCAGCTTGAGAAATGCGGAATGTGTTCTTCCCTTTTGGTTTTCTATTTCCAGGTCTTTGCACACATCATTATAATATTTTGTCTTCTTGAGCTTTTCCTTGAAATCCTCTGTTTAGGGCTTTTACTTCACCATTCCTTCCTTTTGCTTTAGCTGCGTGATATTCAAGAACAAGTTTCAGAGTCTCTTCTGATATCTGATTTGGTCTTTTCTTTCTTTCCTGTCTTTTGAATAATCTCTTGCTCTCTTCAAGGATGATGTCTTTGACGTCATTCCAGAGTTTGTCAGGCCTTTGGTCATTAGTGGTCAACGTATCAAACTTGCTCTTGAGATGGCCTTTAAACCCAGGAGGCATATACTCAAGGTATCTACATACACACTAGCACAAATATACACTGACCTATAAGCATTCCTATGTGCGTACACACACGCACATCTACACATATATCTTGTAGTTGTTGGGTGCTTTTGAGTTGATTTTGATGCATGTAACAAACACTGTATGAAAGAGTAAAACTGTCCCATAGGGTTTTCCAGATTGAAATCTTCTTGGGAACAGATATGCACACACATACACATGTATGCGTGTACATATATGCACATGTCGACATGCAAACGTAGGCAAAATGCACACACACAGTGTGCACACATGTACATATACACAAACGTGGATACACACATACGTACATATACACAAGCACGTGCATACACATGCAAGTGTGCACACACACACACACACACGTACACACACATACAAACTTATAAAACCCATTGCCCTGAGCTGACTCCCACTGAAGGAGACCCCACACGTGCCAGGATAGAGCCAGGTTCCACACGGTTTTCAGTGGCGGAGTTTTCAGAAGTAGATGCCCAGGCCTTTCTCCAGTGCCCCTGGGTGGACTTGAACTGCCAACCTTCTGGTCAGCAGCGAAGTGCATTAACATTTGCAACACCTAGAAAGTCATAGATATACACATACACACACACACAGATGCACATGCACACACCCCTTCATGTAAGGGCAGGAACACCCACAAGGTGGTACAGAGCACCCCTGCGTTTGTTCACTGCAACCCAGGAGCATAGCACCCCCGAGGCACACACCTCACTGTAAGAGCCTGCCTTTGAAGTCATGTGTCCCCCCGCAGGGACTCTTTAGATGTCATCTAGATTGATGGATAGGGCCGCTTGGCACTCAGAAACGGCTGCATGTGTTTATTATGGCACGAGTGTGGGCTGGGCTGGCCCTGGACTGTTTAAGTGTCAACTGGTGACAACATGTGTTCTACAGAAGGCAGATGTCAAAGGGCTGGGGGCTGGAGTTGCTGTGCGCTCCTGCTGCCCCGCGCCACGGGGACCACCCAGGGGCAGCGCTCACGCTGGCCCAGCCTGCTGACCACATCTCTACAATGGCCCTTAGCAAGAGAACTGAACGGTGCAGAGAGTGGCACTGAGCCGCCACGACAGGTCAACGTGAGAACCATGGCGAGAGCACTGCCAGCTGCCGGCACTGCCTCCCTGAGAGCATGCCTCACTCGGGGAGAGCCACGGGCCCTGCAAAATCAAGCCTTCTATTCCTTCTGGAAGATTCCCGGGCCCCCTCCTGCCCCCGCTTGAGGCCAGACACTCAACCATGAATCAGGCTCAACTGTGTCCCCACCTCTGTTTGAATTACAATCATTTACTGAGGTCTGGGCAGGGACTGGGTTTTTGCCACTCAGTTCCAATGTACTGTCTTGTTGAGGAAGGTGGCTTTTTATCCCGATTTTGTAGAGGTTCAGAAAATAGGATAAATAACCCCCCAAAAACAAACTCACTGCTAGGGTGTCGATTCCGACTCATAGTAACCCTGTAGGTCTGAGTAGAACTACCCCATAGAGTTTCCAAAGAGTGCTTGGCAGATTTGAACTGTCAACCTTTTGGTTAGCAGATGTAGCACTTAACCACTATGCCAGCAAGGTTTCCATAAGATCAGTAGTGAGAATTTATTTAACACTTTGTGTGTACCAGGCACAAGGCTGAGCACTTTAGAGACAGCACACCAATCCATCTTCCCACTGCGTTATGAAAGCACTCCTGTTACTAATCCCCAGGAAAGAAGTGGAAGCTTAGATGGTCTCTCCTTCCTCTCTCCTCCTCTGTTATCGGCACCATCCAGGGTGAGCTTTCCTGAGCCCTTACGTGGATGTAGGGCACTGTGTCCCTCACTTGACTGATATCATCTCAATCAATCCTCTGCAGCCCTGTAGGGTGGATGTGATTGTGATTCGCATGCAGAAACCAGTGGACCAATCATCAGTGAAGACTGTCACCCACTGGCCTCAGGAGATGCCAGCTTCCTACTGAGAGTGACCAACCCCTCTGGAGGAAAGCCAATCCCAGACGTTCCCCGGCCCCCCATGCCCACAAGCAAAGGGCTCACAGATGGGACACAGCAGGGCTCAGTGCCCTGGAGGCAGCGCCACTTGGCTTGGCACTTCGACCTGGATTTCAGGCACCTCCACTTTGAGGTTGTACTGTGTGTCTCTTTAAAAGGTGTTAAACCCTATCTTGCAAGTCACAGTCTGTGAAATCAGCCCTGGAGAACTGCAGAGGTTCAGGAGAGGCCAGATGCCAAGCATTCTTGAGAAATAAGCAGAGATGACAAGAAATAAAATAACAGTTGTTATTTTAACAATGTGGGGCCTTTAAAAGAGTCTAAACCCCTGCCATCAAGTTGATTCCAACTCAGCAACTCTATATAGCATGGGGTAGAACTGCTCCATAGGGTCTCCAAGGAGCACTTGGTGGTTTCAAACTGCTGACTTTATGGTTAAAGAGTCGAGTGCTTTGGAATACCTACAGGTTGCTGGGAGATCCAAGCCGCCTTTCTCCTTTCAGCTTTATGGATGCTGAACTGAGAGATCTGAGTTAAGCTGGACCTGAATGTGTTTCCCCTTTGCCTGTCTCTCTCTCTCCGTGTCTCCTGACAGCCTGTTTGCTCTGGAGCTGTGGAAACCCTATGGGCAGTTGTTTTACTCTGTCCTATAGGGTCACAGTGAGTCAGAACCTACTCGATGCCACACAGCAACTAACCCAACCCACCTAGAAGCACTGCAGAAGAAAATCCTGGTGACCTCCTTTCCTAAAAATGACAGCCAAGACAGCCTTCTGGAGCACAATTATGCTCTCTAACACATAGGGTCATCAGGAGTTGGAATGGACCCCATGGAAACGAGTTTTTGGGTCTTGTATGTAGTAGCTTAGCTACAAGCAGCTCTTCCTAGAAGGTAACAGATTTGTTCACAAGGCTCTGGTGCCAGCCAGATGTGAGTTCGAATCCCAGCTTCACATTCTCCCTAGCTGTGTAGCTTTGGCAAATTATTTAGCCTCTGGAAGTTTCTGATTCCTGAGCTGCCAGTGGAATGTAGGATAATTGTGAAAATTCAACAAGCTGAAGGTATAATTCAGCCCTGTCCTTCCTGTCCCAGGAAGTGGTTGATAAGTGTTTGCTGGCAGTGATTTAGGCTCGTCAAGGCTTCTCCCCAGTCCCGTATCTCCTGGGTTAAGGGGTACATGTCAGAGTTCATGCTTGATTATAAGACATTTCTATTCCAAGATGTGTATTGTCCCATTCCCATTTCCTACAACTTTCCTCAGTAACTGGAAGCTGTGCAAAAATTCGGTATCTTATCATTTTAATCAAAATTGCAAAATGGAACTTTGGAATCTCATAGAAGAGAAAGGAGAGAAAGAAACAAAGGGAAAGAGAAAGGGAGGGAGAGAGAGAGAGAAGAAGGGACAGAGAGAGGGAAAGGGGGAAAGAAGAAAGGAAGGGAGGAAGAGGAGAGAGAGAGGGAGAAGAAAAAAAGAAACAGAGGAAAGATGAAGGAAGGAAAGGGAAAAAGAAATTTAACTGAACTTGGTAAAAGGGGGGAATTTTCCCCCGAAACAGAATTGTGCAGAGAAAATGCAGAATTCTGATTTCTTTCTAATTGAGGCAGAGTTTTTTCAGCTGTGTAGATACGTATCAAATAATTACAGCTCAACTGCTGTAATTCAGCACCTGGGCTATGGCGAAATTATTTTTAATGTATCATCCAAGTTGTTTGATGTTTGATTTATGCCTAGATGTCAAGCTTCTAACCAAAACCTAACAGCAGGTTCATAAGGAAGCTGTTATTGCTAAACCCAGGAGAGCTGGTATGTTGGAGACGAGAGATCTCCTGCCAATATGTCTGGTTTTCCCAGAACCCAGGCATTCCCGAGATGTGGGAAATCTGTGCCAATACAGGGAAAGTCTCAGGCTCACTGGAACGCTACCTTCGGGCCTTTTTCCAAACTAGCAGAGCCATAGTTTAATCAGGGCAATAAAAACTAAAAAGCTGTATTTCCCAGCTTCCCTTGCAACTCGGAATGGTCACATGATACCATTCTGGCCAACCAGATGTGAGCAGAAGTCATAAAGGAGGCTCTGGGGTAGCTCTTTGATGGTGCAACAGTTAAGTACTTGACTGCTAACCATAAGGCTGGTAGTTCAAACCCACCCAAAGGCTCTGCAGGAGAAAGACCTGGTGATCTGCTTCCATAAAGACTAAAGCTAAGAAAACCCTACGGGGTAGTCTGACTCTGTCCCATGGGATTGACACGAGTTGGAATCGACTCAGTAGCACCCAACAACAGCAATGATGCAATTTAGCAGGTACCTGGACCTCCTCGGCCTGGAATGTGGATGTGATCACTGGAGCTACAGCAGCTAGCTTGGGACCATGGGGTGACCTTGAGGATAGAAGCTACATGTTTTAGTCAGCTAGTGCTACTCTAACAGAAGTACCACAAAGTGGATGGCCTTTACAAAGGACTGTTTATTTTTACACACCGTGTTAGGTTACAAGTCTGTATTCACGGTATCTGATCCAGGGTAAGGACTTCTCCTCTGTCAGTTCTGGAGAAGAGTCCTTGGCACAGGAACCTCCAATCTGAAGGACACTGTCTACTCCTGTGCTGTTTTCCCGTGTGAGTTTCCCAATTCTCTGCTTGCTTCCCTTTCTTTTCATCTCCTGTAGGATGAAAGGATAAAGGGTGGTACAAGCCATACTCCAGGGAAACTGTCTTTACAGTGGAGCAGGGTGATGATCTTATGAAGGGATTTGCAGTCCCACCCTAATCCTCTTTTAACATAATCATCTTATCTGTTAGCTTAGGCAGAGATTAGGACTCACAGCATCAGAAAAATCACAGAATGGAGGGCAATCAGAGAATACAAGGAATCCTGGCCCAGCCAAATTACTACACATATTTTGGGGGGACACAATTCAATCTATGACACTACATATTTAGGATAACGGAACAGAACAAAAGGAGCTCGGACCTCTGCTGACTAAAAGAATCTCCATCTACTCCTGTAATTTTTTTTTTTAACATGAAAGATAATTTCCTAATTTATTTAAGTCACTCTCTTAAAAGGAAGCCAGATTAGTGAGGTGACCAAGCATCCTGATTTGCCTGGAACTGTTCTGGTTTCGATAATACAGGTCCCCAGTCCCCAAAACCCATCAGTCTTGTTCACCCCACAATGTAACTCCTAATGATACAGTTGGGACTTGGAGACTTGGGAAAGATTCATTTGGGGGAGTTTCTAAAGAAAAGGTGAACCTGAGTGGGGCTCCTCGGTGTGACACGGTGTTCCTCTTTTTCGCTGACCCTCTGCCAAGCATGATGTCCTCCTCCAGGGACTGGTCTCTTCTGATAACACGTCCTTGCTTGTACGGAGCACTCTGGTTGTACGTCTTCTAAGACAGATCCACTCATTGTTTTGGCAGTCCATGTTACATTCAGTATTCTTCTCCAACACCACAATTTAAAGGCATCAATTCTGTCCTTATTTGTTGACCAGCTTTCACATGCACATGATGTGATTGAAAATACCACAGCTTGGCTCAGACACATCTTAGGTCTTCAAGGTGATGTCTTTGCTTTTCAACAACTTAGAAGTCTTTTACAGCAGATTTGTTCAGGGAGATCTCTCTGAGTTTCGTGACTGCTACTTCCATGCATGTTGATTGTAGATCCAGGTAAAAGGAAATCCTTGACAGATCAGTCTTTTCTCCATATTATCATGATGTTGCTTATTGGTCCAGTTGTGAGGATTTTTTTTTTTTTTTTATGTTGAGGTATAATCCATACTGAAGGCTGTGGTCTTTGATCTTTATAATAAATGCTTCAAGTTATCTTCACTCTCCGCAAGCAAGGTTGTGTCGTCTGCACAACACAGGTTGTCAATGAGTCATCCTGCAATCTTGATCTTGATGTCCTGTTCTTCAGAGTCCAGATTCTCAGATTCTTTGCTCAGCAAACAGATGGCGTAAAACCCAAACCAAAAGTAAAACCCGGTGGCACAGTAGTTAAGAGCTATGGACACTAACCAAAAGGTCAGCAGTTTGAATCCACAAGCTGCTGTTTGAAAATTCTATGGAGCAGTCCTACTCTGTCCTATAGGGTTGCTGTGAGTCAGAATTGACTTGATCGTAATGGATTACATGTGGTAAAAGGATGCAACCCTGACTTCAAACTGAAAAACCAAACTCAGTGCCATTGAGTCAATTCTGACTCATAGCAACTCTATAAGACCGGGTAGAACTGCCCCATATTTTCCAAGGAGTGCCTGGGGGATTTGAACTGCCAGACCTTCTGGTTAGCAGCCAGAGGACTTAACCACTATGCCTCCAGGGCTTCTGCACAGTGTCCCCGTATTTAAAGGACTGCCTCTTGATCTGCGCACAGGTTCCTTAGGAGTACAGTTATGTTACTGTCGCAGAAAACCCAACTCTGTAGAACCCAACCAGGACAACCTGACAAAGCCAGGAGAGGCTGCTGTGGGAGCAAGCACCAGGCTGAGACGAGTGAGGCCCGGATTCCACTGAAAGGAGCTCCCTACTTAGCACTGCAACTGCCCTGGGCCTCAGCGGCCTCCTCCGTCAACCAGGGATGAGTCGGCTTTGTGCAGACTCTGGCGCAGCTCGGATGGGCCTCCGTAAATATGCCAACATACCTCACTTGCCGTTGGTCATTGCTAGAGAGCAGTGATGTTTCAGTCCTCTAGTCCTTCTGTAACAGAAACACCACGAGTAGATGAATGGATTCCACAAACAGAGTTTATTTCCTCACTGTCTAGTAGGCTAGAAGTCCAACTTCAGGGCATCAGCTCCAGGGAAGGTTTTCTCTTTGCTGGCTCTGGACGAAGGTCTTTGTCATCAGCTTTCCCGTGGTCTGCAAGCTTTGCAGGCCCAGGGACCCTGGGTCCAAAGGACATGCTCTGCTCTTGGCACTGTTTCTGATGGTATGAGGCCCCCGATTCTCTGCTCATTTCCCCTTCTTTTTATCTCCAAGGTAAAAGGTGGTGCAGGCCACACCCCAGGGAAACTCCCTCCGCACTGGATCTGGGATGAGTCCTGAGTGAGCGGGTTCCGTCTCACCCTAATACCCTTTAACATGAACTAATCTTGCCTCGTGAACCACCGACAGAGAGTAAGATTTGCCACATGTGGGAAAATCACATCAGTCACAAATCAAGGACAGCCACACATTACTTGGAGTCATGGCCTTAACAAGTGGACACATAATTTTGGGAAACACAATTCCATCCATGACAGGTGGGCAGAAACCTAGGGCTTCAGGAGGCTAGCCTTTCTGCATACACTCCGTGGAGCCCCATGCTGTGCATAGAAGATTCACAAGCTAAATGAGGGTCATTACTCTGTCCCAGAGCCAACTACTGTGCCTGATCCAGGGTCTTTGAGGACAGCTGTTTTCATGTTCTGGTTCTGCTATAGAGTCCAGTGAAGCCCAGACTCATAGAGACCAGCACATGACCCAGTAATCCCACTCCTAGGTATATACGCAGAAAAAGTGAGGGCGGCCATGGAAACAGAAGCCTGTACACCCAGGTTCACTGCATCACTTTTCAGTGTAGCCAAAAGGTTGGAAAACAAAAATGACTATCAGCAGACGAATGGCTCAACCAAACACGGTCTGTATACACGCAGTGGACTGACGACTCCTCAGCCATAAGGGGAAATGAGGTTCTGATACACGTCATAACGTTGACGAACCTTCAGAACATCTTGCTGAGCAGGTCAGCTGCAGAAGGACAAAACTGTAGGGTCCAACTTACAGGAAATAAGCAGATTTAGAACCGAAGACGAATAGCTGGAAGGATGGCGAGAAGGGGGAAGTTTTGCTTAGAGGGCATTGATGTGACTTCAGTATTGCTGGAGTGGTCTAGAAAAGGCTGGTTTTAAACAATGCTGCTGAGTTGTACAGGTAGAGATTGTTGAGACGGTGTATGTTTTATTGTGTATATCTGCACCATAGTGAAATGAAGTTTAAGACACTGCCTCTAACGTAGTGGCATTATTACCAGAACGTCAGAAGGGGAGCTGTACAGGGAACACAGAGCCGAGTTCGGAGACGAAATAGTCATTGCCTGTTCCTCTCATTTTCCAAGCTTAACAGTAAAAATTCTTCACTCCATCACCCAGCCTGCCCCTGACGGGGAAGAAATTTCCTTGTAGCTCTGCTCTCTACTGCTCGGTCTGTGAATCTAGGAGGAGCATTTTTGTTGATCAAAACCACCCCTTTGCAGGTGGTGAACTCTCTGCACCTCTTCATGCTAATTGCTCAGGGAAAGCAAATAGTCAGGTAGCTTTAATACTCTTAACAGGGGGAAAAAAACTTTTTAAATTTCAATGTTTAATGTATCTATGCTATTCAATTTACCAGGCAATTCTAATTATTTAAGAACAAAACAAAATATTTTGCTTGAAATGCGGCACCCAGAACCAGGGGACTTTTAATCTGGATTTGTTTTAATTCCAGTGGAAACAATAAATTTCTCTTTGGAAACGCTCTCTCTTCCACATCTCAGCTTTCTTCTAATTAGCACCGAATAACAAAAGTCTAACAGTAGCACCTCTCCTCCCAACTTTCCTAACAGCCTGTCAGAGACAGAACAGTGTGAAAAACAGCGCAGTTTATGAGCGACTTTGTCATTTTTTTTCTGTTTAGAGTAAAATGCACCCACCGGGGCATACAGACCCTGAGATTTAACTGCACGGAAATGGGCCTGGGTAGGAACCAGGAAGAGAGACACAAAGCGAGCAGGGCCTCTCGTGTTCCAAAACAGCAGACTTAAAACTCGCACCCTACGCTGCCCGCCTCCGAAGCTGGAGCCCTCACCCAGCCCCTTTCTGCCTGTCAAGATCCTGAGACAAGAGGTCATTTCATTGGTGGCAGATCTGCTAGGGAGGCTCAGAGATGGATCCCCCCAGGGATCTTCGATGGCCTTGGAATTTTCAGAGACAAGTAGGTGAGGCCTTAAAATTCATTCATTCCTAGGAAACTCCAGAGCCACTGTAGCCTGTGAGCAGCGAGTTCCAGGGACAGAGTCTCAGCCTTGATGCAACACTCCTGAGCCTCCCACTCGGGACCCAGAACCCCCCTCACCCTGGGTACCACAGCAGATCTGAGCAGATGAGACCGCGTTGGTCTCCCTGTAAGCCCTGCCATCCGGGATGGCCTGTCACTGTCTGCCTTTAATGTCTTTTCTCTCGCTGTCTTCTCTAAATAGTGACAGGACTAAGTTATACCCAAAGCTCACCCTACAGAATATTTCCTTGGTATCTTGCAAAAACACCAGACAAAAATGCTGTTTTAAAAGACATGTTCTTTTTTCTTTTAAAATTTAAGCTTTTCAAAAGCAAGGATAATATTTTTTCTGTATGATCTATTGTGCTTACTACACTGTAAATGCATGATAAATACTGATGATGGGGAATAAAGTTCATTCAAATTTTAGATCAAAACAATACTCTTTAGCACACATATATTCCAAATATCACACACGACATGTGTGTACTAAAAAGAAAAATTATTTGTTGGTTATCTGAAATTCATGTTCATTTTGTGCATCTTACGTTTTATCGGGCAACTTAATCCCTAGTGGACACACTCCGCGATGTCTGGATACAGTTTTATTCATCAGGACTGGGAAGGAGAGGCTGCTTCTGGCATCTAGTGGGTGGAGCCAGGGATGCCAGTTCTCCACCTGGTGTAAATGTGCCTGCTGTGGACGGTTAGTGGCACCTGAATAATTTTGGTTGGCAGAACTAGGGGACAGAGGTACTCCTGGCATCTCATGGGTGGAGGCCCAGGATGCTGCTAAACATTCAGCAACACCTAGGGTAACCCCCCAACAAAGAGTCATCCTGCCCGAAATGTCAATAGTGCTGAGCAGGAGAAGCCAGTCTTCCCTCCTCAACACAGCCACTCCACTTGTGGCTACCGCTGAAGATAACCAAGGTGATGAACAAAGCTGCAGTTCTTAGATGACCTAGGCAGACGCACGACTGCACCCACATTAGTTGTGATGAGTCTGCCCACCCAGATTAAACCAAACCCAGAGATCAGTTCTTACAGCCACCCTAGAGGACACAGTAGAACTGTCCCCATAGGACTTCTACAGCTGTCATCTTTTTCTAGGAGCAGACTGTGATATCTTTCTCCCACAGAGCTACTGGTAGATTCAAACCACTGACCTTAGTTGAGCACTTGAATCATTGCACCACCAGGGCTCACTCTACTCATGGCCAGCAACTGACGAGACACAGAGGTGTGAAGGAAGTACCCTGGTGACACAGTGGTTCAACACTCAGTTATTAACCGAAAGGTGGGCAGTTCAAAACCTACCCAGCCACTAGGTCTGAAGAGAAAGATCTGGGCCACTTCTCCAGTAAAGACTACAGATCTATGGGCTCTGAAAAGCTAACAAGCAGCTGTCTAGGCAGCATTAACTGGTCCCAACTCACCTGGAGGAGCGGAGGAAAGATACCACAGACAAAAGAAAAATAGGAGCCCGAGAGACAGACCCACCCAGTGCTGCTGAGTCGGATTCGACTAATGGCAACCCTAGAGGCCAGGGTAGAACTGCTCCCTAGAGTATTGAAGGGAAGGAGCCATATGATTCAGAGACGACATCAGCACGAGACCGGAAGAACTGAATGGTGCCCAGCCACCAGCAATGACTGTCCGGACAGGGAATACAACATACAGTCCCTGTCAGGGATTGAATTTGTGTCCCTCCCCGCTAAAATGTATATAGAAATGTATGTGGCAGCTTGCCTGGGCCACGATCCCAGGACTGTGTATGCTGTAAACTCAGCCTCTGTGATGTCAATGAGGGCAATAGGTGGCAGCTGGGTTGGTGAAGCAGGACCCAGTGTGTGGGACTCAGTTGTGGCTTGGGGCAGCCTCTTGGGATATAAAAGAAAAGGTGGCAAGCTGAGATCTGGGCACTTTATGCCATCAAGAAAGCAAACAGTGCTGGGAGCCGAGCGTGTCCTTTGGAAAGAACTGGGGCCACAGTGCCTCAAAACTCCAAGTCCAGGGAAAGATTGATGACAAGGCCCTGCCTCCAGAGCTAGCACAGAAAGCTGTCCCCTGAAGCCAACACTTTAAATTTGGACTTTAAGCTCCCTGGACTGTGACAAATACAACTTCTCTTTTTAAAGCCCTCCACTTGTGGTATTTCTCTTACAGCATCACTAGATGACTGAGACAGTCCCTGACATAGCGGGAGAAAAATGGGGTGCCGAACGAGAACTCCGTTAATAAGACCAGACCTGACGGTCCGACAGACTGGAGGGTCTGCAGAAGACATGGCCCCTGGACTCTCTGTTAGCCCGGGACTGAAACCGTTCCCGAGGCCAGCTCTTCCCACAAAGATTGGGCTAGTCTATAGGACTTAAAAGGACATTGGTGAGAAGTGAACTTCTCGGCTTAAGTAGATACATGTCGCTAACTGGGCAGCTCCTGTCCGGAAGGGGGATGGGAGGGGAGGGTGGTGGGGGACAGGTGCTAGCTGAATGGACGTGGAAATACAGGGTGGGAAGGAGGCGTGTGCTGTCACAGCGTGAGGAGAGCAACTAGAGCGACATAGCACTGTGTGAATTTGTATGACAAATTGACTTGGACTATAAACTTTCACTTAAAGCGCAATAAGACATATATCTTTAAAAGATTACAGCCTATAAAACCCACGGGATAGGTCTACACTGTAACACGGGAGGTCGCTGTGAGTTGGAATCGACTCAGCGGCACCCAGCAACAGCGAGGCATGAAGGCGTTACCGGCGGCAGCCTCCGCCGCATCGTGAGTGAGACTGTCAAGCCATTGATTTGGGTTCCAACTTGGAAATGCTCAGGGGAAGTCAAGGAGAGCCTTTGAACTGGTTTTGGCTTCTACACCCAGCCTGGCTGAGATAAATAAGATCTGCCGATACTTGGTAGAGAAAGGAGAAATTTAGAGGACGTAAAAAAAAAAAAAAGAAAAGAGTCGTGCCTTTCTATTTGTTGTCAAAATCTCTAAGAGACAGCTCTGAGATGAATCACCTCGTGCTGAGGAACAAGCCCTGGCCTCTCCCTCCTATTCTGTTGTCAGCAAGCAGCGGATGTGCTCAGCCTTGTCCCAGGGAGGTGGCAGGTGGAGGGGATGGAGACGGCCAGGTCCTCCCTTCCCACCCAACCCACCTGGCCAGCTCCCCATCAGGGACAAGGGAGCCGCCGTCTTGGCCTGGATCGGCGCCCTCTCGGGCTGGAGCAATGTTTTTCACATCTCCCATCAGACCTCACGCAGCCCCGTTTATCACAGCACACCCAGGGCAACTGGTGTCACTGGGGCAGCCGGGTCATCGATTTTTTCCCCATCGGCCAAGAGCTGAGCCTGGTTTGCAAAACCAACTTTTACGAGGTTGAGGGTTTTTATTTTTTTTGTTTTGTGTTGGCTTGTGTTTGAGGAGGGAGGGGACAGAGGGACAGATTAGGGTGTGTGTGTGTGTGTGTGTGTGTGTGTGTGTGTGTGTGTATTATGTAGATGTAGCTTGCATCTTTGAAGTTTAAGACCAGTTGTAAATTCCTAGCAGTTCATCCTATTTCCTTTTATATTACCATGCTAACAAGCTTTGGAGACCTGGCAGCCCAAGCGGGAAAGCACAGCTGGGCTGATCGCTGAGTGGGGCTTTAATTCAAACCAGAACCGGGACCCCAGCGCCGCGGCCCTGCCTGGAGTTTACAGATGCGGCAGGAAGAGCGCTGCCACCGCCACGGAGCCAGCGAGAACGGATGCGTCCCCGGCCGAAGCCCCAACTGGGATTAATTAAGAAGGGAAATGCCGCAGTGCTCTAAATGACTTCTCCAGCAGAAACTTTTGCACCAGATGAAGCCCAGCAATAAAAAAGAAGAGAAAAAGAAAAGAAAAGAGAAAGAAGAGAGAACAGAAAAGGAAAAGACACCTTCCAGAAATGTACTGGATGTGAATTTCGGCCTCTGGCAGAGAAAGTAACCTAAGAAATAAGCTTCTGGTTCCTTGCACTGGAGTCATGTGACATTTTATCTGTCACCAGAAAGGAGAAGGACCAAGTTCATGGCCTGGTTTTTCATTGAAATTTCAAAGGAGAGCCTGTTGTCCAAGAGCACATCACTGTGAGCGCTGTTTGCCAAGGGTATTTTGGTGGGAGAGGGACAAGACGTGAACCAGTTTTACCTTATTACAAGCCCAAAGGACAATTCTTATCTGAAGGTCAGTGTGCCCTGCTGACATGGAAGAAAGAATTTTAAGGAGAAAAAAAGAAGTGACCACACTCACATTTTTCTCAGGCACCCGGAAATGTGTAGAAATGAACAGGCTGGGCACTGACTCCTTGGATATAACGTGATCTTTTCATTGAGTTTCTGTATATTCTGTCAGAGAAATTATATTCGTGATCATGGCAAGTGTGAGTCCTTGTCAGAATAAAGTCATAATTCTTAGTGTAAAAGAATACACTGGTATTGTGTTTTCCGTTTAGTCTGTCATTAATTGAACTCAGAGTAACATAGCATCCCTGAGCCTGAGCAAATCTGAGGACCTACACAGTTGATTTTCTGGGTTAAAAAGGTTCAAGATAAAACCTAGAACGTAAAGAAGTCACCACGTAGATCCCTCCTCAGGGAGTTTCTTTGATCAAAAGTTGCAAAACCTTGTCTTGCTATTTGCTTCTCTTCGAAATGCAACCCGTTAAGCATAAAGCTTTGTGCGAGAACAACAACTGTACAAACAAAGGCGGGCAACAGGCTGCGACGTTCAAGATCAAAAGCAAAGCAAGGCACGCAAGGTGGCTTCCTACAGAAGGTGGCCAACTCTGTTTGACAGTCGGTCTTCTCCAATCAGCCATCTTCAGGTCAGATGCTCCGCTCTCAGAAGGGCATCTGGGTCCAATAAGACAGAAGACCGTCTCTGCAACAGCGGTCCACCACGCAGGTCCCTTCTGCTGCTCTCTGTCCCCCTAACTGTAAACGATGCTCACTGCACCTGCCAGACATCAGAAAGGGCTTCACGGCACCATGCTTAGTTTTTTCTTTTGATGAGATTTCAGGAAAGGTAAATAAGGAAAGTGTAAACACTTACGAGGAACGGATACTTCCCATACAGCCTGACTCTAGCCAATCACGTGTCAAGCTTGTACACACCCTCGGACTTTCTGTTACCAGCACTCACACGCACCTGGTTAGGGAACCAAAACATCCCACCCACAACGCAAACAACAGCAGTGGGGACTCCACTCATTGGAACCATCTCGTCAAGCAGGGACCCCATTTGTGGGGAAGACGCAGGACAGGAAACATCACATGCCAACACACCTTGGACAGAGAAGAGGGTTTCATGCTCAGGTGAGCTGCTGTTTGGGAGCTCCATCACCGCTTTGGGGACTCAGTGGCAACTGGTTCAAGGCTTGGGCTCTTGAGCCCTGACTTAGACCTAGGTGGTACCTTACTGCACAGGTGACAAGTGACCTTCCCCCTCTAGCCTTACATGTAGAAGCATGATAACACAATCTACCTTAGGAGGGCACCCCTGAGGAGTCCCTCCCGGGGCTGGCCCCTGCCTGAGTGGTGCCCAGTAAAAGCGGACCCCACGACACAGCCCCTGGGAGGGCAAGAGAGGGACAGAGCTGCAGACAGCCATTATATCAAGCTTCTTGGAGACCATGTCTGGTTTGTTTTCTCGTGTCTTCACCCCCTGTTGAACTGATGAGTCAATAAGCAAAGGATAAATGTTAGTTGCCCAAGAATCTGGAGATGGCTCTAGTTGTTCCTGGCTGTTAACTCTGGATTATGAATCGGGGAGGTTCACTGGGGCTTATTTATGCAAATGAAATTGGAACAGTCTACCTGACTTGCTCTGCCAGCCCCAGCCACCATGCAATTATTTGTAACCGTCTGTGTGTATGTGTGTCTGAAATATCTTTATTTAACATTGTATTTACGTGCATAGGAACAATTTCACAACATTATAAAGCAGAAAAGACTCACTTGCATTACGTGTGTGTGTGTGTGTGTGAAAGGAGCTTTGGTGGTACTGTGGTTAAGCACTAGGCTGCTAATCAAAATGTCAACAGTTCAAACCCACACAGCATCCCCAAGGGAGAAGGGACCCAGTGATCTAGTCCTATCAAGATGAAGGCGTAGAAAATGCTACTAGTGAAACCCTATAGTTTTACTCATGGGATTGCTGGGAGTTGGAACCAATTTGATGGCACCCGATGACAGCAGTGACATAGCAATTGCATTCTGAATACTAGTGGTAGTGAAACAGTGTTTTCATTAGCAACTAACATTTATCCTTTGATTATTGACTCATCAGTTCAACAGGGGATGAAGACAGGAGAAAACAAACCAGACGCTCTCCCCCTGCAGGACTGGTGTGCCACTGGAGAGATGAGCTATAAACAGTGCATAAATAAAATGCAAACCCTGGTGGCATAGTGATTAAACTGCTACCTCAGCTAACCAAAAAATCAGCAATTCAAATCCACCAGGCGTTCCTTGGAAACCCTGTGGAGCTCTACCTTGTCCTATAGGGTCGCTGTGAGTCAGAATGGACCCTCAGAACTACTGGCTTATACCAAGTGGTCAACTTTCCATGCTGAGTGTCCTTCTGTGATTTTCCTAAGTTGACACCTGAAATTTAAAATGCAGCACAGTATACTATGTTCCTTAATGGAGTTGTTTATTTCCTTGTAATGAAGTGCAAAGTTGTATATCAACATAACATTCAAAAGAAACAAAAAAACAGAATCATGGCTTTCATTTAATCATATATCTTAAACAACCTTCCTATCCATTTATAAATTTTTTACTAGTTTTTAACAGACTTAATTTTCAA
This sequence comes from Heterohyrax brucei, assembly GCA_028571685.1. Taxonomy (NCBI): domain Eukaryota; kingdom Metazoa; phylum Chordata; class Mammalia; order Hyracoidea; family Procaviidae; genus Heterohyrax; species Heterohyrax brucei. The sequence continues at coordinate 84,965,310 of CM053156.1, read as the reverse complement.
ACAGGTTTAGATGTATAACCAGATTGGGAAGACAGCATAGAGACTTCACACACACCCCGTACCCAGTTTTCCATTACTGAAGAAGCCTGTTGCTCAAAGGTAGTGGTCTTCATTTTATGAACCAATCTATTATTTAGCTAAGAGGTTCAGAGAATATAAAAACAAATAAACCAACAAAAAGCCCAGTGCCGATTCAGACTCGTAGTCAGACAGTATATCTCAGAACAATGGTCCTGGGGAGGCCTCTTGTCTCACCTGGACATTTTAAGAACCTGGATTCTGTTCTGATTTTTCTCCTGTTTGAAAGTTTCTCCTTTTCCGACGAGAAGGCGTCTTTGTTGCACGTGGGGTGTGTTGGACCCTCCTTCGCTGTCCGTGTGCACTCTGCTTCATCTTCACCTTTGAAATCTGTCTTTAAACCCAGGCCCTGTCCCTGGTGTGCGGAGACCTGCTGTTTCTGTGTGGGCACCCTCTAGTCTGTTCCAAAATTTATACAAACCACACGGAACCAGCCCTTTCAAAATGGGAGATTTGACAGCTATTTACACTCTGAAAGGGAGCCAAACTCTGTCCGCTTGTAAATGTTTACATCAGCCAGACAGCTGCCACAAAGCAAAGGCGGCCTGGGTACCCTGAGGCCTGGCCCAGAGACCCCCAGACCAGCATCCTGGTCTTTCTGTGCCTTACACACGCCGCCACCCCGGGAGGCAGAGGGCAAATGAAGTTCTCTGTCATTCCCCCAGTCCAGGCCACTGTCGTCTCTCTCCTGAGTTATGACTAGTGGTTCCTCAGGGTACACTGTGCATCCCCAGGGGACATCTGAAGGTCCCTGGATGGCACCATTTGCGCCGTACTAACCTGAAAGTTGGTGGTTTAAAACCACACGGTGGTATCACAGAAGAAAGCCCTGGTGATCTGCTTCCATGCAGCTTGCAGCCGAGGAGACCCCGTGGGACAGTTCTCCTCTATAACGCAGGGGTCACCATGAGTCAGAATCTGTGGCAACAGGTTTCGCATTCAGTTTAAAGGAAGTTGACCATGTCTGGAGACATTTTTGGTGCCCACAGGCTAGAGGCTGTAGCTGGCATCTAGTAGGTAGAGGCCAGGGGTGCTGCTAAACATCTTGTGATGAGCAGGATACCCCCCTCCCCAGAGAGTGATCTGGCCCCAAGAGTCACTGGTGTGATGGTTCAGAAACCGTAATGTAGAGCATTCCGGCCCACTGTGTTTGGTCTAACCTGAAGACACTGGCCATTAGAGAATTAATAAGAAGTATTTCAGTGGCATGGTGGCAAGCTGGGGGAAGTTCCACTCCCGAAAAGCTAGTAGATCTGAAAGCAGGTATAAAAGGGGTGGGAGGGGCGGCAGAAAGAAAGCTGAACAGAGAATAAATAAGTCTTCTCTGGCATGGGAGTTTGGTTCCCCTACGAAATGTGTCTAATGGCTACCAGCAAAGTACTGGACCTAGAAGACCTATGGTTTGTCTTGTGACTCTAAGTGAGGGCCTGTGCAGAGCCAGCACAACTCCAGGCTGTGAGGATGCTTTCGCAAAGACAGCAGAGTCCCTTCCTCTACTGGAGATGGCATTCTAGCTGCTGGTAAGTGCAAATGAGGGGTAGGGGGAAGGATGTGTGACAAGGGCAGTGAGATGGTCACCAAAGGCCTCTGTCGGGAGGCAGCATGAACAGAGAGCTAAGAGGGCATGAGTGAGCCAGGCAAGGAAAACAGCCAGTGCAAAGGCCCTGGGGTAGGGCTGTGATGGTGGAAGTCTAGCAGTGGGCACTATTTAGAGTGGGTAAGGGGTGACCGAGGGGGCGTGGGGGAGGCACGGAGCAGGGCAGAGGAAAGACTATGACAGCACAAGGCCTGAAGGCTTCTGTGAGTTCCACAGTACTGACTCTGAGCAAGGTGAGTGTCACAGGAGGTTGGAACCACAGCATGTCAGGAATGACTTCTGTTGTTTTCACAGGGCCTTCCTGGCTGCTCTGGGCCACGACTGGGTGAGAGTGAGCCTGGGAGACTGGGTAAGAGAGAACCCAGGTGAGGGGAGGGTGGCTGTGACCAGGGTGGTGTCAACAGAGGTGGTGAGAAGTGGCATGGTTCGGGATCTGGCCTCTGAAGGGCTGGTGGGATTTGCTGAGGGATCAGACGAGGAGTATGAGGGACTGAGAGGCAGCAAGGAAGACTTCAGTTTGTTGTTGATTATTCCAAGAACCCAGGAGTATTTATTTTGTTTACCTGTGCACTCCTAAGGCCAAGCACAATATTTAGCAGCTTATATAACATAGAAAATGTTTTGGCAAAACCACTTTGCTGCTTCTTCTCCCCTCCTCCTTTCTGCTGCCTGGAATGTGAATGTAATAGCTGGAGCTTCAGCAGCTCTGTTAGATCACGAGGCAACCTTGACTGTGGAAGCTACATACTAAGGATGATACACGGAGCCAGAGTCCCTGATGATTATGGAACCTTTATGTCAACCATGGGCTTATCGTCAGACTGTTTTGGCATGAGAGAGAAGTAAAATCTCTGTTTCATTTAAGATGTTTTACCGAGGTGTCTGGTCCTGACAAATGAGTGCGGTTCCCAATCAAACTGTCTAAATCTTTTTCTTACTATAAACAAAGGTGCAGTTCCCTCTTGTGTAGCACATTTACCCAAGTCTCCATGTCATCTTGTCAAAATAGAAGTAATTGCTTTGTCTTTCAAGCCCCACAGTTTTCCTCTCTGTAATATTCAGACAGTAAGAGATCTTGCAGAGATGGGATGCGGCTCAGGTGAGATCAGTTGAGACTGTGCTGGGAAAGTGATTGGTTTCTAACAGAACTCAGCAGATGTTAATTTTGCTATCCTGCTGGGAACTGAAAGCAGAGGTTTACAGCCAGTGTCTGGGTGGACTGTGAACTTGGAAAGAGGTTAGCACATAGAGCAATGTTTCCCAAACTTTTTTTCATTATTACCCCTTAGAAGGAGCATTTTGACTCCCACCACACCCCTTAGTCACTCTTCTTCCCTCTGAACAGTTTATATTTCAGATGTTCTATGCATCGTTTGTGTGACACCCTTTGGGGACCCACAAGCCGTTATAACACCCAAGAATTTTTCCCCTCCCAAGAATCAGAGCTCACCTGCTTGGGGACAATATTGTCCCTGTTCAGAAAACATACTCTGACCGGAGTCAGCAAGCATTTTCTATCAAGGGCCAGACAGGAAATATTTTTGGCTTTGTGGGTCAGATGGTGTCTGCTGTTTAGCACTAACACAGCTACTACCCATTACTGGTGGCTGTCGAGATGACATCAGCTCGTGACAGCGTCATGTGTTGTACAAGCAGAACAGTCCTCTACAGGGTTTTCAATGGCTTTTTTTTTTTTTTGGAAGTAGATCACCAGGCCTTTCTTCCAGGTGCCACTAGTTAGTCTTGAATCACCAACTTTTCAGCTAGCTCCTGAGGGAGCCAGCTGTTTGCATCAGCCAGAGGGACCCCAGAGCGTCAGGAGGTAATACACAAAGAGGTGCAGCTGTGTTCCAATAAAACTTTATTGACAAATGCTGAAATTTGAATTTCATTCAATTTTCATGTCTTGAAATGTAATTCCTCTTTCTGTTGTTTTTGACCAGGTGGTAATTCAGAGATCACCTTTTAGCTCATGGATCCAGCAGAGCTGGGCTGTGGTTTGCTGGCCTCAGCTCTGGAACAGTATTTTCCAATAGCAGTACAGTGTGATATATAGGACACTAACTGCTCGTGGGTGAGATGGGACGTGGGGGTTGAGGGGAGGGGTACAGGTGCTGGCCAAATGGACCTGAGACGCCTGGGTTGGAGGGGAGGAGTGTGGAATCACAGTGTGCAGAGAGCAGCTAGGGTCACAGGACAGAGTATCAGTTTTTGTATGAGAAACTGATTACAATTGTAAATTTTGACTTACACACAATAAAAAAAGAAGGAAAGAAATACAGTGTGAGCCACAAATGCCAGTCACCTGTGCAATTTACATTTTTCTAGTGACCACGATAAAAATGTCAAAAGAAAGGAGAAATTAGTAACATATTTTATTTAACCTAATGTATGCAAATTGTTATTGTTTCAACATCCAATCACAATGAAAAATTAGTAAGGTCATTTTCCAATCTTCTGTACTAGTTCTTTGAAATCTGTTGTACACTTTGCACGCATGTCACATTGCTTCCACATTTCAGGTGCTCCAGAGTCACCTGTGGTGACTGGCTGCTGGACCTGACATCCAGGGCAGGCCATCAGAACGCTGAGGTTCACATTATCCAAGCTAACTGTTCTGCTACCAACACTGGAGTGGTCACAGCTGAACCAAGCCAGCCCCTTCAGCATGTTTGGTCTCTTAGGGTTCTGTCCACCCTGAAAGAGTCAGCCCAGAGACCTGTCTGTCCACCCAGTACAGGGCAGCATCGTGCTTAGGTCCAGCGAGACTGGAAGCTTCCCTAAAAGCAGCAAACGGACCCCATAAACCCCAGACAGCATCATTCCTTGACTCATTTGTGCATTCACCCAACAAGCACGTACGGAATAGGACACATGGTGACAAGACCTTTCCTTAGAGCTGCAGGTCCCAGCTTCCCCCCAGGGCACATTGAGTGATGCCTGGAGACATTTTTGGTTGTCATAACTGGAGGACTGTGACTAGCATCGAGCCGATCGCGGGCAGAGAGGCTGCTGAGCATTCTGCAGTGCACAGGACAGCCTCATGCCAGACAGTGATCCGCTCGCAGGTATCAACGGTGTGAGGCTGAGAAAGCTGCTCTAGTGAGGGCGACAAGCAAAGTTGTCGTTACAGCAGCATCTCTCGTGAGAAAAACCCAGGAGACTAGGAAGCTGAGGACAGGCTCTTGGCTACAGATCTGCCCTGAAACCAAGGTGATACACGGTGTTGGCAGCAGTAGAAGGATGAAAAGAATGTATCAGGCAGATGGAACAGCATGTACAAAGCCCAGAGACAGGAGTGGATGGGTGTGACACATTGAATTGTGTCCCTCAAAATACATGTAAACCCTCACCTCTGTGTCTGCGGTGATAACCCCGTTTGGGAACATGTTGTCTTCGTTATTTTACTGTGGCAGGATTAGTAGAGGGTGTGTCTTGAGTCAATCTCGTTCAAAATACAAAAGGAGTGGATTAAGGACGCAGAGATGAGGAGAGAGAGACACCAAGCTAAATGAAGGTCCCTCAGGAGCAGAGCCTCAGACGAGTTACGGACTGCCCTCCAGACCCAACCAAGAGAGAAAGCTTTCCCCTAGAGCCAGCACCCCGAATTCAGACTTTCAGCCTTCTAAACTGTGAGCAAATAAATCCGTTTGTTAAAGCAATCCACTTGTGGCACCAGACAACTGAGACTCTTTGGTACCAGAAGTGGGGATGCTGCTGTAACGGATTCCTAAAATGTGGAAGTGGGGTTGGAACTGGGTAATAGGTAGCTGCTGGAAGACTGTTAAGGTGCCTAAGAGCAAAAACCTAGATTGCCTCAAAGAGACTACTGGTAGAATTATGGACCTTAAAGACAGTTCCAGTGAGGGCTCAGAGGGAAGTGAGGAGGGCTACAGAGAAAGTCTCTATCGTGGCACCGGCGACAGACTGCTGCTGGAAATGTGGACATTCAATGTGCTTCTGGTGAGGTTTTAAAAATAAAATGATGAGCATATGATTGGACAATGGAGGAAGGATGGTGTTTTTTACGCAGTGGCAAAGAACTTGTCTGAATTATATTCACATATCTGGTGGAAGATAGACCTTAGAAGTGATGAGCTTGATGTCTGGCTGAAGACATTTCTAAGCAAGATCTTAAAGGGGCACATGATTTCCCCCTTCCCCTTAGACTAAATGAGAGAGGAAAAAACTGAGCCCCAAAACGAGCTGTTTTGAAAACAGAACTTAAAGATTTGGAAGATACCATTGTATGAACTAAGGACATGTGTCTTAGGATGTCCGCCTAGGATGTGGCTACATAATGTTTTGTTGAAGAGATTAAGCCTGTGAATATGTCTAAGCCCCTACCACAGCAGAAAACCCATCAGCTTAGACCGAAGGAGACGTACGAAGAATGAAGGAGAGGACGCTGTCTGCCTCTCGGAACTCTACAGGCAGGAAACAAGCCAAGGGAGCCGCATCTGCTGTCCTCCAGGAAAAGAAAAGGGCCATCTCTGGAGCACACAGAAGTCAGCTGAGCTGTTGGAAGCAGGGCAGGTGGCAGAGCTGTCTCAGTCTCAAAGGATGGGGCCATGGCCTCTGGGGTCTCAGAGGGTAGAGCCACAGTCCCCTGGATTTTAAAGACTCAGACAGTCATCAGCTTAGTTCCAAAGCATGGGCTGCCTTTTCAGTTTGGCCAAGAGGATGCAGCCACTGCCCAAAGCTGAGACAGCAGAGCTGCCCATGCCCAAGGGGCAGCAGAACCAGGGTCCCCAGGGCCACCAGGGCCAAGGGCTCCATTCAGATGGACTAGGAGAATGGTGCACCTAAAGCCAAGGGAGCAGGGTTGCCATCCTAGAGGGCCTAGAGGGCAGAGCTGAGGCCCAGGGCCAAGGGCCTCCACCAAGAACTCAGAGAGCATGGCCAACACCCAGAGTCTGGAGGGTAAGGTCATTGCCCAGATGGTCACAAAGAGCAAATTATTTTCAAGCCTAGTGTCATGGATTGAATGTGTTACCCAGAAAATGTGCAACAATTTGGCTGTGCTATAATTCCTGGTATTGTGTGATGTTGGAATTTCTGCCTCTCTGAGGTTATTGGAGGCTGATGGGCAGCAGTTGTGTTGGTAGAACAAGATTCAGTGTGCAAGTTTGTTTAGTGCCTTGAGCTGGTCTCTTAAGCTATAAAGGAAAAAATCTGGCAGACAGAATTGGGAATCTCACATCACCAAACAAGTGGCACCAGGAGAAGAGCACGTCCTTTAGACCTGAGGTTCCTGTGCCAAAATGCCCTCTGACCAAAGGCTAGGATGCAGTACAAGGACTTTCCTCCAGAGCTGACAAGGGGGAAAACTTCCCCTAGAATGGACAATCTGAATTTGGACTTGTAGCCTACTGGACTGTGTGAGAATAAACTTTCCTTTGTTAAAGTCATCCACTTTGTGGATGTTAGAGCAGCACTAGCTGACTGAAACACCTAGATTCTAGATTTCATGGAGGAAGATGAATTTTGTCCCAGGATGGAACATATCATCTAGGTCATATTTGATTTAGACGATTCAGAAGCTCAGATTTTGGATTTGGAGTTGATTTAGGACTTTGGGGATGACGTGACAGGGCAAATATGTTTTGCATGTGGCAAGAACATGAATTTTGTTGGCCCAAGGTAGAATCTCATAGACTGAATTGTGTCCCACCCAAAATATGTGTCGCAAATCTTAACCTTGGTGCCTGTACTTGTAACCCCATTGGGGAATGGTTGTCCTTGTGTTAATTAGACAGTATTCCTGTATGGTGTGTACAGGAATGTCTTGAGTCTGTCTTTTACAAGAATAAGAGGAGCAGATTCAGAAAGCAAAGATGGGGGAAGAGAGCTGCCGAGCCAAATGAAGATTTCCCAAGAACAAAAGCTCAGAAGAGACAAGGCCCTTCCTCCAGAGCCAACAAAATAAAGCCTTCCCCTAGAGCCAGCAACCTGAGCTGGGACTTCTAGCCTCCTAAATGGTGAGAAAGTAAAATTCTGCTTGTTAAAGCCATCTACTTGTGGTATTTCTGTTAGAGGATGTCATGGATTCAATTGTGTCCTCTCAAAAATACGTGTAGTAATTTGCCTGGGCCAGGATTCCCCTTGTGCTGTGTTTGCCGTCCATTTTGTGATTTTTCTGATGCTGTGAATCCTGATCTCTGCCTGTGGTTAACAGAGTGGATTAGAGAGGATTAGGGTGGGATTGTAAAGCCCTTCCTAAAGTCACCTCCCTGCTCCAGTGTGAAGGGAATTTCCCCTAAGTGTGGCTTATACCACCTTTTATCCTTTTATACTACGTAGGATAAAAGGAAAGGGAAACCAGCAGAGAGCAGTACTAGGTGACTAAGACAGTTGGTTTCTTTGAAGGGGACAGAGGTGCTCCCGGATGGACAGTCCCAGGAGAAGAAGGGACAGATGAGCTCAGAGCAGTGACCAAGAGGCTGGGTGGTGTACCACTCACAGCTGAGTGAAGGTGCTTTGCCTCTAGCTCAAGGGCAATAGGAGCCACAGACCTGGAGCTGGTGGTCGTGATAGAGTAGAAAAGCAGGCAAGGGAGCCCTTAGGAGACACGTGCAGTCACCCAGAGTCCCTTGGTAGTTAATGTGCTTGGCTGCTAACTGTAAGACTAGAGGGTCAAGTCCACCCAGGAGCAACTCGGAAGGCCTGGCAATCTACTTCCCCAAAAAATCAGCCACTGAAAACCCTACGTAGCACACTTCTTGTTGGACACAGAGTCTTCATGAGTGGGAATGGACTCAATGCCAATTAGGGGTGTGTGTGCAGGGGGGGTGTCACAGTGGTATTTAAAGTTTTCAAAGCGGGCTACAGGAAGTGGCTGATATGAGCCTCTTGGCCAGTCTGTCTGTCCTGCTGCGGCGGCTGCTGCTCGGCGGCTGGGCTCAGCACCATCAAAAGCATGTCTGCTGGCTGCTTTGGACAAGGCACCAGCCCTTACGTCCCTTTCACAGCCTCTGACCGAAGCTCCCCAAGGTTTGTGAGTCTGTGTCTGAGGAGCTGGACGCTCGGGGGGTCAGTGCCACAGTCCCTCCTGCAGGCAAGAGCCCGGCTGGCCCCCGGGCCCCCCCCGCCCCCTTGGCAGCCTGGCTGGGCTCGCCGCTGAGCCCTTCCCTCCTGAGCCCCAGGCCTGGGGAACAAAGGCCTCCAACCCTTTCCAGTAATACAATTTCATGCTCCGAGGTCTCTCCCCACCCTCGGAGCCTTTTGATTCCAAAAAGAGCATGTTCTGGGGAAAGACAAAACAAAGTTGAGCATTTCTGTTTAGTTCCAGTAAGCGCTTTGAAAGGTCCCAGCCTTCATTTTGACAACTGCGCTTCCTCTATCAACGGCTGCCACCAGACCTAAAGGGTTTGTTTTGCTTTGTTCCCCCTCGCTCCTTAAAACGGAGTTTCCTTGACTGCAATTTTTTTTTTTTTTTTAGTAACTCTCTCCTCCTCTCACCTTCTTATTGCTTCTCTTCCAACGTGACAGGAGTCAGCCCTGGCTGTTTCTGAAGTGGGAGCAGAGCCCGGGGAGGGACAAGGAGCAATGGGCAGGAGACATGGGCTCGGGAAGCATGCTGGAGCCACAGATCAAAGTGGGCACTCTTGGGGCTTTGGAAGGCTCTGGCGCCTTGACAGGTTGCCCACTCCAGAGTCAAATAGGGCTCAGTGCTTGCCATCCCTGCAGTGGCTTCTCCAAAGACAGTGGAGGCGACAGTTGGTGAGTGGGTCTGTTGTCAACCTTTATGGTGGGACTCTGTGGTGCCTGTTTGCCCAGAAGTCAGCCCTCTTCCTCTAGCAATGGTTTCTACAAAGACCTCCCCTCTCCCCAGATGCATACACACATGTACCATCCCAGCTCCTGTGGCTGGGCAGAGCTGGTCCATCTTTGGATCCAGGGCTCGACGCACCTGACCCAGTCAGCAGGGTCCACCCCTTGGTTCCATGACTGATATAGGAATAGGTACCCAGTTTGGTATGATCACAGCCAATCCCAAAACTCTGGCTGGCTCAGAAGATAAAATACAGTGCTGTATTTACTTGCAGCCAGGAATGGAAAGCCTAGCTGAAAGTAAAGCTGGTAGAAGAAGAGCAGAAACAGAAACAGAAACACGTTGTCAGGAGGGATCCATCCCCGGAGAAGGATGCCGTGCTTGGTAGAGGGTCAGTGCAAAAGGGAAGACCCTCAGCAAGGTGGACTGACACAGCGGCTGGAACGAGGGGCTCAGGCATAGCAGAGACTGTGGGGATGGCGTGGGACCAGGTGGTGTTTCATTTTGGTGTACACAAAGTCACCCAATGGCACCTAACAACAAACAGAAAGTGCTCTGTTTCTGAGCACAAACAGAAAGCCAAAAGAGTAAGCAAATCCTAGTGATAGCATGTGAGCACCTGGATCCAGCCATGCCTGAAGCCAGAACTCCTTGGCTTTTTAGGAACAGCCAAAGAATCCACTGAATTGTGTTTGTGTATGTACAACTGACAGAGTCCTGACCAAAGTTTCTCAACAATCCTTTGGGATAGGCATCGTTATTATCTCCATTTAATAAATGAGAAAACTGAAGTTCGATGTGCTTAAGTAATTTGCCCAAAATTACTATTAAGGATTGAACGGTGTTCTAAAATATGTGACCCCCCATGCCATGGATTGAATTGCACCCCCCCCAAAATATCTGTTAATTTGGCTAAGTCATGAGTCCCAGTATTGTATGATCACAATTTTGTCGTCTGACACAATTTTCCTGTGCGTTGTAAATCTTGTCACTGTGATGTAATGAGATGTATCAGTGTCAGTTATATTGATGAGGTCTACAAGATTAGATAGTATCTTAAGGAAATCTTTTGAGATACAGAAGAAAGAAACAAGCAAAGCGACACAGGGAGCTCGTAAGAGAACCATAAGCAACATCACAATAAGCAGAGAGAAGATTGAAGTTGTCAAGGGTTTCATTTGACTTGGACTCACAGTCAACATCCATGGAAGCAGCAGCACATACTTTGGACACGTTGTCAGGAGGGATCCATCCCTGGAGAAGGATGCCGTGCTTGGTAGAGAGTCAGTGAGAAAGGGAAGACCCTCAGCAAGGTGGACTGACACAGCGGCTGGAACGGGGGCTCAGGCATAGCAGAGACTGTGGGGATGGCGTGGGACCAGGTGGTGTTTCATTTTGGTGCACACAAAGTCACCCAATGGCACCTAACAACAACAAAATGTATACTGTGACCCTAACCCCTTACCTGTGGGTGTGACCCCATTTGGGGAATAGGGTTTCCTTTGTTATGTCAGTGAGGCCCTTAACCCAGTCACTTCTGAGATATAAAAAGAGCAGATCCTATAGATGCATGCACACCTGGCAAAAGACAAAGGCTCTATGGGGCTCCCCAAGGAACCAGGGAATGCCTGGGGCTGCTGACAAGGATGCAAGGAGACCCTGGCTTGGACTTCTGGACACCAGAGCCGTGACAAAACACACTACTGTTGTTTAAAGCTAGCTGCTTGTGTATGTCTGCTGGAGCTACACTGAAAACTAAGACACGCAGCTGGGAAGGGACGTGGCAACCCCGTGGTGTGCCTGTTTCTGCTCATCCATCACAGCCCCTCGGGAGGAAGTGAAGGGAGTGCTTCCGGACTCAGAGTGCAGGTCCAGGGGTGTCCGTAGCCTCTGTCCTTTCCACGCTCTCCTCCGGATCTCTCTGTAGTGTTTCTTCTTCTGTGTTCCTTGACTCGATTGAATAACATGGGGTCTTCTCTTCCTTTGGGGGCCCGTTTTCTCCACCATCAGACCCCTTTCTGCCTTCCTCTTCCTCTTGCTCTTCCTCCTGATGTTAGAAGGCGCGTGTGTGGGGTACGGGTGTGTTTATCAGAGCGTCTTACACCCTGGCTGCCCCAGACTCAGCGCTGGGCCAGGGCAGAAAAAGGGCAGGATGTGAGCGGGGAGAAGGTATATAGCTTACGAAGTAACAGAAACATCACGCTCAAAATGTGGGGAAAGAAGGGAGTTAATTATTTCATGGAAGCAGAGTGGCCCAAGTTTGAGTAATAAGCAGCCTACTAACTTCATGAAGGTCCTTGGTTCTTTCTCTCTTCCCATTCTGCCGTCTTGGGTCTCTTTTCTCATGGCCAAAATACGGCTGCAGTTTCCCAGGCATTACCTCCTGACACAGTCTCATCCAGAGACAGAAAAATACAGTATCTTTGTGACAATTTTCTTTCAAGATTATGAACCCTTTCCCAGAAGTCCTCTTAGTAGATGTCCCTGACGTCTCACTGGATAGGACTGAGTCCCCAAGCTCATCCCCGAAACCCAGCCCTTAGCAAGGGGAGTGGTATAAGCATACAAGTCATGACTGACCACCTCTCTAGATGGTCCGATTGCTACAGCTGCTTAACAATGACCCCAAAACTTAACGGCATAACATACCGCATGTTATACTAACAGTGTCCATGATCAGGATTCAGCAGAGCTGAGCAGGGCCAGCTTCTTCCTGCTTTGGGATGTCTGAGACCTCAACTGGAAGTCTCCAAGGGGGGCTGGGGTCACTGGCAGGTCCATTCGCTCACAAGCCTGCTGGGTTAACATCAGCTGTTGGTTTGAGGCCTCAGATTCTATGCTCGTGGGCCTCTGCACACAGTCTTGTTGGGACTTCCTCCTAGGATGGCAGCTAGGTTCTGGGGGTGCACTTCCCTAGACAGAGCATGAGCCAGGCAGGAGCCGTGCCTCCTTCTTATACCAATCTCAGACGTCACAGAGCATCTGTTTCACTGCATCCCAATCGTCAACGCATTCACGGAATCTACCTGGGCTCAAAGGATGAGGAAGTAGACCTCTGAACAGGGAAAGTCCCAGGGTAGACAAATGGTGGATGCCTCAGCTGCCAATCAGAGGCACCTTGGAAGAAAGGCCTGGCCATCTCACAGCCACCTAAGGCCCTGTGGAGTACAGTGCTACTCTACCAGGCAGGGGGGCAACATGAGGTGGAACTGACTCGATGGCACCTGTTTTTTGTTTGTGTCTTAACAGAGAGTGGAAAGGTTCTGGAAAAGTGTGCCAGGTCAGCCAGATTGTTGCAGCCATATTTGGAAGATACCGTGTGCTGTCCAGGGGTGGAACCAGCCTCCCCGGAAGCCCAGCCCCACTTGAAGATGGAAGTAGGATGGCTCACTTGGAGAAGGAAGTCGGACGCTACGGGTGAGTGGTAGAGAGCTGAACAGTTGTCAGGTAGGCAACCAACTGTGTCGGCTACAAAACAAGAGAGGAGTGGTGCCCTGAGCTTTTGCATTCCTCTAATCTGCCAAGTCCTTGTTGCCCCAGGGCCTTGGCACGTGCCATTCCCTCTTCCTGGAATACACGTTTCCCCGTTCTCTGTCCATCTGAGTCCTCCCATCTCCCCTTTCAAGGGCACTTCCTTAAATGTTCTTCCTGATGTCCAGGCTCTATCAGGTCCCCTTTCCAGAGTCTCTCACAGCTAGCAAGAATTGGTCCTAGTGTGGACTCTGGAGCCAAGCAGCCCAGTCCTGGCACTCACAAGCTGTGTGACCTTGGACAGTTACTTTACCTCTCCGTGCCTTGGTTCCCTCAGTGAGGACAACTCTTGCCATCCTCCCTGGACTGGGTTTTCTTGAAGGTTACGTGGATTTCCGGAGGTAGAGCATGGTAAACATGTTCTGCAGGGTGCCTGCTTCACTCTGCTTCTTTCTCCTGCTTTCCCTCCATCTCTGAGCATCTTCTCCACACGACAAGCTCTTCTCCATCCCTTGCTTGGTCCAGCCACTCACATAGCATCTGCTGCAAATTGGTACTGGTTGGATAAGTTAATAAATGACCAAATGGCTCTGTAGTGAGAATGGAAATGACCTTTGAGGTCTTAGCCAGGTGTTAGACGTCAGCCCAGATGAACAGACAGCGTTAGGCAATGTATTTTCTCCACTGTGCCAATTCCGTGCTTACAAGCCTCTTGTGGGAATGCAGGGCACAGGTGTGTGCAGGGTGAGGGTGCATGACGGGGAGCCAGGAGAAGAGGTCCTGCTTTCCCTGGAGAGGTGGGTGGTGGGCAGAGCCTGCACTCACAACTGATCCCACTTCAAAGGTGGAGGCTGAGCTGCAAGTGGAGACACGTCCCATCCCGAAGGTCTGCGCCCCTTCCACCTCTGCACAGGCCTCCTGCCCTCTAGCGGGGTTCAGGTGGGGCAGTGTCTGCAGACTCAGGCCGAGGGGCTCTTCCTGTCCCTCCTCCCAGCCCTGCACACAAGACCCCATTGTCCTACAGCACCCCCCAGCAGGAAAAGGGGGAAAAACTTAGTTTTCACCAGACGAGTTATTCCACAGCGGGATGGTTTGTGAAACAACAGGAAGATAAGCATCTGGAGGGAACAAACGTGACTCTTGCTCACAGCAGCCCCTGACCTCCCACCTCCCACTCACACCTGGGGTGCCAGCCAGAGCAGGCGCAGATCGCCTGAGAGAGAGACACACCTCGGGAAATACTGAGAACCCAGCGGAGAGGGCAGGTCAGCCCTGAGGACAAGCCCAAGAGGCCAGCAGCTATGGGATGGTGTCTGCTTCTCCGTCTTTGACTCAGCTGTTGAATTCCACGGCTGCTATGGGTGGCTCCCAGTTTTTACTTAGAGAGTACATTAATTAGCAGAAACCCTAGCATTAAGTATTTCCAGTGAATGAGATGCTGGAAATGAAACTAGGATCCACGCCTAGATCCACTACGGGGATCTCAGAATCGAAGACAACGAAGCAGTCACCTGCTAAGGATGCCAGGAAGCCTTGGGCAGGAAGAACTGGCCCCCCTCCCCCCGCCCTTCCCCCACAGGCAGCCCCAGCCTCCTCCCGCTGGCCTCAGTGTCCCGCTGGCCTCAGTGTCCCTCCGGCCTGCGCTAGAGAGTTCAAGTCTGGATGCTGAACTTGCTCTCCACTCCCCACACCTTTGATTCATAAGATGTTAATCCTTCTCCAAGAAGCACAGGAAATTCAGAGCAGAAACACTTTGGGGGGACAAATTAATACCACCTGAACGCCCCTCTGCGCTCCCTGAGAAAGCGCTCACTCTCGCCCGGCCTAATTCTCCTTGCTGGGTGGGAGCTCAGGTGCCCCTGTCTCGTTGGGCAGACAAGAAAGGGGTTTGACTACAAATGCAGGGAGACTCTCCCTTGGGCAGGGAGCATAACTCCGGGGGTCGGGGGCAAGCAAGCAGAGACGAGGCAACGGGATCGGGGAGAGTCAGGGCTCCCGCTTCAAGTGCAGCTGAGGAAATGCTAGACTACACTGGAGGGGCTGAGGGCAAGTCTGGATGGAAGGGGTCTGGGCAGGTCGCAGGCTCTGCTTGTAGAGGAAGCACAATTTTTAGAGAGTATGTTCATTAGCAGAGACTTGGGAGGAAGGAAGCCAGTGGGGACAGCTGAGAGGCTTCGTTCTGTCTGCCCCCTTAGGACCTCTCGGCACTGTCCTGCGCTGAGCAGTTGAGGAAACAGGCCCATGGGCAGTGTGCAGGATGAGAAGGGCCGGCGTGTACCTGCGGCTTCTCCCCTGGGAACCGGCAGAGGGAGAGCTCCAGGGACCTGGGCGTCACTGCTGCCTGCCAGTCCTGTATCGTCTATAATCCTCTAACAGGCCTGCACAGTGACCCCGCGGGATGCTGGCGCTCAGTGCTGATCCCGGCTCCAGACCCACGAGCATCACCAGTTGCCCTTCAGCGCAAAATGCTGAAAACAAAAAAAAAGCTGCTGGCCCTTGACCCCAACATCAGCGGGCTTCGTCCCAAAAGCCCACGTGATCAGGTCCCTCCTAGGATCCCACAGTGGGGTGACATCCCCCTGCTCTTTGGATAAGCTGATGAATCTTTTTACAATATAGAAATCAAAATTTATTAAATTTTCAAAGTTTTTGTTTTGCAATAATTTCAGAAATACAGAAAAGATGTGAAAATGTAAAATAATTCCCCGACAGGCCTCACATGTTAATATCACACTACATTTGCTTGATTCCTCCCTCTCCATAGATGTATAATCCAAATTGTTCTTAAGTTTATTTTTTTCAGCAGTGTTCCTTTGTGGTTGTTGTTGAAGTTGATTGGTCTTCAAAGGGCTCTTGAAGTATCTGTCATAGTTTGCCCAAACAAGGAGGTCCCCTTTCCCCACTGGCATCTGAGAGGGGCTGCTAACAGCATCTCCTCTGTCCCTTACAAGTGTCCAGCAGCCCTGTCCTAGGTCCTCAAGGATCCCATGAGCCTGCCCAGCCTCTGGGCTCTCACCCGTTCTGTTCCATCTGCCTAACATGCTCTTCCATTCCTCGCCACCTGGCTAAAGCGAGGTCATTCTTAGGGAAGCCACTCTCCATCACTGTTGTATACACGTCACACCTCCATGACAGCTGGAACGAGACACGGACAGCTGTGTACCCCAGGCCCAACATATGGAGGTGCTGGTCTCACTGAGGTAATGAATCGTGGTTGTTGGGGGTGACGACAGACGAGAAGCAAGGCAAGTTGGGGGTAGACCGGGTCGGATGTCATGTACCCAGTCTCCACCCCCCTCCGTGTGCACTCCCCCAAGGCACTGGGCGAGGGTGTTGGCCAGCCCCTAATTCTTGCTCTATGCCAAAGAGTTTTCCTATCTTTCCATCCATCAAGGGTTCTGGAAAGTTCCCAACCACCAAATTATTGAGTGCGTACTACACGGAAAGGGTGCCCTAGAGGCATATCAGTTAAGTGTTCGACTGCTAACAGAAAGGTCAGCAGTTCAAACCCACCAGCCCCTCCAGGGGAGAAAAGACTTGGCGATCAGATCCCATAAAGACAACAGTCTAGGACACCCTCTGGGGCAGCTCTGCTCCGTCCTATAGGGTCACTCTAAGTGGGAATCGTCTCAACAACACACAGCAACAGCAACAACTTGTGCAGACACACTGCTGAGTTCTAGGGAGGCACAGCAGTAAACAGGAGGGACCACTGCTCTCAGGGACCTTAAACGTGGTGTGAAGAAAAATACAAAAAAACAAGTTGCAGTGTGTCGATCCTGACTCACAGCGACCACTGTGTGGCAAAGCAGAACTGTGCCTCACGGGGTTTTCAGGGCAGTGACCTTCAGGAAGTAGATTGCCAGGCCTTTCTTTACCCTAAGATGGAAGGAGACAAGAAGACTGCATGGTGAAAAATGGGGAAACTGGGGCCCCCAGAGGGCAAGTAACCTCCCAGACAGTGAGGACACCCAGTCCTGGTCCTCTCATGAGTCCTGGTCCCTCTGGCTGACTGGCTGCTTGTCTCTGATTTGGGCCCCCAGCCCGCAGCATGGAGCCTGGTCCTGCTGGAGTCTTTCTGACAAATTCATCTGGGCTCAGGTGACGGAGGGACTGACCCTTGGGGACGATGGTCCCCTGCATCCTGCCAGTCTCATGACCCTTCGATCACCAGCCACTATTTCTCTGGCTTTCACTGTGAACTCAAAACACAGACATGGGCTTTGAGTGTGCACGTGTATGTATAACTGTGTGCTGGAGTGTGTGCATGAGTGTGAGTGACTGAGTGAGTGTTAAGAGTGGGTACATACATATAAATGTGTGAGTGTATACATGAAAATGTGTCTGTGTGTGTGCAGGAGCATGTATGTATGTGTGATTATGTGAGCGTGTGCACATGAGCGTCTGTGTGTGACTGTACCTGTGAACACACAAGTGTGTGAACACACGCTTTGTATATGTGGGGGGTGCAGGTGTGTGTTTGTGATATTGTGAGCTTGTGAATGTGTACACCTGTTGTGAATGTTACTTGTGTATACATGTGTGAGTGTGAGTGTGTACATGAGAACTGTGTGGTAGTGTGTACACGTGACTAAGACAGTGTAAGTACCTGCATGTGGGTTGGTGTGTGCATATGTGTGAGTTTGTGAGTATGTGCGCGTGTATGTAGTTAGGTGCACGTGGGAGCGTGAAATACACGAGTGACTGTGACTGCGTTTATGATGGCATGTGCCTGTGAGTGAGGTTTGGTGATCCTGTAAACTTATCAGTCATCTGTGTATATATCTGAATGTGTGTGTGCACACATGTGTGTAAGCATGTGTCAATGACTCTGAAGGTGTTTATGAACGTGTATGACCATGGAGTATGAGAATTCAGTGTGTGTATGTGCACATGTGCCAACTACGAGTGTACATATGGATGTATGCGTGGCCGTGGAATGTGACAGTGTGTGTGTGTGTGCATGTGTGTGTGTGTGTGTGTGTGTGTGTGTGTGTGTGTGTTGTATTTCCACAGGTCTGTTCCCAGCAGCTCCCAGACAGCTCTTGGGTGTGAATGGCCAACGGTTAAGCCTGAAGGTGGGGAGGAAGAACAGTCCTTGGGCCTACGGAGCGCCAGCCCGCCTGGAATCTGGAATTCTAGAGAAAGCCTTGCCTGGGATTTTCTGCTTGAACTGGACTGGGTGCTTCAGTGGTGATCCAGCAGAAGGGGACATGTTTTCTTGAATCAGGATTGATCAAGTCGACTGCATTTAACTGGCATCCATATTTCCTAGCTTCCCGGGAAATCTGGGCTGTCGTGGGGAAGAACATGAGCTCTGTGATGAGGCGAACACCCACTGCAATTCTGGGGAGCAGGGGTTTAAATCAGCAAAATCCTAGAACCAGCCCCAGAAAAGGGCTGACCGAGAACCTGGGGACTCTGGGTTGAGGGGTCAGCAGGTGTCCACTGAGCCCTTGGAAAGTCAGAGGTTTCAGCAGAGAGAGGCCGAATGTGCTTCTCCTGCCTGCAGACTCTCCAGCTGTGGCGACAGGCGTCAAGAAGCAAACTCGACCTCTGCTAGCATCACCCTCCTCACACCTGACGGAAGGATGGCAGGCATTGGTCACCAGCCTTTCTGAAGTAGAAATCTTTGTGCACTTTCATGCATATGTTTACATGTATGTGTGCACATGTGTTTGTGTGTGTGCATGCATCCATGGGTATACATGTAGGCACATGTGTGTGAATGTGTATACCTGTGTGCATGGGTATGTTTGCATGCATCCACATGTGTTTACGTGTGTATGTGCATGTGTGACGTGTATGTGTGTGTGGCGTGTGTACACACAGTTATGCACTAGCTAGCACCTGAATGCACGGCTTTGCAGTACTGGCTGTGTTTTCTCTAACACACATTTTTCTAGTAAAAAAGGCCTTCCTCTGTTCCACACCAACCAGTTGGCAGTGCCCCAGGTACCTGGGTAGCTGGGGCCACCAGGAGGCAAGAGGTGGTGACCGGCCAGGAGGCAGCCGCACCCTGCTCCCACGGTGATGCTTGGCTGCAGGTCCTCCAAGTCCCACTGCCGTGGCCCTCCCGCAGTCCCCGCCGCCCCGCCGCCAGCTCGGGTCAGCATCACCTTCTGCTCTCCGAGGCGCCAGAGCCGCTGAAGGCCCCCTCGGTCCGCTTCCCAGCCACTGGGCAGGCAGACAAATCCCTTCTGACTTCTCCCTCTCGTCGGCAAATCAGAGTTGTCAGCACTCAACTCAGAAAGCCACCGAGGTGACCGTCCTCAGGGAGGACGGTGCTGTCTGGACAAAGGGAACCACAACTCAAAGCCACGGGTAAGGTGTACCACCGGACCCCCAACAAAGGTCCTGGCCCGTAGGGTCTCCAAGGTGTCCAACTGACGGCTGGTCACCGAGCCCCGCCCTGGGGGAAAGCTCGTGCCCCTGGTTGGGGCGGAGTTTTCCCTCCTTTCTCAAACAAACCTCTTCATGCATCCTTCAGTCGGAAAATGACATTTAAACGTTTGATTCACCACTGTGAACCCAGGAAAGACACTCAGACTGCCTGCCGAGCCGAAGAGCTATTCCGAGAATGTCTTGTCGCTCTCCAGCCTGCCGGGTTTCAGACTTGCCTGTCCCCACGCCTGCTTTCAGAAAGCTAAAACACATAAAAGGTTAAGGCGCTCAGAGCGTTGGGGCTGCTGGCTGGGATCAGGGTGCCGGGCCCACGGGGTAGCTGCTGAATGATCGGTTTTATACCGGTTGTGTCTGTTGCTTTAGCAGGGGGATTTTCTTCTTCAGTAAACATCATTACATGGCGATGCGTTTTCATTTCTGGAGAAACGAAAGATATTTGTAACCAAAGATATTTGTAACCAAAGAGATAAATCAACTGCTTTTTTATTTTTATTTTTTTTGGAGGCCCCAGGTGGCGCAAATGGTTGCATGCTCAACTATTAACCAAAGGGTTGGAGGTTCAAGCCCACCCAGAGGCATCTTGAAGAGAGGCCTGGCAGTCTACTTCTGAAAAAATCAGCCTTTGAAACCCCACAGAGCCCCTTCTGCTTTGGCCTACGCGGGATCTCTGTGAGTCAGAATCTACTCCACGGCCCCTAACAACAAACAACAGTATTCTCAGAGAAGGCAAGAGACCGAGCCTTGAGACAGGGAGGCCCAAAGGGGGGAGGCAGCATAAAGACGCAGGCAGAGACAGGAGGGACACATCTACCCACTGAGGAATGTGGGAATTGCCAGAAGCCACCAGAAGCTGCAGGAGGCAAGGAAGGCTCTCCACTAGAGCCTTCAGAAGGAACTACGGCCTGTTGCCACCTTGGTTTTAAACTGTGGCTTACTGAGCAGTGAGAGAATACATTTCCACATTTCTGTGCTTTCCAGCCACCTGCGATAGTTGGGGGGAAACCCAGAGGCTCCACTTGTTGTTCCCCCTCAGACCCGTTGCACACACCGTGCACGCCTTCCCCTCTACTCTCAGCCACTACGTCTTCAGGAAAGCCTCCTCCCCCAGTAGACTCTCCCAGCACCGCTTCCTCTCTTCAGAGGACCTGTGCAAGTTGTCATCCTACACATGTTTTTGATTGAGACCCGTGTCTGTCTCCCAGACCAGACTGCAGCCCCCCAAGATGGCAAGAACTACATCCACTTTATGTCTACCTTGTGTGACAGCTAGAAGGGAGGTTCCCCCGGCTCAAAATATGTGTTGTAAACCCTAACTCTTGTACCTCTGGTTATAATCCCATTGAGGAATGAGTTTTCTTTGTTAAAGGTTAAATCCACTGCCGTCGAGTCAGTGCCAACTCATAGGGACCCTACAGGACAGAGTAGGACTATGCCACAGTTTCCAAGGAGTATCTGTGGGATTCGAACTGCCAACCTTTTGACATGTAGCCACCGTGCCACCTGGGTTTCCAGTGTTGAGGTGACACAATAGTGCAGGGAGCATCTTAAGCCGACCTCTTTTAAGATACAAAGGAAAGCAGGTTGAGCTAGCAGCCAAGCCAGCTGGCAGAGATGGAAGAAACAGGTGCCAGGCCACAAGAAGATCACGAAGGAACAGAGGAGCAGCAGCCAGGAAGAGACGAGGACCACCCCGTAGCACTGACAGAGAGGGAAGCCTTCTTCGAGAGCCAGTGTCTGATCGCAGACTGATAGCCTCTTCAGCCGTGAGAAAATGCCCATCTGCCTGCAAAAGCTGTCTGGGTATGGTATTTCTGTCACAGCAGCACCAGAGAACTGAGTCTGTCCCATGATCCACCCCCACCACCTGTCACCGTGGAGTCGACTCTGCCTTGTGACAATCCCAGGTGTGCCAGAACAGAACTGGGTGCTATAGACATTTTCAGTGGCTGAATTTTTTAATTAGATTGCCAGGTTTTTCTTCTGAAGCACCTTGGGGGTAGGGGACTGGAACCTCCAAACTTTCGGTTGTCAGCTGAGTACGTAAAGCGCACCATCGAGGGACTCACTTCACATAATACCCAAACCAAGCTTGTTGCCACACAGTCGATTCCGACTCATAGCACTCCTATAGGACAGAATAGAGTCACCCATGGAGTTTACAAGGAGCAGCTGGTGGGTTCAAACTGCCAACCTTTCGGTTAGCAGCCAAGCTCCTAACCACTGTGCCACCAGGACTCCTTTGTGTAACGAGCACTCAATCAAGAAGCTGGCCTGACTTCTGAGGGGTTCGGCCCACTGGCCTCCCAGTTAGTGGTCCAGTGCTTAGCTATCTGGACCACCCAGAACCACCTGCACGGTGCTGTCACTCAGTAAAGATGCAGCAGGTGGGTACAGGATGCTGACACACGCTTCTGGGCTTATTCACAAAATAACAAACCCCAAATAAAAGGACAGGACTGACAAATGCAGGCAGAATAGGAAAACCCAGAAGTCCCACCCGGAGGGTAGTAGCAGGAGGATCTGGGAAGCGGGGACACAGCCCCCTGCCCCAGACACCCTTCCTGAGCCCAGGGCAGCCCGGCCAGCACCAGCTCCCTTTCCAAGCACAGTATCTCAGGACTGATCTTCATACAAGCTTCCTTTCCTTATCAACACCTCGGCCAACAGAGGTGCAATTGAAACGTCAATGGAGCAGTTCCAGAAACGGAATCGCGGCAGGACATGTGCCCAAACAGAGCCAGTTCTGCTGCAGAAGCAGGTGTTCAAAGGAGGCTTTTGTGGGTCTTCCCTGGGGAGCCAGGGAAGGTCCTGGGATACACAGGGTCATGGTCCCTCTGTGCCCTGGGAGGAAGGACTTGACAGCCATTCATGAATGGTCACTGAGGTCCTACAATGTGCCAGATACCATGCGAGGGCTGCAGACACAGGGGTTGAACTCATGGAACTCGCTAAGCTACCAGCCCAAGATACGAGACCCCAAACCCAGAAATGAAACCCTTTGCCATGGAGTCAATTCCATCTCATAAATCAGAATAGCACTGTCCCTTAAGATTTCCTAGGCTGTAGTCTTTTTATGGACATAGACTGCCACATCTTTCTCCCAGAAAACAGCTGCTGGGTTTGTACCACTGATATTTTGGTTAACAGATGAGCACTTAGCCACTGCACCACCATGACTCAGATGCTCATTACTCAAGCATACAAATAATAAATTGTAGTTGCAATAAGCTCATGATGGATTGGTACAGTATACTGGGAGAGCATCTAGTAGGACTATCTGACCTGGTCTAAGGAATCAGGGGAGACTTCCTGGAGGAAGCAGTATTCAAGTTGACACGTTAAACAGCCATTTCCACTGCTATTCTCCTTTACTCATTCCCTCTCCAGCATCCCCAAGAGTTATTCACTTACTTTCCCAGCCTATGTCGCGGCTGGGGTTGCCATGGGACAATTATGGCTGATGAGATGCAAGCTAAAGCAGGCTGGCTGCACTGTCCCCTTCTTCCTGCCTTGAATGGAGTTGGGATGTCTGGAGCTGATGCAGCTGTCTTGTGATCCTGAGGAAGGGGTAAGAGAATCCCAGAGATACCAGCCCTGAGTCACAGAACTGATGGCAGAAACCAGCTGTCTCCAGATTCTCGTCATGTGAGAAAACTATGCCCTTTTTTGAAGCCAACACCACTCTTAACTGAGACAGATCCCTGAGATGAGAAAGTTAATCAGGCAAGGAGTAGAAGGGAGATTGCTCCAGGAGGAGGAAATAGCAAGTGCAAAGGCCCTGAGGTAGAAAAGTTCTTTGAAGGAAGTGAGATATCAGTATGTAGCTGAAGTTTAAAGAAACATAAACAAGCCTAAAACTGTAGAAACAGGCAGTGAGTGGTTGGGACATTACCCAAGAAACATCATCCAGGCCAAAAGGATGTTAGGCAAAGAAGTGACAGGAGATCAGACTTGCTTTCTAGAAAAAGGTATTCCCAGGATATTATGGAGAATGGATTGGAGAGGATCAAAAAGATAGAGCAGAGAGATCAAAGGAAAGACTGTTCTTCTTACTGAGGAGAAAGGTTGGTGGATAGGATCCTGGTGGTAGTGGGAAAGGCAGAGGACATGTACAGAAAGGATGTTTTCAAACCAGTAGCTGTCAGCCATGGATGGTTTTCCCCTCCAGGGACCAATCAGCAGCCGGGAGACACTTTGAGTTGTCACCATCAGCTACGGTGGGGGCAGAGGGTGTGCTGCTGGCATCTCTTGGGTAGACCGTGGATGTTGCTAACCACCGGACAAGACTCATTCCCACAACCAAGACTTACCCAACCCAAAGTATCACTAATGTGGATGTTAAAAAATTCTGCTTCACAGAAAACTGGATGTGGGTTGGCCAGCCAGCAAACACTCAAGACTCAGCCTAATCAGAAGCCAGTCACTGTCACCCCAGCAGTCGACACCCAGGGGCTGAAACCACAGGCAGGATCGCTGGAGATGTATTACCCACCTGGAGGCCGAGAATTCAGGTGTCCAGCCACACGCCACCTGTGAGTGGGTTTGCTGAGGATGGAAGATACCGGGGAATATTCTAGGTCACACCTACGGTGTCTTCCCAGCCCTCCAACCTCCGTGTTTGTTGTTGATGAACCCAGCCCTGGCCAAAGCTCATTGGACAAGGACTGGGCAATAGAGTCAGGACCAACCAGTCAGCTCTCTTTCCCAAGGACTGGGGCTTGCCCCCTTCTGGCAACGGAACTGCGATTTTGCTCTGAAGAACCCTCGGTCTAGTGAGACTGTCAGGTAGGATGTTCTGTCTTCTGGCCACGGTGTGAACACGTGTCCCAAGCAAATGCTCCCCTAGGAATCTGCAGTTTGAGCGGTGGGGATGAAGTGGGCCAATCAGTGCTGAGTCATCCCCAGGGAGGTGCCTTGAGGAACTGCTCATCAGTTTCCGTCCCTGAAAGTCCAGAATTCCCTAGAAACCGCCCTTGCTGCCTGTTTATGGCTGGAGTTGGAACCTAGAAGCCACTCCCAGTCCTTCTAATGAATCCCTTTTCTGCTAGGAAACTGGCAAGCAGTAATTCCAGCTGACACAGCAAAAGTCACAAACCCAAAGCCTAGAGACAAGGCATTTTGCCTTTAATTAGAACTTTATGAGTGACTTGAATCCCACAGTTTCATTAGACTCCAACAGTCTCTCTTGGTTTTAGTCATTACCTACCTAGTCCTTGAGGACACAGGGTTTGTCATCCCTGTAAAAAGTGTGTGACTGTGGGTCCCAAAGACTAGCCCCAGGTCACTATCTGGATCCTTTAAGACTGGGTAGGTGGATACCCGTGGATCAGTGTTTGTACTGGTGGCCCCAGCCAGGGCCTCAGAGGAGACTGGGCCACACTCAGATAAATGGGTAGATAAGGACGTAGGTGGGTGGACTGATGGACAGATGGACAGACGGACCAACGGATGGATGGATGGGTGGGTGGGAGGGTGAGTGGGTGAGTGGATGGATGGGTGGATGAGTGGGAGGGTGGGTGTGGGGGTGGACAGGTGGATGAGTGGGAGGGTGGAGGGGGTGGATGGATGGGTGGGTGGATGGGTGGGGTGGAAAGGTGGGTGGGTGGGTAGATGTGTGGATAGGGTGGCTACATGGGTAGGTGGATGGATGGGTGGGAGGGTGAGGGGGTAGATGAACGGGTGGATGGGTAGAAGGATTGATAGATAAATAGAAGAGACTGGATTATCCAGTATTTATCAGGATGAGGCCCAGAAGTACAAAAGGCAGGAAAGAGAGACAAACTCAGTGTGCTGACGGTGTGCACAGGGATAAACTGAGGCAGCAACTCAGCGGTCTGGATTTGTCAAAATGAAGGGGTCGTTGCGCATGACCTCACCACATAGGTGCCACCCAGCCTCAGCCTCCTCAGTCCACTCAGAAGGTCCAGTCCAGTGAGCCAAGAAGCCAGAGGGAAGGGGGTGTAGTGGGGATGGAGGAAGAGCTATTTAACAAAAAAAAACACTGTGTTTCAGGAGGAAAAAGTAATCGCCCTGTAATTGACTGTTTACTAATGGAATCTATTAATTTATAGCCACAAAAGAATCAGCTAATTTGTGGTTAATGGTGTTTAAAAGATAAACAACATAGATTAAATCCGTTGAGCCCCATCTCTGTTCCCCAGGATCTGCCTGTGCAGAGAGCTCTTGACTTGGCAAAAGCTGCCTGGGAGAGAGACAAGGGTGCTGGTGGGTGGAGGAGGGCAGAGAGGCTGAAGAGCAGACTTGATTTGCAGGAAGGGGAGGTCTGAGAGGAGTCAGATCCTCCAGGGTACCAAACACAGTCCCCCAAAGTGCAGGGCCTTCAAGTCCATTCCAACTCACAATGACACTATAGGACAGAGAAGAACTGCCCCATAGTGTTTCCAAGGAGTGACTGGAGGATTTGAACTGCTGACCTTTTGGTTAGCAGCTATACCACAGCACCACCAGGGTTTGACTTATTTATCCCCTGAAACTTTGTTTGAAAATCCCTCCCCTCCCAGACCTAACTTCGACTCTGCTCTTCTCTTCTCCCCTGAGGACTCGTCCCCACGGCAACTCCCACCTTGCCGCCTCCACTCCTGCCTCTGACCCTCTGTTCTCACTGTCCCCACTCCCTGCCTGGCCTTTCTCTCCTCTCTGTCACAAATAACACAAATTTTAAGATAACTCATTCAACGTTCATTGCTTGTCTCAGACGCTCAGGTGTCTCTTACAAATTACTTCATGCCCATGGTTCTCGAAATCTTTATTCTCCACCCATTTTACAGGCAAGAAAACTGAGGCATGGAAAGGTAAAGCAACTTCTACCAGGTTTCACTGAATCCAAGACTGCCTGCTTCCAGAATCCACGCTTGAGACCAACCTTTCCCAAATGTCACTTACCTTGGTCACTTCTGCATCACACTTCTATTTATGGTCATATACATGTGGTTATACACACGCACACACACATACACGTATATACATATGTATTTATTTTGTTTTATTGTTGTTATTACTGAGAAAGATACACAGCAATTCAACAATTCCATACAATTCAATAGTTTCCATACATACAGAATGAGACACTGGTTACATTCTTCCAGCTGTGCACAGGGCGCACCCTCTCTGAGTCATTCCTCCCCGGGAGTGGATTATTATCTAATGGGCTTGTGGAACTCTTTACTACAGATTGGTAAGTAAGTGCTAGTAAGCCCATGTCATCCACCCCTGTGAAGGACTGGAAATTCAAAAAGAGGCTTTGATCCTGTACGAAGACGTGGGGTTAGGAGAGAGAGAGAGACGCCAGGCAGAACCAGAGGCAGGATCTTGGGGGTGGTGAAGGCATGGGAAATTGTTCACTTCAGGTGAGATGGTAACCAAGGTGGGTTTACCTTGTCTGTTGGTTAATCTGCGCCTGTTCCTTGCCCGGTCACATCAACACTCCACTCCCGGAGGTTCCTGTCTGATCTTGTGAATCACTGTGTCAGTCTGATCCCACATTAGAGCATCGCCATTCATTGTGACTGGTTCAGGTATGGATCTATGACCCAAAGTGGATCCCAGAAGTCAGACCTGAGACTTCTGCGCAGTTGTTGGAAAGGAGAAGCTTCTGTTCCTGCTAAGCTTGACTCACAGAGGATGTGGGTCTGCAGCCACAGGCAGCCGTCGTATTCCCACGGGGAGCCTGAAAATTAAAACCACGTGGAAGACACAGAGGCGTGGAGGGAGGCTGAGGCTTGGTGATGTTGTTTGAGAGCCTGGATCAAAACATTCCTGAAACCAGGATAACTTTCAGTGTTCCAATAGATAAGATTTTCTGTTTATTTATTTGTAGTGTAATCCTTTTTTTAAAAAATTGTGGTAACGATATATGTAACAAAACATTAGCCATTTCAACATTCTTCCCCTGTGTAATTCAGCAGCATTAATCATGTTTCTCGTGTTGTTCAGCTGTTACTACTGCCTATGTCTGCGGCTTCAGCCTTTTTAAGTTGAGTTTGCTGTTACTTGCCCCCACAAAGCACTCCAGAGTAGACAGATGGGCATCTGATGGGGGGTCAGGAAACCAGAAGTGAGATTGCGTCTTCACACCCCTCTGTGTGAGTCCTCTCACCTGACATGGCCCTGTCCCCAGCACAGCTTTCCTGACCATTCTTTTAGGGAGAGTTTCTGCCTCTCTCCATCCCTGTCTCTTCCCACCCCTGTCCAGCCCCTACCACTCACCAACAAAAACTCCACATTCATGACCCCCTTGCTTGCTGTCATCTCACTAACTGCCACAACCTCAGGGCTGGCCTCAGGGACCAGGGGAGATGGTGTCACCCGAAGGAGTGTCTCCAGAAAACCGCTTCTTACTCACAGGAAAGGAAACTTTATGATTGTCTTTCACTCTGTCATCAGCCTACAGAACCTCATTGACCAGTAAGTCTCTCCGGATGTCTAACCTAATCTTTCATGCTGCAACTCAAGACTAGAACTGAAGAAGGGCCTTGGCTTGAAGGACTCAGGCCTGGAGTTCACAGCACAAGTGCTGACTTCCAGACATTCCAGACCCAATACAGGCAGAGAACAACCAGCAAAGCGAGAAGCCCTGTGGAATGACGGGAGAAAATGAGAACTCCTTCACCTCAGAAATACATCCCTCTTTCTCCTGTTACCAGTTTCTGACTCGCCAGGGAGTTCCTTTCTTGTGACACCTATAGACAAAGGTCTTAAAGAGATGCAAGCACACAAGTTGGGAATAAAATAAATAAACTATTCATTTAATCATTTTTATTGTCAAAACATCACAGGAGCCAAAATACCTACGCTCTGATTCATCCCAACTGACAGCCCCTCAGAGGGAGGAGGTGGGAGGTGGAGAGTAAACATTCCTAAACCCATTTTCCAGATGAACTCAGAGGGGCCAGGAAGTTCTGCAGTGAGCAACGCAGAGGTGAACAATAGACCTGAAACCCTTTCCTTCCTACGTGGGAGGACTTGTGTGGGACGAAACTTAAGGGCAGACAGGCACACATATTACCTGTCACGCAGGCTGCATTCTCTCATTGATTCATTCATGAAATTAAAAACCTCCTGGTGGGGTACTTAGTGGGCACCCCAAGCCTCCAGCCTTCTTGGGCACTGCCCTCTCCCTCCTGTGGACAAGGAAAGCGCTGGGGGAATCACCCCTCCACTGGATGGATGGGAAGGATTGATAACTTCACTGTTGGAATATTTTTCTGAATTTGTTGTTTGTCTTTTAGTTGTATTTGTGGTGGTCTTCAATGTCCAGGAATTTTTAATGTTTATGAGGTTGAATTTTTTTGTCCTTTCCTTTGGGGTATCTCACTTTCTATGTCTAGGAAAGGCCTCCAGTAGGGAACAAGTTTTAAAAACAAATTTTATTTAAGGTCCTAAGGAGCTTTGGTGGCACAATGGTTGTTTGACTGCCAACCAAAAGGTCCCAGTGTAACCCACCCCGTGGGCTCCACAGGAGAGAAGACTTGGTGATCTGCTCCTGAAGGAACCATGGTCGAGGAAGCCCTCTGCGGCAGTTCTGCTCTGTCCTGTTCTGTCCTACGGGGTCACTAGGAGCTGGAATTGACTCATCAGCACTTGGCAGTAATGTTTAAGGTCATAGGTCGTGAGCAGTTAGGGGTGAAGGGAAGAGCCTTGGTCCTCGCTCTTGGGCAAACTAGGAAACTGGGACCCCCGTAGTGGGTGAAGCATGGACCCAAGGCCAGCAGCCTCACTCCTGCTCAGCTGCTCTTCCTGCAAGACACAATTAGCGAGTGACAAATTCCTATTACGAAAAGACCGAGGTGCCCAGCCACCACCAGTGATAGCCATGATGGGGCTCACAAAGTTGAATCTCACTGGCAACATGAAAATAAAAGGGGGTGCACCCTGAGATCTTCACTAAAAGGCTGCAACTGATGGTCCAGGGGCCTCGGGGTTCCCCTGGGAGCATGGGTCCTGGCCCTGATGCTGCCCCTGTCCATAAATCATAACAGAGGTCAACTCTTCAGACAGAAATGGATTGGACTTGGTGACACAGAGCAACCATATCATGTGTGTACTTTATGGTTCTCTGCATCTATACGATGTCATCCGGCTGACCTCTTACTGGACCCGGTGGAGAGGAGGGGATAGGAGATTGTTAGGAGGATATGACATGTGCAGAACAGAGAGGAAGAGTGGGTTGTCACTGGGCAGGGAGAGCAGTGGGAACCCCTCATTGGCAGGTATGCAAATTTATATGGGATTGTATGTTTTCAGTCGATCACAATAAAAAAAAAGAGAAGATAGAAGGCTCTTGACTTCCCAGGAGCATCGCCAAGTGACTGTCACAGCTTCTACAAAGCTGAAAGGCCATTCCACGCACCCTATTAGTACCATGTCATCTAAACAGCCTCCCAGCTGTCCTCCTTAGGCAACAGACCCTAAACTCACCCCCAAATGAAAATTGTTCTAGACTTAGGAGGGCAGACACCACAAAGGAAAGGACAAAAGGGTTAACACAACTATCCACAGTGCCTGGACATCAGAAAGCATCACTAACAAAAGTAAAAGAGACGTAATACTGGGAAAAAAATATTTCCAACAGATGTGACCAAGTACTGGGTTCTTATTATGTGCTACCAAATCAGTTTTGACTCACAGCCGCCCCCTGTGACAGAGGAGGCTCACCCCACCGGGATTTCTAGGCTGGAGTCTTTACAGAAGCAGACAGCCAGGTCTTTCTTCTGCAGCGCTTCTGGGTGGCTTCCAACCACCAACTTTTCGGTTAACAGCTGAGCATTCAATCATCTGAGCCACCAAACCTCTTCTGATCAACTATAAAAATTCCTAAAATATAAAGAATTCTTACAGATTAATAAAAACATCTAAAGCAAAACAGCAGACCAAAGATGAAATAGAAATGGACAATGACCTGATGAGAAAATATTTAAATGTATTAGTATCAAAATTTTTCAAGTGGAAACTGTAATGAGATAATGATTTCTTTCAGAGTACCTATATCAAAACATAAATAAGTAAAGGTAGTTTCCTAAACTATGAGAAAATAAATTTCTATTAAAGTCAAAGAAACAGAAAAAAGATAATGTGCAGTGTTGAGGAGGATGGAGAAATGGTACCCTTGTGTTACTGGAAGGAAGATAAACTGACTGCCTTTCTGAACGTGCTAATGTGCTTTAAAAATCCTTAAATAAGTGTTTCTTTTTTTTTTCCCCAACATTTCTGTTTCTAAAGAGTAATTTAAAAACTACGTATAGCCAAGCGAAGGGCCGTCGAATTGGAAAAACTATGTATGAGGAAAGAGATTAATTTTCATACCGCTTGTATGAGAAAAGCTGGAAGCAGCCTGTATGGTCAGCCTTAAGGTCAGACTTACGGTATAGCCTCGTAACTTAATATCATAAATAGATAAATAAATAACCAGTGCTGTCGGGTCAATTCCAACTTATAGCAACCCTGTCGGACAGAGCAGAACTGCTCCATAGAGTTGAGTTTCCAAAGAGAGCCTGGTGGATTCTGATTGCTGACCTTTGTGGTCAGCAGCCATAGCACTTAACCATTAGGCTGCCAGTTCCCATCACAGAACCCTGAAAAAGAATGAATGCTGCTTGCAAGGTAAGGGCAATGCAACTGAACTTCAGAAAGTAGATTCAGGAACAATAGATACGTATCCTTCCATTTCTGGAAAACACAGGCATGTTTATGAAGTCATGTGCACAGAAAATAATCCGGAAGATTGTTCGCCAAATTGTTAAGAGCAGTTATGTCCACAAGATAGCAATTTCTCTCTCTTTCCGTGTCTTGGATTGAACTGTGTCCCCCCAAAAATATGTGTGGTAATTTGGCTGGGCCAGACTTCCCTGTATTCTGTGATTGCCCTCCGTTCTGTGATTTTTCTGATGCTGTAAATCATAATCTCCGCCTGTGGCTAATAGATAGGATGATTATGTTAAAACAGGGTTGGGGTGGGACTGTAAATCCCTTCCTAGGACCATGTCCCTGCTCCACTGTAAATGAATTTCCCTGGAGTATGGCTTGTATCACTCTTTATCCTTTCATCCTACAAGAGATAAAAGGAAAGGGAAGCAAGCAGAGAATTGGGAACCTCACACTAGCAAGAAAACACCACTGAGAGAAGAGCGTGTCCTTCCCATGTGAGGTTCCTGTGCCAAGATGCTCCCTCGAC
Organism: Heterohyrax brucei; assembly: GCA_028571685.1. Taxonomy (NCBI): domain Eukaryota; kingdom Metazoa; phylum Chordata; class Mammalia; order Hyracoidea; family Procaviidae; genus Heterohyrax; species Heterohyrax brucei. The sequence continues at coordinate 84,933,795 of CM053156.1, read as the reverse complement.
AAAGACTGATGCAATGCGAGCACTTTCCTCCAGAGCCAACAGAGGGGGAAAGCCTTCCCCTGGAGCGGACACCCTGAATTTGGACTTGTAGCCTACCGAACTGTGTATGAATACAGTTAAATCCATCCACTTTATGGTATTTCTGTTAGAGCAGCCCTAGATGACTGAAACACACCCGCCCTCTCTCCCTGTAGATCTTTCTGTGTTTTAATTGATATCTGTCAGGACTGGCGAGGGTGGGGAGGCGCTAAGGAGAGAAAAGAGAGCAGCTGAAGACTTTCTTTGACAATAAACTTTCTAGACGAATATTAACAACATTTCTCTCAAAAGTCTGAATACGTGTGAACCAGTTCACAAGTCATTTTACTTCTAGGAATTTACCCTAAGGAAATAACCAGAGATGTGTGCAAAGATTTATGTACAAGGATGTCCATTGTAGCCTTGTTTACTATAGCCTAAAGTTGGAAACGTCCTCGATATCCAACAATGGACAATTGTTTCAACAGCCGTTGGTTTGCTTTGACAATGAAATTCCACGCAATCTTTCAAAGCGATGTTGAATATCGAATGAGGTGCACACACGTTCTTGACATAAAGCAAAAAAAAAAAAAAAAAAGGCTTCAGATGGCTTATGAAGGACGTAAACTACGGTGACATACTATACACAACAAATGATGAATTCTGAATTAAATCGACGGCAGCTGGCACTGACAAGAAGCACGGGAGAGGAGACAGAGCTACAGTGCTCGCCGTGGTGATCACGACATTGTTGGGGTCATGGGTGGTTCTTATTTGTTCTTGGCATTTTCCTCCATTGGGCCATTTCAGCACAATGAACGTGGCACTCTTGCAGTCAGGTCTTTTGTTTTTAAGGACTAATACCCCAGAACGTTTACTTTCAGACAAACTAGACTTTCATCTCTGTAAATACTGATTTCTAAGTCAGGCTGCCGGGCACTGGCCATACCTGTGCTTGGAGAATCTGAAGTTCAGGTTCATGGTTAAAATCCTCTCCACTAGACATCTCTCCTGGCCTCCCCTGGAAGCCATCCTCAGGCAATCCACAAATCTTTAGGGGCCTGAGAAGACACTTGATGGGTTACAATTTTGTCTGTAAGTTAACACATTTTATTTTTTTTAGAGCAGTTCTAGGTTTACAGAAAAGAGACTTGGAAAGTACAGAACATCTCCTTGTCTCCCATGCCACCACCGGTTTCCCCTATTACCGACCTCTTGGCATTCCCTGTGGTACGTGTGTTGCGATTGTTGGCCTGCTATTGGTGATCATAAACTAAAAGGAGTGCTGGTTGCCCAGTGGTTAAGCCCTCAGCTGCTGACCGGCCTGCACCTGCAAAGATCGCCATTGCTTTTGTCGTCAAACAGATTCTGACACTCAGCGACACCCCGTGAGACAGCCATCTTTCCCTGAGTAGGTCACCAGGTCTTTCTCCCTCTGAGCAGCTGGTGGATTCAGACCCTGATCTTTCAGCTAGCAGCCTAGTGTGTAACCACTGTACCACCAGGCTACTCCTCGTAAGGATCACAGCCTAGGAAACTCTGCCGCTGTCCTACTCTGCCTTAGTGAGTCACTGTGAATCAGAATCAACTTGGTGACACCCAATAACCTTGTTAACCAAAATCCACATTAGGATTCACTCTGTGTTGGACTGGCTTGGCTGTGTTGGACAGTTCTATAGGTTTGGGCAAATATAAAGTCAGGTATCCACCACTATAGTATCTCACAGAATAGTTTTGTGGCCCTAGAAATGCCCTGAGTTTAAACTATTCATCCCCTCCCCTGCTCCCTGAACCCCAGACAACCGCAGATACTTTTGCTGTCTCAGTACCACAAGGTCCAAGGATGGAACTCCAGGAACTGCTGCAGGAGAGACAGATGTGGCAGTCAGTGACTAAAGACTACCCACCCACTGCTATCCAAGTCCATTTGGATTCACAGGGACCCACAGGGTTTCCAAGACTATAAATCTCAGTGGCAGCAGTCTGTCGCCTCCTCGGGGGCTGCTGGTGGTGTTGAACTGCAACCTTTCAGTTCGCAGTCCAGTGCTTTATGCATTGCATTACCAAGACTCCTTTTCTGCGAAGGTCGTAGCCTCAGAAACCCTAACGGATCCTTCTGTTCTGTCCTGTAGGGGTGCTTGAGTTGAAATTGATTCAATGAAACAGTCTGGTTTTAGTTTTATGGTTTTGTCTTTTACAGATACCCTGTAGCTGGATTCATGCGGTCTGCAGGCTTGATCTGTTTTTAATCTTCAGGGACAGAAAGCAGTCTACTCCCGCTGGCGTTCCTAGACACTTGCTCAATCGCTTCTCTGTTGTGTAATGATGAAGAATCAGTCAGATTCTCAGAAAGCCCATTGTCAGGACAGGACGGAGGTTTCTAAATCTGGGTTCTGGGCTTGGCCCTTTTTCCTGTGGGGAAGATCAATCCATTTGTGAAAGATAATTAAAGTCACATAAAACTTGCAACTACTTCCCTGCTGTCAGGATTTATGTCCCAGAGGATCCCAGCTTGAATGTGGAGATTTAAAAATCTAGTAAAACCTCACTGCTACTGGAGGCCAGAACCCAGCGGCAGTCGTTTCATCTGTGAGTGAGGGAGCTCAGCAGATTAAGGGCATGGCCTCAGATCGTGCCCACTCTTCCTCCTGTCCTTCCTCCCTGCTTCCCTCCCCCGTGTCCCCTCCCTGCCTCCCTCTCTCTTCTCTGCTTTCTTCCCTTTCCCCTCCCTTCCACCCTCCCTCCTTGCTTCTCTTTTCTCTCCCTCCCTTCTTTCCTCTCCTCTCTCCTCTCCTCCCTTCCGACAACCATCTACAGCTGAGTGCTGTGTTTACAGTGATGAGCAAACCCAGACAGACCCCTGCCCGCATGGTACCTACAGTCTAGCACCGTGCTGTGCAGTCAAAATACAGTATCAGCAGCCTTGATCCTGTTTATAGGATTTTACATTTTCAAGCAGCCGTCGTAAGTAGTTCCAGGGTGGCCTGAAGAGTAAGTGCTTGACTACTAACTTTGGTTGACAACTGGAATCCAGCCAGAGGCTGCTTTGGGAAGGTCACTGCCTTGAAAAGTTTTGGAACTGTTCTACCCGACACGCATGGCCTTGCCATGAGTTGGAACTGACTCAGCAGCAGCCAATAACCCTGACAATAGTAGTCACCATGAAAATCATAAAAGTAATGAACAAAAATACCCTGTGCTGTTGAGTTGACTTTGACTCATAGCGACCCTCTGGGACAGAGTAACACGGCCCTATAGGGGTTTCAAGGTTGTAATGTTTAAAAAAAAAATTCATTATTGTGCTGTAGAGTTTACACATGATGTATTTGATGAAGTCGGTTGTACTCCCCTCAATGTGTCAGCATCCCCACATTTCTGCCCTGGGCTCCCATTTCCTTTCCTCCCTATTTTATGTTGCTTCTCAACTTGTTATCATTTCTTTTGGACAAAGATTCTCCTTTTGATCACATACAGTTGATTGTCCTAAGGAACACATTCCTCTCAGATGTTGTTGTCTATTTGGTGGCCTGTCTATCTGGAAACCCTGGTGCTATCGTGGTTAAACGCCATGACTGTTAACCAGATGCCAGCAATTAGAATCCACCAGCTGTAACTTGGAAACCCTGCAGGCAGTTCTGTTGTTCTGTAAGGTCACTATGAGTTGCAATCCACAAAGTGGGTTTGGTTTGGGGGGCTTTTTTGTCTACTCTCTAGCTGAAAAGTGGTCTCCAGGAATGACTGCAGTTCTGGGTCAGAAAGATGTCTTGGGGTCATAGTCTCAGAATTCCTCTAGTCTCTGTCAGATCAATATGTCTGCTCTTCTTGGTGAATTTGAATTTTTCTTCTGTATTTTTCTCCCACTGTACCCAAGATCATCTGTTGTGACCCCAGTCAGAGCAGCAGATAGTGGTAGCTGGGTGCCATCTAGTTCTGCTGGTCCTAGGGTCATGAAGGCTGTGGTTTATGTGGTTTATTAGTCCATTGAAGTAAGTACACCTCCGAGTTTGATTTTCTTTACTCTCCTTTGCTCTGGACAGGAAGAGACCAACAGTTATACCCCAGGTGGCCACTCACAAGATTTTAAGACCCCAGGCACTGCTCACCAAGGTAGGATGCAGGGTTTGGTCTTTATCAGCTGTGTTGTGCTAATTGATGTATCTGTTCCCCTAGTCTAGCCTTTGAGCTGGGAACTCTGCTCCTGCAGGTTACGTCTGCGCCTCGTGTGTCCTCTGTCATCTCTGCTAATATACACGCAGCACTTACATAGAGGGGCATATGGAAATATCCACAACCAAACCTATGTCTGCAACTCTTCAGGATACCTATCCACCTGTCTACTCATTCATGGCTCACTGCTTGTTACCACTGTTGTAGCAGAGTTGTCTGTGTTACAGCGACTGCCAAAGCTGCCTGCAGTCCCGCTTGTCTCAGTGTCTTCCTTTGTCTGGGTGACGCCGTGCCGACTCCCCCAAACTGCTTTTTGCTTCTGCCATTACCAGTAGTAACATGCATCTTCTATCTCTCTGGGTCTTTTCGCTACCTCCCCCTTCAATCCCTGGTGACCACAAAGGACTTTTTTTTTTTTCCTCTGTGTGTAAACCTTGTCTTTATTTTTTTAAACTAACAGTTGTCTCGTACAATATTGGACTATGATCAAAAAGACAGAAGAAATATTGCTGCCTTTGAATTGTAGTGGTGGTGAACAATGGTGAATGTCCCATGGGCCGCCAAAAGAACAGACGGATCTGTTCTGGAAGAAGGACAACCAAAGTGCTCCTTGGGAGCCAAGATGGCAAGACTGTGTCTTGCATACTTCGGACACGTTGTCAGGAAGGATCAGTCCTTGGAGAAGGACATCACGCTTGATAGAGTGTCGGGTCAGTGAAAAAGAGGAAGACCCTCGACTACACGGACTGACGCAGTGGCTGCAGCAGTGGGCTTTAGCACAAAAACAATAGTGGACATGGCACAAGACTGGGTAGTGTTTCATTCTGTTGTACATAGGGTCGCTGTGAGTCACAACTGACTTGACAGCGCCTAACAACACAACAACATACAATATTTGTTCTTTTGTAACTGATGTATTTCACTCAGCATAAGGTCCTCCAACTTCACCTACGTTGCAGATTTGTGGTTCTGTGTCATTGTGTAGTACTCCATTGTGTGCACGTACCACTGTTTGCTTATCTAGTCATTCACTGATGGGCACATTCTTTCCTGTTGTGAGCGATGCTACAGTGTACACTGGGTGTGCATATGTCTGTGCGTGTCACAGCTCTTATTTCTTTATGGCATGTACCTGTCTGAGTCAGCTGGTGCAGCTCTAACACAGTACTAAGAGTAGATGGCTTCTGTGAAGAAAAGTTTATTCTCACACAGTCCAGTGGGATGGAAGTCTGAATTCAGAGGCCAGCTCTGGAGGAAGGGCCTTGTGTTTCGTCAGTCTTTCTTTGGTCTGACAGCGTCTTAGCACAGGAACTCACGTCCCAAGATCATGCTCTGCTCTCGGTGCTGCTTTCTTGATGGTGTGAGGCCCCCAGCTCTCTGCTTGCTTCCCTTTCTTTTGATCTCTTGTAGGATAAAAAGATAAAAGGTGGTGCAAGTCACACTCTAGGGAAAGTCCTTTTACATTGGAGCAGGGAGGTGACCTTAGGAAGGGTGTTACAGTCCCACACTAATCCTCTTTAACAATCTAGTCTGTTAACCCCAGCAGAGATCAGGATTTATAGCATAAGAAAACCACAAAGTAGAGGGCAATCACACAATACTGGGAATCATCGCCCAGGCAAATTGCTATCCACATTTTTGCGGGGGATGCAATTCAATCCATGACAATACCTAAGAATGGGATTGCTGTGTCATATGGTATTTGTATTTTTAGCTTTTTAAGGAAGCACCATAGTATTTCCCATAGTGGTTATACCACTTGACATTCCCACCACTGTTGGATAAGAATTCCATTCTCGCCATAACCTCACCAACATTTGTTATTTTCTGTTTTCATCTTTTTTTGATTAGTGCCAGTGACGTTGGGGTGAGACAATGTCTCATTGTAGGTTTTTTTTTTAAATGTGCTTTAGATGAAGGCTTACAGAACAAATTAGTTTTTCATCAAACAATTAATACACATATTGTTTTATGACATTGGCTGCCAACGCTGTGACATGTCAGCACTCTCCCCTTCGCAGCCTTGGGAGCCACACTTCCCTCTGTCCAGCCTTCCTGTCCCCTCCTGCCTTCTCATCCTTGCCCTGGGCTGGTGTGCCTGTTTAAACTTGAATGCGTGGATGAGCCATGTATCTCACTGTTTGTTTTCCTGGCAATAGTTACCATCTTTACAAAACCTGACTGCCGCGGCTTACTCCCTCAGAGTGGCTGCTGGGTTCGAACTGCTGACCTTTCTGTTTGTAGCTGAACACATCATCATTCAGCCAACAGGGCTTCTTAAAAAGAAAGAGGTGAAATGACATTTAATAATCTGCTTTGTTCAACCTACCGTGTCCGAAATCTTATTCAACCATTTGCAGTAAAAATTTAAAAATCACTAATAAGTGATCTTACATTCTTTTCTGCACACCAAGTCTTTGAAATCCAGTGTGGATTTTTCACTTGTGGCACATCTCAGTTTGGTCCAGTTCAAGTACTCACGGGCACTTGTGTCCAGGGTGAGCGTCTCAGCTTCCGCACTACCAACGTGCTGTGTACTGCAGAATGAGTAGCAGAGGCCACTGTCTCTACCCACTAGATGCCAGCAGTACGTCCCATCCTTCCCCTTACCAAAAAGAGAAGAAAACACCAGTGCGGCCACAACAGAGGGCAGATGAGACACTAAGAAGTGAGGTCACCGAGGCCGACAGGCCACACCACATGCAGAGGCTCGCAAGATGATGAAGTCACAGGTGACATTCAGTGGCTGTGTGTTAGCGGCACAGACATGCACCAGGAGTGTATTAGTGAATTAACTGCAAGGACATGTACTGGGTGTGTATTTGTGTATTGTGCACTGGCTGTATATTAGTGTACTATCACTACTGACGTGTACTGGCTGTGTAGTAATGACAGTGATGTGTCTGGCTGTGTGTTAGGGTATTAGCATTGCTGAGGCGCAATAACTGTGCATGCCAACGTGTCTGACTGTGCTTTAGCAGCTCCCACGAGCCCGACTGTGCGTTAGCAGCTGCCACGAGCCCGGCTGTGCGTTAGCAGCTCCCACGAGCCTGGCTGTTTGTTAGCAGCTCCCACGAGCCTGGCTGTGTGTTAGCAGTGCCGACGTGTGCCAGCTACGTATGATATGCCATGTTTCAGTGTGTTCACTTGTTTTATCCTGAAGACAAGCCATGAGGAAATCATTGGTGTTTGTCCCCTGTTTTCAGATGAGGAAACTGACGCATGTGTAGGTTCTGTTTCTTGGCCAGGGCTGCTCAGCCCATCTGAGATGGAGCTATTCCACTTAATCCATGAACAAAGTAAGACTTTGAAGCAGGTTGTCTGACTCTAGTGCCCAGGCTGTGCTGTCAAAATGAAACAAGAAGCTTCTAGAAGGCTTTTCTGCCCCAAAGTTTCCTGCTGTCTCCCACAAAGCAAGCAGACCCTTTAATTTTCAGACATGCAAGTTGGTGGTAGAGGATGCTGGCATAACTGTCCCTCCCTCCAGATCTCTAGGACCTGAGCTGGCCCCAGCAGAAGTCACACCCAAGTGACTGTACAGACACATCCTCAAACTGAATGGAACGAAGACAGAAAGAAGCAATCGGGCTTCACAGAGCCCAGGATTCATGATCTTCCCTGCTCAAAAAAGTGAATGTGTTGGGGTCACGCAGTTGAGTTCAAACTCAGAGGCTCCCGCCCCCAGATCCAGGAAATCAGGACCTAGGAAAGTTAAGAGTCTGACACCCAGCTCTGCGGACACCACGTCCAGCAGAGGAGACAGCAGCCTGGGCAGCTCTGTTTGACCAGGGGCCATGTTTGGTGCAGGGGCAAAGGAGGGAAAAGGCTGGGGCCTTCTCTGCCTTCACTCCTGTTCTACTGAAGAAGTCCAAGTTGCGGCAAAATCACGGAGCTCACAGCTGTCAAAAGTAAGCAGCCTTTTGAGCCGGAAAGGCAGTAAAGGCAAAAACAGGACTTGTCCAGGAAAATGGAGGCATGAAACCCACCAGCTGTGCAGTGCAGGCATCTCTAAGGACATTTTGCCAGTCCTGGAGCCTCAATCTCCCCATCTGCAGAAGGGGCTAACACTAATAGTTGCTTAATGTCTGATGGGGACTTTGCCTACTTCAGTCCCTGGAGCCCTAACAACAGGGAGCCCTGGTGGCATGGTGGTTGGCCACTTGGCCTCTTGGTGGTTCAAACCTGTCCAGTGGCTCCACAGAAGAAAGAGCTGGCTATCTGTTTCTGCAAAGTTAAAACCCCACCCACTGCCACAGAGTTGATTCTGACCCACAGCGACCCTGTAGGTCAGAGTAGAACTGCCCCACAGTTTCCAAGGAGTGACTGGTGGATTTGGACTGTTGGTCTTTTGGTTAGCAGCTGTAGCACTTAATCACTGTGCCACCAGGGTTTCCAATTTATAGTCACCCGGCCAGAAATGAGAGCACCATGGACACTCCCAAGCTTGTTGCTGCTGGTGTCTGAAGTCTTGGGGTGACTTGGCAGTCTGGCGGACAGAGTCCTTTAGATAGTGAGGTCTGGCCCAGCTCCAGGTGGTTAGGGTCAGAGGGCGAAGTACCACCTGTGCAGCTGATGTGAGAACAGAAGTGGAATGGAAGGGAACAGGGTGGATAATGAACTGATGTGGACAGACCAACATATATGTGGGGTCCTAGAAGTGGGATTAGATTTCCCACATGCCAAGTGTAGGCAAGGGCCTGTGAAGATGACTAAACCAAAAACAAAAACACTTGTTACCGTCGAGTCAATTCCATCTCATAGCAACCCTACAAGACACAGTAGAACTGCCCTCATAGAGTTTTCGAGGAGCACCTAGTGGATTGGGACTGCTCACCTTCTTGATAGCAGCTGTAGCACTTAACCACTATCGCACCAGGGTTTCCTATAATTATATCACATTAAACAAAAAGGTGACCAGATTTTGCAGATGGAATCCAGGTTCCCTAATCAGTTGAACTGCGGTATTAGTGAAGCATATTGAACACAAGGTCTGACAATTAAGTCTGTGAACTTAATTCTTCTAAGTGCTATATACCTCATTGCTGAATATCACTACCATCATCTTGAAAGTACTCCCCCTTGGGAAGCTGTGCAGCGATGTCAGCACCTAGTCTACCTTTCAATGCAATTTTGGAACTCTTTCTGGAATTGCCGTTTCACACAGTGGCACGGTGGCAAGTTCATGAACTTCATTGTATAGTTGTCTGTGAGGGGGGCTTTAGCCAGTAAACAAATAACTGTATTGGAACACCCTCCCTACTCACTTGATCTGGCCCCCAATGACTTTTTTCTTTACCCAGAGATGAAACCAATCTTGAACGGAAGACATTTTGAGGGCATTCAGGACATCAAGAGTCATATGATGACAGCTCTGATGGCCATTCCAGAAAGAGTTCCATAATTACTTTGAAGGGTGCACTAGGCACTGGCATTGGTGTATAGCTTCCCAAGGGAGTACTTTCAAGGCAACAGCGGTGATATTCAGCGATGAGATACGTAGCCCTTCCTCTAGGATAGGGTCACAAACTTAACTGGCAGACCTCGTAGACCCTGGACTCCCAGAAGAACAAACAAATCTGCATTGGAAAAAGTACAACCAGAGCGCTCTTTAAGGACGGACGGTGAGACTATGTCTTACATACTTTGGACATGTTGTCAGGAGGGATCAGTTCCTGGGAAGGGACATTGTGTTTGGTAAAGTAGAAAATGATTGAAAAAGGAGATGGATTGACCCAGTGGCTGCAACGATGGGCTCAAACACGGCAGCCACTGTGAGGATGATGGTGTTTTATTCTGTTGCGTATAGGGTCGCTGTGACTAGGAACCAGTTCAATGGCACCCAGCAACAGTAATGACAACTACGAGAACACATCCGCAGCAGCTAACTCTCTGAGTGGTGGGGTTAAAGGCCATTTTACCTTCTCTTCTCTCAATTTCCTACTGTGTCCACAAAAGGTGTTACTTATGTGATTTCCAGAATGCTCATGCCAAGAAAATGAAGGAAAAACATTTCAGAATCTGCAGGGAAAAGGAGAAAGGTGATAAGGACAGGGGCCAGCGTCACCATCGGGAGCTTGAGCTAAAATAGGGTCTTGTTCTAAGAAAAGCAAATTTGCAGGCAAACTTGCAATGTGGCTTCGTAGCTGCCTGAAGAGGTAGCTGCCTCACCTCTCAGCAACTGGGCTTTTATTAAACATTTGCAGCTTCTTCTGCAAATGTTGTCGCTCAAAACGTTGCTATTTTAATTGGTAGCTATTCCTGTGGGCCCAGCTTGGAGAAAAAAAAGCTGTTAAGAAATCAGGGTTCTGGGTAGCTTTTCTTCAACACAGAGCAAGGCAGGAATGTCACCAACCCCCAGCAAGCATGCTTTAGATTGAGCTTGCATCTTAGTTTTACACTTGTTGTTGTTGAGTGCCGTCACATTGATTCCAAGCCCTAGTGACCCCATGCGACACAGTAGAACTGCCCCAGAGGGTCTCCCCAGCTATAATCTTTACAGGAGTGGATTGCCAGGTCTTTCTCTTATAGGCATGCTGGGTGGGTTTAAAGCACCAGTCTTTCGGGCAGCAGTCGAGCTCCTCAGTTGAATACCAACCATCAAGACCTGATGGTGCAGGGGTTAAGTGCTCAACTGCTAACCAAAGGGTCAGCAGTTCAAATCCACTAGCAGCTCCCTGGAAACCCTATGGGGAAGTTCTGCTTTGGCCTATAGGGTCACTATGAGCCAAAATAGACTCAGTAGCAGTAGGTTAGTGTATTCCAGCACTGGCCTAGGTCCTTTCCAGGGAATCTCTCATTCTGTCCCCTCCACGTCTGCATGAGGCCAGTCATAGCATTATCTACGTTGTACAGATGTGGAAGTTGAATCTAAGAAGATTCTTTTGTTGTTAGGTATTGTGGGATCAGTGGCGACTCACTGCAATCCTGTTACATCAGAACGAAATGTTATCCCAGTCTTGTGCCACCCACACAATCACTGCTGTATTTGAGCCAACTCTGTCAATCCATCTTGTTGAGGGTCCTCCTCGTGTTGACCGTTTACAGGACCAAGCATGATGTCCCTCTCCGGGGACCAGTTCTTCGTGATAACACATCCAGAGTAAGTGAGATGAGGTCTCACCATCCTTGCATCTAAAGACCTTTCTAATTCTTCTTCTGAGACGGATATGTTCATTCTTCCGGTATTCCACAGTATATTCAATATTCTTCACCAACACCATAATTGAAAGACATTAATTTTTCTTCAGTCTTCCTTATTCATTGCCAGCTTTCACATATTTACAAGGTAATTGAAAATACCATGGCTTGGGTCCAACAAAATCAACCTATTGCCATTGAGTCAATTCTGACTCATAGCAGCCCTATAGGACAGGGCACAATTGTCTCACAGAGTTTCCAAGGAACATATGGTGGGTTTGAACTGTCAGCCCTTTGGTTAGCAGCTGTAGCACTTAACCACTAAGTCACCAGGGTTTCTTTTGCTTAGGAGCCCACGCATCTTAATCTTCAAGGTGACAACTTTGTTTTTTAACAAAATTGAAGCAATAGTGATACCATATTACACAGAATCTAAGACATACCAAAATTTATGTGCCGCTAAGAAAAAATGCACCCAGCTATAACTGTAAGACACCATTGATTATCAGATGCATGTTGATTTTAGAAATACTAAAATATGCCTCTAAAACAAATGACCACTAAATTTAACAATGTGGGATCATGGATTAAGAAAAAAAATGGCATTAATGGGAAAACTGATACAAAGAAAGTCTGTTGTTTAGTTGATGGTCTGCACTCATGCTAAGGTCTTTGTACCATGACTGTGCGTGCAAGATGTCAACATCAAGACAAGGTGCATGACAAGTAGAAGGGAACTGTCTTTACTATCTTTGCAACTTTTTTGTAACTCTAAAAATATTCTAAAATAAAATGTTTATTTTTAATCTATGTCTTAGATTAGGTTCTCAACAGGAACAAAACTGGTGAAACATCTCTCTCTCTCTCTCTCTCTCTCTGTGTGTGCAAACAGATTTGTCTCTAGGAAATAGCTCACGCAGTTGTAGAGACTGGAAAGTCTCAACTTGTTGCTACTACTCCTGACTCACACAGCCGCAGGGGCTGATAAACCCAATATTAGCATGTCAGATGGCAAGTCACTGGCTCATAGGCTGTGAGGGCTGACGGATTCAAGAGAGGTAGGTGTCTTAGTTATCCGGTGCTGCTATAGCCAAACTACTGTAAGTGAATGACTTTAACAAACAGAAATTCACTCTATCATAGTTTAGGAAGTTATAAGTCTGTATTGAGGGTTGTGGTTCTAGGAGAAGGCTTTCTTTCTCTGTCAGCTTTGGAGAAAGGTCTTTATCATCAATCTTCTTCTGATCTAGTAGCTTCTCAGTGCAGGAGCCCTGGGTCGAAAAGACATGCTTCACTCCTGTCTCTTCTTTCTTGGTGGTAACGAGGTCCCCCTCCTTTGTGCTCTCTTCTCTCTTTTATATCTCAAAAGAGATTGACTCAAAATACAACCGCATCCTGTAGATTGTGTCCTGCCTCATTAAGGTAACTATTTCTAATCCTGTTTCATTAACATTAGCAAGATTAGAATTTACAACACATAGGATAATTACACCAAATCACAAAATGGAAAACAGCTGCACAATACTGGGAATCACAGCCTAGCCAAGTTGACACATATTTGGGGGTAACAGAGTTCAATCCAAAGCAGGCTGTTACCTCACAGGCTGCGAAGACCAATGAATCCCAAGACTGTCAGGCAATATGATAAGTCACTGGCTCAAGCCCCAACAACCAGAGGTCAGATGACAATGAGCTGAGTATAGGATTCAGAGCAATCACACAAGCAAGCAAACTTTGCCAGAATGTCCATATAGACTGGATACACACCACAAACTCGAGGAAATTCCCACTACAACTGTTTGGCTGATTACATCAGATTACACTATGGAAGATGACTACATCATTATATAACTGCCAGACCACTGAGAATCATTGAGCAGCCAAGTTGACACACAGCCTTACCCATGACACTCTTAAAACATGGGAATAACTAACACTGAGACAGAATTCATCGTGAGTAGGTACCAGTGTGCTCTGGTGAAAGAACAGACACATGGATTAGGATGTAGAGTTTACAACGAGACCCACACATACAGCAATATCTGATTTCCCACAATGGTGTCAAGGTAATTCAATGCGATACAGAACATCTTTTCAACAAACGTTATTGGATGTCTATAGGCAAAAAATGAATTTCAGCTCACCTCATCGTATGCAAAAGAAGATGCTGAAATGGATCACGGACCTAAGAGTAAAACCTAAAGCTGTAAAACTTTCAGGAGAAAATGAAAAACAAAAAACACAAGATTTTTGTGACCTTGGGTTAGGCACAGGTTTTTTTTTTAGGTAGAATATAGACAGCATAAACTATATACAAACACCAAGTTGATAAACCGGACTTTATCAAGATTAAAATACTTATACTTTTCAAAAACGTTGCTACAAAATAAAAACACGAGTCACAGACAAGGAAAATATATCTGTAAAATGTCTGATAAAGAGCTAGTATCTAGAATTTGTGAAGAACGCTTACACCTCAATAATGAAACAAATGATTCAATTAAAAATGGGCAAAATATTTTAACATTTAATCGAAGATCATAGTACAAATATCAAATAAAGAAATGAAATAATGTTTGGCATCACTGTTGTTGTGATACTGTCAAGCCAAATCTGACATGTAGTGACCCTAAAGAACAGAGTAGAACTGCCCCATAGGGTTTCCTTGTCTATAATCTTTACAGGAACGGGTTTCAGCCCTTCCAATAGCAGACCTTTGAGTTAGTAGCCAAGAGCTTAACCATTAAATCATAGCAAGACACCACCACACACCCAGTAGAATGCCTAAACAAAAACCTGACCATATCGAGTGCTGACAAGCATGTGGAGCAACTGGAATGCTCACAGACTTCTGCTGGGAATACAGATTGTGCAGCCACTTTGAAACACATGCCACATTTATCTTGGATAGTTATCCAAGACTAATGAAAACACATGCCCATATGTACATGAATGTTAATACTGACTTTATTCATAATCACCAAAAAACTGGAAACAAGTCAAATATTCATGAACAAGTAAATGTATAAACAAATTGTGGGACATCCATATAATGGAAAACTACTCAGCAATAAACATCTGATACCGCAACACAGATGAATTTCAAATGCAGTATGCTAAGTGAAAAAAAAAAAAAACAGATTTAGTAGGCTACACATTGTATGATTCCACTGAGACCATGTTTTGAAAAACTCAAAACTATAGGGTTGAAACAGATCAGTGGCTGTTAGGGGCTGAGGGGAGGAGTAGTAGTTTACTAAAAATACTCTATAACTTGATCATGAGAATGGCTACACAACTGTATGTACTGCAAACTCATAGAACTGTATGTAAATTATACCTCCATAAATATCACTCCACCCCTACCCAAAAGTGTCAGCTCCAAGCAAGATCCAGTCCATAAATGTGTTGTTCAGCTCCTTTAATTTTTTTAAAATAAATTTGAATGTGTTAAAATCATTTAGAAATTAGATTTCATTGAAAACTGTATATACCCTCTTTTTTTGGAAAATCAGGTCTGGTAACACTGGGCTGCTCTTTCTCACATGGCAAGAAATAGCAGTATCTGACTGGCAGGCATCCAGAGATGAGCATGAGTCCTCTAATTGACCCCAACCCCCACCAGTCCCTATTGCCTTTCTGCTTCTCTGAGGACTACCTCATGCATTTAAGGACATCTGCCTATGGGTATGAAGATTTGTAACTCCTGTTTAAGCGATGTTTACCTGTTGGCTTCTACCAGGTAATATAGAATGTTCTTCAGAAAGAAAAAGAAAACTTTGTGGGAAAGACTGCTGGGCATACCACTTGCCACTTACGTGATCATGGTGTGATGGTCTCTTGCTGTATTTCCTGCCCAGCAACCGTCTTTCCTTCCAATAACAGCTGGCTTGCTTCTGAGGAACTACTGTTCATTTATACTTTTTGTTCACGTGGTCCTATGGGTTCAATCCCATAGACTCTTAAACCAGATCTGGCCAATCAGTCATTGAGATTGGTCCAGAGATGGGCACATAACCAAAGGGGACCAATAAGAAGCAGCCCTGAGACTTTTGCTGGGTGCTCTGTGCCTGCTGAGGTTGCTAGGCTAGGAACTGTGAACTAGAGCTGCTAGTGGCTTCACTGTCAGCTGTCACCACGGAAACCAGAGCCGAAGCACAGAGAGAGATTCTTCCCACGTACCTGAGCTATTCAGGAGCCAACTTTTTAACGTCACACGCCAACAGATTTCTTCTTCTTTTTGCTTGCTTTTGTTTGAGATGATTCTCTGTCACTTGCAACAAAGAGCCCTGGCTAGTAGTCCCACTCTTTCTGCACACCAACCATCTCCTAAGTGAAAGGAGTTCACGTACTCATTGAGGCATCTGACACAACCTCTCTTTCTGGGACTGAGTGTCACTCAGCTCTCCACCCTGAGTGCAGGGGACATGAGCCTTCCCAAATCCCCAAAGGAAGGCTAAGGCCAATGTCTGCGGCATCAAAGCAGCTTGCAGCCAATGTATCAGACCTTACTTGGAAAGATTTCTGCAGGGGTAGCAAACATTCAGGCAGCAGAATGCTCCCCACAACGCCTCCCTCTTACCTCCCAACCCCCACCCCCATTTCCTCACCCCCAGAGAAGAGGTCACTGCACTTGCAGACCAGCCTGGACAGGCTGCCACTCCCTCAAACACTGGCCTTTTCAGACCCTGAATAGAATGCCTTTATTCCAGGCTTTTTAAGGAAGACACACCCTTTTCCTTTTGGCTGTGCCCTTATTTGGATCGAGTCCCTAGGGCAGCTTCACCAATGGGGATTGCTCCTGGGTCGTGGCCCGGCTTTGCTGTGGATGGCTAAGAAATGGGCTCCAGATTTAGCCCGTAAGGACCACATCTTAGAGCTTGTCCCCAGCATTGCGAACTGGTGGCTCCCAAGCCGGTTCCAGCCCATGGACACTGTTCAGTCTCCAACAGTCCCTTCAAAATCTCTACATTGGCAGCCAGCATCTAAAAGACACGAGGTTTGACATAAAAATCTGGATTCCTACTCTCTTATAAAGTGGAGACCTAATCACAGTGAGGCCACATGCCCCGCTGCAGGTACCTCGTTGGCCTGAGACGTCTGTGTGGCTATCGATAGGCTATCCAGCTTGACGCAGCCCCCACCTTGGTGTACCTCATCTTCTTGGTCAACTCCCAGAGGAAGCTGAATCTGTGGTCCTTCATCCAGCCCATTCCAAACTCAACTTGTCCCACTCGTCCCTCACTCACCAGGCTCAGCCATGTTTCTTTCTACAGGTTCCTTAAACACAACAACAGCTCTTCTGATCCCGGGGCCTTTGCACATATCACCAAACCTGGAATGCTCATCTCAGACGCTTTCTATAGTCCCTACAGGTTTCAGTTAAAGTATTCCCTCCTGACGTTACTCTCTCAGACGCTGTTCTGTTCTTTCATTCCTCCTTTCTTTCACAGTTTTTTCACCCTTTTGCCTCTTTCTCTTTTCTGGGCTCCTTCCCTCCTTCTCTCCCTCTCCTTCCTTCCCTCTCTCTTCCATTCCTTCCCTTCCTCTCTTTCTCCCTCCCTCCCTCCTTTCTTTCTGCCCTCCCTCCTTCCTTGTACCCCTCTCCTCAGCACCACTGTCTGCAGTGCTAAAAGCACAGATTTCTGCTGCCATTCACCCACTAAGGAACTCAGCTGTCCCCTCTGCCCATCCATATTTGCCTTCTCTGACCAACAAAAGCACCTGATTCCATTCTTATAAAGAAAAGTTCCCCGTACAAAGAAACCACCATCATCTGTCTGACTTCCACGTGGTGCACCGAATCTCTGCTGAAACCAAGACCCCATCAGAGTGGCGATCTCCCGCGGACTGCCCACTGATCACCTACTTCTTCCTATGGACAGGCCTGGGACGCAGCCTCCCCAGCAGCTAGAAGGACATCAAGGCCATTAATCCCTCCCACCAAACACACAAGCCCTTCCCCCAAGTGCACACACCCAGAAAAAGATAATTCCCCACCATCTCCTCCCTGTGTGCTGTTTGCTCTCTGAAAACAGCATGTGTGGTGCCCAGTTGCTCTGGTGCTCATGAGTGGTGTCCTAATTTCAGGGCAGCCCAGTAACAGAGTGAGGGGAGAAATAGATGCAGCACCTTTTCAACAGAGCTCTCTGCCCTTTCTCTTACTAACTGGTAAGTGGTCGTCTCAGGGTTGATTCTCATGCCCACACTCTCCTCTCTCCTGACTCACATACACTTTGCTGCCAGAGGAAATGATCTTGTTTGGGAAGCAGAGTAAACTCAAGAGCTGTGTCCACATATGACCGGGCTCTCCTGGTCCCCAGGGATTTCAAAATGCAGGTCTGCATGCCTCCCAGTGCTGCCGGGAAGCCAGCAGAAGCGCTCAGCTCCCACCACATGCTGCCACTTGCCCGCCAGAAGAGCCAACACCAGTGTTTTTTCCAAAGTTTATTTAAAAGAAAGAAAGGAAATGCAAAAGTAACCCAGCCCCGGACAAAGCACCGCCGTCCTTAGGTTTTGAGCCCCATGAACTCCTGGGGGATAACCATGGTGCCAGCCGTGGCTCCTCTTTCTCTGAGGTGGTCCCAGTGGTCATCCTGGCCCCCAGAGCTCAGGGGCTGGGTCCCACCAGCAGCTCCAGGCCTGACACGCGCCAGAACGACTCCTGAGTGAGTCACTGCCCAGGAAGGTTCAAAGAGGAGCCGTCGAGGAGTTGGTCAGAGTTTCCACAGCACTGAACAAGCTCAGCTGTGACGGGGCCAAGCGGCGCTGGGAGGGGCTGGGCCTGGCGAGGTGATACAGGCACCTGGGCAGAGAGGACAGCAAGAGCGGGGTTCAAGGCCTACCAGCAGTTACATGATGGAATCCCGCTGCCCCACCTCAAGCTGCAAATGAAGATTGCCCTGTGTTTTTCTGTGTGGTAATATGCCCTTTGGGGATAGGAGAGGGTCCGCAAAGTTGAAGCTGGAAATGGTCCCATAGTTTGGTATCACAACCCTCATCCTCACCACCTTCATCACTGCCATCACCACCACCGTCACCCTCCATCCTCACCAGTGCCGTCACCGCCATCACCACCACTGTCACCCTCCATCCTCACCACCCTCATCACCGTCACCACCACCGTCACCCTCCATCCTCACCACCCTCATCACTGTCACCACCACCACCGTCACCCTCCATCCTTACCACCCTCATCACCGCCACCACCACCACCGTCACCCTCCATCCTCACCACCCTCATCACCGTCACCACCACCGTCATCCTCCGCCCTCACCAGCGTCATCACCGTCACCACCACCGTCATTCTCCGCCCTCACCAGCGTCATCACCGTCATCACCAGCATCACCGACATCTTCATCCTCACCATCCTCGTCACCGTCATCAGTACCACCAGCACCATCCTCACGACCCTCATCACCGCCACCACCACCACTGTCATCCTCCGCCCTCACCATCCTCGTCACCGTCATCAGCACCACCAGCACCATCCTCACGACCCTCATCACCACCATCACCACGCACACACAAACACAAACAAACAAAAAACACCAAACCAGTTGCCACAGAATCTCTTGCAACTCATAGTGACCCTATAGGACAAAGTAGAACTGCCCCATAGAGTTTCCAAGGAGCATCCAGTGGATACGAACACTACCAGCCTTTTGGTCAGCAGCAGTAGCTCCTAACCACCATGCAGCCAGGGTTCCCCTCATCATCACGGGCACCATTTAGGGAGGACTGCACATGCTTTCTCCAAGTCTCCCACCATTCATCAGTTTCACTTTCCAGACCAGGGAGATTAAATCATTGACCCTGGGCTCTGAACGCAGATGGCCAACTCTCTGTTATGCCAAATTCATGAATCCACTGGTACTCCAATCCCACACCCCCCAAAACAGGTTTAACAACGGCACCCTCCTCCCAGGGACATCGCGGAGAGCGTAGGAGACAAGGAACACGTGGAGGCCGCAGCCGACCTTGCCTAACTTCAGGACCGGGAATGAGAATCAGCCTCGGGATCATCCCGCTGCTGATTCCAGACACACCTCCACCCTCCAACATTTTACCAGTGCCAGCGTCAGAGATCTCTCCCGCGCCACTCTGCTCGCTTCTCTGCTGGGTTGGACAATTTGTTGCAACGGCTGCACAGAACTCCTAGAGCCTGTGAAGCTGGTTCTTGCTGTGGACTCTGCTCACCTACCTGGTTGCTCCCCAGTGCCCTTTGCTGTTGCTTAGCGTGTTAGGGGGTAATGCTTGCTTTCGCCCTGGGACTACCCAGAGTGGAGGTCGTACTGAGCACCCTGACGTTGCAGTGACAGCCTGTCTACCTGAACAGGTAAAGACAGAGGTCTCCGGTATGTAGCTGGGCTATGGGAGCTGGCACAAGAGGCAGAAACACTGACAACACACAAAACCTCAGCAAGCCCAGCACACACACCCCATGGAAAAATGTAAGTCAACACTGCTCCGGCCCTGTCTAGCCACGGGCTTCAAGCCACGGCCTGCCTCCTGCTGTGCTTGACTCGGTCTGGGGAACCTGACACGACAGCCCTCCAGAAGCAGCGGTGGGCAAACCCGCAGCCTGCTCGGGTCAGACCCACAGCAAACTCTCTACAAAACCTGTCAGAAGTGGTCAACATTGGCTCTGCACTTCAGACCCAAGCAAAGAGCATGGCAGCTGGGCAGGACAAGGAGGCGGGGAAAGGGAGTCACTGAGAATCCACAGAGGGTCCCAGCGCTGGCTGCTCAGCAGCACAGTCAGGGTCACTTTTACTGCCACTAATAATAAGTTACAGCATAGTCAGTTCCTTTTGTTTACGTAGGCAGTTGAGCTAAGCCAGGGGTTGGCAAACTTTCTCTATAAAGGGTCAGTTGGTTGCAGGCAGTGGCTTTCGTGTTCTTGTGATGCTGGAAGCTAAGCTAACAGTATTTCAAACACCCAGCAGGGCCATGCACGGTGGACAGGTCTCAGCGGGAGCTTCCAACTGAGACTAGGAAGAAAGACCTGGTGATCTCCTTCTGAAAACCAGCCAATGAAAACCCTACTGATCACAACACGATATAGTCCAATATAGTACTGGAGAATGATTCCCCCTGTTTGGACCATACAGCTGCCCCAGGTGGTTTCCTGGGCTGTGATTTTAATACAGTGGTCACAACAATCGACTGTGGCATAGCAACAATCATGAAGACAGTACAGAACCAGACAACATTTTGTTCTGTCGCACCCGTAGCTGTGAACTGGAGCCAGTTAAAGGGCAACCAACAACAAGCGAATACTGTAGGCCTTGTAGACCATGCACTCTCTGTGGCGGCTACCCAACTCAGTGCTAGCAGACCACCGCAGCCACAGACAACACGCAAATGAATGGGTGTGTCTGTGTTCCAAATACAGGTGGCGAGCAGATTTATCTCGGGAGACGCAAGTTGTCAGCTCCTATGCTAAATAATTTAGATATGACACGGCATTTCATCACCTGCCTGTCTTTCTAATACCTGCTTTTACCTGCCCCCTTTACCTAACATTTATCTTTATCTGCCCCCAACGTCTTTTCTTCTGTTCACCACTTTCTTGCCTGTTCCTTTCCTACTGGAATGTAAGCTTCATGAGGGCAGACACCTGCTCTATGTGTTCACTGCTGTAAACCCAGCACCTAGGAAAACAGGTGCTCAATAAGAATTTGTTAAGTGCAATAAGCCATTTCATCCCTATATTCTAGATGGAGAAAATGAGGTATGAGAAGAGAAGGTATCTTGGGTAAGGTCACAAAGCTAGAAAAATAAAAAAGTGGCTCTTCAGAGATGGTGCTCCTCGAGTTTGTTGTGGTAAAGAAGGGTTTGCAAAAGCAGAGGCTTACAGAGGCCCAACAGATATGGGAGTGGACGAAGGCAAGGAGCCAGGGTCAGGGCCATGGGGAGTGGTGGAGACCGCAGCAAACTGGAGCGCATGTTCTGTCTAAATGGGTCACGACTTCTCAGCTCTGGGCAATTATGACCATTTTGGACTGTGTGACCAGGATGGCCAGACCTCTGGTTTTCTGAGGGAAGCCAGAAATCCAAGCTCCCAACTGAATTCTTAAATGTTGGCAAGTAGTTGATTTTTTTCTCTCCCCTAAACTCGGTGCTGGCCAAAGAAAACATACCATCACTTTGTGGCCTCTGGTTTAAAGTTATTAAATACCTGAAAAGGTTTGCCTGTTAACCCTTCTCCTTCAGTGTACCCACCAACTGGCCTGCGTGGTAGCCTCAGAATAGCTGTGTATTGTCAGATGCATGAGGAGCTGGCAACGTTCTCACATGCTAAGCTCTGAGTACACAGACAAACCAGAACTGTAGCCATGTTCTGGTCACGGTCAACAAGTTTCCTTTTCCGGTTTTTAATATTCTTCAGAGAAGGCTGATAGCATCCCCAGGGGTATGCAGATCCCTAATCATCTCTATCCTTATTTTTTAAAATAATTTATTTTATTTGTTGCTGTTCAGACTATACACAGCAGAACATACACCAGTCCAACAGTTTCTCATGTACAGTTCGGTGACACTGGTGGCATTCCTCGAGTTGTATAACTGCTCGCCCTCCCATGAATGTGAACTTACTGGCCCCTAAGTTTCCTACCTTCTGAGTTCCCATTTTCAGGTTCATTCCACGCAGATAAGTCTTGAACAGAGCACAGTGCTCATCCAAAGGACTAACGCACCACAGTCAACACAGTCTCCCCCAGATGGAGTCCAGCACAACTAGACAGTGCCTGGCTACCGCTGCTGACTGTTCCTATAGGGACTGAAATAGAGGACCCCAGACAGAGGTGGAGAAAAATGCAGAACAAAATTCTACGTCTCAATAAAAGACCAGACTCACTGGGCTGAGAGAAACGGAAGAAATCTGAAAATATGGCCCCCAGACACCCTTTTAGATCAGTAATAAAGTCACTCCTGAAGTTCACCTTTCAGCCACAGGTTAGCCAGACCCATAAAACAAAATGAGATTAAATGGGCATGCCAGTCTAGGGTCAAGGACTAGAAGGCAGGAAGGGATAGGAAAGCTGGTGATAGGAACCTGAGGTTGAGAAGGGAGAGTGTTGACGTGTTGTGGGGTTGGTAACCCACATCGCGAAACAATATGTGCACTAGTTGCTTAATGAGAAGGTAGTTTGTTTTATAAACCTTCATCTAAAGTGCAATTTCAAAAAAGAGGGAGGATGCAGAAATTCTTTATCAGTTAAGCTAAACTATTGTTTGGTTTTAAGAAGACGTCAGGGGCTATTTTTGGTTTAGGGTTTAAAGATTATCTCACGGCAATAGTTTCAAGGGTTGATCCAGCCTCTATAGATCCAGAAAATCTGGTTTCTATGAGAATTTGAAGTTCTGTTCTGCACTTTCCCCCTTTGATCAGGATTTGCCTAAAGAATCTTTGACCTAAATTTTTAGTCACAGTAGCCAGGTGTCGTTATCTATTTCCTCTGGTCTGGTGGTAAAGGGGTCAGTTGTTCACGGAGGCTTTTGTCCGCAGCTTAAGGTGAGGATCAGAGCTGCACTTCACACAGGAGCCCCACCAACCTTGAGAAATCTCCATGAGAAGATCCTGGATGGCATGCCATTTCTGCAAATGAGAATTCTTCCTCCTGTGGGTAGATACTCCCTGCTCTGCCCAAGGTCTGACTCTTTCTTACTTTTGGAGAATTGCCCCTGTCCACTTCCTCCTTTAAAGAGAGAGAAACAGTAATCCAGACTTGGCCAACCATGGTACTCCATCTCCCTGATCATTCTGATTGGACCAAGGATATTAATAAGACCAATATGGGCCGATCAGACCACTGCTCTGGGATTTTCATGGGTAGACTCTAAGACACCTAGGTTCTCTTGCCACTAGGGTTGTCTGGGGCAAGATTGTGTTGTGTTGGAAGCTTGGCTCTGGGCATTTCCTGCGCACCTCTGCCCTCCCATAGTTGCACAGCTGCACAGAGAAACTCTTTGTGTGAAAGAAGAGTGAGAGGTCAAAGATGGCGAGGAAGAGGGAAGAGCAGGAAG
Source organism: Heterohyrax brucei (assembly GCA_028571685.1). NCBI lineage: Eukaryota > Metazoa > Chordata > Mammalia > Hyracoidea > Procaviidae > Heterohyrax > Heterohyrax brucei. Next base: position 84,910,441 of record CM053156.1, on the reverse strand, counting down.
AGAGAATCTAGTGACAACATGTGAATCCGTAAATCCCCCTTTGGGCTTCCCAACTCTGTGGGCACACTGCTTCTTTTTGGCCTTTAGCTAATTCTAATGGGAGTTTCACCCCAGCAAACGAGGAGGCTGTAACCACCTCCCCAAAGCCCTATTGGTACTAATGCCAGTATGACTCTTGCCTGCCCTCCCAAGAGATTTCAAGGTTAAAGAGGTCATCTCCTTGCAGGATTTGATTTTACAACAAAAATTAAAGAGAAGTGGGTGAGGTCTCAGTTTGGGGCTTTTGGAATGCAATGCCAAACCAAACCAACATCTGCTGAGTCGAGTCCAACTAATAGTGATCCTATAGAATAAAGCAGAACTTCCCCACAGAGTCTCCCAGGAGCACCTGGTGGATTTGAACCACTGACCTTCTGGACAGCAGCCACAGAATTTAACCGCTATGCCACCAGGGTTTCCACTGCAACACCAGCACTTCACAGACATGCCCACCAAACTATCCCCGGGTGGCTCAGAAAAAGGCAAGCTATATCTGAGGACCTGGGTAATTTGGCTGGAGCAGGCCTGAAATATCTTCGCAGTCCCATGTTGTCACTTAAAAATCTACGACAAAGTTTGTCATTGTACTCCATGATACACTGAGATCACCTTCGTGAACAAGGACTTCCACAAAGCTTGGGAGGATGTGCCTTGGTGAAGCTGCGGCTGCCTGCACCCCCTGCTGCATCGCTGCCGGCCCCAGACCAGAACGCCCTAGGGAGCAGCTAAGCAACTTGCTGGCTTCCAAGTTGAGAAACCGTGCCAGACGGGGCCACTCTTGGTGGTGCCTCCTAAAAATATGTGTAGCAATTTGGCGAAGCCGTGATTCCCACTACTGTGTGATGGTCCTGTATGTTACAAATCCTGCCTCTGTGCCATTAATCAGGGAAGATGAGCAGTGGTTGTGCTAGTGAGGCCTTGTGTTGTGTCTTGAGCCAATCTCTTGGTATATAACGGAAAGGAAAGCAAGAAGAGAGTTGGGGACCTCGTACCACCAAGAAACAGCATTGGGGGGGCGGCACATCCTTTGGAAAGGACCCGGGATTCCTGTGCCTCAGAAACTCTCAGTCCAAGAGAAGACTGATGGCAAGGACCTTCCTTGAGAGCCAACAGAGAAAGCCTTCCCCTGAATTGGGGCTTGTAGCATACCACACTCGGATAGAATGGAATTCCTCTTTTTAAAATCATTCACTGCGTGGACCCACTAGCCACCACCTTGAAGACCAAAGGGCATCTGACCCCAGCCGTGGCATTTCCAGTCCCATCATATGCATGTGAAAGCTGAACAGTGAGCAAAGAAGGCAGAAGAACTGATGCCTTTGAGTTGTGATGCTGGAGAATGTTGAAGGTACCATCAACTAACGAAAGAACAAACAGGTCTCGTCAGGAAGAAGTATAACTAGAGTGCTCCCTGGAAGCAAAGATGGTGAGACTGCGTCTTACATACTTTGGACATGTTGTCAGGAAGGATCAGTCCCTGCAGAAGGACGTCATGCTTGGCAGAAGGGGTCAGCAAAAAAGAAGAAGACCCTCAATGAGATGGATTGACTGTGGCCACAACAATGGGCTTCAGCATAGAAAAGATTGTGGACATGGCCAAAGACCGGGCAGGGTTTCCTTCTGTTGTTCGTAGGGTCGCTATGAGTCAGAACTGACTCGACTGCACCTAACAACAAGAACAGATGACTAAGACACCTGGCTATCTGCTCTGGTACACTTGCAGCCTAGAAAACCCTAGGGGACAGTTCTATTCTGTCACATAGAGTGACTATGAGTCAACTTGATGGCATCTAACGATACTAACAACTATGTGCTCAGCACTACTGTAGACACTAGGATCTGGCGGAGGACAGGACTAAGTCTTGCCCTTGGGAAGAGCACGTCTAACACTAGCACAGTGTTCTCCTGCTGCTGACAGTGTACCATTCTCGTTGTTAGGTGCATCAAGTCAACTTGGACTCACAGCAGCCCCAAGTGTGCAGGGTTTCAAAGGTTGTGACCCTTCAGAAGCAGACTGCCAGGACTGTCTTCTAAGGCACCTGTGGGTAGATTTGAACCATCAGCCTTTCAGTTAGTAGTCCCGCGCTTAACCATTTTTACCACCTGGGGACTCCATGCCAATAATACAACAACACTCACCAAGTGTTCGCTCTGAGCCAAGCTCTGGTCTGTGTTCTTTGCTCATTCAGTCTTTGTAACAACCCATTTTCAATCGTCACCATTTGGTCAATGAGAAAACTAAGGTTCAGAGAGACTCAGTAACTTGCTTACGGTCACACAGCAGCTAAGTGGCAGTGCCAAGTAATTGACCCCAGAAGGTCTGACTCCAGAACTGGTTTCTCATTAGTACTAGTGCAGCAACAACAATAAATAATATTAATAATAGCTTACATTTCATGAGCCTTTATTATGTCCTGGCCACTGTGCCAGGCAGCTTACATAACAGAAAGAAACCTCAAACCTGTTGTCACTGAGTCGATTCTGACTCATAGTGACCCTATTAGACACTATGTTTACATATATAGTCAAACATGTATTGACTATGTACTATTGGCCAGATATAACACTTCTGTGAGAAAGGTTTATAATTTCCATTCTACGGATGGGGAAACTGAGGCTCACAGAGGACAAAGGACTTGCTCAAATTTTCAGAGCTGCTAAAAGGCAAAAGTGAAACCTAAGCCTGGCAAGCCTTCCTGTTCCCAGCATGTGGCTATTTGAACATGCTGTCCCCAGGATGCAATGCTGGTGGTGTGGAGCGTTTAAACAGATCATGAAGATTTAAACTAATCAATCAGCCATATAACAGGCTGGGCTGTAGACCCTCACTGATTGCTTCTTGCTGCTCTCCCAGAAATGGATCTTGTCTTGTTTGCTTGCCTGAGGGCCCTAAAATGAAGATCAGCACAACTCAGAGAGCAAATATCAGTTTTCACTTTTGGAAAAGAACCTGACATTGCCTCCAGGACAAGGCGGAGGCTTTTGGTTGGGCCTGGAAAGAGGAAGGAGAGAACAGGCTTTGTAACTGACTCCTCAGGCCTCCTCCCCGCCCCCCCTCCCAACCCTCGCCAGACTGGCTACTGGGAGGCTGCCACCCAGCCTGGACTGTTGTTTTTTGCAGATCGCTAAACCTGATGGAAAGGAGCCCCGGTGGCACACTGGTTAGGTGCCTGGGTGCTAACTAACTGGAGGGTCAGAGGTTGGGAGTAAGTCATCAGCATCTCTTTGGAGAAAAATGCGGCAGTCTGCTTCCGTAAAGATCACTGCCTTGGAAACTCCACTGGGCAGGTGTAGGATCGCTCCTGGGGGAGCTAACTGAACGGTCAGAGCTTCAGACTCTTCTAGCACCTTCTCAGGAGAAAGATCTGGCGATCTGCTCCTACGAAGATTACAGCCTAGAAACTTCCATGGGGGAGTTCTGCTCTTGGACTTGACGGCACCTAACAGTTACAGCAACGACAAACCCAAATGAAAAAAGACAGCTGGCAAGCAAATCCAAGAGTCCCCGCGAGACCAGCTTACTGAGAACTTCCTTTCCCCACCACTGGGTGTGCCGGTCACCCAGAGCTCCACCCTCTGCAGGCCCTAATGACTGTTCCCTGGCCACCAAGAGGGTCTCCTGGGTCACCAGCTGGAGAGACCACTGCGATGTAGACTCAGATGATGTCATAGCTGACTGTGGTGGAACCGTCCACAGGTTTAAAACATTCCAGGCATGACAGATCATGGGCAGCTTCTTCTTCCAAGCATGCCTCCCCGGCATCCACCCCCTCTTTCCCTGGCTGGCCCTCACTCACCCTCCAAATCTCAGCACCTGTGCCTCCCTTGGCCTGTGACACGCCCTCCCCAGCTTCTACCATAGCTGGTTCTTTCCCATTGTTCGGGGCTCTGCTTAAGTATTACCTCCTCCAAGAAGTCCTCCCAGGTTGCCCACCTGAAGCAGCCCCTCCACTCACTCTGCACTGCCTTATCTTGTTTTCTTAGCACTTGTCACTGAATGAAATTATCTTGACTTATTTCTAGCCGGCCTCACCCCAGAGTGAGAAGAGACAGTTGTTCCTCTCCAGGCCCACAGATCGCATCCTTCAGAAGGGTTCATGCTGTTGAATTTCCTTCTTACTTAAAAAACAGGAAGGTAGATGATTCTAGGCTTGGTGGAATCAACTTGCTTGGTGCAAGAATCCAGAGGATGGGAAATCTGAAAGAATAAGCCCCCTTTTCTCCAGCTGGAGAAAACAGTCCTTCACAGGACAAGCCAAGAAGATCTGGAAACCAGGAGGGGAGGCTCTGTCTGCCTTGGGCTCCAAGTCACCCCAGAAACCCCACTGTCTGCAAACTTTTTTCCATCTCAGACCTCCAGGGAGGCAGTGAAGGGCAGTGGTTAAAAGCTCTGGAGAAAGTCAGACCCAGGATGGAGTGCTTGCAAACCGTGTTCCCTGGGGCAGGTCATTTCAACGCTCTGTGCGTCAGTGTCCTCTTCTGTGAAAAGAGGCCACTGGAAGGATTAGAGTTAGGCAGTAGGTAATGCACTGTCTCCAGTATACAGTAGGTGCTCAATAAATGGTGGTTACTGATGAATGATTCAAGTCTGCCCCAGAACTCTTGTAGGATCTTTTCCCTGAAGAACGTCTCTACTTCCTTTCTCCGTCTGGCCCTGCTTTGACGAGACACTGAACTCCAACGCGCAGGGTTGCCTCCCGTACAACTGTTCCAAGCCTAGTTCGTTAAGAGCTGCTTGAAGTACAATTTTCTACTGGGGTTGGGATTTGGCCTCTTATTTGTATGGTTTTCCCATTCTCTCTTTCTTTTTAAAATGAGTTCTCTTATTTGCTTAGAAAAGGGAATACATGTTTTGCCAAAGATCAAACAACAATAAAAACCGTGTGGTCTCCAAACTGTAGCAGAGACAGCCACCCCCTAGCCCGAGAAGGGTGTGGCTTGGAGAACGTAGCACTGGCCCCAGGGTGTAGGCCTGGGTGGGCAGAGGGACACAGGCCAAGGCACAGGTGGACGGAACAGCCCCATGACTGGGCCAGGGAGGAAGCCAAGAATGGCCCCTGATGTTCCCTCCACTCCGCAGGCCTGACACAAAGAAGTGGCACAACCGCGCTGCAGACCTGCGGCGGGGGTGACACCCTCCAGTGAACACCCGGATGCTCCAGGTCCATCCACAGCTGCTCTGGACCACGGTAGCAGCGGCCATCTGCCTACGCCAATCAGGGAGCTCCCTCTCCGCCCTCCACAGTGATTGGCTCAAGTAACTCAGCGGGGAGCCAATCATCACGCAGCATTCTTCTGCCCCAGGCATGGTCCAATCAGCAATGACCTGGGGCTTTCATTCTAAGGTGGGAGAGATGGCTTCTCTTTGGGGGCTTTCCGTCCGGTTTGGTCAAGATCGCATAGCCAGTAAGAATAAAAAGGGCAGAATTCCATCTGGCTCTGCGGTCTAAGCAAACGACACTGCTGCCCACGTCACCGCCATTAACTGTAGTTAACAGACTTCAAGACAAGACATAGGCCCAAATTCCAGCTGTCACTGATAAGCTGATGGGTGATTATTTGCATGTTTATTGCTATTACTTGTCTTTTTTGAAAAAATATATATTACTACATAATTTTAAAGAAAGGACAGCCCAGCAAGCAAATAAAGCAAAACACAGTTTGAAGCAACGGGATTCTCGACAAAACTCTGTTGAAGATGCCCGGGGGAGGAGTATCGTTACCACAGTAAGCCGACGTCTCTGCCCTCTCTCTGTGCTGCTGAGTATTTTTCTCCCCTGGATTTTTCTGCCTCAGTTGGGGAGAAGCCAGCTTTCCCTTGGGGTTGCAAAACCGAGACAGACCTATCAAGGCCACCTCAGGAAGGGTTTGGAAAACAGAGAAAGGAGAGTAAGAACAACGCAAGGAAGGAAGGGAGAGACAGTTCGTGCAAGAGAGGAGAGACGGGGGAAAGTTCGCTAGCAAACAGGCCTGGGAGGGAAAGCAGGTAGCATCACAAGCCCTTGGAACCAGACACTCCAGAAGGTGGTTCTGCCTCCTGGACTTTCTCAGTATGTGAGCCGGTGAACCCATGTTTTTGTTTAAGCCAGTTTGATCTGGACTTCAGTCGTGACTGCAAACCCTGATGGTGTGGTGGTCAAGAGGTGCCAAGCAAAAGGCCATCATTTCGCGTCTGCCAGGTGTTCCTGTGGGGCAGCTCCGTTCTGTCCCATATCAGAGGACAGAGTGACCCTTATAGAGTCATCATGAGTCAGAATCAACTGGACAGCGATGGGTTTGGGTTTTTGGTTTTGTTTGGGTTTCCTTGTTTGTTGCAGTCACGACCAAGAAAAAAGAGAAGAACCTAGTGGGCGACACCAGGGTTTTCCTTAACCAGAAGTGACAAAAAAGAACAAGTCATGAATTCTCCTGAGTCTATGTGTCATTTTTGGTTGTCACATATAAAATGCGACTTAGCCAGTTTTATAACGAAACCATGTTTTTTAGAGATGGAAACACTCCTCCTTCTTTGGCGCAGCTGGCTCTGGACTCTGAAACATCCAGAAAGCAGCGCTCTGATGCAGAGCCTATTCCCCCAACCCCAACCCCACCACCAGGATCTCTTGGACCTCAGTAGCTCCACGTGCAGTAACAGCCCAGTGCATAAGAGAGTTCAGTGGCACTGGGGCTTGGGGAAGCCTCTTGGCTGGAAATTAATCCAAACTGGAGCAAGCCGCAGGTGAAAGGAGCTGGTGGACTCCCTAACAATCCCAGTAAAGAATTCCCCTTCAATTACAGGATCCTTCTCTTCAAGTGGTGCTTGCAGCTCCAGCCTCTTCCTGGGCCACCCTCCATGTGCCCAGACCAGTCTTTCTGGAATCCCTGCATTTTTTTTCTCTAAGAGACTCAGGGGAAGAAAGTGGGAATGAAAGAGAGGAGAACAATGGGTGCATTTTAGAAATGGCCATTTTACGGGCTTTAAGAGGCTACTGGAAACGAGCTACAGTGACTGGAGGGAGTACATGTCACCCTGATGGCCGCAGATCTCTTGCAGGGCCCAGAAGAGAGCTGCTTTCGTTTCTGTGGTGTTCCCGTCCTCAGCCCTTTCCCTCGTTCTTACACACCCACCCCCACCCACCCCCCACACATGGACAAGTACACTGGCTGCTTGCCGCTTCCTAGAAAACACCAAGAACTTTCTCTCCCGGTTCCTCTCCCTCTGCCTGGAACGTGCCCCCTCCTCAACTGCACCCCGCCCCCTGCACACACATCACCAGCTAACTAGGCTAAGGCATTTCTCTTTTACCTTCAAATTTTTTCTCTTGTTTTTGTCATTAGCTGTTGTCAAGTCAGCCCCCAACTCACGACAACCCCGCTTACGACCGAATGGACGCTGTCTAGTCCCGCACCATCTCCACGGTTGGTCTGGGCTCCAACTGATAGACGTTGGGATCCACAGGGTTTTCACTGGATGATTTTTAGAAGTGGATTACCAGGCCTTTCTTCCTAGTCTGAAAGCTCGTCTCAGATGTGTTCAGCACCATAACGATACACAAGCCTCCACCAACAGGCAGATGACCACTGTACCTGAAGTGGACCGACTGGGAATCAAGACTGAGTCTCAGGCATGGAAGGTGAAAGTTCTTCCACGGAGCCACCAGTGTCCCCAACTGAGTCATCCATGGACTACACCAACAGATTAAATCTCCTGTCCTACAAATTCACAGTACCCATACGTCACAGCAGGCAGCACACTGCAATGAATTAATTAGATTTGACTAGTTATTATTTGAAAGGAGACTTAGTGATGTAATGGTTAATTGCTTGGCTGCTAACCAAAAGGCTAGCAGTTCGAACCGCAGGGACTTCATGGGAGAAAAGATCTGTTGATCTGTTTCCTTAAAGACTACAGGCTAGAGAACCTCACTGGGAAGTTCTGCTCTGTCCCCTACGTAGGATCGTTATGGCTCGGAATGGATTGGTCAGTGTCCAACAACAACAGTTGTTATTTGTCTCCCCTGCCCTATGAACTGTGAGACCCAAGAGGGCAACCTCCTGTTCGCTCCCCCATCTGACTCATGGCAAGCGAGTGGTTAGTTACTGTTTGACTGGTGAACCTCTAAAAGAATTTACCATCTGGGAGAGGGCTCTTAAAGGGCCCGACAGTAAACGTTTGAGGGTTTGCAGACCAAGCAGCAACATGGTGACTGTTACCTAGGCTCTTACATTGTTGTTAGCTGCCATAGAGTCAATTCCAACTCAGGGAAACCCCACACGTGCAGAGCAGAACTGCTCTGCAGGGTTTTCAAGGCTGTGAGCTTTCGGAACCTAATCATCAGACCTGTCTTCCAAGCTGCCTGTAGGTGAGTTCAAGCCATTAACCTTTCAGCCAGTGTCGAGCTCTTAACCATTTGCCACACCACCGACAGACACACGGCTCTCCAGACCAAGCCCACTGCTGTTGAGCTTTTTGGACTCACAGTGATCCCACAGAGCAGAACCGCCCCCAAAGAGTTTCCAAGGAGCACCTGGTAGATCCGCTCTGCCAACCTTTTGGTGAGCAGCTGCAGCACGTCACCACCACACCACCCGTGTTTCCCGTATGGCTACAGAGAGATACGTAGATGGATGCTAGAAATGTTCCTGTGTGTGTACAGTGTACATGTGTGTATACATACATATACACATATATCTACATATACCTTGCTGACGTCCTAAAACTTCTACCTATATTCTTCCACATGTACATCCAAAGAACAACGGCATTCTCCATCATAGCCACAGTCTCATGTTCAGGCTAAATACACTATGTATAAGCGGCCCCGGTGGCAGGACAGTTAAGTGGTTGGCTGCTAACCAACAGATCAGGAGTTTGAAACCACCAGCAGCTTTACCGGAGAAAGACTTGGCAATAGTCTACTGCAAAGAGGTGGTTGTTGTTACATGCCATCCGGTAGGTTCTGACTCATAGCAACACTGCGCACAACAAACCAAAGCCCTGCCCAGTGCTGCCCCGTCCTCACGATCACTGCTAGGCTCAAGCCCATCGTCGCAGCCACTGTGTCAATCTGTCTCCTTCCTTGTTTTCTCTGACCCCCAGCTTTAGCGAGCATGATGGCCTTCTCCAGAGACTGATCCCTTCTGATAACATATCCAGAATAAGTCCATGGTATATTCAATATTCTTCACCAACACCAGAATCCAAAGAATCCATTTTTCTTTGATCTTCTGTATTCATTGACAAGCTTTTTGCATGCCTAGGAGATGACTGAGAATGCCATAGCTTGGGTCAAGTGCACCTTTGTCCTCAAGGAGACATCTTCACTCTGTAACACTTTAAAGAGGTCTTATGCGTGGACACGTTCGGTACAAAAGGTTGGATTTCTTGACTGCTGCTTCCATGGGTGTTGATCATGGATCCGAGTAAAATGAAATCCTTGACAGCACAACGCTAAAGATTCGGTGTTAAAGACCACAGCCTAGAAAAACCGATGGAGCAGTGCTACCACCCCACATGGGGTCAGTTGAAATCATTTTGAAAGCACCTAACAAATACTACATGTACTGTATATAATATGCCAACAGCATAAGAAGAGCAGATGATTATTCTATTTTAACACCAACGTAATCGCTTGTGCACCATTATCTAACGTCCAGCCCGCTTCCCCACCCGTAGCTGCCCCAGTAATGTCCTCTGTGGTTCTCGTCACTGCACGCAGCTGTCTGGTCTCTTTAACTCTCCTTCCATCTAGAGCTGTTCTGCTGTCGTTTCTGTTGTCATCTTTAGTGACACTGACATTTTGAAAAGCCCAGGTTAGTTTTTTTGTAAAAAGTCTCTACATGATTTGTTTGGATTTGTGCTTGTTTATTTGTTTGTTTTTTTATATGTGAATTGTTACCAACCCTTCAAGTCTGACATTTATCTTTAGAATCTGGAATTCTGTGCACCTGAGAAACGGAGAGGCGCGGGCACAGCTGGAGGTGCGTTTCCGGGGGACCGGATCCCAGGTGCCGCGACCGCGCTGAGGGCGGCGTTAGCAGCGCAGTAGGTCTCGCTCCTGGTATTTTCCCCTCCAGACCCTCTGTCCTCACAGCTGGGACTTGCGAAGCCCTCTTTGCTGAAATACCCAAGTCCCGTGAGTCCGTGAGTCTGTGTGCAAACACCCGGATGGCTGAGGCCCTGGCCCTCCTGGGGGGGGTTGCGGGGAAGGCATCAGTGCTCAGAGGACTGTGGAGTGGCTGTGGAATCTGCAGAAATTCCAGTACAAAACACAGGTCCCTTGTGGCACAGTGGCTAACAGTTTGCTTGCTAACCAAAAAGGTCGACAGTTCAAATCCACCAACAGTTCCTTGGAAACCAACGGGACAGTTCTGCTCTGACCTGTAGGATCCCTATGAGTTGGAATTACCCGATAGCAGTGGGCTGGGATTCTTTAGTCCAAAATGCTGGGGACATTGGTGGCTCAGTGGTAGATTCTTACTGTCCATGTGGGGAGACCCAGGTGCCAAGCTTGCCACTTTGGCCCCTGACTCATGGTCACAACAAAACCAAACAAAATGCTGCTGCCTAGCCTCCTATCGTCCTGGCAGTCTGACAATTATAATCCACAGGATCGTCATTGGCTAATTTTCCAAAGTAGATCACCAGGCCTTTCTTCCTAGTCTGCCTTCGTCTGGAAGCTCCACTGAAACCTATTGAGCATCTTAGGGACACACAAGTCTCCACGGAGACCACATAGGAGGTGCATTGGCTAGGGATGATCTCTAGTCTCCCACACGGAAGGAGGGAATGTTACCACTGAACCACACTACCTCACCCATTTTCACAACTCCATACCTCGCTCAGGCTTCGGGCAGTCTGCTCTCTTTCACAGCATTTGTCCCCATACCTTGCCACCTAATGCTTTTATTTACTTCATGTCTTTATTCTAAGGTCACTTACATTAGGGCCTTAAACTTGTTCTTTAAAAGGAAAATTTCTATCACAACAATTAACTATTCCTAGTGTCTATTATCAAAATAAATGCAACAGAAACCAAATGATGTGGTTGAAGTCTGGGTAGACCAGGACAGCCTGTTGAAGGTTCTAAACTCAAGGCCCTTTTCTTTTTTGTTCAAAATAAAAGTAGAGTGAAAACTGTGGCAGTCAAAATTCAATGGGACGGCCGTATTTTTCCGGGTCTCACAAGTTTTCCACCTTTAATAGGGTGCAGTTCTTACCACTTATTCTATCACTGATTTTAGTGAAAAATGTTTTGAGATTTCCTTCTCAAAATGAATAAAGACTGATGGCTGTCCTTCACAGGTTCCAGCTTTCGCAGGTTTTACTATCATAGGTAAGCAAAGACTTTCAGTCACCATTGAGTTCATTCTGACTTACGGCAACCCCGTGTGTGTCCAAGTAGAACTGGGCTCCTTAGGGTCTTCGAGGGGCTGATTTTTCACAAGTGGATTGCCAGGCCATGCTTCTGAGGTGCCTTTGGGTAGGCCTGAGCCTGCAACCTTTCAGTTAGCAACCATGCCTGCTGTTTGCATCACCCAGGGGACTCCAAGCCAGGAAACAGATGAGCAGATGCTGGAGGCCTGAGGACATGCTAACACCAGACTGGAGCTTTCTTCCTGATGTAATCAGAGGAGTTGAAAAAGATTTGAAAATAAAAAACGGTCTCTCTAGGGAATTTCTGCTTCTGCCATACCATGCCTGTGACTCCACATAAAACTGTCCTGGACAGACAGGGCTTGTGTGCCACACACTCTGGGGAGTCTGAGTAGGGCTAGTGGTTCTCAAAGAGAGGTCCCCAGATCCCCTGGGAAGCTGACTGAAATGCAAACCATCAAGCTCCCGTTCCAGGTCTACTGAATCAGAAACGGGGCAGGCCCAGCTATCTGTGCTAACGGAGCCCTCCAGGAAGACAGAAAAATCAGTGTGTTCGAACCATGGCAAAGAATATTAAATATACCACGGACCGCCAGAAGAACCAACAAATCAGTCCTAGAAGAAATGCAACCAGGACACTTCTCACAAGTAAAGACGATGACACTTCAGCTCACTCACTCTGGACATGTCCCAGGAAAGACAAAAGTCCAAGAAAGGATTTTGCAGTTGGTAACGTAGAAGGTCAGCAGAAATGAGGAAAACCCTCAATGACATGGATTGACACAACAGCATACGAATGACTGTGGAAATGACACAGGACCAGGCAGTGTCTCCTTCTGTGATACGTGAGAGCCCCATGAGCCAGGCTAACTTGAGGCAGCCAACGAGTCGCCCCGACACAGCTGAGGCCTGCTGCTCTAAGCCCTGATGAGAGCATTGACACTGCCTGGGACAGGTCTGGGAGCCAGGCCAAGTTACTGGCGGGGTGGCAGACTGTGCAGACCTCACCGGCCAACACTGCCAAAGGGGGTGACACCAAAATGACTGTAAGGTTGCACAGCATGGGAATTCCAAGACACTTAATTGTGCTCACGAGGTATACAGTGTCCCTTTGCAGGGGAGACTTCCGAGCTTTGGGAGGTGCCCGGGCAGGATGGCAGCAATTGATTGCTGAGGCCTCGGGACTGGAGGGTTGCAGGAAGGCTCATTAAGAACCTGCAGGAGAGGGAGCTGCAGACAGGCGGGCATGCAAATTTGAACTGGATTGTACACTTTCGCTCAATCACAATTAAAGAAGAAGAAGAAGAACACGGGGGAGAGGCCTGGCCTCTCTGTGCCTGGGTTTCTGCATTCATAACCCAGGGGGACTCAGAGGGACAATAACAGACCGCATCTCAGAGGTCTACCTGAGAACTAGCCGAGTCGCTCCTATCAAGGCTGAACCCCTGCCTAGTGACAGCTGGGAAGCTCTGCATAAACAGTAGCTGCTGTCCTTAGAAACGACTAATAGTCAAAGGAGTGGCCTTTGAAGTAAGACCAACCCGTTGCCATGCAGTCCCCTCCAACTCGTAGTGACCCCACGGGTGTCAGAGGGGAAATGAGTTCCACAGGGTTTTCAATGGCTGATTTGCCAGAAGTAGATTGCCAGGCCTTTCTTTGGAGGTACCTCTGGGTAGACTTGAACCTTCAGCGTCTCAGTCAGCAACCAAGTGCCTGAACTGTTTGCATTACCCAGGGACAGCTTCCAGGAGTGCTCTTTGTCCACAGGCCTCAGCACATTCATCAGGACATGAACTCATTGTAAAGAGAACAATATTGACTGTTCTACAGCCAGTATGTCTACATTACAGTATGTCTACATTCCGCAATTTTTAGAAAAAGAATCTCATGAACAAAAATAGTATTTAAAAGAGATAATCATACAAAGCAGGCTACGTATGACTATTTACTTTTAAAATTAAACGTATGTGTTGCCTGCGTGTGCAGGTATCTGTGGGTCTTCACGTAGAAAAATCTCTGTCAACACATATACTTAAAAGCCAGTGATTATTTTGGGAATCTCTTTATATGCGTTTATATTGGCCAACACAGTCTTTGTTGGGGTTTTTGTTTTGTTTACAACAGCCATGTGTTTTAGTTATAATTCAGTGATTCTCAAAGGGGTAGTTTTGCCTCAGGGGACATGGAGCAATGTCTGGAGATATTTCTGGTTGTCACAACTAGTGTGCAGGCGAGTGCTACTGGCACCTCGGGGTGGAGGCCAAGGACGCTGCAAAACATCTTACAACGCACAGGACGGCCCCCACCACAGAGAGACTGACCAGTCCTGAATTTCGGGAGTGCAGAGGCTGGAAAACCCTGTCTGTAAACAGGAAAGCCATTTCCATTGTGAATTCCCACGGCTGCTCTTGGCTGGGTCTATTTTCTCCCACTAGCTTATTTCAGGAATGCCTGGTGGCCCAGTGGCTAGGTGCTACAGCTGCTAACCAAAAGGTTGGCGAGGAGATCTGGTGGCACAGCGGTTTAGCACTCAGCTGCTAAGCTAAAGGTCAGGGGTACAAACCCACCAGTGGCTCCACCTAAGACAAGACCTAGGCATCTGCTTCTGTGAAGATGACAGCCTTGGAAGCTCTCCGGGACAGTTCTCTGTCCTCCGGCGTCGCTGCAAGCACGGCTGTTCTTTTGCTGCTGTCAGCAATTTTACAGTTGCTGATTTTGTCAAATTTCTGGTATTTAGCTACAGTATCATTGTACTAGTATTTATGAATCTATGTGAATAACTTTGTTAAGAACGAAGCAATAATTAAAGAAAAAGGAGAAAATCAAAAGAGGCTTCTTTATAAAGAATGTAACAAATAATGTGATTCCACATAGAAGGGTTTTTTTAAAAGCAATTTTTTGTTAGTATTCAGATACCTAAGAGATATTACATTGAAGCAATTTGCAACTCTATCACATATTGTTCTACGATTAAAATTGATAATAAATATTACTCAGGATGCTGTATGAAGGCCCATGGGGAGAGGGCTGACACCGTGGATTATGACGCTGGGTGACAACCAACCCTCTTGACACCCTATACAGGGGCTGTCTGGCGTCCCTGCTCCCTCGTAAAGAAAGAACAAGCCTCTGAAGCCTGCTTTTGGAAGAGCACTGACCCTGCCCCACCCCCTTCAGAGACATCTGCACCCCTGTATGGGAGTGTCAGCAGATGCAGGGATGCTGCCCAAGACCACCTCCCATCCGACTTGTCTGGGGAATTAGTCAATCGTATTTTTCCTAGATTTGTGTGATTTTCTTTTCTCCCCTCTTTTTTATTGTTCTTCAAACCCAAGACCAAGTGGTTGGCCTCCAAGATGAAACAGCTGAGAAGTTGTTGCTGTTGGGTGCCACCAAGTAGTTTTGGACTCATGGGACCCTGTGTGACACAGCCGAACTGTCCATAGGGTTTTCTGGACTGCCATCTTTAGGGGAGCAGATCACCAGGTCTTTTTCCAGAGAAGCTGCTAGTTGAGTTCAAACTGTCAGACTTCCAGTTGGCAGCCAAGTACTTAACTGGTCCCCTGCCAGGGCTCACCGACACTGGGAAAATCCCATTCCATAGTCCACACCCACCCCAAACTCTGCCTGTCAACCCACCTTGTAAACTACCTGTGGGGCTGAGAGCAAGGAGGTCTATGGGCTGGATCTCTTTCAAGTAATGACCCCAGAGTCTCTGACTCCAACAATCCAGGACAAACTACAAAGAGTTTCCCTAAAGATAGCACAGCTTCCTCAAACAGCAGAGTTAGTTCACTTCTCTGCACCTTGATATTTTGGTCCCCCTGTGCTCAGTTTTTGGAAAGAAGGGGACCACTGTGAGTTCCAGGAGCATGGTTCACCCCAAGGCCACCTTTGGGTAGCAGCCAGCAACCACTGCCAGGGGACTTTCAGGAAGAAGAGGAGGGAAGGTAGGATGAGTGAGCGTCTCTGGGCTCAATGTGGAAATAATCATTTCTAAGAAAAACAACAAATTAAAAACTCAGAGGAGCTTCCTGCTGCATGATTGAAGATCTGCTTGGACTGGAATTACATCAAAAGGCATAAAATATAAACATTTCACAGAACGTCTCTCCTAAGCTCCATCCCACTCCCCCTTACTCCCCGCCAACACACAACCACAGACAGATCAAATGGCAAAATGGAGAGAGAACTTAAAAGTCTTATGGGCCTACCCCTCACTGGAACAATAAGGGAAACTGAGGAAGGGTTAGACTGGTTATAGGTGGGCAAGAGGCTTACCTGCAAGCGTACAGCTGCCTCAGGGCAGGGATGAGGACAGAGCTGTTCCAGGGGGTATTGGCGGCTCAGTAGCAGAATTCTTGCCTTCCAGGCTGGAGTCTCACATTTTATTTCTTGCTGTCACTGACTGAATGGAAACCCTGGTGGCACAGTGGTTATGTGCTACAGACGCTGACCAGAAGGTCGGCAGTTCAAATCCACCAGATACTCCTTGAGAACTGTATGGGGCAGTTCTCCTCTGTCTATAGGATTGCTACGAGTTGGAATCAATTTCACAGCAGTGTGGGCAGTGGGTGGTGGATGGATTGAATTGTGTCCCCCCAAACTATGAGTTACAGACCCTAACCTCTATGTGTGTGCCTGCTGTCCCACTTGGGAACTAGTCATCTGTTAGGTCAGTGAGGCAGGATTAGGGTAGCATGTGATTTGAATCTATCTCTTAGATATAAAAAAAGCCAACAATGATGTGGAAGACAGACGCCAAACCACACGAAGATCTCCAAAGAACCAGGAAACAAGCTAAAAAGATAAAGACTTTCCCCCAGAGTCTCCCAGAGCCAAAAGAGAGACGGAGAAAGCCTTCCCTTAGTGCTAGCATTCTGAATGAGCTCTGATGTCTTCTAAGTTACGAAAAAAGAAATAATCTGTTTGTTAAAGCTACCGGCTCGGGTGTTCCTGTTACAGCAGCATTAGAGAACTAAGAGACTAGCCAACGCGCCTCACACCCAGCCACTACCCATCAGTGCAGACCTGCATGGAGCTGTGAAGCTTAACAGGCTTCAAGGGATCTTCAGACCAAGATGAACTAGGTAGAAAGGCCTGCCTACCAATTTCCAAAATCAACCAGTGAAGACCCCTGGGTCATAATGGTCCAGTCTGCTAGCTGTCGTGGTAACAGTGCGGGACTGAGCAGTGCTCAGTTCTGTCTTGCGTGGGGTGGCCATGAGTTGTGACCAACTCTGCAGCTGTTGACAGCAACACTGACAGAATGCAGATGTCCACAGCGCTGGTGCAAGGTCAGCACTCTGCAGCTACAAGTCCCTTACTCCACCCACCAACCCCAATAGAATATCCTCATCCCCATTATGCAGATGAAGAAACTGAGTCCCAGAGAGGTCAAGTCATTAATCCAAGTCACACAGCTGGTGCAAGTGGAATCAGGAACCTGACTCTGACCAGCTAAACATACTGTGGTCAGTAGAACACTGGCCCCAAACACATCCCTGCTTTAATCTCTGCAACCTATGACCACGCTACACTATTCAAAGGGAACGTTGTAGATGTGATTCAACTCAGGAAGTTGAGCCGGGGAGGTAATCCTGGATTATTTAGGTGGTCCAGTGGTCAGTGATTAAGAGCTTGGCTGCTAACCAAAAGGTCAGAGGTCAGCATCCACCAGAAACCCTATGGGGCAGTTGTGCTTTGTTGTCTAGGGTGACTATGAGTCAGAACCAACTCAACAGCAGCTGGTCTGGTTTGGTTGGGTATCCTGTGGGCCAATGTAATCCCAGGGGTCTGCATCAGAGGGAGGATCAGAGCAGAGAGACATGAGGGTGGAGATGCAACTGGGCTGGCATTGAGGATGGAGGAGGGTCCACAAGCTAAGGAGCAGGGGTGAGTCTTAGAAACAGGAGAAGAACTGGATTCGCTCCTGCTGCTTCCAGAAAGGAAGGCAGCCCTGTCAGCATCCTGACTCTAGAAGAGTGAAAGGGTTTGGGGACTTCTGCCCTCCAGGGCTGTGAGATACTAAATTTCTGTTGTTTTAAGCCACAAACTGGTATGTTTTCTTAAAACAACAACACAGAAAAGATACAGAATCCTGCAGTTCACGTCATTCTTTATTCTTCCCACTGGTCAAGCTTAGCCACTTGCCCTGGCGTTGATCCCAATTCAAGGCGACCCCACATATGTCAGAGAACTTAGCTCCATAGGGTTTTCAAAGCCTGATTTTTCTGCAGCAGATCACCAGGCCTTTCTTCCTAGGTGTCTCTGGGTGGACTCGAACCACCAACCTCTCATTTAAGCAACGAAGTGCATGGACCATTGGCACGACACAGTAAGTTTCTGTTTCTTATTCTGCTAATGACACCAGCAACATGGCTGTCTCATATTAGCAGAGGGTCCCCGATGGCTGGCATTGCGTGCGTTCCACACATTAACTCTTCATCATACTAACAACAGTTGGAGGTACGTACATCTTATTATATCACACTGATGAGAACACTGAGGCACACAGAGGAGAAGACAGCTGGAGAGGGGAGCAGGTTATTTCCCAGGTGCATATACAGCTGCCGGCAGAAAGGTAGGCAGTTTGAACCCACCTGGCAGCTCCTGGGAGAAACCTCTAGTGATCTGCTCCCTTGAAGATCAAACCCTTTGCCATCAAGTCCATTCTGGCTCCTGGTGACTCTGTAGGACGGAGCAGAACTGCACCACAGGGCTTCCAAGGTGGCAAATCTTTGCCGAAGCAGATGGCCACACCTCTTTCCTGAGGAGAGGCTAGCGAGTGGATTTTAACCACCAACCTTTTGGTTAGCAGCCAAGCTCTAACTCAGTGCACAGTCAGCGGTCCTTCCATAAAGATCACAGCCTAAGACACCTCGTGGGACAGCTCTGCTCTGTCACGTGAGGTTTCTCTGTTTCTCTGAGTCAAACGTCAACTCCATGGCACCTAACACCACTTCTATAGCCCTCTGTATGTTCTAAAAACCTTTATATATAGGGATGTATTTAATCCTTACAACGTTTTTCAGAGATAAGACAGAGAGGTTAAGTAACCTGCCCAAGGTTACACAGCATTTTAGTCATCTAGTGCTGCTCTCATAGAGGTACCATGAGTGGATGGCTTTTAAAAAGGAAAGTTTATACTTAACACAGCTGGTAGGCTACAAGTCCAAATTCAGGGCGTCTGCTCTAGGGGAAGGCTTTCCCTCTGTCGTCTCTGGGGGAAAGCCCTTGTCTTGCACCAGTCTTTGTTCAGGGAGCATCTGGGTACAGGAACCTTGGGTCTGAAGGACACGCTCTATTCCATTGCTGCCTTCTTGATGGTGTGAGTTTCCCAGCTCTCTGCTTGCTTCACTCTCTTTTTATCTCTTGCAGGATAGAAGGTGGTGCAAGCCACACCCCAGGGAAACTCCCTTTTCCATGGAGCAGAGAGGTGACCTCAGGAAGGGATTTATAGTCCCATGCTAATCTTCTCTAACATAATCCACTCTGTTAACCACAGGCAATGTTATAATTTACAGCATAAGAAAATCATAAAATGGAAAATACACAGAACACAGGGAATGCTGACCCACCCAAATCACTACACATATTTTTAGGGGACACAATTCAATCCACGACACACAATAAATAACCAAGCTAGGATTCAAACCCAGGCAGTTTGACCCCAGAGGCCTCCTCTCAACCATCAGGCCTGTGGTGCTGTCCTTCCTGAGCTGGGCCTCCCCACTTGCCCCCTGTAGAGTTCACCTCCCTGGTGGCGGTAGGTAAGGACACGTACAGCTACCTCCTTCTAAGAGTTGCAGGGATGAATCCAAATTTATTTAATAATGTTTCCATTTTTAGTTGTTCCCCAACATTTGTTAGTATCAGTTATGCCGTAGCAAACAGTCCTGAAGGGAGAGATCTCTGCATGTCCATGAGTGTGTATCAGCAGGAGAACCTCCCACTGTGGATTAAGCAAGACTTTAAAAAAAAATTCTGGTCTCCCTCTACGGTGAAGGAAGCATTCATTTTTTTTTTAAAACAGATCTGTACCCTTTTTTTTCTTTTAAACACCCCTCTCCCCCTAGCCCCTGCTTGCTTTGCTAGGCTCTGTTAAGTCAGTTCCCTCTCACAGCGACCCCTGCACTGCAGAATGAAACAGTGCTTGGTCCCGCACCGCACCCACGGTCACTTTTATGCTCAAGCCCATTGTTGCGGCCACTGTGTCAACCCATCCTGTTGATGGTTTTCCATGTTTTCACTGGCCCTCCACTCTGCCAAGCACGATGTCCTTCTCCAGGGACTGATCCCTCCTGACAACATGTCCGAAGTATGTAAGACACAGTCTCAC
The DNA here is from genome assembly GCA_028571685.1 of Heterohyrax brucei. Taxonomy (NCBI): domain Eukaryota; kingdom Metazoa; phylum Chordata; class Mammalia; order Hyracoidea; family Procaviidae; genus Heterohyrax; species Heterohyrax brucei. The sequence continues at coordinate 84,890,705 of CM053156.1, read as the reverse complement.
CATCTTTGCTTCCAAGGAGCACTCTGGTTGGACTTCTTCCAGAACAGATCTGTTTGTTCTTTGGACGGTCCATGGGACATTCAATATTCTTCTCCAACACCATAGTGCAAAGGCACCAATTCTTCTTCTGTCTTCCTTATTCATAGTCTAGCTTTCCCATGCATATGTTGCCATTGGAAATCCCATGGCTTGGGTCAGGTGCACCTTAGTCTTCAAGGTGACATCTTTACTTTTTAACAGTTTAACGAGGTCCTTGGCAGCAGATTTTCCCCACGCAATGCACCTTTTGATTTCCTGACTGCTGCTTCGATAGCTGTTGACGGTGGAGCCAATTAAAATGAAACCCTTGACAACCTCAGTCCTTCCCCACTTACCAAGATGTTGCTTGCTGGTCCAGTTGCGAGGATTTTTGTTTTCATGATGTTGAGGCACAACCCATATTGAGGGCTGTGGTCTTTGACCTTCATCAGTGTTATTCATCAGTAATTTACCTTTTTCTGGGTTGATTAAAGCAAGGTTTTTTGACATGGTTTTTTGGAACCTGGGCTCATTAAGCTTGACGTGGATTTTACTCAGGGCATGGCTCACTGATAGAGTGAGGACTTTATCGTCTGCAGTAGTTTTCGTGCTGAACCAAAATGTCCCTTGCACCTCCCAAAAAACCAAGCCTGTTGCTGTCGAGTCAATTTCGACTCAGTGACCTGTAGGACAGAACAGAGCGCCTCATAGGGTTTCCAAAGGCTACCTGGTAGTTTCAAATTGCCAGCCTTTTAGTTAGCAGCCAAGACTCTCACCACTGTACCACAAATATCCCCTTAAAAAAAAGCCTCAAACCTGTTGACAGCAAGTCAGTTGTGACTCATCACAACCCTAAAAGACAGTAGCACCACCCCATAGAGTTTTGAACTGCTGAACTTTTGGTTAGCACATATAGCACTTAACTACTATTCAACGGGGCTTTCCAGTGTCCCCTTAGTAGCTTGAAAATGGCCACCATAAATGACCTCTCAGCATGGCTGGCACCTGAGCTCAATACGCATCCCAGTGGCTCCAGAGCGTCTAGGAAGAGGGGAGAGGCCAGGGGAGATGGTGCATTGATGCCGTATTGCAGCCTAGATGCCATTATTTACCATGTGGTGACCTGGGTCTCTTATTCCTTCATTTACAGAGTGAGAGTGATAATCATGGCATCCTTCCAGGCAGGTGAGAGGATTTAACATGCACACTTCCAATAGCATGCCTGGTTCACCGCTGGCCCTCAGAAGACAGCAGCTATTATTAGCTATAGTGATGACAGTGGTAGTTGTCACTCGAAAACAAAACCACCAAACCTATTGTCATGTCAGAAATATGACCGAAAAGAGGAACTTCCACACACCCCCAGCACTGGTCCCCACCGGCTGCCCACCAGCCCGGAGAACAAACACAGCGCGACACTTGTCTATTGTATAACCTACCCCAGCGAGACAATGTTTTTGACCACTTTCCTTAACGTAGGTACACAATTTGGCAATACAGTATGTGTTCATTTCAAATTTTGTTAGTTATTGTTGTAAATTATCCACAAACAATATACGTGAATTACATGTTATATAATGCAATCTATATCCTCCATATGGACCACAGCAGTCTCATGTGGTTTGTACCCTGGAAATTTGTTTATTAAATAATGAAAAAATTCAAAAAAATTTTTTTTCACAGATAACATGTATTAATAGAAGCTGTAATCATCTTTGAAAAGCCTGGTGTCACAGTGGTCAGGTGCTACATCTGCTAACCAAAAGCCTGGCAGTCCAAATCCACCAGGTGCTCCATGGGAACTCCATGGGACAGTTCTACTCTGTCCTGTAGATGCAGGGTCATTATAAGTTGGAATCAACCAGAGGGCAGCAGGTTTTCCTTTTTTTAATCTTTTCTGGAGAACTTAAGCAAAATATTTGCTACCCCAAAGCCTGTTTTCCCACCTGTAAAGTGAAATCGCTCCAGCAGCATGATATAGCTGGGAAACTTTTAAAAATGAGAGTGAACTACCTACTATGGAAGGGCACAGGCAATGTAAAGCCATCGCTGGAGTCATAGCTCAAGCATTCAAACTTAGATTTATACATCTGTTTTATAACACCGAAGCCCTATCTCTGGTGCTGTTTGGTGAACTGATTTTTCGCCTGTGAACACGACAGTGTAGGGTGACATTATTATGCAGTTATCAATGCCATGTGTAATGACCACCTCACACTGCACCAGATGGATTTTTAAGCATTCTTACACTATTCTTAGCAATTACTCCACATCCCCAGTGATGGGTATCGAGGGCATTTCAGCCTTTCACCTCCCTACGGCTTCACCCTAGGCAGACCCTTGGCTGGTTTAGGGGGTGATCTCCTCACCAGGCAGCCTTTTGTGCCTGCATTCTCTTGCACCTCCATTCCGGGAGGGGAAAGCTGGTTCATCTGAAATTGACACAAGAAGGTCTCAGCTGGAGATTGTGGGGGGTTGGGGAGGGGAGGGTGATGCCCAGGTGGCACACTGGTTAAAGTACCTGGCTGCTAACTGAAAGGTCAGTAGTTCAAACCAACCAGCAGCTCAGTGGGAGAAAGAAGACAACCTGCTTCTTCAAAGCCTACAGCTTAGGAAACCCGACTAGGCAGTTCTCCTCTGTCCTATAGGGTCACTATGAATTGGAATCAACACAGCAAGTTTTTCTGTTTGGCTTTTTTGGTGGGGGGAGGCAGGGGGTTGTGTGGGTCCCCCAGGTACCACCATCAAAGCCAGAAAAGGCCCCCAGTTAAACATGCAGATGGCAGCCCAGACAACCCAAGATTACCAATACCTTGCCTGCTGAGTGTTTAAAGATGCCTTCTTTTGTCATTTCAATGTGTCCCCACCCCACCTGCCGCCACAAAGTCATTCCCTTTGGAGGCAGCCAGTCACCTAGGAGCCTGGGCCCTTCTCTCTGCCCAGCTGGGTGTCTTGTCCTGCCATCTCCCGTCTAACCAAAGAGCCAGGTTTTTAAACGTTTTCCCTGGAAGACAATTTGATGCAAGGCAATACACATACCTTTTCTGTCTCTCAGCTGGATGCAAAAACGGACCTCGGCCAAAACCCTCTGCCTTCTGCTGTGTAAGCATCTGCCGTTGCTGGGGGCCCAGGCCTGCAGTGCTTTCCTGAAGAAATTTGAAAGCAAAACTGGATGAAAGCAAACTAGAGAGAGCTGGGCTCCTGGATGGGACTAGGCCTCTGAGGGCCCTCTCGGAGCCTCAGTTTCCTTCTGCTGAAAGCAGGCACTTGTAGCACCCACTGCAGGGACAGTCGAGAAGATGGAAAGAAACAGCGTCAGTGAAAGACTGGGGCCAGCATGGAAGACGGTCACGACTCTGCTCCATCCACAGCTGAGACTAAAACTACAGACAGAGGCTGGGGCTCTGTGGGACAGGGCACGGACGCAGAAAGCAGGGTACAGGTGGTTCACCAAAGGGATCCTCTTCTTCCTTGCAGGAGGCCCAGCTGAATTCCCAGCCGAGACACCACACAGCAGCCTCCACCCATCTGCTGGTCCGGTTTTTATGTTGTTACTGAGCCGGACAGTCTTCAGAGGGGCTTCCAGCCTAAACCAAACTAGGAAGAAAGGCCTGGCAATCTACTCCCCCAAATCAGCCAGTGAAAACTGTATGGGTCACAACTGTGCCATTCCCAAGCGATCGTGGGGGTGGCACAGGACTGAGCAGTGTTTTGCCCCACGGGCTTGGGGTGGCCCTAAGTTGAGGGCTGACTTGCCGGCTGCTCACATTAGCAAAGCAACCTCAGTGCTTGCCAAGAAGAGGAAAGGGAGCCGTGCCAGTCAAGGACTGCCCACTGTCAGGGAAGATGAGTCAGGCCTTGCACAAGCGAATGGAGAGCTACCAACAGATCAGCCTGCTCCGGAAGCCTTGGGAACACGCGACTCGGCCGGGACTAGGGTGTGGTCGTGGGGGACACACAGACCACAGAAACAGCCTTTTCCACCCTTCCGGCCACGCACATGCGAGTTCCGGAGCCTGGCTCCCTTCTGACCCCCAACACACCGAGCTCCAGACAGCCTCTGTTCTGTCTGTGCCTCCGCCTGCAGCGCGCTCCCTGCAAACCCTGACTTGCAAAGCCAGTCTCAAATGCCATGCCCTCAGAAAAGTCTGATGACTCGCAACTCCCCACTTTCAGTTTCTTCTGTCCAGCTTCCCTCTTCCCACAGTCCCCTGGCTTTCTGCACCCTGGCCCAGTCTTCCTCATCCGTCCAGGCATCCTCCATGTCTCCAGCACAGTAGGTGCTCAGTAAATATTTGTCCAGTGAATGGCACGCACCTGAGCGGTGCTTAGGGCTTTAACAGGGTGTGAATCACCTGGGGAGCCTGTTACAAGGAGCAGTTGGGCTCCAGACCTCTAGGGCAGGCCCAGAATTCTCCGCTCCGACCAGCTCCCGGACAGCAGCAGTGCCACACTTCAGGGAGCAAGGCTCTAGAATGTTCTCTGTGGTCCTGACCCCAGGGTCTGGCCTAGACTCTTTCCCTCTGAAACGTTAACCCCCTAGTAGGGCGGGGGTTCCTACCATTTGTGGAACTTTGTCCCCTTCCTGGGCTCTGCGCTTGTACCTCTTGCTCCTCTCCCTTCCCTTGACAGAGACAACGGCATCCCAAGGTATTGTTGTTGCATGCCCGGTGACCCTATAGGACAAAATAGACTGCCCATTGGATTTCTAAGACTGTGACCTTTATGGAAGTAAACTGTCACCTCTCTCTCCACGGAGTAGCTGGTGGTTTTGAACCTCCAACTTCTCAGGCAGCAGCTGAGTTGTGCCACCCGAGGGCTTAGGCCTTTGCATTAGTGGGGTGAATAAGTGACTTCTGACCTTTCTGCTCTGTCTTACCTCAGATCCACTGAGAGATGATGAAACTTGGCCACCAGTTTGTAATAAGACTATAAAGGCACAGAGTAGAACTGCCCTATGGGGTAAAGGAACAGAGACAGTGGCATTTCAGTCAATTACTCAGCCATGAGGAAAAAATAAAATAAAAAGAATGTTCCCAGAGGAGCACACGGGCCAGAAAACCAAAACAGATCAGCAGAAAAGTGTGCGGTTTCAGTCCACCAGCCTCTCCCTTGGAGAAAGATGTGGCCGGCTCCTTCCGTCCAGGTCACAGCCTTGGAAATGCCATGAGGCAGTCCTAGTCTGTCCTAAGGGATCGCTGTGAGTCAGAAGGGACTCGACAGCAGTGGATGGGTGGCGGGATCTGCAAAGGTCTCGTGCCACCATCGTTGCCCTCATCTTGGTGAGGGTCTCAGCCTGTCCCTCCAGCTCCGGCACTGGCACTGGGGCTTGCCCCTGTCCCCAGCGCCGTCACCTCCCTACTGCATTGCTGTCTTCTGGTCTTCCCATCCCCGTCCCTTACTACTGTCCCCAAGCCTGGGTGATCTTTCTAAAGCCCCATCAGGATGCCAGGACCTCCACGTGGCCACCCCTGACACAGATCCCTGCTACCTGCCCAGCCCGGCAGCCTGGCACCCGGAGAGCAGGAGAGACCAAGAAACATTTGCTGAGGGAGGGAAGCAGTGATCGTGCAGAGCCCCAGCCACCCCTGGGGCTCCACTGTCCCTTCCACCCTGCCCCTCATCTGCAAGTGCGAGGCTCCCAGCTGGATTGGAAAAAGGTTCACCTCCTCCCTTCCTTCCACAATAGAACCCCTGCTAGCCCAGTGGTCAGAGCTCTGCTGCTCACCTCGACGAAGGTCAGCGGCTTGAGCCCACCTGCCCCATGTCAGGAGAAAGACCTGGCAACCCGTACCCACCGAGATTAACTCACCGCCAGTGAGTCGATGCCGACTCATAGTGTCTCACAAAAATCACAGCCTTGGAAACCCTATGGGATTGCTGCAAACCCTGGTGGTATTGTGGGCTAAGTGCTATGTCTGTTAACCAAAACGTCAACAGTTCAAATCTGCCAGGCGCTCCCTGCAGACTCTATGGGGCAGTTCTATCCTGTGCCATAGGATCACTATGAGTTGGAATTGACTCAATGGCAGTGGATTAGGGTCACTATGACCTGACAGCAATGTGTTTGGCTTTTGCATTGTCTAAAACTTCTGTTGTTGTTGGGTGCCTTGGAGCTGACCCCAGCTCACAGCGACCCCATGGGACAGAGTAGAACAGTCCCCGAGGGGTTCTCTCTTAACCTTGTGCCCCCAGGGCCCCTTACACGGGTGTCAAACCAAGAACCAAACTCACTGCTGCTGAGTGGTTAAGAGCTCTGGTTGCTAACGAAAGGTCGTTTGAACGCACAAGCAGCAGCTTGGAAACTCTCTGGGGCAGTTCTGCTCTCCTCTGCAGGGTCACTGTGAGTCACTGTATGTATTGTTAGACATCATTCTTACAAAATAAGAGCCACTCGACCTCATGTATTCTGATCGTTGCATGAATTGCCTTCCCCTTCATTTTTGAAACTTGACTAAATAATCGCAGCTTCTGGGGGAAAACCCCCACGTGCCTCGACGCTGTTTTACAGACAGGGCGGTGGGCTTGTGAAGCGTGAGGTCCATAATGTAGCTCTTGTCTGGTTTCCGTGCTTCCTGGCTGTGTGTCCTTGTCTGTAAATGCAGGTGATCATAGTGGCCATGCCTCCCAAACCAAATCAGCTCTGCCAAGCCTTCAGGCCAGCGTCTCATGCACTGTTAGTCCAAAAACCATGTCCAAAACATGCGAGCTGTCCTAATCATGTTTTGCATTCTCAATAAGTGGGCAAGTAATGAGAATTAGCCTCTCTGTTTCTTTATTTAGAGAATTCTCTTTTCTTGAGATCTTGAAACCCTGGCTGTGCCACTTAAAAGCAATGTGACCTTGGACAGGTTACTAAACCCCTCTGAAACTCAGTTTGCTAGTCTGTAGAATGGGGGCAGTGGAGGTACCCGTGGTGTAACTGAGCTATCACAGGTAGGGTGCGTGCCCTGGGAGCCGCTGAGGAGGGCGCGAATGAGAAGTCTCTGTTGGCTATTACGGTTTCCATCATCAGCTGTGAGAGACCATTCAGTAACTGAAAACAAACTGCCATAGGCCTGTTTTCCGGAGACGGGCCTCTGGGTGGCACCTACAACCTGGAGATCTAGGGGAAGCAGTGGGAAGTCGTGGGGGGATTTTGAAGCAGGCCTGATGGGACTAACCGAACAATGAACCAGCAAAGGAGAGGGAAGGAATTGAGCGTGAATCCAAATTTTTGGTCAGAGTACATATGCGGGTGATGGTGCCATTGACTGTGATGGGGACAGCTCCTGGGGACAGCAGATTTGGAGGTGGGTGTCCCAGAAGACCACCACTTGAATTTGCTCTTATCAGACTTGGAATAATTTAGCCGTCCAGGTAGAAAGGTCCTCTGGGCAGTTGGAGACACAAGCACAAGGTCAGGAAAGAAGTCCTGGCGGGAGGTGCCCTGGAAAGCCATCAGCCTAGGATGGAGCTCGAAGGCTAGAGGACAGCCTGAAATCACATGGCTAGCAAATGCAGCAAGAGGAGACAGCAGGCTGGTGGCAGAGCCTAGGGCCAAGGCCGAGCCACCCAAGGAGAAGACAGAGCCATGGGCAGCGAGGTGGGAAGACCCAGGGGTGTGTGGGGTCTCAGTCTGAAGAAGAAGGTGTGTGAACAAGGGAGTGTCAAGCACATGGCACTCTGAAAGGTCAAGCAAAATGCGCCTGATCAGAGGCCTGAACGAGCCTGGCCTGGACCTGTGCTGTGACGGATACATATCAAGCAGAGAACAGAAGACGCAGTCAGCGAACTGCAGCCTCTCTTCGGTGCCGCTTTGTTGTGAAGAAGAGAAGAGCAATGCCAGGAGGCAGACATGAACCTGGGGTCAAGGGCAGCAGCTCTTCAAAGATTAGTGATACCAACGCATGTGTGACAGTGACAAAAGAGAGAGTGACAAGGCTGGCCTTTCCAAGGAGACACCACTGGGGTGAGGACAACCTGGTATGGAAAGGGCTGGGGAAGACCATCCCGGCAGCAGAACAAGTGCTGGGTTCAGCGAGGGCTTGACATGTTCTCAGATCAGGAAGCAGCCCCCATGGGTGATGCACAGAGGGGTGGGGCCTGGAGGAGGGGGTCCCAAGCTTGGGAGTTCTAAGCAAGAGAGCAGCACCATCTGATTTGCAATATTAAAATATATATAGTATTTTTTCTGAAAGAAAATGCAGCAAAACAAGTTCAATTTGAAGTTTTGAAAGATAAATTCTGTTCCAGTAGTGAAAAGATGGAATCAAGCCAGGGGTCGGTCAGTGGAGAATGAATACACACCCTGTGGTCTCTAGATGCAATGGAGTGTGATTCAGCCATAAAGAAAAACAGAGCCGTGATACATACGACCCGGGTGAACCTTGAAAACATGCTGTGTGAGATTACACACAATAGGACAAGTATCATATGAACCCACATATGAGAACTCTAGGACAGGTAAATAGTGAGACCCAAGGTCCTTAGTGGTGACCAGGGGCAGATGCGTGGGGAAAACAGGGCGCCGTCGCTTTTAAGGGGTATGAAGTTGCGGTTCAGGGTGAAGAAACACTTTTGGAAATGGATTGCACTGCTGCTGATACCACATTGTGAATGTGAGGCCACTGACTTGTGCCCTTAAAAATGGTTAAAATGGCACGTTTTTGTAACATGTTTTACCACGATAAAAAAGGGGGTGGGGGGGTGTGAGGTAGTACGTTTGAATGTCTATGGCAGGAGCAACTGGAGGTAATCTGGCCCCCCAGGGGACATCTGGCGATGTGCGGGGACCTTTGTGGTTGTAACGACCCTGGAGTTAGGGAAAGGAGGCCCTACTGGCATCTAGTGCTGTGAGACCAGGGACGCTCCCAGACATCCTCCAAACACGGGACAGAGCCCCAGCCTAAAGTGTTTGGTGCGAGTGGCAGCGTGTCGAGGCTGAGAAACTGTGGCCTACAGGAAGGCTACACCGGATGGGGAGGTAGAAGTGGAGATTGTTGCCATTAGGTGCCATCAGGTGATTCTGACTCATGATGACTCACGTGTTACAAAGCAGAACTGCTCCACAAGCTTTACTTGGCTGGAATCTTAACGGGAGCTGATCGCCAGGGCTTTCTTCTCCCGTACCACTGAGAAGGCTCCAACTGCTCAGCTTTCCATCAGCAGCTGATGGAATCAGGCTTGTGCCACCAGGGAGCTACACCGATGGCACAGGAGAGCAAGTGAGAAAATTCAGGCATGCAGTCCCCCCAAAAGAAGAAGCAACGTTAGCCCCATCACATCCTCGCGCTTTGCTTGAGCACGGAGCCCCTGTCCAGAGAATGGGCTTCCGGGTAGGCAGGGATCACGTGGCCTGAGTCCTGGCACAGATGATTGGGCCTAGTGTGGGCACGCCCCCAAGCTTGCCCAATCAGATTCTCGGTCCCGTGCATCTGAGGTGGGCGTGGGTTTCCGGTTTCTTTGGTCCAGAGGTAGTCCTGTTCTTGGGTGAGGGAAGAGATGCTGACCCGCGGGATGCAGAGGCAGAAAGCTGATGTTCACGCCCAAGGAGAGAGCATGGAGAGAGACTCTGCCCAGTCCTTAACGGACTCCACATTTCCTCTTTCAGCTGACACAAAGGCAGAGCTCACTACCTGACCTTGGTTCTCCAAGAGACTTGGGTTGTTGTTAGGTGCCCTCCAATTGGTGCCGACTCCTAGTGACCCAGTGAGCAACAGAAGGAAACACTGCCCGGTCTTGTGTCATGTCCACAATTGTTTTTAGGCTTAAGCCCATTGTTGCAGCCACTTGTCAATCCATCTCGCCGAGGGTCTTCCTCTTTTTTGCTGACCCTCCACTCTACCAAGCATGATGTCCTTCTCCAGGGACTGATCTTTCCTGAATAACATGTTCAAACTATGTAAGATACAGTCTTGACATCTTGGCTCCCAAGGAACACTCTGGTTGTACTTCTTCCAGAACAGATCTGTTGGTTCTTTTGGCAGTCCAGGGTACACTCACCATTCTTCTCCAACACCTTAATTCAAAGGCATCAATTCTTCTTTGTTCCTGGTCCATCTTTGTATGCGTATGATGCCATTGAAAACACCATGGCTTGGATCAGGAGCGTTTTAGTCTTCAATCTGACGTCCTTAGTTTTGAATACTTTGAAGAGGTCCTTTGCAGCAGATTTTCCCAGTGCAATGCGTCTTTTGATTTCTTGACTGCTGCTTCCAGGGGCATTGATTGTGGACCCAAATAAATTGAAATCTTTGATAACCTCAATCTGTTCTCCTTTCTCCTGGTTCAGTTGTGAGGATCTTTGTTTTTCTGATGTTGTGGTGCAATCCATACTGTAGGCTATAATCCTTGATCTTCTTCAGTAAATGCCTCAAATCTTCATTTCCAGCAAGTAAGGTGGTGTCGTCTGCATAACACAGGTTGTTAATGAGTCGTCCTCCAATCCTGATGCCTCGTTCTTCTTTGTATAATTCAGCTTCTCAGATTATTTGCTCAGCATGCAGATTAAAAGGGTATGATGAAAGGATACAACCCTGACACACGCCTTTCCTGACTTTGAACCGTGCAGTGTCCCCTTGTTCTGTTCATATGACTGCCTCTTGATCCGCATACAGATGCCTTAAGAGCACAATTAGGTGTTCTGGAGGGGGACTTGTGAGTCCTTGAGAAAAGAAAAGTCTCCACCTGTTGCTTGCAACCGTATCATCCCTGAAGCGAGGTTGGTGAGTCTTTGTCATACTTGCTTTGACCCAGCCTCAGGAAACACCCACACTGGACAAGGACATCATGATTGGTAAAGGGGAGGTGGCGGAGTGGGAATGAAGCAGTAGCCATCAATATCAAGAATCATGAAGATGCACAGGACTGGGCAGTGGTTTGCTATTACACAGAATGTCTACGTGAGTCTGAGCCAGCTTCAGAACTAACAACCGAAGGACCACGTTCACTGTTTAAATTTTGGGAAAAACTGAAAAAACATCGAGACTTTTTTTTCTTCTCAAGTGTAAGCAGTTACCGGGACATTTATCAGCTAGATAGGGACCCTCCAGAGAAACACACCGGTTGCTGTCCAGTCAACTCCGAGTCATAGCAACCATATTATAGGACAGAGTAGAACTGCTCCATAGAGTTTCCAAGGAGCACCTGGCAGATTCACACTGTTACCTTCTGGTTAGCAGCCATAGCACTTAACCACTATACCACCAGGGTTTCCAGATTGTGATCCACACAGTAATGTCATTTTCCTTGTTTAATGCACATTTTGTCTGGAGTTTCCACAGTGGTAAGGTATCAATCTGAAGTTAGTGACAACTGTTTTGCCTCCCGAAAGGAATAACCTACCTCAAAATGAATCCAAGAGAGAGGAAAGTGGAGCTGAGAAACAGAGTTCAGTTCCTGAGGCATCTTTTGGCTTCTGGATCCAGCTGTACCTGAAGCCTGGTCAATCCTTTCAGCCAATAAATTCCCTCTGTTATCTAAAAAGTTTGAGTAGGGATTCTGCTCACCTGCAATTAAATAAACTTCACGAAGCTTCTTGAGTCAGAAATCTGTGCTGAGATCTCAAGACAGTGTTCCTTTTCAGCTCTAAGCCAGGGTGGGTCTGATATCAAGTGCCGGCTGGCACCTGCCCCCTATTTCGATTTATCTGAGGAACAAACACATTCACAGTTTTGCGCATGTCCTGAGGATTAAAGAGGGGGCCAAGAGGAGAGGTGAGGAGGAAGACGGAAACTTCTCTCTGAACAAAAACAAGGACATTGTTGGTATCAGAAGGATCAGGCCAAAAAGGAGGGCCATGTTGACAGGAGCTTAGTCGGCCACTGGTGTCAAGAGCTAGAAAGAACATTTTACCTACAGGTGGGCGTAGAGGCAGGGCCTGGATTTCCCCTCCCCGCTCCCCATCTCAGAACTCATTTTCTTTTGGCCTGTTGCAACTTCCTGTTTTCAAAGGCAAGGAGGCGTTTGTTCAAGAAAAGCCTCACCCAGCTTACTGGACAGCAAGGCTTTCTGACAAAACACTATTTTTGCTGCATTCAGTGTAGATGAATCAGACACCAGTGGATCCAATTTATTTTATACAAACCAGGGCTCTGTGACGCTGGGAAGGTCCTTGACATGGCCGGTGGGTTTTATTGAGAGCAGAAGAAAGAGTGAATCATTCCAAGATGTTGGAAGAAACCCAAACACTCCCCATTTCCTTTGTTGAGGCTAGGCTGTGTTTGCCTCTCAGGGTGAACCGATGGCTGAAGCACCCGCCTCTGATCCCACAACTGTTTCCTTGCAATGAGGTTCTACCGGTCACTGCCATCGAGTCGATTCCAACTCATTCCAACCCCACAGAATGGAGCAGAAGTGCCTCATGAAGTTTCCAAGGAGCACCTGGTGGATTTAAACTGCCAACCTTTTGGTTAGCGGACATAGCGCTTAACCACTTTACCACCAGCATTCCCAGCGAGGTTCTAGAAGACTTTATCTCTCCGTTTTCAAGGCTCCACACTCCACCAAAAGCTGGACTTCCTGGTTTTCCCATCAAACTCCCCTTGAATCCAAGAGTAATGGCACGCTTACAAAGAAATGTGTTCTTGTTAAAAAAAAAAAATTACCAACCTGCTTCCTGTAGACATTCTGGGACCAATGCATGGCGTTCCCCAGCCTCCAAGCGCTGGCCCCATATTTGGTCTCATGGAGAGAACAGGCTTGAGGAAGTATGCTCAAAGTTGTGAAGCAGCCGAGGGGCTTCTGAATTCCCTGGAGTCTGTTTGTCAAACCATGAGGCCATCTGAAGAAGACCCTCCTTGTGCTTGAGAGGAAGGGGTCCTGTGAGAAGTCAGGAGGGCTGTGAACGAGGGATGGCAGTCTCCACAGAGGTAGAGAAGTGACCGGGTGAGCAGACAGAGGTGCTCAGAACATCGGGAAGCATCTTCTCTGCCTTATTCCTCCACCCCATTCGTTCTCAACAGGAGCACATCTGGTAATGTTTGGTTCCACTTTGGGGTGTCACAATGGGGTGGAAGGTGAAAGTCTACTGGCAGAAGCCAAAGATGCTGCTGGAACATCATATGATACGCAGGATAGCCCCACAGCAAGGAATTCTCAGGTAGCAAAGCGCCAGTGGTGCTGAGGTTGAGAAATACTGTTTGAGTCACATGCCTGGATGTCAGAGAGAAGAGGGCTTCAGGAATAAAACCTGAAGAGTTGTTTCTCAAAGCCCTGTAGCATACTGGGATCCAAGGAGCTCTGCTCCACCACCCCACCAAGAAAGCCAGTGCTAAGAAGGGGATTTGTGCTCACTGACTTACTATCTGGACCAATTCAAGGTCTTCCATGAGAAGAGTTTGGGGACACTCTACTATGTGTCACTTAGGATTGCTTTGGGCTGCAGTGAAGAGAATCCTTGTGGCTAAAGTGATAAGGGCTCATGTTCTCACATAATGGGACTTTCACAGATGGATAGTGGGGTTGCAGATCCACGGTGTCAGGACGTCTCTGGGGTTCTCTTGTTTTCCATTGGCAGTCACCCTGCAGCTGCTTCACTTCTCTGGGCCTCACTCAGCAACTTCTGCAGCAGGAAAGAAACGATAAGCTCTTTTGATGAGTCCCTTTCCATCCCCATAAAGAATTCTGGGAAGATGGATGTCTTAGTTCTCTAGTGCTGCCGTAAAAGACATATTACAAGCGGATGACTTTAACAAACAGATTATTTTTTGACAGTTTAGGAGGCTAGACATCTGAATTCAGGAGGACTGACTCAAGGGGAAGGCTTTCCCTGTGTGTTGCTTCTGGAGGAAGCTCCTTGTCTTTTCTGAGCTTCTGCTCCTGGACAATCGTCATGTAGTGTGGTGTCACTCTTTCCCCACCTCAGCTTGCTCACATGCTTGTTTAATCTCTTTTATATCTCAAACGGCTGACTCAGGATACACTTACACTAACACCGTCTCATTAATGTAACAAAGATAACCCATTCCCAAATAGGATTCTAATCACAGGCGCTGAGGTGAGGCTTTACGGCACATATTTAAGAGGGGACCCATAGCAGTGGGAATCTGGTATTTGTCACTTGTGGCACAAAAGATGGGCTCTACCAGCATATGAGAAGGGGAAGAGCGATGACTCTTGGGCAGATAGTTGTATTGCTGTTGCCGAGTGCCATTGAGGTGGTTCTGCCTCATGGTGACCCTATCTGTTAGAGAGCAGGACTGCCTCCTAGCATTTTCTTGGCTGTAATCTGTATGGCAGCAGATTGCCAGGTCTTTCTGCCATGGAGATGCTGGATGGATTTAAACCACCATTCTCCCAGTTAGCAACCAAGCACTTAACCATTAGTCCCCCAGTGCTTCTTTAGATGCTGACAGTGGGCTTTAACAACGGTGACAAATTTTTTTGTTAATCCCTCCTTTTAAGAAATAGAGTTTACACCAAGGACAGGAATGACAAGAGGAAAAAAGAGCCCAGAAGACAGAACGACTCATGTGAATGGGTGACTACATCAACATGTGTGACCAGAAGAACCAGATGGCACCCAGCCACCACCAATGACAGCCATGTGGGGCTCACAACGTTGAGTCCCAGTGGCGACATGAGAAAAAAAGGGGTCCACCCTAAGAACTCCACTAAAAGACCACATTTGATGGTCTCAAGGCCTGGGAGTTCCCCTGGGAACATGGTCCCTAGACCTGATGCTGCCCCTGATCATAGATCACTAGTGAGGTCAACTCTTCAGAGGAATGGATTGACTCAGGGACACACAGTGACTGTATCATGTGGGTACTTGTGGTTCTGTGCATCTATAGGATGTTGTCCTACAGGCCTCTTACTAGAAGGGAGTGGAGTGAAGAAGGTAGAGAGGAGGAGACAGGAGATTGTTAAGAGAAAATGACATGTGTAGAACAGAAAAGAAGAATGTGCTGTCACTAGGCAAGGAGAGCAGAAGGAGCTGCAGATAGGCGGGAATGGAAATTTAAATTGGATTGTATGCTTTCAGTCAATCACAATAAAAAAAAAGAAAGAAATGGGTTTAAGGAAAAGTGAGCCCAGGAGTCAGAAGGACTTGTATGATAGGGAGCCTGCATCAGCAAGAGAACCAGAGAACCAGATGGTGCTCAGCCACTGTCAAAACAACAGCCCTGACAGGGGACACAATGGAGAATCCCTGACGCAGCATGAGAAACAGGGATGTGCAGATCTGGAACTCTATTAAAAGATCAGACTTGATGGTCCAACAACCCAGAGGGCCCCCTGAGTCCATGGCCCCTGGACTTGCTGCTGGCCTAGAGCTGAGACCAGTACTCAAGCCAAGACTTCAGACAAAGAATGAATGAACTTGGGGACACAGAGTGATGCGTGTGGTGTGTATACTTTGTGATTTAATAACATCCATGAGGTTGTCCTACTGGTTTCTTTTTGGAGGGGCGAGGAGAGGGTGGAGAGGAAGGGACAAGTGTTGGCTGAGTGGGTACTGGAAGCAAGGAATGAAAAAGAGTGTCCTGTCACAGGGGAGGAGAGCAGATGGAGTTACAGAGATGCGGGCACTTGGGGTCTTACATGGCAAATTCACTTGGATTGTAAACTTTCACTTAATCACAATTTTAAAAATTTAAAAAAAAGGGGGGGTTTATATCTTCTCCTCTTGAGTCAGGGTGGACTTGTCCTTGCTTCTACTTATTACAGTAAATGGATCTGACTCTATGTGAGTCTAGGTCATAAAAGGCCAGTTCTCTTAGGATGTTTACTCTTAGGAAAGCCAGTCACTATGTGACAAGTCAGACTGCTCAGAGAATGCCATACTGGAAAGACCACGTGGAGTTGTTCCAGTCAACAGCTGCCTTCCCAGTGATCCTCCAGTTCAGGCCATCTGCCACCTGAAAACCACTGAGCGACCTGAGCTGATATTATAAGTAGTGGAAGAGTCATCCAGCTGAGCTCTGCCTGAATTCCTGTTTATTGTATTTAGCATGAGGTGAAATATGAGGATTTTGATTTTATTTGTTTATTTTTCATTTAGATGAAGTTTTACAGAGCAAAGTAGTTTCTCATTAAAACGTGAATATATGTATTGTTTTGTGACATTGGTTGCCAACACCACAAGATGCCAACACTCTCCCCTTCTCCAACTTGGGTTTCTCATTACCACCTTTTTGGTACCCTCTTGTCTTCTCATCCTTGTCCCTGGGCTGGTGTGCCCCTTCCCTTTAGTCTCCTTTTGTTTTGTGGTCCTATCCAGTCTTTGGCTGAAGAGTGAAGCTCTGGAGTGACTTTGGTACTGAGGTTAAGAGTGTCCCAGGGCCATACTCTCAGGTTTTCTCCAGTCTGTGTGAGGCCAGTGAGTCTGTTTCGGTTTTGTTTTGTTGTGGGTTAGAATTTTGTTCTAGATTTTTCTCCAGCACTGTCTGGGATCCCCTATCGTGATCTCTGTCAAAGCAAGTGGTGGTGGTAGACAGGTACTATCAAGTCATGCTGGACTTTGTTTGGTGGAGGCTGTGGTCCGTTAGTCTCTGAACTAGTCTTTCTGTTGGGTCTTTGGTTTTCTTCATTCTCTCTTGCTCCATTTGGGGTAAGACCAGTGGAATGTCTCAGGCGGTCACTCACAAAGTTTTAAGACCTCAGATAGAGTCACCAAAGTAAACTGCAGAACATTGCTTTATAAACTATGTTATACCAGTTGAGCGACATGTTCCCCAAGGCCCTTAGCCCAGTAATAGTTTTAAGGCACTGTGTTTGGGGGAAGTTTATTATGCAGTAATAACCAACAAATCTATCACAAATGGCCAATGAGACAGGGGAAGAGATGTGAAGGGCACTTCAAGGACTGTATTTGGCCTGCAAGGAGCCCCAGTGGTGCAGGCTGTTAAATGCTCTGCTGCTACCTGAGAGGCTGGCCATTTGAACGCACCAGCCACTCCACAGGAGAAAGATGTAGCAGTCTGCTTCAGTAAACGTTGCAGTCTTGGCAACACTGCGGGCTGGTTCGCGTCCATCCTCTGTGGTCACCATGAGTCACAGCTGACTGGACAGCAACAAGTTGCTTTTGCTTTTAATTGATTCTGGTTGATCAACAACTAATAAAATCTGCATTCTTACTGAAAATAGAGCCTCATCTTGGCCATAGATTAATCACTAACTTACGTCTTTAAGTTATAAATGAGAATAGGAAGTCTTCACTCTGTCAGAAAAGTGAATTAAAGGAATGCCTTGAGTGGTTTCCGACTCGATGGCGCTTGGCTTGGCTTTGCTTGGGTAGTTTACGTAATGGATTAAGGTCATTCACTAATAGAGCCTCAAAGGTAAGCAAGAATGGCCCTACTGTACTGGGATAATATGAAGCTAGTCTTTGCGAGAGTTAATTGTGCTTTAAGCAACCTCTGTCCTTACCAAATTGTACAAAGTTTTACGCTAGTGACTAAGAGCAAAGCCTCTGGAGTTAGAGGGGCTTCGATTCAAAACTATACCCTGTTCTTGGATACACAGTCGCTCCTTACTGCCTGACACAGTGGTAGGTGAATGCCTACAGCTTTTGCCTGCTGGCCACCTCTTCCCCTTGTCCAAGGGCAAGCTCCCTGGTTTTCTTTTAGGGAGCATGGTAGACGGATGACTCAGATGGCCCCAGATCCATGCCCCTTGGCAATGCGACTTTGCAGCTCCTCCCACCCAGACATGCAGCATACTTCCCTCGCCCTGGTCTAAGGCTAGCCTGCGACTTGCTTTGACCAGTAGACTGTGCTGGCCCCGTGGTGTGGCAGTTCCAAGATTACCTTCGAGAGGCTTTATGTTCCTTTGTATCCTCACTGCAAACCCTGGTGACAAAGCGGTTAGGTGCTACATCTCAAATCTGCCAGATGCTCCTTGGAAACTCTGTGGGGCAGTTCTCCTCTGCCCTACAGGGTGGCTATGATTGGAATGGACTCAACGGCAGTGGGTTCGAGTTTTTTTGGTATCCTGTCTTGGGCCCCTTTGACCGCCATGAGAACATAGGACAGCCATGAGAAGAAGCTCAGGCACACTGGAGGAGCAGAGCTAAGGGTCCCCGGCCTGCAGCCAACCACTCCTGAGAACACGACCCACCTAGACAAGACACAGGTGACCCATGACCCTGAATGTGTGAGTGAGCCCATCCGAAACCAGAGGAGCTACCAGCTGAACCCAGCCTATACCACCAAAAGGCAGAATCATGAACTAATAAGTGAGTATTGTGTTCATCCGCTAAACTTTGGGGGTAGTTTGTTACATAGGAAGAGATAGCTGCTGCAGGGATGAGTGTCCCCCTCTCTCAGTCTATCTGTCACTGGTGGAGGTGGCACTAGCCCCTCGCAATGAGCACAGCTAGCCAGTCAGAGTGAAAGACAGAACTGTACTCCAAGGTTTGAGAAAGAGGTAATTGGGTTTCTAAAATGGTACACCACCACCCAGGGTCATCATCTGGTGTTACGTCGGCACCGTATAGCCGAGCCTGTTTGAGAAGGAAGCCACCCCACAGGAAAGCAGCCCCCTGAGACAGTGAGTGAGAGGCTCCAGGGTTTCATTTGGAGCCCTTATTCCAGCAGTGACCGAAGCCAGACCACCTTGGTCTTTCCTGTTACATAAACCAAGACATTCCTTTGAGTTTCTGTTGCTTGCAACCAGAAGATTTCTGACTCACACATACGGGCAAGTGATTTCAGCAACCCAAGCCTCAGTTTTTTTTTTCCTTTGTAAAGTATGAATACTAATAGAACCCATACCTCATCAGATTGCCATGATGGTCAAGCGAGAGACAAACAAACCAAACCAAACCCGGTATAGTGACCCTATAGGACAGAGTAGAACTGCCCAATAGAGTTTCCAAGGAGCGCCTGGTGGATTTGAACTGCCAGCGTTTTGGTTAGCAGTCATAGCACTTACTCACTACACCACCGGGTTTCCAAGTGAGATCAGGCATGGAAAATGCTTGGCATATGGTGAGCACCCAACAGGTAGTCGCTATCACTAAAAATGATCATTACTTATGTATATGAGGCTTTCCAACTGGTTTCTTTCTAAAAGGGAGAGGAATGAACAAGTGTTGGTTGAGTAGATACTGGAAGTAAAGAGTGGAAAGGAAGAGTGTGGTGTCACGGGGGAGGAGAGTGGATGGAGTTCTATAGATGTGGATACTTGGGGTTTTGTATAGCAAATTGACTTGGATTGTAAACTTTCACTTAATTACAATTAAAAAACAATCACTGCCTTCCTGGAATCCAGGAGGTGACGAATTCAACATGCTTGTAAATTAAGTCATGAGTCCTCTTTTCCCAGGAAAGCAAGTTCATCGTATACTGTATAATTCTCCAGACTCGACATATCTCCACTAAAGGGGATGCCCACTGAGTGCGGGATTACAAAGAAAGAATTGCACATTTTCTCATAAATGCCTCAAACTGCCAAGGAGGGCGGGGATCATTACTGCTGATTTCAGCTAGAATGAAGTGACACCAGAATTGAATAGCACTGTTTAGATTTCCATGGAGTCCCTAAGTGGTGCTCCCTAAATGTGCTCAGCTGCCACCCAAAAGCTAGAGGATGGAGTTCACCCGGGTCTCCCTGCTCTTCAGTCTCATCTAGTTCTCTGGGAAGCCAGGCTGGCTGCTCCAGGGGCTGGAGGATCTCTGTCTCATTCCTTCTTCTGTGTCTGAGCTCCAAGGCACCTCCTCAGAGAAGCCCTCCATAAACACCCCTGCCTCCCCCAACCCTAGCCCTTCCACTACTGTTGCATTGTCAAGTAGCGCCCATCGGGACTGGAAGCAACCCTGTTTCTTCCTGTGTGCGTTGTTTCTGCTCTTAGGAATACAGATTTCATAGAAGCCAAGGCCCCAAATCCCAGTGCCCCCCAAAAGTGTTGGATGTGTGGTAGTTTCTCAAGAACTGTGTCGCACGAATGAATAAGTGACGGATGGGGACTGGGAACAGCCACATCCCTGAGCAGAACGGGCTGTAGTTATCGGAGAGAGCCCAGGATTTTGCAAACCTGCATGTGGCCTGTGGAAAAATGTAACTGAGATGAAATGTAATCTCTTCTGGGAGGTTAAAGTCTTATTCTGAAAATGTTTTAAACTAAGTTTGGATGTTTGGGCTAAAAAGCATGACAGTGTAAGAGCTTAACGTCTGCCCCCAAAGAGATTAGTTGACTTGCCTATCCTTAAAAATGGGCAAGTCACTGGAAGAGATGTCAGGAATCGGAGAGGAAGACGGGGGATGGGGTATGGACAGGGCAGAGAGAAGAAAGGGAAAGAGGGGAGGGGAGGGGGGGAGGGGAGGGGAGGGGAGCAGAGGGGAGGGGAGGGGAGCGGAGGGGAGGGGAGGGGAGGGGAGCAGAGGGGAGTGAGACTGGCAGCAACAAAGTGGGGCAAGGGGATAGAGATACAGGGAAAACAGAGAAAGCAAGACAGAATGAGACAGACCGGGAGAGGGAGGTGAGCACTAGACAAAGGGACGGAGGTGAGCACTAGACAAAGGGACATGCTTAGAAGACCATGAAGAGACACTGGCCCGGAAAGACTCTATTCATCTCAGCCCCACCCAGAAACTGGTCTTCCAGCACCCATCGGCTGCCTGTCCCATGTGTGAGCCAGGTTTTTTTATCTCCAGCCTGACTCCTGTTAAATACTCACCTGGACTTCTGATCTGTGTTCTAAAATAATGCTAGGGCTTAACTGTGGACCCTAGGACCCAACCAGCCACAGGTGACAGGGAATGAACCCCCAGCAGGCAAGTGGCCACAGCTGCCTGCCTAGTTCTTGTCTAAACCCCGCAACAAATCCAACCACAGAAGCACCAAAAAACCAAACCCACTGCCATGAAGTCGATTTCAACTCGTAGTGACCCTATAGGACAGAGTAGAGCTGTCTCATGGAGTTCCCAAGGACTACCTGGTGGATTCAAACTGCCTACTTTTCTAGTTAACAAACATAGTGCTTACTTAACCACTAGACCGCCAGGGTTTGTGTAAGCACCTTGGCAGAGACGAAATGCGCTCTCTATACAAGAAAGCCTGGTGATACAGCGGTTAAGTGCTACAGCTGCTAACTAAAAGGCTGGCAGTGTGAATCTACCAGGTGCTCTCGGAAGCCCTACGGGCTAGTTCTACTCTGTCCTGTATTGTCACTATGAGTCAGAATCGACTCAATGACAAAAAATTTGGTTGTTTTTTATTTACACGTATATGTGTATATATATATATACGTATATATATATTCCACACCAAACATAGACCAGAATCACTCCCAGTAGCCACTAGGATTTTACATTAAACAACAACAAAACCTTTCTGTCCTTCCTCTGAGCTGGATTCCATAGCTCCCGCGTACATGGATGTAAGACGGAAATGTCATTATCACTTCCCTTCAAGCCGGTTCCTATGCACAGGAGGAAACCTGGTCCATCCCTGTACCATCTGTCATGACCAGTGGTGTGTCTGAGCCTGTCATTGCGGCTGTGGTGTCAGGCTACCTCGTGGAGGGTTTCCCTTGTTTTTGGTGGCCCTGTGCCAACCACGGTGTCCTCTTCTATGTACATGGAAGACCTCGAGACACCTATCAGACCATCTTCACGCACTCCAGCCGGCTCCTAGCCCACCCACTGAACAGAGAGCTTGCAGAGGCCAGGTGGCTCCCTGCCATCACCGGGGCCAATGTTAGCTTGAGATGTGGTCTTTCTGGAAGGTATGGGTCTCTCTGTCCACTCCCGGGTGGTTCACCATTTCACCCGAGTGTTTGAAACATGGTCTTACTCGGTCACCAGATGTTTCGTGAGGACCCACTGTGCAAAGGAAGCCACAGAGCCGTGGCCAGGGAGAAGCTGCTGCTCAGGATTGGACGGACGAAGGGTTCTGGCAGGGACCCAGGTTTGCACAGCCGTGGAAGGGGGCAGGGCAGCTGGGCTCACTCAAAGAGATCAGGAGAGCGCTAGCCACCAAGACCCGGCTCCACCCTTCACCAGCTGTGTGACCTTGGGCAAGGCACTTGGTGTACCGAGCCTCAGTTTCCCCTTGTCCCCGAGGGTGTTGTGAGGACGGATGTGTGTCACATACGGCACCTGACACAAGATCAGCTTCTATTCACAAATCACGTGCTGAGAAGCATCAGCACTTCTCAGACCTTCGTGTGCGACAGACTACATAGGCTTCTTCTTGAAGGGTGGATTCTGACACTGGGGGTCTGGGGTGAGCCCAATGGCCTGCATTTCCGTTAAGCTCCCAGGTGACACAGAAGCCACTGGTCTGAGGACTAGCCCAGTACAGCAAGAGCTGCACAGCCAGTACAAGCCTGTGCCGTGCCTGGGCGTCGGAGAAGCGGAGCTGGGAGAGCAAGACAGTAGTCTCATCCCGTGATCCTCGTCCATGCAGATGGGAGAAGTTGTCCTAAGAGTATACTTGAAGGTCGTTGGTTCGGTGACCTCTGAACACGCCCCCAGTGTGGACTCTCACTTCGATGGGTTATTTGGGAGCACAAGGAGCACTGAGCAAGAGAATACACCTAGCTTCGACGGCACTTGGCTGGCTTGGCTATCAAAGCCATCCAAATGACCAAAGAAGGGATGCTTTACAGCTTCCAAATCAACACTAGCAAGCAGGAAGGACAATTCATCAGCCCCCTCAAGCCCAGCTTTATAAGTAAGAACAGGTCTCCCTTCTCTCCCCCGCCCCTGCCACCCTCTCCACATTGAAAGCAGGCAGCCTGGGAAGGAAGCTTAGTGACATCCACAGAATCACCCACTCACTCGCCTTACCGCCTGGCTTCCAGCTGGGTGGGCTGGTAGCAGTCTGCAAGGCTACCGTGAGGAGCAGGCCTGGGAACACATCTTGGGGTTTCTGAGTCCACTGCTCCCATCTGTCTCCCACACTGCTTCTTTGTGTCTCCGGCCAAGTTTCCCTTCTTTTCCCTCTCCTGCAGATGGCTAGCTGCTTCAATTGTTTCCCTCGGAGCACTTGTCCAAACCACAGGGCTTAGCGTCCCCTTAAAACCTCTCGTTTGCCAGCGTATCAGGTCCAAGGCACACTCTTAGGGCTGATCGTCTGACAGGAGCCTTATTTCCAGCCAGCAAGAGAAATCCAACTGTTACATAAGGTGGCACGGAGCCCCTTTCATCCCTGGCCTCGAAAGTGCCTTTGAAAGCAGCAAGGTAATTGACAAGACCGGAGTTATTGTGCTTGGGTCTGACTCACATGGAATGACAGTCACTTCTGTGGCAGCAAATCCTGGCCTCCCTGCTCCCTGGATCCAGTCCAAGGGTCCAGGTGGGCAAGGGAGGAGGAGACAACCTTCAGATCAACTGGGACAGCTTCAGAACCCAAATCTACTCCCGTCAGCTAGACAATTGATCTGGACTCCACTCTGACTGCAGGTGACCCTACCTGTGCCAGAGGAGAGCTGTGCTTCGTAGCATTTTCTGTGGCTGATTTTTGGCGAAGCAGATCACCAGATCTTTCTTCCCAGGCACCTCGGAGGAACTGGAACTGCCAGTCTTTCAGTTAGCAGCCAGGTACCCAGATCATTCCCAGAGGTAAAGCACGAGGGTCCCAAAATGAACTGCAAAGAAGTTGGGGGGCTGTTTTGGTCACCTAGCACTGCTTTAACAGAAATATCACAAAGGGGTGCCTTTAGAAAGAAGACTTTTATTTTGTCACAGTTCAGTAGGCTAAAAGTCCAAATTCAGGGTGTCAGCTGCAGATGAAGGCATTCTCAGCTGGATCTGGAGGAAAGTCCTTGTGCTCAATCTTCCTCCGGACTGGGAGCTTCTGAGGTGTGCGGTCCCCCGATCCTTTCCAAAGATGCGCTCAGCACCCACCGTTGCATTCTGTCTGAAGGTATGAGATCCCCCAATCTCTCTGCCAGCTTCTTTCTTTTGTATCTGAAAAGATTGCCTAAAGGCATAATACAGTCTCACAGACTGAGACCTGCCCATCCACCCTTATTAACATCACAGAGGCGGGATTTACAACCCGAGGAACATCACAGGACACCAGGACACTAGGAATCTGGCCTAGCTAAATGGCTACACAGATTTTGGGTGGAAAAAAATTCAACCCACGAGAGGGGCCTTTTCCTGGTGTTTTGAGTCAGAGACTGGATGCTGAGCACTGACCCTGCCACAGCTCCCAAACAGGGTGGGGAGGGGAGGGAAATACAAATAAACTTGTCATCCATGCACCCTGACTCCCGGCCCCAGGGCCGCATTATGCTGCTGACACATTGCTGCAGGGTCCCTGCGTGAGCTCTGGAAGGTTGTGTACTCTGCCCCTGGGCACCCCCTCACTGAGCTGGGGTGTGGAACTTTCTCCAGGAACTCCTAAGGTTCGTCAGCACGGCTGCTGGGGTACAAAACATCTCGGGCTTCTCTACTCTTTTAAAGAAGTTTCCTTCTGCATGCTGATTTCAGGTCAGGATACACTGAAGCCTGCAGAATTGTGTTCGCGGACGGACAAGCCTGGGAACGCACCTTCCCCTCTGCCCGCAGCTACTCAGCACGAGTGCCGCTGACCAGCGCCCCCAAGCTTCCTTCCTCTCCAGCCGCTTCTCCCCATGGCCACCACCCCCAGCCCGGCTGCCCTGGCCAGTCCCAGCTTCTGGCCTCTGCCTCACAAAGCCCTTTCTCTCTCATGCTGGAGTGGAAGCCACCTCATGCTCCCACCCAGCCTTGCTCCGCGCCTTCCAAGGGCATCTCCAGGCTCTCGGGATAAATGACCCAACTTATCCACTTGGCTTCCCAGGGCCCCCAAATGTGCCCCAGCCCAGCCCCTGCACTTATCCCCCACCTGTTACCTCCCGCATTCTACTTCTAGCCCCTTGGATATGCCATATTCGAAAACTCTCTTTCGAGAGGGATCTTGGAGGCAGGGAGAGTGATGGGGCCTGAGACCACATTCCTGTTCCCTCAGTCCCCCTGGTTCACAAGGGAAAGGACCCCAGCCAGGGTACAGGTGCAGCCTAGAGGAGAGCTGGTCTCCCACCTTTCACTAATCTTTCCAGAACATTCCATGTGTTTTCAGTTTCTGAAGATCTGGCCCAGTGTCCTTTACTCCCCAAAACAAGCCTAAAATACGAGCCATATATGGATTTATTTTTTAGTCAGAGCAGGTCTGTTTCAGCTCCAGGTTGAGAACCTGGCCTGCTGGGTGTTTTCCGTCTGGCACCTCAGCGCCCACATTCTGTGACTTCCAGGTCATCTGGCATCAACTTGCTTCAGTTTCCCACTATGAAAGGCTCTTTGTTGCTCTCAGGAATTGTCACCGCAACAATGGACAGTTCATTTGACTTCTCTCCGTGGGCTGGACTCGGACCAGGAAGGAAGGAAGTCCACAGAAAGCCATCGAGCTGAGGGTCATTTCTTCCCCGAGAGCAGATGTTCCATGACAGCCCGGCAGGTTGTTAAGCGAATTACTTATGACACATGTCTCTGTGTCACGAGGACATCCACTCGGGTTCCTCTCGGCTCCTTGTGTTCTTTAGTTTGTTGACCTTTTTAAAAGTAATAATCATGATGATGATATTTTATTGTTTTTGGTGAAAATTTACACTGCAGTTCAGGTTCCCATTTGTTCAGTGATGTTGGTTACACTCTCTTAACAAGGTGTGAACCTTTCTGGTTGCTTTGTTTCCATTAATCTAGTTTCCTTGCCTTCTCACCTTCTCATCTTTGCTTTAACTTGTTGACCGTTTGGTCTCACATAGGTGATTTCTTAACAGAGTGCAATACTTAGGCTTGTGAGCACTTGATTCACCCGCTCCACGCTTTCCAAGGGCACCTCCAGGCTCTCAGGATCAATGACCCAGCTCATCTCCTTGGCTTCTGAGGGGCCCCAGATGTGCCCCAGCCCAGCACCTGTGCTGCCTGCCCCTGTTGCCTCTCACGTTCTACTTCTAGCCTCAATTTCTTGCTCAGTTCTTGGGGAGCAGCCTTGGTCTCAGGGACAGACAGGTGACCCAGCCAGAGCCAAGGATGTCCAAGAGGTTGTGGCAGGGGCCTCTGGAAACACTTCCACTTTCCCTGCTGGACTGGGGCCCCAAAGCCCAGGTTGTCCCTGGAGCTCCTGAGAGCTCTCCCGTTCACTTGGTAGAGGGCCCCGGGAAGGGGAGAGCATCTCACCCTTGTCCTGCTGTCCAACAGCCCTGAAACTTGGTGGGATTCACTGCCTGGATTACTATTCTGTTATGTGAATCATTCCTTATTCCTTCATTCTTTTTTTTGGCATCCCTGGGCAGGCTCAAAACATTTTTTCATTCTTCTTTTTTTCCTTAAATTAGTTTGGATTGTGTTTTGGGACACATGCCACTAAAGTAGACCTGATCAATTCGTAAACGCAGGAGCAAAGAATGAACCTCCAGCTAAAGACAATCGGTTCCTTCATCGCCCTGCCCACAAACACAGTACTTTGTGCAAACATGTGTGAGGGGACTGATCCTGCCCTCCGAGAGCTCACAGTCAGTGTGACCAGCTGACCTCTGCGCTGACACGGAGCCTCCCAGCCCCTGCCCTGTGAGGGCCCAAAGCCCTCCCCAAGATTACTGTGAATCTTGGTGGGAGTTGCTTTGCCCAGGGCGCTCTGAGCCGAGCACCTGCCCTCCTGCACAGACGCAGTGGGTGTACCCCTGCACCCAGGGTGCTGATAGACCCACAGGTGAACGGCAGTTTGGTCCCCAACATCCACATCCCTCCCTCCAATTTCGTGAGGCAGTTCTGTGTGTGGCTGAATTTGCAGGAAAGTGGGGCACAAGACACAGGGTGCACCCAGGGTGGGAGTTCACAGCTCAACCTATCTCCTGTTGCCAGCGAGTCAATTCCAACTTGTAGTGATCCCATAGGACAGAATAGAACCGCCCGATAGGGTTTCCAAGGCATCGCTAGTGAATTCAAACTCCCAACCTTTTGGTTAGCCACTACAGCACCTAACCACTATGCCACCAGCCTGCAGAGAGGTGCTGTCTAACCTTGATACCTGTACTGAGCAGGCCTTGAGCCACACAGCCTCTGGCAAAGTGATTCCCCGTCTCCTGCTGACTCCCCGCCCGTTCCCCATCCTTGTACCTCCCACTCAGGGATCCCGACTCCGCCCAAGGCAGGCTCTGAACAGCCATCCCACAGAGGCTGAGCCCTCTGCTGTCCTAGTTCTCTGGCACCGCCGTAACAGAAGTACCACAAGTGGGTGGCTGAGCATATGAGGTCGTGTCAGAGCCTCCAGGTCTGAAGGCAGGGCTCCAAAACTAGGGGAGGGCCCCTCGGTCCACTCTGGGGCAACGTTTGCATCTCTTTTCAGCATCTATCTCTTGGTTCCCTGGAGAGCTCAAGTCCAAGTGCGTCTCTCTTCCCTCAACTATGCAAGCTTTCTTCATCTACTCTCTTCCATCTCAAAAGAGATTGACTTCAGACACAGCGTGTGCTGTGTCTAACCAACAATATACAGAGAAACTCAGTTCCCATATGGGATTAAAACCAGGCACAGAGGTTAAGATTTGGGGGGTGGGGGTACACAATTCAATCTAGAACACCCCTCACAAAGCTGATTATATAGCTTTATCCTTAACATCAGCTAAGAGCTCCGTGTGTAATAGATGCTTGGGAAATATTTGTCAAGTGACTGAAACAGCCAGCTCATCTATGGACGGAAAGGCCACAGCACTGAGCTGCTAGCTGAAAGATCAGCAGTCCGGATCAACCAGCCGCTCTTTGGGAGAAAAGACTTAGTGACCTGCTCCCATAGCGATTACAGCCTAGGAATCCTGGGGGGGGGGGCGGTAGGCAGTTCTATTCTGTCCTATAGGGTTACTGTGAGTCAGAATCAGCTTGACAGCATCCAACAGCAAACTCTTCATAGCTCCTCGGACCTAGTGTGGTGGGCAAACTTCCTTCGTAAAGGGCCAGATCGTGAGTACGTTAAGCTTGGCGGGCTGTACAGTCTCTACAGCAGCTGCTCACCTCTATCACTGTAGCGCAAAAGCAGCCATAGGCTGTCAACAAATGGGTGGGCGTGTGTGTTCCAATAAAACTTTATTTGCAAAAACAAGTGGCAGGCCTACTTTGGCCAGCAGTGGGTAGTCAGCCAATCCCGGAGCTAGACTGGAGTAGGAAACATCAAGTGGAGTGCAGTGAGGTTGGGGACAGAGTGGAACCCTCAAGGGCTCCTGTGTCCTGGGGAAGGGTGGCTTCCTGTCCTCATTGCCTTTTGATTTGGAAAGCATAGAAGGAAACCGTCTAGTGGTGGGCTTTTCTGCAAGATTTTCGGAAGCTGCGCAGGGCTGAGGAAGGCAGTGGATGAACCCCAGTCCCCTGGTTTGAGACTGGCCAGGGCACAGAACCAACTGCTGAAGCCAGAGAATTCGTCCCAACAATGGAGCCCATTGATGGAGAACAAGAACTGTGTTGAAAGCTGGTGCGTTTCTTGTCAGAGTTGGCCAAGGGGATGTGGTGAGCGGGGCCCTCTCCACATCCTGATGGGGCTGAAAATCTGGCACAGGGGAGCCAGCCTGTCCTATGGAGACCCCCCAGCCACAGTCCTGGGTCAGAGACCTGCTCTGAGTGTGCCCTGTCCTCGTCATGACTGACGCAGCTCAAAACCAGTGCACATCAGCTCCACCACAGACCTGCCTGCCGTGCCACTGGCCAGTTAGCCAGGCCACAGGGAGCGTCCCTCTGTTCCTGTCCCTCTGGGATGGGGCCACCAAGTGAGAAACTTAGGATTTTTTTCTTAATTGCTTCCCTGGACAGGGCTTGTTTTGCAGCTGTTTGCTTAATGGGCACGTTTGGCTTGGTGTTGGGCAAGGGGGCTTTCTCTCTCATGAAGGCACTTCTTTGTTCCACAGGTGTACACCAGAGGTGCTGCCACAGTGGCCAGCTGCGTCTGCCTCAGGCAGAGGGGGCACCTGAGATCTTGGCACCGGCTGTTCCATTCACCCCACGCTCAGCCAGGCCTGTGCCCACCTCACCCACTGGGATCACAGAGCAGCACAAAGGTGCCTGCAGCCCTCTGGGAGCAAGAACAAAGGTCCCTGGCAGGGGCTCCCCAGACGGGTGCCTGCAGGGTTTTCCAGCAGACCACACTGTTCCTGACCCCTAGCTCTGCCAGGTGAAACCAGACACAGGAGCCTCAAGCTGTTGCAACCTCATTACACCCATCTTAAGGATGAGGAAACCACCACCTTGGTCATGGTGTTCATGGACACTTTAGCACAAATGAGTGCACAGTGACCCTCACTCCGTGCTGGGAAAAAAGGGGAGCACAGGAGGATGAGAGTTTGAAGGGAGGACCTTAACAAGGCAAGAGTTTTCTCTGAAGATGTGTCGTGTAAGCTGAGCTTCAGTGTGAGTGGATTTCATTCTGTGAAAGGCCATGAGGAGAACATTCCAGTAGGGGGAAGCACTTGCAGAGTCTTTTCCAGCCTCTCTTAGGGTGAGTTCTCTTGAGAAGCAAACCAGCAAAGCATACAAATATATGGAGAGAGAGATTTATATCAAGGAAATGACACACACCATTGTAGAAGCTGGCACATCCCAAGTCCATGGGTCAGCAGAGCCCTCCCTCAGTTGGGGCTGGTGAACCTAAGGCTGGCAGGTCGGAGAGCAGGGCTCTGCTCCCAGGCTGGGAAGATCGAGTATCTCCAAGATCTGCAGCTAAGTGGATCGCTCAAGTCCCTGGAGTCTTCAGATGGTTTTTCAAAGGAATTTTAGCTTGGCTGGCTTGTAGGTCAGCAAACAGAAGGAAAGCTCTCCGTAAGATGGAGTGGCACAATAGCCACACCTCTGTTCTCCAGAAGATCAAGGGTGAGAAGACGGCACAGGAGGGAGCAACGTTTCATTTGTGGTACAGGAGGCCGCCATGAGCTGGCACCACTCTCTGCCCGCTAACAGAATCTGCAGCCTACTTTCCAGGGTCTGTGGCCTGTCTTGAAGAAGTAACCACAATGATGCAGCTTGCAAAAAAAAAAATTCTTGATATAGCAGAATAACCTCCCCCCGAAAGTGGTTTCCTGATCTCTGAGCTCCAGAAACCCGGGTGGCCCGTCCTTCACAGGCTGTAGCAGAGTCTGTCTGCAGGGGCTCAGGCTTCAGTGAGACAGCTGGCACAGTCTCTGCTCCTGCTCCCTGTGGCCCTGCATCCTGCCCCAAGGACTAACTGGAAAGCAAACATCTGTGCCCTGACCCAGCTGGCTGTGGCAGGAGCACATGCCAGAAGCAGCAGCCTCTCCACAAAGACACCTGTCGCCTGTACACCTTACCCGTGACAGGAGTAACTGATGAGTCAGTTCCCCTGAGGTGAGGTCCCCACCCTCATCTGCATTCCTGGGTCTCCTGGGGTCAGGAGTGCTGCCAGGCTACTGTGTCCCTGGGGAGTTCATGTCTTTTAAGAGCTGTCTTGAGGATGACATGAGATGATGTCTCGAAAGCCCCAGCGCAGGACCTGACTCAGAGCTAGCCCAAGGTTATGTTAGCTTCCCTCCTGCTGAAAGTTGACGTCAGGATCGTCTGAACAAGAGGAAAGGAGCCCTGGTGGCACAGTGGTTTAACCCTTGGCTGCTAACCAAAAGATCGGCTGTTCAAACCCACGAGCCACTCTGCAGGGAAAAGATTTAGCAGTCTGCTTCCATACAGATTACAGCCATAGAAACACTATGGGGCAATTCTACTCCATCCTACAGAGTCACTAGGAGTCAGAATCAACTCAGCAGCAATGGGTTTGGGTTTAATAAAAGAAACCTCTCAAGTTGCATGGGAAACTATT
Source organism: Heterohyrax brucei (assembly GCA_028571685.1). Classification (NCBI taxonomy): domain Eukaryota; kingdom Metazoa; phylum Chordata; class Mammalia; order Hyracoidea; family Procaviidae; genus Heterohyrax; species Heterohyrax brucei. The sequence goes on along the minus strand of CM053156.1, from coordinate 84,859,984 downwards.
TTCAGTCTCCTCCAACAGAGGAAACCCTGGTGGTGTAGTGGTTAAATGCTGTGTCTGCTAACCAAGAGGTCACCAGTTCTGATCCACCAGAGTTCTGTTCTGTCCTATTGGGTAGCTATGAGTCAGAATCAACTCGATAGCACTGGGTTTGTTTTGTCCAACAGAGAATTAGAAGGGGGGGGGAAGGCTTAATTAAAACAACAGTGAGATACCAATACATACTCACCAAAGCAAAAAAAAAAAAAAAAAATCCAATGCCATTGAGGCCACTTGGATTCATAGTGATCCCACAGGACACAGCAGTATTGCCCCCATAAAGTTTCCAATACTGTAATTTTCATAGGGAGCAGAGTGTTATATCTTTCTCCCTCTGGGTAGCTGGTGGTTTCAAACCACTAACCTTTGGTTAGCAGCTAAGTGCTTAATCACTACACCACCAGGGTTCCTGAGTGACTAAAATCAAAAGAACTGACAACATCTTATGTATGTGAGGATGTGGAGCAATTGGAATGCATACACACCACAGGTAGGAATGCGAATGCTATTTCCACTTTGGAAACCTGTTTGTCAGTACCCATGAAATGGAGACATGCATGTACCCCAGGATCCAGCAGTTTCTCAATTCCACAAACAAATGCTTATGTCCACCAAAAGGCACGTACACAAATACATGTGGCAGTTTAGTCATAATAGCCCCAAACTGGAAACAACTCAATCTCCACTGAGACTAAAAATAAATTATAGTCCATTAATATGATGGAGTATTATACAGCAAAGAAAAAGAATGCATTCTTGCTGTCCACATCCACATGGATGAATCTCAAAGATGTGATTTAGGGTAAAAGGAACCAGACAGAAAATACTCCTTTTTGCATAATCCTGTTTATATGACTCCTTAAAGCAGGCCAAGTTCATCCACGATACTAGAGATCAGTGGACACCTTTGGGTGGGGTCTAGAGTAGGAGGAGCATCAGGGTTTTCTAGGGTTCTGGCAACGTTCTGTATCTCACTCTGGATGGGAGCTACTTGGGGGATTATATATGTAAAATTTTACCCCACCGTCTACTTTGGATCAGTGCATTTTATTTTCTGTGTGGTGTTCGTAGTCAAACCAATACAAAGCAACCCCATATCTGTTGCTGTCAAGTCAATTCCAACTCCTATTGACCCTATAGGACAGATTGGAACTGTACCATAGGTTTTCCAAGCAGTGGATGGTGGATTCAAACTGCCAGCCTGTTGGTTAGCAGCTGAGCTCTCAACCACTGCACCACCAAGTGTCCTCTTAGCAACCCTATAGGACAGAGTATAGCTGTCCCCTAGGGTTTCCTAGGCTGCAGAATTGATGAGAGCAGATCAGCAGGTCTTTTCTCCTGTGGAGCCACTGGTGGGTTCAAACTGCCAATCTTTCAATTAGCAGCCAAGAACTTAACCGTTCTGCCAGCAGGGCTCTTATTTACATGTTACGCCACAATAAAAAAAAGGCAACAACAAAACAAGGCAAAAACATAAAGTTTGCCAGTTCTTGGGCTCCCCTCTGTCGCCGGGATCTTCTCTGCAACAGTGTCCAGGCATTGACAGGGAGGTGAGCCACCTCTGCCCTGCAGGACGGAGCTGCACGGCTCAGCTCTGTCAAGTGTTCAACAAACATCAACCAAGTGCCTGCTCAGTGCTCACCACTGCACACGGAAGAAACGTCCCTGCTGTCAGGGGGACTGGCACCCTGATGGAGGGTCAGACTTCAGTCACACGCATAAATGTGCCAGCAGTGACATTGCCACCAAAGGGGGCCAGGAACCCACAACGGGGTCTGTGAGGTCCTAGCTCAGTGCCAGATATGAGCAAGGGAGAGCCAAGAGGAGGGCCTTAGCCTCGTGTAGGCAGACGGAAGAGACCTCCTTTCCTCCTTCCTTCCTTTCTTCTTTCCTTCCTTCCTGTCTTTTCTCACTTTCCCTCCTTCCCTTTCTTTCCCTCTCTCTCTCTTTCCTTTCTCTCTTTCTCCTTCTCTTGCCTCTCTCCCTCCCTGCCTTCTTATCTCTCTCTGGGTCTCTCTCTCTCTCTTTCTTTTTAATAATATTGTATTATATTTTCAGTGACAGTTGACACAGCAAATCAAGTTTCCAGCCAACAGTGGAGCTGAGACAGAGAAACTCTAAGGGATGGAAGCCTTCGGGGTTTCTAAGCAGGGAACGGTTCGTAACAGGGACTCGAACATATGCAGGATGGTGAAGATGGAGCAGAACTGGGCAGCTTTTTGTCCTGCTGTTCATGACATCACTATGAGTCCAGGGGACCCAAAAAGGCAGCTGACAACAAGAGAGAGTTAAGATAAGGTGATTAGAGGGATGGGCCGAAAATGTCTTCCGGTACAAAAAAAAAAAAAAAAAACACTGCTGTCGAGTCAATTCTGACTCATAGTGATCCTGTAGGACAGAGTAGAACTGCCTCATAGAGTTTCCAAGGAGCGCCTGGTGGGTTTGAACTGCCGACCTTGCGTTGAGCAGCCCCAGCACTTCCCCATTAGGTCACCAGGGTTTCCCTTCCTCTGATAAACACCAAAAAACCCACCTCCACTGTGGTCAAGTCGATGTCGACTTGTAGGAAGCCTGTAGATGGTAGTCTGGAAAGTGAGACAGTCAAATAAATAATAACAGTAGCATATGATGCTGTTTATTGAGCACCTACTAGAAGCACGTCAGGAGCCCTGGTGGCGCAGTGGTTTAGCACTTGGCCACTCACTGAAACATCAGCGGTTCAGACCCACCAGCCGCTCTGCGGGAAAAAGATGTGGCAGTCTGCTCCTGTAAGGACAACAGCCTCGCACACCCTATGGGCAGATCCACCCTGGCCTGTAAGGTCACTGTGAATTGGACTCGATTTGAAGGCAAAAGGTTTGGTGGATTACGAGCACTTCATGAGCCCCATCTGTGACTCCCCACAGAACCCTATTGGACAGAAGAGCAAAGTGACTGCCAAGGAGGGCAAGCCCCTCACCCACCATCACCCACCGGAAGGGAATGAACTTAAGACTTGAACCTGGACCTTGAGCACCAGAACCTCACGATGCCTCTTTAGACAGACAAGCCTTCTTCTGCCTGATGCGTGACAGGGACAAAGCTTCCTGTGCTGGACCGTAGCTGAGACACTTGCTGCATCCTTCTTGGGGACCCAAGGGGCTGGACCCTGGGAAGCATCACGCCTCCTGGCCACAAACTGTTTGGACATAGTACTTCTCTCCAGTAGATGAGAGAGGGATGGTATAACCGGCCACACCTGACACCTGCAGTTATCGTGGAGATTAAGCAGGTGGAAACCTACCGCTTGGTCAATTAGGCTTTCCTTTTTATCCCCTCTGCATTGCCAAAGACACTGTATTAAGAACACATTTTTGCAGGCCCAGAGTAGGGAAATCACAAGTCAACAGCTTTCAGAAGGGCACCTGGTTCCCACCGCAGGCTAGCTTCCAGCCCACCAAGGGCAGCTGCTTCCAGCCTTGACCGGGTCGTTTCTATCCGAAGCTGGGGGTACTTCTGCTTGAAGCCCAAGGAAGAGGCTGGGCAAGCTCCCAGGTGGCAGCCCACTGGGAAGAGCATCTCCGGGGACATGTCGGGGCCTGAGGATCGGCTGCTAGGACTTGGTGGGGTCTTCCGCAGGAGGGTGCTAACCCAGGAGGTGAGAGGAGGTATAGATGCGGCGTATGGCTCCTCACATCAACCTTCCTTCTTCTGGCAATAAAAAAAGCCAACCCACTGCCATCGAGTCAGGTCTGACTCATAGTGACCCTAGAGGTCAGAGTAGAACTGCCCCATAGAATTTCCAAGGAGCACCTGGCAGATTTGAACTCTGACCTTTTGGTTAGCAGATGTAGCACTTAACCCACTACGCCACCAAGGTTTCCTGTTCTGTCAATGGCATCCACATTTTTCTTGAGGAGCCCTCATCGTCACTTTCAGTCCTGATCACGCTCTAGGGCTGACCCCACTCCCAGCTCCAGGGGTCTCGGGGACACGCATGTTTGATCAGCACGTTCTCTTCCAGGCCAAGGAATCATTCTACTGAGTGGTCTGTGCACAGGCTCCTGCCTGAGTCCACCAGGGATGCTCGTTCTAGGGCCTTGGGGTTGAATTTTTAGGAGGAAGAAACTCCCTTTCCACTGGGATTGCTAACTCAGTGGACACATGTGACCAGGTGTCACCTCACAAGGACAGCCAGCCTAAGAGCGAAGCCAACAGAAAAGAAAGTAGAGCCCAGTGGTCTTAGAAGCTAGCAAGCTGCCATCTGAGGTACACCAAATGGTCCCCACTCATCCAGAGCAGATGATCACCGAGAATAATGACACGAGGAAGAAGGAGCCCGAGAGACAGAAAGACCTGTGTGACTGGGAGACTGTATCAACATGTGACCAGAAGAAACAGACGGTGTCTGGCCACCACCAAAGACAGCTGTGATGGGGCACACAATGTCGAGTCCCTCTGGCAACATGAGAAAAAGAGGGGTGCAACTCAAGAACTCTACTAAAAGACCACAGTTGATGGTCCAGTGGCCTGGGGCATCCCCTGGGATTGTGGCCCTTGACCTGCTGTTGCCCTTGTCCAGAAAACACTACGGAGGTCAACTCTTTGGACAAAAATGGACTAGACTTGGGGACATAATGTGACTGCATGGTGTGTGTACTTTACGGTTCTGTGCATTTATAGGAGGCTGTCCTACTGGTCTTTCTCTAGATGGGAGAGAAAAGGACAGGGAGGAGGGGACAGGAAATTGTCAAGAGGACACTACAAGTATAGAAAGAAAAGGAGGATTGTGCAGTCACAGGACAAGGAAAATCAAAGGAGCTGAAGATAGGTGGGCATGCAAAATTGATTTGGATTGTGTATTCTCACTTAATCACAACTAAAAAAAAAAGTACAGCCCAGAAAGATGGAGACCACACCCTGAAAAGTGATGTGAGCTCCTGGATTCATCTAGACCTGAGGCTTGAACACCCTTGGGCTTTGCACACACATCAGCCAAAACATTCCAATTTTGACTGAAGCCGCTTTAACCCAGGGTTTATGACACTTGAAACCATAGGACTTTTAACAGCATTCCCAGGTTGACTTATAGGTGTCTGTTGTGGCCTGATGGCCTACTAGGTACAATAATCCTTATAGAGAAGTAGACTCTAGGGTCCTTACAGATGAGGAGACAACAGAAAATACTTTGTCATCTGTGTCTGGACAATAAACTGGGACAGAAGCAGGAGATGAATTATCCCAGCCTCTTTCAGTTGTGAGTGACAGAAAACTGATTCACATGTGCTTAAGAACAGAGGATCTTTATGGGATCATATAGCAACAAAGTCACCTTCAGGAATGGCTGGATCGAAGTGCTCAAAGATAATTTCAGGAATCTTTTTTTTTATCTTTTGCTCACTCTCATTCACACTCTCTTGCTCCCTCCCTCCCTCCCTCCACCCACCCACCTACACATTTTGCTGGTCTGAGGTACACATTATTCATACTTTCATATCTCTGAAATCAGAATGCAACATACAAAGACATGTCCTAATTTAATTGGTAACATACTTTTTTTTCTTAGTTGATCATAAAACAATGAATTGAATTTGTTGTCTACAGCTGACTATTTCTCTCACTCTGACCTCTGTCTCTCTCTGTCTCTGTCTCCATCTGTCATGGATTGAATTGTGTTTCCCCCAAAATATGTCTAACTATTTGGCTGGGCCATAATTCCTATTATTTTGTGATTGCATTCCTTTTTGTGATTTTCCTATACTGTAAATCCTAATCTCTGCTTGTGGTTAATAGACTGGATTATGTGAAAGAGGATTAGGGTGGCCCTGTACCAGCCTCCCTAACATCACCTGCCTGCTCTGATATAAAGGGAGTGCCCCTGAAGTGTGGCTTGCACCACCCTTTATCCTACAAGAGAGAAAAGGAAAGGGAAGCAAGCAGAGAGGAGGGACCTTATGTCATCAAGAAAGTAGCTCTGGGAGCAGAGCATGTCCTTTGGACCCAAAGTTCCTGTGCTAAGATGCTCTCAGACCAAAGAAAAACTGATGAAACACAAAGACCTTCTCCTGGAGCCAACAGAGAGACAGAGTGCATTCCCTTATGGCCAGGACCCTGAATTTGGACTTGTAGCCTACTGGACTGGGTGAGAATGAACTTTCCTTGTGAAAGCCGTCTACCTGTGGTATTCCTGTTTACAGCAAGACCAGACGACTAAGATACCCTCTTTTCTGTGTCTCTGGGTACTGACCTTGTCTTGGTCATCCGGTGCTGCTGTAACAGAAATACCACAAGTGGGTATGTTTAACAAAGTGAAGTTGTTTTCTCTCATAGTCTAGTAGGCTACAAGTCTGAATTCAGGACATCAGCTCCAGAGGAAGGCTCTCTTTCTGTTAATTCTAGGGAATTTCCTTGTTATCAATCTTCCCCTTGTCTAGAAGCTTTTCAGCGCAGGAACCTCTTAATTCTTCATTCTTGGAGGCATGAAGTCCCCCTCTTGTCAAAAGAGATTGACTGAAGACACAGCCTAACCCTGTAGATTGCATTCTGCCTCGTTAACATAATTGCCCTAATCCTATCTCATTCACTTTATAGAGGTTAAGATTTACAACACAGAGGATGATTACATCAGATCACAAAATGATGGACAATCACATAACACTGAGAATCATGGCCCAGCCAAGCTGATGCACATTTTGGGGGACACAATTCAATCTGTAGCAGACTTCTTCCACTACAAAAGGGTTTCCTCCACACAGTGGGGCAAGAGGGAGCAAAGCCACAGACGGCTGCAGACTCCCAGCACTCCATCAGTGAAACAGAGGAAAGGGAGACTGATCTTCCCTGCTGTCTGTGGATAAAATAACAAGGAAGGATTCTGATCAGCTGGCACCAGTCATGAGACCATCCCTGTGAACCTGGAGATGGAGCTCTGATTTCCCTAGCCCTGGCCACACCCAAGAAACCCTGGTGTAATGGTCCTTAAGTGCTAGGACTGCTAACCAGAAGGTCAGCAGTTTGAATCCACTTGGCTCTTGTTGGAAACTGTGTGGGGCAGTTCTCTGTCCTATAGGGTCACTATGAGTTGGAATCAACCAGATGGCAGCAGGTCTGGTGTTTTGGTTTGGCCACACTACTCCAACGTCTCAGAGATCAAGTTTCCACACTGAGAGTAGAGCAAGGAGCATGGGAGGGCCCACACGGGGCCATGGTAAGGAACAGACGCTAGACAAACATCCACAAACTTCTTCAACCACCCTGTATTTAGATTCATAACCCTCAAGTGCTCAGCTGCTGACCCAAAGGTCGACTCTACCCACCCAGAGGCACCTTGGGAGAAAGTCCTGGGGATCCACTTCGGAAACTCAGCCCCCAGACCCCTGTGGAACATGGATCTTCTCACACACACGGGTCGTCATGAGTCAGAAGGACCTCGACAACAGCTGGCTGGTTGGTGTGAATGAGTGCTGACCTTAGAAACAGGAGTCCAGACAAACCAAGGGCTGAAAACAGAACTCTCTCGATGCTTCTGCCTCCTCTCCCGTGGGTTTCAGAGTCTTCTGTGACAGCTAACGAAATGAGAAGGTGAACCGCTTTGGCTGGCTGGTTTGCTTGCTGTCCAGACAGGCCCTGCTGCCATGGGACCTGGCCTGGGTGTTCCGGCTCAGCACGTGGCCTGTGCCCGGGCTGCCAGCTGAGACCAGAGCAGACACGCGGCTCTGCCAGCCTGACCTTCACCACATGGTCCCCGCCTGGGCTGCCACTTGGCAGTCTCTTCCTTGGCCTCCCCAGTGAGGTCATCGTTGGAGAGGGAAGCGGGGACCCAGGTGCGCCTCGGTATCTCCGCTGCAAGCTTTGTCTTCCCCTAGTGTGGGGGAGGGGTGTGTGCACACACTTGCAGACATGTGCTGTGTGTGCATGTGTACAGGGGCATATGTATGTAAGTGTGTGAGTGTTTGTACATGTCTGCACACGCCTGTAGGTAGAAACCCTGACGGGGCCGTGGTTAAGGGCTACATTTGCTAACCATAACGTCCACGGTTCAAATCTGCCAGGCACTCCTTGGAAACTCTGTGGGGCTGTTCTACTTACTCTGTCCTATGGGGTTGTTATGAGTTGGAATCGACTCAACAACACTGGGTTTGGTTTGAGGGGGGTTGGTAGACACATATAAGGATCCCTGATGGCACAGTGGTTAAGAGCTCGTCTGCTAACTGAACCACCAGTGATCTAGACCCACCAGCCTCTCCACGAGAGAAAGACACAGCCGTCTGCTCCAGTGTACGCCCCAGGAAACCCTGCAGGGCACTTCTGCTCTGCCGTTCTGTGTCGCTATGAGTCAAAATCGACTCAACAGCAATGAATTTCTTTGATTACATGTACTTATGGTGAGTGCTTATATGTGCAAATGTTCATGAAAGGAAAAGTACGTGTGTGTTCACATGTGTGTGCAAATGTGGAGGCAGGGCTGCCTGTCAACAAGCCCTTGGCGGGCACTCAAGGAACGCCTGACGGGAGATCCAGCTCGCCTGGGCTCTGCCCTGCTCGGGGGCCACTGCCACGCCCACCCCACCTGTGGGAACTGCACACCGTCCTCCTCTCCAAGCACTGGCCTCTCCAGGGTCTCCACTTTTATTGGGCTTTCCAACCTGTCTAAAGGAAGAGACAGCACGGGGTTATTGTCTCCATTGTGAGATAAAGAAATAAGAGTGTAGAGACTGCAACTGATGGACCCACAGTGACTCCGTCAGCTAGTGGTCCCCAGAGACCACACCACCATCTCTTGACTCCAGGCCCCATATCTTTCCGCCAGAAATGGGGTTCTCAGATACAGTCAGATCAAGGAGCCAGGGGTTCACCATCCTTCCCACCCTGTAGACCTCCCTCGGTACCGCTGGAGAGGGCGGGGCCAGGGCTTCACCCCAGCGTCGTGAATCCCCCCCATAGCCCGCTTGTTACACCTGCAAGGGCAGCTCAGAGAGGCCAAGAGTCACAGCTGGTGCTGCAGACCCCATGTCCTGCCACCCACATCTACTTCCATCCCCCCGGATGCTGAGAGGGGTGACTCGACACAGGGGTGGATTACCCAGTAAACAAGGTAAGCATGGGCTTATTTGTGCTTACTAACTGTGCAGTAACCAATTTCATCTATCAGAGGAAGTGAAACTCATGTGAAAGTGGTCACTGCAGGTTAGTAGGTAAGCACAAGTAAGCCCGTGCTTACCTTGCTGACTGGGTAATCTGTTTCTGCCCCCCAAAATTCCGTATCAAAACTGTTGCCTTCAAGTTGATTCCAACTCATATTGACCCTGCAGGATAAAGTAGAACTGCTCCACCAGAGTTTCCAAGGAGCGGCTGGTGGATTTGAACTGCTGACCTTTTGATCGTCAATTGTAGCTCTTAACCACTGTGCTACCAGGGCTCACTGTCCTTGCCAGAACTGTCAATTTGAAAAGAAGCTATGATTCTGTAAGAAGGTGCTGTGGGTTAGGAAAGAGATGGATGCCAGAGTACCTAGAGGCAGTCTTTTTTTTTTTTAATTGTGATTAAGTACAAGTACACAATCCAAATCAATTTTGCATGCCCACCTATCTGCAGTGACTTCTGTTCTCCTCTCCCAGCGACAGCACACTCCTCCTTTTCATTCTATAATTCTAGTATCCTCTTAACAAGCTCCTGTTCCCTCCTCTCCACCTCTCTCCCATCTAGAGGGTGATAGGTAGAACAGCATCCTTTAGATGCATAGAACCATAAAGGACACACACCACATAGTAGTCACACTGTGTCCTCAAGTCCAGTTCATTCTTGTCCAAAGAGTTGACCCTAGTAGTGTTTTCTGGTCAAGGGCAGCAGCAGGTCTAGGGGCCGTGCTCCCAGGGGATCCTCCAGGCCATCAGATCATCAACTGTGGTCTTTCAGTAGAGTTCTTGAACTGTACCCCTCCTTTTCTTGTGTTGCTTCAGGGACTCAACATTATGTGCCCCTCACAGCTGTCTTTGGTGGTGGCCGGGCACCATCTAGTTCTTCTGGTCACATGTTGACACATACAGTCTCCTATTCACATGGACTCTTTGCTGTAGCCAAAAACATGGAAACTTTTTTTCACTGCAGATGATTTTGTAAGCAGGGAGAGCACCGTGCTTACCTTGCCCATTGGCTAATGCCCCGTGTGCCGACAACTCACAGCTGAGTTGATCCTGGAACAGTCCTTGGCTAAAGGCAGCTGCCTCAGCGAGGTTCTGGCCCTTGCCTGCGGACCAGCTTGCACTCAATCGCTGGTCAGGGTAAGGGACCAAGGCATCCCTTGGCCTGGCCTTGGGATACAGCTGAGGACCCACCAGCTCAGAGCACCCATGGAGGGTGAACCCCGGAGGGTGGGCTGAGGCCTCACTGCACCCGCACTGTCCCCCAGTTTCCCTAGAGTCTCCTCTACCCGACCCCACTGCCCGGCATCCTCACTTCCCAGGTGGGCGTCCTGCGCACACACCCCAGGATCACTATTTCCTGAGGACCCCCCAGGAGGTGGCTGGTGCAGGGCTGACCCCCAGGCTAGTAGCTTCAAGGTCCAGGGCTTTCTTCCCCTTGCCTTGAGTCTTCCCAGGACCTGACACTTCACCTACAACTTACTGGCTGATGAGTGGCCACCCCCACATTTTATCCAAAGGACAGGGGCAGCCTGGCCACCAGGAGGAGGAGGGGCTGTCTCAGAATGTGGAACAGCTGTAATTTGTGCCCCCAAAGCCATCTGTTTCTCTGTCATCTTGGTTGACCCCCTACTTCGAACCCACTGGGCTTCCTTCTCTCCTCTGACCCCTCCCCTGCACGCACTCCCACACAGGGTCCTCACGTGGCTGCTCCCTGCCTCCGGTATCCCCACAAAGCAGGAAGCCTCCCCGCCCCACAAGCCAGGCTCCCTTGTGGCCCTCCTGACCCCTCCTTGCCAAGGCCGCCGACAACCAATCCAGATGAGCTGCAGCCTCTGTCTCCCCCAGTGGCTGGACCATAAGCTCCTTAAAGCCACACTCTCCTGTCCACTGCTGCCCAGCGGTGCCCAGTGCAGCACCCACCATGTGCCGGGTGCCATTGAGTCAATTCCGACTCGTGGAAACCCCATGTGGCAGAATAAGATTGCCCCACAGGGTTTTCTAGGCTGGAATCTTTATGGAAAGGAGTCCTCGTGGGGCAGTGATGAAGCTCTGGGCCATTAACCAAACGGTGGGTGAGCTGGACTCAACGGCCGCTCCACGGAAGGAAAACCACTTTCAACATGTAACAAAAATGAAAACTCTTGCCTGTTCTTTCCCAAACATAAAAAACTAGAACTCCCACTATTGCCTGACGCTGGAAGAGTACACGTCATGGTCACGGACGAGGTGTCTCGGGCTTTGTTCAGCTCATGAGTTCTCAGACTGCGCTTTAGAAAGATCGAAGGCACTTCTTTTTTTAATTTTACTTTTTAAAGTATTTTGCTTCTTTTCGGTGGCAATATATACAACCAGACAGACATTATTCAGAATTTCTACAAGAACAGATCAGTAACATTGTTTATATCTCACTGTGTCTCGTTCTCTCTCCTCATACTGTAATTGCAGCACTCTGCCCCTTCAAGTCTTAGCTTAGCCTGTTTAATCTCATACATAAGTCAACCCAAACCAAACCCATTGCTGTCAGGCCTATTCTGACTCATAATGACCCTATAAGACAGAGTATAACTCTCCCACAGGGTTTCCAAGGAGCCCCTGGTGGATTTGAACTGCCCGCCCTTTGGTTAGCGGTCAAGGTCTTAGCTACTAGACCACCAAAGCTCCTAAGCTCGTATAGCCACTGCCATCCAGTCGATTCTGACTCATAAAGACCCTATGGTCAGCGTAGAACTGCCCCATAGGGTTTCCAAGGAGCCCCTGGTGGATTCGAACTGCCAACCTTTTGGGTAGCAACTGTACCACTTCACCACTATGCCACCAGGGTTTCCACTCTTTACAAGAGCACAATGCACAAGTCCAACATTCTCTATTAATTATCTAAACTGTTTAACAACGGCTCTGTGGGATGGCTTTGGAGCCAACTTTGAAAGATTATTCCAGGCACTGGATTTGGAGGCGCCCCCCCAGCCTCAACGGATCCACCGAGCTGGCGTCCATGGAAGTTTGAAGTCCTGTTCCAAGCTGCTGCACCCCTGCAATCAGGATCCATCTGTTGGATTCTTGATCGAAATGTCCAATAATCGCAGCCAGGCACCGTCCATTTCTGCTGGTCTCGTGGTAATGACGGTCGCAGTGTGCCTGACCCAAGCCATGGCATTTTCAGTTGCTTCATAAACGTGTGAAAGCTGGAGAATGAACGAGGAAGACTGAAGAGCTGATGTCTTCGAATGGTGATGTGGGTGAAGAACGTTGAATACACTGTGGGCTGCCAGAAGAATCGGTCTTGGAAGACATACAGCCAGAATGCTCATTAGAAGCAAAGATGGTGAGACTCTGCCACACATACTTGGGACATGTGACCGGGAGGGACCAGTCCCTAGAGAAGGATATCGTGCTTGGTAAATTAGAGGGTCAGCATAAAAGAGAAAGAAGCTCACTGAGACGGGCTGACAGAGTGACTGCAAAGATGAACTCACAGCAAAGACAGAGAGAATGGGGGAGAACGGGCACCGTTTCATTCTGTCACACAGGGTAACTGGGTCACTGTGACTAGGAACCAACTCAACAGCCCCTGGCAAAGACAGTGTCTAAAATTCCAGGATCAGGCAGCCCCCAAGGCAATGAAATCAGAAACACATGGGGGAAGACCCCCACGTGCTGGGATTTCGTTAAATCTCCTAGGTCAGGATGCACCAAACAGTGTCTATAAAGGACTAGGGACTCAATAGCTTAGCCGTGCTGCTCCATCTAGCCTCTGATGTGGCAGTTCGCTCTGTCACTGTAGTGAGGGAAACAACAGACAATTTGTAAACCAGAGAGCACGGCTATGTGTCAAGAAAACTTTATTTACAAGAACAGGCTGCCATTGGATACAGCCCGCGGGCTGTGGCTTCCCAGCCCCTTCCCCAGGCGAGTCTAGTGTCCAGCAAAGCTTGAACAATTCCTGTAAGCCAGGCTAAAAACAGACGAAAAGTGGTGCCATTTGCTGCTATTAACTGGGTGCTTCAGAAATTCATCATCGAAACAACTTCAGAAATCAATGTGGCATTCAGCTTGAATGAGAGCCCCAGGATGACACAAACAGTGAACTCACTTGGCTGCTAATTGGAAGGTTGGAAGTTCGAGTCTATTCAGAGGTGCCTTGGAAGAAAGGCCTGGCAATCTATCTCTGAAAACATCAAACATGGAAATCCCTCTGGAGCACAGTTCTACTCTGATACATATGGAGTCACCATGAGTTGAAAATGACTTGAGGGCAATTGGATTTGGGGGGTTTTGTATAAAGACAGGCCCTGGGTTACAAAGAAGATCTGTTCCTAAGTCTGTCTGTAAGTTGAATTCATAGGTAAATCAGAGCAGATACATACAGTTCTTACTTAATGTCAGTGAATCATAATATTTGTCTTAGTATATGTTTCACCTTTCTGTGCATGTAAAGGAAATCCTAGTGCTGCAGCAGTTAAGAGCTATGGCTGCTAACCAAAAGTTCGGCAGTTCGAATCCACCAGGTGCTCCGTGCAAACTCTGTGGAACAGTTCCACTGTGTCTTAGGGAGTTGTTAGGAGTCGGAATCGACTTGACAGCAACAGCTTTGGCGTGCACATAAAAAGACACTTAAGAAACATTTCCAGACCATGTAATACATTCATGAGCATCACAAACTGTTCGTTGTTATAAACCATTGTTTAACTCAATTTGTCGCTATAATGGCCTTTATGGGCGGTCCATTCTTAAGCCCAAGCTGTCCATGAAACCACTGTCCCGCCCAGAGCCGCTGGCTGTGGGAGGCAGTGTGAAGTACAAAGGAACACGGAGGCTGTATGGCTTCACAAAGCCAAGAAGAGAGGGCACTGGCAGGGATTAGAACTGAACGTGGCCCCATGGCACCCACATCAGAAGCGGAGCCAACTCACTCCATCCACTGCCAGCCAAGAGGACAGCCGGGCTCGGGCCAGCCTCACATGGAGCCTCTTGGACAGGCCTCCGGCTCCTGGGGGGCACAAGGCCGCTGCAGCTGCCAGGGTCATTTGGCAAAGACCCCGGGTCACTTGGCAGAGGGGAGGTGCCTTCCTCCAAGCTGCCCATGGTCAGCAGGATGAGAGCCCAGGAGGGCACAGCCTGGCTCAGGAGTGAGATTTTACTGATGCAGAAGGATGCATGGTTCCTGAGGGAGGGAAACTCTTTCAGAATGGCCCTTGTATATGGGGGTCCCTAGGACAGAAAGGAGGTTGCCATAGAAGCTGGAGGCAGAAAGGGCAAGGAACACCATTTGAAGCGAAAACTAGGGGGCTGGCAGGAGGTGGCATGATGACCCGGGGGACAAATAGCAACAGAAAAAATGGAACTCTGTGGAGAAAGGAAAATACCTAGCACAGGGCAGGCCAGAGACCAGTCCCCGAGGTTACTGTCCTGCCGGCTTCCCCCCACCTTCCGTGCTCTGGCTTCTGAGCCAGCCCTCCATCTGTCCCAGGAGCCCCGTGTGTGCTGGGCGGCTCCAAGCCGTGGCCCTCTCTCAGGGCCCGCAGGTTCCCCTAGGGGGCTGCCCTCAAATGTCAGGAGTCCTGGCTGCTGGTCCACATGTCCAGGTGACACTACCAATTGCTAATCGGAAGGAAGCTCTGGGCTGGGCTTGTCTCTCTGTGGGCCTCGCCGAAAGGTCCCAGGGACCAAGTCCTTCACTGGAGGATGGAGGCCATATAGATGCCGCTAGGACTTTCCCATTGGGCCTGTGATTTCTAGTGTTGCCAGATTTCATCAATAAAAACCTGAAACGTTTTTGTTTAAGTAAAGCAGTTGACTTATTTTCCCTTAGAAATCAAATTAAGCTTTTCTAAGCCAGCAAGCTGCCATCTGAGAAATATCAATTGGTCCCAATCCACCTAGAACAGACAACCACCAAAAACATCAAAGACACAGGGAAAAATTAACCCAGGAGACAAAAGGACCATATGATTGGGGGACTACATCAGTGTGAAGCCAGAAAAACTAGATGGTGCCCAGCCACCACCAAAGACAGCGCCAATAGTGGATATAGTATACAGTCCCTAACACAGCATGAGAAAAAAGGTGTACAGATGAAGAACTCCACTAAAAGACCAGACGTGGATGGTCCAGCAACCAGGAGAGTCCCCTGGGGTCGTGATTTCTGGATTTGCTGCTAGTCCAGAGCTGAAACCAGCACTGAAGCCAACATTTCACACAAAGAATGGAATGGACTTGGGGAACAGAGTGATGTGTGTGGTGTGTGTGCTTTATGGTTTGATGTACGTATGAGGCTGTCCTACTGGTTTCTTTTTAGAGGGGAGAAGACAATGGTGGAGAGGAGGGGACAAGTGTTGGCTGGATACTGGAAATGAGTGGAAAAGAAGAGTGTGCTGTCACAAGGGGAGGGGAACAGGTAGACACTCAGAGAGGTGCGTACTCGGGCTTTTATATGGCAAATTGACTTGCATTGTAAACTTATACTTAATCGCAACAGAAAAACTAAAAGAAAAAACAAAGCTTTTGCAGATGCAATGACTCCTAAGTTTGAAACTCGTGAGGCACAAGAGGAATTCACTTTTGATCAAAGCCTGTCCTTATTCAGATTTCTATCCAAGGCAGTGGGGTTTAGGCAGCATCATAGAAAAGAATTCCTTTAGAAAAAAAGAAAGAAGGAAGGAGTGTAAGAGGAAAGGAAAGAGGAAAGGAGGGAAGGGGAAGGGGAGGGAGGGGAAGAAGGAAGGAAAAAAGAGAAGAACGAAGGAAGGGAGGGAGGGAGGGAGCAAAAAGGTTGGAAGGTGTCTCTGACCACTCTAGAGGAGGGTCGTCCGGTCTTGTTCGGCTCAGGGCAGCCCTGGGGGTTTCTTGTTGTTCCATGGCTTTAGAGACATTGTCCCAAAGGGTCTGTCTTCCCCTATTAACTCCGTCTTTCTGTCTGTTGGCACCTTTATTTTATTTTAATTAAAAAATAATATTTTATCTTATTTTGTTGTTGAGAATACACACAGCAGAGCATACACCAATTATTTGACATTTCTACATTGACAGTTCAGTGACATTGATGACAATCAATAAGACATATGACAAGCTGTTCCTTTTCCAGCAACGTAAACTCACTGCCCCGTAAGTTTTCTGTTTAATCTTTTAAGTCACTGTTGTCAATTAGATCCCATACAGATAGCTCTTGAAAGAGTACTCTGCTTAAGGCAGATAGATTTTTCCTAGCTAAGTTAAACTATTATCTAAAGAATTCTTGAAATATTTTTGATTTGTGGTTTAAAGTTTAAGGATTATCTCAGAGCAATAGTTCCGGAGGTTTATCCACCCTCCCTGACTCAGAAAATCTGGATTCTGTCAAAATTTGGCATTCTGTTCTACAGCGCACCCTCCCCGGCCTCCCCCCGACACCATCCTGTGACCAAAATGTTCAGTGACCGTAGCAGGGTACCACCAAGTTCTTCCGGCCTCAGTGCAATAGTGGCAGTTTTTCACGGTGTCAACTAGTCACACATTACATTTCCTCACCCCGTTCCTGATTCTCCTTTTTCTTCTGTTGCTCTAGGTGAATGGAGAACAATCACTTTACCCTGGGTGGTGGTTTGCGAGCTGTGTTGTTATTAGGTGCTGCTGGGTTGGGTCTACCAGGGTTTCCGCTAAATGCACGTTGTTGTCAGGTGCCATCGAGTCAGTGCTGACTCCTGTGACCCTGTGTGCAACAGAAAGCACCGCCTGATTCCACGCCCTGTCCACAGCTGTGCTCACGCCCGAGTCCACTGTCGCAACCACTATGTCAGTTCATCTTGTTGAAGGTCTTCTTCTTCTTTGGTGCTCATGTGTCGTGGGTTCAATTCTTCTTCTTTTTTGAAGATATTTTACTGTGCCTTTGGTAAAGGTTTACACAGCCAGGAAATTAAGTTCTCACTGAACAATTTCTATGCATTTAGTCTCTTCTCATTTAGAGTCATGCCACATCAGTGAATGAAGAGCCCAAAGGCTTGACTCCATCCGTGTCATTCAAGTCGACTCTACTCGGCGGAGGCAGTTTTTCCCAGTCATCTTTTGAGTGCCTTCCGATCTGGGGGGCTCATCTTTTGGCACTATATCTGACAATGTTCCACTGCTATTTATAAGGTTTTCCCCTGCTAATTCTTTTCGGAAGTAGACTTCTGGGTCCCTCTTCCTAGTCTGTCTTAGTCTGGAAGCTCAGCCGAAACCTGTCCGTCACGGGTGACCCTGCTGGAACGTGAATACTGGTGACATAGCTTCCAACATCACAGCAACACGGAAGCCCCCACAGTACAAGAAATTGTCTAGACACGTGATACAGCTACCCAGCCAACTGACTGGAAGACATCCGTATTTATGCCTATTCCCCAGAAAGATGATCCAACCAAATGTGGAAACTATCAAACAATATTATTAATATCACACGCAATTAAAACTTTGCTAAAGCGACTGCAACAGCATATCGACAGGGAACTGCCAGAAATGCAGGCTGGATTCTGAAGAAGACGTGGAGCCAGGGATGTCATTGCTGATGTCAGATGGATCTTGGCTGAGAGCAGAGAATACAAGAAAAATTTTGACCTGTGTCGGATCTGACTAGACGGCACTTGGCATTTTTGGCTTCATTGACTATACAAAGGCATTCCACTGTGTGGATCATAACAAACTATGGACAACATAGTGGATCATAATAGAATTGCGGAACACATAATTGTGCTCACGAGGAATCTGGGTATGGATCAAGAGGCAGTCATGCGAACAGAACAAGGGGACACTGCGTGGTTTACAGTCAGGAAAGGTGTGCATCAGAGTTGCATCCTTTCACCATACCTTTTCAATCTGTATGCTAAGAAAATAACCTGAGCAGCTGGATTATGTGAAGGAGAATGAGGCATCAGGCACGGTGGAAGACTCATTAACAATCTGTGTTCCACAGATGACACAACCTTGCTTGCTGGAAGTGAAGAGGATTTGAAACACTTACTGATGAAAATCAAAGACCAGAGCCTTCAGCATGGATTGCAGCTCAACAGGAAGAAAACAAAAGTCCTCACAACTGGACCAGTAGGCAGCATTACGATAAATGGAGAAACAGTTGAGGCTGCCAAGGACTTCATTTCACTTGGTTCCACAATCAATGGCCACAGAAGCAGCAGTCAAAATCAGAAGACACACCGCATTGGGGAAATTTGCTGCAAAGGATCTCTTTAAAGTATTGGAAAAAGTAAAGATGTCGCCTTGAAGACTAAAGTGTGCCTGACCCAAATGGTGGTATTTTCAATCTGGGATAGAATGACACAAAAATGTGGATCCAAACCCAAACCCTAAAAGAAGGGCAGACTTACCAGACTGGTAGAGACCAAAGGAAGCTCCAACTCCCCTAGGATCTCACTTGGAACTCAAGCCACTCCCTTAGGTCACCTTTCAGCTTAATGATGATTGATTGGCTCATATCACAAGTAATATCACCTGTGAGTGATGTGCTCCTCAAAATAATCATTGAGGTGAAGCCTCATATGCACGTGAAAGCTGGACAATGAATAAGGAAGACAGGAGAAGAATTGATGTCTCTGAACTGTGGTGTTAGAGAAAAATATTGACTGTATGAGGACTGCCAAAAGAACAAACAGATCTGTCTCGGAAGAAGTACAACCAGAGTGCTCCTTGGAAGGAAGGATAGTAAGGCTTCACTTTATATACTTGGACATGCTGTCAGGAGGGATCAACTCCTGGAGAAGGACATCATGCTTGATAGAGTGGAGGCTCAGTAAAAAAGAGAAAGATCTTCTACGAGATGGGTTGACACAGTGGCCTCAACAATGGGCTTAAGCACGTAAACAATTGTGGGTGTGGTACAGGAATGGACAGTATTTCTTTCTGTTGTACATCGGGTCACTGTGAGTCAGAACTAACTCGATGGCACCTAATGACAACAACATACATTTAGCGGAAACCCTAGTGTCATGGTCATAAGTGCAACAATGCCTGCTAACCAAAAGGTGGACAGTTTAAATCCACTAGGCACTCCTTGGAAACTCTGTGGAGCAATTCTACTGCCTCCTATAAGGTCACTATGAGTTAGAAACAACTCAGTAGTAGTGGGTTTGGGTTTTTTTAAATACAATTTGTTCAGTGACATTGGTTACATTCTTTGTAATATATCAGCATTCAGGTTAATTCCATTTTGGTTGCTCTGTTTCCCTTCATCTAGCTTCCCTGTCCCCCCTAGCCTTCTCATCTTTAGTTTACGGTAAATGTTAACCATGTGGTTTCCTCTCGATGGTTATTTTGAGGAGCACATTACTCATAGGTGATATTATTTATGACATGAGCCAATTGTCATTCAGCTGAAAGGTGACCTCTGGGAGTGGTTTGAGTTCTGAGTGAGATCCCAGGGGAGGTGGGGGGTTCCTTTCGTCTCCACCGGTCTGGTAAGTCTGTCCTTCTTTTAGGGTTTGGGTTTGGTTCCACATTTTTGCCTCATTCTATCCCAGGTGACCTACTGAGTCCCTGGTCGGAAGGTTCTGTAGCGGGAGCTGGGCAAATCTCGTTCTTCTGATCTCAAAGTGAGTGATGTCGAAAAACCTGCCATACTCACTTGTCCACATCCCAGTCCCATTGTCACCTCTTCCTGTCCCCATAAGTGCCTCTCCCTTCAGAACTCACATTCTGACAGGATCACTATTCTCTGCACCTGATCAGTCACGAACTCTGCCAATCCTGCCTTCCAAAAAGGAGTGGCTTGTGAGAGTGTCCGCATATTCCCATTTCGGGCTCATCACCCTCACTCAGCCCCGTCACTCTCTTTCCCAGATTACTGCCAGAGCCCCCTGACTGGTCCTCCTTCTCTTGCTTTGTTCCCCAAAATCCACGCTACAAAGGCACACGGGACAGTGCTCTGGAAACACAGCTCTAAGCATCAAAACATTTGCTCAAAACCCTTTCCATAACTATCCATTGCCTGCACGAAAAGAGGCCAGTCCACGAAGACCGTCTCCAGTGTCACCCCTCACTACCACACCAACTCTCCTGGCCATTTCCCACCAGAAAACACAGCCTTGTTTAAAACTCCCCAGTCTCCCAGCCACACGGTTTCTTGTCTAGGAAGGCCACTCTGCTTATGGAAGCCATTCTACAGTAACCTCCACTACCCTCACTCCCTTAAAATTCCCCTTCAGATTGCTTCCCCTAAAGGTCCCTCCTGACTCACAGAAACACATGCAGCACTGTGGGCCTTCATCTCTGCTCCCATATTTCTCTGGGCTTCTCTCTATCACGACATTAACACTTCTAAGCAGATTAGCATCATCCAAAGTATAATGACAGACAGAACCCTGGCGGTATAGTGTTTAAGAAAGTTTGGCTGCTTAACCGAAAGGTCAACAGTTTGAATCCACCAGCCTCTCCTTGAAAATCTTATGGAGCAGTGCTACTTTGTCTTTTAGGGTCACTATGAGTCAGAATCGACTTGAGGCTAATGGCTTATTACAACAGACAAAGCATTCATTTCCTTAATATATAAAAAGCTCTTACAAATCAAAATGAAGAAACAACAAACAATCCAATGGAAAAGAAGGAGCAGAGAACTTGAGCAAGGAGCTCACATAAAAATGAAAACATACCAAAAAAATGCTCAACTTCATAATGAAAGAAATGTCAATATAAATAAGGAAGTGCTCCTTTTTATCTATCATGTTTTAAAATGGTAAAAAGTTGGGTATGCACAGTGTTTATAAGGAGATGGACAGTCATATTCACAATGGGAGAGACAGTGAACACTGGGGCAGTATCTCAGGGGGACAATTTGGCAAGAACCACAAGAATTTTAAAGGCGCATGGCCCTTTAGTCCAAAGTTTTACTAATGTATAACATGCAGAGTTATGTACTGTTGTTGTTAGGTGCCGTTGAGTCAGTTTTGACTCATAGCAACCTTCATCGGATATTACAAGACTGTCCAATAGACTCTTTGAAGGACTTCAAGCAGGCACTCAAACGGATGCTTGTACAAGAATGTCCGTAGCAACATTAGTCACTGCAGCTACAAGGCAGAAACAACCTAAGTGTTCATCAGCCGACAACTGGAGACACAAAGTGCAATCTAAACATAAGACGGAATACTACGCAGCCATAAAAAACAGTGAAGTCTGATACGTGATACAACATGAGCGAACCTAGAAAACACTGTTAAACAAAATGAGCCAGACACAAAAAGACAAATATTATATGATTCCACTTACGTGACAGGTCCAGAACAGGCCAAGCCACAAACACAGAAAGGAGAAGAGCGGTGGCCAGTGCTGGAGGGAGGAAGAAGGAGGAGTCATTACTTCATGGGAACAAAATTTCTGCCTGGGGTGATGAAAGATTTTGGAGATAGTCATGCTGATTAGACAGCTTTGGAAATATAATTAATGACAGTGACTTGTACATTTTAAAATGGCTAAAGGGACAGAGTTTCTGTTGTATATATTTTAGCAGCCCGGAACGAACTTACTGCTGTTGAGTCGGGTCCCACTCATAGTGACCCTAGAGGACACAGTAGAACTGCTCCCATAGAGTTTCCAAGGAGCACCTCACAAATCTGAACTGCCTCCGACCTGGTTAGCAGTTGTAGCAACCAGGGTTCCATATATTTTACTACATATATGAAAAAAGATCGCCTGACTGAGTTTTCTAGGCTATCATATTGATGGATACGGATCGCCAGGTCATTGTCCTGCAGAGCCATAGGGTGGGTTTGAACTACCAACCATTCAGTGAGCAACCAAGTGTTTAACCATCGCACTACCAGACTCTTTACATATACAACAGGACACACAAACATTTCCCAAGTGTTCATAAAGGTGACTATATGGATAGGTTTATTGCAGTATGATTTTTATTTGCAAAAGAAAAGAAACAACTCCAGTGTTAAATGTTCCCTAGATTGTGATGCATACACACAGTGGGGTGGATACACCAATCAAAATGCTGTGATTGACCTGTAAGTGCTGCTGCTTTAAATAAAGGAAAAAGACAAGGTACAAAAGACGTGTAAAGTGTATTCCCATTCATACACCAAAAGAAGGAGTGCTATATTACACACTAGCCTTCGTATAGCTTTTCTAGAAGGAGCAAAAACCTCTGTGCCACCGTGGTTAAGAGCTACAACTCCTAACTAAAAGCCTGGAAGGTCAGATCCACCAGATGCTCCATAGAAACCCTATGGGGCAGTTCTACTCTGTTCTATAGGGTCACTGGGAGTCAGGATCAACTGGAGGGCAATGGGTTTGGTTTTCTGGTTTTCTAGAAAGACAGTATCAACAGTGGCTGCTTCCAGGGACAGAGACAGGGCTCCGGGGTGGCAACAAACCTGCCTTTCCAACAAATGGATCCATGTTGTTCTGTTGGAATTTTTCACCATGTTAACTTAAAATTTACAAGTTTGGGTAAGTTTAATGGCAGTGGAATATTTTAGAGCAAGACAGAGATAACAGTGATGCATCATGAAAACTGTAATGACAATTGTGATTAAATCATAAATGTGGGTGTTTGGGTCCCAGCACATGTTTTGGTGCATACATTTTCTCCACAGTAATATACATATGTACTTACCCAAAACCCAGTGCCATCGAGTCAATTCCAACTCATAGCAACCCTGTAGGACAGTGTAGAACAGCCGCACAGAGTTTCCAAGGAGTGCCTGGTGGATTTGAACTGCTGACTTTTTTGGTTAGCAGCTATAGCATTTAACTACTACACCACCAGGTTTCCTACATGTACTTATATAGACCTGTATTTGTGTATATATTTAAATAAAGTGTATATTATTATTATGCATATAAAGTTTATACATTTTATAATACATAATGATATAAGGTACATATGGAAAGCACATACATTTATATAAATTAAATAAATTTATATATAATAAGTTTAATATATCAACATTTTAACACCTATAAACCATATTAGATGTGACAGACAAGCCCCCACTTGTCAGTTTGTTGTACTGTGGGGACTTTCACGTTGCTGTGATGCTGGAAGCTATGCCGGTGGTCTTCAGGTACCAGCAAGGTCATCCACGGTCGACAGGTTTCAGCTGAGCTTCCAGACTAAGACACACTAGGAAGAGGGACCCAGCAGTCTACTTCTGAAAGGAACTAGCCAGGGAAAACCTCATGAATAGCAGCAAAATATTGTCAGATATGGTGCCGGGAAAGGAGCCCCCAGGTTAGAAGGCTCTCCGAAGATGACTGCGGAAGAGCTGCCGTCTCAAAGTAGAATCAGCCTTAATGGCTTGGATGGAGTCAAGCTTTTGGAACCCCCAGTTGCTGATATGGCACAACTCAAAATGAAAAGAAACAGCTGCAAACATCTATTAATAATTGGAACCTGGAATGTACAAAATATGAATCTAGGAAAATAGGAAATCATCAAATGAAAAGAAACATGTAGACACTGATATCCTAGACATTTGTGAGCTGAAATGGACCAGTATTAGACATTTTGATTCAGACAATCATATGGTCTACGATGCTGGGAATGAAAACTTGAGGAGGAATAGTGTTGCATTTATCTTCAAAAAGAACATTTCAAGTCAGTCCTGAAGTACAACACCATCAGTGGTAGAATAATATCCACACCCCTACAAGAAAAGCCAGTTAATATGACCATTATTCTAATTTACTCACCAACCTCTGAGGCCAAAGATGAAGAAATTGAAGATTTTTACCAGCTTCTGCAACCCGAAATTGATCAAACATGCAATCAGAATGCATTGATAATTACTGGTGATTGGAATGCAAAAGTTGGCCACAATGAAGGGTCAGTAGTTGGAAAATATGAGTTCATGTGATGCTGGAGATCGCATGAGGGAATTCAGTAAGACCAATAACTTCTTCATGGCAAATGTGTTTTCACCAGCATAAATGGTGACTATACACCTGGACCTCCCCAGATGGAATACACAGGCATCCAACTGACTACATTTGTGGAAAAAGACAATGGAAAACTCAATATCATCAGTCAGAACAAGACCAAGTGCTGACTATGGAACAGAGTATCCGTTGCTCATAAGCGTATTCAAATTGAAACTGAAGAAAATTAGAACAAGTCCACAAAAGCCAAAATATGGACTTGAGTATATCTTTCCTGGGTTTAAAGACCATCTCAAGAACATGTTTGGTGTGTTGAACACTAAAGACCAAAGACCAGATGAATAGTGGAATGATATCAAAGACATCATCCATGAAGAAAGCACGAGGCCATTAAAAAGAAGGAAAGAAAAGACCAAATGGGATGTCAGAAGAGACCTTGAAACTTGCTATTGAAGGTCAAGCAGCCAAACCAAAAGGAAGGAATGATGGAGTAAAAGAACTGAACAGAAGATTTCAAAAGGCAGCCGGAGAAGACAAAGTAAACTATTATAATGACATGTGCAAAGAGCTGGATATAGAAACCAAAAGGGAAGAACACACCCTGCATTTCTCAAGCTGAACGAACTGAAGAAAAAATTCAAGCCTCAAATTCCAGTAGTGAAGGATTCCACAGCGGAAACACTGAACAACTTAGAAAGCATCAAAAGAAGACGCAGTACAAAGACTCATTATGCCAGAAAGAACTGATCAGCACTGAGACATTTCAAGAGGTAGCTGATGATCAGGAACTGACAGCGCTGAAGGAAGAAATAAAGCTACATAGAAGGCATTAGCAAAAACAAGGCTCCAGGAGTTGATACAACATCTACTGAGATGTTTCTACAGATGGATACAGCGCTGGAAGTGCTCACTCATTTGTGCCAGGAAACTGGAAGACAGCTACCCGGCCAACTGACCAGAAGAGATCCGTATTTATGCCTAGTCCCAAGAATGGTGACCCAACCGAATGTGGAAACTATTGAACAATATTGATATCAAACCAAAAAAATCCTTGCTGCCATTGAGTCAATCTCGACTCACAGTGACCCTATCAGACAGAGTAGAAGTGATCCATAGAGTTTCTAAGAAGCACCTGGTCAGTTCAAATTGCCAGCCTGCTTTGGCTGGCAAAAGTAAAATTTTGCTAAAGATCGTTCAAAACCAGTGGTAACAGTCTATTGACAAGGCACTGCCAGAAATTCAAGCGGGATTCAGAAGAGGATGTAGAACCAGTGATGTGTATCGTTGCTGATGTCAGACGGATCTTGGCTGAAAGCAGAGAATACCAGAAAGATGTTGGCCTGTGTTTCATTGACTATGCAAAGGCATTTGACCATGTGGATCATAATGAACTATGGCTCACGCTGTGCAAAATGGGAATTCCAGACACTTAATTGTATTCTTAAGGAATCTGTACATGGATCAAGAAGGAGTCATGCGAACAGAACAAGGGGACACTGCATGGTTTAAAGTCAGCAAAAGTGTGTCGGGGTTGTGTCATTTCACCACATCTTTTCAATCTGTATGCCGAGCAAATAATCCAAGAGGCTGGACCATATGAAGAAGAACAAGGCGTTGGGATTGGAGGGAGACTCGTCAGCAGTCTGCATCATGCAGATAATACAACCTTGTTTGCTGGAAGGGAAAAGGATTTGAAACACTTCCTGACGAAGATCAAAGACCACAACCTTTAGTGCAGATTGCACCTCAACATCGAGAAAACAAAAATCCTCACAGCTTAACTAGTAAGCAACATCATGATAAATGGAGAAAGGACTGAGGTTATCAAGGATTTCATTTTGCCTGGTTCCACAAGCAATGCCCACGGAAGCAGCAGTCAGGAAATCAAAAGATGCATTGCGTTGGGAGAACTTGCTACAAAAGACCTCTTTAGAGGGTTGAAAAATATCGATGTCACCTTGAAGACTAAGGCACGCCTGACCCAAGCCATGATGTCGTCAGTTGAATCATATACACGTGGAAACTGGACAAGGAATAAGAAAGACAGAAGACAAATTGACACCTTTGAATTGTGGTTTTGGGGAAGTCTGTTGACTGTACCGTGGACTGCCAAGAAAACAAACAGATCTGTCTTGGAAGAAGTACAACCAGAGAGCCCCTTGGAAGCAAGGATGGCAAAAATGCATCTCACCTACTTGGGACATGCTGTCAGCAGGGATCAGTCCCTGAAGAAGGACATCATCCTTGGTAGAGGGTCAGTGGAGAAAAGGAAGGCCCTGGACATGATGGATTGACACAGTTCCCTCAACAACGAGCTTAAGCATAAAAACAGTGGTGGACATGGCGCGGGGCTGGTTCTGTCGTGCATACGTTGCTATAAGTCAGACCCAGCTCAACAGGACCTGACAACAACAGCAAATCATATACTTTACAGGACTTCTGTGGTTCAGAGGTTAAAGCTCTTGACTGGTAACTGAACAGTCAGCAACATGAACCCACAAGCCACTCTGCAGGAGAAAGACGTGATAGTCTGCTTCCATCAAGATTACAGCTTTGCAAACCCTGCAGGCACACGACAGCAGCAACAGCATCACCCCAGATGCTGGCACAGAGCAGCGGGTGGCCCCAGCCCCAGGGGCTCTGGCTGAGCTCGTGGTTGACTCTCTCCCTGCCCGTCTGCCTCACGAGGCTCAGGGAGTCAATCGGAGCTGGCCTGGAAGCAGAACCCACCTTCCACCTTCCTGGCCGTGTGCAGACAGGAACGCTGGGGTTCCAACAACTACACAACGAGTGTGCCTCGTGCCTCCAGCCCCATCCTGAGCACCCGAGACGAGCCAGACATTGCTCTAGGCACGTCCGGGAAACAATCGTAGGCACCAGTGTCCAGAACTGCATGGGGGCGGTGGGAGCAGGAGGTAATTCCTGTCTCCCAGGTTTGTGGGGAGGATTAAATAGGACAACAGAGGTGAAAGGCTGAGCTGCACGCCGGGCACACAGTGAGTCCGCAGCCAGGCGGCCACCCTCGTCCACATCACCGCCACCGTCGTCACCATCACGGCGTCCCCTTCCCTGAGCACATCAATAGAGCGCATCCTTCCCCGGCTTCTGCAGCCGGAGCGCCGCACAGGGAACTCAGGGACCCCACAGCTCTCAGGTCCTCTCTTCCCCCTTCCAGAATACCTAACATGCCACTGCGTCCCATTAATCAGGAAACCAGGAACCCTGAAAAGGGACATTTTTGACATTCAGTTGGTTTTGTGACCAGCACTGCTTGGAGTCAATGATAAAACAAACAAACCCATTGCCCTAGAGTCCATTTTGACTCCAGTGACCCCACGTATGACAGAGTAAAGCTGCTCCACAGGGCTTTGTCTGCTGTGATCTTTGTGGAAGCAGATTGCCAGGCGTTTCTTCTGCTGTACTGCCGTGTGAGTTCGCACCTCCAACATTTAGGTTAGTTGTTGTTGCACCCCACTGAGTCAACTTGTGGCGAATCCATAGGACAGCGCAGAGTCGCTTCCTGGGGTCTCTTAGGCTGTGATCTTCCCGAGAGCACATCACCAGGTCTTTTCTCCCTCCCAGTAACTGACAGATCTGCACGGCAGCCAGTGCTTCACCTCTACTTCCTCAGGCTCCTTCTAGGTTCCTAGCAGAATGAAGACGGTTTGCACCAATCCAGGGACCTGGAAACAAAAAACGCACTGCCTTTGAGTCAATTCCGACTCCTAGCAACCCTGTAGGTCAAAGTAGACCTGCCCCGTAGAGTTTCCAAGGAGCTCCTGGTGGATTTGAACTGCTGACCTGTTTTAATTAGCTAGTGCTGCTCTACAGAAATACCCCAAAGTGGACAGCTTTAGCAAAGAAAAGTTTATTCTTACATAGTCCAGAAGGCTACAAGTCCAAATTCAGGATGTCCGCTCCAGGGAAAGGCTTTCCCCCTTGCCGTCTCTGGAGGAAAGTCCTTGTGTTGCATCAGTCTTTGAGGAGGAAACACCTTGGTGCAGGAACCTCAGATCTGAAGGACACGCCCTTCTGCCGGTGCTGCTTTCTTGATGATGTGAGGTTCCCATGTCTCTGCTTGCTCCCTTTCATGTCTTGTAGGATGAAAGAATAAAGGGTGGTGCAAGCCATACTCCAGAGAAACTCCCTTTACCGTGGAGCAGGGAGGTAATCTTAAGAAGGGATTTACAGCCCCGCCCTAATCCTCTTTAACATACAGCATTGGAAAATCACACAATGGAGGACCATCATAAAATATTGGGAATCACGGCTCAGTCACGTGGCTACACAATTCTGGGGGGGACACAATTCAATCTATGACACAACCTTTTGGTTAGCAGACATAACTCTTAACCACGACGCCACCAGGTGCGAACTCACACAGCAGTACAGCAGAAGAAAGGCCTGGCAATCTGCTTCCTCAGGCACCTGGAGTCAATGAAAATCCCACAGAAGGCAGCGAAGCCTGCAGCTCTGAATCGAAATGGATCAGCTTCAGTCTTTGCTAAGCACCTAGCGGTGCCTGGACTGCACGCAGTGGTAGGTGCTGAAGTGGTTCATGAGGTCCCCCCGGAACAGAGCCCCCCACCCCGTCGGCCACCTCCTTCCCCCCTGCCTGGGGAGCTGTGCCTGCCGCACAGGAAGCAATCAGCAGACCGTGCCCCGTCAGGTGCGACCAACTGCAAGCTCGGCAAAGACGGGGCAGTGGAGCGGGGGGCACCAGGGCACCTCTTGTCTGCTCTGCGATGTGCTGTACTTGTTTACCTGTTCGATCCCTCCGCTGCTGGAGCAGATGTTGCTGAGGTCCGGGATCCTTGTCCATTATAAAGGCCTGGTGGTGCAGTAGTTAAAAGCTCAGCTGCTAACCAAAAGGTTGGTGGTTCAAACCCGCCAGCCACTTCTTGGAATTCCTACGGGGCATTCTGCTCTGTGCTATAGGATCGCTGGCATAGTGATTTAGGGCTGCTGTCAGAGGAATACCACAAGTGGACGGCTATAACCCAGAGAAATTTATTCTCTCTGAGCTCAGGAGGCTAGAATTTCAAATTCAGGATGTCCAGGGAGAAGGCTTCCTCTATCTTCCAGCTCGGAAGAAAGGTCCTTGTCATCAATCTTTCCAGTAGAGAAGCTTCTCAGGGCAGGGACTCCAAGTCCAAAAGGCGGGCTCTGCTCTCGGTACTGCTTTCTTGGTGGTATGAGGTACCCCTCTCTCTGTTGGTTCTCTTTTATACTGCAGCAGAGATTGATTTAAAACCCAACTTATTCTGCCAGATTGAGTCTTGCCTTCTTCACACACGCCTGCTAATCCTATACTCATCAGCATCATTGAGATAGGATTTACAACATACCTGAAAATCACATCAGATGACAAAATGCTGGACATTGACACAGTCTTGGAAATCATGGCTTAGCCAAATTGACACACATTATTTGGGGGGGAGGGGGACACACTTCCATCTGCAATAGTCACTGTGGTTCAGAACTGACTTGATGGCAGTGGGTTTTGGGGGTGGCACATCAATGGCACAAAATGAGTATGCACTGAACAAATCTGTGAGTGGCATGAACACCTACTATGTGCCAGGCACAGTTAAAAGTACTTGACAGACATGATCTTATCACGCCTCACAATAATCCGGGTACCGCCGTTACTTTTATCCCCACTCCATGAGTGAGAAGTTCTTGGGTAACACCAGTGGTCAGCGTGCTTGGCTACTAACCAAAAGGTTGGGGGTTCGAGTCCACCCACAGTTGCCTCAGAAGAAAGACTGGCCCCATACCTGAAAAAATCAGCCATCAAGAGCCCCATGAGCACAGCTCTACTCTGACCCACATGGGGTGGCCAGGACTCTGAATCTATTCCAAGAAATTGGGTGAGAAAAGGGAGGCACAGAGAAATTCAGCAGCCTCCCACTATACCTGGGCCAGACCCCAGGGATGTGGAGGTGGTAAAACTCAGCTTTTGTCTTCTAAGACCTCCCACCCCACTGCAAAGAGGGGCACGCAACCAAGCCATCACATGGCATCCTGCTGGTGCTCCCATTTCAGCCCCAGCAAAGGCATGAGCCCTGGTGGAGGAGTGGTTAAGAACTTGGCTGCTAATTAGAAGGTCAGCAGTTCAAATCCACCAGCTGCCCTTTGGGGGCAATTCTACTCTATCCCATAGGATCACTGCCATGAATTAAATTGTGTTCCACCGAAATATGTGTATTAATTTGTCTAGGCTGTGGTTCCCGGTTTTGTTTGATCATCTTCCATTTGGTGTGCTGTAAATCTTAATCTCTGCCTGTGGCTAGTGAGGCAGGATGCGTTTATGCTGCAAAGGCTTACGGTGGGACACAAGGCCCTTTCTCAGACCACGCCCCTGTTTTAACGTGAAGGGAGTTTCCCTGCGGTGTGGCCTGCACCACATTTTATCTCACCAGAGATAAAAGGAAAGGGAAGCAAGCAGAGCAAGGGACCTCGGACCACCGAGACAGCAGTCTCCAGAGCAGAGCATGTCCCTCAGATCTGGAGTCCCTATGCTGAGAAGCTCACAGTCCAGATGACTGATGACAAGGAAAAACCTTCCCTGAGCTGACGCCCTGAATTGAAACTTCTGTTGGTTGAAGCCACGCACTTGTGGTGTCTGTGTCACGGCCACACTACAGGACCAAGACAGTCACCGTGGGAATGGACTTCATGGCGGTGGTTTCTTCCCAGGCACCTCTGGGTGGCCTCAAGCCTCTAACCCTTCGGCTAGCACAGTGACACTGTGGGCACCACCCAGAGACTCCTGTGAGGCCTGTGAAGAGGTGACAAGGGATTTCAGAGACACAGGAGCATCAGAAGAGCCAGAGAGTCCTTCGTCCTGAGGGGGGCAGGGAGAGAGCCTTGTTCACAGGGACACCGCAGGGAGGAAATGGTCCCGCTCACAAGTCTCCAGACACCGCAGAGGTTGGAGCTTCTAGGCACTGTCTCAGCCCTACTGCACTGCCTGGGCCTCTGGTGGGCCAGCACATAGTAGGTGCTCCCAGACAGTCCCTGAGTGACTTAGGGGGAAAGGGGAAGGTGAGAGGTGAGGCTGCAGGAAGGGCCACAGAAGGAAAGGGAGGGGAGGCAGGTGGAAGTGGGGGAGGGGAGGGGACCACAGTCACCGCTGCTGAGTCGGTTCCAACTCATAGCCACTGGGGCGGGGTGGAAAAAATAAAGGGAGGAAACCGAGTGCTTCAAGGGATGAGGAGCAGCAGCCCCTTTCATCCCAGGCAGCAGTTTGTTAAGGAAGAGCAGCTGGATGTTTTGCACATAAATGTTAGACACAGCAGGGAGGCTCTCGCAGACACCCTGTGACCCAGATCCACTTTTTAGGTGTTCTGGAAGCTTCAAGCTCAGGCGCAGCAGGCTTTGGTGAGGTTCCCCTTTGGATTTTAAACTCGGGTTTAGCTCTAATCGGTAGGTAGGCCTGTAATTAAGGTCTTCCCTCTCTTCAGGGACCATTTCCTGAAAGGCTCAATTAATGTAATTGGCCTTTGTCAGTAACCACCACTGGCTGCCAGACAACCACAGATCACCCATCACCAAGCAAATAAGCGGCCAGTCACACTGCTGGGAGCTCCAGGGTCACTCAGAGGGGGAACAAGCCCTCAAACCACCACCCCTCACTGTCAATTGTTGCAACTCCATGAGCCTCTGGTTCTCGGTGAGTCTCAGAGTTACACAGTTGTGACCACGGTCGGCTTCTGAAACACATCATGCCAAGAAGCTCCTTGGCGTGTGGAGGTCTCCTAAGCAGTTCACATTTACAATACGACTCCCAAATACCCAAACTTGGGAGAGCCCAAGAGAAAATATTTGCACAAAGGACTCAAGTGAGACCTATTTTCTGTCGATGACGGGGAGCTCTCCAGGCACACTGGATGCATTTAGTTTGCATATGGTGTCCCAGTGCATCATGGGATGAATGGAGGGATAGAGGGTTGCAAGGAGGGATGAAGAGACCAACGGAGGGATGGGTAAAGGACTCTGGGGAACCCCAGGGAGTGGGGGGTGACCTGGGGAGCCTATTTTATCTCTTCCAAGTGAGAAATGGAAAAACCTGAGAGTGAAAAGAATGAGAAAAGATACTACCTAAGAGATGGAGGTAGTACTCTTCATCGTGGAAGATACAGAGGGAAGCCTCGTGGTGGAGGGGTTACGTGTTCTGTCTGCTAACCAAAAGGCTGGCAGTTCAAATCCACTAGGTGCCCCTTGAAAGCTCTATGGGGCAGTTTTTCTCTGTCCTACAGGGTGACTAAGGGTTTGACTCTTTTGTTTGTTTCTTGTTTTTAAGAACTGGAGGGCTGACTCATTGAGAAGGTGACACAACTGTTTCTGTGACCTTTTGTCTGGTTTTGGACATGCCAATCAAAGCCAGCATTTCTTAGACAACAGGGCTCCTGTCCTCTTAGAGGCTGGGAGCAGTTAGAGGTGAAGGGGGGTTAAGTGATGTCCTCAACACAGGGAGCTGGGTGAAACAAAAGTTCACTTACTACAAAAAACATGCCCCCGAGCCTTGGATATGCTAATGAGGATTGAATTTAAAAATGAGCCAGAGGCTGGAATCACTGGGAGTTGAGATTTAGGACTACCCGTGGAGTGTCCAAGGAGCGCCTGCTGGATTCCTCAGAAGCCATAGCGTTACCCACTGCACCACCAGGGACTTCATAGGGTAAGCTGCTTCTCAAGGCACATGCAGCTTGTGTCCACGGAACAGACACCCTGGTGTCTTAGATCTCGGGAACACCAATAAACAGAGCAGAAGATACTAAATGCCGGCTGACTCCTTCAAACTGTTGTGCTTGGCATTTTATGACAGCTCTCTCTTTAGAGAATTCGACAGCTCCATTTCATAATGAGTAATATAGATTTGGAATTTTAAATTGGATCAGAAACGGGGACCCCTCCCCAGTAGCAATTACCTTCCTCATGCGTCTTTCTCAAGTGGCAGACACACAGCAAGTGCTCAGATGCTAATCAGCGCGGAAGAAGACACCGCCGAACAAGGCTTCAGTCTTCCCATCAATCAGAAACATGTTCAGTTCTGGTCAATCAAGTGCTGCATCCATACAGGGGACTATACCAACCAGCTACGGAAAAGAATGTGGCGTTCTTTGTGTGTTGGTGTAGAAAGATCTTGAAGATACCATCATTAAGTCAAAAACAGACCACGTATCCTTTTGGCACAAGCTCTGGGCTGCCAACCAGAAGATTGGTGCTTCATCTACTCAGCCACTGGGTGCAAGAAAGATCTGGCCATCTGCTCCTGTGAAGATTGCAGCCTAAGAGACCCTAAGAGGCTGTTGTACTCTATCACATGCAGCCACTGTGAGTTGGAATTGACTCCACGGCACACAACCACAGCAACAGAGAACAAGCAAACCAAAGGGACCAAAGACAATGATGTCTCTACAGCTGGCTTCCACTTGAATGTCTAATAGGCACCGTCATGGATTAGACTGGGACCTCCCCAAAATCTGTCTATCAATTCAGTTAGGCCTTGATTCTCAGTATTGTGTGATTATCCACCGTTTTATCACCTGATGTGATTTTGCTAGGTGTTGTAAATTCTGTCTCTGTGATATCGAGGCAATAGGATTAATGGCAGTTACGCAATGAGGCAAGACTCACGCTACAAGATTGGATTGTGTGTTGAGCCAATCTCTTTTGAGATATAAAAGAGAGAAGCAAACAGAAAGACGTGGAGACCTCATGCCCATGGCTGTCCGTTAATTCCAACTCATGGTGACCCGACAGGACAGAGTAGATATGGCTGAGTTTCCAAGGAGCACCTGGTGGACTCGAACTGCTGAACTTTTTTGTTAGCAGCCGTAGCACTTAACCACTACGTCACCAGAGTTTCCGGAAACCAAGACAGGCATCTTAAATGTTATATGTCCATCAGGCCTACATAAACTGCTCCTTGCAGGGCTTTCCTAAATCTTTGTCATCCTTCTAGGTACTCCCACGAAGAATTTTGTGGGGAGCCAGCCTTGACCCCTCTTTTACTCTCTCACACTCTAGGTCCATCTATCAGCAAGTTCCCTTAGCCTTACCTTCAGAATACACCGAAACCCTGGTTCTCACCGCTTTCCTTACTCCCCCACGGGCCCAGGTCACCATCCTCTCTAGCTGGAGGATTCCTAACCGGTAACCTGCTGCTACTCCATTGACTCTGTCTCACGGCTGCCCCACGTGGGCAGAGCAGAACTGTGGTCCACACTGTTTTCAGTGGCTGATTTTTCAGATTTCCAGGCCATTCTTCCCAAGTACCTCTGGGTGGACTCAGCCACCAGTCTTTCGGTTAGCAGCTGAGCATGTTAACCTTTCAAATGGCCCAGGGACTCCTGGATGACTGGTAGCCTTCTAAATGGATCTGACCTTCACCTCTACAGTCTATTTACAACACAGTAACCTACTGAAAATAGGTCAGGTCCCATCCTTCTGTGTCAACCCCCAAAGGTCCCCACCCTACCCAGAGCCAAAAAGCTACAAGATCCTACAAGATCTGAGTTCTGTCCCTTCAGCCTTCCCCATTCAAACTACTGTGGTCTCATCTCCCATGCTCCTCTGTCCAACATGTCGCTGTGGTCCCCACTTTGGGCCTTTCACTTGCGGCACCTCTTCCCGGATAGGTCCTTCCCCATCCCACTCCACATTCCCAAAGCATGTCCTATCACCTTATTGAGACCTTCCCTCATTGCCCACATCCCCAACCACAGAAATGCTTGTCCCTGTCCCTTTGTAATCTGTCTCCAAAGCACTTCTCACCACTGGGCATTCCATGATTTTGTTCTTCTCTTGTGTTCATTGAGAAGCCTTGGTGGTGCAGTGATTAAAGTGCTTGATGGCCAACCCAAAGGCCTGGGTTCAAACCCACAGACACTCCTCAGGAGAAAGACACCGCCATTGGCTTCTGTAAAGATCTACAGCCTTGGAAACCCCATGGACCAGTTCTCCTCTCTCCTGTACGGTGACTCTGAGTCAGAACCAACCCAACAGCAGTGGGATTCACAGTGGGTTCTTGTATTCACTGTCTCGGCTCCACCCCTCACCATAAACAACTGCATGAGAGCGGTTCTTCTTCTGTTTTCTTCACTGATGTGTCCCCAGCACTTAGGATAATGCCCAGCACAGAAAAGACACTCACTAAACACATGCTGAATGATAAATGAGTTAACTTTTTGCTAAGAAAAAAACATTTTTAAAGGATAGCCAGACACCTGAAACCCCACCTTCAAAGACAACTGGAGGAGGTTAATGTGTCCCACTCTTATCTGGTATGCTTTCCTTTTTAATGTATTTGTTACCATAATAACCCCCCCCACCAGAAAACCACACTCACTGTTGTTGAGTTGATTCTGACTCATAGCAACCACATAGGACAGAGCAGAACTACCCCCATAGAGTTTCTAAGGTGCACAATAGGATCGTATTTATTCATCTACCAGACTGGCAAAAATTAAAAGTAAAATTAAGGTAGTATTCCAGCTTGGCAGACAGTGGAGACCAAGCCTCTGGACAGGGTAGGTGGGGCTCGTGGTGCCTCTCAGGTCAGCCTCTCTGGGGCCAGTACGACGTGTGGAATCCTACAGTTGTGCACTCCTTTAAAGCCAGCATCTGTACTTCTCGGATTCGCTTTCAGTCTCTCTTCAAACAAATGACTCTCCTTGGCTAGATCTCGGCTATGTCACAGCAAAGCAGGAGGTCAAGAAACTTAATTCCTCTTCCAGGAATTAGAGGGAGGCAGGTGGGACTCTCATCTCTGCCTCCCTGGACCTCCCTTCATGGTCAGATCAGAATAGCACTTCCCCAAAGAGTTATTTAGAAGATTAAAGCAAAATAATGGATAAAAAACCTTTGGCCTAGACCCTAGTGCATCATAAGAGCACAACAGACATTACCTATTGTTATTTTAATTATTTTAAATACCTATTTGAATGGTATGAAAGTAATTTAACATTTAAAGGATGTTTTTCAACCCAATGACCTCCAAGCTTCCCCCTAATGTTGACTGTCAACAGAGTTCTAAGGAGCCCCACCCTTGGGCTCACCCCACCTCTTCTGGTCCTGGAAGCTCGAGGAATTTCCTTCAAATTCCAAGCTGCACAGTGTTGGCCCCACCCAGCGTACTGAGCCTCCTGTTTCTTGTCCTAAGGCTTGAGGGGACATTAGGAAGTATCAGGTGCGGGAACCAGTATGGAGCACTTTGTAGGCCAGGATGGATGCCCACGGAATTCCAAGACAGGCCACCTCCAGAGACCTGCCAGCCAAAAAGGTCCTCTAGGGACTCCAAGGCCACTTCCTTCACTGCGTCATGGGTCTCAGCTACAAGAAGCTGAGAGCAGTTTCCGCGGCAGCTGTCGTAGCCGGCGCGTTGCACCCCCCGACCTCTGCACCTGGAGCGGAGGCCCAGACCAGGGCACTGCACGCGGTCCCTCCCAACCCATCCCTCACCCCTCGTCCACCCCAAGCTCCATCCGGATCTGTAGTCCTATTTCCCAGATGGCTCCAGCACACGGTCACAGGTGGTACCAGACCCAACCACCATCTCTGTGGTCTCCTACCTGGGCTCCTGGCTTCCACGCCTCCCCACAGTGGCCCGTTCTCCACACAGAGTGATTTTTCTTCAACATAAATGGCAAATACGTCTCTCCTTACTTAAGACTCTGGTTTCCTGTGCCACCAAGAGTGAAATCCCCCAAGGACTTGGAGGTCCACGGGATGGATCTGGCTCCCTGTTCCCTCCAGCCTCATCTTCATTCCTTGCTGTTCCTTCTGCCCAGCCAGCTCTGTTCCCCCATCCCCCCCAGATGGCACCTCCTCGGAGGGGATGCCCCAAATATCCCATGCAAAGCACTGCCCCCAACCGCCCTGTTCACAGAGCCTGGAGCGAATGGCGGGGACGTCATGATGGGCAGTAACATGGTGGGGCAGGGTCTACCAGAACTTAAAATGCCGTTCTCCTAGGACTCCACCTGGAAATGCACCTGCACACATGTAAACTGATCTATGAGCCAGGGGATGCACTGTGGCTGCTTATAATATCAGGAGACTGAGGGCCACCTAAATCCCACAGGAAAAGAATCAATTCTCAGTGCATCACAATCCGGCCGTACCCAGGACTCCTTGTCATGAGGAACAGCGCACCAGCCAGTGAGGGACAATCCAGGCGATAAAGAAGTGCAAAGAGAAAGTGCCAGACTCTCTGTACAACATGCCACCGTTTGGGGTAACTAAGAAAATGCGTTTAGTTTTGTGTATGTGCCTAGAATATCTTGCAATGCACACAAAACTGGTCATGAGGCTTGTCTGTGGCCAGAGGCGCTGGGTGGCTGGCAGTGGGAGTGGGGGAGATCTTGTCTGCAGAAACCGCTGTCACAGGGTGCTACCTCTACACAAAAGTAACAAAAACAGGGCTGTTTTAAATAATAAATGCCAGCCTCACAGAGGTGGCCTTGCTTGTTTATTTGCAGATCACCTCCTTCTCGCCCACCGATGGCAGGGAGCTGGCATTGGCCTTGGGCGCCCACCCAGAGCCAGCCCCAACACAGGAGCTCAGCAAACGTTTGTTGAAGAAGTGAGTCTGTGAGGATGTGCTGATATCCTACGACAAGTGTCCTTGCACTAAGGCTCATATAAGGTGCCCAGGTGTACAGTAATCAAGTATTCCGCTGCTAACCAGAAGGTCAGCGGTTCGAATCCACTCACAAGTGGCTCCTTGGGAGAAAAGACTTGGTTATCTGCTCCCGTGAAGATTACATATAGCCTTGGAAGAAGAATAATGTGGTTCTGCTCTGTCCTCTAGAATTGGAATCAACTTGACAGGACACAACAACCAGAGAAGGGTGGCTGTGGTCCTTGAGGACCAGCTTTGACAAGTTTCTAGAACACTCAACTGCAGCCAAGCCTCAGTCACAGTCACTCAGGGACCACAGGAAACCCAGAGCGAGGAGCCCAGCCAGCTGCAGGTGAAGGTGCGCCTCGGGCTACCTGGGAGATGCAATGGAAGCCCCCGGAGCCTTGCTGCAAAGCCCCCTCCATCTCTTCTCATGTCCCTTCCACCACAACTACCCTTAGGTGGACCACTGGTGTCCCCCGTGGCAGGCAAAGACTGCGGCCCTGAGAGTCCTCTCCCAAAAAAAGATACCCTGCTTCTCTCAAATAGCCTTCCCAAGCCCTTTGGGCATTGCTTTTCCTCCTTGAGCCAGCTAAGCACAACTGAAAAACCAGCCCAGCTGCCACCAAGTCAACTCCAACTCAAGACAATCCCACGGGTGCAGAGTAGAACTGCTGCATAGAGTGTTCATGGCTGTGACTTTTCAGAAGAAGATCACCAGGCCTTTCTTCCAACACTCTTTTGGGTGGACTCAAGCCACCAGTTAGTAGGCAAGTGCTTAACCCCAGTTACACCATCTTGGGCCCCAGGTACACATTTAGAAAAAAAATCTTGTTGCCACTGAGTGGATTCCAACCCTATAGGACCGAGTAGAACTGCTCTATAGAGCATCCAAGGAGCCACTGGTGGATTCAGATTGCCAGCCTTTTGGTTGGTGGCTGAGCCCTTAACCACTGTGACTACCAGGTCTCCCCCAGTATAAACCCAAAACAAGCCCACTGTCGTCAAGTCAATTCCAACTAATAGCTACTGTATAGGACAGAGTAGAACTTGCCAGTAGAGTTTCCAAGGAGCCACTGATAAATTCAAACTGCTGGCCTTTTGACTAGCAGCTGAGTGCTTAACCACAGCACCACCAGGAATACCTAGGTATACACGACCCGTTAACCCATTGCTGTTGAGTTTATTCCAACTCAGAGCAACCCTAGAGGATGGAGTAGAATCACCCCATAGACTTTCCAAGGAGCATCAGGTGAATTTAAACTGCTGATGTTTTAGTTAGCAGCCATAGCTCTTGAACCACTATGCCACCAAGGTTTCCAGGTATACACGGTAGCATACAAAACACAGCCCCAGTCCCCAAGAAGCTAAACCCTAGTTAAACCTCCTGGCACAGGGGGCACCTACTAAGGGTAACTGTAAGCACAGGGCATCGTGTCAGCACAGGCAAAGGGCTCCTGAGTCTGCCTGTGTAAAGGAAGCCTGGGCTGTGCCCTGGAGGATGTAACTTTAAGCTGAATCGCATGGCTTCATGATTTCCGGATATACTCATATAGGTACAAGCCAAAAACGAAAACTTAAAAACATCTCCCCTGGCTGCTGATGAATGCTGAGAATATCAACAGCTTTTCTATCGAGAGACCTGCTAGAACAGCACACTTGTGTTGGTTCCACGTTCTTCCCCTCTGCAGGGTACACTGTTCATTGTTATATACGTGTGTGGTGATGGATCCATGTCTGTCTCCCCCAGTAGACTGTGACTCCCTGAGGGCAGCCCCGGGAAGTACATGCGGGGACTAGCCCGGTGGGTAAAAGAGGGAGGGAACCCACTCTGAGTACCCAGTAATGTAAGTTCTTACCGTCCAGGGGTACCACAGAACAAGGGTTGAGAGACAGCACCCGGAGGCAGCCAGACCTGCTCTCCACCCTGGCTGTGCCACTTAGGAGCTGAAAAGTTTAACTAACT
Source organism: Heterohyrax brucei (assembly GCA_028571685.1). Classification (NCBI taxonomy): domain Eukaryota; kingdom Metazoa; phylum Chordata; class Mammalia; order Hyracoidea; family Procaviidae; genus Heterohyrax; species Heterohyrax brucei. Next base: position 84,820,383 of record CM053156.1, on the reverse strand, counting down.
TATCTACATCCATCTGAGCCTCGAGCACCTCATCTGTAAAATGGGCTAGAATTGGGCTGTTAGGGGAGTTAAATCACATAATGCAAGTGTGTCTTTTTTCTTTTGTAGGTTGTTTCTTTTACAATAACCATTGGCTTTAACTTTTCTAGTGTTGTTATTGATCCTAGCGTTTTCCTAGGCCTGAAAACAAGACGTGTAAATGGGGCAAAGCATCTCCCTGCCATCCCAGACCTTCAGTCTCTGGGGCCTCATCTCTCCAGACTCCTTCTCCAAAGGCGGCCGCTTATACCAGCTCCTTCTCTTTCCTCCCAAAGACACTCTAAGTGTGCATAGGCAAATAATGTGTATCACTTTTGTCAGGAACTAAAAAGGAAATTGTGACACTTCAATTCACTGTGTCATCAGCTAGAACTAGTTAGCAGTAGCGATACTGAAAACAAGAATTAGAGGGAAGCGTTAGGAAAAGTCTGTCTTCCTGAAGAGTTCTTGGATGGTTGGTGACTTTTCCTTCTGCCTTTTTTTCTCCCTTGTGGGACTGTAGTAATAAGGGATGCTAGCAACAGAATAACATCTTCTGCAGGTACAAAATGGGCATCCCTGGGCCAAAGCAGTGAAGGAATGGGAGACAAGGAGTCCCCATCCCCGGGGGCAGGTGCTCTGGGGGAGGGGTGGGCTCTGAGGCCCTGCGTTTGAGTCTGTGACCCTGTCCTCACCCACCTCTGCTGTGGGGCCTGGGACAGGAGCAAGACGCCAATGGGCACTGTGTTCAGATTCCGTCACCTCACCTGTTCCTGCTCACTAGCCCCTTTCTCTCAACTGCCCAGTTGGGAAAATAAAGACAAGAAATGAAGAGATTTTATGTATTATGTACAACATATAACACTGCATACATGTACACAGTACATATCACTATTGGATATACAGTATCACTGTAACATGTATAGCACACCACTATACGTCGATGGCACTTGGCTTGGCTGATGCCACAGTGATGAACTGCTCTTTTGATTACCTAAAGGTCAGTAGTTCAAATCCACCAGCCACCTCATGGGAGAAAGATGTGGCAGTCTGCTTCTGTGAAGATTACAGACCTGGAAACTCTATGGGGGCAGTTCTACCCCATCCTATAGGGTTGCTATAAATCAGAATCAAGCCAAGGACAGTGGCAGCACATCACTGTGTAATATGACAGTACCGACTCGACAGCACTTGGCTTGGCTTTGGCTTATCACCATATACATCCAGTGTGCATTACTATTATACATGATATGCACAGTAAATATCACTACTATCGTATCTATGCATCAGGAAAATCTGCTCCAGAGGACCTCTTATAAAGTACTGAAAGGTAAAGATGTCACCTTGAAGACTAAGGGGTGCCGGACTCAAGCTATGGTATTTTCAGTGGCATCACGTGCATGTGAAAGCTGGACGATGAATAAGGAAGACAGAAGAAGAATCAATGTCTTTGAATTACAGCATTGGAGAGGAATGCTGAATGTACCAGGGACTGCTGAAAGAGCAAAGAGGTCTGTTCTGGAAGAAGTACAAGCAGAGTGCTCCTTGGAAGCACAGACAGCGAGACTGCTTCTCACATACGTTGGGTGTGTTGTCAGGAGGGCTCAGCTCCTGGAGAAGGGCGTCACACAGGGTAGAGCGGAGGGTCAGTGAAAAAGAAGAAAATCCTCCACAAGATGGATTGGCACAGGGGCTGTGACGACGGGCTTCAGCATGAAAACAATTGTGGGCATGGCACAGGAGGGCAGTGTCTCGCTCTGTTGTGCGCAGAGTCGCTACGGGTCGGAACTGACCCCGTAGCACCTAACAACACAACAGCATCATATGTATGCCATGTTGCTGCGCAGGATTAGAGTACATATCACTATATTCATACATACACTAACCATATCACTGTCAGCACAGTATTGATGATTGTATCATACTACAACACAGACCACTACATGTCATATATAGTATAACCCTGTATATGAAATATAGTATATATTACTGCATACACATATATTTTATCACTGTCATGTAATAACAGATCAATGCTCAACTATTCCAGGAGTTAGATCCACAACTGATGGCACTGAAGGAAGAAGTCTAAGCTGCATTGAAGCCACTGGTGGAAAACAAGACTCCAGGAATCGATGGAATACCAACTGAGATATTTCAACAAATAGATGGAAAACTGAAAGCACTCAGTTATCTATATCAAGAAATAGACGATCACGCGGCCAAATGACTGGAAGGGATCCATACCTGTACCCATTCCAGAGAAAGAGGAATCACAGAATGTGGAGATTACCAAACAATATCATCAATACCACATGCAAGTAAAATTTTGTAGATCATTCAAAAGCAGCTGTAGCAGGAGGGGACTGCCAACATTTCAGTCAGACGAAAAACTGTACATGGGACGAGGAATATGACTGGTGCTGTCAGAAAGATTGGGGCTGAACGCAGAAAATCCCAGAAAGATGTTTACATTACATTTTGTTGACAATACAAAGGCACTCAGCTATGTGGAGCATAACCAGTTAGGGAGAATATAGCAAAGAATATGAATTCCAGAGCGCTTAATTGTGCTCACGAGGAACGTGCATTTGGATCAACAGGCAGTTGTTCAAACAGAATAAGGGAATGTTGGCTGGCTTAAAGTCAAGAAGGGTGTGAGCCAGGGTTGTATCCTTTCACCGCACTTATTCAGTCTGTATGCTGAGCAAACAATCCCAGATGCTAGACTATATGAAGAAGAACACGGCATCGGGATTGAGGGAAGGCTCCGTAACCATCTATGATACGCAGACGACACAATCTTGCTTGCTGAAAGTGAGGAGGACTTGCAGAACTTTCTGATCAAGATCAAAAACCACAGCCTTCAGTATGGATTACACCTTAACATACAGAAAACAAAAATCTTCACTACTGGACCAATAATAACACTATGATAAATGGATAGAAGTTGCAAGTTGTCAAAAATTTAATTTCACCTGGATCCATAATCAACACGCATGGGAACCGCAGTAAAGAAATCAGAAGACCCATTGCACTGGACAAGCCTGCTTCAAAATACCTCTTTAAAATGTTGAAAAGCAAAGATGTCACTTTGAAGACTGAGGGGCACCTGACCCATGATACAATGTCTTCAAAAGTCTCATATGCATGCAAATGACAGACAATGAATGAGACAGACCAAGGACAAACTAATGTCTGGGAATTATGAATATTGAATATACCACGGACTACTGGAATAACAAATAAATCTGTTTGGGAAGAAGCATAGTTGGAGTACTTCTGGAAACAAAACGGCAAGACCGCATCCCACATACTTTGAAAATGCTGTCAGGAGGAACCAGCCCATGAAGAACATCATGCTTGGTAAAGCAGAAGGTCAGTGAAGAACACCCTCGACAAGAGAGAGTGACACAGTGGCTGCAACAATGTCCTCAAGCATGGCAGTGATGTGAGGTCGGCGGGGGACCAGCCAGTGTTTCTTTCTATTGTCTATGGGGTCGCTACAAGTCAGAATAGACTCACAGGCACCTATCAAAAGAACCTTGCTGTGTATTATATATAATCACTACTTTAAGTGTCTAGTGCAGCGTCTGGCCCACTGTAAATACTCGAGAAAGGAAACCAATTGTTGTTGCGGTGTGCTTGTTATTTTTAAAACTTTTAGAATGATTTCAAGGATATATTCTTTAAAAAAAGGTACAAAATGTATATCATATGCTCCCGTTGTATAAAAAAACAGGAAAAGTACATAATATTCATTTTACTTCCATAAACACAGGAAACATTGGCAGCTGCTGGAGAGAGCTAGGAGGCTGAGGCTGGGCTGGGGGCAAGTCTGCTCACCAATTCCTTTTAAACTGGAGTCCTGAGAATGTATTTCTTCATCAAAAAACCAAATTGGAAAAAAAAGCACTGCTCAGAGTAAGCCCTCTGCTGATGGGCTTAGGGTGATGAGTACTGTGACGACCATTGACCCAAAGCCAGTGCCGTCGAGTCAGGTCCGACTCCTGGCGATGGTGACTGGTGTGTTCCCTTCTTATCTTCCCGAGGACGCTGCTGCCTCATGCCTTACATAAGCAGTGGCTGCATCAGTGGCCTTGGGCAACTGGTCACATGGCACCCCGAGGGCAGACAGGTTACTCGGACAGAACCGTCCAGACTCAACACAAGAGAATGGCAACTGTCATCCCTTGGCTCTGGCAGCAGCAGTAACGGGAAGAAAGATCTTCACCTCCTCTTTTAGCATCACTTTCTACAAAAACTTTCAACAACTACATCGTTTTTTTATTTCGTGCTACTGGCCTGGGCGGGATCTAATATATGGGCTCTTACAATGGATTTAATAAGTGCCTTGAGTTGTTAGAGACCAGATATCCCACGGACTCACTTTCTTGTGGCCTTCCCAACATCAGCTCTTCATGACCAGCTCTTGCCCATCCATCAGAGCTCTACTTAAATACCACCTCCTCCAGGGAGCTCCCCTGATTGTGCCCATCTGAAGTGGCCTCCCCTAGTCATGCCCAGTTTTGTTTTCTTCCATGCTCTCTTCTATCTGAAATATCCTTCCTTGTTTACTGTCCAGCTCCCCCAGTGGACTAGAAGCTCTGACTGCGAGCTCTGACTCTGCCCCGGCAATTAGGACCAAGCCTGGCTCCAAGGAGATACTCAGTGAACACTGGTGAATGAATGGAAACAGAACCAGCATGCCTGCACGCTCTCCCGGGCCCTCTGCAATGAGCGGATACAGAGAAAGGGCGGGCATAGCGCTGGGGAGAAACAATCAGAACTAGAACCACACACACATACACAGAAGCACTTCGCAGCTCCAAAGCCATGGCACTTCTTAAAATGTACGAAAACGCCAGAAACTTCTGCAGCCCAAACAACAGCTTGCCCTGGGTCACTGGGAGTGCCCCTTACCTCTTACCCCATTCCATTGCAGTCACACAGACCTCTGTGCTTTTCCAGGCACGTACTGGGCCTGCCCCGCAGCAGGGCCTTTGCACATGCTGTTCTTGCCCTGGAATTCTCTCCTCCGAATATCCTCATAGTTTGCATTTTTTGTATTTCCATTTGGAACGGTCATGCTTTCTCTTTTCTCCGGCCATTTGTTCAGAAGGTACAGATTGTGGGAACCAAGGTGCTAGGGACTAGACGAAACACGGATGACAAGTTTGGGAAAGAGGACATTTGGCAAAAAGCATAACAACTGTCCTGAATCACCTGAAGAGGGTCTTTTGGAAGAGGGATTGATTCTTTCGGTGATACCGCAGGGGCAGAGTGAGTTCCAGGGGTTCTGGGAAGGCCAGTTTTGACCCTGAGAGTTGTGCCCACCTTCAGAACCATTCCGAAGTGACTGGCTTGACGACTCTATAAGCAAACAAACCAAAATACTCATTGCAAGTAAGTTGATCCTGACGCACAGTGAACCTGGAGGACAGAGGAGCCCTCCTTCCCAGCTTTTTCAAGGCAGGCCACCACATCTTTCTCCCAGGGAGCAGCTGGGGGGTTCAAATCACCAACCCTATGGTTGTCGGCCGAGCACTTTAACCACTGGGCCACCATGGCTCCTTCTGATGACCCTACTTGGCTTTAAAGCATTGTGCCTTTCCTACAGTGTTCCTAGTTCATCTCCCCACTTTTCTTTTTCCCCACTACAACTTTCTGCAGCTTGACACACTCTGGGTATCTGTCTCCCTCGCTAGAACGGAAGCTGCACTCGCTTGTCCCACACCTAAACCTGTGCCTGACTCATCACAGGCGCTCAACAACCTTGTCATAGAGAGAAGGAATCCAGCTCTTGACAGGCCACAGAACCCTGAAATTCCTCCTTCCCAGTACAGTGCAGACACATCTTACCCCTGCACACAGGACAAACGGCACAGGCTATGGGACACTGAGAAGCTTCCTTCCTCCCCTGGACCTCAGTTTCTGAAATGGGCAGTAGTTAGACCAAGTGACTTCTGTGGTGTGCTACTCTGCTTTGATTCCATGGGTAGGAAGAGCCTCTGTGCACTTGATCTTGAATTACACCTTCCCTGACCGGAACTCCTCTTGTGTGACGCTGACCTCCCAGAGCAGACGACATCCCCCCTGGTGGTGGCCCTGGATGCCCACATGGACCCAAACAGTGAAGAGGCTCCAAGGAAGGGCTGTTTGCAGAGGCCACTGTCAAGACCCCAATCCAGCCCAGTTTGGCCCCAAGGGGGACACCAACCCACTGAACGTCACCTTGTGGTAGGTATTGAGCTAGTTTGGTCATGGCAAGACCCGAGTGAGCAAGACATGTGTCTGTGTCCTCATAGGCTTAGTGTCTATTGCATAAACTAGTTCCTGAACCAGAGTCCCAAAAGCTTTTTGAGCTTTGGGTGCATCAGAAGCCCAATAGCAGGAGCTCATTACCTGCAGTGGGTGCTGGGGACATAGGACATATCATATCCCTGCTCAGGAAGAAGTGGGACAAAATCTAGAATATCCTCACCGGCAGTAGCTTCTAAACTCAGCTCACAAACAAGACCACCAAGAGAAGTAGGTTTTGAGTAAAATACAGATCTTGGACCCTGCGCCGAGACTCGGTCAAAAGCAACGGAGGAGCATCAGCATTTACGTCCGTCCTTCCTCTTGTCTGTCACGGTCATCTCTCAGGCTGAGCAGCCACGGCTCACAGGGGTCAGTGTTGGACACCTTGGCAGCCAGTTAAATAAGCCAAAAGGGGGTGTGAGATACACCTCGGAGAGCATAGGGTTTGTTCTGGACGGAGACACTGGGGTGACGTGTCTCAGGAGTTGACTTTCTTGGGAAAGACTAGGTCACTGGCTGATTCTGTTGCCTGCTTTGGTGCCTGTGCAGTAATGTATCTGTTGCAGAGGGAGACAGGGGACTCACATTTTCATGTCACTGCGTGAAGCGCCTCCCTTGGGTTAGCTGTCCCTGACCTAGGTGGTGGATCAGAGGAAGCTTTCTCCTTCTTTGTGCAGAGATGACAACCCACATGGGGAAAGGAACCTGCAGAAAGAACACTGGAAGATCAAAAGAAAAAGTCCCAAGGGCCTTCAAGTCTCTGCAAAAATGAGACAGCAGGATCCCCTCTTTAACCCCCCTGACTCTCACTTCCTCCCCTGTGAGAATCCTTCCTACAGACCAAGATCTCTCTTTGTTTGAAAAAGTGTTGGGCAAATACAGGGACACGTGTCATGAAAAAACACCAAGATATGACCTCAGAAATATTCTTAATGACGTGAGTCCTTGGACAGGTCCCTGGAATCATGCCTGGCAGCCCAACGCTGTCTCCACTCTTTTTCTCCTTCCCACTTCCTCCATCAAGATGTTATGCAAAAGATGCAAGAAATCAGTCTTTACGACGATGCCAAAACAATGAGCATTCGGTGAAACTCTGGACTCTAATGTGATAGGAATTCTTTAAAAAGCACAAGGTCAAGCTTGTTTCTGCAGAAGACTATGTTCCAGCTTCTAGCAAAGACTTCCAAGGTGTGGCCCACCTTGCAATACAGGGGGCTTGAGCATGGGGCTGGCACAGGTGGCAAAACCAGGCTTTGGTGGCTCCAAGGGTCACCAAACCTCCCAGGAGAGTGACATGCAGATCTCAGAGAAGCAAATAAAGCCTACTTATTGGAAAAGGAATTCAAGGAACAGCAATTGTACCGTCACCAAGGAGCAACAGTCATGGAACTCTGGAGAGAGCACATACCGTCACTGTAGCCTGGAAACGTCCACAGAAAACCTTCTCTGTCTCCAACTAAGGAAATCTCCACCTGCCATAGTGCTGAGCTGACAGACATTTGCTAAGGGGTCACCGCCATGCTCCCCGCAAAAAGCCAAATCAAACGTACTGTCATTGAATCTATTCCAATTTATAGCAACCATATAGGACAGTGTAGAACTGCCCCATCGTTTCCAAGGCACACCTGGTAGATTCAAACTGCTGACCTTTTGATTGGCAGCCACAGCACTTAACCACTACGCCACCAGTATCCTGCTCCACTGCCTGTAAAATGCACTTCAGAGATCCCAGGCCGATAGCTACTTCAAAACCATCACCACCTACGCAGAAGGGAAGGGAACTAAACTGCCACCCCGACACACCAGCACAAGGAAGGCTCCCAGTCCTCAGAGGTAACAGCAGCATCCACACGACTTCACAACAGCCGGGAACCAGAGCCTTACCCGCCTCCAAGCCTGAAGAGTTTTTCCCTCGTCTTCTCACCCATCTGTGACCCTCTACCCTGTTCTTTTTTCGTTTTAAACGAGGTCTCAGAGTTTACACTGACGCTAGACAGCAACCCCTCAGAAGAAAAGAATGACCATTGCTATGAAATCATTTCAAATAAGAAACAGACACATCTTACCCCTTTCCTTCCCAACTTAAATTGGGCGCACATGCAAGGTAAGGCAGCCACAGGTGACTCCGGTGGCCTGGAGAGCAGGCAAGGGTGCTGTCAGCAGGACGGAGAAGTGTTCAAGGGGCCAGCTACCCAACGGGCAGTTCTCCAGACCCCAGGCTGCATTCCTGCCACCACGTCTTCTTACAGAAATGTACTCTCAACTGCAGCTGTCTTCGGACAACTGATGGTTTTTCCATCAGTGCAACCAGAAAAGGTGATTTTCTTTTGCTACTTCTCCCAGAAGGTACAGACTTTGGAGCAAGTCGTGTGTGTTAATAAGACACAAGCCCAGTTTGCAATGGTGGGGCAGGGAGGAGGGTCCAGTTCTGGGGGAGGGTGAGCTGACCGCTCACGTTGAGCACTTGGGACGCAATCATCCTGGTCCACGAGAGGCAGGGCTCTTATAAAACTTCTGGTCTCTCCTACAGCCAGGAACCGGCAGCCTTCTCAGTAACCAATTAAGAGCTGAGTTGCCATGGAGAGGCGCAGTGTTTCACTAGCGTTCTCACAAGGATACTTGGGGAGAGCTCCGTTTTGTGTGGCACGAAGTCAGAGATGTTGGGCAAAAAAAAAAAAAAAAAAGAAAGAAAGAAAGCCCTGTTACTGTGCGCCGGGTCCAGAGAACCCAGTGGCTGCCCCTTACTTCCAGCGGGTAAGAGAATCAAGCTGCTGAACAAGGATCCAGGCAAGGAGCCCCACTTCTGACTCACTTCAATCGTCGGTTGACTTTGGGGAGTTTCCAAAATATTGTCTGCATTGCAATTCGGCAGAGCTCCTGAAAGCCAGAGTACAGTCCAAAAGCAAGTTAAGATGCTGATAACAGGTCTTTCTCCTTCAGCCCTTTGCCCACATTAACTTCCTTTTAGCACCCCATGTCTCAAGTCTTCACTGAGAAATAACTGCCAACCTAAGAGCTCTTTTCACTGCTCCAGAGTGTGATCTTGACATATCGACCAGATAAATCCAACGTAATGGGAACGTTCAGTGGCCAAGGACAAACTGCCAAGAGCAAAGTATTAGGCTGGCAGAGTTTACATTATTGTGTAACGGCCAGTGCTAACATTAAGTCGGGAATTGCTGAGCACTGGGGAGGGAATTATGAATTAAGACTTATGAGACCGGAGTTGAAGCCACGGCCTTATCCAATGTGGAAAATCCTTTCGCTCCCACTTCCCTTTGAAGCCCGGCCACTAAAGGCAATGTATAAACATATCATTTCCTGGAGGGTGTGCCAGGCCACTTGAGCCTGAAATCCAGTATCTGCAAAGAGCATCCAAGAGCTGGACCGGCATCCAGCAAACACAGAGTTTCTGCCAGGCTCCTCTCTGTGGGAAGTTGACTACAAAGACCCAGATCTGATCGGCCCTATGATGAGTACGACAGCCTGGACAGACACACACGCTCCCATTTCCAAAGCTGGCTTTTGTCTAATTGGAAACATGGATCCCCTCCACCCAACCCTGAGTTTGATTGTACACCATGTCTGTCTGAGGCATCTTCCTGAGTACTGTCTAAAATCACCCATTTCCATTCTCAAAATTCTCAGTGTGACCATAGCCACCATGTAATGTGTCTCTCCACAGGTCATCTGACATGCAAGACTTGATCCCCCAAGAGTGGTCTTTCTCCATGTCAATCTACTGTCCCTCAGATGTTCCCCAATACTCCCTGGGCTGGGGAGCAGGGCATTCTATAGCTGAGAGACAGTAACCATCACCTAGAGATCACCCAGAGATCTGCGATGAGATTCTCCACGGGCAGACAAAGTGAAACAATTCATAAATCAGTGCCACCGGGACTCTGCTCATTTCAGAGACTTAAAAAAGAATCTACAGCCAGATTTTCAGATTCTATCGAGAAAACTTTTATTATACACACATGATATACACAACAGAATTACTATGGGAGCACTTACAGCCCAGGAGTGTAGTTCCAGACGTTCGTGTTACCCACACACACACACCACACACTCCTTGTAGTTTCAGCCCCAACAGGAAGGGACACAAAGTTATTGCTCTGTGTACAAACAGCTTCAATTAAATAGAATTTTCTGTTGGTAAGAACAGACCTTGGTATCCTCTTGATTCTTAATACCCTGTGTACACACCAATAAAACATGAAAGTGTGTTCTAGATCAGCCCATCACCTTTAAAAGTCAACATTAAAACCTAATCCCGTTTCTCAAAAAGTCTTAAGAAGTTCACCAGTATTTACAAGACCCCATTAAATTATGCATAAATAAGATCTGTACAGTCAACGCAGTGTCTCAACATACCGAGTCACCACGGGGACTTGGGGACAACAGGCAACAACAAAACGCCAAGTGTATGCTCTAAAAAAACCAAGATCTGAAATAAATATGCAAATAAAGCTTCAGTACCTCAAAGGAACATGTCATTTCAAAGAAGTCTCCCACTTAAGAGTTAACTTTATAGTTTTTTTTTTTTAAAAAAAGGGCAGAAAAAAACACAATCTTCAGCAGGCTGTTTCTATAAGTTTCCTAAAACCTGAAGGGCCCCTTTGAACAAGAAGCTGAAAGTATCACAACACCAGCTACTAGCGAGTTGCTAAGAGAAGAGTATCATGCTTTGTCAAGTGCAAGGTCAGCAAAAAAGAGGAAGACCCTCGAGACGCGATGAACTGACACAATGAAATGGCTACAACACTGGGCTCCCGTGTAGCAAGGACTGTGAGAACGGGCAGGGCCAGGCAGTGTCCCCTCCTGTCATACGTGGGATTGCAAGGAGTCAGAACCCACGCAACAGCAGCTAATACCAAGACGATAGGACCTGCACCTTCTAGTGAGGGATTTGACACCTGAAGAAATAAAAACACTTTTCGGATATTGAGTGAGCTCCAAGAGCAGCCATTGCCTTAAAACGCAAAAGGAAAAAAAAATGTTGATCTAAATCACAGCCATTTGACATTTCAACAGTTAAACACGTGTGGTCCTTGTTAGATGAAGGGATTTATTTAAAGGGTTTTACCTAAAACTGTAGCACCACTTTCAGAGAATGGAAGAATAGGGTTCAAAAAAACAAAAAAAAAAAACAAGCTTAACAAGAGTGAGGAAGAGTACTAATAAGTCACCTTCTGTAACTTGTCCAAAGTTAGGAAACTTCAGCGCTAGAGAAACAATGGCAAAATCCAGTGGGCACGTAAAAAAAAAAATTCACTGCCAATCCAAAAATTAACAGTAAGGTAGGTAACAAGCTCTGTCCCCCAAGGCAAGAGGGATTCCCAGTCGGTTGCTGGATTTCACGGTCCTTTTTCTTTCTTGGTTCCTTTGTTCAAGGCCTGTTTTATTTCCTATGCTTCTCCATCTTCTCCAGGGTTTTGTTGGAGTCGGCCGGGCTCTGATCTCCCGGGTTCATGTATGATTTGTCTATTATAATCAGAGCTTCTTTGATGTAATTCTGTGCTGCAGACATGGCGGCACAGATGGCCTGGCTGCCAAAACCATGGGTAATCAGGCTGAAATGCGACAGGCAGTTCTGTATATTGGTCTCCAGGACAGGGGTGGGCCTGCTATTCCCGTTGGGTGTTCGGTCTTGAGTGAGGAGGTCCGTGAATTCCTTACACACTTGCCTGTGAAGAGGCAAAGACAGGTGAACTGCAACTAGCCCCTTTCAGGTGAAGGCTATAGGGTAAGACACCCCAAAACTGCCAGGTGGCAGCCACCGTTTGGGACTGAACCAATAAACGGGGATTGAAACCCAGTAACAGGAAGCTACAAGGAGCCCTGTGGTGCAATGGTTAAGCACTTGATTGCTAATGTAAAGGCTGCCAGTTGAACCCACCCTGTGGCTTGGAGGCAGGAAGAACTGACGATCTCTGCTCCCATTAGAAAACCCTGTGGGGCAGGTCTACTTTGCCGCTGTGCCACAACAGAGTCAAAAACACTCCAGGGCACCCAACAACAATGTAACTGTTGGTCTCAGTGACTATTCCGCGCTACTAGCTAAATTAAGCTCTTTTCCAATACTATCTTATTTAATCCCCACCGCAATTAGCAAAGATAAAGGGATTAACCCCAGTCAACAGGTCAAGGTCACCTGAAATGGAAGTGACAGGATCAGGATTAAAACCAAGGAAAATGCATTCTAGAAGTTAAGAGAAACCGATCATTGATTACACTGGTACCAGTTGGTTGCAACACATAAACTCAACCAATAATAGGCTAAAAGAGCCAGGGGAATCTCCCAGAGAACCTCTTGGGGCCACTTCTGCTTTGTTTGCCAGCATTTGGTTTTCAAGAGAAAGTCCACAGTGGCTTTAAGTATCTGTGAGACTTTCCAGCTGCCTGCTTGTTGCATATAAACCCATCCCAGGGCACTGCGTTTAAAAAAAAAATAAAAAAAAAAAGGTCTCCTTATCCAGGAACTGAAGGGTGCACAAACAATTTTCACAGTACTTTTGTGTTGAAAGGCTCAATTTAACTACTTTTGAGCTGCACAAGCAGGGCAAACAACATACATCCCAGAGCACCACACCCGTGTACTCCGCAAGTCACATGTATAGGAATTGTTACAAGCAAGTCCCTTGCAGTTTTTTGCACAGCTATGTTTTTTTCAAACACCAGGGACTATGCTGAACTCTGAGGTCTGAGACCGTAAGAGGCAGCAATCAAGTTCAGGTTGGGGGACTTACTGGGCCGCCAACAGCATGTTCTTCCGAGTCACCATGTCATTTCGTCCTCCAAGATGTGGTCGGGTCAGGTACTCGGCCACTGGTTTGCTGGGAAACTCGGCTTCACAGACATAGGCAAAGTCTCGAGCCAGGTGAACAGCTTCTCCTAAAATCAAAGCACAGGGCTTTAGGACAACTGTGGGTCTTTTTCCTTTTTCTCCGAGTAACTGCCTGCCACCCACTTTGCCTTCCAAAAACAAATCATGCACAGATTGAACAACTCAGCGAGTTGGCAGAACTTCCTGGGTGCTGACAGTGACAATCACACAGAAGAAGAAGCTCCTGAAAACTTGAATAAGTCTAGCTGGACAATTCTTACCACTTGCATGTCCGTCAACAGATTTACTGCCTTCTCGCAATAAATCATCATCAGCGCAGGGAAAGTAGAAGTTTCAGATGAGCACGTGTAACAAAAAAGTGACAATCACTTTACTTAAAGGCCCCCAGACTTTCTGAGAAGCCTCAGGGCCATTGTTGCTGAACTTCCAGCCACACTTACGCCACCCCGCAGAACCCACCCTGCTCTGTGTGGGACAGCTGTTCGCCTCAGGCCACTCCTTTCTCCAAGCTTTGACCTCTAAAGACACTCAGAAAGGTAGGCAGGGCCTTTGCCAAGTCTTCTAGCACTGCAGGCCGGGGAAGAAAGTGTTCTAAAGAAAAGATTGTATGGCTCCCGAGAGCCCTCCTCACTGGGTCTGCAGCCCACAGCAAGTGCCTGGTGACGTGCTGACTGGGCCAGGTGCTTTGAGGTTGCTGGGTTTCAGGCTAAGCCTCTGCTGGAATCTGTCTTCCCGTGTGCAGAAACAAGGCACTTGGCTTGCCTTTCTTGAAAAATTATTTCCCTCTTTCCTTACCCCTTCTCTTCCAAGTTATACTGCAAGCATTTCCTGGTCAGAGGGAAAGGGGTGCCTTCCTTCCAGACACATCGCACATATCTTCTAAGGATTGGAGACTGAACAAAAATCCAAAGTCATTGCTGCCAAGTCTATTCTGACTCAGCAGGGTTCTCCCATCTTTTTCTTTCTGTGACAGGCGAGAAGAACCAAGCAGCTGTGCTCTGCACTGGGCTGGCACCATCCAATACAAGGCGGGCGTCCAAGAAGCCCCCGGTGGTGCAACACTAAAGTGCTCTGCTGCTGATTGGAAGTTTGGTAGCTTGAACCCACCCAGCAACCTGTTTCCACAAAGATAACAGCCTAAAAAACCTCACGGGACAGTAATACTTGGTCACATGAGGCTACTATGAGTCTGAATGGACTCCACGGCACCCAACAACATCCCAATATCCTACAGACCACCACCACTCAACAGGAAACGTCTACATCCCTCCATCTACATTGGAGGTTAGAGAACCAGTTCCTTTTCTACACTGACTTTTCTGTGGAATTCACGCCATCAAGCAGACATTGAACTGCTCCCTGATTTGGTCAAGTTCTTGGCAATTCACTGGGATGGATTTATAGCATCCAGATTGCTCTCCATTTTAAGCGTTCTTTCAGCTTTTTTATAAAAGTATTAAAAACACAGCACAAATGAAAACCAAGACAAAACAAAAAAATAAGACCCCACTGACCTTCTACAAGGGATGTCAGGAGGGTCACATGTGCAGCTTTCCGGCGGCCGGCGGGAAGATTCAGCCCGATCTTGTCCAACTTCTCCCGCAAGGAGCGGCCCCCATTCTTGGACTTGGCTCTGGGTAAAAGAAAGACGACTCTGGCTGCTTTCTCTAGAACTCAATTCCCAAAGTGCCACTCTCGAAATGGAAGTGACTGAGACACCTACATTACATGGACCCAGTGAGACAAGGGACTCCTTATTTAACTTGCCCCTAAAGCAAGACAAACCTTCCTCCCTGTAAAATTAAAACACCTCACCCCTTTTCTTAGCCTCAAGCTTTTGTAAGAAAGAAAGAAAAAAAAAATCTGCAGAATATTGCAAGTTGTACGGTAGTAGGTAAACTGTCATTCACAAAAACTGCAACAACCCCCACGCCAAAAAAATTCTGTTGGGGGACAAAATTCACCTAGAACCCTCCTTTCCCTGAAGACAGATGCCACCACAGCACGCTTGGATCCAAACTAAACAAATGATAATTTGTTAGCGCCGTGTTAGCACTTTCTAAAGGGGAAGGAAAGTACGAAAACTTAGAGCCTATTAGAATTCAGCGTTAGGTCTAAACGTTACATAAACGTTAAAAATACTTTCCAGGTCCACTGACATAGTCACCATTAGCCACCCAGACACTTTGTCCCACAATGTGTACCTTCTCAGAACACCTCCCAGTAGCGAGGCATTTAAGCATTCGGGTGGGGACAGGCGCCTCTGTACTTCAGCAACCGTCACTTTGTATTTGGACGTGGAGCTGAGAAGAGACAGTCTTCCCGGGACGGAGCAGAAGACTTCACTGGGGTTCATCACGGCTCCAACCAACTCCTTCTGGCAGGGCAGACTCAGGGGGTTCTTGGTCATTGAAATAGGACCTGGCGACCAAGACAAGAACAGGTAGTCAGGAGAGCCACATCCAAGCAGGACCGACCATTTCAAAACCACGAACCAGAGCCGAAAGATCTTTAACAATAAATAATGTTCCACACTGAACTACGAGCTGCATGCAGCTTTTAAGCTGTAGCCTTCAAAGATAATCTAATCTGAAATTCACATTTAACACCTTGGGAAGTTAATTAACCCCGATCCCTAGCCTTGCAGGTTTCCAGCTCCTAGCTGCTACCGTGAAGAGCTGTGTTTAATTAGAACACAGTCTCAGAAGGCTGTTTCAATGCTAAATAATTTCTTTTTTCCCTCCTCACACAATGAACCAAAATCCTAAAATACTTTCAGAGCCCTCGCCAAAACCTTTCGGTACAACTGAGCACAGGGAATTTAAAAATACAATCAAACGCGTCTTCCTGTAAATTTACTGCGAAATTGTTTATTTTGCTGTGTTTTTTTTTTCTTTCTTCCCCTCCCCCTCCTCCAAAAGCCATCTTTACCCGAATCCATTCAAGCAATTCCAATTTAAAGTAACAGGCGGTAACTACCTTTACTCTAGGTGGACTCTGTCTCCCTAAACCACCAGACTGGTCATCTCATCAGTAACTCACTAACTAACAATTTCAGCAGCCACTCACTCATTAAGTAATCCCATTTTCCAAATCCCGTGCTGCTTTCGGCAACGACCTCTCAGACACCAGCCCACCTCACCTCTGGCTCTCAGGGATGCCACTTACTAGGACAACAAGGTTTCAAAACTGCTTATTGAGACCAGCACTGGGGACCTTCCCAAGCCTCATCTACCCATTCAGAGCCACTCAACTGAAAATTTTAAAATAAACACTCCTTTTTAAAGACTTTCTCTGAGATTGCCAAAGCAAGTTCTAGAAGGTGAGAGAAAACTACGGAGTAACACAGGCGGAAAACTCGTCTTGAAGTCCCAACCCCCTAGCGACAGATATACCGGCCTTCTTCTTCCTCTGGGTCGGCAGGGAGGTAGCTCCAACTCCTTACTTCCCTTGATGTCTTTCACCGGTCCTTTGCCTCACAAATGTCCCCATGCTGATCACCAAGTCCCCCTCTCTCTCCAACAAAGTCCATAACTTCACAGCGGTTAAAAACAAGTTCAAGTTGTGGTCAAAGGTTGGGGGTTGGAGACCACCTACCTTTACGAATGACCGTTTGATCATGCAGAAGCATGTGCTGGTCGTCGACATTCTAGGGGAGAGATGAATACTTTTCAGTGAGTTTGGGGAGTCGGGCTAGGCCGGGGGGAGGGGTGGGGAGGGCAGGGGGCGAACATTCTCGGCGAGGTGGGCCAGGCGCGGGGGCTGCGGGCTCACCTGCACCTCCTCGATCTGGTGCGCCATGTCGTGCAGTCCCAGGTTCTCCGCCAGCCCCGCGGCGTCCAGGGCGTGCGCATGTGGCAGGAGCAGGTCGGAGCGGCGATAGGCCTCCCTGCGGGCGCTCCCGGCACCGCCCTCCAGCCCCGAGAGGTGGGGCAGCAGGCCGGCCGAGCGCCCGTGGTGCGAGGGCAGCCCGGCGCCCTCCTGGCTCTGGCGGCCGGGCCAGGCCTGCTGCTGGCTGCCCGTGGGCGCCGGCTGGTGCAGGGGGTTGATGGCGGCGGCGTACGCTTCTCCGAGGTGCGAGTAGGGGTCGGCCGACTGCGAGTAAGCCAGCTGCTGGTAGGGAGGGGGGAAGTAGGGGGGAGGCTGGTACTCGGCGACCCCGGAATGGGAGAGGGGAGGTGCGGGGCTGTAGAGGTGCTGCCCGGCCGACGAGAGGTGCGGAAGGCGCGGGTTGCCATTGCTGCTCGCGTCGTGGCGATCCTGGAGGAGAACAGACGACCCGGTTAGTACGAAACGCGCCACGGCGAACGGGCCGCCGCCGCCGCGCAGAGCCCCACGACCCCGGGCGGTGTCCCTTGTTTGTTGTAACAGTGCATCCGCGGCGGAAGGGAAGGTCGCCGAGACCTGCAGGAGGGAGTCCTCACAGCTCGGGGGCCACGCTCCGGGCGCCCCGACGCCCCGGGCGCTTGGAGGCGCCAGGTCCGCGCCCCAGGCCTTGCTCCCGCCGAGTCTGAGGGCCGAGGAGGAACGCGCTCCGCGGCGTGCCTGGGGCAACGCGTGCTCGCTCTCCAGCCCGCACATGTCGGAGCAGTCCGAAAGAAAGTGGCGGTCGCGATTAATGCGTGCCACGCGGGACATGCGCGGTTCCCTGCCCCAGAGACCCTCCCTTCCACACCCCCCAGGGCAAAGACCTCTGGGACGGTGACGTGCCCAGGCACAATCTGCCACCCAAGGCCGCCAGTGAGACTCGGGAGGGACGGCGCCGCAGCCAAGGTTGAGCTCCCTAAGAGCCAGGCCCGGGCCAAGTGACAGTCACGGAGCTAGACTGCCCTGCCTGGACGACTCCAGCCAGAGTCCCTGCACATCGGGGCGCAGCGGGATAATGAAAAACCCTCAAAACTGGGCAACCTTGCCTGTGCACGGCCCCTCTCTTCAGGGTTGTCCGGCTTAGTTTCTAAAGGATGTCTGTCCATCTGTCCCCGGGGTCACAAGGGTGGTGGGACCGAGGACAAGCATGGTACCGTCGCCCCCTAGCGGAATTGTCCAGGCCTGCAAGCGGGGCAGCCCCTCGAAGCCCCGGGGGTGCCTTGCGCTCTGGCCGCCGGGCTGGGTTCCCTCGGCCTGCGCCTTGGCGCTCGCCGCACGCCTCCTGCGTCTTCTTCCTCTTCCCGCTCGCCGCCTCCCTCCCTCCCACTCTCCGAAACTCTAGCTCAACCTGTCCGACTGGCTGGAGCACTCGCGAGCGCACGGCCCCATCTGGCTTCAGTCCCCCCAGCGCTTCCCAGCCCCCACTTCTGAAAGCCAAACTTTTGTTGTTTTCTTGTTTCCCCAAGGAGGCAGAGGGGCAGGTGAGTAGCCCGCCTTGGAAGAGACGCAACTAAAGTGTCTCCCTCAGGTCACCTTGTTTGACCCCTTTGGACGGCGATTTCGTGCGTAAAAGCCACGTCTAAGGGTTGCACACGGGGCGCTCTTCCGAGAAAACGGGGGCTGTTTTACTTCGTGGAAAAGCTATTAGTAAACTTTGGAGTGAGATTTGCCCTTCTCTTTCCAGCCCCTTCCCGAGGGCTGGATATTTAGGGAAAGGCCCAAAGCAGGAAGGGACGCCAGAGAGATGGACGAAGGGGTGTCCGGAGGGAAGGACCCGGTCCCACTGCGAGGTGGCAGCCGACGCCTCCTTGCTGCTCCTGCGCCCTTGGCCCAGACCTCAGCGCAGTGGCTCCGCCACCCGACGACGTCAGGCCGGGCTGCGCCCCTGCGCCCCGGCTCACCTCGCAATCCTCTTCATACTTGACATTATCTGTTATTTTCCACAACATGGCGTCCGGCGTCCCCCAAAACAGTCGCCAGTTAAATCCAGGCTCCCCCCACCCCCCGAGCGGTAAATCCAAAATCGGGGTCAGGTTGGCCAGGCGCCTGCCGCCGCCCCCGCAGCGCGCGGGCCTCGCTCTCCGGGTCACTGGTCGCGCATCGGCGGCTCCGTGAGCGTAGATGCCGCCGCCGCCGCGACTATAGTCAGCGCAACCGTGGACCGTGAAGGCCGCGCCTGTGCTGTCTGTCCCGGCAATAGCCGGGGGACCCGGGCGCCTTAATGAGAAGGAAATTATCATAACTCCTCCCCGGGGGCCGGCGCGGAGCCCGGGCACCGGGCGGGGCAGCCCCCAACCAGTCGCAGCCTAGCTCCGCCTCGCACCCTGGGCTGGCGCCGCGCCGAGCCCCACACTGCGGGGGGTCCGGAGCGGGGGTGGGGCGGACAGCAGAGGGGCGGCACCTCGGTGAGAGCCGCCGACCCGCGACACCCGGGTCCCCTGACGCACTCTGCATCTCTCACCCCCATCCCACGCGCACCTGAGATTCGCAGGCTGAGGACTCGACTCGCAGCCTCGAGCTCCTCTTAGCCTAAAGCGCCTTCTCTCACTTTCCGAAACACTGATTTGACTTGGGGTTACAGACCCCGCATTCGGGGAGGGAGGAGTCTCAACAAGTGAGGTTCCTTAGCTCGCACAATGCGTCCCACCCTACCCGTCCCAGGGAGACTTAAGTTTTGGTTTAGGGATCAGGCAGCGGGAACCCCAACCCGTCCAGAGGTGTCCCCTTCCAGATTGCGCTCCCCGCGAGCACAGTCTTCGGCCCGGTGGGAGACCTGGGGAGTCTGCCACTAGCGCCGCGAGCCAGCGGACCGCCGGACCTGCCCCAAAGTCGGGGTCAGCGGCCTTTGCCGTTTCCCGCAACTGCGTTTCCAGCGCCCTCGCCAGCTCTGCCCAGCCGGCTCGGCCTGGTTCGGCTGGCAGCTGCTCCGGCGGGCAGGCACTGGAAGCCCCGGCCGCCCAGGAAACAGGTGCTGGGCAGCACAAACTCCGTGCTCCACGGGCCCCGGGGGTCCTGGGGAGAGGAGCCGTGAGATCACCCGGCTAGGGAAGTAGGCACTGCTGTTTCAGAGACAGAAATGAAACTTCCTGTCCCCTATATGCTGTCTCTCCCAATTGGACTGGCCGCTTACACTTGAAAACAGGGCTCAGTATTGATTTTTAAAAAGATTCAAAAACGAAATCCACGGACCCAAATATTATCGTGGATTGTTTTTTCACCACAAGAGAAAATCTCATAATTCTGGAGGTCAGACTTTGCTGGGGCGCCCCAACTGGTCCCCAAAGAGCAGAAGGGCAGCTGTTTTGATTGGATTCCGAATCCGATGTTGCCATAATCAATACCCACGTTCTGAGCTTGGAGCCTGGAGTGGACGCGCCCCGCCTCCCCCCTCACAGGGGAGGGCAGCCACCTCCCCCTGGGCCTCCTCAGCTTTCTGCTCCAACATTACAGCATTTCTTATAGACACGGAGGGGCCTCAGATACATGACCTAAATGAAAATAGGCGGCCCCCAAGAACGGCGTCTCAGCAGGCAAGAGCCAAGACGACAAGTCTAACCACAAGCAAGGGAGAGGAAGACCCGGAAGGGAGACCACTATCCGGTGGCTTCTCGGTCCCAACACGGGGAGGGGATTTGCTAGAAGGACAAGGGCTTTAAAAGACACGAATAGGCCCCCAGACAGCGAGCTTCCAAAATCACCCGGCCTGGAGGCAAAATAAACAACCGTTTAAGCGGCGCTACTGGTTTTGGGGGGCTAGTTCCCAAGGAGAGAAAGGAGGCGTTGTGCAAAGAGAAGGGACCAGAATCCGCCGCCGCAGGCACGCTGATACCCGAGATGTGTAAAACTGGGGGCCCCCTACCCCGGAGACAGATGTGGCGCGTCCTTCGGGACCCCCAGGGCCTGGTTAAGGAACTTCTCTCCATGTTCTGTCCTCTCGCCGCAGGTTGGACGCCAAGACCGAGTCTGGGATGAGGCTGGAACGAGTTGGCTCCTCCGTGTCAGCACTCTCCCCAGGCACCGAGGGTGCCACCCCCACCCCAGGCCTGGGCTGTTCTTCCCGCTGCAACTCTCGCCGGAGCCATCGTAGGGGACGAAGATTCTCCGGGCCCGGGGGCGTCCATGGCGGAAAGGTGCCGATGGGCCCGGAGGGTCAGCTTGGCACGGCTCCGGGTGGCCCAGGAGCCTAGAAGCTTCAGAATCGCAGGTCAAAGGCCATTCATTTCTAAGGCAGCGTCAGGGACCACAAGGGGCTGCCTCCTCTCCACTGGCCACGCGCCGGATAGAGGGCGACCTCTGCTTGCTCGATGGAGTGGCGGCCGCGCGCGAGGACCCCTCACCAACGAGCTGTAGCGCCGCATCAGGACCCAGAACCCAGGCACGCGCATCCTGTTTGGGGCTCCGGAAGCCCGGGCCCAAGTTTCAGCTCAGCGGAGAGCAGGGAGCGGATGGTCTGGGGTACCTTAGACCCCAAATCCCCCGCCCCTCGCCGGAAGACGACGTGTGAGTGCGTGGCCGCGCTCTAAGCAGCCAGAGCCAGGAGAAGAGTGCCCCCTCTGGACCCTGGGAGCCTCGCAGCCACCTAACTGGCTGCGAACAGGACGCAGGGGTCTTGGGGGAGCCTTGCTCCACGCTGGATAGGGGAGCGTTGGAAGCTCGCCTCTGTCGCCCCCTAGGGAGGCTGCTCGTGGGCGCGCCAGCCCGGCACCCACGCCCGCAGCCCGCACCTGAACCTCCAGATGGCCTCAGACGCCAGACGGAAGGCGACGACGAGGCGTCTGCAAGGGCAGCAGCGCCCCAGCGCTGCGCCACCTCCCCGGAGGTGCGAGGCCGGGTACCTTGGAAGCACTACCCGAGCCCCGGGCGGCCTGCCCCGCGGCCCCCGCCCCCGCCGCAGCCTGCAAGGCGGCCGGGCGGGGAGAGCGGGCCCGGGCCTGGCGCGCGGATTCCCACCCCCGAGGAGGGGCGCTGGGCAGCGTGCGGAGGCCCCTGAGCGCCCTAAGAAGGCTGCGCCTCGCGCCGGCTGTCGGTCCTGCCCTCTGAGCGGCGTGACCGTCTGTAAAGTGGCGGGCTCGCGAGGGTGAAGCAGGGATGTTAAGGCCACGGCAGGCATGACAGGCCACGGCCTGTCGCAGTGCAGGGGTAGAGAGGGCAGTGGATGGGTTCACGCTCCCCACCCTCCATCCCACGGTCTGCATTCACGCACTGGCGCCCGCTGGACAGCCGCTTGCTTCAAAAATCGCCTACAACAACCTAAGGCGTACGTCGTGGGGCGCCATGCGCCCGTCCACGGCCAATCGGCTAAGACAATCGCAGTTTTAAATGGTACCCCAGGCCGCGGCTCAGCGGGCAGACGGCACCGGTCCCAGCCGAGACTTCAACACCAGTTCCTTCCTGGTGGCTTCTCTTGACGCCGCGCAGAGCGGGAAAGGTTTCGCGGCCTTTAGTTGCTCGTCGTAAACATCTGCCTTTTTCCAAGTGGGCGAAGAGGGGTGCGGAACCGGGGGCGGCCTGTGGGTCCCCGAGCGCCCAACAAGGCCTCGACCTCCGCCCGTGGTCTCCTCCCGGCGCCCTTTTGTAAATGGCTCGCCTAGCCCAGATGTCTGGGCTTTGTCGCTTACCTTTGTACCCAGCCCACTGCACAGGACTGAAGGCGCAGCGAGCTGTTTTAGCCGTCCTACCGCACAGCCAGAGCTGGCCTAGCACGCAAGGTCTCCTTCCTAGTGGCCTTGGGGAACCCGTTAGAGACAACAAGCATGGCTTTCCTTCTCCTGCCCCGGAAGACCCTCGCTCGCCAGAGGCCACACTTGGCTGCTGGGAGATAGACGTCTGCAGACCGCCTGTCCCCTCTCCACCAACATCCCCGGGCCCATCTGTAGGCAGGCTAACTGCTCGGAGCGCAGGCGGGAGCCCAGTGTCCCCCGAGGCTTCTCCTTTCCGTGTCCAACACAACCACGCACCCGCGGGCTGACCAAGCCCAGCAGGTTCGATTCATTTATGTGGTCGCCGCCAGGCGAGGCGGAGGCCCTCTGCGACTCCGGGTGCTGGGCGACTCCGACTCTCCAGAACCAGAACTGAGCCAGAAGCCAGAGCGACGCCCAGGAGCCACCCTGTACCCCGCACCGGCGCCGTCCCACCCAGGAGGTAGCCCCCTTCCCGCCCACCTTACCGCCCTGTCGGTCGCTGGAATCGAAATGGCCCTCAACCCTAATGCCTCTCTTCTCACCCTTAGGTGCTGGAAATTCATGATGCCAGCTCGCCAAACCGTTGTGACTTCGGGCTTTAGAGACAGGAGCAACACGCAGGGATTGCTCTTACTTGGAGAAACTCCCCCCAAGGGCCGCGCCTTGTGCGGTGGAAACGCTCGGAGCGTTTATTTCATGGAAACGGGAGGGGGGAGTGGCGACTGCTCTGAGCAGTAACCAGCTATCGCGTTTGGAAGACTCACTTGAAAGGTCCTGGCTACCCTATTCCCCTCCCCTTGGAGACTCAGCTGAAAGCAGGGTCTCCCCTGGAGGTGTGTGTCCGCAGCACAACCAGTACTTGGCGATCTTTTCATCACGGAATTATATTCAATGTAGGCTCCGTCTTACCGAGGAAAGATTATTTTTCCGTATTTAGTCTCTAAATCCAGATTGATTAACATTTCCGTGAATTGTCGCAGCCACTTCTACCTGCGATCTGACTTCTGGCACCTGTACGATTGGAGACCCAGATAAAGTGGCAGCAGAAGCGGCGAATCCCAAGGGGAATGCGGAGGAGTGGGGGCAGTTGGGGTCTTCCTTGAGCGCCAGAAAAATTGGTTTGCACCTTGACAGTCACGTGCTCCTTAAGAGACTAGGCGACGTGTTTAGGTTAATACGTGCGTATGCATATATAAAAACACACTTTCGAGAGCCCAGTAAGATACAGGGTCCTTAGGAGGATACCAAAATAAATACTGGCCGTGTTGACTGTCCTATCAGTTTAAACACCTCAGAACCCAGCGGTGACAGGCTAGCCAGGTAGGGGGCGAAATCTGACTTGTACAGAAAGCTACTGCTCTTTACAGGGGTCCTTGAAGGGGCTCCACCAACCCAGTGACGCAAACCCAGTAGCCTCTTCCCGAGGGAGGGCAGTTGAAAGTTTTTCGACCCAGGACTCCTCGCATAGGCGTTAGCAGAGAGTAAAGTAAAGAAGCAGAAGAAAATCCTGAATTTCCACTCCCACCTATGGTTTTTAAAACGCACCCAGAAATTTTTACATAGAAACATCGTTGTTGTTTTTTTTTTACAGTACTCAAAACACGGCAACTTCCCACCAAACGATTTAAGCCCACAGCCACGCATCTTTGGTCAGGGAACAGGACAATTATAAAAATGCAGAGAAAATCAGTCCTAGTCAAAGATGTCACTGGGATTTTGATCATTCATATTTTTCTGTTGTATGAGCAACAGTATATGTCTGGCAGAGTGGAGAGGACCCAGGCCAGATCCTAACAGCAGCCACGCCCAGGCAAGGGGGAGCCCTGGCTGGCTGCTAATCGAAGGAAGGGCAGCTAGAACCTAGCGTTGCCAACCCACCCGACAGTCCCCGTGGGAGGTAGGTAGGGCAGTCTACTTCCCTACAGAGATTAGCCTTGGGCACACTGTTACCCACCAGTGTCGGCAACTCAGATTCGACTCACAGTGACCCTAGAGGTCAGAGGAGAACTGCCCCATAGAGTTTCCGAGAATCTCCTGACGGGTTTGAACTGCCGACCTTTATGGTTAGCGGACACAGCATGTAACTGGAAAACTGTAGAGCAGTTATATCTACTCTGTCTTCAAGGGTCACTGAATTGACTCAATAGCTTTTTTTTTTTAATGTGAGGCAATAAGATGGAGCAAGAGGGGCGTGGATAGAAACCTGATTTCTTACCTCTTTATAGTTGTGGGTTTTTGTTTTGAATTTCTTTTCGGGGTGGGGTGGGGTGCAATTAACATTTTTTCAAATGAGCACACTAATCACTGTTAGCTCTCTGATTTTAATTCTGAGTTTAATCCCAAAGGGTTGTTATCACTATTGTTACGTGTGCCTTGGCCTTTGTTCCTGCTGCTGTGATTGCTATAATTAGACAAATAAGTGAAAAGATACGATAAGCTCTGTTAATGTCAAAATGTGTTATTTCTCTTTAAAAACGGAGCATCACCTTCAGCCACAGTAATCAAGGATGGACAGCTGGTACTTAGGTGAGAGCTCTCCTTGCCTGATGTCCCTTTGCTCTAGATGACGTCCATGAGCCCAGGACCCCTGTAGAGACCTCTCAGCTGGAGGTCAGCTCCTGCTCCCCTTCCTTTAGGCCACATTTAATGTCCTCCTGTGAGGCTCTTCTTTTGCTCAGCAACCTCTTTACGTGGCTCACCAATCCTGGCTTCCCAGAGCCGGTTCCAAGCTCCTGGCTTTGGATGCATGCAAGAACTTATTTCAGTGGGGTTCTGGCCCCTAAACAACAGAAAAGTGAAAATGTCACCATGGCAACCCAGGGATCCAGGGGACAGTCTTCACTCGCAAAATTCAACACTAAATTTAAAGCCAAAACCAAAAAGAAAAATACTTGATTCTTTAGATCCACTCTATAATTTGAAATGAGTACTAATTTCCAAACTCTCCTTAACACCAAGTACAGCAAAGAAGTTTTCAGAAAAGACTGACATATATATATGTCAGTTTTTTCTAAAATTTTTCCATTGCTGTGCCTGCTGGTAAAGAGAGTTGGAACTTGATATTCATTTCATATATTTATATGAAATGAATCAAGTTGCTGTGATTCCAGCTCACGGTATCCTCAACTCATGGTGACTCCCTGTGTATCAGAGTGAAAGTCTGCTCTGTACGGTTTTATATGGCTGGCTTTCAGAAATAGATAACCAGACCTTTCTTGCCAAGTATCCTGGGTGGACTTGAACCTCCAGCCTTTTAGAGAGCAGCCAAATATGTTAATCACTGGTATCATCCCCCCAAATAAACCAAACCCACTGTCGTCAAGTTGGTTCCACCACAAGGGATCCGGTGGTGCAATGGTTAAGTGCTTAGCTGCTATCTGAAAGGTCATCTGTTTGACCCCACCACCAGCTACTCCATGGGAGAAAATACTTAGGAATCTTCTCCCATAAAGATTACAATCTAGGAAACCTGTGGGACAGTTTTACTCTCTCCTCTAGGGTTGCTGTGAGTTCTACTCCGTCAGCTATGGTTGCTATGTGTCAGAATCAACTCAACAGCAGCCCCCTCAGCCTCTAATACCAAGAATTGGAAGTGTACTAATATCCCTTTTTCAAAAGAAACTTAGACATATATCCAAAGAAAATGCAGAAGACTAATTTCTGCAGTAATGAGTTTTTGTTTCGGTGAAGGGTGTCCAGCCACTGTCTGTAGTACACCGGTGACATTTACTTCTCGAATCGGTCATTTGCCAGTGGGGAAGTCATTATCCGCCAGAATCCTGGACATAGCATAAAACAGCATTTCTCTAAATGAGGTTCCAGGATAGGGAGCATCAGCCTCACCTGACAGCTTGTTAGATAAACTTCCAAACTCTCAGGCCTTGCCCAGACCCACCAAATCAGATACTCTGGAAATGGAGCCACAGTCTGAATTGTTAACAAGCCCACCAGGTGATTCTGGGATACCATGGAGTCTCGAAAATCTGCATAAATCATTAATGTAAAAGCAAGTGTGGACTTAGAGATTCCTGTGTTCCTATGTGAGACTCTGAAACTATGCTTGTTGTCTTTTCTTGTTGTTAGGTGCTATTGAGTTGATTTTGACTCTCAGTGACCCCATGTGACAGACTAGAACTACCCCACAGGGTTTCCTTGGGTGTAAATTTTGCAGGAGCAGACAGCCAGGTCTTCTCCGAGAGCCACTGGCAGGTTTGAATTGCCAACTGTCTAGTTAGAAGCTGTATATAGTGTGTAAACTCTGCAGGATTCAAAACAGTGACTGCATAAACAAAGGCATTCTGTCTCTGCTGTGTAGGTTTGATAAAACTTCTTGTATTGGAAAGAGCCGACTTTAATCTTTTCACAAATTAGTCTTTTAAACAAGGAGCTGACTGAGAGCCACTCATTCTTTAGGCCTTTACTTTTGTTTTAAAGAAATAGATTTTTTCATTCATGTAAACAATCTCGTAAAAATTCTATAATTCAGATGGATTTGGGGAAAAGGAGAAAAGGCAAAGAAGTTTATCTTGCTAATGCCAGCTTTCTTTTTTCTTTTTCTTTCTTTCCTCCCTTCCTTCTTTCTTTCCTCCTTCCCTCTTTCCCTCCTTTCCAGTCTTTCTTTGTCTTTTGAAAAGAACTCTTAAAAACTTGATTAGTTTTTCCTGTCTTGGGTCTCCCTCCCTACTCTGCCCACCAGCCCTTTCCACACCCAAAGGATTAGGTGATAAATCTCATGTTAACACTTTAATGGTGAATTTTTTTTTTTTTTTAATTCTTTGGTGATGCCATGTTTTGTCACCAAGAGAACACTGCTGAATCAGTGTTGGTGGTTTGGGTACTGTGTTCCATGAAGTACAAGGCAAACACAGGTCATAGGGGTCCCAGGGTCCACGCGTGCATCAAGCTTGCTGCTGACACTTGAGCAGTAAATCACCTCATTGACCTTTCCTGAAAAACACACGGGATACTAAACATTTGTGTGCAACACAGTTTGATTAAGAGTGGGCTATGTCCGTTCCATGTTCTATGGGGCACATCACGGAACACGGTGTTTATCGGTCCACGGTCCAGGAAGTAGAGAAAATGTGAATGGTGAGGTTTACCCACTAGCAACCATTTCAGGGTGAAATTTTACTCGGGAACAAGAGGGAATGTCCAGAACTCAGGGCTTCCCCAGCCCCATTTGCCCAAGTGTGCAGAACTCCTCCTTCTTCTTTGACTGCCCTGGACCCTATATGCCCTATGGGATTTTTGATGAATGCTAGGGGTAAAGGTAGCCTCAAGGACAAGAGAGGAACTTAACTATCAGAGTTGAGGCTGCAAAATTTACGAGGATACCAAAAAGCTCAGTTAACAAGATGTTTTCATGCAGTATATCTTAAAAATCCAAATTAATGACAAAAAAAAAAAAAAGTCTCACGATGAACAAAATATCAACACTTTAAGGACAGATGGTCTGTTGTGTGTTTCATGACCCCCATGTTCTCGGGCATTGGAAAGAGTCAGTTCTGGGTTCTAATCACTGGCAGTCCCAACTCTCCCTTCCGCGACACCCAGTGCATTTTTGAGGGCTGACAGTGGTGTGCGAACAGATTGGGCAGCGAGCGGCTGGATACCAACTCCAGCGTTTTGACTGCAGAGCAGCTTCTGTTATTTTTTTGTACTTGGGAGGATGTCTCCCCATGAGTACTTCACACGTGTTTTTTCTTTGCCTTGAGCCCCAGCAAGGCTGGCAAGGCACTGGGAGCTACGGCCTGTTCTAGAAAAAGGCAGCAGGCTGCGGGGAGAACAGAGCACAGGACACGAAACCCAAACCCACACCCATTCCATGGGGTGATTCCAACTCAGAATGACCCTGTGAGAGCTGAGGAGAGCTGCCCCCTCAGATTTCCAAGGCTGTACTCTGTACAGGGAGCTCTAATGGCACAATGATTAAGAGCTCAGCTGCTAACCAGATCGGCAGTTCAAATCCACCAGCCACTCCTTGGAAACTCTATGAAGCAGTTCTGTGCTACGTGATCGCTGTGAGTCAGAACTGACCTGGCAGCAGTGGGTTTGGCTGCAGTATGTACAGAGGGAGATTGCCACATCTTCTCCCAAGGAGCCGTTGGTGGGCACAAACCACTGACCTTCTGGTTAGCAACTAAGCACCAGGCACTAACCCAACAACCAACCCACTGCTGTTGAGTCAGGTCCAATTTATAGCGACCCTATAGGTCAGAGTAGAACCACCCCATGGAGTTTCCAAGGAGCACCTGGTGGATTTGAACTGCTGACCTTTTGGTTAGCAAACGTAGCACTTAGCACCAGACACTGGAGGAGACAAATGCCCTGAAGGTCCTGTTTTCTGCAGAGTTGCCCGGGAAGCTGGAAGGCGGGTGTTGCTGGCTTTCCCAGGATGTACGTGCTCCCTCCTTCCCTGAGGTTGGGGTCACGGGCTCTGGACCCCAACTGCGTTGTCTAAATCTAGACTCTGAGGCTCCATTATGAAAGTACTTCACCCCTCAGTGCCTTGAGTTTTCGCTGCAAAATGGGGAGAACAATAGAGCCTATCTCATACCAAAAAACAAAACAAAACAAAAAGACATGGTTGTTGAGTCAATTTCCAACTTATGGAGACCCTACATGTTGCACAGTAGAACTGCCTCCTGGGCCTATCTTGGCTGAGAGCTTCACGGATGCAGATCACCAGGCCTGTCTTTCACCGCACCTCTGGGTGTGTTTGAACCACCGACTTTCAGGTTAAGTAGCTGATCCCAAAGCACCTGTGCTATCCAGGGACCATCCTGTCTTTTAGGACTGAGAACTCAACCAGATGCTACGAAAGTGCTGGAAACAGTGCATGGCAAATACGTGAGGCCTGACAGTGAAGCTTGTGACCTCACCTTAGGAAAAGGGCTCCCTACCTCACTGCCAAATATCACTATGGCACCTTCGACGTATTTCCCTTGGGAAGCTGTGCACCGATGCCAGTGCCTAGTCTACCCTCCAAGGCAATTTTGGAGCTCTTCTTCTGGAATGGCCATCAGAGCTGTTGTCGTGTTACCCTTGACGTCCCGAATGTCATCCAAATGTCTTTCTTTCAATATTTCCTTTATCTTCAGGTAAAGAAAAAAGTCATCAAGGATCAGATCAGGTGAGGAGGGAGGGTGTTCCAATACAGTTATTTGTTTACCACCTAAGAACTCCTTGGCAACTATACACTTAAATTCGTGAACTGGCCACCGTGTGCAATGGCCATTCCAGAAAGAGTTCCAAAATGGCTTTGAAGGGTGGACTAGACACTGGCGTCAGTGCACAGCTTCTCAAGGGGAGGACTTCCAAGGTGACCGTGGTGATATTCAGCAGTGAGGTATGCAGTACTTAAAACAATTCAGTTCTCAGATTTAATTGTCAGACCTCATAAATATTACAAATTATCAGTATTATAGTTTTTTTTTTTTGCAAAGTAGCTTAGGCTGCTGTCTCTGTCCCAGGCTGAATTCTATTCCTCAGGCCCACACTGTGGCCCACCATCAAGGCACAAGCCCCACATTCCCTGGGTTAGGCCTCCACGCCAGCTCAGCGACATTCCTGCCTCCAGCCCCTCCTGGCCCTTTAGACCCCCAGCCAAATCAGGAGCTCAAGGATTCACAGGCAAATGAGAGGGGATTGAGAGCCCTACAGTCAGCTCTCCAGAAACCCTGGTGGCGCAGAGGTCAGGAGCCACACTGCTCACCAGAATGTCAGCAGTTCCAATCCACAAGCTGCTCCTTGGAAACCTTATGAGGCAGTTCCACTCTGTCCTACAGCAAAGGGTTTATTTTTACGTTCATTGACTTCATACAGTGAAAGCTGGAACTCGACGGAACTGCCTCTGTTTTCCAGGTCTGAAAAGTTTCCCACCTTCGACAGGTTGCAGTGTTACCACCTTTCTATCACTCAGTTTAGTGGAAGACACTTGCATTTTCCATCTCTGGCAGGTTCCTGCCATATGCAGGTTCTGGCATTTGCAGGTCACCCTGTCGTTGGCGGAAGGCAGGGGTTTTAACTCGCCCTCCAGGCCAGCAGCAGGGAGAATAACCTGCGTGTAAGACAGTAGGTGCTAAACTGCTTGTCTCAGGCAAAGCAGCGCGGTAACAAGTCGCATCAAGTTGTCTTTTAAAATAGCCTGTGACCCAAACGAAACACACCCACAGGCTATGTAGGCCCTGGGGCTGCCAGGGTGAGGCTTTGGGAGATGTGCTGGGGCCTGCAGAGACACAGGTGAACCTTTATCTGTTAACCTGTTGCTGAGGAGTGGATTCCAATCCATGGCAACCCCATGTGACAGAGCAGAACTGCCCCATCGGCTTTTCCTGGGTGTTGTCTTTTTATTTTACTAGGCGAGTGGGATCAGACTCGATGGCACTTGGCTTGGCTTCACTGAAAGTGTACAGTTCAAGGCAATCTGCCATGTAATCCCCTGCACACATACTTCTGTGAAACTGGAGCTGCCCCCCCCACCCGCCCTGTGACAGCGCACTCCTCCTTTCCACCCTGCACGTCCCAGAGTCATTTAGTGGACTCCTGTCCCCTCCTGTCTACCCTCCCAGCTCGGCTGTCATCTTTAGGGAATAATCAAGGAGCAGCTGGGTTTCACTTAGCAGTCGAGTGCTTAATGTGACGGGAGGTGCAGGACAGCCCCACCACAGAGACTTCTCTGGCCTGAAACATCAACAGCACCAAGGTGGAGATAAACCCTGGGTTAACAAGTCCAAGTTCACAAGGGTGGCTCCGAGGATGGCCACAAGGGCATAGAGTCCTCCAGTGACTCGCTCTGCCCTGGCCTGGGGCTTCTTCCTGATACAGCTCGAGGCACAGGTGTGGCAGCACCCAGGCTCCCAGCCCCGAGGTGATCCCAGGGTCCCGTGCAGTCCTTGTCAGGTACAAGGGCTTGATGCAGTCCATCTCTCCTCTTGGGGATTCTGCTGAAGGATGGGGATCCCAACGTTAGCAGCATCCCAGACTCGCTGTCGCGGAGATGATGCTGACTCATAGTGGCCCCTGCAGGACACAGTAGAACTGCTCCATTGGGTTCCCAAGGAGCAGCTGCTGGTCTCAAATGGCAGACCTTGTTGTGAGCGGCTCAGTCCTTAACCACTGGACTACCGGGGTACCTTCCAAACAGCAGCCGTTACTGTATGTACTTTTTCTTTAACTTTGCAAGTCGTCTTCACTGAAATCAAAGTGTACAGTCTGAAGAACTTTGACAGATGATTACACCCATGTGGGGTCCCTGAGTGACACAGACAGTTAATGTACGTAGACACTAACTAAAGCTAGAACCTTGAGTGCTGCCGTGGGCAATTTAGAAGAAAGGCCTGGCAACAACTTCTGACGAATCCCCATGTCCCTCAGTCCCCACACTAATGCAGTCATCACAGGTGACACACACTATCAAGCTGAAGAGATGCCACCAGAAGGTACAGGCAGCCTGGCCAAGTCGGGAGGATGCAAGAGACCACAATCCTTGGAGTGGAGGGCTTACACCCGCCAGTGGGAGACAACCATTGGTAAACACACTTTTTTTAATACATTTTTTTAATGGCAGAGTTCGATTGTCTCCTAAAGCAACATGCTACCATTCTTGAGGTGTTGTCTCTCATCTCTTTCTGCGTTGTTGTTGGGTGCCCTCAAGTCAATTTCAACTCCAATCAAACCAGTGTGACAGAGTAGAACTGCCTCATAGAGCTTCCTAGGCTGCTGTCTTTATGAAAGGAGCCCGGTAGCTCAGTGGTTAAACGCTCAGCTGCTAATCGAAAGATCAGCCTTATGACTCCATGGGCTGCCCCACCAGAAACAGATGTGGTGGTCTGTTTCTGTAAAGGTGACTGCCTTGGAGACCTTTGGGAGCAGTTCTGTGCTGTCCTACAGGGTCACATGAGTCAGCACTGACTTCACGGCTATGGGTTGGAATCCTCATGGGAACCGATCCCCAGGTCTTTCTCCCACAGAGCTGACCTGTCTGTTAGCAGCTGAGTGCTTACCTGCTGGGCTGAGGCACTCGAGGGTCCCCGGCACAAAGACATTCAGTGACTCGTCCTTCAGGACCAGGCAGGTCACTTAGGTGAGAATCTAGTACCAGGTACTCAACTGCCCGCCTTTTACATTAAACTATTAAACATTAAACTTCTTCATTCATTTTAATAAATTGTGGTAAATACACAGGAGGCAAAATACTTGCCATTGCAACTAGTCTTCATGTGTGCAGTCCAGTGACATTATACACGTCCATCACCTTGTTCATTGATGGTGACATCCTCACTGTGGGAGCCAGGAGTGTCACAGAGAGAGATGGTGCTGAAGTCTGGGCTGCCAAGGCTTGCTGGAAGAGAAGGGGGGCAGAAGGCCGGGGCCTGAAGGCCGGAGAAGGGAGGATGGAGGCACAGGGGTGGAGGAGGGGAGGACGTGCAGAGCCCTCGGGGACAGAGAGCCCTTTTGCGCGTGCTCCCACCTGGGGTTCAGAGCCTAGCCCTTTTGCCCACAAACCTAACCTGTTATCCCCCTCTCTGCTGTCCTTCTGCATCTTCTAAGATAAAGGCAATAGAGGCCACACCCCAGGGAAACACTCCTCACATTGGATCGGAGCTGTGACCTGAAGTTTCAAAGAGCCTGAGGACCCAGTCAATGTTTGGTAAACAAGGTGCTCTTCTGGAGCTGCCTGGGTGGTGGGAGCAACTGAGTTAGTCTGAGTCCTGCCCAGGTGCCAGCTGTGGCTGGGGACAGAGGGAAATGGAAGCCACAAAACCCCTGCTGTCACAGGGCCTGCCTGGATGAACAACCCCAGACACAGGGGTTAGGTAGAGGGTGAAGAGGACAGGATGTCCTAGAAAAGGTGGGAAGCCCTCTCTGTCTGTAGACGAGACTTCCCTGAGGCACTTGAGGGTCCCCGGCACAAAGACATTCAGTGACTTGGTCCTTCAGGACCACGCAGGTAGCTTAGGTGAGAATCTAGCACCAAGTACTCAGCTGCCTGCTTTTACATTAAACTGTCACCCTACCTGATTAAGTTGTCTTTTAGGATAGCCCATGACCCATGCAAAACCCAGCAGGGTGTTAAACACCCCTGCCAAAAGATGAGTGATTCGGACCCACCCAAAGGTGCCTGGAAGAAAAGCCTGGCAAAGACCTTCTGAAAGGTCACGGCCTTGAACGCTATGGAGCACGATCCTACTCCCTGCAGTCGCTGTGAGTGGGAATCCTTCCAACAGCAGTGGCTTTGGTTCTTGTGTCCTTTTCAATCTTCAACTAAATGGAGCCCTGGTTGTGCAAACAGTGAAGGTCTTGGCTGCTAACTGAAAGGTTAGCAGTTCAAACCCACCCAGTGACTCCGTGAAAGAAAGACCTGGTGGTCTGCTTCTGCAAAGATTATAAGCAAGAAGACTGCATAGGGGAGTTCTACTCTGTAACTCCAGGGTCACCTTTAGTTGGTGATGAACAACTATTCTCAAGGTTGGCACTGTGAACCCATCCAGCAGCTCTGAGACAAAAAACGCTGTCATCCTTTTTCTTAAGATGAAACCCAGTGCCATCAAGTCTGTTCCGACTCATAGCAACCCTGTAAGACAGAGTAGAACTGCTCCGCAGGGTTTCCAGGGAGCACCTGGCAGATTGGAACAACCAACCTTCTAGCCAACAGACATAGCGCTTAACCATTATGCTACCAGGGCTTCGGAGAAAACTCTATTCACCTGTCTACTTTGTAATGTGGGGCTGCCATGAGTTGGACTCAACCCTGTGGCAACGGCTTTGGATTTCTGACGTTCTAGAATCTCCTGGACCAACCCTGTAAGGAATCCGCAGGACCTACAGAAATAGGCAGGTATGCTGTATGTTAAATGCTGACAGTGATTGTGTCAACGGGTATGTAGCTATGGCGACACTGAGCTTCTAAAATGTCCTGGCCAACGCTGTGCCCCCAGGCTCAACAGTGACCCCTGGCCTTCAGGATGTCTACACCCACCTGATGATGGAAATAGAACGGTGACTGACAGCCTGTCCCTCGTTTATGGACTGCTGGTTTCTTCTTCCGTGAAGTACTGTTCATGCTATTCGCCTGGGGTATTTCCTTGCGTTATCTTTTCACCTCTGTTGTTTCTGCCCTTCTCACAGGAGTGTGAGGTTTGGGCCTTTAGCGTGTATGCAAGTGAGAGGCGTGTGTTTGTGTTTGAGGTCTGAGAGTGAAGTCCTGACGTTACTTTTTCCATTCAGAACAACGTCCAGCCTACAGCCGCCAAAGGACTGATTACAAAATCCCTGATTGGAAATGGCACCTGATCACTGCCTGATGCTCATTCTAGTACCAGCCTGCTGCCAGACCCTCTTTTCTGTCCATCCAGGTGCTCCTCTGCCAGCGCCAAGCGGGACAGTTCAAGCTTTCTGCCCAATCTGGCTGCCGGTACCTTCCAGAAGAGCTTTCCAATTATTTGTTTCTCTCCAAACCTCAGTCTCCCCACTGCTCTCACTTTGCCCCCCAAAAATCTTTTTTTTTTTTTTTTTTTTTACTTCTTTTATTGATACAGCAAAACATACATCAATTCAGCCATTTCTACCAGGACAGTTTAGTGACACGGTGACATTCTTCCAAGTTGTGTGACCCTTCTCACTCACCCCCCTTATCCGAGTTGTTCCTCCCCCGTAAACTCACTGCCCTTTAAAGGTTACCATCTAATCTTTGGAGCTGTTGTCCATTTCATCCCATAGAGAGAGACGGTAAAAGCACACAAGCCCAAAGCAGACATTCGTGGATAGTTCAGCTAAACTTGTGCAGTTTTAAGACTCTGCAGGATACTCTTGGTTTAGGGTTTAAGGATTATCTCAGAGATTCAGGCAGCTCCCATGGTTCCAGGGACTCTTGCCCCACAAGATCTTACGTGAGTGGCATCGTTCTGAGTGTAGCCAGGCTTGTGGGGGACTGGAGGTCTGTCTACTAAACAGGCTGTGGCTGAGGACACCTGTAGATCTAGAAGGGACAGTCCAGAGCCAGGCTCACCTTGCTGAGCCCTCAGGTTAGGAAAATGGAAATTCAGAGAGTGACCGGGAGGATGGCCACAAGGGCAGAGAGTCAGGTGACTCACCAGGAGCTCTGGCCCAGGGCTTTGGTATTTCCGCAAGATGGACAAGGTGTGGCTGTGCTCAGGCTCCATGCCCGAAGGGGAGGCTGAGGGACCCAGTCCAGGGTCAGGGTTATTTGTAATGGTCTCTTTCCTTCCTCTTAGGTAGCCTTCCTGTAGGCAGGTGTTATGTAGTTTAAAAACCCAGGTGTTGACACTACCTGTTACATGCATTCACCGAAAAACTAGAGTAGGTGGTCTTTCAGCAAATACTTATTCTATGCCTACGTGGATGTCACCTTGAAGACTCAAACGCGCCTGACCCAAGCCATGGTCTTTTCAACCACATCCTATGCATGCGAAAGCTGGACTATGTACAAAGAAGACAGAAGAAGAATTGATGCCTTTGAATGGTGGTGTTGGAGAAGAATGTGGAATGTTCCATGGGCCATCAAAAGAACAAACATCTGTTCTGGAAGAAGTCCAACCAGAGTGCTCCTTGGAAGTCAAGATGGCAAGACTGCGTCTTACATACTTTGGGCATGTTGTCAGGAAAGGTCAGTCCCTGGAGAAGGACATCGTGTTTGGTAGAGTGGAGGGTCAGTGAAAAAGAGGAAGACCCTCGACGAGACTAACTGGCACAAGCAGCGGGCACAACGGGCTTAAGCGTGAGAACAACCGCGGACGCGGCGCAGGACTGGGCAGCGTTTCACGCTGTTGTTCACAGGGTCGCTATGGGTTGGAACCGAGTCAACGGCACCTGGCAACAATATGGTGGCAGATGGTTAAGTGCTACGGCCACTAACAAAAAGGTTGGCAGTTCAAATCTACGGGTGCTCCTTGGAGATTGTATGGGGCGGTTCTGCTCTTGCATAGGTCCCTGTGGGTTGTAACTGACTTGGGTACAGGCCCTGGGCAGGAGGCCTGGTGGCATAACACTTAAGTACTCAACTACTAGCCAGAAGGTTGGGGGCTTAAGCCACTCGGAGGTCCCTCCTTGGAAGACAGGCCTGGCAATCTGCTTTCAAAAGGTCACAGCCTTTAAAACTCTATGGAGCAGTTTTACTCTGCACATGCGGGTTGCCCGTGAGTCAGAATCAACTTGACGGTGTCATAAATGGCTAATGTGCTTGGCTGCTCACAGACAGGCTGCAGGTTTGAATCCACCCAGAGGAACTTCAGAAGAAGGGCCTGGTGACATGCTTCTGAGAAACCAGCCACGGAAACCTCTAGGGACCCAGTGCCACCTGATACCCACAGGGTTTCCGTCAGCTGACGTCAACTCGACAGCAACTGGTTTGGGTTTCTGGAGCACAGGACACAGCAATGGGCAAAACAGACAGGGTCCCTGTCCCCACGGAGCTACAGCCTAGCTGGAGAGACAAGCGGAGAGCAAGTAGGTCAGCATCTGGTGACAAGGATCACTGGGAGAGTAAAGCAACAAGGGAGAGGAGGCCTAGCGGGGCCAGACAAGGAAGCATCTGGAGATGGTACCATTGAACGAAGGTGTCCAGGGAAGGGCTCCCGCTGACCCCAGTCAGGACTTGCAATTATTTCATTTGTCTCTAGGACACAGACAAGTATACAGGTACCTTCTTCAGTACAGAAGTATACAGGTACCTTCTCCAGCACAGGTACATAAGGACATTTTATGTATTTACTTGTTTGCTGCCTGTTTCTTCCGCTAGAACAGGAGCCTCAGGATGTCAACCACCTCATCTGTTCCCAAGGACCTGGGGTGCCTCGGTGGTAGGATCTCTCTATTTCTGGGAGGACCTGAAGGGGAAACCCGTACCAGCAGGAAGATTCAGATTCAGAAGGAGGCAAGCTGGCTTGAGTGGACACATCCAGGGTGGACTGACCGTTACATTTTATGATGTCTAGACAGTGAACCTTCAACCCAACCCAGATCACTCCAAACCAAACCCGTTGCTGTAGAGTCAATTCTGACTCATGGCCACCCTATAGGACAGAGGACAACTGCTCCATGGGGTTTCCAAGGCTGTAAATCTTTACAGAAGCAGATTACCACATCTTTCTCTGGAGGAACAGCAGCTGGGTTTGAACCGCTAACATGTTGGTTGGCAGACAAGTGCTTAACCACTGCGTAACCAGGGCTCCTTCACCTAAGATCATCCAAGGTTTTTTTTTATGACTGGTGATTCCATTTCTAGATGAGGCCTGAGATGCTGCGTTGCCAACAAGCTC
The DNA here is from genome assembly GCA_028571685.1 of Heterohyrax brucei. Classification (NCBI taxonomy): domain Eukaryota; kingdom Metazoa; phylum Chordata; class Mammalia; order Hyracoidea; family Procaviidae; genus Heterohyrax; species Heterohyrax brucei. Next base: position 84,782,383 of record CM053156.1, on the reverse strand, counting down.
TCAGGTGATGCCTAGCTGTGTTCCAGGGACTAGTTTTAAGGACCTGGACCCTGGGAAGCCATTTATTTAATCACCTTACCATGTTTGTCAAGTTTTCAGCTTAGCTTTTCAGGTCTTCCTCTGGCCTGATGAACAGTACAAAACGAAAAGAGACTAGGCTAGAGACGGCCAGCTGTCTTTCTTATCTTCTGATAGTGTTGCGTGGGCTTAGCTAGTTAGTTAGAAGAAGAAGCAAACAAACAAGTCTTTTTCTGTTAGAGGCCGACATGGAAGTATCCAGGGACACCATTCTGTGAACTTTGGGGTTTGTATTCATGCACTCTGGGGCAAGGGTGGGAGGTGCGCAGAAGAGCTGGGGAAGGGTCCAAGTGATGATGGGTCCCAGGTGAGGGGTCAGTCACTGTACCATTCTCTCTAACGATAAAAAGAAATACAATGGAAATAGCAGGTAAACTGTACTTTCAAAAGAGAGGTGACAGTTTGGCTAGCATTTCAACAGTGTCTGCAGCACAACAGCTGCAAACTGTTGTTCTAATTAACACTATTATTATTTAAAAGCATGTGGCCATTGCTGTCTTTTGCATTTTCTCCGTAAGAAGGGTCACACCTTGGGTGGAATTCAGACAGCTGTTCCTTTAACGGGAGGCTCTTCTTCCCTCTGTCCTCCTAACCCTCTTCCCCTCCCCCTCAGGTGTGGGTTTATTCCCATCTACTCCTGCTGCCCCACCCGACCCTTAACTGGGGGACTAGACTACCCAAGTTAGTGTTTTTCTCTCAGTAACAATATTTGTTACAAAAAAAGAGAGACAAATCTAATGAACTACTGTTGATGGTGGCTACCTGCAAGAACTGATGGAATTGAAGGAAGAAGCCCAAGGTGTACTGAAGACAGTGGTGAGAAACAAGGCTGTATTCAGCAAACAGATGCAGAGCTGGAAGCACTCAATCATCTACGCCAAAGAATTTGGAAGGCAGTTACCTGGCCAACCAACTGGGAAGAGACCCATATTTGTGACCATTCCAGAGAAGGTGGTCCAACAGAATGCAGAAATTACGGAACAATATCATTAATAGCAGACTCAAGTAAAATTTTGCTGATGATCATTCAAAAGCAGTTACAGCAGTTCGCCAAAAGGGAACTGCCAGAAACTCAAGCTCAACTGAGTAGAGGACGTGGAATGAAGGCTTTCATTGCTGATGTCAGGCTGTTAGCAGGTGGAATTCCAGGCTTGTGCTCGGTGTGGCTCATGTTGGCCAATAAATGAGAGATGGAGGTGGGAGAACAGGAAAGTCACCTTGATTTTGTTGTACAAGGAAGTGGAGTCAGTCGGAGCTGCTGCTGCTGAGACTGCTCAATCGCCAGTGGCAGGCCAGCAGTTTACTCCTAAGGGGTTTACAAGGAGGGAGTTCATACAGGTTGGTCAGCAACATTCTTGATCATGCTATGCAGGCACAGTGGGGTTTACACAAAAGCAGATTTCAAATGCAAATCTGGGGAAGGGAGGAGGAAGCCAAGCAAAGGTGGATGCAGGCTAAGAGTGGAGAATAACAGAAAAATGTTTCCCTGTGCTTTACCGACTTTTATTCAACTGTGTGGATCATAACAAATTATGGATAACATGGCAAACAATGGGAATTCCAGAACACTTAATTGGGCCCCTGCAGAACTTGTCCATAGACCAAGAGGCAATCGTTCAAACAGAAGAGGGAGATATTGCGGGTTTAAAGTCAGGTGTGCACCAGGGTTATAAACTTTCATTAACGTATTCAGTCTGTAGACTGAGCAAATGATCTGAGAGGCTGGAATAAATGAGAAGCAGGGCAGCAAGACTGGAGGAACACTCCTTAATAAGCTGGGACATGCAGATGACACAACCTCCTTTACTGAAAGAGGACTTGATGAAAATCAAAGACTACGGCCTTCATTATGGATTATCCCTCAATACAAAGAAAATAAAAATCTTCACAATTGGGCCAATAAATAACAATGAAATGGAGATAATAACTGGCATTGTCAAGGATTTCATTCTACTCGGATCCACAATCAAGGCCCATGGAAGCAGCAGGCAAGAAATCAAACTGCACTGCATTGCGCAAATCTGCTGCAAAAGACCTCTTTTAAAGTACTCAAAAGCAAAGATAATACTTTGAGGACAAAGGTGGACCTGATCCAAAGCATGGTATTTTCAATTTCCTCATAGGCATGCAGGAGCTGGAGAATGAATAAACAAGACCAAAGAAGAACTGATCCCTTTTGAATCTGAGTGTTGGCAAAGAACATTGACTAGACCATGGAGTTCAAAGGGAGTGAACCGATCTATCTTGGAAGAAGCACAGCCTGAATGTTCCTCATGAGTTTCACTTTTTGGTTCTAGGCCCAGTGCCTAGAATGGAGAGATTTCATCTGAAGTCCTTTAGATGTGTTCTCAGGAGGCGCCATGCTGGGGAAGGCCAGGACATCATGCTGGGGAAAGTAGCGGAGCACCAAGAAGGAGGAAGTGACGCAGCGGCTGTGACGACGAGCTTAGCCATGCTTGTGAGGCTGGCACAGGACAGGCTGGTGCTTTGTTCTCTTGTCAGCAGGGCTGCTGTGAGTCAGAACTGACTCCGTGGTACCTGACAACAATCCATCCACTACAGGTCCCATTATTACATGCACAAAGGAGTCCCAGTGGCTCAATGGTTAAGTGCTCAGCTAACCCAGAGGCTGGTCCCCACCCACCCAGAAGCTCCACAGGAGAAGTTCCTGGTGATCTCCTTCTGTATGGTGATAGCCTAGCATGCTCTACGGGGCCCGTCTTGGATTAAATTGTGTCTCCCTAAAAATATGGCTGACCATTTAGCTGGGCCATGATTACTGGTATTTTGTGATTGTCCTCCATTTTGTGATTTTCCTAAACTGTAAATCCTTATCTCTGCCTGGGGTTAATAGATAGAATTATGTTAAAGAGAATTAGGGTGGGACTCTAACACCCTTGCTAAGGTCACCTCCCTGCTCCAAGGTAAAGGGAGTTTCCCCAGAGTGTGGCTTGCACCACCTCTTATCCTACAAGAGATAAAAGGAAAGGGAAGCGAGCAGAGTGGGGACCTCATACCACAAATAAAGCAGCACTGAGAGCAGAGCAAGTCCTTCAGACCTGAGGTTCCAGCGCCAAGATGCTCTCAGCCAAAGACTGATGCAACACAAGAACCTTCCTCCAGAACAGACAAAGAGGGAAAGCCTTCCCCTGGAGTGGACACACTGAATTCGGACCTGTACTCTACTGGACTACGTAAGAATAATCTTTTCTTTGTTGAAGCCATTCCTGGTGCTATTCCTGTTAGAGCCTTGCTAGATGACTCAGACAGGGCACTTCCACAAGTCATGGGGTTGCTATGAGTTGCAACTGACTTAATGGCACCTAACAATAACAGCGTTGTAGGCACCAGGCCTAGAACCAAAAAGTGCAACTCCTGACTGTCAAGTTATGACTCATGGCAACCCTGTAGGACAGAACAGAACTGCCCCATAGAGTTTATAAGTTTATAAATTTTTGTGTGTGTGTGTGCCTTAGATATAAGTCTACAGAGTAAATTAGTTTCTCATTAAACAATACATAAACTGTTTTGTGACATTGGTTGCCAGTCCTGTAATGTGTCAGCACTCTCCTCCTCCACCCCAGCTTCTCCATTTGTATTCCTCCAGTTTTCCTGTCCATTCATGCCTTTTTGTCTTTGCTTTCGGGCTGGTGTGCCCATTTAATCTTGCATACTTCAGTGAACTACAGAAGCACACTCTTCACATGTTATTGTTTATTTTGTAGACCTGTGTGATCTTTGGCTGAAGAGTGAACTTCAGAAGTGACACCAGTACTGAGTTAAACAAGTATCCAGGGGCCATACCCTCAGGGTTTCTCAAGTCTCTGTCAGTCCAGTAGGTCTGGTGTTGTGTGCGTGTGTGTGTGTGTGTGTGTGTGTGTGTGTGTGAATTTGGTTTTACACTTTTCTCTTGCTCTCTCCAGGACCCTCTATTGTGATATTGTCTGAACAGTTGCTGGTGGTAGCTGGGTACCATTTATTGGTTCTGGGCTGCATCTGGTGGAGGCTATGTTATACCAGTTGTGCTAGATATTACCCAAGACCATGGTCCCCGGCTGTCAGCCCAATAATTCTGTCCCTTGGGAAGTTTGGATGTGTCTGTGACACTTCTGTGACTTTGCCCTAGTTAAGCTGTGCTGACTTCCCAGTATTGTGTACTGCCTTACCGTTCACAAAGTTAACATTTATCTACTATCTAGTTAGTGGTTTTCCTTCTCCATCCGCTTCCGCTCTCATAACCATCAAAAATCGTTTCTGTGTGTAAGCATTTTCGTAAGTTTTCATAATAGTGGTCTCATGTAGTTTTGTCTTTTTGTATCTGACTTATTTCACTCAGCATAATACCTCCCAGATTCACTCATGCTGTGAGATGTTTCACAGACTCGTTGATCTTATTGTTGCACAGTATTCCATTGTTTGTATGCACCATAGTTTGTTTATCCACTCATCTGCTGATGGGCAGTTGTTTCTATGATTTTGCTATTATGAGTAATGCTGCAGTGAAGATGGGTGTGTCTATTCACGCGACGGCTTGTATTTCTCTAGGAATGGGCTACTGTGTTGTATTTCTTTAGCTTCGTAAGGAAGCACTATATTATTTTCCAGAGTGGTACAGTCCAACTTTTTTTTTTACATTCCTACCAGCAATGCATAGTGTTCCAATCTCCCTGCAGCCTCTCCAACATTTGTTATTTTCTATTTTTTAATTTGTGCCAGTAATTTGATTTGTCTAACAGCTAATGATCGCGAGCTTTCCCTCATATGTCTGTTAGCTGCTCGAATATCTTCTTTGGTGAAGTGTTTGTTTATATGCTTTGCCCATTTTTAAATTGGATTATTTGTCTTTTTGTTGTAGATGTATTGGATTTTCTTACATTTTTTTGAGATTAGAACTTTGTTGGATATGTCAGAGGCAAAATATTTCCTGCAGTGTATAGGTTCTCTCTTTTACTATTTTGGTAAAGTCTTTTAATGAGCCTAAGTGTTTATTATCTAGAAGATCCCAGCTATCTAGTTTATTTTCCAGTGTTTTGTTTGTTATGGTTTATATTCTATGTGTGCTGTATATTAGGACTCTTAGCATTGACCCTATTTTTTCTTCCATGATGCTTACAGTTTTTCTTGTTTTATATTTAGGTCTTGATTAATTTTAAATTAGTTTTTGTGTATGGTGTAAGGTATGGGTCCCATTTCTTTTTTCTTTTTTTTTTTTGCAGATGGACATCCAGTTTTGCCAATACTATTTATTAAAACTATCTTTTTTTCATTTAATGGGTTTTGGGACTTTATCAAAGATTAGGTGACTGTATGTGGATGGATTTATATATGGGTTCTCAATTCCGTTCCTTTGATCAGTGTGTCTGTCTTGGTACTGGTACCAGGTTGTTTTGACTAGTTTAGCTGTACAGCAGCTGAGACGTCAGGTACTGCAAATTGTCCTGCTTTATTCTTCTTCCCAGGGTTTTTACTTTCATATAAAATTCATGATTCATTTTTCTAGCTCCTTAAAGAATGCTGTTGGCATTTGGAGAAGGATTGCATTGTATTCACAGATTGCTTTGAATAGAATTAACATTTACACAATGTCACGTCTTCCTATCCACCAGCACAGTAAGGTTTTCCATTTATGTCAGTCTCTTTTGGTTTCTTACAACAAGGTTTGTAGTTTTCTTTGTGTGGTCTTTTATGTCCTTGGTTAGATTAATTCCTAAATATTTAATTTTTTTAAGGGCTATTATAAATACTATCACTTCCCTGAAAAGGAATTCACTGTTCCCTTTATTGGTGTATAGGAATCCAGCTGATTTTTGTATGTTTATGTTGTATTCTGCCACCGTGGTGAATTGTTACTTCCAGTAGTTTTCTGGTGGAGTCTTAAGAGGTCTCTGTATATAGTATCATATCATTGTGAAAAGGGACAGTTTTACTTCTTCCTTAACAGTGGGCTCCGACTCGATGGCACTTGGCTTAACAATTTGGTCACTATGAGTTGGACACGACTCAATGGCAATGGGTTTGTTTTTTTGTTTGTTTGTTTTCTTAACAATTTGGATGTCCTGTATTTCTTTCTCTTGCCTTATTGGCCTATCTAAGACTTCCAGCACAATGTCAAATAGGAGTGGTGATAAAGGGCATCCCTGTCTTGTTCCTGTTTTCAGCATCTCTCCATCATGAATGATGTTGGCTCTTGGTTTTGTGTAGATGCTCTTTATTATACTGAGGAATGTCCCTTCTATTCCTATTTTATTGAGAGTTTTGAATGTTGACTTTATCAAATGCCTTTTGTGTGTCACTTAAGGTGATTACATGATTCTTTTATTTATGTGGTGGACTAGGCTGATTGATTTTCTAATGTTGAACCTTGCTTGCATATCTGGTATGAATCCCACTTGGTCATAATGTATTATTATTCTTTTATATGATGCTGAATTCTATTGGCTAGAATTTTGTTGAGAATTTTTCCACCTATATTAATGAGAGATATTGGTCTGTAATTTTCTTTTGTGTGTGTGGTATCTTTGCCTGGCTTTGCTATCAGAGCTATGTTGGCTTCATAGAATGAATTCAGAAGTATCTTCTCCTTTCCCATGTTCTAAAATAGTCTGAGTGGTACTGGCATGAATTCTCTTCTGAATGTTTGGTAGAATTATCCGGTGAATCCCTTTGGGTCAGGACTTTCTTTGTTGGGAAGTGTTTTCTTTTCTTTTTCAACCTTCTCAGTCTCTTCTCTTGACAAGGATCTGTTTAGCTTTTCTACTTAAGCCAAGGCTGTAATCTTTACGGAAACAGATTGCCACATTCTACACCCATAGAGCAGCTGGCAGATTTGAACCATCAACTTTTTAAGTAGCAGCCAAGCACTCAGCCACAGTGCAACCAGGGCTGCTTCTACTGGTCCTACAGCAGTGAGCAAATCAGACCTCGTGTTAACCTCACGTGGTTTCCAGTCCATTAGGGAAGACAGCCTCAGTCAAACACATGTTGTTGTTGTCGTTAGGTGCCATCGAGTCAGCGCTGACTCATGGTGACCCTATGGACAACAGAACAGAACAGTGCTTAGTCTGGCACCATCCTCACAATCATTGTTATGCTTGAGCCCAGTTGTTGCAGCCACTGTGTCGATCCATTTTATTGAGGGTCCTCCTCTTTTTCACTGACCCATGACCTCAGCAAGTGCGATGTCCCTCTCCAGGGAATGACGTGTTCTGATAACATGTCTAAAGTATATGAGAGTCTCACCATTTTTCCTTCGAAATAATGTTCTCATTTTCTACCTCTCAAGACAGATTTGCTTGTTCTTCTGGCAGTCCATAGTATATCCAATATTTTTCACCAACACCACAATTCCCAGGCATCAATTCTTCTTTAGTCTTCCTTTTTCATCCAGCTTTCACATGCATGTGAGGTGATCGATAACATCATCTGTTAGGTCGGGCACACCTTAGTCTTCAAGGTGACATCTTTGCTTTTTATTACTTTAAAGAGGTCTTTTGCAGCAGATTTGCCCAGTGCGATGAGTCCTTTGATTCCTTGATTGCTGCCTCTAATGGCTGTTGATTGTGAATCCAAGTAAAATTAAATCCTTCACAACTTCAATCTTTTATCCATTTATCATGATGTTGGTTACGGCTGCAGTTGTGAGGATTTTTGTTGTGTAATCCATAGTGAGGGATATAGTCTTTGATCTTCATCAGTAAGTACATCGAGTCTTTTGTACTTTCATTAAGTAAGGTTGTGTCATCTGCAAGTTGCAGTTGGTCAGCAAGTCTTCCTCTGGCCCCGATGCCCTGTTCGTCTTCCTTTAGTCGAGCTCTCAGATTACTTGTTCAGCATACAGACTGAATAGGCCTGGTGAGAGCATACGACCCTGGCACACAACTTTCTTGACTTTAAACCATGCAGTATACACTTGGACTGTTTGAACAACTGCTTCTTGATCTGCATACAGATTCCTCATGAGCACAAGGAAGTGTTTTGGAATTCCCAATCTTTTCAATGTTATCCATAATTTGTTACGATCCACACAGACAAATGCCTTTGCACAGTCCACATGACACAGGAAAACATCTTTCTCTGCATTCAAAGACACAGGGCTAGAGAAAGTGAGGGTATCTCCCTGGGTAATACAGTCGGCATTCAACTCCCAGCCAAAAGGCTGGCATTTCAAACCCAGCCAGTGGCTCTGTGGAAGAAAGTCCTGAGGATCTGCCTTCCTAAAGATTACAGGAAAAAACAAAACAAAAAAAACAACCCTATGGAGCTCAGTTCTACTCTGTAACATCCGGGGTTGCTGTGAGTCAGAACTGACTTCACAGTAAGTTATGGGTTTTGGCTTTTCTAAAGAATGTGAGCATGTGAGTGAGGAGGAAAAGTATTCCAGGCCAAAAATGTAGCATGAGTCCTGATATGCTGTTCTCCTGGGAGGAATTATTTCACCTGCTCACCTGCAGTATGATTTTGGACAAGACAGCAATTGCTTTGAAACCTCGTTTTCATCATCTGTAGAGTGACCGCTGCCACCACTTACTGTCAGCCCCAACAGACAGGCAGCAGCCACCCAGGAGCTCAAGAGAAAGGTGGGAACCTACCTTTGCTGGTCCCTTGGCTGGGCCTGACCACCTTTGAAATACTGGCTCCCAGACTGGGCTCTGGCTCCCTAATCCTGCCAAGAACTTAATCATGAACAAACTATTGCCTCAAGGGAGTGGGATTGGGGTGGCACGCTATTACACTCTGTGGGGATTGCTTCAAGGTGCCCGGTGGAGCAATGCTCAAGGGCTTGGCCAACCAGCCCCAAAGGTTGGAGGCTTGAACCTACCCAGAGGCTCCTTGGAAGCAAGACCCAGGGATCTGCTGCCATAAGGATTACAACCTAGAAAACCCTACTGGGCAGTCACACAGGGTCATTCTGGGATGGAACAGACTGGAAGGCCCCTAGTAACAGCAACAACGTGTTGTTTCTACACCACCTACCATAGACAGGTGGGCGCGTCCTTTGTTTGCAGGCTAATACCGATTTAAAATTTTTTTAATTCAGTGACCTGGTGTTGATGTAAGAATCATCATCATCATCAGGAAATGTACTAGGACAGGGTAAGCATTTAGCAATCCACCCACAAACATAGGGCTTTGGTAAATGGTAAAAGGTATCGTTTCACATCAGCAGAGGAAGAAATGATACGTACTGCGGTAGATGATATTAAGGATAGAGGGGGGGCAAGGGAGAACAACTCCTCATGTAAAAAATAAAAATTAAGAACAGTTATAGCAAAGAGTTAAAAGCATGACGTGAAAGTTCAGTATAAATATCACTGTGTGCCATGGAGTCCATTCCAATGGATGGAGACCCATGTGACAGGGAGAACTGCCCCAGGCAGGTTTCCTGGGCTGTCATCTTAATGACAGCACATCTCCAGATCTTTCTTCCCAGGAGTAGCTGAGTGGATTCAAACTGCCAACCTTGCCATTTGCACTTGAGTATGTAGCCACCGTGTGGCTGCTACCAGGGTTCCTTCCAACCATACGTACTAACGGGATAAAAGAGCAGGAGTGGACATTATCGCTGGTGACCCAAAGAAAAAGGCTGACAACTCTGACTACACAAGTATTTCAAATAAGAAATATTTCAGACTTAAACAAATGGAAGAAAGCGCACATTAACCGCAGGTGCTCCCCCACCGCAGGAAGGAAAACAGTGACTTGAACAGCTGCCCTTCTGCCCAGTAAATAGACTCTAAAGCATTTCCTCCCAGACATGTTTTGTTTTTTAATTATGATTGAATGAAAATGTAAATTCCCATATAAATTTGCATGCCCACCTATATGCAGCTCCCACTGCTCTCCCTGCCCGGTGACAGCGCACTCTTCCTCTCTGCCCCTAACCTCCCAACAGTCTCCTATCCCCTTCTCTCCACCCACTCCTCTTCTTCCAGTAAGAGGTCAGCAGGACGACATCCTACAGATGCATAGAACGATAAAGTACGCCCATGATACGGTCACTCTGTGTCATCAAGTCCAATTGATTCCTGTCCAAGAGTTGGCTTCCATTCCAATTTGTGGACAGGGGCAGCATCAGGGCCAGCAGCCATGCTCCCAGGGGATAAGGCCTGTGGACCACCAATTGCGGTCTTTTAATGGGGATCTCAGGGTGCACCCCCTTTTATCCTTTTATTGCCAGTGAGACTCAACCCTGTGAGCTCCATCACGGCTATCACTGGTGGTGGCCGGGCACCATCCGGTTCTTCTGGACATGTTTCATTATTTTATTTACTATGTGAGTATTAAAAAAAATCAAACGCATTGCTGTTAAGTTGATTTTCACAGAGACTCTACAGGACAAAGTAGAACTGCCTCATAGAGTTTCCAGGAAGCACCTGGTGAATAGGAACTGCCAACCTTACGGTTAGCAGCAGTAACTCTCACCTACTATACTACCACCACGTAAGTATACCCATTGCCACTGAGTCAATTCTGACTCTTAACAACTCTACAGGATAGAGCAGAACTGCCCAGTAGAGTTTCCAAGGAGCACCTGCTGGGTTAGAACTGCTGACCTTTTGGTTAGCAGCCTTTGCACATAACCACCACACTACCAGGGTTTGCTAAGTACCCATAAAACACAGACATATGCAAAATTCGATATAAATGCTGTCCCGCTATTTCTGCCTTCTCTAACCTGCATTTTCACCCTCAAGGCTATGTCTTGGAGGTCTGCCTGTATTGATACAGTTACCACTATTGCATGTTGGTATAGCCAGTTTCCATGGAACTGACTCTGTCGGTGGACGCAAACCTTCTACTTGTAGGTTAGCAGCTTAGCACATTAACCATTTGCCCCAGATACTGGTATGTTGCTACTGTTAGTAGGTGCCACTGAATCGATTTTCGACTCACAGTGACACATGGTGACAAAATGTGTGACAGAGTAGAACCTCTTGGTAGGATTTTCTCGGCTGTAATCTTTATAGCAGCAGAGCACCAGGTCTTTCTCCCGTGGAATGCTTGACCATGATACCACCAGGACCCCTTGGAGATACCCAAAAAACCCTACACTCACTGCCATCAAGTTGATGCTGACTCATAGCAACCCCACAGGAGAGAGTAGAACTGTGCACAGAGTTTCCAAAGAGTGCCTGGCAAGTCTGAACCACAGACCTTTTGGTTAGCAGCTGCACCACCACTTTAACCACTACACCACCAGAGTTTCCCTTGGAGATACAGGTACTGGCAAATGCAAAGATGCATGAGTAGCTGGCAATGACTGAATAGGGGGCACTTGGCCCTCTGCTAAATTCTCTGTAGTGTCACAGGTGATGCTCCCCTTACCCTGACCATGTGTGGCATCTGCTTGCAGCCTGTGTGGCAGGTGTGGTAACTGGAGTGGAAGAGAAGCCACTGGTGTCATGTATCCCAGCTACAAGACTCTGGAGAACTCACAGTAACACAAAAACAAATAAATAAATCCATAAAACACTGGCCCAAATTCTGCACTTGCTGGGCCAGCTCCCCAGGCAGGTCGTTGAGAATGCTGGTCCCCCATGGGGAGGACAATGGGAGCCCTCAGCCCAGGAAAGAGCTGGAATTCTGTCTGTGCTTCTCAAAAGGCCCTTCCCCTCCCCGCTGGGAAGGAATCTTTTCCCCAATCTGTGCCCTTCTGACAACTTTAGAACAATGCTTCTCAAAGGATGTTCTCCACCAGCAGCATCAGCATGACCTGAGAAAAGGTCAGAAATGCAGGTGATCAGCCCGCCCACCCTTCCCCAGCATTTCTCATGCAGGTTCAGGCTGCAGCACCACTGATCCGTCCGGCCTGGAATTCAGTATCTGCAGGTCTCCTCTTTAGCCAGAGTTTGGCAGCTTCTGGTTCTTACAAAATCAGTCCTGGGGACATCACCCAGCAGGGAGATAACCCTGCAGGAGCTGCTGAACAGATACTGCCGATAACTCCTAACCCCAAAACATTTCCCAAATGCTTGGGTGGTTGTTGGCACCAGAACCTCAGCTCCTGAATGCCTGGGGGATGAACACCTGCAGAAAACAGGTGGGAAAAGGCTCCCGAGCTGAGGGAGGTGAGCATCCAGTGGGGGACAAGCATAGGGAAAGAAGCCCCCAGCAGCCTGGCTGTGTATGTAGCTGGAGTTCCAGGAGCAAGGGCTACCACTGAAGCTTATCTGTGTCTGAGGCAGAGTGAAAAAGTGCACTGACAGAGACATTGTTTAGCAAAAAAAAAAAAAAATTGTTAAAAAAAACCAAACAAGTTTGCAACCTGAAATCACACCCATCCACTAGACATAATTAAATGTTGGTAGGATGTGGAGAAACTGGAATCCTTGTAGATTACTGGTGGTAATGTCAAATGGTGCAACTGAGAGGGGAAGATTTGGTGGGTTCTCACAAAGTTAAACACAGAATCACCATACGACCCAGGAATTCCACTCCTAGGTGTTGCTAGGTGCTGCTGTCAAGTTGGTTCCAAGTTACAGGAACCCTATGTGCTGCAGAACAGAACACTGACTAGTCCTGCACCACCCTCCTCATGGTTGCTGTATTTGAGCCCACTGTTGCAGCCACCACATTGATCCATCTTGTTGAGGATCTTCTTTTTCGATGACCCTCTATCAAGATGATGTCCTTCTCCAGGGACAGGTCCTGCCTGATAACGTGTCCAAAGTATGTGAGATGAAGTCTCTCCATGCTTGCCTCTGATGAGCATTCTCACTGTACTTCTTCCAAGACAGATCTGTTTGTTCTTCTGGTGGTCCACGGTGTAGTCAATATTCTTCACTAACACCATATTTCAAAGGCATCCATTCTTCTTCAGTCTTCTGTATCCTCTGTCTGGCTTTTGCATGCACATGAGGCAACTGAAAATATCATGGCTTGGGTCCTTAGTCCTCAAAGGATATCTTCGCTTTTTAGCACCTTAATGAGGTCTTTTGCAGTCTTAGATATACACCCAAAAGAACTGAAAACTTTTTGAACAAATTTTGCTTGAACAAACACAGTCTTCAATTATTTTTTGTTGAAACAACATTCATATGGGAAATGTTCCTAGCAACGTGGTTCATAATAACCAAAAAGTAGAACCACCCAATATCCACCAGCCAATGAAGGAAGTACATACATGCAGGGGAATATTATTCAGCCCTGAAAATGAATCAAGTTGATACATGCTACAACATAGATGAACGTGGAAGACCTTTGCTGAGTACAAGCAACCAGACACAAAAGTTCACATCTTGTGTGATTCCATTTATAAGGAGTATCCAGAACAGACAAATCCACAGAGTCAGAAAGCAGATCGGTGGCTGCCTGAGGCTGGGAAGAGAGGAGAGTGGGGTGGGGGTTGGGGTGACTGCTATTGGGTACAGGGGTGATAACAGTGCTTGGGAATTAGAGTGGGGTAACAGCTGCGGAGCACTGCAAGTGTACTAAATGCCGCTGAATTCTATACTGTAAAATGATTAAAATGGTGAATGTAGGTTACGGGAATTTTATCTGAAAAATTTTCAAGGATATGTCAGTGTGATGAATTTATATCAAGCCAAAATCATTGCCTTCAAGTCAAATTCAACTCATAGGACAGAGCAGAACAGCCCCAGAGTGTTTTCAAGGCTGTAATCTCTGTAGAAGCAGACTGCCACACCTTTCCTCTGTGGAGACACTTTTGATTAGCAGCTGAGTGCGTAACGACTGTGCAACCTGGGCTCCTTACTTCTTCCCTAAATGCATGAAGTCATGTTGGTGCTTCTTGCTGGGGTTTACACTGAACAAATGTCTGAAAGGTAAAAAAAAAAAAAAGTGTATATGTTTGTGATAAACAGAACTGAAATAAGAGATACAGAGGTCCATTTCCTAGTTCCTACCTAACCTCACTTCCTGGAGGCAGTGGTCTGGGAATGGGTCCGGGTCTGCAGCTGGGATTAGGTACCCAGAACCAGCTGGAACACCAGGTGTGCCTCGTGAGTGCAGAGGGGCAACAATTTCTTGGAGCTTCCAAGTGGTCCTTTCCCATTCGTTGGAGACTGGAGTTCTGTGACCGCCTTCTCAGACGCCTTGAGTGCCACCTGTCTGCTGCCCTCGCCAACTTTTCCAGGTGGGGCTTGGTGACGGTCATGGCCAGCTGGAGGCTGAGTGGGACCTGGACCAGGCAGCCGGGCTCACATGGAGCTGTTCAAGTGCACGGTCCCCGGGGTCCCACTGTTCCAGCCTGAAATCCCATCCTCAGACTAGATGATACCCAGCCACCACCAATGACTGCCCTGACAGAGAACACAACATAGAATCCCTGATGTAGCAGGAGAAACACGGGAGTGCAGAACTCAAACTCAATTAAAAAGAGCAAACGTTATGGTCTGACAGATTGGAGGGTTCCTGGAAGGCATGGCTCCCAGCCTCGCTGTTAGCCCAGCACTGAAACCATTCCCAAAGCCAACTCTTCAGACAAAGATTGGACTAGACTATAGGACATAAAATGATAGTGGCGAAGAGGGTGCTTCTCGGCTTAAGTGGATACATGAGGCTAACCGGGTAGCTCCTGTCCAGAAGTGAGAAGAGAGGGTAGATGGGGACAGGAGCTGGTTGAATGGACGTGAGGGATACAGGCTGGGAAGGAGGAGTGTGCTGTCGCAGGGTGGGGAGAGCAGCTAGAGTTACCTAGCAATGTAGGTAAGTTTGTGTATGACAAATTGACTTGCATTGTAAACTTAAAGTGCAATATTTAAAAATAAAGTTGGAAAAAAAGTCCTGTCTTCACCCCTTACTAGCCAGTTAGTTCTCTCTGTGCCTCAGTTTCCACACATCTAGAATGGAAATAACATTCTCAGCCTCTTGGGATTGGGGGAGGAAGAAATGTCTTCAGAGCCCTGGGGGAGCATGGCACACGTGGGGACCTCTGACCTTCAAAAAGGACGCCTTTTGTGGTGTATCCAGGGCTGGGGTAACTGGTTCCTTCTCAGGCCAGGTGTCCCGTTATCTACGTCACCTTCTCAGATTGACCCTCCCTGGTCACCCGGTCCATCAGCAGTCCACCCACCTTCATCTCTGTCTCCGCCCCGGGTTGTCTCCTTTCATTGCTCCCTGGATGAATCTCGGCTGGGCAGGCACCCTGAGCTAAGTAGGCCCTATCCCACGTACTTGGGATGCAGCAACTGTGAGATCCTGGCCTCACGGAGCTTCCTTGCCACCAAAGAGACCTCATCGTGAATGGGTAGACCTGACAGGGCCTGAAGGTGACGAGAAGCTCAGGGACAAGGACGGCAGGAGGTCGGGTCCCAACAGCTGGTGCCCTCCAACAAGCCCCTCACCAGGGGCACTGAAGTCACCACAGTTAGCAGTTCCACTCACCCCTTCTCTGACTGCCTGCCTGCGTGCCCATGCCAACGCTCCCACTGCCCTCCACTGCAGTGAGAGTCCCAGGGAGACAGAGTCTTGCTGCCAGGGTCACCACTGACATCGCCATCCCCAGGACATCTGACCACCCAGTATTTTAGTTATGTAAAACAAAATTTTAAAAAATGGGTAAAACATATGTATTGAAATATCTACCAATTCTACGTTTTTCATGTGTGTTTAAGTGACACTGATTACATTAACCAAGTCACGCGCCATCTCTAGGCTTGAAGGCCAAATCACCCATCACCACGCAGAGACACCCACACGCTTCCTGCACAGTGACTTCCCCTCCCCCTCTCTTGTCCTGGAACCACGAATAAACTTTGTTCTCTATGCATCTGCTGTTCTGGATATTTCATATAAATGGGATCAAACCAGATCCATCCTATGGCTCATCACCTAACGTTTACTGATGGAATTGAAGGGGAACCTCCACGTCTAGGAAAACTCAGGTCTGGAAACAAAAAAATACTTACATTCAAATGGAAAGCCTACAGCAGACAGATCTCCTTCAGTAGATCTTTCTTCAAATACCTTACAGCATTCTGCCCACTTCCCAAAACTTGCCAATTTTTCTGTGGCCTTAAGGAAAAGCTGAAGACCATGGAGAGTTTAACACCAGACTTCAAGGAAAGTGACAATGTAGTTAAAGACGAACCCAACGGAGACTCACAGAAGTGTTATTATTACTGGTGCTAATCATTTCATAGCGACTGGGAAGGAGGCCTGGTAGCACAATGGTTAAGCACTCAGCTGCTAACTGCAAGGTCAGCAGTTGGAACCTGCCAGCTGTTCTATAGGAGAAAGATGTGGCATCTGCTTCTGTTTGCACTTTGGAAACTCTACGGGGCAGTTCTACTCTGTCCTGTGGGGTTGCTAGGGGTCTGAATCAACCCCATGGCAATAGGTTTGGTTTTTCGGTTGAGGGATAAAATTGAATTTCCTTCCTTTTGCTGCCCAGTGGTGTAGTGGATAAGTGCTACATCTGCTAACTAGATGGTCAGCAGTTCAAATCTGCCAGGCGCTCCTTGGAAACTCTATGGGGCAGTTCTCCTCTGACCTACCGCGTCGCTATGGGTTAGAACTGACTCAACAGCAGTGACTTTTTGACTTTTGCAGCCCAGTTCAGGCAAAACAGACCTCCTTCATCCGGGCGGCTCCCGAGCGTTTCACACTGGCATTAACACACAAGGGAAACAACACAGGTCTGAAGAACCCACCCTTCACCCTTGTTCTTTTTCTGCAATTTCTGTTTGTTTTGATGCTGAGCCTGTTTTCTTTTCAAACATCCAGCAGCTCCAGAATACAATCTTTTTATACTATTGAAGAGACTGCTACTTAACTGATTTGCATTCTAAGGCCCTTGTTGAGGCCCTAATATACATATCTATGTGCAAAGCGAGGGGATGTTAACGGCTGCTTTGTTCTCGGCAGGACAGTCTGGGTCATCCTTTCCCGCTACCTTCTCTAGTTTCCTTGCCATTTTTCACACCGCTGGCGCCGTTCCAGCACTTGGATAGATCTTGACATGGACGCCGTGAACCCCACTCTGCTGGACGGCCACTTTTAGGTTATTCTAGTTTTTCCTGCTATGACAGAGAGACAGAAGAACAGCCTTGTGCTCACCTGTGAAGGCAAGTTTCCAGGAACTGCAGCTGTTGTCATGGGGTTAGCACAGCTCTGAGGGCTTCCTAAATTAAAGGACTCCCACATACAAGGGCTCACCAGGAGTGGGAATCACCTCACTGTCAATGGGCTGGGATTTTTGGTTGGTAGTGGTTCGAGTCTGAATATCAAGACCATGTATCACTTTCATGATCATATTTATAAATTATAAGTCACATATACATGTCTGTTAATTTCCTCTTGGGCTAGGCAAGCCCCGCGGGAGGCACCAAAGCATGAAACACTTGTTGCTAGATGTGCTGAGTTGGTTCCAACTCATAGAGACACTGTGAACAACAGGGCGAAATGCCGCCCTATCTGTGCCGGCCTCACAAGCGTCTGACGCTTGAGCTCACTGTTGCAGCCACTGGTAACTATGAAGAGCCCTGGTAGGGCAGGGGTTAAAGCCCTTGGCTGTTAACTGAAGGGTCAGTGGTTGGGACCCACCAGCTCTTCTTTGAGAGAGATGTGGCTGTCTGCTTCCATAAAAATTACAGCCTTGGGAACTCTGTGGGGCAGTTCTACTGTCTCATAGGATCACTGGGTGTCGAAATCGATTCGAAGTTTTTCTATTAAGCAGAGACATGTTTCCAGAGAGCTCAAAAACTTGTCTAATTGGATGGTGAGAATGCTGTGGGAGCCAAGGCCGAAGTAAGGCAGTCTTAGACAAAACTCTGCCCACTGAGTACAGAAAGGCCTGGGCACGGCCCAGTGCAGAAACTACCCGGAAGAGCCCAGGAAGCAGGCACGTGTTTTCCTCTACCCCTTGTGTCTACCAGCTGACGGAGGTGGGCCCTTCTCACAGCCGCTTGGGTGAAGGTACAGTCTGAGACGCTGATGAATGAATGCTGCTATTCACTGCTTCTCGAAAGTTACAAGGAAGTCCAGCATCTGTGCAGGGAGCTCATGGGCTATTACCCTGCACTGCACCCTGGCTTTCAGGAAGTGACAGCCTTGGAGGACGTCAGCGCTGGCCCCTTGCAGGCTGTGTCTCACAAGCTAAGCATTTTCCTCTGTTAGTGTTAGCCCGACTCTGGGAGACACCAAGCACAACGCCACCAGGTACCTGTCAGCCTCATGATGAGTGGTGAATTAGACATTCGCAATCCTCAAGGTTTTCCTTGGCGGGTTTTCTAAGTAGATCACCAGGCCTTTCCTCCTAGTCTCTCTCAGAAGCTGTGCTGAATGAAGCCTGTTGGCCATACTGGTATTAGAGAAACCCTGGTGGCATACTGGTTAAGTGATGTGGCCGCTAACCAAAATATCAGCAGTTCGAGTCCAGCAGGGGCTGCTTGGAAACTCTGTGGGGTGCTTCTACTCTGCCTTGTAGGGTGACCGTGAGTGGGAACTGACTCACCGTCCAAATAGCCGCTACCCTCGCTGCAGCACGCAGCCACCATCACGCAGCAAACAGAGAGATGGTGGTGGTTCCTGTAACTGTTGTCGAGTGCCATAGAATCAATGTTCATTAAACCAACACAAAGGAGCCCTGGTGGTACAGTGGTTAAGCACTCCGCTGTTAACTGGAAGGCTGGCAGTTTCAATGCACCAGCAGCCCCTGGGAAAAAAGCCCTGGCCATGTGCTCCTGTAAAGACCTTCTGCTGTTGTTAGGTGCCGTCCAGTCATTTCCAATCCTCAGTGACCCACAGCTGTTGGCTTTGAGGCCACTGTTGTAGACGCTGTGTTGACCCATTTTATCGAGGGTCTTTCTCTTCTTCACTTACCTACTTCACCAAAGATGATGTCCTTCTCCAGGGACTGGTCCCTCCTGATACCACGTCCAAAGGACATAAGACAGAAATATCGCTATCTGCACCCTAAGGAGCGTTCTGGTTGTACTTCCAAGACAGATCACAGATGTAAGGATCACAGCCTAGAGAATGCTACGGCAATTCTCCTCTGTCATACAGGATTGCTGAGGCTCACAATCAACCTGACGGCACACGACAGTAACAAAAGAAACAAAAGGGCCCTTGGATGGTACAAATACTATGTTCTTTGCTGCTAACTATGAATTGGCAATTGGGGTCCACCCAGAGGCAGCTCAGAAGAAAGATTTTGGTGATCTGTTTTTGGAGAATCAGCCATTGAAAATGTTAGGGAATCACATTTCCACTCTGACATATACTGGGTCACCATGAGTTGGAGTCCATACTCCAGCGTTAAGCAATGCTGGGATCAGGGAAAAGTCACCTGGCTGCTTGTTCCAGGAAGTCCTAGCTTCTAGAAGGTAAGATGATGCCTGGTTTTCCCTTCAAACGCTCCCTGCTCCACCATTCCAGAGCTGTTCCATCAGAGGCTCTGCCCCATCCCAACCTGCTCCCCCCTCCTAAACCCTCCTAAACCCTGCTTTAAAACCATCCAACCAGGGCCCTAAAACCCTATAAATACCAGTCTCTAATTTCTCCAATTTGAGACGTTACTGAGACTGTTGACGTGGTTTCTCCGTAGCCCAAGGAGGGCTAATAAACCTAGTTTTGCCTGATTGACGGGTTTTTCCAGTGAAATGAAGGTCTGAGAAGACATTTAAAAATGCCTTTTGTTGTTGTTATCCTACGAGATGGAAATAACCAAATATGGTAAGCCCCTCAAAGCTGTCCCCATCCAACCCCCAGAACCTAAGAATATGTTACCCTATGTGGCAAAAAGGGACCTGGCAGATGTGATAAAGTTAAGGGTCTGGGGCCAGGGAGACTGTCCTGGATTCTCTAGGTGGATTCTCTCGGTGGAATCACTGAGTCCTCAGAAGAGGGAGGCAGAAGGGTCAGAGTCAGACAGAAGGGACCTTGGAAGCCCAGGCTGGAGTGGTCAACTTGGAAGGTGAGGAGGGGACCACAAGCCAAGGAGTGTGGGCAGTCTTTGACGATGGAAAAGGCCTCCAGAAGGAACACCACTTCCCACTGAAGACTTCCGACCTCTGCTGTCATTAGGTGCCACTGAGTCCATTTCATCTCACAGTGACCCCCCACGACAGAGCATACCCATCCCAGCAGCCTTCTTAGGCTATCTTCTTGATGGGAGCCGATCACCAGTTTTTCCTCCTACAAAACTACTGGGCAGCTTTAAACCATCCACCTTTCGGTTTGCAGCCAAGCGCTTACATGTCAAACCACCAGGTTGTTTCCAACCACTCCAATTGTAAAATAATAAATTTGTGCCATGTACATCGTCACCAAGTTTACTGTAGTTTGTTACAGGAGCAAGATGAAGCTGACACACCACACATTCCAGAGAGAGGTCAAGAGAGGGCAGTGGTTAGATCTACGGTCTCTGGAGCTAGATGGCGGGGGTTCACAAATCTCCCTGCCACTTCCCAGCTGGGTGCAAAATTCATTCTCCGTGCTTCCAAGTCTTTCCATTTACACACTGAGGACAATACAGCAGCTGCTTTGTGAAGTCACTGTGACGTGTTTAAAGAGCTTAGTACCACGCCTGGCACACAGTAGGTGCTCAATGCATGCAGCAGTGAGTTTGGAAAAGGAAGAGCTAGGGCAACCTCATACTCATTGTCTTCAGGTAGAATAGGAGAAAGAGCTTGAGTCACTGGGGTTTACCAGGTATCATGAGACAAACTGTGTCCCCCAGAAATGTGCGTAGCAATTTGGCTGGGCCATGACTCCCACTATGGTGTGATTGCCCTCTATTTTGTGATTTCCCTAGACTGTAAATTCTAATCTCTGCCTGTGGTTAACAGACTGGATTATGTTAAAGAGGATTAGGGTGGGACTATGACACCTTTCCTAAGGTCACCTCTGGGCTCCAATGTACAGGGCGTTTCCCTGGAGTGGGGCTTGTACCACCTTTTATCCTACAAAAGACCAAAGCAAAGGGAAGCAAGCAGAGAGTTCAGATCTCATACCATCAAGAAGCAGCACCAAGAGCAGCATGTGTCCCTCAGACCCGAGGTTCCTGCGCCAGGATGCTCTCAGACCCCAAAAGACTAATCCAACACAAGGACCTTCCTCCAGAGCCAAAAGACAGAGTGCACTTCCTGGAGCTGGCACCCTGAATTCTTGACTTGTAGCCTACTGGAGTACGTGAGAATAATCGTTTCTTTGTTAAAGCCTTCTGCTTATGGTACACCAGATCTATCTTAGTTGCTGTGTGTTGTTGGGTACAGAGCTCAGCCCTTCTGACCTCTCATTTCTTCATACAACCAGGTGTCTATCCTGCAAACCTTTTTTCTTTCATGGACACATTGCATCAGTATCTAAACAGCTATAATCAAATCAAAACAAAATGACCCAACTAGTTGTCATCAAGTTAATTCTAACTCACGACAACTCCATGTGTCATGGAGTAGAACTGCCCCATACAGTTTCCTAGACTGTGATATTTACCAAGGGCACCTTACTGGCTCAGTGGTTACAATGTCAGCTGTCAACCAAAAGGTCGCTGGTTCAACCCATCAGCTGCTCTGGGGAAGAAGGATGTGGCCGTTACTGTGGATTGGAAATGACTTGTTTGAGATGACTTCTTTTTTAAGTCTTTATGGAAAGGAGACCTGGCGGCACAATGGTTGAGCACTCAGCTGCTAACCGGAGGGTTAGCAATACAAACCCCACCCGGCATCCAACAACAACAAGTCTTTACAGAAGACTGCCAGGCTCTTCTCCCAAGGTGCCACTGTGTGGGTTCAAACTGCCAACATTTGGGTTAATAGTTAAAGGAAAACCACTTGTGCCACCCGCAGACTTTGAAGTAGGTATAAAACCCACTGCCACTCAGTCAATTCTGACTCACAGGGACTCTGCAGAACACAGTAGAACTGCTCCATGGGGTTTCCAAGGCTATAAGTCTTGAAGGAAGCAGATTGCCACATCTTTCTCTTTTAGGGTGACGGGCGGGTTCAAACCGCCTACCTCTGGGTTGGCAGCCGAGTGCTGTAACGACTACACCACCCAGGGACCTTCAAGTAACTGCTGGGGTGGTGTACTCACGGTTGCGAAGTATTAAGCAAGGAGAAAGATACAACCTGCGCCATCTACATTTGTTGTTGTAAAAGTACATGAAACAGCAATCGCCAGTTCCCCATTTTTCAGGTATACCACCCCTATTTCTTGAGACGGGAAGAGGGGAGGGGTGAAGAAGAACCGGGAGCTGTCACCCATGTTCTCTCCTTGTCTGCACTGTTCTAAGGGTGCCGTATAATATGTACAAAGCGGGGGAGGCGACAGGCAGGAAGGTGAATCCAAAAGCAGACACAACGTGCTTTGGACGATGGGAGGGAGGAAGGAGGAAGGGCGGACCGCCGGGGGCTGGGGAACAACCAGCACAGAAGGACAAAAGATGGAGACTCGATTAAGCAAGTCACCTGGACCTGGACATTCTCACGTGAGGCGGACTGCTCCCTAAACACGTAGGCATGACAGACACGTAGGCACCAAGGCCCGCAGGCCCGCAGGCACGCAGGCACGTAGGCACCAAGGCACGCAGACACGTAGGCACGAAGGCACGCAGGCACGCAGACACGTAGGCACAAAGGCACGCAGGCACGCGACACGCAGGCACGCAGACACGTAGGCACAAAGGCACGCAGGCACGCGACACGCAGGCACGCAGGCACGTAGGCACGCAGGCACGCAGCACGCACATATACGTGCAGATACGCACACACGCATGTATACATGCATTTACGCATGCGCAAACCCATGAATGCGTACATGCTGCGCACCTGCCCCCTGCCGACTTGAGTGCGCATACACAGTATATGAGCATATGCATCACCCCACATACACACGCACACATGCATGCACACACACCTCCATACATGCTCATCAATGTGCTTCTGCAGAGGATTTCTAACCCGAGGACTTGGGCCCGGAGACTGGGCAGACTTTGGTTCCGCGTAACCGTGTGTCCCTGGGCGCATCTATCTTTTCCTCCTGAGGAGGTATCAGCACTTTCATCAGCTCTTCCTAGGGGTCTGGACCCCGACGGTGGTGAGCCTCTGGTCGGGCCTACCTTCGTCTCAGGTTCTTATGCACCTCCCACAGTCTCGGTCATCAAAGCCCAACTCTTAAACCAAAGACCATCCACCTTTTCCCGGGCACCTAGGCGTCAGATTCTACCACCTGCTGTAAACGCCTGAGCGGGCACTCAGCACCCAGTCTCAGCAGACCCAGGCACTGAACACCCAGCATGCTGCCCAGCAGGGAGAAAGCAGCGTGCTCCTTCAATCCTGACCCCGCCACCCCCATGGAGGTCTTTCCGTTCTCAACAGAAGGGTTGGGACCACTCGGAACGTCCCTCGGCTGGCTCCAAGTGAGTGAGTCACCTCCCTTTGAAATGCTGGCTCCCAGGCTGGGCTCTAGCTCCTTAATCCAGCCGAGAATCCTAACGGAGACCCAGATCATTGCTTAAGGGGAGTGGGATTGGGGTTGGTGGGGGTTACTGTGTGCTGTCGCACTGCTGTCTAACACTGTTGAAATAGCAGAATTTACCTTTTAACATTATACTGAAAACAGTATTTCTCAAACAACTAAAGAATATGGCCGTAGTTCAACAAAAATAAACAAAAAAGACCATAAAAGAGGGACCAAAAACCTAAACGTAGTTGTGGATTTGGTATATGATACCCAAACAAACAAAAACACACACACAAAAACAACCTATTGCCATTGTGTCCATTCTAACTTGCAGTGGCCCTGCAGCACAGAGTAGAAGCTGTCCTGTAGGGTTTCCAAGGAGTGGCTGGTGGACTTGAACTGCTGACCTTCTGGTTAGCAGCCAGGCTCTTAACCACTACACCACCAGGTATGTGATAAAAAGGTATCATTCTCATAGCTGTGAAAGAAGCTATCCAATAAACTACATGAAATCACATTGACTTGGAAAAACAAAATAAACAAAGCTGAGATTCACAGCAGAAGAACAGAGCGGGGCCTTCAGCACAGCACCAGCCTTTGCGGGTCCCCTAACCCATTGCTGTGGAGTTGGTTCTGACTCATAGTGTCTGTATAGGTCAGAGTAGAACTTCCCCATAAAGTTTCCAAGGAACACCTGGTGGATTTGAACTGCTGAACTTTTGTTTAGCAGCTGTAGCACTTAACCACACCACCAGGGTTTCCTGCAGGTACCCCAGGGGGCGTGATGTGGAATGCCAGTCTCCCTTGTAGATGACGGTGGGCACCCAGTCAGCCCGGGAGAGTTGCAGTTCCAACTATGCCTCAGAAAAGGTCCTTCTACCTCCCTGCTGCGACTTAACCTGCAGATCCAGGCTGCTGTTCTTCCAGAACTGCAGAACGCTGGTTCTCCCATGCTAATGAGGATTGGAATCAACGGGAAAGACTGTTAACACCTGGATTGTTAGATCTTAAACTACTGATTCGATTCAATGGATACAGCTCTAATGCCTTCCTCTTAACTAGAGTACCTGGAGTCTTTCCAGGAAACTTACGGTGTCTTGTAAAGTATCAAATTTGTCAGCGTAAAGCCCTTTCAAAGTGTTCTCTTATTTTCAGTCTTTGCTTTATCTGTGTTGCTGTGTGCCACTGAGTTGATTCCGATTCACAGGGACTCTATATGACAGAGGGGAACTACCCCCTAAGGTTTTCTAGACTGAAGTGTGCCGACTGCCAGGTCTTGCCTCCCGAGAAAGGGTGGGGGGTTCCCACGCTAGACCTTTTCATGAGCAGCTGAGCACTTCACACGGAAACTTGAATAAAGTGAATCACGAATGCAAAGTGAACAATTTATTCCTGGCAAAACCCAGTTATTAAAATCTAAAAATTCTTAAAATTTACAGCAAAGAAAAGTATTTTTGGTAGCTGCAGTGGGTGCGTTTTTTCACGGAACAGTCTGAAAGCCTGGGTGCTACACAGATGTTCAAATGGACTTTTAAGTTTAAAAAAACGTAGGAAGGATGTGAGACTCTGTCAGACACCCCACATCCAAGGAGGTTTCCCAGGACAGTGCCAATGTTTGCGGTTCACTACTAAAGTTTGGTGTTCTAAACCCACACAGCAGTCATGCAGAAGAATGGCCTGGCAATCTGTTTCCGTTAAAATTATGGCCAAGAAACTGCTACAGAGCAAATCTACTCTGTAACGCGTGGGATTGCCATGAGTCTGAATGGATCCCACAGCAATAGGTTTGGTTTGTTTGGGGGTCCACGGGCCCTAGAGACTGTGAGGACCTGGAAGAACGCACCGAATTCATCATCTCTCCATCCCCCTACCCAGAGAGACAGACGCAGCTCCCTCTGCGAAGGACTCCTCCTGTTTCCTCCACTCCAGGCTTAGTTAGGATAGGAAACCTTTCCAGGCCACAGATTGAAACAGGCCCCCTCCAGTTCTCCGAAGCTCGAGAGCCCAGCCGGCATGCGCGGCCATCGGGGTGCCCAGGGCGCACACGCGGGCGCAGCTGGCCGTCAGGCAGCCGATGGCCGGGTGCGGCTGCGTCTCCAGGCTCTCCCAGCCCCCTTCTCCTCGGGGGATAGACTATGTGCTCGCCCTTAAACGATGGGTGTTGCTGTGTCCCCCAGGGAGCTGGGGTATTTCCAGCAAGGGATGTCCCTACGGCTCTTCCCACGGGCATGGCGTCGAGGGGGTTCCAGAGTCAGCGGACGCCGTCTTGGTTCCTTCATCACGTGTGAGTCACCGTGAGCGCCTCATCGCCTCGTCCTAGGCCAGGGCGGGGTGGAGTCACCTGGGCGAAGCAGCAGGGAGAGGAAGACAGGACCTTTCTTTGAAATCTTGCACGGCAGCCCAGGCTGAGGCCAGAGGTCTCCTAACTCGAGGGAGCTGGGGGCCGCCGGTGAGAAGGCGACGAGCGAGCATGCGCAGTGGGTCTGTGCCGGAAGCTCTGAGTCGCGGCTGCCGTGGAACGCACGTGCTGCCCATCACTTCCTCCTTAATTGTTTCTTTCTTTTGCCTTACCTCTTTTGCAGAGCTCAGAGCACCCCGTGAAGCCCTCCCCGGAGTGCCTGTGAACCCCGTTTACTCGTTTACTCAGTCCAGAGGAAATGGATTCGAATGTAGACCCCACCATTTAATAGCCTTGCGCACATCACATCTTCCTGGGCCTCAGTTTCCTCACCTGCAAAATGGGAACAAACCTATTTGTAAGGCTGCTGAGAAAATGAAGTAAGATAATGAGTTTAGAAATGGTCTAGTTATGTGGTCTCTCTGAGAAAATGGAGTTTGGGGTTAGAAGTAGACAAATGGCCACAGTTTGCCGATGTGGAGTGACTTGGGACCAGGCCCTTTCTCTCCTGGCTGCTCAGTTTCCCCTTCCGTAATACGAGCAGGTGGTGGGCAAGATCGCCACGCAACACCTGAGGCTGACCTGTGGGCTGCCTGGAGCACCCAACCCCCTATCCACCTCTCCAGGGGCCTCTTCATCAGTAGAAAAGAGCTGGCTTTCACTGACCCTAGGGTCGTCATGAGTCAGATCCGACTCGACGGCACTTGGCTGGCTTGGCTTCACTGATCTTGACTAACAGCCTCACTGCCCCCATTCTGGGGTGTTGTGAGCACCCAGAAAGTGTAGGGGTTCGCCAGCGGAAACTAAGAACAGGGTTTGCGGTGAGTAATACATTTTATTTAATCAAAACACACATTTACAATTAAGCAGACAGGGAAAGCAGGTGCTAGCACCAGGACATAGAGCAATCTTATTCGTGTTATCTAAGAACTCTTACCGGCATTTATATTAATTGGGAACTCTCCTTTACATTAGTTAAGACTCCCAAAGGGGAACTGCAGCGGTCAGGTTGGTATATCAACATACTCACTTCCCTAAAAGCGGGTTTCACTCTAAGGAATTTAAGGATTGGCTGTGCTCTCACTGTTCTGATGTCAGAATTCTAAGTAAAATTTTATGACAGCATGTCTCTGCAGGAGGCTCAGGCACTGACAGGAGACTGTCACAGTCACTGGAGGCAGGCCATTTAGACTTCAGGAAAATGATAAGGCATCTTGGAGGTAGATCTGCCAGCAGGCACAGCCACTTGGACCAACTTTTGAGGGCACAGCGGATGAGGACCCAGGATCAGGTGGCTGACAGCAAACCAGCCGACACAACACAGGCACTCAGGAGGAGGCTGGGCCCCAGGCCTTTGAAGAAGAGGCACAGCAACAGACCTGCAGGCTCCCAGAGGGAGACTGTGCCCCCAGGCCTTCCAGGATGGGCCAGACAAGGTCACAGCAGCAGACCGCAGGCACAGAACCCCGGAGGGGACTGCTGGTCCCAAGTCCGGAGTGCTGAGTTTTCAACACAAGTTGTTTGCTTGGTTCTGGTTGGTATCGGTCAGTCTGTAAGTCTTATCTTCTGGTACCTCAAGTTGTTGACTTCTTTCTGATTGGCTGTTGTCTTCAGCGTCTCACTGACCATCTGCGGTCATGTCCATCTGGCAGTTGTTTTTTTCACTTTCTTTACCATGACCTTGCGTTTTTTCACTGTCTAACTTAGCTCAAGCACAGCCATTTTGTGCTTTAATAGTTTAGCCAATTTTAACTTATGTTTATGACAATACTCGACTATATATTCCCCATAGATATGTTATAGACATGTGCGTATGCATATATACACAAACATACATGTCCTCATTGCATGTGGTGCCCTCCTGGGACCTCAGCCCTCCACTGCCTGGCTGTCACCTGGAGCTAGAGCCCTACAACTCACCCCTGATCCCGGGAGGACCAAGCCCCACCTTCTGCTGCGTAGCATTGAAAAGTCCCGACTTCTGCTGGTCACTTCCTGTCCCCAGGGACTTCCATCTGAAGACAAATACCCATCGACCTCATGCGGAAATTACAACACACTTATTTTGGCCTCTCACTTCTTTGCTCTTTAGGGCCCTGGGCAGTGAAGCCATGCTGAGCCCCACCAGGCAAATAAAGAATCCAAGTCTCCTTGATTAGTCATATGGCTGGGAGTGGCCCAACTGGAGCTTGAACTTAGGCCCTGTGGGTCTGGATCTACTGGAACCTGGGACCTGGGTCCATGCTCTGGCTCTCTCGCTGAAGACCGAGCCTTGGGAGCTGGGACCAGAAGCATGCAGTGTTCAGGTGTGGCCACACGGTGGCGAGCTGATGCCGGGCACACGTTCAGAGCCATTGACCTTGAGGGGGACTGTCATTTGGGGCTTTAAGTACTGCTAAGCAAGCACCTTAGGCTGTACTTACTCTGACCGGGTTCGAACTGCCAACTGTTCAGGCAGCTGGTGAGAGCGGGACTGTTGGCATCATCCAGAGGGTCCTTTTCAGAGCAAGGTTGTAGAGGGCCATCGTGTCAATTGTGACACAGAGTGACCCCCTGTCACAGAGTAGGACTGCCTCCTAGGGTCTCCAAGGAGCAGCGGATGGATTCGAGCTGTTAACCACTGTGCCACCAGGGCCTCGGAATCCTTGTGGGGCAGTCCTACACTATCTTATATAGGGTCAGTGTGTTGGAGGAAAGCCTCGGGGCAGAGTGGTTAAGAGCTACCGCTGCTAACCAAGAGGTCGGCAGTATACGTCCACCAGACTGTCCTTGGAAACTCTGTGGGTCAGTTCTGCTCTGTCCTATAGGGTTGCTATGAGTCGGAATGGACCCAACAGCAATGGGTGTGAATTGGAATTGACTGCATGGCACATGATCAAATTTTCATTTTAGAAAGCTCTCCAGTCCCGAGTCTGGTCTTGTAGAGATTTGCAATGCTCTTTGAAAAAAAAAAAAATCAGATCAGGTGAGATGATAATTCCCTGAGGGTTTCTCACTGTACTGAGAATAAAACCAGCAAGGCTAGGTCTAACCTGGCTCCTGTCCCCCACCTTCTATGGCCCAGTGGAGGGTGCCTTTGCTGCTCACAGGTCTACGAGGCCTCCCATGGTCTCTAGTTGGGCCCAGAACATTGCAACTTTGGGGCATCACTATGAGGTTTTGTAAATCAGCCGTAGGCCTACAAATGACATGGCGGTAGCTTGGATTTGACTTCGGAACCCTGGATAGGAAGGCAGGGAACGTCTGCAGCAAGAAGTCCCTAGAACGAACTGCCCCATGCACGGTGGCCCCTGTGTGGGCTTGGAATGGAGATGGAGGAGCTACTTGCCACGGTCAGTTAGCTGGCTGGCTGATGGTGGCACTGAGCAATAAATGGCTGGCTCATGTGACAAGTTAGGACATTGGGCTGTAGACGCTGTGGGAGCTTCCCATCTTGTCATCCGACATTTGTGAGAGCCAGAGGCATGTGGGTCTTGTGATTGCTGATGAAAGGAACCACTGGACGCAAGTCCTGTGCAGCCTGGAACTCTGGTTTGAGAGCAATTTCATTCATATGTCTATCAGATATTGTTCCACCGCTTTTAGTTGCTGTTCGATGCTATGGAGCTGATCAGTTTTCAACTTACAGTGACCCAATGTGTGCAGTCTAGAACTGCCACCTAGGGTTTTCTCGGCTGTAGTCTTTAGGGACAGATCCTCAGGTCTTTCTCCTACAGGGCAAGATGTGATGAGTTTGCTGGGTAAGTCTGAGCCGCCACCCTTTCAGGTGGCAGTGGACTCCTTGATCCAGCAGCTACTCTGTGCTGGACACTTGGGACCCAACCAATGGCGATGCCAGGAGGACCAAGAATCTGGTATGACCACCGAGGAAGAAGAGTCCTCTTGATCTGCCTTCCTGAAGATTGCAGCCGAGAAAACCCAGGGTGCCGTTCTTCCCTGTGACACAGAGAGTCGCGGTGAGTCAGGGTGGGCTTGACAGCAACTGGCAACAACAACTACCACCGAACTCCATCAGTGTCCTCAAGTCCCCCAAAGGATGTGACACTGTAAAGAAGGTTAGGCAAGGATGTGCTTCAAATTCCAGAGTAATGGGGGAATGATTTGATAGGCTAAAGGAAAGAGCCAATTCAGTAATTTACCATTAGAATCACAAGCCACCCATTAGGAAGAAAAGAAACCTGAGATTCCATTCTCTATAAAGCCCAGTTGAGTATCTTTTTATGTCAACAAAGTTTATTTTTTATTAAATCTCTGCCTTGACTCGCTTTCTAATAAACTGTCATGATCAGCTGACCTCATCAGTCCCATAGGTTAAGATTTATGTTGTTCTATTGCTTATGTAAGAGTCCCTCCATGGCACCGAGAAACCCTGCATAGTGGTTAAATGCCACTATGCCACCAGGGTTTCTTGGTGCCACAGAGGGACTCTTACATAAGCAATAGGACAACGTACTCTTTATGTAGTGGTTAAATGCCACATCTCCTAACGAGAAGGTCAGCAGTTTGACTCCTCCAGGCATTCCTGAGAAACTCTCTAGAGCAGTTCTATGTCCTGTAGCGTTGCCACAAGTTGGAATCTACTCCACAGCAGTAGGTTTGGATTTTTTTGGCTTGAGTGGCACCAACAGCTAAGCACTCACCTACTAACCGAAAGGTTGGTGGTTTGATCCCCTCCCCCACCACCAGAGGCACCTCAGATTCCAAAACATCACAGCCTTGAAAACCCTGTAGACAGAAGAAGACCCCCTGAGACCACTATCCTCAGATAGTTTTCAAACCTTGAACCAAAGCTAATCCTGGAGATCTCCCGGTAGCTAAAATAACAAACTGGCTCACAAAATAATGAACCTCACCCGTGAGTACTACGGCCCTTTAAAAAAACCTCTGTAGCTCAGTGTGAAAGCCAAGATGAGGCGGTAATGGGGTAAGGAAAGTAGATGAATGGAAATGCAAAAGCCAAGACTGAGAGAATGAGAAGGTTCACACATTGTGAAGAATGTCACCAATGTCACTGAGCCACTGATGTAGAAATGCTTGAATGGGAACCCGAACTGCTGTGTAAAACCCTATAAAACTTTCCAAACAGAACAGAAACAGCTATGGAGTAGTTCTGCTCTGTAGACACGGGTTGCTATGAGTTGGAATTGAATCCATAGCAAGCAACAGCAGCGATGCTGGTATATGGCTATTGGTAAGCACTCTATTTAGCCTTTTATACTAACCTGTGACACGCATGGCAGGTGGAAACACTGCACTTGTGCAAACACAGCTCACCCAACTCCTCCTCAGGGAAGAAGGAACTAGGACTCAGTGTTTTGGACTGATTTATTTTTTTTTTTATTTTGGGGAGATGGTCAGGAAAGGCTTCCTGGAGGAAGTGGCCTAAGCCAGGGAAAGAAGGCAAAGTAGGATTTCTCCAAAGTGAGTGGCAGATGGCCAGGCTGGGGCAGGGTACCCCCAGCAAAGAGCACTAGTGCAATGTCTTAAAGGGGAAGATGACATTCCAGGAACTGATAGGGGCTGGAGGGGACAGGCTTGGGGCCAGGAGTGCATCTCAGGGAGTGACCACTGCCAACGGGAGAGGTAGGGAGGGGCCAGACTATGAAGGGCTGTGTGAATGTAGTTAAGAAATCTGTTTTAATAGCAGTGCTGTTGCTGTGACTCCATGTGCAGAGTAGAACTGCTCTGTAGGGTTCTTGAGGCTGTGGACTTTCAGAAACAGGTTGCCAGGCCTGTCTTCCTAGGCACTTCCAGGTGGGTTCGAACCACCAGCCTTTCTGCTAATGGAGGAGCGCTTAACCACTGGCTTTCCCAGGGACGCCTCGAAGAGTGACGTTGTTGTTGTTAGGTGATGTTCGGTTGGTTCCGACTCAAAGGGACCCCGCGCACAATGGCACCAAACATCGCTTTGCCGTCCTCGTGGTCAACGCCATTTTTGAGCCCGTGGTTGCAGCCACTGTGTCCCTCCATGTCACTGAGGACCTTCCTCTTCTTTGCCAGCCCTCTGCTTGACTAGGAAACCCTGATGGCGTAGTGGTTAAGTGCCACGTCTGCTAACCAGAAGGCTGGCACTTTGAATCCTTCAGGCGCTCCGTGGCATCTCTGTGGGGCAGTTCTCCTCCGTCCCATAGTGCTGCTGTGACTGAGAGCCAACTAGGTGGCCGTGGGTCTGCTTTAAAAAGTATGACATCCTTTCCCAGGGAGGCAACAAGAAACATTAAATGTGTGTGTGTGTTTTAATACCATTTTGTTGTGTTTTTAGTGGAAGTGTTTACGTCAGTTTAGATTCCTACTCAACAATTTGTACATAAGTTGTTCAGTGATAGTGGTTACGGTCTTCAGATGCAGCAGCACCCCTGTTATTTCTGTTCTGGGTGTCCTTTTTTAAAAAATTATTTATGTATTTGGTTGTTGAGCATATACTCAATAAAACATACATCAATTCAACAATTTCTACATGTAAGATTCAGTGACCTGATGACGTTCTTCAAGTTGTCCCACTATTCTCAGCCTCTTTTTCTGAATCACTCCTCCTCCTTTGAGGTGAGGGTTTGAAGGGAGGGGCTGACCTGGTTCCATCTCTGTTACAGAATGCCCTCCAGTGCGGCAGTGCGAGAAGCAAGGCTTAGAGGTGACAGGCAGGCAGATGTTACCATGTCCAGGTGCAGGGAGGTGGTGGCCCAGCCACTAGACGTGAAGTGAGGACGGAGAGCACAGAGTTGCTGAGGGCATCTCACTCAGCCGCCTGACGCCTGTTGATGGCTGATGGGACATGTGGGTTTCGAGTGGGGAAGGGTAGGGTCAAGGGTCACAGCTCTGAGCTACTCATGGACCCTAATACTGTCTTCCAAGCTGGGGAAGGAAGACTGTGGAGTCAACAGGTGGTAGAAAGCCATGGAAAGTTCTGTTTTGGACTCATTAAATGTGGAATGGCTCATGGTCAAGCAAATAGGGGTGTCCGGAGGCAAAGGGACAAAGAGGCCTACAGAGCTGTAAGGGTGGGCATCCTCAGCCTCTTGTCCCCAGGTGGCCCAAACAATGAAGCTCTCAGCAACTTAGCGAAAGATTGGTAGTTCGAATCCACCCAGAGATGCCTCAGAAGAAAGTCCTGCTCATCTGCTTCTAAAAGATCACTCCAAAAACTAAACTGTTTGCGGTCAAGTTGATTCTGGCTCATATGCCTGCTCTACAGGATACAATAGAATGGCCCCAAAGGGTTTTCAAGGAGTGGCTGGTGGATTTCAACTGTCAGGCTTTTGGTTAGCAGCTGAGCTCTTAACCTCTGCACCACCAGGGTTCCCTCACAAAATCACAGCCCCTGAGAATCCCTAGGGAGCACAGTTCTACTCTGAAACACTCAGGGTCTCTGTGAGTCGAGATCAGCTTGACAGTGATGGTAGTTGGTGGTTGTCAGCCTCTAGGCCACTTCTGGAGCCGTGGTGGGGGACATCACCCAAGAGAGTCAACATTCAGAGGACAATGAGAAGAGAAGCCAATAAGGAAGGGGGAGAAGGTGTGGCCAGGGAGGAGGTAGGTTAAGTAGGGAAGAAGGGTTTCAGAAAGAAAGCAGTGGTCAACTGTGTCCCCACGCTAAGAAGACCCATCACAAGAGGACACGGACGTGGCCTTTGTATTGTGCAACGTGGAGGCTTCTGGTGACCTTGATGGAAGTGAATTCAATGCGGTGGTGGGATCCAAAGCCAGCCAGCTGTGCGTGGTCACTGATGGGACTGAGTGTAGATGGCTCTTGGGCAGCTGGTCTTTGGACGGGAGCAGGCAGATGGGGTGGGAACTGGGGAAGGTCTGAAGGCTCTTCGTTTTGTTGGAATATAGGAGTGAGTCTGTCGACGGCTGAGATGCAGCGAAAAGAAGAGATGGAGGACTCGAGACAGACGATGAATAGACACGTGAAGTCCTTGAGAAGACCCAAGAGCGTGGGACCTGGGGCACAGAAGGAGGCTTTAGGTAGGAACAGGTTAGGGTTAGGGTGACTCCATGCTGCACCCTTGAGTTCTGGAATCAGGGACCAAAAGGCTCCTGGCGTGATGTAGCTTGTCTTTAAGTCTGAAGAACTTGGCACAAGACTGAGCCCCCTTGGCCCTGGCACGGAGACTGAGCCTGTTGTGAACGCCCTGGCTGACCTGGCCCAGTGCTGCGAGCCCCCTCTCATGTCCCGGTGAAGGTCACGCTCAGCAGGAGCCCCACCTGGGCAGGGGGGAGCCAAACAAGGTCCTGGAGAAACGGCTGTTACCCAAGGCGGTCTTTAGCAACACTGCAGATCTTGTCGCTGCAGAGAGGAGATGAGACCTTGACAAAGGGCCTTAATCCTCTCCTAATCCTGCCTGTCTGGTGCCAACTAGGACCATGCTGCCTGCTTGCTTATTTAGCTACTTACAAAAGCTATCAACTGGCTTTGGGCATTTGAAGAAGAAAGGAGGGAGGGTGAGAGAGGGAACAGGAAGACAGGAGAGAAAAGAGGATGATTCCTTTGTGACTTATTCTCTCCGTCAACGGATGCCCAAGTGCTGGGGCCACAGCTCAGGTGCAGCAACAGTGGAGGCCTGGGACAATGCTGTTTGCATCAGCGGGGGCTCGAGACAAGCTCTGTCGGCAACAACAGTCACAACCGCCAGGTAGTGGGCACCCGCCGAGAGTGGGATGCTTTAGGTGCTTCCTGCCAGCTCAGGATGCCTTCATTCTGCAGGTGAGGGAGGCATGGTTCCAAGCAGGGAGCTGCCCAAGCTTGCCCAGCTCAACCAGGAGCAGATGCTTCAAGACTCTGGCTCGTGGCAGCCCCACGTGCCTGCGAGGGCCCCTCCAGCGTTTGTCCACAAACCATTCTAAACATCAACCAGCTACTGCTGAGTTGATGCTGGCTCATATCGTCTCTGTGTGTGTCCCAGAAGAACTGTGCTCCACAGGGTTTGCAGATGGCTGTGCTCTTTCAGTTATAGATTGCCAGGCCTTTCTTCCAAGGTGTCTCTGGGCAGACTTGGACCGCCAGCTCTTAGGTAAGCAGCTGAGTGCTTAACATTCCATGTCACCCAACTAATGAACTCTTGCCCAGCTAATGACCTGCAGATCCAGAACCAGAGTCTCTCTGAAGGCAAAGGGAGGTAGGAAAGTCAAGTGGTTAGGTGAATCTCTATGCAGATGGACGGTGTAGCTTTGAATTGCTTCTCTGCCACTTGTTAGTTGTGGGGTCTTAGAAAAGTGGCTTAAGCGCTGGGTGCCATGGTTTTGTCATCTGTAAAATGGAGACATGAACAGTACCTACCTCATAACAATGACTTAGATAACTTAAAGAAAACAGACATGCTTCTTGAAACACATAAACTCCCTCTATTGACTCAAAAAGAAATAAGGCGTCCCCACAGACTCCTCCCAAGTGAAGAGACTGACTCAGTGTTTAAAAACCTTCCCCCAGAGGGACTTATCCCACAGGATTGGCATCTGGTTTCAGTAAGTTCATACTTAGAAAAGCACACAACATACATGCGCACTACAGTGATCAGCTATTATTATTGGGGGTCAGCTACCCATTTCCCTCCTCCATTAGCACTCTCATAGCAAGCCACCCCAAAGAAACACATAATCTAATAAAAAAACAGTGTCTTTCTAAGAAGACTCAGCCTTGGAACTCTAGAAGACACGGCTCCCAGGGCTATATTTCGCCCAAAACTAAAACCACTGCTGCAGCCACAGACTGTAAGACAGAAAATGATCCTGGTGGTGAGTGTGCTTCTCTGCTCCAGTAAAGACAGGGGACGAGATGGACAGCTCCTACCTGCAGGCAAGGAGAGAAGGCAGCAGGGACAGGAGCTGGCTGAGTGGACATGGGAAATCAGGGGATGAAAGGGGAAGTATGAGGTGACATTACGGGGAGAGCGTCTAGGCTCACAGCGCAATGTGGGTGTAAGGTTTGTATAAGAAACTAGCTTGGGCTGTGAACTTTCACCTAAAGCACAATTGAAAAAGAGCGTCTTCAGGCAGCTGCAGCTCCAGTGCCTCCTTGCCTTGCCCTGCCCCAGAATCCTCTGGGCGATCCCGCTGACGCCCTGATCCCCGACCTCTGGCCTATAGGACTGTCATTTTAAGGCACCCACTGTGTGGTGCTTCTTAAACATCCCTAAAAGCCCACTGCTGATCTGGGCTCGCGGTGACCCTGCACAGGACAGCAGAGTTGTCCCATTAGGCTTCGGAGGCTGCAGTCCTTACAGGAGCAGACTGCCACGTCTTCTCCCTGCATGGTGGCTGGGGGGTTGACCCACTGACCTTCTGGTCAAATTCAGGCTCTCACAGGTTTCACTGTAAAAATTCCTAAGATATTTAATCATGTAATTTCCCAGCTTCTTGACAGTGTCCAGTCCAGGGCTGGCCCTCAATTCCCTCATCCCTCTCAGAAAGACCCCACACAACTTCTCACACCCCTATACTCCACCTTGTAGTAACCCCCACAAGTTGCAGCAAGATCCATAAACCTGTTTTCGTCTGACTGCAGACCTGTTCCTTGTGGGATGTGGCTGGTGGGCTTCAATCTCACACACACACACACACACACACACATATGCACACAATGCATTAATTATTCACTTAGGATGCTTTTGATTATAGGAAAGAGAATCCCAGCAGAACTGGCCTAGTATAAGGCATATATTCTTTCACAGAAGATGTTAGGAGGCAGAGCAGATGCAGGCATGGGACACTGGGTTTCTGCTTCTCTTCTGTGGCTTTTGGGTTCTGCTTCTTTCCCACGTCTGCTTCTTTCTCAGATTGATGGCAAGGTGGCCATGGTGGCTGGGGACATCACTGACAACAGAAGGACATGGATCCTTCTATGCCTCATTCAGAAGAAGGAAGCTTTTCCCCGAAGCACCCCAGCAAATTCTCCTTCCTCATCTGTCCACCCATAATTGCATCCCCTGCTCAGGCCCCAGCCCACCGTGAGAGTGGAAGGCACACCCAGGATTGATCTAGTCTCTGATTAATTAGGATTCACCCCTTGAAGCACCTGTGAAGATTGAGTGCCCCCCTCCCCTGAAAAAAAAACTCAAAACAGAAAACCAGAGGGTCTGTTATGGGAGGTGAAGAAAATAAACTTACGTAGAGTAAAAAAAAAAATCCAAAGCAATCACCATCAAGTCGGGTCTCAGAGCAACCCTAGAAATCAAAGTAGAACTGCCTCGGTAGAGTTTCCATGTAGTGCCTGGTGGATTTGAACTCCCAGCCTTTGGGTTGGCAGACGTAGCTCTTAAACCATTACACCAGTGGATGTTGAGTAGACACCTATTAAAAACAACAAAAAACCAGAAACAGTAGCATGGCAACAGTTGCAACTCACGGTGACCCCAGGTGTGCAGAGCAGAGCTCAGTCCCGCAGGGGTTCAGGACTGTGGCTTTCTGGAAGCACGTCACCAGCCCTTTCTCCCAAGGTGCCTCTGGTGGGTGCTGAACCATTTGGGCCACCTAGGTGTTCTGGGCACCTAGAGTGTCTGTTGTGTGTAGATGGAAGCCCTGGGCACTGCAAGCAGTTGGTGCGATTGGCTGCCAACCAAAGGCTGCAGGTTTGAGTCCACCCAGAGGTGCTTAGAAAGAAAGGCCTGGCAACCAGCTTCTGAAGAAACCAGCCACTGAAAGCCCTGTGTCCTACTCAGACACACGTGGAGTCGCCAGGGGTCAGAACTGGATTTTTTTTTATATATTAATATGGATCAGAAATGTTTCTCCTGGAGGGATCTCCCCGTGGCTGTCCAAGAACGTGGCCAGGTGGCTACAGCTTGTTTGTTTCCCAGCCTATGTTTTCTTGTTTATTCTCTTATGACCACTTTTCATTTTGTAATAAGAAAAACAATTTTCAAACATTACTTTAGAGGGTTTATGGCTAATATGCTAAACTTCAAGACGTGGCACGATGATTTTTTCCATTTTTTTTCCTGGCTTCACCAATATGTCTGAAAGGTGGCTGGGAGCTGGCCTGCACTGGGGCTTCAGGGGTTCCTATAACCAGGCTTGGCTCTTTTTAAGGAGTCCTGGTGGGGCAGTGGTTAATCGCTCAGCTGCTAAGTGAAAGGTGGTGGCTCCAATCCAACAGCCACTCTGTGGGGGAGACATGTGGCAGTCTGCTTTCATAAAGATTACACAGCCTCGGAAACCCTATGGGGCCATTCTGCTCGGTCCTGTAGGGTGGCTATGATTCCGAATAGACTCGACAGTGATGGCTGTGCTTTTGATGATGCTTTTTACTTAATATAAAAAGTGACCGACCAGAAGTAGTCCAGAAATGGGCACCGTGGTGGCACCGTGGGTAAGTGCACTGTCTGCTGAAACCAAATGCTTGGCAGTTCAAATCCACCAGGCGCTCCTTGGAAACTCTGTGGGGCAGTTCTGCTCTGACCTCTAGGGTCTCTATGAGTTGGACCTGACTCAATGGCAGTGGGTTTGGTTCTTCTTTGGTTTAAGAAACACTCTCCTGAATCAGGAGAGAAGTTCCTATTTACCAAGTGAAAAACTCTACCAGGGAAAGTTGGCAAGTATCCAAGGTTTTAGGGCAGAAAGACTTTAATTCCTCTTTTATAAGTCCCAGAAGCAACACTTGCCAAACAATGGACTACCCTACACCCTCCCTGACTCCTCAGGTGTCTTCAGCCACAAACAGCACCATGTTATTTGCAGACCTAGGTAGGGTTTCTACCCAAGAAAAGCAAACAGAGGGGATCAAATCTGGAGAGTGCCCCAGAACTAGAAAAACTCGTTCCAGCTGAGATCTGGAATTCTCCTCCACTGACTCTGAAGAAGACCCCCAGCCCTCTTGAAGAACCCCCCTGGGCTAGGGAGGAATCCTTTTCCTCTCCTAAGATCTGTAAACTTTAATTAAGAAAAACCCAGTGCTGTGGAGTGGGCGGGTGGGGGGGATTTCAAGGAGCTGGTTTCAAATAACTGAAAAATAGTTTCCCGTCAATGGGGTTAGGTTACTGGGAACAGAAGACACTGTCCTAGATCATCTCAGGAACGGGGCAGTAGGGTCCTTCCGTAGGTGGCCTGATTGACGGCCTTGCAAAGTGGCCAAGGTTCTCAGTTGGGAAAGAAATAACTTGTAAGATGTCTGATTTTTAGCCTTTCAGAACCTGGAGACAAGCGTGGGGCTGGGAAACGTCAGCCAGGGCTTTGGGGACTTCCTACTGCTTCCCCAATTCAGAGGGAGTTGTCCCTTGGCCAGCTCCATTTTGAGTACCTTTGTCTGGCAAATGAAACTCCTTAGGAAAGCAGCTTTGGAAACTATGGCTTAAGGGAAGCAACGGAGGCCAGATAACCCAGACACAATCACGGTAGCCAAATGCAGTCATTGTCACGGGAGTGTGGCGGGTGTTCACTGCCGCAGAAAGATGTTTACAATGTGTGGCAAGAGTCGGCTCTCAGGCCAGCGAGCATGTATTTTAGGCTTCGAGGGCCAGCTTCGAGGGTCTCTGTCCCAGCTACACAATTCTGCCGATGTGTCTACTCAGCTGACCCTCGTCCCCTCCTCTCTACTTCCTCCTCTTGGTGCGAGTGAGGACACTGGAAAAGTGAAAAGGAAGAGGGTGCCGTCACAGAGGTGGGTGCTTGGGGCTCTACATGGCAAGCTGACCGGGACTGTAAACTTTCACTTAATTACAATTAAAAAAACTTCTGTAGTTGTAGCACGGAAGTGGTGACAGACAACAAGTGAGTGAGTGGGCTTGACTGTGTGCTTATAAAACTTGATTTACAAAAGCAGGCCAGCTGGCTTTCCACCAACCTCTGGTCCACAGGAGGGACCAGGAGGTTACACAGCAACAAGGGTTCTTTGGCAACCACTTCACGGTTAGCCAGACGCCCCAGGAGGACAGAGAAGGCAGACGCTTGACTTTATACACAGATTCCAGGGCTTTACTTCGTGCGACTTCCACAGACATTTGAGAACTAGAGTGCTAGTGCCACCTGGGCTGGAATAAAGGCACCTGACCGGAAGTCACAGGTTCTGTGTCTCCTTTCTTAGAGGCAAAGATTCCATCCTGCTGAGATGGTCCTTCAAAACCCCCATCGCTCCCATGACCATGGGGAAACCTGGGGCTCCACCTGTATTCATGTTGGGGGGCTGCCTTGACAGGCCCCCACTAACAGGATGAAGGGGTGGGACTGAGCTCCTGCACACTTCTGGGGTCAGCCTTCTGAAATGAAAGTGTCGGCGGGTCTGCTCTTCTTGCTCTTCCAGCTTCTGGTGGCTCAAAGTATCCCTTGACTTGTGGCCAATTCACCGCAGTCTCTGTCCTTGTGGTCACATGGCCCCTTCTGGTGTGGTTGTTTCCCTCTGTGTGTCTAAGATCACTAGTCTCACTGGATGTACGGCCCGCGTGGCTCACCCAGGATGATCTCATCTCAAGATCCTTAACTCAGTTACATCTGCCAAGGCCCTTTTATCCCAACAAGGCTGTAGGGATTTGCCGTGGATGTCTTTGGAGCCATTTTTGGGGTTCCCACACAGTCCAAGAGACTCCTGTAATGGATTTGTGTAATCAGCACTCAGTACGCTGCCTGGAAGCTGGAGGATGTTTGATACATGTTAGCTATGAGGATGACAACGATGACTGTCTTCATGATGATAGATAGAACAGCACTGGGCTCAGTAAACTGTGCCAGACATCGCTGGGCAGATTAACGAGCTCATTCAGGAGCTAGCAAACCACGGCCACAGGTCCAGTTCGCTGTCTCTTTGGGTAAATGGAGCCCTTTACAGCCGCCGGCAGGAGAGGTGGTGGCTTAGCGCATGGCCTGCAAAATCTACAGCATTCACTCTCTGGGGCCCGGTGAAGAACAGCCGTGCTACCTCAGTTTCCTGGGCAGGTCACCAGCTCACTAAAGGCAGAGACTCAGGAGGCAGAGTCACCTGGAGGTCCCCACCCTTCCTCTGGCAATGGACTCTCCTCAAACTGGAAACCACAGCCAAGAGGGCCCCCTGGTCTCCACCCTTTTTCACAGAAAAAGGCCAAGAGTTGGAATCACAGGACCAGGGATCCTTAGCCAACGACTTCTCTTGGCATCTAATTTAGAACCAGGACAGCAGTGAGATGGTTGGCTCTTGTCTCCCACAGCGTCTAAGCGGCAAGCCAGCCTCCAGGGTCTGCAGGACCTGGCCCCGCCCAAGGACAGCCTGACCACGCCCACGAGGTGACCTGAGCCCGCCCACTGCCCGCCAGGCCCCGCCTACAGGACGACCTGCCTCCAGTGCCTCCTGACTGACCCCGCCCACCTCGCCAGCTGCCAGAGGCGGGGATGGCGGGGATGGCAGGGGTGGCGGGGGCTTCCCTCTGATCTTTCCTTCGAGTTCCTGTAGGGGTGGTAGCTGGTGTTTCCATTTTCCACCCAAGTCACGCTTTTTCATTTGTTTCGTGTTAATTCTCAAGTTACTTTAAATTTCCCAAGCACATGCACACAAACACATACTCTTGTTCTTCTGTGCCGTGGAGTCGGTACTGGCTCATGGCGACCCAACACACAACAGAGCGAAATGTTGGCCAGTTCTGTGCCTTATCCACAGTCGTTCTTAGGCTTAGGTCCATGGTTGCAGCCACTGTGTCAAGCCGTCTTCGTCATTTTCATCGGCCCTCTTCCTTACCCAGCACGATGTCCTTCTCCAGGGACTCATCTTTCCTGACAACATGTCCAAAGTATGTGAGCCACAGTCTCACCATCTTTGCTTCCAATGAACATTTTGGTTCTCCTATCAGAACAGATCCGTTTGTTCTTTGGGCAGTCCACGGAACGTTCAATATTCTTCTCCAACAGCACAGTTGAAAGGTGTCAATTCTTCTTCTATTTTCTTTCTTCATTGCCCAGCTTTGGCACACATGTGATGTCTTTGAAAATACCATGCCTTGGGTCAGACACACTTTAGTCTTCAAGGTTACATCTTTACTTTTCGACCCTTTAAAGAGGTCCTTTGAAGCAGATTTTCCCAATGCAATGTGTCTTTTCATTTCTTGACTGCTGCATCCGTGGGCATTGATTGAATGTTGACCAAATCCTTTTGGTATAATGAATCTTTGTATTGCTTCCACCTTCTTTTGGTGCTCCCTAAGTCATTTAATATTTTCCCTGTGCAATCCTTCACTATTTCAGCTTGAGGCTTGAGATTTTTCTTCGATTCATTCAGCTTGAGAAATGCAGACTGTTCTTCCCTTTTAGTTTTCTATCGCCAGCTCTTTGCACATGTCATTATAATAGTTGACTTTGTCTTCTCCAGCTGCCCTTTGAAATCTTCTGTTCAGTTCTTTTACGTCATCATTTCTTTCTTTTGCTTTAGCTACTTGACATTCAAGAGCAAGTTTCAGAGTCTCCTCTGACACCCAGTTTGGTCTTTCTTCCCTGTCTTTTTGATGACCTCTTGCTTTCTTCACAGATGATGTCTTTGATGTTATTCCACAGCTTGTCTCATCTTCAGTCATTAGTGTTCAACCCATAAGATCTGTTCTGGAGATAGTATCTAAACTCAGGTGGGATATACTCAAAGTGGTACTTTGGATCTCGTGGACTGTTCTGATTTCCATCAGTTTCAGTCTGAACTTTCACGTGAGCAGTTGGTGTTCTCTGCTGCAGCACCTGGTCTTGTTCTGACCATGTCGAGCTTTCCATCATCTCTTTCCACAGGTGTAGTCGATTTGATTTCTGTGTATTCTATCTCATGAGGTCCATGTGTATAGACACTGTTTATGTTGGTGAAAAAGGTATTTGCAATGAAGAAATCACTGGTCTTGCAAAATTCTGTTATGCAA
The DNA here is from genome assembly GCA_028571685.1 of Heterohyrax brucei. Classification (NCBI taxonomy): domain Eukaryota; kingdom Metazoa; phylum Chordata; class Mammalia; order Hyracoidea; family Procaviidae; genus Heterohyrax; species Heterohyrax brucei. Next base: position 84,739,753 of record CM053156.1, on the reverse strand, counting down.
TCTCCGACATCATTTCTGTCACCAAGGGTCATATTTTCCGACTACCAATCCTTCTTTTTTTGTTTCTAACTTTTGCATTCCAATCACTAGTAATTATCAGAGCATCCTGATGGCATGTTTGATCAGTTTTGGACAGCAGACCCTGATAAAATCTTCGGTTTCTTCATCTTTGGCCTTAGTTGGTGCATAAATTTGAATAATAGTTCTATTAAATGGCCTGCCTTGTAGGCATGTGGATACGATCCTATCCCTGACAGCATGTACATCAGGACAGATCTTGAAATGTTCTTTTTGATGATGAATACAACACCATTCCTCTTCAAGTTTCATTGCTGGCATAGTAGTCTATATGATTGTCTGATTAAAAATGACCTGTATCAGTCCATTTCAGTCCCCAATTGCAAAAATATTGATGCTTTTGCGTTCCATTGTATTTTTGATGACTTCCAATTTTCCTAGATTCATATTTCATACATTCCACATTCCGATTATTCATGGATGTTTGCAGCTGTTTCTTCTAATTTTGAATCTTGCCACATCAGCACATGAAGTCTGAGCTTGATTCCATCCACATCATTAAGACTGACTCTAAGAGCTCAGAGCTGAGTCTCACTGGCAACACAAGAATAAATAAGGGTGCACCCTGAAATCTCCACTAAAAGACCACAACTGATTGTCCAGGGGCTTTGGGATTCCCCTGGGAGTGTGGCCCCTGGCCCTGATGCTGCCCCTGTCCATAAATCATAGTTAAGGTCAACCCTTTGGACAGCAATAGATTGGACATGGCGACGCAGAGTGACTGCATCTTGTGGGAATTTTATGGTTCTATGCATCTATAGGATATTATCCTGCTGACCTCTTACTGGAGGACGGGGAGTGGGTGGAGAGGAGGGGATAGAAGGGTGGGACATGTATGGAGCAGAGAGGAAGAGAGTGCTGTCACCAGGCAGGGCGAACAGTTGGAGCTTCGTATAGGTGAGCATGCAAATTTATATGGGAATGTACATTTTCATTCAAACATAATGATAAAAAAAAAATCAGAAAAAAAAAGGACTAAGAATGTAGCTCTTCCCGCAGTTGTGTTTTGAGTGCCTTCCAACCTGGGGGCTCATTTTCCAGCACTACATCTGATGGTGTTCCGCTGCTATTCATCAGGTTTTCACTAGCTAATTCTTTTCAGAAGTAGACTGCAGGTCCTTCTTCCTAGTTTGTCCTAGTGCCCGAAGCTCAGCTGAAGCCTGTCCCCTGTGGGTGACACCATCAGTATCTGAATACCGAGGGTACACCATCCAGCTTCACAGCAATACACTAGCCCACACAGCGCCACAGACCGACAGATGGGGAAGACAGACACAAATGCTGGTACACAAATGTAGAGCCCTGGTGGCGCGGTGATTAAAAGCTCAGCTGCTAAGCAAAACGTTGGCGGTACTAATCTACCAGTTGCTCCTCGGAAACCACGTGGGGGGTTCTACTCTCACCGATAGTGTTGCTATGAGTCAGAATCCACTCCACGACAATGGGAATTACATAAAGGCACATGTGTGATCGCGTCATAACGATTTGGGATTTTCCAGTTGACTCTTTTTTCTCCTCAGCTGTTTCCTTCCCCTCCCCTTCCCCATATTAACTCCCGCACTGACACAAAGCCCTTGTTTACAACCTAATTTTCCATAATTTTCTCTGGGAACATAAAAACAAACAAACAAACACACCCAAACCCCAAAGTCATAGCCATTGAGTTGATTCTGACTCACAGGGACCCCATAGGACAGAACAGAACTGCCCCATAAACTTTCCAGGGAGCAGCTGGCAGATTTGAACCTCTGTCCTTTCGGTTAGCAGATGTAGCTCTTAACCACTACGCCATCAGGATTTCCACGCGTATATGCAAGTATGTTTTTACTAGATGAAGACAGAAGGCTGAGCAGAGAGGATTTATCAGCCTCTCATCAACCAACACCAGAGGGGCTGATCTGGGTGAGGATCTCCCTCCCAGAACAGTGAAAACTGGACCAGACCTTGCATCTCGGTGGAAGCAGCAAGTTTCACATTGGGTTTCTGGAGGGCTGTGGCTCCTTCTGCTCCGGCTCCCCGGCCACCCCAACACACCCATTTCTATCGCTTGTCTCAACGCCTCCTTTTCCACCAAAGATTCCGAGAAAGACAGGGGCAGTTAGCTGCCCTGACAGCCACAGGGCACGCAGGCTTTCACGCCACGCCGAGGCTTTTTCCTCCCTGGAAATGATGAGAACTTTCTTCTCCCTCTGTTCACAGGGCCCTGGTTTCCCAGAGGCCCATGAGAGGCCTTTTTCAGTGTGAAGGAGTCTGAATGGGTGGGACACAGGTCCATTTCCAAGCGCTGGTTCCTCAGTTGTGGGCCAGCTGGGCAGAGCTGAGTCAGCCGCCCCAGCAGCCGGGTCCCAGCCTGAGGCGCTCGCCCGCTTTTGTCCACTTTGCACTGCGTCGTCCTTATGCCCGAGGGCTGAAACATCGATTTGTTTATCCCAAGTTGTGGTTTCCACTGAGTCAGCTCTGACTCATGAAGACCCCACGTCGGACAGGACCAAACATTGCCTAGTCCTGCGCCTCATCATCGTCATGGGCTGCTCCAGCCCGTTGTCTCAGCCGGTGGGTATTGATGCCATCCAGCCTGGGGCGTTCACCTTCCAGCTCCAGATGGGACAGTCTTCTCTTGTGATCTGTAGGGTTTCGCTGGCTGATTTTCAGATCTAGATTGCCAGGCCTGTCTTCGTAGTCTGTGTTATTCTGAAAGATCTGCGGAATCTGTCTGTTATAAACCCACTGTCTACTGTAGGTGGCTTAAAAAAACAAACCCGTTGCCAGCGAGTTGATTCTGACTCATAGTGACCCTACGAGACAGAGCAGAACCATCATGTAGAGTTTCCAAGAAGTGCCTGGTGGATTCATGTCGGGAGCCATGGGTGAGCCCCCAGGCCCCGACATACAGGAAGCTTGTAGGGCTGAAAAAGCCCGCACGCGCCAAGTTTGAAAAAGCCCGCACCCGCGAAATTCAAAAGGCCCGCGCGCGCGAAAAACTTCCTGCCTGATGTCACTGCCTTAGTCCTATGTATATCCAATCCCCAGCTGACAACTACCTCACTCCAAATGTCACTCCATCCCTACGTCACTTGATCCCTCCCTCTATTCCCGCTGCTATAAATATACCTCATTTTAACAATAAAACCTTGAGGCTTGATCAGAATCTTGTCTTGCCTCCATTTCTCCGCGTTTCTTGCTCCACTTTCACAGGCTCCCCCTCGTCCCTTCGTTGATTTGTCCCGCGGGCCGGGGCAGATTCACACTGTCAATTTTGGTTAGCAGCTGTAACACTTAATCATCATGCCATCAGGATTTTCATGAGTGACTTAGTGGGTATTTAAAATACCAGTGGCAGTTTCTATCTTCACAGTGACGGGCAAGCCACTACAGTCTAACAAACTGACAAACAGGTGATATTCCAAATTGCCTTTATTTCTTTGGTTAAGGTATGATGTTGATTTATTTACAGATATATGAGGACTGCTAGTTAAGTTCATGAACACGTCCTAGAAAAAAGTGCTACATACCTCATGGCTGAATATCACTCATGGTCACCTTTGAAGTCCTCCCTTCGGGAAGCTATGCGTCTACACCAGCACCTGGTCCATCCTTCAAAGCAACTTTGGATCTCTTTTTCTGGAATGGCCATCAGAGCTGTCGTTGTATTACCCTTAATGCCCTGAATGTCATCCAAATGTCTTCCTTTCAATATTTCCTTTATCTTTGGGTCAAGGAAAAAGTCACTGGGGGTCAGATCAGGTGAGCGGGGAGGGTGTGTTCCAATACAGTGATTTGTTTACTGGCTAAAAACTCCCTCACAGACAACTAGACAATGAAGTTTGTGAACCTGCTGCTGTACCACTGTGCGTAATGGCCATTCCAGAAAGTGTTCCACAACTGCTTTCAAGGGTAGAGTAGGCGCTGGCAACAGTGCTTAGCTTCCCAAGGTGAGTACTCGGAAGGTGACTGTAGTGATCTTCAGCCGTGAGATATGGAACACTGAGAACAGTTAAGTTTGTGGATTGGATCGTCAGACCTCGTAGACGTAACTGTGCTTCAAGGGAATGTTCACAGCATGAACCCCTTATTAAAGGGAAGAACTAAATACCCAGAGACCTGTAGTCAGCTGTCTGTCCTGTGTCACACGGCGGGGAGGTCTGAGCTGGGATTTGAACTCATGTCTTCACATTCCCTTGTTTTGAAAAGTAGCATTCTGATACCTGACACCTGTAGCCCAGAAGTTCTCACCAGAGTAGCATTTTGATACCTGACACCTGTAGCCTGGAAGTTCTCACCTGAACCTCTCAGGTAGTATTTGGTGACCGGCATGCAAATGTTCTGGAACTGCTGCCAAACCCAGCGACCCTATAGGTCAGGGTAGAAATGCTCCACAGAGTTTCTAAGGACTGCCTGTCAGATTTGAACTGCTGACCCTTTGGTTAGCAGTCGTAGCACTTAACCACTATGCCACCAGGGTTTCTGAATGTTCCAGAGACCTTGTTAACATGCTGCCTAGCTCACCAGGTCTGGGAGGAACCTGAAGCCCTCATCCTGAGTGGCACTGGTGATGCTGAGCCTGCTGGCCCCGGGGCCTCACAGCAAAGAGGGGGCCCTGGTGCTTGGATTCCTAACCCTGAGCGCATGTGACTGCATCGTCACTGTCATTACCACCAGAAGGGGTCCAAGGTGGAAGGACATGTGTATGGTAAGATCCTTCTGGGGCTCAAATGATGACTGTTTATTTCTTCTTGTGTCTGTTTTCTGATTGCATAGGTGGGGTGGAAACTATGAACCCTCACTGCCTTTGTTTTGTAAATTGAGATTCAACTCACATACCATACAACTGCGGGAGCCCTAGGGGACAGTGGTTAAATGCTCAGCTGCTAACCAAAAGGTCAGCATTTCCAACTGCCAGAATCCCCGTGGGAGAAGGGTACAGCAGTGGGCTTCCATAAAGATTATGGGCTTGGAAACCCTATGGGCCAGTTCTACTCTGTCCTATAGGGCCATTAGGAGTTGCACGCGGATGGACAGTGGGTTAGTGGGATACCGGGAAGCTCATTCCGCAGTTTGAGTGTGTTCACGGGGTTCCGATTCATCACCATCTAATTCCAGAACTTTTCCATCATCCCACATTCCCATCACCCCACAAAAGAACTTCCACCGCTTGCCATTTTTCCTCACCCCAGAGCACAAGCAGCCACCAATCTGCTTTCCAGGACCCCCTGGGTGCACAAATGCTTACATGTTTGACTATTAGCTGAAAGGCTGACAGCTCAAACAGACCTAGAGGCTCCTGGAGAAACAAGTCTGGTGATCTGTTTCTGAAAGGTGACAGCCACGAGAAGACGAGAACCACAAGGAGCAGTTGTGGTCTGCACACGTGGAGTCACGTGGACAGCCGGTAAGAGCAATCAAGTTTCCACCTCTGTGACTTTTCCTATCCTGGACAGTTCCCGTAAATGGAATCAGACAGCGCTGGTCTTCAGCATCTGGCTCCCCTCATTTGAATGGTTTCCAGTTTCTTCCCTGGAGCAGCCTGTAACCTCCTGTCATTCCTTTCTTGGCCACATTAGCAGTCAGTCCATCATCTGGGGAGACCACATTTGGTTTATTCATTCATCAGTGGATGGGCTTAGAAATGTTTCCGCGTTTTGGTTATTTTCAGGAAAAATGCTGCTATGAACATTCATGTACCAGTTTTTATGTGAATATACACTCTCAGTTTTATTGGGTATGCAAAAAAACCCCAGCACTGCTGCCCAGTTGATTTTGATTCATAGCAACCCTGTAGCAGAATACAACTGTCCCCACAGAGTTTCCAAGGAGTGCCCGGTGGATTTGAAGCACTGAATTTTTCGGTTAGCAGCTATAGCACTTAACCACTATGCCACCAGGTTTTATATTGGGTATAATATATTTTAGAGTGAGTTTGCTGGATCTTATAGCTTAACTTTTGAGAAACAGTCAAACTCTTTGCAAAAGCCACCACCCTGTTGTACATTCCCACTGGCGCTGAGGAGGGTTCCAATTTCTCCCAGCTTGTCCGTGTTTCTGTCTGCACTTGTTATTGTCTGAGTTTTGCTGCAGCCGTTTCAGTGGGTAAAGAGATGGCTCTTGCTCTCTTTTTTCAGTTGTGTTTTAGGTGAAATCGGTTTTTATTGAAGGCTTAGCACATGAATTGCTTTGTTCATTGGTTCAAGTGCTGTCTCTTTGTGGTTTCCTTTTGCAGTTTCCTAATGACTAACGCCGCTGAGCACCTTTTCAGGTGCCTACTGCCCAGTCCTATATCTTTGGAGAAATACCTATTCAGATCCTTTGCCCATGATTTCACGGAGGCGTCTGTCTTTTGTTCACTGAGTTGTAAGAGTTCTCTATATTCTGAGCTGGTGTTGTTGTTAGGTGCTGTTGATTTTATTCGGACACCTGGTGGCCTCGTGTGACAGAATAGCACAACTGCAACGTAGAGCATCCTGGGCTGTCACCTTTAGGGGAGCAGAGTGTCAGGTCTTTCGTCCTCAGAACCACCAGGTGGGTTTGAACCTCCAACCTGGCGGTTTGCCGCTGAGCACTTAACCATGGAGCCACTAGGGCTTCTTCCTGTTCTGGATGCTGGACCCTTAGCGGATATCCAATTGGCAAGTATTTTCACTTAATCTGTGGGTTGTCTATTCTCTTTCATGAAGTCCAGTATTACTTTTATCATCTGACTCCTCGAGCTTTTGTTGCATTACTTTTGTAATGGAAAAAATAAAATAAAAAAAAGGGAAAAGGGTAAATTTTACAGAAATACAGCCCCAGGCATCAGGCAGGTCTTTCACTCACCGGTGGTCTTGTCCTCAGGAGGCTGTACTCGGCTTACCCTCTGCTGGCCTTACTCAGTGGCAGGGAAAAATGCTGCCATCTACCTCTCGGGCATCTTGACAGGCTGCCGGCAAAGCTGTTCTTACTCTGGTGGACCAGATGGCCCCTTAGACAGCTTGGAAATTAAATGGGCTGAGTCATGACTTCACCGGTGGGAGAAATTCTGAACTCAGTCCCGGCCTCAGCCGTTCCTGCCCTTTGGTGTCTGTGTCCCCTGCTGAACGTGCCTGCAGTGTTTGCTAACTGTGGAATCAACCCCAACACCGGCAGATGGCGGTTCCCAGTTGAGCTCAGCAAATCCTGCTGATGGAAGGAAGCAGAGACCATATGTGTTCATGATAACAAAACATTAAGAAAAAAAAAACGAGTTGTCACTCATTAAATAACTAGTTAGATTACAGCACATCCAAACTCTGGCATAAGAGCAACCCAAATGTATTGAGCTTAGAAAACTGAAACCATATGTCCGTGCTAAAAAATACACAAATACTCATCCCAGCAATGCTAGTGGCAGCAACCCAAATGCCCATCAGCTAATGAATGGGTACACAGAATGTGGTTAATCCATACAAAAGATGGCTCTTTAGCCAGAAGCAGGTATACAGTACTGATAGGCGATAAACCACGAATATACACCTGGAAAATGTTATTCTGCTAAGCAAAAGATGGCAGTCACAGGAGGCCACTCACACCGCATGACTACGTTTAGGTGAAATAGCCATGCATCTGCCAGTTTGTTGTTCCGCAGTGACTTGCGTGTTGCTGCGACGCTGGAAGCTATGCTACAGGTATTTCAGATGCTTTTCGGGATGACCCATGGCGGACAAGTTTCAGGTGAGCTCCCAGACTAAGACAGACTGGGAAGGAAGAAGGACCCAGCAGTCTACTTCTGAGAACACCGGCCAGTGAAAACATCATGTATACTAGTGGAGCGTTGTCTGATGGATTACACTTCAACATCAAACATAAATTCTCAATAAGCAACACCATGATAAATGCAGAAAAGATTGAAGTTGTCAAGGATTTCATTTTTCTTGGATCCACAATCAACGCCCACGGAAGCAACGGTTAAGAAATCAAGCAGTGCTTCTCAATGGACACAGCTGCTGCAAGAGACTTGGTTAAAGACCTTGGAAAACCAGTATCTGACTTTGAGCACCGTGGTGGGCGTGAACCAAGCCATGATATTTTCAGTCACCTCATCTGCAGGCAAAAGCTGGATAATGAATAAGGAAGAACTGATAACCTTTGAATTATGGTGTTGGTGAAGAATGTGGACTAGACCATGGACTGCCAGAAGAATAAACAAATCTGTCTTGAAAGAAGTAAAGCTGAAATGCTTCTTGGAAGCAAGGGTGGTAAGACTTCACCTTATATACTTCGGACATGTCGTCAGGAGGGATCAGTCCCTGGAGGAGGACATCATGCTTGGTAGAGAGGAGGGTCAGCAAGAGAGGAAGACCCCTGACGAGATGGATGGACATAGCGGCTGCAACGAGGGGCTCGAGCATAGCGACGATTGAGGATGGGACAGGATCTAGGGCAGTGTTCTCCTCTGTTGGACACTGGCTGTCTGTGAGAACACAGGCTGTCCGTGACACTGACAACACGGAACTCAGTTCTACTCTGTAACACATGGGGTTGCTGTGAGTCAGAATTGACTCAATGGCAACAGGCTTCTTTGGTGGCGCCATCCTACTTACCAGTTTCCTGTCACATGCTGTGACTTCCAGTTGGTTTTCTGATTCTGGCGCTCAAGGCGTCCTGGCTGATGGACAGGACCTCTGAGTACAAATGTGAGTGTATGCTGAGGAGAGGGCGTGTTGGCAGAAACTTCCTAAAGTGAGGTGACATCCCAGGGAAGCCCTGCACCTGTGTGAGAGTCACACAGCCTGAGATAGGAAAGAGCTGTTTCATGAGGGGTGACTATTCCCTGTCCCCAACTTCCTCCTTCAACCCAGTCATCTAATTTTTATTTTTAGCAAGCTAACTTTTAAAGAAATTGAACAGTTACAGGGTCTTTTGTTTTTAATTTTTAAAAATTCTTGTATGTTCAATTTCCATTGGTTCTGATTCTCTAAACATAGTGGTGATATAGCTTTCTTTTAAAATAAATTCACTGACATTTTCTAGAAAGGGAGCTGATTTAAGGACAAAGCCAAGCCAAGTGCTGTCAAGTCGGATCCAACTCATGGCGACCCTAGGGGCCAGGGGGGAACTGACCCCCAAAGTATTCAAGGAGTGCCTGGTGGATTTGAACTGCCTACCTCGTGGTTAGCAGATTTAAGGAAAAGTCTTAGGTAAATAATCGGGTAGGGAGGACTTAGCGTGGATGTTTATTTTGCCAGGAAAGCCCCCCAGGAAATTGGCCACTCCATCAGAGCTGTGTTTACTGGACTTCACTGCAGTGACGGATGAGGCTCCCTACTGTGACAGGGTTTTAGTAGTTTTAGGACCTTAGGTCCTGGGGATACGTATAATTTTAGGGACTAGCCTGGGTGATTTTGAAGTGAGTCCTGCAAGGGAGGAAACTGGTTGCAACTGGACAGAGATTATGACATAATAGCTTCGGACTGGTGGGCCCCATGAGGCGAGGACCTGAGAGCAGCGTGGAGCCAGCTGGTACGACGTAAGTCGATGAATTGATTCTCACGGTGTTAGCTGCTAGGAAGAGAAATTTCCTGAGTCCTGCACAGAGATGGCCAAGTTCAGGGCAGCTGCCCAGCCATGACTGGAGTGCGGGCAATCCTCAGCAGTCCAGTCCCTGAGCCTCCCCTGGGGGCGTCTCAAGTGCCTCTTCCTGAGGGCAGCCATGCTCCGCAGCCTGGCCCGCCTAAGCCTGTGTGCCTTCCTCCCACAGCACTTCCCTCCTTCCTTCCAGCATCTTTCTAGGCTGTAATCAAACAGTACATTTGTTCAGTACTTGCAGTCCCACCCACAAGGCGTGACTTGAGGAAGGTGACAACCATGTTCCTCTTCCTCCCTCAGCCCTCACAGCTGGGCCTCAGAGGCTCACTTAGCAGGGGCTGGGTCAGAAACAACAAACGTGGCTGTGGCTGTGGCTGTGGCTGTGGCTGTGGCTGTGGCTGTGGCTGTGGCTGTGGCTGTGGCTGTGGCTGTGGCTGTGGCTGTGGCTGTGGCTGTGGCTGTGGCTGTGGCTGTGGCTGTGGCTGTGGCTGTGGCTGTGGCTGTGGCTGTGGCTGTGGCTGTGGCTGTGGCTGTGGCTGTGGCTGTGGCTGTGGCTGTGGCTGTGGCTGTGGCTGTGGCTGTGGCTGTGGCTGTGGCTGTGGCTGTGGCTGTGGCTGGCTGACTCACTGGATGGGAGGCAGTGTTTCTGGAGCAATGGAGTCACGAGAGGTGGCTGCTGACTGTCCTCAGGCCAAGTGAGATGCAAGCATTCCAGAAGTTTCTGGCTCATATCTTAACGGACACCCAGTTGGGAAGGCAATGAACAGCCTTGTAGTCACCCCAGGTTCCAGGAATCTGGAAATTTCTCCTTAGGAAATCTGGGGGACTCGGCCTGCAAGATGTTATCAAGCTCAAATCCCTGTTTGTTGAGCAGGGCTGTTTACCAGTGGCACCAACCCGAACTTGAGGTCGGGGTAAGCTCCTCCCTGGAGACCTCTGCCCATGTGGGGACAACAAAGGGTCTCAGGATGAGGGAGGGAGGAGAAAGGGAGAGGAGGAGAGCTGGCAGGGATGGTGAGATCCAGGAGGTAATGGGGCTGGCTCAAGGAGAAAGAAAATGTTGGCTCTTAGAAGGGTGCTCCCAGATAAGCAGCCTCGGAGCCCTGACTTGGTGTCTCCAGCGGAGTGCCAAGAGTCCATGAACCTGTCCTCGAAGATCTTCAAGTCTCCAGTGTCACACCTAGTGTGTCTGCCTCCCAAATCTCCCTCTACTTTGTCCACTTCTCTTCACAGCCGTGGCGGTTACTCTGGGTGTCAGCTGGGTGCCTGCAATGCCTGCAGAATGTCTTGTGGAGGCCAGGCTCTCAGCCTCCCTGTCATTCCCCCTGCTGCTGTCCTCAGCTCTAACCAGCTGTCCTTTGGGTGGGCTTCTAGTACTGGAGTGGATCTAATTTCTTTATGTCCCAGAGTAAACTGCCTTTGTTTCCACATGGCTACTTAGTTTGAATATTGTTAGATGGAAAGAGAAAAAATAACAGCATTTAAAATAATATTATGTCTATTACGAAAGTTGGAGCCCTGGTGGAGCAGTGGTTAAGTGTTTGCCTGCTAATCAAAAGGTCAGCAGTTCAAATCAAATCCACCAGGTGCTCCTTGGAAACCATATGGGACAGTTCTGCTCTGTCCTCATAGCGGCCCTGGTAGTATAGTGGTTAAGTGCTACTGTGGCTAACCAGAAGGCTGGCAGTTTAAATCTGCTGGGCGCTCCTTAGAAACTCTATGGGGCAGTTCTATTCTGTCCTATAGGGTCACTATGAATTGGAATTGACTCGACAGCAGCAGGTTTGGGTTTTGGGTTTGTTCATGGGAATGCTCTTGACAGCAACAGACTTACTGCGAAAGTTTACATAGCAAATTACGTTCCCGTTCAACAATTTCTACACAGATTGTTCAGTGACCTTGGCTTGATTCTTCAATGTGTCAGCATTCTCATTACCATCTGATTACCTCTCCTCACTGCTTTAGAGTAACTGCTGGCCATCTGGGCCCACAGAAGAGACATTGTAAAGGAGCACAGCACTCACAGGTGATACTCTTTATTTTGCAGCCAAGCCTGTCTTTTCCCCAAAAGGTGACTTCAGGGGAGAGTTTGGGTTCCAGATTTAAAGAGCATCTCAGGGCCATGGTCTCAGGGAGTCCTCTAGGCTTAACTCCTTCAGCTGGTCCAGTTAAATGGAAAAATTTAAAACCCGGTATAATCACGACCCTTACACAACATCAAAAGGTGACATCAGGGAGCTTATTTATCCTCAGTTAATGAGGGAGCTGGCAAGATGCTCTAAGGAGTTCAAAGTTAAATTCACACGCAGGCAGCTGGGATGCTGACGAGGGTTTGCAAACATTCAGGGCCAGATAGCTGCAGGTCACTCGGCTCCGATTGTTTGGGGTTTTGTGAACAAGAAGGATATATGTTCCTGTGAGTGTTCCATACCATGCGGACCCGTGAGGGAGCTCAGAGACAAGAGAAGCTGTACTTTGGAGACCCTGGTGGGCCTGCTAGTCCTTCAGCCTTTCCCACAGTTGGCTGTGAGGACCAGTCTGTCCATTGTCCAGAGTCTGTCTGACCCCGAGAGGCCCGTCAGGGTGTACCTGACCTGATTTCTTTATCTTCCAGAGTAACCTGCCTTTATTTCCACACAGCTGCTAAGTCTGAATAATTGTTAGATGGAAAGAGAAAAAAATAACAGCTTTTAAAATAATATTATATTTATTATGAAAGTTGGAGCCCTGGTGGATCAGTGGTTAAGTGTTTGCCTGCTAATGAAAAGGTCAGCAGTTCAAATCCACCAGGCGCTCCTTGGAAACCATATGGGACAGTTCTTTTCTGACCTTATAGAATCTCCGGTGACAAAGTGGTTAAGTGCTACAGCTGCTAAACAAAAAGTTTGGGTTCAAGATTTAAAGAGCATCTCAGGGCCACAATCTTGGGGAGTCCTCCAGGCTCAACTCCTCCAATTGGTCCAGTTAAATGGAAGTGTGTGGGTTTGGGGAGCAGAGAGTGGGCGGAGCCCTCCCCGGGGCTGCTGAGGGGTCTGGTCCTTTGTCTTAGCATTCAGCGGAAAAGCCCACAGCCTGGTGATAAGGCCCTCCACTCCCCCAGCTGGTTCTGCCTCTCTGACCTCATCTTTTCCTCACTCACTGGGCTCTGAGTACGCTCACTGGGTGGCTCTTTCTCCAGGAGCTGGGCATGCTCCTGCCCCAGGGCCTTTGCACCTGCTGCCCCTGTTGCCTTCTGTACTTATCCCGGCTTGTTCTGAAAGCTTACTCCCTCAGTTACTTCTCAGTGAGTGGAGCCGTGACTACACTAGTTACCACTGTAAACCAACTGCCACTCACTACACGTTTGCATCTGTGCGCACGCACACACACTTAGACATACACACACGCTTCCTCATCCCCTTCCCAGACATGTCTTTCTCCGTAGCACTTACCCCACCTCCACTGTTGTTGTTAGGTCCCGTTGAGTGGCTTCTGGCTCACAGCCACCCCATATGACAGTAGACCTGGCCCACAGGGTTTCCCAGGCTGTGACGCTTATAGGAGCTGGTTGTCAGGTCTTTCTTAAGGCTGGGTTGAAGCTGCCAACCTTTCACACTGTGTGTGTTACTCGCCTGTGTGCACTGCATGTCTGCCCAGGCGAACGCGAGTCCTCTCCTCCCTAGTGGCTAGAACAGTGCTAAAAATCAACACCTGTTGAATGAGTGAATAATCAAATGACAAACGTTAGCTATTGATGAAAAGAATATTTCTACTACTGTGGCTTGGCTTGGCTGGCTAGAACTATGAATGTTCTTGTTGTATTATTGATAATAAAAAAAATATGATGATAACTATGACGTCAGTATCGGGGCCCCTGAAGCAAAATCTTTGGGGGAAAAAACAAGAACAAAACAATCCCATAGCTCAACTTTCTCAGTAGTGGGCTTTGTCTGCCACCTAGTGTTAATCTGTAGTAACTGCAAGCCAAAAGTAGCTTTTCTGAAAAACACGTTTCAGCCGAGGGCCTGGCCACCTACCACTCCTTCATCCAAAAATTTGTGCTGACATCGCCGATGAAAATGTCAGTTGGCACAAACCTCGCGAAGGGAAATAGGCAATCCTCACCAAACTGCATATGCATTTAACGACCCACCAGCGATCCCATCTCTAGGAACCTACTCTGAAGACACACCTCCAACAACTCACAAATCCACAAGCTCGAGGGTATTCAGTGCACTAATTTTTGTAACTGCAGAACACCAGAAACAACCTGAATGCGCATACATAGAATGTCCCATAGGATTCCCAAGGCTATTCACAGAAACAGACTGTTCCATGTCTCTCCCGCAGAGCAGCTGGTGGGTTCGAACCTCTGACCTCACCATGAGTAACTGAGAGCTTACCCTCTGAACCATCAGGGCTCTTTATGTGTAGGTGAGTGGCTGGATAAACTGCAGGGCATTCACACAGAGTGGGGAAGAGCTCGCTAGAGATCTGATGAGGAATTTCCAGATCATAAGTTTAAGTAAAAAAATGCCAAGTCCAAAATCACAGCTGCAGTGTGGTATACTCACATAAGAAAGAAGAGGATACAGGAAAATGCATATATGTCTGCCCATTTCTGCCAAAGAAAATAGAAACCAAAGGGTCTAGTTGCACACTGGGTTGGAAGGGAAGCGGGGGACATAAGGGCACCTCGTGTACATGCTCATGTTGTGGGTACACACACACACTTGTATCGGATTCATTTTCTATCATTGTGGAACACATTACAAACCCAGTGGCTTAATGTGATACAGACATTATCTTGCAGTTCCCAGGGGATCAGGAGGCTGGATGTGGGCTAGTGGGATCTCTGTTCAGGGTCTCACCAGGCTGCTATCAAGGTGTCACCAGGGCCACGTTGTCCTATGGGGCTCTGGTCCCCCTCCTTGCTCCTTGGTTGTTGGCAGGCGTATCACTAAGAGCCCATTCCCTGGCTGTGGCTGGGACCGCTTTCCTCTCCGAGAGGCTACCCCACGTCTTCCACATGACTCCTGCCTCCTGATGTGACAGCCTGCTTATTCAAGGCGACAGGGTCTCTTGGCCTGCTCTGATGGAGGCTAAGGTGACTCACTGCCATCACAGTGTGGCCACTGCATCCTATAGACGGGCCCTGCCTACACTCCGGGGACAGGGTCTCAGGGTGGAGTCACTGGGGTGACCTCAGGATTCTGCCCAGCACTGTGCCCCAAGGACATGAGGGAGGCCTTGCAGGTGGCTCTGCCATGTTGTCATGCCGACCGTCCCCTAACCCTTTGGCCTCATGGTGAAGTCCCCCATGAACCCTGGTGGAGCTGCCTCTCCCTTTGGGCTTCATTTCTGGAGGAATCTTTTCCTCTTGAGTGGCTCGCTTCTCACATAGAACATGGCAGAGATGACGAAGGTCACTCCGTGATGATGTCCCTGTCACAGAGGGCAGTCCTGCCATCTGACTTGCTCTAGGGCCATCCTCTCCTGGCTGGCTTTGTGCACCCTCATGAGGCCTGCAGCCCAAGGAAGTGAAGTCCTTCAGCCATCCACAGAAGCCTGCTGGGGTCCCAGTTGGCATAGAACTAGCAGCCTCAGCAATGACAAGTCCTTGTTACCTCCTAAACCACGGGCTGTGTTGAAGTCAGAGCTCAATGTTGTGTGCGGTGACAGCAGACCAGCTACACTAAGACACAGCTCTTGAGCTTACGTCCAGGGCACGAAAACAGTCACACTGGGCCTGAAACTCGGTCTTCTTGGCAGAACTCTGATCTGAGAAGCTTTGTGTTGGGCCAGACCTAAGATGCAGGGACACTGTTTTATGGGAACTGCTAGATCAAACGTACAACGGGTTTTCTTCTATTTCATTTCCTTAGTCAACTTGTGGAAACCCTGGTGGTGTAGTGGTTAAGTGCTGCTTCTGCTGACCAAAAGGTCGGCAGTTCAAATCCACCAGGCGCTCCTTGGAAACTCTATGGGGCAGTTCTACTTGGACCTATAGGGTCACTGTAAGTCAAAGTCGACTCAAGGGCAGTGGTTTGGTGAACTTGCTGTAAGGAATCTTGGGGTTTTGCTCTGTTGTGATACCATGTACAGAAACAAGTGATGGGAACAGAGCTGTATACAAAAGCGTTATGTCTAAAAGGTGCCTCTCTGTCTTTTAGATAATAGGGGGTGATGGTGAAGATTCAGCCCAACACACCTGCTGCTTAGGAACAATTTCCCTGGGTGTTAACACGTAAGTGGGGTTGGCATACGTCAGAGTGCACAGGTCTTTCCCATGAGGTGCCAAAGAGTGATTACTGTTGGCTCTATGGGCCCTGGTGGCGTGGCAGTTAAGGCTTATGGCTCCCAAAGGTCAGCAGTTGGAATCCACCAGACTGTCCTTGGAAACCATATGGGACGGTTCTGCTATGTCCTATAGGGTCACGATGAGTCAGAATTGACTACTGTAATGGGTTTGTTTTCTGGTTTTGCTGGGCTTCAGAGGCCCTAAGGACCCAGCTCCACCACCGCAGCAAGAGAGCCTCATAGACAGCATGCAGATGATGTGGCTGTTTCTATCCAAACTTACTGATGCTGAAATCTGAATTTCTTCCAGTTTTCATGTGTTATGAAACATTACAATTCCTTTGATTTTTTTCAACCACTTAAAAGTGTAAAAACCATTGTTAGCTTGTGGGCAATACAAAAATGGGTGGTGGGCTGGATTTGGCCCAAGAGTTGTGGTCAGCCGACCCCAGGCCTACGTCACTACCAGCTAAATGGAGATCATAAGTTAAAACCAGTTGTTTTCTTGCTCACAAGGATGTCTTCAGAATGTGCTGTTAAAACAGAAGCCCCCCTACTGGAAGCACTCCAAGGTGCAGGATGCAGAAAGGAGTCACCTCAGTCCCCTCCGTTTTTCCTGTTTCCGTAGCTGACAGGACAGAAACATCAAGCAGACCCTTGACCCCTTTTTCCCAGACACAGTAACAGTTATAAGAGAGGAAGACAAGGGCAGCTTTCCTCTGAGCAGGTCCAACTCCTACAGATGCAGAAGACCACAAATGGAGGACAGGTCCTGTAGGCTTTGCTCCAAAGATGAAAATTAACTTTGTGTGACTGGGGAGGAAGCATTGGGGTTTCAGGCCTTCCCTCAGGCACACAGAAGTTTAGACTCAGGTGGAATTAGGGAATTGGTTTTCCAGAGCTAACTTCTTTCCAGGCCTATACCTGCATCACCAGCTAAACTTGGCCTGGATTAGAGGAACGGTCCTCAGAGCAGGTCCTGGAAAGATGGCCCGGTGGTCAGCGTACCCACTAATAGCCTTGAGCAGCGCACACTTAGCCATACTGACAGGCCAGACTATTCATATTTTAATAAGTAACGAAGAGAACATTCATGTTAACTGATTTGAGAATCCCTGGTTAGTTCACCTGCACTCCAAATTCCAATTACACTGCAATGGAAACGTTTCTCTATTTTTCTCAATCCAAGTCGACGTGTGTGTAACTGCTAGTTTGGTAGAAAAAGTCAATCTGTGGAATCTGAGATGGAATGAAAAAATGTTTTTAGGGGCAAAAAGAATCTAATGGGTTCTAAGTATTTCCCCCCATGCCACCGAAGTTTATTATTTAAACCTACAGGTCCTGTTGTCCTTTGTAGCGTAGTAAGTCATCCTGATAAAAATCACCTCTATCTTTTTGCACAAGTGACTGCCAGAAGAAGGTGCTTGTCACCTTGCTTGGGTCACTGCGCCATGGTCGAGAACCAAACCAAAAACCAAACCCACTGCTGCTGAGTCAATTCCGACTCCTAGTGACCACAGAGGACAGAGCAGAACTGCCCCATGGAGTCTCCTAGGATTCCCACGAAGGGCACCGCAGCTGGCTCCTGTGTAGTTGTCTGCATACTTCTCCCCACTGAATACCTACAGGAAGACAGAAAAGCAGAAACACAATACAACTGCCACGGTGACTTGTCTCACATACATTTTTACTTCTATTAGAAAGAAAAGAGGTCTCCAAGGAGAGAACTCATCAGAATCATTTCATCAATTTGCTAACTGTCAAAATCAGCTCTTGTCCTCTGATGCACGGACCCACTCAGTCGGAGTCTTCTTCTCTCCACACTTCATATATCGTCACGTTGTTCTGTGTATCTGTGGGCAGGTCCATGCTCTGGATCCTCAGGGAGCTGCTGGTTGCCATGGCAACTTTCAGACTCCGGACCTTGGACATGAATTTCACAAGGTCCATCTCGAGTTGGGTTAAGGTGTTGAATGCATAGTCTTTGTTGGAGGAAGCATTTTGATTTTTCTTTACTGGAGGACGGAAGGAACAGCCTCGCATGCTGGGAAGACCCTGACCCTGTCAGGAAAGATTTTCAGGGTGAGTGACGTCATTACTCTTGCCGGTGGCGACCCAGTTTTGACGTGTGGGTTCGCCTAAGAGAGGCTGCCTCTGGCTTTGCTCTGGGCCTGAGATAGCTCACCTATGGGCGAATCCGGCCCGCCAGCTATCTTTATAAATACGGCTTCACTGGGACACGGCCCTGCTTGTTTACCTCCTGGTGATAGGTGCTTTCATGTTACAGTGGCCGAGCTGAGCGGCTATAGTAGAGAGACATACGACCTACAAAGGTGAAAACACTCTCTGGTCCTTCACAGAGAAATTCTGCCGCTTCCTGGTCCCGTCAGCGTGGACCCAGTACTGCAAGATGTCCTGCGGATACTCTGCCCCACTGTTTGTCTTCCCTGCTCTAACTAGAGGAGCTGTTAGCCTCTTTGGGGACAGGATGCTATTTGACCCCTTTCTCCCTTTACTGTGGGTTTCTTATTTCCCATCTTTGGATAAGCGATTCCACTCCCATTTAGTTCAGCACCTCATGAAGGGTCAAACACTAGAAAAGCTCAGCAGACAGTCAGTCTCACTTTGGAAATAGTTCTGAGCTGAAACACATCAAGTTCTTGAGTTCATTCTCAGTTTGAGAGAACTGACTTAACAGATGTAAAATCAAACCCAAATCAAACCAAACCCATCGCTGCTGCATCAGTTCCAACTCACAGCGACCCTACAGGACAGAGCAGAACTGCTCCATAGAGTTTCCAAGGAGCGCCTGGCAGATTTGAACTGCTGACCTTGTGGTTAGCAGAACGCAGTTCTTAACCACTAGGTCACCAGGATTTCCTATGTGTAATAAGCCAGGGTCTCACATACTGTCAGCAGGAGGTCCTTGAAGCCCCCTAGTCCCAAACTCTCTGTGCATTTGGGGATTACCTTCACTAAACAAACATCAGGAAGTGAACTTCCCAACTGTGCTCAGGACCTCGAGACAGTACTTATGGTCCAGATTTGTTAGATCGAAGTGTCCTGTCTATACCGACTCGCAGATGTTTCTCTGAGTCTAAGAGTTCAGAGCCAGAATCAACGAGGTGTCAGAAAAGGCAACACCCTTACCTTACTCTTCTCACTGTCTCGCGACTTCAGCGTCACGTACAGCGCAACAACGAAAAACAGCCAGAGCCATTTGCTCCCGAGCCAGCTTTGTGCCTGCTCGGGCAGATTCTGCCTGATCCGGAAGTGGCCTCCGCAGGGCACCTTCCCCTGGGGTTCCAGGGTCTTCTCCCTCAGGGAGGAGAACACGAAGGCATGGCTGCAGGAGAGGCACAGAGGCAGGAAGAGGAGCCAGTTCAGGGTCGGCATGGTGGGCAGAGTTGGGGGAGGAAGGCGCTCATGGTGGGCTGGACTGCCCTGGCAACTGGGGACCAGCCAAGGCTGGGGCCTGCGTGATGTCACAGAGGGGGCAGCTGTGGCCATTGTGATGCTTCAGGAAGGCGGGGAGGCTGTCCGGGAGGGTCAGAGACATTTCCAGCAGGCAATCAGAGGACAGGAGAGAGGGTGGGTGCCCTCTCCTTCCCAGCACCCACCTGCCCTGCTCATCTACCTGACCCAGGCCACACTGTAGTGAGCAAGGAGGCATGGCACGTGGCCCCGGGTTGCTGAGGCCAGAGGGAAACGAATGAAAGCAGAGGTTACGGGGGCCACAGATGCGGTTTTTTACAAAATAATTATTTGTCAACATATGAACGTTGTGGGGGGTGGATATTTCACTTAAAAATCATCCAAGTTCCTGGCCTCCTTCAAAAACATGGAGGATCTGCTGACGCCAGCCCGTCCTCTCCTAGGGCCACTGTCTGCTGTCACCGAGTGGGAACTGCCCCTCTAGTGGGCCCTTCTCTCCAGAGTCCCCACCACTCTCTATCGCCTCACCCAGGACCTATCTCAGTGCTGACCCCTGCATCACGAGCCTAACTTATTCTAGTTCAAACTGGGGTGAGAACTGATCTAGGCCAGGTGCCCGGGAGGCGGCCTGCAGCACAAATATTTGAAGAGCGTCTGAGGGACGCCTATGAGCGGTGGGGGGAAACGAGGAAGACGCTGACTTCTCAGCCTGTGGGAAGAGTAGAGACGAGGAAGACTCGGCCTGTGTGATGATGGAGGCCTATGCCAGGCGTAACCTGAGGACTCACTGGCCAGCAGATGTGGCCGATGGGACACGAGGCTCAGTCCTGCTCCCCCAGATCATGTGTGCAACCGTTTTCCTCATGAAGGGACTGGTCCACAGACTTAGTCACTAGGAATAAAACTTTTGTGCTGAGTATGACCAAAGTTGAGCTCTGGGTGTGACAAACGTCTCATGATACAAAAAGGGGAGAACAGAGCATGGAGTCTGTGCTGCACAGATGGCTTGTACATGTGCACGGGTCACCTTGCTGGTGAGGGTTCCTGGAGGGCCCCCAACAGGAGACTGTCCAGACAGAAGTGGGATCAGAACAGGTCCATGGGTTGAGGAGAAAATAAAAGCCCATTGCCATCAAATTGGTAATGACTCACAGCAACCCTTTAGGACAGAGTAGAACTGCCCCATCGAGTTTCCAAGGGGCATCTGGTGTATTTGAATTGCTGAATTTTGGGTTGGCAATATAGTTCTTATCCCTGATGCTGCTAGGGTTTCTTGATTAGAAAGCAGGCTCCACTGTCAACTTGTCATCAAAAGCTGTGACTGAAGACTTGCTTACTTGATGGGCAACTGTCTGTCGAGGCCCGTCACCCACAGAAGCCTCTGTAAGCAAAGTCTCAGACCTATGTGATGGCGAGCGGATGCATCCCACCCTTGACATATTTTTTGGCCGTAGTTTCCCTGATATTTTGCATCCTAATTAAACCTTACTCAAAAATACCCTCTTAACTCCCGGCACAAGGATCAAAGATGCCTTCTAACAAGGGTTTTACAACCCCCTCGGCTTAATGAATTCCGACACAGTACGCCCAGCCCGGGAATGCTGAGGCCGGCCTGGCCCTGCTGGCTTACCCCAACTGCACATCCCCCTCCACATGTGAAATACAAGATTACAGGATGGCCCTGGGAAGCTCCCCAGGGACGACCCCACACACAGCCCTTAGATATAGACATCCCACTCCCTACATCAGGAAGACAGATAGGCTCCCAAGTTTATTATATTTGGTATGGCAAATAGAAAAGAAATACCTTTCTTAGAACAGCTTAAGAGAGGCTTAGAGTGGGGGATGGTGGGCGCTTACTGTCCCCACAGGAAGAGATAAAAAAGAGCAAAGAAGGAACAAATAGAGACAGCCAGAATGTAGCTTTTAAGATGAGTCTATCCCCTCTTCCTGTACCTTTGACCTCGAGGCACAGATAAAGCTGATTGAGCTCAAGGTATAGCTTTATTTTCACTGTTAATTATAATCACAATGTATTTGTCTTGGGCCATTACCTAAAAGGCCCTAATGATTAACATGAAAAAGACCACAATGTATGGTTCTTTGCTAGCCAACAGAGAGGACCCTAATGATTAACATGAAAAGAGACCATGAGGTATCAATTCCTTGCTAATCAACAGCTTACATGGTCAAAGGGCAGGGTGAAATCATGTCACCGATTGTATAAAAAATAAAGACAGGCCTTAACAGGCTGCTGATCTCCAGATTCCTGGTTGTCTCAGTATCATTTCTTTCTTCGCCAACGCCACCCATCTCTTTGTGATCCCAGACCCTGCCGAGGCTGGCCCCCGGCAATTGTCCAGATGTCTGTGGCCACAGGCTGGTGGCTCTGCCTTGTCACCTTCAGTTGGAGGCTCATTCTCAGAGGCATGACGTTTTCTGTGCCCTGCCTCCCGCTCAGCATCACAGGCCCTCGAGGGAAGCCCAGACTCGGGGGCTTGGGAACAGTCCTGAGTACCCCGAGGGTCCCCATGCTGATGACCCTCATGGGTGGTGGGCTAACATCTGCTGGTTAGGCTGTGTTGCAGCGTACGGGGCAGACACCTTGACTTCCACAGATGACCCCAAATGAGAAGAGCGCCGTCGAATGCTGTCACATGGTTCTCATTGCCTGGAACACCCACAGTGTGTGCCTTCAACGACAGAGTGCCACTTCTTTTCTACATCAAGTCCAGAAACGTAAAGCAGTGGTTAGCACTTCCCACCTGAAGCAGTGGGGAAGCAGGTGTCCAGAGTGTGGGCGTTGAGCCGAAGTTCTCGGACTCAGAAGGCAGTAACAGGCTCAGGGGTTTGAGGGCCAATCTTCCAGTTTACTCGGGGCGGGGGGGCATTCATCTCTGGGGAGAGCAGGCAGTAGTCAGCTGAGTGGATGCCCGTGATTCCTCCCGCTGCCTGTTCTCTCCCCTCAGCTCCTCACGGCGGGTGAAGTGCGGATGCTAGCGGCGAGCCCAGGCAGGACGAGCTGCCAGCCTCCCGGGCCTCTCTCAGCCCAGCCCCTGGAGCCCTGGCCCGGCATCCTGTGTGGCTCCATCCATGGCTGCCCTGATGTGCTCACTCAATAAGCATGTATCAGAGATGGTGTGGCATCTTGATAACAGGACAGCTCCGCCATCAGACAGGTCTGTGAGCTCACAGCTTTGTCCTGATCGCTCCAAGCCTCAGGCGACCTGCCGGGCAAGTGGCAAAGATACCCAGAGCCTCACTGAGTCCCAAGAGACAAAGCACGTCACGTGCTCAGCTCTTCCTGCAGGCACGCCAAGTGTGGCAAGGTCATAGCCACTGAAGGGCTGCTAACTGGGCCTGTCAATCAGGCGGCTGGGCAGGATGCCAGGCGAGGCACAGGTAGGGTGCCAAGTGAGGTATGAGCTGGGCACCCCATGAGGGGCAGACTGGGTGCTGGGTGAGGTGTGGGTAGGGCACCAGGTGAAGGGTGGGCGCTGGGTGAGGCACCAAAGGAGGTGCAGACTGGGCGCTTGGTGAGGGGTGCACAGGGGGGTGCTGGGTGAGGCATTAAGACAGGGTGCACACTGGGTACTGGGCGTGGTGTGGGAGCCTCACACAGGAAGGCACAGCCCACGCCCTCAGGTTACTAAATGACAAGCCCTTGCTCTGTGCTCCCCATAGTTCCCCTGGGCCTCTGACAGGCTGGACAGGAAGCTCCCGAGGGCAATCCCCTCCTTCAGCGAGGATTCCCTCAGTCAGACAGAGGAAGGGGCAGGGAAGTGGCAGAGAGTGACCACAGGACTGGACACAGGGCAAAGGCTGTGGCAGGAGGGGGCCTTGAGTCAGGCCAGTGGTCAGGCCTCGAGTCAGGCCATCGGAGAGCCCGATGAGGTTTTGATGGGAAGCAGGACATCTGAGGTGCTCGAGTTGTGATGCTGAGGATCCTGGGAAACGCGGACACGGCCAGAAGGCTCAACGCCCGTAAAGCGACAGGTTAAGGTGCCTCAGACAGGCAGAAGCTGTCATCAGTAACACCTTACTGAAAGGACGAGTCAAGTTTCCTTAATAAAATTAACACAGAGAACTGACTGGGATAAACATAATTTTAACCAAATAAAAACAAACTGATTCTGAGGAAAATAAGATAAAAAGGAAGGAAAACCACCACCAGACAAGGATTTCAGTGGACTTTATAGAACGTTCATCAGGGAGATAAAACAGCAAATGTGGAAAAGCCCACCACAAGAATTTATCGGTGCTGCTCTCGTTCTGATTAAACACTTCACTCTGCATCCACAACCTCAGGTGTCCCCAGGGCTGGGTCCTGCCATCGCCCACAATGAAGAGCCATCCGACGGGCGTCACCCTAGAACTCTCTGTGGCATCTCTGACCCTGGAATCTCCTGTTTGTGTCCTTACCCTCCAGTGTCTGCCCCCAGCTTTTTCCTGCTGTTTACAGGACGTCAGTGCCCCATCTCTGCGGATAGGGAACTAGCCAGCCGTGTCTCCAGGGCCCAGCTCTCCGCAGCAGCAGTGTTGGGGCCTGGCTCCTCCAGCTCTTCGCAAGGAAGTTTCACTGATGACTGACTTCAGCACACACTAGGGGCAGATAAAGTGTATGGGTGTTATGTACAAGGTCCCCCTTACCTTGCTGAAGGCGTGGAAAGGCAGAATTCACATGACATTAAGAAATTACTCGTCTTTAGCAATGCAACAACTGCAATTTTCTTATCAAAGCATTTAGTGGAAGGTAGAAGAAAAAAAAAGTATACGTGTGTGTGGGCACGCACGTGTGTAAACCAGAAAAAAGGCAGACCTGAGTTATTTCTGGACGAAACCATCAGGACCCTGGTGTGGATTAAATTATGTCTCCCCAGAGTATGTGTTGGGACCCTAGTCCCCATGGCTGTCGATGTTAGTCTACCTGGGAACAGGGTTTTGTCACATTGATGAAACTGTATCAGTGCAGGGTGGGGTCCTAGACCTCCTGACTTCAGAGCATGACAAGGAGCCACCTACACAGAAACAAGATGGACAGACAGCCTCTGATGAAGCGACGAAGGCAGGTAAACCAGACAACCAGCAATGCCAAGGACTGCGGCTACTAGAAGGTGGAGCAGACAGAAGACCTCCCCCAGAGCCATGCACGACTTCTGATTCTAGCCTCATCTGGAAAACGAACTTGTGTTTCTTAAAGCCAGCCCCGGGTACTATTTCTGCCCTAGCGGCCCGAGGAGACTCAGCCTCTTCTCCTGACATCAATACAGCAGGGCTGACGGCCTGCTCCCACACAAACGAGGCTCCAGCTCCTCGGGGTGGGTGCAGAGGGCGACGCCCTCGGAGGACCCGCAGGCCCCGTGCAGCTGGAGGGGCCCCTTGCTACAGCCCGGTCTGGACTGCATCACTCTACTCCATTGACTGCTGGCAGCGACACAAATGCAATTAAGCCATCTGGAGACTTTAATGATCTTGAGCATAAAAAGCGCTGCTGACACCCTGGCTTCTTCAGCCACAGGAAGGCCAAGAGCGTGTCTGGCTGCAAGTGGGCGTCACGGCGGGTGGGCAGGCAGGGGTCGCAGGCGTGTGCGCCCAGCAATGGCCCAGCAGGGCCCCTGGGCTACAGTCAGTTCCAAGGTCTGTAAGGACGGCTTTTAACACCATGTACACAGGGTCGCCCTAGCTGACACAGGTGCCACCACAGTTAGAGTGACCTGACCGCAGGGAAACTGAGGAGCACCTTCTGGGCAGGCGCTGCAGCCGCCTGCTGGGGCGCTTCAGAAGCAGTAGGAGGTGTGGGTGACCCAGTGGGCAGACTCCTCCTTGGGGCGCTTGGCGGAGCTGTGCGTGGTGAAGAGGGACTTATAGGCTTCAGACTCCCCGCTGTCGGCGATGGATCTCTTCGTGGCCCCACACAGCGGCTTCCCGGCCTTCCCCGAAGGGCACCCGCTCGCTGCTGGGGAAATGGAAGGACAAGACGTGAGGCTGGCCCAAGTCTCATCCCCGGTTACCAGCTTCACCACAGGCACTTTCGCCCAGCTTCCCTGGGACGAATGCTGAAATACATCAGCTCCAGTGCCAACTCTTAAAAAAGACAAGACCATTTTATTGCAATGTGTCATTAAAACAGTAACAATCACTTTGTTGTGTAGTGCGCTTGAGCTGACTCTGACTCAGTGACCCATGTGACAGAGGAGAGCTGCCCCACAGGGTCTCCTACGCTGGAGTCTACGGGAGCAGACTGCCAGGTCTTTCTCCTGCGGAGCTGCCAGTGGTTTAAAGCCCCCAACCTTTCGGTCAGCACCAAGCACTGAACCATCCTGCCACCAGGCCCAGCCCGTACCTACTTGGACCTGCTCTGTGCTGGGCCCACTGCTGGCAGCAGGAATGTCGCCATCAGACACTGCTCCTGAGCTGGGCCCCGGGAGCTCTGTTCCCCAGAGGAGCACACGGAGTTCCGAGAGGCTGAGTGGCAGACCCAGGTGGGAGGGCACCCCCATGGCTAGGGCGCTGGGCCCAGCAGTCACCCACTTGCTCAGCCACTGTCAACCCTGTGCCAGCGAGTCGATTCCAAAGCCCCCTGGGGTTTCCCAGGCGGTAGGTCTTGATGGCAGTAGGGTGCCACCACCCTTCTGCTGAGCAGCACCTGGTGGGCTCAGTTAGCCACCGAGCGCTTTACCCAGTGCACTACCAGGACTCCTTTGAACCACTACACATATTATTTATAACACAATACTATGAGACACATTCTTTTACCCAAGGAATCAACTTTTTTTTTTAATGTGAAACAAACACTATTTTCTTTGAATTCAAGACAGTGAGCTTCAGGAGAAATGCACTGAAGTCCTGATTTTATACCAAACTGCTCTCTGCTGGGTAGCCACCAGGCAGGTGAGTGGAGTGACTCTGAGTGCCATGTGGGCACACCTACAAACCCCAACCTTGAAAAGGCAGGGACACTCTTACCAAACACCCTGGGCCTTCTCAATTCCAAAACAAACAATAAAGCTCCAAGTCAAAACCGTGTGGTCTGGTATACACGCACTGTGTAAACTGATGGAATCGCGACTCGGCAATAAACCCACGCATCTATGGCCGAGCGCTTCCTAACAAGGGTGCTAAGCTGACCCGATGGGGAGATAACAGCCTCTTTAAAAACTGGTGTCGGGACAGCTGGATCTCCGGGTACAAAAGAATGAAACATATGTGAAAAGTAACTCAGAATACTCGGTGACCCCAGTAAAGTATAACAATTAAAACCGCAAAATTGTTAGAGGAAAACACAAGGGCCAAGCTCCAAGGCCTTCTTATGACAAGGGGCTCTTAGACACAACACAAAAGCCTGAGCTACCGAAGACAAAATGGACAAAGTGAACTTGGTCAGAACAAAAGCCAGGGGGCACCGGAGGGCGCCCCCAGCAGCGAGCAGCGAGCCCCCGGCGCCGGCGTGGCCGACAGCGCACTGCAGACTCGGCAGGACCCACCTGCGCTCCTGGGAGCTGGGCTGGTTCTCTTCTCTCTAGAATCAAGGCTGGTGGCTTCCTCAGGCTTCCTTGTCTTAACATTTGATGGCCCTGCGGGTTCTGTGAAAGGGACAACACAAGGGAAACCACACAAAGCCAAAGCGTGGACTTGGGAGAGAGCCGAGCAGTCCTGTTTTCCCAGAACAAATACCTCCCTGAATGTCTCACCTTCAGGGATGTCTGGCTTTGAGACGGATTCTGCTGCTTTGGGTTTTTTCACTTTCTGAAAAAAAAAAGAGGAAGTCAGAGGACAGTTGAGAGGCCACCGGACAGCGGACTTGGTCTGGCTGCTGAGCACCCGTCGGCAGCCCTGTCTCTCAGCCAGGCAGTCACTCCTTCCCCAGGCCCCGTCCCCACTCCACCAGCCTGGGAGCATCGTCTCTGCACCGCTGTTACGGTGCACGCTGGCCTCAGACCAGAGGGGGCCTGGGGAGCTCCACTGAACCTTACACGTACAGCTCCCAACTCACACTCACCAACATTTCACAAGAAGGGGACAGGTTTCACTGATGACAGTCAGCATCCAAGGTCCCTGCTCACACGAGCAGTTCCATGAACAACAATGTGAAGCAGGGATGGTTACGAAGTCCAGGCCTGCTCTGCAGCTGACCCATTCCAGCAGCGTCTCCGGCGTGGGCAAACTGCCGTGACGTGTGTTTATTCACCTACACGCGCGCTCATCACACTAATGAATATCTTAACCTCAGCCACGTCTCAACTTTGGATTACTCTTGTTAGAACTTTTAAATTGCAGGCACTGG
Organism: Heterohyrax brucei; assembly: GCA_028571685.1. Classification (NCBI taxonomy): domain Eukaryota; kingdom Metazoa; phylum Chordata; class Mammalia; order Hyracoidea; family Procaviidae; genus Heterohyrax; species Heterohyrax brucei. Next base: position 84,712,140 of record CM053156.1, on the reverse strand, counting down.
AATCCTGTCACCTTTGTCAGCAGAAACAGAAGAGAGCAGCCGTTCTAAAATGGCCCAGCCAGGCCAGCACTGACTCCGTCACAAAGGACAACTGGCCCTCCAGAGCATTTACTTCCCGTGTCACTTTCCTCAGAGGCCAGGAGGTGGCGCTTGAGACACGGGTGGATTACCTCACCAGACAACACGGGAGGACCCTGTTCCCTCCGCGAGGCTCCTGGACTTGTGGCGACTGCCCTGTGGCTGAAGCTGCTTGCATACAACACACAATTCCTCTTCATCTCGCACAGCAGAGCACGCAGGAAGTGGGGAAAGGGAGGGAAATCATTTCAAAAACCGGAGACCCCCCGACTCCACAGCCGAGGCTGCGTGAGGACGCACAGGGAGGACCCAGGGGGGCTCAGGGAGAGGAGCCGGGCCGCTGCCGCCAGCCGGCGGTGTATTTGGGAAATATTTGGGTTTCCGGGTAGCGGTATCTAAGAGGCACTGTCAGCAGCTCCGGGGAGGATTCTGCACCAAGAGACAGGCTGTTCCCACTGGGCTTTGAGAACTGTGGCAAAAAGCCAGAGACGGGGAGAAAACTCACTAAGGCCAACAGCTAAGGCTTACAGAAACTCACTGCCCATTTCCTTTAAAACATATACTTCTGCCCTTCTGCAGTTTTCTGACTGTTTGTTTAATTTTGTTGTTGAGAGCATAAACGCAAAGCACACAGGAGCCCCGCAGTCTCCACCGGGACACGCCAGGGCCACCGGTCACTCCAGCTCTGCAGTCACTCTGCCTCCTCTGCGCGGCGCCCCCGCTGACATGCACTCCTGTCCCCTACGCTTCCTACATGCATCTTCCAGCTGGTGGTGTCAGCTCGATCCTGCGAGGACCGTTCTTCAAGGAGGGCGATGCTCAGGGCAGACAGTCCTGCTGGTGAAGCTGGGGAGTGGCTGCTGGGTTTTACAGGGGAGCTGGACTGACGGCCACATGCAGGACAAGCAGATCCTTTCTGTAAATTGGTCTGTCAAGAATACCTCAAGCTTATTTATTTCTTTTGCTTTTATGGTAATGAAAGTACTGTGATTTAGGAAGTCGGTGCAGAATGAAGGAAGTAAAGGACCCAGTGGCCCTCCTAACTAGTGCTACAGAACGTCTCATAAAACTTGTCCCCAGAACAGCTCTGCTCACATTCGCTGCAAGCGGGGAGCACCACTCCTTGTGCGGTGTGGCTACTCACACTGCTTCTTTTCCATTGAAGTACAATGGTTAAAAGAGGAAAGAGGACTGGATCGAGCTCATTCTGGTAATCCTGGATCCATGGCCACATCCCAGGACCTGTCAGCAGCTCCAGCATCCTCATTCTCAAGCCTCACACCACAAGTGACATTATCACAAGTAACAAGGTCCTGCACTTTCCTCTATTAGGAGGTGAAGAACTTGACCACACAGGCCCACTTTCGCCTGACCGCTAAACACCCACCATTTCGTGTTCTTCCACCTTGACCATCTCAGGTCAAGTTCACTGTGACCTGGCTCTGAGATGGGCTCTGGGGTGGAGGTGGAGCTGAGGTGGAACCAAGGCCCCGTACCTTTCCCAGCTTGGTTCTCAGTCTCCTCTCCTCCATCCTGGTCTTCAGCAGCTCCACGTCCTCCTTAGAGCCATTCAGCACGATGACATCGTCCTCCTGAAAGGCTGCCCCACACTGGAGAGGAGACAGGGGAGAAAACAGAGGCCGTCACAGGGGAAAAGACAGACGTTGTCATCATGTGCAGTGGGCCCCTAGCCCCTAGGCTGGCCTTGCAGCCCCACTGCCCCTCGACCTCCTGGTGAATTCATCCCTGTTGGCTGGCCCCCTCGGCCTGGCTGAACCAGCTCCTATGGTTCTGAAGTCTCGTTTGCCTTTCTGTGTCAGCATAGCTGGCCCGAGGATGCCTCCTTGAAAAGGGCCTGTTTGCAAGGCCAGTCTTAGGCTGGCATCTGAGAATGTGGGCTCTGGGAGGGCCCCCACCATCTCCTGCTGGGAACAGCTCCCCATGCCGGACTGTGCAGACAACGTGGTTTGTGCTGAGCACCTGCTCTCCTAGGAGTGGGGAGTGACCTGACACCATGCCGCATCTGGGCTCCGTCAGTCCTGTCTATGGGGCCTTGGCAGAAAAGGATTCACTGCATTATAGTTTACAGACCGCAAAGCTCACTGCTTAAAGCACACAATTCAACAGCATGTAGTGTATTTACAGAATTGAGCAGCCATCAGCAGTGTCATTTCAGAGTATTTTCACCATCCCAGAAAGCAGCCCTGTGCCCCCCAGCAGTCACTTCCCACTCCCCGCCCCCTCAACCCCTGGCAACCCCTAATTTGTGCTGTCGCTATGGATGTCCGTCTCACGGAATTTCAGATAACCAGAATCACAAAACATGTGGTCCGTCCTGACCAGTTTTCAATGAGCATGTTTTCAAAGTATGGGGCACAACTTCATCTTTATTGATGAATGCGGTTTCAGTGTACAGATACACCACCTTTTATCCATCTATTCAGTAGAGCAGGCATTTGAGTTGTGCCCATTATCTGCCCACTATGACATAAAACACTGCTGCAAACAAGTACCGCTCTTTGTGTGGGTTGCTACCTTGGGGTGAAACTGCTAGGTTACCTGGCAATGCTGCGCTTCCGGCTTTAGGAGGAACAGCCACACTGCTCCGCAGAGGCCGCACCACGTTCCACCCCACCAGCCCTGTGTGAGGGTTCCACTGTCTCCACACCCAAGCCAGCGCTGGTTACTGTCTCTCTGGTGAACCCCCAGTAGCCACGAGGTGGTACCACACTGAGGTTTTATCTGCACTTTGCTGACTACTAACAATGTGACTATAGTCAGCTTGTCATGGGCATTGTGGCTACTGGCATATTTCTTAGTGAATTGTCTGTTCAGATCCTTTGCCCCTTTTTAAACTGGTCCTTTTCTTGTAAAGGTGTAGGAGTTCTTTGTAGACAGTTGGCCTTCTGTATCTGTGGGTTCTGCATCTGGATTCAACCAACCAGTGATCAAAAATATTTGGAAAGAATGTTACGTTGCTGCTGATGTGTGTGGTGTGGCCAGGCCTGTAGTGGCGGCTGTGCAGAAGCTGGAGGGACTCTCTTTTCCTGCCGTCATTCCCTAAACAACACAGTGTAACAGCTCTCCACACACAGCATTCACACTGTATTAGGCATTACAAGTAACTCAGAGATTCCTGAGCGTATACAGGAAGATGTGTGTAGGTTCTGAGGGCAAGTTTTAGCTCACTTGAGCACCTGCGGACTCGGGTGTCTGTGAGGGCCCTGGAACCATCCTCCCTCGGACACTGGACACTGAGGGAGGGCTGTGTTCCAGACACTGGAGCCTTGTCAGACATCTGAGTCTGCACGTATTTTCTCCCATTCTGTGGGCTGTGTGTTCACTTTCTTGACTGTGTCCCTTGAAGCAGGAAAGATTTTAATTCGTGAAGCTCAATTTACCAATCTTCTCTTTTATGGCTTGGGCTTTTGGTATGGTAACTAGTGAGCCCATGGCTAGCTTAAGAGCCCGAGGATTGCCTCCTGTCTTCCCTCCTGAGGGTGCTATGGACTCGGCTCTTACAGTCAGGCCTTATGTTTAACTCAGAGTCACTCACTTTGAATTTTTGTGTAGGTTTGAGGCAGGGCTCCAAACTCACTCTACTGGATACCGATATCACGTCGTCCCCGCACCGTTTGCTGAAGAGACTGTTCTCCCTCCCCTGCCCTGTCTAGCACACCTGCTGACAATTACACAATGATGAATGTCAGGGTTCAGTTCTGGACCTTGAACTCCACTCGTCTATACTGAAGCTTACGCCAGCACCAAGAGCCCTGGTGGCGAAGTCGGGAAGAGCCCAGGCTGCTAGCCAAGACCTCTGCAGTTCGCATCCAGCAGCGGCTCCGCGGGAACCCCACGGGAACCCCACGGGAACCCCACGGGACAGCCCTACTCGGCCCTGTGAGGTTGCTGTGAGTCAGCGTCGACCTGACGGCACACAAAAACACGCCAGCACCCGTTAAGTTTCTGTTGCTGAGATGACCTCTTTAACAACTACATACAAGTGAACTGTCAACACATTTTTTTTTCCCCCTGATTCCTATAAAGAGCAACTGGATTAAATGCTTCAGTCACAGATATTTTAAAAACACGTCAAATATATACGAGACTCAATGGGAGCTCTGGTCCAAAAGCAGGACAAGAAAACAGGAAGGGACAAGAACTGGCTGAATGGATACAGGGAACCTGGGATCGCAAAGGACAGCATGCTGTCACCTGGTGGGGATTGCAACCAGCGTCACAAAACATAGGGGTACATTTTTCAGTGAGCAATTAACTTGAACTGTAAACTTTCACCTGAAGCCCAATAATAAATAACATCACTAATGTAAAAACAAAACCAAAAACAAAGTCAAATCCAGTCTGTTGCGAACAGAAGCATCAGTCCCTTGGTCCGATCCTGTTGCCGACATCGCCAGCAGACGCCTAAATAAGAGTGAGCTCTTTGAACAGCTGAAGCAGGGACTGTGACCCACTGCGCCCAGAATCTCTGAGAAAAAACACATGAGCCTAAGACAAGACACGAACACGCGCTCTGTTTAAAAGCAGCCGGAGACTTCTAGCACATTCCAGGTACAGAGGGATCCATAAATGTTTGCTGGTGGAAGGGAGGGTATCATGGTTCAGCAGGAGACCCCGGTTCAGCGCCTGTCTAAGGCAGCCCACGAGCAGCCACCGCTTGTTTGTCAGTGGAGCCTGTGTGTCGCTAGGATGTTGAGCAGACTTCAGTAGAGCTGCCAGACTGAGAGGGACGAAGAAGAGAGGCCTGGTGATGGCGTTCTGAAAATTGGCCACAGACAACCCTGTGCATCACAATGGTCTGACCTGAAACCAGTTATGTAGACGGCACAGGACTGGGCAATGCTTCATCCCCCAGTGCCTGAGGCCACCAAGGGCTGGGGGCCTACTCAGCAAGGCTAACAATACTGGGGAGAAGAGGAGGAAAAGGTGTTCGTCAATCCCCTGCCCCAGCTGGGCTGGTTGTTGCGGTTTCTGTCTCCAAAAGTGACTGTTTCAGGTCAAAACCAGCCCCTCTTTCAGAGATGACCTGCCAATATTCCTGAAAGAGAAACCTTGCTTGCCCCACAAAGGCCTGTACCAGGTGTCACACACAAGTGATGTCCGAATACTAGAGCAGGGGTGACCAAGAAGGCACCCCACAGGAAAGGAGCTTATTTCTAGTCTTCGTGTTGTAAGGTGGGTGCAGAAGGAGGGAGAGCCTGCTCTGCAGGGTGTGGTCCCCCAGGAAGCACCTCACTGTGGGAGGTTCGAGTACAGCCTCCCCTGGGGGTCTCCTCCTCAGAGAGGGAATGAGAAAGAACCCGCAGGAGCAGATTCAGGTGGCAGGTAGGGCCCAAGGGGACCCAGGGCTGCGCTAGAGCGTAAATCACCCTCCTGAGTTTACCAACCAAGAGGGGGAACAGAGTCTCTCTTTCATCCCGTCCTTGGTCCTGACCTCGCCTGCCTCCTCTCCGCTGGGCTTCTGGCTGCTGTTTCTTCCCATCGGTCCTTGCCAGCCCTCCTCCCTCGTGTCAGGACACAGTGGGCTTTCCTCTAGGTGTGACCAGCTAGAGGCTGCAGACCCTATATCCTGCATTCTGCTGTGTGCAGTCTGGCAAGCTTGGACTTCCTACATTTTTGAAGTTGAACTAGTCAGCAATAATAAAAAGTTGTGAGGGGGCTATTTTTTTTTTTTCTTTTCCCTTTTTGGCTTCACATGACAAACTGCAATAACTTCCTCTTTCAAAAATTCACAAGATTCATTAATGCCAAACCCACACTCTGATGGCCTCCTGACTGACTTGTGCCTGAAGGGGGCTGCCCCTGGGGGCAGGCCTGGCCCTAGGGAACCTGGTTGCAGTGGCTGGTCCTTAAAGAGTCCCTGAAACAAGGGTAGCAGGCAGGGACCCATGTGCAACTGTCAACTGTCACACCGGAGCTCTTTTATATGAGCTAAAGGTCAGAGGGCCACTTTTGAAAGGGAGTGCAATTGCAACTGTGACTGAACATTTTGGTCAAAGGTTCTACAGAAGGATATTGATCAAAAGAGGATAAAGTGCAGAGCAGAATTCCAATTTCTCACTGAACCCAAACCTCCTGGAATCACTGAGGCTGGATAGGCTTGAAAAATTATTGCCCTGAAATATTCTTTAAACCAAAATATTTCAAAGTTTTCTTCATCAAACAACAGTTCAGCTTCTTTAGTAAAGAATGCTGGCTCTGATCACTCTGCTTCTGTGAAGTACTGCCTACATGGGCTCAAACTGGCACAGCCACACTGGGAAGGTCAGAGAGGAAGTTTAGGGGACAGTGCCATTTATGCTAAGGAGGGAGGAACAATTCACAAAAAGAGGGTAAAAATTTTATACAATTTGAAGAATATAATCAGTGTCATGGAACTGTATGTGTACAAATGGCTGAGCTGGTGAAATTTTCAACTGAGTAAGACAAGAAGCAAGCAACAAGAGATTATTCTTGGTCACCAAACAAACAAAAGGACAACCTGGTCCCTCCCCTAATGCCCCCCTACCCCAGGCCCACTGTGATTATAAAAGCAGTAAGTACAAAAGTAAATTGAAAAAGAAAAATCTTTTCATGCTAATGATTTTTAACTATGTGTACTCTTGCCGTACACTTGCAATGGTATATTTATTCTGTATTTTGCTCCTTTTTATGACTTGCAACTTAAATTTCCCCCAAATGGGGAAATTAGGTACATAAGTCATAATACATTCCTAAGAAGGAATTGAATGCAGTGATTTTAGATTCAGACAATGCAGAAAATGTTTTTCATATGTTAAAAGTAAAAGCAGAAGAGTAACTGTACATTGGCATGACCTCAGGAAATTAACATTTTTAAAAAGCATTAAAAAAAAAGACGAGTATGGAATTACTCATGAGTCCTATGCTACTGTCCCTATATAGGTAGATCTGTCCCTTACACAGACGGAAGAGTGGTCCCTACTCACGGTTCCTACGGTAATATCTGCAACAAAGCCAACCGCACGCATCTCTGAGTCAGGATCCCCGCTCTGAGACGGTCAGTCTCCCTCAGAGAACCCTGTCCCTATTTCAGGGCTTAGAGTCAATGAACACGTGCCTGTTGTTCACACTGACTTAAAAAAACTCCTTTTCGTTTTGCTGAGAAAAGACACAGCAAAACATACATGAGCCCAACACTTTCTACGTGTATATTCCCGGGACACTATGTACTTCAAGTTGTGTACCACCCTCGCCTCCTCTGAGTGATCCTTGCCACCAACACACATGCTGGCCCCCAGGGCTCCCATCGGACCCTTGGGGCTGCTCGTGCTCCTTTGGCCCCGTATGGACAGTGTATGCATCGACTTTGGAAGTCAGGTGCTTCCTCTGCAGGACACTAAGCTCTGAGGGGGAGCTTTTGTTTTTACGGGTCAGAGTGTACCCCAGTGATTGGCCTGGGATCCAGTACACAGAGAATGCTCACTAACTGAGTCACTGCTGAATGGGTGACAAGAAGTGAGCCTATGATTCCAAACCAAGACAGAGAAACGAAAATTTAAAGCCAAACAGCACCTCCAACGGCTGCATAAAACTCACACTACCTACCACACCATGCTCTTTACACTCCATAATTTGGGGAAAAAAAATTTCTTTATTGTAAATGGAAAGTGTGTCTACCAAGTCCTCCTCCTCATCCCCGTCCCTGACACCCCTGTCTCTTATCCTAGATCCTTGCCTTGTCCCAGATCCTTTCACACAGGGGATGAGACCCTGTGTGCCATTCTGTTGAACTCACTTGCTCAACACGACATTCTCAGGGTTCATCCACGGAGTGGCACAGGACTGCACTGCCTTTTTTTTATTTTTATGTTTTCATTGAAGTGAAAATAATAAACCTGCCTATGCTAACCCTAAAGAGGACAGCAAGTGAGAGAACTGTTAAAACTAGAAAAAGGAAGAATGTTCAGGGGGAAAAGTGTCCCAAAGCAGACACTAACAAAGCAGCCCAGTCTGCTAAGGGTGGCGTAGGAAGAGTCCACCTTGGTGACATGTTATGGCACAAACTAGCCGCACGGAGGAGCCAGAGACACACCGGGCACAGGTCTACCCGCCTCCCGGTGCTGAGGCTCTCCTGAGGATCTCACTGAAATGCCGGGATTTCTCTGAACGCTACGTAAGTAAACAGGATTTTTCAAAAGCTTTTATTCTGTCAGTGAGAAAGGATCAGATAACTCAAGTTTGCCTCCTATTTCTGAAAGCACTTTAAGAATCGGATTGAGGACCACTCAAGGTTTCACTGTAAGTTTTCAGAACACAGGATTACTCTGCTTTGCTGGGCATCTTCTGGTGTTATGTCCTCATGCTTTTTTAAGACGGTGACCCAGTCCTGAAGATCCGTTCACAGGAGTGAACGCATCAATTATTTCTCAGCCTCCAGTCAGAATCAACAAGAATAAAATGCTCCAGGGACCAAAGAGCAGCAAAACCGGCCGAGCAACTCTGTGTCCCTGTGATTTCAACTGGATCCGCTGACAGAGATGCAAGTGATGGCCAAGCCAGGCGGCATGGTCTCTGCCACGACTCCCACGGCGGCATCGGAGAAGCGTTCCGAGGTGAGTGTCACACCAACCGTGCAGGGACCGTGACGGGCACCAGCTAAGCAGGTGGTGGCTTCAAAGTAAGAAACGGGTTTTGACAGTTGTGCAGTGAAGCAGAAGCAGCCGGGGGCCAGCCGTGTTTGGGAAGTGGGTATTGCAGGCGTGTGTTCCCCTTAAAAGCACTCCTCACTCTCTGCTTAGCCAAAAAGAAAAGAAAGTGGAGCTTTTCAACAGCTGAGATCTTCAGCTGGCTCCTCACGCAAAACGTGGGGACCACTGCTTCACCGCACGTGCTCACAAGACACATACAACACTGCTTTTGTTGTGGATGTTCTAAGTGGATACTCTAAAACAGTTTTGCTCTCTAAGTAAAAACAGCTAAAATAAATCTGTCCACATCTTATGGAACAGCATGTTGTGACACGTGTGCCTTCTGGCACCTGCTGGCCAGTCTTTAAGAAGCCCTGGTGGCGCAGCGGTTAAGTACTCAGGGGCTACGCAGGAAGTCAGCGATTTGAACCCACTTTCTGCTTCAGGGGAAGAAGACAAGGTCGTCTGTTTCCATACAGATTTATGGCCTTAACCACTGTGCCGGCAGACCTCCCAGAATCTTACTGTTAGGCTCCCGACACAGTAAATGGAAACCTGGCAGTGTGGTGGCTAACTGCTAAGGCAGCTACTCAAAAAGGTCAGTGGTTCGAATCCACCAAGTGCTCCTAGGAAACCATATGGCAGTTCTACTGTGTTCTACAGGGCTGCTATGAGTTAAAATCGACTCAACAGCAATGGGTTTGGCTGTTTTTTATTTTTAAATCATGTATACAGGATCCTTGGTGGCACAGTGATTAAAGTGCTCAGCTGCGCGGGGGAAAAGGTAATAGTCTGAAATCCACAACCTGCTCCTAGGAAAACCTATGAGGGTAGTTCCACTCTCTCTTGTATAGGGTTGATGTGTTAGACTCACACTGACAGCAGCTGGGTTTTGTTTTTAATACAATGTAAAATGCAACGAGTATCTTTTTCTTTCTTTTTTTTAAAGTAAGGTTCCGAAAAGCTTTCTTTGGATACTAAATTGTTCATTCTGCTTCAACTAGTACCACTGTTCTAAAACTGTGAAAATCGAGAATGTAACACCAAGTATTTCTTGTTCACCTTTACACACACCCACCATTCTCTACCCACCCACAGGAATGCAAACAATTCAGCGAGAGGAGGTAGTTTTTGTGGGATACTACAAACTCCCCTCTTAAAGTCTTCATAACAAGCTAAATTCTATCAACAAATTCACAATGACTCGCCTTAAAGACGGTGTTCCAGTGGCACTACACGACACCAAACCTGCATCACTGACTTTCAGTTCTGGTTGTTAGGACTTTGCCTGGGGACGGGGACGGGGACGGGGACAGGGACAGGGACGAGGACACTGCAGAATGAGCAGGAAGAAGAAAAGTGGACAAACAGGCTCACTGGCTCTAATTAGGAGGAGTAACGGGTTCTAACACAACTCCTTGGGAGTATTTTAGGTTTGGACAAAAACATAAATGCAAAAACATGTCCATTCTAAGAAGTACACACAGTAATCTGTTACTGCAAAGATTCTACCACCATATACAGGGGAAATCATGTAAAAGGCTTCCTAACCATAAACTTGACATTTCTGTTTCAAGACAGCCTACATCTCACAGCAGTCATAAATGTCAGTAAACTGCATATATAATCTTAAAAACACTATCCACTGTTTGGAAGCAATTTGATTCTGTGATACAATGTGTGTATGTGAGCACATGCATGTGTGTGCGTGCATGTGTGTGTCTTTTCAAACAAAGCCACCCATGAAAGAGGTGCAGATATGAAAGGACTAACCCTAACCCAAACCTGCTGCGATCAGGCCGGTTCTGACTCACAGAGACCCAATCTGATATGTCACAGAGTAGAATGGCTCAACAGGTTTCTCTTGGCTGTGCTCTTTCAGAAGCAGATTGCCAGGCCTTTCTACCGTGGCACTGCTGGGTGTTCTGAACAACTGGAAGAGTTAAAGGATTACTAAAACATGTAAGGCCTAAGAAGGAGAACTTAAGAAAGCACATGGACAAAGCCTTATAGTGGGCTTGCTGGAAATCATTTGTAATTTCTTTGTAAAAAAATAAGACGCGTAACACTGAGAAGGTGGAAGTGGGCCTGGCTTGGACAAACAACTTGCCCACCTGCTCCACAGAACACAGCGGGCCGGTGGCTCCTCCTAAAGCCTTTGATGCAATTTCTTTTTTTTTTTCCACTACATGCAATATACTTTGGTATTTCCTTTTTTAAATTTATTTTTATTGTGACTAAGTGAAAGTTTACTATCCAAGTAAATATGCCATATATACCCCTGAACACACGCCTCTATGCACTCCTCACCCTGTGACAGCACACTCTTCCTCTCCGCTCGTTACTCTGGGTATTCACTCAACAGACACCTGTCCCCTCCTCCCCACCCTCCTCTCTCACCTCTAGAGAGGAACTGGTCGGATAGCCTCATACATATATGTAAGCCGACAAGTACACACACATGTAAGATACAGTCCATCCTAATTTCTGTCTGAAGGGCTGGCTTCAGTACTGGTACAACAAATATTTTAAGTACAATGTTCTGTGGAGGAAAAATAGTAATACACAGTTCACAAACCAGTAAGAACTGCTCTTCCCTAAACAACATATTCTCCATATTTGGAAAGAGTACCTGCATTTCTTGGAAATTTAGTGATCCAAATTCACATGTTTAATACATAGTTTTATTAAGGCCAAAAAAGTTGACCTCACATTACAGAAACAAATGAGTCCACCACACCAAACACCCAAGAGACAGCATGTTCACAAAACTGAAAATGGCCCATGACTATTTTAAAAGGAAAAACTGCTGGGCCTCAAGGAGCTTATTCCTCTGGCATTTCGCTATCATTGGCTAGATGGTATGTTAAAAGAGCGCCAAGAATGATTCACAATCCACAGCAGTGAAGTCTCCAGAAGCTTCGTTTACAGACCTGACCGGCCTGCCTGCAAACGCTCAGGTGAGACAACGGCAGAGAGCTCAGCTGCTGGCCACACCACCCTATTGGCAAGACCATGTGCCAGCCACTCCTGCTTCTGCACTCTGGGAACCTGGGTGAAGGAACAGCTGACCGGCCTCTGTGAGAGCTGGCCTAACAGAACCAGTGGTACCCAGTTAAGCGGTTCTGTACCACTTAACCAAGTCCATGTGCCCGCCTCTATGAGAGAGGGAAAACAGTCCATGCAGTGCCCTGAAGGACAATGAGTTACACAGAGGATTTGTCTTCACTTAATTATTATAAACCTCTGAAAATATCCAATTCCCTAGGCTCTGCCATGGGGGTGAGCTGACCTGGGCACAATCTGTCAGGGAGGCGGGGCTAACTTACTTCTCTGATAAGAGCAGAATCTTTCAGTAAGCTTAAAAACAAAAACCAAGAGAAACAAAAAGCTCCCAACAGTCTTGCTTACACTGAAACCCTGGTGGCACAGCGGTAGGAGCAGGGCTGCTGACCAAGGCTGGCTGTCCCTTGGAAACTCTCTGGGGCAATTCTGCACTGTCCTGCAGGGTTGCCGTGAGTCGGAAACAACGGCAGTGGGTTTGGCTTTCTGGTCTTGTACTGAAGCTCTAACTGCAGAGGAAGACGTAAGGAAATACGGTAGTCTGCCTTGAATCAGAACGCCTACAGGGGAGCAGTTCCAAGTTTTAGGTTTCACTTGACTTTAGAACACCGCCTCCTTTCTGCTGAGGTCCTGCTTCTATGAGAGACCAGACACAAACTGTGCTAATTATAATGACAGTCTTGTGTTCATCAAGATAAAAAGTACTCATAAAAATACCTTTATAATTGGATGACTAGGGTTTATGCTTGAGGTGACCAATAAACATTCACTGAACCAGTTGTAAAATGTTGTCATCTGGCATATTTGGGGAGTGGATGGTTTTTACTTTTGAAACAAGATGCAGGAGGGAGCCGAAGGGAATGCATAAAGAAAATGAAAACACTTTAAAAACCCACAAATAGTATTTGCAGTTTATGGGCTTAAGGTTGAAGAAACAAAGGGCTGAAAGACACAGGGTTTGCTTATTTTATTACACTTCAGTCACCAGGCCTTTGTCATGACACCACGGAAAGGCAGGGGACGCGCACCGAATCTGAGACAGAACTGTTCGAAAGTGCACGGGCTTTTCAAAAACAGGAAGTAGGAGCAGGCAATGAGATGTGATCCTTCATGGAAACCACGAGTCAGGATTTACAAAAGTCCTCAAGATACCCGCTTGGTATTTTACCTGGTCAATTTTTCCTCTCTCACTTCCCAAGGATGATCCTTGCATATAATAATAACAATACAATAAAAATACTCTTGATCATTTTTTGCTATTGCTATACCTCTGTATAGCTGAAGATACACACCTATTAACTTTATTAGATAAAAATACTTTGTTTTTCACTGGAGTAGCCTTGAAAAACAATTCATCAGCTAATTTCAACAAGTTTAAGTGCATAATCACAAAATCTCTCTTCATTTGTTGCTTGTTTCACTGGAGCAATTTGTTCTCCTAACAGAACAGTGGCATAAAGTGAATTATGAGTAAAGCAGGGTGGTGTCTATGTCCCAAATCAGTATTTTAGATTTTTTTTTTGGTATCTGTCTAGGTAGGAGCAATATCACATGCAAATACTTTCAGCATCACTAGTCACTGAGGAAACGCACACATAACCACAACGAATTCCCACTTTACACCTACTGGAATGGCTAAAATTAAAACAAACAAAAAACCCCAACTGGCCAAGTGTTGGTGAGGACATGGAAAAAGTGAAGTCTCAGCTTGCTGGTGGGAAGGTGAAATGGTACAAAAACTGTGTGGAAAATCCTTTGGCAGTTTTTAAAAAAGTTCCACGCAGATGTCCACGGGGCTCAGCCATTGCACTCCTGGGCAGTCACCCAGCAGAACCAAAGCGTGTATCCTTACAATGACTTGTGCATGGATACTTATGGCATCTCTATTTAGAATACCCCCAAACTGGAAACCACCAAAATGCCCACTGACAGACAAAATCACACCCTGTCCACGGGAGAGATCACCACAGTAACGAAAAGGAACAAACTGGTGACAACTGTGACGATGTAGACGAATAAATCGTCCTCCTGAGGAGAAAAAAAAAGCCAGGCAAAAAAGGTGCATCCTGCGTGACTCCATTTATATAAAAGTGCAGAAAATGTAGCCAGTCCCCAGCCAGTCCCCGGCTCACTGGCGACGGTTGCGCAGACAGGGGGGTGAAAGGAGGGTTGACCAAACGGGGTACAAGGACACCTGCCGTGGGAGGGCAACAGCTGTTACCTTGACTGTGGTGATGGTTTATACACACATCAAAACCACTGACACACTCTACGTCCACCAGGGCACTTCAGCTATACCTCAGTGAAGTCCTGAGGAAAAGGGACAACACCCGAAATTTAACCTCTTGTTCTTTCAGGAAGCTTAGCAGGAACTACTCCAAAGTGTGGTCATCAGGTGGCGCCTGGAGTGAAACCATGAGCCAGCTGCGACCCACCAAGTCTGGACTTCTCCTGTGCACGGTCATCTGCATCTTCATTTTTCTGTATTTAAGGAATTCACCTCGCGAGGAACCAGAGGAGGAACCCATCTCCCCAGCTGTGGCGGAATGTGGCTTTTACCCAGATGAACTGTGCTCAGCTTTATTTGAAGGGAAAAGGGCAGCCCCCCAGATTGCAAAATTGTGTAAAAACCCTTATCGATCAGAAATCCTCACTCACTTACATGCCCCAGGAAACTGCTCCAGGCTCTCCCGGGGGCTGCACTTCATAACCAGACCCCTATCTGCAGAAGAGGGCAATTTCTCCTTGGCCTATATTATAATCACTGATAAGGAGCTGGCTACTTTTGTGAGACTTCTCAGAGCTATTTATGTGCCTCAAAATATTTATTGTATTCATGTTGATAAGAAGGCCCCAAAGAAGTTTAAGACTGCTGTGCAAACTCTGGGTAACTGTTTTCAAAACATTTTTATTTCATCGAAGGTGGCTTCTGCTGGGTTTACACGACTACAGGCAGATATTAATTGCATGGAAGATCTGGTCCATTCCAAATTTCAATGGAACTATGTCATTAATCTTTGTGCACAGGATTTTCCAATCAAAACCAACAAAGAAATCATACACTACCTCAGAAGCAAATGGAATGGTAAAAACATCACTCCCGGAGTGATCCAGCCACTGAACACTAAAGCCACTGCAAATTACACTCATTCCAAGTTCACTCCTGCAACAAACACCTACGAATCTCCAAACAAAAGCTTCAAAAAGGAACCACCTCATAATTTAACACTTTACTTCGGAAGCGCTTACTACGTCCTGACAAGGAAGTTTGTCGAGTTTGTCCTGACTGACAGCCGAGCAAAAGACCTGCTTCAGTGGTGCGCAGACATCCACAGTCCAGAGCGCCATTACTGGGTGACCTTGAACCGTGTGAAGGGTAAGAACCAGCCAGAAACAGGGGTGTCCCTACAGGTCAGAGGCAACAGTACGAGCTTTACTCTTAACCAATGCTTTTTTCGACTTCAGTTATTTTTCCATAGATTTGAGATTTGCTCCAGGTTTTGTACAACCTTTTCCTTGGGGTGAACAAGGAGGTCCTCCGGTGCTTCACTGGGGTCACCTGCTGAGAGCCCTGTTTCTGCGCCGGCCGCCTGGGCTCAGGCCCCTCGCCACAGAGAATGGCCAGCGGGCTGCAGCTCTGCAGACACCGCCTTCGGAAAAGTCTCAGCACACAGTTTGGGAAAGTGCTTCATTTATCTGCTTACTCAATGAATATTCCTGGATGCCTGCTTAGTGCCAGCCACTGTGCGAAGGGCTCTTTAAGGACTGAGACGTTCAGGGGAGAACCACTTGCTTTTATGGCAGATAAGAGCCCTTGGATAGGTTCTCTGAGAGGGAGGGGACCTGAGGTCTTTAATCAAGTGGAACCAAGCATCTTCTCTCAGGTCAGGCTGACTGGCTCCTACAGTGAAGGCGGCTTTAAGCTTGAATAATAAGCTAGTCAATTCAGACAACAATGCAGAAAAGGAATCTGGCAGAGAGCTGCTAAGAACTTTTTACAGTCTCTCATAGCCACTGCTAGTCTTGTTTTTCAATCCCCTCAGACAGCATTTACAGAGAAAACCCAGTCCCAAAAGCACCTCCTCACACAGAGCACTCGGTCAACAAGGCGTCCATTATGGGGCGGGGGGGACAAGGAGGGGGTGGGGGGACAGGGAGGGGGAGGGGGGACAGGGAGGGGATGGGGGGACAGGGAAGGGGTGGGGGGACAGGGAGGGGGTGGGGGGACAGGGAGGGGGTGGGGGGACAGGGAGGGGGTGGGGGGCAACGCTAAGCACTGAGACGGCACCTCCAGACCTCAGTCTAACCCCACACTGCCGCCCACATGGGCACCCCGCTCTCCCAGAGCTCTAGCCTTTCATCAGATGACAATCTACAATTCTGATTTCTGAGGTTGGGCTTCTCCCCCTTTCTCAGTCTACCGGAAGCCCCCTGTGACTCCCTCTGATGCCCCTCACCTAGAGGAGACGGAAGGCGCCCCGGGCAGAAGCCCTCACTGTAGAAGAACCGGGTAGGCGACGCTCACCCACCTGCCTGTTCTGTTTCCCCGCAGACGCTCCAGGAGCCACACTGGACGCCGGCTGGGAAGGACACGTCCGCGCCATAAAGTGGAGACACCAGGAGGGAGATGCTCACGACGGGTGCAGAGGTAAAACCCAAGTCACCGCCACACTGTCACACGTGCCAACGCTACACGACTGCCACCCGAGGGATGGTGGGAGAGGCTGACCACCATGTAATAATTTAACATAATCTAGAATTCATGACGATCTAATCTTACACTGTGTCAGATTTTTTAAAAAAAACTTCTGATGGAGGAATAATACCCATACGGAAAAGTCCACAAATCCTAAGTACAGGTTTGTAAATTTACACGGCATGAGCACACAGCAAGGCTGCAACTTTTAAAGTTAAAATAGTTAAACACTTACTAGAAATGAGTGTTTTGTCTCCCTGATCTACCAGAACACAAAACCCAGTAATAAAGAGGATGTGCTCCAGAGGAGAGCCCAACAGTGACCACCAACAGACGGCCTGCGGGCTCTGCAGCACCGGTGTGTGGGAGTCAAGTCCGAGAGCAACCCAGCCGGTCAGTCACCAACAGTACCGTCTACACCAGCGGGCGGCAACACTGGATGTTAGGACAGAGACTTTCCGGCGTGCAAAGCCCCAACTATTTCCTCGCCGGTTCCTTCTAGCATAAGTTCACTCAGCCTGCCCTGGGGCAGTGCCCCTCACAGTTGCCTGGCTTACACACCCCCTGAAAAAAAACCCAGGCTTTTTAACCATACATTTTTTGCACAGGTGTCTTTTCCGGCCTCCTCTCAGCTGTAAGTGGCTACTGGAGAGTCCGCCACCAGATTTCATGTAGCTCATCCAATGGACAGGGAACACTTGGGAAAGCAGTCCTCCTGGTCAAGCCAGCTGAACTAAGGCCGACCTCCCCCGCGCATCAGCCCAGCAGAGCCTGCCTCGGGCTCTCTCAGAGCACTCAGCCAAGGCCTGCGGGGGGCCCGCTGTCACGGCGCCGGGGAATGGGGCGAGTCTGGGGGAAACCGCCTCTGCGGGTGACTACCCCGCAGATCAGGTGTCCTGGGGGGCAGTGGGGAAGCACTCGGCTGTTCACCATCAGCCACTCCTGAAACCAGCCACTCGGCTGAAACCATCAGCCACTCCTCAGGACAAAGCGGCGGCAGTTTGCTCCTGGAAAGATGTGCAGTCTTGGAAACCCTAGGAACAGTTCTACTCTGTCCTGTAGGGTCGCTCTGGGTCAGAATTAACTCTGTGACCACGGGTTTGGCTTTTACTCTGAGCATTACACTTCTAGGGTATTAGGTCCCTGCCATGCCTGGCTTCCTGCAGGTTGCTGTCCACTAGCAGAAGTGACCTCACAGAGATACAGTGTCCTGTTTGCACAAGGTACTTGAATATGGTCCTCAGGTTTGAGGTGACTGGATAGGCAAAATAGGATCCAATTTTCAAGTCATTTAAAAGACTCTGACCTAAAGTAAACAGGCCATAGACAAATTAGAGATGCAAACTTGGACACCAGAACAGCTCACACACTGGTGGTTCCAGCTGCGGTGTGCCCAGCTGCCCTCCTCCAGTGCCAACCAGCTCCCAGGCCTGGACCAGTTTCCTGGGGAAGTCTTTACGACAGGGAGATGTGATCCACATAGGTACATTTTATACAGCAACAAGGAAGCAGTTTCAACACCAGCCAGCAGGCATCCTCACTTTCACAGAGGAGGTGCCGTCGCACACACTAGGGTTGATGGGTTACACAAGTGGTCAGAAAATGAGGGGCTCAGCTTCTCCCTGAAAGAACACACCCTGAGGCGTGCAGACAGACTAAGAAACTGGGAAGGGCTATGGCTACCAGTGACAAATTCATGGTTCAGAGGTTTTGGAGTAATAAACTTTTGAAAACAGGTATAGATAACATGTGAAAAGAAATCTAGTTATTGTACACCTCAATCATTATTCCATACAAATACCCACTCAAGAAGGTTCTCACTATTGCTAGCTGCAGCATGCCAGCTGTCCTAATGGTATAACAAGGTCACCTCTGCCAGCATTTCTATCCTGCTGTGGTGGCTGTGGCCCAAGTCCTCTGCGATTACCATTATGCACAATTTCCAGAAGCAGAAGCTATGGCTTAGAGAAGTGGGGTCACTCCCAAAGTCCCAGGAAGTCGCAGAGAAGGGTCTCAAGGCCAGGCGCTTCTGGCTGCCACCAGTACACTGAGCCGGCGCAGCCCACTGCCCCCACATGGAGTCAGCACAGAGCCCAGTGCCCGTCTGTCACCTGGTGAGCATCAGCACAGCTCAGGGAGCCCTCCCTTCAAGGCTACAAGTACACACAGACACTGCCACCCCAGGTAAAACCCGGGTCTTTCACCAGGTCCCACACATCATCCGTGTAGTTCCACCACTCAGTACCACGACCGCCTGTCAGTTAAGTTTTAATGACAACAAGCAGCAGCCATGCACACAACAGCCTCTGACACAGAGGGAGCGAGCCGCTGATTTTTCCCAGTTTGACAAACAACACTGGACACTGTGTGACACCATTCTTCCCCCTTTCAACAAATACTTCCTTAGGACAAGCTGTACAAGTAGGATTACTGGGCTGGTGTAGACTGGGGGCGAGGGAGGGATCCCTAAAGGGCTGGCAGTTCAAAGCTACCCAGCAGTACTGGGGGAGAAAGGCCTGACACTCTGCGTCCCTGAAGGTCACAGCCAAGCAAAGCCTGTAACACTTGGGATGGCTGTGAGTCAGAATCCACTCAAGGCCAAGGTTTTGTTTTTCGGGTGGAAGCAGAGAGCAGGCCAGGGTCTCTGGGGCAGACAGAGCTTTGGGCGTGCTCAGTGCCTTCCACACATGCTGTGAGACTTCACCTCTCTGAGTCTCAGGGTCCCTCACCTTCAAGCAGAGGTGACACCAGGGCCAACAGGAAGAGCAAGGAGTCCGGCACAGTGCCCGGCACACTGCTGAGCTCCTTCCTGTCGCAGGAATCCCGCCGGCACGGGAGTGCAGATGCAGCTCTCCTTTGAACTACTGACCCCTCTCGCAAGTGCTCACTCTGCAGGCCCACGAAGAGGAGCATGGTTTAGTAAAACCAACACAGTTCCTACGAAGGGGCCAGAGTTATGGAAAACTCAGAAGTGTGCGGAACTAAAGGTGGAAGAAGCTGTCAGCCCCTGCTCCTCACACAACCACCGAGAGCTCTCGCTTCCCTTTGTGTGCCCACAACCAAACACAAACCTCACCGCCTTCGCAGGCAGCAGCCATTATGCACGGTAAAAGCGACTCACAGAATCAATGGCCACCTCCCTCCCCATCACAAACTCAACATAAAAGTCCCTGTCAGAGCAGCCAAGGAAATCGTGTTTGATTGAAATCTGTACGAAGTCAAGAGGCTGTAAGGGTGACACAGGAGAACAGAGTATCACTTCTCGGCATGACTAAACTGGTGGAAAAACAGCCAGCTAAGCTCTGTGTTTGTGTTTGCAGGCCGTTACGACCATGACGTCTGTGTCTACGGACTAGGAGACTTGCCGTGGCTCATTCGATCGCCCTCTCTGTTTGCCCACAAATTCGAGGCCTCCACAGACCCCCTTGCAGTCACATGCTTGGAGAGGCGGCACAGGCTGAAGGCCCTCCGGCAGGCCGGCACCCCTGCAGACCCCCAGTGGCAGCTCCCCCCGAACACCCACTTCCACATGCACCTGAACCTCTGAGCTGGAAGTTACGAAGAGCGCCCACCTTCCTGAGCATGTATCTTTGTTTGCCTCACTTAACGAACAGGAAAACGATTCTGTGCTACTGACTACAGGCCCCTTTCATAGCTGTTGGAAAGACCATATAAGAGCAAGTGAGAAAGCACTCCGGCGACCAAGGGTGGCACAGGGGTGAGTGAATCGCTATTGCCAACCTGACTTCTCCTGGGCTGTGAACGGAGCTCCAGGGTCAAGCTGGAGGAAGAACATGCCTTCCTGTGAAGGCCAGCAGGTTACTCTGAGGAGACCTGGTGGTGCAGTGGTACAGTGGTTACGGGCTCAGCTGCTAAGACGTCGGCAGTCTGAATCCACCAGCTTCTCCTTGGCAACCCTATGGGGCGGTTCTACTGTGTCCTGTAGGGTCGCTGTGAAATAGAACCCACTCAAGGCAATGAGTTTGGTATACGGTTGTGTATGAGATACGCATAAAGAACAAATTCTGAAGTGTATCTAAAATGGTCCTTAGCAGCTGGGGAACAACACATTTCTAGTAATCCCAGAAAAACACTGATGAGTCTATTTCTCCTGTGTTATTCCGGAGTTGAAACACCACTTTTCAAAAAGGCTGTCTCATAGCTCCATCTAGAACATTCTATGATGGCAGAATGCTTCCACATGCGTGCTGCTTAATGCCAGCTATGGTCAGAGCGCAAGAGTGAGCCCTGAAATGTCACTAGCACAAAGGACAATGTACGTCTTAAACTCTGTTTAATTAAAAAAAATTGTAATTAATTTAAACAGTCACATGACACTAGTGGCTAGCATACTGAACAGCATACGTCTCAGACCCACGTGGCTCTGGTTCTCTCTCCTCACCGGCCCAGGTCTCCTCTGAAGTGTCTGCCACCGTTTCCCAGCCTTGTTGTAATAGAGACAGCACCATAAGCAAGTGGCTTCAGCAAACAGAAAAAAAAAATTTTTTTTTTACAGTGGTTTAGATGAAGAGAAATTCATTTAGCTCAGTTTATGGAAGCTAGAAGTTCAAATTCAGGGCAGGGCTCTAGAGGAAGGCTTTCTCTCCCTGTTGGCTCTGGGGCGAGATCTTTGTCTCTTCCAGTTTCTGTTCCTGGAGGATCTCTGGGTGGCATTCACTGGCCTGTTTGGCTTTGCTGGCTTCTGTGCCTGAGCTGCTCTGTTTCTGTCTCAGAAGGCATCAGGTTTAGACACACCCTGCAAGTGGGCTCACTGCTATAACAAAGAAACCCTCTTCCTGACGATGGCATTTCATCTACAGGTGTCGGGTAAGGATTTAAAACACATTCTGGAGGGACATGAGTCAATCCCCAACAGTGATATTTCCTCTTTTAAGGACGCAGATACACCTTCTCTAAAGGGTGAGCAGGAACCACAGGGGAGGAAATTACAGAAACAGTGGTACAATCTGAAGGCAAAGCTAAGTGCCTCAGTAAACTAAAACTTTCCAGACAGAAAGGAAACCCAAGCCCACTCAGAGCCAGTGAACTCACTCAGGAAGAGAACGGGGCTGGACACAAGTAAGACGAGCTTACAGATGCCACAAATCCAATCTCAGCCAGTTGCAGACCCGAGGTATTTAATTCTCATGAAAGCACCGCCTGATGGTCGCACACGTCCACGTTTCTGCATGTCACTGCAGCCAAAACACACGAGTAGCCAAATACAGTGCTGTGGCAGGTGTGCCCTCTGACAGGCTGTTCAGACAGCTCACGTTTACTGTTAATTTCGTCTCCTGTATTTTATAATGACTCACTAGCAGCAAAGGCAAAACCCATAAAAACGAACAAAGAAGAAGGAAAAAAAACCTCAGCTCTTTGGAATGTCTACCTGTTACGGACTGAACTATGTCTCCCCAGAATGCATGTTGTTAACCCTAAGCTCTATACAGGGCGTAGCTTGAGTCAAACTCTTCTGAACTATACGTTAAACAAGCCACCAGAGAGACAAGGTGTGAGACAGATGCCGAGACACACAGGGATCTCCAAGGAACCAGGGAGCAGGCACCAAAGAGATGAGGCCCTTCCTCCAGAGCAACAGGTAGAGAGAAAGGGCTCCCCGAGGGCTGACGATGTGAACTTGGACCTCCAGCCTCCCCAGCTGCAAGAAGAAAACTTGCATGTGTCCGACCCACTGCCTGTGGTACTTCTGTGACAGCAGCACTAGATGACTCAGAGAGGACAGAAAACACGTATCCATTCACTTCACCCACTGCTCACTCACAGCACACCCCTTCACCAGGGAAGGGGTGCAACACGAGGACCTACCCAGGGGGATGGCGGTTAATGTGCATGAAGCACTCAGGATGGCACTGACCTGTTTCACAGATGAGAAAACTGAGGTGCAGGGAGATGATGGCACTCTCCCAGGACCACAGAGCTAGGCGAGTGGAGCTGGCAGCTGGGCCCGGGAGTCTGGCTCCAGAAGCCAGGCCCTTATGACACCCTCACCCCTTCCCACCAAAGAAAGGACAGCTGAAAGGCACAACTGTCCCGAGGGGCTCAACATCACACTGGGACAAGCCACCTGAGTAATGATAATTACAGACAATTCCAGTACCAGGGTGACCAAGCGAAAGCAATACAAGTAGCGTAAAGGCCTGCTTTCCTGAAGCAGTGTGAGGCAGCAGGCAGACACGCTGGGCACCAGCGGAGCGCTGGGGAAACACAGGGAGCGGAGACTGAGGCAGTGGGCCCGTTGTGGCCACGACGGCCAGGCTCGCCAAGACCCAGCAGCACCTTGTGTCAGCAGCAGAGCTAACCACGAGGGGGACCTTGTCCCT
This sequence comes from Heterohyrax brucei, assembly GCA_028571685.1. Taxonomy (NCBI): domain Eukaryota; kingdom Metazoa; phylum Chordata; class Mammalia; order Hyracoidea; family Procaviidae; genus Heterohyrax; species Heterohyrax brucei. The sequence goes on along the minus strand of CM053156.1, from coordinate 84,689,293 downwards.
TGGATCCACTCGGCACTCTCTCCACTCCAGGTCATCCTCACTGTGTTCAGAATGGCGTTCAAGCACACAGAAAAGGGGTCTGCAGTGCACTGTGACGGACGGCACCTTCAGGCGACAGACAGACAGGACCTCGTGGGCATCTCTCTAGCTCTCTGGGAACACAATCCACTGGCTTGCGGACAGAAGGGCTACTACTGAATGTTTCTATTAGATTTTCCTTACATGTCAAAGTTCAAGGCTGCCTGTACTGTATGCAGTGAGATTCTACGAGGCTCAAGCAAGTTGCAAATATGGGAGAAAACCAAAATAACCACAAGGAATAATAATAAAAACACAAATAACTGCAGTACCAGGGTGACCCTGGCATCAGAATTAGCTGCTGACCTGACCATGTGTAAAGCCATCCCCCTCCTGCTAACCTCTCTCATTCCCACCCACCATCTCCAAACTTGTAAAACCAGCATGAGGAAGCATTTTGCTGACTGTGAAACACCCCCACAGCCCACTCGCCCACCTCTAAAGTCTAAACGAATGAAGCCAGATGCTAACAAGTCAAATACTTCTGATCACACCTCTAATATACTCTAAACCAGTGATTCCGAAACTTGGTAGTACATAAAATCACCTAGTAGTCCTGGGAAGATGGAGATTCTGACTGAACAGGTCTGGGATAGGATCCAAAAGCCTCCCATTTCTTTAAAAAACAAAAACCCAAACGCAAGCCCTCCCGGGTGACAGCAGTACTGCAGGTCTGGCTCACCTGAGCAGTGAGCCCATTGTCACTTATTTGCAACCAGTAATTAAAGTGTTTCTTCTTATTACAAGAAGCAAAGAATACAGTGGGGAATACAATCAAGTTTTTTGGCTACTCATGTGTTTAGACTGAAAACAAAAAAGCCTAGCAACTACATCTCTTCGGCTCTTGTTTACTGAAACCAAGGGTGCACGGCGAGGGCTGCAGAGCCCAGACCACAGCTGCCTCCAATCCCTGCTCTTCTACTGAACTCAAAAACCCAACGCGGGCACAGCTACAAGCACAAAAGCAGAGAAAATACGCACTCCGAGGACCCCCGAGGTTACTAACACCTAACACTTGAACATCATCTAAAATACGTTTTTCTTTTGGACTTTAATTTGACATTGATGGCTTATCTCACCTTCATTCAGATCTCCACAGAGAAATCCTCCACCATGGTACACAGCACTTCCTGAAAATGAAACCTCTCTCTTCCTGTAGGCAGTCTGGCCAAAATAGCTAGTGTCCACCCCTTTCCCTGGGCACCCAGCTGGACTACATCTCCTAGGTTCCCTTGTGGTTAGGTACTGCCATGTGGCGAGCTCAGGTCAAAAGTCTGTGAGCGGAGGTAATAAGTGCCACTCGAGGACTGGCTCATAAAAATCACACAAGATTGGTCCTCTCTACTTTCCCCTCAGCCAACCGGACAGCAGAAAAAAAAAAATTAGTTGCCATCAAGTTACTATCTGACTGATGGTAACTCCATGTACATGGGAACTGGCCACCACAGGGTTTTCAACAGCTGGTGTTTTGACAGCAGATTGCCAGGACTTTCTTCCAAGGCACCTCATGGTAGGCTGGTGCCTCCAACCTCTTGGTTAGCAGCTGAGTGTACCACCTGCTTGTACCACCTGAATGGAGGAGACCTCATAACTCAGAAGAGGTCAGAGAGCTTCAAAGTGGCCCCAGAGTTAGTACCGGAAGAAAGCTGCCCAAACAGGGACTGTGACTGCACCGGCCACTTCAGTGCTGACGGTTTGGTTCCAGTGGTCAGCCAGGCCTGCCCTATACACAGTCCCAACTTGTGACGAGATTCCGTTCTGGTAACTCTGTTGTAAGCTGGTTCTGACCTAAGTCGAACATTTCTGTTTTTCAAGTTTTAATTACTATTGCCTCTTATTATCTTTATAAATCTGATCTTTAATTCTCTTTGGGGCTGGGAATGTTACATATAAACTGACAGATACATTTTAACATCGGACACACTACTTACTACTAATGATAAGATGTAAAAAAAGCCCAGTCATTACTGTGGTTCACTGTAACCTGAATATACTGTTAAGTCAGGGGCCACCTGTATTCACCACCATCAGACCTCACAGAACTTCACATTAGAGACAGGAGTTTAAATTCTGATAACAATGGACAAATTTATCATTTATTCTTCTCATTTTAAGATACCACTGCTGGTAATTTTGGATTTAGAAGGAAAGTTGTCAGAAAATGTACTCTAATTCCTCCTGAATTTTTTTTCACGTACCAGAATCTGAGCCCAGAGAGGGGCTGCAACAGCCCTGAGGCCAGAGGTTGCCTGCTACCCAGGCCAGATGTGGCCTGTCTGCCAGGGGGAGCACACACCAGGCTCTCCACACAGGGGTGTGATGCATGGCCAGTTCTCACCCCAACCACACTGAGGAGTGATGAATGAATGATTCCCACTCTAACCACACTGGGGTGTGATGAACGAATGACCTCCAATGTGCCACTGGCGGCCCCATGCTCTGTGGTGCTCTGGGCTATGCAGTAGTCAGCTGAGTTATGCAAAAGCAATTTTTCTGTAGATTATATATGTATGTGAAAAGCACTCATCATCTTGTTCTCCTGGCAGGAAATTTGTTTAAACTTTAAGAAAATGAGGTATGCCTGAATTACACTGAGTATCCAGTTTTAGGAAGCCCTGGTGGTGCAGTGGTCAGGAGCTAGCCTGCAAGCCTACAGGTGGGTAGTAGGAAATCACCAGTGCTCCCTGGAAACCCTAAGGGCGGTGCTCCTCTGTCCCAAAGGGCTACTATGAGTCAGAGTCGACTTGATGGCAGTGCGTTTGCTTTTCTTTTTGTTTTTCCTGTTTTAACTGCACGAGTCCTCAAAAATCACGCAGCGCCCACTGGAAGTGTGAGCAGCCAGGCTTTCTGTCACCTGGTCCCTGCTTCCTCTTGTGCAACCCTGCCTCCTCTTGTGCAACCCTGCCTCCTGCTCTTACCTTGGAGAGCTCAAGGGACAGAATTTCCTAAGTTCAGCAGCTTTTTACTTTCCGAAGCACTAACAAAATGATCTCCAAGTTTCCTTGCAACACTGTATTTCCATGAAATAAAGTCAGCTTCTGCATGGTGTGATCGATTACTTATCACGGCCCTTCTAGCCACAGTCTTGATGACTCACATGACATCTGAGCGGGACGGTGCAATGGCTCGGGTGCCACGTCACCTTGGCCAGGCCACGATTCCCACTACGGCGTGGCTGGCCTCCACTCTGTGATCTGACATAATCGTCCTCTATTTTGTGATGAGCAGGGAATCCCGGCCTGTGTGCCTGTGGTGGGAATCCTGGAAGCACTGTGGTTAAGAGCTACAGCTGCTACCCAAAAGGCAGCAGCTTGAATCCACTATGCACCCCTTGCAAGCTCCACGGGGCAGGTCTACCGCCCGTCGGAATCAACTCTGCTGAAACAGGTTTCGCGTATCTCTGTGGTTATCTCTGGAAACCCTGGTGGCATTATGGTTAAGTGCTACATCTGCTAACCAAAAGGGCAGCAGTTCCAATCCACCAAGCACACCTTGGAAACTTTATGGGGCAGCTCTACTCTGTTCTGTAGGGCTACTATGAGTTGGAATCGACTCAACAGCAGGGTTTTCTTTCAGTTGGTGATTATGTCAATGAGGCAGGGCAGGTTGTATCTTGATGTGTCTCACTACAGGATGTCACTCCAGCCACCCTTCTCAAGTAGGGACAGTTTTCCTCACGGCGGGGTCTGCGTGGAAGCTACATGCACGCCCTGGGGAAGCTCGCTCTCTCACCTCTGAATCTTGCACACAGTCTGTGACGACCCAACCTTGGGTCTTGAGCCTGGGCCAGCAGCCTTCCAGCTGACTTGCTGATTCTGGGGTTCGCCCGCTTCCACAGCCCCTGGGCCAGCAGCCTGCTGTCTGACCTGACTCCTCAGCCGCCACAGCCCTGTGAGCCAGTAGCCTGATCTGCTGGCTACTGGACTGAACCACGTCCACCCCAAAATGTGTGTGGCAGTTTAGGTAGGCCCTAATTCCTCCTGCTCTGCATGTTCCCTGCGCTGTACACCCTGCCACTGCAGTGCTAACACGGGAGCACAGGCGGCGGTCCTGTCGGCACACAGGACTCAAGGTGTCAGATCCCATTGTGCCTTGAGGCAATTTCTTGGGATATAAAGGGAAGCTAGTACAGATATGGGAAACTCACAGCACCAAGAAGCAGTGACAGGACTTAAGTAGGTCTTTTGGAAAGGACACGGGGTCCCCGCACATCAGAAAGACTGCCTTTTGGAAAGGACTCAGGACCCCTGAGCATCAGAAGGATTGTCTCTTGGAAAGTACCTGGGATCCCTGCACATCAGAAGCTCCCAGTCCGGGAGAAGACTGATGACAAGGACCTTCCCCCAGAGCCAGCAGAGAAAGCCTTCCCCTGGAGCTGACACCTTGAATTTAGACTTTTAGCCTACTGGACTGTGACAAAATTTCTCTTCCTAAAGCCACCCACTTAACAGTCTTTCTGTTACAGCAGCACTAGATGACTAAAAGCCATGTTTATCTGGGTTTGTCAGCCCCTGCAGCCACATGGGGTGGAAGAAGCTTCCAGCCTAAGGGCTGACCTACTGATTTGGGACCTGCCGGCCACCACAACCATGTGAACTGTTTCCATGAGACACCGTTCGTCAGTTCACAGGCTGCAGTGGATTAAGGAACCTCAATACAAGAGCGAGAGTCCTCACGGTCAGGGCAGAGGCTGATCCCAGAAGTGACAGAGTGGGACAGCAGTGCAGAAGCACAGGACATCTGGAATGTCAATGACCTCCAGCTCAGCACAACCAGCTTTGTGCTGGCCCCTCCATAAGAATTACTCCTTCGCCTGAGCTGACAGAACTGTTGTGACACACAGCCTGGATGTTCATTAGACTTAAAAGGGGGACTTTCAGACATTAGAAACCCACGGGGCTTTATCTCAGACCCTGCAGATTTTGCTTTTAGGGGTCTCGTGGGTGAACAGAAACAAGTGCTGAGTCTAAGGTGCAGCCTCGACTGAGAACCACCAACCTGGGACACCTGGCCTCCAGAATACACTTCAGCTTTCCTGTCCACCCTCATGGGGACCTCCTGAGCGTCCTGTAACTAACGTTTGCTGGAACCCTGGCACACTGACACAGAGCAGCTGTCCTGCTCCACCCTCGCCTGCAGGAGCCCAGGTGCCGAGGCCCCGCTGCCCCCAAGGCCTCCGGCTCCGGCTCCTTTCCTTACGCCTGCAGCCTCACACGCGCCTGGTGGCCGCTCCTGCTCGTCTTCAGCTGTCCCTCTCTCTGCCCAGCCTTTGTGGCCTCTGTGTCTATGCTCCCAAAGCACTTTCCTGCCACAGAGCCATCTGTGGGTCCCCAAGCTGCTCCACCTGGCACTTGCGGGTGTCGCCAGTGTAGGTGGACACCCAGCCCCGGCGTCTCTCTCTGTGCCTGAAGCCCCACCCGAGTCCTGTCCAGCTAGTGAGCCGACCACACGCCGGCGCTCCATCGCCCTCCCTCCACTGAGGCCTCGTGGCCTTCTCTACCCTCACGCCCACCTTCCCATCAGCCCCTCGTCCCGCAGCACGCACACACGCCCTCACTTCTGACAGCGGTTCACAGCTCCGGCCACACCCCTGCCAACGGCACTGCTACTGTGTTCATATTCTTTTTCTTATCCACCTATGGTTTCTACTTGCATTTATTTTTAAAAGCCAATTTTATATTTCTACCATAAATATAAACACAGTGCCTTCTGCTATAATGTAACTGTAAAAGAGAGAGAACACAAGACAAAGCCTCACAGCTCCTGCTGGCCACAGACCTGAGCTTGAGGTATCCCCCGCATTAGGTCTGTGACCGTCAGCACCCCGCTCAGGTGACCTGGTGGCACCAGGCTACTCCATGGCAGGTTGGTGGTTGGAACCCGCTCAGTACCTCCTGGGGAGAAAAATCCGCAATCTGCTTCCCTACAGATTATAGCCCAGAAAACCCTAACAGGACAGTTTTTCTGTCACGTAGGATTCTGAGGAGAGGGAAGCAATCCACAGCACCCAACAATAACAGACTAGGATCAAACTGAGACTGCCCCCAGAAGCAAGCAGAAGCTCTGCAGGACACCCCGAACAGGGTCACTGTCTCACCCGTGGTGTCTCGTGCAGTTACCACCCTGCATGCAGCCAGCCCGGAGCTGCACCCCTCCCTCCAGGTCTGCCCAACCCAGGGAAGTGTGACCACTGAGCATCTCAGCTTTCCTTCAAGACCCAGGACAAGCGGCTCTTCCTTCCAAAGTCACCTCTCACCAGCACAGGACACAGAGAGCCCTCCACTCTGAAAGTCCAGTCACTTCTTCTACCTGCTTGGTAACCAGCTTCAAATAACAACACAGAATAGGAGTTTTCATATAATTTATGATTCCTACAAGACTACGACTGCCTTGAGGGCAAGGAATGTGTTGTCCACATCTTATTTTCCCTGGGAATACCTGTGACATTGTTTTTGCATAGGAGACATAATAAATACTGTTGAATAAACAATATACATTCAACCTCCAGTACAGTTTTAGACAAGTTTCTTTCTTAAAATCCTTGGTGATGTGGATTACAAATTGCATGATGATTTCTTTATAATTGCCCAAACTGGAAACAGTGCCTCTCTCCTGGGGAATGAAGGAGACCGTGTGGCACAGTCCTGCAGGCGGACATGCCAGGCAGGGGAGGGAGCAAACCACTCACGCACACACCGAGGAGCCTCAGAGGCGCCGCGCCAGGAGGAAGAGGAGAGCTCTAGAGGCTGCAGACTGCCAGCGCAGCCTCCTAGAGGACAAGCACTGGCCTCACCACTGCCAACGAGCTCCTGCCTGTCTCTGAACCCCACTTAAAGGGAGCCCCCACATGTGCCATCCCTGTGTCCAGCTCTGCTTACAGAGCCTTCAGATGGCCTTGACGTTCAGCACTGCTCTCCCAACAAATCCACGGAGCTCGACGTGGCCACCCAGCCCTGCAGGGGTGACCTACCCAACTCTTCAACCTCTTCCTGCAGCCCCACTTCCTGCTCCCCAAACTAGCAAAGTCTTTGTCACTTCTGAGCCTACGCATGTGCTCACTGGAGCCGGCTTCTGTGCACCCTCAGGGCCTTCGCTCAAAGCCAGACCCCCAGTGGCCTCTGCTGGCCCCCACTAGAGCAGCTTACGTCCCACTTGCTCCCTGTGTCTTTCCCAGCTCTGGTCACAATCTGACACTGCCTTGTTCACTGTCTTGAGTGGCTGTCTCCCCAGCTAGAATGTGGGTTCCCTGAAGGCAGGGTCTTCCCTATCTTGTCCACTTTGATAACCCATCACACGACGCCTGGAAAGACAGGGCCTGGCCCACCATGGCAGTGAAATGGAAGCTGCTGAATGAAAGCCCAGATCCCAACAGGCAGGAACCCTACAGTGAGGCCTAATGAGATGCACCCACTTTCTTGGGTGGAAACTCAGGAGCTGGTTGGCATCCACTGCATCGAAGCTAGATGCCAGGGCTTCCCGGGCCAACGCAGCAGCAGGCACATCATGCTCTGTGCTTCCGGGAAACCTGCTCAAGCAGTGTCAGCAGCACTTCCTACAAGTGGGCCAAAAAGGCACTCTGCTCCACTGGGGTGTTTGTTCCCACGTGTGAGCACACACCAAGGAAACACTAAGTGCCCTGCAGAGGAGCAGCCCCGGAGAGAAAGCAGGGAATAAGCCTAGCTTCCTGCCCTGCCCTCCATCCAGTGCGGACACAGACACAGAGAGTCATGTCAGGACGGGGCGAGCGGGATCCCACGGTGTTAGGGGATGGACAGCGGGCAGCAAGCGTCCCCAGAGAAGTCAGAACACTGGAACAGAGTCTCCTGCGGGAAGCAGGAAACCTCCAGGCCACCAGGTCGGGGTACAGGGCACAGACACAAAAGAGGTGGGGACAAGCAGGCAGGGGTCACATCATGAGAGGCCACCTGAGTCTGGACTCTCAACCACAAGAGCCGCGGCAGAGTTTTATGCAGAGAAGCGAGGTATAAGACGTGTATTTCAGAAAGACCCTGAGGCTGTTTACATGACAAGTGGAGGAGGGACCCAAAACCAATCTGATTTTTCTCAGCTATGGAGACGGCACCAGTGACAAATGTCAGGTACTCACTGTGTGGCAGACTTCTGCTTTTATCTCCTTCAGGGCTCGTTCAGAGAAAACACAGCCACAGCGCCGCAGGAAGCAAAACCTGGAGGGTGAAGCGACAGAGAACACTACTTCAGGGACAAGTCAGAGACGATTTACTAGGACCTACCCACGTTACCCAAGAGCATTTCCTCAGCTGACACGAAGGACAAGAACCACAGGTTAAAAATCATTAGATTCCATTAAAGAAAAAAACCCCTGATTTCCTAGGGATCATCATGGACGCAGGAGCCCTGCTGAGCACCCAGCTGCTCCAGGACCTGCTGAGCACCCAGGCCAGGGACTGGAGCCCACCAGCTGTTCTTTGGCTGAAAGATATGACAGTCCACTTCCATAAAGACGACGGCCCTGGAAACCCCATAGGGCAGTTCTACTCTGTCCTAAGAGGACGGTCGCTGTGCGTCTGAATCAAATCAACAGCAACAGGTTTGGTTTGGTTTTTTGATAGTCAACGCAGAACGGCCTGACAAAAACCCAGCTAAGAGCACTGTACCAAATTCATTCAACACTGTTTACTATCCCAAACAGACTCCACTTCTGAATGTTTACTGCCCACTGCCACTGAGTGATTCTGACTAACAGCAACCTTGGAGGACAGAGACGAAGTGCTCCACAGAAAGAACCAGGCTGCACTTCTCTACAGAAGCAGACTACCAGATACTTCCCGCACAGAGCTGCTGGCGGGTCCCAACTGCCAGCCTTTCGGCAGCAGCCTAGCACCTGACCACTGTGCCACCAGGGCTCCTGGGATACTTACTAGTTACAAGAAAATCAGTAAATTATATTCTTTTAAACAAAGGTCCAATGTCTCTACTGCATCAGCAATTTCTACTTTCTGGACACTTAATTTCTTATTATACAAACCTAACTAAAAAACTAACCCCAAACTATCTTCTAGTATCGAGACTCAACTTGTAGCAGGTAGACAAAATCAAAACATGTGAAGTGAAAGACATTGAGAAAGGAAAAAGGGAAGAGATTAACTAGCAAGTGAAAAGGATAAAAAAAATCAAGGGAAGCTGTGATTGGATCAAGCACACACAGGTAACCCTCATTCAAGACCTCAGAGTTGAGCCTGCTGCCACTGAGTTCCTCTCCTGCAGAGAACCATGGTTTTCTGACAGAAAGAAGCAGGAAGGTGTCAAGCACCATGAGTCTGGTTCCCCAGAACATTTTCTCCTTGATCCAAATGCTGAAGTTTAAGAGAAGGCCCTAAATGGCTTAAACTCAGAATACCTGCAAAGGGATATAACCACTAAAAGCAACAGGCCCCTGGCCTTGGCCTGGCTGCTACCAATTACCATTCTGATAAGGAACACAAGACAAGAGTCCCTGATGAAGCAGGAAAAAAGTGGGGTATAGGACTCAAACTCTAGTTAAAAGATCAGCCTTGATGGTCTGACAGATCGGAGGCTCCCTGGAAGGCATGGCCTCCAGACTACGGTAGCCCATTCCTGAAGCCCACTCTTCCAGAACCAGAGTGGACTATGAGGCATAAAAGGATCCCGGTGAAGCGTGTGCTTCTTGGTGCCAGGTAGGTACATGAGGCGAACTGGGCAGCTCCTGTCTAGAGGAGACATCAGACAGCGGAGAAGGGCAGGAGCGGACTGGACGGACACGGGAAACACAGGGTACAGAGAAGCGAGCTGTCACATTGTAGGGGGAGCAGCTAGGGTCACTAACAACGTACATGTAAGTTTTTGCATGAGAAACTGATCTGACTTGTAAACTTTCATTTAAAGTACAATAATTTTAAAAATAGTCCTTGTCCCTAAATCTGACTTCTCTCCAAATCCATACATCATGTTATTCAGTCACTTCATTCAGAGCATGCTGGCCAGTTCTGCTGGTGCAGTGGGCCACAGGGCTGGCACCTAAGTTGGCTAAACACATCTGCTAGAACAATGTACAGGGAGTCCTGGTGGCACGGTGCTGAAGCGCTCAGCTGCGCACTAAAAAGGTGGTGGTTCAAGCCCATCAGCTGCTTCATGGGAGGAAGATGTGCCTGTTTCCACAGCAACCACAGCCATGGACACCCTACTGTTCAGTGTTACTCAGTCCTACGAGTCGGAATTGACTGGACAACAATGGATTTAAATCAGTGCACACAAACATGTGAGGATGCTCACGACTAAACGCAGGTGCACACAGCCAATCAAAAACTTAGCTGAGATGCCTTTTTTTTTTAAAAATTACCCTTAAGTGAATAGAAGAGAGAGTAAAAAATGCTTCCTTTCAGTACATAATTCCATTACAAGCATGATTCCTGGCCGCGGTGGGGACTCCCAGTTGTTAAGGATATTTCTACAGCAGTTTCAAGTGGCAGGGAGGAGGAGTTCAGAGCTTTGGCTGAGTGGAGACATCCTACAAAAAGGGACCCTTCAGACATTCAGCACTGTATTTTTCTAAGGGGAAAACAGACAGGTTACTTCCATCTACTACAGACAGCTCGATGGTGGCGTTCCTACTGCTCCAACCCCAGGACTGGTTAGCTACCAATTCAGAGGAAGTCATGGTCATCAGCCAGCTGGTGAAGTGCACATCCTCAGATACTGCCTCCCATCACAGGACTTTTTAGCAGTTGCAGGTTAAAAAAAGACTTGTTTGATGGGATGCGCCTGCCCTTTGCTTCCTTTCCCACAGAAAATCATGACCCAGTGTCAGGTCCAAGTGTCACTATGAGGTTTTGAAACCTGACTTTGGTTTCCCCCACTCTCCAGAACAGAGGGCCACAGAAAACAAAGAGCTGAGTGCACTTACAAGTCTCATCACCAGTGGCTGATGGGAAACAAAGGCACTCTGGGATCACTTTCTGAGGCACTATCGAACTGAGGGACCCCAGAAGACTCCACGGGATTGCTGTGCCACATGACAAATCCTCACGACCCAGTGCTAGTTAACCAGACTCCCACAGCATCTGTCCTTCGCCCATCACTGACCTGTGCCGGCCATTCATCTCTAAGCCCACGACAGGGCAGATGAAACGTGCTCGCTGGAGGTCATCGTGTTTGTCACCCTTGGTATTTCCTCTGTCCCCTTCCCAGGCAGGATTATCAGAAAGCTTCAGTTCTGTCACATTCTGTGAAACAGCAGTAATGTGATAAACAGACCATCCTTTGCCTTAAAGATTATCTGTGTCAGCAGAGAACTGCCACTCTAGTCCCTTCCCACACAAACTTGACCGCTACCTAATTTTCTCTGGATATAAAATTGAACTATAAATTTTGACAGAAACCAAGATGTTTTTCATCCATCAACCAGTAAATATATTAGCTTGGCAATTTCTATTATGCCAATATTCTGCTATTTTAGAAGTAACTTCTTTTATATTATTTTCTTTTTGTTGTACTTTAGAAGAAAGTCTACAGAACAGATCAGTTTTCATGAAACACTAAACAGACTGTCTGTGACACTGGTTACTAACCCCACGACATGGTAACATTTTCCCTTCTTGACCTTGGGTTTCCTCTTACCAGCTTCCCGGTTCCCTCTTGCCTTCCTGTCCCTACTCCCCAGGCTGCTGTGCCCCTTCTTCTCGTTTTGTGTTATGGGCCTGTCTAATCTTTGGCTGAATGGGAGATGCAGCCTCTGACAAGTTTCCCAACTAAGAAAAAGCTTTGCACCAGCTTCGCCAATAAAAATGATGGCACTTTTTCCCTGCTGACAAATCCTCACCCAGACAGAGCCTTCTTGTGGTGGAAGGTAAGCAGGAAAAGGAGTTCCTTTGTGGGTAGAACCAATGCAGAGGTTTCACTTAGTGGGGAAATGAAAATCAGCATGATTTTTTCTTCTAAGGAAAGATCATGAGCTCCATTTAAGAACTATGGATTTGCCTGAAATGAACATCTCCTATATCCTGGCATCATGTAATTCAACTAGGAATTTAAGCAGAAGGTCCAATACAGTTTTCCTTTTTTTTTTTTTTAAAAAAAAAAAAGACAGACAGAAACTACACTCTTACACTCGAGTCTGGGGTAGACAGGTTCTGGTTTGAACGCTTTACTAATCAGCCCTGGGGCTCAGGTGAGTCTCGCAGCAGCACCCTCACCTGTGAGACTCAGGGCTGGACCAGCATGATGGCTCTCAAAGTCTTCCCAACACCTTTCTAAGGATTCTGCCCACTTACCAGACTAAGAGAGCTGGTCCCTTCAACAAAGGTCACTCACTAAAAATGTTTTCCCACTTTTATGAAAGAACTGTACCTGACGATGAGAACTTCTCATCAGCCAGAGGTCCCCACACTGACCCAACAGCGATCTAACTCTGCTGGAGCCCTGTGAGTACGTGGCTACTCCCTGAAGGGTCAGTGCTGTGAGCCCACCCGCCGCTCCGTGGTGGCGAGACTGGCAAGCAGCGCCCAGAGCAGTAAGAGGGCTGAGAGCCCAGCACACCTCACGGGGCAGCTCTGCTCTGAGACATGGGGCCACTGCGGATTAGAGGCACAAAACCTGCCTCTAAGATCCTCTAACTACAAAAACTGTCTTTCAAATAAAAAATTCAAGTAGGTGACTTTTAAGTTAAAAAAAAAAGCCTTCTAATACACAGCACATTAGGAAGCATCCCAGCAATTTCATACCTATTAAATCACAGCAGCTTTAAGTGCTCGAAAGAAACTTTTGGCTTGAGATTTAACGGACCTGGAGGAGATCACATCTTTATTAGGTGGCTGGACAGGAATGGAATCCCAAGGTTCTGGGTTCAGTCTTTAATGGACATGAGTTCTAGAACATAAGCCTGAACCACCAACACTCTTGGAGCATTTCAGAATCACCAGTCTCACCTTAATGCTTTTAATGTGCGCCGCTGCCTTCCCAAGAGCCTTTTCGGAAGATTTGTCCAACAGGAACTCGATGACAGCATCTTTGTTATAAAGCCTGCAACAACAAAGGTCAGTCAACGTGTGATGGCAACACTCAACCCACAAGCAACCAAAGGGGGAGAACAAGCTGACTGAGGCAACGCCGAACGCAATCCAAGCCACTGGTATTTGGGAAAAGACCGGCCCTGTGCTGCAGCAAAGTCACTGCTGGTCCCCTCCACTGCTAGTAGGAGTGCAAAACGATACGGTCACTGCGGGAAAGAAGCCGGTCACAGCAGTCACAAAACTGCCATTTGACCCAGCAATCCCAATCCTCTGTACACACCCAGAAGTGAACACAAACAGAAGCCTGAATACTGGTGTTCACTGTGGCACTGTACACAGTAGTCAAAAGGCAGAAGCAACTGACATCTATAAACGGGTGAATGCAGGAACACAACGTAGCACACACAGACCGCGGACTATTCCTCTGCCAGAGAGAGAATGAAGTCCTTCTGCAGATCACAACATGGAGGGACTCTGAACACATCACGCTGAGGGAAGTCAGTATGTTGCAAAAAGACTGTAATCTCACCTATACAAAATGAGTCAGTACACAGAAACCAAAGATTATTGATGGTTACCAGGGGTGGGAGACAGAGGGCAAGGGGGAGTTTTTGCTATGGGGCACTGACTTTACGTTAATATTTTGGTAAAGGACGACAAGGCTTGGGCAACATGAAGACTGGTCAAGGTCACTGGATTCTAAACACTGAGACTACTGTGCTGGTGGATGTTCTGATGCGTCTACTTTTATCACAATAAAAGTAAAGTGAAATTTTCCTGTCTCAGCTAACTCCACAGCATACACAGAAATGACTTCCCAGTTTGAGGGACGGATGTGACCTCAAAAAGGGTTTAAAAATCAAAAGATTAACATGAAGGCACATACCTCCAATTTTTCTTGCAAAACTAAAACATAATCAGAAGACCTGGGAAACACTAGGCCCACACTAGTGACCAGTGAGAACAGTCTAGAGCTGGGCAGCGGCCACCATCCCTGCCTGTGCTTCACGGGGCTCCCCTCTGCAGGTGTTTATGACTCAGCTCCCACTGAAATCCGACTTCTCAACCATGGGTTAATGAAATCAAGCCAACTAGGAGAGCACAGAAGTATGTTTAGACAAGGAATGTGACCATAGATGTGCTCGGGATGACTCACATTTGATGAGTCAAGGACCGCACTGACACATCAGGGTCTCCTTCAATGCCACTTAAGTTTTCCTGAATGCCTAAAGGGACCATACCTGCCAAGTTCACAGGCAACTATTGGCCGCCTTAGTATTTCTTGACTTAAAGTGCAGTAATTCCACTGGGCCACGAGTTCCGCATCTTTGTCAACCTAAGGCAAAAAAAATTCGTTAAAATTAATTTCTATCTCTGAAAAGCAGACACTTGACAACTGTATGTGGAAAGATTTAAACATTAATACTATACCATGGTGACGTTTATTTTTTCAACCCAGAGATACATGAAACTGGAATTTTAAGCTCTAAATAATTATAAAGGCCTGTTTAAAACCCAGCAAGTACAAAGAAACAGTTTCTATCAAAATCATTAAGCTGTTTATCCAAAGCCAAATGCTGTTGAGTCACAAGTGAACCATTTATGTGTATTAACATTTGCGTCTTAATAGCACATCAGGGAAGCTGCACAGGGCAAAAAAAGGACAGATGACATTCTCACAGTGAGAAAGGTTCCAAAGTCCTAGTAGACTTTAAAGATGAATTGAGATGAGCATTCTTTTTTAAAGTTTGGCACAAAACCAAATGCCAAATAATTCTTTACAAAAGCCACCAATTTAAAAAAACGTTTTCTGCAAATTGTTCAGCAGGGGGCGTATCAACACCTTCATCCACACTGAAAATTAAGATGAGACCTTCCACAGCCCTGAAATGATGTTTTTCATCTATATGATATCTCATGTCCCACTCTTTTCTACTCCTAAAAACCTAAGGCTGAATAAATACGAGAGGATACGTTTGGGAAAAAATTCTTTTCCATTTTCATTTTTGCAGCCCAACTGCTTAAGTACTTACCACATGCCTGGCAACGGTGTGAAGCAGTTTATGCAACTTACCCTTTCCAGTCCTCACAAACACCTGATGAATTAACATTCTTACTTTTGGAGAGGAGGAAACCAAGGCACCAGAACGTGAGCTCACTTGTCTGAGGTCACAGGACAAGGACATCAAGGCCCTGCGACAAGCATCTAGGTAGCCTGGTTCTAGAGGCCACGTTCTGTTTGTTGGTTTTTCCTTTTAAAATCATTGTTCTCTATTATTGAAACCCTGCTGGCACAGTGGTTAAATGCTACAGCTGCTCATCAAAAGGCCAGCAGTCCAAATCCTCCAGGTGCTCCTTGGAAACAATCTGGGGCAGTTGTACTCTGTCCTGTAGGGTCCCTGGGAGTTGGAACTGACTCGGCAGCAACGGTTTGGTTTGTTTTGTTTTGGTGGCTCACTGGTTAAGTGCTCAGTTGCTACATGAAGTCAGCAGTTCAAACCCACTGGAGATCTACTCCGTCCAGGTTATATTCTAGAAAACTCTCCAGGGCAGTTCTACTCTGTCACACAGAAAGAACTGCTATAAGTTGGAATTGAATCAACAGCACCTAACAACAATTACATCCCAGATACACAGTAGGGGTTACAGATGGAAGACATAAAAGGTCCCTGTCCACACGGGAGAGAGAAAGACAAAAACAAGCACATGTGGTTGCAAGCACTCTCAAGGAAAAGAAAGCAGCAGAAGATACATGGAGGACTATTCGAGCTCCAGTGGCCTGAGATGGTATCTGCATGAAGACCCGAAAGAAGTAACAACGTGAACCGTTTCAGGTTCAGGAACCAATTCTTCAGGCTCTATACAAAGGCCGGCGTGGCTGGAACAGCATAAAAGCCAGAGAGAAGCAGAAGGTAGGCTTGGAGAGAAGTAGGGGCCTGATCACGCAGGCCCTGTCGGATTTTATTCTCAGTGTGCTGAGAAGCCACTGGAGTGCTCTGTGTACAGGACAAATGTATGTGGTTTACTTTTTCAAAATATTTCTCTGGCTGCTTAATTAAGAACACACGCACTGCTCATGTGTACCAGACACTGTGTTACGTACTTTCCTGTATTATTAAGAGCAATCACCAGTGCTAACTTTGAGCTCCCAAAGAACTGGTTGGGAATCCTGGCTTCACCATCTCAAAGTTGTAAATTTGGTTACCTACATTAACTCCTTGTACTCAATCTCCCTATAGTAACATGGAGATGACTACACATAATTTGCTCAATTTCTTGTCAGGATCAGAGATTTTTTACTTATTCCGTATACTGACTGCGTTGAAAACCCTGGTAACTGTGGAAGAGAAACGGGCAGCCTTTGCCATCAAGAGCATAGGTTCTTGTGAGACGCCTGATGTTCAACCACCACGAAGGCAGCATACCACGTGATAAGAAACTTACAAGAGGGTCTGAATCTCCGGGTGCGAAAAGCAGTTTGGGAAAACTTTTTATTTTTTAATAACAAAAAGTCTGTAGGGTACCTAATACAGTGCCTGGCACACATGGGTCGTACAGACATTCTGAAGAAACGTAGCTGAGCAAAGAAGATCAAAAGCTGAAGAGACAGTAGTTCTCTGGACCACGGTTACTAACTGTAAACTCTTTAATTCTGGCTCCCCCACTTACTAGCTTCCAACCTTCCCCTCTTGAGACACTGAGTGTCAATGTATGAACACGATTTGCGACAGTGCCTACCCTATGGAGCTGTCGTGACAATTCTACGAGACACCCCATGCTAAGTGTCTTGCTGGTGTAAGGCAAATATAAGCACTCCATAAACGTTATTATTGCCCACCGAACCCGCCGCCGTCGAGTGGATTTCGATTCACAAAGACCCTAGTGGACACAGCAGAATTGCCCCAGAGTTTCCAAGGAAAGGCTGGTGGATTTGAACAGCCGACCTGTGGTTAGCAGCCGAACTCTTAGCCACTAAGCCACCAGAGCTTCAAGTTATTATTCTTGTTAATTCCGAGGTCTCCAAATGGGGTAAATGAGCGCAGCTGCATGTGGAACCCCAGTGACTGCCCCTTCCTGCCTCCCGTCGCGCCCTGGCGGCGACCGCTTTGCTCACCAACCCCGGCGCCCTATCAGGCCCACGGTGCTGACCTTCTCAACCTTCTTGGGCCCCTTCACCAGTTCGTGCCTCTTCGGGATAGTCCCTCCGTCGCAACCCATCGCAAACCAGAACTCAGGGTAGTCACAAAGTCCCACAGCCAACACTTCCGGGGTCGCGGCTACCGGCGACGACAACTTCCGGCGCGCCGCGGTGACGCAACCCAGTCGTGACGTAGAGGGGCGGGGCGGCGCCGTCGTCAGGCCCCGGTTGTCATGGAAATCTTCACCAGAGCCGGGCGCGGCTCTGCGGCGTGAGCCGCTAAAACGCGGGGGAGCCTTCAAGCCAATTACAGTAGGTGCGGGGGCCGGCCTGTCGCTTCCGCTTTCTGGCGGCGCCGGGTTCCTGCTGCGTAATCGCAGCTGCCTGCCCGCGTTCCAGGAGGGCAGCCGGTGTGCCCACCGCTCCCTGGCCGCATCCGCCGAGCTCGTAGGACTGTGGACCTGGCTCCTCTCTAGACGGTGGGCGCCTTGAAGAGGAGGACTGCATCTTAGCAACACACTGGGAATGATTCATATTAATAGAATTGAATAATTCACTTAACTAAAAACCAAGCCCAGTGCTGTCGAGTCGATTCCGACTCATAGTGACTCTGTAGGACAGAGTAGAACTGCCCATAGACTTTCCAAGGAGCTCCTGGAGGATTTGAACTGCGAACCTTGTGGTTAGCAGATGTAGCAGTTAACCACTATGCCACCAGGGTTTCCATTTAGTTAACGTGATGTATTTAAAAGGAGAAGAAGGCTTCTCTTATAGAGTGCCAGCTTTGGCTCCAGTACTCACGGTAAATCTCTGAAATGATGTTGCAAGACGTTCAGAGAAAACGTCTTTAAAAACAGCAACAAAAACAAACCCATTGCCATTGAGTGGGTTCTGACTCGTAGTGACCCTGTAGGACTGTAGAACTGCCCCACAGTTTCCTTAAGTTTCTGTAAGTCTTTACGGAAACAGATTGCCACATATTTCTTCCGCAGAGGGCCTGGTGGATTCAAATTGCTAACCGATTGGTTAGCATCTTAGCCCTTAACCACTTTGCCACCCAGGCTCCTTGAAATCCTCTAAAGAAGACCCCAAACTTTCTGAAATTACCATACAGTGACCCCCCTCTCCCAAGTAAGAAGCAAGTGTAATCACAGTGTTAAAGTTGTTTTCATAAAAGGTTCATAGCTGGTGCCATGCCATTTCCAAGGGATGGTCTGTATTATACCTACAAGGAGGGGTCACAAATCTTGCAAAATCTCTGTTCAAGTCTGTGATTGACTGTCCTGCTGCCCTTGACCCTCTATCTGTTCCTTTATTTACTATAAATATTAGGGGAAAGTGTCTACTAGTTGGCAAATAACCAGCCAGTGGTTGAGAAGTAGATTCCAACTCATGGAGACCCTGTGTGTACAGATAGAACTGCTCCAGAAGGTTTTTGTGGCTACAGCTTCCAAAAGCAGATTGCCAGGGCTTCCTCTGGAGCGATCTTGGGTGGGTTTGACCCCATAACCTTTTGGTTAGTAGCCAGGCACTTAACCATTTGTGCCACCCAAGGACTCCTAGTCTGTAAATAAGGCTGATCTTTATTATCGGACGCTATTATGGGACCTTTATTTATTTATTTATTTATTTTACCTAAGTGAAACAATACAAGGTAACCACATTCTTCACTTGGTGGCAGTTGCCCAGTATGCCCCCAAGAAAACAAGGGGATGTGAAAACTTCAACAGTTATAAGGTTGGGATATCTGTTAGTGCAGTTAATGGAAATTAAAAAGAATAAATCCTTAGTCAGAGACTGTTGTCGGCTTATGATTTATTTTAATGCCAGTGACACACATTGTAACTTCCATGAAGATAGGGACATTTTTTTGATTCATCAGTGTGACTAAGTGGTGCAGCTAGTTAAGTGCTTGTCCAGAAGGAAGACACTTTGTACTCACTCATACTGCCTTTGAGTCCATTCCAACTCATGGCGACCCTACAGGACAGAGTGGAACTTCTCCATAGAGTGCCTGACAGATTCAAACGGCTGATCTTTCAGTTTGCAGGTGTAGCATTTTACCACTACCCACTCATAGGTACCTTGAAAGACAGGCCTGGCCATCTGCATCTGACCTTGAAGACCCTTGTGTAGTTGTACTCTGCATACATGGGGTCTCCACAAGTCAGGGCTGACTCAACAGCAGCTAGTAACAACAACCTCCTTAGTGACTAGAGAAGTCTTTGGAACACTCAATATATGATTCCCCAGTAAACCTGAAGAAAGCACTGGTGCAGAGAAGGGCGATGCTGACAGTTCTGGTAGACCTTAAAACTGCTAGGCCGTGTTGTTGTGTGCTGGTTAGTCAATTCTGATGTATACCTGGTAACTGTAACCTACTCCCATTGAGTTGATTCTGACTTACAGCAACTCTGTAGGATGGGTGGAACTGCCCCATAGAGTTTCCAGGGAGTGTCTGGTAGAGTTGAACCACTGACCCTTTGGCTAGCAGCTACAGCGCTTAACCACTGTGCCACCAGGGTTTCCATTCTGACTCATACCAACTCTCTCTGTGGCATGGCGTTTCCTAGGCTGCTATCTATGTGGGAGCAAAGGTCTTTTCTCTGCTGTGGCTGCTAACCATTGACTCTGTGGTTAACAGCTGAGTGCTTTAACCACTGCACCACCAGGGGGCAATGTACTTACCCCTAGTAAGTACTATTAGTGTCTGTTTTACAGATAAAGGAACCAAAGGCCTGCAAAGGCCAAATGACTTGTCCCAGGTCACGTGGCTAGTAAGTGACAGAGCTGAGAGTGGATTCCAGGATTGGTTCTGTCTGATAGCAACCAACCCTTTAGGACACAGTGGAACTGCTCCATGGAGCTTCCAAGAGCCCCTGGTAGATTTGAACTGCCAACCTTTTGGTTAGCAGAGGTAGCACTTAACTACTACGCCACCAGGGTTTCCAGAGGCCAGAGAGAGAATAGCAAAGCTATAAAGACACTTAGAATCTTACACCAGTGCTCTTTTTCTGTTTTTGATGTACTTTATATGAAGCTTTACAGAGCAAACTGTTTCTAATCAAACACTCAGTGTACATATTGTTTTATGACATTGGTTAACAACCCCATGAATGAAACTGGAGGCCTGCAAGGCCCCGTCTTGACATAAGCACAGCCATCTTAAGAGAAAGGCTGATGTTCCTTTCCAGGAAGCGTGCTTAAAGAAAAACATGTATATTTAAAAGTACCCTAAAGGTCAGTTTCCACATCACAAATCACCAGAGCACTAAGGAATGATAAACGTTTCCCCTCTTGCCACACTTTCATAGGTCACCTGCAACACACGATGACACCAGAGGGTGCGCACAGACCCAGATGAGTGACCATATAACTCAGATGGAAAAATCAAGACCACTACACCCCCTCAAAAGATCATCAGGAGAAAATAATAAATGCCATACAATCTTTCCCTAGCCCCAAGAACTCTCTAAAAACCCCTTCTCATAGACAATGGACAGACAGACTTTGGAGGAAGGTCATTCCCCTTGTGTCTTAAGTGTCAACACGCAATAAACCTTTGGTGACTAACCCTAACCTGTCTCAGAGATTGGCTTCGTCACAGGTGGCGCAAACCCAGAGTTTGTCCAGTAACATGACTTGCCAACGCTCTGCATTTTGTCCCTTGAGTTCCCTGTTATTCTCTTTCTGGTCCCTTCCTGCCTTCCAGTCTTTGCCCCTGGGCTGGCACGCTCCTTTAGTCTCGTCTTGTTTCATGGGCCTGGCCAATCTTGGGCTGAAGGGTGAACCTCAGGTGTGACTTCATTACTGAGCTGGAAGGGTGTCTGGGGGCAATACTGTCAGGGTTTTATGGATCGAATTGTGTTCCCCTCAAAATCGGTGGCTGTTTGCCTAGGCCATGATTCCTGGTATTGGGTGATGTTCCTCCGTGTTGGAATCCCCGTCTCTGTGATGCTAGTGAGGGTGGATGGGCTGCAGTTGAACTGGTGGTGCAGGATTTAATGTGTGAAGTTGTATTGTAGGTTGGTGCAGCTTGCTGAGATATAAAAGAAAGAATGTAGCAGAAATATGTGGGAACCTCATACCACCGAGACAGCAGCGCCGAGAGCAGAATGTGTCCTTTGGATCTGAAGTTCCTGCACCGGTACGTTTTTATCTCGAATTTGGACTCAGCCTACTGGACTGTGATAATTTCTGATATTGAAGTTATATTTGTAGCTTACTGGACTGTAACAAAACAAAATTTCTCTTTTAAAGCCATCCGTTTGTAGTATTTCTGTTAAAGCAGCGCTAGGTGACTAAAACACAGAGTTTCACTAGTCTTTGTGTCAGGCCAGCAAGTCTAAAATTAGTGTTCTTTTCTAGTCAGTCAGTCTGTCCCTTGCCTAGTTCATTTGGGGAAGAAAAAAGAAACAACCACTCTTTATTAAGCCACTACTGTGCACTGGCAATTTGGAAGTAGCTTCCTACTTTCTCCTCATCTCAGTCTCAAGAGACAAGGGTGTACTTGCCTCCTATTTTGCTGATAAAAACGCTAAGACTCAGACTGACAGGGGTCTTGGCTTCGGGTCTCCCAGCTGGTGAGTGGAAGATGACTTTCTGAACTGAGGTCCGTCTGACCACAAATGCAGAGCTTCTTATCAGACCCCCGAAAGTCACTGATGAGACCCGGTGGTGCCGGCTGTGTTTGGACCTCTCAACATTTTTTCCCCCTCTTCCTGTTTGGTTTCCTCTTTTAGAGTATCAGTCTCTAGGCTGCTGTGTGCCCCAGACCAAGACTTGGATGTATTTTTCTGGGGTCATCGGTAGCAGCTGGTCTGCTTGAAGGGCTAGCTGTGTGTGGGCAGTGTTTGGGGCCTTCGTGACATCTGAGCCATGTGGTTCCCCCAGCTGTGCTGAGAAGCAGATGTCGCTATTGTTGGCTTTGTCATGTGAACTATCGAGGGATGTTCCCCTGTGAGAATCCAGGGAGACAGCTGTGCCCTAGGAAAGCTGTGAGTCTGAGGAGGTAGGAAGGAGAGAACTCACAAAAGAGCCCAGCGCTGCCTCTTAGGAGAACCAGCTTTTCTCAGCCACTTTGGAGTCACCCCCAGAAGGATGTCCGTTAGCACACAGGGAGTTTTGCAGTCTGTAGACACGTATGTTGTTGTTACTGTCCACTTGGCTCCGAGTCATGGCGATCCCATGTGTCCAGAGTAGAGCGGCACTCCACTGGGTTTTCCAGGCTGTGCGGCCTTTCGGGACCTCCAGTCCTCTCTTTTGAGGGACCTCTGGGTGGTTTTGAACTGCCAACCTGTCAGATAGTTGAACGCTTAACTCTCTGCACCCCCACACCCGTGTTCACTCACAGCTTCCTGAAGCCCAGGCTGGGAACCAGGGCTTCAGTCATGTCCCCAGGGTGCTCTACTGTCTGTTAGGATCAGTCCCAGGGGTTTCAGACCTCCAAATGGCGGTGGTTTAGATATCCTATAGGCTCTGTTCATATGCTGTGCCTTGGGTGCAGTTTAAAGTTTTAAAGTTCTGTCTGGTAAAAGCTGATGTGCAGGGTGTTATGGATTGAATTATGTCCCAGCGCCCCAAAAATGTGTATAGCAATTTGTCTAGGTGTCATGGATTAAATTGTGTCCCCCCCCCCCAAATATGTATAGCCATGTAGCTGGGCACTGATTTCCAATATTTTGTGATTGCCCTCCATTTTATGATTTTCCTATACTGTATGTTAAAGGATTAGGGTGGGACTTCGACGGCACTTGGCTGGCTGGTAAATCCCTTCATAGGATCACCTCTGTGCTCCACTGTAAAGGGAGTTTCTCTGGAGTATGACTTGCACCACCCTTTGTCCTTTCATCCTACAAGAGATAAAAGGAAAGAGAAGGAAGCAGTGAGAGAGTTGGGAACCTCACACCATCAGGAAAGTAGCACCGGGGAAAGGGTGCATCCTTCAGACCTGACGTTCCTGCACCAAGATGCTCCCTGAACAAAGACTGAGGCTACACAAGGACTTTCCTCCAGAGCTGATGAGTGAAATGAAAGGGAGCAGAAAGGAAGAACATCAATTCCGCCGGCTGTGAGGGCAGACACGGCGGGCAGCATCCAGGGACGCGGGGCACACCCCCAGGAAACAGACATTTTAAGAGGATATCTTGTCAAAAAAATATGAAATTTTATTGAAAAGAAACCATAGTAACTACCAAACAAAAACATGACTTGCTAGGGTTTGTCACCTCGGAAGACTTGTTAGATGGGCTCCCCACCATTTCCGTCTTCCTGGTGAGTTTTAACCTAATTGAGGTCAAGTTGCTATCAAGACCATACCATCAGACTACCCACTATTTCCTCTTCCTTCCTGAGAGGAAATGGTACAGAACTCCAGGCTCTAAACGAAAGGGCTTAGCAAAACGTTGCCAATAATTAAAGAAAAAAAAAAGATTCTGTTTTTTTAAACATTTTCAGAAGTAATAATCTTATTGAATTAACTAATTATTATTATTCAATAATAATCTTATTGAAATTCCTCCCATAACCTCACTCTTTCAAAAAAGGAAGGAAATAGATTCAGCTAAGGACAGCATTTTCTTATTTTAAAACTAATGGTTTTGTACTTTGTGAACAAATACTCTTGGTTTTGACTCATTTCAAATACACGTGTGTGTGTGTGTTTCTAAAACCAACAGGACCTCTTCATTATCTATTAGAAAATACGTTACTAATGGAAGGCTTCGTTAAAATATCTAAAACACTAGAAGGGTACTTAGCATGCAGTAATCACTTAATAAATGTTGGCTGTTATGTGGAAACCATGGTGGTATAGTGGTTAAGAGCTACAGCTGCCAACCAAAAGTCCAGCAGTTCAAATAAAAATAATTGTGCCCAGAGGAGTAAAAATACATTGTCTGTCTCTTGCAACAACCTCTTCTTCTTCCAACAACATTTGTGACTGCTGCTAGAGGATCCTTTTGGGACACCGTCTCTTGGCTTTGATACAAACATAGGATCCACCTGAGCCGTCTCTGTATTGCCCCCTGGGACTTGGATGTGGGGAACGAACATGTAGATGAAGTTCCAGCTGTTTGCTACACTATGACGAATAAGAGTCCTTAGCCTCTGACCTAGCATCTCTTGTCTTCATTCAGCATCCATGAAACTGTGGCAGGCTCACTTGTTAGCTTGAAGTAGTATAAAATCTCAGGCACTTCACAGTTCTTGACAAAGCTATCACTTTATCTGTCTGAGGACATATGGGAGTGTGGGGTGTGTGTGTGTGTGTGTGTATGCATAGATTTCATCTCTAGGCCAACCTGGGCATTGCGTGTTGCAGCCCATCATGGAACTTTCATCAACAGGCACCTGCAGAGAGAAGACTCTTATTCCTTCTTCTCTGGATATAAACCAAGAAGGACATGTCTTGGGGTAGCACTGTGCAATCATGGGAGTGACCCTAGAGAAAGTGGGACAGAAAAATGACCTTGGTGACATTCTTGGACCCCCTCAAACTACCTAGGCTTGAAGCCAGTCTACTTCTGGATTATTTTAAGGCACCTGAGTTGACAAGTTTTCTTTATTGCTTAATATAGATTGTGTATGGCTATCTATCACTCTTAACAGGACTTCTGATGCAGACCACAGCCATTGAAAGAACGTGGTTTTCTAGGATGTCTCTGTCCAGTCATAGAGGAGGAAGCCTCATGAGGATAGGATTCATTTTTAAAGATTCTGAGAACACAGAACCCTGGTGGTTTAGTGGTAAAAGTTTGTCTGCTAATCAAAAGTCAGCAGTGCAAATCCTCTAGGCACTCCTTGGAAACTTTATGAGGCAGAATTGCTCTGTCTTATAAGTTCCCTATGAGTCAAAATGGACTTGATGGCAATGGGTTTTGTTTTGTTTTGAGACTAACACAATAAAAATAACCATATTTTTAAATTGCTTACCAAGGGTAGCACTGGGAGAGAGATGTGGTAGTTTGCTTCTATGAAGATCTACAGCCTTGGGAACACTATGGGGAAGTTCCACCTTGTCCTGTAGGGTTGTTAGGAATTAGAATAAACTTGATGACAACATGTTTGGGCTTCAGGGACCAAGTGCAAGAGTACCTCAGTGGTGTAAGTGGTAGAGACACTTGGCTGCCAACCAAAAGGTAGGAGGTTCAAGTCCACTCAGAGACCCCTTGGGAGAAAGCCCTGGTGATCTACTTCTGAAAAATGAGACATGGAAGATCCTATGGAGCACGGCTCCACTCTAACACCCATGGGGTCGCTGTGACTCGAGTCAACTGGATGGCAACTGGTTACTGAGTGCAGAGTAGCAGGTAGGAGCTGGGTTTGGTACCATTTAGGTGTAATGCTATAAAGCTATTTATGTGGCTGATATGAGTATGGAGATGTGAACCTTCCCCTGAAGGGAAGGGATAGTGTAACCATAGCAACAGTGTGCTTAAGGCACAGCTGTCAGAGAAGAGGAGGTGGTTTCCAGGCCCGTGCCCAGTGATTGGCATACTGTCCATACCATACCTTCCTGGCCGTGGCACCACACACAGCTGGTTTTCCCCTGCAAGCTGTGCGTAGATATCGGTCTGCATTGCCTCACTCTGCAGGCTTCAGGGAGAAGCGTTTGAATGACCAAAGTGAACACTGGAGGCTTTATTTTGCATGAGAACATGGGTGACATGGATAAGAGAGTTTTCCAAAGGAAAGGGATGATTATATTTAAATAATATTATAAATGGAAACAAGACTTCAGACTGTTGACGTATGGCAGTCTGAGCATACTGAGTTTATCAACATAGAATGTGCAATGTACAAAAATAAATAGGGAACCCAACGGAACACATTCAGTTGTAAATATAATGTACATCTTTAACTAGGTTATGACGAAATAGCAAATATCTGTGTGTGTATCTACAGTAAAACCTATGAAAGCTAGAACTTGGGTAATGTCGAACTTGGGTAAGGTTGTCAAAGAAGGAGAATTCAAATACTTGTCACTACAATGAGCAACAGAAAAGTGGTGACTGTGCCTTGTAAGAAAACTTGTCAGACCTGGAAAAACAAGGTAGTTCTGCCAAGTTACATCACTCCCATGTTTCACTGTGTGAATATATACACATATATATATTTTTTCTTTCTCACTTTTTTTTTTTGGTGCAAGACACAGATATGTAATTTGTACCAATATCATGGAGTTAATTCTATCCACAGTGAAAAACACAAAATGTTTTCTAAGAGATGCAACAGAAATGAGTCACTTGAAAACAAGCCTTCTCCTTCCCCTACATCGCTTTCTCCCTAACATCGATCACCACCTGGCGTGTTGCTTCTATGTTTCTTCATCATGAGTGACTGTCTCTCCTGCTAGACTGTAAACTTCACGAGGACAGGGCCTCTGCTTTATTGCTCCATCTCTTGCACCTGAAGTCAACATGTAGAAGGCACTCAGTGAATAAGTGTTGAATGGATTAAAAACATGCACACATTTCACCAATATAAAAACTGATTTCTGAGAAGTCACTTCCAACACTGACACTGTGCAAAATTGTCAGGGTCCTTATTTCATATCTAACTCTCTTCTCTGACTCCCATGGGCTAAGCCAACGTCCTGGGGTTACGTAAACCTATTGCTGCTGAGTTGATTCCGACTCACGGCAATGCTGTAGGACACAGAAGCACTGTACCCGGAAGGTTTCTAGGGCTGTCCTCCTTAGGGAAGCAGGCTGCCACGTCTTCTTCCTGCAGAGCAGCTGGTGGGTTGTAACCACCAGTCTTCCTGTCAGTAGCTGAGTGCTTAAGCAATGGGACACCAGGGCTCTTCTGGGCTTGCTGCGTCACTTGTAAGACTGGCTTTGGGAACCATGGGTGTGGCAGCCTGTGAGTGTGTCCCCAGCCTGGTTTGTCCCATCTGGCTGAGTGAACAGGTGGTGGGTGTGGAGCTGATGCTAAGAGGTTAACAGGAAGGAGAGGCCGGGAGGTCTCATCCCAGTGCCCCTCGGAATTGCCACGCATGTTCCTCCAGCTGCTTGGTCTCTGCCTGGAGGTGTCGCAGGGCCTCGGGGCTTGGGTACTGGAGAACGGCGTCCTTGGTGGCCAACGCAAGGTTCCTGAGCAGGCTGCAGAGGTGGCTGCTGCAGGTTAGGATCTCGTTGCGGGCGTCCCTTTCCTGGGTCTCCTGGCACAGGGTGTCCACCAGCTTCTGCCCCACCATGATGATCAGCTTGCTCTGCGTGATGAAGGTCTCAGGGGGCTGGCCGTTGCTGAGGCTACTGGTGAATACACTGATGGCTTTGAAGAGAGCCCCAAAATAGAGCCGGCAGTGTTCAGAGAGGTGGATTTTTGTCTCCAGATACTGCAAGGGCTGCGGTAAGAGACAGCTGGGATTCTAGAGGAGGGCAGCAAACAGAGATAAGAAAGAGATTCAATCAGCAGGCTGCAGTTGCCTCACTTTTCCTGTTTTTGCTCAGTTTGCAAGACCTTCTATAAAGTAAAAGCTGTTTTGTTTAGGAAGCCAAATACTGCAACATTTCCTTAGCACTTTCAAGTATTCAGAGTCCCTGAGAAAGGCCTGGTGATCTACTCCCGTAAGGTCACAGCTAGAGAAACCCTGCTAAGCATGGCTCTGCTCTGAGACACGGGTCACCAGGAGTCAGAACAGACTCAATGGCAATGGGTTTGATGCTAAAATCAAAAGGAAAAACCCATTGCCCTTCAGTGGATTCCAACTCATAGCTTATATCAAATAGGTATTTAGCCTGTATCCACTCAGAGGTCCCTTGGAAAAAGGACCTTGTGATCTAGTTATGAACTATCCCAGCCATAAAAATCCTAAGAACCACAGTTCTATTCTGAAAAACACAGGGTCACCATGGATCGAAACTGACTCAGTGGCAACTGGTTTGATTACTTGTACATATCTATATACATACATATAGATATATGAGTTCTAACAATTAAGTTTGTGAACTCATCCTAGAAATAAGTGCTACCTACTTCATTGCTGAATATCACCAGGGTCACCTTTGAGGTCCTCTGCTTGGGGAGCCATGCCAGTGCCTGGTCCACCCTTAAAGCAATTTTGGAACTCTTTTTCTGGAATGGCCATCAGAGCTGTCAGAGTATTAACTTGATATCCTGAATGTCATCCAAATATCTTCCTTTCAATATTTCCTTTATCTCTGGGTAAAGAAAAAAGCCACTGGGGCTAGGTCAGGTGAGTAGGGCCAGTGTTTCAATACACTGATTTGTTTACTGGCTAAAAAAATCCCTTACAGACAACCATGCAGTTAAGTTTGCAACTTGCTACCTTGCTACTGTACGAAATGGCCATTCCAGAAAGAGTTTCAAAATTGCTTTGAAGGGTAGACTAGATGCTGGTATCAGTGCATCATTTCCCAAGGGGGTTCTTCAGAGGTGACCATGGGGATATTCAGCAGTGAAGTACGTAGCACTCAGAATAATTAAGTTCGAGGACTTAGTTGTTAGAACTGGTATACACACACACATAAAACAAAAACTCACTGACATCGAGTCAGTTCTGACTCATAGCAACCCTGTAGGGCAGAGTAGAACTCCCCGACAGAATTTCCAAAGAGCACCTGGTGGACTGGAACTATTGATCTTCTGGTTAGCAGATGTAATGCTTAACCACTATGCCACCAGAGTTTCCTTATATGTGTGTGTGTGCATACACATGTATGATCTCATTCAATTCTTTCAATTAAATGTATAAAACCCCTTTGAGAAACCACATCAACAGTGATTAAATTTCTAACTTTGGAAAATGCAAAGATGGTTCAATTTAAAAATACATTAAAAGAACCTATTTGAAAATATTTTAAAAATCATTTCTAATTCTGATCTCAAAGATAAACCCAAATTCTAGGATTTGCTAGAATAAATCCAAATATGCTGACCTATGCTAGCCTTAACATTAAAATACCTACACACAAAAACTAACTCAAAATGGATCAAAGGCCTAAACATAAAACAATAAAGATCTTGGAAGAAAAAATTGGGAAGACAATGGAAAACCTAATCCGTGGCATTAACAAGCTACAAAAAAAAAAAAAAATCACCAATAATCCTCAAACACCAGAATTAAAAGTAGACAAACAGGAACTCTTAAAAATCAAACACTAGTGCTCATTCAAAGCCTTCATCAAAAGAGTAAAAAGACTACGTACATACAGAGTGGGAAAGAATTTCTTTAAAAACAAATTTTATTGTGATTGAGAACAATTTAACAATCTATGTCAATCTGCCATGTAACACCTGTACCTGTCACCCCCACTCTATTCTAATGCTGTTCCCTCCCACCCATAACAGCATACTTCCTCTTTCCATCCGGAACTTCCTGTGACCCTTTGACCAATATCTGACACCCTCA
Organism: Heterohyrax brucei; assembly: GCA_028571685.1. Lineage (NCBI taxonomy): Eukaryota > Metazoa > Chordata > Mammalia > Hyracoidea > Procaviidae > Heterohyrax > Heterohyrax brucei. The sequence continues at coordinate 84,659,694 of CM053156.1, read as the reverse complement.
TCGCCTTGGTTCTGGCAACGAGCCTCTAGAACATTCCTGTGTACATATGGAAGTCCAAAAGTTTGTCCATCACCGGGGACCCTCCTGGTTTTGTACAGTCCAGTTCAGTCTTTGTCAGGAGAGCTCGCTGTGGTGCTGGACGCAGTTTAGGGTTAGAAAGTCTGGGCCCAGCTCCCAGGTGGCCTTTCAGTCTGATGGGCCATCAAATGTGGTCTTTTGGCAGAGTTCTCACTTTGCCCTCTAATCTTTCTCCTGCTGTGTCTGGGGTTCTGCAGCATGTACCCACTTTGGGAAGTTACTGGTGGTGGCTGGGCACCATCTGGTTCTTGTGGTTAGCTGAAGCTGACACTGATTCATATGTCCCAATCCATCTGATGGGCTCATATTTCCATCCTATTCTTAATGTCCACCATTTATGTCTGGTCCAGGTAGACTGGGACCAATTGATGTTACTTAGATGGCAGCTTGCTAACTTTTAAGACCCCAGATGGCCAGAGTGGGAAAGAATTTTTTTTGCTACCATGCTTCTGATCATGGGCTAATTTCTCTAATCCACAAGATACTGCAAAACATCAACAAGAAAAAGAAAAACCAATTAAAAGAAAACCCAATTAAAAAATGGGCAAAGGACATAAATAGGCACTGTATCAAAGAAGACATACAGGATGCCAACAGATTCATGAGGAAATGCTATTCTCTATGATCACTAGCCATCAGAGAAATCCAAACCAAAACTACAGTAGGATACCATCTCACTCCAACAAGACTAGAATAATAATAATAATAAAACCACAAAATCAGAAATGCTGGAGATGATGTCGAGAGGTTGGAACTCTTCTACACTTTCGGTGGGAGTATAAAAATGGTACAACTACTATGGAAATTGTTTGGCGCTTCCTTAGAAAACTAGAAATAGAAATATCATATGATCTAGCAATCCCACTGCTTGGAATTTACCCTAGAGAAATGAGAGCCACTGCTCAAACAGATGTATGCATCCAATGCTTATTGTAGCTCTCTGCAACAGCAAAAAGTTGAAAGCAACCTAGACGCCCATCAACTGAGAAACGCTTAAACCGTGAAATATTCACACAATGGAATACCGTGCAGTAGTAACAACGACGGCTTAGGGAAATACTGGATAATGTGGGGCCATCTGGAGGACACTATGCTGAGTGAAATTAGCCAGAAGCCAAAGGACAAATATCGTATGAGACCATTAATATGAGAAAGCAACAAATCATTTAAGCACGGAAGAAATCAGCCTTTGACAGTTACAAGGATAGAGAAGGAGGGAAAGGGATTCATACAAATTAGTGCTTAGGGATTCGGCTGGGGTGTAGGATGTGACAGCACCAGAAAAGGGGCACCCACAACTGCTCTACTTCAAAACTGAACTGTTCCCTAAACGCGGCCCTCCTCTTTGGAAACACAGTACCAGGGTCTGGGGTTGGGGACCCGTGCTTTCAGGGGATATCCGGACCAACTGGCATACTCTGGTTTTGTTTTCTTTTTTCTGTTAGGAAAATGCTCTGCATACTGCCTGGGTGAGTGGCATCTGGGGTCTTGAAAGCTACCAAGCTGCCATCTAAGTAACATCAATTGGTTGCAGTCTACCTGGACCAGACAAATGGTGGACATCAAGGACAGGAGGAAAATATGAGCCCATCGGTGAAAGGGGCCCTAGGGGCCAGTTCTTGCTTCAGCAAAGGACCAGAAGAACTAGATGGTGCCCGGCCACCACCAATAACTGCCCAGAGGGGGTACGCGGTTTGGAGCCCTTGACATAGCAGGAGAAAGTTTAGAGGGCAGAGCTAGAACTCTACCAAGAAGACCACATTTGATGGTCTGTCACTCTCGAGGGACCCCTGGGAATGCGGCCTCTGCACTCTCTAGCCTTAAATGTCATCCAACACCAGGGCCAGCTCTCCTGACTGAGACTGTACTGGACTATACAAAACTGGGGGTGTGGCTGGTGGTGACTAAATCTGGGGACTTAAATGTATGCATGGGGGTCTTCTAATTGCTGGAGCCGAGATGATAAGGTGAGGGGGTTCAGATCTTGGTCGAAGGGTCACAGGAAGTTCTGGATGAAAGCGGGATGCGTGCTGTAATGGGGGGGGCAGAATGGGGGGCAGGAAGGGAGGAGAGAGCAGTTAGCATAGAGCAGCGGTGAAAGTTCCAGGTGTTATATGGCAAATTGATATAGATTGCTAAATTGTTCTTAAATCATAATGAAATTTATTTTAAAAAAAATACTTGCCTTGCTAATAGGTTTCAGCTAGATATTTACTGTCAAGAATTTCACTTTCCAGAACATGGAGCCAATGTCACCTAAGAGCCTGAGCACTGTGAAAGGTTCTCAGCATCTAAATGAGTGGCAGCTGCTCCAGGTAGAAGCCCCTTGTTATTTGAGAGAGGAGGAAAAACGGGAGGGCAGAGGAGATAAGAAACTTCCCATAGCTCGTTTGATGAGTGAATTAAATCTGGAGCTCCAAGGCAGATAAGTCGAGTCAGAAACTCACTCTTCTGTTAGGCTGCATACTTCCTTACATTTGACAAGTGTGATATAGAGATCTTTCCAGAGAGGCTGTGTGCTCAGGGATGATAGGGTGGGAGGCAGAGTCAGAGAAGCAGGAGAAAAGGGTTCTTTGGAGAAGTATATTCATGATTAGATGTTCATATTAGGAAAAGGAAAAAATATTCTTTTTATAGCACCAAGTTAAGTATCTTTTAAGATGAAATCTGTGGGGCAGAAAGGGTGAGATGAACGCTGCAGAGGAAGAAGGAATCATCTAGATCTTGGAATATTGACATCTTAGCTTGAAAGTAAGGAGCCCTGGTGGCACAATGGTTAGGTGCTCAGCTGCTAACCAACAAGGCAGCGGTTCGAATTCACCCAGCAGCTCGGCAGGAGAAAGATCTGGTGATCTGCTCCTGCAAAGATTATAGCCAAGAAAACCCGATGGGGCATTTCTTCTCTGTCCCATGTGGTCATTATGATTTGGAATTGATGGTGCCTGACAACAACTTGAAAATATTAATTACAGGTAAATGAAAAATGTGCCATTGTTCTCAACTGGAAATGTGTGGAGGTGTGTCAGATTGGCGTACTGACAAGGGACAGCATAGGCAGTGGGTGGATGATTGAGGACGCTAACCAGTGCAGAGCACACAGTGGGGAAGTGCCCACTGAAAGGCCAGCCCCACACTGGGGCGTACTGCCAGCCTAGGGCAGTGGTTCTTCAACTGTGGCCTCCGGACCAGCAGCTTCAGCACCAACACCACCTGGGAAGTCCTTAGAAAGGAAAATTCTCAGGCCTCACCGCAGATCCCTTGAATCAGAAACTCTTGGACTGATGCCGACCATCTGCATTTTAACAGTAGGTTAATAGGTGACTAAGGAGTCTCCGGAAACTGGTTGCATGGTGGTTAAGCGTTACAGCTGCTAACCAGAAGGCCAGCAGTTCGAATCCAGCAGGTGCTCCTTGGAGCCTCTATGGGGCAGTTCTGTTCCGTTCTATCGCGCTGCTATAGGGTCATGATAAATTGAATTGACTCAACAGCAGTGGTCATTTTGTTTTTAAGGCATCTCTGCATGGCACCGATAGATAAGTGTTCAGTGGCAAACTGAAAGGTTGGTAGTTTGAACCTACCCAGGGGCGCCTCCAAAGAAGGGCCTGGCAACATGCTTTTGAAAGATCACAGCCTTGAAAACCTACGATGGGCATTTTTACTCTAGAGACGTGTGGTAGTCATTAGTCAGGACTGACTCAGCTGCAACTGGTCTGATTTGGGGGTCTTCAAAGTCACAGTGAGAACCGCTGATCTAAAACACGCTGCATGCTGAACAAAATAGCATGACTCATTAACACATGCCACGGATTGACCACTTTGTAAATTCTACCTCTGTGATGCTATTGACGGTGGATGGGTGCAGTTGGGTTAGTGAGGCAGGACTCAATGTGTAAGACTGTTTTGTGCCTTGTGGCAGTCTCTTGAGACATAAAGAAACTAGCAGAGGGATTCTGGGAACTCATACCACCTAGAAAGTAGTACTGGAAGCTGAGTGAGTCCTTTGGAAAGCACGAGGGTCCCTGCACCTCAGAAACTTCCAGTCCAGAGGAAGATTAACAAGGACTTTCCTCCAGATCCAGCAAAGAAAGCCGCCTCCTGGAGCTGACACCCTGAACTTGAACTTTCAGCCTACTGGACAGTGACAAATAAGATTTCTCTTTTTAAAGCCATCTACTTGTGGTATTTCTGTTAAAGCAGCACTGGATGACTAAAACCGTACGGCGGGCCTGCAGTTTAGGGTTCGGGGCTTGGGGAAATGAGCATCAGGAGGGCTGGGTTCTATCCCGGAGTTGCCTCTGAGAAGTCATATCATCTTGCCCAACTCCTTCAGCATTTGTGGCCTTCTGGCTCTCTGCTCCCTCCCTGTAAGGCAGGTTGCTGAATGGCTTCGCTGTTGGTCTGGCCTCGGTCAGTCACAGGCAACCTTCACACACTGCACCCTCACCACGTCCCTGTTAAACCTCCACTGGCTGCATCTTTGTCTTTAAGTGGATTTGTTGTTCTTACTGAAAATTAATTTTAAAAGAAACTTTTGAAATAATTAAATGGAAAATCACATTCCTTTTCCACAGATAGAAGGCAACCAGTGAAAACAAGCCCTGTGAACTAGGGGGCAGAATCCCCTACTTTGTTGTGTAGTGCCCGGGGGCTTAGAAGCGCGCCAGTGGCCATCTAAGGCACGACAGCTGGTCTCTATTCACCCGGAGCAACAGAGGAAGAAGGAGGAGAGTCAGGAGCAGAAGGAAGATACGGAATTTCTGGCTCACTGGCTCCATGAACAACTTCCTCCTTTGGTATGAGACCAGAAGAACTAGACGGTGCCTGGCTACCATTACTGAACATTTTGATCAAGGGTGTCTATAGAAGACTCCTGATCAAAGGGAAAATTAGAACAAGATTTCAAATTCTTGTGGACTCTAGACTTTCTGGAGTCATAGAAGCTGGATAAACCCCTGAAACTATAGCCCTGAGATCATTTTTAAACCCCAAACATCCTCCCAAAGTCTTCTTAAAACCAAACAGTAGTTTAGTTTATCTAGTAAAGAATATCTGCTTTGGAAAGATAAGCACGACAATAGCATCTTTGATTTACCAAAAATAAAAATGGAAGAATATCAAGCATTAAAGAGATGTTCAAAAGACGCATGTGCCATAGCACGGTGACCTTTTTGTCGTCAGGGAAGCCAGAACAGAGACGGTCAGAGAAGTGAGAATCAGTGCTGTTTACCGCCACCTCGGCGCCCTGCCCATACTCAACGTGGCTGGTTCCTGGAACCATCTCATCGGTGGTTCAGTGATTCACGGTCACAGTCTGAGGGTCACTGGACCTGAGGACCCCAGACCTCCTCCTACTGCCAACAAGGAAAAACAGAAACTCAAACAACAGATCTCCCCTCCAAGGGTGATGTCTTGGTGGTAATCTAGCATTATTTGCAGCATGATAAACTGTCTCTGAGAATAAAACGTTTTAATCGGAAATATTGGAGAATGAGAACTGTAGCTTACCTTTGTTCCTAAGTCTTTGTTTTTATCCATCTTTGGTTTCAAGATAGGTTTTTCTTTCTCTTTTAGGTTGGGCAGCTTCTGAAAAACATAAACCTTTTGAATTACCAACTTGAATGTTTTTAATACTATTATATAGCTCTTTGGGGAAACGCTGGTTGTGTAATGGTTAAGTGCTACGTCCGCTAACCAAAAGGTTGGCGTTTCAAATCTGCCAGGTGCTCCTTGGAAACTCTATGGGGCTGTTCTCCTCTGACCCATAGGGTAACTATAAGTCAGAATCAACTCAATGGCACTAGGTTTTACATAGTTCTTTAAGGAGCCCACGTGGTGCAGTGGTTAAGCACTCAGCTGCTAAGCAGAAGGTCAGCAGCTCAAAACCACTAGCTGCTCCATGAGAGAAAGATGTGGTAAGCTGATTCTGTATAGGTTACAGCCTTGGAAATCTTAGGAGGCAGTTTCACGCTGTCCTACAGGGTGGCTGTGAGTCTGCAGCAGGATTGGCTTGGGGACAGCTCTTTAAGGAATGCTAGTGGCATTAAGGTTAATCAGCAGTTTGAAGCTACCAGCGGCTCCTCTGTGATCCTCCCTCCTAGAGATGTCAGCCTAGGAGACCCTATAAGGCAGCTCTACTCTGTCCCATGGGGTCGCCATGAGTCAGAGTTGATCCTGCAGCACCCAGCAACCTATAGCTCTCTGAGTCATTTTCAAACTCAAGCATTCTCCCTTACATGTTTGTTAACGGTTCTACCACTGATGGCTTTTTTCAACCATGTGAGATCTTGGATGACAAACAAGCTCAAACATGTTGTTTGCTGCCTATTGACACAACCTAATTTAATGGCCTATGTAGCATTTGAAAAAATCATGGAAATATATATGCACACATACACACAAACAATGTATGTGAACATCAAACCTGTTGCTGTCTAGTTGGTTCTGACTCATAGCAACCCTATAAGACAGAGTAGATCCACACCATGGGGTTTCCAGGATGTGGCTGGTGGAAGCAAACTGTTGACCTTTGGGTTAGCAGCCAAGCTCTTAACTACTGTAACACCAAGCCAAGTGCCGTCAAGTCGGATCCGACTCATGGCGACCCTAGGGGCCAGGGTAGAACTGACCCCCAGAGTATTCAAGCAGCACCTGGTGGATTTGAACTGCTGACCTTGTGGTTAGCAGTGGTGGAACTTAACCCACTACACCACAACCAGGGCTCTGTATATGTGTGTGTGTGTGTGTGTGTGTGTGTATTGAAAAACCAAAACCAAACTCATTACTGTCAAGTCAAGTCTGACTCATAGCAACCCCACAGAACATAGTTGAACTACCCTATGGGGTGTCCAAGGAGTACCTAGTATATTTGAACCAATTTTTGGCTAGCAGCTGTAGCTCTTAACCGCTATACCACCAGGGTTTCCATACGTATGTATGTATAAATACATGCACCTAGACACACAGATATACTCTATACATTATCATGATAAGTGGGGAAAACATCAAAATTATAAAGGATTGCATTTTACTTGAATCCACAGTCAATGCTCATGGAAGCAGCAGTCAAGAAATCAATTTGTGTTGGGAAAATCTGCTGCAAAAGACATCTTTAAAGTGTTAAAAAGCAAAGATGGCACCTTGGGAACAAAGGAGCACCTGACTGATGTCTGTGCAGAAGCTGGACAATGAACAGGGAAGACTGAAGAGGACTGTTGATGGAGAGCATCAAAGACACCAGGGCCTGCCAGGGGGACAGACCAATCGGTCTGGGAAGAGGTGCAGCCACAGTGTTCCTGAGAAGGGAAGACGTGGCCTCACACACCTCGGGCATGTTGTCAGGAGGGACCAGTCCCTGGTAAAGGACATCATGCTCGGATGGATTGACACCTGGCTGCAAAAATGGGCTCAAATGTAGCAGTTTTTTTGAGGATGGCCCAACACCAGAGAGCGTTTGGTTCTGTTGTACCTGGGATTCCTATGAGTCAGAACTGATTCGATTACACCTAATAACACCCCGAAATCAAGCCCATTGCCATCGAGTCAATTCTGACTCACAGTGACCCTGTAGAACAGAGTAGAACTGCCCTGCTAGGTTTCCAAGGAGCGCCTGCTAGATTTGAACTGTCCACCTTTTGGTCAGCAGCCGTAGCACTTAACCACTAGGCAACCAGGGTTTCTACCTGATAACAATAACATAAATTTACCACCTAATCACAGTAACATAAATTTACATGTGTGTGTTAAAAATAGGAAAGTTAAAAGATTCAGATTTCTAGCTTCTCCAGAGTGGGTTCACAGCCTTACCCGACTAGGCATTCAGATAGAGCTCCAGGGCTGGGACTGAGAAAGTCTGCCCTTTTACCGGGCCCTGTGGCACCAGCTTGCCTCTCTGACACAGACCCCTCGCGGGTTCCATGCGGTGTGCTCCGGAGGCTGACCGTCCCTGAAGCAAAGGTGCTCTGTCTATAACATCTGAACGCAACTAGCAAAGAATGTCTACGAGTAACTCGAGTCTGGAGGCGGATGAGGATTTGGAAGAGTGTTTACACTTTTGCTTCTGATTCTTAGAAACACATGGATGACGGGCAGATTTATGACCTTCAAAAATGTAGGGAGATGTGATGATGAGATTTAAAAATATATTCCAAGTATATGTTTTAGAAACCATTTCTACTACCAGTATCAGAGGTAAACTTCAACTCCCAACATTTCCAGAAGAAATGCAAGTACACACCCTATCTAACTTAATGGAGACCCTGGGTGGTGGGTATGGTTAATATACTTGTCTGCTAACTAAAAAGTTTCAGGTTCAAGTTTACCCAGAGGCACCCTGGAAGAAAAACCTGGTGATCTTCCTCCAAAAAAATCAGTCATTGAAAATGCTACGGAGCGTAGTTCTAATCATAAAGTTGTCATTAATCAAAAATCAGCAACCATTTTTTTTTAAAAAATCTGTTTTAATATTAAATTATTTATCTTGCTTGCTAATAGGTTGCATCTAGAATTCCATCCTCATGAATTTTATTTTCTGGACTATGGAGTAACAACAACAAAAGAAAATAAACCCACGGCTGTCAAGTCAACTCCGACTCATAGCAACCCTATAGGACAGAGTAGGACTGCTCCATAGTTTCCAAGGAGCACCTGGTGGATTTGAACTGCCAACTGTGGAACCAGTGTCTCCCCAGAATCCCACACAGAAAGATTCTCAGTGTTTAACTCTGCGGCAGCCACTCTGGGTAACACCCTCAAACCCCTTGTTCCACCACCTGGAGCTCCGGACCCACCTGTCCGCAGATACTCATCCTGTTTTTCTTCACTAGTTCAGGGGAGTGTTCCTTTTCCCTCTGTTTCTTAAAAGGAGTGCTCCCGTGGTCTGATTCGTTTTCTCTCTGGGGTGCCTGGATGCAGGCTTTAAGCTCGAATTCTGCATTCGGGGGCAGCAGCAGGGTCCCTTGGTTTTTACAGTTCTGCTTATAAAGGAGCCTCCCGTTGGCAGTGAGCATGGAGGCAAACTTCTTGATGTCTTCTGGAACTGTCCGTGCCACCATGACAAATCTCTCCAGGTCGTCTGGGTCGTTTGGGGTTTTGTCTGTCACAAGAGCTTCCAGAGACCAGCGGCAGCTGTCCAGGCTTGACTTTGCTTCCAGTAGGGTCTGATAGGAACAGGAGATTGTCTGGAGCTGATCCTGGAATCTGGCCTGAAGGTTGCTGTTAGCGAGCTGACGGGCCAAATCCTGGATGCCTTGGGCAAAATTCAGAAATTCTTTCAAAGATTCTTGGACACGGTCTGCGGCTTGGTGGACTGCCTCAAGGTTGGCCTGCAGGCTCTCTCTCAACCTCCAGTTCCGGCTTACGAAGAGCGTCAGGCTTGCCACAGCACCGGCCACCTTGTGCTGCAGAACTGTGACCGTCTCTTTGGCCATGTTCAAGTCCATGGAGAACTCCTTCGCCGATTCCTCCAAGCATGAGCTCGAGGAGGAATCGGTGGATGTGGAGGAGCAAGAAGACACCACGCTGGCCCTGCTGCTGTCAGAACTGGACACGGACAACGTGTCGGGTTCCGGAGACGAGGATTTAGCCCGGCTGGAGAGCCATGTGGAGCTGCGATCCACGCTCATCTCGGTAGCCCTGTCTGCTTTCTCCAGTTCTTTCTCACCCTGGGGGCCGTTGGCCTTGGCTTTAGGGATGTCGTAGATGTTTGGCTTGGTGTTCTGCTGTTCCACTCGGGGAATCAGAAAGCTTGAGGGAACCTTGTAGCTGACATCCTCATCCAGGGCATCCATGTCCCTGGGTACCTGAAGGCCATAAGCATGAATTTCTGGAAGACTGAGTTTTTTCTGCCTGGGCACATTTTTATACAGTTTTTGATGAAGGGAGCTTGCCTGGCTATCTGGGGAAGGACCATGGACAGCAGGGACAAGCCTGGGAGAAGACTGGGGTCCGCTTTCTTCCCCTAAACTCCTCAGAGGCATGTGTCTTACACTGGCTTTCTGTGGGGACACTGGAGTGTCGTAAATCCATTCTGCCTTTTGAGGGCTTGGCAGTGTAGTGTAACCACCTTGTCCTAGTAGCAGTGACGTTGGGGGGGCACAGCGACCCTGTGGAGAAACCACACCAAGCCGCACAGGTTAGTAGCAATAGCCAAAGAGTCTGAGTGAAGCCTGCAGCACACTCTGTTACACTGTACACCTCCTGAGTGCCGGGCACTCTGCGTCCTCACCACCCGATGGCCGCTCCCCTGCTCTGGATTCTGCAGTGGCTGTGAAGGCACAGTCTGGCCCGCCCTCCTGAGTCCCTTCTCTGTCTGTGTCCACCATGCCTGCCCCGTATGTGTACCACCATCCTCCCTGTAAGTCCGGCCACTTGGGCTCTGTGCCTTTCCCGGAACACAGAGTGCTTAGTTTAACTGGATTTTGCCCAAACTGCACCCTCGGCTCTACACATTCTTCCAACCGTTCCTTCTCATCAGACAAACTCCTGTGTATGTCTCAGCACTCAGCTGAAATGCTACCTCTTCTGAAAAGGTCTTTCTTAGTAACCTGGGGCCCAAGGCTATTTAAAGGAGACCTGGTGGTGAGATGGTTAAGCGCTCAGCCGCTAAACAAAAGGCCAGTGGTGTGAACTCACCGGTAGCTCCAAGGGAGAAAAGACTTGGCAGCCTGCTCCCAGGAAAATTCCAGCCCAGGAAATCCTATGGGGCAGTTCTACCCTGTCACAGGGGGCCCCAAAGAATCAGAATGGATTTTTTAGCACCTAACAATAAGACCACACTATACGAGGTCTGGCGATTGAGTTCACGAACTCATCTTGGAAAAAGTGCTACCGACCTAATTGCTGAGTATCACTACGGTCACCTTCCAAATACTCCCCTTGGGAAGCTATGCTCTGAAGCCACTTCCTGGTCCACCCTTCAAAAAAAATTTGGGGACTGTTTTTTCTGGAATGGCCATCAAAGCTGTCATTGCACTACTCTTGATGTCTTGAATATCATCAAAATATCTTCGTTTCAACATTTCCTTGATCTTTGGGTAAAGAAAAAAGTCATTGAGGGCTAGATCAAGTAAGTAGTGAGGGTGTTCCAATACAGTTATTTGTTTGTTGGCTAAGGACTCCCTCACAGACAACTACACAATTAAGTTGGTGACCTTGCCACCTTGCCACCGTGTGCAATGGCCATTCCAGAAAGAGTTCCAAAATTGCTTTGAAGGGTGGACTAGGCCCTGGCATCAGTGCATAGCTTCCCAGGGGTATACTTTAAAGGTGACTGTAGTGACACTCAGGAATGAGGTCTGTAGCATGTAGAACAGCTAAGTTCATAGACTTAATTGGTAGACCTGATACTTGCGACAGAATCCAATAATAAGCATGGATTATATAGACTTCAAATCGAACCACACATACTTCTCTTGTGTACAAGTAAAAACCTACTTTACATCACAGGCCTATGAGACGTACTATAAAAAGAAGAAACGACTTAACATTTGTGGAGGTGGTGCCCTGTGCCATGCACTCTCCTAAGACCCTTAAAGGGAATCTCTCACGTGATACTCCCAAGAAGCCTCTCCTAAGAACCAGAGGCCCTGAGAAGTTAAAAGACCTTTCAAGACCACGTAGCTCATCCTAATCCAGATCACCACTGTAATTACAGGATTTCGCTGGAAACCTTGGTGTAGTTGTCAAGTGCTACAGCCGCTAACCAGAAGGTCTGCAGTTCAAATCTGCCAGGTACTTCTTGGAAACTTTATGGGGCAGTTCTACTCTGTCTGTACGGTCACTGTGAGCTGGAATAGACTCTACAGCTGCGGGTTTGGTTTTTGGTTTGGCCTCAAATGAGGACATTCCTGGGTGGTGTAAATGGTTAACCTGGCTGGTAACAAAAAGTTTGCACGTCCGAGTCCACCCAGAGATGTCCCAGAAGGAAGGCCTTGCAGTCTGTTCCTGAAAGGTCACAGCCATTGAAAATTCTACGGGTCCCACGGTTCTCCTCTGACATATACGGGGCACCATGAATCTGCACTGACTCTATGGCAGTCGATTTGGCCTCAGATAAAGCCTCTGCTTGGCAGGAGCTGTATTCCTATTTTGACCAAGCTACAGAAATCCCATGGGATTTCTATGGGTTCTCCAAGCAAAATCTGGGGCCCTCTCTGTACTTACATGGGCTTGGCTGGCAGAAGGCTGCAGTGCTGCCTTTTGGGGACTGGCTGGTACATCATATAAATTCTTCTCCAGCTTCTGGAAAGAGAGCACAAAGGAGAACAGCTTAGGGTTTTCCTTCTGGATGGCTACACATCACAAACACCCCCGCTCCAATGGTTTTCTAAACTAAAACAGAACTCCAGGCTTAAAGCTGGCCTTGTCCAGGAAGTGAGAGCTTAGGCTCTTCTTTTTTTTTAACTTACTTGCATGTAACTGGTACCTCGTCTTTGTAAGATGTGCATCATGTAACCAGGAAACATCTTCACTTGCTTCTTAATAACTAACAATGACGCTACCTGTACGTACACACATCTACACGCCATAAACCAGAACCAAAGCAGCTGCCGTTGAGTTGATTCTCTTAGTGAGCCCCTGTCACAGAAAACTTGTCCTAGGGGTTCGTGGCTGTCATCTTCCCAGGAGCAGACAGTGAGGTCTTTCTCCTTCCAAGTGGCTGGGGGGTTTCAGACCCTTACCTTTCGATTAGCTTAACCCTTGCATCACCGGGGCTCCATTTTAAACAGGTGGCCCATGCTTTTATTTTATATCGAGTCTCACTGGTTGTGTAGCCAGCCCCACCTCTGTCACTGCTGATCGCACCAGTTGTCACCTGATGATAGTCTACACTTGGCCAGACACACTGCTAAGTGTCCTAAGACAATCAAACTGACCGACTGACTGACCAGCCAAGCAAACCAACGAACACGCGCAGGCCTGCTGCTGTTGCGTTGATTCTGACAAACAGCGGCCCTACAGGACAGAACCCAACCGCCCACAGGGCTTCCCAGGCTTTCAGCATTGTGGAGGCAGGCTGCCACATCTTTCCTCCACAGAGCAACTGGTGGGTTTGAACTGCTGACCTTTTGGTTAGCAGCTGAGCACTTAGGCACTCTGCCACCAGGGCTCCTATATATCCCACGAAAAAGGCTGCTGTCACTCAGTCGATTCCGACTCGTAGCAACCCTATAGGACTGAGTAGAACTGCTCCATTGAGTTTCCAAGGAGCGCCTGGGGGATTCCAACTGCTGACCTTTTGGTTAGCAGCTGTAGCTCTTAACCACTATGCTACCACGCTTTCCCTACATACCATACATACATGAAATATCTATTGCAAATGAAAAGTAACACATTTTAAGCCTTTTTTATTGTGTTTTAGGTGAAAACTTCACAGCTAAAGGTAATTTCTCATTGAAATACATATACATCTATTCTTTTGTAACACTGGTAGCAAATCCCTAAATGTGACAACTCTCTCCTCCTTTCCATCCCTGGTTCCCTGTGACCATTTGTCAGGTTCCTGTCTCTTCCTGTCTTATTGTCTTACTTTTGGGTGGGAGTTGCCCCCTTGGTCTCTTATATTTGCTCAAATTAAGAAGTTTGCTCCTCATGTATGTGACTGCAAATAACACAGTTTTTAAAGTTTAGAAACCCAGTGCTCTCATGTTTCTCCTGAGCTGGTCTAGGCCCTGGGGGCACAGATGAGATCACAGAGTCACCTCTCAGGGATGGTGCCACTCTGTAGAGGCTGGAGGGAGTGAAGCTCCGCAGACAGTCCCCCAGCAGTGAAGAGGACAGGTATCACCCGTGGGCACCTCGGATAATGAGCTTGAGCGGTGCATGGTCCCAGCACCGGACTCACCTCAGCAGCCGGGCGGACTCGGCTCTGGGCAGGCACGTCATACACCTGGGAAGGCATTGCTGGCAGCGAGGCCCGTGTGGGTTGGGGAAGCGAGAAGGAGGTCTTGGAGAGAAAAGCACAAATGGAAAGGAAACGTTACTGTGGATCTAACAACTGCACCCGGAACTGTCACCCAGTAGAGACAGCTGTGGGCATGGCTGAGGCATCACTGCCTGACCTGCTGAGTACAGGCCTTCACTCCTGGGTCTGGATTTAAACCTGTGTGACAGGGAAGGGTGGCTCAGATGGCAGCTTCAGGAGGATCAGATCAGGGACCCTTGTTTGGGGTGGTGTCGCACAACGGGGGCTCTGGTTCATGACTGTGTCTCCAAACCCCAGCTCCATGATGGTACAGTTAGTGTCTCAGCTGCTGCCTGAAATGTTGGAGACTCCAGTCCACCCAGAGGCACCTTAGAAGAAAGTCCTGGTGATCTACTTCCAAAATATCAGCCATCGAAACTCTGTGGAGCACAGTCCTTGTTGGACACACAGAGGTCACTGTGAGTTGGAGTCATCTTGACAATGGCTGGTTCTGGTCCTTATAGGCCATGTGTCATCAAACCTTGGGAGCCCCCTTTTCGTGGTGGTGTCCCCAAAACTCAGCCCTGTGAAGGGGCCCCTTGTTTGCAGCAGTGTCCCCAGGGCCCAGCCCATGAAGGCACGCAGGAAGCACCGGTGTTGGTGTGTTTGGCTGGTGACTGAACGGCCATTGACCATCCCTCCAGCCCGACGTGATGCTATCCCTCCATCACCTCCCAACTCACTCCGACACGCCAAGCTCTGTCTCACAGAAAAGCCTTTGCAAGGACTGTTCCCTTGCCTTTTAAGCTCCTGTCGTTTCAGGCAGAGTCACTTGTAAGCAGGGGACTTTGTGGGTCGTGTACAACTATATGACCACCTTCAGAGAGCAAAGGGACTCTCCTGTGCACAGGGCTTACCATGACAAAGGAAATTCAAATAGTAGGAAGCCCATTCAGAAAGGCGCAGCGGTTCTGGGGAAACATAGATGAAAGATGGCAAATGAGGAACCTATTTTTTATTTTTAGAAACATGATTTTGAAATGTTTAGGGAGTTAGAAGGAAACTCCCATGGAAGGACAGCTGGTTCCCCAAACAGTTTTGTCAGGAAAGCTGTCCATGGTCCCTCATGATACAAGAGTCCTTTCTCTGAATTTAAACCGGCAGCAAACATGTTCATTAGACAGCTCTTGTTAATGGCCAGGTCAGCGCACTGCACTAAGGAAGTTGGGAAAAAAAGCAAAACAAAGCTTAAGACAGTGGTTATCCTGAGGGGGAAGTGCCTGGGGGAGGCACGAGGGGGTTTCTGGGGTGCTAGCATTGCATTGCTTCCCTTGGATGACAGGGTGGGCTGGCTTTGTCACTGGCTACTGAGCTGTGCCCCTAAGGTCTGGATGTCGTAGTCCATAAAAGTGTCATGGGAAAGACTAGACATCTCAGCCACCAGAGGCTGCCAAGAGAAGACCAAAGCCTTGCCAAGATGGCTGAGACAAGGGCTGTGCCTTCGGGGCACGGCCAGTCGTAGGGGGTGACCCTGACGAACCTGCACAGATACAGAAAGGAAGCTGGAGTTCCAGCTCCAGCATCGTGACCTTCAGTGAGTCCTCTCACATTGCTGGGAGCCAGTGACCTCATCTGTAAAATGAAGAGTGATTTTTTTTTTTAAATCTAGAGGACCACAGAGGGCTGTCCCAGCTACAGACTTGGAGGAAGGGGTCATGCTGTCACCTTTGCCGCATTTCAGTCTAGGCCACCTTTAACGTAGAGGGAGGACCCTTGGTGGCACAGTAGCTGAAAAGTCGGGGGTTCAAGTCCAACAGCTGGTCTGAAGGAGGATGTGACGTCTGCTTCTACAAAGGTAACAGCCTTAGACACGCTGTGGGGCAGATCTTCTCTGTCCTAGAGGATGCATAACAAGTAGGAATCAACTGGATGGCACCGAGCTTGGCTTGGGTTTTTAATCTACTGTTATTGATATTATTATTAAGTGATTTGATTCATAATGACCTTGTATCCAACAGAACTAACCACTGGTCCTGTACTGCCCTCCGTCGCCACAGCCTCTGTGTCAGTCCGTCTCCTCGAGGGTCATCCTCTCTTTCACTGACCCTCTACCCAGCATGATGTCCTTCTGCAGGGACTGATCCCTCCCGATAACATGTCCAAAGTATGCGAGACCGAGTCCCACCGTCCTTGCTTCTAAAGGGCACTCTGGCTGTCCTTCTTCCCAGACAGACTTGTCGGCTCTTCTGGCAGTCCGTGGTGGTTTTTGGTATTCTTCACCGACACTGTAATTCAAAGACATCTGTTCTTCGTCCTTCCATCTCACTTGTTCATTGTCTGTTTTTGCACGCATGTGAGATGACTGCAAATACCATGGCTTTTTCTGGAGGTAGGAAAAAACAAAATGCAAAGAACAACCAGCTCTGACTCCTGGCAACCATATGTGTGTCCGAGCAGAACTGTGTTGTATAGGTTTTTCCATGGCTGTGGTCTTTCGGAAGAACATTAGGCCTGTCTTCCGAGGGACCTCTGGGTGGATTCAAACCTCCAGCCTTCTGGTTAGCAGCCTAGCACACCCCCTGTTTGTACCACCCAGGGAAGCCTCCCCTCATGACCCAGAGGGAGAAGGGGCAGAGGCGTGTGATGGCCTGGGTCATGCGGCATACTCGCAGCTGCCCTGGAACCAGGACCCCTGACTTGTGAGCCGCAAACTACATCTCTTGGTTTAAGTGATCTCAACACAGAGAGAGCAAAAATAAATAAATAAATAAGTAAAGTGAGACCAGGAGGGAGTCCACCCACTGCTGGGTAGGTGTGGGTGGAGGCGAAGGGCTGAATAAAGGGCAGGAAAGTTCCCCTGGTGTTTTACTGTGGCCGCCGCAGGGACCGCAGTGGCAAAGAGCCCCTGGTTTCTGAATTTCCCCCGGCAGCTGTGGTTTCCGCGTGCTTTCTCAGCCGCACCAGCGAGCCGAGGGTCCTGGAGAATCAGAAGATTGATGTCTGTCAAAAACAGCTCCTTGCCAGTGCCTGGTTCCTGAGTGACATTTGTGTGGTTGCCTCTTCTCTTCCCTTTCTTGAGAGTTGTCAGTCCGTAAGTCCCTACGAAGGCCGAGGTCACAAAGCCACCCTTGCACCTGGCCCCCTCATTCATTCAGTAAGTTCTCACTGACCGGCTGTAAGGAGCCTGACTCTGGGCTAGGTGCTGCGGACACCCAGCAAACAGCAGACGTTGTGAGTGGTCTCCTTTCAGGGGAAGCGGAAAACGAAGGTTGTTTTTTAAGATGGCTTTGAAAGGAAATTGAAATGAAAACATTCAGCTGAAGTCGCTTGTTGTTTTTTTGAAGGAGACAGCTGGGCTTCCAGCCAGCGCCACAGGCAGCAGCTGAACACGCGGCCTCAGAGCTGGACCATTTGTTCCAGAAAAGTCCACCCGTGGACTCCTGCAGGAGACTCACCAGGCTTCATGCTGGCATTCGCCACCAGCGCCTTATTAAGTCAGCTGTGCTACGGAACAGCTGGTTCCATGCCTCATAGTGTAGGGAGTTAGAAAATGTAAAGTATTCAGAATCCTACACGGACTCAATATCTTCCTGTTTTGAAGGAAACGTTGGAAGTCGATGTGGGGGCCTGAAGGGCAAGATGCCCTTTCCTGGGGCCCCACCCCACTTCTGCCAGGGAGAGCAGCCTTGCCCTGGACATGGACCTTACCAGGACCTCTGCCCAGTGCTGTGGACAGACGGGATGTGTCACTTCAGAGGGAAGCAAAGGGTCTGGTGGCAGGAAAGGCCAGCAGTGACCTAAGAGTGTGCGGATCTGTTGTGTGTTCTTAACACCTCATCAACCCTAGAGCTTTGGGAAAAATCATACATTATTTTTCCCCTCTCTTAGTTCCTTTTGCAAATGTTTTCATCCTGCATTTCCTGAGGTACGTCTTTTCTTTTAAACTGACGTTTTTATAAAAATTATAGATGTCGTATATATTCAACGTTACACTCAACTAAATTTCATCATCTGTGACTGTTCTTCCTGTACTGAGTGTCTACCCCATGCCTGGCACAGCCCTGGGTACTGGGGACATGGGAAGGGAAACAGAAAAGTCCCTGCCTGTCACCTCCTTTCACTTTCTCCTTCACCAAGGCCATTCCCGAAGGTGACCGTGGTTTGTAGCAGGGCATGTGCTCTTCTAAGTCCTTATGTGTGAACATACACAGAGAATATTTGTGTTGTTGTTAGTTGATTTTTACTTAAGTGGCTCTTTCTCCCACTTATAGATTTGATACTTGCCCCAATTGCACTGTAGTTTATTGTTGGGATATTGGGGGCATAGATGATCGAAGCTGTGGTGACACCCTTGTGAAACTGGGCGCTACAGATTAGTAAGTAACCACAAGTGTGCACGTTGTACCTTGCTTGCTGGTTGATCTGCCTCTGTCTGTAGCAATTCTAGCAACACAATTTCTGGGTGAAGGAAATATACATTTTACACCTGATGAGCTGCTCCATGACAGAAAGACGTGGCAGGCTGCTTCCATAAAGATCATAGCCATGAAAACCCCATAGTGCAGTCCTGCTTCGTCCCACACGGTCGCTAGGAGTTGGAGTCAACTTGATGGCAGTGAGCTTGTTCATCCCTTTTAGGAAACGCTGGTGATGTCGTGGTTAACAGCTACTACTGCTAACCCAAAGGTCGGGAGTTCAAGCCTACCAGGAGCTCTTTGGGAGCTCTATCGGGCAGTTCTACTCTGTCCTTATAGGGTCGCTATGAGTTGGAATTGGCTTTGGCATGAGTTGGAATTGACTCGATGACAACAGCTTTTGTTGGACAGGAGCTCTAGAGTGGTGCAACGGTTAAGTGCTCAGCTGAAGGGTTGCTGCTTGAAACCCCTCCAAGAGCTCCAAGAGAGAAAAGACCTGGCCATCTGCTCCCATGAAGACTAAAACAAACCTACTGCTCTTGAGTCGATTCTGACTCAGACCCTATAGTGCAGAGTAGAGCTTTCCCATAGGGCTTCCTAGAAGCAGCCGATAGATTTGAACTGCCATCCTAACCGAAGGTTAGCGGCTGATCTCTTAGCCACTGTACCTTGAGCGCTCCTGTAACAATTGAAGTGTAGGAAAGCCTACAGGCGCTTCTACCCTGTTCCATAGAATCACTGTGAGTCAGAACTGACTCAAAGGCACCCAGCAACCACAACAATAACATCCGTCCCTTGTAGTTCTGGTGTGGCTCCACAGTGCCCCATCACGCTTTCAGTTCCCCACAAATGGTGGTGTGCCTTGGAGAGCCGGGGTTCACCGGGGAACTGAGAGCAACAGGGACCACTGTAGTGGGGGCCATCTGGGTCCCTGCCCCCGTCGAGCACACAGTTCAGCCCATCACACCAACCCCAGACGGCATCAGGTTCCTGATTTGCGTATCTGGCTCCCCCAGTGGGCACAGTGACAGCAGTGGCAGTTAAGTCCTCATGGCTCCACATTCTTGGATGCATCGATTTCACCTGGAAATGTGCTCACCTGTCTGGGAAAGCTCAGAATCTTTTCAGAGATGATTCTGGCACTGGGAGATGGGTCAGGCAATTCGTAGACTTGGGCGGTGGATGGCAGGGGCCCCTCAACCCAGCTCCTCATGTGCTCATATATTGGGCCTGGAGATGGAGGGGACAGTCGGGTGGCCACCTGGTTGACTTTCTCTGAGCTGACCAGAGGTGCTTCCAGGACTCCCAGGAGAGGTGGGCAGGATCTGTCTGCAGGGGCTTCCGTGAGCACCTGGAGGCGGTTGGCAGGGGCCAGGCCCTGCCTGCCGTGGAACACACACTGCCACCAGCCCTCACTTTCTGGGACATCTTGCTCCAGAACAGTCAGGATGTCTCCCTTGCAGAAAGCGAGCTCGTAGGCGCAGTCAGGATGATTGTCATAAAGTGCCTTGGCCAAGAGTACCTGGGGGAGGGAGAGAAGGAAGAGATTTTACGTCATTACCACTATTAACCATCAAAAGTGAGGTGGCATCTGGTTGACTCTGACTCAAAGTGAGCCCATGTGTGTCGTCCAGTCAGCAGTGTGCTCCGTAGTATTCTCAGTGGCTGATTTTTCAAAAGTAGATCACCGGATCTTTCTTCTGAGATACCTCTCGGTGAACTTGACCCTCCGACTTTCAGGTTAACAGCAGAGCGTGTTAACGGTTCATAGCACTCAGAGACTCCACACCAATATGCACCAAAAACCAAACCCATTGTTGTCTAGTCCATTCCAACTCATGGCGACACTCCAGGATGGAATCAAGCTGCCCCATGAGGAGCAGCTGGTGGATTTGAACTGCTGATTTCTTGGTTAGCAGCTGGGCTTTTAACCATTGTGCCCTGAGGGCTCCCCACAACACTACTTAGTTATAGAGATCAAAACTTAGTGAAGTTACATGTTAATTTGTATGTAAATTTTTGTCCAGTGAAAACCACAGCCATTGAGCTGAGTCTAGTCAAGTTGAGTGGGACTCATAGCAACCCTAGAGGTCAGAGTGGAACTGGCCCATGCAAATAAATTCTATTTAGTAGGAAAAAGTAACCCCAGAGGCTGTGGCTCATTCTCCTGCGGCGTTTTAGCTACTTGCATGTCTAACTGTGCAGTCACACCTTAATATTTTTTATCACATTGCCTATAAATGCAAGTGCCTCAAAAGCTCTTTGAACTCATTTTAAAGTGTTACTGATTCTCTCTTTCCTTAACCAGTTGAATAAAATCTTTGACACATGTTCATTTGCATGAGAGTCATGATTTCACCTTTTTGAAAATTACACTTTAACAATTTATGTTGGGAAGGGAAGGGAAATTGAAAACACCATCTCTAAGCAACTACCACAATTCCCAAGGAATACATTTTGATCAAAGATTTTTATCAAAGAACGCTGATCAAAAGGGGGAAAGTATAGAACAAAATTGTCCATTTTTATGGAATCAGGACTTTCTGGCATATTGAGAACAGACAAACCCTCAAAACTATTGCCCAGAGATGATCTTTAAACCTTAAGCCAGAAATATCCCCTAATATCTTCTTTAAATCAAACAATAATTTAGCTGAATTAACTAGTAAAGAAGAACTATCTATATGGGATGAAATGGATAACCATCACTCAAAAGATTAGACGGGAAGCTTACGGGGCAGTGAGGCTATGTTAGTGGGAGACAACAGCCCAGAAAAGGAAGGGGAACATGATTGTGCAACTCAAAGAATGTCATCAGTGTCCCTGAATGGTACACATAGAAACTGTTGAATTGGTGTGTGATCTGCTGTGTATGTTCTCAACAATGATAAAAAATAAAATGACACTTGAAAAGCCATAGGGGAAAACAATCAGTCTTAGGAGAAACTCATCATCTGAAATGTGCTAGCTCTTGTCCAGCGATCAGTCAAGTGAGCATCTTTAGACAGAGCAGCTGCTGTGAGATGAGCCAAGGAGCAGCAGCTGACAGGGGACTTACCTATTGTGAAAGGCAGGGGCATTTCCCCAGAGAACAATGGGCTGTTATGGCCAGCCTTCCTTTCAGGAGCCCACAGCTGTCCAAGACAGGCAGTAACAGGCTTCATTCTGGAGGGAGGTTTAGTTATCACTCACAACGAAAGGCTGGCAGCTCCCAGCAGGGGTGACCCCCAACTACTTCCCTTGTGCACTACACCCCTCACTATAGGATTTCACTGCAGTTGACAGGGAGAGTCTCTAGACACCTCGTGTAATCCATGACTCCTGGAGGTTTAATAGCAAAGACCATTAAAGTTTGGATTACAGAAGAAGAATCAAATGCATGTGGGGAGTCCTAGGGAGTTCCTGACTCAGGAAGGAGGGAAAGCAATGACCTGGTAGTGAAGGGGGCCCTATTTTGCGTTGGGTACACTGAGGCAAGTATGTCATTTAATCCTCAGAAGACTGGTGGGGGAGTTTTTCTCATCCCCATTTTACACATGAGGAAACTGAGGATCAGAGGGATCAAGCAACTTGCTCGAGGTCACCGGGACTCTAAATGGTCTGCTGACATCCACTCTTGCTCCCTTCCCCTACTGTCTCTTCATAGCCGCCAGGACAATATTTTATGTGTGTGAGTCGGACTGCGTGGGTCTGTTGCTGAAACTCTCCAGTTATGTGAAACTACACTTAACACAAAACACAAGCTCTTCTTCACTGCAGCTTCAGGTCCCCTGCTCTTCTGTAGGTTTCATGCCCACCATATGGGGTTTCTCCCTTTTCTCAGGTGCCCTGAGCCTGTGTGCACCTTAGGACCTTGGTCTTCACTGTCACTTCTGCCTAGGACCCTCACCTCCCTAGATCTCTGCATGGCTGTTTTCCTTCCTGTCCTCAGGTCTCAGCCAAGAGTCATCTCCTGGAGCTGACCATCCCAGCCAAGGCAGCTGGCTCATCACTAGACCCTTTGCCTCCTGTGTGGCGAGGCTTGGAGAGGGTGAGCCTGGACACACTGAAGAAAGAGTCCAGTTGGAGCAAGCCAGGCTTTTACAGACAGGCTGGATTTGTGAGGAGACGGAGAGCTGGCGGCAGCAGCCGGCATGCCCTGCGTGCTTCTGTGTGCGGCCCGAGCTAACCCCTGTATAGACAACAGAGGGAAACAATGCCAGGCCACACAAGGGAACTAAGGACAACTGTCATTGCCGCTGAGGCCACTCACAAGACATTTTTAAGGGGGATGTTAATTTGGAGACATTAGTGTACACATTTAAGAGACTAAGGGGGATGTATGTTCACATATTTTTTCCTGGTAGGCACACAGGGAGTTTGATTCTGGGTACAATGGAAGCCAGGCCTTTAAACAATTTCCGGAAAGGACATTTCTCCCAAATGTCCATTTTCATACAATAGGTGGACCCAGGGGATGGGAAACCTATTGCCATCGAGTCAGTTCTGACTCACAGCGACCCAACAGGACACAGCAGATCTGCCCTATAGAGTTTCCAAGGAGTGCTTGGGGGATTCGAACTGCCTGACGTTTTGGTTGGCAGCCATACCTCTTAACCACTGTACCAGCAGGTTCCCCGGGGGAGGGAAGCAAGACTGCGATGAGCATTTGGAAGGAAGAATGGGGAGGAAATCGGAGAAACCAAGTCAAAGACTAAGGAATACTGCTGTGATGCAGGGGTGGCTCCTTTGGGGAAGCTTTTACCCAGAATGCAGTGCGCCAGTCTATATCACAGACTGGGATTTTGGGAGGTGGGCACTGACCGCTCAGTGGTCAAATTCTCACCTTCCGTGATGGAGACCCAGGTTTGATTCCCAGCCAAGGCACCTCAAGTACAGCTACCACCTGACTGTCAGTAGATACTTGTGTCTCTAGGATACTGATCAGACTTCAGCAGAACTACCAGACAAAGATAGACTAGGAAGAAGGGCCTGGTCATCTATGTTAATAAAAAACCAGTCACTTACATAAGTTTTTGAAGGAGAAACTGATTTGTGCTGTAAAGCACAATAAAAACAAACAAACAAAATATCTAATGAATGCCCTCTGGATCACAACGGTCTGAGCCCACTGTACACAGGTCCGCCGAGCTGGGGAGCAACTTGATGGCACCTGACAACACTCTGTCCCCGCTTAGCGATGAGTTGTGAGAGCACAGGGGAAGGGGTAAGCACCTGTGGCAGGAGGACTCCTGCATTTGTTCGTGTATCCATTCACCAGGATTGCACCGGGAATCGGCTATCTGCTGGGTGCTCTGGGGACAGACCGCTTTCCGACCTCCTGGCACGTCCATTCCAGTGAGCAGACAGGCTTCAGCCAAGTATTCACGGAAAGCGATGTGCGGTTTCTCCCATCCCCTGTGCTGCGGAGTTCTCAGTGCGGGAAGTTGTGAGAAATGAAGCATCATGTTGGGAAGCTGATGGGAGAGAGGCTGCCGGAGATTTCCCCGAGAAAGCCGCCCCAGAAGCAGAGACTTGCATCAAGAGCGGGAAGAGATGGAGCCAACTCTTGAAAGATTGGCCTGGACTAGGAGACGCAGAGCGATGTGGGCAAAGAGTGTGGCTCCTGGCTTAAGCACACACAAGAGGCTAACCAGGCAGCTCCTGTCCAGAAGGGAGATGAGAAGGGGGAGGGAGATGGGAGCTGGCTGAATGCACGTGGGAAGTACGGGAGATGGGAGCTGGCTGAATGCACGTGGGAAGTACAGGGTGGAAAGGAGGAGTGCACTGTCACAGAGTCACAGCAGTGTGTGTATATGCACAAGCTTCCTATGCAGCAGCTCAACTCTGGCCTATAGGGTCGCTTTGAGTCAAATCCGACTCGACAGCAGTGGGGTAGGGTTGTTATATGTAAGAAATTGACTTCTAAGCTTTGACTTAAAGCACTGACATGGGTTGAATTGTGTCCCCCACAAAGTGTGTGTGGCAGTTTGGCTAGACCGTGATTCCTGGTCTTGTGTGACATCCTCCGTGTTGTAAATCCTGCCTCTTTGATGTTAATGAGGGAGGATGGGTGGCAGTTGTGTTGGTGGGACAGGATTCAAGGTGTAAGACTGTTTTGTGCCTTCAGGTAGTGTTTGGAGAGATAAAGAAAAGAAGCTAGCAAGAGGTTTGGGAACCTTATACCACCAAGAAGCTGTGGTAGAAACTGGGGCATCCTTTGGAAAGGACCAGGGTGCCTGTGCCTCAGAAGCTTCTGATGCAGGGCAAGACTGGTGACAAGGACTTTGTCTTCAGAGCCCGCAGAGCAAGCCTTCCCCTGGATGTGACTCCTTGAATGTGGACTTTCAAACCTACTGGACTGTGACAAAATGAAATTTCTCTTTTTAAAGCCATCCACTTGCAATATCTCTGTTAAAGCAGCACTAGCTGACTAACAGAAGCATAATACATATCAAAAGAAAAAAAAGCCAGAGAGCCCTCGGGCAGAGGAAGAACAGTGTGTGTGTACATAGGCACTCTTGCATACACGTGTATGTGAGGTATATGAGAGTGTCTGTGTGTGCAAATGTATTAGCATGTATGTGTGTGCACCTGCACACCGTGTGTAGCGAGTTAGGGGAACTGAAAACTGACCAGGCTGGTTGGAGCCAACTACACCCAGTTCTGGGTCCTGATTTAGACTTAGATCTGTTGACATCTGGCTTCTGGCTGGAAAACAGATTGTCAGGGTCAAACGCAAAGTCAAAGAGGCAAACCAAAGCCAGTGGTCCAGGCCAGGTGGGAGCTGCCCGTGGCCTAAGGACAGTAGGCTTACGATAGTGATAGAAAGCGGTCAGTAGAGGAGGCGCCTCGACTTTGGGGTGGACCTCAAAAGAAGAGCAGAATCATGTCCAGCAGAGAAGGGAGGAGGGACTCACCACCGAATGGGCAGGGTAAGTAAGGTGGGAAGAGAGAAAGCTCGGCCTCCTGTTCTTTCCTTGGCAGCGGCTGAGGAGCAGCAACAGTGATTATGGGCCCAGGCAGAACCGGTGAAATAACCCTGTGGAAACACCACCACTGCAGTGCCCTGATTCCTGTTGTTGCTGGGAGTCACAGAGTGCATTTCTGCTAACAATGACCCCATGTGACAGAGTCTGACTTCCCCGTAAGGTTTTCTCGGATACAGTCTTCATGGCAGCCGATTGCCGGGTTTGTCTTCCGCAGCACAGCTCACGGGTTTGAAGCACCGACATGCTGATCATCAGCCTAGTGTCTAACCAATGGGCTACTGGGGTTGCTTTGAGTCAGAAATGACTCGATGCCAGCAGGGTACTTTTTGAGCCCTATCACTAGGACAGAAATCCCCTTTTAGTTTGAGAGGGTGGGTATAGTTCCTCACTGATAACACCCACTCTGCCTCTCCAGCCTCCCAGAGCAAAGCTGCAGAAACTCAACATGTTAAAACTGGGTGCTGGGGAGGGACACAGACATTATTTGCACTGGGGGCCCTAATGGGAACTCTCAGTTACCCTGAGACTAGGAGAGGCTAAGTCACCTGCCCAAGGTCACACAGCAGCAGGTAGGGGAGATGGGGCTCAAACTCAAGTGGGTCTGACTCGGGAGTCAACTGTCACCAACACTTGGCATGACCTCCCTCAGCTCAAGCCAATGCTGTACACTAATCTGCTGACTTCAAAGTCTAAATGCATGTAAATTAGAAGGAACTAGTTTAAGGGCATCTACAGGGCAGGTGTAGCAAACCTAAATAATTACATTAACTGAGCAAAAATTACACATATGTGAAGTGGACCAGGTATGAGACATTTGGGAGTGGTGGAGTCTGTGGCATGCTCAGTAGATTTTAAAATAGCACTCCTCCGGCCAAGGGAAATACTCTGCTGTTGAGTGCAGCCCGGTGCTGGGGTCTTCTAGCCCCTTCCATAGTTTCCTTTGCAAATTAAGGTTAACACCAGGGGCCGGAACATTTCTGCCCAGTGCAGGCTTCTCTAGTGGACCCTGTTTGCTCTGAAGCCACTCCTTGGGTTGCCTTAGACTGAGTCCAAGCTGCATCCCAGTTCAAGGCTCTCCTTACTCTGTCCTGCTTCCTGTGCCCTCACTTCCCTTTCACAGGGGTCAGATCAGCATTGAGCCTTGAACTTGCTTCCTCCTCCCTTTATTGTTTACAATCTGTTCCCTGCCTAACCAAACTCTTGTACCCCTAAAAAGAAGTAACCAGAGAATAGAAGAGTACAGGTTATGAACCAGCTTCCATTGAGATAATATTATTCTCTCCTTGGGGAGGTAAATCATAGTGTGAGGTCATCAGCCTGCAGCGTGGGTAGGAAATAATTAAGTGTCTAGAACAAGCAGTGGAGATTGCTGGTGTGGAAGGAATTCCAAGGTGGAGAAACGAGTCCAGGTACCTGGTGTCTGGGACTTGCTCTGTTCGGAGCCCATAATCTCAATCTCAGCCAGAAGGCCACTTTCCTGTTACTAAATCCCTCTCGGAAAATGTCTGTGTTTAATATTTCTCTCTCTGACTTCCAGGAATTCTTAGTCTGAGTAGAAGGTGATGGAAGTGTTCATACTTCCCTCTGAGGGACGTGGGAGCATGGCTGGTGTTGATCTGTGCTGCTGAGTCGATTCGGACTCATGGCCGCTGCATGCGACGGAGAACCGCCCTCACAGGGTTTTCTTGGTTGTTGTCTTTATTGCAAGAAGCGCTGGTGGTGCAGTGGATAAGCACTCAGCTGCTAACCAAAGGTTTGGAAGTTTGAATCCACCAGCTGCTTTGTGAGAGAAAGACGTGACCATCTGCTCACATAAAGATTACCCCAAACCCAAACCCCCTGCCCTCGAGCTGATTCAGACTCACGATGACCCTATAGGACAGAGTGGAACTGCCCTATGGAGTTTCCAAGGCTGTAAATCTTTACCGAAGCAGACCGCCACATCTTTCTCCAATGGAGAGACTGGTCGGATGGAACTTCCGACCTTTTGGTTAGGAGCTGAGCGCTTTAACCACTGTGCTACCAGAGCTGCTTCCATGAAGATTCCATAAACATTTGAACTTCCAGTCTCTCCCTGGGAGGAAGATAGGACAGTCTGCTTCCGGAAAGATGACTGCCTAGGAAACCCCATGGGGGCAGTACTACACTGTACTATGGGGTCACTAGGAGTCAGAACTGACTCCATGGCTACAGGTTATGGTGATCTGGCTGGAGTAGATCTCCAGGTCCGTCTCCCCTGGAGCCACTGGGTGGGTTTGAACTACCAACCTTTCCATTAGCAGCCAAGCTCCTTGAAAAAATCATTGGTTGCACATAAGCTATTTTGTTTTCCAAAGCACAGACTCTAACTGTGACAATCCCTGGCTTCCTGGGCAGTGTGATGTCCTGGAGTTCTTGAGGGGCTCCCTGCGTTCAGGGGCTTGTGCTGCATGGTTGGTGGGATGTTCTCTGGACTCCCCAGGAGGCAGCTGGGCAGGCAGGCAGCCCATTAGGCTTGGATGCTGAGTAGAGAAGGCTCTTTGATCATCTTTAAAGACCCATGACCTTGGGAGGACTTTATGTTATGTAAATATAAAACCAGGCTTGGAGGGATCAAAGCAGAGAGAACGGTGTTATCTGTTGGCTCTTGAGTGTTTGTTTTCCATCATTTTTCTAAAGTACATCTATATGTAAAGGGAAAAAAATTTCTAAGAACATAAAAAAATCCCCTTACCGCTCTATTTCTCCCATCCACATTCTCCAAAAAGGGAAGAATAGAGAGGAGGCGGGACACAGTGGAGGCAGAACGAAAGCTTCCATGTGACACTTCTCCTGTGAGACTGTTTTGTTGGGTGACGTCTCTCAGAAGGAAGACTAGAGAAGAGCACGGGCTGATGAAGCAAGGATCCCCACTTTGCAGCTGTCCATCCAACAACACACTTCTTACCTACTCTGTGTGTTAGCTAATGCTGTTGTCCTGTAACTAAATGAAAAAAATTTTTTTTCTTTAACTCTTCTCAAAGACCTCAGCTGTTGGTCTGACAGCTTGGCTGCTCCCCTGGGAATGCGATCCCTAGACCTGCTGCTGTCCCTGACCAGAATCCAGTAATGAGTCCTTCAGACAAAAGTAGACTGGACCCAGGGGCACAGTATGACTCTAGGGTGTGCATATTTTATGGTTCTACGCATTTATAGGAGGCAGGAGAGAAGAGGGTGGACAGGAGGGGCCAGATGGTTGTTGAGGGGACGCTAGAAGTACGGAAAGCAGAGGAGGGTTGTGCTGTCATCAGGTGGGGAGAGCGGAAGGAGGTGAAGGTAGGTGGGTACGCAAAACCAGTTTGGATTGTATACTTCCACTTAATCACACACACACAAAAAGCACCACCGCCCAATTTTCTTTAAGTGTTTGAATGCCTATGAACCCCTAAAACCAGTTAATCTGCTTGTGAGGCAGGCCAGCGGCACTCCAAGAAGACAGGGATCACATTATTGTTGTTGTCCTCGGCTCAGCCTCTGTTTGGCCAATGCCTGCAGTTGATGCCTTTAGAACTCTGCAGGTGCTGCGGTAAGTAACCGCGTGGATTGTCTCACTGAACACTCATGGTCCTGAGCAGCCCGTGAGGCAGACAGATGAATGGCTGCCTTCAGATGGCAGTGTTGGCCGATTATTGGGTATATTGTGAGCTATCAAAACAAGGAGACCTGGGGGTGCAACAGTGAAGCACTCAGCTACCTTGGTGGCTCAGATCCACTCAGCCTTTCCTCCAGGGAAAGACCTGGTGATCTGCCCCCAAAAGATTACAGCCTAGCAGGCCTTATGGGACAGTGCTACTCTGTCACATGGGGTCGCTCTGAGTTGAAATCGACTTGCAGGGACCTAACAGTAACAACCCAAAGAATGAAGAAATCAGTCCTAAAAGAAAGACAACCCGAACGTTCCTTCAAAATGAGGGTGGGGAGACTTGGATTCCCTTACTTTGATTGTGTTTTCCAGCAAGATTGGTTACTTGAAGAGGACATCCTGTTTGGTACTGGGTCAGTGAAGATGAGATGGATTGCCACAACCACCACAACCGTGGACTCGAGCAGAGCAGTGCTCATGAGGATGGCACAGGCCAGGGACGGTCCATTTGGTCACACACAAGGTTGCCACGAGTCACAGCCAACTTGATGACAGTTAACAATAGCATGCGTGAGGCAGATACTGCCACTAAGATCTTGTTTAAGAGATGAGGAAGCTGAGACACAGAGAGGTCGAGTAGGTCGCCAAGATACTAAGCAAGCAAGTGACAGAACTAAGACGGAGCCTTGGGCAGTCCAACCTTTCAGCTGACAGGGTTCTGCTTAGCCCAGAGTCCTTCTCAAGACGGTGTATGCCTCTCCGTGGACGTTTGCCAGGTGGATGACGAAGTACTCCTCCCGTGGGAGGGATGGGAAACCGGGAGATCACTCACCTCAACTGGATTCTGCACTGAAAATTCAGGAAACAGCTTAAGTGGACCCTATTTTTATGCAAATAACTTGTGCCTTCTGCATT
The DNA here is from genome assembly GCA_028571685.1 of Heterohyrax brucei. Lineage (NCBI taxonomy): Eukaryota > Metazoa > Chordata > Mammalia > Hyracoidea > Procaviidae > Heterohyrax > Heterohyrax brucei. Next base: position 84,629,814 of record CM053156.1, on the reverse strand, counting down.
TGTTTGTCAACCACTGTGAAGTACTTTTATAAGCACAATATGCAAATTTTTCTTAATAGGAAGACGCTATGCAAATTATTCTCAAGAGGAAGAGTGATTGGCCAACCAGTATAGAAGGTGTGCTGTCATTTGTGTAAAACTACCATAATTACCGGTAATAATGACACTGCTTATTGCTGTATGGTGTCAAGTCCATTTCCACTCATAGCTTTAAGGAGCAGATTGCCAGCCTCTCCTCCTGTGGAGCTGCTGGGTGGATTCAAACTCCCAATATTTCCATTAGGTTCCAAGTGCATGCCCATTGTGTCCCCAAAGCTCATTTGTGGAATACTATACAGTCATCAAAAAGATAAAGTAGAATTTATGTGAGCCCAAACAGACCAATCCTCAAAATGAATTTTGAAAAAGAGAAAAGTGAGAAATGTGTAGGATGTCCCATTTATGCTTTTATAAACATTGCATCTCACTGGAAGATTATACAGGTGTTTGGGGCTTCCCCTCCAGGTAGGAAAAGAGGAGCCTGAGGAGATTAGAGAGGAGCAGAAAACAGACTTTCAGTCCACGCTGATTTGTACAGATTAATTTTTTAGACGGTAGGTACCTGTTTTTCTTTCTCAACATAAAAATCTAGTTTTAAAAACGATCTGTTCTGTTGGCTGACAACAACTCTTACCAGGGTCAACTTAAAACCCACTGCCCTCGAGTCGATCCCCTCTCACAGTGACCCGATAGGAGAGTGGGAGAGTCCCACAGGGTTGCCAAGGGTGCCAGCATGACTGAAGCAGACCGCCACGTCTTTCTCCCAACAAGCAGCAGGTGGGTTCAAACAGCCAAACTTTCGGTTAGCAGCTGAGCGCTTAAACGCTGTGTCACCAAGGCTCTGTGGGTGGTCCCAAGAAGCTACTTTTCATGATTGTTCAAGTCCTTACTGTTCCTAAATTGGGTGAAAGGGAGCCTCACTCTCTTACCTCGCCTCTACAGAAAGCAGTTCGCTGAACAAAGGGAAGTTTCTGGAACCCAGTGAAACAAACCCTCCGTGAACTTGGGCGATGACCAGCCGAGGAAAACACGCCCACACTGCCCATCCGTCTAAGGACTCACCCTGTCGACAGCATGGAAGATCCTGAAAAGTGCTCGGGAAACCACCGATCTTATGTGTGTTTCTCCCTCCCCAGCTCTCTGAGAGAAGGAGGCAGCGTTGTCCAGGCAGAAGACACAGACTGCACTGAACGCCACCTGATAGGAAGTGCCCTAGGCATCACTGAACTTTGGGCAGGAGGAAAGTTTAAGGGTTTCTCTCACTCAGGCCCGTGCCATTTGAGGGGAGGCATTGAATGAAGTTTAGGTCACCAGGAAAGGCTCATACTTCCTCAGGAAGCCCTTGTGGAGCCATGGTTAAGTGCCAGGCTGCCAACCAAAAGGTCGACAGTTTGAATCCACCAGCTGTTCCTTGGAAACCTCATGGGATAGTTCTAGTCTGTCCTATAGGCTTGCTATGAGTTAGATTTGACTTGCAGCAATGGGTTTGGGAAGCGAGCCAGCCAAGTGTCGTCGAGTTGGTTTGGGAAGGCAAATCGTTAATGTGCTTGGTTGCTTGATGGATGGTTAGAAGTTCAAGTCCACCCAGTGGTAGCTTAGTGATCTGCTTCCAAAACTCAGCCATTGAAAAACCCTATGAAGCACAGTTCTGTCCTGTCACACAGGGTATCACCATGAGTTGGGGTCACCTAGATGACAGCTGGGCACTGAGTGCAGAGTAGCCCATAGGAGCTGGACTCAGTGCCACTGAAGGGGGTGTCCAGCCGCTAGGTGCAACTGGTCATGGGTTCAAATGGTTTGGGTCCTGTGATCACGACTAAAGGAGAGGGTCTCTTCCAGTAGGACTGGTTACCAACAGCCAGAACTAGGAGGGCAGTAGCAGGACGTCATAGCTGTGTGCTGTGCACTGCAACCTGTGAAAGATGGAGCCTGTGTATGGTGGAAACCTGTTAGAGAAGGAACACTCAAGTAGTTTCCCCTCAGTGAATGAGAGAAAAGTCCTCAGACTGCACCCTGTCAAAGGACAGAAGCTTGTGAGACCCAGAAAAACAAGGCCGTTGGTCAGGTGTCAGGTCTCACTGTACGTGGGGACACGTTGAAGAAGATGTCATGAATGACCATTTCCCTGCTCTCCTCCCATGCAGAGCTGTAATTCTGGGGTCTCACTCAGATGGAGTACCAGTCAGTGCCCACGCCCTTCTATTTTCTCTCTCACCTGCCGTCTTTTCTCTCTCCTCCCACCCTGCCGTCTCTAGCTGACATCTACCTTTCTCTCACCCCTTCCTTCCTCTAGAGTCCTGGTGGCGTAGTGGGCAAGTGCTACGTCTGCTAACCAAAAAAATCAGCCGTTCTAATCCACCAGGCGCTCCTTGGAAACTCTGTGGGGCAGTTCTATTCGCTCCTGTAGGGTTGCTATGAGTTGGCATCGACTCAACCGAAGTGGGGAGTGGGTTCTTTCCTCCTTTCCAGGAGAGAAGCTGTGATTTTCACTTGGATTGGGGCTCATCGACTTCAGGAGCTTCCACAGTCACACTTACATTTAAAATTCCATCTGCCACGGGGAACAAAGAGCCACTTAAAATAGCAAAAATGGAATTCGATTTCATAACCAGAGCTTTTGCCCTTGGCACTTGCAGCTACGTTGAGTCACTTTGCCCTTAACGTGTCAGGCCTAATGTAGGGAGAGAATTCCTTCAGGGGTCTGAGATTCTTGAGACAGCTTTGTTCCAATAATCCGCATGTCATGAGCAGAAATAGAATTCTTTACAGGAGGTGATAGCAGACTGTTTTCTCACTTCATTCTCTACTACACAGAGAAGTTGTTTCTCTTGGAGCTGGCTTTAAAAGAGAAACAGCTTAGTGAAGTAGTTATGGAACATGGTGCCTTTATGTAACTAATATTGACTTGCCAAGTAAAGTGGGAAAATAACTGAGTTTCTGCCTCATCTCTGCTTTTGAAAAAGTTGAAAATTCTTGAGCAAAAGGCTCTAGAATGTGTAGAAATTGATCTGAAAATCGCTGAACTGAAAGCAAGAGACTGAAACACACTTTTCCCAATAACTTGCACATTTAATGTCACATTTTAGTTTAAGGAAAAAAAAAAACTTAATTGAGTAGAACATAACTGTTTAAACAAAACAAGGATCCTGTCTCTGCACCCAAACCTGAGACATGACACCACTCTCAGGTTTTCCCACTGATACGACAGCTGCTTGGAAAAGATCGCTACCTATGACCTCTTCTGGAAACTCGGGTGGCGCAGGGGGTCAAGGGCTACTTCTGCTAACCCAAAGGTCGGCAGTTCAAATCCACCAGGATCGCCTTGGAAACTCTATGGGGCAGTTCTACTCTGACACAGAGCCCCCTAGGGTCGCTATAAGTTGGACCTGACTCAACGGCGGTGGGTTTAGTGGGTCTTTTCCAGTAAAGGGAGAAGTCATGAAGCAACTCCCACCTTCAGGTATTTCCACTGATACGACAGCCGTTTGGAAAACATTACTACCTACTACTTCTTCGAGGAAAGAGAGAAGTTATGAAGTAATAAAATTCTTTACAGTTTACGGTGAACTCTGAGTCCCAAGAAATCAAAGTTACAGAAAATGGATGTCAGAAGACAGAAACTCAGATACTATGACCATCTTCCTCTTGACAGCCTAAGGAAATCATTTTTAAGGGTAGGTTGTCCCATCTCCTGGACAACACCGTGGGATGGGGGCGGGAGGGGAGACTTTTGGTCATGGTGTGTGCTGGAGTGCCATGAGCCGTGAGGTCTGAGGTCCTTGTGTCCAGCTGTCCGTGCCAGGTGTCTGGACAGAAACCAGCAGCTCTGATAAAGAACACCTGTCTCATGATACATTCTCCCACCATTGCAAGGATGTTTATCTATAATCCATCCTGGACAAAATGATGACTAGACCTAGCGAACTTTGGAGACGAGGAGGGCGCAACAGAAAAACAGAAAATACCCCTAATAGGGTGCTTTCTCATTTTCCCAGCACCGCTGAAAATGTCTCTGGATGATGGATGATTCCAGACATAGCAGAAATCTTAACTGACTTCTCCTTGATCATGTTGAACTACAACGGATGCCGCACCGAATTCTGTCAATCAGATGAAAAAAAAAATCACACAGTGCAGGGACTTCTGTAACCACAGAAGGCAGCACCTACTAGTGGGACTTTGAGGAAGAGGTTGTAGTCAGAAAAAAATTCCCAAGCCACTCAGTGGGAATGGAACATTTCCGTCTCAGATGCCTGAATATCGTGGTTTTCCAGTGGGTGTAGGTAGGTCCTGGTTAGATCAGCTTGCTTGAATATGCTTCCTCATTTCACTCTCACAGCTCCCTCACTGGTGAAAACAGTGTGTACTTGGCTGTTGAGTGAAAGATCGGTGGTAGGAACTCACCCAGAGGTGGTGCAGAATAAAGGCGTGGAGGGCTGCTTCTGTAAAAATTGTAGCCAAGAAACCCTACACAGCTCAACTCTACTCAGTAACCCAAGGGGTTGCCAGGGGTGGGAATCAATGGGACAGCAACAATTTTGGGTTGGGCTCCTGGAAGCCTGGCCAAAATGCACTGCTTGTGACTAACCGATTCAGCAGTCACTTCTCAAGCCCAGTCTGTGTGCCTGATGACATGAGCTGGGGCGGGTGTGCAGGTGAACGACGTCCTTCTTCTGTATGCTCAGGACCGAAATAGCACCGCAACAAAGCTCTGCTAGGCCTTCTAGTAATGAGACTGGGAAGCACACCGGTTAAGTGCGCGGCTGCTAACCCATTCATTCAGACAGAAAAACCACACACATGCAGGGATATTGACCGCCGGTACTCAAGGTGATTTCAGGTGGCACACAGAATGCTTTCTCACATTACATCCAGTATGTCATTTAATGAGCATCAGTGAAAAGGAGACTAGCATAGTCAACCTGTAATTTCATTTCTTATATTACATTCAGTATGTGTTTTAATGCACACTAGTGAAAATTCAACTAGCATATTAAACCTGTCATTTCATAGGCAGTATTGCTTGGGGAAGGAGCCCTCGTGGTACAGTGGTTAAAGCACTCAAGTGCAGCCCGAAAGATTGATGGTTTGAACCCCCCAGCTGCTCTGGGTGAGCAAGAGGTGGCTGGCAGTCGGCTTCCGTAAAGCAGGCAGCCTTGGGGCAGTTCTACTCTGTCCTGGATGATGACTGGTGGTCAGAATTGATGGGACAGCCATGGGTTTATTGCTTAGGGCTGGTCTTTTTTTTTTTAATTGACTCATTTTAATATTATACTATGAATAAAATATGTGATACACAGATATAAAAGAAATCACACAGTCGCTAGACACAGAAGTCTGGGAAACACATTCTTAGACAACGCTTTCTGTTAACGGCAAACCAAAATGACGAAACCCACTGCCATCGAATCAGGTCTGACTCACAGCAACCCTAGAGGTCAGGGGAGAACTGCCCCATAGAGTTTCCAAGGAGGGCCTGGTGGATTTGAAATGCCAACCTTTTGGTTAGCAGACGTAGCATTTAACCCACTAAGCCACCAGGGCCCCTTCTGTTAACTGGAGTGGGTATGATTGCATGTAGCTGTTGGTGGGTGCCATCAAGTGGATTCCAACTCAGTCACCCCGTGGGACAGAGCAGAACTGCCCGTCTGGGTCTCCGAGGCTGTCATCTTCACGGACGCAGACTGCCGCATCCTCCTCCCTCCGAGCGGCTGGTGGGTTTGAACCCTCTGGGCAGCAGCTGCGTGCTGTCACCACAGCAGCACCAGGGCTGCTTCGCCAACATCCCTGCAAGCTTGTGGTTCTTCTGTCTGAACCATCAGAAGAATGCAAGGCCAGCCCAAGCTGCTCAGTGCACTGCAGCGAGGTGAGGCGAGGGTCAGCTTGTCCACAGAACTCTCCAGTTTCTTCCAGCGCCGTTTTCAGAGGTGATGGGGAGCCAGGAGCCACCCATTACCCCATCTTACCCTCGTTACTCCATCTTCCCCTCTTTCCTCCTCTCGGCATCAAGTCCAGTTCACTGCGTTTATCCCTGTTACCAGTCGTGGTCTACAGACAAGCCCACCCCAAGCCAGGTTGGGGATTCTGGAAGGAAGATTAAAGGGCATGTCTCACAGAACAGCTTGTTTACTTCCCAGTGGCTGCTGGTTCCCACACTTTGGGCCAGGTCAGTGTCAGAAAGGAACAAGCTGAGTGTCCGCATCTGCAATGGGTGGACTCTAGGGCTTCATTCCCCCTTCAACTGGGGGGTAAGTTTAAATTTTGAACCCGAAGCAAACACTTTACAAAGCCCTCTTTACCCCTTGCTAATCACACAGCAACCCGTCCAAGGAACGCACCCTAAGACAGAGAGGGACGCTGGCGTCCTTATCCCATTTCTCCTCCTCCCCCTCAAGTGACAGACTGCCTAGGCAGTGCTTAGCAGAGGGGCAGCAAACAAAAACCATTCTCGATTCCAGGGAGAAAGAACCCCAGCTTAAAGAAAGCAAAAGCTGTTTCCCATTGACAAGGCCCCTGGGTGGTATCTAGAGGTCGGCAGTTCAAATCCACCCAACCGCGCTGTGGAGGAAAGAGCTGGCGATCCGCTTCTGCAAAGATAGCAACCAAGAACACAAGGCTGTTGGGGACAGTTCTACTCGGTAACAGACGAGGTGGTTGTGAGTCAGAATGGATTCATTGATGCAGTTTTCATACCCACTAAACTAGAAAGCCAGGGATGAGTTCCCTGTGGAAGTGCAGACAGACGAGGAGCTCAGACTTGCCCGCCCATGAATGATGGCTCGGGGCTTTGCACACAGCTTGGAACAGCCTTCAGAGGGAGAGGCAGCAGAGCGCCAGAGGCTGAGAACACGAGGCTGCTGGCCTCGCCACAGGGGGCGCACAGTAGGCTTGTTACGCTTCTCTTCATCTTCCCCACGGTCTTGTGGGTGTATCTACAAGAGCGCCCTTCTCAGCAAAATGCCTTATGAGCAATAGATTTGGAAACAGTTCCTAAAACATTCATTTCCTCTTTTTTGTATTCAGTCGAGAGTATTCCAATATCACTCTGAGCAGCATCCCCCACCTTTTTTTTTTTTTTGCCAGCCTCCCACCTTCCTTCTCTATTTCCCCCTCTGGGACCTTGTCATTTCCGTACTTAGTCACCACAGCTCCACGATGGTCATGTTACGTTGCTGTGGCCGCTTCCCCATTCCATTATCACACTGGCCACTCGCCTTTGATTAGTCATGTAGCAGCAGACGCTGGACTTGAGAGGGAGGGAGTGTTGATGATATTTTGTTTAGCTTTCTCTTCTATTTTTTTTTCAGTGAAATATGATATGGAAAGAATAAGGATTATTTGATGGGGAAAAATAATGATTAATGGATTTTTCTTTTTTTTTAGTTAATTGGAATAATAATGTAAATATTGAGAAATGGAACCAGACACTTTTGTCCTTGGTGGCACTTAGAACAATGCCTGGCACATAGTTCTTGCTGTTGCGTGCCATCAAGCGATTTTCAACTCATAGAGACCCCATGGGGACAAGGTGGAACTGCTCTGTGGGGTTTTCTAAGCTGTTGACTTTATGAGAGCAGATCGCCAAGGGGTGGGTTCAAGCTGCTTTCGGTTAGTGGCCAAGCACTTAATCCTCCCGGCATTCAGTGTTTGTTGCATGGCTGAAACAGAGTGTCTCCCTGAACGCAATGCAGCGCCCGCGGTTGAACACAATCCGCTTAGCTCATCATCTCCTCATCTCTGATCACTACTCAGACGGTCTCAAACATCACTCGTTGGACAGGATTTCCAAGGAGAAGCTGGTGAATGCCAACTGCTGACCCTTTGCTTTGCAGCTGAGCTCTTAACCACTGTACCACTAGGCTCCTTTCCACAGACAGAGCAGATGACTGTCCTCCGTGCCCAGTGAGAGCAGAATGGAACCATCCAACACAGAAAAGCTTGTGCCTGCCCGGGAGTCTCCTGACCCGTCTCCCTGTTCCAGCCCTCCCCTCCTCCCAGTCCAGCTGCCACGCTGTGGCCGAGGGATCTTGGTAGAAGCCCAGGTCAGCTCATGTCCTCCCTGCTTTCGATGGGTCAGCCGCTCCCCTCTGTGCTGGGGTGCACTTCCCAGCATAACCACCAGGCGCTATGTGAGCTCTGCTTGCCTCAGGTCGCATTGCCAGCCGCTGTCTCTTGGGTGACTCGGCTGCAACCACCCTGGGCTTTTTACTGACACCCTGTTAGCTGTTAGCACCCTATGTCTGCTAACCAAAAGGTCAGCAGTTCGAATCCAGGTGCTCCTTGGAAACTCGACGGGGCAGTTGTACCCTGTCCCACAGGGTGGCTACGAGTCAGAGTTGACTCGACGGCACGGGTTTGTCAGCAGGTGCCGGGTTGACAGACCCCATGCACAGTAGAGTGGAGGGCTGTCCAGTCCTGTGCCAGCCCCATGACCAGCTGCCGACTGCCATGATTTCTCAGAAGGAGACTGCCAGGCCTTTCTTCCATCCATCCTAGACTAGAAACTCCCCTGGCAGCTCTTCAGCACCCTAGCAACACGGACGTCTTCACTGATGGGTGGGTGGTGGCTACATGTGAGGCGCATTGGCTGGGAATAGAACCCAGGTTGCCTGCCTGGAAGGGGAGAATTCTACCACTGAACTGTCAATGCCCCAAGTGATACACTGCTATGCTCAATTCGTTCCTACCACAGGGCCTTTGCACTTGCTGTTCCCTCTGCCCGGAATGCCCTTCCCATTGTTCACAAGTCACCTTTTCAGTGAAACTCTTTTTTTCATCACCTCGATGACTGGATCACCCTGTTTTGTTTTCTTCTTGACGGTTATCACTACCTGAAATTATCATCACCATCTACTCACGTGCTGCCTTTTTGCTTCCCCTGGAGTGCCGAATTGGTCTTGATCACCCCGAGTCCCCAAGCCTGACAACCACTTGTTGGGCAAATGACTGAAAACCAAACAGTGAGTTGTATTTCAAGTTGGGAGCCGGGTCTGAGCTGTTTTTCTTTGGGAGATGGGTGAAGAGATGAAGTCACTGGCCAGGGTCAGAGAGAGGCCACAGGCCCTTGTGACTCTGATTTCAATTCCATTGGCTCAAATCTAAGGCAACCCTGACCACAGGAGAAGGAAGGGGCCCATTTCTACTAGTTTAGGTTGAGTGGTGGGTCAGGCTGGGGCCAGGCAAGGCTGGAGGCTGAGAGGCAGGGCTGACCTCTGTTCCCAGATGTCTGACATCTAGGAAGGGCTTTTCCTGCTCTCATGGAGGAGTGAGGCTGCAAGAGCTGCCACCACTGTCCCTCATACTCATACTAAATGTCAGGGGGCATCTGTCTTGTGCCAGCTCCACTCTAGGCCCCAGAGACTAACTCAGAAGAAGAGGCCTGCTTTCCAGAGGCCACAGACAGACCACCGGGAAAAGTGCAAATGAAGGAGAGACCATTTCAGAGTTTGCAAGCGAAAGGAAGACAAGGAGAGTGGTGGGGTGGGTGTGGAAAGGGAGATGACAGAGACTGGGCTGTCCACATGCTGGAGCAGAGGATCCAGGTGGCCCTGCAGGTGCGGCCTCAGAAGGGCCTTCCCAGGCAGGGAAGAGGAGACATGAAAGAGGCTGAGGGGGAAGCTGGGCCAGGCAGGCCTGCGGACCACAGTCAGCATTCTGCACATCACCCCACTTTCCCTGCCTGGACAAAGACCAGGTTTGAAACGTCTTGTTTCACAGCTCTGAGCTGCTCACCATACAAGCAGAGCTGGGTGTTGCTACTTGCACCCAAAGGAGTCCCCCCCCAGGTCTGTGCCCAGGAGAACTGAGGCCCAGACAGTGGTGGGCGCTATGGCAGGCCTGGTGGCTTCTGGGCAATGTGGGGAGTGTTTTAGATTTGTTCACTTTAATTTTATTCTAAGTCTTTACCTGATCTCCTGGACTGAGTCTGGAGCCATTCCACTCTGTGGTGAGATAAAGTGGCCCAAGGGAGGTTTGATTTTTGACTGAGGCGGAATCTGAAATTAAATGTGCTCAAAATGCAAACACCGGTTGCGTCCATTGCCTGGATTCTCCTCCCTCTGCAGTTTGATAAAGACACCAGACACTAGTTTGAAAACTCTTGTCAGAAAACCAGTGAGCACACAGCTGTCTTTATAAATAAGGAGAAAGTCTAGGTTGTTGGAAATACTGTGGAAAAGTTACCTTGGAAGAGAATTTCAGAAAAGTTCAAAACATGATGGAAAACAAACACGCACATTTTTTGACTGAGTAAACTGCCTTCAGTACTTGGACACTGGCCAAACGGGAAAATAATGTTCTGGGGGAGAAAACAGCTGTGCCAGTATGCCAATTTCAGTATCATCTCCAGTACACACACACACTTGGAAGTAAAGGAAATTCCCATTGGGAAAGCTGAGTCACTACGGTAAACGCAAATCCTTCTTCCAGGGATAAGGCATTTCTGAACCTGTCAACCATCCCAAATCAGCACTTACAGGTCCTAAAACCACTGACTCGTCCTGACTGTTAGATGGACTTCTCTGATATTTCTTGAGTAGGAGCGAACATGGGGTCAGCTGGCTCAAGCCTACTGAGTGATGAATGGAAGGTTAGGCTTGCTATTTTGGCTGGCCATGTGACTTCCGTGTCTGTGGCAATCATAGTGTTTGAAGCCAGCATGTCCTGTCACTAACTACATCAGGCTGATTTTTCTGCTTTCTTCTTGATGTATGAAACTAGCAATTAGGGAAGAACATCAGAGGACAGGCAATTCCACAAAAAACATCATGCACCAAGGTGGCCGCATGGCTGACACGGGCCTGGGGTTGAACAGAGCAGTGCTAGGGAGCAGCTCCCAGGCACCATTTGCCACCCAACGGCCTACGACAGGGTAGGGGAGGTGGCCCAGAGCGCCCCACAGGAAAGTGAGGGCAGGACCAAAGCGGAGGATCGCTTACACAGGTGTGACTCCCTGAAGCCTGTGTTGTCATGTAAAAAAAGCAACCAAACAAGTAGGTGGTTGCTGTTGTCAGGTGCCGTGGAGTTGGTTCTGAGTTACAGTGATGCTGTAGGCATTCAAAATAACGACACGGACCCACAGGGCGATCATGAGCTGAGCTCTGATACGTGTTGCTAGTAGCAAAAGGCAAGGAGCTTAACAGCTGTTCCATTGTGTGTGTCTAAAAGGAAGCCTGCTAGTACAGTGATTAAGCAGTTGGCTGCAAACCAGAAGGTGAGCAGGCAGTTAGAGCCCACCAGCCACTCCCCAGGAGAAAGATGGGGCAGCATTCTTCATGAAGACTTACAGCCTTAGAAACCCTACGGGGCAGTTCTGTCTTAACACCGTTGCTAGGATTAATGGCAGTGAGTTTGGTCTTCCTGGATTTTTTTTGTTGTTGTTAAGATCTGACAAAGGAACCCTGGTGAGGCAGTGGTTCAGTGCTCTAGCTGCTGACTGGAAGGTCAGTGGCTCAAACCCACCACTCCCTGTGTGCGAGAAAGATGTGGTCGTCTGTTCTCATACAGATCAGAGACTTGAAAACCCTTTGGAGTTGTTCTATTCTGTCCTATAAGGTTGCTAGGAGTTGGAACTGCCTTAACACCTGACAAGCAATGCTGGGGCAGGAATGGAACAGAATTCTGGATTGGAAACACAAACACAACCCTAAAAAAACCAAAAGAGGATATTCTGGGGGTGGTTTGGAAAACGGGAATGTGGACTGGGTACTAGATAACATCACGACATCGATGCTGACGTTAACGCATCTTTGGTCTGCTCTCTGGTTAGCTACAGCCCCGTCCTTCCAGACACATGAGCTAATATTTAAGGGTGAAGTGTTATGAGATCTACAGTTTATTTTCAAACACTTGAACAAGTAAGCAGTCTGTGCCTGTGTCTAAGTACTGACAAATGCGTGCGCACCAATGGGGACACAGTGCCAGTAATCCAGTCACCTGGCAAATCAAGGTGAAGGGTGTGCAGGGCTGTGCTAAATCCTTATTTTCCATTTTTCCAATGCTTTGAAAACTTTCAAAATAAATAACTGTGGACAAAATTCCAGGACAAGCGAGATACACACACACACAGTCTGTGTAGCAGAGGACACCAAGGGACGCTCAGCTGTCAATTCCACTAGTGACATTGACTACTATTATCACTGTAATGATAAGTAACATTGAATTCTTTACTTGATAATTATTATAGTTCTTCTTCCACTTTCAATTTAAAGAAGGAGTAGTGAGATTAGAAAGATCAAACTTAAGCTTCACTTTCCTTGTGTCTGAATAATGTTCTTTTCTCAGTAGCCATTTCAACTTTTGAAACAGTGAATCCATCTCTCGTGTTCCAGACTGGTGCCCACAGGTCAATAAAAAAATGAACATGAAAATGGCAGAATGACGCTGGTGGACTCTGGGGGCTGAGTCCAGGTTGCAGCTCTGCTCTTGAGAAGTAAGCACAGAAAGAAATCAATGCTGGGCTGCTGACCCTGAGTGTCGCTGGGACTCCAGGAAGGAGAAGCCAAGGTTGGCCAGGACAGAGACTCTCGTCTTGCTCAAGCCTGTTGCTGGAAGGCGACTGGACACAGAGTGATGGATTTTGTGCCATCATCCCAGCAAGCTGGGTTCTGCTAGACCGTAACTTTCACCCATCTACCCATCAAACTAGCAAGGACCTTTGAGTGCTGGTGACACCAGAATTCAACAGCTGGCTGCCAACCTGAAGGTTGTTAGTTCTAACCCACCAGCCACCCAGCAGAAGAAAGACTTGGTGATGTACTCCTGTAGAGATCCCACCCAGGCAACCCCCCTGGGGACATTCTACTCTGTCACATGTTTGCTACGACATCGCCTAACAGCAACAAACTGATATTTAAAATTTTCTCTCTCAAATGGCACGCTACCAGCATGTGTCTGTGACCTCCTTAGATATCCATCACTAAACTTAGCAAGTAAAAGGCGACGGTATTGCCCCTCACCCGTTCGGGAGCCCCACTCACTCACCGCGGGTGCTCGGTCCCCCGGGGTGCCAGCTCCTTTCATGCTGGTGAAGTGAACAGCACTGGGAGCGTGAGAACTAACCCCTGGCCTCAGGGGCGGTTCCGTGGTGTCACTGCAAGCCTCTGGCCCGTTCTAAGAAACGGCCTTCCATGGAATTATCGAACGACACGTGAGAAACTGTCCAAAGCATTGTCCCGGCAGGCACGCTTCCCATCTAGTTTGTTGGGTGAGGAGGCTGAGGAGGGGGACCAGGGAGCTGGCCACACTCACCCCCGACTGCCTGACATCTGCTTGGTCTCTAAGTAGAGGCTGTCACATATTTGTTATACGAAACCACAAGAGAGAAAAAAAAAAAACCTCAAAAAACAAAACACCCTTCTGCTCTAGAGGCTGAAGTTCCTACTTTGAAAGGCTGTGTCAGAACGCCCAGCACGTCATAGCCCTGGGACCGGTGGAGCAGTGACCCATGGAAGGGACCCAGCTGCTGTCCCTGGTAGTTGTTGGATGCTGTGGAGTCGACTCTGACTATCACGACTCCACATGACAAAGCAGAACTGTCCCCTAGGGTTTCATAGGGTATAATCGTTATTTTTAAGACTGTAATCTTTATGGAGCAGGTCAGTTAGAATTTCTCCCACGGAGCTGCCGGGTGCGTCCCACCCACCAACCTTTTGGTCAGTAGGTGAGCGCTTCACTGCTGGGCCACGCGGCTCCTTTGGCTTTCTGATAGTGGTCCCCACTCCTTCCTTCCTTCCTGCTAGCCATTGCTGGCCTAACGATAGCCAGTTGAGCAGGGGATCTAGAATGGTGCTGTCCCCAGCACAGTGACCCTGCCAGGTTGCCTCCCTACCCCTACTCTGAGCCTCTGCTCTGGGGCTCCCGTCTCTGCTGCCTCACTCATGTTTTCTGATCACTGACTTAGCACGGGGTGCTGCGCTGAGCACTGAATTTGCGTTCCCGAATCTAGCAGCTGTGGGGGCCTTTCAACCCCACTGAGCTCGTCCAGGTCGCCAGGACTGGCTAGGTCGTTTCCCTTGGCCAGAATTCAGACACAACATTTAGAGAGGCCCTAGTGCGGAGCGCTGCTAACTCAAAGGCCGGCAGTTCACAGCTGCCAGGCGGGCTTGGGAAGCTCCGTAGGCAGCTCTCCTCTGTCTGCAGGGTCGCTATGCGTCGGCACTGACTGCACAGCTTTGGGCTTGGTTTTGGTTTTCGTGTGGATCCAAGGTGCCAGTGGCTACGAATGGTTGGTACTTGTCTAACTTGATGGCTGGGGCTTGGAATCCACCCAGGGGTCTGGTGACTTACTGTGAAGATGACAGCCAAGAATACCCCATGGCACAGCTTTACCGTCGCACACAGCATCGCCATGAGCTGGAATCAACTCGATGGTAATGTTTTTTAAATAGTGTAACAGGCCCTCTATTAGGCATGTTCACATTTGTGTGTCATTTAAACAAAACTGTCCCCATCCTTCCCAGCCAGGCCTGATTTCCACCTCCAGCAATATGGGTCCCCCATCGGCCCTCCTGTCTCACAATGACAGCACATGCTGTCTTACCTTGCGCCTGTCTCAGGTGAAGTCCCTGCGAGTCAGAGCACCAGGAGGGACGTACTGAAGACATGGCACAGACATCCCTATTTTGAAATGCCGTCCCTGTCGGGGGCTGCTCCCTGGGTGGTGAAGACAGTGAAGTCCTCAACTGGTTCTCGAAAGGCGGTTGATTCGAGTCTACCGAGGGGCCCCTCAGAAGATAGGCCTGGCAACCTGTTTCCTAAAGGTCACAGTCTTGAAAACCCTGTAGAGTATGGTTGGTTTTACTCTGCACGTGTGGGGTCGCCGTGAGGCTGATTGCTTTGGATGGTTATTATTATTTTTTTTAACCTTTGCTGAAAATGCACTTGGGGACCAAGAAATTGAGGTGCTGCTGCTGATCCCAGGGAAGGAACTGCGAAACAAGTACAGAGTGGAGATCTGAGAGAGGAGGACAGATGGCGGGTGGGGGGAATCGTTTCAGGAAGGCTGCAGGAAGAAGGCGAGATATGAGGGGGGCAGACGTCATTCAGGGTGGAGACAGCTGGGTCCCGGCTGGGGCATCATGAGTCTGCAAGAAAAAGGGGGTGGGGGCTGGGAACTAGCAAGTCCCATTTAAGGACGACAAGCAGCTTCCCACGGAAGGGCAGTAAATCATGAAGGCTCAGGGCATGAGTGACAGCGGAGACTAGCAGAAGTGTTTCATCCTGCTAACCTTGCAGATGCAAACCATTAAAATACCACCGAAAAATGAGGCTGTCCGACTGATTCCTCTCTAGAGGGGAGAGGAGAGAGTGCAGAGCAGGGGACAGGTATCGGCTGAGTGGATACTGGAAACAGAGTGGAATGGGACAGTGTGCTCTCACACGGTGAGGAGAGCAGATAGAGCTGCGTAGAGGCAGGTACTTGGGATTTTATATGGCAAATTGTCTTGGGTTGTAAACTTTCACTTAATCACAGTAAAAATAAAATACAAATGAAATCATTAAAATGCTCTCCTGTGCACGTATTGCTAGTGTATCTGTAAGACAAAGGCCACTACGAAGTAGGCAACGATTTCCTGGCTGTGGGATGTACACTGGACGTCTTTCTTGGGTGCGCCTCTTCACTCCTGCTGTCTCGTAGCCCCACCAGCTCCGCCGGTCGGCGGGCACGGCTCACGTCATCTCTCAGCAGTGCAGCTTGCCTGTCAAGCCAGAGCTGAGGTACGTGTCTCAAGGGTGGGCATTCCTTAAACCTTAGTTCTATGCTTCCAGGTTTATATACTCACGGAAACATCTTTCAAGTAGAAAAGAGTCGGTCCAAATATTGTTATTCTACACTTCATTATTTTCTAAAACGAGAATTACATATCTCTAGCTCCTGAACCCCTGCTAACTTGGAACTGAAGCCATCCCCAAAGCCCATCTTTCAGCCAAAGATTAGATAGTCTGATAAAACAAGAAACAACACACATGAGGAAGGTCCTTCTTAGATGAGCGATGTATTCGAGACCAAATTGGCAATATCTGCCCAAAAGCAAAGACAGGAAAGGACAGGAAGGGGCAGAAAAACTGGACAAACGGACACTGAGAACCAGAGTGGAAAGGGAAAAGGTGACAGTGCCGATGCCTTGACAGGATTGCAATCAATGTCACTAGATTCCTAATCTAGTCATACATCTAGAAATCCCGCTAGAAATTAAACCATAAAGATGGAAAACCAAACCCATCATGTGTTTGGGAAAGACAAGGAAGGCAGAAGAGAAGGAGAGTTTAGAACAATGGGGTGAGAGGAGAAGAGTGTGGCTTCAAGTGGAGGGACAGGGTGAGCAGAGGGCTGTCCCCTTCACGCACTGGCGATACCATATGAAACACCATGGTGTCTGTGTACCCGCGTCCACTGCAGCACCGTTCACAGAAGCCAAAAGGTGGGTCCAACTCAAGTGTCGGGGAGCGGAGGTGTGGATAAACGAACATGGGCCATCCACACAGTGGAAGAGCCTTCGGCCATAAAGAGACACCAAGTCCTGATTCATGCTACAACACGGGCAAACCCTGAAAACACTGTTACGTGAAAGGACAGATACTATTATATATCATATTAACACAACAAAAAAACCTGTTGTCACCGAATCAATTCCGACTCATAGCGACTGTAGAGGACAGAGCAGAACTGCCCCATAGGGTTTCCAAGGAGTGCCTGGTAGATTCGAATGGCTAACCTCTTGGTTAGCATCCAAACTCTTATTATAAACCTCTAACGAGGACAAGTGTTATAGTATTATATATCACAGCTCTCCACTAATGCAGAACATCTAGAATAGGCAAAAACATAATGCCAAAAATTGAGGGGTGGTTACCAGAGGCTGAGGGAGACACACACGGGGAGTTAGAACAACAACACACAGTTACATATATGGTTTCTTAGGGAATTTCAGCCTAAAGTTAAAAATAAATAAGTGGGGCTCGGGTGAGCGGCCTGCAGACTAGAAGGGAGCTGGTCCAGTGATGGGTACGCTAATAGGAATCCAGTGAAAATTCTTCATCCAGCCAGCCTACCCTTAGGTGGGTGTTTTAGTCAGCTAGGGCTGCTCTAACAGAAATACCACAGAGTGGATGACTTTAGCAAAAGAAGGTTTATTCTTACACAGTTCAGTAGGCTCCAGGGGAAGGCTTTTCCCCTTGTCTGCTCTGAAGGAAAGTCTGGTATTGCAGGGAGCAATCTTTGTCCAGGGAGCATCTTGGCATGGGAACCTCAAGTCAGAAGGATGTGCTCTTCTCCTGGTGCTGCTTGCTTGATGGTACGAAGTTCCCAATTCTCTCCCTGTTTCTTTTTCCTTTTATCTCTTGCAGGATGAAAGGATTAAGGGTGGGGAAGCCATACTCCAGGGACACTCCCTTTACAGTGGAGCAAGGAGGTGATCTTATAAAGGGATTTATAGTCCCACCCTGATCCTTTAACATACAGCATAAGAAAACCACAAAATGGAGGACAGTCACAAGATACTGGGAGTCATGACCCAGCCACATGACTACATGTATTTTTGGGGGGACCCAAGTCAATCCATGACATCCCACCCTTTGGCACCCCAAAAATCACATCATAGAAACATGGAACACAGTCATCTCATCGTAGCAAAATCACGTCCATCCCATATGACAGAAGTCTTAAATCAGTGCCAAGTCCAAAATACAAAAACTCTTCTACATTTGTGAAACCTAGAAGGTAAGCTATCTGCTTCCAAAGGTACAATGGCAGAACAGGCACATTGTCAATAGGGGAAACTGCAGGTAAAGAAGGCGTTAACAGGCAACAAGTGAGTCAGCAGCAGACATTACATTAGCCTTCAAGGCATTGAAAACACACTTACATTTTCTGAGACATTTGACACAATGGCCGTGTCCCGCATTGTGTAGGTATTGGCCACACTCTCTTGTTTCTGAGTGGAGACCCCTCGGCCTGTTCTACAACTCTGCCCCATCGGCTTTAGGAGCACCCTAAGGCCAACTGAGTGGCAGTTCCACTCTGACAGAACACAGAACACCATGGTTCCACTCTTTCAAACCCCTGAGGTCATGGCCATACTTTTGAGACTGAGGCAGCTCAGCTTCTCACGCTGTTTGTCTCTTCAGCTTCAGCTTCCTGTGGCCGCATGGCCCGGGCCTCAGGCCCACATCTGCCCTGCCGGGCAAGTGTTCCAAAGCTCTGTAGCTCCACTGATTCAAGTGGCCGGAGGCACTCCACTCCTGCTGGAAAGCATCCCATCCTAAATTTGGACTTGCAGCCTACTGGACTGTGTAAGAATAAACCTTCCTTTGCTAAAGCCATCCACTCTGTGGTATTTAGCCCTAGCTGGCTAAAACAGCAAGGTTCCCTTTTTTTAAAAAAAAACCCACTAGGGTCTCTCTTCAGAACCTTAGTGGTAGCACCTGCGGTCAACAACTTGGCTGAGGAAAAGTGACAAATCAACTTCTAATTCTCTACTATGGCATATTTCTGCAGAGCACAAGCAGGGGCTTGACTTGCTGATCTAGCTGATTTATTTTGTTGGGAAAGTAAAACAGGAGGACCAGTCACATTTCAGAGAGTGACACTTTTCTCCATAGGAACAGTTTTGAGCATTTTTTTTACCCTGAGATGTGTTAGCCACCATAGGTAAGGATGGATTATAATTTCATTCCTATGTTTCTATAAAAAAAAGGGGATAATGATTTGGGCTCGATGTCTTTGTATTTCTAACATCCTTTGCTTGCATTCAAAATTTATTATTGACGACTATGTAAGTGATTAGGAATATTACGTTCCTGGATTTAGGTATTTCACTATAATTTAAAACCCTCTTCCATTTTGGTCGTCCCACAGGATTTGGGACGTTTCAGTTGTCCACACAAGGCAGCATTGTGTAACAACTGTCAAACTGCATTGCAGGCTTTGTACAACTCTAACCCCTTGCCTTTGAGTTACTCCTGACTCATGGCGGCTGTACAGGACAGAGTAGAACCTCACTGAAGGGTTTCCAAGGCTACAAAGCCTTGCGGAAGCCGACTGCCATATCTTTCTCCCGAGTTGCTGCTGCTGGGTTCGAACACAGACCTTCTCGTTAGCAGCAGAGTGTTTAACCACTGCACCACCAGGGCTCCTCATTTGAACGCACGAAATCATTTACTAATAATGTGACACCGAAATTCCATCAGAGTGGTTAAAATGAACCAGCATGCTGTTAACAGGTTCAAATTTGAAAGCTCTCTTTTAAGTAGAATAAAGGTGATACTATGAGAAACGCTGGTTTTTTAAGTAAAGAAAATAGTGTTCTTTGGTTCATTTAAAAACAGCTCCACAGAATGTGGATTTTCTTTTTCTTGTTACTAAAAGGCCTGGAAACCGTTTTCTAATAAATAACTATTCCGTTTTCTAATAAATAACTATTAATGTTGGACTCCGATGAGGGAATTCGCCTCTACCAGTCACTCATAAGCCCTGTGCCTTCAAGACAGTCCTGGGCACAGAAGGCCAGACATCTTTGTTGAATAAGTGAGTCAGTTTGGGTTCCAGGCTGGTTACCATCCAGGACACACAAAATTCCAGCCGTTACTGTTTGTTACAATATTGCTTTAGTAGCTATAGAAGTCACCTATCTTCGCCTCTGGGGTGCCCCTTTTCCTTCTTGGGGTGAACATCCCACAAGGGGGAAGCAAGTAATCCCATCCGGGGTCCACTGTTCTCTGGCCTTCTGCAAAGGCAGATGGAGAGTCACTAAGCCTGCAGCAGGCTGCTCCTGGTGGATGGTTCTGCCACCATGTGGCGAGTGTCTACAGAGGATGACACTCACATTGCCACCATGCGGAGAGTGACTGCCAGATAATGACACTTATATTGCCACCATGTGGAGAGTGTCTGCCAGATAATGACACTCACACTTGGACAGGCTGGGTGGCGAAGAGGAGAAAGAGCCCAGAGTCACCAAAGCTCTGGATTCATCTGGACCTGAAGGCAATCTCTCAGCTCATCCGTTTGCCAGTTAAGGGCTGGGTTTGTGAGCCTGGCTTTCAGAGCCTTGAGGACAGCTTTTACCAACCAAGTGCTTACTGTGTGCCAGGTACTTTTCTAACCCCTTGCTCCTATTAACTTATTTTTAATCCAAATAACCAAAAGCCAAACCCAGTGCCATTGAGTTGATTCCAACTGATAGAGACTCTATAGGTCAGAGCAGAGCTGCTTCATGGAGTTTCCAAGGAGCACATGGTAGATTCAAACTGCTGACCTTTTGGTTAGCAAACATAGCACGCACTTAACCACTACACCACCAGGGTTTTCTTTTAATCCCAATAGCAGCCTTAAGTGCTAGCTAGTAGTGTTATTCACATTTTACTGATGAGCCATTGGGCAAGAGATGGAGATCAAATAACTGGGCCAAACCACCAACCTACTTTCTCCAACAAATGAACTACAAGAGGGAAGAAAGGAAGGAGGAACCTAAAGATGAAGTGAGACCGGGGAGACACATCCAGTCCCAAAGGACGGGCCATATTTGGATCTTAATTCTAAACGAACAAGTCATTTTAAAGGCCCCGGGAAATCCGAGCACGGATCCGATGTTTGATGTTAAGCAGAGGGTCACTGAAAGGGGAAGATCCGCAACAATTGACGCAGTGGCTGCAATACTGGGCTGAAGCACAGCAGCCAGTGTGGGGACAGCGCCAGGCAGGGGACTGGTTCGTTCTGTCGTCCACAGGGTCACTGTGAGTCAGAACTCACGGGACGGCACCTAGCAACAATGACGGTACGAGGATGCTTCAAGTCTGTGGTGCAGCGGGTACGAGCTTGGCCACTAACCAAAAGATCGGCCATTCAAATCCACCAGCTGCTGCTCTGTCGGAGAAAGACGTTGACAGTCTGCTTCCGTCAAGATGACAGACTTGGAAACCCAGGGGACAGTTCTACCCTGTCCTATAGGGTTGCTGGGAGTCAGAGTCAACTTGACAGGAAAGGATTTGGTTTGAGTTTGTACCTTTCAGAAACATATACTGAAATATTTACAGACAGAATACATTTAGGATTTTCCTTCAGAATAATTTGAGAAGAGACAATGTACAGTGTCCACTTGGTTAGGCTCTTTGATTCCCAGTATTGTGTGGCTGTTCTTCATTTGTGATTGTAACTTTGTATTAGAGAGGATTAGCGTGGGACTGTGACACCCTTACTGAAGTCGCTTTCCTGATCCAGTGTGAAGGGAGGTTCCCTGGAATAAGGCCTGCTACACCTTCCACCATACAAGAAAGAATAGGGAGGCAAGCAGAGTTGGGCACCTCAAGCCACCAAGAGAAGAGTGCTGCCATTGGACCCGAATTTCCTGTGCAGAGAGGCTCCTTAGCCAGGGGGAAGACTGACAGTGAGGGACCTGCTCCAGAGCTGACAGAGAAAGCCTTCCCCTGCACCTGACATCCTCAACTTGGGCTTGTAGCCTACAAGACTGGGAGAGAATACCTTTCTCCCTGTTAATGCGATCTGCTTGTGGTATTTCTGTCACAGCACCACTAGATGACTATGATACTTTCCAACACTGCAGGGCTTACCCTGAAGCTCCCAATACAGATGAGAATTTGTTGTCATTTACGTGGGGGAGAAACCCTAACCAAATCAGTAAAACAAAACACGCAAAAGTAACTGGATTTGGCCGGGGAGCTAAGACATTCCTATGGGCACCCAGCGTGACATTCCATAAAGGTTTGATGTCTCAAGTCTGTTACCTGTTTCCTCCGCAAAGATGTGAGAAACAGCTGCAGCACTTTGCTGCAATCCATTCATATTTACTTCTGATGGGAAATACAGCTCTTAAGTGCACCAACATTGCAAGGGTTGGTTATTTGAGGAAATTGGGTGGCTTTCATAATATCTGCTGTCTGCAGGTTGAAACAGGGTATGTTAGGGAGACTTCGGGGAGGTGACCTAACTGCGTGTACAAACTGGCTACTCAGAACATTATTGGGGCTCAATTTTTTCTCCTTACTAGTGTGCAGGAAGGCAAAGTGCTTGGGTACACAGAACTTTTTTGTTTTTGCATGCTTTTATGCTCTTTTCATGTGGACTTCTTGCCACCCAGTTCTTTGAGTGGCTGTGTTCCAGGGCCGACACCCAGAACCTGAGTGACAACATGCAGCTGAGCACCCGACTCAGAACGGTCAAAGCATTAAACGCCGGCCAGGAAATCTCAACCTGCTTGGCTTTGAAATTATCAGGTAGATTCTAACTGCAGAAAGGGAATTCATAAAATATGGCTCCTTTAGTTCAAAAACAGCATTTCCTAACTGCTAACAAATGCACCCAAATACCTGATGACAGGAGACACACAAGGGCAAGGGAGAGGGGAGGGGGGAGCTCACAGCCGCCTTGTCACCGGTGAGAACTGACTTGAATTGCAAAGTTGAGAGCAAAGGAATCAGAACAAGAACTGGAAATGAAGAGTGGAAGAGAAAAGCTGCGGGGGTCAGGGCGACAGAAGGCTACCGAGGTTGACGGGTTGCAGGGAGACACGAAAAGCCGGGGCAGAAAGTCACGTCTCCTGCAAGTGGACACGTTGTCAGCAGACAGGAAGTGGTGGAGGCTCCTGGTTGGAAGGCAGCTGGAAGGCAGGGCTCCTGAAGGAACCGAATGCCATGGAAGGGTGTACCCACTGCTGGTGAGTCGATTCCAGCTCATGGCACCCCTACAGCTCAGAACAGAACTGCCCTCAGAATTTCCAAGGAGCAGCTGGTGGGTTTGAACTGATGGCCTTTTGGTTGGCAGCTGGAGCTCGTAACCACTGTGCTACCAGGGTTTCCACTGAAGGGAGGAAGCAGGCAAAAAGAGGAAGCAGCTCCAGGACAGTCAAAAGCGGCAGATGAGAAAGTTTTCTCATCCTTCTTTCTTTTGTTCAAGCCCACTTGGCCACTTCCGTTACCTGTTTTATTCTCTGCAAGCTATACACACTTACAAACTCGCGTTTGTTAATTCCACCTCCAAGTCTCCCTACATCTGCTTCTGTTGCTTCTGGTTTCTGCTGACTCACCACCAGGGTGGCTGTTTCTTCCTACCTTGGACTGTGAACCTGACTGAGACCCTGGATCTGGGGGAGTTCTCCTCGGCGGGGTGGGGTGGGGTGGGGGGAGTCCCTGCCAGGGACTTGTGTCAGGCTCTTGTGGCCATTGATGGTTGGAGGTTGTTTTTGAATTCCCAGCTTGTCTTTTTTCCAGGGCACAAAGGTGGTGAGAATTGTTAAAAATCCAAGGACCACTGTGTGGTTAGAAGGCTCTCCCCTCCTCCACGAACCCTGAAGCTGTGCCCGGCTTAGGCAGCCTGCTGGTCTTTCTCTGGGGCAGGGTTTCTGCCAAGTCCCCACTTCCACTGAGGGGAGCGCCTCTAGGGTTTAGTTTTCTGCTTGATTCAAGTTCCCATCCCATGAGGACCCTAAGTTCTTATTCGTGTTGAGAAATCCTCAGGCTACCTGGGACTGACTGATGTCTTTGGTGTGGTTGCTGACCCCAGCCCCCTGACCCCAGCCCCCTGACCCCTCCATGTATGTCCCCTTGCTTCAGCCTCTCAGGAATTGACTTTCTTACAAGCTGTTATCTAACCAGAGAGCAAAAATATTCTTTTCAGGTTGGTGCTGAAGGGCCCGTAGAATCTCTGGTCTGTCATATTTTCAGCAACAAGAGGCTCCCCCCAAAAGTAAATACCTCTCAAGCCTGTTGTATCCAGGTGCATGTAGAAACAGAAGCTTCACTGACTGAGGTGTAGGCTGGAGGTTTTCTTCTCTAAATCAAGTGCTTTAATTACAGAAAAGGAAGCCGTAGCCCTGAGGAGAAGTACTTCCCTTGCCACTTACGTGGTCAGTTAACAGGAACTGGTCACGCCACTGTCCTTGGTAAGGGGCAAGGTCATTCTCTCTGAATGGTCTAAAGGAACTGAACAGCGCTTAGACTCTAAACTGACAGAGCAGAGAAGAGCGAAGAGGCAGAGCTAGAGGTGACCAGACTCCAAAACTAGACTTCCAGTGCAAAGCCCTAAAGAGACAGTGCGGGGTGTGGACCAGTCTCACTGCTGTGCAAGAACTGACGTCCAAACGCAGAAACAGTCAAAGCAAGCTCAAAAAAAAAAGAGAACGAGCTTTAAAATATTATACATAAAAAGTTTATTATAAAAATCACATTATTTTTTTAAAAATCATATAGAAGTTATAAGTTCATACTCCAAATGGATCTCTCATCATCTGACTGCCAGGGTACTGCGTGCTACAATGAACGCGGGGGGCCACCACCTCTGGATGCCATGCCTGGCACTGACGACAGCTTGAATACAAGTAGGATTTGAAAAATAAAAAAAAAACACGATTTTGGAAACATGCAAAGGTATGTTGATCTTGGGAAGTAGAAAGCCTGAAAAACTATGCAGCCGTGGCTGAGACACTGTGAGGCGCAGGCATCAGTGTGTCCAGTGACGGGCAGCTGGGCAGCTTGAGTGGCCCCAGCATGACAGGTGCAGGGCGGTCCCTGTCATCATGCTGATACACGTGTCAGGGCAGAGTAAGGAGGAAAATGGCAAACCTCTACTTTCGTTTCCAAAGTTGAAAGCCAAAGAAAAATCAGAAAAGTGGTGAGTTTTGGCTTCTGACTTTTTTTGGTAGCACTGGTTAACCCTGTTCCCACTCAGTAGGTTTTCTTGATCTCACAAAAGCAGCACCCACAGATGGCCAAGGTCAAATACTGGGGCAGCAGGATGCAAAATAAAGATGTCCATCTAACCCAACCCTCCGGATGGTGCTGGGGTTAAAACTTCAGCTGCTAGCCAAGAGGTCTGCAGTTCAATTAGCCAGCCATCCCTTGGAAATCTCATGTGGCAGTTCTACTCTGTCCTACGGAGTCACTGAGTTGGAACTGACTCGACAGCAATGAGCTTGTTTTCAGGCTTTCTGGATAAAAATACACAGCTCTCTGGAAATCTGAACCGCGGACTCTAACAACACTTCCAGGAGGCTTTCACAATGGCTTTAGAGATCAAGGAGTTAAACTGACCCTCCCAGTGGTGCTGACTAATGCAGAAGTTTTATGCAGTAACTTGGAGGTGAGTTTCAAGGTCCTATACCCAAACCAAACCCATCGTCAGAGTTGAGTCTGACTCACAGTGACCCTGTAGGTCAGAGTAGAACGGACCCACAGAATTTCCAAGCAGCGCTTAGCAGATGTGAACTGCTGACTGTTTGGTTAGCAGGCGGAGCACTCAACCCACTGCGCCACCAGGGTTTCCTCAAGGTCCAACAGTATAAAGCTAATACTTTCTACTACTGTTATCAATGATTCTGGGTTCTATTTGTAGGTATGTCCTGAGCCAGGTCCTAAGTACTCGTTCTGGGGGACAGATACAGACCAAGCCTTACGATTTATAATGGAGTTCAGGATCTTCTGACCTGGCTGCAGTTGGAATCACAGAAATAACATCACCTAAAAAGTTTCAAGAAAAACACAACATGGGTCAGTTGGCTGATTCTGTAACTCTTCCATGGCTGCAGACACCAAGTGCACTAATGAGGAGTTACGGCTCTGGCTGAAGGGAACTGAAAAACAAGATTTAAAATTCCGTGAGAACAAAGTCAGGTGACAGCAATCGTTTGTGAAGATGAGCAACACCCAAGAGCAACAGACAGCTCCCTTAATTTTGATCAGATCTGGACAGATGGAAGTTTCAGTTTATATTCCTCACCAAATCATCATCTTATCAGAAACCCATTTAACTGAAGATAGCAAGCAGTGGCAGAACGTGAGAAGTTATGATGAAAGATGCTATCTAGAAATCTTCAGGAAATAAGTGGCTGTCAATTTTACTATAGTAAAAAAATTGGTAACACTCAAGTTGCAGATCTGAGCTTTATTATCAAAATGATGTCATGTTAATATAGAACTGATGTGTTCTCTACCATGGTCCCATTAGGTGACACAACCCCTGGTTCTCAGAGTCGCAGGATGATTTGTCTGTCGAAGTATGCTCTACCAGATTGGAAATACACAAGGAAGGTGGAGCAGAACAGGCACGTAAGTTGACAAAGTAACCAAAGGACAAGTCTCCAGGACAGAGCCATCTGTGATCTAGCAAGCACTTCAATACTCCATCCTTCTTCTTATGATGAAGAGACTGCAGAGACCTGCCAAGTCCTGCCCTGAGAAAACCAAGGAAACTCACGCTGCTGTGATGAGCCGTGCCCGTGGGACCAACGCACAGACCTGCGTTTCCAGCTCTCTCCACCATGATTCCACAGCTAGGTTAAAAAAGGTTCTTGTGTACAAATCCCGGAAGGCTGTAGAGGGGGCCACTCGGCCACCAGAGACGGGCCAGCGGCCTACTGGAGAGGCTGGTGACGGGCCAGTCCTCGGGCCCAGCCCCCGTGGGAGGCAGGCCTCAGTCGGTGGTGGACCTGCGGTACCAGAAGCGCGCCCGGAAGTCGTCGCTGCAGGTCATGAAGCCGGGGTTGGTGGGCGAGTGCACAATGCAGCGCACGATGTTGTTGTGGCCCAGGGAGAGCAGGTTCCGGCGCTCGGCCGTGCGCGAGTCCCAGCAGCAGAGGCTGATGGTCCGCTCGTCCGGCAGCAGCACGTAGTCCTCGGTGTGGTTGAAGACCGCCTGCGTCCTGTGCACCTGCCGTCCGCTCAGACCGGCCCCTGCACAGAAACCGGGAGGGTGAGGACCGGCGGGCAGGCGGATGGGCGAGCGAGCACCCTGCCCGCCTCGGCCCCGGGGACCGCCTGAGTCAGGCACAGGGACTGTGGGCCACTCTGGAAATGCTCTGAAGTACAAACAAGAAAATCACCTTTACACTCGCCACCTAGGGGTGACACCGGTCAGGCTGTAACACACATCCAGGCATAAAAAGACTGGTGTTGTGATTGTTCTGTAAGGGTTTAAACCAACTCTATGCTGGGTCACTTCCCCGAGTTTTGAAAAGTTGCTGGGCCCCTGGTGTTGGGATGTACCGTCACTTAACAGGGATTTTACTGTGAGGCACTTAGGAAACCGCCCTCCAGTACAGGTACTGCGGTGATCACCCTTGGGGACACAGAAAGCTTCCTTTTCTTACGATCAGATTCCCAGGAATGGAACTACTGGGGCTGAGAGAATGAACACCTCCAAAAGGATGCTTTCTCCTTTTTTAGGATCTTAAGAAATCATGTATTTTGTCAATATTCTGCTGAAAATCCTTTCCCAGTTATCTGTGTGTTCTACACTCATATATAAAATCACATATGTCAAAGCAGACACCATATGGTGTTTTCCTTTAGTAACATGTGGTGACGAGCTATCAAGAGGCAACATTAAAGCCCCAGCTCCCAGGGTTGGACAGGCCCAGACGCAACACCGAAGCCTTCCTTCTCTAGTCTTTCAGTGGCAACAACTCAGCACCCAGCCCACGGAATATTCGATGATGCAACGGTCAACAGCATGACGGCCAGCCAAAGGCAGCTGGCCTGAACCCACCCAGAGGTGCCTCAGAGGACAGGCCTGGCCACATGCTTCCAAAAGGCGACAGGCTTGCAAACTGTATAGAAAACAGTTCTACTCCGCACACAGTGGGCCACCAAGAATGAGAACTAATCAGAACAAGGCTCTAGCATCCCTGTAAGGTTCACACACACTCTGCCAATGTCGCCCTAATTCTCTGCTTGATGACAGTTCATGGACATCTATACTGCTTCTAATTTTTGATTACTCCAGAGAACACTGGGATGACCCTCCTTGGGCAACTGTTGTAGGGTGCATTTCTAAGACAGGATACAGTGGGACAAAAATATTTTGCTACGTGACAACAAACTGCCCTTCAGAAATATTTTGCCAGTTGACACTCTCGCCAAGAGAATACAGACGACCTCCCTCAACTGTTATCAATACCAAGTATCATCAATCTTAATTCTTGAAATCTTTATCAGCAGGAATAAAAGACTTCTGCTTTCATTTCTCAGGTTCACAGTGAAGTTGGTCATCTTACACTTATTGAGACCATTATTTTTTTATTATAAAAGGAAATCAATGTCCTTTAGCCATTTTTTCTGTGAAATGTGGGCTCATCTTTTCATGTATAAGGCTTCTTTATAAAGACATTCATTAAATATCTGTCATGCGTCTATTATAAACCCAAATCCACTGTGGCTCAGTCGATTCTGACTCCTAGTGACCGCTCAGGACAAAAAAAAAGCTGCATCCAGGGCTCTGAGGCTCCACCCTCATGAATGCAGCATGCCACAGCTCCCATGGAGCCGCTGGTGGGTTCGGACCACCGACCTTTCTTCTGGCAGCCAGGCACTAAACCAGTGTGCCACTAGGTGTATGTGCTATGCATACTTTCCCTCCAGGCCAGCATTCTCCTTAGGGTTTCACATTAATTTTTAATGTCAAAATGTCTGCTATTTTCTTAAGTTCTTCTTTTTCCTTATTTCAAGAAGCCCAAGCTCCAACTGAAGGTTAAAACTGGACACAGAGCTCTGGTGGGTTGACACCCAAAAACCAAACCCACTGAAGGGTCGTAATGGCATGAAAGGGAAAACTAGGGACCTGCATACCATGTCCAGTAGAATGCCATTCTGTAAAAGGCAACTGTAGTCCTCCACCGAGACAAACCTACAATACCCGCCATCACAGAACCGCCTGGACACGCACAAAACAAGCACAAAGACGGTG
Organism: Heterohyrax brucei; assembly: GCA_028571685.1. Lineage (NCBI taxonomy): Eukaryota > Metazoa > Chordata > Mammalia > Hyracoidea > Procaviidae > Heterohyrax > Heterohyrax brucei. The sequence continues at coordinate 84,601,085 of CM053156.1, read as the reverse complement.
AGTAGTTTGCTGTGCATACACCCTGACACCATCGTGGTCTTTAGAAACAGTGCCCGCTACTTCTGAAGTGGGCAGGGCTGTCACGTACCTTGATCCTTTCTGCATTTACCACACAGGCCTCTCACACTAATAACTGAAGATTGTTTTCACAATCATTCTATGTAAAATTGACTATTTCAAAGTCACAATTAGGGTGAAAAACAGCTCTTCCAAAGACTTGGCAGTTTTACTACATTCGCTGGAAACTACGAGGATGATACAGAAGTGAACCCTGGTCACCAAGCCCATCTCAGGCAGGTCACGCTGCACCCCAGTGGTTCCACTGCCACAAACCTTCCGTTTTCTTCCCTAAAAACGCTCAATGACAGGGGCTGCCCCAGGCACACCAGACTCCTTTTGAACAGTGTTGTTTTCTTGCGGGATTAAAAAAAAACAAACAAATCAGTCTTTAGTGCTCCAAGAGACAGACTAAGATAATATAGTATTTCAGCAACTCACTAATTACTAATTAATAATAAAACCTAAACTAGTGACTGCTAGTGACAGAATACATTGAAATACACTTCACTGAAAAAGCAGCACACAGACTTTTTCCCAAGAGCCGCCAACATGACTTAATGACAGAAAATGTGGTGACCATGTTTTTTTTTGTCTGACGGGCCTACTTTACTCAGAACATTTGTGGTCTCATTTTGGGGGGCTACCTCTGCCCTCTTAGAAATGGGCTGAGACCGTCCCTTTTGGTTCTTCTCTCCCAACCTTCTAGACTTCCTGAGATGCATATCCTGAGGCTCCCTCTGGGCTGTTACTTGCATTTCTAAGGGCAGAGGGCAGGCCACCAGTCCACACACAGACTGCCACGCCCTTCTGTGGCACCTTCATGGAAAGCAGCCTACACTGAGCTGGGGTGGATGGCAAAGAGCACAGTCAGGAGACTGGTTCTGTTTCCAGCTCAGCCTCTTACAAACTGTAGCTTCAGCTGAACTACATCATCTCCAAGCCTCAGCTTCTTCTAATCTGAAGGGCAGGTCTTTATTGTATGGGTCTACTGAGAGCATCTAAGAGCTCTAGAAACTGTAAAGTGCCACACAGATGCCCAGTGAGCCCAGTATTTCACATACCTGTGTATCTGACCAGTGTGCGTCCTGTTGATATCTCCCAGAGTTTGGCTACAGAGTCTTTTCCACTTGAAAGAATATATTTAGAATTTTTTGAAAAAATGGCAGAACAGACTTCTGCGCCATCATGCGCCTTCTCAAAAGTTGTGATGCAGCGATTGGAAACGCCATCCCACAACTTGATGCAGCCGTCCTTGCTGCCTGTTACATACATGTTGGCACTAGGGTTGTAGTTAACAGAGCATATGGCATCTGTGTGCTGATCTTGAGGATTACAAGAGACAAAACACTGGAACGTGTTGATGTCGTAGAGGCGAAGGGTAGGGTGCTGAGTCCCCACAAGTATAAAGTCTCCAGAAGGGTGAAAGGAGATGGACCGCAGCATCTCAGCCTCCTGTTAGGGCAGAGAGATCCTCAGGTTACCAACTGGCAGACCGAGAGTCCAGGGGAAAGATATAAATGCATAAAATGACGATGACACACTATGCTGGTAGAACAAGGAACAAAAGTACTCCCTGGAATAAGTCAACGTAGCTTTTGAACCCAAACCCCAAAACAGCAAACTCACTGCAGTCAAGTCAATTCGATTCCACTCGTAACCTCCCTGTAGGACAGAGAAGAACCACTCCACACAGTTTCACAGCTGAGGCCTTAAGGGAAGCAGACCACCGTGTGTTCCTCTGGAGAAGAGGCTGGTGGGTTCAAACAGCTGACAATTCTGTCAGCAGCCCAGCATTTAACTACCATGCCACTAGGGTTTGCCATCTTCTGAACCAGAATTTCCAAAGCAATGTATCTACTGATAAGGCTATCCAAAAACTCTTAGCAGCAAGCTTTATGCTTTGCATACAAATACCAGGTGAACTCAGAATGGAACACCCATGTGCCACATTAGCAGCCTGTGAGACAGACCATCTACACAGAATTATTTAACCAACATAAAACTTGTATGTAACTGCTTATAGAATTTGCCGCCAGACTCCAAATACTGAGTAAAAATTAAAGGAAATTTTGGAGTTGAAAACCAACCCCCTCACCAAAAGTGCTGCCACTGAGTCAACTCACGCGACCCTGCAGGACAAAGCAGGTGTGCCCTGCAGGGTCTCCACGGCTGTCACTGTCACCAAGCCGACTGCTATATCCCTTCCCAGTGGAGTGGCTGCTGGGTGAGAACTGCTGACCTTCTGCTTAGCAGACGAGCACTTCATCACTGCGCTGCTAGATGCCTTTCTAAAAACTGAGTAAATGAATCAAATTCACTATTAAAGTGGCAGCTGCCTCTACAGTCTCAATAGCTCTGAACTGTACATTCCAGATGGCCACCAGACGCCTCTCTTCTAGTCAACACTTGATAGTTCTGACTCAAATTACTTTCTGACCCCCCTAAGTTATACGTTAGCAAATGTGGTTGTGTTTTACTAGGCTTCACAACCTTTACGAGCGACAGGAATCCTGAGCTGTTGCATGAACTGTGACTGGTCAGTCCTGGACAGCCAGAGGGATTGGGCCCATGACCTGCCAGGACATCTCCCCGACCTGCCACCTGTGGCACAGTTCCCTGCTGCTGTACCCATTTTACAGGATGATTGTTGGGGCTACTTCTAAAAAAATGAACAGTCACAGGATAGCTCACAGCATTAAAGAAGAAACATACAGTTCTTTTCCAAACACCAGACTCTAACCTGGATGTATTTGAAGGCTCTTTTTGCAGACGGTTTGGAATAATCAAACAATTTAAGAGTGTAATCCCGTGAGCCAGAGGCCAGGATCTGTTCCGTCGGGTGAAAGGCGAGACACGTGACTTCGTCCACGTGGTCATAGAGCGTGCGAATCACTGGGTGGTTTTCCATGTTCTGCTGTGCAGTCTCGTTCATCATGACCTGGACCAACGGGCAGAGAGACGCTCAGCACGTGACACCCGCCAGAATCCAGCACAGTGTACAGCCCCAACAGGAGAAAACTGGTTTAAGCCACACTTTTTTCACGACCTGGACCAATGAGCAAAGAGATGCTTAGCATACAGTGCCGCCAGACCAGAGCACACAGTGTCCACCTCCAACAGGAGAAAGCTGGCTTCAGCCACTCTCACTGGTCCCAAGAACGAACGGAAGGGACGCAGCCTGGACGCTCACCTCTATTGGCATGGCACTCTTGGCCAACATCCTTTCGGTGTCAAGGATCTTGATGGAGGCGTCGGCCGACCCAGTCGCTATTAACTGGCCATCTCTGCTGTAGGTGGCAACCCGGCAGGGCCCTTTATGGGACGTGACGTAGCATGTTTCGTACTCCGAAGCCTCTGGGGACATGGTCTGGACATCAGCATCAAACTCCAGGTCAATCCCGGTGCCGGGGGCGACCGTGTCTGAGCGGCCGATTGCGTACTGCACTGCGGAGTCATCGTTCTCCATTCCTGAAGGAAACCACAAGTGCACGTGTGAAAAATATAACATTAATTACAAACACGCTCACTTTTTTTGTCCTAGTGCAAAATACTTAATAGCAGCTGAGGAGCAGTTAAATAGTAAGGTGAGGAAAAGGGGGACGAACAACAGCCGAACACCCCAGGGAGAACAGCACTGGCAACGCAGGCCGTCACTGCCAGGACGCTGGCTCCTCTGCTGTAGCAGGGCCCCTGCAGCCTACGTTGACAACGCATGCCTAGACAAGCAGCTCTCCGGGGCTGACCAACAAGGAAATGGAGCAGCCCTGGTAACCTCAGCAAGAAGTCTGGCCCCTTCAACAGTCTGGGACCCTCCTGGGCCTGGATCATCGCCGGCTGTTGAGTGAGCATGTATGTCTTGGGGTTTTATGGCCTGGAGACACACTGACAGTCACTCCGATGTGAGATGGCAAGGTCCACAGTTCTGGGCACAGCAAGGCCTTCTTCAGTTGCAAGCAGCGCTACTGCACATCAAGGGGGCAGCCGGGGGCCGGCACTGGAATCGCTGTCACTCTGCCAAGCAGGGGCCTCTGCTAGCATTCATTTTGTGACGACAAACAACAAAAACATGTGGTCGTATTTCACCCCACGTCGACAAAGCAGCGCCCACTAGTTATAGTACAGCTGCTTGAGTTGTTTTGTGATCTACAGGGAATTTTTTTTTTATTATGACTGAATGAAAATGTACATTCCCATATAAATTGCATGCCCACCTATACGCAGCTCCCACTATTCTCCCTGCCCAGTGACAGTACACTCTTCCTCTCTACTCCATACATGTCTTATCCTCCCAACAGACTCCTATCCCCTCCTCTCCACTCACTCCCCTTCCTCTGGTAAGACGTCAGCAGGATGACATCCTGTAGATACACAGAACCATAAATCGTACACATGATATTGTCACTCTTCTACAAAGGATCTTAATTTTTACCATTATAGCTACTGCTTTTAAAAATAGTTTTTGTTTAGAAACGTATCATCCACATTTAAATCAAATAAAAAAACCTATTGCCACTGAGTCGATTCCAACTCCTAGCAACCCTCCAGAACTGAGCAGAACTGTACCCTATGGTCCAAGGAGTGCCTGGGGGATCTGAAGTGCCGCTCTCTCAGTTAATGGCTGGAGCTCTCAGCTACTATGCCACTAGGGTTTCCAAATTAAACAAATGGACACTTATCTTGTCTTCCAAAGCTTCTGTGGTTTTCTTGAAACTTGGTGAGATCCATTTAGAATTTATTTTTGAGGACTGTGTAACGACTCTTTTTTCCTCAACAGTTTTACCAGCGTCACCTGCTGGGTAATTCATCCGCTCTCTATTTTGTTTACGTGTACTGACTCCTCTACTTGCTTATCTTGTTTCTGGAGGTTTCTTGCCACTATTCTCACACCAGTAGGAATAAACATTTAGAGTGTGTGCATCACTCCCACACCTCCCAAAGCAGGGACGGGTAAGGAAGACCACGGGAGTACTTTAAAAAAGGTGAGGATGACTCTGAGGGGCCGCGAGAGCCAAGGCCTGAAGAAGTCCATCAGACAACGTCAGAGGCCTTCAGGTCACAAGTACCAAGGCTCCAAGGCTGGAAGTAGCTCAGAGTCTTTACAGTCTGGACTTTGCTGACCCCACCAGCTATCCAGCACTGCACCTGAGACATTAAAGACAAACCCCAAATTGCACTGTCCCAGGTCAGTTCTGCCTCTCGGTGCTCCCAGAGGACAGAGGAGAACTGCCTGCAGGGTCTCCAAGCCTGTGCATCCTTGGAGCAGACGCTGCATCTTGTTCCCTCAGAGGGCTGGGGGGGTTCGCTGTCAACTTTTCGGTTATCAGCCAAGTGCTCTCAGAACTGTATACCAGGGCCCCCTACCCGGAACGTTGCCCATTGCTATCGAGTCAATTTTGACTCACAGTGACCCTAAAGGACACAGTAGAAGTGCCTCTCGGTTTCCAACTGCGGACCTCTGGGTTCGCAGCCATACCCCTTATCCACTGTGCCACACAAACTGCAGACTCACTGCTGTCAAGTCACTTTCGACTCACAGTGACAGCAGGCACTAAAAATCCCCTTTCATCATTTGAGAACACGCGGCTGCTGGAAGCGTGTGGCGGTCTGCCACGGGACCCGTCCCGCCCCGTCCTGCCCAGCTACCTAGCTTGATGAGGTGCAGCAGCTGCTCGGAGGGCGCGCACACCGACTGCGGCTTGATCTCGTTGATGAGGCCGTTGGCGATGCTGATGTAGCCGTCGTACAGCAGCTGGCTGATGATCAGCTTGTAGAGCTGCTGGCGGTCCTTCAGGCCCACTTTGGTTCTGTACATCTTGGAGGAGACGGAGACTACTTCCCTGCCAGCTGCAAGAAGAGAACACGGGTGGGAGGGAAGGCCGCAGGCACAAGCAAACCTCAGATGCCACACAGGCCTCCGGGGTCGGCCTGGAGGGATGAGGTCCCAGCTCTAGGAGCTGGGTCATCTTTGGTCAGTGACTTTATCTCCCTGAGGCTTGGCTCCCCACCCCCGCTGTTGAGTGAGTCACTGAAGGCTAACAGGATGGCACTGAGCACAGAAGGCACTGCAGTCGTGCCAAGTGAGACGGAGAGTAGAATTTCTCTTCAACTCAGGCAGGCCCTTTTCTTCTCTGCCAAACTGCTGTTGGGTGCCGCAGAATCGATTCCGACACAGAGCAAGCCCGAGGGACGGGGCAGATTTGCCCTAGACGGGTTTCTTGGCTGTAATCTTTACAGGACCACACTGCCACATCTTTTCTCCTGAGAAGCTGCCGGTGCGTGTGAACAGCCAGCCTTCTGGTTAGCAGCCAAGCGCTCAAACACCACACCACCACTTCCTCTGTTAACAAAACCCTGAGTGGCACGGACAAAGGTGGACAAGTGCTATTCTTCCCTGTCGAGAGCTGTACATTTACCAAGGCTAGTCCTACTCATTCCTAAAACCTGCTGAAGGGCAGCTCAGCTTGTTAATGAATTATATGACAGTAAATACAAAACAGGAGTGCCAAAAGCTATTGTTTTCATGAAAACGGAAGCTGACTGCTTTGGAAAGACAAAGATGAACCAGCCAAGACCATTTAATAAAATAATACCAAATAACAGATGACAAAAAGGATAAAAATGGGGGAGACAAAGGTGAAACTCTGTCAGCATTGTGCACTCAGACTGATTTCCAAGCGTCTAGGTTCTCCCTAAGTCTTAAAAGGGAAAACGGCATACAATGCTCACATAAAAACACAACTGTGGTGGCCCCGTGTACGCAGCCCTGGAGGTGCAAAGACTAAGGGCTGGGCTCCAAACCAAGAGGTCAGTAGTTCTAACCTATCAGCTACCAGAAAAGACCTGGTGGTCGGACCCTATACAGGCTACAGCCCAGGAAGCCCTATGGGGCAGTTCTATTCTGTCCTACAAGGTTGCTATGAGCTGGAATCGACTTAATGGCACATACTGTCTGTGAATCTAAACCCAGACCCAGTGCCATCAGTGGGTCTAAGCAGATACTATACTGATTAACAAAAGTCACAGATTCAACAGATAGTTGGACAGGTATCACAGGTATTAGAAAAAGTGCAGACAACAGTTTTGGAGCCTCCAGGGAGAAACAGAGGTGAGAAGAGCAGCACAGAGCATCAACAGTAATACGAGTACCTCTTGGTGTGGGTCTGGTTTACAGAGATCTGAAAGTGGCGGCACAGGTGTGTACGAGAGAGCGCGAGCCGCCTGTCCTAACTACGTGGCTTCCTCTGGGGAGCCACTGATCACCGTCACAGCTAACGTTTACTGAAAGTTCACCATGTTTATCTCAGTTCATCCTCAAAAGCATCCTGTGATGGAAGTTTTATAATCTCCTGGTTTCAGATTACAGAAAATACGTTACGCAAGGTCTCACAACCACTGTCTGGAGGCATCAGGGCTGGAACCCTGGTGATGTGTCTTTGCAGCCTGTGTTGTCCCTAACTACAACTCTGTAATGTTTCCTAAACACTTACTAATGTCAATACTGGTTAGTGCTTATTAGACCTTTGTCGTCACTGTTAGTTGCCAGTGGGTCAATTCCAGCTCACAGTGACCTCGTGTTAGGACAACACACAACAGGCACTGTGTAATTAACTTATATACACCACGTCATTAACTCACCATCCAATCCTATTTTAGAAATGGGCAGCTGAGGCCCAAACCCAAAACAAATTCACTGTGATCAAGTCGATTCCAACTCATAGTGACCTAGTGGACACAGAACTACCCCACTGGGTTTCTAAGGAGTAGCTGGTGGATTCAAACTGCCAACCTTTTTGTCTGCAGCCTCTCGTTAGTGCTCTAAACCACTGTACCACCGGGGCTTGGACCTCAAGCCCAGAGAGGTTAACTCACCCAGGATCAACCAGCTTGCTAACAGCAAGTCATTCAACTCCAGAAACTGAGTTCTTAAGTTTTCACCCATTGTACCAAACGCTGGTGGCAGAGTGGTTGAGTACTACGGCTGCTAACCAAAAGGTGCTCCTGGGAAACTCTGTGGGGGCACTTCTGTCCTATAGGGTTGCTATGAGTTGGAACTGACTTGACAGCAGTGGCTTTGGTTTGGTTTCTCTGGTGCCGTGGACTCGATCTGACTCACAGCAACCACACAGGGTGGAGCAGAACTGCCCCATAGTGTCTAAGGTGCACTGGATGGACTCGAACTGCCAACCTTTTGGTTAGTAGCCTAGCAGGCACAGTAGTTAACCACTAGCCACCAGGGTCTCCACATATTGTACCAAACCAAAAACCAGATCCACCGCTGTGGAGTCAGGTCGACTCATAGCGACCCTAGAGGTCAGAGTAGAAGTGCCCCATAGTTTCCAAGGAGCGCCTGGTGGATTTGAACCGCCAACCTTTTGGTTAGCAGAGATAGCACTTAATCCACTACGACACTAGGGTTTCCACACATGGTACCGGTGGCCGTCAGTAGTAACAGCTAACACTTTTTAAGCACTGCCACATGCTGGACACTGTACTAAATACCTTGAAAAGTGAACTAAATCAATTCTAGGGCGCAAGTGCACGCGGAAGTAAATGTATGTAAATCTATACTTGTGTAACCAATACCGGGACACTAAAGGGAAACGGAGCTCAGAGGGCTTAGGAAGCCCGCTCGAGCGTGGCTGGGTAATGCGTCCAGAGCCTGGAAAACAACTAATATTTTATCCAGTCTCTTCAATCCTGCCAGAGGCACCTTCGGGGGCAGAGGGAGATTAAAAAGAGGAAACAAAAAACGAGCCCTCACTTCTCAACTCCCATAGAATGTTCACCAGCCGGGCTCCCAGGAGTTTACTTACTATCCCCAATTTGCAGGTGAGAGCACTGAGGCCCGGGGACATCAACAATGCCCGAGTTGGGAGACCCGAGTGAAAACAGTCAGTGTACGTGCCACAGATACCCCGAAGCAGAGGCCAACCATAGAGGGGGTGGGGGCGGGCGCGACGTCCCCTCTAAGGAAGAGGAGGGGGTACGCGGGCCCACCCGGGCGGCTCAGAAAAGCGAACTCAGGCTGCAGGCCTCGCCCCTTCACTCTCGACCCAGCCGCCCCGCCTCACTTCTGCCCGCGGGCTTGGCAGGTCTCAGCGGACCGCGGAGCCCCTCTCCCCGCTTCCCGGGACCTCCTTACCCGCTAGTCCTGTTCTCGCGGTCTCCGCTCTCTTTTAGAAAAATGGAGGCGCGAACCCTGTTGCATCGATCGCTCGGTGCGCACGTTCTCTGCGCACGCGCAAAAGGCGCCGAGCCGAGTGCTGCGCTATCGATCGGCCCCGCTCTAGCTCCTTGCTTTCCTCGCCATCTTACTTACTGGCACGTTCGAGAGATTCGTTCACCTCTCTCCGCTTTACTTCCTATGCGGCAGCCCTGAAGCCAGGGAGCTGTTGTCTCCCGACCAGGCAGAGCACCGCCGACGCTAGAACGGCTTCGGACTTGGCAGGCCGTTGGCGCCGCCACTTCCGGATTTAAGGAGCGATTGCGCCTGCCCATCGTCTCAGCGTCTTCCTGTGAATTGAGGTCCGGTCTTTTTTAACCAATCAGAAGGTGGTCTCTTTTCAACGCAGGCCAATCAGCTTTCGGTTTAGAGGATTTAACTCGTATTTAAAAAGAAGAGGTTTTTGCCTCGTAACGGCTATGATCTTGGGCGGACTGGCGGCTTAAGGTCGGAGGCAGCAGGTGGTTAGTGTGTTGCGGGAAGGGGCTAGACCTGGGACGAGAGGGACTGGTCGGAGGCGGCTTTAGGGCGGGTGATGGGGCTAGAGGCCGCCGGGCCCGGAGGAAGGGGCAGCGAGGGTCGCCCTCCCTGCCTGTCTGCGGCACTCAGTTGGGCTCTGCGGGCGCGTTTCCTTCGGCCGCTGGGCACCGAAGCGCCCTGGAAATACCCGGTGTTGTTTATGCCGGTAGAGGCGGATGGAGGTTGTTGAGGGGTGTTGGGGTTGCTTCTGAAGGGGTTCTCGTATTCAGTGAGCAGATGGGCTAAGGCCAATGCGGAGACGACTCTGCCGTCTTTGTTGGGGTGAGGAGACAACGAGCTAACAGGATAGCTGCCATTATCCTGGTAGTTATAGTTGGGTGGTCTGAAGCAAGTGAAACAGTTATGTGGTTTAACAGGGGCTGCTCTGTGTACTTGGCTGCTTCGGAAAGATGGGCGGCTGAAGAAGGGTTGGAACCCGCTGAGCGGCTCTGCGGGAGAAAAGCTATTCCTGTACAGATTACAGCCAAGAGAGCCCTATGGGACAGTTCCAGTCCGTCCCGTGGGGTCGCTATCAATCGGAATCTGCCAAATGGCACCCAACAACAGCTTTAGATCAAGGGTCGCGGGTAGAGCGCAGTCCCCAGAGGTTCTACCCAGCTCTCAGGGAGCCGCCAGGAGTGGGAATTGACTGGAGGGCAAAACTAACAACAGCTTTGACGACACTAGCCTGGGAAGAGCCTTATTCTGCTGGATAGGTGAAAGGACAAAGAATTGAATCACAAACTCCTGTAGAGGCCTTCCCAGGCCAGAGTTTCTCAAATCTTGGACAACCTGTATGAGATTACTGGGATCTTTGGTAAAAATTTAAGAATCTCGGGTGGCACAGGGATGTAAGCACTTGGCTGTTAACTGAGAGTTTAGGGGTTGGAATCCACCTGCCACTGTATGGGAGAAAGATGTGGCAGTCAGCTAGCATAAAGATTACAGCCCTGGAGACTTTGTGGGGCAGTTCTGCTCTGTCCCGTAGGGTCGCTGTGAGTCCGAGTCAGCTCAGCCGCGAGAGGTGTAGACTCCCCCTGCAGACCCAGTGAATCAGAATCTCTTGGGTTTAGGACCCAGGTGTGTGTCATTTTCTGCAAGCTCTCCAGGTGACTGATGTTTCAGTGAGAACTAGTGGTCAACACCAGCGCGTGATATCTTCTGGGGATGCTGTTAAAATTCAGCATCTGGTTTAGTACCCTGGAGTTGGGCCCCTGGTTAGGTAGTGAAGTCCTATGGCTCCTCACCAAAAAGTCAGCGGTTTAAATCTGCCAGGTGCTCCTTGGAAACTAGGCGGCAGTTCCACTCTGTCCAGCAGGTTTGCTGTGAGTCAGAATTGACTCTATGGCAGTTTTCCTTTTTTTTTAATTGCAGGGGGTGGGGGGACGGTTAGTAGGCTCTGACAGTCTCCATTTCTGTCACGTGTCTGAGGCCTGTAGCTCCTGTGCTTTTAATTCTGCCCCCTTGTTACCCTTCCGGTTTTCCTTAAATGCTTTTCAGCAGTGTCCTCGGTTCCTCTCCACTCACCTTTGGAGACATTCACAGGTCTCCTGTGCTGGGGGAGGAGCATTAGTTCTGACTTATAACCCGCAGTGTTGTTGAAGCTCACACTTTTCCTGCTTAGAATTGTAGGAGCTCGTGAAGGTCATCTGGTCACTGGTTCTTGTACCTGGTTCCAGATCAGAATCACTTGTGGAGCAGACTTCCTGGGTGACTCCCTAGAATTTCTGAATCAATCTCATCCATTCTGCTTAGTCATCATTTACCTTTCTGAGAAGGCAAAGAGAAGAAACCAGAGCAAACATCAGGAGCTTTTGTCAGAAGACTGTTGAATAATTGTCCTGAGGCCTGTGTGATCTCTTTAGTCAGCTACTTGTAATTGTTAGGGAAAGTGAAGGCCTTAGAGCATATCCAGAAGTTAACCTTTGCATAATACAAGCATGTATTTTTCCTTTTTAGTTTATTATCCTTTACAATAGCAACTATTTTCTACAAGAGTTTGGGCTCATCAGTCCTTCTTATGAAGGTTGCATGTTTATAAAATGTGTATAAAACATCAGGGTGTACTTTCTGATTGGATTCTCATACTCAGTGAGCAGCCCTGGGTAAGGCAAATCCAGGACAGCATCTGTTATTTTGATAGGCGGTCTGCCTGGCTCAGGCTGTCGGCTCACTTGTCAGCTTTTCACTGATAGCAGGCAATCCCGGGTTATGAACAGCTCTGTTCCTGAGAGTGTCTTGAAGAATTTGTAAGCGAGTTGAGACAACTGCACAGGGTTCTTATTTAGCCTTACTTCAGTGCAAGAAAGGAAACCCCGGTAGCCTAGTGGTTAAGTGCTACTGCTGCTCATAACCAAGAGGTCTGCAGTTCAGATCCACCAGGTGCTCCTTAAAAACCCATGTGGGAGTTCTACTCTGTCCTTGTATGGCCCTATGAGTCAGAATTGACCCAGTGGCAAGGGGTTTGGTTTGGTTTTGTGCAAGAAAAGGCGATTGTGATGAAGAATTGACTGTGAGTAGGGACTTGGTTCAATCATTTCACCAAACACTTTGCCCTCCAGTCGATTCTGACTCAGCAGCCCTAAGAGATAGAGTAGAAGTGTTCCGTACAGTTTCCAAGGAGCAGCTGGTGGATTTGAACTGCCAATGTTTTGGTCAGCAGCCTGGCTCTTACCCACAGTGCCACCAGGACTCCTCGCTGGCTTCATAATGAGGGAAAATGTCCCTGACATCAAAGGGTGAGTCCAAGTTGTCCGTAAGTCGGATGTTGGTAACCAGGGACGTGCTGTAGTTTGTGGATTAATTCACTGAGTGATTTGCGTGCACTGCACATTGTGTGCCAGGTGCTGTTGTAGGCTCTGGGGATGGAGTAGTGACTAAAATAGGACTGAGCCCTTGCTGTCACAGGGCTGCCTCTGCAGCAGGGAGAGGCACACCATCAACCATAGGTAGCATCCACAGGAGATGCTGAGGGGTATAAAGAAGGATAAGGGAGAGACGGTCCTGGAAAGGCAGTCCTGAGCAGAGAGCCGAACGCAATGGAAGAGTGAGCCACACATCTGTGCAGAGCCTCCTGGGGAGGTGCAGTAGGGAGTGCAAAGGCCCTGGGACGGGGCACTTTTGGAGGAAAGTGTGTGTGCAGTGGACAAGAAAGGAGAGGTGAGGTGGTCAGGGTTCACATTCTGTGACGTCATGTGCCTGTCCCTGCAAGACAGCATTTGAATTTCTTTGGATTGACTTGGGGAGCCGCAGGAGGCTTCTGGGCAAAGGACCAACATATCTGACTTGTTGCAGTGGTCCCTGGCCTCAGTGTTGAGAGTGACCGTAGCGGGGTGAGGGTGGAAGAAGGGAAACAGAGCACTGGGGAGGACTGTGGGACCGGCGGTGGTCGCAGGTGGTGAGCCTAGAAGGTGAGCTGATGGCTTGGATGTTGGAGCTGTGAGAAACAACCCTGCAGGGCGTGTGGCCTGAGCATCTGGCAGGACTGATTTGTCATCATCTGAGATGGTGCCTTTGCTGTGAGAACAGGTTTCGGGGGGTGGGGGTGGGGAGGGATCAGGACTTTAGTCTGGGCCATGTTAGCCTTGAGATGCCTCTTAGATGACCAGGTGGAGGTGTTGTGGAACCCTAGCCAAACCCATTGCCCCCTGGCCACCCTGCAGGACAGAGTAGAACTGCCCCACGAGATTCCCAAGGAGCGCCCGGTGGACTCGCACCGCCGGCCGTTCAGTCAGCAGCCGTGCCTGTTAACCACCGCACCGCCAGGGTTTCCGAGGGGAGTTGTTGCATGGGGGTGGGACGCTGGAGTCTGGAGTTCAGGGAAGGGTGTGAGCTGGAAATGAAATTCGGGAATCTTCAATGTAGGGAGACTGGAGGAGCTCAGACAGGAAGTGAGGGCAGGCAGAAAGGGGAAGTGGGCACCTGGGGAGTGAGTGTAGACAGAAAGCCCTGATGATCAGCTTCATTTGGGCAAAGACAGAAACAACACAGTTCTCTGTCTTACTGGGCTTTTCCTTAGAGAGTTAGAGCTCTTAAGCAATAATGGTGGGTCTTGTAGCAGGTGGATTGGTGTAAATTAAAGATGGTTCTTTGTTTTCCTTTCAGGCATCATGGATAAATCTAAAGAAAACTGCATTTCAGGACCCATTAAGGTGATTGAGTAATATAATTGCAATCATGTTTCTAATGGACATTGGTGCCCTCTCTGGAATTCTCTTGGCCTTCATTTTGGATTGTAGCTGTAGATTCCCATACTGCACCTCAGATATGAACAGCTGTTTTTCTCCACATTCCCTGGTGTTTGGTCAATTCCCTCAGTATCTCTATTTCCTTCTGCCTGTCTTGTAGTTAGCAGTACCCTCTGCTGTAGGAGGGCTGCCAGTTAAGTTGGTGAACTTGTCCTAGAAAAAGCTAACTAACACTGCTGAATATCACTACCGTCACTTTTGAAGTTCTCCCCTTGGGAAGCGATGTACCGACGCCAGTGCCTAGTCCATCCTTCAGAGCAGTTTTGGAACTCTTCGTGGAACGGCCATTGTGCATGGTAGCAAGTTCGCGAACTTTTAATTGTATAGTTTTAGCCAGTAAACAAATGACTGGATTGGAACACTCTTCCTACTCACTTGATCTGGCCCCCAATGGCTGTTTTCTTTATCCAAAGATAAAGGAAATACTGAAAGGAAGACATTTTGATGACATTCAGGACATCAAGGGTAATACCACGACAGCTCTGATGACCATAGCTTCCCAAGGGGAGTGAGTACTTGGAAGGTGACTGTAGTGATATTCAGCAATGAGGTATGTAGCACTTAGAACAATTAAATTCACGGACTTAACCGTCGGACCTCAAATGTAGGATAATGTACCGACAAACCAAAAACCAAACCCATTGCCGTGGAGCTCATACTGTTACATAATGACCCTAAGGACAGTGTAGAACTGCTCCATAAAGTTTCAAGGCTGTAAATCTTCCCAGAAGCAGACTGCCACATCTTGTCTCTTGAAGAGCAACTGGTGGGGTTGAATTGCTGACCTTCCTGCTGGTAGCTGAGTGTTTAACCACTGCACCACCAGGGCTCATTATATATGTGATACAAAACAAAAACAAACAATACTCGCTGCCATGGAGATGATTCTGACTCATAGCGATGCTATGGGACAGAGTAGAACCGCCTCATAGTTTTCAGAGAGCGGCTGATAAATCCTAACTGCTCTGCTAGTAGGGCTCTTATGTACGTGACACTAAAAAAACCAAACCCACTGCTGTAGAGTCGATTCTGACTCATGGGATCCCTATAGGACAGAGTAGAACTGCCCCATAGAGTTTTCAAGGAGGGCCTGGCCTGGTGGATTTGAACTGCCAGCCTTTTGGTTAGCAGCTATAGCACTTAACCACCATGCCAGCCTTTCCAAATGTATGTGCCAGGCACCTAAAAATGTGTGCAGCTAGATGGATTTCTGCTCAGTTGGATGCCTGTGCTTTCTTGCTTGCCAGAAACTCATTTCTTTGGCGTAGATTGTTCAGGTCACAATGCAGGGACCGGTAAGTGCCAAGGAGAGTGAAGTTGTGGTTTACTCGGCACTTCCTGAGACCCTACACTGAGATGCAGGGATTATGGTGGTGAAAAGCATGGGGTTCTTGACGCTGAAGACTTTTGAAGCCCCTCTGGGGAAGTGTACTAGCTGACGTATCTCAGTTCTGAGTACTCCCGAGGAGAGGTGCATTATTGTTCACATTGGGATGGGTGAAATCTGAGAATGCTTCACTGAGGAAAAGTCCCTATGAAAAACTCCCAACACTTCACATTTAATGAGTATTTGTGGGGCATCAGAGTGAGTGAGTCTAATATAAAAGATTCTTTAATAGAAATAATCGCCAGATTTTTTTTCTTTTTAGAACTCAGAAAACCAAATCCATTGTCAGTGAGTCAATTCTGACACACAACAACCGTATAAACCAAAAATACTTGTTGCTGTTGAGTTGATTCTGACTTGAAGCGACCCTATAGGACACCGTAGAGCTGTCCCATAGGGTCTCCAGGGAGTGGCTCGTGGACTGGAACTGCTGACCTTTTGGATAGTAGTCATGTCTCTTAACCACTGTACCACCAAGGCCCTCTTGTTAGAAATTAGTATAAAAACAAATCATTACCCTTTTTTTTGGTGGGGCTGTTTTTTCAGAAGTCTCCATCTTCAAATAAATGGATGTCTACCTTTCTTACCAGTTGAAAGTATAAACTGACCAATAAGAATGAGGTTACACTGAGTCAGTATTCTTGGTAGACAGTCACTGACAAAGAGGAAGACCCTCAATGAGATGGACTGACACAGTGGCTGCTGCGGTGGGCTTGAACACAGTGACAATTGTGCGGGTGGCCCAGGACCAGACAGTGTTGCTTTCTGTTGTTGACAGGGTCGCTGTGAGTCAAAAGCAACTCCGTGGCACCTGACAACAACTTTATCCTCCATTCCTGTGATAAACATCCCTGTAAAAAATTGCTGTGTTTAAAAGGGTCCTTTTCATGTAACACAGCCTAAATGCCTACTGTGCTGTGGATACAGCAGACTTCCGAAGTAACTGACTCCTGGAAAGTCTTTTAAACCCTATCTGTGAGGCACTAACCTGAGTGAAGAGATAAAGAACCCGGAGGCTTCCCTTTCCATCACTGCTTCCTCACTGCTGATGAGAAACGGAAGCCGCAGGAAATCGCCACCATCCTCTCATTTTAGCCTCATGAGCTCAGTTCATTTACCCGTGTTTGAAGCTTGTAGTGCACTGTGTATAAGCCACTGATATCAGTTCTGACTCACAGTGACCCTGTAGGACAGAGTAGAACTGCCACGTAGGGTTTCCAAAGCTGTCATCTCCCCAACAGCAGACTGCCAAGTTACTCTCCCATGGGACGGTTGGCAGGTTCAAACCACTGGCCTTTTCATTAGCAACCAAGCACTCAACCAGGGTCCCTTGCACTATGTACAAGACGTGATGAGTCCACAAACTTAATACATACCTCATTGCTGAATATCACTCCAGTCACTTTCTGAGGACACCACATGGGAGGCTATGCACCAATGCCAGTGCATAGTTGACCCTTCAGTGCAGTTTTGGAACTCTTTTCAGGAATGGCCATTGCACATGGCAAGGGGGCAAGTCAGTAAACTTCACTGTCTAATTGTGTGACGGTGTTTTCAGCCCATAAACAGATAACTGTATTGGGACGCCCTCCATACGCACCTGATCTGGCCCCTGATGATTTTTTCTTTACCCAAAGATAAAGGAATATTGAAAGGAAGATGTTTTGATGCCATTCAGGACATCAACAGTAATAGAATGACAGATCTGATGGCCATTCCAGAGAAGGGGGAACTAGGCGCTGGTGTAGGTGTGTAGCTTCCCAAGGGGAGCACTCTGAAGGGGACCATAGTGATATTCAGCAAGGAGGCATGTAGCACTTCTTCTAGGATGAGTTTACGAACTGAGTTGTCAGATCTCATATACCAAAAAACCCCTAAACCTGTTCCTGTCAAGTGGTTCCTGACTCATGGTGACCCTGTAGGACAGGCTAGAACTGCCCAGTAGGGTTTCCAAGGAGCAGTAGATGGATTTGAACTGCCGGCCTTTGGTTCAGCATGCGAGTGCTCAACCAGTGTGCCACCAGGGCTCCATGCACCGCAGATAGGAGTGCAAGTTACACGTTGTGGTGTAACTTGAGAAACCTCCACTGCTTCTTTGTCAAAGTTCTTTTTGCTTACGACCACTTTATGAGTATTTAGATGAGGCAACATTAGAAAGTAATCAGCAGCAATGAGCTTATTGTGTTAAATCTGGCAAATAAAGAAATTGGGGTGTCTTTGAAAACTTCTGCTCCTGAAGGTCACCACCACCCAGCATTTTGGTGCATTTCTTTTAAACATCGGCGTTCAAAAACGTTTCAAAATTAGAACCAAGATTTTAGCATGAAGTTTGTATATTGTGCCTCTTTGCTAAACAACAAAGTAGGAGTGTTTTCCATTTCTGAGAATTTTCAGCAAGTGCTTCATGCCCCTTGTGTACTCTGGCGTAGTGGTTAAGTGTTACAGCTGCTAATCAAGAGGTCGACAGTTCGAATCCACCAGGTGCTCCTTGGAAACTCTGTGGGACAGTTCTGCTCTGTCCTGTATGGTTGCTCTGAGTCGGAAAGAGTCGATAGCAGCGGGTTTGGTCTTTTGGGTTCGTCTTAGTCAAGTATTCTCTTCAGCCATATACCAAATTGTCTGGACTTGTTAATTAGAGTGGTGTTTCCCCTTAAGCGATGCTCACTACTTGTTACACCAGAGAGTGGGCTTTGTGAAATTCTCCCACTCTTCAGCTTTCCTCCTCGAGGACCCTGAACTCACTTTTATCCCTCCCACCCCCCAGGCTACTCTTCCACTGAGCGATGGTCCCAAGCGTGTTCCAGTGACTCAGCCATTCCCTTCTCAGAACTTGGTGTCCGCAAGTGGTGGCCAGGCTCAGCGGGTCTTGTGCCCTTCGAATTCCTCTCAGAATGTCCCTTTGCAAGCACAAAAGCTTGTCTCTGGCCGGAAGCCAGTTCAGACGCAGAAGCAGAAGGCATCACAGATAACCACTGTACCTCGTCCTGTCTCCAGGCCACCCAACGGCACCCTGAAGAGCGAGCAGGCCCAGCCGCCAGCATCTGGTAAACCAGCTCTCAGACTCACTGCAGGGTCGTTCTTTTCTAGTTGTCTCAGACCAACAGCTGTATGAGCAGGCATGTGAACACAGGAGCAAGTGTGTGTGAGCTCACATTCGTTGTCTGACACCTTAGCTTTTACATGCTTTCTGTGGAGGAGAGGGCAACAGTGTGACATGCAGGTTGAATTGGTAGTGTCTACTATGGGCCAGGCCTGGTCACTACCCTCACGGGACATTTGGGAGTTGGGGAGGACACGGGACCATTCTCATGTCCCTCTGATTGCTTACTAGTTGGGGATTGTAGGTGCCTTGATGATGCACAGGTTAGGTGCTCAGCTGCTAACCCAAAGGTGGGTGGACCAAATTCACTAGCTGCTTGATGAGAGAAAGATATGGCAGCTTGCTTCTGTGGAAGTGACAGTCTGGGAAATCATATGGGGCAGCTCTACCCTGTCCTGTAGGGTCACTGTGAGTCAGAATCAACTCAGGGACAATGCATTGGGTTTGGTTTATTATAGTGGATCCATTCGAGGAATTGCGAAGTCCAAGGCTATGGAGCTGGGGGGAGCGGGAGCACGTGGATGAATTGAGGCAGGCCAGGGGGGTCATAGTGGGCCGTGTTGAGAAGTGGGGCTCTGTCTAGTGTATCGGGGTGCTGCCCAAAGGGTTTTGAGCAGAGGATGGGCATTGTGGAAGGCTTGCTGTGGGGTGTTGAATGTACTGGAGAGTCACTGGTGGGTCCAAGGATAGTAGGGCAGGAGGCTTTTGCAGTGGTTTAGGCCAGAGGTATGCGTGCTTCAGCAGGGCGCAGCTGGGTGATGGTGTGGGTGGTTGTTTCCTGCCTGTCGGGCGCTTACCCAGGCTCGGGGAAGTGCTGTTGTCCTGCACGGCTGTCTTGTTGCATCCTCACCACCACTCGGTAAAGGTCGCCCTAACGCAAGCTTATGGAGTAGGATGTTAAGACCCCGAGGAGGTTGGCTTAATCCCAAAACACAGTGTTCTAGTCAGCTAGGTCTGCTCTAATAGAAACACCGTGAATGGATGGCTGCAACAAAGACGAGTTTATTCTTACACAGTCCACTAGGCTACAAGTCTGAATTCAGGGTGTCCGCTCCAGGAGAAGGCTCTCCCTCTTTGCCAGCACTGGAGGAAGGTCCTTGTCATCAATCTTCCCTTGGACTGGAAGCTTCTGAGTTGCAGGGACCGTGGTCCTTTCTGAAGGATGTGCTCAGCTTTGCACAGCTTTTTTTTTTTTAATGTACTTTTTTATTATGATTGAGTGAGATATGCAATCCCATATAAATTTGCATACCTGCCAATGAGTGGCTCCCAGTGCTCTCCCTGCCCAGTGACAGCACACTCCTCTGTTCTGTACATGTCATATCCTCCCAACAATCCCCCATCCCCTCCTCTACACCTTCTCCCCTGTGTTCAATGAGAGGTCAGCTGGATGACATCCTATAGATGCACAGAACCATGAAGCGCACACATGAGATGGTTGCTCTCTGGTACAGTTTCTTTGTAGTATGAGGTCCCCAAATCTCTGCTGTTATCTTCATAGCTCAGGAGACTGCCTCAAGGCACAAAACAATCTTACATGTGTGTCCTGCCCCACCAGCCCAACTGCCCGCCATCCACACTCATTAACATCACAGAGGCAGGAGTTACAACATGGAGGACACCACACAATACCAGGAATCACGGCCCAGCTGAACCGACACACGTTTTGGGGAACACAATTCAATCCATGATATGTAGGATGGAGAGGTGGGTGCAGACTCATTGAGCTGGGCCCCAGATGAGACACGGCAGAGCAGTGGAGCAGGAATGCTGGTTAGTGACCCACAGAGTTACAACAACAGTTCAGACCTGCACTCGGGTATCAGAGCAAGCAGACGGTGCTACTGTAGGGTCTGAAGTGTCAGGGGAGATGTCCCGGGTACGCATCCACCTAGGCAGCTGGTGACCTAGTCTAGGACCCTGCTGTGTGAGGCTTCGTACTTCGTGCTGAGTCCATGGCTTCTGTTCCTGTATCACCCCCTTCCAATCAGTGGAGTGGAATTGGATGGAGGGTTCCGGCTTAGGTTTTGTTAAATATTGTTGATGATTTTTACATGGCGTGCCTAGACGGGGGTGGCGTGTGGACAGTTGGGTGGCCCACCTGGTGGGGAAAAGATGACAAGCTTGTCATGGATGGGAGGACTGGCAATTCTGCTGTAGAAGTGTTCTTCATATGGAAGCAAGTGAAGGTTTTAGGGAGAATGGTGAGTTCTTACATCATCAGCAGTCCTGACTATGTACAGGTCTGCGTAGCTGTGCTGTGGAATTGTGTAAGGACTGCACATGGTGCGGGCGTCAGGTTAGAGTTCAGTGGTCTTTTTCCTTAAAGTAGGAAGAAAAGAAAGCCTGAATGAACCACTGTGGACACAGACTGTGAAAGTTGTGGTGATCATTCTTTGGTTCATCTCAGTTCATATTTAAAAAACAAAACACAACCAATTTTTTTTCTCTAATTCAACACAGAAAACAATTCTGAAAAGGAGGTGGCATCAAAACAGAAAAAAGAAGAATCAAAAAAGTAAGTTTTATGTTACTTGCAGAATTTTCTACTGCCATTCTAGAATATGCCAATTGCAATTTAATTAGGAGAACTTGTAAAAAATAAGGCTTTATATTTTCACTTAAAAAAGTGGTTATGAGACTGTATTCAGGTTTCCAATCTTCATAAAAGAGAAAGCAGTTTTTTAATGACAAATAGTTACTAGGAACTCAAGTTATGCCTTTCAAATTTAGGAGGAGCTTCTATGAATCTATACAGAAATGTATAAAATAAAAGCTTAATACCCTCAGAAGTAACCACTATAAAGTGGTTTATGCATGCTGCTTGGACTTCCAATACAAAAGCATAAGTTTTTTAAAAAACAGATGTGATTCTGTTGCAGAGCTCTGTACACACTGTACAACTGTATCATTATTTGACAGTAATGATAAAGCTATAGTTTTTGTTCTTCATTATAAGGTTGCTATAATGCCTTCCCTAGAAATTTATCTAAAAGCCTGCTCTCAGTCCAGTAATGAACCAACACTAAGACTTGTTGCTCCTAAGCTCACTGGTTTTCCTGTCTCCACTGCCCGGTGGGACCCAGCCCGCCCCCGGCAGTCAGTAATGGCAGCTCACTGTCCCCAGGGTGGTTTTCAGCCGGAGGGTGGTAACATCTCCAGGTGGAGTCAGAGGACTGAGTTAGTTCAAAAGAGGCTCACAGGTGGTTCTGGAGCACTCTTCTCTCCCCAGTCACGTGTACCCCTCTTTTATGTTCTGAAGCATTGTGTCAGTAATAGGTCTTTACTCTTGAGTGTAGCAGCACAGCCTTGGGACATTTCCTGTTCTGTGTGTTGGCTCTAAAATCACAGACTGTTCCCTGTCACAGCTCGGGGAGTGGGGTGGCATCTGTTTGACTCACGCATGGTGATGGCGGTGTGGCTCTTAGGGAGGTGCACAGCTGCAGTGCGTGTCACACCAGCATTGACCAGTTAAGGGAAAAGAGTTTTTTTCTTCACATCTTAAAATGTTCCAATTCTTTTCTAGAAGGCAATGGACTTTGGAAGATTTTGAAATTGGCCGCCCGCTGGGTAAAGGAAAATTTGGCAATGTTTATCTGGCAAGAGAAAAACAAAGCAAGTTTATCCTGGCTCTTAAAGTATTATTTAAAGGTCAGCTAGAGAAAGCAGGAGTTGAACATCAGGTCCGAAGAGAAGTAGAAATACAGTCCCACCTTAGGTAAGTTTTCAGATCAGTGCTGAAAAGAATACAGAGTACAGAATTTAAGGTCATTAAGAAGTAAGAGATGACAAAGCTGGGTTTAGAGCGCCTGTATGTTAGCACCACAAAGAACTAATTATGTTTTGATATTCTCAAAGATTTATGTGGTACTTTTTTGCAGTAGTCCTGAAAAATCACTTGCAGACTTAATGTTTTTTAATGAAGTAATTTATGTGAGCAAATTATTTTGTGTTCTTTTGGTGAGTTACTAAGGGGACTCACCCCTCGTATTCTGAGGTAAGCAGCGGGTGTAGATGGGCAGCCTGCCGGTTGATTCTGGCCTTCACAGCAGTTAACAATTTGAAAGAGTTGCTAATACTTAAAAAATCTGGCTTCCTCAGGCCCTTATCCGTGCATGGTAACAGGGGCTGGTGTCGAGAGGGGCTAGCATCTCAGGCCGCTGTTGCCCTGCCTGCCCCAAGTGACAGGACAGCCCCCTGCCATCACTGAGTGCTGCTTATACATTGTTTGTCTCATCATGAGTCTCACAGTGTTTGGGGATCAACCTGCTGTGGAAATGCCATGTTCCTTTGTTTTACCTTTGTGGACAATTTACCATTTAACTGAGGGTTCCACCTAAGAATAAAGATGCTTAAAAGAAATACTGGTGTCCTCTGCTGTGCAACAGTAGAATGTTCCTATGAACCCTTACGTAAGCTGAAATGGCGTAAGACTAAGAAGCAATTAAACTATTGATTTATGTGGGAAAAGTTTTCAAGCACTCCCAAACCCAAGAAATACCCTTCCAAGTCGTACCAAATAACACACGAAACCTAAGAGGACTAACGTAGAATGACAAGCAGGAAGCGGACTGGAGTGTGGGTCCCATGAAGGAGCTCGCTGCAGCACCTTCCTGACGGCCCGGGGGCCCCTTCAACAGCTCCCCTGCAGAGCACCTCCTGCAAGCTGTTTCCGCCTTTTTTCATACAGACGGAACATCCTCTTCAGATACCTTTTGGTTAGCTATGAAAGATCCTTTTCATAAAAGTAAAGCAGCAGAAAGCGAGCTTTGAAAAAGCAAGGATACCTGTAAAAATCTTAACCTGCGGGCCATGAATACTTTGAAATTGCACAGAAAAAGATAATGCAGGTGTATGTATTTTTCCATGACATGGGCCGATAGCCTTAGAATCTTGAGTGGGGCGGGGGGTGGGAGATCGTGACCAAAACCAGTTAGAAACGGCACTGGTTTCACGGGAGAGGTTGGTCCGGTGTTGGCTCCCCAGCCAGACAGGAGAGTATCTGTCCTCTGTTGCAGGCACCCGAATATTCTCAGGCTGTATGGATATTTCCATGACGCCACCCGAGTGTATCTGATCCTCGAGTACGCACCTCTCGGGACGGTCTACAGGGAACTTCAGAAGCTCTCCAAGTTTGAAGAGCAGAGAACTGCTACCGTAAGTTTCCACTGCTTGTTCCAGGATAACGCTGGTTACCGCAGAGCAACAGACCTGTTGTGGTCACTGGCTTGTGATAGTACAAACCCAGCCCAACCCAACCCACTGCCGTTGAGCCGAATCTAACTCATAGCAACCCTACAGACAGAGCAGAACTGCCCCATAGAGTTCCCAGTGAGCACCTGGTGGATTTGAACCATTAGCCTTCTGGTTAGCAGCCGCAGCATTTAACCACTACACCACCAGGGTTTCCTGTGGCAGTGTAGCGTGGTAGAATCAAGTGTGAAACAGAAGGATCAAAATAATTGTAAGCATACCCAAATCCAAACCAAACCCATTGCCACTGAGTCTGTTCTGACTCCTAGCCACCCTATGGCACAGAGAGGGACTAGTCCATAGTTTCCATGGAGTGCCTGGTGGATTTGAACTGCTGACCTTTTGATTAGCAGAGGTAACTGAACCACTATGCCACCAGCATTTCCAGTTGTAGCATGTGTACAGATACAAGCAAGTACCAGCTTGGATGTTGTGGATAGTTAGTTTCCACAGCCTTTTCTCTGCAAAAATGTCTATGATTAGTTTCCCTCCTTTTCCCATTTTGTTTTTCAGACAATGAACATTTTACTTTAGAATAGATTTACGAACAATGAAGTAGCACAGTGTTCCCATGTAACCCACACCTGCTTTCTCAATGGGCGTCTCACCTCAGTATGGTACACTTGTCGTAATTAGTGACCCATTACCTACTGATGGACTACGTAACTCAAGTTCCTGGTGCCTTCCAGTTTCCTTAGCCTACCCCATGATTAGCCTGGGGTTATAGGTCTAGGGGTGGAAGGCCCCTGAGCTAAATGCATTCTCATCCTGTCGTGTCAAGGACACACTACCAAACTGCCTTCCCTGCCTGGCAGAGGTGTGCCCACGGGACTTCCCCTTCCATCCTGCCATCTTAGGAAGAGCAGGAAAACAGTACCTTGGGTAAGTTTTCAGTTTGATGTTCCGAAAAATGGTTCACAGAGGTTAAGAGTTTAAATTCTCCTCCCTGAGGGAATAAATGACTGGGGTCTTTGCTGTCGGCCGAGTTTGCCTATTCTCCCATATTGATTTACCCATTTAACATCAGAGTGGATTCATGGATCTGTTATATTTTGGTTATAATCCAGTACTACTTGTTGTTTCAAATCCACCTGTGGAGCTCTTTCAGTTGACTCTTGTGTCCTTTGACATAGCCCATCACCGGAGGCTGTTTTGTTTTGAGGTTCTCTATTTTCTGGCTCTATGCACTGTCCCGGAGACAGCTTGTATAGTTCCTTCTCCAGTCGTGGACTTGGCTACTTGTTCAAGGGACCCTGGTACCTTTTACTGGACAAAGATGATCTGAAACCGAGGCCTGGGTGCTGGGTGTGGTGTTGTTCCTGGGGTGGCCTTACCTTTAGGCCCTCTCAGCTGACACAGCAAATTATGGTGGGTGTCTGTTAACCCTGGTATACACACATCTGTAAATATTTCTATACCCACTTGTATCTCTGTTAAGCAAAACATGAGTTTAGACTCCTGTCTTCACCTCTGATGTGTTACCACATGGACCATTCCAGCCTCCTGCCCTGGCTGGTCTGTAAACTCGCACTCCTGCCGTCCAGTTATTCGGTGGTTCAGTTCCACTGTCCACATATAGCAGGGAAAACCCTGGTGGCATAGCAGGGAAGTGCTACATCTGCTCACCAAATGGTCAGCAGTTCCAGTCTACCAGGTGCTCCTTGGAAGCTCTATGGGACAGTTCTACTCTGTTTATAGGGTCACTATCAGTCAGAATCAACTTGATGGCAGTGGCTTGGGCTTGGACGTAGAGCAGTACCCCTGTGGGAAACAATTTTACCAACTAGGCTATAGTACTTAGAGTCATTTCTTTGGGCCCAGGTGTAGCCTCACAGACCTACTTCCCTCACCTAGGTCAACACCTTTTCCTTCAGGCCCTTCCGGGGAGTCGTCACACATGACGGTAATACAATTAGAGTCACTGTT
The DNA here is from genome assembly GCA_028571685.1 of Heterohyrax brucei. Taxonomy (NCBI): domain Eukaryota; kingdom Metazoa; phylum Chordata; class Mammalia; order Hyracoidea; family Procaviidae; genus Heterohyrax; species Heterohyrax brucei. The sequence goes on along the minus strand of CM053156.1, from coordinate 84,575,370 downwards.
GGCAGATGTTTTCTGCTGGTCTGTGCATGTATTTTTTTTGTAGAGAGGGACTTTTTAGTTTTATTCAAGCCCAGAGTGTCAATACTTTTCTTTCATAGATTGTGCTTTTTGCACCCCTCTTTTTATGCAAATGAGGTTACTTGTTTCAATCAGTGAAACAGTCTTAATTTTTCAGTCCGCAGCTGATGGGGCTTAGTAACTGCTGGTTACTCTGCTTGTTGATCTGTCTCTTGGTGCGGCTCTCTGGGCTGTGTGCCCACTCGTTTTTTTCGGTATTGATTTAAATGACAATTTATTTTTATTTTTTTATTATGATTGAATGAAAATGTACGTTCCCATATAAATTTGCATGCCTACTTATATGCAGCTCCCACTGCTCTCCCTGCCCGGTGACAGCACCCTCTTCCTCTCTGCTTCGTACATGTGCTGTCCTTCCAATAGTCTCCTATCCCCTCCTCCCCACCCACTCCCCTTCCTCCAGTAAGACGTCAGCAGAATGATAACCTATAGATGCATAGAACCATAAAGTGCCCACAAGATGTGGTCACTGAGCATTGCCAAGTCCAATCCACTGCTGTCCGAAGAGTGGACCTTTATTATGATTTATGGATAGGGGCGGCATCAGGGCCAGGGTCCATGCTCCCAGGGGAACCTCAAAGCCCCTGGACCATCAACTGCGGTCTTGTAGTGGAGATCTCAGGGTGCACCCCTATTTATTCTTGTGTTGCCAGTGAGGCAATTTTGTGAGCTCCATTGCGGCTATCACTGGTGGTGGCTGGGCACCATCCGGTTCATCCAGTCACAAGTAAATGACACTTAAATCTAGGTGATTTGTCATCTGGGGATATCCCACAGTATTAACAAAGCCAATCAATTTAACTGGCACACTTTCATCTACTGGGCGACTTTCTCTTACACTGCAGGTTGATAAATATGCTTGTGAGTGACAGGGACTGTCTGAGGTACTCTTTTTACCTTGGTTTCTTTTTCCTTTTGGGGGTGGGGAAGGAGTGGGAAGTACATGAAAATCACTTTTTCTTCAATTTTATGATGTTGATGTCATACTTAAAGGGTTTACACCACAGCAAGATTATAAGAATATTTACATATTTTCTTCTGAGTTTATTGTCATTGAATTTGTTTTGGCATAAGGAGGATAGCTACTGGGACGCAAATGAAAGATTCTCTGTAGATTCCTTAGTAGTTAGGTGATGTATTTGTGTGTGTGTCTCAACTTGTTTCCCTGTTCTGACTAAATAAAACTAGTTGTAGAAGTTCTGGAGTCTTCTATAGATCCTAGAGGTGCCTGTGGTGCAGTGGTTAAGCACTCAGCCGCTAGCCCGAATGGCGGTGGTTTGATCCCACCAGGAGCTCCATGGGAGAGAGATGTGGCAGTCTGCTGCTGTAGACTAGAGCCTTGGACACCTATGGGGCAGTTCTGTTCTGTCCTGCAGGGTTGCTAGAAGTCTGAATCAACTCATCAGCAATTTTTGTTCGTTTGTTTTTAGCAAGGCCCGAGGTAGAGGAATTGGGTGCCAGAGAACTCTGATTAACAGCTTCTTGTTGGGAATAATTTGAAGGGAACTCACCTCCCTTTGGGGTTCTCACCTGCGCTCTTAAAGCATTGTTAATTCAGAGGAGGTGGAGGAGAAGAATGTTGCTCTTGGCCGTGGCTTTCAGTGCATTATGGGTTTTAGGGTTACTTGGAGTTGTTGACTCAGTGACAGTGGTTGGTTTTAGCTTTGGAGTGAAAGAATGATGTCCTTTTTGACGTAACGTTTTGTTTCCACTCATTTGTCAGTAAGGATTTTTGGTGTAAAAAAAAATATTCAGTCCTGTTCCAGCCACTTTGGAAAACAGACCCTTAAACTTTAGCCAGAGCTAACTATTTACTTGGACTATAGCAACAACAAAACACTTGTTACCTATACCTGGAGGCAAATTCTGGGTCCACCTGCCAGCCCTGCTGCCTCTGAATGGGGACCGGGAGGTCCTTTCTTAAAAGAGATGGTAACTTGAAGCTCAAGTGATGAAAGGACTAACTCGCATGTGTACCTTTTAGTTGGCTGAGAATCAGCATATGCAAAAGATGCTAGTGTAACACGCGTGTCTTCCTGCCGTAATTTGGTCTTATTGTTCAAGGTTAATTTTATCCTTGATATTCTTGAAGTAAATGTTCAACCTCAAATCCTTTCTAAAGATTGTATTTTGTTGAGAGTCTACACAGCGAAACATGCACCAGTTCAGCAGGTTCCATGTGTACCAAGTAAGGACACTGATGACATTAGAGGCGTGCAACCCTTGTCACCCTCCTTGTTGGAGTTGTTCCTTCACTGACAACAACTCACAGCCATCTAAACTTCCTACTAACTGCTCAAGTTGCTCTTGTCCATTAAGAAAGAAATCCTTTTGTTATAGAATGATCTTAGTTTTAAAAGGGAGAATTGATTACACTTGAAAGTTTTACTTTTTAACGTCCTTTTTTTCCTTAGTATTGTGTTTTCAGTGAATGTTTATACAACAGGTTTAGGTTCCCATTGAGCCGTTTCTACACAACTGTTGAGTGACATTGGTGACATTCTTCATGATGCGTGCATGTCAGTTCATGATTTCCATTCTAGTGGGTCCAATTTCATTCATCTAGTTTCCCTGTCCCCTTAATGCTCTCATCTTTGTTTTAAAGCCATTGTTGACCATTAGGTCTCACACAGATTTTTTTTAAAGGACTACAGAACTTATAGGTGGCATTCATTATTCTGTGAGCGAGTCTGTTTTCAGCTGGAAGTTGACCTCGGTCTAGTTTTGTGTCGTGGTTCAAAGAGTGGTTGCAGGTCATCCTCAGTGTCCTCTCTTTCTGTGTCATTGCAGGAACCTCGCACTGGCTGGCTGGACTTCATGCTCAGCGTTCTACATTGGTTCGTTTGATTTAGACTTGGAAAGTGTTTGCTTTGAAACTTACAAAACGTGTCACAGCCTGAGACTGGCGTCCTTTCAAGAGCGATGTCGAACATTAACTTGTGTTAGGTAAAATCTAAAACAGACTCTCTCTCTTCTGCAGTACATCACAGAACTGGCAGATGCCCTGTCATATTGTCACTCCAAGAAAGTCATTCACAGAGACATTAAGCCAGAGAACCTGCTCCTGGGATCCACCGGTGAACTGAAGATTGCAGACTTTGGGTGGTCGGTGCATGCCCCATCCTCGCGGTAAGGAACTGGGAGGTGGAAGCCGGCTGACCCAGCCGGAACCCGCCCTCCCCACCCTCCACCCCCATGAGCCAGCTGTGAGCAAAGTTGTGAAATCCTGAAATATAAATTCTGTCCCTAGCTCCTCTAAGAGCAGTAATCTAGTTAGGATGTAACCTAAGTCTGGTGATAAACTGGTGTCTGAGAAAACATCATTCTTCAACTGTTTGGGGGATGTGTCTAGGCCTGGGGAGAGAAGGGTCCCTGGGAGCCAGTGATGGGTTTGGGGAGAAAGAGGCGGAAAGTCTTTAGAGACCAGTGAAGGAGATAGCAAACATGTCAGAGGTGACACTGGAGACACGGAGACACTCAGCTGCTCCCTGAGTAGAAGGATGAAGTGAAGCCTCCAAGGGTAGCACTGCAAAGACCCCAAGCCAAAAGCCTGGTCCTTGGGGAGTGTAACATGTTGGGCTGGCACTGAGGGCAGTGGTTGAATATTCTCACCTGCTTTTGTTGGCAGTAGAAATAGTCCTTTCTTGTTCTCCCTTAGAGCTGAAGCAGAAGAGTATAGCTCCAGAAACAACCTGAATCTTGTGAACTTGGCCATAAATGCCACAATGTTCTTTGCTGTTTCAAATTTGGGCAAAAGTAGGCTCTTGATCCTTGGTGTGAAGTTGGGCACAGAAAAGGCCAATCACATCACCTGATTTGGGTTTGTGACTCTGGGGGCAGACTTGAAAATGACCGCCAGGTCACCTGAAAGCCAGTTTCTAACCTACAATAGAGAGGGGGATAAAGCCCTGTGGTCACTGACCATGTTGACCAGTTTTCGGTGAGGCACTGAATCTGCTGTTGAAGGTTGTTTCTAAAGAAAGGACCAGCTAGCTGCTTTTCCTGAGTGTGAGCTGTCGTCCCTGGTGAGGCAAACATGAAGAACTGTAGCTTTCAGAGACTGACCGTTAGACCAGACCGTAACGTGTCCAGTGGTTTGCAGCTGTTGGTCACTTTGCCCGGCATCCCAGAGGTTGATGACTGTGTCCTATTTCCCAGATTCTCATGCCCCGCTGCTTGAGAACCTCTCAGTTCAGTCTGTCTCCCTCATCTCATCAGAGATGAGGAGTCAGGTGTCTGGAGGGGTCACAGGAGTGGCAACCCAGATCACAGGGCAGCTGAGTGGACATCTGTGTGCTTGCTGGGTGCCGGGCATGGCTGAGTGCAGCGCCAGCACCGACATGGTGAAGAGCTGAGAAAAAGCAGCACAGCCGTGGCTTTTGCTCTGGCTTTGGTGACTGCCTTCTTCAGTTGATCTCCCACCTTTGCTGGGAAAATTCAGATGCATCGAAATGCTAACTGTAGCTGAGAGCCCCCCTTTCCCAATGCCCACATCTGATGAGTGTTGACATCTGCCACCTAAGTTGTGTTTACTTCTTGGTGGCACAACTGAAAGTAAACTGCAGACACCATGATGCTTCTCCTTGAGTCTGCAGTCTGCATCTCCTGAAAACAAGGCCATCTGTGTAACAAAATCACTGTTACACTAGAAAAAATTAACGCACTTGTTAATATCTGGTATCTAGCCCCTGTTGAAATTTCCCTAGTTGGCAGCAGAATGCACTTCATCGCTTTTTTTAAAAATGGGAACCCAGCCAAGCCTCTTGCATTGTACTTGTCTCTGATTTTATTCCAGATCAGTCCCTGAACATTTTAAACGGGAGTTTTCTGTGTGTCAGTTAACCTTTGTCCTTTGTTCCCTGTATTTGCTGAATACCTGAAGTTAAGACTGAAGACCTGAATAGATTTCAGGTGAATATTTTTGGCAAGACTATTTCATAGGCTCTGCAGTGCCACCCCTGACATCTCAGTCTCCATTGTAGCAGTGAGCTGTTGGAAGCCATCCTGAGTCTGTGACCTGAACCTAGTGCTCTCCTAGGGGGACGGTTTTTAGTTTCTTGTCCCCTGGCTTGTTGCTTCTTATTAGCATGTCTGTCATATAAAAACAAACGTGAAACCCCAAACTGTGTTTTCAGAGAACCTGACATGGCTGCTTTTATAGAGTAATAATTTTCATTTTGTATTCTGGGCCCTTCAGGAAGCTTCTAGAGCTGTGCAGATTTGGGGCTGGGCTTGGATGCTAGCCACGTGCTCTTACACATACTCTCCATCTGTCTCCTATCTAGAAGTGGCGATTTATTATTTAAAACAAAAATTTGTTGTTGTTGAAAATAGATACACTAAAACATATATGCCAGTTGAACAGTTTGTACAATTCTGGGATGCTGACTACATTCTTCAAGCTGTGTAATCATTTTCACTCTCTTTCTCTGAATTATCCCTCCCCATTAACTCACTGCATCCTAAGCTTCTAATCTTTTGGCAGTCTGACCCTATATAGACAGATATTAAAAGTGTACAATGCCCAAGGCAGGCATTCCTCACTAATTAAGCTAAACTGTTGTTTGGTTTAAAGAAGACTTCAGAGGACAGTTTTAAGGTTTAAAGATTATCTCAGAGCAGTAGTTTACTGGTTCCTGTAGCCTCAATGACTCCGTACCGTCTGGATTTCAGAATAATTTGGAGTTCTGTTCTACAGAACTCTATAGAAATGGGGATTTAATAATAGTACCTATTTCATGGCACAGGATTTAGCCTAGAGAAGGGACCTAATAGTTAGTGTACTGTTAGTGGTTTCTAGTGGCTAGTGTGACCATCAAGATGAAGCCTGTCACCCTGAGCCCTCCCTCCATTTTCAGGAGAACCACACTCTGCGGCACCCTGGACTACTTGCCTCCTGAGATGATTGAGGGCCGCATGCATGATGAAAAGGTGGACCTTTGGAGCCTTGGAGTCCTTTGCTACGAATTCTTAGTTGGGAAGCCTCCTTTTGAGGCGAGCACATACCAAGAGACCTACAACAGAATTTCACGGGTAAGACATCGCTGAGAAGCACCCACCGCTTCTTTCAGAATTCTTCCTTCTTAGCCTCAGCTTTGGGCTCATGAGATAACAGCGGTTTTTTCTTGGGTCTCTCCCAGCCACATCTTATTTCTTGTTTGACTCCAGGTTGAGCTTGCCTTCCCTGACTTGGTGACGATGGGAGCCAGGGACCTCATTTCCAAACTGCTGAAGCATAATCCAAGCCAGCGGCTGACGCTACAGGAAGTGCTCGAGCACCCCTGGATCACAGCCAATTCCACAAAACCAGCCAGTGGTCAGAACAAAGAGCCAGCTAGCAAACAATCTTAGGAATCTTGCCGAGGGGAAAGCCAGGGCCACTGAAGTATCCTGCAGAAAAATGCTACTGAAACTTCATCGACCCTCGACTTGCCTGTCCTCCGTTCAGAGCGCTACAAAAACCACCTTTTTACTGAGCAGGCAGGATCTCCGGCTCCCCTTTCAGAAACCTCCACTTCAGTAAACACACCACCGATGACGTCTGGGGTTCCACTGCTGCTGCCCCCACAGCGTGGGTGAGCCGCCCCATGGGGGACCCAGGCAGAGTCTGGTGGTGGGACATGTCTCCCCTAACCCATTGATTAAATGAAGTGCCGTGCAATAGCCTCCAGTCCCCGAGTGTGTGTGTGTAACTTATTGGGTGGCCAGACCTGGCAAAGCTGTGGGGATGAACACATGATCTTTCGGATGGTAAAATAAGACTTCTGCATAGACTTGTGTTTTTACTTCTGTGGCATTCCCTCCGGGGTGCCCTCTGTCGAGCACCCCTGTTCCCGCCTGCGTGCGGTTAGGGTCTTCATTAACCACTCGTCCCCTGTATGAAATGTAAACTTGCAGCACGTGCTCCACCTCTGTCTCAGGACTGGCCCGGGACACCAGTGGCAACCATGTCTCTCAACAGTGTCTCTATATGTTTGGGGCTAATTTTTAATTACAGAATTACGGTCTGTGAGCACTTTAAAAATAAATGTGTGAATGAATACCGAAGTCTGAGGTGCATGGCTAGTTCTTTGCAGTACCTGTCTACTGCTGGCTTTTTAGCCCGCAGATGTTGAGGAGGGGGGGTTTCCTCATCTGTCTCTTGTTGGATATGTGCTCCTAATTCATACAGTTGCATATGCAGTCTGATGGTTAAGTCTGCGAACTCATCCTAGAAAAGGGGCTACATAGCTCACTGCTGACTATCAGCCAGTCACCTCTGAAGTACCCCTCTTGGGAAGCTGTGCACTGATGCCAGCTCCTAGTCCAGCCTCCAGAGCAATTGTGCAACTCTTTCTGGAATGGCCATCAGAGCTGTTGTATTGCCCTTGATGTCCTGAGTGTCATCAAAATGTCTTCCTTTCAAGACTTCCTTTGTCTTCAGGTAAAGAAAAAAGTCATTGTGGACCAGATGAGGTGAGTAGGGAGAGTGTTCCAATACGGTGATTTGTTTACTGGCTGAAAACTCCCTCACAGACAGCTAGACAATTTGTGAACTTGCCACCGTACCATTGTGCACAATGGCCATTCTAGAAAGAGTTCCAAAATTGCCTGGAAGGGTGGACTAGGCAATGGCATGGGTGCTTAGCTTCCCAAGGGGAGTACTGCAAAGATGACTGGAGTGATCTTCAGCACTGAGGTCTGTAGCATATAGAACAATTAAGTTCATGGACTACATTGTATCTTGTATCTGTTGATACAGCATGGCCCTGGCTGGCATTAGCCAAGGACATCATCTAAACACTGGCCAATGATAAAGGGATACCTCTGAGAATGAAAGGAGGAGTAAGCTTTTATGGCCAACCTTCAATATACAAGGTTATCGAAACAGGTTCAAGTGTAAAGGCAGCTGACCTTTGGGTCACAAAGCAGTCATGGAAACTTGAAAGGAGGACTGGGCTAAAACTGCAGTGTCCAGCTACGCCCTAGAAAAAAGGGGTTTGGGTTCCTACAGAAGTTTTGAGCCAAACCAAGTACTCAGCTCCTCAAGTCGTGGTATCTGAGGTACCACCAGCCCCGGCTACAGTTAGCATGTGGCAACTTCTCCAGCAGCACACCAGCTAAAGCATGCCGTCTCCTGTGTGGAGTCCCACACAAGCCAAGAAACAGCTCATTGTAGGAGCACGTTCACAAACGCGTCACAGGTTCCTGCAGCGTCAGCAACGATGTTGACGTCACCCAAGACGAATGACAAGTTAGCCAGTGACTTGACGAAGACTTTCACTTCACAGAATTTAAGCTGTTTACTTTGTCAGATACAAAAAGTGAAAAACAGCTTACATTTATAAAATACATCATCCAGTGTTCCAAGCTCTGTAAAAGCAATGGAAATACAAGCAGTTTGTACCTCTGCTGGCGCATCGGCTTCACGTCCCCGTCCCCTGATCCTGTGACCTCGCCCTCCTTCCTGTGTGTTGATCACTGGCCCTGGGAAGGGAATGGAGGGGACTTAGAAAGTAAGGGTATGGCCATCTGATCTGAGAATCCTTTGTATTGCTTGCCCTCGCACCTGAATCTTAGCTGTTTTTGCATAGGTTCGATTAGGGCCCTGAATGGCAGCAGCCTGGGAAAGAAGGGGAGGGCGGGCGCACTGCATTCACTTAACAACCTGTCGGCACAGCTGCGCTTGGGGGAGTCCAACGTGGCGAAAACAGGTGACATTGTGCACAACAGCTTAGTAAGTCAGCCCACGCATACCTTAGTGAGTAATCTGTCCCTGAGACGTGGGCTAGGAGCTTGGAGATGACAAGTCACATTCCAACACAATACACGATGGCAGTCACATGCCACAGTTCATGTACGAGGGCACCGTTGCTCAGCTGTGTGGATGTTCTTGGAATTAGACTCCAGAAAGGTGGTGCAGATCAAATCTGTAACATGCCAGATGGCTTTACAAGAGAAATCAGCTCTTCTGTAAAAGTCCTGCACATGGAGAATTTGTCCCACTGAGATTCTGCTAAATGGAGGTGGAAGGACTGATGGGCAGCGGTTCTCATTGCAAAGCCGGGAGCCATCAGAGCCAGGCCCCAGCAAAACCAGGAGGGTCAGGGAGTACTGCTGTTGGTTTTTGATTGTCTCAAATGTAATGTGTCATACTCCAGAGCCAGAAAGGTAACCACAATGCCCTCCAACCGTGGAGGCAAGGCAGGAGTGGATAAAATGAGGTTTCCCAGGGTGCAAAGCTGGTGCCCTGTGCCCGGGTGTGGCCAGTAGGGGGCCTGAACAACACTGAATTCCACAGGAAGGACACCCATCTTCTAGTGTTGGGGGGCTGATAACTCTAAGGAGCAAGTCTCAGTCTTGGTCTGGTATGCTTGAGTTTTTATACTTAACCAAATCCCACAGTGGACAGGGAGCGGGGCTTCAGGTTACACATCTGTTACAGGTAAAACTGGCTTAGAACGAATTCTATCACCCGGTCCTACTCCCTCCTTCCAGTTGTGACACCACTGCTCTCAAGTTGGTTCTGACTGGCGGCAACCCTGCAGGAGGTTGCAGAACAGCCCCATGGGGTTTCCAAGGCCATAGAATTTACAGAAGCAGACTGCCACATCTTTTTCCCATGTAGTGACAGGTAGGATCAAACCACTGACCTTTTGGTTAGCAGCTGGGTGCAAAACCACTGGGCCAGCAAGGGCCATCTGTGCCAAACCAGACCCAGGGCCTGTGAGTTGGTTCCGACTCACAGTGACACTATGAGACAGAGTAGAACTGCCCCGCGGGGTTCCCAGGGAGTGCCTGGGGGATCTCAACTGCCCGTCTTTCAGTCAGCAGAGAAGCATTAAAGCACGAGGCCAGCAGGGTTTCCTCTGTTTATAACAAGGAGTACTCAGTGCCTTCGTAGGGCATGATACAACTTGGGGTGTGTGTGTGTGTAGTTAAATGTAAAGGTAATGACTGAACCCAGATGAGTGACATGATGTAAGCGCTGTTGGGGACTCGGGAATGTCGGCAGCCCAGAGAGGCTCAGTTAGGCAGAGGTGGTCTCAGTCCCACACACGTGCAGTATCAATCTCGTGGTGGGGCACCAGCAGCCACATGAAGCTGTCACTCAGGAACCTGTGCCTGCTGAGTCGATTCTGCCTCAGCAGCCTTGCTGGACCAGGCGGAACTGCCCTGCAGGCAGCAGTGGCCTATCCACTAAACAAGGTAAGCACAGGCGTTTCTGTGCTTGCTTAGTCATCTGTCGTGAACAAGTTCCCTACAGAGACTGGTGAGACCCCTGTGAAGTGGTTCACTGCAGACAAGTAAGCACAGCTAAGCCTGTGCATCCCTTGCTCGCCAGGTGATCGAGCCTGGCCTGTAGGGTTCCCAGACTATAACCTTTACGGGAGCAGGTCACTCCTCCCAAGGAACCACTGGGTGGGTTTGAATTGCCGACCTCTGGTTAGCAGCCATGTGCTTGACCGCTGTGCGGCCAGGGCTCCTCGGACTTGGGAGGAGGATTCCAGCTTCTCCGAAATGAAGGTAAATGACCCTGATCTACCTGAGTGACGTGTCAGCAGAGCCACCTGACTAGGACCCATGGTGCCCAGACTGGAGGGTGCTTTGGTATGTGAGACACACCAGGCACGTGTGTTGTTCTCTGGTGAGCGTCAAAGCACGGAGGCTGGTTAGATAACAGTGAGGTCTCCATCGCAGCTTCATGATCTGGAGCCCTGGCCGCCGTCCCACAGAGTACTGCACAGTAAACCACAGGCAGACCTCAGAGGGTGGGGGCACGGGCACAAGCTGGAGTGATCACTGCTCACTGACGCCAGCTGGGATGCACCTCCAGGTTTGGCCAGTAGAGCCTCCTACCCCCTGCTTTTCCACGACCCTCCAGAGGGGACATCTGGCAGGCTCACAGCTACGTATGCAAGGAGAGCTCACTTCTGATGTCTTGCTGAAGTGACAGAGTGCATTAGCAATTTATAAAGCAAAACAACTAGTTATTCAGAAATCTTAATTCTGCTGGCAAAGGTAAAACATTCATGAACACATAGTAATTAGCCCTCTCGATCAAAAACCAAACCCACTGTGTCAATTCCAACTCATGGCAACCCTAGGGGACAGAGCAGAACTGCTCCACAGAGTTTCCAGGGACAGCCCGGTGGATTTGAACTGCCGCCTTCTGGTTAGCAGATGTGATGCTTAACCACTGCGCCACCAACCCGCTGCTCTCCCTAAAAGAAGCCCCATCACCCTGAGACCCACCCTGAATGTGTCATTTAGAAGCAAGAGGTTTGCAGTGCTTACAATGGAAGGCTTTGTCAAGGGTTTGCAGCCGGAGGTTTGAAAAATCCCACTTTCCGTAAATGTCTGACAATCAAGGGCACGGAAACGACGGTGATGCTCATTCTCACTGGTGCAAACAGCTTGTGGATCGCGTACGCCACCACGAAGGTGCTCGTGCCCGCCGCCATCTTCGACTGCACCAGCGACTCTTGAAACCCGAGCTTGAGCAGGAGTGCAGACATGTCCACGCCGCTGCGGAGAGAGGCAGGGCCAGCGCTGTCACCGCCAGACAGGCCGGTCCACGGGCTTGGGGGGGGCAGGGCCAGCGCTGTCACCGCCAGACAGGCCGGTCCACGGGCTTGGGGGAGGGCAGGGCCAGCGCTGTCACCATCAGACAGGCCGGTCCACGGGCTTGGGGGGGGGACAGGGCCAGCGCTGTCACAGCCAGACAGGCCGGTCCACGGGCTTGGGGAGGGCAGGGCCAGCACTGTCACCGCCAGACAGGCTGGTCCACGGCCTTGGGGACGGGGCAGGGCCAGCGCTGTCACCGCCAGACAGGCTGGTCCACGGGCTTGGGGACGGGGCAGGGCCAGCGTTGTCTCAGTTGTTCTCCCCCTTGAGCATGAACTCACTGTCCCCTAAGCTTCTTGTCTGACCTTTTGAGTTGCTTTTAAGCTGAACCCACCAAACCAAACCCACTGCCAGCAAGTCGATTTTGACTCCTAGCGACCCTACAGATAGGGCGGAACTGCCCTAGAGAGTTTCTAAAGAGCACCTGCAGATTCAAACTGCTGACCTATTGGTTAGTAACCCTAGTAACACTTAACCATTATGCAACCAGGGTTTCCTTTTATGCTCAGGGCAGGTGAGAGACACCAAAGTCAGTCTGATCCCATGTAAGACCATTCTTTACAAGAGGACAGTGCTTACGGGAGATATTCTTTATAATGAAGCTAACCCATTACGAGACACAGAATTACTCACTGCTGTCAAGACTCTTACCTTGAAACAACTGTGTAAAAGATGCCCAAGGAGACTAAGGAGATTCCGACGTGGAAGGACACACCCACGGCCCCGTACTCTTTAAAAATCTTCCTCAGCTGCTGCGACTTGCTCTGCTGCTGCTTCTCGGTGTCGCTGACCTTGCTGCCCACTGTCTCTGTGAGTTTGCTGGGGTCCTGTGTACAAGCCAAAGGAGGGGAGACGCTCCGGTGGGAGCAACAGTCCAATCCCAGTCACACCCCAGCTCTTATACTCAGGAAGCGTTGTCTCGCTTTCCTGTCGGATGGGAGCTCACTGAACCTTTTTCCTACTCAGCAAGCTGCGGCCAGGGCACTCGGACAGGAACTGCAGCCCAAAGCGAACGCGCGAGAGACTACACCACCAGGTACTATGGACACTAGACACTGGATGATACGGTCAGCAGGATAATGGCCTGCCCTTCCCCATATCCAGGTCCCAGTCCCTGGCACCTATGAATATTCTACCTGCCGTGGCCAAAGGGAATTGTCATTAAGTTACAGACTGGGGCTGGGGACACCATCCTGGATCTTCCAGATGTGCCCAATGGAACCACAAGGTCCTCATAGGTGGCGGGGAGGAGGGGCAGGAGAGGTGGAGTGGGAGGAGTTGAAGACAGAGAAAGGGGCCACAAGCTAAGAAAGCTGGCAAACGTCGGGACACGCAGCCCCTCACGGAGCCTCCAGAAGGAACCTGCCCCCACAACACCCTGACTTTAGCACAGCCAGACCCCTTCTGTACTGCTGACCTCCGGAAGACATCTGTGTTGTCTGAAGCCACCAGGTATGTGGTGACTTGTTACAGTGGCACAGGGACTAACACACCGGAACCTCCACACTGGTAGGCAGCAGTGACTCTCAGGGGGCACCTTCTCCAAGCCAGGCCGGCAGTCCTCAGTGCTCTCTCGCCACCCGCTGTCTCAAGCAGTCCTCACAAGAGCCTGCCAGCCTAAGACCCCAACATTTCCCCAGCTTTATGGAAGGCGACAGCAGCTTAGAGAGGTCAAGCCTGAGCTGCTCCAAAGTCACCAGGACTGGCCACCCGGCGATCTGAGTCCATGGTCTGAGCCCACCACAGCCAAGTTCTCCTTCAAGCGAAACACCAAACCCGATGCCAACAAGTCAGTTCTGACTCATGCTGACCCTACAGGGTACCGCAGAACTGCCCCAGTCTTGATGGAAGCAGACTGACCACCCCATCTTCTCCCCTGCAGGATTGGACCACAGACCTCTTGGCTAGCAGCTGAGTGCTTTGAGCACTGGGCCACTAGGGCTCCTACTGTACATAAAAAGAAAAATCCAGACCAGACCAGGCCCAAACCCCAACGCCAACCCAAACCAAACCCACTACTGTCCTCCAACAGGCAACTCCCAAATCCCAAACTAGTTGCTGCCCAGTTGACTGTGACTTGGGGTGACCCTGTGTGTGCATCACAGCAAAACAACACCACAGAGTTTCCAACAGCAGACTTTTTGAAAATAGATCACCAGGCCTTTCTTTCTTCCAAGACCACTCTGGGTAGACTGGAACGAACGCCAAGTTTCCAGGTAGCAGCTGAGCACATCAACCATCTGCACACCACCCAGGGATGTAAACAGAGCAAAATCTATGCTCTATTTCCATCCACAGTCAAGATTTACCTAAGACCTGCACAGGTGACGAGGGGGCCAATTCCTGAAAATACACTGTCTGTGACAGGTACAAAAACAATTCAATGCACGCGGTATCTGTTAACATTTTTAAAATGCTATTTCATTGTCTTTCCAGTGTAAGTTTGCACAACATATTAGATTCCCACGTGTCTGTTAACACTAAGTACGTCGAGGTCTGGAATATCAGGGAGGGTGTTATAGACGAATTATGTCCCCCTAAATGGAGCAATTCTCCTCTGTCTGCAGGGTCACTATGAGTCAGAACTGACTTTACAGCACTAAGCAAAAATGTATGTAATAATTTGGCTAGGCCACGATTTCCCCTATTGCAGGACTGCCCTCTGTTTTGTGATTTTCCTATGCTGTAAATCCTAATCTCTGCCTGTGGTTAATAAATAGGATTATGTTAGAGAGAATGAGTGTGGGACTGTAAAACCCTTCCTAAGATCCCCGCCCTGCTGAAATGTAAAGAGAGTTTCCCTGGAGCGTGGCTTCTACCACCTTTTATCCTTTCATCCTACAAGAGATAAAAGGAAACAAGCAAGCAAAGAGTTGGGAACCTCATACCATCCAGCTGCACTGGTAAAAGAGCACATCCGTTAGACCTGAGGCTCCTGCGCCAAGATGCTCCCTGACCAGAGACTGATGCAACACAAGGACCTTCCTCCAGAGCTGACAAAGTAAGCCTTCCCTTGGAGCAGACACCCTGAATTTGGACTTGTAGCCTACTGGACTGTGTAAGAATAAGCTTTTCTTTGTTAAGGCCATCCACTTGTGGTATTTGTTAGAGCAGCACTAGCTGGCTAAGACCATCTGGTACCAGGAGTGCAGCGCTGCTCTAACAAATACCTAAAACATGGAAGCAGTTTTGAAACTGTGAATGGATGTTAGACTCAGAAGGAACCAAAGCAAACTGTTAACAGCAAAGAAGGTGCAGATGGTGAGAGATAAGCAGCAGGACCGTCGGTAGCAGCAGCAGAATCAGACCGGCCTGAGACAGTGCTGGAGCTGAACCACAGAACAAGAGAGCTGAGTCCCTGGGCACAGACATTTCCTGGCACAGTGGGGTGCCTCCAGGCCCTTGAATCTGTGGAGCTAGGCTTGCTGACCCATGGAGCGAGAGAGCTGAGTGCCTGTGAGCAGAGGGCTTCCTGGCAGAGTGGGGTGCCTCTTGGCACTTAGATCAGTGGAGCTACAGAGCTTTGGAACACTTGCCCCAGCAGGGCAGATGTGGGCTTGAGGCCCAGGCCATGATGCTACAGGAAACAGAAGCTGAAGGGACAAAAAGCATGAGAAGCTGAGCTGTCTCAGTCTCAAAAGGAAAGGCCATGACCTCAAGGGTCTGAAAGGGGGGAGCCATGGCTTCCTGTGTTTGTAAGGGTGCACTTAAAGCTGAGGGGGCAGAGTTGCTTTCCCAGTAGGACTAGAAAGTAGAGCTGTAGCAGAGGGCCAAGGAGCTTCCACTCAGAATCTGGAGACTGTGGCCAATACCTCGAGTCCAGAGGGCAGGGCCATTGTGTCAAATGTCTCAGAGAATGGAAGATTATTTTCAAAGCTTTGAGGGCTAATGCAAAGTGTTTGGTCGACTTGTTTGTTACCTGTTAATGCCTTCTTTTCCTGCAGTTTCTCCTATCTGTAATGGAAATGTATAACTTGTGCCTGCCTGTTCTACTACTGTACTTTGGAGGTAGGTAATTTGTATTCTCCATTTCACAGATGTAGAGGGATTTCTGTAGTTTGGACTTGGGACTGACTTAAGACTTTTGCTATCATATGGGATAAACATGTTTTTGCTATGATAGAATGAATGTGCTACAGGTTTCAAGAGATGTGATTTTGGGGGTACCAAAAGGTAGAATGTCATGGATTGAACTGTGTCCCCCCAAAATGTGTGTAGCAGTTTGGCTGGGGCATGATTCCCACTATTGTGGGATTGCCCTCCAGTCTGTGATTTTCCTATTCTATAAATCCTAATCTTTGCCTGTGGTAAACAGATGGAATTATGTTAGAAAGAATGAGGATGGGGCTATAAATCCCTTCCTAAGATCCCCTCCCTGTTCCAATGTAAAGAGTTTTCCTGGAGTGTAGCTTGTACCACCTTTTATTCTACAAGAGATAACAGGAAAAGGAAGCAAGCAGAGTTGGGAACCTCACACCATCAAGAAAGCAGTGGAGGGAGTAGAGTGTGTCCTTCAGACCTGAGGTTCCTATGCCAAGATGCTCCCTGACCAAAGACTGACGCAACACAAGGACCTTCCTCTAGAGCCTACAAAGACAGAAAGCCTTCTCCTGGAGTGGACATCCTGAATTTGAACTTGCAGCCTACTGGACTGGGTAAAAATAAGCTTTTCTTTGTTAAGGCCATCTATTCATGGTATTTCTGTTAGAACAGCACCAAGTGGTTAAGACAGAGGGCAATACTTGGATCTGGCTGGATTAAGAAGCAAAAAAGAACCCCCTTTCAATATGACAGCGCCTGTTTTATCAGAAGATATTTTCCATTTTAACCACAGTCCTCAGGGCTCCTCTGTGGAGCATGTATCTGGGTCAGGCACTCCCTTTACCGACTATGGAGCTGGGCCACTTCTGTCTTCCAAGCAAGCTGCAGCTAAGCCATGCCACAGGGCCACGAGGCCAGAGTGGTGGCCCAGATCCCCAGGTGGCAGGGTCAGGACTGTCGGGGATGAATAACACAGGTCCAAAGCCAGCAGTGCTGAGACCTGCTGCAGACACATCCTGGCTGGGGACCTCCCAGCATGCCTCTGCCCTGCTGATCCAGGCCTGGCCTGAGGACACAGGTTCTCCATGCCTCATGAGCTCCCAGGCGACCCAGACACTGCTGACCTAAGGAGCTCACTGTTAGAGCCCCTACGCATGCCGCCCCTCAGCTACAACCCCTCCCAGCCTCCAGACTACTTGGCCATGACCCTTAGTCCCGCTTCCCATCAGAATCCCACTTCCTGTCAGAATTCTGGCTCCAGCTGCACCTCACAGATGCTCCCTAATGCACCTGGCTCTTCATTTCCATTAGCTTCTGACTTTTTCCCTGCGAGGCGCCCTTATGGACTTAGTGTAAACTGAATTTGCTTTCTTGTTTTGACTGACACAGGTTGCCCAGGGCTGCTGGAACGGCAAATACAAACTGAACCAGAAAAACGTGTTTTCCCTGGTGCCCAAGGGGAAAGATCCTGCCCATTCCCTCCTGTAGTCTTTTGAGACCTGTCACTGCACACGCTCTCTGCCCCTCTGAGATGTATGTAAATCTTTTCAAAAGGTAAATTTGAAAGAAGCGCTCTCCACTTTCTTTATAGCCAGAAATGTCTCTCTCAAGGACGTGGGTGCCACCTCTGGGACATGTAATCATCAAGGAAGACAGCACACCCAATCTTCCTGTCTCCCTGGGAGCATGGGACCCTCACTCTGGTGGGCAGCTGGCTCCAGGCCACCTAAACTGAAACCAAACCAGTTTAAGTGAGTTCCCACCCACAGCACAGCCCTGTGCGCAGAGCAGAACTGGGCTCCCCAGGGTGTTCAAGGCCGTGACCTTGTAGACACAGACCGCCAGGCAGGCCGGGCACCTCTGGGCAGGTCTGAATCACCAACCTTTCCATTAGGAGTTGAGTGCTTAGTCATTTGCGCCACCCAGAAATCCTTTTCCTTTCAATCAAGACCGTCAGCTAATGCAGATGGCAACCCCAATTACCAAGTCGATTTAGGATGCACAGAGGGCAGTGGGGGTCTACTGGCAGATCTCTGCTTTCATGCGGGAGACCTGGGTTCAGTTCCCAGCCAGTGTGCACCCACTGTAGCCACCACCGTCTGTCCGCCGAGGCTTGTGGGTTACCGTGACTCTGCACAGGCTTCGGTGGTGCTCCCCCACTAAGAGTAGGAAGAAAGGCCTGGTGACACCCACACCCCCCCACGGGATGGCACAGGACCAGGCAGTGTTCCCTTTCCCTGTGTGTGGGTTTGCCATGGGTTGGGACTGACTCGCTGGCAGCCAATAACAAAAGAACAACAACAACACAGTGTGAGAAGAAACGGTGCTGTCAAGTCCTGTGGCCTGAGTTCTGGTCCATTTCTCTTGAGAATATGCTCTACCTGCCCGGCTGGATAGAAGGAGATTTCCTGACAGTCCTTTTAGGGGAATGCCTGGGACACGCATCACACCCTCTGGCTTGATGCTCCTTCCAGGAGACAGCTGCTTTCCTTCTCCTCTAGCACAGCGCAGAGGCTTTCTGGGTTGGCCGATTCCGTGTCTAATTTCATGTCCCCCGTACTGCCCGGTGACTCCTGTCTGGGTTTAGGGTGGGAACGCCAGAACAAAATGCCGGAGGGTGCTTGTGGGGCTGCACGCGCACAGAAGGAGGTTTCTGCTGTCGTTAGGAGCTAGGGAGTCGATTCCGACTATTGGTGACCCCAGGTGACAGCACCACTGCCCCAGAGGGTGTCCTAGTCTGGAACCCCGATGGGAGTAGATGGCCAGGTCTCTCCTGCAGGGGCTCTGGTGGGTTCTAGTCACCAACCCTTGGGTGACTAGCACTGTGTCACCAGGGCCCCTTCTGATCCGCAAGGTGCCCCCGGGGAGGCACAGGGCTAAGTGAGGCCATGGGAAGATGTGTCAGACAGACCCAGTGAGCTCAGGCAGCGCGGTCCCCTCTACAGCTCGCTCCATGTCTCCACACGAGGGAGGAAACGGGCAGTGAGGGGCGACTAGGCCCCCCATGACAGCAGCCAGGGCCCTGGCCTTAGCCCACCCAGGCTACCACTTCAACTCTAAACCAGCAGCTCCACTCCGCTCAGGGTCAACAGCCATCTCAAAGGCAACACCCGCAGAGCTTAGCCCCAAGCCTCTCCGCTGAGGGTCGTCATCTCAGCATGAAACAGCAACGCCATCCTTCTTCCAGAGGCCCCCCAACCTGTCACACCCACATCCAGAGCCCCCTGTTCTCACCGGCTCCAGCACTGCCACCCGCTAAGCCAGCCACCAGCCATCTCCTGATGCTGGGACAGCCGTCAGCTGGCTGGCTCCCGCCTCCACCCTGTGCTGTATTCTCTGCACAGTAGCCAGAGGCCGGCTGACAGCACTGCTCTCTTCAAAACCTCTTGGACACCCACCAAGTCCCTGGGCCAGCTACTCGGCTCCCTGCACACCCTGACCCTCCGGTCAGCGCGGCCTGACTGGCACCTGGCTAGTCCTCACAAAGGCTGGCCTTCGTCCAGCTCCCATCTTCACATCTGTGGTTCCCTGTGACTTTCTCCAGACGTCCTCAGGGCTCGGTCCCTCACCTCCTTTGGGTCTATGTCAAACATTCCCTCAGACAGGCCTTCCTGGGCCACCCTCTGTCCGTTTGCTCTCCTTGCTGGGCACCCCTCTAACAGCCCAGTCTTTCCTTGTTTGTTGTTGGAGGCCATCAGCCCTGTGAGGACAAGTGTTGGGGTCTGTCTCCCTCACTGGATCCCCCAGGACAGGCCCTGGTGCAGAGTCAGGCTCAGGAAGGAGCTACATAAGGCACTTCTCTACCTCCCTGGGGGACTGAGGAAAGGGGGGTGACCTGTTTTAGTAACTATGAAAACAAATTAAAAAAGCCAACAAACAAACCAGCTTTACCAATGCCCAGTTTACATACCACACATTCACTTGTTTCAAGTGCCCAGGTAAATGTTTCTTCACGTATTTACAGCTGCATAACCATCACCACTGCCAACAATTAACGTGCTTGGCTGCTAATCTGAAGGTCGGAGGTTCAAGTCCACCCAGGGACATCGTGGACAAAAGGCCTGGAGGTCCCCCACAGGAAAGCCGGGACTGAAAACTCGGTGGCGGCCACTCTGCTCTGACATACACGGGCACAACAGGATTCTCAACTGACTCACTGCAGCTATTTTTTTATACCATCACTGTAATCTAATTTTAGAAACTTCTGTCACCCCCCAAAGAAGCCTTATGTCCACCAGCAGTCACCCCTCTTTTCCAGCACCCTGGCAGCCACTAACCCATTGTCTGTTGCTATGGATGGTCTCCTCTGGGCATCAGTCACATCATACCGCATTGCATTGGGGTCCCGGTGGTGCAGTGGTTATGAGCTCAGCTGCTAACCAAAAGGTTGGCAGCTGGAATCCACAAGCCACTTCCCTGGAAACCCTATGCTCTGTTCTGTAGGGTTGCTATGGGCAGGAATCCACTCGATGGCAGGGGGTCTTATGTCGTTGTTGCTGTTAGGTGCCATCGAGTTGGTTCCAACTCATAGCGACCCCATGAACAACAGAATGAAACACTGCCTGGTCTTGGCATATCCACAATCGTGGGGGTTTTATGGGGCTCTGCATACACAGAGTCACATGGTATGTGGTCCCAAGACTGCTGCCTTTCACTCAGCATGTTTCTCACATCCACGGGTGTTGCAGCATGGGTCAGGGCTTCGTTCCTCGTAATAAAGCTGGCTTTGGCGGCACTTGGCTTTGGCTTGGTTCAGATGAAACACAGTGGCAGATTCTAACACGAACATGGGGGCTGCAGCCCACCCTGCTGTGGGAAGAACGTCTGCCCTGCCCACAGCACATGTGCCCTCTGGTGTCCGGGGGGCACTACCATCTCGTTTCAGGCAGGAAGAGGAAGGGCAGGCTCTGAACATGCCAACCGGAAGGTGGCCAGCAACTTGGGTGTGGGAAAGATAAGGCGTGGATGTCATGTGTGTGTGGATGATAAGGGGTCACGAAGGCAGGCTTTCGTTTCCCTTCTCTCTCCCTACGAAGGAACTAAGTCCATGAAGGCCCAAGTTCTGCACAAGGTAAAATCCTAAGACCAACCCACGGCCATCGATTCGATTCCAACTCATACTGACCCTACAGGACAGAGTAGAACTGCCCCACAGAGTTTCCAAGGAGCGCCTGGCGGATTTGAACTGCCGACCTTTGGTTAGCAGACATAGTACAAAGCGAAGGGGTGGAATCCAGCCTGGATCACAGTCCGCCCAAAATGGTTCTGATTTGTACCCAGGTACAACAGCTCCTCATTTGATGTCTTCATTGAGAACTGTACAAAACTCAGGTTTACTAGTTCAGAGAGTCTGCTCTCACCTCTAACCCAAAGGTTGCTGGTTTAAACCCACGGGATAAAAGCCTGGCGATCTGTGCCTGTTACGATGACAGCCAAGAAAACCCCATGGAGGAGCAACTGTGCTTTGCAACGCATGGGGCTGCCAGGAGTTGGTGTCCACTCAACGGCAACTGGCAGCACCGATAGCTAGGACAGGGTCTTGTCTCTTCCCAAACTGTGACTGGGTTCTGAAAACCGAAACACAAGCAAACAAACAGGCCTGCAGGCCCTGGTTCTGGAATTCGGTCTCTCAATTTTGTTAAAGGCACCTCCTGTCTCCAGGCCCTGGCTGCAGAGAGGGCGACAAACAGTATTTTGTACCTACCAGCAGCCTTCCAGGGGCCACAGTGGTGCAGTGGTTAAGTATGCGGCTGCTAACTGAAAGGCAGGCGGTTTGAGTCCAGGAGCTGCCCCATGGGAGAGAAGACCCAGCCACCTTCTTCTGTAGTTTACAGCCTTGGAATGCCTGCAGGGCATTTCTGCTGTGCCTGATGGGCTCTCAGTGCGTCAGAATCTACTCCACAGCAACTACTAACGACAACATGTGAGCTTCACTCCTGTGCCCTACTTCAGATCTGTGAAAACAGGCACTTAAGAAGGGCAGGGGGCTCCTCAAGGCCAGTACTGGCCATGGGGACCCAGAGGTGAGACACTGACAAGTGACAAAGCATAACCTTTTCAGGAGGTCTCGCGGAAACCTCCACTGTCTGCATGACAGGTCCTGAACAAGGGGCTGCGCTAACTGCTTTAGCGGCTGTCATGGATTGAATTGTGTCCCCCAAAAACATGTATAGAAATTCACCTGGGTTGTGATTACCCATATTGTGTGAGTGGCCTCCACTGTGTGACTTTCCTCTGTTGTATGTTAAAGAGGATTAGGGTGGACTGTAAATCCCTTTCTGAGGTCACCTCCCTGCTCCACTGCAAAGGGAGCTTCCCTGGAGTGTGGCTTACCCCACTTTTTATCCTACAAGAGGTAAACAGAAGGGAAAGCAGCAGAGACTTGGGAACCTCAGACCATCAAGGACGCAGCACCGGGAACACACCGTGTCCTTCAGACCTGATGTTCCTGCACCCAGATGCTCCCCGAACAAGGACTGATGCAACACAAGGACTTTCCTCCTGAGCTGACAGAGGGAGAGCCTTCCCCTGGGGCAGACACCCTGCATTTGGACTTGTATCCTACTGGACTGTGTAAGAATAAACTGTTCTTTGCTAAAGCCATCTCCTCTTGGTATTTCTCTGACGAGCAGCACTAGACGACTGTAACGGTGGCACTATTGCTTAGAGTCCCTCGTGACCCATGAGGAGGGCATCCAGGTTGCTGAAGCCTGTCACCCACAAAAGCCCCTGTGAACAAAGTCAGAAGCTTGTGTGATGACAGGCGGAGGCATTTCACTGTGATATATTTCTGGCCATACTCTCCTTGATAATATTTTGCAACCTAATCAAACCTTCCTCAAAAACTCCTCCTTACTTCCCAGCACAAGGATCAAAGAAGAAGGGTTTTACAACCCCCTCAGCTTAATGAATTCCAATGCAGCATGCCCAGTCTGAGAGCACTGAGGCTGGCCCAGCCCGGCTGGCTTTCCTCAACTGCACATCCTCCTTCCCAGAAAAAACAAGATTGCAGAAAGGCTCTGGGAAGCTCACCAGGAACGACCCCCTCGCACAGCACTTAGAATATAGATATTCCACTCCCTATATCAGAAAGACAGATAAGCTTCAAAGTTTATTGTGTTTCATATGGCAAATAGACAAATGCTAAAGAAATACCCTTCTTAGAATAGTTTAAGAGCAGCTTAGAGTGAGGGATGGTGGATACTTATTGTCCCCACAGGAAGAGATAAGAAAGAGCAAAGAAGGAACAAATAGAGACTGTCAGAGTGTAACTTTTTAAGATGAGTTTATTCTCTCTTCCTGCATCTTTGACCTCGAGGGTTAGGTAGAGTTAATAGAAGTTCCAGGATTAGCTTTGTTCCAACTGTTGATTATAATCACAATATACTGGTCTTGAACCATTATTTAGAGGGCCCTAATGATTAACATGAAAAAGGACTTCAAGGTATCGGTTCTTTACTAGCCAACAGAGAGGGCCTTAATAATTAACATGAAAAGAGACTACAGTCTCGGGCCATTATTTAGAAGACCCTAATGATTGACATGAAGAGAGACCACGAGGTACCCACTTCTTGCTAGCCAATCACTTATGTGGTCAAAGTACAGTTACCTCATCGACTATAAAAAATAAAGGAAGACAGACCTTAACGGGCTGCCATTCTCCAAAACTCTTTCCTGTCTCAGTCTTGTCATTTTCCTCCTCTGCCGATGCCATCCACCCCTCTGTGGTCCTGAAACCCTGCCAGGGCTGGGTCCCGGCACCAGGTGACTCCTATTTTGACAGATAAGAGAGGAGAGAGACTGAGGTTTACAGTAGGAAAGCAGGGTGTGGGCTGGCAGCCCTACAATGGGTTACCCTACTTGTCACCAGCAGGCCACACAGCCTCTGTATGATCACTAGGTTCCCTTTCAGTCCTATAATAAGCATTTCTAAAGGATGACATTTCTAGAACATCACGGTACTCTGGAGGGGAGGACAAGGAAAACTGGAATCACCCTCCTCTGGTTACACACCCAGCCTCTACCTCCTCAAAGCCTTCTGACTAGCTCTGCTGCCACCAACCAGAATGGCTGCTGGGGGCCCCCGTGCTCTGATAACAGCCCCCCTTTCCATTACTGATGGGAGGACTGCCGGGTGTCAGGCGCTGATAGAACACGCCACGTTCAAACCCCTCCATGAGCCAAATGGCGTCTTACGCTGACGAGGGGCCCTTTGCTTTCCAACTGGACATCTGGCCCAACCGAAATGAATGAGCCCTGTTTCGGCCATTCGCTGGGACCCCGGGCTCTATCTGTTGACAGCACCTTTCTTTACAACCTCTGCCCTGGCAGAAGGCCTTTTGCCAAAGAAGAAGAATCAGACAGCAGTCAGGCTCCTGGCTACAGAACCTCCTGTAAGACTGAAAAAATCCCTTCGTCACTGAGTAGATCCACCCCGCAGCAGGCACAAAATACCCAGCCCTGCCCGACAAGGACAGCAGCACAGTGTTTTCTACAATGTTCGTTACCTGGCCAGTTTTCTTCCTTTTATCTTGGTGAAAAGAACTTATTGCTAAGCTTCGAAAGCCATGTACTTTCTTTTTAATTGTGGAGGAGACGAAAGAGGCAAAAATAAAGCGGTTGACACAGGGGTGACAAGGAAGGGACAGTCATTTCTAGAGGACACAGCAGAACTGCCCCCAGAGGATTTCCAAGGAGTGGCTGGTGGGTTCCATCCGCTGCCCTTCCAGCTAGCAACTGAGCGTTCAACCACTGCACCACCAGGGCTCCTTGGGATTACCCTGTGTCCCTGCAGAGTGCTGGGCCCCACCCTGGATGCCTGTGGCGTGATGCGCCCTCTGAGCACCAGTAAAATACGTTCACATACTGTGTGTGTACGGCCCTGACCCCCAGTATTTGTAAAGCATAGAGTGACGTACTGGAAGGAGTGAGAACGTTGGCGGAATGAGCTCACCACCTTGCCTGTAAGTTGCCCTCATGGTTTGGAGTGATGCTTGTTTTCACTCTTGCCGTAAATAACATTAACAAGCACTGTAATGTGTTTAAAGAGCCCTGATAGCTCAGTGGTTAGGGGCTCGGCTGCCAACTGAAGGTCAGTAGTTCAAAGCCACCGGTCACTTTGAGAAAGATGTGGCAGTCTGCACTTCTGCCAAGATTATAGCCCTGGAAACCCTATGGGGCAGTTCTACTCTTTCCTATAGGGTCTCTACAAGTTGGATTCAAATGCAGTGGGTTTGGGTTTTGTTTACACCTGTTTGCTTTATATCAGGCACTGGTCTTGGTGATTTGAAAATATTAACTCACATAAATCCTCATAACAATGAGGTAAGCACTACTGTCATCCCTACTTAACAGAGGACCCTTCAGGCCCAGAGAGGTTGATTAACTCAGCCAGGATCACACAGGTGTGAGCAAGTGCAGCTGGGATCCAAACCCACCAAGACTGGGTCCCAGGTCTCTGTTCTAAACTGCTACATTCGCATATTTGGGGGTGTCTCCTCTGTCCCAGGCACTGTTCTAAGTGTAGGGGCCAGAGTAATGAGAAGAGACAAATTCCCACCTCAAGAGCCTACGGGACAACCAAGTCCAAACAGTAACAGATTAGGGTAGTTCACACGACCAGTGCTATAAAAAATAAAAGTAAGGGAGGGAGACATGTCACAGTGGTGGGATGGGGTGCTGCATGTTTAGATGAGGTCGGCAGGTACCCAAAAAGTACCCAAAAAGGCGGTACTTGAGCAAGAACTGCAGGGATGTGGAAAATGGGCTCAGTGAGAGATCTAACCACTTGCCCTGGATTCCTGTCCCCGGAGGGTGCTCCACGCCAGGTGGCTCTCCACTACAGGATGCACGGCACAGAAACAGGCAGGTTTCTCCAGGCTGGCATGCCCCTACTCTTCACAGGGAGATCCTGACGGGACAGTGGTTAAGCGCTACATCTGCCAACCAACATCTCAGCCTGTAAGTCCTCCAGGTGCTCCCTGAAGCTCTATGGGGCAGGTGAACTCTGTCTTACAAGGTCACTATGAGTCAGCATCAACTAGATGGCAGTGGGTTTATTTTCTTTTTGGTTTTCTCTCCACAGTGGAGAACCCCTGCTGCAGGCTGAGGAGCACTGAACTACATGCTGGTCCCTGTGCAGACCCCAGCTGGGCACTGGACAATGCAGCTTCCCACTGACGGAAATCAGAACATCCCTGGGTCATCAGAAGAGCTGGCAGGGGAGGGGCCGGGCTTTGTGCAAACCCTCCCTCCATCTGCTCCCAGGTTTTTCAAGCCCTGTGTGCTAAGGGACATGAGTGGCTCTTGTCCTAAACTCCTGGTAGGTACTGATCTCACCTGTCTGGATTCTGCAGATAGTTAATGCCCGTGGCTACTAACTGAAAGGTTGGCAGTTTGAGCTCACCCCGAGGCACCCCGGAAGAAAGATCTGGTGATCTACTTTCAAAAAATCAGCCATAGAAAATTATATGGAGCACAGTTCTACTTTGACATATACGGGGCAGCCATGAGTCAGAATCAGCTTGATGGCATTTGTTACCAATTAGCAGACTGCAGGGGAAATAAGGGCAGCTTGGGGACCTGTGGGCTTTGGACACTGTTAAACATAATAGCTAATGCTAACTTAGGCTCTGCTGGATGCCAGGCACATGCTTTATTTCATTTTATACTCACACTCTGTGCAGAATGCACAGTTAGAATCCCATATTACAGGTGAGGAAACTGAGACACAGAAAGGTGAGAGTACTTGATTAAGGCCACAGGACTAGTGAGGAGCCAAAAAGGAAACCTGAGAAGTCAGATATCTCACCCCTCACTGCTGTGGATACACACATACACACACACACTTGCCATGTGCCATGTCCAGGCCGGCAGAACAGCCAGGCAAGCCAGGAGACTGTTCTGGATGGTGAGTGCTAGGTAAGATTCATGCTCATGGGGCTGAGAGACCAGTACGGGAACCCAAAGCAGCACCAGTGGTAAGGGAAGGCTTCCTGGAGGAAGGGACAGCTGGACTGAACCATAAAGAATCACTAGGACATACGTGTGTGGAGGGTGCCAGGCCCTGGAGGATCCCCCAAACAGGCTCAGGACTTAGAGACAAGATCTCTGGGCTTGGCAGCAGGAGGTCTGGCTGACAAGACGGGAGAGGAGTAGGCAGGAAATGGTGTTTATCTATCCGGGTGTCACTCAAATTCTGCTCTGCTACTTCCTGCAAGCACCATGGAACACTCAGGAAGCGCCAGCTCAGGGCATGGAAATGTGCTCAGCAGCCGGCCTGTACCAGCTCACGGTAATGTCCCCCAAAACTCACCCCAGATGGTGCTATTTTTAGCCCTCTGAAAGGTCATAAAGAAGTCCTGGTGACGCAGTGGTTAAAGTGCTCAGCTGCTAACAGGAAAGTCTGTAGAGACCGGCTGCTCCCCAGGAGAAAAGAATGTGGCCGTCTGCAGTTCTGGAAACCATGAGGGGCAATTCTACTCTGTCCTATACCGCTGCTGTGAAATCAACCCCGGCAGAAAGGGTTTGGCTTTCTTCTTTTTGAAAGGTCTCACAGGACAGGTTTAGAGACCTGCAGGGCTTGTCTAATGCCACACTGCTAGTGTACAGAGGGCTGAGGACCACACCCAGGCTGCCGGACCCCAGCGCTCAAAGCTTCAGGCACTGGTCCTACAGGACGGCAGCGCCCTTGTTCTCCTTCCACAGCCTGCTCTGCTCTATCTGCAGATCACCCGCGCCACAACTGACTGCTATTTGCCTTTAGAGAACCAAACCAAGCCCTAGTCTAGACGCAGTTCCTGCCCAGAGTCTCCACCTGGCAGATCTGAACTGCTGACCTGCTTAGCAGCTGTAGCACTTAACCACCAGCTAGCTACCAGAGTTTAAAGAGACCCATTTAAAAAAAAAAAAATCAAATTGTGACACATTTTTTCAAAAGGATGGTTTGTTGCCATTCTCAATCAAAATCAGTTTTCACTTGCCCTATTTGGAGGCGACAATTGAAAACAAACGAAGGAACATACACAACCTGTGGGTGTCTTGCCCGAGTTTAGTGAAAACATATGGAGCAACACGACAGACAGCCCGGGTCTCTTGCCTGAGTTCTGCCTGACCCAGAAAGGTAGGCCTGCTCCCTCCCACAGAAGAAAAGGGAGCGGCACGCGCTGGGAGGCGCTCAGGACGAGCACCACCCAGGGGAGGCTCTCCCTGACACTGCTCGAGGCTTAAAACCCAAACCCAAACCGAACCCACGGAATCAAGTCCATAAAGTGCCTTCAACAGAGACAGAGAGAGGAAGTTGTCTGGTCCCAAGTCCAAGCGCCGCTTACTGTCGGCTGGCCTCGACCGAGGCTGAAACCTGAGCTCTCCTGCAGACTGGGTGGCTCAGGCAGATCACCACCCCTTCTTCTGCCTCAGTTTCTCCAACTGTCCACGGGGCGGGTGCAGGGAGGTGGCGACCCCGGAGCTCTTATGTAGGTGCTGGGTCTCGGCAGCGGCAAGCTCACAGCGCTCTCTGTGGCGGAGGCGGCCGGCCTCCGGGACCTGTGCCGGGAACGAGGGGAATCCGCGCTGGGGTCTGCAGGGCGACGGGGAGGCTTACCTGGCGGCCGCGGTCGTCCCCGTGGACCGCGCGCACCAGCGGGGGGTCAGGCCCGGGTCGGAGCGGGGATGGCGGGGCACAGGGCGCGGCAGCGCTCAGGAGCCACGCGGCGCGAGGCCGGACTCGGGCGCTCACCCTGCCTGCCGGGCCTAGAAGCGCCAGCAGCCCGGCCATGGCGCGCGGTAACCTGCGTGGCCCAGGGCCTGGAGCCACCGGCGGGTGGGCGAGGACGCGCGCAGCCCTGGCTCCGCCCACCGACCCGCCCACCCGGAGCACAGCGCGGAATGGGTGGGAGGGAGACACCGCCATCCCTTTGTCTCCGCCCGCCGGCACGCCCCTCTGGAGGTGGAGCCCAGTGTGGAGTGGGCATGACCTGGGACGCGCACCCACTTGGCCCACCCCCGGAGGTGGAGCCTAGTGTGGATGGACGCGCCCCTCTTGTCCCGCCCACTTCCCGCCCCTCTGTAGGCGGAGCCCTGAGCGAGTGGGCGTGTCTCCAGGGAGGGTGCACTCCTTGGTTCCACCCGGCGTCCGGGCATCCGGGAGCCGTGGTTCGGAAGAGTGTTTGCAGCCTCTGTCGCCCGGCAGGTTTGGGCTTCCTGTTTGGAGTTCCTAGGCCGCTCAGAGTGGTTGGCGGAGTGTTTTGTTTCGCGGTGTCGAGGGTGAGCCTAGGGCTTTCGTTCGTGAGTTTCTCATCCTTCAAAAATGGGTGAAAGCTGAAAATTACATGTTAGCTCAAAAGAAGAAAAGAAATATAAGAATCAAAATTAATCGGTGTTAGGTGTCCAGGCTCCCAGCCCCAAACTAAAACCATTTCCAAGGTTAACTTTCGAGATAAAGATTAAACTAGACTGTGAGATGCAAGAAAACCCGAGTGGTGCCGTGGTTAAGTACTAAGGCTGCTAGCAAAAGGTTGGCGGTTCTAATCCACCAGGCGCTCCTTGCAAATTACGAGGCAGTTCTACTCAGACCAGCAAACCCATAAAAACCCAGTGCCGTAGAGTCGGATCCAGTAAAGCAGCTATAAGTCGGAATTGAGTCCACAGCAACAGAGTTGGCTTGGTAAGATATAAGATGACATTTGTGAGGCAAGGTCAAGGCCAAGTAGGCACATGGGACTAAACAGGCAGCTCCTTTCCAGAGGCCAGACGAGAAGGCAGGGACAGGAGCTGATTGAATGGACCCAGGAAATCTAAGGCGGGAAAGGAGCAGTGTGCTGTCACATTATAGGGAGAACAACAGGGGTCATAGGACAACACATGTGCATATTTTTGTATGAGAAATTAACTTGAACTGTAAAGTTTCTTTTAAAGTGCAATTTAAAAAAAAGGAAAAAAGATTAATAAATGTTAGTTAAAAGTTCTTTAAGTGATCCTTATACTTTGTTAAAATCCTGGTGGTTTAGCAGTTAAGAACTACTGCTGATAATCAAAAGATCAGCACTTTGAATCCACCCGGTGCGGCTTGGAAACTCTGTGGGGCAGTTTTACTTTGCCCTGTAGGGTCACTATGAAAATTCAATCAACAACAATGGGTTTTGTTTTGTTTTTGGTAAGTTTTCATTGTCGGTGTGAATGTGAAGTGCAACCTCTCTGGAAGAGAATTTGGCAGTTTCTTACAAAGTTACATAATACTCGAGAAGCACTGGTGAGCAATGGTGATACGCTGGGCTGATAACCAAAAAGTCGAAAGGTCGTGGTTGGGATCACAACTGAAAAAAATTTAAAAAGTTGCATGGAGTCATTTCCACCTCATAACAACCATTATGGGAATCTGTGCTGGCACAGTGGTTAAGAACTATGGCTCTTGGCCAAAAGCTGGCAGTTCAAATCCACCAGCTGCTCCTTGGAAACCTTACGTGGCAGTTCTGCTCTGTCCTCGAGGATCACTGTGAGTCAGACTCTACAGCACTGGGTTTGGTTTTATGGTTTTAATCTATACAGAGGTGTATCTCCATGTCTTTCTCCCACAGAGCTGCTGATGGGTTTGAACCATTGATCTTTTTGGTTAGCAGCCAACACTTGAATCACTGAGTCTCCAGAGCTCTTCATTCGGCATGGCTGTTGTTAGGCGCCTTTGAGTTGGTCCCCACTCATAATGACCTAGTGGACAACAGAGCGAACCACTGCCAGGTTACAGTGGTTGCTGTGTCTGAGCCCACTGTTGCAGCCAGTGTGTCAGTCCATCTTGTAGGGGGGCTTCTTCTTTTGGGCTGACCCCTCTACCTTACCACATGTGATGTCCTTCTCCAGGGACTGGTCCCTACTAATGTGTCCAAAGTACGTGAGGTAAGTCTCGCCGTCCTTGCTTCCAAGGAGCACTCTGGCTGTACTTCTTTCAAGAAAGACTAGTTTGTTCTGACAGTCCATGGTATATTCAGTATTCTTTGCCAAAATCACATTCAACACTACCTGGTGAAAGTCATTTTCATCAACTATTATAACTTGGGAAACCCTGGTGGCACAGTGGATTAAGTGCTATGTCTGACAGCACTTGGCTTGGCTTCTAACTAAAGGGTGGGCGGTTTGAATCCATCAGGTGCTGCTTGGAAATTCTACAGGGCTGTTCTAGTATGTCCTATAGGGTCGCTATGAGTTGAACTTGACTCAATGGCAGTGGGTTTATTTTTTATTATAACTTTGGTAACCCTGGTGACATAGTGGTTAAATGCAACAGCTGCTAACCAAAAGGTGGGCAGTTTGAATCTACCCGGTGCTTCTTGGAAACTCAATGGGCCTGTTCTACTCTGTCCTATAGGGTTGCTATGAGTTGGAATTGACTTGATGGCAGTTTTTTTTTTTTCATTATAACTTTGGAGCCCTGGTCGCATAGTAATTAAAAACTCAGTTGCTACCCAAAAGGTCAGCAGTTCGAATCTACCACCTGTTCCTTGGAAACCTATGGGGCAGTTCTTTTCTGGCCTGTAGGGTTGCTATGAGTCAGAAGTGACTCAGCAGCAATGGGTTTGGTTTCTGTTGTAACATTATTCTTTGATGGGAATGTCTAATGATTTATTAAGCCACTCTCCTATTAAACTCATGGTAACTTGAGTTTAGACACTTGGCTTGGCTCCTATAAAAAGACCTTAATTTTGTTTCACTGCCAACGGCACTTGGCTTAACATGGGTCATGATTCTTTTCATATGTTCCCGTGAGCTGGTGCTTTTGTTTCTGTGGTGTGCATTTCTAAAGTAGACAGGGATTTCTCTCTCTCTCTCTTTTTTTTATTTTAAGAGATACTGCTAAGTTGTTATGAGAAAGCTGTTACAGACACTTCCCCAATCACCTATGAGAATGTCCTTCCCTCATCTCCACCATCAGCAGGTGTTATACTAATTGTGAGCTTTTTTCCCAGTCTGGTGGATGCAAAGTACAATCTCATGACTTTCATATACATTTCTGATATTGATTTCCTGTTACCACTGTGACAAATGAGCACATGCTCAGTAGCTTGAAACAATGCAGACAATAGTTTCCAGTACTGAGGACTGATGCGGACCTCCCTAGGCCTAAGGTCAAGTTGTCAGCTGGTGCATTCCTTTCTGGAGACTCTAGGGAGAATGGTGTGCTTTCTTGTTCTTCCCAGCTAGCAGAGGCCACTGGCTTCCTTGGCTCATGGCCCCTTACTTCATCCTCAAAGCGGTAGCCTTGGCCTATGTTTCTGGTTCTTTCAGTTTTCTTGTCCAACTTAAAAAAACTTTTTTGTTGTTGAAATTATGTACAACAAAGCACACACCAACTCAGTAATATCTGTATATACAATTAGTTGACACTGATGACATTTTTTAAGTTGGGTAACCACTCTGACCCTCCTTTTCTGAATTATTCCTCCCCGTTAATGTAAAACTCACTGTCCTCTGAACTTCAAGCTAATCTTTCCAGTTGCTGTTGCCCACTTCCCACTTTTAAGGACCATGGTGATTAGATGGGGTTCACCTGTATAACCCCAGATTGTAGGGTTTTCTTAGCTGTAATCTTTATAGAATAAGGAGCCCTCGTGGCACAATGGTTAAGCATTCAGCTACTAACCCAAAGGTCGATGGTTCTAGCCTACCAGCTACTCTGTGGGAGAAAAGACCTGGTGATCTGCTCTCGTAAACATTACAGCCTCAGAAACCCTACAGGGCTGTTCTACTCTGTCCCGTAGGGTGGTTTGGAGTCAGAATTGACTTGACTGCACAAAAGGACAACAGCAATCTTGATGGAAACAGGGCACCAGGGCTTTCTTCCATGGCACTGCTGGAGGTTTCAGATGGCCACCCTTTAGGGAACCTGCTGATGGTAAACTGCTTGGGCCACCTAGGCTTGCCCTAGCTCAGGGTAGTCTTCCTGTCTGAAGGTCAGCTGATCAGCGACCTTAGTTCTTCTTCACCAGGTAACATAATATCTCCACTGTTTGCATGGATTAGGATGTGGATATCTTTGCAGGGGTCATTATCCTGCCCACTACACTTGACTGCCTATGTATTTGAACATCTTTTCACATTTTTTATCCATTTAGATTTATTTTTCTGCAAATTTTCTATCCATCTCCTTTGTGTATTCTTTTTTTAGGGTCCCCTCTCCCAGTTAACTCTGAGACTCATATATTGCTGCCTGCTATGCAAGTTTATTCTATGTAGTCCAGTCCAGTCTCTTGTTGTGTCTAGGTGTACAGTCTTGAACTTCTGTGTCCAAGAGCTACAGTCAGAAGTTGTTTGAAGGTAGTCTGTCTCCCTGTTTTGGCAAAAGCTTAAGTAAACAGAGGAGAATATTCCACATGTCTTGGGAGGAGAAAGCCAGATAAGCTGGGACTCCTCCACCTTCAGGTAGGGACTGAGACCTGTGGATGGCCCCCTGAGTGCTGGAATTAGCACTGTCTTCTCTCTTCTTTGTCATCCTTCAGAACTGCACCTCTGGGTCCAGAGTGTGTGCATTGGGGTGGGGGAAGGCAGGGGAATGGTTG
Organism: Heterohyrax brucei; assembly: GCA_028571685.1. Classification (NCBI taxonomy): domain Eukaryota; kingdom Metazoa; phylum Chordata; class Mammalia; order Hyracoidea; family Procaviidae; genus Heterohyrax; species Heterohyrax brucei. The sequence continues at coordinate 84,542,098 of CM053156.1, read as the reverse complement.
GACACTGGGCACCTGGATAGAAAAGGAGTTTTTGAAATTTTATCTTTAAATTTCAAAATTTTGATTCTATTTTATTTAAGTCAAGTAACATGTGACACGTATTTAACATATATACCCTTCCTGCTGCCAAGTAAATTTTGACTCACTGAAATGTGATTCCAGGAATGCCACTCTTTAAAAGCCTCTAGTGGTCAAGTAGCTTGGAGACAGCGTTTTACAACTGAGATCCCTGTAGGCATGATACAGGAAGAATAACGTACTATCAAAGAAAATTAACGCAGTGTCATGGATGTAACTGAGCAAAGGCGAGTGTTAATGAACTTCTTTTGCTGGGATCCAGCCCCAACACTTTTCAGGGTCCCACACGGAGGGAGGGAAGGCGTCAGCAGGAAATGAATAAAGAGAGACAGGAAAGACTTTTCTGGTTTAAGGTAGCCCAACCCAGAGAGCAAGAGAGCGAATTGTCTGTCTTTATTGTTTTTATAGAAGAGATGATGTAGTGTTCACCCTATTTTCTTCATCATATAAACTATTGGTTAACAAGAAACTGATCCATCATTATTGGCTAACAAGAAAGTGACCCCTCGTGGTCTTCTTACTCTAGTTAATTGCCAAGGCTTTTTGGATAATGGTCTGAGGCAGGTGTTTGTGGTGATAAATGTCAGTGAAAACAAAGTTAACAGTGAAAACAAAGTTATGCTTTGAACTTAATGGTTCTATTCGTACCTCAAGGTTGAAGGCACAGAAGGATAGACTCCTCAAAACCTCACCATTTGGCTGTCTCCATTTGTTTCTCTAAGTTTTTATTTATATCTTCCTGTGTAGATAGTGTCTGCCACTCTCTAATTAAGCCCAGCTGCACTAAGAAAGATGTCTCTTCAGTGTTTATCAGTTCCCCATACCAGCTATAATGAACCTAGAAGTTTATTTGTTCTTTCTGCAGCAGGGAGTGAGATGCTTGTATAATTTTAATGGCTGTGTGGAGAATTGTCCTTGGAAAGCCTTTCAAGGGTTAGCTTGTAAACCTGTGTATGTGGACAAAAGGGAGGGGGGAATGCAGTTAGAGGGAAGCCAGTGAGGCTGGGCAGGCCTCAGTGCTATTAGGCATGCTGTATTGAAATCCATTCCTCTGATCTCTTTTCCCTGAAAGTTTCTGATCAGATGTTCCCAGTATAATTTTATAAACCGAGGGCGTTGTAAAGCCCCTCTTAGAAGGCACCTCCTTGATCCTCATGTTGGGAGGGGGGGCCCACTCCCGACATCCTTTCTTGCAGCAGTGAGACATGAACTTCATTATGAGAAATAATCTTCTCAAGGCAGAGAACTGGGGCCAGGAGGGAGGTGGTCTCCCTTGGTTTGGATTGTAAATGCTGTTCTGAGGAGAATATTGATCCTTATAAGATCCCAAACCAAAAAACAAACAAACAGCCCACTGCCACTGAGTTGACTCTGACTCATAGTGACCTTATAGGACAGAATAGAACTACCCTATAGTTTCCAAGGAGCACCTGGTGGATTTGAACTGCTGACCTTTTGGTTAGCAGATGTAGCACATAACTACTACACCACCAGGGTTTTCACTAAACCCTAAACTGCTTAAAAACAGTATCTACAATTACAAAACTAATAAAAATATTTTACTAAAAAAAATTTTAAAAATGTATTAAAATCTTAACATTATACAAAAGTAACCAAATTAACAATTGAAAATAACTATCTTAAGACAAAAGGATAAATATACAAATATAATAAAAATAACTTAAAATCAATATCTTATAAACAAGTTTATAATAATAATCAGTTAATTCTAAAGAAGTTACAAAGTCTTTTTAACTTTCCAAGTACCCCATGAAATTAAATAAGAAACAGTATCTTCCTACTGGTCATATAACTGTATATAAATTATTATTACTTTTTCCATCTCATTATTTAAAACAATTTTTGAAAACCTTGCCAGAGTTTTACCAACTCCTATTTTAATTCAATTTATTAAATTGATTCTAAAAATACTAATATTTATATAGTCAGCATTAAAATAGTATGCCAAGCCAGCCAAGTGCTGTCAACAAAAAAATTAAACTTCAAATAACACCATTAAAACATAAATAATAAATTGCTTCAAATGCTCTGCAACTTCTAAAAAATTTATTACTGTAAAATTGAAAACATAAATCAAATTCAATTATATAGTCTATTAATGATAAAAAGAAATTCATTTAAATCTCATGAACTAACTATAGAAAAAGTGGCCACAAAAGAAAGGCAATTTCTCAAAATAAAACAAAAACAAGCAAAAATAAATGATAAGAAAAATACACACTAAGGTCCTAGTAAATTCCTTTTCCTTCAAAAAATCTGTTATTTAGACCTCTTAAAAAATAAAGTCAAATCTTCCATTCTTATACTTACCATAAGCTAAGTTAAGTGCCATCAAGTCGGACTCACCATAAAGCCAATTAAAAAAATTATAAAAAAATACTAATGATTTTTTTTCCACAAAATTATTCAAATAGTTATGACTCAGCATTCCGTAAAACTCACAATCCAGAAACCTCCCACAAGTTCAAACTGAGCATGAGCCACCACTGGTGAATCCAGTCAGATACCTTCAGTTAAATTTTGGTCAATTTCCCCCACTTACATATGTTTTCTAAACAAAGCTCTTTCCTTAGCAAAAACTTAATGTTCCAATATAAAATCCATTACCACTGACTGGATTCTGACTCATAGGGTCCCTAAAGGACAGAGTAAAATTTTCCCATATAGTTTCCAAGGAGCACCTGGTGGATTCCAACCACTGAGCTTTTTGGTTAGCAGCCATAGCCCTTAACCACTATGCTACCAGGGTTTCCACTATCACAATAGCAAACAAAATTTTATAAACTATATTTCCCCACTTAAAAAAATTCTCCTTTGTATGTCAGTAGCTAAAATACTTAAAACAACTAACTGCAAATTTATTAACATTGTTACCTTTGGTTTTCCAATTAATTAAAAAAAATAAAATCTTAGATTAGAAATATGAAAAAAGTCACTTTAAAAAACAGATCTTCCAAAGCCTAAAGTATTATTCTTTGTCATTGTGTTGTTCAGTGCCTTTGAGTCAGTTTGGATTCATAGTGTCCCCATGTGACAGCTGTAGTCTTCGCAAGGGAACCCTGGGTCTGTGGTTAAGTGCTTGGCTGCTAACCAAAAAGTCAGTGGCTTGAATGGAACAGAATTGAGAACTCAGATATAAATTCATCCACTTACAGTCCCTGATCTTCAACAAATGAGAAAAAGTCAGTCTTTTTAAAAAATGGTGCTGACAAAACTTGATGTCCATCTGTAAAAAACGAAACAGATCCCATACCTCACACCATACATAAAAACTGATTCAAATGGGTTAAAGACATAAATATAAAGCCAAAAACTATAAAGACCATGGAAGACAAAATCAGTTCACCTCTATAGGCCCTAATACATGGTATTAACAGTATACAAACCACAACTGACAATACACAAACACTAGAAGATAAGCTAAATAACTGGGATCTTAAAAATTAAACACTTAAGTTCATCAAAAGTCTTCACCAAAACAGTGAAAGGGAAAGCCACAGACTAGGCAAAAAGTTTTTTGGTTATGGAGACTTCACACAGGTCTAATCTTTAAATTTTACGGTAAAATCCAACACTTCTACAACAAATAGATAAATAACCCAGCTAAGAAATGGGCAAAAAATACGAACACACACAACACCGAAGAAGACATTCAGGTGGCTAATAGGTAAAAGAGAAAATGTTTGTGATCACTGGCCACTGTAGAAATGCAAATCAAAACCATAGTGAGATACCATCTCACCCCCATATTACTGGTACAAATTAAAAAACAAAAACAAAAACAAAAACCCAGTAAATAAACATTGGAGAAGCTTTGGGGAAACTGGAATTCTTCTGCACTGCTGGTGTGAATGTGAAGTGGTACACCCATTTTGTGTAATGATGTGGTGCTTCTTTAAAAACACAGCAGTGAGATATGATCTAGCAATTTCACTCTTAGGAATATATCCTAGAGAAATAAGAGCCATCACATGAGTACGTATATGCACACCCATGTTCAACATTGCTCACAGTAGCAAAAAGAAGGAAACAACCTAGATGTCCATCAGTAGACGAATAGATAAACCAACATACACACAGTGGAATACCACGCAATGATAAAGAACAATGGTGAATCAGTGGAGCGTCTCACAACAGGCAGGAAGCCGGAGGGCATTATGCCGAGTGCAAGAGATCCATCACAAAAGGACAAGCACTGCATGAAACCACTACTATCGGGAAGGTTTGCAGACAAAAACTGTCCTCTGTGAGCAGTGTGCTTTTTGGCTCAAGGGGATAGATACAAGAGACTCAAAAAGGCAGCTCTGTCCTTACGCAGGAATTATTGGGGTCAAGGGCCTCAGGATAGTGGGAGAAACTTACAGCTTCAACAGCTGAGGGCTGGCATCACCTAGAAACTACTTCACTCTTGTGTCTGGCACCTGGGCTGGGAGTTAAAATCCCAAAAAAATATGTTAAACTTGCGCACGAGAGGCCCCTGATGTTTCATTGGCCAGAATTGGTCACGTGGCCATTGGTAGCTGCAAGACTTGAGGGGCCCCGGCTCAACATCGCGGCTCTGTTAGCAGCAAGGTGGCCACAATGACTGCTAAGCGGGTAATGCACTTAGGGTGTGTGCATGGGTATGGTGGTGTGTGTTGGTAATACCGGCAGTGTGTCCGTCCACGTGAGAAGTTGCACATGTGAAGGTGTGTCCATGTGTGTATGTATATGTATGCGTGCATGCGTGCGAGTGGGTCTGTGTGTGAATACGCACACATGTGTATGCATGCATGTTTGTGTATGTGCCCACGTACATGTTTGGGGCATGTATATGTATGTATGCACATGTATGCATGCACACCTGTGTGTATGCATAGAAGTGTGCATATGAGTTGTGCATATGTGTGCATGCTTGTGTGCATATTTGTGGATGTATGTGGGTGTCTATGCATGTGTGGGAACGTATGTGTGTGTTTGTGCATGAATATGTGTATGTATGTGCATGTGTGTGTGTGTTTGGAAATGTGTGTATGTGTGTTTGCGGCTGTGTATATGTATGTGTGATGGCGATTTTTTTATATGTATGTGCATGTTGGGAATGTGTGTCTGTGGATATGTATGTATGTTAACACTGAAGGGGTGTGAATCACTGAAGCAAGAAGGCTGTTCTATCCCTGGGGAGGAACCACTTGTTCTTGTTCTCCAAGAGAACACAGTATTGATCTGCCCTGAGTTCACTGGCCTTGAGATTACTCATGCTGGCTCACTTTTATAAGAAAGTGGGAAGACAGACTCAGGAAAACAAGCGGAGATGTGTTAAAATAGAAAGTGAACAGTTTGGGGACAGATTGCTCTGTTTCCTCCAAGCGCTCATTTGCGACCACGCCGAGTCTTCCCGAGAACAGGGCATTTTTGTGTCGGTTCTGTTTCTCTCTTTCCTGGATTCTGCAGAGACTGTTCCAAGCATTTCCTGCCTTCTTGGGGTCCACACTTTCACCTCATCTTTCATCATGTGTCCTCAACTTCTCCTTCCCAGGGAAGCCTACCACCAATTGCAGAGACTTTGAATCCATTTCCATGTTTCCCTCCAGATGACTGCGCACCTCCTTCTACTTGTCCCACCCACCTTAGAAAGACCCCTTTCTCCTGGCTTCTCTTAGCCTGCCCCGGTGGAGTTTGAACTTGAATAGACTTTGGATCACATTGTTTGAGTGTGATGGCTTTGGGAACAGTCAAGGTTGAGAGCATGAGCCATGGAGTCAGATGAGACCTGGACTCCATTCTTTCTCAACCATAAGCACCTTGGACAGCTACTTTGCTATGATGATCTCTGAAACGTGGATAATAATAGCGAATTTCTTAGCACATAACTCGGATAGCTCTTTAGAGTGCTAAGCCAATGCCTGGCCTGTGGTGGTGGTCAGGTGCCCTCCAGTTGATTCTGACTCTTGGGGACTCCATGCATCACAGAGCAGAACTGCCCCTGAGGGTTTTCTTGGTCTGATCTTGACTGTAGTTCATTAGCAGGTCTTTCTGCCCTGGAGCAGCTGGGTAGTTTGGAACCAGAATCTTCCAGTTAGCAGCTGAATGCCTCACCATCTGCACCACCAAGGCTCCTTCTGGCACGGGATAGGAGCTTAGAAGTGTGAGTTGTTAAGAGGAATTCCAATTCCTCCTGCCTTAGGTTCCTGCCTTGGTGGATTTTCTCTTCTTGTTTCTGCAAATAAGGTAGATGAGGGGTCCAATACTTTGTGGCTAAGGGTTTTTTTAGGGTATCCCTGGGTGATGCAATTGGGTAAGTGCTCAGCTGCTACCCAACAGTTTGAGTTGGAGGATTGAGTCCACCCAGGGGCCCCTTGGAAGAAAGGCCCGGTGGTGGGCTTCCAAAACACTAGCCATTGAAACCCCTGTGGAGCACAGTTCTGCTCTGACACAGGGGGGTTGCCATAAGTCCAAGTCAGCTTGCCTGGACAACAACCGGTATCAGCAGAACTGGGTTTCAAAGTTAAATTTAACTTGAGATAAAAGCTGGGGCTTTGTCTCCAGACCATTTGGGTGCATGTTCCAGCTTTAGTATAGTAGCTACGTGACTACTCAAGTCACTCGATGGCTCTGAGCCTCGATTTTCTCATGTGTAAAGTGGGCACAGGGATAGTACCTGCCTTCTTGGGTTGCTGTGAGGATTAAGAAAGAGGACACATGGATCAGGACAGGGCCTGGCACGTACAACTCCCTCCCTGAAGCTGACCACAGCAATACTGTGACCATTGTTACGTTTCTTCCTTCATTGTCAGATGGCAAACACCTGGGCCAGACTCAGAAAAAGGCTTTAAGGGGTGTGTGTGTTGGGGGGGGGGTGTGTTTTGGGGGTGGGACAGGCTGCAGGGAGTAGGAGCTGAGTCATCTAGTCTGATGGGGCACTGAAGGGGAAAAGTACTTGTAAAATCACTATGGCAAATGTCCCCAGTGCCTCCAAGGACGAAAAGACCTGGTGACGTGCTTCTGTAAAGATGACAGCCAAAAAAACCCCATGGGGCAGTTCTACCCTGTTACGTGGGGTCGCTATGAGTTGGAATTGACTCCAGGGTATCTGACAGCAACCACCATTATCATCACTAAAACAGAAGGAGTAACTTTTTGGACAATGAAGGTGTGATGTGGTATTCTCAGAAGCTCCTTTCAAGCACCTTTTAGAGAGAAATCATTTCTCAGGATTTAGGAAGATCTACATTAGCTGCAGCCATGAGGTGAGAAGATACTGGTTTTTTTTTGTATGACAGCTGAAAATGGTTGTTAATGACCAGGTCTAGAGGAGTGGCTAAGAATGATTTAAAGACTACTGACTTACGTCTGAGAAGCTTGAAGATTAGCCAAGCCAAGTGCCGTCGAGTCGGATCCAACTCATGCGTGAAGATTAACAGGAAATAAAATCAATATTGGTAAAGCAAGCCAGTGTCTGCTTGATTGGCAACTGGTAAGTTTTTAAAAACACAACTGTTTTTTTAAAAGGTATACTTTTTTAATGTTACATTTAGTGTAAGCAGTCCAGGTGCTATAATAATTAAGTGTGTGGCTGCTGCTTGAGAGATTTTCGACTCAAACATACCGAGTGGCTCTTCAGAGAAAGACCTAGCGATCTACTGACCTAAAGATCACGGCCAAGGAAACCGTATGGCGTTCTACCCTGTCACATGGCCTCCTTGTGAGTCGAAATCAGCTCCACGGCACAATGACTTTGCTGGTGTTTGAGTTCTGATTCTGTCACCTGCTTGCTAGGAAACCATGGACAGGTTCCCCTCATCTCTCTGAGCTTATTCTTCATCTGTAAAATGGAAATAATAATGTAATAACCTTAGGGGGATGATTTCTATCTACAAACTTTCAGTACCTGTGTGAGTCTAACAGAACAAAATTCACGGTCAATGATACGGTTGTTACCACGACAAGGCAGCTGCCTTCGATGGTTGTTGTCAGCGTTACACGGAGTCCGGCTGGATACTCAGCACCGCCGATTACGGCCCACTTGCGCAGGCTGTGAGCGCTCTATACGAATTACCAAATTCACCCCTCGCACCACCCCGGAAGGGTTAGCATTGCCGTCACTTCTGTGTTGCAGATAAGAGCTGGAGGCTCGCGGAGGTTAAGAAGGCTCCTGGGTGGCCGCAGACGTGGGAGGCAAGGCGTCCCGAGCCCTGGCTGACACCAGAGTTTCTTCCCTCTGAATGCCAGCCCGCTGGAAGCTGTTCCCATCAGCATTTCTGGCACGCTCCGCAGCTGAGGATTGTGCTGTGGTGCAGGAAGGCGACGTGGACTGCGCCCCTTACAGTTTGCAGGGGACTGCAGACCTCGACCTAGGAGGCGGGCGTCAGGGCACCCATGCTCCACGGGCCAGCAGCCCAGGGATGCCCGCAGGTGACTGTTCGCAAAGGCTCGGGGTGCTGGAAAGCCGTGTACCAAGCCAGTGCGTCCAGCAGATGGCGCTGCAGGCCGCCGGGGGAGCCGGCCACCGACGGGTGACCGAGTCCTCTTACTGTGAATACTAGGACAGCCTGCCCGGCAACTGAGTCTCTGCACCGTTTAGCAAACGGTTTCTGCATCTGAGTCACGAATTGGCTTTTGTGTGAGGCCCTCATAAAATCATCAGGCGCTCCGGACCTCTTAGAGGGAAGCAGGGACAGAATATTAACTACTGTTTTAAAAGAAACCCTGGTGGCTTAGTGGTTAAGCTCTACGTCTGCTAAAGGTTGGCAGTTCAAATCCAGCAGGCGCTCGTCGGAAATTCTATGGGGCAGTTCTGCTCTGTCCTATATGGTCTCTGTGAGTCAGAATCCATTCAACAGACAAGGCACTGGGTTATACTCTTCTAATAGGGTTGCTCCTCTACTGGATGGTGGTGGCTTTTTTTTTTGGCTTTTGACTGTTCTAAATGCTTTGTTTCGACCATTTGCCTCCTAAATCTTTTTTGTTACACCAAAAATGAGTCTATCTTTGTGCAAAATGTAGGGACTCACTTAGCATAATATCTTGGAGCAAAAGGATGGAATGATAGCTGGGGTTTGTGAATCACTTTTTCTTGGTACTTTTAATCCTCACAAAACGTCATCCATCAGGCACAGTTCTGCAGAAGAGGAAACTGAGGCTTAGACTAAGCGAGCAGCGAGGTGTAGGCAGGATGAGACTCAAGTTTGTCAGGTCCCACACTGCCCTCTTTCTCTAAACCCACTGCTCGCTCCAGGTGTTTCTGACTCATAGCAATCCTATAGGTCAGAGTAGAAGTGCTACACAGAGTTTCCAACTGGCACCTGGTAGATTTGAACTGCCAGCCTTTTGGTTAGCAGATGTAGCACTTAACCACTATACCAACAGAGTTTCCTACTTTCTCTAAGCGTCTGCCTTATTAAGAAATCCGCCCACAGTCATTGTGGATTCTTCAGCAAAAAGTAAGGATGTTTTCTGGGGAGAAGGAAAAAGGGTAAACAGAGGGGAGATGTTTTCTGAAAAGTGAAAGTGATTTAGGATGTTGCGTGAGAGTCACCTTCAGGGCCGGGGGGAGTCTTTGGGAAATGTGTGTGTGTTTGGGGGATGGGCAGCACCCAACCCTGATTCTGTCCTGGCAGTTTCAGTTCCTGGAGACCCCACGTGTGACAGAGTAGAACTCTGCTCCACAGGGCTTTCAGAGGCAGATTTTTGAGTAGCAGATCACCAGGTCTTTCTTCTGACGTGCCTCTGGGTGGATTCGAATCATCAGCAGCCCAGAGCCTTAACCTAATTCTTAACCCTAATTCTAGGGTCAGGAACGGCCAATCCTACTATGCCCCCCTGGCTGGAGGGCTGTGTAAATTAGCAAAGCTGCTAGGGCAAGGCATGTGCGGATGGGCAGTGCCATCCCCAGCATGGGCTCAGCTGCCTCTTGGTTGCAGCACACTGCTGCCAATCCCCAGCGCACCACTGACACAGCCCCAAAAGTCCCTGAATGGCACAAATGGTTGCACTTGACTGCTAACCTAAAGGAGGCTTGAATCCACCCAGCCATGCCGCAGAAGAAAGGCCTAGAGACCCGCTTCTGTAAAGATTGCAGCCTTGGAAACCCTATGGACCAGTTCTACTCTGTTGTCAGGGTCACTACGAGTTGGAATCGACTTGACCACACGTAACAGCAGCTGTCCAAGGACTTGAGTCTATTTGGGCTTTCTTCTTGGGATATGGAGTTCCAGCTTTTTGTATCTAAGGGATTATCACTTCAAGATGATCTCCGGTCCTATTTGAAAATTGCATCTTGTAAAATGGTATTGGATGGGGAATGCTGGGCCTCCTGGTCTAGGTTTACAAGGCATGGGTTTGTCAGCGTCAGCCCCAGGCTGATTCCTGTGAAGTGATGGCCAGATACTCCACCTGTCTCCAACATTTTTAGCAGTTCTGACACCAGCCATCACTCCCAGAGCCATCTCTAGGCCTCTGCTGGGCTTCATAATTCATTACAGTGTCCACACAGAACTCAACAGATCCTACTTACACTTACAGGGTTTATCAGGGAAGTGACCGATTACATTTCAGGATCAGGAATGACTCAGCACACAATGCTTCCATCAGGACAGCTTCTCATCCGTGCCAGCACGGGCCTCTCACCGGCTCTCAGCCTCTTGGCCGCTCGGCCTGGCTTCTGTCCCGCTTGGCTGAGTGTTCTCACACTCCTCAGTGCTGCTGACAAGAGCCTGGAGGCAGCCCGCTCCTCCAGTATGCCCTCTGTCCACAGGTGTCCAGCTTCTCTGCTTCCTGGGCTGGGACACTTACTGGGGGCCTGGCAGCCCGCCTTGCCATCTCCTGCTGACCTCCTGGTTCTTCTGCCTCTGTTTCTCTGCTGCTGCTTCTTGCCATCTCGAGTCATCTCCAGGGTCACAGCTCTGTCTCCTGGTCAAGGAGGGTCCCAGGGCAGGGGCCCCAAGTCCAAAGGATGAGCTCCACTCCTGGCTCTTCTTTCTGGATGGTAGTGAAGGTCCCTTTTCTTACCTATAGGGTGTCTCACATTAAGCCTTGCAGGATGGCAAAACTGATCAATCCTTTAGAATTTTACACACCTCACCCCTAATCTCTTAGGGTTCTGCCCATCTTATTTGCATGGTCCTCCCTCCACAGGGGTGCTGTGTCCCTTATTTGCATTATTAGCGGGCTGTCTAATCCCCTTGATGGGCTGCAAACACCTCATTTGCATAGTCCCTCCCAGTCATTAGGTGGGGAGTTATAAAGCCTTACATGGCTAAAAGAGCTGTATTAAGTAATTCACTGCACAGCACATCTTGATTTTTCAGCTCTATAAAATCACAACCTGTTTTTTTTTTTTAATTGTGATTAAGCGAAAGTGTACATCCAAATCAGTTTTGCATACCCGCCTATCTGTAGCTCCTACTGCTCTCCTTGCCTAGTGACAGCACACTCCTCCTTTTCGTTCTGTACTGTATTATCTCCCCAACAAGCTCCTCTCCCTTCCTCTCCACCTTCTTCTTTCCTATCTGGAAAGAGACAGGTAGGACAACCTCCTATAAATTAAGGGCACAATCTTGTCATCCACCGCGGTGAGCCCGGGTCCCACTGGAGTCTTAGTTTCTGCTCAGTGACTTGCTTTAATGACTTCAGCTGGTGAATCGTCAGCCGATGTTGATTAGGGCAGGGGAGGGGTTATTTCAAATCGGCGACCCTGGAAAGAGCTTACTAAGGTACCACGGAGGATGAGACCCCATTCATACTTTCATTTTTTCAGGCTTCCAAGTTGATTTCCCTGCATTGTTATTGAGACTTAAAAAAGCCACGGCAAGCACCTTGTTCTTCAACACTTGATATACCGAAGCAGATTTCATTCCCCTAGGTTTGCAAATTAGAAGAGAAAATGAAAAGCTTGCAGAGGGTGGAAAGTAACCACTGATGGTTTCCGTCAAGTTTTTCTCTGGTGTATTCACTGGTGGATCTCGTACGGAGACAGAGAAAGGATGGTGAGTGGACAGGCCTCACACAGCAGAGGCTGGTGTGCCTTCCTCCCGCTTCACATTGGTGGAGGCCACGCACATTTAGCCTTTTAGTGCTATTTCCACTTCACAGGCTGCTATCACTTGAGTCAATAGGTTAGGGGGTGAGAAGCCAGCAGCGTTTTCTCCAAGCGGGGGCTGGGGACAAGTTGAATCACCTGAGGGAGGGGGCTGGAGGAACCGAAAAGAAAAGAACAAACCCATTGCCACCCGGTCCATTCTGACTCACGGCAACCCTACAGGACAGAGTGGGACTCCCACACAGGTTTCCAAGGTTGTCATCTTTCTGGAAGCAGACTGCCACATCTTTCCCCTGCGGTTTGGCTGGTCGGTTTGAACTACTGACCTTTCAGATAGCAGCCCAGGACTTAACCACTGTGCTACCAAGGCTCCTTGGGGGGTGGGGGTGAGCCTTATTTAAAAAGCAGATTCTTGGGTCCAGACTAAAGCCAGTGATTCAGAATCTCCTGCCAGGGGCTCTGGGATTATCTTTTTAAGAAGCTAGCTATTTGCTGTCAAGTCGATTCTGATGCATGGGTAGCGCATGTGTGCAGAGTAGGACTTTACTCCATAGCATTTTCCAGGCTGCGACCTCTAGGAAGCAGATTGCCAGGCCTTTCTTCAGAGGCACTCCTGGGTAGGTTTGAACCACCAACTTCTGGCTAGTACCCAAGCTCTTAATTATTTCCCCCACTCAGGACTCCTCGGTGGTTTTCTGCAGGGCATTAGAATTGGAGAGGAAGCTGGCGCTGTGATGGAGGCAGCCTTCTGGAAAGCCTTCTCTTGTGTTAAAATATCTGCGCTTCGGGGCATCAGTGAGACGCCTGCCTGGAGCTCAGAATGTGCGGACACTCGCTTTGGTTTCTGCTGATAGGATCAGGAGAGAATTTTGAGAACGATGAAGTTCATGTCTTGGCACAGGGTGGGAGGATAATCTTTGGCTGGGAGAGACCTGCCTGTCTATCTCCCTGACTTAGAATATTGCTGTTATGGAGGTAACCAATGCACTGTGAAATATGGCCTTCAAAAAGGTGGCCAAGGCTACAGAGAACTGTATTAGTTAGCTAAAGCTGCATAAGAAAGAACTCCACAACTCAGTGACTTTAAAGAACAATAAACATTTCCTATCCCTTACAGTTTCTGTAGATCGGGAATTAGCTGGGTAGTCCTGGCTCAGCGTTTTTCATGGAGTTGCAGTCATCACGTCAACCAAAGCAGCAGCCATCTGAAGGCTTGACTGAGGCCACGATCCACCCCTGAAGGGACTCCTTCACTTTGCTGGCCAGCTGGTGATGACTGTTGGCCAGAGGCTTCAGTCTCTCTCCACAAGGGCAGCTTGAGTGTCCTTCCAATGTGGCGGCTAGCTTCCCCCAGATGGAACAATCCCAAGAGAAGCAGCAAGAGCTGCGGTGCTCTGTATGACCTGGGTCTGGAAGTCACCCACTGTCACTTCTGCAGTTTCCCAGTGGTCAAACAGGGCATTGCTCTTCAGTGTGGGAGGAGACTACCAGGAGGGGAGGCTCACTGGGAGCCATTCTGGAGACTACCATGTTTATTGAAACATGAACAAAAACTACCTTGTCATTAAGATAATAATAATATTGACTGAGGGCTTATTGTGCTAAATGTTGTGTTATGCTGTATGCACACACAATCTCATAAGAATAGTTAGGAAATGTATTTATTGGTTTTCAAGATTGACCACTGATTCACTGACTTAGCTTGTTTCAGAAGGAACTGTGGATAAGAAGTGTCCTGAAACATAAAAGCAAAGACTTACAAATATATTTTATACTTTATTTATGAGTAACTCAGCATATTTACTGAAATCCTATTATAGTCTCAGCTCTAGGCAGAGCAAGCTAGCTACAGTGCCTGTTATTGGAGCGGTCACCATCTGTAATACATGAGAACTGGTTCTAAATCACCATGAGCCTTCGTTTCATCTTATATGGATTTCCTCTATAAGTCCTTCCTTAGTCAAGCTGTTATTTGGACTGTCACAGGGAGGAATTATGAAATCCATAAACTGACAAGGCCAGTGCTGTGAATTATCTAATAGCTTTCTGCTACTTACAGCAAAGTCAAGTATTTTGTTTATCTTCTCCGGCCTCCCTGACCAGCCTTCTGCATCTTTGTCTGTCCGGTGGCTTGTTCTGTGACACTCTGCTACAGCTACTGGTCTCTCTCCACTGGGGGCCTTTGTTGCGTTCTTCCTTGTTTAAAATCCTGGTCATCTGAGTCTTCTCATCTTTCCTTTTCTGGCTTCTTAGTCACACAGGTGAGTAAGCTTTACACTTTCTTAAGTGATAGTTCTTCAGTAAGCACATCGAATTGAGCTAGCCTCTCCAGTGAGCGTTTACTTGAGCTTTGGGGTGTTCTCAGCAACAATACTGTCTTCCCCAAAGCAACTTAGAACTACCACTCTCAGAAAGACAGCAGTTTCTTGAGAATTCCAGTTCTAAAGGTGGTATGAAGAGAGACCGATAAAGGAATGCAGAATTCGGCAAAGGATACTTCTAACATGTTGTTAGTTATCCCCGCAAAAAGTAGTGGATTCTGTAAGACTGCAGTTACTACCATTGTGTTCGGGCTGTCAATTTATACACTTAATGGGCTAGATAAAATAATAATGATAATTTAATTTGGGGCAGCATGATACTAAATTGGAAATTATATGCATACCTGCATTTTGGAATTTAAAAAGCCTAAATAGTAAAAACTTTGGAGAGGTAAGTATTCACCAGGGTGTCTAAGTGTTCTATTCAACATAAACTATATGAGCCAGCCTTAAGTCTCTGCAGGGGATTGGTTCCAGGATACCTCTGTAGATGCCAAAGTCTGAGGATGCTCAATGTCCCTTATACAAAATAGAACCTGCCCGCATCCTCCCATACGCTTTAAGTCGTCTCTAGATTACTTGTAGTGCCTCATACAGCGTGGATGCTATGTAAATAGTTGTTACACTATTGTTTCAGGAACAATGACAGAACGGGAGCCGACAATGCCCATACAGTGCAAGCTGGAGAGAGAGTGAGAATCGCTGAGACAGCAGAAGCCACAGCAGGGAAGACTGCACATCCCTGCTCCTGTGCGGAGGTAGCACTGTGCTCGTCCCAGCGCAGTCGAGTTCTGCTTCTGGAAACTCTTTTTTTCCCTGAATGTTTTTGATCTGCAGTTGGCAGGATCCACAGATGGGGAACCCGTGGGTACAGAGGCTGTCTATAATGAAGACTTTAACTATTTATGAGTCCTGCAAGTCAGATGCTACCCAGCAAACTGCCATTCATCAACCCTAAACTGCCAAAAAACTGCCATATGGAAACATTGGTAGTGTTAAGAGTTTGGCTGCTAGCCAAAAGGGCAGCAGTTCAAATCCACCAACTGCTCCTTGGAAACTCTATTGGGGCAGTCTTACTCTGGCCTGTTAGGCAGCTATGAATCAGGTGAACTTGACAGCAAAGGGTATATACATACATATATATATGTGTATATATATATATATATATAGCTATATTTTTAAACTAAAGGACAAACAATTAAAATTCAGTAACTTCATTTTCCAAATGTTTTCATAAGGATCAGATGTATCCTTTAGTTGTAAAAATGCAGTGCAACAGTCTGCTTCCCCCAAATGAGCTACCTGTCCATATTGGGAGTGAGCTGTCAGAGACCCCGACTTCTGGTGACCGCGGGCGTGTGTTATAAGCCTCCCCTCAAAATGCCAAGAACATGAATAATAGAAGAGGCAACTTGCACTAACTGTTGGTATTTTCACAGTATTTCATAGAGCCTGGTTTCAGTTTGACAAAAATCACAAGAAACAAAAACCAAACCAGAACAAATTTGTTTTGAGAGTACATTCCGGGTAGCAGCTATTAACACCTTCCAACTTGATCTCTAGAAAAGATTCATAGTTCTGACACAGGCTTTGGGCAAACGTTTCCAGCAGTCTGTGTGGGATTTATTCCTATCCTTTGTTGGCAGTAATTGCACTTGTTGCTTCAGGAACTTTAAATTCTTCTGCTGCCAAGTATAAGAATTCTTTGAAAGGTGCATTTTCAGGAGCACTGAGTTCTCTGGCAGTGACTGTGGGTCTGATGTGACTGTGACCTTGCTGGAAGCCTTTGATCTGGTGAGGGGGTCTGAATGGAGACCTCACGCCACCTACCTAAAAGCAAAATATTAAAACAAAAAAATTGTGATAAATATATATGTAATAAAACATGACATTTTGACAGTCTATACGGGCTGATGGTTGGTGACATTGATTATGTTTATCATGTTGTTCAACCATCACCCTTACTTGTTCCCAGACTATGCCACCACCCCGAACAGGAGCTCAGAGTCCTCGAAAAGGTGTTGTAAGTTGTGAAGTGGGAGGGAGAGAGGGAAGGAGGGAAGAAGAGCAGGGGAAGAATGGGAGACAGTGGCTGTCTCACAGAGGAAGAAGGTCGAGAGATCTTGGGGAGAGCTGATGGAACAAGAGATAGATGGTTTAAGCATATTGTTTAAAGTTCTGAAGTGTTAAAACAAAACTCATATTAAGCCAATCATAGAAATGGAAGTTCACCAAATATATGATTTCCAAATCGGGTACCATTTCAGCTAAAACCCACTGTGTGGAGTCAATTCTGGCTCATAGTGACCCCACAGGACAAGCTAGAACTGCCACACATGGTTTCCAAGGTGGCAAGCCAAAGGGAGGGGTCCCTGGTGGCACATTGGTTAAAGCACTGCTCTGCGAAAAAGATTGGCAACTTGGACCTCCCAGCAGCTCCGCGGGAGAAAGATGTGATGGTTTGCCTCCAGGAAGATTTACAGTCTTGGAAACCCTACAGAGTAGTAGTTCTACTCTGTCCTACAGGATTAGCACAAGTCAGGATTGAGTCAATGGAAGTTGGTTTGGGAATCTGTACAGAGGCGAATTACTGCTTCTTTCTCCTGACAAGCAGATCATGGATTCAAACCCCTGAACTTTTGGTTAGCAGTTGAGTGCTCAACTGCTATGCCACCGTGGCTCCTTGACGTCTCATTTAATCCAGCCCAACCCAACCCAACCCAACCCAACCCAGCCCAGCTCAACCCAACCCAACCCATTGCCCCCAAGTCAATTCCAAGTCCTAGCCACCCTGTAGGGCAGAGTAGAACTGCCCCATAGGGTTTGCATGGAGTGCCTGGTGGATTTGAACTACAGATCTTTTGGTTAGTAGGCAGCTCTTTACAACTTCTCCACCAGGGTGCAGGGTGCCATGCACCCCAAGCCATGTGCTGTGTGCCTTGGACTGTGACATTTCACTAGGGAGTCAAAAATGTTCCAAATGAGAAGAGCTTCCCAAACTCTTATACCACATCTTACTGGCGTTGCCACAGAAAGGGCACGGGGTGGGCAGAACTGCGTTTGTCTAATAACAATTTGCCCTAAACACAGTTTCCTGTCTGACCTTGGAGTTTCTGTCTCTGGATGCTGACCACACATAGGTGTTTCTTCTAAAGAGCCCAGTGCCTAAGACAAACCCATTCTAATCAGTTTTTCCAGATCATTGTTTGACTTAAAGATGACTTTTAGGAAGCCAGTTTCTTTAGTTGTTTTTTTTTTTTAAATTGTGACTAAGTGAAAGTTTACAATCCAAGTCAATTTGCTATATAAAACTCCCAGCACCCACCTCTCCACAACTCTATCTGCTCTCCTGCCCCTGTGACAGCACACTCTTCCTTTCTATTCTTCCCTTAGCCCCTCAACCAATGTGTGTCCTCGCCTCCTCCCTCCCCTACTTGCTCTAGAAAGAAATCAGTAGGACAGCCTCATATATATATTAAACTATAAAGTACACCCACCACCTGCATCGCTCTGTGTCCCCAAGTCCAGTCCAATCTTTGTCTGCAGTGCTGGCTCCAGGGCCAGTCTCAGCTCTGGGCCAGCAGCAAGTCCAGGGGCCATGGACTCAGGGGACCCTCCAGATTGTTGGACCATCAAGTTTGGCCTTTTAATAGAATTCTAGACCTGCACTCCCCTTTTTCTAGTGCTATGGGAGAGCAGTTTCTCTAAAGTTTGAGGTGCAGGAGGGCAGCTGTGGACAGTGGCCTTGGTGGGTCTCCCCGATTCCACAGACCCTGGAAATCTGGCTTTTATGAGAATTAAAACAGGTTCTCACAAGCCCTCACAGAGGGACCGAAAACAGCACTGAGATGAGCTAAGGCAGTTATGAGCTAAGTAGAGCCTTCCGGTGGGGAGTGAGGTAACATCCATTGTCTGAATCTGGAAATAGTGGTAAAAGCACATCATCGAATGATCTGGATGTAAGCACTGGAATTTGCTAGTTGGAAATTGGCCCTGTGGCCCCAGCTGGAATGATTACCATCAAATGGGAGATGCTTTAGGGACTTCGCAGGGGCAGGAGGCCAAGATCTCAAACTGGAGCTTCATGAGAATCACCTGGTAGGGGCTCGTCCAAACTCAGACCGTGGGCTCCACCCCCAGTACCCTGATTCAGTGAGTGGGCAGGAGAGTCTGGAGTGTGAACTGGCTCCCAGGTGACACTCACGCTGTTAAAGCCACGTTTTGAGAATCACCAGGTGAAAGAACCCGGGGCAGGAAGGCAGGTAAGGACACCTAGGAATGGTCTGTGACTAGCCTTTTGCGGAAACTCTGGTGGCATAACGGTTAAACACTACGGCTGTTAACTAGATGGCTGGCAGTTCAAATCTGCCAGGTGATCCTTGGGAACTTTATGGGGGCAGTTCTTCTCCGTCTACAGGATTCCTGTGAGTCGGAATTGACTTGATGACGGTGGCTTTGTAGGGCTCTTTTCTTCCCTTCCCCCTCCTTTTTTTTATTTTTTATTTTTTTATCATTTTAACCCATTTTTAAGTAAACAGTTTGGTGACTTTAGTTACATTCATCACATTGCACAAGCTTCACCACTTCCATTTCCAAAGAGATTTTCATCATTGCAAACAGAAACTCAGGGCCCATGAAGCAGTAACTTCCAGCCCTCTGTCCTCTCATGACCAGACTTCTGTAGGTGACATTCACTTGTTTATGCCACATGTCGTATCCCCACCCTTTGATTTCTCCAAAGACCGGGCAATTCAAGGTCATTCGGCCAGAGAATTTCAGAGGCTAGAAATGTCCTGGTTGGGTTATAGTGGGGAAAACGTGGAACACAGAAGGAGGGCTGGAGCTCCGGTGTTCTGTCCACTGTCCCCAGCTGTCCCACTGTGACATCATGGCTTCCCATCTCAGTGCCACCAAGTTGTGTCCCTGTTTGTCCTGAGCCTCAGGGGACTCAGGGAATAGCTCCTGGGGGCTGAAATCCCTCCCTTTTCTCCAGAGAAGCCCAGGAAGTGTGACCAGGCCAACTCAGCGGACATTTGCTACCCAGACACTCAGGCCTGTCCCAAAGCTTCCTGTTGCTTGGATGTCTGTCCTTGGGAAGCTCAGCCTGACTGAGTAAACCAGGAAATAAGCAGAAAGAAAGTTTGACGTGAAATAAGCACAAAGGAAATTTGATTTTTAAAAACTTTTCTTTTTTAAAAGGGACCCTGACACTGGGGCTAATATTTTCCCATGCTTTTTCTTTTCACATTAAATTGTTATACAGAAACATGAATGCTTTTGAATTAAGTGACTCATTTCCTCTTGTAGTTTTATTTCAGAACAATGTTTGCCTATAGGTGTCCATGGAAACGGTGCCAATGCTATAGATGGACTTGAGTACCAGCAAACGTACAATAACACCTACCACCTGTGGACAACGGGAACCTTGTCTAGAACACCTGCTGAAGACAGGCGGTACGCCATTCATTTATTCGTTTGCTTCGTTCTTGCATCCAGTCATTCATTTTCTTAGTTGTCTAGGTGGAAATACCTGTTCGGCTGCCACAGAAATAACACACATCAGGAGCCTTAACTGGCAGAAACTTATCTTCTCGCAGTTTAGGGGGCTAGAAGTCTAAATTCAAGGTGCTGGCTCTACAGAAAGGCTTCCTCTGTGGGCTCAGGGGCAAGGTCCTCGTCTCCCCAGCTTCTGTTCCTTGACTCCTTGATGACTTCTATGAGACCTGGCGTGTGTCTTCCTTCCATCTCTGCTTGCTTGTTCAGACTGGTCTTCTTATGTCTCAAAAAAGATTGATTGAAGACTTACCTTACACTATTTTTTCCTTATTAAAATAACAAAGAAAAATCCATTCCCAGATGAAATTATAACACGGGGGGCGGGGGAGGGGGACTGTCGCTTTCAAGTCAGTTGCAACTTGTAGCAGTCCTATAGGACCAAGGATAACTGTTCCGTAGTGTCCAAAAGAGTGACTGGTGCATTCGAATTACTAAAGTTTTTGTTAGCAGCTGAGCTCTTAACCACTATAACGGTTAGGATTATAACATGTATTTGGGGGGCAAGGTGGGGGAGACACAATGCAATCCATAACATTCACCCCAAATGTATTTATTGGGCACCTACTATGTGCCAGGCACTGTTCTAGGTGCTGAGGATACAGCAGTGAATGCGACAAATATTGCTAAGACAGAGCTGACATTTTAGTAGCAGGTGGCCCTCAACAAGAAAGTACTAAAACAGGTAGCATACTAGGTCGTAGTACAAGCTCGGAGGAAGCAGGAATCCCTGGATGGTGCAAATGGTCATGTTCTTGGCTGCTAACTGCAAGATTGGAGGTTTGAGTCCACCCAGAGGCATCTCAGAAAAAAGCCATGGCAATTTGCTTCTGAAAAAGGAGTCACTGAAAGCCAGTGGAGCAATTCTACTCCGACACACGTGGGGTTGCTGTGAGTCAGTGCTTATGGTAGCCAGTGGAGAGAAAGAAAGCAAGAGGGACAGTGAATGCCAAGATGAGAACACATTCTACAATATGAAGTCACAGGAGGACTAGTGACATGGTGATGCTTGACCAGTGATCAGAAGGAGTACGAGTGAGCCCTGTGCCCAGTGGAAGACAAACTTCAGTCAGACAGTGCAGGCAGTGCAGAAACCTGAGGCCAATGCATGCAGTGGGCTTACTATTAAGGGAAATGATGAACAAGAAGAAAACAGGTGGGGTGGCTTGTTTCCAGACCCTTCAATGCTTCCTCATCTCTAACTTTTTCTTTCCACTCTGCTCTCTGAATTCTTTCAGCTAAAAGTGGGCATATTGTTTGTAAATTACAATGTATGTAACATAAAATGATGTCTACCCCCTTTAATGCTTGATGATAGCACCCACAGTTAGCTTCCATGGGTCAGGGTCTGGCACGTTTTAGCTGGATCTTCTGCTCAGCATAAACAAGGGCTTCAGGCAAGGTTTTCCAAATGTTGGCACAGTTGCCTGCCATTGGCAAGGAGCTGTCTTTTGCTAAATTGTTGGAGCTGAAGGAGGCATGGTGACCCAGTGGTTAAGGCAATTGCGTGCTAACCAATAGGCCAGGGGTTTGAAACGACCAGCAGCTCGGCTATGGTTCTCTGCTTCTGTACATGACGCACATGACAGAAGTCCTGTAGGGCTGTGATGAGTTGGAACAGACTGGGAAGCACAGGGTGTTGGAGTGATTTGGCTGAGTTTCCCACATGAGCTGGTGCTGAAGGGGACCCATACTGCAGAAGCTTCGTTTATCTGCCCTCTTGGCTGCCTTCTGCAGAGAGAGCAGATGAGACTTAGGACATGGGCATGTACTCTACCTGGACACAGGAGTGGTGTCTGCTGTAGTCTTGAATGAGGGGCTCATACCGCTTTGTTCACTCCTCTGTGAATCAGAATTGAGGCTTCTGTGTATGTGATCTACTGTAAAACAAAACAAAACAAAAACTCCTGCTGCCTGTAGAGTAGATTCTGACTCATGGTGATCCCAGGTGAGTCCAGGTGGAACTTTACTCCATAGAGTTTTCAACAGCTGATTTTTGGGAAGTAGATTGCCAGGTCTTTCTTCTAAGGTGGATTTGAACCACCAACCTTTTGGTTAGTAGCTGGACACTTAACCACTTACTTTACTTAGGGACTTCCCTGTTCCCTATGACTGTGAGTCATTAAGAGCAGGAAAATGATTTTGCAGACATTGCCAAATTGCAACCTCAGATAATTTGAGAATAAGATTTAGAAGGCTGTGCTGTACGCAGGAGCCCTGGTTGCACGGGAATTCAGCATTCGGCTGCTCACCAAAAGGTGAGCAGCTCGAATCCAGCAGCTCCTTGGAAGCCCTATGAGATAGTTATACTTTGTCCTATAGGGTTGTTATGAGTCAGAATCAACCGGACAGCAGCGGGTTTGGTTTTCGGTTTGTTCTACAGTGGATATGGGGACTTTGGAGGTTCAGGGGTTGAATTCTCACTGGCTATGCAGGAGACCCAGGTGCAATCCAAACGCAGCTAGCAGCCATCTGTCAGTGACAACTTGTGTGTTGCTTGGACGTGGGTTTCAGCGGAGCTTGGGGACTAAGGACTAGGAAGAAAGGCCTGGCGATCTGTTCTGAAAATCAGCCAGTGAAAACCCGGCGGACCATAAAGAGCCACTCCACAACCCATCTCAGGGCTGGCACAGGACCAGGCAGTGTTGTGTGTCATTCTGCATGGGCTTGTCAGGAGTTAGGGCTGATGGGACAGTGCTGACTACAGCAAGCTGTGCGAGGCAGCGCACTGTGAGGTTTGTAACCAGTAAGATTTAGGTTCCAATTTGTGCTTGCCTCAGTCATTCCACTTATGTCTACGTCTCAGCCTCTTTCTGTGGAGTAATATTGCTTAGGGCATGGAGTTTGGGAACAATTAGGAGCAATGAATAGAGCAAGCCTAGCACAAAGCCGTGTTCTGCAGTGGACAGGCATACTAGCCCGTGTAAAGTTAGGCTGACCTCACGGATCCAATATGGGAAACCTTAGGCTAGACTGACTTCAGAATTTTGTAGAAAGCATGGCAAGGAATTGATGTAAATGGAATTCATCCCCTTCATTTCCTTGAGAAATTTCTACTGAAAGGAAACTTCCAGACTCACGAAACTGCGAGACCCCAGAAAGTCACTACTGGGGTAAACACACTTTTTGTGGCAAAGTCAAAACCCTCTTAACATTTAGGTGGTGCATTTTGTCTCTCGGGCAACCAACGAGACTAGATCCCTAAGCCAAGTTTAAAAAAACAAAATGAAACGTTACTCAGGGCAGGTTTGAACTCAACGCCTAGCCATAATGGGGACCATGTTTCTCGATCCCGAATACAAACTGTCACTGTTGTTGTTCCGGGCTGTGGAGGCTACTCTGACCCTGGTGACCCCACATGACGGAGCAGAACTGCCTCACAGGGCTTTCTGGACTGTAATCACTATGGGAGGAGACTGCCAGGTCTTTCTCCTGCAGGGCCACTGGGTGAATTTGAACTGCTGACCTTTCGGTGAGCAGCCAAGTGCTTAATTGCTGTGCCACCAACCAAAGCCTTTACTGTCAAGTCAATTCCCACTCATAGCAACCCTAGAGGACAGAGTAGAACTGTCCCACAGGGTTTCCAAGGAACAGCCAGTTGATTTAGACCACCAACCTTTTGGTTAGCAGCCATAGTTCTTAACCACTGGACCATAAATCCACACTAGGCTGTCTCAGATGTGGACAGACTCGGAAAGTCTGAGCTACATAGACGCAGTTCCAAATACATTTGTTGGGTGCACGCCCTGTGCCTGCCCCTGACTAAGGACCGGGATCCCTCCAGCACCTGGCTAGCATGCTCCTCGGTGCAGAACACAGGTGTGCCAATGAGAAATCTTCACTCTGCTTAAATTCTGTTTCAGTGCCAGTTCAAGATCTAGGCCCACTTGAACAAACCAAAGCAAAAAAAAAAAAAACTCAAACCGGTTGCTGTAGAGTTGATTCCAGCTCCTGGCAAGTCCTGTGCTCTAGAGCAGGACTGTCTTCCGTAGGATTCTCAGTGGCTGTGATCCTTGAGATGCAGACTGCCAGCCCTTTCTTCTGATGTGCTGCTGGGTGGATTTTAATTACCTGAAAGGCAGGACATTGGTCTTTGCCCCTTAGCATTCCTCTCTTTCCCTGGCGTTGTGTTTCTATTTTGAGGGGTGCATAAAGGCCTGCCCTTTCGAGCTTTGTGGTCTGTCTGGTTCTTGGGGTCATATTCCCATCTGGTGTGCACTGAGGCTTCCTTCAGCTCCTCTTCGGGTTCCAGACTACTGGGGCTGCTGTTACAGGTCACTGTGGGACTCCTTCGGGTCTGGCTGCAGGCTCCTTCAAATCTCTGCTGGCTCCTATGAGTCCCTTGCAGGCTTGGACTCACAGCCCTGTTCGGGTATTTTCCTGGGACACCACAATTGCCCGGCTGCTCTCCATGTGCCCAGAACAGCCTGACCTGCCTGCTCTCTGAGGCTCTGTCCAGACTTCAGGGCCAGGCACTGGTGCGACCTGGATCCAGAGGATAAACGGAGGGCTGCGTCCCAAGTGTCTGAAGATGTAAGGAGGTAGTGATAGTTCAGAGGTAGAATTCTCACCATCCATGCAGCAGACCGCGGTTCGATTCCCTGCTAGTGTACCTCACGCAGAGCCGCCGCCCGTCTGCGTGGAGGCTTGTGTGTTGCTGGGAAGTAGGACACACTGCAGCAGTCCTTCCACGGTAATACAAAAAGCCTGGCCATCTGCTTGTGAAAACGAGCCGGTGAAAAATCACGGGGACCACAACCGGCCGGTCTGCGCTTAATCACGGGGATGGCGCAGGATCCGGCAGCATATTGTTCCACCATGCTTGGGGTCAGCGCGAATCCGGGGCTGACTCTGACAATTAACAGTGACAAATGTCTAGGAGTTTTGCATCGAGCTAACAAAGTAGTAAACATAACATGTCCTGGCCTCTGCTTTGATGCAGACACCTCCGTCATTGTGAGTTCTTAGACCCCTGGACTAGGACAGCTTGGCTGGTGCAGGCCCCCAGGCCTCAGCGGCCTGTCACTTCCAGCCTCGGTCACCCAGCGCCAATGGAATGCCCATCGTCTAGAGGAAGGACCTAGGGATGAGGCTTGTGAGGCCTTCGAGTGGGCTTGAGCCATTCAGCAGGGGATTCTGGGGCTCCAGGCAACTCAAGGAATTCCAGAAGAGGTCCTGCCACTGGGAAGACAGTTCTTGTCCCCAGGGACTCCTCCAATGGAGATGGGGAGGAGAGCAAGAGCAGGACATCCTCAAGTGCCAGGCTTAGGGTGGGTGCCCTCTTGCCCATGTCTTGCCCAAGAAGAGGGCTTTGGCAGCAGGTCCTAACATTCGGTGGTTGTGACTTGGGGAGAGGATACTTCTGGCATCTAGCCGGCACAGGCCAGGGATGCTAAAAATATCCCGTAATGCACAGGGCTGCTTCTACCACAGACAGTTTTGCTGGCTCCAAGTATCACCAGTGCTGGCACTGTAAATCCTTGCCTCAGACAAGTCGCAGGCATGAACACAGCCCACCAGTGCCTATGATACGTGCGCTTTTGTGTTTTATTGTTTTCACACCCACAGGTCAGACTTGAAGAGTGTTTCCACAGCCCTCTTGAAAGGGAGGTAAAGTCATCACCCAATGACACACATATCAAGGAAAAAAAGAAAGTTGCCGTTGAGTCAGTTCTGACTTACAGCCACCTATGGGACAGAGTGGAGCTGCCCAATAGAGTTTCCAAGGAGACCCCGGTGGATTCAAACTGCCGACCTTCTGGTTTGTGGTCATAGCATTTAACCGCTGTACCATCGGGGGACCTGCGTATAAAAGGTAACCTCCTGCAGTTAAGTGGTTAGCTACTTAATGAAAGTTGGTAGTTCGAATTCATCCAGAGATGTCCTGGAAGAAAGGCCTGGTAATCAACAGTCTTCCAAAAACATCAGCCACTGAGAGCCCTATGGAGCACGATTCTGCTCTGACACACACGGTCCCCACGAGTTGGGATTACCTCCACACCAAATGGTTTCTCCAGTGGGAAAAACCCAAGTCCCTCCCTACCACTTGCCTCGTGAACAGCTGGACCTGGGTCCTTGTTTGGAATGGAGAATGAGGAGAATATCCCCATTTCACTGCAGAATCGCAGGGATATTGCAGGGTTTCCAAGCAGCTCCTGATGGATTTGAACTGCTGATCTTTTGGTTAGCTGCAACACTTAACCACTACACCACCAAGGTTTCCAAGAAGGAATGAAGGGTGGGCAAACAGAGAATGCAGAGCACAAAATGCAAGTACAGCCCCCTCAGGAATCCGAAAAAGTGACCAGAAGCCAAAGAAAAAGCCTTAACCGCTGTCCCCCCACCCCCACAGCAGACAGCTGCAATTATCTTAGCAGATGGTAGGGGGTTTGTGGTGAGTGAGGTCACAGGACAGCCACAGGGCTGATGGGTAGCTGGGGTGGATTTCTGGACTGTCTATTCCTCCAGAAAGTGTTCCTCTTATGCTGATTTTGACTGAGGTCCTCTTTAAGACTGGGCCTGAAGAAAACATTCCACGCATTAAAAACATTTTAAAAATCACTCTCTGGTGCCATGTCACCCCTTGCCTGCCTCCTTTCTGTAAGTAAAAGGTCAAACATCCAAGCGGAATGCTCCGCAGACTCCCTCTGAGAGCTTGCTCTTCATATTCCGGAAGAGAATGTTCTCTTGCGATGGCTCTTTCCTCTTATATTCTGCAGAGGAGCTGAGGGGATGACTCCCACGGAGAAAGTCTGACACTGAAGATCAAGCACGTTCCTTTTTGTGTTTGGAAGATGGAAGGAGGGCCAGGCAGGAGGCCCGGCTCTGGGCTCATTGCCCCCAGTGAGGGCTGAGCTGTCACTGGAGTTCTTGAAGGAGGTGGCATCGCTTCTGTTAGATGGGCTCACTTACTGATTTATTTTATTGTGCTTTAGATAAAGCTTTACAACACAAATTAGTTCGCATTCAAAAATTTATCCAGAGATTGTTTTGTGACATTGGTTGCAATCCCCACAAAGTGTCAGTGACCTTTCCCTTTCCCCTCCAGTTTCCGTGTGTCCATTTGTCACATTTTCCTGTCCCTTCCTGTCCCTTCCTGCCTTCCTGTCCTGGCTTTTGAGGAGGTGTTGGCCATTTGGTCTCATAGACCCTGGGCTGAACTAAGAAGCATGCTCCTCGTGTGTGTTACTGTTTGGCTGAAAGGGGGATGTCAGCAGTGGCTTCAGTTCTGACTTAACAGGGCATTCAGGGGCCATAGTCTTAAGGGTGCCTCAGTTCTTGGTCGATCAGTAAGCCTGGTCTCTTTTTGTGAATGTGAATTTTGTTCTGCGTTGTTCTCCCACTCTGCCCAACACCCTCTATTGTGACCCTTGTCAGCGCGGTCGGTGGCTGCAGGTGGGCACAGTCTAGCTGTGCTGGTCTCAGTGTGATGGAGCCCGTGGTTCTTGTGCTCCATTAAGTCCTGTGGAGTGATCTCACTTGTGCCCTTGGTTTTCTTCATTCTCCTTTGCTCTGGATGGGATGGGACCAATGACTGTATCTTAGATGGCCAATCACAAGCTTTTAAGACCCTAGATGCTGTTTGGCAAACTATGATGTAGAACATTTTGTTTATGAACTATTGTCTTAGTCATCTAATACTGTTATAACAGAAACACCACGAATGGATGGCTTTAGCAAACAAAAGTTTATTCTCCATCAATCTTTCCTAGGACTAGGAGCTTATCCTCCCAGAAGCCCCGGGTCCCAAAGACAAGCTCTGTTCCTGGCATTGCTTTCCTGGTGGTAGAATGTCCCTCCGTCTCTCTGCTCACTTCTCTCTTTTGTATCCCAAAGGAAACCGTCTTAAGACACAATCCGATCCTGTTGATTGAGCCCTGCCCATCCCCCCTCATTAACATCACAGAGGTGGGATTCCTAACACACAGGAAAATCACCTCAGATGACACAGTGGTGGACAACTGCACAATACCAGGAATTGTGATCTAGCCAAAATGACACACACATTTTGGGGGCGGGACACAAGTCAGTCCATGACAACTATATTATATCAGTTGACCTAGATGTCTCCATGAGTTGGATCCAACTTGACAGCACTTGGCTTTGGCTGGTTGGCTAGATGTCTCCCAAGACCATGGTCCCAAGCCCTCAGCTCCAGTAACTCTGTCTTTCCAGGTGTTTCGATAAGTCTAGGAAGTTTCTATGACTGTGCCCCCTTTGTGCTCCATTGTACGAGGACTGCCGATTAAGTTTGTGAACTCACCTTAGAAAAGTGCTACAGGCCTCCTTGCTGAATATCACTATGGTCACCTTTAAAGTCCTCTCCTTGGGAAGCTATGCACCTATGTGAGCGCCTGGCCCACCCTTCAAAGCAGTTTTGGAACTCTTTTTCTGGGATGGTTGTCAGAGCTGTCGTTGTATTACCCTTGACGTCCTGAAAGCCATCCAAATGTTTTCCTTTCAACATTTCCTTGACCTTCGGGTAAACAAAAAAGTCACTGGGGGCCAGATCAGATGAGTAGGGAGGGTGTTCTAACACAGTTATTAAAAACTCTCTCACAGAGACTTTTTATACAATGAAGTTTGCAAACTTGCCACCATGCCCAATGCCATTCCAGAAGGAGTCCCAAAATTGCTTTGAAGGGTGAACTAGGTGCTGGCATTGGTTCATAGCTTCCCAAGAGGAGTACTCAGGAGGTGACCACAGTGACTTTCAGCTATGAAGTATGCAGCCCTTAAACAGTTAAGTTTGTGGCCTTAATTGTCAGACCTCATATATATGAATATACATGCTCCAGTATAAATAAGTATGTATGTAGAAATGTCCCCAGCCTACCCTATACATGTGTATGTCCTCCTCCCCCTATTCAGGGAATTTATCTGCTTGTAAGCTACTTGTTTTTACTGTGGTTGTGGGGTTGTATATTCTAAAGCAGTTAACCACTGTGGTTGCCTCTTTTTTTCTTCTTGTGTCCCTCAAGTATCTTCCTTTGCCTTGGTCGGGCTGTGCTCCCTTCCCCCGTGTGGTGTGCAGTCTTTCCCTTCACCAAAGTTAATGCTTAGACAAGTGTATATGAAGAGAGCATTCAGATAACCAACACTGTTGGGGGAATAAGATTCAACATGGCACTGTCACCAGGGATCTTTGAAGACCTTCAAGAGTCGCCGTTAGATTCCTGAGAAAGAACTACTAGGGGAGACTTGGCTGGCCAGGGCAAGAAATCTTTATTGGAAGAGGGAAGCACTTCCACGTGGGGCAGGAGCAAAGTGTGTAGCACTCCACTGGGCTGAGCCACTGAGCACGTTGCGGTCAGGTGCTTATAGTCCATCTAGGCCCAGGGTACAGCTGGGGACAACAAATCAGCCATGAGGATCTGAAGAATTCCCTTTTTTTGGATGGTAGGCAGCTGCTTGTCCCCTGGCTGTGTGTGCGTGCGGACTTCAAGACGGCTCCTGCCACAGGGGCTTCTGGGACTGGTAGCATGACTTACTATGCGGTGTTGCACATGCACAGTTTCTTGCTCTGTTGGTTCCATTGTCCACTCCTGATTGCAGCCGTCTGATGCCCCATTGGAAGGACACATAGAGGTCACTTCTGTCTCCTCTGTGTGTGCCTCTGAACTGGATCTAAACTGGCTTCTTTGAAAAACAACTTTAGGGCTAATTTAAGGAACTCATTTCCAGGTGTGTGTGATCAGTTGTTTATAGCTCCAGAATATTCCAAGGTAGGAGACTGTTGGGAGGATGAGACATGTATGGAGCAGAGAGGAATAGTGTGCAGTCACTGGACAGGGAGAGCAGTGGAAGCTGCATATAGGGGGGCATGTAAAATTTTCATGTGAATGTACATTTCACTCAGTTATGTTAAATAAAATAAAATAAAGAAAGAAAGAAAAAGACTATTCCAAGGTGTGGTTAGGCTGGCCCTTCGTGACCCTGACTCATAACCAGGATTCATGGTACCACTTGGAATATTATTTTAATTTATAACATATTTTTTAAATTTTAGTGAGTATGTATGCAGTAAAACATTTGCCATTGCAACATTATTGGCTACCGCTGACATGAATTATGTTCCTCTTGGTGTTAGACCGGCTCAGTGTCCCCTAAGTGACGAGTCCCCCCTTCCCTCATCCCTCCTGCTGACTCCTCTAACCGCTAACAGGCATTGGCCTCTGTCCGTTTGCCTGTTCTGCATACTTTGTGTAAGTGAGGTCGTACAATATTTGGCCTTTTGTGTTTCTCTTATTTCACATGGGTCCATCTCTACTGTGGCACTTGTCAGGACCTCATCTCTCCTCGTCGCTGAGTGATTCTCTGGTGGTGAGACACTTAGGTGCTTGGCTGCCAACCAAAATGCTGGCTGTTTGAAGCCAGCCACTGATTTCAGCCCCGCAGGAGAAAGACCTAGTGACCTGCTCCCGTAAAGATGATGGCCAAGGAAACCGTACTGCAGGAAACAAGCTTCCGGAATGCAATTGATGACAACACTGGCACGTTATGAAAAGTGTAACCAATGTCACTGAATAATTTGTGTAGTCATTATTAAGTGGAACCCAATTTATCATGTAAACTTTCATCTAAAACACAATAAAGTGTTATTTTTTTTTTTAAAAAGAGTATCTCTGGTGATGGCGCTGCAGAGGATGTGATCACCACGTTGTGAGGAACGTTAGCCCGAGGGGAGTTTTGTCCTGAAGGTGTTTCTTTTTGAGGTGCTGCATAAGTACTGTGAACTCAGTTATGTCTGGGAACTACAGAACCAGTGAGTGTATCAGGACAAGATGCAATACGCTACAGGGTGGTTCTACTTGGTCATGTGGGGTTGACATCAGTCAGAATCTACACAACAGCACCCAGCAACAATTACAGCAACCGTGTCCTCTGCACTGCTTGTCTCTAGAGAGTACCACCTCCGCAAAGACCGACTTTGGTATTCATTTTTCTTTAATCTGGGAGATTCCTGTCCCACTGCCTTTTTGTGGTTTTTGGCACTGCTTGCTCTTTCTGTTCCAGAAGGTTTTGGTTTAAGAGTTAAACACCTCTGTTTAGTTTAGAATTTCTTTTTCCATTTCCAGGCAGTATCTAGTGATGTCTCATTCCCGGTGAAATCCACACGCTGCCATAGCTACACACTTGGAAAATGAAATGTGGCGGGTCTTTGGGGAATCTCCACCATGGGAGGTCAGAGGGCCCCCACCAGCCATGGCAGTCTCTGCAGCCTCCACGTGACCTCGCGGCAGTGTCTTCCTGATTCCTTCCCCTGACTGCTCCTGAAACAGAGTTATCAGCTTCGCATGAGGAAAGCAGCAAGCAGAGCATCGTGTTACGTTGTCTCTTTGTTCAAGCAAAAATCCCTGAGGATCTAAGATCGTGCTTCAGTAAAGATTAGATTCTGATATATGTAATTTGAAGTTCTGGGGTGCTGCAAACAGTTCTTGACTGAGTGTTGCTGCCTAACTGTCCGCCAGCGGAAAGAAGACAGGACACACGGATACGAGCCGCCTTACTGGTTGCTGACTTTATTCTTATCCTTATTATTCTCCTATTATTCTTCTCCTTTCCTGGTGCTTGCTCAATTTATACCCTAGATTCCTCCAATCCTCATGTGCCACGCTCTCCCAAAATGGAGGCCCACGATAGGCTAGCGGGAAGCCACTGCCCACAGGCATGCGCCATGAAAGCCCTAGGTCTGGTAAACAAGGGTGTGGTTGGGGTGCTGTTCTGGCCCTGGGTGCCATCTTGGGCCATCATGTCCCGCTTACCACATCTCCCCCTTTTTTGTTTACATAAACCGAGAAGGTGCCTGTCTTGGGTCCTCTTTGGCTAGGATGCTCCTTACCCATCATGGGGATACCTCACAGCTTGGTGAGGCCCCTGTCTTAGGTTGGTAGCACCCCCAGAAGAGGTTGCCTGTCTTTGACTACCCTTCTAACATGCTGAGCCAGATGCTTGCCGAGGGCTGTTCATCTTGCACGGCTGCAATGGCCTGTATAATCAGGGCCTGTTCCCGTCGTCGCTGTCGGGAGGCGCGCTGGCCAATAAGACATATGGCAAAAATGGCACAGAGGAAAGCTACACTGAGTACCCCAAGTCCCGCCCGTTCCTTGATGGTGGAAAACGCTGAGCTCATAAATTTCAGCAGTCCACTGGCAGTGTGAGTATTGACTCGCATGGAGTTGATCGCAACGATGGAGAGTCTGAGCTGTTCCAGAGTCTGCTCTAAATTAGCAGACCAGTTGCCCTGTAGTTCCAAAGAAAGAGACCGAGAGAGGTTAGCAGTTCTAGAGACGTTGCTGAACTGTACGGAGGTGACACACAATCCAGGAAGCCTTTGCTCACAACCCAGCTGTGCCAGCTGGAATAGCACATCCACTTGGTCCTGCAATAGGTCACACCTATGTGTGGCTGGGGTTGGTAGGGTGCACAGGAGGCGCATTGTTTTACTATGGCCCGAGCGGCTTCCCGCGATATATGGAAGTGCGAGGAGAGGGTGTGAGCATTCACATGAAAACGTTTGTGAAAAGCTTCAGCTTGTTCAGTGGCATTAAGGATGAGAGTGGCTCTAGTGAGGTGATCAGCGGCGGCATCAATAAGCACTTTAAGGCATCAAGTAAATGCCAAGAGGAAGGCTGGTTCCCCATCGCCTCTGGGTTTCACATGGCCTCCTAATCTCCGCAATAAAATAACTTTCCCTTCGCCCCTACTCCCGGGGTCCTACTTACACTAGCGTTTCACCTCTTCGGGCTCCTTAATTGAAGAGTGGGTCCCCGTACGGGCCACCACTTGTCGCTGCCCAACTGTCCACCAGCAGAAAGAAGACAGGACACATGGATACGAGCCGCCTTACTGGTTGCTGACTTTATTCTTATCCTTATTATTCTCCTATTATTCTTCTCCTTTCCTGGTGCTTGCTCAATTTATACCCTAGATTCCTCCAATCCTCATGTGCCACGCTCTCCCAAAATGGAGGCCCACGATAGGCTAGCGGGAAGCCACTGCCCACAGGCATGCGCCATGAAAGCCCTAGGTCTGGTAAACAAGGGTGTGGTTGGGGTGCTGTTCTGGCCCTGGGTGCCATCTTGGGCCATCATGTCCCGCTTACCACACTGAGAACTGTAAGGTTGAAGGTTTAAGTCTAGCCAGAGGCACCTCAGAAGACAGGCCAGATGATCAACAGCCATAGAAAACCCAAGGAAACATAGTTCTACTCTGACATATGAGTCAGAATCGACTTGTTGGCAACTGGTTTGGTTTTTTTTTTCCTTCTTCCTGATTGCCCTGATCAACAGCAGTCCCTGCCCATCAGCAAATGGAAACAGAAGGTGAGGTTGGGGGGGGGAGCATTACCCGTCCTTAGCGTGGCACAGGACAGAGCCAGCACTGGGAAGGCACCTTGACAGACGATATTTGAGAGTAGGGAGAGAATGACAGAGCACCTGTTAGTAAAAAGGCTGCTGCCATCCTTCCAGCTTTCCATCAGGGATCGAACTGTGTCCTCCCAAAACATGTGTCAACTTGGTTAGGCTGTGGTTCCCAGTATTGCGTGATTCCTGCTGTTTCGTAATTTGATGAGATTTTCCTATGTGCTGTAATTCCAATCCCTCTGATGGATTAGAAACCCTGGTGGCGTAGTGATTAAGAGTTATGGCTGCTAACTAAAAAACATAGGCAATTTGAATCCCCCAGGCACTCCTCCAAAACTCTGTGGGGCAGTTCTACTCTGTCCTACATGTTGCCGTGAGTCAGAATCGACTTGACAGCAGGGGTTTGGTTTTCTTTCTTTCTTTTTTATGATGGATTAGCAAATTATATTGTTGAGGTCAAGATGTATATTATTAGAGATTGTCTGGAGGCAATCTCTTTTGAGACATAAAAGAGAGAAGTGAGCAGAGAGACAGGGGGACTTCCTTCGACCAGGGAGGCAGTTCTGGGAGCAGAGCTCATCCTTTGGACCTGTGCCTCCTGGGCTGAGACGCTCCTAGGCCGAGGAAAGACTGATGCATCACGGGGACCTTCCTTTAGAGCTGACACAGAAAGAAAGCCTTCCCCTGGGGCTGGTGGCCTGAATTTGAACTTCTAGCCTACTGGACAGTGAGAGAACCAAATTCTCTCTTTTCAAGTCTTCCACTTGTGGAACTGCTGTTACAGCAGCACTAGATGACTTAGACACCTGGCGTTTCTTGTTCCTGGAAGAACTGAGGCAGGAATGAAGTCAAGAGAGAGGAAACACAAAGCACACTCACCGCTCCCCCCGAGACTGGAGACTCAGTACTGGCTGAGGGTTAGGCCTGGGGCAGGATCACATTCAGGTCCTGGTCCAGTGGTGCTGCCCCAGGTGTCTGCGGAAGAAGAGGCGCCCTCTCCCCAGACAGAGTTAGACCCGGAGTTCCTGGGAGCCAGCTTGCTGACAATGCTGATGCTGAAAACAGAACTGAGAGACCCGCTGCCTCACTCTTTCAGAAAACACGTATTTTTGATGGTAATACACACATCCAAATGCACATCTATTCACAGTTTGTACATGAAAAGTTCAGTGGCATTGGTTACATACTCCCATTGTGTTCCCCTCCTGTCTCTGCCTGTATTGTGCCATTGCCATTAATCTAATAAAGAGGCCTGGTGCTTCAGTGGTTAAAGACTTGACTGCTAACCAAAAGGTTGGTGGTTCCAATCTCTCATCTAGCTTCTTGGGAGAAAGATGTGGCAGTTTGCTTCTGTAAGAATTTACAACCCTGGGGACTCTGTGGGGGCAATTCTACCCTGTCCTATTGGATGGCTGAGTCAGAATCAACTTAACAGCAAAGGTATAGCATTCATCAAGGTGCCCTAGTAGCGCAACAGCTAAGTGCTCAGCTGCTAATACGAAGCTTGGCAGTTCTACCCTACCAGAAGCTCTGTGGGAGAAAGACCAGGCAATCATTTCTGTAGAGATTACAAGCTAGAAAACACTAAGTGACAGTTCTACACTGTCACCTGGGTTCACTATCAGTATGACTCAGCCAAGCAGAATGGAAGGCCAATGAAGGCATGGGTTTCTATCTGTGTTTGCTGTCCTGAAAACAATGCTTAGCACATAGTAGGTGTTCAATAAATACTGGACCAATGAATGAATGACAGGCTCCATGCTCAGTGCTTTGCATTCATTAATTCATCTAATCTTCACAATAGCCCTTTGAAGTAGGAATTATTTTTCCCTCTTTATAGATAGGGAAATAGAGACTCATAGAAGTTGTCATTTGTCCAAGGTCATTCAGTTAATAATTGATGGAGCTACAGTCTCACAGCAGCACTGAGGCTTCTGATTCAGATAGAGATAGAGGTCCACATGATTGAGTTGGCTTCTTCAGGGGAATAGGCAGGGCTAGTCGAGGTGTGTCATTAGACTTCTGTAATTATATACTGTGGGAGGACAGAACTAAGGTTGACACAAGCTTATTCAAACTCTTGATGTACCTGGTACAAAAGTGGTCATCACAAGAAATGAGAACCTTGTATTAACGATACTGATACAAATGATTTTGTCTTACTTTCCTAGGGCTGCCAGGACAAAAGGCCACAAAGTGGGTGCCTTCATTTATCTATTTACTCTGTTATTGAGAAGGAATACAGAAGAACACACACCAGCTCAGCAGTTTCTCACGTATAATTCAGTGACATCGGGTGTATTCCTTGGGTTGTACGATGGTGCTCATACTGCTTTTCTGAACTCTTCTTCCCCCATTAACATGAACTCACTGCCCCCTAAGGTTCCTCAAAGCAGGTGGCTATAAAGAACAGAAGTGTAGTTTTTCTCACAGCTATGGAGGTTAGGAGTTCAAATTCAGGACTTTTGCAGGACTGTGCTCTCTGTCTGCTCTAGGTGGAAAATCCTCTCTTGGCCCCTCCAGCTTCTTCTGGTTGCCCAAAGTTCTCCTTGGTATTCCTAGGTGCTCCTTGGCATGTAGACGGCTCTTCACAAGGTGTTTCCCCATGTGTGAATCCCTTTTTGTAAGACGCCACTCAGAAGAGGTTTGGAGTCACCCTACAGCTGACCTTGTTAATTGATAACATCTGCAAGGAAAAACTCTATGTCCCTAAATAAGATTGTATTCACATGTGGAGAGGTTAGGACTTGAACGTATTTGGGTGGGTGGGGGGACGGGAGGAGGAGGTCATGATGTAACCTGTAACAATCTTACCTTTTGAAGTTTAGTGCTGAGCTTTCAATCAGAATGAGTTCTCAACTCATCCTTTGCTGCCTTGCTTCCAAGTGGGAAACCAGTGTAACTCTCTGTGGGAAATCTTTCACTGAGCTCCCTTCAGACCATTGCCCTTGTCAGCCTCTAGACAAACCTCCAGATTTTCTTCACACTGGTTTTTGACATAAGAATCTGGAAAAATATTGAACCAGTTCTATCAAATTTACAGTAACAGGTTCTTGACTGGAAAGGTATTTCTGTTTGGAAGAGCTAATTTTCCTTGAAGGGCAGTGGATATTACATGTGAGGCACAGGTTTTTTCATAAAAATGAAGATTTTCTTTTCAAGTGTGTGTCAGGAAGGCATCTGGCTTTGAAATGTCTTCACTGGCAAGTTTCTTGCTATAAGTATAGCAAGTATCTTGCTATAATTATACAAGGATACATATAGTGGGTGGATGGATGGGTGGATGGGTGGATAGGTGGATAGACGAATGGATGCAAGTCCCTCTGGCCAGATCAGATGAGTTTTCAGAAGAAATTAAGCTCTACAGTTACTTGAAAACTTTACAGGTCAATTGATTGTATGAATGAGCAAATGCTTCTGTAAGAGGCTAACATTTGTTGAGTATATGTGCCAACACTGTGTTTTAAATACATGTTTTTCATCAAATCATCAGAACAACCCTATCAGAAAGGTTCTATTGTTGTTTTAATGCCATGACTGAAGTGTGCTAGATTTTTTTTTTCTGTGTGTCTTTCATGCCCACTGTACCCAGTCTGTGCCCTGGCTGGATGACCTATGGGAATGGCACCATTCACTACTTTGTCCTCTGGTTTCCAGTTGGGTTTGTCCAATGTGAGCCATCAGGAGACTGAAGATCAAGCCACAATGTCAGAGGATGGTAAAGCTTGAGCTCCTCCCCTGAGGTCGCATTAGTCAGAACTACTCACATGGTCCCACTTACCACAAAGCGGGCTGGAAAATGTGGAGAAACCCACTTGGTGAACAATAAAGGTCTCTGCTACATCACAAAATTCAGAGGCTTGGTTTATGCTCTGCTTTAGGGACTCTTATTAAAACGTCATTGCTTCCCTCCCTTTTATCATGGAAACATTTGAGAATGCAGGTGAGGATGGAAGAGGTTTCTATAAGATAATCTTGGATCTCTCTTAGAAAAACTATGAATTCATTTTGAAGCTTTGTGTTATTACTTATGACCCACCTCACCACTGATCAAGACGCACCGGTGTGTCCTGCCTTCAGGGTGAAGTTGCTGTGGACTGCACTGTAACCCCCCAAAGAGAGCTGTCTGACTGTAGCGCCGCATCACATATGCAAGGACCACCATGAAGGTCATGAACTCACCCGACAAAAAAGTGCTACCAGCCTCATTGCTGAGTTTCAGTGTGGTCACCCTCCAAGTACGCCCTTTGGGAAGCTATGCACCAATGCCAGTGCCTAGTCCACCCTTCAAAGCCATTTAGGAACTCCTTTACTGGAATGACCATCAGAACTGTCATTGTGTTACCTTTGATGTCCTGAGGATCATACAAATGTCTTTCTTTCAGTATTTCCTTTATTTTTGGGTAAAGAAAAAAGTCACTGGGGGCAGATCAGGTGAGCAGGGAGGGTGTTGCAATACAGTTATTTGTTTACTCATTAATAGCTTTCTCACAGACAACTACACAATTAAGTTCACAAATTTGCCACCGTTCACAATGGTCATTCCAGAAAGAGTTCCAAGATTGCTTTGAAGGGTGGACTAGGCACTGGCATCAGTGCATAGCTTCCCAAGGGAGTGCTCCAAAGGTGACCATGGTGATATTCAGCAATGAGGTAGGTAGCACTTAGAACAATAGGTTCACAGACTTGTTGGAACTCATATACATTTGTTGTGGTGGTGCTTGTGGCAGTGTGTCATCAAGCTGGTTCTGGCTCCTAGCGACCCTGGGCACAACAGAACAAAACACTGCCTGACCCTGCACCATCCTCATGGTTGTGACGCCTGAGCCTATTGTTGCTGCTGCTGTGTTGATCCATCTAGCTGAGGCTGTTCTTTTTTACTTTACCAAGCATGGCATCCTTCTCCAGGGACTGCTCCCTCTTGACGTAACTGAACACCTCTAGGCTTCTTGTCCTGCCCTGACAGCTGAATGAAATAAGATAGACTTCAGCTACAAGAAGAGAAAGTGGCAAGCTTGTTGTCTACACAGATAAGGAGCAATGCAAGGCCTGGTGACCCAAATACTTGAGGTCACCACCTGAGGGAATTGGAGACCTTTTATTTCCTTGGGTCCATGGGGACAGGGACTGGCCCCCAGAACTCCCTGCCCCAAGTCCTCCTATCCCCAAGTTTGGTTATTCCAATGCTGACTCTTTCGTCATAGGATGTCTGGGTTGTGGGACTTGTCCCTTCTTAAAAGGGCTCGAGTGAAACTATGAGCTGGAGATCTTCCTTTCTGAAGATTATGGGTTCTGGGTTGGGTAAAGATGCAATCTCTTGACCTATGCAGACACCAAGATCTGCCTTGAACTGGTTTAGGGGTGTAGCTACCAACTGCTAAGATTTCCTGGAAAGTAAGTGCTCCAAATAAGCTGTGGTAAGTCAAGGTAGTGAAACTGGAAACGAGTGAAGGGGAGTGTGTTAGTGAGGTTTCAGGAGAGCATGTCCAAGTTTGAGACACAGTCTCACCATCCTAGCTTCTAAGGAGCATCCTGGCAGTACTTCTTCCAGGACACATGTGTTCCTTCTGCTGGCAGTCCACGACATCTTCTGTGTTCTTTGCCAGCATCACAGTTTGAAGGCATCAATTCTTCTTCTATCTTCTTTATTCATCGCCCAACTTTAATAAGCATGTGAGGCTATTAAAAACATCATGGCTTAGGTCACCTGCCAGAATTTGGGCACACACTTCATCTTAGCAAATGTTATGGATTGAATTGTTTCCCCTAAATATCTGTTGAAGTTCAAGTCCCTGCATCTGTGAACCATACCTTTCTGGGAAACAGGGCTTTTCTTTTGTTATGTTAGAGAGGTCACATGGGGCCAAGGGGTAGGGTCACATGAGGGATGTCTTATAAAGGAGACAATAGACAGCGAAGTAAGGTAGAGGCAGATAACTCTACAGGCCCAAGAATGCCAAAGATAGCATGGTTTAAAGTCAGGAAAGGTATATGTCAGGGTCGTATCCTTTTACCCTATCTTTTCCATCTGTATGTTGAGCACATAATCTGAGAACCTAGACTGTGTGAAGAAGAATGAGGCATCAAGATTAGAGGAAGACTCATTAACGATGTGTGTTATGCAGATGACACAACCTTCTTGTTGAAAGTGAGGAGGATTTGAAACACTTACTGAAGAAGATCAAACATGAGCGCTTTCAGTATGGATTGCACCTCAACATCAAGGAAACAAAAATCCTCACAACTGGATTAGTAAGCAACATCATGATAAACGGAGGAAGGACTGAGGTTGTCAAGGATTTTGTTTTTCACTTGGCTCTCAGTCAATACCCATGGAAGCAGCAGTTACAAAATCAAGACGCATTGTATGGGAGAAATCTGTAACAAAGTACCTCTGCAAAAAGTAAAGATGACATCTTGAAGACTAAGGTACACTTGACCCAAGCCATGGTATTTTCATTCGCATTATATGCATGTGAGAGCTGAACAATGAATAAGGAAGACAGAAGAAGAATTGATGCCTTTGAATTGTGGTGTTGGAGAAGAATGTTGAATGTAACACGGACCACCAAAAGAACAAACAGATCTGTTCCGGGAGAAGTACAACCAGAGTGCTCCTCGGGTGCAAGGACAGAGAGACTGCGTCTCACATACTTTGGACATGTTGTCAGGAGGGGTCAGGCCCTGGAGAAGGACACTGTGCTTGGTAGAGTAGAGGGTCAGTGAAAAAGTGGAATACCTTCAGCAAGATGGATTGATACAGTGGCCGCAACAGCAGGCTCAAGCACAAAAATGATTGTGGACGTGGTACAGGACTGAGTAGTGGTTTGTTCTGTTGTGCACAGGGTTGCTATGAGTCAGAACTGACTTAATGGCACCTCACAACAAAAACAACAACTGGAAATCAAGGGGGCCTGATGGTGGAACCAGTTAAGGGCTCAGCTGCCAATCAAAAGGTTGCTGGTTGGAAGTTACCTAGTGACTCTGAGGGAGAAAACATTTGGCAATCTGCTTCCATAAAGATCACAGCCATGAAAACCCTACGGGGCAGTTCTGCTCTATCACCTGGGGTCCCTGAAGGTTGGAATCAACTCAGTGGCACAGAAGAACAACAATTAGAAGTAGAAAGAGGCAAAGAAGGAACTGCCCTCAAAGCTGACATGCTGATTCGGACTTTCAGCCTTCAGCACTGTGAGAAAATAATCTACTGTTCTCTAAAGACCCCGGTTGGGGTGTTTTTCTTGTTATGGCGGCACTAGCAAGTTAAGACAGTGGATTTCATCCAGTTGGGTAGATGGGAAAAATGTCACAGATGAGGAGGAACTGGAGACCGTTTTGAGAGATGAGTAGGATTCAGTACCTTAAGCTGGCAGTTGGGGTCCGTCCCACTAGCAGTGGCTCTTACAAGCAGAGAGAAGGAATGAGGGAAGCAACTGGCGAATGGCCCTTGAGAAACTTAGGGCTTCTGTGTGTGGGTGACAGCGTCTCGCTCAGTGCAGTGGGGGCCAAAAGAGAGACCCCTATGGCTGTATTTGATGGCGTACTCTCAAGAGTTGATGATATCTAGCTTGTGTTAATAGAACAGATGCAAGCTCTAGCCATTCCAGTGGCTGAAATGATGTATCAACAACTCTCTTCTGTTTTGCTGTTTTTCTGTTTGCTTGTTTGTTTTTTTGTCCTGAAAGTAATAAACAAAACCCAAACTCAGCACCATGGAGTAGATCGAGTCACTGTTACCCTGAGAGTAACAGGTGCTTTAAAAAGGTATTTCAGAGCTAAGGAAAAGCAAAAAATGTACTTAAAACTCTACCACCAAAACGCAGACATGCTTACATTTGAGAGTATTTTCTTCAAAATGTATTTTCACTGTTAAAATCATAACGTATATGCTATGATACTTGATTTTTTTACTTGTATTAGATATGAACGTTTCTGACTTATCTCACATACTTGAGAGCCATTATCTGTAGGGGGTGCAGTGGTTAGGTCCTAGACTGCTAACTGAAAGATTGGCAGTGCAAACCCACCCAGTAGCTCCCCTAGAGAAGAGAAATGGCCATCTGCTTCTGTAAAATTGCAACCTTGGAAACCCCATGTGGCAGCGCTAACTGACTCGATGGCACCCAACAAGACCAGTAACAACAGCAGGATTCCATCCAGTGGATATATGGCAATTAACTTGACTATTCCTTTCCTAACTCCAGGTGAATCCGTTGCTCTCTATTTTTCCTCCTCAGATGTAACAAGAGGCCAACATTATCTTGGTGCATTTTCTCTAAAAGTGGTATCTGGGACTTTGATGCCTCTTGTGAAGTGGCAAAGTTGAAAGCTAGAGAAAATGAGCAAATAGGAAGCTAACCAAGTACCAGAAGGCATTAGTGGGATAGAGATGTCCAGAGACTGAAGGATATCTGATCAGTTTCCCTTCTAAAAATTGTGTCTTGCCCAAATCTGCTTGTGTAAGATGTTGTTATGGATTGAACTGTGTCCTCCCAAACTACATAGCAACTGGGCTGGGTCCCAGTACTTGGTGATGGCCCACCACTTTGTCATCTGACGTGATTTTTCTATGTGTTGTAAATCTTGCCTTTACGATGCTAATGAGACAGGATGAGTGACAGCTGTATTAATGAGAGAGGACTCAATCTACAAGATTAGGTGGTGTTTTGAGTCAATCTATTTGAGATACAAAAGAGACACACAAGTAGACAGACAGGAGGACCTCATACCACCAAGAAAGCAACACTGGGAACAGAGGGTCTCTTTGGGAACTGGGACCCCTACGCTGAGAAGCTTCTTGACTGGGAAAGATTGATGGTAACGATGTTCCTCCAGAGCTGACAGAGACAGAAAGCCTTCCCCTGGACCCAACACCCTGGCTTTGGACTCAGCCTCCTAGACGGAGAGAATGAATTTTTCCTTTGTTAAAGCCATCCAGTTGTGGTATTTCTGTTATAGCAGCACTAGATGACCAAGACAAATGTCAACCGGTGTTAAAGTTCTGTAGGATTGAATCAGTGTGAGACACAGTTTAAAAACTCACTATGTTCTTTTACTTCAGGACCTCTCAGAGTCTTTAACACGCTGGTGTGCCTCGTTAGTGAGCCCGTGTAGCACTGTAACAGATCTTCCTGTGATGGAGGAGAGGTTGTCTGTGCTGTCCAGTGTGGTGACCATTAGGTGTCCCTAGGCAGTATAAAAGGTTAATGCACTTGGCTACTAATGGAAAGGTTGGAGATTCGAATCTACCCACAGATGCCTCAGAAGAAAGATCTGCTAATCTACTTTCAAAAAATCAGCCATTGAAAATCTTATGGATCACAGTTCTACTCTGACACACCATGACTCAAAGCTTTGTTTTCTCAGCCATGTTTGGTGATTGAGAAATCAAAGTGTGATAATAATTCTAAGAAATGGGATTGTAAAATCTTATTTTATTTTAAATAACCACATGTGGCTAGCAGCTGCTAGACCAGACTAGCACATGTAGAGGAAGATAAAATATGGCAGATGTCTCCAATTTATCTGATCATAGAATCTATGTTCTTTCCTCATGGGGCTTCTCTGAAGACAAGAGTGTTTCCCAGAACACACTTTGGGGGACTCTGGTACAGGATGTTCCACATTATAGGGCTTGGAGAACTGGAAGTCTTCAAGAGCAGCGGGAGGAATTGAGATGTAAAGGTGAGATTTTCTAGGGTAGGAACCACCACTGCTGCCATTTGTCCTCGAATCAGTTTCTACTCAAGATGTCCCATATGCAAGGACTGACAATTAAGTTAATGCACTCACCTTAGAAACAGTGCTATGTACCTCACTGCTGAATATCACTATGGTCACCTTCTGAATACTCACCTTGGGAACCCATGCGTTGACACCAGTGCCTCGTCCATCCTTCAAAGCAATTTTGGGACTCCT
The DNA here is from genome assembly GCA_028571685.1 of Heterohyrax brucei. Classification (NCBI taxonomy): domain Eukaryota; kingdom Metazoa; phylum Chordata; class Mammalia; order Hyracoidea; family Procaviidae; genus Heterohyrax; species Heterohyrax brucei. The sequence goes on along the minus strand of CM053156.1, from coordinate 84,498,821 downwards.
TTTCTGGAACGGCCATCAGAGCTGTCACTGGATCACCCTTGATATCCTGAATGTCATCGAAATGTCTTCCTTTCAATGTTTTCTTTATCTTTGGGTAGAGAAAAAAGTCACTGGGGGCCAGATCAGGTGAGTAGAGAGGGTGTTCCAATGCAGTTATGTGTTTACTGGCTAAAAACTCCTTCACAGACAACTAGACAACTAAGTCTGCGAACTTGCCACCATGCCACCATGGGCAATAGGCATTTGAGAAAGAGTTCCAAAATTGCTCTGAAAGGTGGACTATGTGCTGGTATCAGTGCCTAGTTTCCCAAGGCTGTACTTCAAAGGTGACTGTAGTGATACTCAACAATGAGGTATGTAGATCTCAGAACCCTTAAGTTTGTGAACTTAATTGTCAGACCTCATATGTCTGTGCAGAACTGAGCTCCATATGGTTTTCAATGGCTGGTGTTTTTTGAATTAGATCTCCAGTCTTTTCTTCCAAGACCTTTCTGAGCAGACTTGAACCTCCAACCTTTTGGAAAGCAGTCCCGCATGTTAACCGTTTGCATCATGAGACTTGCAAGGTTGACTTATTAATCTTTGTGCTCCAAGTGCCCACAGTGCTGGCATGTAGTAGATGCTCAGTGAGCATTTAAGGGACAGAGAATTACAACCCGAATCCGTGTCCCCCGACCTCCACACACTCTTTCCACTTGCTGAAAAGGGGCCGCTTCTACTCTGACTTTTCTGGAGATGATCCTTTTTTTGTCCTGCTCAGTAATTGTTTTCCTGTTTCTTCAGTTCTCATAGTGCTTTGGTTGCTGTGGACCCTTGTCTGCCAAAAAACCCAAAGCCAAGTCCAGTGCCGTCGAGGTGATTCCAACTCATAGCAACCCTGTAGGACAGAGTAAAACTGCCCCATAGAGTTTCCAAGGGGTGACTGGTAGATTTGAACTGGTGACCTTTTGGTTGGCAGCCAAAGCACTTAAACACTACACCACCAGGTGTTTCCCTGTTGTCTGCATTTGTGTGCAATTCTCGTGCTCTCCTTACAGCTGTTGAAACAAATCATGCAGTTTTCCTTTCCCATTACCCCCAGCACTGGGCATGTGCCATAGGTAGAGAGGATGACTTACTACTGTTCAATTTCCATGGAAGGAGGCTTTCAAATCCCAATCAATGCATGGAGAAGTCAGGTAGGTGGCTTTCTGTTGAGACCAGGGTCTCCAGCATTGTACAGTGGCTTGCTCTTGTTCCTTTCTCCTCTGTATTTTCACAGTTATTCTTTTTCCAGGTCAAAGGTAAAATATATCTAACTCTGAGTGTGACGACTCCGAGAAGGCAGGAGTTTAGACTCTTTAGAGACCATTTCTTGAAACAGGAAATATTTTAATTATGCTTTTTCTGCATGCAGGGGGATGCTCACTCAAGCACCTCAAAGAACAGCAGGTGGGGGTTGTTTACAACAAGTTGCTGAGCACCTGGGAAATGTCAACGGCATACATTGGGAATGCATTTAGCTGCATGTAACAGAAAGGCTGACTACAGGTGGCTGAGCAAGTAAGGGTGATTTTCTCTCATATGAAGCCCGTGAGATTGGGTCCAGAGCTGGTGCTGTCAGGGACCTGGATGTGTTCTCTCTTTATGTTCCACCACTCTCGGAGGGTTGATTTCACTATCATATCATTGCCTCATGGTTTCAGTGTGGCTGCCACACCTTCAGGCATCACATCTCTGATTCAGGCAGAAAGAAGAAAGAAGAGTTAAGTAGGTTAGTGGCTCTTCCAACTTGGTCTGTCCTCTTTTATTGAAAAAGCAAAAGGTTTCTGGAAACAGAACCCAGAAGATATTTGCATGCATGTTACTGGCCAGACCCGGCCCCCCTGGCCATCTTAGTCTTTCTATATCCTCACTGTCTGAGCTTCTGCTGATGTCGGAACCTATCTTACCTGGGTACCACTTCTCGAGGGCTTGCCTGGTAAGTGACTTGTTTATTTTCCACAGACTAGCTCATATGCCACAAAAGTCAGTTTTGACTTCATGTCATCTATTCTGAGCAGTGCTTCTATTTTAAGAGTGCACTCCTGGAGACATTGCTTGCCTTCATTTGGACTAGGGACTGATGGTAGCCTTTCAGCCATTGTGACCAGCTGATTGGGAAAATAATTTCCATCAGAAGTACTTGTCAGCTACTTCAAGTTTGGCCATCGTCTGGCCTGGTTCTGCTTTACCATTGAGAATTTCCAGTGAAACCGATCCTGGAATTAGGAGTTATGAAAGGGACAGTTCCATAATTTGTGTTGTATGCTCTTTGACTTTCGCTAACATCTCTAAACTCCATGACCACACCCGTTCACCTCTCTGTCTACTTACTTGTTTTAGAAAGCTTTACTTGTCCTGATCTTTAACACAATTGGAAGATTGGAATGACTTATTTCACCAAAGAATGGTTAACTTTAAAAAGGAAGTTGCACAGAGTTTCTTCCTGTGTTGTCCTTGTGGGAGTCAACATCAACAGTGAACCCTGGAACCCCAGGGAGGGACTTCTGGAAGGACTGGCTCACCTGCCAGGGAGATGATGGCTTTGAGCCTTGGGCACGGTTTCCCCTGATAGTTCGCTCCTGCTGTTGACTCATTTCATGCTGTAAGAGTAAGGCTGTAAGTTTCTTCTGTTCTGTGTGTTTCAGAGAAGAGTCCTTTAAATTCATCCTTCAGAATTTGGAGTTAACAATATCAACACCACCACCACCAACAAAGTGGGGTTCAAAATGCAGACTGGCTGTTTGACTACGGGTCTGGGGACATGCTGCTTAACTTGGAGTTATCCATAAAATTGGGACAGTATCAGTAGCTGTCCTTCAGTTACCTGTTGTTGTTGTTAGGTGCTGGTGAGTAAATTGCAACTTGCAGCAAACCTGTGTACAACAGAACGGAGCACTGCCTGGTCCTCCACCGTTCCCACAGCAGTTGCTATGTTGAAGCCCATTCTTGCAGACGCTGTTTCAGTCCATCTCATTGAGAGTCTTCATCTTTTCTGCTGACCCTCTACTTCCCCGAAGAAGACAGAAGAAGAATTGATACCTTTGAATTGTGGTTTTGGAGAAGGATGTTGAATGTACTGTGGATTGCCAAAAGAACCAACAGATCTGTTCTGGAAGTACAACCAGAGTGCTCCTTGGAAGCCAAGATGACAAGACTGCATCTTACCTACTTTTGACATGTTGTCAGGAAGGATCAGTCCCTGGAGAAGGACATCATGATTGGTAGAGTGGAGGGTCAGTGAAAAAGAGGAAGACCCTCGATGAGGCAGATTGACACAGTGGTTGCAACAATGGACTTAAGCCTAAAAATGATGTGGACACAGCACAAGACTGGGAAGTGTTCTGTTCTGTTCTGTTCTCAATAGGGTCACTATGAGTCGGAGTTGACTCAACAGCACCTAACAACAAGAACAACTACTTCACGAAGCATGGTTTTCTTTTCCAGGGATTGGTCCCTCCTAATAACACGTCCAAGGTATGTGAGATATAGTCTTGCTGTCCTTGCTTCTAAGGAGCATTCCGTCTGTACTTCTTCCAAGACAGAATTGTTCTTTCTTCTGGAAGTCCATGGCATAGTTCATATTCCTTGCCAATGCCATGATTCAAATGCACCATTTCTTCTTTGGTCTTCCTTATTCATTTTCCAGCTTTCCCCTACACGTGAGGTGACTGAAAATAACAAGCTTTAGGTCAGGGGCACCTTAGTCCTTAAACTGATATCTTTGCTTCTTAACACTTTAAGGAGGTCTTTTTGCAGCAGATTTGCCCAATGCAACAGATCATTTGATTTCTAGGCTGTTGCTTCCATGGGCATTGATTGTGGATCCAAGTAAAATGAAATCCTTGACAACGTCAGTATTTTCTCCAGTCATCATAATGTTGCTTATTGGTCCAGCTGTGAGGATTTTTATTTTCATTATGTTGAAGTGTAATCCATACTGAAGGTTGTAGTCTTTGATCTCCATCAGTAAGTGCTTCGACTCCTCTTTGCTTTCAGTAAGCAGAGTTATCTCATCTGCACATGACAAGTTGCTGGTAAGTCTTCCTCTAATCCTGATGCTGCGTTCTTCTTCACAGTCTACCTTTGCAGGTTTAGTTATTGATCCCTGTGCAACCAACTATGTTTACACAGCAACCATTCATTTACTCACAATCTGCAAGACGGGATGAGTTCAGTGTGATTCTTCTGTTGGTCTAACCTGGGGCCATTCACTTGGCTTTCATCACCTGGAAGCTTGGTTGGGGCTGGCTGACCTAAAATGTCCTCATGCACATGTCCAGTGGCATAACTAAAGTGCTCAAAAGACCCAGGGCTGTCTGGTCCTCTCTGGGTCTCTCTTTGTGATTTCCTCCTCCAGGTAGCCAGAATTTTTTACTTGGTGGCTCAGCAAAAGTAGAAGCTACCATGCTTTTGAGGTTTGTTGTTATTAGGTGCCATCAAGTTGATTTTGATTCATAGGGACTTCCTGTGAGAGAGTAAAATTGCCCCTATAGAGTTTTCTAGGCTATAATCTTTGTGGGAGCAGATTATTAGGTTTTTTTTTCCCACGGAGACGCTAAGCAGATTCTAAATGTCAACCTTTCTGTTAGTAGTTGAGTGATTAACCATTGTGCAACCTGTGTTCCCTTCTTGAGCCCCTGGTGCATTTGAACTGCTTAACTTTTGGATAGTATTTAACCGCTATGCCACCAGGGTTTGCTCTTGAGATCTAGGTGCTGGAATTTTCTACCACCGTCTCTGCCATGTTCTGCTGGTGAAAGACTGACCCAGATATAAGGAGAGGGGAGATAGGCTCCATCTCTTAGTGGGAGGAAAGAAGAGAAAATATGTTGGTGACCATCTTTGCAGACAATCTAAGTCTCAGAGCTCATGATGAAGCTGAAAGGAGATCAGAAGTGAGGAACTCAGTCCTGTGCTGGGCTGTCATAGTCATGCCAAAGCCAACTTAGTGATTAATGTCGTTGATGAGAATCTGGGTGATTTTCTTGCTGAGCTCCCTTCTCAAAGGGGCCTTTTTCCCTGTTCCCTACCAGGCAGAGAGATTCTGAGCCTGGATTTGTTTTCTGGATAGCATCATAGTCTACAAGTCCCTTCACAAAGACACAGGTCTCTGCAATTGGAAGCAACTCAGAATGTTTCCTTTGGAGGGTGTGATGGTTAAGGTTGTGTATCAACTTGACAGAGCCAAGATTCTCAGTGGCTTGGCAGTTACGATGTAGTTTGGTAGTTGTGTAAGGATGTAATCACCTCCATAATGAGATATGATATAATGTAATCATCTTCATGGGATCTGCTATGAACAGTCTATCAGTTGAAAAGGAGTTTCCTTGACAGTGTGGTCTGCATCCAACACAGGTGGACTTTCTGGCAAAGCTTGTAGGCTTTTGCTTCTGGTGGATCCTTATCTGACTTCTAGTTCTTGGGACTTGAGCTAGCAGCTTACCCACTAAACTTGGGATTCATCAGCTTCTGCAGCCTGTGAACCAAAGGTCTGATGTCTGACTTGGTGACTTTCAGTTCACCCCCACTGCCTGACCCACGGATTTGGGATTTATCAGCCTCTACAACCATGTGATCCATTTCCTTGATGCAAATCTCTCTCTCTATTTGTGTTTCACTGGTTTTGCTTTTCCAGAGAATGGTTTCTGGTGTTCAGAATGTTCTAAGGTGTTCAGCTCCTTCTGGACTGTTCAGATTTTTCTGTGGTTCCTCATTCTATGTAAGAATGGCTTTTCACCTCCTTTACTTTGTGTCAAATACCCTCTGTTGGAGATACAGATACTAGGCACCGTGATGAACAATTATATCTTAAAATCTCTGAAAACAGAGTAACTCTTAACAGTTGCTGGCACACGGGGATTGATGTCAGTCCAAGCAGTGAGTATGACATCGTTGCCAATTGTCTGAATGTGAGTGACTTGGTCTGAACTCTTCGTGTCAGCATCTCCATTGAGTGGAGGGCATTGTTGGTGCCACCACTTTGTTGTTGTTGTTAGTTGCTGTTGAGTTGACTCCGACTCACGGCAACCCCATGTGTTACAGAGCAGAACTTCTCCCCAGGGTTTTTTTTGGGCTGTAATCTTCACAGAATCAGATCTACAGACTTTTCTTCTGGGGTGTCACTGGGTAGGTTTCAACCACCAACCTTCAGGTTGGCAGTCGAGCACAAACCCCTTGTGCTACCTAGGAACCACCTAGGGTTCCTTCGATTAGAATATTAAGACTCAGCTGACAGTAGAGACCAGTGGGAAAGCCTTTCTGGACTCTGAGTGTGTGACCAAGCTTACAGATAAGACCTCTTGGTGATGGACAGTACAATCCTGTTCTTCAGCTGTTAAGGACAGAGAACTGCGGTTATACTGGTAAGTGGCAGATTTGGTGTAGGAACTCAATCCTGTTTTGCCTCTCATTTATGGGGTGGCAGCTGTTTTTGAGACCCTGTCCTAGACCTGTGGTGCTTTCTCTTTTTTTTAAATTTGAAAATACATTTTATTGTGTCTTTGGTGAGAGTTTTCACAGCCGGTTATGTTTGCACTTGACTGCTAACCTAGAGGTTGGTGGTTGAAACCCTCCCAGCAGCACCACAGAAGAAAGCTCTGTAGATCTGATTCCCTAAGGGTTACAGAAATTCAGTTCCCAACTGACTGTCTCTATAGAGATTATTCAGTGACACTGGTTACACCCTTCAAGATGTGTCAACACTCTCATTAACTCTGTTCTGATTTTTCCGTTTCTGGTACTCTAGTTTCCCTGTCTCCTTGCCTTCTAGTCTTTGCTGTGGAGTGATTATCAACTACTTGTTTGCCTAAAGATGATTTTTTTAAAAGGCATGCAGTACTCGTGAGTCATAGTCTTTACTTTATGAGCCACTGTTATTTAGTTGAATGGTGACCTTAGGTGATAATTTCAACTGGAAGTTTAAAAGGTATCTTGGCATTGCTCTTGGGAGTCCCCCAGCATCATCTGGTCCAGTAAGTCTGGACTTTTTAAGGACTGAGGTTCTGTTTCACATTTCTCTCCCCTTTTTTCAGGATCCATTGTAGATTGTGTCCCTGATCTGAACAGTTAGTAGTGGTAGCCTAGCGTGGGTCTTTGTCTCTTCTTGAGACACAAGTTTGGGTGCTATGTCTTCTGGGGGAGGGGCAGTCAGTGGAGGTAGGTGAATTGGAAACGTTGCCCAAAGCATCTTCTTTGGCTTATTGACTGAGTCACTCTGCATCTCCCACTGGCATTCCAGGGACTTCCCAGGATGTATCTTGTTCGTTAATAAAGCAAGGCTCTCGTACACAGAAGCAGCAGGCAGCATGGTGGATTGCGTCTTTGGTGAACCCTTGAGGCAAATCAAATGGAAGCAGGCCTGGAGTGGTGCTGGCGGGCTCTGCAGGGGACGACATCAGTGGGATCAGGCACTGCAGAGAGTCTAGGTAACACAGAGACATTTTCAGACTTTTCTTTGGATGGGGGGGTGGGGACAGCTGTCCTCATCCCTCCCCTTACTCACTAGGCAAATGCTGGAGCAGAGAGAGATTTCTGGGACAGTCCTCTGCCCGGGACTGCTGGACTCAATAACCAAAACATCTGAGAGACAGTAGCCTTGCAGATCCTTTGGCTTCAAGATCTGTGGGCTTTGGGAAGAATTTTTAGGTTGCATTTGGGCTCATTGTACAAGAAAGGTGGGCTGGGTCACTTGTTTGGGAGGTGAAGGGATATGAATATTTTAGGGAATTTATACCCTTCTATTTTGGGGAGGTTTTGTCAGCTCAGAAAAAGCAGATAGCTGCAAGACAACCAAAGCAGTTGCTGCTGAGGTGACTCCAGCTCACGGTGACCCCCTATGTGTCAGAGGAGAACTGTGTTACTAGGCCTTTCAGTGGCTGAGTGGAAGCAGATAACCAGACCTTTCTTCTAAGATACTTCTGGGTGGACTTGAAACTCCAATCTTATGGTTAGTTGTCAAGTTGCATTAACCATTTTCACAGTTCAGGGACTCAGCTGCAAAGTAATGCTTGAAAAATCAGGGGGAAAAAACAAGAGAAAAAAATCATCCCATTTGAGCCTCTTAAAATCCTGTAACATAGACACAGTAGGCGTGTAACCTTGCCCCCACTTTACAGACCAAAAAAAAAAAAAAAAAACCCAGAGGGGTTTAGCAAGTGAACACAGCTTACATGTAATAATTAACCAGGGTGAAATTTCAATTCAAGTCTTTGAACTTGAGTTACTAAGTGGTAGATTAAGAGGCTTTGGAGTCAGGGCTTGGTTTTATTCTGGACTTCACCAACTTTGGAGATGCAGATACAAAAACGCATGTGATTCCGTTTCAAGTCTAGCTGGAGAGACAAACTTGCCCCGAGGAAATTTAAACAATAGAATAGATAAATAGTTATTGAAACCAAGCCTTATCCTGTGGCACCCGTGAAGGATGACCTAGGAAACGGGACACTGACAGCAGGTCTGAAAGTCATTATTTTGCCCACATGTCACCCTAAAGGGTTTTAGAAATGCTGAGAACTCCCTTCACACATTGTTCAGTTGACACTCAAAATGTTTCCCAATAAGTTTAAAAAGTTGCTAAGAATACTACTTCTGGAACATAATAAATACTGATGTTTTCAAATACAAATGTTTCAAGATTTAAAAAAATGGTATCCAGAGGAATCTGAAATCTCAGAAACTGGACGCCCACTGTTAGGTACTTATACTCGTATGTGACATTTTCCCCGAACATTTTACATTGTTACGTTCCCTCCAATTCATGACCTTTAAATTTACACATGAAGTTTTACTGAAATAATAATAATAATAAAAAAATTTCTCCGTGCTTCAAGGTCTTTTTCTTGATCATCCAATCCCTGCAATGAAATTCATATGTAGTTTGAAACAAAAACATGGTTTCTTGGCATCAGTAAACTTTGAGTTTTTAGAAAAAAACTCTTTTAGACTGAATTTACAGTTCAATTAATATTAATTGGGCCACACAGAAAAACTCATTACAAAAGAGGAGAAATAATTCTTAGGCATAGAAAGTAGTGTTTTATTTGTACTGCACCTCTGAATAGGATGGATGAGGCTTTTAAAAAAGAGTAGTTCAGAGATCTGCAGATGAAATTACTTATTGCTGTAACGGAGGGGTCAGCGGTAGTTCTGTTGTGGTGTTTCAGTGTTTACAGATGCACATGTAAGTCCTGAGAAGCCTTGTTCACACAGGAATAAGTAGATAGGAGTGGAAGCATTTTCCTGCAACAATACCACTCAGTTTACACCTCTTGTGGGGAATATGTCAAACATCATATTGTCATTTGTCACAGACATCATTTTCAATGACCTATGAGTTCACAACTCAATTACGCCCCCTATAACATTGCTGAAAGCCAAGAACTGGATGTTAGTGGTGTGGAGGCATGATTTATACCCTAGTCTTTAGGGTCTTTCATTTCTAAGTACCTATTCCAGCATTTAGAATTCTCCTTTTGTGTGCTGTCCCCTGGGGTTTTAGACTTGGGGACTCTCGTGGATTGAATTGTGTTCCCCAAAATACATCTTATAAATCCAGCTCAGCTGCTAATTGTCAGGTCAGTGATTAGAAGCCACCAGCAACTCCATGTCACAAAGATATGGCAGTTTCCTTTGGTAAAAATTAAAAAAAAAAAATCTATTGCCATCAAGTTGACACCAACTCATAGCGACCCTATAGGACAGAGTAGAACTGTCCCATGGAGTTTCCAAGGAGAACCTGGTAGATTTGAGCTGCTGATCTTTTGATTAGCAGCCAAACAGAAAACCCCATAGTGCAGTTCTCTACCCTATAGGATTGCTTTGAATTGAGTCCACTTGATAGCTACTAGGTTTGGGATAGCGGTTATAATTCTATCTGGGAATGGTTTTCTTTGCCATGTTAACAGGACAGTGTTAGTACAGGGTGTGTTTTAAGTCAGTCTATTTTGAGACACAGAAGAGCACATGGAACAAGCCACGTAGCTGACAAGCATGGACAGGGAAAACAGATGCCATGTCACGTCAAATCTCCAAGAAATAAAGAAACAGAAGCTGAAAAGAGCTAGCACCTTCCCTTTGAGCCAGCAGCCTGAATTTGGACTTCTAGCCTCCTAAACTGTGAGAAAATAAAATTCTGTTTGTTAAAGCCACCCACTTGTGGCATTTCTGTTATGGCAGCGCTAGAGAATTAAGACAGGGACCATGGATCATAGTCAGATTCGCGGTGGGAGGAGGGAGGGCTTTCTCCGGGAGTATGAGGAGGGAGATCAAGAGAGGGGGTGATAGCAAAGGAGAGTAGACTGGAGTCTCAAAACCCTCCTGGCCTAAGATGGGAGTTTGAATGACATGGAATTTGAGAGACTAGAAATTGATTCCTTTCAAACCATCCTTAAAGGCTGACCCCAAATTCATAAAGATCGATGTCAAAGACAGCCTGAGCTGGGAGCTGGGAGACCACGGTGAGGAGTGTGGGGGTGGGTAGGGAGGGAAGGCTTACCTTGCTGAGGGAGCTGGGGTCTGGGGAGACCCACCTATACAACGGGAAGGGAGACACTTTAGTGCACCGGTTAGGAATTTGGGCTGTGGAGTCAGAGCTCAGTTCTAATTCTGGCCCAACCCGGTAGGTGCAGAACCTTGGAAAATTCTTCACCTTTATGTGTCTCTGTTTGTCATCTGCAAAGTGGGGATGATAATGGTCTTTACGGGAGTGGGCTCCTTTCAAGACCAAAACCAAACCAAGCCTATTGCTGTATAGTTGATTCCAACTCACAGTGACCCTACAGGACAAACTAGAGTTATAGGACAGACTGTCTCATCTTTCTCCCTCTAAGGGCTCATGGATTTGAACTGCCAATGTTTCTGTTAGCAGAGACCAGAGATAATAAAAAACTGACAAGGTTCAAGCAGATAAATGGCTCTTAGATCTGGCGAGAACCAGATCAAACGAGAGGGCTCCTCTTTGCTTCTCTAGCCTGCATGGAAGCCCAAGGGGTCCAACAGGGTCAGGGGACGTGCCCACCTTAGCTTGTGTCCTCTCCTCTGGACTGCCTTTGGGCACCAGAACCACAGAAGGCATTGCTGCTCAAAGTCCACCAAGCCTCTTTTCTGGGGTCTCCCGGGACCCAGCTAGAAGGGTGGCTGAGGGTCTTCAGTGTGCAGGACTGAGTCTAGGTGTGACGAAGAGGGAGTAGGGTCACAGCGAGGGGTGTCACTGTTAGGGGTGGGGTCAGCACCTAATGAGCAGAAGGGTCTCAGTCTGGCAGAGGATGCTGAGGAGACAGCTTATTGAGACTTATTACGGCAGCCTGAGTTTGTACTCTTGCCCCAATCAAAATCCATTGTCCTCAAGTTGAATTCCACCCACAGCAACCCCATGTGATAAGAGTAGAAATCCCCCATGTGATTTCAAGGCTATAATCTTCAGGGAAGCAGACTGTTACCTCTTTCTCCTGCAGAGCCACTGGTGGGCTCGATTTGCCAGGCTTTCAATTGACAGCTGATTGCTTAACTAATGCCCATCATGACTCCTTATTCTTGCCCTAAATCCAAATCCGGTGCCATAGAATTGATTCTGACTCATAGTGACCCTACAGGACAGAAAAGAATTGCTCCATAGAGTTTCCCAGAAGCACCTGGCAGATTGGAACTGCCAGCCTTTTGGTTAGCAGATGTAGCACTCAACCACTATGCCACCAGGGGTTCCTACTCTTGCCCTAGGTACTGTAAATATTAGGATTTGATCTGTTTCTATGGCAATAAATATTTTCTTTAAAAAAAAAAAAAGAAGCAGAGGGAGTGATCAGATTTTATTAAAGTATACCAAACCCAAACCCAACCCAGGCTTACTGCTGTCAAACTGATCCCAACTCATAGCGACCCTATAGGACAGAGCAGCGCTGCCCCACAGGGTTTCCAAGGCTGTAAAGCCCAGCAGAAGAGGTCTGCAACAGCTTGCTTCTGAGGAGTGGTTGCTGGGTTTGAAGTGCGGATAAGCTGGCAGGTAAGCGCTTAACCACCGCGGCACCAGGGCCCCTTTAAGGAGTAACGCGATGCTCCCCAAATTCAGGGTGGGCTGCATGCATGGGTGTGCAACCCGTGTGACCACACACGCCCTTGGTTTAATGCTCTGTTTAATAAATCTAAATAATCTTTCTCTAACTGGAGCTACGCAAGTGAAGCCTGATCGGGCAATGGAATCTGCATAGGAGCAGAGGCGACTGCAGCTTCGTTGACATACAGTGCTTTCAGCATCCCCAGAAAGTCTAAAGGAAACCGCTGGCCATCAAGTTGGCTCCGACTGGCAATGATCCCGTGTGTTACAGAGGAGAACTGGTTTCACTGGCTGTCATCTAGACAGCAGCAGGACTTCCTTGTGTTAACTACTGAATGGCTTTGAACTGAAAGCTTCAAGCTGGTACTTGAACTGAAACTGTGGACTCCACCCACTGACCTTTGTGATGGCCACAAGCACAGATTCCAGAAGACCCACGATGCCAGGGGGATGGGCAAGACTCAAGCCAAGTCAAAGCAAACATGCTGCGGCTACGGTGAGTGACCATGGACTCAGACTGCTTGGAGAGGCCATCTTTTCAAACACTCTGCTAAGAAACAGAACGCATATGCACAGATGAGCTAGGAAATACAAGGCAAATAATTAGAAATACAAGTTGCATAATTCCAGTGATTCTATTTCTAAGTTAAACTCTCATATTTGCATTTAAATTGTCGTTGCTGGGTGTAAAAGTAGCAGTAAAATTTATGCTAATCATTTAAAACGTTACTTTTTCTTTACTCAGCACAACGTTGGCTGGTGAATGAAAGATACCACGAAAAGTTGAGAGACCTGGACAAAGGTTTCTTAGTGCTATTAACAGCATTGTTCCCCTACTTTGGGTAGAAAGCACCCCACATCTTCCTTTTGCACTGGCCCCTACCAAATATGTGCCTGGCCTTACATGATGGATTATGCTGGAATATGTCACTCAGTGGTGAATGATTGTCTCTCTGCACTGGCTTCAAAATTGGTAAGCTCCCCTGTAGCAGCTGTGCAAAATCGGTTTGCCCTCTCTGCTTCCATTTCTTTTCTGAATTTGCTTTCTGCAATCGCCCCTCCACCATCTGAGCCTGTGCTTGGATGGGGCCACGCCCACAGCTCACTGGTGGAGCACGTGATCTAGAGTTCGGCCAATGGGAGCACCACAATCTCTTGGTCTCAGAGATTGGCTCAGGGATGGGCATGTGACCCAATCCGAGCCAATGAGCTGCAAGGAGACTCAGGCTGGGAATCCTGGGAAAGACACTGTCACGGGTATTTAAAGTTGGAGACTTGCAGTCTTTAAATGGTGAAGCAGGTCAGTTGGAACTGTCCATGTTCTTTTGCTACCACTTGTAACCTGAGAAAGAAGCCATTTTATCTTTCCACCTAGGGGAGAAACCTAGTTTCTGTGACCCAGTTTGAATCATTTTCAGAATGAACCTGAAGCCAAATCTCCCCTTTTCAGCTATACAAGTGATAAAATTTCTTTGTACCTTAGCCTGAGCCCTGGTGGTGCAGTGGTTAAATATTAGGCTGATAAACAAAAGTCTGGCGGTTCAAATCCACCAGCTGCAGCTTGAAAACCCTGTGGGGCAATTCCACTCTGTCCTGTATAGGGTCACTATGAGTGGAATTAACTCAATGGCAGTGGGCTTGGGTTTTTTTCTTTTTCTTTTTGGTTTGGGTACTTTAGTTTATTTTTCCCTCCTATAACTTGTAACTCCAAATAATCCTAAACTGATAAATGGTATGTGCTAGATGACTCAGTTAAAATAATCTTTGGATTTTTATAACTTGTACAAAATAATAATGCAAATGTATCTGGGTAACTTTTTAAGATATTTAGTATATATTTACTCCTCTTTTTATTTTCTTAATTTATTTCCCAATCAAGAAAGAATCAATGTCTGTGATTTTTTGCTTTGAGAGAGGCTTATGGCAGAGCAGGAAGGAGTCCTTACAGGAAAGATGCTTTTCTCCTTGAATTTTTTTTTCCCCTCCTTCAAGGCCTAAGTAATCCAGGAATCACGAATTGGCTTTCATGTAGCCTGCAAGGCATTTTTAGTTGACCTACAGAGTATTTCAAAAATTCAGCTACTTCATCTAAACATCTGGAATTCTGAGATTAGAAAAATCAGACTATTTGGCAACCCTGGTCCTAAAATTCTCGTCTGACTTCTCTTAGTTGGTGTCAGGTAGAATCTACCTTTTTGAATAAAGCAAGCAGTATCCAGTTTGCCACCATCCCAGACGTTCTCTTTTACCTTATTGAAAAACAAAAAACAAAAAAGCTTCACTGCGTAGTTCTCTCCTATTCCTAGTAACTCTAGAGGTCAGAGTAGAACTACCCCATAGAGTTTCTAAGGCGAGCCTGGAAGATTTGAGCTGCTCACCTTTCGGTTAGCAGAGGTGGCACTTAACCCACTATGCCACCAGGGTTTCCCTTTTACTTTATACACGGCTTATCTTGCTTGTCTTGACTTGGATAACATACAACTCTGTGACACCAGATTTAAATTGACCAAAAAGAATAGAATTGGAGAAGTGAGGACACGTTTGCATCATGTTTTTCTGAATTAGAGTAACAATAATAATAGTAGTAGTAGCAGTATTATTACGTGCTGTTGTTGTTAGGTGGTGCTGGGCTTGTTCAGATCCACAGCAAATCTGTGTCCAATAGACCAACATGCTATTGAGTCCTGTGCCATCCTCATAATCGTTGCCGTGATGGAGCCCATTGTTTCAGCCACCGTGTCAGTCCATCTCACGAAGGCTCTTCCTCTTTTTTTGCTAACCTTCTCCTTTAGCAAGCATGATGTTCTCCAAGGACTGGTCCCTTCCGATAATGTGTCCCGAGTAAGCGAGATGAAGTCTCACCATCCCTTCTTCTAAGTTGCATCCTGGTAATACTTCTTCCAAGACAGATTGTTTGTTCTTCTGCCAGTCCAGGTAGTTGTTGTTGTTAGGTGCTACTGGGTCTGTTCCAGTTTGGAGTGACCGTATGTGCCACAGAATGAAACTGCTGGGTCCCGCACTGTATTCACAATCATTGTTAGGCTGGAACCCGTTGTTGCAGCCACTGTGTCAGTTCATCTTGTTGAGGGTCTTCCTCTTTTCCACTGACCTTGTATTTTACCAAGCATGACGTCCTTCTCCAGGGACTGATTCCTCCTGACAACGTGTACAAAGATAGATGTAAGATGTAGTCACACCATCCTTGCTGCTACAGAACATTCTGATTGTACTTCTTTCAAGACAGTATTATTAGTTCTTTTGGCAGTCCATGGTAAATTTTCAATATTCCTTACCAATATCACAATTCAAAGACATAAGTTTTTCTTTGGTCTTCCTTATTCAGAGATTGTTCTGCTGCTATTTATGAGGCTTTCATTGGCTAATTCTCTTCAGAAGTAGACTTCCAGGTCATTCTTCCTAGTTTGCCCGGTCTGGAAGCTATGCTGAAACTTGTCTGCTGTGGGAGAGCCTGCTGGTGTCTGAATACCAGCTGTGTAGCTTCCAGCATCACAGCAACATGCAAACCCCCGTAGCATAGTCAGTATTCTTTGCCATAATTCAAATGCATCAATTCTTCTTAAGTCTTTTTTGTTCAGTGTTCAACTTTTGTGTGTGTATAAAGTGTTGCATATATGGCTATAGATATTATAAATATTATATTATCATGTAGGAATTAATAAATAATAATTGAGTAATTAAAAATGACTATTCAATATTAATTAAGTGATGATTATATAATAATAATGATAGCGATTGGATTTCTCTTTGTCTCAAGCCATGTGCTAAATATGTTAAATGTATTATTTGATTTTCTTTAGAAGACTATGGGTTGATTTCACTGTTTTATTTTGTGGGGTGCAGCTTACTGTCCTCAATGGCACATTAGAGAGATGACCTTTGATAGTTCTTTAACATTTCTCTATCTCCAACTCATCTCCCTTTGGCAGGCAGCAGTGTATTTGCTAGAATTTAACAGCGTTGCTTTATTTTTGTGATAGTTATTTTTGGAGTTAGTGTCCTCTCATGTGGGTAGGCATTTCTAGCACTCACCAGTACCTGGCTCTCTACTTCTGGGAACACGTGAAGCTTGCACTCCTCTGTCCTCTTAAAGTCAGAAACGGTCATGTGACTTCTTTGACTGATGATGTGAGCAGAAATCTCAGTTGTCACTTACAGGTGGAAGTACTTGATTGCTGGTGTTTGACTCTATATGGAGGGCATTAGATGCTTCCTAGAGCTCTGGGTCTACAGACAACCACTGCTCTGTAGAGGGAGGGCTGTCTAGACTCTGGAGAACTTTGGATAATCCTGAAATAAACTTGCGTGGTATTACCCTGCTGAGATATTGATATTGTTTTATTTGCATTATAACCCAGCATATCCTGATAATACAGCAAGTGTTATTGTTTTTGCATTTTTTTTGGAGTCATGCTTGGTAAAGCAGAGGATCAGCAGATGGATCAACAAGATGGATGGACACGGGGGCTGCACCAATGGGCTCAAACATGACAATGTTGTGAGGATGGCACAAGAACCAGCAGTGTTTCATTCTGTTGTACACGAGGTCACCATGAGTCAAAACTGACTCCAGGGCACTTAACAACAACAGGAATGACTATCTACTTTTCACTTAAAGACATTTAAGCTTTAAAAAGTATCCTCTTAAAAAGGTTGAGTCAGTTTCAGGACAGATTATACATAGAAAAGGCCATCATCATGAAGGTGGTGCAAAAGTAACTAACTTGAGGGGAGATGGGGCTAAGATGTTCAAGTAGTCAGAGGCTTACTGTGATCCCTCTAATGACAAAGACACTCCTTCCCGCAAAAAGCCAAATGAATCAATTATACATGACATTCTAGGAACCTGGAACATCAAAGGGAAAGTTGAGAAATCAGACTAAGCAAGAGAGGAGGGAGAGTAGGTCCAGAAGTATCTAAGACTAGGCAGACTTGACCCAGTGGGAATTGGTACCCTGCAGGAAGGTAGGTTGTAGCCAGTGTGGCGAGTGAAGTGGTGTTGTTTTGAAAGCATCTTCCTCAGTGGGAGGGACTGAGTGGCACAGAGGCCACTCACACCTCCAGAATCAGTGAAAAGCAGCATTCCATCATCTAAAGCTAAGTGACTTGCATCTAACCTTTCACATGAGGATCTAAAATTTTCCTTTGGGATCAATCTCTCTTCCTTTTCCAGCACTTCCTCCTCCTTTCTCTGCACTGCACCATTCTCCGTATTCTGATGCACAACCTGGGAAATTAGGACCTCTTAGGTACACTCTGAATGATTCTCCCAGATTTGGAGAAGTAACAGTTTAACACAGTGGGGAAAAATCTGCCTGCTTCCGTAAGCCAGAAACTCAGGGCAGAAACAGGTCCTTTGCCTAGGTGCAAGCATAATGGGCCTATGGACTTTGAAAGCTTGTCAGTACTATATACAACATCCAGTGCACAGCTTGTCCCACAGCAAAAGCTATCTACCTACTTGCATTAAATAATAGGGATAAGACTTCATCACAGACACTCATGGACAGCTGTCAGCCCTTTAGCTTTCTCAGTGAGTGCAGCCGGCTACCTGTGCCTACACCAATCACCTCTGTCCATTTAGGACTGTAGGGGAGAGCCAGCACCACAGACTTGCCAACTGACAATGTGGAAACTTGAACTGAATACATATCAGAAAAAAAGATGAGTGGTCACATCCACATACCTAGTAACAACACTAACCACTTGGTGACAAGATGTCAGAACATTTAAAGCATTGAGAATCAAAACTGGCTTACATGATCAACCTTTCTGTGCATTTCAAAACAAAAGTTAGACCAGAGTAAGCACAGAAATAAACAAAAAAACTTAACTGGTGGTTCAGAGACAACAGTCAATATCCTATCACTTAAAGAGGCAGACTACAACGGCTTCAGAAAGCTCCCCAAGCAAAGAATTGAAAAACTCTACAGATGAAGAGAACTTCCTGGAATTAGGTGGAATACAAAAAAATCAATATTTAGAATTCTTCAAGAGATGAGGAAGGAGACCAGGAAAAATGCAGCATAGCATAATGACAAGTTGAATAGGCTGCAAGAAATCCTTAAGAGACAGCAATCAGAGTTCAGCTGATTAGTAATAAAATTATAGAATTAGAAAACTCAATAGAAAATCAAAGGAGCAGAACTAAGGCAATGAAATGCAGAATTAGTGAGACTGAAGGTAAAGCAATCAGCACCAACATATTTGAGGAAAAATTAGAGAAAAAAATTTTTAAAAATGAAGAAACAAGTAATGTGGGACTGTATCAGAAGGAATAATTTATGAATGATTGGTGCACCAGAACAGGGGTCGGGAGCTGGGGGTGGGTAACAACGGAAAATGTAGAGAGAATTGTTGAAGATTTATTGACAGAAAACTTCCCCGATATCATCAAAGATGAGAAGGTATCTACCCAAGATGCTCATTGAACTGAACACAAGTAGATGCCAAAAGGAAGACACCAAGACATATTGTAATCAAATTTATCGAAACTGAAACCAAAGATAAGGGGAGAATTTTCAAAGTGGCTAGGAATAAATGAAAAATAATCTACAAAGTAGAGTCAATAAATCTAAGTTCAGACTATTCGTCAGAAACCGTGTAGACAAGAAGGCATTGGGATGACATATACAAAGCCTTAAAGGAAAAAAATTGCCAGCCAAAAATTATTTATCCAGTAAAACCATCTGTCAAATATGATGGTAAAATTAGGACATTTCCAGATAAACAGAAATTTAGGAAATGTGCAAAAACCAAATCAAAATTACAAGAAATACTACAGGGAGTCCTTTCATCAAAAAATCGATAACGTCAAACTGGAACAAAGAACAGAGCAAACAGATATCAATCCTGACAGGGAAATTACAAAAATAAATTAAAACTAAAATATTGAAAATAAGGAAACAGAGATGTTAGTTTGTGAAAGATGACAATATTGTAACAAAAAAGAAGGACCAAAAAAATGTAGTCATAGATCTTTCATACAGAAAGGAAGTTAAGATGATACAAAAAGATTATAGACTGTTTCAAATTTGGAAAAATAGATGTAAATATTAAGGTAACCAAAATAGAAATAATCTTACACATCAAAATAAAAAGTGAGGAAAATAAAAGTCTTAGCACACACAAAACCAACAACAATAAAAAAGATGAAAACACATGAAGAAAAATGACTCAGCGTGGAAAATTCAGCAGAATAAAGAGACTGCCAACAACGCACAAAGAAGGCATCAAAATTACAGCACTATATTCACACCTATCAATAATTACACTGAATGTAAATGGATTAAATACGCCAATAAAGAGACAGAGAGTGGCAGAATGGATGAAAAAACACAATCTATTGATATGCTCACTAGGAGAGACACACTTTAGACTTAAAGATACAAACTAAAATTCAAAGGATGTAACAAATAGATACTAAACAAACAACATTCAGAGAAGAGCAGAAGTGGCAATATTAATTTCTGATAAAATAAACTTTAAAGTGTACTCCACCACAGTAAACAAGGAAGGACACTATGTAATGATTAAAGGGTCAACACATCAGGTGGACGTAACCATATTAAATATTTACACACCCAATGATAAGGCTTCTAAGTACCTCAGACAAGCTCTAACAGCATTTAAAAGAGAAATTGACAGCTACACAACAATAGTAGGAGACTTCTTCAACATACTACTTTGGGTGAAGGACAGAGCATCCAGAAAGAAGATCGGTAAAGATATGGAAGATCTAAGTGCCACAATCAACCAACACAAAATGACCTCATAGACACTTACAGAACACTACACTCAACAACAGTCAGGTATACTTTCTCCTACAACCCACATGGAACATTCTCCAGAATAGGCCACATATTAGGCCACAAAGTAAGTCTTAACAAAATCCAAAGCATGAAAATATCACAAAGCATCCTTTCAGACCATAAAGCCATAAAAGTAGAAACCAATAATAGAAAAATGAAGGGGGGCAGGGAAATCAAACACAGAAACTGAATACCTTGCTCAAAAACTACCGGTTTATGGAGGAAATCAAGGATACAATGAAGGTATTCATAGAAATAAATGAGAATGAAAGCATATCCTACGAGAACCTTTGGGACACATCAAAAGCAGTGCCCAGAGGTCAATGTATTTCAATGCACGCACACATTCAAAAAGAAGAAAGGGCTCAGATCAAAGCATTAACCCACAACTAAAACAAGTAGAAAGACAGCAGGAAAAGAAATCCTAAGGTACCACAAGAAAGCAAATAATAAAAATTAGAGCAGAACTAAATGAATTAGACAGTGGAAAAATGATTGACTTAACAAGACCAAATCTGATTCTTTGAAAAGATCAACAAAATCAATAAACCAGTGCCCAAGCTGACAAAATAAAAACAGAAAATGAAGCAAATAACTCAAATAAGAAATGGAATAGGTGATATCACAACAGGCCCAAATGAAATATAAAAAACCGTAACAGAATGCTATGAAAAATTATACTGTAACAAATTTGAAAACCTAAAGGAAGCAGACAAATGTCTAGAAACACACTACCTACCTAAACTAACACAAACAGATGTAGGACAACTAAATAAACCCATAACAAAAGAGGAGACTGAAAAAGATAATTAAAAAACTCCCAAGAAGAAAAACCTTGGCCCTAACGGCTTTGCTAGAGAATTCTACCAAACTTTTAGAGATGAGTAAATACCACTATTACTAAAGGTATTTTAGGACATAAACAATGACAGAATGCTCCCAAACTCATTTTATGAAGCCAGAATAACTTTGATATCAAAACGAGGTAAAGGCAACACAAAAAAGGTAAATAATGGATCGATATGTTTCATGAATTTAGGTGCAAAAATTTTCAACAAAATCCTAGCCAATGGAATTTAACAATATGTCAAAGAAAGAAAGTCACCAGGACCAAGTGGGATTCATGCTGGGTATGCGGGGATGGTCAATATTAGAAAGCTAATCAATGTAATCAACCACATAAATAAAACAATAGACAAGAACCACTTGATTTGATAAATTGATGCAGGAAAGTCATTTGAAAAAGTCCAACACCCGTTCATGTTAAAAAGCTCTCAGCAAAATAGGAATAGAAGGGAAATTCCTCAGCATAATAAAAGGCCTGTGTACAACACCAACAGCCAACCTCATCCTAAATGGAGAGAGTCTAAAAGCATTCCTTCTGACAACAGGAATCAGACACAAATGCCCTTTGTCACCACTTTTATTCAACATCGTGCTGGAGGTTCTAGCGAGAGCAGTCAGGCTAGGTAAAGAAATAAAGAGCATCTAAATTGATTAGGAAGTAGTAAAAGTATCTCTATTTGGAGATGATATGATCTTATACACAGAAAATCATAAAGAATACACACACACAAAAAAAACCTATTAGAACTAATAGAAGAGTTCAGCCAAATATTAGGATACAAGGTAAACATTCAAAAAATAAGTTGGGTCCCTCTATACCAACAAAGACAACACCAAAGAGGAAATCACCTCATCAGTATCATTACACTAGCCCTCAAGATGATAAAATACTTAGGAATAAATCTAGCCAGAGATGTAAAAGATCTATACAAAGAAAACTGTGAGACACTACTGCAAGAAACTAAACGAGAGCTACATAAGTAGAGAAACCTATCTTGCTCATGGATAGAAAGACTCAAGACGTGAAAATGTCTGTTCTGCCCCAATAGATCTGCGGATACAATACAATCCCTGTCCAAATTCCGATGGAATTTTTTTTTTTAATGAGATGGAGAAACAAATCACCAACTTCACATGGAAAGGGAAGAAGTTCCCGATAAGAAAAAGGTTACTGAAGAAAAAAACAAAATGGGAAGCCTCACACCAACCTGACTTTAGAACTTATTACACTGCCATGGTAGTCGGAACAGCTTGGTGCTGATACGACAACAGACACGTAGACCAACGGAACAGAATCGAGAAACCCAGACATGAAATCACCCAACTATGAATAACCAATATTTGGCAAAAGCCCAAAGTTTGTAAATTGAGGAAAAGACAATCTCATTAACAAACGATGTTGGTGTAACTGGATAACCATCTGCAAAAAAACGAAAACAAGAAAGAGAAAGAAAGAAGACCCGTGTCTCTCACCATGCACAAAACCTAACTCAAAACAGATCAAAGACCTGATCTGGAACAATAAACATTAAGGAAAAAATAGAAACAATGCTGAGAGTCCTAATACAAGGCATAAACAGAATAGAAAACATTACCAACAGCGCACAAATATCAGAAGAGAAAATAGGTAATTGGGAACTCTAAAAATCAGACATTTATGCTTATCCAAAGACTTCACCAAAAGAGTAAGAAGATGACCTATAGACTGGGAAAAGTTTTGGCTACAATAAATCTGACCAGCATCTATTCTTTAAAATCTGCAAGAGTCCAAGAGACAGAAAAGGGCCGCATATACCAGAGACTACAACATGAAACCAGAAGAACTAGATGGTGCCTGGCCACCACCAAAGGCTGTTCTTACAGGCAACACAACAAGGAGTCCCTGATGGAGTGGGAGAAATGTGGGGGGCAGAACTCCAGTTCTAGTAAAAACACTGGACCCAATGATCGGACAGACTGCAGGCTCCCTGGAAGACACGGACCCTGAATTCTCTGTTAGCCTAGAACTTACACTGTTCCAGAAGCCAACTCCTCAGACAAAGATTGAATCAGTATATAAGACATAAAATGTGGCTGGTGCAGAGTGTGCTTCTTTGCTTGAGTAGATACGTGAGACTAAACTGGGCAGCTTCTGTCTGGAGGTGAGATGAGAAGACAGAGTGGAGTCAGAAGCTGGTTAAGCAGACACAGGAGGGGAGAAGTGTGCTACCCCAGTGTGGGAGAGCAGTTGGAGTCACACAGCCAAGTGTAAATTTTTGTTTGAAAAACTGAAATTGTCAACTTTCACTTAAAAAACAATGAAAAAATATCAATACTAAAATAAAGTAACTAAATTGATAAAAATTACGCTTAATATATATTGGTAGAATGCACAGAGTGCCCTAGGAGGGGCTGGACTTCAGGGTAGAGATGGATTGTCTTCAGCTTGTTTTTGTACGTCTTGTCTAAGTTGAATGTGGGCTTCTGGGAGGCAGTGACTGGAAACTATGACAGGGAAGAAAAGTGGCTGAGTCCGGTTGAAAGGTTTGAGGAAGAAAGAGAAGCTGCAAGTGAAATTCTACATAATGTGATTTTACTGAAATTGTTGAGAAGTGTTAAATGTGTAACACAGACATAAATAGGACTGTCTGGGCAAACAACTCCAGGTGGTCATCTCCTGGATTTTCCCATTGACCCTGCAATATTGTGCTTGAAGTAGGCTTTTACACATACTCAAAGGCCAGGGAAATCCAAGTGGCGCCTTGGTTAAGTGCTGTGTCTGGTAACCATAGGTAGGCAGTTTGAATCTGCCAGGTGCTCCTTGGAAACTCTATGGAGCAGTTCTACTGTGTCCTACAAGGTCACTGTGAGTCAGACTCAGCTCGATGGCACTGGGTTTGGTTTGGGTTTTGGTTATGAAGGCCAGGAGAAAAACCATCCTTCAAAATGGCAGCCTCAGTTGGGCAGATGAGAGAAGGACCCCGAGGACCCAACACGGGTGGATCAGAACATGACTATGATAATATAAACTTGTTTTCCCACAAAGTGAGAATTTAGCTCAGTATATGGATATGGAACGCATTGGAAAATATTAGACAAAATGACTTGTTTGGTTTCTGCCGCTTCCCCCTGCCCCAGATAATGGCTTTGGGTAAATCACTCGAGCTGGACTAAGTTCAGCCTAGTCCCCATAGGTAATTATTATATAATATTTATGAAACCTTCCTGTAGTTGTGACTCATGGCACTCCTTCTACTCAGAATTTCTTTAGAGCTGAGTGTTCAGGGAGAAAAATGTCCGAGGGATGCTGAGCCTTTCAGAGAACTCTATTGAGGGAGGGAGGCAGGAGGATCAAGGCTAACTGTCTCTGCAGATCCTTTAGCCACTGAAGCCCCAGGGTTAGAGAAGCTAATTACATTCTTTTAAAAAAGTTTTTCCTTGGCTTTTTGTAAAATACAAAAGAACTAACAAATACATGCTTGTCAAAATATTCAGATATTGCTGCTGTTGCTAGCTGCCGTAGAGTCAGTCTCTGACTGATGCTCACCCCACACACAGTGGAAAGAAACACTGCTTGATCCTACCACTGTGATCCATAGGGTATTCATTGGTTGGTTTTCCTTCCCCTTATACAGCTGATTGTTAAATATTAACACCCCTGCCCCTCCAAAAACAACAACGACAAAACACTGAGCTGGTTTCTTTGAGTCAGTTCTGACTCACGGTGGCACCACATGTGCAGAGCAGAACTGCACTCCTCAGGATTTTCCAGGCTACGACCTTTTGGACCTTTGGACCCTGGCAGCACGGTGGTTAAGTGCTACAGCTGCTAACCAGAAGGTTGGCCGTTCAAATCCACCAGGCACTCCTTGGAAACTCTATGGGGCAGTTCTACTCTGCCTGTAGGGTCGCTGTGAGTCAGAAGTAACTCAACGGCTATGGGTGGTGGTGGTGGTGATCATTTGGAAGAGGATCACTGGGCTTCTTCTGAGAGTGTTGGGCAAGTTCAAACTTAACAAGTTTTTGGCCACTCCTCAAGTGCTTAGCTGTTTGCGTGACCAGGGACTGTCCATCTCAGGTCAGTCACTTTCAGCCCTATCAGCTGGTTTAGCTCCTCCGTAATGCTTATTGCTCTCTATTACATCCTTTTTTTTTTTTTTTAATTTGGTCGTGTAGGATCCATGATGGCAGAGTGTTCTCTATAATTTCCTCTCTCCTATTCCCTGCACTTAGCACAGCAATTGGCATAGTTAGGTGTTAAAAAATTTTTTTGTTTTGTTTAATGAGATAATTAAGAGTTACACCTCATCAGTGCTGAAGTCATCAGAGGTAGATGCTGGCATATGGTGTGGTCAGTGAAGGCTTCCCGTAGGAGGAGAGCCTTCAGTGGAAAAGTCAGGTCTTCATTAGAAAGAGAAGGGAATATGCTCAGCAGAGCATCCACCAATTCAGCACTTTCTACATGTACAAGTCAATGACATTGATACATTCTTTGAGTTGTACAAACATTCTTACCCTGCTTTTCTGAGTTGTTCCTCCCTATTGACATAAACTTCTTGCCTCCTAAGGTTCTTATCTGACCCTTCAAGGCTTCTGCCAATTTCTTCACATGTAGACAGCGATTAAAAGAGGATACTATTTATGGCTGACCTTTAAGCTAAACTATAAAAAACAAGCCAAATTCTTTACTGTAGAGTAAAATTCTGACTCATAGTGATCCCAAAGGACAAAGTGGAACTGCCCCATAGAGTGTCCAAGGAGCACTTGGTTGATCTGAACAGCCAATCTTTTGGTCAGCAGCATTAGCACTTACACCACTACACAACCAAAGTTTGTAAGCTAACCTACAGCTTGGTTTAAGGAAGACTTCAGGGAATATTTTTGGATTAAGTTTCAAAGATTATCTCAGGGCAGTAGTTTTGGGTGTTTATCCAGCCTCCATGACTCCAGAAAGTCTGGGTTCCATGAGAATTTAACATTCTGTTCTGCGATGTTTCTCCTTTCATTGTGATTCTTCTACAGACATTTTGATCTGTAAGTCCAGGAATGGTAGCCGGACATCAGCCAGTTCTGGTTTCCAGGAAAACTGGTGTATGTTTTGCTGCATATATGCTCAACAATAACAGCAAAATAAGTAAAAAATAATAAGTAAAGAAACAAAAGATAAAAGAAAGAAGGGAGTTGCCTGTACTCCAAATTCTCCAAGATTTCTGGGAAACTCAAGCTGCTAGAAAATGTCCTTTAATTTTCATAGCAGATTCGATTTTTCACTAGCTCTCACTTGAGAGGAATTTGATGTGTTAAGCCATAAGATTTTCATTTTCTGCTAGAGTGCTAAGCCAAGTGCCATCGAGTCGGACAAATGCCAATAATTATGTAAAGGAATGCTTTTTAAATCATGGCCCTTCAGTGCACCTATTGCTCTGCCCCATTCTCTTCAAGTACATTAGAGCACTTTACTCTTTCTTTGAGAATGTTAAGAAATCCCAAGGTGGTTGCTAAGTGAATCATTAAATTTCTTTTTACGGGTCTGGAAGGGGTTCAGGGCACTGAACACTTTTCCCCCCTGACCCCCAACCCCAATGTGTATAAACGAAAAAGAGATTTCATTTACAATGGTGTTTACCTTCTGCCATGTGGGAAAACCGCAGGCTTAGGATTCAGATAACCTGGGTTCAAGTCCTTGCTCTGATTGGCTGTCTGGCTCTGGGGAGCTTGTAAGCTCTCAGAGGCTCTGTTTTCTCTCTTCTAAGTGTCACCCTCACTTCACCTTTCAGGCACAAGTTGACATTTCCTGAACCTTCCCAGAGTGCTCTGGTGTAGCATCATGCTCTACCCAAGGGACTGTCCTGGGCAGACCACTGGTGTCTGGTCTGTCTGCCCTGTTAATGACCACTCACTCATCACCTGCTAGCGTGAATGACTGAGTGAGCATCTCTCTTCTGCTAGTGTCTCCTCCTCTTTTTTTCTTCTCTGTGCCTGTCTACTTTTTTACTCCTCTCCGTTCGTTTAAGAAAAATTTCAGATGGCGGAGAACACCTGTGTTCCATTGACTAGGATTTACTATGGTTAGGTGCCATGGAGTCGATTCCGACTCTTAGTGACCCTGTGTGACAAAGTAGAATGCCCTCTCTGGTGTCCTAGACTGTCATCTTTAGAGAAGCAGATTGCCATGTCTTTTCTCTCTCAGAGCCGATGGCGGTTTTGAACTACTGACCATCGAGTTGGCAGCCGAGCACTTAGCTAGTGAGCCACTAGGGCTGCTTCAGGTTTAACTAGAAAGAGTGAAATGGCCTCTTTAGAGAGTGAGCTGTCTGTCTAAGTTTTCCTTCCACAATGGTAATCTAAGCCTCGATCAGGGCCATAAATTGACAACAGCAACTTGAAAGCTTCCATAGGAAACTTAGGGGGCAGTGAGTGTGTGTCACCCAGAAAGCGCATCACGGACAAGGATGAGGACGCTGGCACAACATGAAGAGTGTGACCCATGTGACTGACATCTCCCTGTAGGAACCTGAGTTGGTGTATCTTTTTGCTGTGTGTGTTTTCAACAACAAGAACTGTCTTAGTCCTTTGAGACACAGCAGGTACCCCATTGAGAATCCAAATTGGGGATCCATGATCTATAAATCCCACATGGGGAGGCTCATTCTGCCTGGTCCCCTGTTCACACTGCAGCACCCTGCACCTACTGGCGGAGTTGTACGGAACTCTTGGTTAGATATGTTGTATGACTTCCACTAAACACATCACTTTGGTGGCTCTGGTCTACTGCGAGGAGAAGTCATAACGCCTGTCTCAAAGATACACAGTGAGAACAAGGAAGAAATAACTGCTTTACCTTGCTGAGAGTAGATAATCCTTCAGATGGCCCAAACAGCTCTCATTTCTTCTAATTCCTTTCCTCCTCCCAGTGTTTCTGGGCTCTGGAACAAACCAGTGAAACCTAATGATTTGTCCAAATATGCAGCCAGGCTAAGAGAGAGTAACGAGGGCTAACAGTTCTGGGCCAGTGACCCCGTGTCTGACTACCCCCCTCAGAGTGACACGAAACCCAAACCAAACCGTCTGCCATTGAGTCGATTCTGACTCATAGGTGATTAGGTGGGAAAACTTGCATTGCACACTACACGGTGAGATATACAACTTCTGGACTATAAAACTCAGTGAGGGAAGATTTGTGGGCTCCTTCATCTACAGTGTAAAGGGAGAAGCACTTGCCTAGACAGCTTTTGAGCCAAGGAGGGTGATGGGACTCTTCCTATTACTCAGTGTCTGTCATCTATGAGTAACTAAACTGGTTTTCACAATTGTCATCACTGTGTCCATGTCTTGTGTGTGTGACTTGATCAGACTAAGTGGATCTGACACCCCAGGAGAGGTTGGTGTCACTGGGTAGACTTCTCATCTCATCTGCTGAGTGTGTGGTGTTTTAGGCCAGGTTCTGTAGAGAATCAAAGCCAGCAAAACGTGTAAGTGTACACACAGAGAGAGATTCACATCAAGGGAATGACTCATGAGGCTGTAGAGGCCGAACAGTCTTGTGAGTCACAGCACCGGGTGACATCAGTCCTAGTGAAGCCTTGGGTGGACAGGCAATGTTTTGTTCTGTCGCACTTGAGAACACCAGGAGCTGGAAGCCCACTAAACAGCATTTAACAACAGTAAGGAATTCAGAATTTCAGTTAAAGGCTGTCAGAGAAAAACACCAAAACGTGGGCTGTACTCAACAAAAGCTGAGGGCTCCTGAATGTTTTGTGTACAAGACAGTAAGTGGATTCTGAGAGCCATGGTCTGGCTCTTGGGTCAGTGAGTGTCATCTAGCAGGGTGACCTACGACGGGCGGGTTTCAGTGGAGCTCACAGACTGACGGACGGAGAACAAAGGCCTGATGATTTATTTCTGACAATTAACCAATGAAAACTTGATCAATCAGAGACTGGGACATTATCTGAGACATTGGCTTGCTTACTTTGGGCCCCCTACCAGGAGGAAATAGTTGCCGGAGAAGTGCATTACATTTAGTAAAGTGGACTAGGGAAGGCAAGGGGA
The DNA here is from genome assembly GCA_028571685.1 of Heterohyrax brucei. NCBI lineage: Eukaryota > Metazoa > Chordata > Mammalia > Hyracoidea > Procaviidae > Heterohyrax > Heterohyrax brucei. The sequence goes on along the minus strand of CM053156.1, from coordinate 84,470,045 downwards.
GCCCTCAGGGACAGGGACTGACCCAGTAGCTGCAACGTGGACTCAGACATACCAAGGATTGTGGAGACGGCACAGGGCGGGCAATGTTTTGTTGTGTCACATGTGGGGCCGCCGTGAGCAGAAAGCCCACTGAACAGTGGTTAACAACATGGAATTCAGAATTTCAGTTAAGGGTTTTCTGAGAAGAGCTCAGAAAAGCTAAGGGTCCGTCGATGCTTCATGCACAAGACGACAAGTGGATTCTGAGAGCCTCATTCCAGCTCTCAGGTCAGCGCGTCTCCTCCAGTGAGATGCCCTCGGGCACTTGACGCAGGGGAAGAGCTGCAGACTCCAGATGACCAAGGGGACAGCATGTCTCGGGTTGAGCGTCTTTGCTCCATGAGGACGTGCTAGATCCAGCAGCTTGTCCCTTCTGGTGTGGGTTTGTTCCCTGCACGGTGTGTGACATGTGCAGACTAGGATAGTGCTGGGAACTTGAGGCAGCTTTTTGACACTGATCAAAACACCAAAGACAGAACTTCTCTGGCTTAAATGGCTAATGGCGCGTGTGACAGTTTCACTGGGGTGATGCAATCTGACCTTTGATTTTGGATTACAAGGCATTTTTTTCTCTTTCTTTGTTTCAGGCAGCAACAGTCACTTCTAATTCTATGTAATTTTTTTTTCTGGTTTTCTGAACATCATTTATTACCCAGTCATAGAAATGTAAAGACAGACAGACTTGGGTCTTATTCTCTGTAGAAGTTTAGATAAGAGGTGCATCCATCCTATCAAATTTGCTCCTGGGTAACAGACAAATATATGAGACTTTAGCCTTGGTTATTTTTGTCTAAAGAAATGATTAGTTTCTCTTTTCTAAGTAGTTTCAACTTGCAAATCCTTTGAAGATGTAAATTTTACAGGTGAAGCGATTGCGCCCTCTTCCTCAGCCTGTCTCCCTAACGGCATCATCAAGTCAGAGCAGAAAGAGCTCGGGCTCCTGGCTCACACCTGGGTTCCCACCTTGGCTCTGCCCCTCTCTGGCTGTGTGACCCTGGCTAAGTCACTTGCTTCTCTGAGCAGTGTTGGATGGCCCCAAAAGCCAGGTAAACATGAGTTTGCTCGTGGTTACATTTTAATTTGTAGTGAACAATCTCACATTTTTTTCACTACATCAAAATTCTGCTTCTTGGTCTGGCTAGTATCTCTCTCTCTCTCTCAGCCTCACAGCGCCTTCCCACAAAATCAAAACCTCTTTTTAAATTTACAGTCCTCCACAGGGACGGCTGACCCAGTAGGCAAGGTTTCCAAGGCTGCAGTCTTCGCAGAAGCAGAGCGCCATGCCTGTCTCCTGTGCCGGGGGTGGTCGGTTCCAGTTTTCTACCTTTCGGTCGGCAGCAATTGCTTTACTGCCATGCCTCTGGGGCTCCTTTTCTGCCACTGTGTGAGATGCTAGGACTGCCCCATAGGGTTTCCTAGGCCAAAATCTTTATGGGAGTAGGTCACCAAGTCTTTCCTCTGGAAGAACTGCTGGTGGGTTCCAGCTGCCAACCATTCAGTTAGAAGACAAGCGCTTTAACCAGTGTACCACTAGTGGACATCGCTTATTGTCTCTGTTCACAACCAGGTAACTTCACTGGCATCAGAGAACGGCCTGTCCATCTTTGTGCCACTGAGATAGCCTCCCCGAGTTCCGGGTTTCTTCAGAGGCCAGAATCCCCCCCTAAGGTACAGTGTAGCAAAAGTCCCAAACCCATTGCCGTCAGATTGATTCTGACTGGTAGTGACCCTGTATGCCTTAGTCAGTTGGTACTGCTCTAACAGAAAATACCACGAGTGGAAAGTTTCATGAAGAGAAGCTTTACTGATGCAGTCCGGTAAGCCACAAATCCATTTATAAATTGTAAGTTCATTCAGAATGAGAAATCATCACAGTCTGGTGGCCGGCCGGCCAGCCAAGTGCCGTCAAGTCGGATCCGACTCACAGTCTGGTAGGCTGAGTCCAAATCCAGTGAGAGCATCTCAGCACAGGAACCTGGTGTCCAAAGGACGTGCTCTGCTCTTGGTGCTTCTCTTTTGGTGGTGTGAAGTTCCCAACTTCCTCTGCTCACTTCTCTCCCTTGTATTCCATAAGCTTGTAGCTTGAGTCCTGCCTCACCAACACAACTGCAGACCATTCTCCATCGTCAATATCACAGAGGCAGGATTTACAACACATGGGAGGAATGGCGTCATATTGGAACTCCTAACCAAGTCAAATCAACATGTATATTTCTGGGGGGACACAATTCAATGCATGACACTGCAGGACAGAGTAAAACTGCCCTGTAGGGTTTCCAAGTCTGTAAACTTTTAAGGAAGGTAACCACTACATCTTCCCACCGGGGATGGGTTTGAACTATCGACCTTTTGATGAGTAGTCAAGCACTTTAACTACTGCCACCAGGGCTCACAAAGCTAGGTGATACACACACGCAGTTCTCAATAGAGATAAAAAGCCTCAGATGTCCTTGGTTCTTTAAAGTTCTTCATAGCTGCTCCTTACAAGTGAGGATGGTGAGAATCCATCTCACATACTTTGGACATGTTATCAGGAGGGATCTGTCCCTGGAGAAAGGGCATCATGCTTGGTAGAGAAAGAGGTCAGCAAAAAAAGAAGACCTTTAATGAGACAGATTGACACAGTGGCTAAAACAGTAACAGTCATACCTTTTAAGTGTACAGGCAATAACTTTTAGTAAATTCACTGAGTTGCACAGCTGTGGCCACATTTCTGTCACTCCTAAAAGATCCCATTATCCCTTGCTGGGGGCATGCATGCTCTGTATTATAATTGCCTCTTCACTGCCTGGCTGCTAATGGACACAGTAGGTACTAATGTAAGCTGGCCTCTGAGGAACCCAGAACTCTGGGAAGCTTTCTTGGTGGGATAAAGAAGGAAAAGACATTCCCTGATGCCAGTGAAGTTACTTCGTTCTGAACAGGGGCAATAAGTGTATCTATCGGTGGCAGGGGCTTTCCATGCTATGACGCCCTTTTACCTTGTGTTACTTCCCTTTTATCATCTCCTCCCCTGTGTGTTCTCTGTACCTGCTATCCGGCACATGGACACAGCAGTCCAATTAGTATTTAATCCAGGAAGAGAGGAACAGAGGCCTTCTCCTCCCAAGATGTAAACTGGGGCATGCTTGGATGCGATCTTACCCTACGGATGGGAGCTTAACTTGGGGAATGTAAGCTGATGATGACATGTGCTGTCCTCCTCACCCTTGTCCTGTTTATTCAGTGAGGAATGAACATCTGTCCATCACACCTTTAGAAGTTTCTGGTCTATGCTCTGCTCCAAATGGCCCTTCATAAGAACTTGTGGATACAGTGAGGTGGCATTTCTTAGGCCTTTATACAGTGCATCTCCATTCCCACTCTCAGCCCCAGGCAACCACTAATGTACTTTCTGTCTCTGTGTATTTGCCTTGTCTGGAAATTTCATGTCATTAGAATCATACCAAATGTGGCATTTTGTGTCTGCCAAAAGGTGTCGAGGTTCATCCACGTTGGGCAGGTATCAGTTGTTGAACCACATAGTTGCTAAATAGCATCCCGTTGGCTGGAGTGCCATGGTTTGTTGGTCTCTCCTCAGCTAGTAGACATTTAGGTTCTGTCCACTTTTGGGTTTTTGTAAATAGTGCTGCTAGAACCATTGCATGCATAACTTATTTATTTATTCTCTTTTCCTTTTATTATTATTTTTTATTGTGATAAAGTGATGGTATACAATCCAAATCAATTTTGCATGCCTGCCTGTCTACATCTCCATCTGCTTTCCTTACCCAGTGACAGCACATTCCTCCTTTTCACTCTATACCTCTAGTATCCTCTTAATGAGCGCCTGTCCCCTCCTCTCATTATTATTATTATTTTTTTATAAGACTCTAACTACTACTCATTAACAATTAACTAGTATGTGTGTGAGTTGGGTAGAGGTGAGAGTTTCAAAATGGAATTTCTCCTCTGGGAAACGGTCCGCTCTTTGTTATTTGATGCTGTTGTTTTTGAAAAGAGAAGACACTCTTATGTTTGTCTAACTACTGATACATGCCAGTTGATTCGTTCCTGGGAGTACAGTGGCCCAGAGAAATCAAAGCTTGTCTCTAGTGTATTATTGAAACCAAGGACAAGACAGGGGATGAGAAAAAAATCCAGTTATTATAGAGCTTCTCTAAGTCCTTGAAAGTTAGAAACAAAGAACTGGAAAATCACCACTTGCAAGAACACCCAATTTGAAGCCAGGTGTCTTTTTTATCTCATGCACTTGTGTCCTTGTGTCAAATCTTGTCAGGATGTCTCAGTGTTTAAGAATGTTGAATGTGGTTATCTAGAAATAGCCAGGAACATCTTAAACGAACAACAACAAAAATAACAAAAGCAGTTAATGTTGAGTCGATTCCCAATCCTGGCAACCCCATGTGTTTCAGAGTGGAACTTTGCTCCACATGAAAGCAGACTGCCAGAAATTTCTACTGAGGTGGTTTTGAACTGCCAACCTTTTGGATAGCAGCCCAGTGCTTAACCATTTTGTGCTGCCTGGGAACTTCAGGTGCATCATAAAAAAACCAAACCCCAGCTGTCGATTCCGACTCGTAGTGGCTGTATAGGATGGAGTGGAGCTGTTCCATAGATTTTCCAAGGAGCACGTGGCAGATCTGAATTGCCAATCTTTTGGTTAGCAGCCAAGCCAAGTGCCGTCGAGTCGGATCTGACTCATGGCGACCCTCAGGGCCAGGGTAGAACCGACCCCCAGAGTATTCAAGGAGTGCCTGGTGGATTTGAACTGCCGACCTTGTGGTTAGCAGACATAGCACTTAACCACTACACACCACCAGGGTTTCCATCATAGGGGAAGTGAAAAACCCTTTCAGTCTAGAAGAATGAATAGTTTATGCAAACAAAGCCTTGAAAACAGCCAGATGGCAAGTGTTTGGAGCAGGGCCACAGAACAAGAGAGAAGTTGACAAGGGAGGCTGTTACTTGCCTTGTCTTCATTAACAGCCTCTAGTTCTCTTTTGTGGGACCTCTTCACCATCTCTGAGCCTGTGTGGTCTGGATGCGGCTGATGCCCAGCCCAGGTCCAGGGTGGAATTGACACCCAGGCCTGAGTGAGCCGTCTGGCCAGACTGGTTCAAACATGGGCATGTTAGTTGGCCTGAAGTTTATTTTTCTTCTTCTGTTTTGCAGGGGTCAGAGGGGGGTGGGTAGTGGTGAAGAGGCTGGTTTTCCACTGAGTTGCTGAGCTGATAGAAGTCTCATGCTATTAGGCTCACCATCTGAAAAGAGCCTGCCCAAGACAGAAGCCAAAGGAAAGGAGATTAGTCCCCAGAGACAGAGAGATTTCTGATGACATCATTTGAGTGCCTATACTTAGCCGGACCCAAATAAATCTCCCTTCCTTCAACCTTTCTCTCACCTAACCAGCCTGCAATGGATTTCTGTTGCTTGCCATTGAAACTTAACAGTGCTTGAGTCTGGTCACCAGAATTTAATTAAAAATAAAAAGAATGACAGGCTGTCTTTTGTCCCTAAGTGTGTGGAACAAACCCTTCTTACCTGCTAAGGTGTTTTGGCCTGACCTTGACAGCACACCAAACTGTTTGTTTGCCTTTACACTGAGGGGTCACTTCCTTTTCTCTTCCTCTCCAGGGAGAAGTAGCAGAGATTGAGAGGGGAGCCTCGGGCACCCTAAAGCCTGTCTGCGAGGTGTTCCTGATTACCTTCCCAGCTTCCTTTTCCGGAGATGGATTCAACTGTCCCCCAACTCCTCAAAAAAAATCCATGTTGTAAAGCCTAACCCCTCTGCTTGTGGTTGTAATTACATTTAGGAATGACTTTTCTTTGTTATGTTAGTGAGATAGTATTAAGGTGTCATAAATCAATCTTTTTGGAGATATAAAATAAATGAAACAAGCAGAGATAGGGAAGAGAGCTGCCAAGCCACATGAGGCTGGGCAAGCAGCAGAAGCTGAGGAGAGACCAACCTGCCTCCAGAGCTGAGAGAGAGAGAGAGGCTTCCTGCAGAGCCGGGGCCCAGAATGCTGAGTTCTACACTCCTAAAGATGAGAACATGAGTTTCTGTGTGTTCAAGCCACCCACCTGTGGTATTTCTATCATAGCAGCAGCAGAGAAATAAGACACCCACTCGAGGCCATCTGTAAGAGCAAAGGCCCTTCATGTTGCAGAGGAGAGAAACTGAGGCACAGGAAGGCTAAGCAGCTGGACCAAGGAGACAGTGACAAAATCAACCTGCCTGTGACTCTCTTTTGCTTTCCTTGCAAACGTTGACTCCGTCAGAAATCCAGCAATGTGCTTTTCTAAAGATGGTATTCTCATCTGCCCGCTGTAAGCTGGGAGCTCGGGGAGGACAGGGCTGTGGCTGTCTCGTCCACTGCTGTTTCCCAGCATCTGGCCTAGAAGGGAAGAGAAGGCAGGCCTTGAGAAAAGAAAAGAGGGCTCAGGAAGCCAGTCCATATTTTATATGCTGAGTAGGATATTTAAGGCTTAATTTCCTTCTAAAGCAATTGTGAAATTTGCTTGGAATTCTTCAGCTAAAAAACCCTATTAAGTGGGTGATAGAAACTGACTGAAGTTTACTGAATATGCAATTTACAGATCTGGGTAACATTTTCAGTAGAGAATCAAAAATGTTCAGAAAACAGGAAAACCTCTGAAGACCCTCAGAGCCTATCTTTCGGCGTTGCCATGGAGAAGGCCAGGGAACAGCGCTTCCGTAACAGCATGGACCCTAAAAAAACACAGCTTCCAGTGCAGCCCCGCGGCTCAGGCTTCTTCAACGTGACTGCCTGTGGCTAAGTCTCCAGAAGAGCCCAGGGCCTGAGGCAAAATGCTTTCCGTGAAGCTGCTTGCTAGGCTATTGTTGGACTGAAAGGTGACTTGAGATAGAGCGTAGAGACCCGCTACCTTCAAGGTGATTATGACTCCTAGTGACCTCGCAGGGTTTTCAAAGCTGCTTCAGAAGCAGATGGCCATACTTTTCTCCCTCATGGGTGCTGGTGGCTTTGAACTGCTGACTTTCTGGTTAGCAGTTGGTTGCTTTCACTGCTGTGCCATCAGGGTTCCTAAGGCGAATTTGGGAAAACAGTTTCTTCAAGTCTGAAGATTCAAAAAGATACCTAAGGACAAACGGTCTGGGTCACTCCAATTCCACGAATTCCAGAAATTAGGATTCTGGGAGAATTAAAACAGTTTCTTAGAATCAAAGATGAAACTTAAGAAGTGAAAGAAGATTTTTATCCTGACAAGAAAACACATGGGGATGAGGACCATTGACTGTGTAGACACTTGGTACTTTTTATCGATAATTCCCACTGTTTCTCTGAACTTGGGTATTATTCCCATTTTACAGATGGAAACCTCTCGGCTGAGGGAGACGAGCATCATCCAGCATCTGTGACCTTCTAGTCCTGATTCCAAATAGCCAGAGTACCAAGTAGGAGCTTTAAAAAGTCTCTGCACTTAGGCTGCACTGTCTGCCAGTGAAACCAGGTTCTCTGGGAATGGAAACTGAGGTCGGTATTTTTAAAGTTTTGCTGGTACCTCCAAGTTTGGGAACCCCTGTTCTCAAAGAGAGTGGTTCCAGGTGCCTCAGAATCACATATAGTCTCCAGTTTCTCTTCCGGTGGTTCTGGGCCTTGCTCGCCTGATGGTCTGGCTTTTGTGCCCTTCTGAGTGTTATGAATTGCATTGTATCCCCCCAAAGATAAGCTGAAGTACTAACCTCTGAACCGGTCAGTGTGACCTTAGTGTGCAGTTGTGCCAAGGTGGTTGTGTGCTGGTGAGCTCATACTGTCTCACAGTGATTGTATAAGACAGGGCGCTGCTGTCCCATGGGGTTTCCTGGCTGTGATCTTTATTAGTAGAGATCATCAGGTCTTTCTTCCCTGAAGCCACTGAGTAGATCTGAACCAGCAACCTTTGAATTAGCACTAGAGTGCTTAACCACGGCACTACCAGGCTTCTTTGTATTGGAGTAGGCAGTCACAGCCTAACCTTAGTGGCATCCCTATACAAGAGGAGAGACAGAGATGGCCACACAGAAGGAAAACGCCCACGGGATGGTGGAGACGGAAAATGCAGATACACAGCAATGGGCACGCCAAGGGAGGCCTGGGGTGACCTCTGAGAGAGCAGGGCCTGCTGACTCCCTCAACTGGAACTTTGGACCTCCAGAGCTGTGTGACAACACATTTCTGTCATTTCAAGCCTTACCCTTGTGGTCCTTTGGTATAGCAGCCCCAGGAGGCCAAGACTGAGTTTTCGGATGGGGCTTCATGTTGATTGAGGCGTCTTAGGCGTGACTTAGAGGTGAACTGTCAGAGGGTGACTCATACCCGTCTCTCAAAGTTGCCAACGCATCACCTTTTTTCATTTCATCCTCAGCAAGTGGCTGCCACTTGGAGGGGCCCCCTGTGCTAGAAGGGGAGGACTGAAACCAAGGAGAAAAACTCAGTGGTTTCATTTAATAAAGATCCCTTTTGATTTCCCAGGACCTCTGGTGCCACAGTGGTTAAAAGCTCAGGCTAGTCACTGAAAGGTTGGTAGTTTAAATCCACCAGCTACTACTTGGAAACCCTATGGGGCAGTTGTCCTCTGTCCTATAGCTTCCTACAGAGTCATTAGAATCAACAGCAATGGATTTTTGTGGTTTCCCAAGCCTCTGTCTTTTGCTGGATATAATTGCATCTGTGTGATTGCTTCGTGGCATGTAGCTTCTGCTAAACCAGCAGCATTGGCTTCCACATGGCACCTGTTAGACATGCAGAGTCCCAGGCCCTGCTCTGGCCCCATGAGAAGGAATTTGCATTTCAAAAAGATCCCAGGGGGACTGGGTGCACACATCTATTTGAGAAGTCCTGGAAGGATGTGTCTGGAATTATAAGGTAAACTACTACTGTTTTTTGATAATGTGACCAGCAAAAGTACCATTTAGTGAGTGACAAGCTGACATACATTGTTGAGAATAATCCCTTCTGCATAGAGCCTATTGGCTGTAGAAGTTTGCTGGCCACCATCCACAAAATACCTGCACAGCAACACCTGGGCGAGTGTTTGGGTGAAGAACTGAGAATGGAGTAATGGTTAAGCACTTAGCTGCTAATTCAAAGCATGATGATTCAAACCTGGCAGCTACTCTGTAGGAATAAAGACCTGGCAATCTGCTCCCGTAAAGATCACAGCCTAGAAAACCCTATGGGGAAGTGCTACTCTATCCTATAGGGTCCACTCGGCAGCACACACAGCAGCAACAACGTAGACTTTCCAACATGTCCCTGTGTGGTGCAAATGGTTAAGTGCTCCCATACCAGCTAAAAGATTGGTGGTTCAAACTCACCCAGGGGCTCCTTTGAAGACAGCCCTGGCGATCTGCTTTCCAAAGGTCCCAGCCTTGAAAATCCTATGGAGCAGTTCTACTCTGCAACACCGTTACTGTACAACACAGATTCGAGCCGCCTGTCATGAGGCCAGTCTTGAGATGGCGTGAGGTGTGGAGCAAGAGGGCTTTACTGAATGCTGGCATACAAGAGACAGAGGGGAATGAGCTCCTCCAAAAAGCTATCTGCCCATTTCGGACTGAGCGGAGGGTTTGATAGGGTCAGGGCTTAAGCCTGACTGATTGGAATAATATCAGTTCTTGAAATGACAAAGGCCAGTGTTCCTTCTAGGTGGGCAGCTGACCTCCTGTGAGTACTCTGTTGAGGTCCGTTAGCATCACCCTGGTTTCAGTTACAAGGTGGGTCCCCGCTGTCTTGGTGTCTTCCTCCAGGTCTGTGGATTATTGTTTGACTTCTCTAAGAAGTTCTGTGGTTGCTGTTCGGCTTCTCCAAGAGAAACAAAAGTTAATTTTAAACTTCATAGAATGTGAAGAATAGGAGGTGGAAGAAGGGAGCAAATCACAAATCACAAAATCACGGAAGTCTATGAAAGTTAACCGTGTAAGCCATATGGACGCCACACTACCGTTACCTAGGAAACCAGGCCTCTACAATTCCTTTCTCATTCTGCCCCTGCGATTTCTTTCTCATGCTGCTTTTTTTCAACCTGGGGTCACAGTGAGTCAAAATCAACTTCATAGCAACCAACAGCAGCACAGCTTAGCCAAGATGACACATAAAACTAGCCATCACACACTCCGGGCAGGAAACAGCTTAGGAAAGGTCAGTGCTGGATTTCTCTTCTCCTTCAGCGCTTCTCTTCCCCCTATGTGCCACCTCAAAGCCTCTGTACCTCCACTTCCCTGCTCTCACCTTCAGACGTTTAGCCCTCCACTAGCCAGTCCAAAGGCTCTGGAGAACCAGGATCCATGAAGTGACTTCTCCTAGGAATTCTGCCTTGAAGAACCCCAGGATTATCTCACTATCATTATGGTCTACATTATGGTGGCACTTGAGAAGACCTATGGTCCAGTTCCAGACAAAGGATTGTGGACGGTTCTAGTGGGAGGTGAAGGGCTTAACACACTGGAAGTCTTGATTTGGTTTCTCCAGTTGTTTACCTTCTGTCATGGATAGAATCGTATCCCACCAAAATATATGTCAGCTTGGCTAGGCTGTGGTTCCCAGTGTTGTGTGATTGTCTGCTGTGTTGCCATCTGACGTAATTTTCTTATGAGTTGTAAATCTTAATTCTAGGAGGTTAAGGAGAGAGGGTTAGGGGTAGGTATGTTAATTAGGCAGGACTCGATCTACAAGGTAAGTCATGGCTTCAGTCAATGTCTTTTGAGATGTCAGAGAGGAAAGCCAGCAAAGAGATGTAGGGACCTTATACCATTGAGAGAGCCAGAGAATAGCATGTCTTTTGGACCCTAGGTCTCTGTGCTGAGAAGCTACTTGACAGGGGAAGATTGATGACAAGCACCTTTCCCCAGAGCCAGCAGAGAAAGACTTCCCCAACAGCAGGCATTCTGAATTTGGACTTCTAGCCTCCTAGACTGTGAGAGAATAAATTTCTCTTTGATAAGCAGCCAGTTGCAGTATTTCTGTTGTAGCAGCCCTGGAAGACTAACACATCTTCCTTTTGATTCCCCTAGGATCCAGATTTCCGGCATCCATGGAGCTGGGGAGAACCCACCTTAGCCATTTCTCTGGGCGATTTCTAACTATGTTCTCTGACCTAACAATGGTCTGGATAAACGAGCCAGCCCATTTCACCTTGGTTGTTGTCCTTGTTTGAAGACTTCAGTCAGTTTGGGGAAAGAGGCTCCATGGGTCAGACTAGGGGTATGTTTTAGAGTAAACCAGTAATTATTCTAACTAGTTTTCAAGACTGGAAATCCTGGTGGCGTAGTGGTTAAGTGCCGTGTCTGTTAACCAAAAGGTCGGCAGTTCAAATCCTTGAGGCACTCCTTGGAAACTCTATGGAGCCGTTCTGCTCTGTCCTATGGGGTTGCTGTGAGTTGGCATCGACTCAACAGCAGTGGGCATTTTTCATGACTCTGCCATATGGAATGTAGCTTGACGACAAATGCTTTATTACTTCTGTTCTACCCCTTTCCCCTCGGCAATGCCAATAAGATTTGGTATAAAATTATTTCAAGGTTCTCTCGTCTTTGGAACATTCTCAACTCCCCAGGAGCCCTGGTGATGCAGAGTGGGGCTGCTAATCAAAAGGTCAATTTGAACCTGTCAGTTGCTCTGTAGAAACCCTATAGGGCAGTTTGATCTGTCTTATAGGGTGGACGTGAGTCAGAATTGACTCAACACTATTTTTTTAAGTCAAAATGTTACCCTGATTTGCAAATTGTATATTAAATAAACTTTGATCAATATCTGTTATTGGCTCAGCATGGTTTTGTTTTCAAGCTTCAGAACTCTTTCAGTGGAGTTCCACTTGCTTTAGCTTACTGTTAGTGTTTCAGGCCAGCAGAGCAGAAGTTACCTTGAGCTATCCTGTTTTTATTTTCAGCTAGAATTTTTTGGCAAATGGAGCCTTGTACATGAAGCCAGTGTGCAAACCGGGTCAAGACAGAGCTGGAGTTTTTGAGCATGGAGCCCTTCCTCTTTCACTCTCCCATCTCCCCACACCCCATTCTTTGCCCCTTGCTCCCCACACTGGCCTCTGGATACTTCAGAGTACTTCTGGTTACAGATGACAGGTTGCCTCCCTAAATCAGTTTAATAATAGACTCATGATTAGAAACAGAAGTCCAGGATTAGGATGGGCTTCAGGCACAGTTGGATCCTGACATTCGTATGACAACAGCAGGAATCTCCATGTTCTCTTTTGTGTTAGCTTCATCCTCAGACATACTAGCCACTAACCCCGGCAGCCTCAGGTAGCCTGGCAAGTCCAGGGGAAGGAGACCTCTCTTTCTCAATAGTTTAAGCACAAGAACTGAGTCTCTTGGGCTGTGCTGGGTCACAGACCTGGCTATGGTGGCTAGAAGCTGAAAGCCTCCAAATGGTCAGGTGTGGGCAAGTGAGACCCCTTGGAGCTAATGAAGAGATGGGGTCTGTGTCGCCTGTGCCTCGATGCCAAGGCTGCAATAATTTTGAGACCACTATAGACAAAGATAATGGGAAAAGACCACCAATCAAAGTCAGCTCTGCCTGTTCCACTGATGACTGGATTCTGGAGATGACAGAAAGCTTGCCCAGAGCCATGCTGGCTCACAGGCCTTCCTGAATTTCAGCTCAAAGTATCCCCATTCCACTTCCCAGCCTTTCCAGAGATATGCAAACTACTTTCCCTTTCCTGATAAACAGAGTCCTTCAGAGCCACTTTTGTGGCACTTACCCCAAAGGACTATCTGTGGCATTGCTCTTGTGTTTGCTCTGATACCAAGGGGCACGTGGTGATTTCTTCAAGGTCCAGAGCACGAACGGTATAAACCGAGGGAAAGACTTCCGCTACAACTAGGAACCAAGTAAAGCTGGTGCTGCCAGGAGGCACGTGCTTCTGTTTCTTAGGCCACACCTGGAATCTCTGAACTGTTTGGAGAAGTAAGATGGTTATTCGACTATTTCATGGGAAAATGCATTTGTTTGACTTTAACAACTCATGGCATTAGCTGGCTTCCCATGTCCCCTTAACTGATGGCTTCAGGTGTGGGGTGTGGGGTCAGGAGTTCTGGCTGCCTGTGTCACCTCAACTGATGACTCTGGGAGGTAGAGGGATGTTCTGGAGACCAGATGGACAGCAAGGTGAAAAAGAAGGATTTCGGAGAACTTTCCTGCATACAAGGGCTGCTAATTAAGTTCTCGAACTCATCCTAGAAAAAGCATTACACGCCTCACTGATGAATATCACCTTCGAAGTGCTTCCCTTGGGAAGCTATGCCAGAGCCTAGCCCACCCTTTAAAGCAATTTTGGAACTCTTTCCCTGGAATGGCCATCAGAGCTGTCATATTACCCTTGATGTCCTGAATGCCATCCAAAAGTCTTCCTTTCAATATTTCCATTACCTTGGGTAAAGAAAAAAGTCACCGAGGGCCAGATGGGGTGAGTAGGGAGGGTGTTCCAATACAGTTCTTTGTATATTGGCTAAAAACTCCCTTACGGACAACTATACAGTTAAGTTTGTGAACTTGCCACCATGCCACCATGCACAATGACCATTCCAAAAAGAGTTCCAAAATTGCTTTGAAGGGTGGACTAGTTGCCGGCGCTGCTGCATAGCTCCCCAAGGAGGGTACGTCAAAGGCGACTGTAGTGATATTCAGCAATGAGGTATGGAGCCCTTAGAACAGTTAAGTTCACCGACTTGTCAGGCCTTGGTTTTAGAACATCTCAGTATAATCTTGCCTGTCATAAAGCTTGTGGAGTCTACCAGCGACCCAGAAAGCAGTCTGGTCCTATGCTGTCCCATGACTGGTTACAAGTCATTCTCTGGTGGCCTAAGGGATTGTCACTGCAGGTTTTCCTAAGGAGATCACCAGGCTTTTCTTCCTTGTCCGTCTTGGTCTGGACGCTCCACTGTGACCTGTTTAGCATCAGAACATCACACAAACCTCTGTTATGGACTGAATTGTGTTGCCCCCAAAACACGTGTAGAAATTCGCCCAGGCCATGATTCCTGGTGCGGTGTACGTTGTAAACCCTGCCCCCTGATGTGTCAGAAGGATGATGGGGAGCAGTCGTGTTTGTGGAGCAGGACTCAATATGTGAGATCGTTTTTGTGCTTTAAGGCAGTCTCTTGAAATAGAAAGGAGAAAGAAGCTAGCAGGGAGGTTTGGGGACCCTGACCACCAAGAAGCAGGCTGGGAGCTGAGTGCATCCTTTGGAAAGGACCCAAGTCCCCCATGCTCGGAAGCTTCCAGTCTAGGGGAAGACTGACTACAGGGAACTTCCACCAAATCCTGCAAAGAAAGCCGTCCTCTGGAGTTGACACCCTGAGTTTGGAGTTTCAGCCTACTGGAGTGACAGAAATGAAATGTCTCTTTCTAAAGCCGTCTACTTGTGGTATTTCTGTTCAAGCAGCACTAGGTGGCTACAACGTGGCCACTGGTGGACAGGCGGTGACTGCACATGAGATGCTCTGGCTGGGAAAAGGGCCCCAGGGTCCGGCAGGGAAGGGGAGCACTCAATCACAGAACTCCTGTGGCCCCCAGACCAGCAGTACTGTATCCCCTGGGAGCTTGTTAGAATTGCAGAGTCTCAGGCCTGTCGCCAACTTATTGGGGCAGAATCTGCTCCTGAGCAGCAATCCCAGGTGATTCTTGTGGACATGTCCTTCCCGCTGCAAAGTGCGGCTCCGTGCTGAGAAACCCATGGAGGAGGGCTTTGCTTAGAAACCCGTCAGCAGTAACACACTGACACAAAAAGCCATCAGCACCAGGACACTCTGACCCTCACTTGCTGGACATTCTTCTTCTTTTTTTTCCCTAAATTATTGTGCTAAAACGTGGGTACCATAAAAATTTCCGTTTAACCTTTCTTGAGTGTACCGCTCAGGGCACCTAATTACATCCAGCGTGTTGTACAACTATCCCCACCCTCTAGTCCCAAAGCTTTGTTGTTCCCCCGAGTAGAAACTGAGTACCTTTCAGCAGTAACTTCTTGCTGTCACTCACCTCCCAGGCTCTGCTAAACTTCTCCACTTTCCATCTCCATGTACTTGCCTGCTCTGGAGATTTCACTCAGGTGAAAACATACAGTATGTGGGCCTGACTTACCCCGCTCAGCATCGTGTTTTCATCAAGATTCATCCATGTCCTAGCGTGTATCAGGGCTTCCTATCTCCTTGTGACGGGGTGACCTGCCGTGATACGGACAGACCACTTTCGCCAATCTAGTGTCTCCTGCTGATGGCCCTTTCGGCTCTGTGACTGGGGCCACAATGAACATTGACACACCGGTCTCCATCTGAGATCCTGCTTTCAATTTTTTTGTCTGTGTCTCTGAGTGGAATCGCTGTATTACATGTTAATTTATGTTTAACTTTCCGAGCCTCTCCACCCTGAACTGTTTTTTTCACCTGGACAACAGGTAGGAGGAAGTAGAAAGAACAGGTACCCACCCTGGGACCACGCTTCTCTGCTTGTAAATGGAATGATCTATTTTTAGGAATTTCTGGAGAAGCCGGAGTGAAATAATGTGAAAACTGACACCCAAGAGTAAAAAGTGAGTCTTCACTTTGTTTACTTGGAAAAAAGGACATCGTAGTCTGTGCAGCCACCGGGAACACCATTTCCCACAGATTCTGCTTCTGATTTCCCGCATTTGCTTGGTGACGTGTGTAAGTCACGGTGTTTGGTGTTCTGATGAAAATAAGCGATGAAGGACACTGGCCCAGGAAAACAAGCCAGGTATTTTTGGAAACTAAATGAGCGAGTTTTGTAATTTGGCTAAAAGGCACTGCCCTAGAAAAGACAGGCACTGTGGTCAATGGGGTTGTTTATACCTTTTACAGAATCGTCCCTGAACTGCAGGGAAGCTTACGGGGGCAATGTGCGGGAATCTCCACCGACGATTCCAGGTGGTGCATGTAAACAGAACGGATGCTTAGCAGCTTATTTATTTATTTTTCGTAAGAGCACAATCAAAGCAGCAAACAGAGATACTGCATATATTAGCAGAGGATCTTCGAGTACAAAACCATCAATATATTCTAGCGCAAGACAAGTACAGCAGGGCAGAACAATGACACAGCCTAATCTAAGAATTCACTGTAAGGGAGGATTGAACCCAGCCAGGAAGCACAAACGTAAGGGACCCAGGGCATGAAAGTGTGGATAGGACACGGTCACCTGCTGCTCTCTGCAGCAAAACTCTCCCTGTGTTCACAGGAATGAACTACTTTACTTGACAAAAGTACAGCTGTTGGGAACAGGGTCACCCCAGCTTTGACACTATGTCAGTGAATGAGCCAGGAACAGAAACCAAAAAGACACCCTTCCCTTTCACAGCCAGCACTGTGTGACTGTGTGACAAGGATAAGCAGTGAAAGACACCCTGCAAAAAGCTTTTTGGCTTTATAGTTTCTGTGATGAACATTTACAATTTCCCAACCTATTTGAAAGTACATTTCTTGTGACAGCCTTCTCTCCACCACAATTTCTGTAATAACAGAAAAAAAAATAGTTTCGTTCTTTTTTAAGAGTAGTTTACACTTGAAGCTAACAAGATACGAGATACTCTGTCCATAGCTATGTTCCGATTGTCCAAAGTACTTTATCTTTTTTTCTTTAGGATCGTGACGGGGATCTGAGACTTCATGCACAAAAAGCCCCACAAGAGCAGCCGAAACAACAGCCACAACAGCAGCAGCAGCGGCTGAAACAGAAGTGGCTCAAGTCCCAGGCTGTTTGTTTTGGGGGAAGGGCTAGCAGGGGGCTAGAGTGAGAAAACAGCACAGCACTGCCTCTGCCCGAAGCCTCAGCTGCACTTAGAAAAAAACCCGCTTTATGGTAAGTAGAAGCAACAGGGTCTAAACTCATAGTTTCTCAGGGAGCAAGTGGAGCGCTTTCCCAGCAGCTGACGGTCCCTGAGCCGAGGCATGAAGATGACCGGATGGGAAGCAGATGAATAGCCAGGCACTGGAAACTCAGTGCACACAGAAATGAACTCGGACAGTGCTCAGAGACACCTCCTCTTGTTTCTCTCTGCGATCCTACAGGAAGTCAGAAGGTGGTGACTTACTCACCCCACACTCCTTTCAGAGAGCCCGAGAGACACCATTTTCCTTTTAAAAGGCTTTGCAGCTTCAAAAAGCAGAAGACAGGTATGGTCACAGCTGGTAATACGAGTTTTTGGTCTGCAAAGCCTCCTCTTCTCTCTCAACACCCTGGAAGATCTGCCATGGCCAGTGTCAGCACCATGCCCTTGACCCTGGCGCCCTAACCCAAGGTCAGGCCGTGGCAGCGACACAGGATCTCCCTAAAGGTGTTTCGCAGCTCCAGGCTCCGGAAGGCGTAGATCAGGGGGTCGATGACCGAGTTGCACATGATGAGGACCAGGTAAGTGTTGAAGTGGGCAGTGTAGCAGACGCAGTAGGGGTTGGTGGGGCAGGTGATGATGAGGATCAGGTGGAGGAAGAAGGGAGCCCAGCAGAAGACGAAGACCCCCAGTAGGATGGTGATGGTGACGGCCCCCTTCATGCACGAGTGCTGCGCCGGGGCCGCCCCGTCGGCGGGGGGCAGCGCGGCGATACGCTGGACGTGCAGCCGGGCAAAGAGAAACATGTGCACGTAGAGGGTGCCCATGAGCAGCAGCATGGCGAAGAACAGGGTGACCAGGCACACGATGACCATCTTACTCTCCGAGTAGATGATGAAGACCACGCCGCAGACGCCGCAGCAGATCCAGATGGTGGCGATCACCACGAGGGCCTTCCTGGCCGTCATGACGCTGTGGTAGCGCAGCGCGTAGAAGATGGTGACGTACCTGTCGATGGCTATGACCAGCAGGTTACAGATGGAGGCCACCAGGGAGATGCAGATCATGGAGTCGAAGACATTGTCCATGTGCTGGATGAACTGGTCCTCGAAGGTCAGGTAGTCGCTGTTGACCACAGCGATCATGATGGTCTCCAGGGCGTTGGACACGCTCACGAGCATGTCGGCGGCAGCCAGGCTGCAGAGGAAGAAGTACATGGGAGAGTGCAGGTTGCTGTTGCGGACCACAGCCAGGATGACCAGGACGTTTTCCAGCAGGCTGAGGAGCCCCAGCACCAGGAAGACCTCGGGCTTGATGAAGACCTGCTCGCAGAAGCCCCCGCCACTCTGGTTGGTGAAGGCTGGGGCTGCAGGGTGCTGGGAGCTGTTGGGCAGTGTGGGCTGAGCAGAGAGTGGGCGGCAGGAGACGTTCATGGCTCAGGATGGGAGCAGAGGCTCAGTGGGTCCAGACGAAGATGTTGCTGACTGCAGGCAAGAGGGATATTCCTGCAGATGCTGCTTTGGGGAGGTTGTCCAGTCTAGATTTAGAGTTTGTTCTCTCCAGAACAAAAGGATGGAGAGACAGACAGACAGACATATACACATACAAAGACAGAGAGCAAGACACAGAGATACAGAGACACAGCAAGACTCACAGAGACAGACAGACAGCAAGACACACAGAGACAGAGAGCGAGAGATTGCTTAACTTGAAGACAGAGAACTTTCCTCTGCTTCTTACTTCTCCGGGAAGAGCAGTTTTCTAAGCTCTTTGTCTCATCGGTCCTCTTCCTTCTCTCTCCCTCTGTCCCCCTCTCTCTGCCTCTCCTCACTTGCCCACCTGAGGACAGAAAACCTGCCACCGGTTGCTGCAGTGACGACTGTTTTCACAGCAAGGCAGGAGGTGGTCTCCGTCGCTTCAAGTGAAGGGGGAGAACTCAGGCTTTCTGCAGGGACCCAGGGCAAACAGCTCCTACTTCATCTTCAGCGCTGCGAAGTGGCCCCCGAGCGGGGGGGGGGGCACTGCTCTGATTGACAGCGGTACCCGGCTCTAGGGGCTTCCGAGGGAGAGAGCGAGGCAGGCTGGCGCCCTCTGCAGGCCAGATGCTCGGACTGCTCCCTGGCTGGGCTGAGCAACGCTTACTAGGCACGGATGCTGCCACATCTGTCCATCATCCGTCACCCACCCATCCATCTATCCATCCCGTTGTTCCTTCCCCTCCCCCACCCCAGCAAATATTTAATGATATCCTACTAAGTGTCAGGGCTCTGCTGGTTGCTGGGAATATAGTGGTGAGTTAGACAGATAGATAGAGCCCGTCTTCCCTTAGTCTAGGGTAGGGGACGAGAAGTCAGGTACTTACGTCCAGTGTGTTGAGTCCTTGACTCGGGAAAGCCCTGGGGGTGGTGGGCGCAAGAGAAGGATCCTTCAGCCTGGCCAGTCAAGGAGAGATTCTGGAGTAAGGGAGAGCTAAGCTCTGACTTCCAGGAAGAAGAAGCAGTAGCCAGTGTGTGTGTGTGTGTGTGTGTGCGTGCGTGTGCGTAAAGGAGGGAGGAGAGGACTTCAGTCAAGGGGTGACACACATAAGCCTGGAGGCAAGCAAACCCGCTGTGTGCCCCAGCATGCGTGGGAATCATTTACACAGTGTGGGTGCTGGGATGTCACCTGACCTACTTCAGGGTGAGGGGTGACATGCCCGCAGCTGGGAAGCACACAATCAGGATTCTCAGCCCTCGCGGTGTACCTTATGATGTGTGGGGATCATTCACAGAACAATGGGGCTGGGATCTCCCCTGACTACTGGGCCACATCATTCAGGTAGGGGGAGGACCCACCCAGGTGTGTTTTACATTTTCAGCAGGTGAGTTGATGCATAGCCAAGTGAGATCAACAGAGATGCAAGCTGGATGTTTTTGGGGTGCTAAAAGTAGTTTGCTCTGACTGGAGCATGGGGTTGAGAGGCACAGTTTAGATATAAGGCTTCAGGGGTTTCTATTTTTTTTTTTTTTTTTTAGAAAGACGATAAGCTGTGTCTGAGCTCTGAAAGATTGTGTTAGCCCCCCCGGGAGTCTGGATCGCACCCTGGAGGAAGAGTGGGCACGGATATATAGGGGTCTACATTTTAGAAAGATTTCTGGTCTCAGGGTGGACAGTGGATTGGAAGGGAGTGAGCATGGAGCCAGGGAGACCAGAGCAGAGGATGTCAGCGAGAGGATGGTGGCCTGGCCCAGGGTGGGGCAGTGGAGAAGTGGATAGAGAGGTTCAGGAGGTGAGATCCCGGAGATGCACGCACTGGTTGCATACAGGAGGGTGGGAGAAAGGGGAGCCAGGGGATGTGGCGGCTTCCATCTTCAGTAACCAGGAAGATGAGATGCTGTTTTCAGCTGACAGGTTCCAGAAGCAGTGTGTAGAGGTTTCCCTGCCAGGCAGAATTCTACTGAGAAGTCTGAGGAATATTTGGTTAGCGTCAGGCTTCATGCTGCACATAGGAGTTATGTAAGTCCAGGAAACACAGCCCCTTCATCCCTATGTGCACACACCTACACATACCTGCACACACGCTCACACACATGCATAAAGGCATTCTGGATGGATTAATGATACATCTGTCACCCGATGTAAGGCAAATAACCTCTTTCTTTTTTAGTTTTCATTATGGCCTTTTATTAGCACTATCTTTATAAATCTGATCTTTGAACATCAGCAAACTACACTGCATACACAAAAAACGTTAAGTTGCTACGTTGTATGTCATAGATGTTACTAATGATAAAACCCAAACCAAACCCATTGCCTTCGAGTCAATTCCAGTCATAGCAACCCTATAGCTCAGAGTAGAACTGCCCCACAGAGTTTCCAAGGAGTGCTTGGTGGATTTGAACTGCTGACCTTTTGGTTAGCAACTGTAGCCCTTAAATACTGCACCACCAGAGCCTGGTGGAAGATAGAGCCGTAAGAACAGTTCATAGTTAAGTCAAATATGTTGTAAGTTGGGGACTACCATGTATGTCTGTGAATTTGTGTGTGTGTGTGTGTATGTGTAAAGTAGATGAAACATGTATATGGAAATATAAGAAACTTGGGAATATTTATAAAACTGTGGAGTGGAGAGATCCACTTAAGCAAGGTGGGGAAAAGTTAGGAAGAAAATTTTGTAAGAAAAAACAAAGCAGCCAATCAAACTCATGACTGTAGAGTCAATTCCGACTCTTAGAAACCCTCTAGGAAAGAGTAGAACTGCCCTTTAGGTTTTCAAGGCTGTAAATCTTTGTGGAAGCAGACCGCCACAGCTTTCACCCACAGAGAGGCTAGTGGGTTCCAACCACTGATCTTTCCATCGGCAGCTGAGCGCTTTAACTACTGAGCAACCAGGGCTCTTTTAGTATGGAAAAGGCACCATCAAGATAGACAAAGGTTATGATTACTTGTAAACAGACGACATGATGACATTAATAAGAGAAAGACAAATTACCTGTTAGAAAATGGAGCCAAGGCTGTGAATAGCAACTCACTGAAGGAGGAGAGAAAGAGTGTGCAGGTGGTTAATAAACATATGAAAGGATGCTGCTCTCTGGGGAGTTGGGGAAATGCAAATCAGAATGACACAAACCACTATCCCAGCTAAATTGGCAGAAATTACACACAAGGGGACTCAGGAGAGGGTGTGGGGAGAAGGACAGACACATGCACTCCAGCTGTTTGTGAGCAGTTTCTGGCAGTTTCCACCCGACTGAAAGATGCACAGGGTGTGAATCTCAGCCTGTGAACTGACAGCCCTGTGAAACACCCCTTCTCTTTATTTTTAAGAGAGCATTCTAATTTCTGATGGTGAGTACCTGTTCTTCCAGGTTGGAGGAAAAGATAGTTTTAACCCTTTGGGAGACCTGTTGCTCCTCACCTTTGGGGTCACACCTGGAAATGCATTTATACCACTTGCGTCTGTGCTGTCAGGGGCATGGGAAACCCTGGTGGCATAGTAGTTACGTGCTGTCTGCTAGCCAGAAGGTTGGCAGTTCGAGTCTGCCAGGTGCTCCTTGGAAACTCTACATGGCAGTTGTATTCTGCCCTATAGGGTCACTACAAGTTGGACTCGACTTGATGGCAGTGGGTTTGGTTTGTTTTTTTGGTAATATTACTTGTGGGAACCCTAGTAACATAGTGGTTAAGTGCTACAGCTGCTAAACAAAAGATCAGCAGTTCAAATCCAACAGGTACTCCTTGGAAACTCTGTATGGCATTTATAGTCTGTTCCACAGGGTCGCTATGAGTCGAAATCAGCTTGGCGGCAGTCAGTTTAGTTTACTGTTACCTGCTAAGAGCCCTGGTGGCACGGTGGTGAAGCACTCAGTCTCTAACCTTCAGTCAGTAGTCGAAGCCCAACAGCTGTTCTATGGAAGAAAGATGTGATGGTCTGCTTCTGTAAAGACTGCAGCCTCTGAAACCCTCTGGGACAGTTCTACTCTGTCCTGTAGGTTTCCTATGAGTGGCAATTGACTGGAGGGCAAGGCTAGAACTCAACCTGTGGGAGCAGTGATGGTTCAGCGGCAGAATTCTGGCCTTCCGCATGGGGGACCAGGCTTTGCTTCCCGGCCAGAGCCTCTTGTGCACAAACTTGCCCATCTGTCAGCGAAGACCTGAGCATCCGGAGGATGCTGAAGAGGTCTCAGAGGAATTTCCAGACCAAGACAAAGAATAAAGGCCTGGAGATCTACTTGGAAAAACCGCCAGCGAAAACTCTATGAATCACAATGGTCCCATACCCAGCTGGATCATGGGACGGCGTGGGACCGGAAAGCATTTCCTTCTGTTGTGCATGGGGATGCCATGAACCGGGGGGCAGCTGGAGGGCAGCTCACAGCAGCAACAACAGTCTGTCTCTGGAGTGTGCAGTCTCCCTTCTGCCTTGGAAGCTCTGCACAAGCTCCCTCCTACCCTCCTTAAGAAGGTCCCTCAGTTTTGCTCACAACTGCCTCACCCGGCCAATCCCTGCTGTCCTGAATGCAGATCAAGGGCTCTTACCCTTTCTTGATCATGCAGCCCTCGGTGATCACATTCTGGAATGATGAGGTCAACTTTGTTTGATACTCTGTTGTTGTTATTGTTGTTAGGCACTTTCAAGCCACAACTGGCTCACAACAACCCCGTGTACAACAGAACAGAACCCCACCTGGTACTGTTTCATTCTCACCGTGGTTGCTATGCATGACCTCATTGTTGCAGCCACTGTGCCAATCCACTTTGCTGGGGTTTTCCTCTTTCTCTCTAACGCTCTACCTTTACCAAGTATCTTGATCATTGAGTGCTGCTGTATCAGAAATACCACAAGTGGCTGGCTTGAATAGAGAAGCTTATTCTCTCCTGGTCTAGCAAGCTACAGGTCCAAATTCTGGGCATCAGCTCCAAGGGAAGGCTTTCTCTTTGTCTCAGCGCTGGAGGGAGATCCTTGTCATCAATCCCCGTGTGGTCCAAGAGACACACTCTGCTCCTGGCATTGTTTTCTTGGTGGTATAATGTTTCTGGGTTTCTCTGCTTCTCTCTTTTATATCTCAAAAGAGATTGGCTTGAAACACTATCCAGTGTTGTAGACCTTATCAATACAACTGCTGCTAACCCATCTTACAAAATCATAGTGATAGAATTTACAACACCTAAGAAAATCCCATCAAATGACAAAATGGTAGACAATCATACAAGTCTAGGAATCGTGACCCAACCAATTTGATGCACACATTTTTGAGGGGACAGAATTCAATCCTTGACGCCAACCATGATGTTCTTTTCCAGGAACTGATCTCCTGATAACATGTTCACAGAATGTGAGCCAAAGTCTCACCTTTCCTGCTTCTAAGAAGCATTGTGGCTGTATTTTTTCCAAGACAGATTGGCTCATTCTTTTGTCTGCCCACGTACAATTCAAAGTGTCTGTTCTTCTTTGGTCTCTCTTATTCATTGTCCAGCTTTTGCATGCCTATGAGACAATTGAAAGCACCATGGCTTGGGACAGGCGCACTTCAGCCTTCAAGGTGTTTTATCTTTGCTTTCTAACACCTTAATGAAGTTTTTTTGCAGGAGGTTTGCCCAACACAATGGATCTTTTGATTTCCTGCCTGCTGCTTCCGTGGATGTTGATTGTGGATCTGCGTCAAACGAAATCCTTGACAACCCCAATCTTTTGTCTATTTACCATGGGATACTTTATATGGATCCACGGAATTGTGTCCCTGACCTCAGAGCATTTACTCAGTAGACAGTTACCATCATTGGCGTGTTTCTTCTATGTCATGCTCATGTCAGGTGTATTTCCGTGTCCTCTCACGCCCAGAAGCTCCAGATGGTCAGAAAATGGGCAGCTTTTGCTTAGCTGGTGTTATTGTTATGTAGTGCTGCTTTAGCAGAAATACCACAAAGCAGATGGCTTAAAAAAAAAAAGGAAATTTTATTTTGTCACAGTCTGGTAGGTTAAAAGTCCAAATTCAGGTGTCAGCTCCAGGGAAGGCTTTCTCTGCTGGCACTGGAGGAAGGTCTTTGTCATCAATATCCGCCTGTATTGGAAGCTTCTGAGGTGAAGGGACCCCGACCCTTTCTGAAGGACGGGCTCAGCTCCCAGCACTGCTTTCTTTCTTCATGACACGAGGTTCCCAAAATCTCAGCCTGCCTCCCTTTCTTTCATGTCCCAAGTGACTGCCTCTGGCACAAATCAATCTTACCCATCGAATCTCGCTCTACCAACCCAGCTGCTGCCCGTTCACCTTGATTAACATCACAGAACCAGGAATTCCAACATGGGGAACGTCACACAATGCCAGGAGCAAATCTTGCCAAGTTGCTAGAGATTTTGGGGGAAAGACAATTCAGTGCATGACACCTGGGAATCCTTAACACCTCACATGTGGTGAGCGCAATGGTTGTTAAAATACCAACCCGAACAGCTGGTGTAGGGAACAGAGCCAACTGTCTCCAGGGCAATAAAATAGGCTAGGCAGTATTACCATTGCCGCTTTATAGACTAGGATGTGGAGGAACAGGACATGTAATTTACTGTAAGTCACACAGCTGGAAAATGATGAACTCCAAGTGCTTCGGCCCAACGTTATAATGCTCCCCTAAACACGGAAAGTAGTATTGGGAATCCAGCTCTTGGACTGGGGTTTGAGGGTTCGATGTGGGGTCAAGCCGGCTGCCTACAGGGCTGCTGTACCTCTTCAGGTGTTCTAGTTGGGAGAAACTCAGAGGCGGAGCACCAGTCTCCCCACAGATGGAGACTGCCCTGGAGGGCACCTCTCTGAATCTGATTGGATCAGAACCACACACTGGAGCCAATCGCGGTGGACAGAGGAATTCCATGCCTGGATTGGCCAGCTGAGTCGCAAGCCCCGCCCAGAAGCCGCAATTAGCATACCTGAAACCCAGGAGCTGGGAGTGCGAAAGGGGGATCCCTTAAGGGAAATATTGACTGTTCCGTGAAGATGCTGGATGGCATCATGTCCACTAAGGTGGGTGCCACTGAGTTGATGCTGACTCACAGAGACCCTGTAGGACAGAGTAGAACTGCTCCATAGCATATCCAGTCTTTAGGGAAGCAGAGGGCCACATCTTCCGCTTTCTGCCAACAAAAGGATGCTCCGTTCCAGCCACTGGCCATTCAGTTAGCAGCCAAGCATTTAAATACTGAGCTGTCAGGGCTCCTTAAGCAAATAAGGGCCTTAAATGGATGCTTGCCATTGCGTGTCACAAGGGCTTATGCACATGAGGCAAACTGGCTGGGAATTGAACCTGGGTCTTCCGCATGTGAGGTGAGACTTCTACCTCTGAACCAGCGCCCTTTCATGTCCCCTGCAACAGTAAAAACCAGTAATTACCTCTCTCAGCTGTCTTTGTATTTTGTAGACAAGAGTTGGAGGAAAATCAAAGCAACAGTGACTGACAGATAAAATAATGTTTCGACTCAATATATCAAAGAATTTTCTAGGAGGCTGACGGTAGCCCGGGGTAGTGTTGTTCTTCTGGGTCCGGGTATCAGATTTACTCTATGACTTTGGAAGATTACTGAAGTTCTTCAAGCCTCAGTCTACTTGACTAAAAATGGGTATAATCGTTGGGTTTTTAATGAAAATGAAGTGAATTCATGCTTACATAATCCTTAGGATGCAATGATTACTGGCTATTGATTGATAAGATTACGAGAGGGAAGTTAATGAGGAAGCCTAACAATGTGTCACATCCCTCATTCTTATAAAAGGATCTAGCCTCAAAAGTATATTGTTAAATGGATAAACAAACAAAGGTGCAGTGCTGTACAAGCTTGCAATAATATGGGTGCTCTGGTCTTGTGTAATTGGGTTTGTAGTAACAGAATTGTGGAGGAGCCCCACTCTAAGTGTTGGAGATGAAGATGTTTCATTGTGTTCTACGCAGTGTAATGAAGCTGGCTCTTGGCTCTTTCCCAGTGATTTCCAGTTGCTTTGTTCTTTTCTGTATTGGGAAACCCAGGGTTTAGATGTGTGGGTAGGCAGCAGTTGTGTTTAACTGTCTAGAAAAGAAAAAACCAAAACAAAGAAAACCATGGGTATTTTGGGATCTGATTATGTTTCTAACATGGCACTGAGAATTAGAAACATCTAGAAGACCATTTTCGTAAGTGAAAACAGAGCAAAATAATCAGTGTTTCAAAGTGCTTGGGTGACGGGGGTGTTCTTTTCTCCTAGTGCATTTCTGGGTTTGGGGATCTTTCTAAACAAGGACTCGTGGCACCAAAGCCATCCCACAGGAGTAGGTAGAGACAGTGAAAGGTGTAGGGGTCAGAAGGGCTCTCCTTGGCCATGATGTATAGGACAGTGATGCATGCATTTGTCCCAGAGACGTGGCCACATGTCTGAGAGGAGCCCTCAGCTCAGCCTGGAGCCTACAACTTCTGGGTTCAGTTCTCGGTCCAGGCGACCAGGTACAGTTATTGCTGCTCTCGTCTCAACCACGGGCAGGGATAAATCAGTAGGCAGGCATGCGTGGTGCTGGGCAAGACCCCCAGATGTGTTATCATGAAGCTCTTGCGGACATTAAATGAAATGAATGAGATAGTAGCAGTCCTGGGCTGGCCTGCAGTGGGTTTCTAAACCAACTAAATGTTGGTTTCCAGCTTATTCACTGTGTGTCAAGGCGGTGTTTTCTGCAGGTAGCAAAGAGTGACTATGTTGGAACAAAAGGCTGTTTATTTGTCTCATGTGTTAGGAAATCTGGAGGTGAATGGTGGCTGTATTCAGAGACCCAGCAGCTGTGGGGTTACTGTCTCTACAGCTTTTTTGGTCTTGCCTTCATGTATATCATCTGACAGTCACAAAATTGTGGCAACTGCAGACATCCATCTCTGACAGGAGAAGAACATAACAGCCACACCAGGGGGAGTTTTCCGCTTATCGAGAAAATTTTTTTTTTTTTTTTTTTTTTTAACAAATACTCCTCTGAGCCTGCAATGGAATTATGATTATGCCTCACTGGCTAGAAGTGGATCACGTGCCCTATCCTAGCTGCAAGGCAGGCTGGGAAATCAGGACATAATTGTTGCAAGTGGCCATCCTTGACAAATAGTTTTTTCTTCTACAAGAAAGATATTACCAGTTGAGTCCTCCAGAAGCTGATGCTGGGATGGAGTTGGGTATCAGGTTAATGGGGAGTTGGTCCTCACTCGTAGTAACTGAAAACAGAGCAGAAGTGCTCCTTAGGCTTCCAATTACTGCAGAAGCAGGCCGCCACATCTTTCTCCCGAGGAGTAGCTGGTGGGTTCCAAACTTGGACCTTTTGGTTGGCTGTCTAGCACTGAACCACTGTGCCACCAGGAGTCCTTGGAGTTGGTCATTCAGGACACTTATTAGGGATCAACACCGCCGAAGGGAAGTGGAGAGGAGACAGAACTGGGCAGAAGCAGAAGCTGAACAGAGAGGCAGGTCTGTTGGGATGTTGGCCAGCCCACAGAGAGCTCTGGGACATTGTGAAAAGTTCAGTCAACCATGTAGTCAGAAGGAACAGCCTCCACAGAGACCACTCTCTCGTCTGATGCCAATTGCAAGCCTGGGGACCTCCAAGGTCTCCTTCAGGTTCATTAATCTGCTAGAATAATTCATAGAACACCCTGAGAACGATTGTACTCACAGCCTCACTTTATTACAGGAAATGGGTGCACATTAAAATCACCCAAGGGAGTAGCTCCTAGGGTGGAATTCAGGGAAGTACTGAATGTGGAGTTGCTGGTGTACTCTCCAGGAAGAGTCAGGCCACCCCTTCCCTGGAATCGTTGTGCAACAACCCACAGAGTCACGACCATCAGGGCGTCTCACCGGAGTCTCAGTGTCCAGAGTTTCCACTGGGCCTTCATCACACAGACCTGAGTAAGTAGTCGCCGTGTAGTTGATCTTAGTCTCCAGGTGGACTGGTACCATGTAACCCAAAGACCTCACCCTAAATCACATTGCTGGTCTTTCTGACAATGTGGTCAGCCCCCATCTGAGACTACCTGGTGTGGACAGCTCCTGCCCTAAATCATACGGCAGTAGTCCCCTCTTCTCCATGGGGGATACGTTCCAAGACCTCCAGTAGACACCTGAAGCCACGGATAGTACTGTACCCTCTATATACTGTGTTTCGAGGGCATACATCTGTACCTATGATAAAGTTTAATGTATACATTAGGCACAGTAAGAGATTAATAATAGTAATTAATAATAAGATAGAACAGTAGTTGTAACGATATGTAGTAATAAAAGTTATATGAATGTGGTCTCTCAAAATACCTTATGAAGTCGAGAACTTTTTTTACCTCTTTTCACTTAAAGGAAGCATTTTATGGCTTCTCTTTGGCATGTACGAATTGCCAGCATGACTCCTCTTGTACTCTGGGACCATTATTAAGTAAAATAAGGGTTAGCTGAGCACAAGCATGGTGATAGCCGTGACACTCAATGTGACAAGTGAGATAGCAACTCAGTGACTAGCGGGTGGGTCGCCTCCGCAGTGCGGAGAGGCTGAGTAAAACAGTGATTCACATCTTAGCTGGGACACAAGAGTGAGCTCTTGGGCAAGATGGATTTCCTGGAGCTGAGGCAAATGCCGAAGGAACTTACCGCTGGAGTTTTTCTGCTGACGGTGGGGACAACAAGTCCTTCCTTGAAGGGGGACCTGGGCGGCGCCGCATCTTGTTCAACATGAAGCCAGCCAAGTAAGATGAAGCAGATATGTCTACCTGACCTACCTTACGGGTTAAGTGCTACATCTGCTAACCACAAGGTCAGCAATTCAGATCTGCCAGGCGCTCCTTGGGAACTCTGTGGGGCAGCTCTACTCTGATCTCTAGGTAGCTATGAGTTGGACCCGACTCGACGGCAGTGGGTTTAGGTGACATACAGGTAAGAGCAGCCACGTCAACAGTGAGTGTCCCCATCTGTGTGTCTGGGGGATGAGCTTTCCAGGAATTGTATTGTGGGGGCTAATGAAAGCAGATTTTTTGGTCCTAACATCCCCCATAAGGGCCACCTCCTTAGTGTGTTGATGTCCTCATTTCCTGTGACTAAGATGTCAGGTTTGGTCTGTGCTTGGCTGGCAGCCCTGTTACCATGAGTGGTTAGATGGAACAAGCAGAAGCAGTTACTCAGGGCCCAGGATGAGTTACCAGCAGGGTAGTTACCAGAAAGGAACAAGGAGCCAGCTCACCCCTGAGCATCACGCAGAAGGCTAGAACACATTTTCCAATATCTAAATCTAGAGTTTCTGGCACCTACTTACAGCACTCTCTAGTGGCCGGCCTCTGTGCTCTGTAACTCAGTTTTGATCACCCAGGTTTGGCTCGAGGGGCCTTTCTATTTGCATGTGGGTTTCCTCTGGGTCTTAAAGCCCTGTTTTCACTTGCGGAAGGGGCAGGGAAAGTGATAGATAATTATCACAGCAAGTATCACGCTCATCTCAAGACCTTAGTCTTTGGTCTTCCATTATTTTGTTAGATTTTGTTTTTCTTTGAGTTTTACATCCCCAATTTTTATCTGCCAGGCGTATGGCCGAGTCAGGGTGGGTGTCAGAGAGTGTCTGAGTTACTTATGTGCTGCTGTAACAACTACAAAGGCAAACCTATAAGTGGGTGGGTTTAAAGAACGGAAATTAATTTGCTCACAGCTCAGGGGGCAAGAAGTGGGAGTGCAGGAAGGGGCTCTAGGAGGGGTCCTTCCTAGTCTACTTCCACTTCCAGCAGTTGTCAGCAATCCTCGGCACTCCTGGACTTGTAGATAGCTCTGGCACATGTGTCTGTCTTTATGTGGGTATTCCCCCTTTGCGTGTCTGTTCTGGTCCTTCCATTACTCATAAGAGTTCAAGTTCATGATCCACTCTGCTCCCAGAGGACTTCATTAACGGAACAAAAGAAAAACCCTGTTTCCAAACAGTTCACCTGCCCAGGTACAGGGGATACATACTGGATACATATTTTTGGGTGACACCATTGACTATGTAACAGAGACCAAACATTTCTGTAGTTCTGGTGTACAGGGAATTTTAACTTTCCTTTGTCTTAGCTTTTACTTTGAATACTATATACCTGGCCTGTAAGCTCCTTGAGACCAGTGTTTATGTCTGTTTCCTTCAGGACATATCTAATACCTAGCATATAGCCTAGAAAGAACATTTCAAGATCTATGCTCAAGGACAACCATGGATATACCATGGACTGCCAAAAGAACCAATACATCTGTCTGGGAAGAAGTACAACCATAAAGTTTCTTGGAAGCAAGGAAGGTGAGACCATGTCTCACATACTTTGGAGATGTTATCAGGAGGAATCAGTCCCTGGAGAAGGACATCACACTTGGTGAAGTAGACGGTCAGAGAAAAAGAAGACCCTCAGTGACAGGGAGGGATTGACACAGTGGCTGCAACCATGGGCTAAAGCATGGAAATAATTGTGAGGATGGTGCATGTCGTGGATTGAATTGTGTCCCCTAAAAAATAAGTGTAGCTGTGTGCCTGGGTCATGATTTCCCATATTTTATGATTGTCCTCTACTTTGTGATTTTCCTATGCTGTATGTTAAAGGATTAGGGTGGGACTGTAAATCCCCTCATAGATCACCTCCCTGCTCCACTGTAAAGGGAGTTTCCCTGGAGTATAGATTGCCCAAGAGATAGAAGAAAAGGGAAGCAAGCAGAGAACAGGGAACCTCATTCCACCAAGAAGCAGC
Source organism: Heterohyrax brucei (assembly GCA_028571685.1). Lineage (NCBI taxonomy): Eukaryota > Metazoa > Chordata > Mammalia > Hyracoidea > Procaviidae > Heterohyrax > Heterohyrax brucei. Next base: position 84,438,973 of record CM053156.1, on the reverse strand, counting down.
ACCGAGAACAGGGCACGTTCTTTGGACCTGAGGTTCCTGTGCCAAGATGCTCTCACTGGATTTGGACTCAGACTGTGATAATTTCTCTTACAGAGTGGACTTGTGACTTATAAATGGGTTTCTGCCTTACCAGGCTGTGACAATCAACGTTTCTCTTCAGGACGCCTTCCGCTCGTGGTCTTTCTGTTAGAGCAGCACGAGAGAACTAGGCAAGTGTAGGACCAGACGATGCTTTGTTCTGTTGTGTGTAGGGTTGCTATGAGTCGATGCTGACTAAATTACTCTTAACAAGAACAATGACAATAACAACAACAATGACAGCAGTGACAACATAGCCTAGAAGGAGCCCTGGTGGCCTAGTGGTGAAGGGCTCAGCTGCAGTCTGAGAAGCTGGCAGTTGGAGCTCACCAACCTCTCCTCGGGAGAAAGACCTCTGATCTGTTTCCATAGAAAGTGTTGTGGTGCCGCTGAGACAGTTCCCGCTCATAATGACCCAGCATAGAAGAGTCCAGAACACTGTCCTCTCCTGCGCTGTTCTCACAGTCAGTGCTTTGTCTGAGCCCACTGTTGCAGCCGCTGTGTCAATCCGTCTCATTGAGGATCTTCTTTCTCACTGACTCACTACTAAGCCTGATGTCCTTCTCCAGGAACAGATCCCCCTGATAACATGTCCAAAGTGAGTGACACAAAGTCTTATCATCCTTATTTCTAGAGAGCATTCTAGCTATGCTTTTTCGAAGACCAAAAAAACCTGAACAACAACAAGAAAACCAAACCAAACCTGTTATGTTGATTCCGACTGATAGCAACCCTAGAGGACAGAGTAGAACTGTCCCATAGGATTTCCAAGCAGTGCTCTGTGGATTTGAAATGCCGACCTTTCAGTTAGCAGGTGAAGCTTTTAACTGCTGTGTCGCCAAGGTTTCATTTGTTCTTTATTCCAACAGTCTGTGGTATATGCAATATATTTTTGCCAACACTTTAATTCAACAGGAAAGCCTGGTGGTGTAGTGATTAAGTGCTGCAGCTGCTAACCAAAGGGTTGACAGTTTAACTCCACCAGGGTCTCCTTGGGACCTCCACTGGGGAAGTTCTGCTCTGTCCTAGAAGGTTGCTGTGAGTGAGAATCCACTCGCCAGCAATGGGTGGGTTAATTCAAAGGCATCAGTCCTTTTCCAGTCTTCCTTATTCGATATCCAGTGTTACATACATGTGAGGTGATTGAAATACCATGGCTTGGATGAGGTGCACCTTAGTCCTCATAGGGACATCTTTAAATATTACAGCCTTGGAATCCTATGGGGGCAGTTCTAGTGTCACATAGATTGCTTCGCATTAGAACAAATCAACAGCATTTTTTTTTTTTTAAATAGCCCGGAGCACTAACTGTTCAGTTGATTAAATCAGTCTGTCTCTCATAACCAGAAGGTCCATCCATCTTCACACATTTTCTTAAGAGTCATCTGTCTTTGATTCTTACCATGGACAGTGGCAAGAACTGGCAAGACCTTTTCTTTTTCTTGCCTTCCGTGTCTTTTTCATTTTTTTCCTCCTTTGTTTAACTACTAATTTTTTTTTTTTATGTCTGTAGGCAAGTATATAAATAGAATTTATTTGTCTAAATGGCTTGCAGCAGAAAGCCAGCTCTGTTATTCTCTTCCAAAGGTCCAAATGTTCTCACATTACATATTGGATAGATTTTATTTACTAGCTGGTGTTTACATTGATTTTTACTCATACAATAAGTTTCTAGCTTTTTGATGCCTATAAACCCCTATTTTCACTAAAGTGTAATTCACATGCTGTAACATTCACCACTTTGAAGTCCATAAAAGCAGTGGTTTTAGGATCTTCACAGTATTGCTCTCAACCATCATCACAATTGTGGCACATTCTCGCCACCCCGACAAGAAACCATATGTCTGTCCATTAGCAGTTTCTCCTTGTGTCCCACTTCCCCCAACCTTTGGCGACCACTTGTTTGCTTGCTTTCTGTCTCTGGATTTCCTCTTCTGGACATTTTGTATAAATGAAATCTTACAGCATGTGGCCTTTTGTGTTTGATGTCAAAAGCTTTTTATTTAAAAAAAAAAAAAAGCAAATCACATGTCCTTAATTTTTGGTCTTTGATTAACTTAGTGGCTTAAATTTGGGGTTTCCTTGACTTCCCCTCCACCCCCTACCAGGCATCTCCATGTGGAGGGTGTGGGGCAGCCACAGCTGACAGTAGAAGTCAGGCCAACTTTCCCCTGCAGGTTTGTGCTTGTCTGGATCTCTGGTTGGTTAGACAGGTCTCTTATACTGTTCCGGGGTCAGTACGCAGCCCCTTGACCAATGGGATAGATTTGCACGTAAATCCTTAGTTATTTGGTAAGACTAGTGACACTATTTCGGGAAAGGGTTGGTTTCCTGGTACTGAATTCCATGTATCTGGGCTGTGGTTAACTTGTGGATCACGAAAGCCTCTGTCTGAGTCTCACCTTTTCATTTTTCAAAAAAAAAGCAAAAAACAAAAAACTGCTTATTGTGATTTTTTTTGTTGAAAATTCAGTGTGAAAATTTTAAGAACACCGAAGACAACAAAACCACATCACATCTCTTCCTCTCGGTTTCTTGTGTTTCGGTGAGATCTTTGGACTAGTGAGAGAGGTAGTTCGCTGTCTGAACGCCTTAGGAGGAGAAACAGGTCAAGATGCTTTCTGTGGCTTGTTTAAAGGGCGACATTTTTATTTGCACTCTGTGGGAACCTCTTTGGAAACTTAGGGTGTAGGCGAATTTGCTTCTCCAGGTCCATTTTCTTCTGGTTGCTTCATAAGTTGTAGCAACTGATGAATGTAGAAGTTTCCTGGCCATAGAAGACAAAATGACTCGTGTTACCCTAGGTTTCTTCAAGATAACACCAAGTCTTTGAAAGACCAGATGAAATGAATTACAAATATGTATATATGGCATTTAGACATAATCTACACCTATACCAGAATATCAGAATGTTGAATGCACCATGGACAGCCAAAAAAACAAACAGATCTGTTTTGGAAGAAGTACAACAAGAGTGCTCTTTGGAAGCAAAGATGGCAAGGCTGTGTATTTGATACTTTGGACATACTACCGGGAAAGATAGTCCCTGGAGAAGGATGTCATGCTTGGTGGGGGGGGTGGTCAGCAAAAAAGAGGAAGACCCTTGACGAGGTGATTGACACAGTGGCCACAACAATGTGCTTAAGCATAAAAGTGATTGTGGGCATGGCGCAAGGCCAGGCAGTGTTTCGTTCTGTTGTTCATAGGGTCACTGTGAGTCGGAACCGACTTGACGGCACCTAACAACAACAGCAACAACATCTAGACCAAATATCAAACCAGTTGCTCTTAAATCAGTTTTCATTCATGGTGACCTCATGTGTTTCAGAGTAGAACTGTGCTCATAAGGTTTTCAGTGACTGTGATCTTTTGGAGGGATGTCAACAGGCCTATCTTCTGAGGTATCTCTGGGTGGACTTGAACTTTTCACCTTTTGGTTAGTAGCTGAGACCTTAACCATTTGTGCCACCATAGACTTAATAGTAAATGGAACTTTACATCTCTTTTATCAGTCACAAGTTGGGTGTTCTTAGCATTCTCCAACTTCTCTTGTCTTGTTTGCCTGGTTAACAGCTAAGTCTTCTGTTTTCAATCCTGTGCTTCTGGGAGCATTATGTTGGTGATGTCATGGGGGGGTTGGGGTCAGCATCATTGGGTTACCACCCAGCAGGGCTGTGATGGTGTGGAGTTGTGTTTCTCAGCCTTCACTGTCCCTCTGAATTACCTGGGGAACTTGTTACAATGCAGATTCTGGTTGAGCACATTTGTGGTGGACCCCACAATTCTGTGTTTCTAGCAGGTTTCCAGGTGATGATCTTCACATGACCTGAGGCCCATGAACTCTGGTTTGAGTAGCAAGGGCACCAAAGACTCTTGACATTTTCTGTACTCATCCACAATTCCTGCCTTCTTGTGGTGGGACTAGAAACTTATTTTCCCCACCCTTTTTGTGGCTGAGTCCCCATCAGATAGGATCAGTGGGTATCAAAGAGTAGTGGACGTCTGCATCACTGGATGATAAGAAAAATACAGATTCGTAGTCAGTAGGTCTGGGGTGAAGCCTGAGATTCTGCATTTCTGACCAGCTCCCAGGTGATATGGATGCTGCTGCAAAGGACCTGGCCTTTCTGGACTTCCAGATGAAGTCAAGTGAGGGCAAGCCCAATGAGGAACTCACTCTGATGATGGTGGGGGAGGACATCCTGCTGTCAGTGACAGCAATGCAGGTGTCCTCACTGTTGTGCACATCCTGTGCTCCCCTTGTGTGACCAGCGGTGGTGGCCAAGGACACCATGTCAAATTATACAGATGTCCGTTACAGTTTCATACCCACTGATCCTATTTGGTCTTGGCTAGCAGCCACCAGAAAGAGTGGGAAAATGAATTTCTGGCCCCACCACGAGGAAGCAGGAGTTATGGATGAGCACAAAGAATGTCAAGTGTCTCCTGTGCCCTTGCTGCTCAAAGCAGAGTTCATGGGCCACAGTTCATGTGAAGATCATCACCTGGAAGCTTGCTAGAAATTCTAAAATCATGGGCCCCACCACAGACCTGTTCAACCAGACTCTGCATTGTAGCAAAGCAGCCCATAGGGTAATGTGGGCATTGTTTTCGCTGTGCAGCCTCTGAGCTGAGTGCTCTGACCTCCTGGAGAGCCTGTGAGCAACTGGACGCCTTTTAATAAGTTCCTTTTCTGTGTGAACTAAACAGAATGGGTTTTGTTGATTACAAACAAACATCTGGCCCATGCTTGCCTTCCAATCTGGGTCAACAGGTATTGCTTTTGTTGTTGTTAGGTGCCTTCAAGTTGGCTTCGATGTGCAGAAACCGTGTGTATAACAGAAAGAATGTCCTCCGTTGTGCACCGTCCTCATGATCGTTGGTGTATTTCAGACCATTGTGGCAGCCTGTGTGTCAATCCATCTCTTTGTCAGTCATCTTCCTGTTTTTGGCTGACCCTCCACTTTGCAAGGATGACATCCTCCTCCAGGAGCTGGTCCCTCCTGATAACGCGTCCAGTGTACAAGTAAACAAGTCTTGCCATTTCCTCTTCCAAGGAGCACTCCGTCTGTCCCCCTTCCAAGACAGATTTATTCATTCTTCTGGTAGTCCATGGTGTATTCATTATTGTTTGCCAACATCATAATTCGGAGGTATCAATTCTTCTCTGGTCTTCATTATTCATTGTCCAGCTTTCCCGTGCTTACAGGGTAATTGAAAATATGCCTTGGGTGAGGTCCACCTGAGTCCTCAAAGGGATGTCTTTACTGTTCAATACTCGAAAGAGGTCTTTTGCAGCAGATTTGTCCAATGTCACCATGAGCTGGAATTGACTCAATGGCAGTGGGCTTCCGTGGGCATTGATTGTAGAATCAAGTAAAACGAAATCCTTGAAAACTTCAGGCTTTTCTCTGTTTATCATGGTGTTTATTGATCCAGTTGTGAGAACTTTTGTTTTCTTTGTGTTGAGATGTAATCCATACTGAAGGCTATATAGTCTTTGATCTTTCTTGGTAAGTGCTTCACACTCAGCTCTCTTGCTTGCTTTCAGCAAGCAGGGTGGTGTCATCTGCATGTTGCAGGTTGTTAATGAGTTTTCCTGCTGTCCGGATGCTGTTATCACAAACCTAAGTGGAATTTGTTCAGCCTGACTGCAAAAACAGCCACTCTTTGAGATAAGGGTGAGATGAGAAGCGTGACGTTTACTTCATATTTGTAGGCAAGGAGACAGAAGGGACCATTCCTCCAAAATCTACCTCCCCAAAATGGAGACTGGTTGGAGGTTTTATACAAAATGAGCCTGAAGTTTTATGGGTCCTAGGAATTCATAGGAAGGTTAATTCTTCTTTGGGTGGTCACAGTGTTCTCCTCCTAGATGAGTTGATATGTTAATTGGTAGTTTGGGTCCAGAGGTAGTCTAGCCATCATGTAAGTTCCTGGTCACAAGGCAGATTACTTTGTTTTTATTTTATGGATTTTAGATTATTACCACTTCTTTTTCCATAGTCCTAAAGAGAGCATAGATTAGTCTTCAACCTTGAGAGAAGCTGATGGAGACAGTGAACTGCTTGGAGACAGAATGAAGAAACAAAATGGTGCGGGTTATGCTCAAGACACAGTCACTTATTTTACTCTGCTGTCTCAATGCTGTGTTCTTGCTCCTATAGTCTGGCTTCTCAGATTGTTTGCGCAGCACTTAGACTGAATCAGTGTGATGCAGTGGTGCAACCCTGACGCACATCTGTCCGAATTTCAAACCACTCGATATCCTGTTGTTCTGTTTGAATGACTTCCCCTTGATAACTCAACAGCAAGATTTCTCTCTCTTTTTGTTTAGTAAGAGTTGACAATCCACTTGCAAAAAAATCAGCTGTTGAAAACCCTGTGGAGCACAGTCCTACTTGGCCACACATGGGGTTGCGATGAATCAGAGTTGACTAAACAGTATTATTATTATTTTTTACTAAGATCTGGCATTGACTGCATTTCAGGCACTATGGTAACCACTTTGAAAAAGTAACACATTTATTTCTGGAGAAAACCTTCTTTGGTAAGTATCAATATTATTTTATAGATGAGGAAAATGAGACACAAAACTGTTGAATAACTTTCTAAAGGGCACACAGCAGGTGAGTGGGACAGCTAGCTTTTGATGGCAGTCTCTCCCTAGACCCCACTCCCAAGTACGCACTAAGGGTCTAGACTCATGTTGTTATCAGGCCTCACAACAGGGATGGTACTCACACGAGGCAACAAGACATCTAGGGTGCAAACTTCTTGTTTTTTAAATTTGGTGAAAACATATACCCCTTCATCAGTTTCCACATGTACAATTCAGTGACATAGGTTACATTCTTTCCCTGTGTCATCATCATTCCCCCTGAGTCTACCCACATTGTTTCACCACCATTGGGTCTGACCTTGCAGAGATAATTCTTTATAGAGGTGCAATGTGTATGTCAAACATTCTTTTACTTATTGAGCTAAACAGCTATTTAGTTTCAAGGTGACTTCAGGGGATAATTATGGATCATGGTTTGAAGATTTTTCTCAGAGTGTTAGACTTGGAGGTTCCTCTAGCTCCATTAGATCCAGTTTAGTCTGGATTCTCTAAGAATTCTGAAATTCTGCTCCGCATTTTCCCCCTTTTGATCAGCACCCATCTATTGATTCCTTTACCAAAATATTCCTTGATGGTAGCTGGGCATCATCCAGTTCTTGGAAGTGGATAGATGCACAGACCAGTTCCTTCTATGATTCCTGTGTTTCTGTCTTGCGGTGCTGCTTCAGGCAAATAGAGTGCAATTCTTGTGTCTTGTATGGTCATCTGACTTCACAATAGTCTTGTGAGTTAGTGCTGTTCTATTAACTGTGTGGTGTGTAATACTTTTTACTCAATGCATTTCCACCTCACAGGGGCTATAGAGCTCCCGTATGGAAGAGCCAAGTTGAAAGCCCAGATGTTCCTTTCTGTAGGCCCACAGCTTCTCTCTCAGATGATGACACTTTTCTGCTTTCTGATTGACAGGCAGCCCCTTCCCTTTCTCAGATATAGCCTCATTGAGTCCTTGCTTCTAAGACTGTAGCTGACTTGGGCTGACCTTTCTGGGAGTAGAGTCCTTGGGTGGTGCCAGTGAGTAGCACTCTGAGCTGCTAACTGAAAGGTTGGGAGTTCAAGTCCACCCAGAGACGCCTTAGAAGGAGGTCTGTTGATTTATTTCTGAAAAAGCAGCCACTGAAAACTCCATGGAGCGCAATTCTGCTCTGATCCACATGAGGTCTCTGTGGGTCAGAGCCAACTTGAGAGCAAGTGGTTTTCTATCTTTTCTCTGAGAGCTTTAGGTTTCTCCCTGTAAGGGAAAATAAATCACTGTCGGAGACCCTACGAGGAGTTGGGGCTATGGGTCTTGGCGGGTCTTAGGGACCAGTGTTGCCTTGGAGTGCAGTACAGAGCATGCCTCCTCTCCTTCCTGATGGAGAAGGGTGGGTAGGAAGACGGAGCCAGCACCTGCAGTCCCCCAACCTCACTCTGTAGGAAACTGGTCCTTCACATAAATGCCTGCCACCTGCCTCCTCATTTCCCTCAGCAGGTGGCCGAGACAGGATCAAAGAGCCACACAGTATGGAAGGTTCTTACCGCTTCACATGGGGACAGGTGCCAGGCTTCTGTGCCTAGAATCTCTGAAAAAAAAAAGAAAAAACAGAGGTGGAGGTTTCAAGAAGGAGCAAGCCAGATTCCTCAGTGCCAGGCCAGAGAGCCTTCAGAAATTGCACAGGGCTAGGCTGAGGGGCTGAGGGGTCAGTGGGTGACAAGGAGTGTTCATTTGAGATTTAGATGAACGATGGAAGGTGCCAGATAATTGATCATGAAGCTAGTGGGCTTTTGGGAAGGCACTGTTGGACTGAAAAGTACTCTGGGACAGTGCCCCTGTCCCATGTCAAGGAAAATCCTTACAGAAATGGTGTCTGCCCTGAGTCAACTTCCTGGAGGAGTGGTCCCGTTTTCGTGCTCAGCCAGGGCCCCATTCTGCAGGGCTGGCTGAGAAAGGCTGTCTTCAGTTGGCTGCCCCATCCCTTCAACTCGTGAAAACTGCGATTTCCCACACAGATCCCTGTTTCAGTCTGTGTTCCTGAGGAAGGAACCTGGTGGGCAGGAAGTTTATGGGAACTACTCACAGACCCACACCTGTGGGAGCGCGAGCAGCCCTGGTGCTGCTAACTTTGAAGTTAGTGGTTCAGATGCACCCAGAACTCTGTAGGAGAAAGGCCTGCCAATCTGCTGCTGTAAAGATTACAACCTAGAAAACCCGGTGGGATAGTTGTGCTCTGTCACATGGTGTCACTGGGAGTCGTAATAGATGCCACTGACAACAAATTTAATGTTTGTTATTTCATGTGCATGTGAAAGATGGTTAAGGACTGGTGGTGCAATGGTTAAGGACTCAGCTGCATACCGAGAGGTTGGTAGTTTGAATCTACCCGGTGGTTCCTCCGTAGAAAGGCCCAGTGACCTGCTTCTGTAAAGATTCCAGCCTAGAAAGCCCTAGGGACCCGTTCTGCTGTGTCACATGGAGTGTCTGGGGGTCAAAATCCACTTGACCACACCCAACAACAATAGTAACAACTTACAGATCCACACCTGTGAGGAGGGAGGGAAGCCAAGTGGGCAGAGCAGGGTAGACCTGCAGTGCGGTTACAGGGGGCTGTCTCAGCCAGGCCCACTGCAGCTCTGTAGCTGGGCAGGCCTGCAGCACTGTATGAACTGGGGTGAAGGGCCTGGTTGGTGCCCGGTAGGGACCAGTCATCTCACATAGATCTCCCCTACTCCAGCTTCTGTTCAGTGGAAGACAAGCCCCAAACAGAGACTCAGCTGACTGCTGTGGGTCTCCACATGTTCAAGCAGCTGGAGGGAGACCTGTCCAGCACACCACAGCATCTGTGGCAGCCCTTGCCCGTGTGTCTCAGCCATCCAAGCATATGAGATTGCACCCCTTCATCGGCATCCTTCAGTGAAGTCTGCATATGGACAAGCGTCTAGTGGAGTGGGCAAGTTCTAAAGCTCATATAAAGGGAAAACCATAAGAAGTCCAATTTACCCTCCCAAATCCCAAGAGTGTCATGAGTTCAGGAACCTGCTTACATCAGGGGACAAGCACAGAATGGAAACTGTCTTGGTTACCTAGAGCAGCTGTAACAGAATACCACAAGTGGACGACTGTAACAGAGAGAAATTCGGTCACCGTCTAAAAGGCTAGAAGTCAGGGTGACAGCTTCTGAGGATGACTTTCTCTCTCTGTTGGCTCTGGGGGAAGGTCCTAGTCATTGATCTTCCTTTGAGTCTAAGAGCCTCTCAGGTGCAGGGATGCCAGGTCCAAAGGATGAGCTCTGCTGCTAGCATTGCTGTCTTGGTGATATGAAGTCCCCCTGTCTCTCTACGTGGTTGTCTCTTTTACATCTCAAGAGATTGGCTGAAGACACAATCTAATCTTGTAGATTGAGTCCTGCCTCATTGACATAACTGCCACTAATCCCATTTATAGCCTACTAGATTGTGAGAGAATAAATTCCCCTTGGATAAAGTCATCTGCTCGTGGAATTTCTATTATAGCAGCACTAGATAACAAAGGCAGAAACCAAAGGCAGGGACAGGAAGTCCATAGATTGTCTCTGAGGCACCCTTGAGATGCACACGATGGACTCACCTTCAGTATTTAGATTATTTCTCTCTCTTTGCAGAACAGTCTCTCTTTAGACTTCGTCTTTGACCCACTTGTCATTTACAAGTGTGCTGTTTAATCTCCAAAGCTGTCGGGAGTTCATTGCTGTCTTTCTGTTACTGACTTCTAGTTTGATTCCATTATGGTCTGAGATCACACTTTCACTTCTATCCTCTTGAATTTGTTATGGTGTGTTGTACGACCCAGAAGGTAGCCACATTCACTCATTCTGCTGCTCATTCAACAAAAGCTGACTAACTGTGTCTCAGGCATTGTGTGACTATCTTGGTGAATATTCCATGGGAACTTGAAAAGAATGTGTACCCTGCTGTTAAGCATATCCTACAGATTTCAATGAGCAATCCAAGTTGTTTGAGCTCACATACTTTGATCACTTTGCTTCTGTCTAGTCTGCTTATGGACCAGCTTCTCTTAGAGTGGGCAAGTTGTAAAACTGAATCAAATCTAAAATGAATTTAAATTGGTTAATGATAGTGTTCAGTTCAGCTATAACCTTTCAGATTTCCTGCCGGCTGAATCTGTCAACTAGTGATGTCATGGATTCAATTGTGTCCCTCCAAAATTGTGTGTAGCAATTTGGCCAGGCCGTGATTCCTGGTACTGTGTGATGTTCCTATATGCTGTGAACACTACCTCTGTGACATTAGTGAGGGAGGAGGGATGGCAGTTGTGTTGGTGGGTTAGGACTCAATGTGTAAGACCATATTGTGTCTTGAGGCAATCTCTTGGGATAGGAAGGAAAGAGAAGCAAGCAGAGAGTTGGGAACTTCATACCACCAAGTAAGCAGCACCAGGATCAGAGTGAGTCATTTGGACCCAGGGTCCCTGCTCCTCAGAATCTCCCAGTCCAGGAGAAGACTGATGACAAGTCCCTTCCTCCAGAGCCACTAGAGAAAGACTTCACCTGGATCTGATGCCTCGAATTTGGACTTGCAGCCTTCTCGACTGTGACAAAATAAATTTCTCTTTGTTAAAGCCATCCACTTATGGTATTTTTGCTAGAGCAGCACTAAATGACTAGTAGAAGGGTATTGTAGACTCCAATTATAATAATGAATTCATCTATTTCTCTTTGCAGTGTCTCAGTTTTTGCCTTGTGTATTTTGATGCTCTGTTGTTACTTGCATGCAAGTTCAGGATTGTTATGTCTTCTTAGAGAGCTGCAGAACTTTATAGAAGATGGGTGGCTGAGTCTTCACATGGTAAATGTGTGCGGTACCGGACTCAGCTTGACACTAGTGCTTTCTGTAACATCACCTCTCCCAAGACATTCTTCAGTTGTACCATAACAATCCTCTCATGCTGTGCTCTGCAGGAAACATGAATTGGTATATGTGTGTATGAATGCAGAGGGGAGGGAGTAGAGAGGCATGTAATACATATAGTAGAGCATGATGAATGCTATAAAAAATGTGAACAGTCAAAACCAGATTGTTTTGTTAAGAGCTGTTGACTTGTTCCAAGTCACAGTAACTCTACACACAGCAGTGGGAAATGCTGCCCAGTCCTGCACCATCCTCACAGTCATTGCTGTTTTGAACTCCTTATTGCAGCCACTGTGTCAATCCATCTTATTGAGGGCAGATTAGAAGAACTAATTCTGAGGATTTGACATGGTTTTTCTATGTCTAAGGAGTCCTGGTAGAGCAGTAGTTAAGCATTTGGCTACTAACCAAAAGGTTGGCAGTTCAAACCCACCAGCAGCTCCGTAGGAGAAAGATGTGTCTACCTGCTTCTGTAAAGATTACAGTTTTGGAAACCCTGTGGGGGCAGCTCTACTTTGTCTTATAGGGTCATTGTGAGTCACAATCTACTTGACAGCAGTGGGTTTCATTTTGGTTGAGTCTCTGTGTCTCTGTGAGCTTAGTTTATTTTACTCTATGGAAAGAATTTGCAAATGGTAGGCTTAGAAATGACATTTTCCTGTTATTGACAAAGATATTACTTCATACCCTTTAGTGGTCTTCAGAAAAGAGCTCAGGTGGTGCAATGGTTAAATGCTGGGTTGCCAACTGGAAGGTTGCTAGTTCAAGCCTGCCAGTGGCTCCTTGGGAGAAAGGGCCTGGTGGTCTGTTCCTGTAAAGATTATACTCTATAGGATAGTTCTGCTCTGTTCTGTAGGTTGCTGTGCGTCAGAATTGACTTGATGACAACAGTGTCCTTCAGAGTCCCACAAGGATGACCATGAAAGTTTTATCACCTTGCCAAATTCATAATTCAGAGGAACATTATTTGACAAAAATAGATACCAGCATCGTAGAAAGTAGAATGGAATAAAAAAGAAGTAAGAGCTCCAAGGACAGCCTGGTTGACTATTTTGTCATTGGAACCTTTCTCCCTGAAGTAGGAGGATAAATTAACTCAATGTATGATCTGAGGCATGGCTGCACAAGTGTTTTCTTTGCTAGAATGGCTTTTTTAATTGTTAATTTTCTTAAAGCCAAAGCTTTTGTGGAAAGCATGCCTTTCAGAACGAAATGAGTGGGCCTCCAGCTAGCGAGTGTTGCTGTTTGTTGCCGTCCAGCTGGTTCTGACTCACAGTGACCCGTGTGCAACAGCACAAAACCCTGCCTGGCCCCATGTCACCCTCGTAGTCACTGCTGTGTCTGACCCTGTTGTAGCCAGTGTCAGTCCGTTTGGTTGAAGGTCTTCCTCCTTCTCCCTGACCCTCTGCATTATCAAGCACGATGCCCTTCTCCAGGGACGGGGCCCTCCTGATAATGTGTCCAGAGTACATGAGAACTAGTCTCACCGTCTTTGCTTCTAAGGAACATTCTGGCTATACTTTTCCCAAGACGGAATTGGTCATTCTCTGGTGCTCCGTGGTATATTCAATATCCTTTGCCAACACCATAATTCAAAGGCATCACTTTTTCTTCAGTCTGGCTTATTCATTGTTCAGTTTTCACATGAACATGAGGTGACTGAAAATACCACGGGCTGGGTCAGATGCACTTTAGTCCTCAAAGTGGCATTTTTGCTAACACTTTAGAGACGGCTTTTCATTTGCAGCAGACTTGCTCAATGCAATACACCATTTGATTTCTAGACTGCTGCTTCCATGGGTGTTGATTGTGGATCCAAGTAAAGTGAAATTCTTGACAACTTCAATCTTGTCTCTGTTTAGTGTGATGTTGCTTTATTAGTCCGCTGGTGAAGATCTCTGTTTCTTTTATGCTGAGGGGCATTGAAAGCTGTAGTCTCTGATGTTCATCAGGAAGGACTTCAGGTCGTCTTCACTTTCAGCAAGAAAGGTTATGTCATGTGCATATCAGGTTGTTAGTGAGTCTTCCTTCAACTCAGATGTTTCTCTTCATGTTGTCCAACTTCTTGGATTATTCGCCCAGCATACAGACTGAATAAGTGTGATGACAGGGTGGAAATCTGACACACGTCTTTCCTGATTTTAAACCATGCAGTGTCCTCTTGTTCTGTTCAAATGACTGCCTTCTGGCCTATGTGCAGGTTTCACAAACTCTCGTTCTTGGCAGTGTTGTCTGTAGCTTGTCATGATCCACAGAGTCAAACACCTCTGCACAGGTAAACACACAGGTGTGTATCTTTCTGATATTCTCTGCTTTCAGCCAAGATCCATATGACATCAGCAATGGTATTCTTTATGCCTTGTCCTCTTCTAAATCCAGCCGGAATTTCTGGCAGTTCCTGGTTGATGTACTGCTGCAACCATTTTTATTTTATTTTATTTTATTATTATTATTTTTATTGTGATTGAAAATGTACAATTTAGTTTAAATTTGCATGCCTGCCCATCTGCAGCTCTTTCTGCCTTCCTTGCCCGGTGACAGACCCTCCTCCTTTCCATTCTGTACATGTCATATCCTCTTAACAGTCTCCTGCCCCCTCCTCTCTACCTTCTGCACTCCCCTCTAGTAAGAGGTTAGAAGGATGACATCCAATCGATGCATCAAACCATAAAGTGCACATGTGATATGGTCACGCTGTGTCTCTGAGTCCAATCCATTTCTGTTAGAAGAATTAACCTCAGTAAAGATTTATGATCAGGGGCAGCATTGGATCTGATCTAGGGGCCATGCTCCCAGGCGGACCCGCAGGCCTTTGGTCCATCAATTGTGGTCTTATAGTGGAGTGCTTAGTGTGCACCTCTTTTTTCTTGTGGCTGCAACCATTTTTGAATGATCTTCAACAAAATTTTACCTGTGCATGCTATTAATGATATTATTCAATAATTTTTGTATTTGGTTTCATCTTCCTTTGGAATGAGCATGTTTACGGATATTTTCCAGCCGGTTGGCCAGGTAGCTGTCTCCCATAGTCCTTGGTGTAGATAAGTGAGGACTTTCAGCATTGCTTCCGTCTGTTGAAACATCTCAGTTGGTATTCCACGAATGCCCGAAGCCTTGTGTTTCCCCGGTGTCTCCAGTGAAGCTTGGACCTCTTCCTTTGGCACCATCCGTTCTTGATCTCATGCTATCTCCTGAAATGGTTGAACATTGGCTACTTTTTGGAATAGAGGCTCCATATTCCTTGCATCTTCCTTTGATACTTCCTGTGCCATTCAGTTTGTTGCCTGGAGAATCCTTCAAAATTGCAACTTGAGGCTTGAAGTTTTTTTTCAGTTCTTTTAGCTTGAAACAGGCTGCGTGTATTCTTCTCTTTTGGTTGTCTAACTCCAGCTGCTCGTGCGTGCCATTATAATACTTTCTTTGGAGCTATAATACTCTTCTTGAGCTGCTCTTTGAAGTCTTCTATTCAGCTCTTTTACTTCATCATTTCTTCCATTTGCTTTAGCTATCCTGTACTCAATGGAGCAAGTTGAAGAGTGTCTTCGGACATTCATTTTGGTCTTTCTTTTCTTTCCTGTGTCTTTTATGATCTTATGTTTTTTCCATGTGTGATGTCCTGATGTCCTTCCACAGCTCATCATGTCTTTGGCATTAGTGTTCAGCTCATCCCATCACGTGAAACTGGTCACTGCAGATTAATAAGTGCAAGTGAGCCCATACTTAAACCTTGCTTACTGGGTACTCTGTCCCTGTCAGGGACTACAAATCTGAAAAGAAGATTTGATTCTGTAGGAAGGTGCTGTTAGGTTGGCAGACAAACAGGTGCCAGCCAGACCTGGAAGCAGAATCTTTGATGTGGAGAAAAACTATGAAATTGTTTACTACAGGTTAGCAGGTAGGCCGATGCTTACCTTGCTTATTGTGTGACTTAGTGAGGGTCGCACAGCCAGAAAGTGGTGGAGCCAAGTTGGGAGCCCAGGTCTGAGCTGGGAGTCTGAGCTCTTTCTGCTCTGACACGTGATGCAATTAGTCAGTAGGGCTAGAGAAGATAGTGCAATCATTTAACTTAACAATTTACATCTTCAAAGGATTTGAAAGTTGAAACCACTTAAAAAAGAGAAACAAGCCATTTGTTTAGATGGAAATAACCAAGCCTCAAGTCTCAAATGTTTGCCTGTTATCCAAGAGCAAGTTTGATAGGATGGACGCACCTCTTATCTAAACTTCTACGGGAAGTCAAACCCAAGTCTGTCTGACTTTACATTTCTATGACTGGGTAATAACTAGATTTCAGGAAATCAGAAAAAAAATTACGTGGGATTAGAAGTGACTCTTGCTGCCTGAAAAGAAGAGGGGAGGGAACCCCAGCTTAATAATTATACTTTCTAATCCAAAACAAAAAGTCAGACTACATCACCCCCAAAGAAGCTGTCACACGCGCCATTACTCATTTAAGCCAGAGAAGTACTGTCTTTGGTGTTTTGATCAGTGTCAAAAAACTGCCTCGAGTTCCTGGTGCCGTGCTTGTCGGCACACTTCACGCTCTGTGCAGGGAGCAAACCCGCACCAGGAGGGACAAGCCGCTGGATCCGGTGCATCCTCGTGAAGCAAAGATGCTCGACCCAAGACATGCTGTCCTCTTCGTCATCTGGAGCCACAGCTTCTCTCCTGTATCGGGTGCCCAAGGGCACCTCACTGAAGGAGACGCGCCGAGCTGGGAAGCTGAACACGGCTCTCAGAATCCACTTGTTGTCTTGTGCGTGAAGCATCAATGGACTCTTAGCTTTTTTGAGCTTTTCTCTGAAAACCCTTAACTGAAATTCTGAATTCCTTGTTGTTGTTAATCGCTAACAGCACCCCACGTGCAACAGAATGAAACATTGCTCGTTCTGCGCCGTCTCCATGATCCTGGCTATGTTTGAGTCGTGTTACAGCATCTGGGTCAGTCCCTGCCCCGAGGGCTCCTCTGGTCCACTTTACCAAATGTGATGCACTTCTCCAGCTACTAATCCTTCCTGGTGAGGAGCCCAAAGTGAGCAAGCCTATGTGTCAGACCATAGCCTGTGGCAGATCGAGTTTTCATTGGCTAATTTTCAGAGATAAGTCATCAGACCTTTGTTCTCAGTCTGCCATTCTGTCCACCATGGGTGACCCTGATGGTGTTTTGAAATACTAGTGGCAGAGTTTGCAGCTTCCTAGCAATAAGGAAGCTCCCACAGTCCAACACCCTGATGGAAGGGTGGTGGTGGTGTTATTTGGTGTAGACGTGTGTTGCCCATACCTTAAAGGCAGATTTCAGGTAACCCCTGGAGAACTCAGATGAGAATTCCACTTAGTGGTACCAGTCTTTCCATGGATGTTACGTCCTTTTATCCTGTGACAGTAGTGTCTCGCAGCATGTTTTCTCCTTTTCAAAATGGTCAGCAGTAAGCTCAGCTTAACTGATGCTGTAATGGTGCTCTAAGAAACCTGCACGTTTTTCTCTTGGCATTTTGTACATTCCCGCTTTCAGTGTCCTATTTTATTACATCAGCTGCACTGTTCTCTTTCTAAGAGGGTGTGGGGACTTCTCAGCTCCTGTGGCCTTGCTCCCCTCCCTTGGTTCTCAGCCTGCAAGACAGTCTGGCTAGGGTGGCTGCCTGGGGCTTTTGGGCTGCAGCTTTCTTTCCTGATTTGTGTCTCGGTCAGAATAAACTTGACAGGCCAGTTCCACTGGTGAGAGATTTTTATAGAAGTTTTCTGGGTTTTTTTTTTTTTTTGCCTGTTACAAACGTACAGATTAGAGTCCGGATGTCCAGTATGCATGTCTTTAGTCTAATCAAGAGTTTCTTGTAGTTGCTCTGTGATATATACTGTGTGTTTGCAAAAATACTATATAACCTTCGATGTAGAAACTGCTCTTTGGGACTCTGTAAAGACAGCTTGTGCTGATGCCTGGGTCCCTGCTGCTGTTACCTCCTAATAAAACTTTCTCTCTCTTTCTGACTTGGAATATGTTTCATTGGCTTGACTGCTCCAGGGCACACCCCAGTCGATAACACCCTGATCAGTTGTACACACAAGACACGATACTGGCAATTGTGAAATCTGTTTAATTACTCACAGACTGTGGGCAGGAAAAATTTCATTCTCAGTGGTCCTCTTTGGCTTAAAACTGTCTGGGCAGGATGGAACCCTTCCACAAGTGCCTCCTGTTATGGCATTGATGAAGGACTATGAAGATATCACCCTACCTGGTTTTATATCCAGAGGTGGTATGTTTTGCTGTACAATGTACAGTGAAAGTTTTCCCATCTAATCACCCAAAGACTGAGGGTGGTCAGACATGGGGATGCCATCCTGGAATTGTTAGGCTGGATTTCCATCGTTTAGTCCCGCTGCTTATTTAGACAAACCACTGGCCTTCCAAGGGGGAAGTGTGATGGTTTGTCGTTGTGCAGAGATATTAGCAGAGAGGCAGATGGGAGGTAGTTAGAGCCACTGAGGCCCTCCAAAGGACTGTCTCCTCTCTGCTTGGCAAGGCAGTGGTGCCTCCTGGTCCTTGCGACGTGTCTTCCCTAGTCCTATTTTAAGTGCCTCTCATCCCGAGGGTCTCAGCTTCGTGTACCGCATCTGTCACTGTCCTGTCTGGCTGTGTGTTGTACTCTGGTGGCACGAGTGTTGCTATGATGTTAGGAGATGTGCCACTGGCATCTAAGGTACTAGCAGGGTCATCTACAGTGAACAGGGTTCGGCTGAGCTTCCAGACTAAGACAGACCAGGAAGAAGGACCTGGCAATCGACTTCTGAAAAACTCAGCTGGTGAAAACCTTATGAATAGGAAGAAGACATTGTCAGCTGGTAATTAGTGGTCTAGTATTTGTCTGTTTGCTGAAATGAGTCTTCAGTGTTCTGAGACTTGAGATTTGTCTCTGCTGACTCCTGTGGTTTGTCCCGAGCATGGCAGCTGTGATGAAGTCTGTCTGACTTGACTTTCAGGTTCATCGTTGAGCATGAACATCCGATGACCACCGTCGGTCATCACTGAGTGCAGCCCTGGCCGTCAGCATCTGCAGAAGCTTTGCTTCCAACCTTTGCTCCTTTGCTTCCAAACCTACCCACACTCATAAGTTAGCATTTGGTGGACACTGACGTGTTTTGTTGGGTATTGTGTTAGAAGCTGAATTGCAGCCAGTGGCTGTCTCTTAGAATCTCTCCTTTTGAAGGTTTTTGACCTACCTGGGTATCAGACTGGTATTTAGTAACACCATTCTCTTACTCCATTGAAGAGAATATCCCATAAGCCCCAAGGCCACTGTCATCAAGTTGGTTCCAACTCGTAGTGACCCCATGGGACTTCTGAGGCTGTAAGTCCCTAGGGAGCCCTGGTGGCATAGTGGTTAAGTGCTATGGCTGCTACAAAAAATAAATCTCTAAGGAAGCAGACTGCCACATCTTTCTTCCACAGAGCGACTGGTAGCTTCGGACCACCTACTTTTTGATTAGCAGTCAATCATTTTAACTACTGGGTCACCAAACCAAAAGCCAAGCCAAGCCCACAGCTGTCAAGTTGGTTCTGACTCACGGTGACCCTGCAGAACAGAGGAGAACTGCTCTGTGGAGTTTCCAAGGAGCACCTGGTGGATTTGTACTGCCAGCCTTTTGGTGAGCAGCCATAGCACTTAACCAGTAAGCCCCTAGAGTTTCCATTAGGGCTCCTTGAATAGCCAGAATTTTCTAAACAAAACAAAAGCTAAAACAAGAAGACTGGTTTTTTGTTTCAGTGGATGTGTTTATGGAAAGGTGTCACTTGAGAATGGAGACAGAAGAGAGATTACAACTGACATTAAGTGTGATAAACAGGAAATGTCAAAAGCTATTTTTGCCATCACTGTCTTAAAGGGGGAAAGCAAATTTTCGGGAAGTTTCCAAGTAAACCTCAGTAGTCATTCAAAGCATGTGTCTTGGCTCTGTATTGAAGTGCAGATTATTAACTTCTGCATACGGCAGTAATACTGAACTCAAGCGTTGTCTTTCTGCTTTCAGGCTTGCATGTACCCATTACTCAGCTGCATACACATCCATTTGTTCTTGCAGTCACTTATTGGTTCATTCGTTTGTTCAGTTATTCATTCCCTTGGTCACTCATTCAACAAACATTTTCTAAGTGTGTCGGGGCCATGGAGGGTACTACAAATAGTAGGTCACTGTTAGTGGGATGTTCCCTACTGTTTGCTGGCTGGCAGTCATCTACTCTGATTCCTGGTAAAAGAACTCAGACTTTGTATTAGTGTTGCTGTGCCCAGTCCTAGGAGATGAACCATGATTGGTCAAATCCTGTTACGGAAATTCTATTCCTTTTGCCAGTAATTGGTCTAGGTGTGGACATATGACCCAGTTCTAGTCTCTAAGTCATAAAGAGAAGTTGTCTGGCTAGTGGTAATTAAATGTCTTTCTTGAAAAGAGGAAAACACATAGGAAGCAAGAAACTCTCTATTTCCTCTCTGCTTGGGATGCATCTTGGTGAAGATGCAATGCCTGGAACTGAGGCAGCCATTTTGCAACCATGAGAGAAGAGACAGTGCTGACCCATTAACATTATCATTGTACCACTGAACTTAAAGACTTTAGTTAGGTAACGTAATACACTATTTTTTGTGTCTAAGCCACTGTTAATAGGCTGTTCTGTTATTTGCGGCCACAGGTATTCTTTACTGGTATGGTCACTGTTCTTAAGGAGCATAAAGAAAAGACTTTTAGACACTGACAAACTAACATTGTAAGCATTTTTAACAAGGTGACATACAAAATGGTATACAAACACATTATATCATAAAATAAAGAAGTTTTTATGTTAGTCTTTTTTCAATAGTGGTATTCTAGAAAATACTATCTCCTGTTTCACTCCAGATGACCATAGTCCTCTTTTTAAAGAAAGATCACATTTTTGGGGATCAAAAGAGGGATCAATACTATATGACGCTTAAGTGTAGGGACTGTAGGAGTTCCTAATCCTGGCATCACCCCCATAATACCTGCGGAGTCTTGACCAAGTTACCTCAACCTCAGTTTACTTATCTATAAAATGGGGGTGATGGTGGGATGTGACTGAAGCATTTGGTCCACAGTCCTCCTGCATTAAGTACTGGCCATTGTTATCTGACTTCACAGGTTTCTGTGAATGTCCATCCTTTGGGGAGTAGCCTTCAGTAAGAACCTAGTAGCTAAATCCATACAGGATGAGTTTGAGGAGAACAGATAACTCTATAATGTTAAAATTTCCTATCTAAGAAGATATACTTTCCCATTTTTCCCTTTATATGCTTGAGTAAAATTTGAAAATTAAGAACTTTCTAAGAACTTGCCTGCTGTGCTGATGCTGTAGGTGCAGATGGGGTGTTCACTTCCGTTTTGTTTTCTGCACTATGTTAATTCTGTCTCAAGTTGTCCGAGGACTCTAATAGTGCAGCTGTTGTTGCTTTGTTGTTGTTGAGTTGGTTCCAATGCATAGCAACACTCTGTACAACAGAACAAGACCCTGCCTGGCGCTGGGCTGTCCCTACCATTGTTGTTATGCTGGCTGCAGCCCCTGAGTCAGTCCCTCTCGTTGAGGGGCTTCCTCTTCTCTCCCCACGACCCTCTACTTTACCAGGCACAATGCCACTGCATCAGTAGATGTCAGAATCCCGAGATGTCCTGAACCACAGGCTCTAAACTGGCGTGACGAGAGCTGCGTTGCTGCACCCAAACCCCAGAGACTGCCCAATAAAGTGAAGCCTGCCTCTTGCCTGTGTCTTCAGTACAGGGTGCTTTACCGAGAGGGACAGGTGCAGGGAAGGGACAGGGGAGAGCTCAGAGCTGCGTGGGAAGCTGACTCCACTGAGATTTTGATGAAATCGTGCTTCCCTGAGCCTCAGATTCTTTCTTCCCATAGAGTGGTACCAAGAGCCCCACCTTTTAGGTTGCTGTGGATACTGACGTGAAAACTCTTTGACTGTCGTGCTTGGCATCTGGGGGATGCCACACTAACGGCTGCATGGGTGGTTTCAGGCTAAGACCACACAGGCTCAAATTCCTCTGACCAGACGTTTTTCCAGCTCTGTGTCCTTGGGCAAGTGACTCGGTGTCTCTGAGCCTCGTTTCCTTCTCTCTGAAATGAGGGTAACATAGAAACTGCTATGAGGGTGGGATGTGATGGTCATGATAAAGGGCTTGCTATGGATTGAACTGTGTCCCCTCCAAAAATGTATGTGTCAACCCAGCTAGTCCCAAATTCTCAGTGCTGTAAGAGTGTCTGCCTTTTAATCATCTGAAGTGATTTTCCTGTGCGTTGCAAAATCCAACCACCTCTGCGATATTAATGAAACCCTGCTGGTGTTGTGGTTAAGAGTTACAGCTGCTAGCCACCAGGTTGGTGGTTTGAATCCTCCAGGTACTCCTTGGAAACCCTCCTGGGCATTTCTGCTCTGTGCTGTAGGGTCATCGTGAGTCAGAATTGACTTGATGGCAATGAGTTTGGCTTGCTTTTTTGTTTTTAAACGATGGTCATGAGGTAGGATTAGCAGCAGCTGTGTGTGTGAGAGAGGCAGCACTTTGCCTTCAGGATCGGCTTATGTCTTCAGTTTCATTTGAGATACAAAAAAGAAAAGTGAGCAGAGACACATAGAGACCTCATACCATCAAGAAACAAAAGCCAGGAGAACAGCATGCTCTTTGGCTCCAGGGTCCCTGCGCTGAGAAGCTCCTTGACTGGGGAAGATTGATGACAAGGACTTTCCCCCAGAGCGGACAGAGAGAGAAAGTCTGCTCTTGGAGCTAACACTTTGAATTCTGACTTTTAGCCTTGTAGACTGTGAAAGAATAAACATTTCCTTGTTGAAGCAATCTACTTGTGGTATTTTTGTTACAGCAGCACTAGGTGACTGAGACGTGGTTTACAGAGACCCAGTATGTGCAAAGGGCATGTGGCATGTGAGCTTTGTCAGGGCGGAGACCACTGTGCCTTGGCTACTTCCTTGTCAGTCAATGTACAGACGCGTGAAAGAACAACAGAGTGAAAAGAGCGCACGGAGACAATGTGACGGCCCCTAAGTAAAACCTAAACCCATAGTTGTCAGCTTGGAGTCTTTGTTTAAACGTTCTAAATGAGGGTCTAGGCTAGTGGTTCTTAACTGGAGGAGTTTGACCCTCAGAGGCCATGTGGCAATGTCTGGGGACAGTTTTGGATGTCTTGGCTAGGGAAGGGGGGAGGAACAACTGACATCTGACGAGCAGAGGCCAGGGTTGCTGACAAGCACCACAGAACACACTGGATTACCCTCTGTAACAAAGAACTAGCACCTCCCCCCCGAGTTTATTGCCCCGAGCTCAAGGAACCCTGGCTCAGACACAGAGTTCTTTCGGTCCCTTGTTACTGCTGCTGTTGTGGGCTGTTGAGTCAATTCCGACTCACAGTGACCTCATGTGGCAGAGTATTAGAACTGCCCTGTAGGGATTCCTGGGCTGCGGTCTTTAGGATCTCTAGGTCTTTTTTTTCCCACAGAGCCACTGGTTGGTTCAAATCACCAACCTTCTGAAGAGCGCTCAGTGCTTCACCAGTGTGCCCCCCAAGGTTTGTCGTGTGGCCAGACCAGCTGGCACTGGGTGAGGCAGCCTGACCCACAAGCTCCTGGTGCTAACTAGCTGTGTCTCTAACTGTAACACAGGTAGCTGGTGCCTGACCATCCAGAAAGATGCCACGTTCCTACTTAGACTTGCTGATTGCCAGATGCCCTGGTGGTGATTTACTGGCTCAGCTTCTCCTTGGATCAGATACTCGTTTAGGCACAGGATTTGCTGTAATTAAAACCCAAGGAAATGGAAACTTGCTCCTTTGAATGAAAAGCATGCCAGATGAATGACTCAGGCATTCTAACCAACCATCAAATCCCTGTGATTTTCCTCCTTGCTTTTGCCTGCTTTGCGATTCCTTCTCCTCTGTTTCCCTCCGCCCCCGTTTCTCCATCTCCACTGATTGCTAGATTGTTCCAGAGCCACAGGAGAGGCCCCTCAGAGCCGAGAGCATCCTTCCGGCTGCGGGGGCATCAGGAGGATGCAGCTGAGGAGCGATGCCAGAGGGGCCAGAGTGCGAGAGGTTGCCTTTACACTTTAAGTGATGCTCAGAGTGCAGGGAATAAAGTAATGAGCACATGTAACTCATCAGGTGCTTTTTCAACACTGGTCTGAGATAAGACTGTCATACTGCGTCGGAGACTGCAGGCTTTCTGCACCACTGGCCACTGTCCTTATTCTGTAATAATATGCATAGGAAAATCACATGTGGCCTTCCAGAGCCTTGGTGGCTCAGTGATTAAGTGCTTGGCTGTTAACAAAAGGTTAGTGGTTCGAAACCACTCAGTGGCTTTGCAGGAGAAAGATCTGGCAAAATCACTTGTTGCTGTCAAGTTGGTTGTGACTCACAGTGACCCTACAGGACAGAGCAGAACTGGCCCACAGGGCTCCCGAGGCTGTCATCTTTACAGAAGCAGACTGCTGCTTCTTCCTCCCATGGAAGGGTTTGAATGGGTGACCTCTTGGTTGGTGGCCGAGTGCTTAACCCCTGCACCACCAGTGCTCCTGCGATAAAGATTGGAGCCCTGAAAACTCTAGAGGGCAGTTCTACTGTGTCACATGGGGTCACTACTAGTTGAAAATCGAGACACAGTAGCACACCTGGCAACAGCAGCCCACAGCAGATACTGTTCTAGGCTCCCTGGTAGGTAGGTGTGTCCATGCGGCTAAATTCTAGCCAATAGGAAGGAAGTGAAGGTTTGGGTTGGCGGTTTCCAGCAGTACTCCCTATGGGGCAACTGGTGAAGGCTCTGACCTCTGCCCTTTGTTCTCTCCTCCCTCCAGCTTCCTGAAAATACCTGTGATGGCTGGAGCTCTAGCCAACATCTTGGACCCTGAGGATCAGGCCACAGACTGGAGGTGTCAATCTGGAGAGAAGCTGGGTTCCTGGGGACTTACTGGTACAGAGTCACCTTTTTAGCCATGAGCTGGCTGTGCCTGGACTCATCTTTGAGAATGAGATATAACTCTAGTTGTTTTTTTTTTTTCAGGCCACTGTCACCCTCAGTAAAATGTCATCCTAACTACATAGACCAAGAGAAGGCAGCTCTTCTCTTGATTTATTCACTTGAGAGTATGCTTTTTCTCAACAATGAAAACTCCTGTAACTTATGAAGTGGCTTCAGAGAGACTTGGGAATGTTGTCAGGAGAAAGTGCCTTTGAAATGACAGAAAGGGGATACCTGGAGTGCTATATACAGCAGGCACTGAAGAAATGCCTCAATTCCATGAATGATTAGG
Organism: Heterohyrax brucei; assembly: GCA_028571685.1. Classification (NCBI taxonomy): domain Eukaryota; kingdom Metazoa; phylum Chordata; class Mammalia; order Hyracoidea; family Procaviidae; genus Heterohyrax; species Heterohyrax brucei. The sequence continues at coordinate 84,414,063 of CM053156.1, read as the reverse complement.
GTGAAGGTGTGAAACATTGGGTGTCAGCCACCAGCCTGGAGCTCTGCTGGGCTTGGTAAGCAGGGGTCATGGTGGCGATAAACCAAAATAGAGATTTCAAGTCCATGGCTTTGAGAACACATTACAAACATGTAAACATTATGGGGAGGTGTGCCCAGGTGTGTGCCAGGTGGAACAGATATGTGCCAGGCATGTCAGATGTGTGCTGGGTATGTGCCAGGCATGCTAAGCATGTGCCAGGTATACCAGGTGTGGGCCAGGTATGCCAGGTGTGGGCTATGATGTTTTGAAGAACTTACTGTACAAGCAAATCCTTGGGTGGCACAAAAGGTTCAGCACCCAATGGACTAGCCAAAGGTTTGGTGGTTTGAACCAAATGATCTGCTTCGGCAGCCCGTGAGCCCCCAGGCAGCAGTTCTACTCTGCCCGCCTGAGGTCGCCAGGAGTTGGAATCAACCCTGAAGCGACCACAGCTAACCACCATCAAAGACAACACTGTGAGGGAGACTCAGCATCTGAATCTGCCTCTCTGGGACGGCACCAAGAGGCAGTAACAGACAACGTAACAATCCGACGGACCTTGCTGCTCCCCTACGTCCCCACTAGCTGGCAACCTAGCCAGTGGGAGGTGCCAGTGGGAGGGTATAAGGACTTTGCACTCGTTTGTTCCAGCTCAAAACCCTGTTCAGAATATGCATTTTGTCCCTAGCTTTACTGAATCAGAACTGAGATTTTAACAAGATCCCCAGGTGATTCTTGTGTATACCCTGTATTTAGAAAGTGGTAAAAGAAGAATTCATCAGCTCTGCTGCTGCTGGTCTGCTGAGTGCAGCTCGTTCAATATGCTGGGTCAGGACAATCAGGGGAAGACTCAGAAGTGGACCCCCAAAGATGCCTGGATATCCTGGCTAGTACAGTCTTCTGGGTTTCTCTGCATCTTTCATTGCCTTTAATCTATGTTAAGATTGTAGACTGTAGAGAATGGAAACACCAATGTATTGTGTCCAGTGAATCAACAATTAATTATTACCCTAGGCATTGTGCTCTTTAAAGATCTACCTATAGAGACACCTGCAAAAGCAGGGACCTGTGTAAAGCAGAAATCCATCCCAGATGGAAAACTGGAAACTAACATGAGGCGGGAATCTTAACAGAGAGTGACAGTAGGTACCCTGTCCAAAGGGGACACTTCCAAGACCTGGACAAACAAGGCAGTCCCACGGAGTTCCGGCTCCCATGGGTTCCACTGTGTATGGGGTCTGATCGTCAACAGTAACTCGAAAGATGGGCCAGGAAGCTTAGGGGGCAGTGAGCTTAGGTTGGGGGAAGGAACGCCGTGTAGAGGTACAAGAATGGCTGGATCACTTGAGGGATGTAATTAGTGTTACAGAAAAGTGGAATTGTTGAATTTGTGTATGTTCTGCTGTGTATCCTTTCCACCACAACGGGAATGAACTGAATTATATATATATATCTATATAAACATTGCCCTAGGGATATTGCCTACTTTTACATCTACTTGTAAATTAATTTCAGCATTCCTGATTGCCTGTATTTGCGTTCTCTGAATTCTCTTTTGAAATGATGGTAACAGCTGAGTGGTTTCTCCATTAATTAGCAAGTTCAACACAGTCTGTGAGGTGCATTCATTACATCGCTGCAGGAGAGGCATGGTTTTGATTTTTAAACATTATCCTTCAATAAATGGAAACTTGAGATGAATGGGGGACTCTGGGAGTCTCACCTCTGCCTTGTGCCAGGCTGGCATCAGAGGCCCTGGGGTGCCTGGGGCTGTTATTAGGGGTGCTGGCTCTGACTCACGGAGGTCCCAAGTACAACAGAATGAAACATTGTCCTGCCCTGTGCCATCTTTGTGATAGTCAATACGCTCAGTCCGTTGTTCTACCCCTGTGGATTCTGGGTGACATCCAACCTGTGGGCTCATGTCCCAGCACTAGAGTGGACAAGACTCAGGTGTGATTCATAGGGTATCTCCCAGCAGAGTTTTGGGGGTATCCTTTCTGGGCTGCCTTAGTCTGCAGCTCTGCTGACACCTGTCCACCACAGGTGACGCTGCTGGCATCTGAGTGGCCGGTAGCTCCCAGCGTCATGGCGACCTGCGAGCCATGTCAGTATAACTGGCAGATGTATCGGGGTGGACCAATCATATTCTTCTTGAGAAGAAAGGGTTCATTAAGGCACCCCTCTTTGAATTAGGCAGCAGGGACTCATGCTAGGAAGGAAGAGGTGGCCAAAAGGCACCATGATTTGTTTTTGTCCCTGCTGACGATTATTTGGAAATAGACATCGTTGCACGTTTGCTGACCAGGTTCTTCTCTTCACTGGCCCTCTCCTTCTTCCCCTTCCTAGTGAGAGTTCTGGCACTGAGCTGAAGTGAGTTGGACGCGATTGACATAGTCTCTCGGAGACGTTGCCTTCTGAATAAGCAGCAGGACACAGGACAAGTCCACACTACATCTTGCCAGGACCTGAGGTCGGTCTCCATGGGACACCAGCCATTAGCATGTTTTGCTGCAGCAGGAACTCAGTAATGTGGGATCGTAACCATAATGAGCATCATGTTGAGTAGCCAGTTACCTCAGTAATTCATGCCAAGAGGTCATTGAAATGACAGCCTCCATTTTATTGGAATGGTCTGTAATTTGAATATTATTTTAAAAAGGAGACACGTGGGTGGCAGATTTCTTTTGCTTCTCAATGACCGTGTAACCTCCTTTCTTTTCTCTAAAAGTCCAAACAGCCTGCTAGGAAATAAGCTTAAGTGAGTAAATTTCAGGGCACTGACCAGAGGCTAGACAGGCTTTTGGGAGATCTCACCAACCTCTCATCTTAATAAAATCAACGTGTGGCCTCTTTCCCAAAGTTGTTCAGTTAGACTTTTGCTAATTTTTAATCTTTCTGTGCTAGTTCTGTATCAATGTGCCCAGGAATAGACTTCATCAACAAAGTTTTTCTATTTGCAACTGAATTATATTCATTGCAGGAAAACTGAATAATACAGAAAATTTTAGCATCCAAAACAGTGAGATAATAAAATTCTGTCATTTGTAGCCACTTACTATTGTGGCTGGGACCCTGATGGCACAGTGATTGTTAGGCTGCTGTTTTAGTCATCTGGTACTGCTCCAGCCTAAATGCTGTAAGTGGATGGCTTTATCAAAGACAAGTTTGTTCTTAGACAGTCCAGTAGGCTAGAAGTCTAAATTCAGGGTGTCTGCTCCAGGGGAAGGCTTTCCCCCTGTCGGCTCTGGAGGAAAGTCCCGCATTGCATCAGTCTCGGTCAGGGAGCATCTTGGTGCAGAAACCTTGAGTCTGAAGGATGCACTCTCCTTCCAGTGCTCCTTTCTTGGTGGTGTGAGGTACCCAACTCTTGCTTGCTTCCCTTTCCTTTTATCTCGTGTAGAATAAAAGGATAAAAGATGGTGCAAGAGGGAAACTCTCTTACCTCGGAGCAAGAAGGTGACCTTAGGAAGGTTGCTCCAGTCCCACCCTAATCCTCTCTAACATAATCCACTCTGCTAACCACAGGCAGAGGTTAGGATTTCCAGTATCAGAAAATCACAAAATGGAGAGTAATCACTCAATACTGGGAATCATCACCTAGAGAAATTACTACATCCATGTTTGGGGAGACATTTAGTTTAACTTATGACAGGTGCTAACCTAAAGATCCGCAGTTCAAATCTATCACCTACTCCTCGGAAACCTTGTGGGGCAATTCTACTCTGTCTGATAGCGTGACTGTGAGTCGGAATCGACTCGATGGCAACGGTTTTTCTGGCTGTTTTTGTGGTACTTTGTTGTGATTGCTCTCAGAAGCGAATAGAAGAGCTTTGCAGAATTGGGGCTTAGAGGTCAAATTAAGGCGAATTATGGGAAATATAATGTGTTCTTTCTGACATGAACTTTTAGGTGAAATCTGTAATACTACGCAAGGTACGTGCAAATAAATGTGCAGCGTCTTGCATATGTATTTCTGTCTCCTTTTCCTTCCATTTAGGATGCTGTGAACTTTTTCCCAAGCCGTGATGCAGTCTCTGACAATACCACTTCTGCTGTTCCACTGTATGTATTCCATCATGGCACTTTCAGCACTGTCTCTTTGGCACTCAGACCAGAGCCTGATGCTTGGTGCAAGGTGAAACTCAGGGATCGCTTGTGGATTGTCAAGCGTGGGCCCACTGATGAATGACTTCTGTGCTGCTAGCCATTTAGATCATTGTCAAGCCAAAAATGCTAAACCCAGTGCCATAAAGTCGATGCTGACTCATCGCAACCCTGTAGGACAGAAAACTGTCTCATAGAGTTTCCAAGGAGGGTCTGGTGGATTTGAACTGCCAACCCTTTGGTTAACAGCCATAGCATTTAACCACTATGCCACCAAGGTTGCCAGTTTCATAAATTAATTCTGTGGGGGACATCTAGACAGAAAGCTTTGTCCATGCTCTTGAATATTACCTTAAGCTGTTTGTAGAACTAGATGTACTGATTCAGTGAATGTGCATGTTAAATAGTTTTGGATGTTTACTGAAAAATTACCCCTTAGAAATACTTTAACCTATTTCCACCTTGACCAGCAGTGCCTGAGAAAGCCCATTTTACCGCGTGCTTGCCACCCCATCCTGTGATTGTCATTCAGAAGACAGTCTTGCTAGGCTTACCAGATATCTTGTTTTTGTTCTAATCAGCATCTCTGAACTGAACAGTTTTTTAAATGTTTTTCTACCCACTGGTCTTAGTAGTTCTTCTTTAGTAAGTAGAGCTCTTTGGGTTTTCCCCTCACTTTTTTCTCTTGGCTGTACCAGCATATTTTAATCAGAGAGGTGAATTGGGATCATCTTTCGGTTTATCGTATACCAAGCATGTGATTGTGCTAAAAACACACAGAATCTAGATATAGTCCGTAACCTGATGGTGATTCTGCTTGACCTTTATTTGAGCGGTTAAGTTGCTGAGATACTTAAAGTACGTCCCTAAAGTGCCGGGTCCCTGGCCCGCCGGAAGAACCAGCAGGTGTGTCGTGGAGGCGGTCCTGCCAGAGTGCCCCCTGGAAGGGATGGTGAGACTGCCCCCCATGCCCTGGACGTGTCCTCAGGAGGGATGGAGCTCCGGAGAAGAGCTTCACGCTTGGTAAAGCAGAGGGTCGGTGACAAAGAGGAAGACCCTCAGTGACATGGACTGACACAGTGGCTGCAGCACAGGGCTTGAGCCCGACGATGGTGAAGACAGCGCAGGGCTGGGCAGTGTTTGTTTCGGTCGTTCACAGGGTTGCTGTGAGTGGAAGGGACGTGAGGGCGTCTAAGGATGACAGCATGTTCTGGGAGGGGTCTCTGGGGGGGCGGTGTGCAAAAGGTTAACAGGCTCTGCTGCTGACCAAAAGGTTAGAGTTTTTTCTGAGTCCATCTGGAGGTGCCTCAGAAGAGAAGCCTGGTGACCTACCTCCCCAAGTCACCCACTGGAATCCCAGTTCCACTCTGACATATGCAGGGTTGCCTTGAGTCAGAGTCAACCCCAGGGTAACTGGTTTTTCCGTTTCAGTAAGGCTAGCCCAGGGCACTGTGTGACATAAAGAACTTAAAAGATTTTTGCTCACTGCTATCGAGTCATGTTTGACTCACAGTGACCCTAGAGGTCAGGGTAGAGCTGCCCCATAGAGTTTCCAAGAAGCGCCTGGTGGGAAAGAATAATTTTCCTTGTGTGATGGTGCCATCTACTGGAGATTAATGGGAAGTAACATAAACCGGAGTTTGAGATTTAGGAAAAAGTCCGTTTATTCTTGCCCCCTCTAGGCAGGCTACCTTGAGTTGTCATCTGTTTATTGACACATCCTACCAACCGTACTCTGCCCTTTGAACTTTGCCCCCTTCATTCCATCCTATTCATTAATGTCAGAGTCAGTGCTCTAAGATAGAGACCCATGTTCTCTGTTTGTTGGATAATTGTTCTTGTGATCAAGTTTAATTCCTTGATCTGCTTTACAGGGTGTTCCCTGGCCTGAGGGAGGTTGGAAAACTTTTTCTGTCAAGAGTGAGATAGTAAATACATCAGGACATACAGTCTTGGTTGTGACAACTCAACGTTGTCACTGAACCACCAAAGCAGCCCAAGACAGTGTATACATAAATGGGTTGTTGGGTTCTAATAAAACTTTATTTATAAAAACAAGTAGTGGGCCAGAGGAAACTGTACTCCCCTTTCCCTTAAGGCTTTTTATGTATGTATTTATTTAAATTCCTGCATCTTCCCCTGGCTAGTCTAAGAGTGGCATCATCTTGGTCCAGTTCACCAGGATTGGGGTTTTGATTCCTATTGTGTCCCCCCCAAATGGGTGTAGTAATTTGACTGAGCCAGGATTCCCACTCTTGTGTGATTACCCTTCATTTGGTGGCTTTCCTATGCTGTGAATCCTATGCTCCACCTGTGGTCGCCAGATCGGACTATGGTAAAGAGAATTGCAGTGGGACTGCAACACGCTTCCTAGGGTCACCTTCCTGCTCTGATGTAGAGAGTTTCCCTGGAGTGTGGCTTGTACCGTCTTTTATTCTTTCATCCTACAAGAGAACAAAGGAAAGGGAAGCAAGCAGAGTGGGGACCCTCACATCATGAAGAAAGCAGCATTGGGATCGGGGGTACATCATTTGGGCCTGAGGTTCCTGAACTGAGATGTCCTCAGACCAAACAAGGGACCAATGAAACAAAAGGACCTTCCTCCAGAGCCAGCAGAGAGAGAGTGTGTTCCCCTGTTGCTGGCACCCTGAATCCAGACTTCCAGCCTACTGTCCTGTGTGAGAACAGTGTTTTCTTTGCTAAAGCCGTCTGTCCATTCACGGTATTTGTAACTCAGACACCTGCTAAGAAGTCTCTTTCTGTGGGCGGCATGCTCTGTCTTCCCCAGTGACCAGCTGTGGCTTTCTGGCCTCGGAGAAAGTGGTGGCACCTCAGCAGAGTCTCAGGAGATACCGTTCCTGCCCTTTTCCGGGATGCTGGCTTCCTCCGTGCTGGTCATCGGGGAGGGATGCAACAGAAAGCAAGACAGCCCCAGTTACTCTGTGGTATCTTCATGCGCTGACTTGCCGCAGCTACATTATTTCATTTTGAGATAGGTTTTACTACTGTCCTTAAAAAACCTGATGGCATAGTGGTTGCCGTGGCTGCTAGCCAAAAGATGGGTAGTTCAAATCCATCAGGTGCTCCTCGAAAACTCCATGAGTCGATTCTGCTCTGTTATATAGGGTCACTGTGCATCAGAATTGGCTTGACGGCAATGAGTTTCTTTTCTTTTCTTGTTTTGGTAACAGGGCCCGTTCTACCGACTGGATATACGAGCATCACATCACCGTTATTGTCTCAGTCAGCTAAACCAGATTACATCATCTCTCTCTTTCTCTTCGTTTTAGAGAAAACTGGGGGTTAAACAATGGCTTTAGGTTAGGTGATAACCAAGGTCACAGGACATGTTGGGCTTAGAACCCACACCTCTGAGTCTTTGGGTGGCATTAATGGTTTAACACTCAATGACTAGCTGAAAGGTCGGTGATTTGAATCCACCCGGGGGCATCTTGGAAGGCAGTCCTGATGACCTGCTTGCCAAAGGTCACAGCCTTGAAAACTCTGTGGCGTTCATTCCTACTCTGCACACACGGGGACACCATAAGTTGCCATCGGCTTGATGGTAGCTGACAGCTCTGACTCCAAAGGCTGTGTTTCTAACTGTTCCACAGCTAAATCTAGAACTACTGCTTTGTCACCTTCCCCAAGAAGTAGCTGTCATTGGATTGAATCGTGGTCCCCCAAACAAGTGTAGAAATTTGGCTAGGCTATGATTCCTAGTATTGTATGATATTCCTTTATGTCGTAAACTGTGACTTTGTGATGTTAATGAGGGACAGTGGGTAGCAGTTGAGTTGGTGGGACGAAACTCCATGTGTGGGACTACACTGGGCAGCTTCTTGGGGTATAAAAGAAGGGGACGCAAACAGAGATTTGGAGACCTCATACCATCAAAAAGCAGTGCTGGAGCTGAGCTCATACTTTCAAAGGGACCAGGGTCCCTGTGTCTCAGAAGCTTCCAGTCCAGGGAAAGACTGACTACAAGGCCATTTTTCTGGATCCATCAGAAAAAATCTTACCCTGGAGCTGATACCCGGAATTTGGACTTTAAGCCTCCTGGACTGTAACAAAAGAAAATTTCTCTGTTTAAAGCCATTTACCTGTAGGGTTTCTGTTAAAGCAGCACTAGACAGCTAAACCAGTATGATCACTGGAGTGACTGAGGGCAGAATAGTAGAATCCTGGATGGATTAGGTCTCCTTCATGCAACAAGAGGAAAACGTGTATAACTGTATTGCAAGGAGATACAGCTGGGTAGAAAATTCTGTTTCAATGACTGAGAGTTATCTCCTGTTTTCTGTCTAGCTAGACGTAAGAATGAGGCTTTTTTGAACATGTGAGGGATACGGACATGTCCTGGTTGTGTGACGGCTGGCCAGAGGACGCAAGCTGGGGTGACTGTCCATTAGGGGCATAGAGGGGTGGCCTCTCAGTGGCTGCCAAGCGTAAACCCTGGCCAGCTGTCACCAGTGAGGCAGTCAGCCATGGAGGGGAACTCAGCTGCCGTCCCCAGGCCTGCTTCCTGAGGCATCCCTCCCCTCACCTGAGGTGTATAAGCCAATTTTACTTCTTCATAGATTTTCATTTTGTTAGCTCTGTGTGTTACAGAGTGGAACTGTGCTGTTTAGGATTTCCAGTTGCCAGGCATTTCTTCCGAGGCACCTCTGGGTAGATGTGAACAGCCAGTCTTTCAGTCAGCAGCTGAGGACATTAACCCTTTACCACACCCAGGGCCTCCAATACTAACAACCTCGATGCCATCGAGTCGATCCCAACTCCTGACGACTCCGTGTATCACACAGCAGCGCTGTTCCACAGGCTTTGTCTTGGGTATAATCCATTTTTTCCCCCTGTAAGTTCTTTTTCTTCTTCTTTTTTTTTTAACAATATTTTATTATAGTTGAGTGAAAATTTACAAACAAAATCAATTTGCCATATCAAACTCTATACAGAGACCTCTGTGCAACTCCATCTATTATCCCAGCCGTGTGACAACACGCTTGTCCCTTCCCCTCTGTATTTCTCGTATTTATTCACCCTGGCCCTGTCCCCTCGCCTCCACTCTCCCCTCTCTTACTGTAGGGAGCTGCTCCAGCAGCCTCGGGTCTTACAATCCTGTCCAATTTTTGCCTAAAGAGTTGTCTTCGGTGTTAGTTTCCACTCTAGGGTAGGAGCGAGACCGGGACCGTGCTCTCGGGTGACTGTCCAGGATGTGAGATCATTAAGTCTGGTCTTTGAGCAGAATTCTAGGTCTTCACCCGTGTTGTTCTCCCTCTGGGTCAGAGAGTCTGACCTTGTGTTGTGTTTCAAGGCAGACATGGGAGGTGTTGGCTGTAATCTTTACAGAAGCAGTTTGCCAGGTCTTTCCTTCTGTGGTGCTGCAGGGTAGATTCAAACTGCCAACCCTTAGGTGAGCAGCTGATTGCCGATTGCTTGTCCTGCCTTGGTTCCTTCCTTACAGATTGAAAAAAGAAAAAAAAAAGTCCATTGCCACCTGTCAGTGCTGACTCATCGGGACATATGGGACAGAGTAGGTCCGCCCTAGAGGGGTCCTGAGTACGTCCTCGTTACCTCGTTACTTCGTCTTTCTTCAGCAGAGCGGCTGGGCGTTTTCAAACTACTGACCTCTTGCTTAGCAGCTGAGTGCTTTAACCACGGTGCCACCAGAGCTCTTCCTTACAGATTAACAAGTGAGAATTTCAGTCTTGGGTTTTTTTTTCCCCAAAGGGGAGGATTTGTTTGACGAACAAAGGTGGGTACCGGGTCCCGCCGACGTTCCAGCGTGGCGTCTGGGCCGTCGACTGCTCTCCCTTGCTCTCTGTTCGCCATGGGTCGCTTCTGCTCCTCTGGCCGTCCTGTGGGGGACAGGGCAGAGGCTGGCTTCTTCCTGGGGCCACGTGTGGTAGCTGAAGCACAGACCTCATCGCTAGGAGTCATGTTTGCTTTTTGTTGCCTACAAAATGTGTTGAAAGAGCCTTGGTGTCACAATGGGTAAGCCCTCGACTGCTAATGGGAAGGTGAGCGGTTTGAATTCATCAGTTGCGCTGACGGAGAGAGACCTGGCTATCCGCCCCTGTAAAGATTACAGGTCAGGACATCTTATTGGCGGTTCTGCTCTGTCCCGTAGGGTCTCTGCGAGTCGGAAGGATGACACATGACAGCAACAGCAGTACCCTAGATGTGAATGCAAGTGACAAAGAGACTCTGTCACCTGTGGGAAGTCACTTCCTCTCTTTGAGCCTCAGTGTCCTCGTTTCTAAAATGGAGAAATGACTTGCCTAATAGATGTTCTGTCTGCATTAAGTGAGACAACGTATGTAAACACTTCACACGATGTATATACCACAAACTGCCAACACCAGGTGAATATGACCAGATGTTTCCTAGGGCTCACCAAAAATGTGGGTCAGTTGGGTTCATGAAAATATTCAGATTTTGCTCTTGTCCTGAGGCAGGTTTCCTGTTGTTGTTAGGTGTTGTTGAGTCGGTTCTGGTTCACGCCGACCCTACGCACAACAGAATGACACAGTGCCCAGCCCCGCGGTGTGCCCACAATCGTTTTCATGCTTAAGCTCGTCATTGCGGCCACGGTGCCAGCCCATCTCGTTGTGGGTCTTCCTCTTTTTCACTGACTCTCTGCTTTATCAGGTATGATGTCCTTCTCCAGGAGTTGATCTTTCCCGACAATGTGTCCTAAGCATTTAAGACATAGTCTCACCGTCCTTGCTATAAGCTGCTAAAGGAGCCCTCAGGATGTCATGGATTGAATTGTGTCCTCCCAAAAATATGTGTAGCCACGTGGCTGGGCCATGATTCCCAGTACCTTGTGACTGTCCTCCACTTTGTGATTTTCCTATGCTGTATATGAAAGGATTAGGGTGGGACTGTAAACCCCTTTGTAAGATCACCTCCCTGCTCCACTGTAAAGGGAGTTTCCCTGGAGTACAGCTTGCCCCACCCTTAATCCTTTCAGCCTGCAAGAGATAAAAGGAAAGAGAAGCAAGCAGAGAATTGGGTACCTTGTACCATCAAGAAAGCACCGGGAGAAGAGCGTGTCCTTCAGACCTGAGGTTCCTGTGCCAAGACGCTCCCTGGACAAAGACTGATGCAATACCAGACTTCTCTCCAGGGTCGACAAGGGAGAAAGCCTTCCCCTGGAGCGGACACCCTGAATTGGACCTGTAGCCTACCGGACTGTGTAAGAAGAAACCTTCCTTTGTTAAAGCCATCCGCTGTGTGATATTTCTGTTAGAGCAGCCTAGCTGACTAAAACAAGAGTCTTCCTCTTTTTCACTGACTATCTGCTTTATCAGGTATGACGTCCTTCTCCAGGAGTTGATCTGTCCCAACAATATGTCCTAAGCATTTAAGACACAGTCTCATTGTCCTTCCTATAAGCTTCTAAAGGAGCGCTCGGGTTGTACTTCTTCCAAGACAGATCTGTTCATTCTTCCAGCAGTCCATGGTACATTCAGTATTCTTTGCCAGCACCACAACTCGAAGGTGTTAAATCTTCTGTCTTCCTTATTCGTTGTTCAGCTCTTGCATGCATATGATGCAATTGAAAATACCATGGCTTGGGTCAGGTGCACCTTAGTCTTCAAGGCGACATCTTTATTTTTCAACACACAGGTCCCCCAGCCACTTGAAAATGTCTGTCCCTAATAAGTCCATTTCCAGTGAGTCTTCCTTTTGCTCCTTCTAAGCATAGTCAATAATGCTTATTGACAGGCTGCCATTTTTATAATCTTATTGAATATTCATGGAGCCTCGTAGGGTTGTAGAGGGGCAGAAAGGTGAGTCATGGATCCAAAGGCACATGGCTGAGAGAGGCAGGGGACAGGATTCGAATCCAGGCAGCAGAGATTGTGAAGGCTGTCCTCGTCAGCACTCCTCCTTACACCTCCCTGGACAGGCACTGCTCCTGCTCTGCCGCACTCTGCTCTGGAGCAATTGATTAGAGGTTTGGGGGCTGCCTGTGAGAGAGCCAGCTCCTTGAACTCATGTCCTCTGACTCGTCATCCAGTGCTCGCTCTGTTGGCACCACTGCCTTGTATTGCCAATAGAGTACAGCATTCGAGAGGGCCAGTTAGTGGCCTGACAACAGCCAGCTCACCACCCTCTTCAGGTTGCCAGATTTTCTGCCTCTTTTCTGTGCAGACCAGATCAAGAGGCTGAGCTCAAGCTTATGAAAAGTTCCTTTAGGAGCCATCAATTTGTTTTCTTGAGTACCAGTTGCCGTCATGTTGGTTCCAACTTATGGCAACTCCAAGGGTATCAGAGTAGAATTGTGCCTCGTCTGGTTTTCAATAGCTAAATTTTTGGAGTCTCCAGTCCTTTCTTCTGCACTGCCTCTGGAGGAACTTGAACCTGCAGCTTTCTGGTTAGTAGTCAAGTGTGTGCACTCTCTGCACCACCCAGGGGCTCTCATTTTTCACTGAGAAAACCAAAACCAAACCCGTTGCCATTGAGTCGGCTCTGACTTAGGATGACCCTATCAGAGCAACCTCAAATATTAGCCTGAGTTTTCCTTTGATCTTTGGGATTTCTCATAAACATGGCAGTATTCACAGTGGAGTTGCCTCTGTAGGAAGAGAAAAGAAGTTTGGAAAGTAATTTAATAATGGATCTGAAGAGAAACTTTTTTAAAAAAATTTTTTATTTAATATAACTGAGTGAAAATGTACATTCCTGTATAAATTTACATACCCACCTATATGCAGCTTCCACTGCTCTCCCTGTCCGGTGACAGCACACTATTCCTCTCTGCTCCATACATGTCTCATTCTCCCAGCAGTCTCCTTTCCACTCTTTTCCACCCACTCCCCTTACTCCAGCCAGAGGTCAGCAGGATGACATCCTATAGATGTATAGAACCATAAAGTGCTTCCAATATATGGTCACTCTGCATTGCCAAGTCCAATCCGAAGAGTGGAACTTCATTATGATTTATGGGCAAGGGCAGCATCAGGGCAAGGGGCCATGTTCCCAGGGGAACCCCGAAACCACTGGACTATCAATTGAGGTCTTTTAGTGGGGATCTCAGGGTGCACTTCTTTTTATTCTTGTGTTGCCAGAGAGACTCAACTTAGTGAGCTCCATCGAGGCTATCACTGGTGGTGGCCGAGCACCGTCTGGTTCTTCCGGTCCCAAGTCGATGTAGGCACCCACTGATGTGGGTCTCTTTGTCTTCTGGATTGTCTTTCCCCCATGTCATTTTGGTCCTCGATGAGCATCTGTTCCTGCTGAGTTGGGACCATTTGCTGTGCCCTCGGATGACAGCTTGGCAGCTTTTAAGACCCCAGACGCCACTCACCAACGTGGGGTGCAGAGAGCCCTCTTAGCAAAATGCTAGTTGAGCCAGTTGGCCTCTCTTTCGCCTAAGAGCATGGTCCCCTGCCCCCTGCCCCAGCTACTCTGTCCTTGTAATATTGGGTTAAGATGGAAGGAGTATCCAAGTTATGCAGAAGTCCGCTTAATATTGTTCCTGTTTCTAATGTGTGCTATCACCGATTTCTCCCAACCAGATACCTAGCAACTATCTAATCTAAACCCTCCCCCCTCCCTCCCTCCCCTCCCTTGCAGCTGTCAAAGAGTCTTTTCTTCTATATACAAGTCTGTTTTTGAGATCTTATCGTAGAGGTCTCATGCAATATTTGTCCTTTTGTCGCTGACTACTTTCACTCAGCATAATGTCTTCCAGCTGAAACCAGATCATGAGATGTTTCCTGGAATCATCGTTATTCTTTATCATTGCATAGTGCTCCATTGAGTATATATACCATAATTTACCTATCCAATCTTCTGTTGTTGGGCATCTGGGTTGATTCCATCTTTTTGCTATCATGGACTGTGCTGAGATAAACATTCTGGTGCATGTGTCCGCTGGTGTGAAAGGCCTTGATTCTGTAGGATATATTCCAAGTAGTGGAATTACTGGGTCAAATGGTAGGTATATCAATATCCATTTTTTTAAGGAAGTGCCAGATTGCTTTCCAAAGAGGCTGGACCATTTTGCAACCCCACCAACAGTGTAGGAGGGTTCCCCTTTCTCCACAGCCTCTCCAGCATTTGTTGTTTTGTGTTTTTTGGATCATGGCCGATCTTATTGGGGTGAGATGGTATCTCATTGTCGTCTTGATTTGAATTTCTTTAATAACTAAAGATTGTGAACATGTCCGCATGTGTTTTTTGGCTGCCTGGATCTCCTCTTTAGTGAAATATCTGTCCATTTCCTTTGCCCATTGCTTAATTGGATGGTTTATCTTCTTCTTGTTGATATTTTGTCGTATCTTATAGATTATGGAAATCAGGCATCAGTCTGACATAGATTTTCCAAATATTTTTCCCCATTCTGTAGGTGTTCTTTTAATTCTATTAATAAAGTCTTCAGATGAACAAAAGTGTTTAATTCTTGATAGATCCCATTTATCTATTTTCTCTTCTGATGACTGTGGTTTGTTTGACAGATTTTGGAGTCTGTCCTCATTGTGTATTAAAACTTCCATTGTTGTTCCTACCTTTTCTTGGATGAGCTTTATCGTTTTAGGTTTGATATTTAGGTCTTTTATCCAGTTGGAGTTGGTTTTTGTATAAGGTGTAAGATATGGATCTTGTTTCAGTTTATTGCAGATGGATAACGAATTTTGCCAGCACCATTTGTTGAAGATACTGTTTTTACCCCAGTTTAATGTCTTAGGGCCTTTGTCGAATATCAGTTGTTCATAGGCAGATGGTGTCATCTCTGGGGTCTCAGTTCTGTTCCACTGATCGATCTGTCTGTTCTTATACCAGTACCAGGCTGTTTTGACCACTGTGGCAGTGTAATATGTTCTAAAGTCGGGTAATGAGAGGCCTCCCAGTGTGTTCTTCTTCTTTAGTAGTACCATGCTTAACCGAGGTTTCTTGAAGACCATCTTTTCACCTTCAGAATTTCTTCCTGTCTCCAGAATCTCCTTTCCTTGGGGAGCTGCGACCTTCCAGTCTGGTTGCTTCTTAGAATCTTCGGAAATTGTTTACAAAGACTATGAGAAGAGAAAAATCTTCACTTCTGATGAGGTGGGGATGCTAGTGAATTTAAGCAATTAGGTGAGATAGTCAGCTGTCCACATGACCAGACTCTGGCTTATGTGTGTCTAAATTATGTAGGTGTGCTTCTTAGTGAAAAAGGAATTTGCTAGAGGGGAAAGAAACTAATTGAATGTGTGTATGTGTGTGTGTATGTGCACGGGTGTGCATGTACACACGCGTACACGGGTGTACACGTGTGTGCATATGCATGCGTGAGTCCTCTTGGCCTCCAGGGTGGCCTGTGGTCCTTTGACATTAAGTAGGCTGGCCTCTGAAGTCTTCCTGCAAAAAAATTAAAAAATAAAAATAAAAAGAAATTTGTAGATCTTACGTCAGCAGGGCGGAGGAAATGGGTCTGTTGTATCTTAGAAGGATGGCATGAGATAACTTCCCCTTCTCACACTCTAGCGTCTTCATGGTCATGCTCCTCATTAAACTGTGAACATTGAGAGCCAGTGGCGGGAGTTAATTGCTCCCCTGTGACAGCTTCGGAAACCATGTGAGGAATTTGCTTTATTGCAGACAGTGACGGTAGCAGGTAGCTGGGAGAAGGGGATTTTGTACAGTCAAATTCTGGCAGTAAACAGTACCATCTACCTATTTCCAGAGTACGAAAGGATTTGGAAGACCTATTGTAGATGATCCTGCCTGCTGGGGGCAGATGTGATTCCTAGAGTCACACTGCCTGCAAGGTGACAGACAGACTTAGACCACAGCCCAGGGAATCCATCTCTCAGACTAGCTCAAATCTCCAGTGTTGGACACTGGGCTTGCCCTACTGGGGTCCCTATGAGTTGGAATTGACTCAGTGGCAACAGGTTTGGTCTGAGTTGGATAACAGGTGCTCTCGTGGTGCTGGGGTTAAGCCCTTGGCTATTAATTGAAAGGTTGGTGGTTTGAATCCACCCAGTGACTCCTCAGGAGAAGGATCTGGCCATCTGTTCCCATAAAAAGGACAGTGTAGGAAACCAATGGGGCAGCTCTACTCCTGTCAACTGGAGAGCTTAATCAATTCCTTGATTTATCTTCCAGGTAGAACTGCAATGTTGAGTGTAAGGTAGAAATGTAATTGAGGAATAGGAAAAAAGTTTAAATGTTGAGTGGGATTTTAGTGCCTGTCTTGAGAAGTTTAGAGGGTGAAAGCAAGCCTGCTTTGGACAGGAGTGTAGGTTTCTCACTGACCGCCTCTAGGTGGGCCACATACAGCAGACGCTTCCAAGCTCTGTGTATTTGTTGGGACAATTTTTCTAGTAGGTGGCAGGAAAATATTCTTGAGGAAGGAGCACTTTGATGTCTTTTGCACAAATGTGTGTGTACACTAGGGACCACTCTCGTCAGAGCTCTACCCTCAGAGGTGGTAGACTCATGATCCAACAACTGAATGTGGACTGTAAAATGTATCTATTTTAAGTTCAAAGTGTGGGCTTTAAGCATTAAAAAGTAAAGCTTTGATAAGAGGTTTCCTAAATATAACCCAGCATGTCAAAGAACATAGTGTGGTGGTGGTGGTGGTGGTGGGGGTAGATCTAGGGACAGTGGTTTCAGGGGACATCTAGGTCAACTGGCAGTATGAAGTGGTTTTTAAGAAAATGATTTGCTTCCCACTTTGGTGAGTGATATCTGGGGTCTTAAAAGCTGACAAGCAACCATCTAAGTAGCATCAATTTGTCTCAACCCACCTGGAGCAGAGGAGAATGAAAGACATTAAAGGGATGAGGAAAATAGGAACTCAGGAGACAGAAAGGGCCCTATAATCCAGAACTATATCAGCAGGAGACCAGAAGAACTAGACAGTGCCTGGCCACCACCAGTGACTGCCCCGATGAGGAGCACCACACAGAGTGCCTGATGTAGGGAGAGAAACATGGAGATGCAGAAGTAGAACTCTTAAAAAGACCAGGCCTGATGGTTGGACGGACTGGAGGGTCCCTGGAAGACACGGGCCGTGGACTGTTAGCCCAGCGCTGAAACCATTCCTGAAGCTGATTCCTCAGACAAAGACTGGACTGCACTACAAGACGTAAAACGACACCGATGAAGAGTGTGCTTCTTGGCTTAAGTGTACACATGAGCAGGTCCTGTGCAGAGGTGAGATGAGAGGGCTGAGGGGGACAGGAGCTGGTTGAATGGACACAGGAAATACAGGGTGGACAGAGGAGTGTGCAGTCACAGAGTGGGAAGAGCCCCTAGAATTACACAGTAGTGTGTGTTTTATATGACAAATTGTCTTGGATTGTAAACTTTCACTTAAAGCACAGTAAAATATTTAAGGAAAGCAAGATAAAGCTTTCAGTTGTTTTCCAGCGTGTAAAGCTCAGATCCACTTACACAGAAATCTGGATTTCTGATTTGTTTCAAAAAAGATTTTTGGGATACTGATTTTCTGTGTAACACTAAATGTCTGTAGCTGCTACCCGTGGTCCCCTGGAGAGCAGAGCAGGCGCTCTTCTGCTGGCTGTTATCCCACCACACCCCCCCATCTCCTGAATGGCGAGGCCCAGTGTCAGCTGCTATGTGATAGCCTATTCATTTTTGTTTTCTTATTGAATTAAGAGGAAAGTGACCACATTCTTGTGTATGTGGAGCCCTCTCTCCACATATAAGATTGTGTGTGTGTGTGTGTGTAAACCCTGGTGACCTAGTGGCTAAGTGCTATGACTGCTAACCGAAATGTCAGTGATTCAAATCCACCAGGCACTCCTTGGAAACTCTATTGGGCAGTTCTGCTCTGTCCTATAGGGTTGCCGTGAGTTGGAATTGACTTGATGGCAGTGTTTATCTTTTCTTTTGTAATATCTATGTGCGTGCATGCATGTGTGTGTGTGAGTGTATGTGTATGTGACATCCTGGTAGCCAAGTGTTAGACACTGAGCTCCTAACCAAAGGGCTGGCTGTTCAAACTCGCCCAGCAGCTACATGGGACAAAGACTTGGCCGTCTGCTCCTATAAAGATGACAGTCTAGAAATCCCTATGGGTCACTTCTGCTCTGTCACATGGTATTGCTGTGAGTCAGAATCAACTCAGTGGTACCCAACAATAACAACAAATATGAGGATGACTGATTAAGTTCATGAACTCATCCTAGAAAAAGTGCTACATACCTCTTTGCTGAATATCACTACGGTCACTGTCAAAGGGCTCCTCTTAGGGAGCTGTACACTGACATCAGGGCCTAGTCCACCCTGTGAAACAGTTTTGGAACTCTTTCTGGAAAGGTCGTTGTGCACAGAGGCGCAGCAGCAGTTGTCTGTGAGGGAGTTTTTAACCAGCAAACAAATAACTGCACTGGAGCACCCACCCTACTCACCCAGTCTGGCCCCAGTGACTTTTTTCTTTACTTGAAGATAAATGAAATCTTGAAAAGGAAGACAGTGTGATGACATTCAGGACATCAAGTGTAATATGACAATAGCTTTGATGGCCCTTCCAGAAAATGAGTTCTAAAGTTGAAGTGTGGCCTGGGTGCTGGTGTCAGTGCATAGCTTCCCAAGGGGAGGACTTGCAAGGTGATCATAGTGGTAGTCAGCAATAGGGTGTATAGCACTTTTCTTAAAAGATGAGTTGGGAACTCAGTTGGCAGTCCTCCTATGTACAGTTTATGTGTTCATTGAAGGGGAGACTTCAAAATATGTTTGTCCAGATACAGTGTGTTTATCAGACAAAATGTGTCTTGTCCTGAAGGAACCAGATACGGGCGCTGAAGGCATTTGAGCTTGTAACCTCAGCATTGAAAAACATCTGTGAAAATGTGGTTTCTTCGTGGAAAAATCTGAGAAAAAGGAACAGGGCACCTTGATGGGAAAACAGAACAGAAGCGCACGTCTGAAGCCAGGTGCTGTGTCCTAATTTGTAACTCCACCATCGGGGGGTTGGAGCACGGGACCCCCGACTCGCAGGCTCCACCAGGAGTGCTGTGGCTGTCTGCGGTGTGTGTCCCCGTCGGGCCGCCAGGTGGCGCTGTGAGCACGCTGGGTGGAGCGCCTGCCGGGTTCACTGCTGCCCCCTACAGCCCTTTCAGGGCCTGGCACCCCGCAGGCGTCCCCGAGAAATCCCTGAAGGTGACGTCTGTCAATAGCCCTGCGGAAGGCACAAAGACCTCAGGTGGTCCCTGCACCCGCAGCTCGGGCTCAGCAAGGAGGAGAGAGTCGTGCCCCCTGGAATTCTTGGACTGCACACTCCAGAGCCCTGTCTTGAGTAAGTTATTCAAGAATGAAGTGTGTCAGAGGGTTGCCCAGTACCCCCAGCACCCAGCACCCAGTTCTGCTATCTGCCCTTGGCTCACTGGGTCCCAGTGCTGGGAGCAAGCGAGTCTGATGGACAACTTTGAGTCACCCACCTGTCTGTGGGCCAGAGGAGGTGTGGGAACTCGACGGATAACCTCAGCCACCTCTAGCCGAGGTTGACACGTGGATCTCACAGAGGAACGAGTCTACCTCGTGAAGCAGAAACCACTGAGGAGTAGGTCTGAGCTCCCCAGAGTGTGCCCCGGAACCCTGCACCCTCCTCCCTGCCCGAGGCTGGCCGGCTCTGCTATTCTCTCCTCCCTGTCCCAGGGCACCCACGGCTAAGTACCTGCTGACCTGGCCATGCATGACCGGCTTCCTGGGTAAGAAGGAACTTCCCAGTCCTTGGGGATGCCCCGTCTGTGGCCCTGTCTGCTCCCTCTTGGTTAGGCCTCTGTCTTCCCTGTTGGGAAAGAATCATGAACTTTCGGAAATTTGGCCTCAGGAATGAAAGTATAGTGGCCATAGCACTTGTGGACTCTCTGGGTGGCGCAAACAGTTACACGCTCAGCTACTAACTGAAAAGTTGGCAGTTTGAACTCCCCCGGAGGAACCTTGAAAGAAAGGTGATCTCCTTAAAGATCACAGTCATTGAAAACCCTATGAAGTGTGGTTCTGCTGTGAAGCACAAGGGGTCGCCATGAGTTGGAATTGACTCCCGGGCCACTGGTTTGGCTTTTTTCATTTTAATGATAAAAAAGGACCCAAACCCACTGCCTTAGAGTCTGCTCTAGACTCATAGCAACCCTGTAGGACAGAGCAGAACTTCTTCATAGAGTTTCCAAAGAGCACCTGGAGGATTTGAACTGCTGACATTTTGGTTAGCAGATGTAGCACTTAACCACTACACCACCAGGGTCCCTGTGTTAATGATAGTCGTTACTTAATGCATGCTTATCTTACCTGAGATACTCAGTGGCTCTACCTGAATTACTCTATTTGATGTTAATTGTTTCCGAGTGTTGCTCTATAAACAGTGTTCATTAAGCATCCTTGTGTAAGTTATCTTGTTTTTTTCCCCTATCCATGACTATTATTTTAATAAATTTTAAACATGAAAAAGCAAAGAGAACAGTATCATGAAGGTCCACTTTGCATCTTCTGTGTTTGGTATTTGTTAATATTTTGCTGTAGGTCCAACAATTAACTCTGCGAACTTAACTATTCTAAGTGCTTGCTACATACCTCATTGCTGAATATCACTACGGTCACCTTCCAAGGACTCCCACTGGGAAGCTAGGCACTGATGCCAGTGCCTAGTCCACCTTTCAAAGCAATTTTGGAACTCTTTCTGGACAGGCCATTGCACGTGGTGGCACAGGAGCAAGTTCATGAACTTAATTGTGTCGTTGTCTGTGAAGGAGTTTTTAGCCAGCAAACAAACAACTGTATTGGAATGCCCTCCCTACCTATGTGATCTGACCCCCAGTGACTTTTTTCTTTATCTGAAGATAAAGGAAGACATTTGGCTGACATTCAGAACACCTAGGGTAGTATGATGACGGCTCTGATGGCCATTCCAGAAAAGGTGTTCCAGAAGAGCTTTGAAGGGTGGACTGGGTGCTGGTGTCAGTGCCTAGCTTCCCAAAGGGGAGGACTTGGAAGGTGACCGTACTGGTTGTCAGCAATGAGGCATGCAGCCCCTCTCCTAGGATGAGTTAGAAAACTTAGTTGGAAATCCTCGTATTTGATTCAGCTATTCCTTTTTTTTTAAAAAACCAAATTTTAAGTGAAGTAGACATCACAGCCTTTCACCTTGAGTTATCTCAGGACTTGTCTCTAAAAAATGAGGACGTTTTCCTACACGATCCAGTTCCATATCACACCTAACAACCTACAGTAGTCTCCGAATACCATGTAATATCCTGTGTGCATTCAGTTGTGTTTTCAAATCAGAACCCATCTCAGGACCACACACGGCCCACAGTGAGGTTGTATCTTTTTTCTCGTAAGTCCATTTTAATATGGCACAGTGACCTCCTTCACCACACATTGTTATTTTTCCAATGACGTTGTCTTGAAGATATAAGACCATGGCGTGTAGAATGTTCGATCTTATGGATTTTTGGATTGCTTTCTTAGAGTGGTGTTTGAATTGTTTGTCTATCACCTAAATTTCCTGTAAACTGGAAGTTGTACCTGAAGGCTTCAGTATACTCGGGGAGTGTGGCGGGGAGGGATGCTATGTAATCCACATTGGGTCACACAGAAGACATGCACCACATGGTTGTTCCACTGCTGGAATTACTAGGGGTTCTTGGGTTACTTCTAACTCTTAGTGACCACGTGTGCAGCAGAACAAAACACCGCTTCTGATCCTGAGTCATTCTCAGGATGGTCGTCATGCTTGAGCCCATGGTTGCAGCCACTGTATCTATCCAGCTCATTGACGGTCTTCCTTTTTTTTTTCACTGACCCTCTACTTTACCAAGCCTAGTGTTATTCTCCAGAGATTAGTCCCTCCTGATAACGTGCCCAAAGTATGTGAGATGTAGTCTGGGCATCCTTGTTTCTAAGGAGCATCTTGGCTGTACTTCTTTGAGGACACATTTGTTCTTTCTGCCGGCAGTCCATGGTATGTTCAATATTCTTTTCCAACAACATAATTTAAATGCATCAGTTTTCCTTCAGCCCCATTGTTAGGGATGCTAATATTGATGACTGGGTTAAGGCTGGAACAGCTGGACCTGTCTAGTACGTGAAATTAGAGTAAACCTGCGGAAGTTGGAACCTGTCAGAGATGGAAAACTAAAATATTTTCCACCACAAGGAGTGATAGAAAAGTGGTAAGATTACATCCTATCAAAGGCAGAAAACTTCCAGGACCCAGAACAACAAGGCAGTCCTGTTGTATTCCAGTGTTTACAGGTTTCTCTGTACGTACCTCCCGTTGCCGAAAGAGAGTAATTTGTGGCAGGCTATGGAGCTGCCAGCACATATCCAATTTCGAGTAATTTCTCTTAATTGCTACCTTAGTCATCTAGTGCTGCTGTAAGAGAAATACCACAAGTGGATGGCTTTAGCCGAGGCGAATTTATTCTCTCAGCATCTAGGAGGCTAGAAGTTCTAATTCAGGGCACCAGCTCCTGGGGTAGGCTTTCTGTCCTGTCAGCTACCTTCCCGTGGTTGAGGAGCTACTCAGTGCAAGGACCCTGGGACACGCTATGCTCCCGGTGTTTCTTTCTTTGTGGTACAAGGCCCCTTTTCCGTATCTGTCTGCTCCCTTATCTCTTTTACATCTCAGAAGAGATTGGCTCAAGACACAGTCTAGTCTTCTACATTGAGTCCTGTTTCACGAAGGGCTACCACTAATCACATCTCATCAATATCATACAGATAGAATTTACAACACGTAGAAAATCATATCAAATGACAAATGAATGACTAGGAATCACGAACTAGCCAAATTGATACAGATATTTTGGGGGGGGAACGTAATTCAGTCCATGACAATTGCTGATCCTTACCTCAATCAGCTGTTTCATTTGGGATTGAAAAATGTAGGATTGAAAACTACCATTTCTTCTCCATTGATGAGCTGAGAAATGTCCTTCTGTGTAGCAGAGCTTGCTCTAATCTGGTAGGATTACCCGGTCACCCTAAAAGATAGTTCCTGCCAGAAATACAGGACAAATGCTTAAGCTCTTCCTGTTAATCACTGATTTTTAGAGTAAGGGCGTGGCATTATATGTGTCTCCAATGATTCCGGATAAGTTTCAGTTTTGCTGACCACTTTTTGTGTGTTTCAGCATCGTTACAGACCCATGGATTTTAACATGCTTGCTGAGTTTCAATCCATTGCAGCTGGTACCCTTTTCAGTGCCCCACTTTTCTCAACTTTGGTCACAGAGAACTCCTCTCTGTGTCCCTTGGACATGCACCTGGTGGTCACTGACTGTTTCCAAGCTTTCTGGTACAACAGTATTCCCTTGGTTATGTTTGTCGTCTTGTGCACAAATGAAAGGATTGTCTGTGAGTAACGCTGAAAACCAGAACTGTCGGGTTGTATACTTTTAATGTTTTGAAATATCATATGTTCTATTGTCCTTCAAGACACAAAACCAAAGTGCCCTCCTCCCCTGGACCATGGGAGTTCCAGGGCTTGCTTTGCTCTTGTGCAGTTTTGACATGTCGAGTATTTTTTTCTGAATAAGGTAGGTGAAATGAGTTGTTTTAACTTCCTTTTCTCTGATTATTGGTGAGATTGAGTATATTTTCACATATTTATCTGTCATTGGAAAAATTTAGTCACTTGCTGATAACCTTTCCTCATTTTTATATGGGTGACAACCACCAGTTTAAAAAGTTGACTTAATGCGTCATTTAAAGTCAATCAAGGCAGACTTAGTAGCAGTTGCCAAGGGTCTCGTGTTCTTTATTGTTCCCACTGGGTGTCACTGTTCACCTGTTTAGAGACTAGAGTCACCCGGGCTCCTGGGCATCGGGGAAGGAATTCTGTAGTTGGAATTGATAGATTGCTACCTGCCTTCACGCAACTTGTTTGGTCATAATATACTCAAGAGATGACCTGATTCCACAGGTAATTCAGTCTCCTGTGTATAAATATTTTCCGTGGATGAAACTTACATTAAAATCAGGTCAGATGGAAGTATGTCCCTCCTGGGTGCTTAAGGCCCCAGAAAGTCCATCTCTCATTTGTAATGAGCACAGGCGAACAGATGAGCACCAGCCATGTTTAGAGACCATTACCTTGATCAGCCCAGCGGTGAAGACCCTTTTGTCTTGTGCAGATGAAATGTTTGTTCTTAATAATAAATCTGTTGATCGTAAAATGTGCACTTGGTTTTTGGTACCATGGTGGGCATAGTGTGAAGTCTGATCTGTTTTTGTCTCTGAGGAGCTTGTTTTCAACCTGCATGGGTTTTGATTTTAGTCCCTTTGGTAGTAATTGGTGTAAAGGTCACTAAGTGGAGTATATTGATCAAAACCTAATTTTCCATAGGATTTGATGTCCAATTTTTAAAACTTTTTTGAATATAACATACACATCCCAAATCAGAAACCAAACCCACTATTGCTGAGTTGGTTCTGACTCATGGTAGCCGTACAGGACAGAGTAGATCTTCTTCCTCGGGTTTCCAAGGAGCGCCTGGTGGATTCCAACTGCTGACCTTTTGGCTAGCGGCCCTAGGTCTTAACCATTATGCCACCAGAACTTCCCATGAAAGCGTTCAAGTCACACGCAGGCAGCCCAGATTTTTACAACCCAACATGTAATCAGCAGCCAAAGAAGACGTGGAGCGTGATCAGTGCCCCCCTGAAACACTCTCTCTTTCTGGCCACCCCCACCCCGAAAGGGGACCTCCATCCTAACTCCTGGCTCATTTAAGTCCCCATCTTAGGTTAAGAGCTCAGCTGCTAACTAAAAGGTTGGTAGCTCAGATCCACCAGCTGCATCTTCGTAACGCTATGGGGCAGCTCTGTTCTGTCCTACAGGGTGACTATGAGTCGGAATCAACTCGACAGCACTTAACAGCATTGAGGGACTCACACAGTGTGCTCTTTTGGGTCTAGCTTCTTTCTTTCAACATGATCTTTTCGAGACTCATTCCTATTGGTGGGTATACTTGTGATCCTTTCTCGCTACCATGAAGACATTCCGTTGGGTGGATTGGCCACGATTTAGTCTGTTACTGATGAACCTGTGGGACGACTGTAGCATTTGACTGTTGGTAATAGGACTGCAGGTGGCATTCTAGTGCACATTTTGGGGACTATATATGTGTTGCATGAATATGCTGCATCTCAGAGAGGAGGGGTCGGGTGTGAGCTGATTTTCCTGCCTTGACAAAGACCAGTCAGGCCATGCTTACTCGTGGAGGCAGACACGCTGACGACCCTTGTCGGGAATTTGGAGGCGGTGGGGGAAGGTGGCCTTGGATGACCCAGGCTATAAGGGGCAGTCTGAGTGAAGCTGTAGACTAGTGGGCAGGGAAGCCTGACGACACCCTATAGAATACAGCGGTTCGTCCTTAAACTACACTGAACCTTTCTGATTCTTTCTGTATCTTGTAACAGAAGAAGAAAGAGCCCAGGTGGTGTAGTGCTTAAGCGCTTGGCTGTTAACCAAAAGGTCGACAGTTCAAACCTACCAACTGCTCCTTGGAAGAAAGATGTGGCAGTCTGCTTCCATAAAATGACAGCCTTGGAAACCCTATGGGGTGGTTCTAGTCTGCCCTATAGGGCAGCTGTGAGTTGGGATCAACTTGACAGCAAAAGGTTTGGGAACAGAAGTGATGTTAGAGCATTTTCCCCTAAGCCAGTTTCCCTACAATTTCCGACTAGTGGAAAAAAAACCGGAGAACTTAGTGTACTTTCCTGTTCTTGATTTTCAAAATGATAATAGTTGTTTTGTTCTCCATATGAAAAAATAATCCATGTCTGTTCTAAAATTTCACGTAGTACATGCAGAGGGGACAGGAGACGGCGTACTCTGCCGGGTCGTGAATGGTGACAGGACCCAAGCGTGGATCAGTTGCTCACATTTCCTCTGCTGGGTTCTTTTTTTTTTTTTTATTTAATATGACTGAGTGAAAATGTACATTACTGTATAAATTTACATGCCCACTTATATACAGCTTCCACTGCTCTCCCTGCCCGGTGACAACACACTATTCCTCTCTGCTCCATACAGGTCTCATTCTCCCAGCAGCCTCCTTTCCGCTCCTCTCCACCCACTCTAATTCCTTCAGTCTGAGGTCAGCAGGATGATATCC
Organism: Heterohyrax brucei; assembly: GCA_028571685.1. Lineage (NCBI taxonomy): Eukaryota > Metazoa > Chordata > Mammalia > Hyracoidea > Procaviidae > Heterohyrax > Heterohyrax brucei. Next base: position 84,387,841 of record CM053156.1, on the reverse strand, counting down.
TATAGATGTATAGAACCATAAAGTGCGTCCAATATATGGTCACTCTGCATCGCCAAGTCCAATCCGAAGAGTGGAACTTCATTATGATTTATGGGCAAGGGCAGCATCAGGGCCAGGGGCCATGCTCCCAGGGGAACTCCGAAACCGCTGGACCATCAGTTAAAGTCTTTTAGTGGAGATCTCATGATGCACCCCTTTTTATTCTTGTGTTGCCAGTGAGACTCAACTTAGTGAGCTCCATCGTGGCTATCACTGGTGGTGGCCAGGCACTATCCGGTTCTTCTGGTCCCAAGTCGATATAGGTACCCACTCTTGTGGGTCTCTCTGTCTTCTAGGTTGTGTTCACTGCATGTCATTTTGGTCCTCAGTGAGCATCCATTCCTGCTGAGTTAGGACCATTTGCTGTGTCCTTGGATGGCAGCTTGGCAGCTGTTAAGATCCCAGATGCCATTCACCAATGTGGGGTGCAGAGAGCCCTCTTAGCAAAATGCTAGTTGAGCCAATTGGCCTCGATTTCGCCTAAGAGCATGGTCCCCTGCCCCCTGCCCCAGCCACTCTATCCTTGCAATATTGGGTTAAGATGGAAGGAGTACTCAAGTTATGCTGAAGTCCACTTAATGTTGTTCTCGTTTCTAATGTGTGCTATCACCGATTTCTCCCAACCAGATTTCTAGCAACTATCTAATCTAAACCCTCCCCCCCTCGCCCTCCCTCCCTCTCCTCCCTTGCAGCTGTCAAAGAGTCTTTTCTTCTATACATAAGTCTGTTTTTGAGATCTTATCGTAGAGGTCTCATACAATATTGGTCCTTTTGTCGCTGACTGCTTTCACTCAACATAATGTCTTCCAGTTGAAACCAGGTTAGGAGATGTTTCCTGGAATCATCGTTATTCTTTATCATTGCGTAGTGCTCCACTGAGTATATGTACCATAGTTTACCTATCCATTCTTCTGTTGTTGGGCATCTGGGTTGATTCTATTTTTTGCTATCGTGGACTGTGCTGAGATAAACATTCTGGTGCATGTGTCCGTTGGTATGAAAGGCCTTGATTCTGTAGGATAGATTCCAAGTAGTGGAATTACTGGGTCAAATAGTAGGTATATCGATATCCATTTTTTTAAGGAAGCGCCAGATTGCTTTCCAAAGAGGCTGGACCATTTTGCAACCCCACCAACAGTGTAGGAGGGTTCCACTTTCTCCACAGCCTCTTCAGCATTTGTTGTTTTGTGTTTTTTCTGCTGGATTCTTGAATGAGTTTGTGCTCAAGAGCTTTTCTGCTTTCGGGGAGGAGAGCCAGGAGGAAGAGGACAAGGGCAGTGTGTGACAAAGGCAGGTGCTAAGCAGAGGGATGGCCTGGTATCACTAGGATTCTCTGGGCCCTGTTTCCCTCAGCCAAGCTGATGCAGTGGGTACAGGCTAACAAGGAAGCTCCCAATTCCCCGCCCACCAAGCCCCTCCAAAGCCCAGGCTTCCTTTCGGAGTTCTTTAAACCAGCCCCCACTTCTGCCACCAGGTGGCGCCAATGGCAGCCGGTTCTCGGGAGGCTTTGAACCTTTCCTGCGTTGCACTCTGCGGGGGTTGGCGTTGCAAGCCCACTTTGATGTTGTGTCAACTTTGCAATAAATCAGCCCTCGTTTTATGTGGGTTCCCACTTACTACATTATGGCGGACTTTTTAATATATTAATATAATATAGGTTTAAACCGTAAAACCCTTTGCCACTGAGTTAATTCCAGCTCATAGCGACCCTATAGGACAGAGTAGAATTGCCTCATAGAGTTTCCAGGGAGCGGCTGGTGGACTGGAACCGCTGACCTTTTGATCACTGGCCAAGCTCTTAGCTGCTGCGCTACCAGGGCCTAATATGACTCGACGGCACTTGGCTTGGCTGGCACAATATAAATATGGTACAATAATATAAATAATAGATAACATTAATCAGAAAAATGTCACCTGAAACCACCACCCTCTCCCATCTACACTATATTTTTATTTATATTTTATTGTGTTTTAAGTGAAAGTTTACAATTCAAGTCAGTTTGTTCTAAAAAACACACACACTCTGTTGTAAGACCTTAGTTGCTCTTCCTGCAATGTGACAACTCACTCCTCTTCCCAATCCTGTATTTCCCAAGTCCCTTCAACCAGCTCGTGTCCCCCCTCTGCCCTCTTGTCTCACCTCCAGACAGGAGCTGCCCATATAGTCTCAGGCCATCTACTTAAGCCAAGAAGCACATTCTTCCCCAGTATCATTCTGTGTCTTGTAGTCCAGTCTAGCGTTTGACAGCTGACTTTGGGATGATTTCATCTCCTGGTTAACAGAGAGTCCAGGGGCTGTGTTTTCTGGTGACCCTCCAGTCTGTCAGACCATCAGGTCTGGTCTTTTTACTAGAGTTCGAGTTCTGCACCCCACTTTCTCCAGCCCTTTCACCATCCACACTTGTAACCTTTGTGGTTGTGAGCTGTTATCCAGTCAGCCCCCAGCTTGTGGTGACCCTGTGCAAGACAGAATGAAATGCTGCCATCCCCAGGATGGCAGCAGGACAACTGTGCTCCATGCAGTTTTAATTGGCTGATTTTCAGAAGGAGATCACCAGGCTTTTCTTCCTAGTCTCTCACCCCCACCTGCTCTCTCCAGGACTGCTTGGTCTTGGTTTCTTCCCTTAGTTCCTCCTTGATCTTTCTCCTAGATCTTCTCAGATCAGCTCTCAATCCAGTCTTCCCCTCCTTCTGTCTCTCTTGTCTCTGAGTCCTGTCCATCTCTGCCCAAGGCCTGATTCTGCACAACAGGATATCTGAACACCCAAGAGGGATAGGCACCCTTTCTGCCATTGTGGAGGGAAGAAGATGAGCAGGGTGGGAAGCTGAGGGGCATGCACGTCAGTAATGCTACCACTAACTGAGTTACAGAGGAACAGCAGCATACACGCATTGAACTGGCATGATCAAAAACAGATTTAAAAAATTTATTTATCTGCCATCTTTCCCCCTCCTCAACAGGCCTGTGGAAAAGGAAATTCATGGCTGGGATGGGCAGCAGAACAAAACACAAAATACTTTGTCCTGGTTTCTAAGTTTCCAAAAGCCTAAGCACCTATGATTTAATGCATTTCCAAGGTCGAATTTGACTCTATGGGATTTTTATCGTGCCCGCTGACTTTAAGTCTTAACCCTTACGTACATCTGGCTCTTTTGTGGTATATTTTCTGTGTCTCCCGTTTGTCTGTAGCTCTAGGTCTTCTAGACTACCTCCACAAGGACCAGCCCGCTAAGCAGTTTCTCTTGCTTGTGGGGAAATGCTCTCTCACTCTTCCCACCTGTAATGGACCTTTAAGAGGGACCTCCCCATCTGTCATGGATTGATCCGTGTCTCCCAAGAATTGTGTGTGGAAATTTGACTAGGCCATGATCCCCGGTGTTGTATGATGTGTCTACATACTGTAAATCCTGCCGCTGTGATGTTAGTGAGAGAGGATGGGTAGCGGTTGTGTTGGTGAGGCAGGACTCAATGTGTAAGACTGTCAAACCTAGAGGCAATTTCTTGAGACAAAGAAAAGAGAAGCAAGTAGACGGTGGGGGACCTCATACTGCCAAGAAGCAAAGCTGGGAGCATAGTGCATCCTTTGGAAGGGACCCGGGGACCCTACACCTTAGAAGCTCCCAGTCCAGGGGAAGATTGACAGCGAGGACATTCTCTCAGAGCGAACTGAGAAAGTTTTCCCCTGGAGTTGATGCCCTGAATTTGGATTTATAGCCGACTGGACTGTGACGGAATTAAACATCTCTTCTTAAAGCCATCCACTTATGGTGTTCCTATTAGAGCAGTGCTAGATGACTAAGACACCACTCAAGGGGCAGATGGAAGGCGCCCTACTGCTGGGCCCAAGCCTTCAACTCTTATCCCCTCTCCCCAAACCCGATGGCTCTTTCTTAATGTCTCTGGTTGTAAACTCTTGGTATGTTTGAACTCCTATGCCCTGGCTGCATCCTGACCTCTATCTTCCCCCTGGTCACTGGCTCCCTGCTGCTCTGAGTCTTACAGCTGTGGCTCGACCCGGCTCCAGCACCCAGCTCCAGGTCCTGGCTCCCCCCATGCCATGGCACTCCAGTTCTTGAACTGGTCCAGGAGTGTAACTCAGCCTCTGAGAAGGAGGCTTCTTCTCTTTCAAGCACATTGATCTTGATCTCATGTAGGTGTGGGGTGAGATTCTCATTTTCAAAAATGTGGTTGTATGGAAAGCTTTCCCGAGTGAAAAAGAAACAAACTGAGATTCAGGAACTAGTGATATGCATTAGCCAGCCAACTCTTAACAGGTGGCCTGAAGACCCTCTGTTATTTCACTGAGGTTTGGTGGCAAACAGGGCAGGGGTCAGTGGTGGATGCATAAATGCTAAGATTCTACCCAGGGAGGGATAGCAGAAGGAGCTCTGGTGGCACAGTGGTTAAGCACTCAGCTGCTGACAAAAGATCAACTGTTTGAACTCAGCGGCTCCACAAAAGAAAAGACCTGGTGATCTATTCCTGTGAGGTTTGCAGCCGTGAAAACCCTAAGGGGCAGTTCGGCTCTGTCCTATGGGGTTGCTGTGAGTTAGAATCGACTCTACAGCACACGATGACAATACAACAAGGATGTCAGTGCTTGTTTTTAACTGTAGAAGGAAAGCTGTGAGGTGGATAATGAATTTAACAAATATCCACTGATGTCACAGATTGAACTGTGTCCCCCCAGATGTCTGCCAACCTGGCTAGGTCATGATCCCTGGTGTTGTGTGATTGCCCATCATTCTGCCATCTGATAAGATTTCCCTATGTGCTATAAGTCCTCTCTCTGTGGCGTTGATGAGATGGGATTATTGGCTATTATGTCAGTGAGATCTACAAGATTAGTTTGTGTTTTAAGCCAATGTCTTTTGAAATATAAAGGAAACAAGCAGAGAGACACAGGAACTTCACACCAACAAGAAAGCAGCCCTGGGAGCAGAGTGTTTCCTTTGGACCTGGGGATCCTGTCAGAGAAACGCCTAGTCCGGGGAAAGATTGAAGACAAGGACCTTCCTCCAGAGCCAGCAGAGAAAGCCTTCCCATGGAACTGACTCCCGGAATTTGGACTTATAGCCTACTGGACTGTGAGAGAATAAGCTTCTCTTTGTTGAAGTCATCCACTGTGGTGTTTCTGTTACAGCAGCACTAGGAGACCAAGACAATAACAAGTTGTGAACTACCCCCTCAAAACCCATTGCGGTCAAGTCAATTCTGACTCATAGCAACCTGTAGGACACAGCACGATTGCCCTGTAGGGTTCTCAAGGCTGTAATCTTTATAGGAGCAGACTGGCACGTCTTCCTTCTGAGGAGTGGCTGGTGGGTTTATACTTCTGATCTTTCAGTTAGCAGCCAAGCACTTTAACCACTGAGCAACCAGGGCTCTTTTGTGAACTACCCAGTAATGTGCAAATAAACGTGGCGAGGTCTTAGGTTTTGGTGAGTGTGTAGTCCTACTGGTTGGGACTGTGAGATCTGTGTATATATGACAGTAGGACAAAAACTACTTATTTATAAAAATTATTATACTTATGCCCCCCTTTTCCCAACGATGTGCTGAATAGAATTAGGTCTCTTTGGTTTTATCCCAGTCCATTACCATGGAGGCCGTTCTAATTCATCGTGATCCTATAGTATAGAGTAGGACTGCCCTGTAGGGTTTCCAAGGAGTGGGTATTGTATTTGAACTGCTGACCTTTCAGTGAGCAACCAACTCTTAAGCTCTATACCACTAGGGCTACTGGTGTTATTCCTTCTTTTCTTGTTCACTTGCTCCCTCCTTCCCTGGTTCTTTGGGTTTCGTGGCGCAGAGTCATGAACTTGTGGAGGCTGAATCTGAACTACATGATGAAGCGAAGGGGAAAAAGGAGAAGCAGGTGATGGTGTTGGAACACCCTTGGAGTGGATAGCAAAGTAAAGGAGATTTAAACTATGTTTGGATACCTTTCGCTGTTACCGGAGATGTGCAAGTCAACAATGGAATTTGTATTGATGATGTCTGGATGCTAAACCATGCTTCTTGACTTGACAAGGCTCAGAGACTGAGCCATATGTGCCCCCAAATTCATATGGGTTACACTGAAATCTCCTCTTCCAGATTCCCTTCTGGACTTCTCTGTGACTAGTTCTCTTTGCCTCCAACCACCCCTGATGCTCCTTTGGGTCTCCTGAAGTGTCCTTGGCATTGTCCTTCAAGGGAAAGGGAGGGAAAAAGGAGAGCAGAACAAGATCAAGTTCTTCTGGGCTAGTGGTTCTTAATGTATTATGGGTCACAGACCTTAGAATAGAATCTGATGAGCGCTATATGTGATCATGTTAACAAGACGTCTGTGTGTGTATAACTTGCTTTGGCCAGTAGATACCTGGCAGATGCAAGCAAAGTCTTGAAATAGGCTTCTGAGGTTGGAGTTGACCTCTTAAACCATTGTCTTTCTCCTCAAGCAGAACACATCTCAGTGCCACTGGTCAGGGAAGAAGACTGGTATGTAGAAGAGACCTGGACTCGCCTGGCAGTCTGAAACCAAGCCCAGTTAAAATCCTACAAGAAAGAAGTGCTTCTTGTTGGTTGCCCCTGAGTCTTAAAGAGGTTTCTTATGTAACATTATTATGGTAACAGCTGGCTAATCCAGCATTTGTTGAATTCTTAGCATATTCCAGCACCAATGCTGAGCAGTTCAGATGTGTTATCTATGTACTTGTCGGAAGTACAGATGAGGTTGTTGCTGGGTGCCTTCGAATGGATTTCAACATAGAGCAACCCCAAGTGACTGAGTAGAGCTTCCCATAGGGTTTTCTTGGCTGTAAGCTGTCCAGGAGCAGATTGCCAGGTGTTTCTGCACAGAGCCACCGCATGGGTTCAAACCACCAACACTTCGGTTAACAGCCAGGTGCTTAACTACGGGGACGCCCTATAAGGTAGTTACATTAATTTTCCCCACTTAATAGATGAGAAAACTTGAGAGGCAAGGAGATAAAGTAACAAACACAAGACCTGGCAGCCAGTCACCAGCCACGCCCCTCTGATGCCCACCTTATGTAGCCCCCATACTGTAAGGTTCAGGAAGACAGAAGAAGTCACTTTGTTCATGCACGGGCTGGATTTGCCTGGCTTCTGACTCCCCTACAATGATTTTTTTGACCTCATTGATACACTGCTATTTGTAGTGTCACCCTCAGCCACCTTGGGAGAGGGACATGGACCCAGTGGATCTTTCTTAATTGTCTTGATCAAGCTCCATGGGATCGCTTTCTCTTTGAAATGCGGCAGCAGCAAGACGCGTCCTGCCAGCACCACGTAGACAGCGCCGGTGGCTAGTGAGAGCTTATTTGATCTGTAGACCGAATCCCCCATCTCCCACCAACCACGGCTTGCAATCACTCTCCCGCACGTGTGCTCTGAGCCTCCGCCGACCATGCAGACAGCACAGTGCTGCTTTTGCTTTCTCTTTTATTGTCTGGCTTCTTCTCTCGGGGTCTCTTTCTACCTATTTGCTGATTCTTGGTTTGGGGGCATACAGCTGAATCAATTAATAGAGGATTTGCAGAATGACAAGTGCCCTTATTAAAGGATGGTGTAATTAACTTCTCCAGACTAATTGAAAATTTCCATTTAGAAGGTGCAGCCAAGTGCCTCCTTGCTTGAACGGCTGCTTCACATCAAACGGCCCTCATGAAAAGATTCTGTAGTGTGATTCATATACCAGGGCCTTGGAGGCTGCCACAAAACTTTGGGGAAAGAAGTTAGTCACTTTCTTTCTCTTGTCATCCTCAGAGTTATATAACTTCTCTCATTGTGCAGTTCCATAAGTCACAGAATAAAGTCAAGAAGAATAGTGGGCCAGAGGAAAGAGGATCGGATATAATTCTGTGATTTGCTTTTTGATGGGGAGGCAAAAGCCAACGAACCAAAAAAACAAACTCATTACGGTCAAGTCGATCCCTACTCACAGCAACCCTGTAGGACAGAGTAGAACTAGGGTTTCCAAGGAGCAGCTAGTGGGTTAGAACTGCTAGCCTTTGGTCGGTAGATGAGTTCTTAACTGCTGTGCCATTAAGGGAGAGGGTAGGAAGGACAGGAGTGGGCTGTGGGCATCTGTAGCTTTCGCTTGTTTGGTGTCTAAGGCTGCTGTCACTGCTAGTGATAGCAGCTCTTTGATTTCTGTCTGGGGTGGCCACTCCTGCTACTCTGTCTGTCTGGGCATTCAGGGGGGCTCTTCTGCCCTAGGCTGGAGGATGCTCACATGAGCCAAATCTCTGCCATCAAATTGCTGTACCTTAAGTTCACAGTGACTGGTTCAGTAACTGGCATTTAGTTAGACCAATGAAGCTCGGTCTGAGATCTCCACTGGCGCTCTAGAGAACGAGGTGGCTTCAGCTGGGTTGCAGCTAACTTCAGGGGTGGCAGCTAACTGAAGTACAGACATGGCAACCCCATGTCTGTCTGAGTAGGACTGTGCTCCATAGGGTTTTGTGGAAGTAGCTTACCAGGCCTTTCTTCCGAGGTCTCTCTGGGTGGACCCAGACCTCCGACCTCTGAGTTAGCAGCTGAGTGTGTTAGTTTGCACCACCAGGCCCTCTTGGGCATTCCTTAGGTGATAAAAATATTAGCTATCGTTACCTCTGGCAGAATAGGTGCTTACTACCATATATACTGGAGAACTGGGACAGCTTGATGTGACTGTAGGTGATCTCCAGCCCATGGATGTGAGGAGATTTTAGTATGGAGAATGTCATTCTTGCTGATGCATCTACTACTTACTGATTTGCTCAAACTCAGAAGAAGGACACCAGTTTGAACTTTGTGATGCTGACATTAACTGGTGCTCACTGGGTGCCCGGTCTGTGCCCAGAGACTCAGGGTGCTTCACTGGAGTGCCCTCTGGAGAAGTGGGTGCAAGTGGTTTTTAGCTTCCACCAGAGGGCACAGACTACAGTGGAGAAGATTGCCATGGGGGCCACAGGGATTTTTAAGGCCAGGAACACTTGGGTGATGGAAGAACAGTGCGTGACAGCAGAGAACAGCAGGGTAGCAGTCTCCAGGCTTGGTCCTGCAGGCAAACTCAGACCTTGAGCTGAATGCAAGAGACCTTAACTTAATTCTTCCACAAACCTGGGAAGTAGACACAAGTACTTGCTAAGAAAGGTAGCAGGGCTTTCCCAAGTGCTTGAGTGGTGGGGTGGGATTTCATGGTGATCCTTTGGTGCTTTGCCCCTAAAGTACGAGGTCAGACAGTTAAATCCACAAATTCATCTTAGAAAAAATGCTTTGAAGGATGGGCTAGGCACTGGCTTTGGTGCGTAGCTTCCAAAGAGGAGTACCTTGAAGGCAACCGTAGTGATTTTCAGCGATGAGGTCTGTTGCACTTTCTCTAGGATGAGTTTCCTAACTTGATTGTCTGACTTTGTTGGTATTAGCCTGTTCTCACAGGTGGCAAGAGAATGTTTTATGTGGCTTTGTGGTGCCCACCTCCTAGTAACTTACAGCTGGAAGTTCTTGTTGTTAGGTAGTGTCGGGCAGATTCTGACTCACAGAGAATCCATGTGACAGAGAAGATCTGTCCCATAGGTTTTCTTGGCTGTCATCTTTACGGGAGCAGATGACCAGATCCTTGTCCCATGAAGTTGCTGAGTGTGCTGGAACTACCGACCGTTTCATTAGCTTCCTAGACCTTAACTATTGCACCACCAGGGCTCCTTTAATAATTAGTAGTTAATAAATATTTGTTAACTAAGTAGCAGGTTGACTTAACAGTTGTCTTCAAATCTGAGAAATTTTAAGATGCTGTGTGCAGATTGAGGAGGTGATTCGGTGTGTTGTTTAAGTTCATGGAATTTGGAGCCAGACTATCTTGGTCTAAATCCAGCTCCTCCACTTGTCATATGATACAACTTTGTACCAGTGACTTGACCCCTCGTAGCATCAGTTTCCTCATCTGTAGGGTGATGATGTTAAGGACCTGTGTTGTAGGGCTGTTCTGGATGTAGAAGGAGGTCATGTATCACACTCACTTGGCAAGTGGTAGACATCCGGTGAATATGACTTCTCACCATTCCCGTACCTCCCCTTCTTCAATCTCAGCATAAATAGGGAGAAACAACTGGAGTCCCTTCATCTTATGGAATCTGCCCTTGTAGCTTCCCGTCGCTGATTCCCGTTCTCTCTTCTCCGTTCTCGTAGATATGCAGGGATAGCAATTTAGTTTTAAAATCAGCATTTATCTTTGTCTGTCTACTTAGGTCATGTGTCATTACAGCAGCTGTTGGGTGTTTATCTGAAAAAGCTCTTTGGTTAATAATATGCTATTGGATTGCTGTTGAGTGTCGATTGTGAAGCTGCCAGGAAAACAGCACTAAGTAAAGCAAACAGAGCCATAACCTTTTCTTCTTTCTGCCTCTCCTGCTGCCTAAAGGAAGCACACAGCTTCTCTCTTCCCTCAGCTAACTCATAAATGGAAGGAGCAGGTAGTGAATACCATGGGGATGATGGATATCCAGGGAGCCTGGGAAGGAGGAGAGGCTGCTGGGAAAGCCAGTGCAATACACGGATGAACCTCACCAGTGACTGCCTCATTCTTCTGTGGCCACTGGCATAGAGTCACCCCAGAGCACCGTGGTCAGGAGGAGCTAGGCTTGAAACTCTTATAAAGGCTGGAGTTGCTTTCCATGTGGTGAGACTGGGCTGGCACAGTTAGCAGCCAACAGATAACTGAGTGCTGGTTCTAGGCTGTGTCTACAATTGCTGGGGTTGGTGATGCTTAGTATGAAGAGCAGTCCACTGTGCAGTGATGAGCATTAGACTTGGGGTCAGGACAAGTAGGTTTTGCGTGACCTTAGAGAAGTCAGATTGCCTTTTTGGACCTCACTTTCTCATCTGTGAAATGAGTGTCTTGCATTAAACCTACTTAGTGCCATCAAGGTAATCGTGGTGGCGTAGTGGTTAAGGGCTGTCTGCTGACCAGAAGGCTGACAGTTCGAACCTGCTGGGTGCTCCTTGGAAACTTTATGGAGCAGTTCTACTCTGTCCTTTAAGGCCACTATAAGTCAGAATTAACTCGACGATAGTGGGTTTATTATCTTCAAGTTGATTCTAGGCTTTCCAAGGCTGTCATCTTTATGGAAGCAGACTGCTCCCTCGTTCTCCCGCAGAGCTACTGGTGGGCTGTGAATCACCGATCTCTCACTCAGTGGCTGAGCACTTAATCACCGTGCCACCAGGGCTCCTTGTTGGCCCGGATTAGTTTTAACAATAGCTGATAGTTATCAAGCGCCCAGTCTGTCAGTCCCAGGCACAATTTAAGTCCCTTTATATATATTAATTTGTTAATTCCCACAGGGCATTTCTCACTTCATAGAAAAGAAAAACAAAGCACAGAATGGCAGGCAGTTGCCAGAGTTGGCTGAAGAACTGGAGACTGAACCCAGGCAGTCTGGCTCCAGACTCTGCAATCTCAACCATCTGCCATGTGGGCTTCCCAATGGGATTTCCACAGCTGTACAGTGGCTGCTGTTCTTAGGTGCCACTGTATTGGTTTTGACTCCTAGTGACCTTAGGTACAACAAGATGAAAAGTCATGTGGTCCTGGGTCTTCTTTACAATTGCTGCTGTGTTAGAGTCCCTTATTGCAGTCACTGTGTCCGTCCATCACGTTAACGTTCTTCCTTTTTGTCTCGGACTCTTCACTAAGTGGAAAGCCTGGTGATACCCTGAGTAAATGCTGCAGCTGCTAACTAAAAGGTCAGCAGTTCAAATCCGTCAGGCACTTCTTAGAAACTCGATGGGGCAGTTCTGCTGTGTCCTATAGGGTTGCTATGAGTCAGAATTGACTCGATGGCAGTGGGTTCGGTTTTCTTTACTGGGCGTGATGTCCTTCTTCAGGGACTGTGCCTCCTGAAAACATGTCCAAAGAAAGCAAGATGAAGTCTCGCCATGCGTACTTCTAAGAAGCATTCTGGCTGTCCTTCCAAGATCAAATTTGTTCCTTTTTCTGGCAGTTCAGCATATATGCAATGTTCTTGGCCAACACTACAGTTCACGTGTATCAATTCTTCTTTGATCTTCCTTTTTCATTGCCCAGCTTTTGCATGCATGCAAAGTGAATGAAGAGACCATGCCTTGGGTCGGGGCACCGTCATCATCCACGTGGCACAGAGGGGGTGGAAGAAGGGCTGTCATTGTTGGTGTACAGTCGGTGTGGTATACGATCTTCACTGTGCGGTAGCCATGAGGGTTCCAGCTCCACTACATGTGACGTGCCCTTCTCTTCCTTGAGGAACTACCTCCATGTGAAGCTCTGGGTCAGCTTACCTTCTTGGTTCTCCCTGTGGACATGGGACTGAGTCCTAGCCAATGAGAGTTCTGTGTGTCCTGGCAAGAGAGACCAGGTTGGGGGTGGGGGTGAGGTGGGTGCTTTGTGTCGCCTCAGTTAGAAAAGCCAGCGCCTTAGATCATAGCACAGAGACAGTATTATGGAAAAGAAGCCCCCTGGCCTGGGATTGCCAAGCCGACAGGAGGTAAGCCTGTGCTCCGAAGACCTCCACGTGGAGGGGAGGCTGCCTGAAAATATGCAAAGATGGAGAGAGACAAAGAGAGATACAAACTGAAAAACACTGAGTTCCAGATGATGTCACTGTAAGTGCAGGCTCCAGCCATGCGTGGACCCTCTATTGAGAAACAATCCACCTTTCACGCTTAAGACACTGTGAACAGTGTTTCTGCTACTTGAAATGGGAAACATCATGACTTACACCATGCCACTGATCTTGACAAAGAGAAAGACAATGAGGAGCAGAGAGCTGGCCATCACACACTTGGATGGTTGTTGGGGTCTAAAGTCTGTCAGCCTTGGCACTGTGGCCATTTGGGCAATAAATGGCATAGTGGGGCTGTCCTGGGCATGTAGGATGTTTTAGTGGCATCTCTGGCTTCTACTCATTAATGCCAGGACATCTACTACCTTTGTCTGTGACAAGGAAAATTGTCTCCAGAACAGAGTCACCTCCAGCTGAACACCACTCATCTAGAAAGATCCAGATTCTCTTAAAACTTGTTCCTTGGGTCTCTGTTTTTAGTAGGAGTTAGAAACACTCTCAGCAGAGAAAGTCCTTTGGGATGTTTTCACAGGCAAATGTGACCCCATGATCATCAGGAAGGCTCAAGGAGCCCTCACTGTGGGTGGGTCCAGCCCCGAGCAACAAGTGCTTCTTGTAGGAAGTTGTAACAAGCAGGGCACCGGCCCCCAGAAAGCTGGTCACTGAGCTCTGAGGCTGTCACGTGCTTCTCAGTAAGAGCCCTTGATCTGTGGCACCAGTGGCAGCCGTCAGACCGGCCACCTGGCATGCCGCTGATGGCTTTGGCAGAAGTGTCGTGGCCACAGATGGGACACAGATGGGAATGGTATCCTATAAGTCCCCAGATTCACTGCCTTCGACAGGAATATTCTATCCAAGTGGCCCTACAATCTTCAAGCAGATTATTCCTGCGGTTTGTCTAGCTGCAACTCCTCAGCTAAAGTGCCGCTTCGTCGGGGAAGGCCTGCCTGACACTCCACCCCTAACAGGAGGTCAGGAGCCCTGGTCTGCATGGGTTAAGAGCTTATCGCTGCTAATCAGAAAGTCAGCAGTTCCGGTCTACCAGTTCCTTCTTGGAAACCTTACAGGTCAGTTCTACTGTGTTCCATAGTGCTACTGTAAGTTGACATCAGCTTGATGGCAGCAGTTTTTTTCATTTTTAAACAGTAAGTTAAGGAGCCCTGGTGGTACAGGGATTCAGTGCTCAGCTGCTAATTGGAAGGTCAGAGGTTCAAACCCACCCAGGGGTTCCTGTAAAGGTTACAGCCAAGAACGCCTGGTGGGGCAGTTCTACTCTGTCACATGGATCACTGTAAGTTCAAATTGACTTGACAGCGTGCAGCAGCAACAGCAAGTCATGGTCCCCGTGTACACAAACAGAAACCTGGACACCGTGGCACTTCTCACAGTGGAGAAGGTGGAAGCGAGGGAGATGTCCATCAATGAAGGGTAGAGAAACACGTGTGCTGCTCTGTATCCACACAATACATTACCACTAAGCTAGAAAGAGAAACAAAGTCCTCACAATGCTACAACATGGATGCGCCTTGGAAACGCCATGCCACCTAATTAAGATGCTGGACAAATCAGTCACAAAAGACACAGAGAGTAGGAAAATCTGTATATCAAGCAAGCAAGTATATAGAAACTGTCTTAGTCGTATACACTTTAGTTGAACAAAAATACCACAGGGAGATGGCTTTAACAAAGAGCGTTTCCTCACAGTAAAGCAGGCTCGAAGTCCAAATTTCAGGCCTCAGTTCAGGGAAGAAGGCTTTCTCTGTTGACGTTCCTGTCAATCTTTCCCTTGTACTAGGAGTTCTCTGCCCAGGGACCCCAGGTCCAAGGGGCTTGCTCTGCTCCGCGCTGCTTTCTTGGGGGGATGAGGTCCCTGTGCCTCTTGGCTCACTTTTCTCTTTTATACCTCAAGACGTTGCCTCGGGACACATTTCAGTCCTGTAGACTGAGTCCTGCCTCTCTAACACAACTGTTGCCCATCCCCCCTCATTAACACAGAGACAGAATTTACAACAGGTGGGAAAATTACAAAAAAAACAAAAACCAGAAGCAAACTCAATGCCATTGAGTTGATTCTGACTCATAGCGATCCTATAGGCCAGAGGAGAACTGCTCCATAAAGTTTCCAAGGAGTGCCTGGTGGAACTGAATTGCCGACATTTGGGTTAGCAGGTGTAGCACTTAATCACCATGCCATCAGGGCTTCCCAGAAAATCACATGGTACTCAAAATTATGGCCAGCTAAATTAACACACACAGTGTTTGAGGGGACTTTTTTTTATTATTATGATTCAATGAAAATGTACATTTCCATATAAATTTGTATGCCCATGTATATGCAGCTTCCACTGCTCTTCCTGCCTGGTGACAGCACTCCCCTCTTCTCTGCTCCATACATGTCCTATCCTCCCAACGTTCTCCTTTCCCCTCCTCTCCACCGACTCCCCTTCCTCCAGTAAAAGGTCAGCAGGATGATGTGCTATACATGCATAGAACCATAAAGTGCATCCAAGATATGGTCAGTCTGTGTCACCAAGTCCAATCCATTCCAGTCCTAAGAGTGGACTTTCATTATGATTTATGAGCAGGGGCATCAGGGCCAGGGGCCATGCTCCCTGGGGAGCCCCAAAGCCCCTGGACCATCAATCGCAGTCTTTTAGTGGAGATGTCAGGGTGCACCCCTTTTTATTTTTGTGCTGCCAGTGAGACTCAACTTTGTGAGCTCCATCGCAGGCTATCACTGGTGGTGGCCGGGCACCATCCAGTTCTTCTGGTCACCAGTTGATGTAGACATCCACTCATGTGGGTCTCTCTGTCCTCTGGGTTCTCTTTCCCCCATGTCATTTTGGTCCTTGGTGATCATGTGTTCCTGCTGAGTTGGGAGCATTTGCTGTACCCTCGGATGGCAGTTTGGCAGCTTTTAAGATCCCAGATGCCACTCACCAATGTAGGGTGCAGAGAGCCCTCTTAGCAAAATGCTAGTTGTGCCAATTGGCCTTGATTTTCCCTGGCCCCCTGCCGAGGGGACATAATTTAATCCACCGAAACCAAAGGTGATTAGTGGTTACAAGGGACTGGAAGGAGGGGGAAAAGGGAGTTCTTTGCTTAGGGGACAGTAAGCTTGCATTAATGGTGTTGAATGATTTGGAAAAGGATGGAGAGAATGAGTGCACCAGTTAAAGAATGTAACCAACATTGCTGAATTATATGTGTAAAAATTGTTGAGATGTTGTATGTTTTGGTACGTATGTTTTCACTACTGCCTTACAGGGATCTGGAGAGCGACCACCTTCGGAATCCATCCTGTTTCCCTGAGTTCTCACTTTAGGTCTGTGCTGAGGCACAACTCTTCACACTCTGTCATTGTCATCTTAGTACCCTGCTCTCCTCCTCTGTCGCTTGGACCAGAACTTTGAATTAAATACTTAATTATTTATGGGCAGTCTTCTCTAACAATACAGGCAGGCAAGGATCATTGTCTTATTGATTGTTGAATCTCCATGGTCCTAGTACAGTGTCCCTGTTGCCATTATTTTAATGATAGTGATTTATAATTGGTTTGTACTTGGTTATTAACGAAAAAGTTGGCAGTCTGAGCCCACCCAGTGACGCTGTGAAAGACAGGGCTGGAGATCTGATTCTCTAAGGACTGCAGCCAAGAAAGCAACATGAAGTGGTTCTGCTCTGAGACAGGAATTGACACAATGGTAACAAGCCCGGATTTTTTTTCCCTTTTAATTTACATACTAGTCTTAGTTCTCTTATTAATAGGCAATACGTTACTTGAAGGTAGAATTCAGGTCTGTCAAGCTTTATGTACTCTCTTTTGCTGATAGGAGATTGTCTTAGACAGCTGCTGCTACTATAACAGAAATTCCATTAGTGGATGCCTCTAGAAAGAGAAGTTTTATTTTTCATGGTCCAGTAGGCTAGAAGTCCACATTCAGAGTGTCAGCTTTAGGGGAAGGCTTTCTCTGCTGGCTCTGGGGGAGGGTCCTTGTTGGTGCTCCTCCCCTGGACTGGAAGCTTCAGAAGCAGAGGGACCTTGGTCCTTTCCAAAGGACACACTCTGCTCCCGGCACTGCTTGCTTTCATGATGGTATGAGGTCCCCAAGTCTCTCTGCTGCTCCTTCCTTTATATCTCAAGAGATTATCTCAAGGCACAAGACAGTCATCCACATTGAGTCCTGCCGCACCAACTCAACTGCCGCCCATCCAGCCTCACCAGCAGCATTTACAACGTACAGGAACTTCACATCGTACTGGGAAGCGTGGTCCAGCCAAGCAGCCACACACATTCGGGGGGGAACACAATACAATCCATGACAGAGATCCATCCGTGTTAATGAGTGAAGGACACTGACACTGGTTGCTGACGTTTGTTGAACACTTCCGCTGTGTCTGGCGTTGTGTGCTGAGCTCGCAACTGTGATATCTTCTTAAGTCTTCCCTGCCATCCTATCAGGTAGGAACAATTCCCTTCCTCATTTTACAGATCTGAGCTGAGGTAGCTGACCCAAAGTCACACAGCTAGGACGCAGTAGAGCTGGGTCTCGAATTCGGACTTTGTCTGATGCCAATAACCCCAAGCCGTTCTAACCTCCTTAGTTGGATGGAATTCTGGATAGTGTCTGCTTTGACCCATCATCCTTTTACACTGCTCGCTTTGACTCCACTATGGGAGCAGGGTGAGCTTAGCAGCAAATAGCATCATCGCCCACCTGACGGTGTGTCCTACTGCCGGGGCTTGCGTGCTGCTGGGATGCTGCAAGATTTGCCACCAGTATTTCAGGTACCACCGGGGTCACTCACAGTGGACAGGTTTCTGGGAAGCTTCCAGACTAAGAGACTAGGGACAAAGGCTGATGGTCTGCTTTCAGAATTAGCCAATGACAACCTTAGAAATGAGAGCAGAATACTGTCCAATATGGTGCTGGAAGATGAGCTCCTAGGTTGAAAGGCGCTCAACACTCACAGTGGCTACGACAATGGACTTGAGCTAATAACTGACGGTGAAGATGCACAACAGCCTTTGAGTCTCTTGCACATGGAGCCACCAAAAGTTGGAGCAACACGTCCCCAGGACGGCCACTGTCACAGGACAGTTGCTCTTTCAGGCAGTACTTCTTACTTGCACAGCAATAGAGTGTATGGATCCCTTCATGACATCAGCTCTGTTGGCAGGAGTGTGACGCTAATGAGAGCAATATGGTAGCAAAGGCTGATGTGGAGAGCTGTCAATCCTGAGTCACAGCAGAGACCCTGGAGAAGCCGTTGAGGGGTCCCTGGTAGACCATCCCTGTGACTGGGCAGTGACTCAGTGCTCCTAAGAATAGATTCAGAGCACACTCATCAGGGCTGTCTTGGGTGCCAGACACCAATTCAGAGTGGCCTCAGCAGCAGAGGGCATTTATTGGTTCAAACAAATGAAAAGAGCAGGGCTCGGCCCTAAATTCAGTGCTGCGGGATTCAGGAGCTGAAACTGTCCTTAGGGCTCTATTTGCCGTCATCGTTTGGCTCTGCGTTTCTTCATACTGGCTTCACCCTCCTGGTTCTGCGTGGTGACACACAGCCATCACTGCTTCAGGCTGAGGTGTCTGTAAAATCAACAGCCTGAGAGGGAAGGAGGGTCCCTCAGGAGTGGGGACTGATGCCTGCCTTCTCTGTAGGCACAGCAGCTGATGGGGTGAGTGTGGTGACTGAGTGGAAGTGTGCTCCTCTCCTTTTGCTGATTGCAGGGAGGAAGACGTGGGTGGTAGAGAGTGGACAGCTAGGGGGGTGTTCAGACAGTCACTCTCTCCCTTCACCCAGGCAGGTGGAGGGAGGAAAGAATAGCAGAGGGGTGTTTGTTCAGTTCCCAGGTCCCTTTGCTGAGAAGAGTGGTCCTACTTTGGCCATGGCTTGGCTGTGACCAATCACTATGTTTGAGATCAGGAGGCTCTTACTGGCCAGCCTGAGTCCTGTGGGAGGCGGTGATTGTGTGGCGGAGCTGTAACCACCAGACCAGGAAGGGATAGAGTGACAAAGGAGATTGTCACTAGAAATGAGATTGCAAGAAGACAGCCATAGTTGTCCTCTGAAAATAGCACCAGCATCCCTTCAACAGATTTTTTAAAAGAATTGTTCATTAAGGTGAAAGTTTACAGAGCAAACTAGCTTCCTGTTCAACAGTTTGCACCCGAAGTGTCCCATGATACTGGTTTCATTCCCCGCTCTGTGTCAGCAAGCTCCCCATAGCTCGCCTGGCTTCTCCGGATTTTCTATTCCTTCCTGTCTTCTCACCTTTGCCCTTTGCATCTCCTATAACTGACTTTTCAAGGGAGCACCTACCTGTCGGCAGTTATGGCTTATTTTATGGGCCTATCTATCAATAGATTCTTGACTATTCTTGTTGGTAGGTGCTATTGAGTTGGCTGTAACTCATGAAGTCCCCGTGCACAGCAGACCGAAATGCTGTCCAGCCCTGTACCATGCTTGTGACCAACTACCAACGGGACTGCTGAGACCCATGGGGTTTTCACTGACTGATTTTCAGAAATAGGATCACCAGGCCTTTCTTGCTGCCTGTCTTAGTGTGGAAGTTCTGCTGAAAACTGGAGAACATCACAGCAACACACAGGCCTCCAGTGACTGATGGGTGGCTGTACACGAGGCAGCACTGGTGGAGAATTGAACCTGGGTCTCCTTCATGGAAGGTGAGAACTAAACCACTGAGCCACCACTGCACACCCAGATTCTTGACTTAGGACATCAAATTCATCAGTTATATATCACAGGATGCCTCTTGTTGGCTTTGACATATACTGGTACAATGACAAAGAGTTTTCAGATTTCTGGAGAGCTCTGCAACTCTCCAGTGATAAGTCATGGTCAGTGATAGTGTCCTTTCGGGGCTAGGTGTGCATTCCGTCCTCAGACTCTCAGTTTTCATTTTTGAGAATAATACAATCAGATGAATAAAAAATTAAAAAAAATGGTAAAATAATAATGAAAACTACCCCTCTTGTCTTACTCCCACGTCACCTCCAAAGCAAAAACTGAAACTAAAGATTCCTTGTAGATCTCCCATGGGATGTTATTATTCATCTAAATAAAAAACTGTTTTTCCTCCTTCTTTCTAAAATAAAAAAAATCCAACTATACCTACTGTTTGCCCAAGCTCATTGCTTTCAAGTTAATTCTGACTCACAGCAATCCTATAGGACACAGTAGAACTTTTTTCCCCATAGGGTTTCCCAGGAGCACATGGTGGATTTGAACCACTGACTTTTTGGTTAGCAGCCGCAGTATATAACCACTACCCCAGCAGTTTTCATGTACTGTCAGGCTTTTTAAACTTATGATCTATGTTTCAGTTCTCTGGTGCTGCTGTAATAGAAACACCAGAAGTGGGAGGCTTTAACAAGTGGAAATCTGTTTTCTCACAGTTTAGGAAGCTAAAAGTCAAAATTCAGGGCATCATCTCCAGTCGGCTGTATATGCTGCGTCTGAAGGAAGATCATTGTCTATTGAGAGCTTCTGTCTCTTGATGAGATTCATGGGCCAACAGAAAGTGAATAAAGGACCATCCTGGGATTCATCTTCCTCCATCTCCGCTTTCTTCATCTGCTCCTTTCCTGTCTCAAAAGAGACTGACTCAAGACACCCCTGAAAAAGACTGACTCAAGACACCCCCGAAAGAGACTGACTCAAGACACCCCCGAAAGAGACTGACTGAAGACACCCCCAAAAGAGACTGACTCAAGACACTCCCTAGATCAAACTGCCTAATTAACATAATGGACAAACCCATTCCCAAGTGGAATTTTAACCACAGATACAGGGTTAGGATTTACAACACATGTTTCGGGGACATAATTCAACCCATAGCAATGTATGTTTTACAGTTCTTTTCATATTAGAATGCAAAGTGGTTATTCATTCCTATTCATTGCTTTCTGAGTTTTGTAATATTCTGCCGTACAGCAATACCTTGGTTTATGTAACTAGTCCCCCGTGGATGGACATTCGTGTGTGTACAACCTGCTGCATCAGAAATAACACTGCAGTGACTCTCCTCTCATGTTGTCTCTTTGCTCAGGTTGGAGAATGTTGGTAAATAAATACCTGGATGTGGAGCTGCTGGGTCAAAGGGTCAAAGCATTTGTGATTTTGATAGAAGCGGCAGAACTTACATGCCAGAGTGATACCGATTTGCAGCCCACCTGTAAGTTCTGGTACCTCTCACCCACAGCCCTACCACGCAGTGAGTTAGCACATTTCTGCCTTTCATTCCTGTGCTAAGTGAGGCAGGGTACCTCTGTGTGGTTTTTGCTTTCCCTTCCTCATGCAGTGAAGGAGTCCTTGACCACGTTTTGTTCTGGTCACATATGTACTGTCTGCCCTTAACCCAGCCCAGGGCTGGCTCTCACTGGGAAGACAGAGTTTCCTGTCACCACGGTGGCGGCCTCTCTGGTCTGCAGGAGGGAGCAAGCGCATGTAAAAGACACCTGGGAGGAAATGGAATTAGAGTGACTGCAAACAAAGAAATCATGAAAGCAAACAAAGACATTAGAAGCCTAATCAGGAAATTAAAAAGAAAAAAAAAAAACTGAGCCGTGGCTTGGAAAATAAATGATTAATAAAGATTGCTGTTGGGATGGAAAACCTGGTGGCATAGTGGTTAAGTGTGACAGCTGCTAACCAAAAATAACTGCAGTTTACATCCACCGGGTACTCCTTGGAAACTCTGTGGGGGCAGATCTACTTGGTCGTACAGGGTTGTTATGAGTTGGAATTGACTCAGTGGCAATGGGTTGGGTTGGGTTTTTCTGTTGTTGCGACGGAATTGAAGTGTGAGGTAGGTGGGCTGGTGACATGTCTGGCCTTCTTGAAATGAGGCTGTGTTTTCTGCAGAAGGTGGCCGTGGCACTGCCACAGTCAAAAGAGAGACTGCGGAGGACCATTGCAAACTCCAGCAGCAGGCATCCCATCTACACCAGGGGGATCGTTGTCATGGGGAATTACCACTGAGGGAGGGTTACCTGATGTAGTACAAACGGATACAGCATGTGATTGTGACCAGATATTTCATGATCATGAGTCATGAAGGCAGATGCACCAGAAAGCAAAGGGAGTATCTGCCTATGAGTTCTGGGAGCCATAGAATGTTCTAGGTGGCCAGCAGAGGCCAGGCCACTGTCAGGAAGCATTTGTATTTGAACATTTCTGGCAGCTTGCCTGCAAAGAACCAAGAAGACAAAGATGTGAGTTTCTAAGACACTTAATTTGTTGTGATATCTTTTCTCATTACAAATGAATATTCGCTTCACTACCCCATGTTGTGTTCATAATGTTATATCCTTGTACTTCAAATGGGCCTCCAAAATGGTAAACAGCCCTGCAAAACTTTGATCTGCTCCATGTGAGTCACTACTGTAACTAGAATAAAAAGCTTAGGACAGCGCAAGTGATGTTCCAGTGTTTGCAAACATGGATCCTAGAAATTAATGGCTGAGCGAAAAGATGGAAATGCTTCATAAACTTTCCTCCTTCCTTCTCTTCTCTCTCTCAATTCTTGTCTTCTGTCATCTGTGAGCCTGCAGTGTCCTACACACCCTTGGTCTCGTTCATTTTTCTTGAGTTGGCTCCGACGCATGGCAACTTACATAAGACAGAACCATGTACTAAACCGTTTCCGCTATCGTTGACAAGCTCGAGCCTGTTCCTGTAGATACGGTGTCAACCCATTTCATAGAGGGTCTTCTTCATTGACACTGACTTTCTACTTCACAAGCATGGTGGCTTTTTCCAGCAGTTGGTATTTCCTGCTCTAATTATGGTTGCTAATTATTATTCCAACTGCTAGAGACATCACACCCGTGTTTTCATAGATCTTCCACAGCAGTTACAGCAACAGACAAGGACACAGGCATAAAGGACATATGTCATGGTGAATGCGAGGTGGTGAGTTCTGGGAAGTCACACAGGACAAGATGTCACAAGAGGCCATGTGGGGCTGGACTACTTTAGAGTAAGGAATCCACAAAGACCTCAGTAAGGGGTTGACATTTCAGCAGAGACTGCAGTGGTGAGTAGGAGCTGGTCCTGGAGGTGTGAAAAAAAGTCTTCTAGGTAGAGGGAAGAGCACGTGCCAAGGTCCTGAGGTCAGAGGGGGCTTGACATGTGTATCAGTTTCCTGGGGCTGCGGTAAACAAGTGTAACCATTTAGGTGGCTTAAAACAACAGAAACTTATTGTCTGAAAGTTCTGGAGGCTCCAAGTCCACAGTCAAAGTGTGGGCAGGGCCACTGTCCCTCTGAAGGTTCTCAGGGGAGCGTCCTTTCTTGCCTCTTGCAGCTTTAGGTGGTTCCTGGCAATCCTTGGCATTCCTTGGCTTATGGACCCATCCCTGCAATCTCTGCCTCCGTCTTTGCATGGCTGTCTTCCTTCTCTGTCTGTGTCTCTTCTCCTTGTCTTGTGAGCACACTGCCCAGACGGGATTAGGAGCCATCCTACTGCAGTGTGACCGCATGTTAACTGATGACATCTTCAAAGACTGTTTCCAACAAGGACACCTTCACAGGTACAAGGTATTAGGATGGCAGTCTAGCTTTCTTTGGAGGGTGGAGAAGCAATTCAATCCACAGCAGTATGCTTGATGGACAGGATGCAGCTGGGACAGCAAGTGAGGAAGGGTCCCGGGTGAAGTCAGAGCTTTGGGCAGGGGCCATTTAAATAGAGGGCTTCATTTGCCCTGTTTGAAGTTTGGATTTTATTCCAATTATCATGGAATACCACTGCGGGGTCTAATCTGAGGGCAGATATTTATACAGAGAGTTTATAAGCACATTGGGAAGAAAGCAGTGGTCCCCTAGATCTCCTGTGAACAAGTGTGTCGAGTCACTCCACTTTGTTTCTTGAGACATTTGTGACAGCAAGAGATTAAAGAAATTCTGTCGACAGAATGGATCATGTTTATGAAAGCATTTAGTGAAATAACTTATGACGGTTGTCTTAGGCTCGGTTCTCTAGAGAAGCAAAACCAGAGGAGTGTGTCTACATATGTTTATACATCTAGATTTATGACAAAGAAATGCTTACGGGTTGTAGAGGCTGAAAAGTCCCAAGAGAGGCCTGGAGGCTTCTGTTGACTCTTGGGGCTACAGTGGCAGGTGTACCCAAGGTCAACATGTAAGACAGTGGGCTGCTGGCTCCAGTGCCAACACCCGAGTTGACAATGAGCCAGATACAGGATCCAGAGTGAGCAAAAGCCAATGAGCTTTGCCAGGACGTCCATATGTATTGGATGCAGGCTGCACCCCCAAGGAAATGCCTTTCAACTGACTGGCTTTCAAAAGCCGTTAGCCTTGAAAACCTGTGGAATGCAGTTCTATTCTGATGCGAGGTGGCAATCTACTCTCGGTGACAACTAACAACAGTGACAATCAAGTGGTTCACGGGATGAAAAGAAAGGGCAGAACAATGCTTGGAAGGTTCTAGAACTTGGCTACTGCAGATGGTTTCACCGCCAGGGTCTATGAATAGTCCTGCCTGGGAAGCAGGTCCTTCCCAAATCCAGTTCTCAGAAGCTTTTCTTGCATGTGGCATGCCTCTAGGCCAAGGGAGGCCTGGGCATGTGTGAGATTCAGTGCCACCAGATTGCTGCAGTGGGGACAAAGTAATTCCTGGAAAGGAAAACAGCCTAAGCACAAAGGATTCTGGGCAGTCGAAGTGAACATATTGACCAGCGTCAATGGCGAACTCGAATAGAGAGGTGTCATCTCCATCTCTGTCTGCATTCTCTGTGTATATGTGTGCATGAGGCCATGGGTGGTGCACATGGTTAAGCACTCAACTATAAGCTGAAAGGTTGTCTGTTTGAACTTACCCTCGGTGACTCAGAAGACAGGCCTGGCAATCTCCTTCCAAAGGGACACATCCTTGAAAACCACGTGTGGCAGTTCTACTCAGCCCCTGTGGGGTGCCGTGACTTGGAATCAACTCAGCTGCAATTAACCACAACAGTGTATCCATGTATTAATATGTGTGCATTTTACATAGAGGTCTGGGAGCCCAGAGCGCTCGTGGAGGATCGTGAATGAGGGAGACCGGAGCCGGTTCTTGTCTTTCCAGATGTGTCAGTCTCTATGAATGGGAGGTGTGTCACCATGTTGCTGTGACATCAGAGTGCCCACTGGCCAGGTGCAAGTTCACAAGCATTCCCTGTTTAGCAAATCACGAGTTTCTGAGTTTTGTTGCTGTTGCTGTTATATCTTCAAAACCAACAAACCCAAACCTATTGCCATCGAGTCACGTCCACTCATAGTGACCCACGCTGTAAGAGTAGAATTGGCCCGTAGAGTTTCAGGGAGTGCCCGGCGGATTTGAAGTGGCAGCCTTTTGGTGAGCAGACACAGCACCAAGCTACCTCAGGGCTTCCTCCAAGGTGCTGCTTGTTCTCCTTAGTTTGTGCAGTGGCAGAAAGTTGCTGCTGCTGCTAGATGCCATCAAGTCGATGCTGACTCATAATGACTCCACGTGCCAGGGTAGAATCCCCATTAGAGTTCCCTGGACTGCAGTCTTGACAGATGTCTCTCTCCTTCAGAGCTGCTGGGTAGCTGTGAACTGCTAACCTTTCAGTTACTAGACACGAGTGTAACCACTGGGCAACCAGGACTTCTCCCCAGATAGTCAGACCCCTTGTTTTACCGATGAGAAGCTGAGCCCCAGAGAGACAGTGTCTTCTTTAGACAGGACCACTAGAGTGGAGCGGCTGGGCATGTGGGCCGAGACGCCTCAGCACTGCCTTATGCAGCTGGGTGACTTTGGATGAGTCCTTTCACCTTCCTAAACCTCAAGTTTTCTGATCTTCAAAGTGGGCCAGCCAAGCATGATAGTGTTATATTTCTCAGGGCTGGATGAAGGCGCATGAGGGCCCTGCACACTGTGGTCTGTGTCGGTCCCTCCTCTGCCATCTCATCCATTTGAATGGATACGTGAGTTATGACCTGCACACGTGTCTGTATGTATGTGTCTCAGCTTGGTGCTGTGGTGGCTAAGTGCTATGGCTGCTAACCAGAAGGTTGGCAGTTCATATCTGCCAGGCGTTCCTTGGGAACTTTATGGGGCAGTTCTGCTCTGTCCCACAGGGTTACTGTGAGTCAGAATTGACTCGATGGTGCTGGGTTCAGTTGTGGTTGTCATGTTAGCATATTAGTGGAAACCCTGGTGGCATGGTGGTTAAGTGCTACGTCTGTTAACCAAGAGGTCAGCAGTTCAGATATGCCAGGCATTCCTTGGAAAGTCTACGGGAGCAGTTCCACTCTGTCCTTTAGGGTCGCTATGAATTGGAATCACTAGATGGCATGGGTTTGGTGTTCAGTTTTATCACATTAGCCATTGAACACAAAAGTGACATATGCCATTTTAGCAAAATGAGATGAACCAGATTATAAAATTTTTAGTGAATGTGGGGCACTAAGACTTTTACTATCAACCACATTTTCTACAAAAAGAATATTATACCATATGTTCCAAAACAAAGACGAGGAGTCAATGAACTTAGTGGTTTCAACAATCTACTTAAAATTCTGCTGATCTGTCTGTGTCAGCTTGGCATCTGTGGGTTTCTGCTTTGGACAACTGTTGTGTTGATGCCTGAAGCATGTGCTTACCTGGCTTATTGGTTAATCCATCCCCGACCTTTCCTGTTCCAGGTCTATCAGGAGAGTTAGAACAGTGCTGGGCAGAGGAAGTGGGCAAGTGCCACGTGTGCCCATCAGCAGCGAAGGGGGCACCAAGCACAGTGCTCAGATGATGTAGCGTCATTAGTAAGGCAGGATTTGGTATCCAAGTGGCTGGGTTTTCAAAATCGCCTCTGCCCCTACCAGCAGGGTCAACTCAGTCCTCTAGCAGAATCTACCTTGTGATGGTATAAGCAGTAAAGCTAAACAGTGTGGAGAGGGCGTCGGCCTGCTGCCTGGCCCTTCAGTACTCAATGAATGGTGGACAAGGTGTGGCACTGTGTAGTTGTCATCACTGTCAGCAAGTCTAGAAGGAGCCCTGGGGGTGCAATGGTTAATAGTTAATAGTTAACTGTACACCCAAAGGTTGGTGGTTCAAGCCTACCCAGTGGCTCCAGGGAAAAAGACCTGGTGATCTGCTTCTGTGAAGTTTGCCAGCCAGCCAAGTGCTGTTGAGTCAGACTAGAAAATCCTATGGGGTGGTTCTGGCCTGTCATGGGAGTGTCACTGTGAGGATCAGCTTGGCAGCTCCTGATGACAGTAGCTAGCCTGGAAGCATTTAGGAGTGCAGAGTTAGTGTTTTCGTCACCTGGTACTGCTGCAACAGAAAATACCATGAGTGGATGGTTTCACAAAGAGAAACGTTACTGCCACGATCTAGTAAGCCACAAATCCATTTACGAGTTATAAGTCCATTCAAGAAGGGAAATGATCACCGTCTGGTAGGCTGAGTCCAAGTTCAAGGACAGTGTCTAGGCACAGGAACCTCAGGTCCTGAGGATGTACCCTGCTCTCAGTGCTGCCTTCTTGGTGGTCTGAGGTGCCTAGTTTACTCTGCTCACTTCTCTCCCTTGTAGCCCCCAAGCTGGTAACCGGAGTTCTGCCTTACCAAACAACTGTTGTCCATTTTCCCTCATCAACATTACATAGGCAGGATTCACAACACATGGGAGGAATTGCATCACCTGCAGCTCATAGCCCAGTCAAATCTCTACATACATTTTTGGGGGCACACAAGGCAAGCCATGACAATTAGGAAGCTTCCAAAAGGCAGCTGAACCACTTTGCCTCCAGATAAGATGCTTAAGTGTTTCTGTGGTCCCTTTACTGCTTCTGTAAAGACTAGGAGAAAGCAATGCCATGGAGGAAGCTGGGAAATTCCAAGCATCTCTGGTTCCTTTGCCCCTCTTTTCTGAAGGACGAAACTAGAATAAGGTGGAGAAATAACTAGTTAGAGACAAAAAAGAAAGAAAACCCATTACTGTTGAGAGTAAATTCTAAGATTCCAGTTCACAGCAACCCTACACAACAGCATAGAGGTGCCCCACAAAGTTTCTAAGGAGCACCTGTGGATTTGAACTGCTGACTCTTTGGCAAGCAGTCATAGCTCTTACATAGTATACCACCAAGGTTTCCCCTCCTTAGAGCAGGAATTGGCAGACTTTCTCTGGAAAGAGTCAGAGTAAGAGAGGAAGAAAAAGCTTTTAAGAAGCTACCACTTAAAATCCAGAAGGCCTGGGTGCAGGGCTTGTGAGCCTATAAATGAGTGATTGTAAACAGCTGAAAGCAGCTGGAATGCATGACATCAGATTCTGGCCTGCTGAATGTGACCACTGCACCCACACTCAGGTCTCTGTACTTTCCTCCTTGAAAGGTGAATTCACCTGAGGAAGTAACCTTTGTTATGCTGTTTAGATAAAAAGGCATCAGTTTACTTTGTGAAGAACTTCCCAAACCCTATTCGAATCAATGCCTGCTTTCTGCCTGATGCCTAAATTAGGGTTGGGGAGTCAGATACCAGTTCCCCCCTAGAGATCCCGAGATAAGCTCAGTTTCTAAGGAGAAGGTTCAAGTCCAGGTGCCTCTCTCTGGCACCAGCCCAAGATGATCCCTCCTCCCCGCCACCACAGAAATCCCTGATAAGCCTAGTTTCTAAGGAGGGGTGTACCTTTTGCCCATGTAACTTAATGCTAACTGCTTATCTAGTGCCTCTTGAAGTATACTGGACCAATAGAAATGCAGTCTGAAAGTCTGTATACTTGTAACTGCCAATTAAGAGAATATATGGAAATTCCTTTGTCTGCTTTCTTGGAAAAAACATATGAATAGATGTGTCTGATAACGGAACGGGGTGTGCGGCTATTTTTCAGACTTGAGTCTATCTGCTGCACCGCTAGCTAATAAACAGCCTCTTCCTCTACAAAGTGGTGTTCGAGGTGTTTTCTGCTCTGTGGGCTGAACTTACCTTTTTCCTGCAACAAGAGAGTAACTACTTAGGTTCCATGGGAACAAGAGAACAAGGCTGTGTTTCATCAAGACAGGTGTTGGTCCACATTTGGAATGTAGTTGGCTGCCTCTGCTTTAAGAAAATAAAAGAACAATAATAAAAAACAAACCATCGCTGTTGAGTCATTTCTGACTCAGAATAACCCTATAGGACAGAGTAGAACTGCCCCATAGGGTTTCCAAGGAGTGGGTGGTGGATTTGAACTGCTCATCTTTTCATTAGCAGCTGATATCTTAATCACTGCGCCACCAGATGGGAAAAAAGAAAGGATTTATAGCACCTTGGACTTACCCGTTTTGAAAGATCACTTTCCTTGATATATTATTTATAGAGTAACCAGCTACGGCTTCAAAGCATCCAACATTCCTTGGAAAAATCTGGTTCTTTCAGCCAGCTGTCAAGTGAAGGGTTTTGCTTTTCTAACTAACTTTAGAGCTCTAGAACCCTGGCAGCAAGACAACTAAGTGCTTGGCTGCCACCAGAAAAGGTGGGGTTCTAACCCACTCAGCAGCTCCACAGAAGAAAGACCTGGACATCTGTCCCCTGAAGATGAGAACTCAGAAGACCCTATGCAGCAGTTCTACTGTGTCACATGGCGTCTTTGTGAGTTGAACTCGACTCCATGGCACCTCACAACAATTTTTGTTCTGTTCTTTGTGCTTGCTGCATGATTCCAGTGTTGGCATTGGGAAGTACAATTCTAGACCTGGAGGACAAATTCCTGACACACTTCAGGGGCCTTCTCAGCCCTCTTTCCATGCCCCTGACCCCCTCCTCCCCTGCCTCATCAGAGGTCACTGCAAATGACCTACCTTGTTGTTCTTTGGAGAGGTGCTTTACTTTGGAATCTCTAAACTTAAGTATGAGTCTCATCCTGCTGAGACTGCAGCCAGGATGAGTCTTGCCAATCTTGAGATGGGTAGCTTTGAAAGGAGAGACTTTGGAAGCTCTCCTGGGCTAGTCTTGTCCAGATAATAGTGTTCTTTAGCTACAGGCTGTATTGTGTTTGCTTAACATTTGGGTTTCTGCCAGGTAATTTGCCTATAAGCTATGCATAGAGGAAAAAAGAAACCATCCATCTAAAGTATTCAGATTTTGGCCTTAATTAAAATGCAGAATAAATATGTAAAGCCTAAAGAGCATGAATTATAGATACCAGGGTTTCTGTATTAAAATCAGTTTTCATCTATAGAGGCGCATGTGTGTTTATGGCAGAGGAAGTGTGTATACAAGTCAGCACAAGGAAATATAATTATGATTGTGTGTGCTTAGCAAGATGGGAAATGGATCTATTGTAAGAGAATGAAGCCTCTGCTTACCTTTCCCATTTCATTGCTTCTGGGGACTTTTTTGCCCCCACCTGATTCTACAAAGGGCTAATCCTGACCCTTGTTATTTAAATAGCTCCACCAGAGCGTGAAAAGCCACCTTCAGCCTCTTAAAAATGCTGCTCACCTGGTTCCCCACCGCCCCCAGCAAAGCCTTTTCTATTCATCGCTCTTCCACAGAATGGAATGTGGTCCTACCAGCTGGGAGGGCAGGATGGGACCTGTCTGAGGCTGAAGTCTTACACAAAGTCAGACCCATCTGATCCACCTTGGAAGTTCAGAAATTTGAAGATGATGAAGTGCAAAAGAGTTGAACTCAAATATCCAGGCAAGCAGAGCTCCGCTTAAGGGCAGGGAAGGACACACAGGAAGAACGCTGTGGTCTGGGGTCACCTGTGTACTAATTTCACAATCAGGACTTTTGTGTGTGTGCAAAGATACTTTTCTATTATGATCAAGTGAAAATTTACTGTACAAGTCAATTTGCCACACAAAACCCTAAACACAGGCTTCTGTGCAACTCTGTCTTCTCTGCTTACCCTGTGACAGCACACTCCTCCTTTCCACCTCGCGCTTTTGGTATCCACTCAACCGCTTGTCCCCTCCTCTCCACCCTCCCTTCTGTCCTCTAAAGAGTAACCGGTTGGACAGCCTTGTATATCTCTATGTCTATACACATATAAAGCCAAGTGAGCCAAGTGCCGTCGAGTCGGATCCGACTCATGGCACACATATGTATGTATATTAAGCCAGGAAGTACGTACACCATCTGCATCACTCTGTGCCCCATAGTCCAGTGCAGTCTTGCTGGAAGAGTTGGTTTCAGCGCTGGTTTCAGCTCCGGGCTAGCAGCAAGTCCAGGGGCCATGTCTTCAGGGGACCCTCCAGAGTGCTGGACCATCAAGTCTGGTCTTTAATAACGCTCTAGATCCCTTTTTTCTAGATCCCCTTTTTCTTGTGCTTCTTCAGGGACTGTACATTGTGTTCCCTGTCAGGGCAATCTTGGGTGGTAGCTGGGCACCATCTAGTTCTTCTGGCCTCCTGCAGATGTAGTCTCCCAATCCTGTGGACCCTTCTGTCTCCTGGGCTCGTATTTTCCGCATGTTCTGGGTTTTCAGCTGCTCCAGGTTCGTTGGAACCAATTGGTGGCAGCTTGCTGGATTTTCAGATAGTAATTGGGATTTAAAGAAAAGTTTTTTAAAAATTGATACTAATCAGAGACTATGTTAACACATTATTTTTAAATGTAGTGCTGGGGAAAGTCATGCTGAGAATTAATTCAGATTACAAGTAGTCCTTGACTTATGACATATTTGAGTTAGCACTCAATGCATTTATGACCACCTGCTTTTTTCCCTTTTGTACATCTTATGGGTAGTAATGTGTACTACGTACAGTATTGCAGTGTGTAATTGATGTTATCGTTCTCAGATGTTCAATTGCAGATATTCAGTGTTACAATTTTAAAGATACTGATAATAAAAGGCAATAATAATGAAAACTAAAAAAAGGGTTTGACTTACATCAGAACTGACTTACACTGGAGGCATTGGACTACTACGCCATCATGGACTACCTGTGCTCAGAAACATAAAAACACCAATGAATTAAATGTAAAATTAAGCATTATATTTCAATCAGTAGAGATGATGGGGGAGTGACCTGTAGCAAACATGAAAAGTCAGCTCTTTTAGAAGGCATTGGAAGCTTTAAAAGATAAACTTTGGACAAAAGTGATACTTTAAATAAAAAGAAAGAGAGAAAGGAAAAAATCAAAAACCCCAAAACAAATCCACTCACCCTCTAATGCAGAGAGAATGCATCATCAGCCTGTGAAATGGAGCCACCGTTCCTACTCCGGGGGCTTCCGGGGCTTTGGGAGGATGGTGGGTGCAGGGCTAGAGCTGGTGCTACTTAGGGTCACTCTGGCTGTGGACAGAAGCTGGGCTATCTGTGGGGACTGGGGAGTGAGTGGGTAAGAAGCATCTCCACCACTCAGTCTCTCAGGAGACCTGGCCAAGTCACTACGGAGACTGAAGGTGGCTGGGCTCTCATTTTTGTCAACTCAAGTCTCTCCTGCTCTGCCCTAACAGCCTGAGGGTGCCTGTCCCTGTGAAATGGAACCAAAGTTCCTTCCCTGGAGTTTCTTTGGGGTGTGATGGTTACAACGATTGAGCACTCAGCTGCTAATCAAAAGGCTGGCCCTTTGAATCTGCTACCTGTTCCTCAGAAACCGTATGGGGTAATTCTACCCTCTCCTATAGAGTTGCTGTAAGTCAGAATTGACTCCACAGCAACACTTAGGTTTTTTTTAGGTATGAAGCACAATTTCAAAGTTTCCATCTTCAGGATTTTCCTTTAAAGCTTGGATCGTAGGTTGCATCTTCTAAGTCCAGAAGACAGACAGAGCCAACTGCAGCCCACAGCCAAATCTGGCCTATGGCCCGTTTTTATAAATAAAGTTTTATTGGATGCAAGCACGCTTACTCATGTCCATTGCTCCTATTGGCTGCTTTCAAGCTACAACAGTAGGTAGAGGGTAGTTGCAGCAGAGATTGTCTGATCTGCAGAGCCCGAACGAGGGGCTCTCGGGGCCTTTACAGAAAACATTTGCCAGGCCCTGCACAAAAACAGAAACACAAACCAAAAAAGTCACCTTCTTTTTGAAAAGAATCTGGAAATCTCAGCTTCTACGATCGTAGATCCAGGAAGACCCCCACCTATCCACACCTTACAGTCAACTGCCGTGCTTGGTGGTCCCAGGCCACGCTGCTCTATCGCATAATTCAGGTTGACTTGGTGACACATTACAATAGGGAAATTGACAAGTGTGGCTTTCTTTTTTAAATCTTCCCTTGTTTTGAAACCACATAACAAATCATAGAATGACAGGCACATTCTTTCCTTGTTAGGAAATGATAAAGGTTATGCTGCTCAAGTCTTGTTTGCAAGTAAAATCCTTCACTAACTGAAATACGTCAGAAACGTCACCAGTCATCAGGCTAACAAATAGTTTGACAGCTCTCACAAATAGAGCTGTTTTCATTCACCTGTTTTATTCCACGTGTAACACCTTCGCCGTGGCCCCACCTCAGCGATGCCGACCAGGAGACCCAGCCACCGGAAAGCCTGTCATCAATGATGCCATCTCTGTTTCCCTTTCTTCCTGGAAATGCATGAAATGTCAGCCTCTTGCTGGGTAATTACCATATATACAAATGCACAAGATGCTAGCCCATATGGGACACCCCATAATTTTGCAGCAACAGAAACAAACAGCCTCTTCTTGGTGACGCCTCCTGTGAACTGTGCTTACCACGCCTTACATTTCAAAGCCTGGAAAACTGTAGTATCTCACAGACCAACCTTTTCAGCAGTGTCTTTCAACACCATCCCTGCTTTTTGTTGGCAACTTAGAATTATGTGAGCTTCTAAAGTCCTTCCCTTGGTTAGAGGATTTTTTATCCTGTAAAATTGAAATCCCTGAAAAATAATAATCTGTAGAGGTATGCACAAAATATATTGCATCTTTCGCATCCAGAAGAACCTACTGGTTTGATAACTTTAATTGGGTCCCTGAAGCAAAATTATTTCTGGAGTAACGAAGGTATATTTCTTAAAACATGGCAGAATTTGGCCTTAGGAAATTTCTTTTAATACTAATATATCAAAATTACTGGCTGTTTACATAAGAACTGTTCTGGAGAGGATTATCTGCTTAAGATGTAATTGTGTGCTGAGAATGAATTGCAAACAGAGAGTAAACATAAAATTCAGACATAGTCTTTAGAGGTCATTGAAGTTCATTAGACACTTTATTTTTATTTTTATTTCTGTGTGTGTTTCCCCCCCCCCCCACTTCCTTCCCTTCTTATCTGAATGACCTTAAAAGAAAAAAAAAATTGTTTTGGTGGGTTTTGGCTTAGAAGTTCAGAAGGGCCCCCTTTGGGTCTGTCGAGGTAGGAAAGAACCTTCCAAGCACACAGCGGCAGAGAGAGATTTGCTCCTGTAAATTCCTGTTCTCTCGCGCCTGCAACAGTTACATGACGTACTCGGTGTGACCCAAACGTGGGGAGAGGGGCCCCAAATCTGCTGTCCAGGTTGACAGAGAACTAAGCTGTGGTCTCATTCTGTACCAAACAAGAAGGTTTCGGTTGCTGCTGGGCAGCCCAGACATATCCAGGGGAAGGGGCGAAAGTTCAGGCAGGAGTCGCTCATGGAACACACCGTGTTTCTTGGCACTTGATCAGTGGAGAGGCAGTCAGAGAAGAGCCACTGGGAGGAGAGCTCAGTGGGTGGGTGGCCTGAGGAGGGCAGTAGGGGAGGCGGGCGTGGGTGCTGCGAAGGATACCAGGACAGCTCCTCTGTGGCTCTCACTCCCACTGACTGGTTGACAAGGACTGCAGCCCTTGCTGCTCGATGCTGAAGGCCACGGTGCCGGTCAGTGCTGCATCATCTGTGTTTCAGGAGCTACCCTGGCTGTGCTGAACATGGGGTGTGATTCTACGCCCTTGCCTTCTGCTGTGAAAACTGAAAGCCTAGACCCTTCCCTCCCTGCCCCAAGACAGCCAGGGTGGAACTGAAGTTCGGCTAACTCACTAATTCTCAACAAGGGTAGTTTTGCTGCCAGGGGACATTGGGTAATACCTGGAGACGTTTGGTTACGACCACTGTCTGTGTCGGGGGTATCTAGGAGGCAGAGGCCAGGAAAGCTGCTGAACAGTCTACAGTGCACAGGACAGCCTCCCAAGAAAGAATTTTCCAGCTCTGTATGTCAATAGTGTACCTGAGAGGAGCATAACAGGAAGTCTGTCATTGTTCTTGGGTACAGTTGGGTGCAGTCAAGTCAATTTCTGCTCCTGGTGACCCGGTGTAATAGGGTAGACGACTCCCTAAGTCTGTAACCTTCCTGAGAGCAGATTGCCAGATCGTTTTCCTGCAGAGGTACTGAGTGGGTTCAAACCATCAACCCTTCAGTTAGCAGCTGAGTGAGTGTCTAACCACTGTGCAACCAGGCCTCCTTTAATAGAACTTTAGGATTCAGGACACCCATTTGTAGCTGGCTCAGTGATGAAGAGCTGGGCTGCTAACCAAACAGTTGGCAGTTTGAGTTCACCAATCACTCCATGGAAACCCTGTGGGGCAGTTCTACTCTGTCCTCTAGGGTCACTATGAGTTGGAATTGACTCAGCAGCAACTGGTATAAAGCAACTGAAAAGGTGGAGTGTATTAAGCTGTCCTCAGCTGTTGGTATCTTATTTAGAATAAGTGTCTGAATGGTTAACATGTGACAATCAGGTATCCATAGGGGGAATAAGTTTTAGAGGCCCAAGGAAGTTAGGAAAAGGTTTAAGACATTTAGTCGTTGGAGGCAGACCTGGTCAGTCGTGGTTTGGAGGACAGAATGGGAGCAGGGACAAGCAGAATGAGGCTTGATCGGAAGGTGCTGGCTCTTGGGACAGAGAGAAACCTGGGGTCGCAGTTTCAAATGCCAGGTGGGTACACAAAGGGTGATTCAGATAGGGTGTTTCCATTTTGAAGACATGGAAATATTCGTCATTTCTGCAGAAAGAGCCTTTACTTCTATTGGTCTTGAAGTATGTGCTCTTTTTTGTCCCTTTGCCTTTTTATCTCATGCCAGAGGCGTACTTACAAAAAATACCTTTCTACTCCAAGAAAAGCAATGCCAGTGAGTCATGTCTGACACATAGTCACCTTATGTGACACAAGAGAACTGTCCTGTAGGATTTTCTTGGTTGTAATCTCTATGGAAGTGTCTTGGTAGCTCGGTGGTTAAGAGCTCGGCTGCTAGCTGAAAGGTCAGCAGTTCGAATCCACCAGATGCTCCTTGGAAACCCTATGAGAGCAGTTCTACTCTATAGGGTTACTGGGAATTGGAATTGACTCAAGGTCAACAGGTTTCAGAGCCCTAGTTGCTCAGTGGTTAAGAGCTTGGCTGCTAACTGAAAGGTCGGGGGTTCAAATCTGCCAGCTGCTCCTTGGAGACCCTGTGAAACAGTTCTACTCTGCTCTATAGGGTCACTCTGAGTCAGAACTGACTCAACGGCACCTAACAACACAACAGTCTTTATGGTCACCAGGTCTTTCTCTTGCAGAGCCCCTGGCTTTGAACCACCGAGCTTCTGGATAGCAGCCCAGTGCTTAATCTCATGCCAGCAGGGCCCCCTTATAAGAAAAGCAGTAGTGAAAGCATAGTGGTAAGTGTCCAGTTGCCTTCCATGCTGAGAACGATAGGGAGTGGTGAGGACTGAGGCAAACTGGAGCGTGAATGTCTGTTTAAAGGGAGCAGCTGCTGTTCAGACCCAACAGTTGTTGTCATGGGGGGAATGTGAGTCTAGAGCTGGTCAAATCCTCTAGTTTTAAAGAGAAATTAGAAATCAGAATTTTCAGTGAATTCTTTTTATTAAAAAAAATAACCAAGCAAAGAAAACATGTCTGTGGGTCACATTTGCTGTCTTGGACACCAGCTTTAGACTTTGTTCTTTTTTGGACTGCAGGTGAAGAAGGAGCTGTGGCTGAACGACAGCTGCAGCACTGGGCTCACCGGCTTCCTCTTTCTTCTCTGTTAGTCCACTCAGCAATCTCCTACCAGAGTTATCATTCTGAGGACACATTGCATTCCTTTCTCTAGCTTACAACCTGTCAGTGAGATCCTCAGCTTAAATTTTAACTGTGGACTTGAGCTGTGGACGGGAAAGGATAGGGTCTGTCTGGATGTCTGTCGTTCTTTGGTGGCTTGTATGTTACCGTGATGCTGAATGCTATGCTACTAGTATTTCACGCAATGGCAGATCACCCACAGAGGACAAGTTTCAACGGAGCTTCTAGACTGTAGCGGACTGGTAAGGAAGGTCCGGTATCCTGCTTCCCCGAGTTAGCCGATAGAAACCTTATGAATCTCAACAGAACACTGTCTGATAGAGAACCTAGAAGATGAGCCCCTCTGTTGGAAGTCACTGAAAATACACAATGACTGAAATGACGAATGGGAGCACCCCCCCCCCACAGGACTGTTGTATGTGGGGTCCTTCTGTTACACCTGGGGTCACCATGAGGGACAACAAGGATAAGCCAGTGAAAAGATGTGTAAGAAGTAGAGAGGGCAATTCTGGAGAGTGCGCCACTGTCAACAGCCGGGCAAAGGTGAAGATGGGTGGACCAGAGTGGCTGCTGGGTGAGGCAGTGACCCAGCTGGAGAGAGACCCACAGGGGGTTTGCCTTCACCCTCCAGGGGACAGGGAACACTAATGCGGTCTGAGCAGATTGGACAAGCACTATTTTTAAGAGTTGGCCTTGTGGAGAGGTACAGAATGAGGAATACAGGAGCACACAGCAGGGGAGTGTGGGCCATACAGAGCACCAGAGCTGGAGGCCTGCTCCCAGACGAGAGAGAGCGGAGGGAGCGGCGAGAAGAGTCGAGTGAGATGCATTGGAGAAAGAAAGAAAATCACAGGGTTTGGAAAGTGCTTGGGACAGGGGACTGAGATAATGGGAATGACAAACATTTCCTGACTGCTGGCTAGGAGAGCAGGAAGTGTCTGAATTCCAGAGTCAGGTGAGATCCTGGGCAAACTCCTTTTTGTTCCTGTGCCTTAGTTTCTTTACCTGTAAAATGGAGATAATAACAGTATCAATGTCGTAGGGTTGTTTATAGGATTAAATAGGGTCATGTTCATCAAGAGTTTAGAAAAATGTCTGGTATAATTTACACTAAACCAAAGTCAAAACCAAACCCACTGCGAGGAGGTTGCTTCTGACTTGTAGTGACCCCACAGGACAGAGCAGACCTGCCTCATAGAGTTTCCAAGGCTGTAATCTGTATAGCAGCAGACTACTATATCCTTCTCCCTTGCAGCCACTGGTGTTTTAGGACAGAATATAGGGCTGCTATGAGTTATAATCAACTCAGGGTCAATGGGTTTTTTACAGGGGGCTCTGGTGGCACAGTGGTTAAGAGCTCAGGCTGCTAACCAAAAGGCCAGCAGTTCGAATCTAACCAGTCACTCCTTGGAAGCCCTATAAGACAGTTCTACCCTGCCTGAAGGGTTGCTATGAGTAGGAATTGACTAAATAATAAAGGATTTTTAAAGTCTTTATTAAACAAACTGCTAGCTGGTGAACTGGCTAACCTTGTCCCACATGCTGTCGCTATTTGTCAGTATAGAATTTCAGGTCCAGAGTCACTCTTGAGTTGATTCCAGGGGGTGC
Source organism: Heterohyrax brucei (assembly GCA_028571685.1). NCBI lineage: Eukaryota > Metazoa > Chordata > Mammalia > Hyracoidea > Procaviidae > Heterohyrax > Heterohyrax brucei. Next base: position 84,349,647 of record CM053156.1, on the reverse strand, counting down.
CTTGTGGATTTGAACTGCTGTCCATTTTGGCTAGCAGCCATAGCACTTAACTGCTACACCATTAGGGTTTCTAGATCTAGAGTAGGGTGGTAATTACGTTGTATTCCCGTTTTATACAGGAAAACAGTGCAGCTCAGAAAGGTTAAACAATGTACATGCTGGCACACAGCGCCTTAGTTAATTAGTGCTGCTATAACAAAAATGCCTCAAGTGGATGGCTTTAACAAACAGAAATGTGTTTTCTGGTAATCTAGGAGGCTAGAAGTCTGAATTCAGGGTGCCAGCTCCAGGGAAAGGCTTTCTCTTTCAGTTCTTAGGGAAGGTCCTTGCCATCAATCTGTCCCTGGTCTAGGAGCATATCAGCGCAGAGACCATGGGTGCAAAGAACACGCTCGCTCCTGGCTCCACTTTCTTGGTGGCATGAGGTCTCTGTTCTCTCTGTTCAGTTCTGTTATGACTCAAAAGAGATCAACTCAAGACACAGCTTAATCCTGCAGAATGAGTCCTGCCTCGTTAGCATAACTGCCTCTGATGTTGCCTCATTAACATCACTGAGGCAGGATTTACAACACATGGGACAATCACATCAGATGACAAAATGGTACACAACGTCACGGTAGTGGGAATCATGGCCTAGATAAGCTGATACACACTTTGTGAGGACACAATTCAATCCATAATTCACAGTAATTCACAGGGCTGAAAACGGAACCCAGGCTGAAATCAGAAACGGAGCAGCATTAACCAACCAGCCGATGCTGGAAGGGGCCAAACCGGTCTGGAGGAACCACTCTTGGAAGGAGAGCGCGGCTGATGGATTAGCTCTGGGAGCAAGGCTGTCTCCCCGCCTGCCCGCAGCAGGGCGCTGCATGGATGCTTTGGCATGGCAGCTGGCAGCTGGGACCGCACTTGGCCTTTCCTCCTCAGTCGTGGGCTTCAGCAACTTGGCCCAAGAGGGCGTGGAGGGAGCCAGAGAGTGGAGGCCAGCCGCAGTTGTGGGACAGTGGCCTCTTTACGCCAAGCTGATTCAGTATCATAGCCTCCCCTAGCCCCAGGCTTTGGGCTGGAATGAGCAGGTTGCAGCTGTTCCCTTCCTACTGCAGGGAGACCCGGGACTGGCATCTCCCCCTGGGTGTTCTTACCCTGTCTTCTGTCTCCCAGCAGTCACAGTGCTTTTTTTGAATAATCCATAACGTCGTTTTAAACCTATTAGCTGCTCTTGGCTTTGTTTATGTACATTAGAGGGAAGTGCCATGCTGTCATTAACACACATTAACAAATGCCTGTGACAACCCAGGACAGGGGTTCCATGTTAGATTTTCAAATGCTTGAGTGTGTGTACGTGTACGCGTGCGCACTGGAGAGAGGAGGCCTTCCTCGCTTTGCTGTCTCTCTGCTCTCCTTGAACCATACACACACGCGCGCGCTCACACATGCAAACACACACACAGGGGCACACATACATGTAGGCATGCACGCTGTCAGCTGATACGCCCCTGTCGTGTCAGACCAGGTAACTAACAGTGGTTTTCCACTATCACAGGCATTACTGTATTCTGAAACTGTGCAAACCCAACCCACTCAGACACACAGAAGAGATCAGCCCCCCAGGCTTCCGAGGCTGTAATCTTTACGGGAGCAGACTGCAACCTCTTTCTTCCACGGAATAGCTGGTGAGTTAGAACTTTCAGTCTGTGGTGGAGTGCTTTAAACACTGTGCCACCTGGGCTCCTTTTATATATTTGGTATTGTGTGGGTTCTTAGTGGATTTCAAAGGTGGAGTAAATTCACCAGAGAGGCTGTTGATAAAAACATCAAAACCCAAACCCACTGCCGTGTAGTTGATTGTGACTCACAGAGACCCTATAGAATAGAGCAGAACTGGCCCGTAGGATTTCCAAGGAATGGCTGGTGGATTTAAACTGCCAACGTTTTGGTTAGTCGATATAACTTTTTTTTTTTTTTTTTGGTAAATATTTTATTGCGATTTCAGTGAAAGTTTACCATCCAGATGAATTTGCCGTAGACATCCAGCTCCCGCACCACGATGCAACTCTGACTGCTCCCCGCCCACCACCTTGTGACAGCAGCTCCTCCTTCTACCCTGTTTACACTCACCCTGCTCCTCCTGTCCCCCGCCACCCTCTCATCCTGCCTCTGGACGAGAGCTGCTCAGACAGCCTCACGTCCATCATTAAGCCAGGAAGCATGTTCCTTGCCAGGTTCACTCTGTGTCTTACAGTCCAGTTCAATCTTTGTCTGAAAGGTTGACTATGGTACTGGTTTCAGCTCTGGGGTTTCGCTGGGGCCATGCCCTCAGGGGACCCTCCAGTCTGATAGACCATTGTTCCAGCTGTGCACACCCACTGTTCCCCCTCTACATCAGGACTTTACATTGCGTTCCCTGTCAGGGCAGTCACTGACGGCTGGGCCTCATCTAATCTTTCTGGTCTCCTGCTGCTGCGGTCTCTGGATCATATGCAGCTGTAACTCTTAACCACTGCACTACCTTGTTGACAGAGCATCAAATATGAATGAAATTGTAATTTTGCTGTGAGTTAGCAGAAACTCTTTCCCAGTGCTTAGTTTTAGATCCCCCAAACTCTCAGCCAAACCCATTGTCATCATAGCGACCCTATAAGACAGGGTAGAACTGTCCCATAAGCCTGTAAGGTTTCCAAGGAATGAATGAATGAATGAAAGGTTCAAACTGCTGGTCTTACTTCAGATCAGCCAGGTAGAAAATGAGACAGTCATAGATACGGTGAGAAATAATTACCTGAGAATCCAGGAGTTGGGAATTGGGAGGAGATGCTCTTGGCCAGTGAGTGGATGGGAACCTGAGAGATGTTCTCAACATTTCTCCTTCATGGGCAATGCAAGCAGTGAATGCTCAGTTGCTACCCCAAAGGCCGGAGGTTCGAGTCTACCCAGGGGCATCTTGGAAGAAAGGCTTGGCAGTGTACTTCTGAAAAATAGTTATTGAAAACCCTACAGAAACTGCTCAGCCATAAAGAGAAGTGAAGTCCGAATGCATGCCACCACACGCCTTGAAACCATCATGTGGAGTGAAATAAGTCAGCTGCAAAGGATAAATCCAGTATCATCTTACGTACATGAAACAGGCAACATACAGAGGCCAAGGATTACTAGTGGTTATTAGGGGCGGGAGAGGGGAGAAGAGGCATTTAGGGTAGAGGGCACTAAGGGTACATGTTAAAGTACACCATTAGGTGGTGGGATAATTTGAGAAAGTGTAGCAACTTCGGTATAGTCAGTGGCATTGAAGTATACTTGAGGAAATTGTTGAGATGGTGAATACTTTGTCATGTGTATTTTCACGTCACACATACACGCACCCACGTCAAGTAAAGGTGAGAAACAGCAAACAAACAAAGCAAGCAGTTTATGGAGTAGGGAAGGGGAGATTTTATTTGGGAGGCATTGTCTGTGTCTCAATGGTGGTGGGATGTTTTAGAAAAGGAGAGCAATTATGGCAGCACATGGAAAATACAGTCCATGTCATTGGATTGTAGACGCGAAGTTGTGGTGTTGGTGAATGTGTTATGCCTCTGTGAGAAACCCAAACCCAAACCCCGTGGAGCACAGTTCTGCTCTGACACACACAGGATAGCCGTGAATTGGTATGGACTCGACAGTTACTGTTGAGTTTTTTACCCTTTCCATACATGATCCTTCACCACGTCCCGTGGATTTTACCTCCTCTGTAGGTCTCAGACTTGACTTCCGTCCATCCCCACTCCTCCAGGCCAATACTCAATAATGGCCTCCAGAGTGAGTTCCTGGGCCCCCCCTGGCCCACATCTTTCAGCAGCCAGAGCAGTCTGTTCACAAGGCAAATCTGGTTGGATTTTCAACCCTCCCACCAAGCTTAGAATATTCAATAAAAACACCAAACCAAATCCACTGCTGTTGAGTCAGTTCCAACTCATAGCAACCCTAGAGGACAGAGTAGAACTGTCCCATCGAGTTTCCAAGGAGTGCCTGGCAAAGTTGAACTGCTGACCCTTTAGTGGCGTAGCTCCATGAAATACCAGCTAAACCATCATGCTCCTACCATTCTTGTTTAACTCCTCCTCCTCTCGTTAGCTCCGCCCATGCACCATGACCACACCCACCAGAGGTCATTTGTGATACTGATTCCACTACCCGGAATCTTTGTTCCCTTTTTCCTCTCCTGGCTAACACCTAGTGATCCTTCAGAAACCAGCACCACATTAAATTCATTAATACCTACTATGTGCCAGCACTGTTCTAGGCATTACTAGTAGGAAAAAAATAAAGCAAAACCCCTTCTGTCATGGAGCTTGTATTTTCTTAGCAAGTAGGAGCAAAGGAGTAACGGAGTTTCAGGCAGTGATGAAGGAGATGAAGTGAAGGAAGGTAAGGTAGAGTGGAGGGAGGGCTACTTTAGGGGTCAAAGACATTTTCTCTGAGGAGGCGATCTTCAAGTAAGATCTGGATAAATGGAAAAATCAAAACATGGAGCCCCAAGTCCCCAGGGAAGCCTTCTTTGGCTGGGTTCTTTGCTGGATCTTGTACTTCTTCTTTGCATCATTCGTCTTCCACCACACATCTGTCAGTTTCTCTTGTGGTAGCTTGCGTGTTGCTGTAATGCTGGCTGCTATGCCCCTGGTATTTCACATACCAGCAGGGTCACTTACCGTGGACAGGTGTCAGTGAAGCTTCTACACCAAGACAGGTTAGGAAGAAAGGGCTGAAGATCTACTTCTGAAAATCAGCCAGTGAAAATATGATGGATCACAACAGAACACTGTCTGACTCTCTTGTTTTTGACACGTTATCCAAACTCACTGCTGCTGAGTTGATTCTGACTCACAATGACCCTATAGGACAACTAGGACAACGTAGAACTGCCCCATAAAGCTTCCAAGGGGTGTCTAGTAGATTCAAACTGCCAACCTTCTGGTTAGGAGCTGTAACTCTTAACCACTACACCTCCAGGGTTTCTACATCACCAGGAGAGATGAATTGCTGGAAGGAGGATATTATGTTTGCTGAATCGAGGACCAAAGAGGGCTAGGGAGACCCTAGGTGAGATGGATTGGCACAGGAGCCACACAGTGGACTCCAGCATGTCAGCAATTTTGAGGATGACACAGGATGACCGTTGTGTTATCCGTAAGGTCGCCATGAATCAGAGTTGGATGAAGTGTCTACCTCTAGCAATCGCTGATCATGGTTGTCTTCCCACTTATTTGTGTAACTCATGTGATTATTACCAGCTCATGGGCTGCAGTCTTTATTCTCTTTCCCTCTCGCCATTGTTTCTCCCACGCTCTGTTTGGAATAGAGAATGTGCTCAACGGACATCTATTGGATGAATGAAGCATCCTACAGGGAGATCCCCAGATCCTGACAGTTATTCTCCCCTCCTGATCCTTGGCAGCCTGATACTATAAGGTTGCAGAGTCTTATATCAGGAGCCTCTGAAATACAGCATCCTGTTCTTCCATGGCTCGTGTGTGCGCATCACTCAGTGGGGTCGTGTGGAGGCTGAGGCAGAAGAGGAGTCAGAGGTCATGCATGGCCCTGAATGGGGCTTGGTGGCTTTTTCAGGAGGCTCTACACCGTACAAACCCATTGACTGAGTCAATTCATACTGATAGTGACCCTAGAGGACAGAGTAGAACTGTCTCACAGGGTTTCCAAGGAGTGCCTGGTTGATTTGAACTGCTGACCTTTTGGTTAGCAGCCATAGCTACTAACCAGCATGCCAGCTGGTTTTCTGGAGGCTGACCTAGGGCGATCAGCGACTTGCTCTCTCGTTGCAGGACCAGCGAGAGCTGAAGTACACTCATCACCTTCTATCAGGAAGGAAGCAGTCATCACCACACTCTGTCCTGGTCTGTCTCTGTCAAAAAACCCAGTAGGCAGATGAGAAGGTGAAGCGGTGTGTTTTTCCAGAGGCCCTGGGGTCCACCTGTGTTCTTTTCCTTTTCTTTAACATTGGCAATGGTAAATAAGTTGTGTTTGAGAGAGCAGCCTGGGAGGCATGAACTAGGAGACTCTGAACACTTTTCAGTCGAAATAGCCAAGAACACGGAACTGGGAAACTGCTGGGCATCTTTTGTTGTGGGAGGGAGTCCAAGATGAAGAGAGGAGAGAGAGGTCCACACCATACTCTCCTCACCCACTCTAGACAACACCTATAGTTTGAGAAACATTGGTAGCATTTCAGAGTGATAACTGTGAGTAGAATGTCACCTGGGTTTTGATACATGTACCTGTAGCTTGACATTAACATGATCTGTTGGCCATCGGAGGATTGTACCTCATCCCAGATGCATTTGGGCATGTGGACTGGAGAGCAGCTGGGCTGGTAGTTTAAAAAATAGAGTGAAAGAGTGGAAGACATCAGTCAGGAAGCAACCCTACCATCCTGAGACTGTGTTGAGTTCTCTGTATGTGCTCCTGCCTCTGACCTGAATGCACTGGTTCTAGCTTTCACGAGGTGATCCTAGGTTAGATACGGACTTAGAGACTGTCAGGAGCCCTCCTGGATGCTGAGAGAAAGGGCCAGAACAGAACCCAGGATCATAATTTAGGGACATAAGTATGTAGTTTCCCTTTGAGTTAAAAAAATCCAATCATGGAGCACTGACTCTGGCTCAGTGACGTAAAATCAGACCCAATCCTTGGTCCCCTGGAGCTCTCAGGGAGACAGCTGTTAACAAAGTAACTGCGTGATTTAATTGCAATCCTGACACATGCTATGAAAAGAAAACTAGTGGAGGCTTTAACAGGTCTGAGAGAAATGAGTAACAAGTGGCTGCCGCATCAACTCCGATTCACGTAGATCTCATGGGAGTCAGAGTAGAATTGGGTTCCACCGGGTTTTCAGTGGCCGATTTTTCAGAAGCTGATTGTGAGGCCTTATGTCCAAGAGCCTCTTGGTGAACTTGAACTTCCAACCTTTTGGTTAGCAGCCAAGCACCATCCAAGGATGGGTGTTAAGAGATGACCTAGTATTATATAGAATGGACATTGTAGGTTCTCTGAAGAAAGAGTGTTTGAGTTGAAGTTGATAAAGTGACCCAGCAAGAAGCAAATAAATAATACAAAGAAAGCAATTGGCGCATGGAATTGAAAAGTCCAGGTGGAGGTCTAGCTTCAGGTGTGGCTTGATGCAGGCACTCAACCCAAGCCTCAGGTCACCGCAGCTTGCTAGTTCTCGGCTCTTCTGTGGGGGTACTACCCTTGGGTAGACTTTCTCCTAATACTGGCACCCACTGGACTGGAACCTTCTTTAGTGCAAGATGGTACTTCCTGGGAAGACCTTGATACTCATAGGCTTTGTAAAACCAGAGATTCATAAATGTTTGCTGAACAAGTGAAAGCACTCTTCTGCCTCCATAACCTTTGGTGGGTGGCGTGTGACCCAGTACCTGCTTGAAGCCACACCTGAAACTGGCTGTGCTCCTGGACTTTTCTATCCCATGAACCCAAATGTTCTCTTTGATTGCTTGCTGGGCAACCTCAAGTCAAGTATTACCTGTTCAGAGAAAGTTCCCTTTCTCTCTAGTGTAAGACTGAGACACTTTTATAGCTACTTATAAATCCCTGCCCATTTCTTTCCTTCTTCTTTTTCTCTGTTGAGATCTGTTCTGTCCTTCAAAGACTCAGTTCAAATCCTTTCTTCTCTGTGGAGGAATCCAAAAGGGGCTGGCAAGCTACTGCCTTTGTCCCGGATCCATCTGGCAACCTCTTTGTATGATAAAGTTTTATGGGAGCACAGCCCTATTCATTCATTTATACATTATCTATGGCTGCTTCGTGCTGCACGGCTGAGTAGTTTTGACAGAGACTGTATGGCCCTCGGGGCTGAAAATATTTACCATCTGCTCTTGTATGGAAAGTATGTGCTGACTGTTGCCAAGAGAGTGGCTAACAGTCTGGGCCATGGACTCAGAAGGCCTGAGTTCAAATCCTGGCTGTTACTGACAAACTGGATAAATTACTCAATCCCTTCAAGCCTCAGTTTCCGTATCTGTGAAATGGGGATAATGACAGACCCTACCTGACAGGGTTATGAGGATTCACTGTGACTGAATACAAATCACTTAGCACAAGGTCTGGCATGCAGTTAATAATAAGAAAAAATTAGTGATTCATTACAGCATTAAGAGAAGTAAAGACCAAACCTGTTGCTGTCGCGTCAGCTCATGCTCGTAGTGACACTGTTGGGTTTCCATGGGGCAGCTGGTGGAGTTGAACTGCTGACCTTTTTGTTGGCAGTTCAGTTTTTAACACAGTTATTAATGCTAACACCTGTTTTTTAGTGATGGTTATAATGCTGAGTCCCCAGATTCTGGGGGAGTTGTTGAATCAGTTGCTTGTCTGACAGTTTTTTCTTCTGATGGAAAATAATTGCTTGGCGTTTTAGGAAACTACGTCAGCTGTGACTCTGAACTGATTGTTCTAACGAGTACTAAAAAGATAACCAGCCTCTTGTCCTGTTTTTATTCTTTTCTTTCTTCTTTGTTCCTTTTTCCTGAAGCACAAGTTTAGGAAAAAAAAAGTCTCCTTTCTGCTCTCAGGGTGGATGGGCCGTGTCAAACTCCCACTGTGTGTTTGCAGAAAAATGGAAAACCTTCCGAAGGGAGGAAAAGAAGGGAGGGGAAGGGCTATCGTCTTGCTCCGTGGCTGCTTGATGCTTTGTCTAAATAGCTTCACTGTCTACTTCTTTATCCTGATCAAACAAGGCTTTATGACGAGCTCTGTTTAGGTAAATTCTATTTGGAAGAGAAAGAAAACACAAAACCTCAACGAGCAGCTTGAGATTAGGGTAGCAGCTGCTCTCCCAGTTCAGTGTGCTTCTCTTCTATGGAAAACCTGGCAACAATGGTCATTTAGAGCCCCGGGTAGAGGCGGTCTGGTGAAGATTCCCACCTGTACTCCACAGCTGTGTGACCTTGGACAGCTTACTTCACCTCTCTGAGCTCTGGTTCCCTGACTCTAAAAAAACACCAAAGAAAGAGCCACTACCTTCGAGTCAGTTCCAACTCATAGCAACTCTATAGATGAGAGTAGAACTGCCTCATAGTGTTTCCAAGGAGTGCCTGGTGGATTTGAACTGCTGACCTTTTGGTTAGCAGACTCTGAATTGATTGTTTTCACCACTGTGCTACCAGCATTTCCCTGACCATTAAAGAGAAGTGGTTCTAAAGGCTGCATCCTAGGTTAGGGTGAGGATAAAATGAGAAGGTATACATAGGGTACCCGGCTTGGTATCAGTCCTAGAGAGGGTTCAACACGGATTCGCTGTGACTATGGTGACTGAAGGAGCTCTGGAGGCTCAGTGTTGAGATGCTTGGCTGTTAACCAAAAGGTTGACATTTAAGAACTACCAGTCTGCTCCCATAAAGATGACACCTTCAGCAATCCTGTGGGGGCAGTTCTACGCTGTCCTGTAGGGTTTGTCAGGATCAACTCAACAGCAACAAATGTGGTTTGGGGTGTTGTTAGTACAGCTAGTTGGCAACATCCGACTCATGGCGACCCAACGGCACTTGGCTTGGGAGTTGGCAGCATCAGTTATATCTCCTCTTTGTGTAGCCACTCTAGGCACTTGTGTAGGTAAACTTGTTTGGGGTGTTAACTAGTTGTCTTCATCGTCTAGTGTGGCTGTAACAGAAATATCACAAGTGGATGACTTTAACAAACAGAAGTCTATTCTTTCATACTCGAGTACGCTACAAGTTCAAATTCAGAATGCCAGCTGTGGGGGAAGGCTTTGTCTCTCTGCCAGCTCTGGAGGAAGGCCTCTGTCATTAATCTTCCCTTGGTCTGAGAGCTTCTCTATGCAGGAACCCTGGGTCTAAAGGACAGGCTGTGCTGCTGGCACTGCTTTCTTGGTGGTGTGAAGCAACTCACTCTCTGCTCATTTCTATTTCCTTTAATCTCTTGTAAGACAGAAGGTGGTGCAGGCCATACCCCAGGGAAACCCCTTTACCTTGGATTGGGGACATGACACACCACCCTCATCCTCTTTAACATAACACAGTCTTGCCTTATTAGCCACAGGCAGAGGTAAGTGTTGATAACACAGGAAAATTTCATCGGATGACATTATGGTGGGCAATCACAAAACACTGGGAATCGTGTCCTAGCCAAACTGATACACACACTTTGGGGGACACAGTTCAATCTATAACGCTAGGTAAGCCCTAGTGCAACAGAATGAAACACTGAGCCTGGCTATTCAATGATTCCTTCTGTTTTATTTCTTGACAATCTTTGAAGACAGACATTTGTGAGCTCAGAGTCCTCATTTAAGAATCTTCTCACAGGCAGACTGCAACAGTGAGGAAGGGAAGTCTCCTTCTGAGAACCCACACTAGGTTCTCAGAAGTCATTTCCTTAAATCAGCTTTGTACATGGTTTCCAAGAGTCATGACTCCCACGATGTCAAGCTGTGGAGCTTGCTCTTATCCTCCCCACTTCCCAGCTCCACCCAAACCCTCTCCTTCCTTCTTCCAGCTCAACTGAAGAAACTTCAGGAAAAGCTGGGCAACCAGAGTGTGTATGGTTGGAGGGATTGCTGTGGCTGTCAGAGGTATGGAACTTGGGAGCCCTATTTCTGACACTGAAACAAAAATGTTTAAATGGTGCTAATGTCACCATTGTAAGGAAAGATACTCAGTCAGAAATACTTGTCTTCTAAAGTGTTGTTGTAAAGTTTGCTTTCCTTGGACATGTCACAAGGAAAGACCAGTCACTAGACAAGGACATCACAGTGGTTGTAGTAGACAGTCAGGAAAAGTGAGGGACACCCTCTTTGGAGCAGATTGACACAGCAGTGGCAACAGTGGACTGAAACACACTGACAGTGATGACATGGTTCGGAACTGGGCCCCATGTCATTTTGGGGTACGTTAGATCACATGAGGTGGAATCAACTCACTGGCAACCACCAGCAACAGAACACTCCATAGAACATAAGCCGTTAGGGACAGGAGGCAGCGTCCGGGTTCTTTGTGGTTTCTGAGCAGCATTTATTGAATGTAGCATCGAGAGTATGAGTCCAGTTTTAGTCCTTCTTTTGTGTCATCTGAAGCCTAACACCATTTTTAAAGACTATATTTAAGGCATGTGTTGGCATTTTTTTGGGTTAGAAAGTGAATATATTTTGTTTTGTAGCCAAGACAGTCTGTTGCATCTGTTTAACTCTGCCACAGATGATACATCAACAAATGAGTGTGGCTGTGTTCTAACAAAACTTTATTTACAAAATCAGGTATCAGTGCAAATGTAGCCCAGTTTGCTGACCATTGATTTATGGGGAAAACAAGAATATGGGCTCAGAAGTCACATTCTCTGGGTTTGCCACATTTTTACACAAATAAAAAAGTTGGTGTAGCATTGCTTATGAAAACACCTCAGGGGAGGAGAGTATGGCTGCCAAACAAATTTAGAAGGTGTGAGTTGTTTGTGCAGAAATACAGTAACTCTTGGCTCTGCCATCCATTAACTGTGTAGCTGGAGCAATTTGTTTAACTTCCCTGAACCTAAGTTTCTTTATCTGAAAAGTGGGGATGCTAATGGCATATATCTTATAGGATTGTTGTGAGGATGACATGATGTTTGCAGGTAAAGCCCTTAATAAAGCATATACCCATTGTCGCTGCATTGACTCTGACTCATAGTGACTCTATACGAGACTGTAGAACTGCCCCATAGGGTTTACAAGGGTGTAATCTTTATGGGACCAGACTGCCACATCTTTCTCTTGTGGAGGACCTGGTGAATTCAAACTGCCAACCTTTTAGTTAACAACTGAGTGCTTAAATACTGTGCCACCAGTGCTCCTTAGTAAAGCACAAAAGACATATTTAATTAATATTGAAAACTATAATTTTATTATCATGCTCACATTATGTGGTTTAGTCCTCATGACAAATCTGTTTTTGTTTTGAAATCGAAGATGATGAAATTTGAATGATTTACAATAGGTCTCAAAGCCAGAAGTTGGTGTCTCTTGTGTGAGCAGAGAACAGAGTTCTGCAGGGAGGGGTGAGGAAAGGAGACGTGTGTGTTCATTGTGTAAATGATTTCTTCATTTGTTCATCAAATATTTATTAAATGCTCCTCCTTCAAGACTGAGTGTTGGTTTCAGAACCTGGGGTCAGAGTGGAATTACTGAAAAGTAAGTTTGAGTTTTAATTTTTTATTAAGAAGAAGGGTCTCTAGATTTTTTTTTTTTGGTGGTGAAAATATACATAACAAAATCAGGGCTTTGAACTGGTTCATTCTGGATCCACCCCAGATATACTGAATCAAAACCAACATTTTAACAAGATCTCTAGGTGCTTCTTAGGTTTACCTTCCTGGCAACATGTTAGAAATGCAAATTCTCAGCAGGGAACTTGTTAGAAATTCAGCAAACTGATTCAAAGTCTTGAACAAACATACATCTCTCAACAGTTTATCCATATATAATGTTGTGGCATTGAAAACATTCTTCAAGATGTGCAGCCATTCTCACTGTCCTTTTCTGAATTATTCCTTTACCATTAACATAAACTCATTGCATGCATAAACCACATTTTGTTTACCCGTTCATCTGCTGATGCTCATTTTGGTTGTTTCCACTTTTGGCTATTATGAAATGTGCTGCAATGAACGTTGGTGGACACGTTTCTGGTTGTCTTCCTCTCTTCACTTATTCTGGGCAATGGGGGCAATGGAAAGCTGAATTAGTGAGGTGAAGATAAAGCACATGACACCAACATATTTGAGGAAAAGTGAGAGAAAAGAATGAAAAAAAAAATGAAGAAACACTAAGGATTATGTGGGACTCTGTTAAGAAGAATAATCTATGAGTGATTGCAGTGACAGAACAAGAGGAGGTAACAGAACATATGAGAGAATTGTCAAAGGTTTGTTGACAGAAAACTTGTTTGCGATCATGAAAGATAAGATGTCTGTCTAAGACATTTCTCAAACTCCACACAAAGTTGATCCCAAAAGAAAGACAACAAGGCATATTATAATCGAACTTGCCAAAACTAAAGATAAGAAGACAATTTTAAAGTTGGCTAGGGGTAAGAGAAAAATACTCTACAATGGAGAGTCAATAAGACACAGTCTAGACTGCTCAGCAGAAACCATACAGGTAATAAGGCAATGAGATGACATATAGAAAGCCTTGAAGGAAAAAAATTGCCAGCAAAGAATTATGCACCCAGCAAAACTGTCTTTCAGATATGACAGTGAAATTAGGACATTTCCAGATACACAGAAATTCAGAGAATTTGCATAAATCAAAGCAAAATTATAAGAATTACTAAAGAAAGTCCTTTGATTAGAAAATCAATAACATCAGATAACAACCCAAAGCTAGAACACAGAACACAGCAACTAGGTATCAACCCAGACAGGAAAATCACAAAATAAATTAAAGGTAAAGCCCCTAAAATAGGGTAACAGAAATATCACTATGTAAAAATGAAAACATTATAACAAAAAAGGTAGTCATGTGTCTTTTGTATGGAGAGGAAGTCAAGACAATACAAAAAAATTAAAGACTGGTTTAAATTTAGGAAAACAGGGTTAAATATTAAGTTAACTACAAAGGAAATTAACAATCCTGCACATCAAATTGAAAAACAAGAAAAACATGGTCTTAGTATTTATTCTGGATGAATAAAACAAACAAACAACAAAGAAAACTCCAAACTCAAACAATTCTGACAAATCCAAAACCAAAACCCACTGCTGTCCAGTTGACTCTGCCTTATAGTGACCCTATAGGACAGAGTAGAACTTCCCCATAGAGTTTCCCAGGAGTGCCTGATGAATTTGAACTGCCCACTTTTGTGTTAACAGCTGTAGCACTTAACCACTATGCCACCAGGGTTTCCTTCTGACTCATAGTATACTTAAAACTGGGATAACTAGGTCATATGGTAGTTACATGTTCAGCTTTTTGAATGACTGCCAAGCTGTTTTCCACAGTGGTTGTACCAATTACGATCACTAGATTTGAACGTCTGCTTGGCAGTTTGGTGTTGAGTGTGGCAAGCTTCAGTTTGGGAACCAAGTAGACTGGACTGTGGCCTGTACTCTGGCTTCTGGCCCAAAGGACAAGTCCCTGATCACTGTTAAAGAAATATCCTAGACCCAGATTAGTTGTCTCATTCTATTTAGGGAAGGAGTTCTTGTCCAGCAATCAGTCAGCTGTGAAATCATTCTATTTATGGGACAGCTTAAGGCTAAAACTTATATAATGGAGGGAGGCGATAAACAACAGGTTTTGAACAGAGATGCTGACTCAAGTTTTACCTCTGTTACTTTCTCCTTGTGTAAATTACTTAAACCATCAGAACCTCAGTTTTGTCATCTGTGAAATGGGAATAATATTACCCACTTGCAAAGAGAACTAGCTAGAATAGAAAATATTTGTAAAGTGCTTAACACAATGGCACAGCTAAGGCCTCAAACAGTAGTCTAAAAAAGCTGGTCTTGTCATGTATGGAGCAGAGAGGAATAGTGTGCTGTCACCGGGCAGGGAGAGCAGTGGAAGCTGCATATAGGTGGGCATATAAGTTTATACAGGAATGTACATTTTCAATCAGTCATACTAAATTAAAAAAAAGAAAAATTGAAATAAAAAAAAAGCTGGTCTTGGGACTTAAGTCTAAAGCAGTGCAGTGAAGACTCTAAAATAATGGCTTTCTAAAGCTGGGAGTGACCTGAAAGGATAAATGGTTAAATTCCTATTTTTAGCAGAAACATGGGAAGAAGATTGCCCGGCCTTTCTTTCACTTGGGTGAGTTTGAATTGCCAACCTCTAGGTTAGTAGCCAAGTGTAAACCATTCTCACTACCACAAAAACTTAAAACTCACTGCTGTCAAGTTGATTCTGACTCATAGAGACCCTCTAGTGACCCTATAGGACAGAGTAGAACTGCCCCATAGCTCTCAAGGAGCACCTGGTGGGCTCAAATTGCCAACACTTTGGTTAACAGGCATAGCGCTTCACCACTATGCCACCAGGCTTCCCTTTCACCACCTAGGTGCCTTCTAGTGATTCCAGGACAGTGGATATGATCAAGTCCAACTCTGCAAGGAAATTCCTCAGCCAGTCATCTTCAGTCTCCTTTTCTGTGCTTTCATAAGCCTGGCATCTGACCCCACTGCACTGTGAACCCATTGGTAACTGAGATCCTGGCTGGTAATATCTTCAGCATGCTGGACAGTGGAGACTCCTTGGACATTTTATGATACAGAAGTGAACTTGTTCTCGTTTTGACTTCAAGCCATGAATTCCCTTCCCTTTCTGGCCCAGCTGTTGAGTATCTTCACAGCAAAACAGTAGGAAGTAGCAATTTAGAAATCCTGAAGACATCAATTCTTCTTGCTAATGCCTCTTCTCCGATTTCTTTGAGTCCGTTTTGAAGCTCTAGCCTTGATACCCATTGACTGCATGATTCCACTCAGCTGAGGGATCCTGGGGGCAAATGGTGGGTGAGGGCAGTGAGTAAGTCTGAAGGCACTGAAGCTGAGCTTAGGATGAAAATCTAACTGTAGGTATTTACAAATCCCGCCAAGATTCCTTAGAAAGTAGCTTGGCATTCATTGCATGAGGGTCATAAAAACCTGAATCTGAGTAAATAGCATTGAAATAACTTGATTAGCAATTCCTGACATTGTTTGTAGGTTTCTTAGGAGTTTGTTACTGCCATGCATTCCACTTCAGCATCCTCAAATACAAGAGTTGCAGATGATAGAAGTGGATTTTTCAGGCAACAAGAACCCTGTCTGGAACAGTACAGGTTCTGTATATATAGTTCTTGTAGATTTGAGAGTCCCTGGGAAACCCTGGTAGCTTAGCAGTTTATAGCTACAACCGCTAACCAAAAGGTCGGCAGTTTGAATCTACCAGTTGCTCCTTGGAAACTTTACAGGCAGTATTACTGTGTTCTATAGGGTCGCTGTGAGTTGGAATCGACTCACTGACAGTGGGTTTGGTTTCATTTGGTTTGGGAGTTCATAGTAAGCAGGCTATGTTAGGACCTGGCAATCCTGCAGCAAAAACTCACTGCTCACCTTCATGCCTGTCTCTTTATACCTGAAGCAGATTTTTGAAACAGAAATAGCTCTTTTTATTATAAAAAGTTCTTCTCTTTCTCTCTCACACACACTCACATTTAAAAAACTCCATAAAATTACCCAAAAGTATAAGTCACCTTTAACTATACCATTACCCTGGTGGTGTAATGGTTGAAGCCCTTGGCTGCTAACCTCAAGTTCGGTGGTTCGAACCCACAAGCTGCTCCAAGGGAGAAAGATGAGGTAGTCTGCGTCTGTAAAGATTTCAGAAACTAACAACATACACTTGACACTGCTGTTGAGTCGACTCTGACTTCTGGTGGCATCATAGGGCACAGCACAGTGTAACAGTGGGTTTACAAGGCTGTAATTAGACTGCCACATCTTTCTCCTGTAGAACAGCTGGTGGCTTCAAATCATCGACCTTTCGGTTAACAGCCAATTGCTTAACTGCTGTGTCACCCCTGGAATCCCAGGGAATAGTTCTGCTGTGTCCTATAGGGTCAGTACATAGAAATGATCGCCATTTAAGCTTCTGGCATTTCTGAAGCACGCGATGCTTCGATAATTGCAGCCTTACAAACCTGCAGTTTACACGTTGTAGCGAGGGCTGACGACTCTTGACCTTAACTGTCAAGGGGCTCACGCCTTATCAGGCATTCCCTGATCCAGTGCTAGTCGTGATCAGAAGTGAGTGGTCAGCCCTGGGGGCAGGTGGGCTAGACCGTAGCCCTGAGCTGGAATCTTGTCTCTGGTTCTTGAAGGACCCACAAGAGCCAAGAGCCTGCAGGGGACTTTTCCGTGACAGGTGCTAGGAGGACCATCTTCTCTGGCAGTGTCTGAATTGTTCTTTCTTTTAAAATTTCTGTTCTCATCCCCCTCGCTGTTCTAACCTGCCCACCACGGATGTTTCTCCAATTTTTTTTTTTTTTTATCATGGTCAGCCATCAATGACGCTATGAAATACTCAGGTAAGTAAAGAACAATTCTGAGATTGTCAGCTCTCTGGAGCTGGGATTTCATTTCCCCCCTTCAATTTACCTCCTGCATAATTCGGTACACCTCAGTGGCACTAAATAAATAAGCCATAATTAATACATACTTGGCTCTTGTACTGTTTATTTTCCTCTTCTGAAGCTCACCTTAGAATATGCACCCCATAGCATGAATGCTTACGTGCTAAGCCAAAGGGACTCAGCTGCTCCGTTCTTTCTCTGGTCTTAGAGTAGACTAATGACTTCAGCTCAGGATTGGCAGTGTCTCAACTACCTTCCACTGGGTCCATTAATCATTGTGTGTAGTTGGATGGTGTTGATCTTAACTCTTAGTGACCTGATGTGACAGAGTAGATACCCACAGAGTTTTCTAGGCTGGAATTTTTATGGAGGCAGATCTCCAGAGGCAGGGGAGGCTAGATGGGTGTGAACCTCCCACCTTCCCATTAGCATCCATGTGCTTAACCACTGTACCACCAGGGCTCCTTATTAACGAGGTGGCTAGGAAATACTTGTAGAAATGAGTGATGGTGTGAACAAACCACAGATGTATGCTTAAAAAAAAGAGGATGTATCTAGGAATGCTAATTTGCCTTTAGAAAAATATTCCCAGTAATCACATAATAATGTACAGCAGGAGTCATATAGACCCCCCCCCCAGGAACACACCCCTCAAAGTCCCCTCTGAGGTTACCAACAGCATCAGGAAAGCCAGTGGAAATAATTTTGAAATAATGTGTTTGGAAGCATCTTGCGATCACCTACTACAGTCCCTTTTGGTGAGCTGAAGGAAATCACGCAACTCTTAGAGTTAGGTTTTCAAGATAGAAATAATTGTCCAGTGTCTACCGTGTGCCAAGAGTTCACAGCCCACATTATGTTCCCTGATCTTATAATAACCTGACAGAATGGGAACTAATCTCCATCTTACAGAGGGGAAAACTGAGGCTTGTTGAGGTTAAATGACTTGCCCAACATTTCACAACTATGAAGTGCAGAATTTGAACCCAGGTCTGTCTGGCTGTCTGGTTTCCTGTCTTGCCCTTTAGCTTGGTTCTTCTGGTCCATGATCCGCTCCCGTGGGAATCTGACACTGTTTTCAAGCACAGGATTGGTGCTTCCCCATGGAAGCTGGGGGCAATGAATCTTATTTCTAGCCACCAACAATCAGAGAGGCAGCAATATAATTAACTGCCTTCCCTGAAGGAGCTTTGTTCATGGGACAGTCTTCAAATGGGGCATGAAAAGGCACTTGGCAAATTGCGAGAGGAAATAACGCTTCAAAATGAAAAATTGGTGCCCATTTATCAACTGTGGGTAACAAAAGAGCGGGCACCGTCCTTTCGGGGCATCACTGCAATCAGCTACAGAGACGTTCGCCGAGGATGACAGTGGCTGCCTCTCTTGATTCTAATCTACCAAAGCTGTTGTGATGGCCCAGTGGTTGCATTCTCCAAGCCCCAGACAGCCTCCCTCTTTAGTTTATTTATCTAGTTCTGTCACTGATTTAAAAACAGTGAAATACACAAGGGTGTCCTGGCAGGCATTTGCCGTGTGCCATGACCAGCCTTTAAAGTGATTTCTTTAAGATCGATGTATATCAAAGACCGTTTTTAATACTGTATGTGAGAGAAAGATCATCAAAAAGCAGTTTGCATTTTTCCCAAATTAAATCTTGCGAACAAAGTGGGGATGGAGTGTGATGCAATAATGAGTTTCACAGATACTAGGATTAGGAAGAAACCCTGCCGGCGCGGTGGTGAAAAACTTGGCTGCTAGTCAAAACGTTGGCAGTTTGAATTCACCAGCTGCTCATTGGAAACCCCAGGAGGCAGTTCTACTCTGTCTTGTAGGCTTGCTGTGCATTGGAATCTACTCAGAGGCAACAAACTAGAAGTAGAGGCAGGATCCTTGAGTGGCAAAGGAAAAGGGTGCTGGAGATGGGTGTGAGGTGACGATTGTTCACCTATTTGATTTATTGTGCATTAAATCATGCATCAAAGAACAAACTGTTTCTCCTCCACCCCTAGTGAGGGTTTCACACCTCCTGTGGTCAGGACCAGTGTTCAGAAAACATATCCCAGTCCGTAAAATGCCATCAGCAGAAAGTGGGCCAGCAGTAGAGTTTGTCTGGTGTAGCGAGATGAAGCCACATGTCTACTTTGTCTCGTTAGCAGAGTTGCATGAAATAATATTTTATGCAGGTGTCAATGACAGGAAGTAAAAATTGGCTTCAATGATGAAAAACAAAAGGGAATTTTTCTGCCAGCAATTTAATCAAACACCAAACAGCCCAACAATTGTCTTTAAAAAAAAACCGCCACACTCTTTTAAGGAGCTGGGGAGAATTCAGCTTTATTTTTCCTTGAGGACTATTGAATTCACCAAGGGCTTATTGAGTATGTACTAAGTGGGCCACTGTGCAATTTTTTGTTTATCGCTACCTGGACTCTAAGAGGCTGATTGGAGGTCTCCACTTGATGGCTGTAGCGTCCTCTTCCACGTTTTAGATGGTGAAATGATTAGCTGCTGTGAACTTCTCCATCATCCTCAGCGCTCTGTTGACTGTAAACACACAACTTGTGCCATAAGCTGCAACGATCTGAAGGCAGTTACAAGTTTTTAAGTCGACGGACAGAAATACATTTTGAAAATACACATACATTGGTACATAAATGAGATAAAAGAGTCTTTTTTTTCCCTCCGTTTTCTCCTTGTGTTTGCTTTCTAAAGGGAAATGATTTTTGCTTTGGACATTAACCCTCATTTTTTTCCTTATTAAGTAGTGTTATGACTGAATTGTGTCCACCAAAAGCGTGTTGTGAATCCTAATCCTTATACCTGTGGACGTTAAGAAGGCCTGGTGGTGCAGTGGTTAAGCCTTTGGCTGCTAAACAAAAGGTCAGTGGTTCGAATCCCCCAGCAGGTCCTTGGGAGAAAAGACTTGCCAATCTGCTCCCATAAAGATTAGGGCCTAGAAAGCTTTAGTGTTAGGGACAGATAGAAACAGGACAACTGTAAGATGTGCTACTGGAATTTAAACCAATTAGGAGTTCTGAAAGAAACCCAAACAGCTAGGATAGGTTTGCACACACACGGCCCCAGGATTCTCTCAATTAACTTTTTTATGTTAATTAGGTGTTATAATAAATCTACATTGCGATCAGGCCGTGAATGTCAGGAAGCCCCCACACCCTGCCCGAGGATGCCACCTACTCCACCCAGGGGCAAGTCTAGAATGTAAAAAAAAATCCTAATAAATTCCCCCAGCTGAAATTCAGTCAGGGTCTCCTCCAGTCGTGCAGGTGACCTGTTTCTTTCTTTGAAATACGCTATTGCTTCTTGTTGTTACTGCTTTGCTAATAAAACTGCTACAAAGACAACTGACTGTGCAAGTGACTTAGAGGTGGAACTGGGACAAATTCCTTGCTCCCAGTGGGGAACAAAGATGAGGGGTATAACACCATGAGATGAGATCATTCTACCCTGTCATATGGGGTCACTAGGACTTAGAATCAACTACAAGGCTGTCTTAGTCACCTAGTGCTGCTTTAACAGAAATACCACAAGTGAATGGCTTTAAAAAGACAAATTTTATTTTGTCACCATGCGTTAGAATAAAAGTACACATTCAGGGCGTCAGGTCCAGGGGAAGACTTTCTCTGCTGGCTCGGGAAGAAGGTCCTTGTCATCAGTCATCCCTTGGACTGGAAGCTTCTGAGGCATAGGGACCCTGTTCCTTTCCAAGGGGCAAGCTCAGCTCCCAGCGCTGCTTTCTTAGTGATATGTGATCCCCAGTCTCTGCTTACCTCCCTTTCTTTCATGTCCCAAGAGACTGCCCCCAGCTCCAGTACAGTCCCACACAATAAGTCCTGCCCCACCAACTCATCTGCTGCCCACTCTCCCTCATTAACATCACAGATGCAGAGTTTGTGGCATACACAATACCAGGGTTTCTACATAAATATTTTTGGGAAGAGGATTCAATCCACGACAATGGCACACAACCACTATAAGAGTGCATGCAATCTCATTTGGGACTGGGTTTCCTTTGTTATGTTAGTAAGACCCTAACAATGTAGGGTGTGTTTTCAGGCCATCCCTTTTGGCATCTAAGAGGAGAGGATTAGGTACAGGAGCAGGAAGCGTAGATGAGGGAAGATCGATGCCAGGTGACGTAAGACAACCCTAGTGTGGCTGTTTTACTCTGTCCTATAGAGTCATTATGAGTCAGAATTGACTTGACAGCAGAAGGGGTTGTTGGTTTAGGTTACATGAAGATCACTGAAGAAAGGAGGAACAGAAGCTAAAAAGACAAGGACCTTCCCCCAGAGCTGACAGACAAAGCTTTCCCCTAGAGCTAGTGGCCTGACTTTGGGTTTCCAGCCTGCTGCATGGTGAGAAAATAAATTTGTGTTCATTGCAGACCTTGTCTTGTGGCATTTGTGTTACAGCAGCACCTGAGACCTAAGGCAGAATCTGAGCAACGGGCAAAGGGAAACTAACACCAAGGAAGGCAGGGAGACCCAAGTGTCGGTGCATATAAGAATCCAGCAAAGGTCCCTTAGGTTATTAAACTGCGTGCCATCCTCTGCCTTAGTTATCGCTCCCAGATTGGACTGGCGTTCCTCTCCCTATCTCTGGGGAAGTAAAATCAATTAAGACCTCAGAGAGAGAACGAAAGTTTGAGTAACTTACACTGTTTGATAAGATGTAATAGAATCTTATATTGTAATTGGATCTTGTGACTCCCCGTGATTGTTCTGTGACAGTCTTCAGGTGCCAATCCCTTTGAAATCTGGCTGTAAAAACCGCTGGAAATGTAACCCAAATGGGTCAGTTTGGGGAGAAGTTATTCTCATTGTCCCCAGATTTGCCAGCTTGTCTGCTAATAAAGCATTCCTTGCACCCTTTGCTGTCTCTGAATTTTCAGCTGCAGTGACAGGCAGAACGAACTTGCTTTAGTTTGGCAGCACAAGTGAACTATGTAATGAAACAAATAAGTGAGAAATGGGGCCAAGAGGAGAGGAGAGGAAACGTTACAAGGGTTGTAAGCGCTGCTTTTCCAGGACAGATTTCCTGGGTAGGGGGAGTTGGAGGAACAGCCGTGTTCCAGGTGGTGCATGGTGAGTGTGGAGAACTGGGCTCAGAATGGTTTTGAAAATGTTTTGATAAATATGAACGATATCCTTTGCTTTATCAAGATGTACAGGAATAGGTAAAGATTTGAATTTCTACTGATTGTGTGTTTTGTTATTTTGTTTTTAATAGATTAAAAAAAAAACTAGTTGCTACTGAGTTGATTTTGAATCATGGCACTCCATGTGTTTCAGAGTAGAACTGGGCTCCAGTGGCTTTTCATTGGTTGCAGTCTTCTAAATGTCAACTCCCAGATCTTTCTTCTAAGGTCCCCTGGGTGAATTCAAACCATTAATGTATCAATTAATAGTTGAGTGCTTAACCATTTTCTCCACCCAGGGACTCCCTTTTAACAGACAGGGACAGAGAATATCAGCCAGGATGACAAGGGCCTCTGATTCCATCCAGATGTCATCTGTTCATCCATCTATCCATCCATCCATCCATTCAGCCATCTGGGAGTTTATTTAGCTGTTTTTAGTCTCTGTTGTATGAAGCACTGAATGTCTTTTTTTTTTCTTTTGTTTGCTTTAAGTGAAAGTTTGTAATTCAAGTTTCTCACATAAAAACTTAAATTTATACACACATTGTTAAGTTATCCTTGTTGCTCTCCCTATAACGTGACAACATACTCCTCCTCTCTGTATTTCCCATGACCGTAAAACCAGCTCTTGTCCCTTTCTGCTTTTTCATCTTGTCTCTCAACAGCAGCTGCCCACTTGGTCTCGTCTACCTACTTGAGCTAAGAAGAACACTCCTTATCAGTATCATTTTATGTCTTGTGGTCCAGTCTAATTTTTGTCTGCAGCGTTGGCTTTGGGAATGACTTTAGCTTTGGGCTAACAGAGAGTCTGAAGGTCGTGTCTTCTAGGGTTCCTCCAATCTCAGTCAGATTATTAAGGACAGTCTTTTTACTGGAATTTGAGTTCTGTATCCCACTTTTCTCTTGCTCTGTCAGGGACTCTCTGATGTGTTTTCTGTCAGGGTGGTCCTTGGTGGCAGCTGGGTATCATTTAGTTCTTCCAGCCTCAAGCTGATGGAGACTCTGGTTTATACGGTCCTTTCTGTCTCATGGGTTCATATTTTCCTTGGGTCTCTGGTATTCTAGCACTATATATCTTGAGTGCTTAGATATGGAACTTTTTACAGAATCATCAATCATGTGTTCTCAAGCATTTCATAATTCCTCCTTCACTCTGTCTTGTCCTATAGCAAATCTACCTTCTGGACAAGATAGGAGATAACCTTGCAAGGCCACTTTGGTGCCAACTTGTAATCACAGAGTTATATGGAAAAGGTGTGCTTGCTGGAGCTGAAGCAGAATCCTGCCCAGAGGTCAAGGGCGTCATGGCTTTTCTTCCTGTATGGCTTCTGCAGGGCATCACTGAAAGAGGCAGTCAAGAGTAGCTCCATTTCTTTACCTGTTTTCTTAAAATTCCTGATGTCCTAACCCTGTCTGGCCCTGCAAATCACGCTGATTTAAAGGACCTACTGAGTTAGAACCTTCACAGTATTTTCCTTAAAATCACCAGACAAGCAGAAGTACCAGACTGCCTTCACCTAGTCAAACTTTACCAAGTGGATCTCTACCCAGTTCCTGATGCATAACTCCTCACCAGGACATCCCCAGTTGCCCACATGTTTACCTCTACTTACCCATTAAAAATCCTGAGTTCGCCTGAAGTTGGACAGGCTCTGAGGACCCAAATTCTTCCTATGCCTTTGCATGCAGGCTGCAAATAAACCTCTTGGGCATTTATTTTATCCCTGTCTCAGTACTGGCTTTTTGTGGCAGGTGGCCTAAACCTGTTTTTTTTTTTTTTTTAATTGTGATTGAGTGAAAAGTTTACAATACAATTCAATTCTGCATGCCTGCCTATCTGCAGTTCCCTCTGCTCTGCTTGTCTGGTGACAGCATACTCCTCCTTTCTGTTCCATACTTGTCATAACCTCTTAATGATCCCCTGTCCCCTCCTCTTCACCCTCTCCACTCCCCTTTAGTAAGATGCCTATAGGATGACATCCTACAGATGCATAGAACCATAAAATGCATACATGGCATGGTCACTCTGTGTCCCCTAGTCCAATCCATTCCTAGCCAAAAAGTTGACCTCAGTAATGATCTGTGATCAGGGGCAGCATCAGGTCTGCGGTCCATGCTCTCAGGGGAACTCCCAGAACTTCAGACCATCAATTGTGGTCTCTTAGTGCAGTTCTTAGGGTGTGCCCCTATTTTTCTCATGTTGCTACTGGGACTCAACATTGTGAGCGCCATCATGGCTGTCACAGGTGATGGCTAGGCACCATCTGGTTCTTCTGGTCGAGTGTTGATGTAGTCACCCGTCCACATGGATCTTTCTGTCTTCTAGGCTCTTTTTCCTTCATGTCATTGTTGTCCTTGGTGATCATCTGTTCCTTGGTGATCAGCTGAGTTGGGACCATTTGGTGTACTTCAGACGGCAGCTTGCTAGCTTTTAAGACACCAGAGCCATTCACTAATATGGGGTGCAGAAGACTCTTAGCAATAGGCTACTTATGTCAACTGCTCTCGATGTCCCCTAAGAGCATGATCCCCATACCCCGCTCCTGCTACTCTGTCCTTGCGATATTGGGTTAAGATTGGAAGAGTTTTCAGGTTATGTTGAAGTCCAGTTAAGATGACCTACTTTCTAATGTGTGCTGTCACTGATTCCCAAATTTTTATCAACTATCTATAACCAACTCTCTCCCCTCCTCTCTCCCCTCTCTTGCAGCCATCGAAGTCTTTTCTTCTGTGTATGAGTCTGTTTTTAAGTCCTTATAGTAGGAGTCTCATACAATATCTGTCCTTTTGCTGCTGACTAATTTCACTCAACATAATGTCTTCCAGTTGAAACCAGGTTATAAGATGCTTCCTAAAATCATCATTGTTCTTTATCTTTTTGTAGTATTCCACTGAGTATATATACCTTAGTTTATTTATCCATTCATCTGTTGTTGGGCATCTGGGTTGATTCCATCTTTTTGCTATTGTGGACTGTGCTACAATAAACATTTGTGTGCATGTATCTGTTCATGTGACTGCCCTTGCTTCTGTAGGATATATTACAAGAAGTGAGATTACTGGGTCAAATGGTATGTCTATTTCCATGTTTTTAAGGAAGTGTCAGATTGCTTTCCAAAGAGGTTGTACCATTTTGCAATCCCACTGACAGTGTAGGAGAGTTCCAATTTCTCCACAGCTTCTCCAGCATTTGTTGTTTTGTGTTTTTGGATCAGGGCCAACCTTGATGGGGTGAGATGGTATCTCTTCATTGTTTTGATTTGGATTTCTCTAATAGCTAATGACTGTGAGCATTTCTGCTTGTGTCTTTTGGCTGTATGGATATCCTCTTAGAGATATGTCTGTTCATCTCCCTTGTCAAACACTTAATTAAGTTATTTACCCTTTTCTTGTTGATATTTTGTAGTACCTTGTAGATTATGGAGATCAGATATTGGTCTGACATATAGTTACTAAATATTTTTTCCTTAAACCTGTGTTTTAGGGTAATACCATTTTGAATCAACTTTCTGCTGCTATCACCAGTAGAGTCCACTCAAGGATATGAAAGCCATTGTACCCCTTTGGGCCTGGGTTAGACTGCAGGACATCCAAGATCCTCTTCAACTTCAAAATATGATGACTTTCTAATACATGATTTTTCTTTTTTAAAGTACAGGTAGAGTGATTTCCTGCATTTAATTGAGGGGATGGGGAGCTAGGAGATTGTTTGAACTTCTCCTAGCTCTATCTGGCAGCTGTGTTTTTGACAAGGGTTGTTATATGATGCAACTGACATTGTTGTAGAGCTTGCTTTTGTATTTATAGATCTTATAATGATTTGTGTTTCCACTGACATTTATTTGTAGTGTCAGGATGGCAGATATTCTGGAAATTTTGAATTTCTTTCCTTACCATTGTGGAAAGTAAGGAAATTTCTCTGTCATACAAATGTTCCAATGTTCTTTTGAGTCACTCTGATGTATAGTAATAATAGTCACAGAAGGGAGGCCTGGAGTACGATGGCAGCATGAACTGTGGAGCAGACAATGTTAAACTGTTTCACAAAAATGAATAGCCTTGAGACCAACTGAAAGCAAAATCAAAAGAGAATTGTCTTTGTTCTGAGAAAGCAAGCTTCGTGTGCTAAGTGCTCTTCTTTTGTAGTCTGTAGATCATTTGGGGTGTGCTGCTTTGGCTGTCGAGTTCACCTGTCTTAGCCTCTGTTTCTCCATTTGTAAATGATGGAAAAACACTATCTACGGCACTTGGCTTGGCTGTCTTACACAAGGATGATGTTGACCAAATCACTGACCGATTTACATTTCCGTCTGGAATAACTTGATTGCTCTCTCTGCTCTCCACTGGTCTGCAAGGCTTTGCTTACGGCTGTATCTCCAGTGCCCATCATGTGGCCTGGCCCTTTGGGAGCACTCAGTAAATGGTTCTTGAATAAATAACAGACTGACTGAGTAGTCAGGCTCTGGGGCCCCTGGTGGCACAGGGTTTAAGTGCTCAGCTGCTAACCAAAATACCAGTGATTCCAATCTATCAACTGATCCTTGGGAGAAAGATGTGGCAGTTGGTTTCCATAAAGATGAAACCCTGTGGGGGCCGTTCTAGTCTATTCTATGGTTCTATGAGTCAGAATTGACTCCATAGCCGTGGGTAGTCAGGTTCTAATCTCCACGTGACAAATGACGCTATAACGAGCCAAGTTGACACAGAGACAGAAAGTTTCTGAATATTCATGTTTCTTCCAGAGAAGAAGGGTGTCATCAAGGCAAATTCTTCCTTTCTCCTCAAAGGGAAACTAGAGATTAGGAGGGCAATTTGCACCCCCGGATCAACATATAGCAAAATTTCAGCTTTGTAACCTTAAAACCCTAGCAATTAACTTTGCTTGAAAAGGTCAGCAGTGGATGTGCTCCTCTCTGACACACAGAGCTGTCCAGCAGAACTCAGTGTAAATGAGGAGTCTCTCTGGCTGAGTTGATCAGAGCCTTGTTGAGACTGTCGTGGGGGCAGGGGAGACATGTTCGCCAGGATTCTCGGTGCTATAGGGAGCAATTAGGATTTTCTTCAGTTTTCTGAATGTAACATGGGAATCTAGCCACCACCTGTCAAAGAGTTTACCAGTAAATCCTGTTGCTCTTGTGTCGACCCTATAGGACAGAGTTGAACTGCCCCCTAGGGTTTCCAAGGAGTGGCTGGTGGATTCCAATTACTGACCTTTTGGGTAGCAATCTCTTAACTACGGAGCCACTAGGGCTCCTAACCAACAGAAGTAGGCTTCTTTTTTGAGTTTCTGCTCTAGGTTTCCTTGCTGAAAGTGAAGAGGACTTAAAACACTTACTGATGAAGCTCAAAGGCTATACAGCCTTCAGTGTGGATTACACCTTAACATCAAGAAAATAAAAATTCTCACAACTGGACCAATAAGCAACATTAGGATAAATAGAGAAAAGATTGAGGTTGTCAAGGATTTTGTCATGGATTGAATTCTGGTCCCCTCAAAATCTGTGTAGCAATTTGGCTAGGCCATGTTTTCTGGGTATTGTGGAATGTTCCCATATGCTGTAAACCCTGCCTCTATGATGTTAGTGAGAGAGGATGGATGGCAGTTGTGTTGGTGGAGCAGGACTCAGTGCGTAAGATTCTATTGTACTTTGAGGCAATTTCTTGGAATATAAAGGAAAGGGAAGCGAACAGAATTGGGGGCCTCATACCATCAAGAAGCATTGCCAGGAGCTGAATATTTCCTTTGGAAAGGATGTGGGGTCCCTGTGCCTCAGTAGCTCCTTGTTTTAGCCATCTGGTACTGCTCTAGTAAATAGCGCAAGGTAGATGGATTTAACAAAGGAAAGTTTATTCTTACACAGTGCCGTAGGCTACAAGTCTGTGTTCAGGATATCCCACCCAAGGGATGGACTTTCCCTCTGTCAGCTCTGGAAGAAAGTCCTTGTGTCGCATCAGTCTTTGGTTGGGGAGTATCTGGGTGCAGGAACCTCAGGTCCGAAGGATGCACTCTTCTCCCAGTGCTCCTTTGGTGGTGTGAGGTTCCCTGCTTTCTGGTTGCTTCCTCTTTTCTTTCATCTCTTGTAAGACAAAAGATAAAAGGTGGTTCAAGCTACACTTCAGGGAAAATCACTTTACACTGAAGCAGAGAGGTGATTTTAGAAGGGGTTCTACAATTCCACCCTAATCTTCTGTAACGTGAATTCTACATGTTACCCCAGGCAGGTATGAGGATTTACAGCATAAGAAAAATCACAAAATACAGGGCAGTCACAGAATACAGGGCCAACCAAATTACTACACATATTTTTGGGGGGACACAAGTCAATCCATGATGCTCTTAGTCCAAGAGAACACTGACAACAAGAATCTTCTACAAGTGCCGGCAGAGAAAGGCTTTCCCTGGAGCTGACACTCTGAAGTTTGACTTTCAGCCTTCTTGGCTGTGACAGAGTAAAATTTCTCTTTTTTAAAGACATCTACTTGCAGTATCTCTGTTAAAGCAGCACTAAACGACTAAGTCAGGAATCTGTCCTGGAACGGAGCTGTTCCTCACAGCCAGGTGAAGATTTCCATGCACCCCTCACTCATGGGATGTGAAGTCACGCTACCGTGGCATTTCCCCAAGGATGGCCCCAGGCCCTTGAGAGTAGGCTGGATGGTTTGGGGAGGTATGTGGTGAGATTAATGGCAACAGCTGTTTCCTATAACATGCATTGGCCTACAAACCATGACTGAAAGCTGCTTTTGTGTGGACCCAGGCTGTTGTAGTGTAGAGTCAGGGGGGACTTGCTGTGTCCCCAGATGGGTAACCTTGGGTTACATAACAAGATGATTATGGCTGCTTTACTAGATGATGTTAGCCCCAAATAAAATTGAATAACACAGTCAGGCAGTTGTTCTCTTTTTGATTCTCTTTTAGTGTTTCTAACTGTAAGGAAAGAAAGTCTCTTTTGGTGCTTGAGCACTTGCCAGTCTCTGTCTTTTATTGAGAAGTCAGCAAGCTGCAGCTCCAGCAGTAGGACAGCGGCCGGGCCCTCACCACCGCGCTTGCTCGAGTTCAGGGTGTCTTGTTTTCAGCGCTGTATTTTGCTGATGGTGAGGGATGCTGGTTTTCTGTTTGTGATCATGATATAAAGTTTCCATTAAACATGAATTTGTTTCATTAAGATACAGAGTTGACTTAAATAAGAACGAGTGAGTAAATGAGAGAACAGTGTGATAGCTGAGCTAGGAGAAGGGATGTGGACGCAGTCTAATTGCAGCAGGGGTGGGGTTCGCCAGGCAAAGTGAGTGTGGGTGGCTTCAGTCATCCATCAGGTGGCCTCCGGCTCCTGGTCCTCCTCTTCCTAGGCCACTGTCACCTTCCAGTGACTTTGAATTGGGTCCCCAGCCAATTCTCTGCCAATGAGTCCGACCCTGCAGTCTGCCCCACGTCCTCTGCAGACTGCCATGACCCAATTACTCAGGCCTAAGTGGGCCTCCGTCAGCGTTCAGGGACTCGTTAAAACAGAGCTGGAATGGCTGTAACCGTGGCACACAGCGCTGCCCTTTCTAAGAATGGTAATCTGAAGTCCAAACATGTTTTGGGTAACGTCCTGATGAGCAGACTCCAGTTTTCTTCTCTCCCTCCTGCTCGCCTCTGCACACGGACAAACCTGTCCGGGCAATGTGTGACCTCGGGAGGGGAAAATTCAGGGTGACAAGACTCTGAATACCACTGAGGCACACAACAGCAGCAGTGATGGAAGCAGCCTGGTAGTTCTCTGGAATCGAACAGCTGCCCACAGTTTTGGTAAGGAAAGTTCACTACAGCAGTGCGGCAGGGTTAAGGTGCATAAAACAATGGGCCGGATGATATCACCATAAATGCTCCTGGCATCCTCCAGTGTATTCATCATTACTGTGACCCTCCCCCCAGGCTACTGATAATACAAAACGACCTATCTGGTTGGAATCTCATTGGTTCGATAAAACAAGCTATTGTTCTGAGGAAGCCATGGCAGCTCCCACTCAGTGGATCCTTCCTGCATTTTAATTCTCGTGACACTTTTGTGTAGTACCTGAGATTGTTCCCATTTTTCTGATGAAAAAAGTAAGGCTCAAAGAGATTAAAGCGCTAGCCTCAGAAATTATAAGTGGCAGAACTGGGCTCTGATGTCCATCTGAGGCGGAAGGGTGTATCTCCATCTTTGTGCTCATGCCACCTAGAACAAAAACAAATCCATTGCCACTGAGCCAGTAAGACTTGTGGCAGCCTCGTGGGTTACAGAGAACCATGCCCCATAGAAGTTTCTACACTGTAATCTTTATCATAGCAGATGGTCAGGCCTTCCCTGGCACTACTGGGTGGGTTTGAAATGCCAACTTTTTGCTCAGTAGTTGAGTGCAATTGGTTTGCAACACCCAGGGACCTAGAAACCCACAGCCATCAAGTGTGTTCAGACTCATAACAACCCTACAAGACAGAGTAGAACCATCCCATAGAGTTTCCAAGGATGCAATCTTTACAAAAGTAGATTGCCACATCTTTCCCCTCTGGGGCGGCTGGTGTCTTCAAACTTCTCACCTTTTGGTTAGCAGCTGAGCACTTAACCAGAGCTTCTCCAGGACCTAGAGGGAGGTCTAGTGGACTCTATTTTAGTGTTTTGTAACTTGATGTCTAGCTCTGCCACTTACCTCCTGAGGGACTGTGTCTCTGGCCAGAATCAGGTGGAGCACTCAAAGAGAATGAATAAGGATAGTTTATTAAGGATTGTTTATACATTTGTGGGCTGGTGGTTTTTAATTGCTGTCTAGTCAGCTCTGACTTGTGGTGACTGGGTGACAGAACAAAACTTCTCCTGGGCCTGTGCCCTCCACGTGATTGCTGGTATGTGTGAGCCTCCTACGTCAGTAAGGCCACCTTGTGGAAGGCCTTCTTGTTAACCTTTTACTTTACCAGACGTGATGACCATCAGGGATTGAGTTGCATTCCTCAAGAAATATCTGTCCACCTAGCTGGGCCATGAGTCCGGTACTGTGAGCTATTCCACCATTTTATGTGATTTCCATATGTGTTATAAATCCTATCACCATGATACAATAAGGTGGCTTATTGGCAGTTATATTAATGAGATACACATGATTAGATTGTGTCTTAAGCCAATCTCTTTTGATTATAAAAAAGAGAAATAAGCAGAGAGACATGGGGACCTCATACCACCAAGAAAGCAATACTGGAAGCTGAGAGTATCCTTTGGACCTGAAGTTCCTGCACAGAGATGTTTCCCGACCAAGGGAAGATTGATGACAAGGACCTTCCTCCAGAGCAGAGAGACAAAGCCTCCCCATGAAGCTGATGTCCTGAATTTGGACTTGTCTCCCACTGGACTATGAGAGAACAAATTTCTCTCGTTAAAGTCATCCACTTTTGGTATTTCTGTTACAGCAGCAATAGATGACACAGGCAATGTCCTTTTCTAGCAGTTGGTTTTTCCTGATGACAGGTCCATAATAAGTGAGTTGCAGTCTTGCCATCCTTGCTTCTAAGTTGCATTCTGGCAGTGTTTCTTCTGGGACTGATTTGTTTGTATTTGTGGGCAGTTTTAAGGAAACAAGCAAAGGGTTGGTGAGGCATCCTGGAGACAGCAAGAGGAAGAAATCATTTGTGCCTCTTGTTGGAAGGGTAAGAGAAGATAGTAGATGCTGGGAGTCTATAAGAAAGGAGCTACCCATGAAGAGCTGTGTCCCTGGGTAAAGGAATGTGGCCACTTCCAGCAGTGGGACATGAGCAGATAGACACACTGACTTCTGCCTCTTAACCTCTGACTTTCTATTGGCTAACATTCTCCAAATCCAACTGGAAGCCAGAGGGCAAGGGGACCTGGCTGATGCAGTCTGTAGAACTCATTTCTGGGACAAAAGATAGCACAGAGAAAAGTGGAGACTGGATGTGGGGGTCCCTCGGGAGAAGATGCAACACAGAACCATCATGACCTCCCTGAGCCTTAGCTTCTGCACTGGCCATCTGTGGTTGCATAACAAATGACCATGAACCTTAGAGGCTTCAAACAGCAGTGCTTATTGCCTAAAAGCTCTCAGTTTTTAGATGGCCCATTCTTTTCCACTTCTTTTTTTCCTTTGCATTTCACTTTGAGAAATGTCTATTGACCTATCTTCAAGCTCATCGAGTTTTTCTTTAGCTGTGTCTAGTCTACTGAAAGCCCATCAAAGGCATTCTTCATTTCTGTAGCAAATATTTATTTCTAGAATTTTCTTTTGATTTTTTCTTAGCACTTTTCTCTCTGCTTACATTAACCATCTGTTCTTACATGTTGTCTTCATTTTTCCATCAGATTGTTAACGCATTATTATAACCAAAAAATTGGAAACCCTGGTGGTGTAGTGGTTAAACACTGTGTCTGCTAACCAGAAGGTAGGCAGTTCAAATCTGCCAGGCATTCCTTGGAAACTCTATGGGGCAGTTCTACTCTGTCTGTAGGGTTGCTATGGGTCAGAATTGACTTGACGGCAATGGGTTTGGTTTGGTTTTGATAACCAAAAAATGCCAAACCCATTTCTGTGAGTTGATTCTGACTCACAGTGACCCTATAGGACAGAGTAGAACTGCCCCGTAGGGTTTCCCAGCAGCAGCTGATGGATTCAGACTGTTGGCCATTTCCTGACTAGCTGATCTCTTAACTCTCGTAGTTCCAGCGTCTGTGTCATATCTGAGTCTGGTTCTGAGGCATATTTGACTCTTTACTATGTGTTTCTCTTGCCCCTTTGTCTTGTAATGCTGTATTGAAAACAGGACATATTCTCTCAAGCAATTGAAACCAAGGTAAATGATCCTTTAGTGTGAGGATTTATGGTAATCTGGCTAGGATTTGGGTTGTGTTCAATATTTTTGTCTAGCTGTAGATGCCAGAGGCTTAACATTCCCCCAATATTCTTGTTTTTGTCTGCCTTCTTTATTTATAATCTTATTTATATTATTATTGAGAGTAGACTGGTATATACAGCAAAACATACCTCAGTTCAACAGTTAATACATGTACAGTTCAGTGACACTGGTGACATTCTTCAAGCTGTGCCACTGCTCTCACTCTCCTTTTCTAAGTTGTTCCTTCCCCACTATCATAAACTCACTGCCCCCTCGGGCTCCTATCTAATCTTCTGAGTTGCTGTTGTCAGTTTGATCCCATATGGATAGTTCTTGAAAGAGTATGATGCTCAAGGCAGACTTTTTTTTTAGTAGTTAAGCTAAACTGTTTTTGATTTTAAGAAGACTTCAGGGGATATTTTTGGTTTCAGTTTTAAAGATTATCTCAGGGCAATAGTTATAGGGGTTCATCTGGCCTCCATGTCTCCAGAAAGTTTGGAGTCCGTGAGAATTTTAAATTCTACTTAGCATTTTCCCCCTTTTGGTCATGATTCTTCTATACAGTCTTTGATCAAAATGTTCAGTAATTATAGCTGGGCACTGTCCAGTTCTTCTGGTCACATGGCAAAGAAGGCAATTGTTCATGGAGGCAATTAGCCACACTTTCCACTTCTTCCTCCTATTCCTGACTCTCCTTTCTCTGCTGCTCCAGGTGAACAGAGACCAATTGTTGTTCCTTAGATAGCTACTTGCAAGTTTTTAAGACTGCAGGCACTACGCAGTGAACTATGACCGTGATCTTTGTCTGCCTCCTCGAGTGTGTGCTTCCCTAAGTATTACTCCTCAGACAGACTCTGTATTGCTACTCTTTAAACTGTAATCCATCATTAGAATCCTGTTGATGCAGTGGTAAGGTGTGTGGAAAGAGCAGTGCTCTAGTGAGCTTGTGACCATGGGCTGTAACCTTCACAAGTGTTTCTCTGTTGACATAGCTCTTTCTCTTCCATCTTTCTAATTCCTTTCCTGGCCACAGTGTTCCAAATCTATACCTTTGAAGACCTGACTTTCTGTTGATTATGTCTCACCTCCTTCCTTACTTAGGAGAGACAGGAAATCTAGAGGGGCTAAGTTTAGAAGAATGTCTTTCCCCAGCTGGGATAAGGTCTGGTGAAGTCTTTACCACGGAACTCAGTGCTTTCGAGTTGACTTCAACTCACAGTGACCCTATAGGGCAGGTAGAACTGCTCTATAGAGTTTCCAAGAAGCACCTGGTGGATTTGGACTGCCAACATTTTGGTTCGCAGATGTAGCACTTACCCACTATGCCACTAGGAAAGTCGACCTTTATTATGGAGAAGGTGTGAATACATTTCACAGTCACTACACTTCTCTCATGGCATACTGGTTAAATGCTATGACTGCTAACCAAAAGTTTGCCAGTTTACTCTATGGAAACTCTATGGGGCAGTTCCACTCTGTCCTATAGGGTTTCTGTGAGTTGG
The DNA here is from genome assembly GCA_028571685.1 of Heterohyrax brucei. NCBI lineage: Eukaryota > Metazoa > Chordata > Mammalia > Hyracoidea > Procaviidae > Heterohyrax > Heterohyrax brucei. The sequence goes on along the minus strand of CM053156.1, from coordinate 84,315,006 downwards.
AATTGACTCAGCGGCAATGGGTTTACAGTTTTCTTTTCTTCACCAAAGATGCCAGAGGCTCTTATTTGGATCTTTGTATTAACTTGGTGGGGCTTCTGGAGGTAGTCCCTGAAACTTTGGGTTATCCCAATTGTGGTCCCTAGGAATTTCTCACTCTTGTTAGTCCACACTCAGATTCCATCAATTCATGAAAATTAACATTTAAGTATTCCTACCAGTTTTGACTTCAGTGGCTTCTATTCCAAATAAGCAGATCTCAGATGCAACCCTCTGGATTTACCAGCCTCTGTAGATTTTGGGGTGACAGTTCTTGCTGCAAACTCAGTTCTCTGATGGGTCCAAGAAGTTATTGATTTTCCTTTTATCCAGTGCTTCTTTTACTGGAAGCCAATACAATGGAGACACATATTTAAACAAATAATGACACAGTTTTATTTTGTTTCTCTTCCACCACTGAGTAGACCCTATTGTTCGTGCATTAAAATAATGACCAGGAGCTTGTCTTCTGACCCTGGGATCAATCAGGCTATGCCACAATCTTTAGATGTTGAGCCAGTGTTGGGGCATAATTTTCACTGAACCAAGCTTCTCTTGGTTCAGTAAAACATCAACTGGAAAGGCAGCAGACTAAGCTGAGATGCATGAAAGTTAGATCTTCTCAATTTTGTCCAGCCCTTTGACTACAGTGGGAGTATGAATTTTCACTACAGCAGTCTCAGAGGAGAAAGGGCTCCTTGCTAAATGAGTCTACCTGGACACTCCCAGGAGAACTCTGTGAGTGCAGAGAATGAGGAAAATCCTTTGTACTAACACCGGTGAGCTGGCGACTGATCACCAACTGCTAGACTCTGGCTTCCTCCCTATTCCCAGAAAGCATTCATGAAGTCTATGAGGAGAATCCTCCAAAGTCCCACTCCACCATATTACCAGGTCAGGGACAGCTGACTGATTAGAAAATGGCTCTGACTTCATCACACTTCTAAGCATCCCACATGTATCTGGATCTCAGGCAGTGAGCAGAGTGGATCACCCAGAGCTGACTCCTCTCAAACAGCAAATTGGAAGAGGTCTCACCTGAGACCTCGCTTGAGTGAAGGTTCTTGTAAAATTGGACAAATTACTTCTCAGTGGTACGCAAGCACAGTCAAGGGGTTGAGCTGGGATGAACTCCCCAGCTACATAAAATGGCCCCATGGTGCTATGTTAGCCTGATTTATTAGATGATGGGGAGCATGTTCCGTTATTCTGAGAGTGGCTGTTAAAAGGATGAGAAATCATCAACGCTCAAAGCTGGCTGTAATTTCTCTAAAGGAGGTGGTTTGCCCAAGAGGCGTAGACTCTTTAAGGGTGTTACCTGAGTGAGACACTCGGGTAAATGGGCATTTGGTGTTGGTTTGCTGTCACCTTTATGCATCTTGATGATCATGTGCATGTAATGACCTCGTCACTTTAATTGGCATCTCTGTGGGTGGGGCCAGTGTGAGTTCTGGCTGGTAGCAGAGATTCACGTGAAGAGCCAACACTATAAAGAAAGAATTCTTCGGCATTTCTTTACCACTTTGTTTTAGTTGGAGCCCAGGCGGTTCAATGATTAAGTGCTTGGTTGCTAAGTGAAAGCTGGGGAGGTCAAACCCACCAGCCACTCGGCAGAAGAAAGATGTGGCAGTCTGTTTCTGTATTGATTACAACCTCGGAAACCTAAATGAGTGGTTTTACTGTGTCCCATGAGGTTGCCATGAGTCAGAATTGTCTCAATGGCCATGTGCTTCTCTTTTATGTTTTAGTTGAGGCATTATTTTTACAAGGATAAGAAACAACTTGTCCTGCATTTATTAAAAAAAAAATGGTGCGTAGGTTTGTTCTTCTTTAAAAATGATTCTATAGTAATGTCTTCTTGTTGATGTTATTTGCCATCAAGTCAGTTCCGATTTATGGTGACCCCATAAGTGCAGAGTAGAACTGTGCCCCATAGACTTCTCAAGTCTGTGACCTTTGAGAACCAGATTGCCAGGCCTTTCTTCTGTGGCACTGCAGGATGGGTGTGAATCACCAACATTTTGGTTAGTAGTTCTGAAGCATCATGACACCCGGGGACTCCTTTCTGGGAATATTGCTGTTGAGTTGATTCCAACTCACACTGACACCATATGATACAATGGAACTGCCCTGTAGGGTTTTCTGGGCCGTAGTCTTTATCGAAGCAGATCGCTAGGTCTGTCTCCCATGAAGCTGCTGGTGTTTTTGAACTGGTCTTTTAGTCAGCCGCCAAGCTCTTAACCATTGCATCACCAGGATGCTTTTCAACGCACGGTAAGCATTTATTTCTATCTACACCAGTCAGAATAAAGGTCTTTGAAGGACACAATGTCTTAAGGGAGTTAAATGTTAGGATGTGGTCAGACTTTGTAAGAACCAGACCTAGGAGAAGGCGTCTTTGGAATCATGGCATTTATTTCAGTTCCCTCCAATTTCTCTGTATGCATGCTTTATTGTTTTCCTTCTCCCGCCTAGCTTTTGGTTATTCTGTGAACATGGCGTGAATGGCTACTCTTATGTTTTATAAGTTCATTTTATTTATTTTCCAGCCACACTGGCCATTTGACTGGCTGTGTCTGATTGCCAACTCCAAGTTTCAGAGAGAGAGAATCTGATGGGACAAGGTATGTGAACCCTGCTAGAAAGTAGAGACCTTGTGGGTTGGTTGCTTTTCAGAGAAAAGGCATCTCTTCTTGAGAGAATTCCCCACACTGTGAGTGCTTCCCTTGCAGTATTATTCTCCTTTTACCGGTAAGGAAACGGAGATCCAGATTACCTGGCCCAAAGCCACATAGCTGCATCCTTTTCTTTTCATGTGTTAGGATTTTTGTGAGAAAATAATTTTATTTTGTATATGAGCTGGTGCTGTTCATACTGCAGCTATTTTTAAGGAAGGGAGTTATCAGCCAAGAAGCTTTGTTTAGCGAAATTTTTTACTGTGTAATTTTGTCAAAAAGAAACACTCTAAAAATAAAGTGAGCGTAAATGAAAGTAAATTTTTAGTAGCAAAAAGAATATGCCTAAAATAATCCCAAGAGGCTATGTAATCACAAAGCTTTCTGGTATTTCCATATTAAGAGAAAAAAGTAAGTGTGAGACATAGACAAGGAAGGAGTACATTCCCTGAAGGAAGTCAAAGCCATCCTGTTGGTCAAAATTTCAAGGCATCCCAAGGTCTTTTATTGGGTACAGACTACTTAAAAGCAAACCAAAACTTGAGCCAAGCATTGGCTTAGGCTGTTAGGAGGAAAGTGAGAGAGAAGCCAGGAATTCTGGGAAGTATTGTAAGCTCAAAGCAGGGCTCTCAATCAAGGGTCAGACTCTTGCCAGGTACAGAAGAACGGAGAGTCAGGTTTGTAGACAGAGAGCATTGTGGGTGCGTGCAAGGAGTCACCAGATCTCTGGGTAGAATAATGCTCACTAGTATGGAAGTTCTCGCTAAGTTCTGTGCTCTGGGATAGTAGAATTTTGAACTGTGCTTGAGTGTGCGTGTAAATGTCACATACAAACTTAGTCTGGATCTGAAGGGAGGAGAAAAAAACTTTTTCAATTTCATTCCTCTCAGCTTCTGGTCTGACTAAAAAAAAAAAAAAAAAAAAATTCTAGTTTTTTTCCCCTTCTTGAAGCTGTCTGTTACGTCTCCTCCCAACCCCTTCCCCCACAAATTAGCCTTTGGGATCTTTCAAACCTGATGAGACTTCCCAGACTCTAAAAAAAAAAAAAGGACTCACTGCCTTCGAGTTGACAGTGACTCATAGTGACTCTCTAGGTCAGAGTCGAACTGTCCCATGGAGTTTCCAAGGAGCATCTGGTGGATTTAAACTGCCAAACTTTTGGTTAACAACTGTTGCTCTTAACCACTACACCACCAGGGTTTCCTCTCAGCTTCTAGAGTAGGATTGTATTTTGATTTTTGCTTTTGCTGTGGTGAAAGTAAACATAGCCAAAGATACACCATGCCAGTGCTTGCTACAGGTATGATTCAGTGCCCTCAGTTGCACTCTTTGAGTTGTGCTGTCTCTGCGAGATCCAATGAACACTGTATTTTGATTCTTTTTCTTTTCTTTCTTTTTTTTTAATCAAATAGAAAAGATGATTGGGATGATAGTTGGAAGAAGTCTAAGACAGGGAGGATTTGAATACTTTCGTGAGTCCTTTTATTCTCACCAGTGGAATGTCTGAGCAGCAATCAGACACCATCCTATCCACATGCAAACATTTCTGGAATCTTCACTCATCTAAGTAGTTCTGAGCTCACTGATATTGGGGTTCTATGGTAGATAGGCTGCATACAGTCTTCTGGCCCATTCTTTCTAGACTCTACCAGGTTGCCTTTCTAGCAAGTAAGGGATGACTCCAGTGACATGGCCATTTTGCATAAAGAGATAATGTTTCCCTTTGGTCAATTTGCGGAGACAGGATAAAAAAGGAGTGCTGGTCTCGCAAATGGTTAAGTGCTTGGCTACCAACCAAAAGGTTGGTGGTTTGAACCCACACAGTGGCTCCGTGAGAGAAAGACCTGGCAATCTGCTTCAGTAGAGATTAAAGCCTAGAAAACCTTATGGGGTGGTTCTACTCTGTCACATGGGGTCACCATGAATTGAAAATGACTCGATGGCACCTAACAACAGCAACAGCATATAGAAAAGAGTTAAAGATCTCATAACAGCTAAGAACAACTCTCTTGGTATGTACATGCAGGTAGAATGACCTTGGCCTACCTTGATTAGGAATAGTTGTATTCTTTTAGTGGTCTGAAAACTCTGGTGGTGTAGTGGTTAAGTGCCATGGTTTGATATTCAAAAGGTTGGCAGCTCAAATCCACCAGGTGCTCCTTGGTAACTCTATGGGGCAGTTCTACCCTGTCTATGTGGTCACTATGAGTTGGAATTGACTGAAAGGCAGTGAGTTGGTTTGGGTGGCTGTAGTCTTGTTTTTCTTGGAAGAAGGGAAAATCTTTACTTATTGGTGCCATGATGGAACCATGGAAAAATTCATCACACAGTAGCTGCATTTGCTGCTGAGGCATGAGCTGTGAACAGCAGTGTGTAGGAGCTGGGCAGGCACGGCACTGAGGTTCAGTGCTGGGTCTGGACCGCTGGATGCCATCTCTGTTTGAAGCCACCTCTGCTTCATGGGCTGTCCTGTTGATCTTAACACCATCCTCTGGGCTCAGCCTCCAGCTATTTCCCAGAGCTCTTTACCTGAGGAGGTGTCTTACAAATCAAACTTGAATGTACATATCCTTTCAGCATACCTTTATATGAATGGGAGCAGGTCCTGTCCTAGCAGCTCACCAAAGTTGCCAGCGTTCCCCAGGGACCTGGTCCCTGAGAAAAGCTGAAACACTGGTCATAATTTTTCTTGGGATGGGGTGGGGATAAAATTCATCCCACAGCATACTTTGACTCTAAAATATTAACCTCAATTTCGAAGGCAAACATTTTCTGAATTACTTAGGGGAAGGTGCAGGGAGCGTGTAAGAAGCCATCAGATTCATGTTGGAGTAACATTCTTTAGTGAAGAATATCCCTCTCTCCATTTCTGTTCTTGCAGAAAAATACAAACTTCTTGGTATCAGTCAGGCTGGGATAGGCTCTGCTGTCATGACACACAGCCCTCAGCTCTCTGCGGCTTAACTGATGGGAGGTTGTTTTTTACTCGCTCACCCAGACCTCACATGCTGAGAGGGTGGCAGGCCCACAATGTAGGGGGCAGCAGCAGAAGGCAGTACCTCATGGAGGTACCATACTTGCTCAAGGACTTGTTCAGGAATGTGGGCAGAAACGGATGGAATGCTCAGCCTTAGTCCTGTGAATTTTGAAAGTTTTCCAAAATGAAAAGTTATACTTTATCTCTCCAGAGGCAAATCATGTTTTAAAAAGGTGAATGGTTTGAGTCCTTCTCCCCTTCTCCTTCCATGGCTCACTTAGCTAGGAATCTATAAGCTCTGTGAAGCACAATGTAAGAATGTGAGGCTGGACAGGATTTGCGTGTTTCAGCAGTCAGGGACTCTGCTGGGATGGTCCTGAAGCATTGACTAAAGTAGTGGATGGAAACACCTTAAGGTTCTTCTCACAAGTACATTTATATTATCCAAGTTATTGTTCTGTGCTGCTTTTTCATAAGGTACAACCACTCTAAGGATTTCATTTGTAATGGCTCCACGAGATGGCATGCACTGCTTATCAGACTGTCCCAATTTTCCATGTGGTGTAGACTTGCTTAAAAGAACTTGTTTCTTTGTGCATAAATGACTGTTAGAGCTTTGGAGCCTTGGTAGTCCAGTAAGTAAGAGCATGTCTGCTAAGCAATAGGTCGGCAGTTCAAATCCCCCAGCCACCCCTTAGAAACTGTAGGAGGCAGTTCTACTCTGTCTCATAGGGTTCCTATGAGTTGAAATCAACTTGATGACAACAAGTCATTACTGGAGTTTTGGCTACCTTTTGTCTATTACTGTTTCCCTGTGGCAGCTTTGAAAAAGTTACTTAAAAAACAATCTATCATTACAAGAGCAATCTGCTGACTTAGCAAGAATTTCAGAAAGTTTTGTTGGAAGACTTTAGAATTTAGTTCTAAGTGTACTGTGAATGGGTAAAATCATCCAGGAAAATGTTCATAATGGTCTTCACTTGGTATGTACTTATTACATGATGTAATAAAGCCTATTTTCATCAACACTAAAAAGTGCAACGAGACTGCTATTTTCCATAAACAAATGTTTTTCTTTGGTGAGTTTGTGGAGACACAGAAGAGAGCCCTGGTGGGGCAAATGGTTAAGTTCTCTGCTCAGGATGTTGACTGTTCGAATTCGCCTGGTGGATCCATAGGAGACAGACCTGGCCATCTGCCTCCTTGAAGATTACAGCCAAGAAAACCCTATGGGGCAGTTCCATTCTGTCACATGGGGTTGCTATGAGTCAGGATCAACTCCGTGGCACCTAAGAACAATGACATACATAAAACCCAAAAGCAAACCCACTGCTGTTGTGTTGGTTCCAACTCATAGTGACCCTATAGGATAGATTAAAACTGCCCATCAAGTTTCTAAGGAGCACTTGTAAAGGAGTCGGGAACAGTGATCTCGTAGCAGCTGACACTTACCCACTTGGTACATACCTGCAGGTAGGATGACCTCAGTCTGCCTTGTTTTAGAATAACGATGCTTTTCAGGTTGTTTTCTTTTTGTTTTCTCTTACATGTTGGTGCCAGGTGTTCAGGTCCTATTTTGGTAGTTCTTCCTATGTGCCCCCCAAATAAGTACCTAATTTACTTTGAACCATTGGAATTGCCCTATGTGTATAAATATTTAGATCAAATTTACATCCCTTGATTTAGATAACCAGAATTTTTGGAACCGTTGGTCTTGGTTTTGTGGTGCTGATGCCACCAGGATGGCTTTAAAGAACAGAAATTGATTTTCTTATTATTCAGGAGGCTGGAAGTCCAAATTCAGGGTGCCGGCTTGAGGGGAAGGCTCTCTCTCTCTTTCCCTTGCCTCTGAGGAAAGGTTTTTGTCTCAGATTTTCTTCCTCAGTTCACTGGTGACTGCCGTGTGGCATCTGCCTTCCCTGTTTTGTGCCTGTCTTTCTGTCCAATTCACTCTTTGTAACTCAGAGGTGACTACATTTAGGACATGACCTACACTGATACAATCTGAAGACAACCAAGAAAACCCTCTTCTCAAACTGGATAGCATCCACAGGTGTGTTGCTGGTCCTCTGTGCTGTTGAGTTGATTCTGATTCATAGGGACCTCATAGGGCACAGTAGAATGGCTTAAGAGGGTTTCCTAGGCTGTGCTTTATGAGACAGGTCACCAGGTCTTCTCTCCTGCAGAGAGCAGCCGGTGGGTTCCAATCACTGACCTTTTGGGTAGCAACCAAGTGCTCAACTATTAGGACACCAGGGATCCTTCCCATGTCTATACAGGTTAGGATCCCAACACAGATTTTAGTGGGACACAATTCAACCCACAATGTACTGATTTTTTAATATCAACCTCAACCTTGAAGGAAAATATTTTCTGAGTAACGGTGGAAGGCACAGATAGAATATAGAACTCTCAGGGTCAGTCAAGATAGGCCAGGCCATGCTGCTATCACAAACAGCCATCAATTTTTGGTGACATAACAGAAATTCTTTCTTTCTCATTAAGGCCACACATCCCACAAGGGTTGGCACTACTCCACAGAGTCACCCAGGCTGATGAAGGTGCCATTGTTTTATGGCTGTGCCATCGTTAACACATCACGTTTCCTATTGTCATGATGGCTAAGAGACAGACTGAGAGATTCAGTCCGGGCTTTTCACTGCCTAAGCCAGAAATGACACACATCACTTCTGCTTACACTTTACTGCTCATAACTAGTTATACTGTCGAGGTTAATTGCAGATGGGTTGTGAAATGTAGGAGAGTAAATGGGAGGAAAACCCAAACCTGCCTGTGAACCCAAATTCTGGTTGAGATTATCATGATGTACAGAGTTTCCACATGATTAATCACATTACCATTGTGTGGTCTTTGTTAGGTGCCATCGAGTTGGTTCCAATTCATAGTGATGTCACATACACAGCCTGGTCCTCCGTCAGCCTCACAGTCATTGCTGTGCTTGAGCCCACTGTGGCAGGCACTGTGTTGAGTCAACTTGTTGAAGCTCTGCCTCCTTTTTTGCTGACCCTCCACTAAGTCTTTCTCCAAGGATTGGTCCCTCCTGATACACATGTCCAAAGCATGCAAAACTAAGTCTCACCATCTTCACTTCTAAGGAGCATTCTGTGTGTATTTCCACCAAGATAGATTTGTGTGTTCCTCTAAGCAGTCCACACATGGAATATTTAATATTCTTCACCAACATCCTAATTCAAATGCGCCAATTCTTCTTTGGTCTTCCTTTTTCATTGTCTAGCTTTTGCACACATACGAGGTGCTTGGGATGTTAGTCGTAGAGATTCAGCTTTATCATCCTGGCTGTTAAGAGCCGGACTGAGACCCTGAAGCTGCAAAATGTCCAGTCTTCAGTCTGTATCTAACACTGAAAAATTACCATCACAAAAGGCTGTAGGTCTTGCTGGCCTTCCTGGTGAAACGTGCCCTGACAGGTTAGAGTGGAAGAGTATTGATTAATGAAAGTGAAATGTCCACAGGTATGACTAGCTCATTGGCTTAAGCTATTTTAGCAGAAACTGGTCTTTTTTTTGCCTCTTGCCAGCATATTGGCTTTATTCCAGTGTTCTATGGTGGAAACATAGTTTCAGCAACTCCAGCTTCATTACTAGTCAAATTCAGGTCCAGCAGGAAAGAGCAGGTGGCTTTCCAGTAATCCTTGACAAATTCCTGAGGGATTTCATTGTCACTGGACTGGCTTAGGTCATGTGTCCACATGTAAGCCACTTGGGAAGGGGAACGTGTTGACTGGCTCAGGCCAACATCATGTATCCCACAGTTGGGCCAACTGAGTGTGAGGAAAAGGGCCTGGGTTCCCACTGTTGTTGGAAAGGGCTGATGCAAGTTAGGAAGGTGCACTAGGGATGTCAATTTTCAGACCACCTCACTTACCTGAAGAAGATCCCAGGCAGGTGTGCTCTGGTAGCAATCCTACACACTGAGACTTGCACCAAAAATTGTTAATGCAACCAGTTGGTGTCTATTTACATGGGTTGAGGTTTTAGGCTATATGAGGTCTGACAGTTAAGTTCTCAAACACATCCTAGAAAAAGCGCTACATATGTCAGTGCTGAATATCACTATGGTCACCTTCAAAGTTCTCTGTTTGGGAAGCTTTGCTCTGATGCCAGTGCTTAGTCCCACCCTTCAAAGCAATTTTGGAACTTTTTCCTGGAATGGCCTTCAGAGCTGTCATCATATTGGCCTTGGTGTCCTGAGTGTCATCAAAATGTCTTCCTTTGAATATTTTATCTTTGAGTAAAGAAAAAAGTCATTAGGGGCCAGATCAGGTGAGTAGGGAGGTTGTTCCAGTACAGTCATTTGTTTACTGGCTAAAACTCCCTCACAGACAACTGTACAATTAAATTCATGGACTCGTCATCTTGCCGCCTTGTGCAATGGCCATTCTGGAAAGAGTTCCAAAATTGCTTTGAATGGTGGACTAGGCACTGGTGTCAGTGCATAGCTTCCCAAGGGGAGTACTTTGAAGGTGACCATAGTGATATTTGGCAATGAGGTATGTAGCACTTAGAACAATTAAGTTGCAGACTTGTTGGACCTCATAGAAGTGAGGTAGACTGACGATCAACCTTCATACAGTTTATAATTTCATCAGGAATAAATAGGAGATGATATTACAGTGAGCAGAAAGGAGAGAGGAGGAGGGAATTTGTTGTCATAGCAACAACTTTCTAGCATGCACTTACCTCTGTCTGAATACTTATTCAAAGCTAGTGATTAAATGAAAGGAGAAATGCTACCTCCTGCTACCTCCAGTCTTCTCCTGGGAAGTTGTATGAAAATGATCTGTGTATCACTGGATCAAAGTAATCTAAAACCATGCAACTTTCTGCCACCACATGCTATTTCCTTCTGAAACCAGCTCTTCTTACATTTGGTTTGATATGATTGAAAGCCAGATAAAACACCTGATGGATTATCTGGATTGATTATGTAGCTGGGTGTAACCAAAGACCAGGAAAATAAATTATGTACTCAGGTGGAGATATTATATTAAATCAGTAAATACAGACTACATTAATATCTTTTAAATGAAAAATAAAAATAAAATATCTTCAGTTTTTATTCATTCTAAGAAAAGATTAATCACTTGAAGAGTAAATGTGAAAGATTCTTTGTTTTATGCCTTTCTCATTTTGCTTGGTACAGACTTCTCGGCTCAGTCACTCCTGGCCTTCCTCTCAGGGCATGTGGGAAGATTAAACTTTCCAGCCTGTTTTGAATTTTTTCAGTGCCACATGGCTTGTTCTAGCTAAAGAAATGCAAGTGGAAGTGTGAGATACTCCTCACTTCCATACGAGACATTTAAGAACCAGCGTGCTCTGTCAACACTTACTCTTTCCTGGAATCCATATATTGAGATGGTAGAGACACAAAGCAGACGGACCCTGCAACCCTGAGTAACTGCACGGGCAGAGTTCACAGGAGAGCTGCTAAGACCTGCCTTGGAGTACACGTGAGAGAAGCAAACAGTTGCTAGGCTAAGCAACTGGCATTTCAAGTTTGTTTGTTATTGTGGCGTTACCTAAGTTAACAGCATACTTGTGCATCTCCTTAAAAGTTCTAGAACATCTTGTCTGTTTTCTTTGCAGACCTCCTTCCAGATATTTCCAGATGGAACTCCAGTAGCTTAGACACAAGGTCTAAGCTACATAGGAACAACAAAGTGGGTTTGTCAATGAACAGATGATTCTCAAAGCTATGTGTAGTAGTTTAGAATCAGAGCTGGCAAACTATGGTCCATGGGCCAAATCTAACCCACTCCTAATGTCTGTAAATATATTATTATAGGAACACAGTCACACCCATCACTTGGTATTGTCTGCCGTTGGAGGGGGACATCATACTTGTAAAGGCAGAAGGTCAGAGAAAAACAAGAAAACCCTAGATAAGACAGATTGACACAGTGGCTGCAACAACGGGCTCAAGCATAGTGACAATTGTGAGGATAGCCCAGGACTTGGCAGTGTTTTGTTCTGTTATGCTATGAGTCAGAATCGACTTGATGGCAACTAACAACAAAGTTATTTTCACTACAACAGTAGAGTTGAATAGTTGCAACAGACCTAACCTGGTTCACACAGCTGAAAATATTGTTAGTCTGTCCCCACTGAATATAAGTCCCAGAAGGCAGGGACTTTGTCTTATTCATTACTGAGTAGACAGGGTTGTAGAACTTGGCTGGGACTGGGGGTCTTAGAGCCTGAAATCCACGGCTACTGGGAGAACTGCTGGCCTCTGCTGCTGAAGTCTACAGCTGGTGGACTCATCATCTCCTGTCTTGTCTAAGTATGCTGGTGGCTTTCCTTTGCTGAGCCAACCATGCTTGCTTCTCTCCATGCCAACTTCGGTCATGTTTTCTCTCCAGCTCCTGGTTTAGACCGTCATCCCCATGAAGTCCATGTTGAGGTAGCTTGGACTTGCCCTCTAGCATTTTCATGGATCATCTTTTCTCTCAGTGCTAGAGAAGTTAGCTGGCTCCTGTTCAGCTGTGTTTTAAGAGAAAACAGGACTCTCTGAATACAAGAATAATTTTCAGCACTGAGAGAATACAGTCAGAACTAGAGCCAGCTTTTCTGGGGGACACAGAAAGGACAGCGCCTGTGGGCCACGTTGCATTTAGCGGGCTGTGAAAAGGTTGAAACATTCTTTTAAAATCAGAAGAAAAAATATGAGCATAGTAATAATGAATTCATAATAGTGAATCCAGACTGGATTTATAATGGTCTTTGTATCAGTGCAGTTGTGAAATCTCATTTTTAATGTGTTTTTGGAGGAAGGGGCCCAGGATGGCTCAGGCGCCTAGGGTGCACAGAAGTCATAATGTAGTCTGGTCATGACTGCCGTCTCGCTGTCATTCAGTATCATATGCTGGTTGACTGGAGTGCCAAGTGGAGCCACCCTGTGTTATTTCTTTTTCTTCCTCTACTTTAGGTATCTGTGTACTTACGGGGTATTACACTTCACTCCCTGGCATTTTGTACATTAGAAGTGAAACTCAAAAAATGATGCTAACATACTCCTCCCTTGGGAAAATTGGATTTCCTAAGAAGATCATGAAGTGTGTTGGAATAGTTACATTTTGTGTGTGCGTGTGTGTGAGTGTGTGTATAGACTAAGTTTTATTTTGACAGGGCAGCACATGAAAAGTGCTACACATACCAGAAGCATGGTCATTCATGGCTCTCTTGGTGTCTCAGTGATTTTCCTTTCTCTTTCTTTTTTTATTGTAGTACAAACATCCATCTAGAAAGAGCCCTGGTAGCACAATGATTAAGTGTTCAGCTGCTAACCAGAAGGTTCGAAGGCACCCAGCAGCTCCTTGGGGGAAAGACCTGTAAAGATTCCAGCCTAAGAAACCCTATGGGAATAGTTTTACTCCGTCACATGTGGTTGCTCGAAGTCAGAATTGACTCAATGGGAAATAATAGCAACAATATATATACAATAACACAGTGTGACAGTTTCTACAGGCATAATTCAGTGATGCTGATTGCACTCTGCACATAGCACAACCCTTATTACTATCTTTTTCCTAATTATTCTACCACCACTAATGCAAACTCAGTGCCCCCCGCCCCCAGCACACTTGAAACTGTTTTGGACAAGCATAATTGCATTCAAACAGTGACTAATCTGTGATGGCTTTGTTACACTATATGACTGACTTGCTTCCTAACTCAGACAGGTTTTCTCCTCCTACTCAATTAGTCTAAATTATTTCATTAACAATAAAAAACAAGTGTTATTTACTGGAAAATGCATGATTTAGCTTAGAGAAATTGCAACTAAACTTACGTTCATGCAAGAACCTGTACCTGACTGTCTATTCTTAATCCCTGGAAACTGGCAGCAACCCAAATGTCCTTCAGTGGTGTCTCAGGCCAGGTTCTCTAGAGAAGCAAAACTGGTGAAGCAGGTGTACATGTGTGTGTATGTATATATGGAGAGAGTGAGAGACATTTGTCTGAAGGAAGTGGCTCACACAGTTGTAGAGGCTGGCAAGTACCAGGTCCATTGGTCAGATGTCAAACTAGAGGCTTCTCTTGACTCATGTAGCTGGAGGGGCTGAGGAACCCAAGACTGGCAGCTAAGGTGACAGACCATTGGCACACAGGCTTCAGAGCCTGACAAATCCCAAGGCTGGCAGATGATATGGTAGACTGATTGGAGACAAGTCAAATACAGGATCCAGAGTGAACAAAAGCTAGTGAGTTTTGCCAGAACATCCATACATATCAGATGCAGTTGACACCCTTGAGGAAACATCCCTTACAACAGATTGGCTGTTCCAACTAGATCACATCGTGGAGGTGATTACATTATATGACAAAATGGAAGATAACTACATCACTACATAACTGCTGAGCAACATCATTATATAATTACCAAACCACTGAGAACCATGTCCCAGCCAAGTTGACATACAGCCTTAACCATCACCAGTAGGTAAGTGGATAAACTGCAGTGCTTCCATACAGTAGAATACTTCTCGGCAATAAAATACAGCAAACTATTGATATACACAATAGCATGGCTAATCTCAAAGGAATTATGCTGAATGAAAGAAGCCAGTCTTAAAAGGTTATATATTGTATGATTCCATTTATATAGCATGTTCTGGAAAAAAAAAACAAAAGCTGAAGGAGCAGAGAACAGATTGGTGGCTGTCAGAGTTAGCTGTTGCAGGATAACTGGATTTCAAAAGAGAACATGAGGGGGTTTTGGGGGTGATGGAGCTGCACTGTATCCTGGTAGAGTTTTGTATGAGGTCATAACAATAACAAAGTTATACATACTTTAGAAAGTGTGTCTGTGTATGTGTGTGTGTGGAGGTCATTACAAAAATTTCCCCATTGCTTAAATGATGTATACTATGTAGATTTACTTGCTGGAAATGAAGATTTGAGACACTTACTGATGAAGATCAAGGACCACAGCCTTCAGTGTGGATTGTACCTCAACATCAAGAAAACAAAATCCTCACAGCTGGACCAATAAGCAGCGTTGTCATAAATGGACAAAAGATTGAGGTTGTCAAGGAATTCATTTTACTTGGGTCCACCATCAACACCCATGGAAGCAGCAGTCAAGAAATCAGAAGATGTATTGCATTGGGAAAATCTGCTGCGAAGGACCTCTTTAAAGTACTCAAAAGTAAAGATGTCACCTTGAAGGCTAAAGTGCGCCTGATCCAAGCCATGGTATTTTCAATTGCATCATATGCATGTGAAAGCTGGACCATGAACAAAGAAGACAGAAGAATTGATGCCTTTGAATTGTGGTGGTGCAGAAGAATGTTGAATGTACCATGGACCACCAAAAGAACAAACGGATCTTTTCTGGAAGAAGTACAACAAGAGTGCTCCTGGGAAGCAAAGATGGTGAGACTGCGTCTTACATACTTGGGCATGTTGTCAGCAAGGATCTGTCACTGGAGAAGGATATCATGCTTTGTAGAGTGGAGGGTCAGTGAAAAAGAGGAAGACCCTTGACGAGATGGATTGATACAGTGGCTGCAACAATGGGCTTAAACATAAAAATGACTGTGGACATGGTGCAAGACTGGGCAGTGTTTTGCTCTATTGTTCATAGGGTTGTTGTCAGTTGGAACCCACTCGATGCCACCTAACAAGGTAACAACAACAACAACAATATGTGGATTTATTGTCTCCTTTGGCTATTACGTAGTTTCTGGAGAGCTTCTTAACACTAGCAGTGTCTGGGTTTGCCATGAGATCTTCTGATGCTGGAAGTTTGGGATATGCTTCAGTAATCCATGGGCTTAGATATCCAGTGCATAACCAGTGCTAAGGATCACAAACCTAGTGATAAGAGGGGCTGAGGAGGCCTCTGGACAAAGACCTGTATTAACATATTAATTAACTAATTAATGTATTAATATATTAATTCAGGTGCTCATGGCTGTGCCACACAGAATAATGAAGTACCAGAGGAACTAAAGACCAATCAGTAGGTGACTGGTGAAATTCATCACCATCTACCCATACAGTGCATTATCATGCAGACAATTAAAAACAGGAGGTTGAACCAGGTGCTAGGCAGAGCTGTTCACATGCATTATCTTACTGAACTCTTAACAGTGAAGTTAGGAGGGTTTGCTAAAGTAGGACTATTACAGTCGTCCTCATTTTTTTCTATGTGGAAATAGGCTCAGAGAAGTAACTTACTCAGAGTCTCACAAAAACCTGACATCATAGAGTTGATTCAAACTCACAGTGACTCTATCGGACAGAGTAGACCCACCTATAGGGTTTCTAAGGCTGCAGTCTTCATGGAAGCAGAGTGTCACATCTTTCTCCCACAGAGCTGGTGGGTGCCTACTGTTGACCTTTCAGTTGGCAGCTGAGTACTTAACTGCTGCACCACCAGGGCCCCTTACAGCTAGGCAGTGGAGGTCTCAGGAGGGCACCACATGCAATGAGGACATGTATGTTTACGTATATACACCTATACCTATGTCTATACATGTACGTCTAATATATCTATGGGGCATATATAGTCGAGTATTGTCATAAACAAATAAACACAGAATGTTGGACCCAGAGTGAGCTGGGTTTTAATAGCAGTGCTCAGCTTTTCGCTAGCTCAAACACGTGGTCTAATTTGCTCTTCCCTGTGCTGGGATGCTTTGGTATCCCCTACTGGTCCCAAGGTACTGGGTGGGTTTTTTACTGATCCCCAAGGTCTCTCTCACTTGTCCCTTCTCAGATGGGAACTCCTGGCCTTTCTGTGGACGTTTGCTGTTGTTATCTGCTACCTGGTCACTCGTCTCATGGCAGTGCCATGCATGACAGAACAAAACGCTGCCTGGTACAGCATCATCGCCACCATCGATTGTGGATCAAACTTTGGGGATCCATGGAGTGTTTTGACTGTGTTTCAGAAGAAGATGGCCAGGCGTTTCTTCCTAGTCTGTCTTAGCCTGGAAGCTCTGCCGAGACCTGTTCAGCATGACGGCAACATGCCCTCTTCTGCCGACAGACAGATGGTGGCTGTGATGAGGTACACTGGCTTAGCGTCAAAGTTGGTACGGATGCTACAACTGACCACCACCGCCCCCTCTGGACAGGCTACACCTCCACAGTAGGTCCCTTCATGGTACATTTGACTCTAAGCATTGTCTGGACATTTCTGAAGACTTGTGTTGTCAGTCAGTTAACTTCTTCCTCCCACTGCTCTCAAAGCTCTCTCTGACTCAGTTAACTCTGAAACTCTCATCTCCCAGCACAATGGTATCTTGGGTTTCCTGCACTCAGAAGAGGCCAGCCACGTTTCCTTTTGAGTAGGAAGATGTCTTTGAACACCATGCTGTGACCCCCTTTTCAGTCAGGCTCAGGGAGCTTGCTGAGTGACCACATGGTCAAGGGTGAGACAGTTACAAGAGCTTCAAAGAGAAATTCTGAGCAAAGAGATTAGTATGTGTCACTGACTTTGCCACTTGGCTAATCCAGTTAAAAAGAATCTGAGTGATGCCAAGTTGTAATTGGGCTGGTCAAAACAGTTCAGTAGGTCTTATTCCTTAAGACATGGGCTTTTTTAGGAACACTAGTAGTTTTTCTGAGTATCACTAATCCTTTCAACACTGGGGGAGGGGTGTGTATGTGTGTGTGTGTTGGGTGGCAGTAGCCAGGGTCAATGTTTCATAATTGCTATTGTATTTTTGGCATAAGTCCATTTTCTAGAAGTTACCATTTTAACAGTTTGATACATGTCTTTGAAGAACCTTTTCAATGTACCTGTAAACCTACACATACTTTAGATATTTCTTCTTTAAATGAGAACCATACCACAACTTGTCTGCTTATCAAAGTAATACGGGCATATTTCCATGCAAGTATGTATCATTCTCCCTCATTCAATGACTATGAAACATTCTAGGGCGCTCTGCAATTTATTTACTCATTCCCGAATGGATAGAAGATGCTGCCCCTTAAAGAAAAAAGTGTTGTGTTAACCGATGTCATATTACAAAACCTGACAATTAAGTGTATGAACTTAATTGTTCTAAGTGCTACATACCTCATTGCTGAATATCACTAAGGTCAACTTGGAAGTACTTCCTTTAGGAAGCTACACACCAATACCAGTACCTAGTCGACCTTCAAGGCAATTTGGGAATTCTTTCTGGAATGGCCATTGCATACAGTGGCATAGCGGCCAGTTTGTGAACTTAATTGTACAGTTCTCCCTGAGGGCAATTTTAGCCAATAAACAAATAACTGTAATGGAACACCCTCTCTACTCACCTGATCCGGCCCCTAATGACTTTTAGATAAAGGAAATATTGAAAGGAAGACATTCTGATGACATTCAGGACATCAAGGGTAATACAATGTCAGCTCTGCTGGCCATTCCAGAAAAAGAGTTCCAAAATTGCTTTTAAGGGTAGACTAGGCACTGGCATTGGTGTATAGCTTCCCAAGGGGAGTACTTTGAAGATGACCATAGTGATACTCAGCAATGAAATATATAGCACTTCCTATAGGATGAGTTTGCGAACTTATTTATTTACATTTATATTTAAAGTCTTCCTCTTACATCTGTGTCCATGGAAAACTTTGCTTTCTTTCAGGCTCAATATTAGATCTGGACGTTGTTCAACATAGCCATTGACCCTTTCCAAAATACTTTTTTTTTTTTTTTTTTTCGTTTTTGGGCAGTTAAGCTAGCAAAAATGTAGAGTTTATTCCTTAAGTGAAGCGGGCATTATGTGAAACATTCCACTGCTTAATTACCTCTGAGTCACTTGTCATCATCCTAATAAAAATGTACACTATCCTCATGAATGCTTGATCACATTAGCTGCTAGGAGAGTAAGCTGTTGAGAGAGAAAGACGAGAAGATGTTAAATGTCGGGTCTCGTTTAGAATTTTAAACATTCTCCCAACAGCGGCAGTGAAGCTCTGCAGGCAGAGAGCTGTGGGTGGTGCATGACCGAGCTCGTGCTGGTGGTCGCAGAGAATCTCCAGGTGCTTGTCTGTACACGAAGGGGTGGGGAGATGGGGACTTAGAAGGAGGGTAGTGATCTTAATTTTACACGTGTTCTTCTTCTTATATGAGCTTTTACCAAAGGAGGCCTGGTGGTACAATTGTTAGCCCAGTATCTAACCAAGGAGGGTGAATAAGTTACAAGAGGAGGTACTATGAGAACCTGTGGCTCTGTGGGAGAAAGACCTGGCAATCTGTCCCTGCAAAGCTTAGAAAACTCTGAGACAGTTCTGTTCTGTCACATGGGGTCACTATGAGTCAAATTGACTCAATGGCATACAGCAACGACAATGTTATAGGTCAACGAACATTCACGGGAACCCTACAGTGTGCCAGGCACTTTCTTGGCACGGGGCATCGAGTGGTGAGCTAAGAGCAGCATCTGCCCTCGTGGGGCTCATGTTCTGATGGCAGGAGATAGATGATCAAATAAAGAGACGGCATTATGCCTGTGATAAGTGCTGTGCAAAGAAAAAAGACTGGGGGTAGAGCGTGGAGGGCGGCAGACTGGGATGTGGAGTGGTCAGGAAGATGCCCTCTGCGGGGGGACCATTCTGTAGGGATTGAAATTAGCTGAGGGAGTGAGCCCGGCAAGTATGTAGGAACAGATGATCAGAGGACAGGGTTCCTGGTGTAGGTGTCTCTCCAAATTCCATCCTTGGGTGTTTCTTACCTTGTTGTGAGTTTTCCCACTCAGTCATTCCCATCACTGGTTTCCTTAGAGCTTTCCTATCTGACGTTGTTGTTGGGTGCTGTGGAGCCAGTTGGGACTCATAGCAACCCCATGTGACAGAGTAGAGCTTCCTCCTAGGGCTTTCCAGGCTGTCATCTTTACGGCAGCAGATCACCAGGTCTTTTCTTCCTCAGAGCAGCTGATGCATTCAAACTGATCTTCTGATTCGCTGCTGAGCATATAACCAGGTGTGCCACCAGGGTTCTTCCCTTGCTGTCCAATACACTTGCTTCCTGTCTAATCATGTGGCTATTAGCTGCCATACTGGACAGCAAGAATACAGGACATTTCTATCTCTGTGGAAAATTTTGTTGGGTGATGTCCCAGATGATCTTGTGTAGGGAAATGCACTGTCACCAATAACAACAGTAACCATGATGATGATAATAGTGATAATAGTAATGCTGATAGCACTAATACTGTTGACCACACACTGGCACCTACTACGCATCTGACTCTTTGTCTGTTATCTCATGCAAACCTCTCATAAATTCTAAGCAGATGAATTTACTAAAGGGATTAAATAGCTTACAGAAGGTAGTACTATTAGAAAATAATAAAACGGGCATGAATGTTCATGATCCCTAGGGTGTAAAATCCCATTGCTGCTCAGTCAATTCCAACTCATAGCAACCCTGTAGGAGAGAGCTGAACAGCCCCACAGTTTCCAAGGCTGCAAATCTTTATGGAAGTAGACTATCGTATCTTTCTCTTGTGGAGCAGCTGGTGGGTTCAGCTTTTGGTTAGCAGCTGAGTGTTTTTACCACTCAGCCACTGCTTCTAAATCCATGGGGTATTTTCCAGGGCTGAAAAATTTTTTTCAAAGGGAAAGCCAAGAAGTCTTCTAGCAGGCAGGTGAATTTTCATGCAAATGATGAAGCCTGGGATACTCAATTTATCCATTTCAGTCAAGGTAATCTTCCACAGCCAAAGGGATACGTATGAAAAATTAAACAATGAAAAATTGTGCGCTTTCTCAATATATGTTGTGGCTGTCTGTAGGAAGTTTGTCATAAATTTACAAACGTACAGTGTCTATGAAATGATAGGTGTTCTCCAGAGTGCTACAAAGAATACTGTCAACAGTTACAGGTGTTTGTCCAGGCCTATGTGGTATTCAGTCAAATGCAGGGAGATTTTATTTTAAATCTTCTTAAATGTGAGTGACTGAGTCTTGTCTGAGAAAAGTAAAATATTTAACAGGTGCTCATCAGTGATTCCTGCAGAAATCACCCACACACCCTGATATTTCAGAGCTGGAACTCATTCCCACTTCTTGGGCTCTTATGACTCAGCGTCACGGGGCCTGATACTTAAAGCGTCATTTGTCACCAGCACACAGTCATCACATTAGGACTGAACAGATCCGGAGTAAAGAAGGTGGAGGCAAGGAGGATGAGGAGGAAGACAGAAGAGTTAGTAATGGTAGGGCCGCCCACCTCCTAGTGAGCCCTTGTTCCTTATCAGTTACTGGAGAAGTCACCTTATATGTGATGGTGTCTAATTCTTACAACATTCCTGTAAGGGAAGTAGGTTTTGTGGAAAACATAGCCACAGCTGGGGCTGTGGGAAATGTGGCCACGGTTAGGACAAGCATCATGACCTGGCTTGTGAGCCTGTGAATGAGTGAATGTAAACAGCCGAAAACGCCTGGAATATGTGACATCAGATCCTTGAAAATGACAGGTCTGGCCTGCTGAATGAGACCCTTGTACCCGCACCCAGGCCTACCTGCTTTCCTCTCTATGAGGTGAATTCACCTGAGGTAGTGGCCTTTGTTATGCTGTTTACATAAGAAGGCACAAGTTTGCTTTGGGAGGAACTTCCCAAAACCTTATTGAAGTCAATGCCTGCTTTACTGCATGTATTCATGTTCTGTTCACCAGATAAAAATGAGCTGCATGATGCCCAGATAGATTTGGGGTGTCAGAGATACCGGCTCTCCTCCTCCCACCAGTGTTTCCTGTGTGGCATTCTTCATCAACACCAATCAGCCGCAGGCAATATAGGCCTGCGAGACTCAGCAGCCAAGGGCAATACAGACCCGCAGAACTCAACAGGTTTTGTAATACAGGTTTACAGATGGGAAAAGAATTCAATGCAATTAATAACTGCCAATGACTAGCTATCGAACCTAGGCATTCTTATCCCAAGGCTACATCTTTCCTTTGAGCTAATCTAGAGAGATACAAAGTGCTAGAAAATCAGTGGTGAAAGCAGAGAGTTCAGTTGATGGGGAACAGTAAGTAATCCTTATTAGTACGAAGAGAGGAGGTAAGAGTTGAGAACACGGTTTCCATGTTCAACCCTGATGGAGCAGCAAAGACTAGTGTAACCCTCCTGGCTGACACAATCACACAACAGACAAAATATGTGAAACAATGATTTCTCAAGACAGTAGAAGGACGATGATCCATGAAAGATGGTAAACAGAAAAGGTGAGCCCTAGGTTTGCTTCAGTTTAGTACTCAGAGAGAGCTTCTGAATGGTAGTGCAGGGAGGAGGAACACAGCAAGAGCCCAGCAGCCTCCCTCAGTGGAGATGAGAGTTTGGGGGAATCAGGATGGGTGGAATTTGTAGGACAGAGTGACAGCAGAGAGAACGCACAGAGAGAGAACTCTGGAGAGCTGCGGGGATCCCTCTTGAGAATCTGTGCGAGTGCCAGTGACATGATCACGAAGCGTTGGCTGCCAGTCAAACACTCGGCAGTTTAAACTCGTCCAGTAATCCCGTGGGAGAAAGACCTGGTAATTGGCTTCCACAACAGTTGTCATTGTTAGGCGCTACTGAGTCAGTTCCAACGCACTGGTGACCCAGCGCCCAACAGAAGGAAACCCTGCCCAGTCAGGTGCCATCCTGATAGTCCTTCCTGTGTCTGACCCCATGGTTGCAGATGCGGTGTCAGTCCATCTCCTCGAGGGTCTTCTTCTCTTCTGCTGTCTGCTTTGCTGAGCATGATGCTCTTTTACAGGGACTTGTCCCTCTTGTTAACAGCTCAAAAGTATTCAGTAGACTGTAGAGCAGATGAGGAAAGAGACAGCAGAGTTCAGGAGGGTGAGGTGACTCTAACTTGGAGGTCAGACCATCAGAGGCAGCTGCACAGAACTGTGGCTCCAAAGATCTGCAGTTCTATCCCCTCCTGCCTTTGACTGTGCACTAGTCTGTGGATGCATGAGAAGAAATTAGCCAGGGCCAAAGAACAATCACCAAAAAGATGAAGGAAAACAATTTCCAGAGCTTGCAAAGGGCTGGGAAGAGTTTGTGTTCAGCTCATAGGATGTACGAGCTTTTGGTAGAATGCTCAGATGGGTATCACATTAGCCATGGTATTATCTCTAAACTAGAGAATACTCTGGACCTAAGGAAAGGAGCTCTGGTGGCACACAGGTTAAAGTACTCAGACTGGTAACTGAAAGGTCAGTGATTTGAACCCACCAGCCCCGCTGTAGAAGAAAGATGTGGCAGTCTGCTTCTATAGAGATTACAGCAGTTCTGCTCTTTCCTACAGGGTTGCTATGAGTTGGAATCAACTCAGTGACAGTGGGTTTGATTCTTTGGTTTGGAACTAGGGAAGGAACAAAGCCTAAAAGCAAGTTTCAGAAGGATTCGATGCCTTACAAAAGGTACATCCTTTTCAACTGCATGTGAAATAATCACCAAGCTACAGTTGACTTTTGTTATTTAAAAATTCCAAGTTTTCAAATTCTCCTATTCCCTAAAAAACCTTTGCAGCACTATTGTGGTCATTCCAAATATACGCATACACAGAGCAGTAAAAAACTTCACTTGAAAAACTCCTGGATCAAACATTTAGTATTCACTAATTCAGCAATTTATAGCACACAACTACCATGAATAACAAGAATTAACTATATAATATATTGTGGGCCATGGAAATGTCTTACTAAATTGAAATCATACAAGCTATGTTCTCTGCCATAACAGAAAGAGATAACAATAACCTGAACCCCCAAATATTTAAGAATTAAAAAACCAAAATAAACCCACTTGTCTGAAAGAAATGACAGGAGAAATTGGAGAATATTTTCAATCAAATGAAAATGAATATGGATAACATGAAATTTTGTGGGGTGCAGCTAAAGCAATGATTAAAGGAAAATTGATAGCAATACATTCTGATACTAGAAAAGAATGAAATTCTTGAATCAATCAAAGTTTCTTTCTTAAAAACCAGAAAAGGAAGGAGAATTGTAACCCACAAAAAGCAGGAGGAAGAGAACAAGAAAGAGAAGAAAGCAATGAAAATAAAAATAGAAAAGCAATAAAACTGGTTCTTTGAAAAGATTTTTTAACTAACTGGACTGACCAAAAGAAGTCTGGTGGCACAGTGGTTAAAGTACTCAGCTTCTAATCAAAGCACAGGTGGTTGAAACCCATCAGCTACAAGCCTTCCATAAAGATGACAGCCTTGTAAACGCTACGGAGCTGTACTACTCTGTCTTACAGGGTCCTTATGAGTTGCAATTGCTTTCACAGGGACAGTTAATGAGTTGTAACTGAGAAAGAAAAGGGAAGAAAACACAAATTACTGATATCAGAAATGAGAGAGAAGGCATCACTACAGAGATGAGATAAAAAAAGAATAAAAGAATATTATGAGCAACAAAATGTCAATAATTTTACAACTTAGATAAAATGAAAAGAATCCTTTGAAAGACACAAACACCAAATTTCACTCAAGAAGAAAATAACCCGAATAGGAATAAACCCTGTATCTACTAAAGAAATTGAATTCACGGTTAAAAATCTTCCCACAAAGAAAACCCCAAGACCAGATGGTTTCAGTGGTGAATTCTGCCAATCATTAAAAAAAGAAATAGTGCCAATTCTATACACTCTTTAAAAAAATGAGAACAAAATAGGAGCGGATGTGACACAGCTCAAATCATCCAGGAGACACAGTGATCCTGTTGACAACACAAGCAAAAACATGAGAAAACTCCCACGTACAACTCAGATACATGGGTGTAAAAAACCCTTAACTAAATCTCTAGCAAACTGAATAGAACATGTAAAAAGGAAAAGTTGTTGTTATAATCAAGTGGAGTTTATCTCAGAAATGAAAGGTGTCAACATTCAAAAAGCAATCCAGTAACTCAATATACTTATCTGTTGTTGTTAGGTGCCTCCAAGTCAATTCTGACTCATGTCAACCCACTAGGACAGAGCAGAACTGCTCTATAGGGTACCAAGGAGAGGCTGGTGGATCTGAACTGCCAACCTTTTGGTTGATAGCCAGGCTCTTAACTTCTTTACCACCAGCTCTCCACACATTATACGAGCAGAATAAAAATGAAGAAGCATGATCATCTCAAGACATGCACAGACACATATGACAAAATTCCACATCTATTCGTGATAAAAAAGTGAGTAAATTAGTAATAGAAGATAATTTCTTCAACCTGATAAAGGTATTGTCTTAGTTATCTTAGTTATTTACCGCTGCTATAATAGAAATACCACAAGTGGGTGGATTTAAGGAACAAACATTTCAGCAAACAGAAATTCTGGGTACTGGCCCAAGGGGTAAGCTTTCTGTCTGTGTCTGCTCTGGGGGAAGGTTTTGCTTTTTGAGGGAAGCGATTGTTTTTCAGCTTCTGTTCTTTGTCTCATTGGTGATCTTCATGTGCTGTGGCATCTATCTCAGCCATCTCTGCTTGTTTGCATCATCTGCTCTTTTTATGACTCGAAAGACACTGATTTAAGACATAACCTACACTAATATTACCAAAGAAATCCATTCCCAAATGGCATTATAACTACAGGAATGGTATATTTTCAGGGTTACAATTCAATCCACAGCAAGTACCTATGTAAAGTTTATAACCAAAAGCATGCTAAAAGGTTGATGTTTTTTCCTTAATATCAGGAACAAGGCAAGATGGTCCCCATCACCATTCTTATTCAACATCACACATCATAACATTATTCAAGGAGGTCCTCATCATTCTAATACTAACAATAAATGCAAATGAGATGTATTTGAAAAGGAAGAAACAAAAGTCTATATATTCACAGATAGCATAGCAGCAAATCCTAAGGAATCTACAAAAATATAAAACAAAAAAGAAAGCTACCAGCATTACTGCATTTAGAAAGGCAACAAGATTAAAGGTGAACTTTTAAGATCCGTTTAGATCTGTATAGTAGTAATAAACAACTGGAAACTGAAATTTAAAAAATACTATTTAAAGTGATACCAGAATATGAAATATTTTCATATAAATTTAAAATAATTTAAATATTTTTAATAATAAATCAAAAACATGTGCAAAGCCTGTACACTGAAAACTACAAAATATTACAGAGAATTTTAGGAAGGCCTAAATAAATGGAAATACATATGATGCTTATGGATTGGAAGACTCAATATTGTGAAGATATCAATTTTCCTCAAATGGAACCATATGTTCAATGTGATTCCAATCAAATTTCCAGTAGGAATTTGTAGAAGTGGATGCCAGCCAAGCCAAGTGCCATTGAGTTGGATCCGACTCATGGTGACCCTAGGGGCCAGGGTAGAACCGACCCCCAGAGTATTCAAGTAGAAGTGGATGAGCGATTTCTAAATTCACATGAAAATGAAAAATTCCTAAGAAAAGCCTGGAAATCTACTTCTGAAAAACCAGTCATTGGAAACCTCACGGAGCACAGTTCTACTCTGGGACAT
Organism: Heterohyrax brucei; assembly: GCA_028571685.1. Taxonomy (NCBI): domain Eukaryota; kingdom Metazoa; phylum Chordata; class Mammalia; order Hyracoidea; family Procaviidae; genus Heterohyrax; species Heterohyrax brucei. The sequence continues at coordinate 84,288,847 of CM053156.1, read as the reverse complement.
AGGAGACTGTCAGAATCGATTTGATAGAAACTAGAGAGAGAGGGAGAGAAAGGAATGGCCAAAACAATTCTTAGAAAGAACATAATTGAGGATTTATGCTACCTGACTTTAAAATTTACTGCAGTGAAACCTGTGAGAGCTGGAACTCGACAGGACTGCCTTGTTTTTCCAGGTTTGGCACGTTTTTCCACCTTTGACAGGGTGCTGTCTTACCACTTTTCCACACTCACACTGGTGGAAAATATTTTAGTTTTCCTTCTTTCACATGTTTCTGCCTTACACAGTTTCTGGCTTTTTCAAGTTTTACTGTACAAAACTACAATAAACAAGATAATGTGGTATTTAGTGTAAGAACAGACATAGAGATCAGTGAAGTAGAAAATATTCCGAGGTCAGACTTATGCATATATACCAACTGATTTTCAAACAAGCGTGCAAAGACAAGTCACAAATGGTGCTGGAACAATCATATATCCATACTGACAAAAACAAACAATTTTATTCATTACCTTGCAACATACAAATGTTAACTGAAAATGGATCACAGACCTAAAAGCAAGAGCTAAAATAATAAAACCTCTAGTAGAAAACATGACAAACAATTTTTATGACTCTGAGCCAGGCAAAAATTTCTTAGATGTAACACAAAAGCATAAACTAGAAGAGAAAAAGATCAATAAGTTGGATTTCATTCAAATTAAGAATTTTTGTTCTCTAAGACATTGCTAATTAAATGAAAAGTCAAGTCCTGAAAGAGGAGAAAACATTTGCAGAATATATGTATGATAAAGGAATTATATTCAGAATACATTAAAAAAACTTACAACTTGACAGGAAGTGCCTTCTCCAAAAAAAGATTAAAGGTGTGGACACAACCAATAATTACCCACACCAAACAAAATACATGAATTAAATGTGACAATATGAAAATATGTTCAACACCATTCTTCATTAAAGAACTTTGTCAAAACTGATCAAAAGATACACTGGAAAAAAATACTACTGTATGTGTAAATTTAAAAGTAAAAAGTTTAAAATAAGAAATATATATACCAAGTGCTGTAGTATTGGTGGGAAACCCTGGTGGCATAGTGATTAAGTGCGACATCTGCTAACGAAAAGGTTGGCAGTTCAAGTCTACCAGGTGCTCCTTTGAAACTCTACGGGGCAGTTCCACTCCGCCTTACAGGGTCACTGTGAGTTGGAATGGACAACAGTGGGTTTTTGGTTTGGGTTGGTGGGAATACAAATGACCATACTCACCTTGGGAAGTAGCCTGACTGTTTCTCACCAAGAAGCTACCCAGATGACCGAGGAATCGCTAGGCATTTATCCAAGATAAATGAAAACCCATGTTGGCAACAGAGACATGTACTAAAGTGTTCAGGGCAGCTTTACTCATGATAAAGATAACCAGAGAACAACACCAGGGTCCATCAGAGGGTGAGTGGATAAGCAAACTGTGATAGATACATTCAAGAGAACAGGATTCAGCAACACAAAGAACTAACTATTCACACATAGGTCAGCGTGGATGAAGTTCAAAGGAAGCAAGCTAAGTGAAAGCAGCCGGATGCGGAAGACTAGCATTGTGTGATTTTACTTATGTGAAGTTGCAGAAAAGGCAAGTGACAGTGACAGAGAGCAGATCTGTGACTGCTTGGGGCTGGGAGCAGGGGAGATCATTTTCAAAGGAGCAAAAGGTAATCTTCTGAAGTGATAGAAATTTTCTATGTCATGATCTTGGTGACAGTTTCACAACTCTCTACATTGTCATCTCACTGCCTGCTGTTACTATCTCTAGTGTGTTTCTACCCATTGCTTCCTCCCTCTCGTCACTTTCCTAGAAATAGTCATAAATGAACCAAAACAGTGCGATAGAAGAACTCAATTAAAAAAATTGAAAAAGCAAAACATTTAATGATACAGAAGTAATTAAACAAATTACGGTGTATCCCTCTACAAGAATATATGTAACCAATAAAAATCACATTTTCATACAATATTTAATGACATAGGAAAATATTTATAACATATCATAAAATAGAAAAGCAGTAGAAGTCTCTTTATATTCATATAATCTTACCTGTGTTTACATATACACAAACATAGGTATGAATATATGCATAGAATTGTGTGTTTTCCTTGTTCTTCTAGAATAGGGCAATGAGAACCAATAAACTTAAAAAAAAAAAATGCAGAAGGACTTCTTAGATCTGGCATTTGAAAGACAACTGTCATCAGAAAGAGGTCGTTCAAAGTAAACTTTAGAGAGTAAACCCATCTCTTCCAGGGAGAGGGGCATCCTGGTTACTCAGTCCCTCTATCAGAACTGCTGCGTGAGCTATGTTCATAGCACCATTTACACAGGAGTCTTGTGAGTCCCCAGACGGCAAAATTGGTGAAGTGCTGGATTGCTAACTGAAAGGATGGCAGTTCAGACCCACTCACAGGTGCCTTGGAAGAAAACTCTGGAATACAGGTCTACTCTGCACACACATCAGAGGGGGCAGGTCATCAGGAGTCAGAATCAACTGGATGGCAGCTGATTTAGGTCCTGGGTGGCTCAAATGGTTTGTATCCATTCACTAACCAAAAGGTTGGTGGTTTAAACCCAGCAGGCAGTGCTTTGGGAGAAGGACCTGGCCATCTACTTCCATAAAGATCACAGCCAAGAAAGCTCTATGGAGCAGTTCTACGCTGTAAAGCATGGCGTTACCATGAGTCAGAATCAACTCAAAAGGCAGCAGGTTTGTTTTTGTTTTCATATGTAATACAACAAGTGACAATAAAATGAGACTAAACAAAATGTAAATACCCTTGAATAAACTTAAAGGCATGTTCTAGAGATGGTAGACTTGAAAACACTAACAGTCCTCATAGTAAGAGACCATGTGGTTTCACTGGAAAGAACATAAACAATTTATAATGACTTGAGCAGGTCACTCACCCTCAGCTCAGCCTCCTCTTCCAAAAAATGGGAGACAATAGCCCCGAATGTCCCTCCTTATGGAGTTATAGGAATATCAAAGGAGTGGATGCTTGCAAAAGAAGTTTCTAATTTAAAAATCAAAAGTCCAGTGTGAGAGACCTGATGATAGAGTGGTTAAGAGTCTGGCTGTTGTACAAAGAGCTAAAGTTTGAATACACCAACCACTCCTTGGAAACTCTATGGGACAGTTCTACTCTGTCCTATAAGGTTGCTATGAGTCGAATCAACTCTATAGCAGTGGGTTTGGTCTTAGTCCAATGTGAGACATGAGCAGTTTTGTTACTGTGGCTCCGGGGCCCTGAACAGCTGTTTGACTGTATTTCTGATGTACTCTGACACTTCGATAGCAGAGAAATAGGGAATCATGGGAGATCAAAGGTCAAACTATTACCAGCTGCCATCCCCAGACAGTGACCAAGAACACTATCCCTACAGCCACAAAGCTGGAGGGACAGCACAAATGACTTGTGTCTGACTACTAATCATAAGGCTGGCAGTTCAGACTCAACCAACAGCACTGCAGAAGAAAGGCCTGGCAATCTGCTTCCATAAAGAGCACAGCCAAGAAAATGCTATGAAGCAGTTTCTATTCTCTAAGACTTGGGAACACCATGAATCATGGAATAGTTTTAATGGCAATGGGATCCCAAAACCCAGTATACTGGGTATACTAGAACGATCACTGAGCAGGAAGCCACACAGAGCTATGTGCATTACAGTGCATTATGTAACTTCACTGAGCCCGGTCTCACCCATCGTTGGGTACTAACACCACCTCCCTGGATTGTTATGAGGTATAAATAAGATAAAATATGCTACTTGCTTAACACAGTGCTTGGCAGATATTAGATATTCAAGGCTTGTCCACTCTCCCTTTTGATGCTGACTTGTTAACTGCCATCAAGTCAGCCCTGACTCACAATGACCTCATACACAACAGAAAGAAAAACCTGCCCAGCTTTGAGCCATCCCCATGATCATCTGTAGTTCTGATTGCTGTGATTTAGAGGGTTTTCATTGACTGATTCTCAAAAGTAGATTGCCAGTGCTCTCTTCCTACACACTGACTTAAAGATGCACAGACCTCTTTAACCAACACATATATATATATGACCATCAGTACAGCACTGAGGGTACAGAGATACCCCCAAATCAAATGCAGAGAGAATAGAAGTAACTCTAACTGTGGCAACAGAGAACTGCCTGAAGAGCACAGACAAGAAGCATTGTGAAATGTGTCACGACTTTCTTTGTTCTGAAACTTCATTTTCAAAAAATTAAAATTCAGTAATCAAAAAAAAAAAAAAAAAGGGAAACAGTGTAATGACTTTCTCCGAGTATAAGTTGTTTCGGACTTTCACAAGTTATGGGCATTCTGTTGAAAACTAAAAGAGTGCCTGATGGCAAAATGGCATTAAGAACCATGGACAGAGCAAATATTTAATCCAAACCAACCAAACGCATTGCCAATGAGTTGATTCCGACTCATAGTGACCCCACAGGACAGAGTAGAACTGCCCCATAGGGTTTCCGAGGAGTGCCTGGTGGATTTGAACGGTCAGTCTTTTGATTAGCCATACCACTTAACTACCACACCCCCAGGATTTCCATCAGGTATGCCAACGTCTCCATCAAGAGGATGCTGGAAAACCAAAAACAGTTCTTCACCCTATCTGCCTCACAAAGACACTGTTCATCAAAACAGTATTTCACACTTGCCAAGCCAGTTTCAAATGCTTTATCAGAATTGAGGTGTGTGAGCTCGTCATTTTACTCATCTGAGATGAAGAAAATGAGAGTGGTTACTGCTGAATGACACTGAGCAGATTTCTGACTCACAGTGACCCTATACGACAGAGTAGAACTGCCCCATAGGGTTTTCTTGGCTGTAAATTTTACAAAAGAAGTCACCAGGTCTTCCTCCCATGGAGCCATGGAGCAGGTTTGAACCACCCACCTTTTGGCTACCTGCTGAGTACTTAACTGCTGTGCCACCACAACCTGCTAGAGGAAGAGTAAGAGCTAGCAAAACGATGGTGGCACAAACTCAACCCACACCCTGGCCTTTAAATGTATTAGTAACAACAGACTGGCTGGTTCTACAGTTTGACACATATTTCACATATTGTTTTTGAAGACAAACAACCTTTGATGAACAACATTTTAAAAACATATTATTTAAAATTCTGTTCTCCAAAGGTGTCAGATTAAAAATTCCTAAATCAGTATTTTGAAACCATTTTGCTTCAGCAATGACAAGCAGACCAACCCACTGCCATCGAGTTGGGTCTGACTCAAAGCGACCCTAGAGGTCACAGTAGAACTGCCCCACAGTTTCCATGGAGTGCCTGGCGGATTTGAACTGCTGACCTTCTCATTAGAAGAACGATGGGCAGAGGGGATGACAAACTGGTTCCTAAAAGAACCCAAGCTGTGATTTCAGACGCAGTATCTGCATGCCAGCAGCTTCCATTCCAGGATCTCTGACAACAGCTAGAAGGTGGGAAAAAAACCAAAAAACAAAACCCAAAACCAAACAGACGGACTTGACTGAGGATGCCAGCAGAGTGAGAGATTTCTGTGAACGGAAAGGAGTTTCTGATCATCTGACACATGCAGCAGCTTCGATTTTCTTCTAATTTCTGAGAAAATGAGCTTAACTCTGGTTAGTACCACACAATTTTTTGAACAAGGACACCAATCAAGGTGAAATTCTTCTTTCCTGGAAGCCAAGATAACTACATTAGAATACAGTACTAACAGGCAGGTGGGACTATTAGCTTCTTTTAAAACTTGAGAACAGCAGGAAATTGATACAGCTCCTGGGTAAAAGTGACAAGAACTGAAAGCACAATAGAATCCAAATCCATCCAACTGCCAAACTCTGTAATGTCCTCGTGAAATCAGTTTGTTGCAAAAGAATACATTCTCCCTCTATGTCATCTGCTCTCCTCGTTTTCTTCTCTGGAAAAGTCCACCAGCACCATCTTTAATTGATGGTGGTTGATTGGGATTTTAGTCACTTGCAAAGGCTCTGCCTGAGCCCCGCCCCTCAAGGCCATTGAAAAGCAGTGGGTTTGAGCAATATGCAGTGTTCATGGAGATAGCAAGTTCTTAACAGAACTGGGGAAGATGTTCTTTGGCAGAAAATGATTTCTCAGACATTTTTCATTATGATAGATGTGGTATTACAGCCGTTATAAAAAATTTCAAGCTGTGTTGCGGCTTTGTCACCGGCGCTATAAATCACTCACTTGTATATTAAAGTCTGCAGAAAGCAACTGGAAGGAAGGGAAAAACGCATCTCCTATTTACAGACTAGGTATAATTTGGTGTTATTCCTAAAGGGTCAAGGCAGCTTCATGGATCTGTATTCAGTGTTTATGTGAGGATCAGGGGATCACATTCCATCATTGCAGAGCTGGGGAGGCAAACGTTAGCACAGTGAGGTGACACCATCTGCTGTGGGAAAGGTTGGGCTTCCAAGGAGACAGAGGACAGACAAGCCCATGGCCATTTGCAAGATAAGCTAGCAAGGGAGTTAATTATGAATTAATAATTGACACACATTAAAGGCAACTCCGTGTCCCAACTGATAGGGGTCCTGTAAGACAGAGTAGAACTGTCCCACTGAATTTTCTACGTCATTATCTGGAAACCTGGTGGTGTAGTGGTTAAATACTACATCTGCTCACCAGAAGGTCAGCACTTCAAATCCGGCAGATGCTCCTTGGAAACTCTATGGAGCAGTTCTGTAGGGTTGCTATGAACTGGAATTGGCTCACCGGCAGTGGCTTTGGTTTTGGTTTTTGATCATCACAAAATCAGACGACTACATCAGATTGCCAGCTGTGGAGCTGCTGGTGCGTTTGAACTGCTGATCTTTTGGCTAGCCGCTGAGCACTGAGCCACTGTACTTACCAAGGCTCTGTTCAGCATCCCGATGCCATTTATTGTGTACATACAGAGAGGCGTGTGTGTGAGGGGGTGGGCGTTGCTGGTCTCTCTGTCTTCACAGGCAGCTGAGATATGTTAACTACACGCAGTTGGACTAAGAAGGTCCTAATTTCAGATATTCCAAATTTAAAGATGCCCTCTCTTATGGATTGAATTGTGTCCCCTCAAAACATGTCTTAATTAGTAAGAGATGACTCATAAATGACCCACTGGACACCTGACGGCTTAGTGGTTAAGTGCCACAGCTGCTAACCAAAAGGTCAGCAGTTCAAATCCACCAGGTACTCCTTAGAACCTCTATCCTATAGGGTCACTAAGAGTCAGAATGGACTCAATGTCAACAGGGTTTTTGTTTTTAATGAAAACAGCCCATGCACCACCAGGCCTCCACTGGAATTCAAACCGCTAGTTCCTCCAAGGGAGAAAAGATCTGGAGATCTGCTCACATAAAGACTACAGCCTAGGAAACCCTATGAGTCAGTCCTACTCTGTTCTAGAGAGTGGCTATGAGTTGGAATAAAATGGACAACACACAGCAGACGACAATGAAAATAGACTCTGCTAGCTTGGCAGAGTTTGGTTTTGTGGAAAATGTAGAAAAGTTGTTAGCAGCAGAGAACATGAACCCTTTGCACTACACAGGGACTCCAGCTCAAGGGTTCCTAGCATACTGTAGGTGCTGAGCAAAGGATACGAAACTCTGGTGGCTAGTGGTTAGGTGCTACAGCTGCTAACCAAGACAAAGACACTGCCATCAGGTCGCTTCCGACTCACAGTGACTGTGTAGGTCAGAGCAGAATGGCCCCATAGAAGTTCCGAGAAGTGCCTGGAGGATCTGAACTGCCAACGTTTTGGTCAGCAGAAGTAGCATTTAGCCACTATCATACCAAGGTTTCTGCTGCTAATGAAAAAGCCTGCAATTCACATCCACCAAACTCCCTTGGTAACTCTGGGGGCAATTCCACTGTGTCCTGCTGGGTGTATGTGAGTTATCAACTTGACTGCAATGGATTTTTTTTTTTAAATAAATGAGAAAGTCAAGAGGAGAAGAGAAGAAATGGGGAGGGAAGAGGTTGAGAAAACAGGAAATGGGAGTGTGGAATAAGAGAAGAGGAGGAAAAGATGGAGGGGACAGAGGAAGGCCAGCAGTAGGGACAAGAGGTAGTACTGATCACTACCCCTCAACTGCAAGAGTCCTAGAAGAGTCTCGGAGCCTATGTTCTCTTGGGTTGCACCACAGTGTCATCTCTTGGCTTTTGAAAGCAGCCTTTCCCCGTTTTACATAGCCGCTATGTCAGACATGGAGACAACAGTGCCTCTGACAGAATGATGCCTTCCGGGATATCCCACAACTCTCTCGGGCAGGAAACCTTCCCTTGCTCTGCAAAGGGATCATAGTCGGGCATCCTTGGCCTCCTTTGTGCCAGCCTTCTCATTTCAGTAGTTACTGATGGCTACCAGATATCCTACTGTTTGCACGCTTGAATTGTCTGCTTTAGTACCTGGAACATGGAAATCTTTCAAGTTGAGTCACAAGCCCCGAATGAAATGAACCCTTTAATCAAGAAGAAAACTCACCAGCTGAAAACCAACGAGCAGGTTTTAAATAGTTCCATTTCTCCGGTGTTCCACCATATGTTCAGAGGAGACATTTATAGAAATTATAACTAGCTAAAATAATCCCCTGTCTTTGGGGGCTTAGAGAACCTCAGCTCTAATGAGTGGAAACCAGGCACAAAATAAATGAGACATAATTGCATTAGAACACCTGCACCCCTGACCATTTCAACGCCCAGGCGGCCAAATCTCGCGATGGCTCGGGTGCCGCACTGCATTGTGGGAAAGCACGTGGTGACGTAGCTGTGGGCGGATCCAGCCTTTTTGATGCTGAAGCTGTGCCTGGCTTTGCTGCTTGGCTGTTGGTTGGGTGGTTGGTTTGTCCGTTGGATTTCTGCACCCTTGTTGCTGAAACCACTGACAGTCTTGTTGGGCGGAGCCTCTAGGAGGGTTTGGCGTAGCTGGATGCTGCTGCTTGGTGGTAATGGAAGAGGTAGCGGGAAGAATATGAAAATATCCAGAGCCTGCTAACCGAGATTGTATGTGATAAGAATAAACAGCTTTGCCTCAGGGTGGAACTTGAATCTGGAGTAGACAGCAGGACAAAGTTTCCAGTCTACCCATCTCTATATTAGTTTCATGTTACTTAGGATTCCCTGGGCTTGAAAAGATGTAAACCAGAGATCATACCCCTTCTGCACATTGCTTTTGAATAATGCAGCCAGTGGCATCTTGAAGCTAAGCCCGGGTCATTATAATAAAAAGCAGCAATATTAAAGTTAGAGGTTTTTCTTCTTCTTTTTTTAAACAGGCAAAGGCTCATTTCCTAGAGACTGAATTTTTGCAATTTGCATTGGGCTCTTTAATAGTATCTAATTGATGGATTTCAATTACAAAGGAACAAAAAAGTAAGCCTGTGTGCTACTTCCAGACTGGAACTCCTTCATAGATCTTGGCAAATTTTCTTATCATGAGAGCAGGTCCAGCCTGTGACCTAAATGAGGAATTTCACACATCTATCCAGACCATGATTAAAAAGAAGCTTGGAATGTAATGAGGGAATTAGTGCTCGGGCCAGCACACAGAGACTGGGCTTTAAATAAAGCATGCATTTTTCTCAGCTACAGAGACCCCCTTCAGGGGGAAGGGAAATCTGGGGACGATCAGCGAAGTAAAACCTTTGCCCTGAAACCTCACATTCTCTCCGAACCCCAACATTTCTCTTGTGAATGTTCATCAATATTTAATTTCCTGTTTCTCTTATCTTTCCATTACGGCAGCCCCATGCTCTGCTCTAGTGAATGGGCTGTGTGTCTAGAAGCCGGTTCTCCTGGTGGGCTCACAGTAATAACGCTACCCCCATTGTCTTAGCCATCCAGTGCTGCTTTAACAGAGATACCACAAGTGGATGGATTCAAAAAGAGAAATTCTATTTCATCATCTATTTCAGTGGGCTGAAAGTCCAAATTCGGAGTGTCAGCTCCAGGGGGAAACTTTCTCTGCTGGCTCTGGGCGAAGGTCCTTGTCATCAATCTTCCCCTGGACTAGAAGCTTCTGAGGTGCAGCGACCCCAGTCATTTCTAAAGTCCAAGCTCAGCTTCCAGCACTGCTTCTGGTGGTATGAGGCCTCCATTTCTTCCCTATTCCAAGAGGCTGCTCTAAGCCATGATACAATGGCACATGGTGAAGTCTTACCCCACCAATTCTGCTGCAGCCTACCTACCTTCATTAACATCACAGAGGCAGGATTTACAACAGAGAGGACATCACACAACACTAGAAATCAAGGCCTAACTGAATTGCTACACAGATTTTTGGGGAAACACAATTCAATCCATGACATCTATTTTCAGGGACTCTTAGTTCAGTTCAGCAAGCATTCATTGAGTACCTACTGTGTGCTGTTGTTGAGTGTCATTGATTCAGTTTCAACTTCTATCAACCCCATGTGTTACAGAGTAGAACTGCTCCACAGAGTTTTCCAGGCCTTTCCTCCATGGCACCACTGGGAAGGTTTGAAGCGTCAGCCTTTAGGTTAGTAGTTGAATGCAATCACAAACCAACCAACAATAAAAACCACTGTTGTGGAGTCTACTCTGACTCATAGCAACCCTATAGGACACAGTGGAACTGGCTCATAGAGTTTCTGAGGAGAAGCTGGTGGATTTGAACTGCTGACCCACTGATTGGCAGCCAAACGCTTTATCACAGACTCAGGAGAATATTATGAGTTCATACATGTGACAAACTTAGAATAATGGCTGACGTACAGAGCCAGTGCTATAGAAGACTAGCTTTACTCTTGTTTGCCTTGGAGGACTAGCAAAAGAAGAAAGAACAATCATTCCAGCATTCTGGGGTAAAGGCTGTGATACTGGTTAGCACAGGAACTTTGGAGTGCAGGGGTTGGCCTGAGTGAGAGAAAAGGAAGACAGGCTGGAATGGAGACAGATTTTCTAGAAGTAATGGAACCTAATTACAATTAAAAAATAAATGAAAGCCTAAATCGCTAGTCAGCACCTCTCCACAAATGTCCAAGCCGGCCATAAGAACTGGGTTTTTCTCTCCTGCTCAATCCTTCCTTCAAGAAAAAAGCACAGAACCCTATTGATGTGAGAATTCCATTTGCTTGCCTGACTTCAGCTATTTTGTGGACTGCGTCTTCAAGCCTCTCCCTGCCAGTGGTTAAGAACGTGGAAATGGGCACGAGGGATTTAAAAAAAAAACCAAAAACTGCAGTTGCCCACCCAGAGGTTCCTGGCTCAAGTACGCTTGCAAAACCCACTCCAGCAACTCAACTCCAATTCATAGAAACCCAATAGGACAGAGTAGAACTGTCTCATAGTGTTCTCAAGCTGATGGATTCAAACTGCTGATCTTTGGTTAGAAGCTGAACTCTTAATCACTGTGTCACCAGGGCTCCAGACTACCCAGGTTTAATCCTAATTTTGCCCTTGGCAGTTACTGATATGGGCAGGCTGTTATCTTGCTGTTTGTTTCCTATTTGTCCTTTGTTTCTTTTTCTTCTTTTTATGCTTTATTTCAGACTAATTGAATATGAAACCCTGGAAGCATAGAGGTTAAGTGCTACATCTGCTAGCCAAAAGGTTGGCGGTTCAAATCCACCAGGCTGTCCTTGGAAACTCTATGGGGCAGTTCTACTCTGACCTATATAGGGTCACTATGAGTCAGACCCGACTCGGTGGCAGTGGGTGTATAATTTTATTTTATCTTCTTTGCTGTTTTAATATCTATAAGTCTTTCTTTTATTAAATTAGAAGTTGCTTTAGGGCTTATAGAAACACTGGTGGTGTAGTGATTAAGTGCTACATCTGTTAACCCAATGGTCAGCAGTTCAAATCCTCCAGGCACTCCTTGGAAACTCTAGGGAGCAGTTCTGCTCTGGCCTATAAGGTCATTATGAGTCAGAATAGACTTGACAGCTGTGGGTTTGGTGTTTTTTTTTTTTTTTTTTTTTGGTTGTTTTAGAGCTTATACTATGCATGCCCAACTTCTCACAGTCTACCTTCAGGTGATGTGATGTCGCCTTATGAGTAGTGTGGAGCACCGGTGGTGCAGTGCTTAAGAGTTTGGCTGCTAACCACAAGCCTGGCAGTTTGCCTCCACTAGCCACTCCCTGGAAACCCTATGGGGGCAGTTCTGTTCTGTCTTACAGGATTTCTATGAGTCAAAAATGAAATTGAACATTTGAAGATAGATATTCTAGGCATTAGAGAGGTGAAATGGACTTACATTGGCCGTTTTGACTCAGACAATCATGTAGTCTACTGTGCCAGGAAAGACAGATTGAAGAGGAATGATATTGCATTCATCCTCGAAAGGAACATTTCAAGATCAATCCAAAATGCAGCGTTACCAGTGATAAGAGAATATCTGTATGCCTATGAGGAACACTAGTTAATATGACTATTATTCAAATTTATGCACCAACCGCTAAGGACAAAGATGAAGAAACTGAAGATTTTTATCGGCTTCTGCAGTCCGAAATTTGTCAAACATGCAACCAACGTGCATTGAAAATTACCGGGGATTGAAATGTGAAAGTTGGAAACAAGAAGAATCTGTAGTTGGAAAACATAGCCTTAGTGATAGAAATGATGCGGGAGATAAGATGAAAGAATTTTGCAGGACCAATGTTGTATTCACTAGAAACAACTGTTCTCAACAAAAGAAATGACAGACAACTCATATATAGGTGGAATTCACTAGATGGTATATGTAGGAATCAAATCAACTACATCTATGGAAAGAGATGCTGGAAAATCTCAGTATCATCAGTCAGAACACAGCCAGGGGCTCAGTGTGGCACAAAACATCAATTGCCCATATATAAGCTCAAGTTGAAGCTGAAGAAAATTAGAATAAGTCCCCGAGAGCCAAAGTACACCCTTGAGTATATCCCACCTGAATTGAGAGATTGTCTCAAGAATGGACTTGACTCAATCAGCACACACAACCCATGACTAGATGAGTTGTGGAATGACGTCATACACAAAGAGAGCAAAAGGTCATTGAAAAGAAAGTAAAATTTCTGAAATTTGCTCTTAAATACAGAGAAATTAAATTGAAAGGAGAAACGATGAAGTAAAAGAGCTGAACAGAAGATTTCAAAAGGGCAAATTAAAGTATTCAGAAAGACAAAGTATTATGATGAAATATGCAAAGACCTGGATTTAGAAAACCAGACGAAAGAACGTGCTTTCATTTCTCAAACTGAAAAAGGTAAAGACAATATTCAAGCCTCAAGTTACAGTATTTTTGAAGGATTCCTCATGTAAAATATTAAATGACATAGAAGCATCAAGACAAGATGGAAAGAACGTACAGTCACTGTACTAAAAAGAGTTTGATGTTCAACCATTTCTGGAGGTAGCACATGGTTAAGAACTGATGGAACTGAAGGAAGAAGTTCAAGGTGCACTCAAGGCACTGGCAAAAAACACGCCTCCAGAAACAGACAGGATACCAGCTGAGATATTTCAACAACAACAAAATTCCAGCTCTAGAAGTGCTTCCTCATCTATGCCAAGGAATTTGGAAAGTAGATAGCTGCCTGGCCAACTTACTGGAAGAGATCCATATTTATGCCTGTCTCCAAGAAAGATGATCCAAATGAATGTAGAAATTATCTAATAATATTGATTTCACATTCGAGTAAAATTTTGCTGAAGGTCATTCAAAAGTGGTTGCTGCAGTATGTTGATGGGGACGCTGCCAGAAATTCAAGCCAGAATCAAAAGAGAATGGGGAAGGAGGTATTGTCATTGCTGATGTCAGATGGATGTTGGCTGAAAAGAGAGAATATTGTGTTCTATTGACTACACGAAAGCTTTGACTCTGCGGCTCTTAACAAATTATAGATAACTTTATGAAGAATGGTAATGCCAGAACTCTTAGTTGTACTCACGTGTTTAGAATAAGAGACAGTCATTTGAACAGAGTAAGGGTGTACTGTGGATTTTAAAATTAGGAAAGGCTTTTGTCAAGGTTGTATTATTTCACTATACTTATTTAGTCTGTATGTTGAGCACATGATCTGAGAAGCTGGTCTAGATGAGAAGATGTGGCATCAGGAATGGATGAACACTCCTTAACAACTGGCAATATGCAGATGACACAACTTCATTTGCTTTCAGCAAAGAAGACTTGAAGCACTTAGTGATGAAGATCAAGACTATAGTCTTCAGTATGGACCAATTAGCAACATTATGATAACTGGAGAAAACACTAGTCAAGGATTTCATTTTACTTATATCCACAATTAACCCCCATTGAAGCAGCAGACTAGAAATTAAAGGATGCATTACATTGGACAAATCTGCTGCGCAAGACCTCTTTAAACTGTTAGAAAGCAAAGATGTCACCTTGAAGTGCATCTGACCCCAGCTACCTCAGGTGCGTGCAAAAGCTGGACAGTGAATAATGAAGACCAAGGAGGAATTGATACCTTTGAATTATGGGTGTTGGCAGAGAATCATGAATAAACCATGGACTTCCAGAAGTATGAACAAAATTGTCTTGGAAGAATACAACCAGAATGTGCCTTTGCTTCTCCAGAGAACCTAGCTTAAACAGTGACCAAATTCTGCCAGTTTTGAAGATGACCTTGTGAAGAAATTAGGAAAATCTACCCCACCCTGCTGGATCTTTCAGTTTGTTTTGCCAAAGTCCTCACTACGTTCTGTTGTACTGCCTAGCCTGTGCCCCTCCTTTACGTATTCCGTGCCTTGAAGACATTTGGCTCTTCTTTATATCCTGGCCCTTAGCATGATACCATACCTCCATGGCCTCCTCATATCTTACCACGATAGGTCTTACCTTTTAAGGTAAACTGCTTAAAATTTTTTTTCATGTGCAGTATTGTTACAGCATCTCCATGAACACTTGTAATGTTGCAAGCCAAATGTTGAAAGATCTAGGATACAAATGCGTAATGAAAAAAACAGTAAAATTATGCCCAGATGGGATAGATGAAATGGTTGAGATTTTGTCAGGGTACTTTGGGATAACAGAGGAAAGGCTAGGCCTTTTCCATTCTGAGCTAAAAGAAGGCTTCCTAGAGGGGAGGACACCTGAGTTTCCTTGGAGGATGGATAGCAGCTTGCCAGACGACGAAGGGTGAACTCCTCTTCTGCTGCACTTTATAACTCCTCTACGGATGTGAGTTGAATTGTGTCCGGCTCTGGTACAATTTTTGTGACTTGGACTTTGTAAGTCAATAGCAGTTCTCGAAGTCCTTGGGGCTATTTTATCAGAGTTCCCTCCCCACCCCACCCCCAGTCCTGAAGCTGAAAAATATATTAGCACAGGAAGCCCAAGATTTATTTTGGTCAGCTTGAGAATTCAGCTTGGTGATGTCACAAAACGTGATGAAGAATAGAGATGCACGTATAGGAATTTGTGTGGATGAAATAGCACCCCAAACACTTTAACAGATGGAAAAACACTTGATCACCTAACACTGGGCTCTTTTCACATTTTTTGTGCATCATTGGAACACGTACTCAATCTCACGATCTATTACTATTACTGTGTAATTATAAGCTTACATCTGGGGGTATTGGTCATATAATAAACCTGTCTCAAGTCAAAATTGTGCATTTATTGCAGGCTATAGTTTAGAAGTATGAAGGAGACCTTTCTCAGCGGCCGAAAAGCTGTGATGGAATGGGAAAATTCTATAGAGACTTTCTAGTAAATGCTGTGTTTCAAAAATAATTCAAATCAGTCTTGTTTTGAGGAAAGCTATGAATTCTTTAAACTTTCCAATTTCTGAAATTGTTTCCCTTTGCTAGAGTTCTTATTTAAAATGTGTGTAGCGCTGGAAGTTTCGAGTGTGCATGAGAAATTCCAGACCACTTATTTAATATACAGGGAATGAAATGCTTTCAATTAGCACTTGGATCTTTCTCATAAAGTATTATTTGGAACAAATGGAGTTCAGAGACCTTTTGAAAGACTAAAGTCCAAATGCTTTTTACTGATTCAGAAGCAAAAAGATGATTAGCTCCAAGAACTTGTATCTTCCTACAACGCAATTGAATTGGCTGGGAATTTGATGAGGCTGGGGCCACCCCAGGTGCCCTCTGTCAGAACAAAACCAGAAGATTAAAAGGGTCTGCAATCAGAGAAATTTAATAATGTTTGACAAAAAATATTCATGTGGTGAAGAAAGAAGGACAAAGGTCTTCTGATGTCTCTAAATGATTAGAGCACACGCTTTCAGTCTGAACCAGAATGAAAAATAACAACAATGGCTGTGATTGTTTCTGTTCCAAGCTTTCACTTGTAGCAGGAATCAGGCTAAACAATTTACCTACAGTAACCCCTCGGGGATGCAGGTTACTTTACAGAAACAAGAAATTATTTATCCATCATTGTCCAACTAGTTAAGTGGTGAAACTGGGATTCAAACTCAGGTTTTTGTGATTCTAGAGGTCTACTTGTAACTCTGTATGCTTTTGACTGCTCACATGCCATGCTGCCAGCCACTCTCTAGTCGTGGCACACACGTAAACACATTTACTTGTCACAACCACTCTGTGGTAAGTACCCTTATGACTCCTAGTTTGCAAACGAGGAAACCAAACCCAGAGAGGTTACACAAGCAAAGCAACTTGCCTGAAGTCACCCAGCTACTGAATACAGAATTGGGATAAGAACCCTAGTGTTATGTTTCCAGATTTAGTCCATGTGCTTTCTTTTATTGTATGTGGCCTCTGAATTTGGAAGACCAATGATCCGTTATGTGGAAAGGAAATCCCTGAGATGGTGTTGCCATTGGAAGAATTGGTTACAGTTTTCATCCAGTAGCTATTAAAAGACTGGAAATACCAGTGGTCAAACACAATGGATGGTTATTGCTGGAAGGTCATTCTCCACGGGTCCTTCACACTTCTGGTTGTACGTGAGCTGAGGCACTGACAGCTACCATTCTGGAGTGTCTTCTCCATAGTATTTGTGGCAAACGGTTTTGGAAGATTGAGAGTATTTCCTTTGGGGGCAGATTTGTTTGCAATTCAGTGTAATAAAGATAATGTCTCTCTCCAGGGCAAGGGTCAAGCAGGTTTTCTTACAGCTCATTACAAAAAAATTGGCATTTCCTAAGTTTGGAATTCCTCACCTGTGATGCAAAGTTCCTCCAGGTACATCATCCACTGGGAAGGTTCTTACTGGTTTCTTGGTAGTTGGTGGGCAAAAAGGCCACACAATCATGAGGCTCATGCTGCTTGCTGTGCTGTGTGCAATAAATTCCTTTGTCTTTGAGCCGGGAGTCTCATGTCTTTTGCCAGAATCCATTGAACTGTGACAAGATAACTTGTTTTGTAAGTAGGATAAAATATTGAACTCTTCATAGTACTTGACAGTTTTTTTGACCCCCTTCTGGCTGGAAGATAGGGAGACTAGGGTTGGAGTAGTTGTTGCAGGAAGTTGCTAGGCACTCAGGATCCTCCAGCTTTTGGCTCCACCGTCTTTAACATTTCTCAGGATCCCAAGCTGCCTCTTGGTGCTCCAGCCATCACCAGTGTCCCTCTGAGGATGGAGCTGGAGACAGGTGGGAAAAAGAGCTCTCTCAGTGTCCTTCAAAGTGATGTCTGCCTGTATCTCAGAAACCACTTCTAGTCAGAAGCAGGGCTGAGGAATGTGGTCTTTTTTGGCTGGGACTATTTTTGCTCTGAATATAATTGGTGTCCTGTTATAAAGAAGAAAGAATGGATCTGGGGCAAGCAGCAAGCCATTTCAACTGCAGCAATACAGATGTTGTTCTGGGTTGTAAGGGGGATAGGGTTGTTTTCGGGAAGATTTCTGGCATAACTAAACATTTTATTCCAACATGAAGCCCCTTGCTCACTGCCTTGAAAAATGCAAAGTGGAGAGCATGAAGCAAACCTTGTTACAGCATGCACATCCAACTGCTAATGGAGACCCTTGTGTGCAGGGAGCATTTGGTGGTTGAAACTATGGGCTAACGACCAGCTGGATGGAAACAGTAGCCTCCGGAAGTGCCTTTGCACCAGTAATGACCCTTGTGAGCCATTAATCTGCAAGAGATGCCCTATCTCTAGGTCACAGCTTCATAAACCGAATATCAATAAAGGCTGCCAGGGGCATCTTAATTATTTCTGTGGATAAAGCCATTGCTGTTAGTCTGGGCAGAAAACTTTTTCGTAAGAAAATGCTTTGGTTCTCACAGTGAGTCTGTGAGAGGCAAACTCCCTGAGACTGGAGGGGTCGTCACTGCTTCTCCCTGTCTATTCCTGCTAAGGGGCTCAGGACAGGTGGTCAGCACAAGTGTCCCCTGGTGATATGGCACGGTTCTTTTCTGGGGGTCTGGTTGGAGAGTTTTTTCATTATTTGAGTTCCCAGCTATATGTAGCAGCTCAGAAGACTTCTTCTTTTTTTTTTTTTTTATGACGGTAAAAGGATGTTAATGGTAGTATTCAAAATAGTTACCTTTGTCGGGTGTCTAGTATGTGCTGTGGAGTCCCTGGGTGGTGCAAGCAGTTAGCACTCTGAACTGCTCACTCAAAGACTGGTGGTTAGAGTCCCCTGGAGGAGCCCTGTCACGAAGGCTGGGTGATCTGCTTCCAAAAACCAACCATGGAAAACCCCATGGAGCGCAGTATCACTCTGACACACATCTGGTTACTGTGAGTCAGAGTCAACTTCAAGGCCAATTTCTCAACATGTGCTATTCTTGGTGAATTGGATCCATTATGCTATTGAAACTTTGTGACATTCCCATGAGGTTGGTATTATTATCTGTCCTGTTTTATGTCCAAGTGTGATAGACTTAAAAGACGTCATAGAGCTTGTCCAACTTGTCTAGGTAGGCAAATGGCAGTTCCTGGGAGTGTGGGTTGAGATACAGAAAGAAGTGCATCAGGCTCCAAGGTCTAGGCTCTTAGTCATTTTGTTATAAAGACTTTCAGTGTTATGAAGTCCTTTCCTTTTCCCCTTTCCCTCTTTCCTTTCCTCCTTCTTTCCCTTCTTTTTTTTTTACTTTGTGTCTTTCATCTTTCTTCTTTCTTCTCCTTTTCAACCGCAAAATCTGAAAAAGCCTTAATGCCGTGTTACCATTTTTATATTTTTGTACCCAACCTTCCAAATTTTGCCTGCATGAATTTTTTTTTTTTAAATCATCTATTCAATACATTTCACTGAGTACTTTGCACAAGGTGCTGGCATTCTGGCAATGACTGAGACCAAAATAGCCCTATTCTGACTAAACAGACCTGTTATTTTGTATTCTATTTCTCTTTCTTAACATTAAACCGAAAACCATTTCCATATTGCTACCCTGTTCCATAATTATCATTTTTAATGTCTTCCTAGTATTCTATCATATTGATGTACCATAATTACCTTTAATATTACATTACTGTTGAGCAATTAGGTTGTCTTTGGTTATTTGCTATTATAGACAACACATATCTTTAAGCCTTTTTCTGAAAACAATGGAATAAAATAAATATAGATGACCCTGTGCAGAATACTCTTGTACCTATAGTTTTGTTCTTTTGCTAATCCCCCCACCCCCCAAGAGAAGTTCCCTAGAGTACTATTATGTAGTAGACAGGAAAGTCCATTTGGATGATTTTGGAGAAGTGTTATTAACGAAACACTCTGTGTAAGATCCCAGCAGATGCCTTACACATGTTATGCTGTTTAATCTTCATGACAAGATGGGAAGGCAGGTAACAGCATCTTCACTTTGCAGATGAAGAAACGGAGCCCCAGAGCGATGAAGTGATTGTCCTGTGAAGTATTATCGTACGAGGTGTGCAGAAGAGGGATCTGATCCAAGCCTCACTGGGGCGCAAGTCTGTGCCCCTGATCACAGTCCAACTTCCATTTCTACAGCCGCTCACTCATATTCTGAAGCTGAGCAGCCGGAGCTGGGAACTGGCTTCAGAGATGTACTCTAAATGCATGATACTCAGCTTATACCTCCTGTGGTTGAACTGCATCATGAGTTAGAGGAGCTCAGCATGAATGAGCAGTCGCTCACCATCATCAACAGCAGCGTCCTGGGCATCCTGTAAAGGTCTGGCTCAAGCTGTGTTACACCCGTTCTCTTTCTTTACACGGGGCATTTAATGGAACACTGGAACCAGATGATTTGGGGGACAGATCTGATGGAGCATCGTGGGGGTAAAACATTGGCAAAGTCCTCCTCTTCTTCCTCCTTGTGTCTCGTCCCTCTTCTCTTGCCTCCTTCCTACTCTTCCGTCTTTTCTTCCTTCTCTTCTTTCTGCCTCTCCATCCCTGCATGTCTCCCTCCCTCCTTCCCTTTCTTCTTTCCATCCACCCATCGTGCTTTTACAGGTACTAAAATCCTTTTTGTTACTCACAGCAGTATAAAGTAGGTACTATTGTAGTCCCATGAGTCAGAATGGACTTGATGGCAGTGAGTTTTAGGATTTTCGATTATAGTCCTTGGAGTCTATAAGTGGTGCAAGCTATTAATGCTCTTGGCTTTAAACCGAAAGATTGGAGGTTCAAGTCCTCACAGAGGTGCTTTGAAAGAAAGGCTTGGTGATAAACTTTTGAAAAATCCACTGTTGAAAGTCCATGGAGCGCAGCTCTACTCTGATACCTGCGGGGTCTCCAGGAGTTGGAGTCCACTCGATGGAATCTGGTAGTAATTACAATCTTCCTTTTGTGGATGAGGAAACAAAGGAGTAACGGGTTAGATCCAGGTAGAGGCACATTTACTCTGAAGCTGATAAAGACCAAAGATCAGGACCCCTTCTTGCAGGAATCACTGTGACTGGCAGGATGACCGGGAGCTTGTAGAATGTTCTAGGAGAAGTGCAATCAGGAAGCATCACTGTGCAAGCATTTCTGATATTAGCTGAAGAGGTCTTAGAAAAAGGTCATGCATCTCTACGTGTGCAGGAAATTGTCACAACTTCTCTTTTTGTAGTAAATACTCAGTTTTGCATTTTTAAGTTGGTCTTTTTCTTTAAGAAGCTCCCCTCTTTGTATACATTTCCCAAAACCTACTGCCACTGAGTTAATTCTGACTGATAGTGACCCTGTAAGGCAGAGCAGACCTGCTCCGTAGAGTTTCCAAGGAGTGTCTGGGTGGATTTGAACTGCTGGCCTTTAGTTAGCAGACGTAGCACATAATCACTATGCCACCAGTTTTTCTGTATCTATTTCAGGTCCCTACAAAATTTGTGTCCTCTCCTGGAGTGTGGGTACACCATGTTGTCATTATGTTATCCACCAAAACCCAAACCCAAATCAAAATCAAAGTCACTATCGTTGATCCCATAGTGTTTCCAAGGATGTCAGTCTCAATGGAAGTAGACTGCCACAGCTTTCTCCTACAGAGCTGCTGGTGGTTTTGAACCACTGACCTTTTAGTTAGCAGTCAGCTGCTTTAACCACTGAGCTACCAGGGCTCCTTATATCACCCACAGTGTGTTTTAAACACCATGTCTCTCATGGGAGGTACTGTAGATTAGAACAATTCCTCATTGTGCAAGGCTGCACTATGCTTTGTAAGATGTAGACTCCAACATCCCTGGACTTGCCCACTAAAATCCAGTGTTGGTCGGGTTATCATGAAGACTCCACACCCAGAGACTCTTAGAGGTCGGTCTAATTCCAGGTTAAGAAGAGGAAGAAACCTAGCCTTTGGAGTCAGATGGACTTTTGAGTAGATGGAAGACTTTGAGCTTCAGTGCTGCCTGCGTGATGGGGATCAGAACACCTGGCAAGCTTGGGCGTGGTTAGCTATCACGTACCTCAACACACCCAGTGAAGGCTTATGGACTGTTAGTCCTGTGAGCTTGAAGTGTGATCTCAGAAGTGCTAGTCTGTTATTTTCTCGGATCTGCTGTGTGATTCTGTGGGCTGGGCTTTTCTCATCAGCTCGTCTTGCAGTAAGTCACGTGCTTTGATCCCTGGGGTCATCAGAGCTAGCTTTCTGTTTCTGAACTCAGTACTCTCACTGACAACAGGTGCAATCTGATGCTTGTGTGGTAGCGAATCTTATGTACCAACTTGGCTAGTGATGGTGTCCAGTTGTTTGGTCAAATACTAATCTAACTGGTGTCCTAAAATAGTTATCAAAAAATAAAAAAAAAAAAGCCCCCAAACAAATTCAAACCTGATGCCATCAAGCTGATTCTGACTTATGGTAATCCAATGTGCTGCATAGTAGAACTGCCTCATAGGGTTTTCTTGGCTGTCATTTATGGGAGCAGGCTGCCCAGGCCGTTCCTTTCCAGTGCTGCTGGGTGGATTCAAACAGACAACCTTCAGGTTAGCAGTCCAGTGTGAACTATTTGTGCTACCTAGGGACCTTTATAAATTGATGAAACCAGCTGTGCTCATGTAAAGCAGTTTACCTTCTGTGTTGTGGGTAGAGGGAAATCCTGGCAGCATAGTGGTTAAGTGCTACATCTGCTAGCCAAAAGGTCTGCAGTTTGAATCTGCCAGGCGCTCCTTAGAAACTCTATGGAGAAGTTCTGCTCTGCCCTATAGAGTCACTCTGAGTTGGAATTGACTCAGTGGCAGTGGGTTTGGCCTTAGTTTTAATGTGGGTAGCCCTCAGCCTGTCAACTGAAAGCCTTAAGAGCAAAAAGGGAGTTTCCCTCACTTGTGTTTTGCCTTGAGGGTACAGACATTTTTTTTTTCCCAGAACCTCCTTACTCTTTCCTCTTCTCCTTGCCTAACCTCCAAATGCCATCCTGTAGAAGTCTCCAGCCTGCTCCCTTACCTGCGAGGCTTTGACTTACCAGCTCCCAAGAGTTTTGTGAGCTTGTTTCTTGAAGTAAATCTCACTGGTTCTGTTTCTGTAAAGAATCCTAAGTAGGGGAGCAGGGCAGAAGGATACCTCTGCTGGCTGAGGAATAGACTGGAAAAGGAAGAAAGGAGGCAGGCAGGGAAGGAAGGAGGGAGGGAGGGAGGGAGGGATGGAGGGAGGGAAGGAGAAAGGAACCTATTGGCAGGCAACATGAAATTTCAGCACAAAAGGTGTGGGTTCTTTCTGAGTTTGAATCCTGCTTCCAGCTTTCATGGCTCTCGGAGCTTGAATAGGTTGTCTAACCCCTTTATAAGTCTCGTTTGTCTTATCTGGGATGTGGGGATAAAAATAGTGCCAACCTCATCAGGTTACTGTGAACCTGAAGTATGCTAGCTCCTGAACAGGACTTAGCAGATAGCAGATGTTCAAGAAGCGGTCATTTCCGTTATTTGCTGACAGTCAGATAATTTCCTCACATGTGGCCACACCTGGCTGAGTGGCTAGGCAGCTTACATTTGAAGATGAGTATTTTCTTTGAGCAGTGTTAATACTTTCAGCTTCCTTCCCTCCCCCTCAAACTGCTATTACTCAGTTCACGTGTTCTGTAATTTATTAACTACATATTTACTGAGTACTTCGTATGTGTGCACATTCATGAAACTGCCCCTGTCTACCCTCTCGGTGGAGCCCCGGTGGTGCCATGGTTAAGCACTCAGCTGCTAACTAAAAGGTTAACAGTTCAAATCCACTAGCTCCTCCTTGGAAGTCCTGCAGAGCAAGTAGTCCTACTCTGTCCTATAGCGTCTCTGGGAGTCAGAATTGACTCCACGTTCTAAGCAATTTCATTTATTCATTGGTTCTTCCTCTTTATAAAAGTTTCAGGACTCCTTGGGGACTATCTTAGGGATGAAGTACTAGTTTTGGAGACTATCTTTCTGGGGAAACCCTGGTGAAGTAGCGGTTAAGTGCTGTGGCTGCTAACCAAACGGTCGACAGTTCGAATTCACCAAGTGCTCCTTGGAAACTCTTCGGGGGCAGTTCTACTTGTCCTACAGGGGTTGCGATGAGTTGGAATTCACTTGACTGTGATAGGTTTGGTTTTGGTTTTCTCTTTCTGGATCATTTGGCTAAATGAACATTGATTGTGTCACCAGAAGTTGGGGTAGTCCTCTCTGGACAGTCAGTGGTGATTCACTTCAGGGGCCATTGGGGCCCAGTGGCCCTTTGGGTTCTCTTGGTCCTGGATGGTTAGACTATCTTGGAACTGGTACATGAGTTTTCTTTTGATCAGATTAATCAAGCACTGCCGGATAAACATGAGTCTGACATTATTATAGTACCAACTGCTTTCAGTGTTAACTCAGCTGTGGTATAATCTCTCAATCTGTCGGGATGGGAGAGCCAAGCTCTTATTTCTCTTACTTGCCAGATAGACTGTAAACTAGCTTCACTAAACTGTGCAAACCTGGCTGTTGCTGCATGCCTTCAAGTCAATATAGCGACCCTATATAACAGAGTAGGACCACCGCACATGGTTTCCGAGCAACTGCTGGTAAATTTGAACTGCCAACATTTGATTAGTGGTTGAGCTCTTATCTGCTGTACTATTAGGGCTTCAGAGGGCAGTAACTCTAATGGTTGTACCGACATCAGGCTGGCTTGTCCTAGTTCCTTAATCTTTTCAGAAGAGAGTCCCTAAGAGGTCATTTCATTCTGTTGGTTATGGTTATAGCCTAAGGGTCTCAAGTCTGAGCAGACTAAGTGCTGCATTTCAAGATATATACAAGTTTGAAAACATCTGCCATGATACCCGGAAAGCCACTACCTTTGAGTTGATTCTGACTTATAGTGACCCTCTAGGACAGAGTAGAACTGCCCCATAGGGTTTCCAAGGCTATAAATCCTTACAGCAACTGCCACTGGTGGGTTTGAATGATTGACTTTTCAGTTAGCAGTCAAGTGCTTTAACCAATGTGTAACCAGAGCTCTTTGCTACCCTAATAAAACAGTAAAACAATTTTTTTTTTTTTTGCTAATTTTAGAAACAATTTTGGCAGTAGCCTGGCCTCTGGTTCATGGCAGTTTAACTGTACCCTCACATTGACTTGTATGTTTGTGATTTAATTCCAGAAGAACTTTTGAAATGGAAGTGGATGATCATCCAATGACCTTGTTCTCATTGACCTTGAATCAGAGTAGTGGCCCCCCAGAGGTCAAGGAGCACTGCTTGGGTGGTGCTTTGGAGAGTCTGGGCAACACTGTGATGCCAAGGAAAATAACTGTATTTGAGATTTTTTTCCAGGTAGAGATTTGAGAAGGGGTGGAATTCCGGGGACCTAGGCCTGCGTCCTAGCTCTGACATTCTCAGTGGTGTCCTCTTCCGTGTGCCACTTAACCTCTCTGAGCCTTTGTTTCTTTTCCATACAAGATTATAACGGTCAGACCAGATAAAAAGAATTTAAAACACTGGGAACAAGGAGGAAGTTTCAAAAATTATTGCTGAGTGAATGAACAAAACAGGGAAAGAGACAATGAATAAAAGTTGAACCAGGTTACCTGTCCCCAGATTGCAATGACAAGACTAGACCTGAGTTATATTCAATAACTTGTAAGTTCAGGATTGGCCATGTAACTTGCAGGACCCAGTCCAGAGTGAAAGTGGGGGCTCTTGTTAGAAAAATTAGTACTAATTTCGAGATGTCAACAGCCGATCATTAAACCAAAATATGAGACCCTTCTGAATGTGGGTCCCTGGGTGACTGGACAGGTCACATGCCCTTGAAACTGTTTCTGTCTCCATTCTAAGTAGTTTTATTCATTGCTTCTGTCACTTGACACATGTACCCTGGACTCTTTTGTAATCTGTGCAAAGACCTCCAAAATAACAGACATGGTTTTTAGAGAACATCTCAGAAATGCCTGATTTTTTACTTTTGTTTTTGGTGGCCTCTATGAAAAAAAGAATAAGCAGTTTCTTTTTATCCATGGTGAAGACATTGCTGGAAGAAAAAAAAAATCTACTATGTTATGAGTTCCTGTGCCCTTTTTTTCCTCATTTTCCCACATTATGTAGCTTGGAAATGATTTTCATTTTTCTTACTAAATACTGCATTATCTACCTCATAAAGGAGCAACAGTAGCCTGTGTTTATTGAAGGTGTAGAACACTTAACAGAAGTTTCATTAATCTACAACTCCTGAAGTAGGAAGCTGAGGCTGTCTAATAACAAGAGGCTGAGCTGAGATAGACGCCAGCTCTTCGGTCTCCTAATGATCTTTTGCCCAGTGTTAGCCATTACCGATTCAATGGAACAAGGACATTATTATTTTTCCCCCTGCCTTTCCAGCAGTTCCATGTGTGGCTAGATAGCTCAACTGGTTACAGCTGGTGCTAATGAGGCCAAAGTCATGAGCATGATCCCTATCTAGGGCAATTAGTGAACCTCAGCAAACAAACCAATAAACAAAACTCAGACAGCACCTTCCATCCTAGGCAGTCAGTTTATGATTTTCGTTATAGGGCGACTCGTGGGAATAGGTGAACAAAATCACACATTGGACAGCTTGAAGGAATGACTGTTACATAGCTTAAGTCCTTTCACCCTTCCTTCCCAAGCCTTTGGCCACATCGCTAACTGACCCTGCTAATCTTTCCTCCTGAGCGAAGAAAACGCCTCTAAGTCTCAACACAGTGCTCTAGGTCAGGGGTAATCAAATTGTAGCCTGCAGAACAAAACCAGCTCACTAGTTGGTTTTGTAAATAAAGTTTTATTGGAATACAGTTTCAATCTTCGGTTACATATTGTCTGTGACTGCTTTTGCACTGCAGTGGCAGAGTTGGGTAGCTGTGACAGACAGCACGTGACTCACAAACCCTAAAATGTTTACCATCTGGTCCTTAGTAGGACAAGTTTGCCAACCCATACTTTAGGTGGTCACCAAGTCAAGAAGAGGTGATACGTGTCTCGAGATCTGTTCTCTGTTCTTCATCTCTGCATTTGGGGATGGTTATTCACATTATGAAGCCCTGGCAGTACAGTGGTTGAATGGCCAGTTGAATGGTCAGTAGTCTGAATCCACCAGTCACTGTTTGGAAACCCTATGGCACAGTTCTACTGTGTCCTATAAGTTTGCTGTGAGTCAGCATTGATTCAACAGTAACAGGTTGGGTTGGGTTTTTTGAGTCTTCGTGTTCCAAAATGATTCTCTTTTTAGGGAAGAATTATATCCTAAAGAGGAGAAGTCCTGTGGTACATCCTCTGTTCATTTCAAAATAATGAACTTTATGTTACTTATTCTACTTACTTATTTTTAGCAAGAAGAGTGTGGTAGGAAGTTGAGATACTTCAGACCAGTACTTAGAGATAAACAGCTTCTAAAAGAAATCAAGGTCTTGAATTTTTACTGCAAATTCTACTAATGGTCAACTTCTCCAGTTACATTTAATTAAGCAAATGAAATGTCAATTAAAAACGACATAGAAGCACCTGTTGTCTTGAAGAAAAAACAGTTTCTCCTTTGTGTGTATTAAAAGGGCAGCGGTTCTTTTTTATTTTGGATTTTACTAACTCGTTTCAATGTTCCTTTCCTATTTGCCCCATGAAACCATGAGTTTTCTATGGCTGGAGAGTTGCCATTCATACTTGCTCTATCCACTGTGCCTTCCAAAAGCCATACTGTTTGATCTAACCCAGGAGACCTGCATAATTTCTAGCTAATTGGAACAACCTCAAAAGGATTGGGTTTAGTTGCCTGGGTCAGAGAGGGAACATTTTTTATATATCTACAGAGTCAGATTTCCCTGAAGAAGTCCATCTAATGGTGAACTTCGGACTGTTGAGTCTGCGGTTTTGATTTTCAAATGAACTAGAGGTGAATTGGAGTGTGAGCAGAAGAGTGACAGGAACGGGGAGAATCAGAAGAGCAAAGAAAGATACTCTCTCTGTCCATGTGTGAATAACCATTCTCTCTTGGTCTTGATAGAAGCTTTCATTGCCCCAAACTCCTTTTAATAGGTATTATTATTTTTGTCTGTAAACAACTGTGGTGTCGTAGTGGTTAATAGGTACAGCTGCTAACCCCCAAATTGGCAGTTCAGATTTACCAGGTGCTCCTTGGAAACTCTATGATGCGGTTCTACTGTGCCTCATAGGGTTACTATGAGTTGGAATTGACTCTGTGACAGTGGTTATAAACAACACCTTTTCTTCTGGTAATAGTAGTTCACATTGCCTTATTGGAAACTTTGGTTATGTGGTGGTTAAATGCTATGATTGCTATTCAAAAAGTCAACAGTTTAAATCTACCAGGTGCTCCCTGGTAACTCTATTTGGCAGTTATGCTCTGTCCTATAGGGTCCCTATGAGTCAGAATCAACTTGATGTCAGTGGGTTTAATTTTGTTCTTTGGAGGTTTCTTTGCCTTTTTTTTTATGATGATGATTGAATGAAAATGTACATTCCCATATAAATTTACATGCTGACCTACATGCAGCTTCCACTGCTCTCCTTGCACGGTGATAGCACACTCTTCCTCTCTGCTCCATACATGTCTTATCTTCCCAACAGTCTCCTATCTTCTCCTCTCCACCCATTCACCTTCCTCCAGCATGAGGCCAACAGGATGACCTCCTATAGGTGCCTAGAACCATAAAGTGCCCATACAATATGGTCACTCTGCATCACCAAGTCCAATCCATTGCTTTCAGAAAAGTTGACCTTCATTATGATTTATGGACAGGGGCAGCATGATGAGCTAATTCTTCCCTGAAAACACAACGGTTTTTTACTTCCAGGGTGGCTCAGCTGGGCTAGAACTGACCAGTCAGAGACTCACACTTCCCTGACCCTGGTCACTAGTCCAGAAGAGAACATCTCATCCAGGCTGCCTTACTCAGAGAGACTCACAGGATTTGTGTGGGAAGTACCAGGGAGACAGTTTATTTTCTACCATCTTGAGTCTGGGATGATAGGAGTTTGGAGCCAGTGGGGACCACAGTATGAGGCCTGATGATGAAACCAGTGCAACAGAAGACAGTGCTAGAAAGTAGAGAGAACCGAGTCCTGATGACATCTCTGAGTCCTTCATATAGCTATGCTGCCAGGTGCTTCTGGATTCTTCTGTTACGTAAACCAGGAAGTTGTCTTTTATGCTTAAGTTATGTGGATTGGGTTTTCTGTCACTGTATTGCTTAAGCAAGGTGGCCCAACATTGTAGAAGTCATGGAAGGAAGATACAGTTCTGGAAAATAATTCCAGGATCACTTGCCTCAGATTTTCACCTTCTGGTGAGTTTCCAGGATATTTTTATTAAGTCTGTCAATCCATTGGTATCCCTTGTGAAGAGAGGAAATACAAAGAAATGTGGAAATCCAATGTGCTGATCAACACTCCATAGTTTTTCAACTTGCTGGCAATTTTCCATGGATCATTAAATTCCCCAAATATGAAACTCCTTCATTGATATGAGGATCATGTAAAATAGCCTTGAATACAATTTCTATTTCCATGGTACCCGGATCCCTGAGGCCCTGAACAGCATTTGTGCTGGCCATATTAATTTTTCTGTTTCTACCTTTTTGCTTAATTCTTTAGCTTGTGTGGTCTTCTGAATTTAACAAAATGGTATCTATAAAATCGTGTTGGTAGTCGCGAATGTGTATGTGCATGCAAACCTGCCAATATTTTGCTTTTTTATTTTCGGACTGACTTTCTTCAGTGCCTCAGATGGCAGTCAGAACAGTCTTTGCCAGCACTGTCACTACCTGAGTGGCATTAATATTCCTCTCGGTTGCTAGGGAGGGTATTTCATTCACAGAAGCCATTGCTTTTAGGGGCTTTGGAGAACCCTAAATGACAGATGTTAAAGAAGAATCATTTTTACACTAACTTGGGAAATTTTATTAACTTTCAGCATCCA
Organism: Heterohyrax brucei; assembly: GCA_028571685.1. Classification (NCBI taxonomy): domain Eukaryota; kingdom Metazoa; phylum Chordata; class Mammalia; order Hyracoidea; family Procaviidae; genus Heterohyrax; species Heterohyrax brucei. Next base: position 84,259,140 of record CM053156.1, on the reverse strand, counting down.
GCCACACCTTCATTTGGCCTCAAAGGCTGTACAGTTTGGGCCAAGAATTCCAGAGGTCACCAGTAACCCTTTCTCCATCACACCCCCTTGGTGGTGCAGTGGTTAAGTTGATTGACTGCTAACCAAAAGGCTGGTGGTTCGAAACCACCAGTGGCTGTGTGGGAGAAAGATGAGGCAGTCTGCTTCTGTAAAGATTTACAGCCTTGGAAACCCTGTGGGGTTGCTATGAGTCTGAATTGACTCTATGGCAGTGGATTTGGGTTTTTCAGGTTTAATGACTCCATAGTGATTTTAATGACTCCACAGTGATGTCTGCATTATAGGATTGGAAAGAATTATCAAGAAAAATGAGATACATCCTCTTACCACTGTATCTACTTAGCTCCTCAACTCTGAAGAGCCTTTCAAACTTCCTGTGATTTCTGGTATTTTTGGAGACTCTTTCTGTAAGCACAGTGGTACTTTTCCGATGGTTCATCTTCTCAGTACTCGTTGTCTGTTACTTTGGCAGCTACGTCTTCATAGATCACCTCTTCCTGCTTCCATTCGTGTAGTCACTAGGGGACCTCCTACCACCATGCCTTGTGAGTGGTCACATGACTTATGCCTGACCAATTAGCATATTTCCTTTCCTTGGCTGCAGTGATTGTTTCACGGATAAACATATGTCATCAATCAGTCCAATCTGAATAAATTCCAGGACTTCTCCCGAAACCACTGGGCAAGACATCTGCATTCTTGTAGGATCGTAAGCATGGAGCTACCACTAGCCATCTTGACACCAGCAGAAGACTCCTGAAAAGCAGAATTGACACTGTTTGAACCCCTGGCTCTAGCTGTTCCTGAAGCCAGACCCATTGGCCCAGACTTTTCAGTTAGGTGAGTCAATAAATAACTTCTTTTTTCTGAAGCTAGTCTGAATTGGATTTCTATCACTTGTGGCAAAAAAGAGCCTTGAGTTATACAAGCAACTGGCGAATCTAGCTTTATTTGCTAGGATCTCTCACCTGTGTCCAGCATAAGTCAGCAAATGAAATCTTGGAGTTACATAGACGTGGATTAGAGGAAATGTGAAAAGCAATTTAACACAAAAGAGTAGAATAACTCCATAAAGGCAGCTCCAGTTAACAGAGAAGGCAATGCAGGCAGAACAACCAGGATTCTGAAGAATGACTGGGGAGTTTGGCAGATACACAAATTTTCCCCAAAGATACCATGACACTCAGACTTTTATTTCAAGTCTGTGTATGTGGATGCTTCATTGATGAGGCTTTCTAGTTCTTTAAAGTAATTGAAGTGGTTTTTGCCTATACGAGGTATATATAGTTTGTTCTCTACCCACAGGATCTGAGAACTCCCAGAAAGTAAGGACCACATTTACTCTACTTAGTAGACCAACTGTACACCCCAAACTACTTATTAATGTTTAAGAGCAAGAGCTTCAGAGTTAGGAAGACTCAAGTTTGAGTTTCTACTCTGTCACTGGTGGGTCATATAAACGTGGGTTAGCTACTTAACCTTAGTTTCCTTCTCCTTAAAATACCAATGATATTAACATTTGCCTCTTGGGTCATGGTGCTGATTAAATAAGATAGTTTCCTCTTTCAGCCTGTATGATGCATATAACATTCTCAAGCTGTGGCTGGCATCCAAGAATACTCAGTGAATGAGTGGAGGAAGAAGAATCACTTTTACACTAACTTGGGAAAGTTTGTTATCTTTCAGCATCCAGCCACACCTTCAGTTGGCCTGAAAGGCTGTACAGTTTGGGCCAAGAATTCTAGAAGTCACCAGTAACCCTTTCTCCAGCACACCTCTTTGTTCTGAACTATCTTTTCAAGGATGTTTGTAGCAAATAGCCTTAGGAGGTGTGATAGAGTCTCTCTCTAGAGCAGAAGAGCAGATTTGTCTGCCATCCAATATAATCATGTCTCTCTCTGAGACAATGATTGGTTGGGTTTGTTCAATGTCTTTTTATAAAAGACTGGAGTTTCCTATGGTGGAGTCTTTTGGCTCTGACACAAACCCACTGTGTACTTTAGGGCTCATCGGATGGTTTTTGGAATCCTATTCATCTCTTTGAATGTACCTATAGCACCTCTTCCCATTTTGTCACCATCTTTTTAGATGAATGTAATAATTCTTGTTAACTTGTTACCACTGTGTTGACTTTGACTTGCAGCAACCCTATAGGACAGAGTAGATTGTGATCTTTATGGAAGCAGGCTGTCATATCTTTCTCCAGAGGGGCAACTGGTGGGTTTGAACCACTGGCCTTTTGGTTAGCAGCCAAATTTTTAACCACTACATGACCAGGGTTCTTTAATTATTATCCCTAACATAATACTATCTGTAAATGCATGAATGATAAGGATTATTAGTCACTGTATGGATTCTATTTCTTGACTGCCTCGTCTTTTCCAGACACTCCACAGGCAATTGCATTCTACCCTGACCACAACCTCGTGGGATTTGTCTTCTCAGGCACAATTTAACAAATGAGGAAATGGGTGCTCAGAGAGGTTAAACCCTAGTCATGGTCATCCAGCCCAAAAGGGGCAGAGATAGGGTTCAAACCCAGGCTGATCTGATTGCAAAGCCTGTGATCTTGTCAAGATGTGAGCAGTACTTTTAGTCTAAAAATGTGGCTCACGGGCTAGAATCGCTGGCATCGCTTCTGAACTTGCCACAAATGCAGGTTTAGGGTCCAGCCCAGAACTACTATCTTAGTCATCTAGTGCTGCTCTAACAGAAATACCACAAGGGGATGGCTTTCACAAAGAGAAATTTATTTTCTCACAGTTTAGGAGGATAGAAGTTGGAATTCAAGTCACCAGCTCCAGGGGAAGTCATCCTGTTTCTGTTGGCCCTGGAGGAAGATCCTTGTCAATCTTCCTCTTGCCCAGGAGCTTCTCAGAACACAGACCCTGGGTCCAGAGGACACTTTCATTCTTGGTGGTAGGAGGTCCCTCTCCACTCACGTCTCTCTTTTATATCTCAAAAGAGGTTGACACAACATACAATCGAGTCATGTAGGTTGAATTCTGCTTCTAATTCTGCCTCATTAATGTCATGAAATCATTGCCATCTAGTTGACTTGACTCACAGAGTCAATGGGAGGAGCAGAACTGCCCCATAGGGTTTCTAAGGAGGCTGGTGGATTCCAATTCCTGACCTTTAGGTTAGCAGTCATAATGTTTAACTACTGCACCACCAGGACTCCATTAAGGTTAGGATTTATAACACATGGATAATCACATCAGACTACAAAATGATGGACTGCCACTCACTACTGGGAATCATGACCTAGCCAAAGTGATGCAGTTTTAGGGGCCATAACATAGTCCGTAACACCTACTAAACTACGTTTGAACTTCAAGAATATCCCAGGTGATTCCTATGTATATGTTTGTGAAGCACTTTTGCCATGGGACTCTCCAACTCTGTAGATTATTTCAGCATTGTCTCCTTGACATGGGAAATGGCTGACAATTTCCAGTTATTTCCAAACAACAATGAGATTGTGCTTCAGAGGATGTTTAAAGAGATAGATTTGATGGGTCAGCCTCTGTGACTAGTATTTCTTGATCCACCTCTGCTAATTGTTTAGCAAATGAGTTCAATGACTCTGGGAGTATTTGTGAATTACTGCCACACTGCTGATGAAACCATTTGAAAAATGAGATTTTTGGCCATCCTGTGCCTGGCCCAGTTTCAACATTATAGATGCTTGTTTTTAGGTCAGAATTCTTGACAAGTTAGAATTACTTTAATAATGTGAAATTTGAGACTATCGATTGAACCCAAATCTGAAAAAACCCCCAAAAATTGTTGGTCAGAAAACTCTGCACCAATTGGAAATGCTTGGAGAAAACTTGATTTATGGCAACTGTTTGCCTTTCTTCCTCCCCTATTATTTTTTAGTGTTGTAAGTTTTGGAGAGTATTGGTGGCTTAAAGTCTCCTCACACAGTCTCTCCCTTGAGTTTTTGGATGGAAAAAGGAAATAAGATAAATAAAAGTTGCCATGAAGTACTGCATCCTAACAAGAAGCTCCAGTCATCTCAGGATGAGACAGCAGTTGGGGGTGGATTCTGAAAGCTTACGTTTGGCTGACTCCTCACTCCCCTCCTTATCAGTGGTGACATGGATAGGTGACTTATCTTTTCCTTGCTCTTGTCTCTCTCAACATGAATGAACATCGTGATGCTGGCTGCCTCTTAGAGCTGATGGGAAGATCGAAAGACTGGAGGAAGTGTGCAGAGCACTTGGAGAAGCACTGAGTGGATGCTGAACCTTGTTATTAAGATATCCTCAAGGAGTCATCTAACATTGGCTCACTGTATGCGAGGCTTCTTGGTCTGTCTGCTCACCTTTACCTGTGCTTATGAATCCCTGAAGGATGATCGTAGTGATCAGAGGGAAAGAAAACTGGTAAACAGACAGACAGAGAAGTAGTGTCATGTCCTGGGTTGTGTCTCCCAAAATTATGTGTATCATTTTGGCTGGGTCATGGTTCCCAGTATTGTGTGATTGTCTACCATTTGGATGCCTGATATGATTTCCATATGTGATAGAAATCCTGCATCTATGATGCCGATGAGATGCATTAGTGACAGTTACACTGATGAGATCTATAAGATTAGACAGTGTCTTAAGCTAGCCTCTTCTGAGATACGGAAAAAAAAAGAAGGGATCAAAGAGACATGGAGACCTTATAGCAACAAGAAAGCAGCCCCGGGAGCAGACTGCATCTTCTGATCCTGGAGTTCCTACACCTGAAACGCTCCTTGACCGGGGGAAGATGGTTGACAAGGAACTTCCCCTAGAGCCTATAGAAAAAGAAAGCCTTTCCCTGGAACTGATGCCCTGAATTTGGGCTTTTAGCTGACTGGACTGTGAGAGAATAAATTTCCCTTTGTTAAAGCATCCACCTGTGGTATTATCTTGTATAACAGTACTAGGTTACTAAGACCGACAGACAGGTGGATAGACAGATAGCTGCTGTCTAGTGGACTCTGATTCATGGCCACCTTGTATCCAACGGAACATTCTGCATTAGCATTCCAGCAGACCTGGAGTATTATCACACTGGTTTTAATCTGCATTTTTAGTGACTATTGAAGTTGAGTACCTGACAAGTTTATTGGCCATCAACAAATAGTTTTTACTGCTTGTTTTAGCAGGTTATTCTAATAACACACACACAAATTTCTCAGCCTACACTTTCACTTAGCAATTTTTATACTTTTTTTCTGGTGTAATGTCATGAAGAAATAAAATTTCTTCTACTTAGTCTTCGAAGGAGTTGACAAGCAGAACTGTACAATTGTTTTCTAAAACTGTCCAGGTCTGCTGGTAGTAAAAGGAATGACTTTTGTCTCCCAAAGCAAATAGGAGAATTATACCTGTTCTACGTCACTCTCACTCTCTGTAGTACATCCATCCTTGGGACAAGCACGTCAGTCCATCTCACTGAGTGTCTTCCTCGCCCTCGCTGGTCCTCTGCTTGACCAGCAGGATGTCCTTCTCCAGCAGTGATCCCACCTGATGATGTGTTGACAATGTTCTGTTGTGATCCACAAGGTTTTCATCGGTGAGTTTTCAGAAGTGGATTGCCAGGCCTTTCTTCCTAGTCTATCTTAGTCTGGAAGTTCTGCTGAAATCTGTCCACCACTGCTGACCCTGCTGGCGTTTGGTATACCAGTGTCAGAGCCTCCAGCATCACAGCAATACACAAACTGCCACAGTGCAACACACTGCAGATGAGTGGTGACAAAAGTGGGAGGTGGATCCCAAATGCATCAATGGGGAGTTAGGGAGCAGTTAGATGGGTGCACTTTAGGTAAGACTACCGGGGTGAAAATTCTGCCTCTACTGGTTGCTTAGCAAATTTAGTCACCTTCAGCCTTCAGTTTATTTATACATGAGAACAATAGCTCATATATGAAAGGTCTGGTGTAATGATTATGTGTAAAACACACACAAAGCCGTATAAAGCTGCTTTATACCTAGTGCATTCTCAATGCCTGCTGTGAGTTTGTTGCTGGTTTTGTCTATAACTCCATCCCTTTGTGCAATTTTGATTACAAGTGAATGTATGCCCCTACCCTCTATCTGTGCTCTTCGAAGGCAAAGTTAAAACAAATGTCAAAGAAATTCACTGGCAAGAATACAAAGATGATAAATGAATACAAGGCTTTGGGAACATATCACATTTTAATATTTTTGTGGATTAATTTTTAGTTAATGTTGTCTGGGGTAAAAAATGGTGCTGATAGCAATAAAAGAAGAGAAAATAATAAATGTCCAGCAATCAAAGAGAATGCAATAAAATGTTCCACAAGACCAGTGGTGCTGCTCCCACAACTTCAAATTGGCATTTTCTATTATCTGTTTAAATCCTATCAGCTGGTAAATGGAAAAATGTCACCTACAAACACAAAACAAAGGAAGGGGGATAAATGATAGCAACAAAAATAAGTCATCTGAAGCCAATCTAGGAATGTCCTGAATTCTAAAATTTTAGGAAGTAGGCTCAAGACGTATCACAGAATATGATGTAACAGCAGGAAGCAGTGGTTCCACCTGTTACAGCATCACCCAGGGCAGAGGCCAGAGAGTGGCCGTGGGAAGAGGAGACCAGTCTTGGATGGAGTGGCCAGAAACAGCCTCCCCAAGAAAAAGATCTTCAGATGTGGATGAAAGGAGGGAGTGGGCTGTGCAGATTGCTGGGAGAGAAAAGCCTTCCAGTGACAGGGAAGAGCAAGTGCAAAGTCCCTAAGGTAGGATGATGCTGGCAGCATCTGACAAATTCAGGAAGTAGAATTAGCAGGCAAAGAGTGAGTGATAGTGACTAGAGCTAGTGGTAGACAGACAGGCCTGCTTGAACATTATGTAAGTTGGGCCAAACCTGTTGCTGTTGAGTTGATTCCCTCATAGTGACCCTATAAGACAGAGAAGGGATCTCCATAGACTTCCCAGGGTTGTAAGTGTTTCTAGATGTGGATTGCCACATCTCTCTCCTGAGGAACAGCTGATGGGTTCAAACCAATAATCTTTAGGTTAGCAGGCAACCTCTTAGCCACTGTGCTACCAAGGCTGTTGGATTTTTAGCAAATGTTCCTAAATTCATATATGAAAAAAATACTGTGCCATCAGGATAACCCGTGAGAAAAGTCATCTCTTCTACTTTCCCAGGGCTTTTTAAATTGGTCAAGTTACTGACTTTCTCTAAGCCTGTGTGTCTTCATTGGCCAACTGGGAAAAATAACACATTCATGATTCAAAGCCTGGTGGCATAGTGGATTAATTACTACACCTGCTAATCAAAAGGCTAGCAGTTCAAATCTGCCAGGCCCTCCTTGGAAACTCCATAGGGCAGTCCTACTCTGTCTATAGGGTTGCTATGAGTCAGACCTGACTTGATGGTAGTGGGATGGGTTGGGTAAAGCCCTTGTGGGGTAGCAGGTGCACAAAATATTGTAGCTGAAGAACAAAAGTGTGGTGGGTTGAGTTGTTATTGTTGTTAGATGTTTTCAAATTGATTCTGATTCACAACAACACCATGTGACAGAGTAGAACTATCCCATGGAGCTTTCTTCACTAGAATCTTTCGTGCAGTAGTTTGCTAGGTCTTTCTTCGGTGTAGTGGTTGGGTAGCTTTGAACCACCGATCTATCTGTTAGCAGCTGAGAACTTAACTATTGTACCACTAGGGATCCTTGTGAGTTGAGTAGTGGCCCCCAAATGATACGCCCAAATTCTAACCCTTGGTTTCAGCCAATGTGACCTTATAGCATTTTCATAGATACAATCAAGTTGAAGATTTTGAGATGTAATCATTCCAGATTTGGGATAAACCCTAAATTTAGTGAGTGTCCTCAGATGCTACAGAAAAGGAGAAACATTCAGAGAACCAAGGGAAGACAGAGGCAGATACTGGAGTGGTGTGCCTTCAAGACAAGAAGCGCTAAACATGGTTGACATCTACCTCTCCCGCATGGTCTCTGGAGGGACCGTGGCTCTACTCACACCTCGATTTTAGAATTACAGTCTCCAGCAGTAATAGATTAACAGGAAATTGCCAAGAGTTCAAGCCAGATTCGGAAGAGGATTTGAAATGGGGATAACACTGCTGATGCCATGTGAACCTGGACTGAAAGCACAGAAAACCAGAAAGATGATAACGTGTTTTATTGACTATGCAAAGGCTTTTGACAATGTGGGTCATGATAAATTATGGATAATATGATGAAGAATGGGAATTCCAGAGCACTTAATTGTCTTATGCAGAAAGTGTACTTAGATCAAACAGAAAAAGGGGGATAACACATGGTTTCACTTCAGGGAAGGGGTGCATCAGGTATCTTTTCACTGTACTTAGTCTGTGTGATGAGCAAATACTCCAAGAAGGTGGACTGTTTGAAGAAGAATGTGACATCAGAATTGGGGGAGGACTTATTAACAACCTGAAGTACGCAGATGATACAGCTTTGCTTTTTGAAAGTAAAGAGGACTTGAAGCATTTACTAATGAAGATCAGACCACCGCCTTGAGTATGGATTACACCCAAACGTGAAGAAAACAAGAGTCCTCACAACTGGAAGAAGTAAGTAGCATCATGACAAATGGGAAAAAGATTTAAGTTGTCAAGGATTTCATTTCACTTGGATCCACAATCAACAGCCATGGAACTAGTGGTCAGGAAGTCAAATGACACATTTTACTGGGCAAATCTACTGCAAATACTCTCTTTATAGTGTCAAAAAGTAAAAATGTCCCCTTGAGGACTATGGTGCAGTTGACCTAAACCACAGTATTTTTAATCACCTTATATGTGTGCAAAAACTGGACAATCAATGAGTGTTTTAATCTGTTGCACACAGGGTCACTGTGAGTGGTAGCTCACTGGACAGCACCTAACAACAGGAGTCTCCAGGAGACAATAAATTTGTCTGATGTTAAATCAAGTTTGGGACACTTTCTTACAAAAGTCCTAGTAAAGGAATGCAACCAATACACATATAGATTTAGCAATTTTTGCCTGGTCAAGTAGCCAAACCAAGTTCACCATTCAGTTCCTTTGCATTCATTTTATATTTCTGTGCAAGTTTCTGTGGTCACAAAGGTTATGTTCATGGACACCTTTGTCCTTAGGAAACTCCCCAACCAGTGGAGGTGACAGATGGATAAGAAGCTTACCTAGGAAAACAGGATTTGTGCTCTTTTCTGGGGAACCATAAACTCTCCAAAGCCCTCTTTTTTTTAACAAAAGCAATATTTTATTGTATTTTTGTTAAAGGTTTATATAGCAGTTTGTTGTTGTTGTTGTTTATAGGTGCTGTCGAGTTGGTTCCAACTCATAGCAACCCAATGAACAACAAAACAAAACACTGCCTGGTCTTGCACCGTGTCCACAGTTGTTTTTATACTTAAGCCCATGGTTGCGGCCACCATGTCAATCCACCTCATTGAGGGTCTTCCTCTTTTTTGCTGACCCTCCACTGTACCAAACATGATGTCTTTCTCCAGGGACTCATCTTTCTTGACAACAGTCCAAAGTATGTAAGATGCAAATCTTGCCATCTTTGCTTCCAAAGAGCTCTCTCGTTGTACTTCTTCTAAAACAGATCTGTTTGTTCTTTTGGAGGTCCATGGTACATTTAACATTCTTTTCCAGCATTACAATTCAAGGGCATCAATTATTCTTTTGTCTTCTTTGTTTACTGTCCACTTTCGCATGCATATGATGCAGTTGAAAATACTGCGGCTTGAGTCAGGTGCACTTTAATCTTCAAGGTGACATCATTACTTTTCAATACTTTAAAGACATATTTTGCAGCAGTTTTCCCCAAAGCAATGCATCTTTTGATTTCTTGACTGCTGCTTCCATGGGCATTGATTGTGGACCCAAGTAAAATGAAATCCTTGACAACCTCAATCATTTCTCCATTTATGACAACGTTGCTTACTTGTGCAGTTGTGAGGATTTTTGTTTCCTTGATGTGGAGTTGCAATAAATACTGGAAGCTGTACAGGTCCTTGATCTTCATCAGTAAATGTTTCAAATCTTCTTCGCTTCCAGCAAATGAGGTAGTGTAGTCTGCGTAACGTAGGTTGTCAATGAGTCATCCTCCAATCCTGATGCCTCATTCTTCTTCACAGAATCCAGCTTCTCAGATTAGTTTTTCGGTTTGCAGAAGTATGGTGAAAGGATACAACCCTGATGCACACCTTGCCTGACTTTAAGCCATGCATTGTCCCCTTGTGTTCGCATGGCTGCTACTGAATCCATATACAGATTCCTTAAGAGCACAATTAGATGTTCTGGAATTCCCATTCTCCACAATGTTAGTTGTAATTTATCATGATCTACACAGTCAAATGCTTTTGCATAGTCAGTGAAACACAAGTAAGCATCTGGTATTCTCTGCTTTCAGCCAAGATCCATCTGACATCAGCAATGATATCTCTGTTTCCATGTCGTATTCTGAATCCAGCTTGAATTTCTGGCAGTTCCCTGTAAATTTACTCTTGCAGTCATTTTTCAGTGATCTTGAGCAAAATTTTACTTGCATGTGATGTTAAGAATACTGCTTGATAATTTCCTCATTTGGTTGGATCATCTTTCTTTGGAATGGTCATAAATATGGATCTCTTCCAGTCAGCTGGCCAGGTAGCTGTCCTCCAAATGTCTTGGTATAGATGAATGAGCACTTCCAGTGCTGTATCTGTTTGTTGAAATATCTCAACTGATATTCCATCAATTCCTGGAGACTTGGTTTTTGCCAATGCCTTCAATGCAGCTTCAACTTCTTCCTTCAGTATGTTGGTTCCTGATCACATGCTACCTCTTCACATGGCTGAACATCAACCAGTTCTTTCTGGTATAATAACTGTGTATTCTGTCTACCATCTTTTGATGCTCCCTGAGAGGTTTAATATTTTCTCTGTAGAATCCTTCACTATTGCAGCTTAAGGCTTGAGTTTTCTCTTCAGTTCTTTCATCTTGAGAAATGCAGAACGTGTTCTTCTCTTCTGGTTTTCCATTTCCAGCTCTTTGCACATGTCATTATAATTCTTTCTTTTGTCTTCTTGAGCTGCTCTTTGAAATCTTCTGTTTAGGTCTTTTACTCCTCCTTCCATAGCAGTTTAAATTCCTATTAAATAACTGTTACACAAATTGTTCAGTGACATTGGTTACATTCTCCACAATGTATGAACATTTTCATTGTTTCTGTTCTGGTTGTTCTGCTTCCATTAATCTAGTTTCCCTGTGCCCTCATATTCTCGCCTTTGTTTTAAAGTAATTGTGGGTAGTTTGGTCTCATATGGGTGATTTTTTAAAAGAGTACAGTACCCATAGGTGATATTCATTATTTTGTGAGCCAATTTGTTATGCAGGTACAAAATGACCTCAGAGGTTCATTTCGGTTCCAGGTTTAAAGAGTATCTCATGGCAAGGGTCTCAGGGAGTCCTCCAGTCTCAAATAGTCCTGTAAATCTTTTTTTTTTTTTTTTTTTTAAAGAAATGTGAGGTTGTGTTCCACGTTTCTCTCCCACTCTAGCAGGGTCCATCTTCTGTGGCCCTGCTCAGAAGCGTCATTACTGGTAGCAAGACACCATCTAGTTCTAGTCTCATAGTAGATGAGGCCATGGTTCATGCAGACTACTAGTCCCAGAGACCCATATCTTCTCAAGAGTCTGATTTTCTTCTTTCTCTTTTGCTTCTGATGAGTAGACACTGATCATTGTAACTTAGCCACTTACGAGCTTTTAAGACCCCAGACATTGTTCACCAAATGAGGATGTAGAACAACTTTATCAAATCTATTCTGCCAATTTTTCCAAGATGTTCCACAAGACTAAACTCCTAATCCTTTAAACCCAGAAATCCAATCCCCAAAGGTGTTTTACTATGTCTAAGAAGTATCCAGAACTAGGGCCCACTGTTTCATGAGATCTTTCCATTTCTGGAGAGCCAAATCTTGCAGAAGCTGCTACAGCCGAGAAACAGTGAATGTGCATCTGGATGGACTTTATATCGATGGTTTAACGAGTGAGGGAGGTGCAGCTTCCAATTCTCGCCCTTCTAGGCAGGCTTCATCACGGACTCAGATGGGAAAGTCAGAAGGGCTGTGATCCAATGTGGTGAATAAACAAAAAGATGTTTGATTGACACCAGAGGAAGAAGCCAACAAAAGACATTCTGCAGAGTGATATTTAGTATTCATGAATTTCTCCAGTGATCAGTCGCTGCTCTTAAAAAAATACTGCATGTGTTACTGAGGTTAGGAAATACATTTGGTTCTTTAAAACAGCATTGCCTGGGAACACACACAGAATGGGAAATGTACTCAGAAAATAAACATTCATAAGGTTTAAGCAGAGAGGCCATGATGTCACAAATGTACTGAAATGGATTGCCATTGTGACAATAAGGTGGTCTAGCTAATTTTTAACCAAAATGCATTTGTCATGAGTCAATTTTGACTATCAAAAAGGGTAGAACTGCTCCATTGGGTTTCCAAGACTGTAATCTTTATGAAAGCAGATTGCCAGGTCTTTCTTCTGCAGAATCACTGGATGAGTTTGAGCTGCTTACCACTCTATTAGCAGCCAAGTGCTCAGCCATTGTGTAGCCAGGCCTTCTTGATTTTTTGACAAACATTCCAAAATTCATACATGGAGGGAAATAGTGTACCATCAGGATAATCTTTGGGAAAAGGCCATTACCCCAAGGTGGGTTAAAGGCGTATGGAGTATACGTATAGGCGGACTCTGGAGGAATGGGTGGGTTAACCTGCTAGGTATAAGTGTATTTTCTGAGGAGTCTATAGCGTGCCCTGTATTTGAAGGACCCTGTAACTCTCAATAACACCAAGAACCACTGATTTAGATGCCAGATATTGTCAAAGGTGGCATTTTCTTTTTCATTCTTTGGAATTACTTTTGATGTTTGAAAAGAGCTAGAAGCCATTTGGGGTCTTGTCTGATGACATGAATGTCTCATTCCATAGCCACTGAGTCAACTGAAACTCATAGCCACCCTTATGGGACAGAGTAGAACTTCCCCATAGGGTTTCTAGTGAATGGCTGATGGATTCAAACTGCTGATCTTTTGGTTAGCAGCCATAGCTCTTAACCACTGCACCAGCAGGGATCCTGAATGATATTCAAACTAAACAGGTACAAATGGGACTCTAGTCCTCCCTGCACACTTCTTCCTCATCTCTTTCAAAAGGGGGCTGTACCCACACAGCCGTGAAAGCTTGAAGCTAGGAGCAGGAGTGTTTGGGTTTTGAGAACTCTGAGGCTTATGTTATTGGAGAATCTATTTCAAAGTATCACCCTACTCACAAAATCTGTACACCTACATTCACTGCAGCCCTTTCAACAACAGTCAAAATGTAGAAACAGCTGCAGTGTCTACCAGCTGTTGGATGAACAAACAAAATGTGCCATAGACATGCAATTTAATACTACCCAGCTGTAAAGAGTGATAAAGTCCTAAGACAGGATACGTCATGGATGGACTTTGAAAACATTACGTTGAACAAAGTAAATCACTTGCAAAGGGACAAATACTATGTCATGTCTTCTCATTTCTATGAATAGGCAAATATATATACACCAAAATTATTAGTTGTCATCGGGGGCAGGAGAAGCCTCTAGGTGGTGCCTGACTATTATTAGCCAAAAGGCTGGCAATTTGAACCCACCACGAGGTGTCTTGGAAGATAGGTTTCTGAAAAGTCACAGCCCTGAAAACTTTAGGAAGCAGTGCTACTCTGCAGACCTGAGGCTGCCGTGAGTCAGAATAGATTTGATGGCAACCAATAAACACAACAGCAGCCAAAAGCGGAAGAGGGTGGGAAAGACAGGGGATATAAAATAGGCAACTGGAAACAGGTCGTGTATAGAAGACCAGGAGATAGTTTGTGGGTCGGGTTGAATCACTGTTGTGCTAGTTTGAGTCAGTATTAGTAATCCATTGCCACTGAGTCAATTCTGACTCACAGTTACCCTATAGGACAGAGTAGAACTGTCCCACAGAATTTCCAAGGAGTGGCTGGTGGATTCAAAGCAGCTTGGAACTGCTGACCTTTCAGTTAGCAGCTGTAACGCTTAACCACTATGCCATCAGGGTTAATGGTGGTAGTGTGCTTTGAAACAGGACAGCGATAATGGTTGTGCAGAGTGATGAGGGCCATCAGTGTCACTGAATTGTCCATGTGGAAATTGTCTAATTGGTGTATGATTTGTTGTGTGTACTTTTATCACAATAAAAAAAATTGTTTTTTCTACAAAACACACAAAAATATCTTTTGCAAAAATTAACTGCAACATGACTGCATGAATTTCATTGCTAGGACTCCCTCTAGGTCATGGATGTCACCACTAGGTGCTGGAGAGATCTGAAGTGTAAGCTCCATAGCTTTATGCCAAGCCCACGTCTGCCTAGGAGTTATCCTTGATACCCCTATTTCCACTCCCACCTTTGACATCTGGTTCTGGCTTTTCTCTTTAAAAAAATCTCCCTTGAATGCATACACTTCTCTCTATAGCTAGTAGCAGGTCTCTCCTGATCCCAGTCACTATCATTTCTTGCCTAGATGGTGACAGTCAGCTTCTTGCTGGTTTTCTCAATTATACACTTGATCTTGGTTCATTTTCCTACTGAGCAGCTGACAGTATGTGTTTGGAAATGTGAAACTAGGTTTATCACTCCCCACCTTAAAACTCTAGTTGTTTCCTTGCCCATTGACGAGGTCATTGTTGACCCGTGTCTGAACAGGAGCATCTCCTACAGTTCTTCTGGATGGATGTGTTGTGTTTATCTCATTGATAGCATTTGTCACAATGTGTAATTATCTGCTTTATTACTTGTTTAGTATTTCTCTACCCACTATGTTGTAAGTGACAAAATGTCAAGGACCACATCTACTTTGCTTGGAAACATATTCAACTGGGCATAGTCCATAATAAATGTTCAGTGAGACTCTGGCTGAATAAAGAAGGGATCTAACAAGCTAGGCATAACCCTAGTGACACCCCAAAGTGTCTGTAAACAGTGAGAGTTTTTCCTGAGGGAGTTGCTGACCTAAGGGCAACCCCCAGAAGGAAGTTTCAAAAATGATTTGAAAAATGCTGGTGCCATTTGGGATAAGTACGCCACCTTCATACATGACTGCGTGGGAGAGAAAATAACCCAGCTTGCATGCTAATTGGTGAATGGATTTTGGTGTGAGTTATAAAGTCAGTTTCATGACTGTGTGGTCATGCCATCCATCATTTTTAGGGTGTTAAGAGGGGATGCAAAACAGGAAATCCGAGACAGGATGTGCATTGAAGAAGAGGAGATAGTTCATGGGAAATGATGAACCACTGTTGCAATAATAATATCTAGTATTTTTGAATGCTAACAATAAGCTAGGTACTATTTTAAGTGCTTTAGTTAATCTTTCCAACAAGCTAGGAAGAAAGTACTTTCAGTCTCTCCATTTAGTAAATGAGGATGCCGAGGCTTTGTTGTTAGTTGCTTTCAAGGTCAACACAGAGACCATGTGCTTTATGGGTACAATAAAAGGTTAAATCTGTGATTGTTGGTGTGATTGAGACCATTGTAGTGGCTATTGCATCAGTCTATCTCACCAAAGATTTTCCTCATTTCTGATGACTCTCTACAAACCGTGATGATCTATTCCAGTGACTGGTCTTTCCTGATATGTACAAAGGAAGAGCGATGAACTCTCTCCATCCTTGCTTCTAAGGAACCTTCTGGTTGTATGTCTTCTAAGACTGACTTGTCTGTACTTCTGACAGCTGACAGTATATTCAGTGCTCTTCAACATCACAATTCAAATGCACCAATCTTTCTTCTAGCTTCCTTTTTCATTGTCCGGCTTTCACATGCACATGAGACAATTAGAAAGATCATGGCTTGGGTCAGATGCACCTTAGTCATCAAAGTGATATCTTTTCTGAGGCTTAGACAGCCTAAAGACCCATCTAACATCACATAGCTAGAATGTGACCAGCAACTTCCTATAAATACCTTCGCTCCCTAAAAAGAAATTTACATCTATTCAGTTAAAAATATAATCTGAACAAATAGTAAGTCATGGGTTACCTTGGCTGTATTCATTTTTTTGAAAAGTTCAGACAAGTCTTTCTCTCCAGAGTGAGATAGGTACATGCTGTTGCTGAATCTAATTCCTAAAGTCTGCAATTTCCCAGTTATCTTCTTGGCAACTTATTCCTTACATAAAAATATCATGCTCACCAAAATACTGCTGCTCTCTCAATTCCAATGCTGTTAACAAGAAAAATTGCTGCTATTTTAAGAATTTTCTTATAATATTGTCAAGAATTGCTGCCTTCCTCTTCAACATCTAATTTTCTCATTATAAACATCCTCCAATTTTTCTCTCTCTCAAACTTCCTCTCTTCTGGTTCTGGAATGACACATTGACGCTCATGGTAATGACGACATAGCAGATTGTGCCATGGTTTCCAAAAGAGTACAGTAAAAGGTTAAATCTAAATTAGGTACACCCAGGTGGGCATGGGCCTCACAAACTTTGTCAGAGAACAAAGGTTGTTTTAGCTCAAGACTCTCCAAATGCCCACAGCTCTGTGTCGTTTGTCGAAGGAATTTTGGATCTCTGAAGCATTTTTAGATTCTTTTCGGACTTTTTTATCTAAATGCTTACCTAGTCATTTGGATACAGCTTCATTTGGCTGTGCAAGTTTTTTAAAAAAACCAAATGGAATGGGAAAGACAAAAAGACAGTGAATAAACAAAAGATCAGATTTTGTTGTGGAACATTCACAGTTAGAGCCCCTATATCAAAAGAGAGAATGAATGCATTATTTCTGTTCAACGGTAGCAGGTCTTAAACTCTAGAATGAGAGTATGAGACCTGACAGTCTGGTCCATAAAAAAGAAATCTTAGGCCAATCGTCACCTCAAGAGGTTCTCTGGAGTCTTGTCTCTGTGTTTTAGTTAGGGCCATAGGATGGAGACTTTCTAAATCTGCTGACTGCAATGGCTTGTGTCTAAATATTCACAGAACTTCTGTAGTGAGTCTGACCATCTAACCCACCTTCTACTGATACCTTATTAGTCATTTTCAGAACTACATTAGTTTTCATTTTGTTTCCTTTTTAATTACACCAGTAGAGAAGGAATCCATTAATCATGTTGCATGAAATACTAAGGTGAACAGAGAAAAACAGCAGCTCCCAATGTAGTGGGCATAATAATTCCCCACCTCAAAGATGTGCATGCCCTAATCCCCACAACCTGTGAACATGTTACCACATATGGCAAAAGAGACTTTATAGATGTGATTAAGTGAAGAATCTTGAGATGGGAAGATTATCCTGGGTCATCTGGGTAAGAGCAATATAATCACAATGATCTTCATAAAGGGAGGCAAGAGGGTCAGAGTCAGAGAAGGGGATATGAAAACAGAAGTAAAAATTGGAGCGATGAGAAGAAGGCCCCATAATCCGAGGAACAAGGGTGGCCCTTAGAAGCTGGTAAAAGCAAGGAGTTAGAGTTTCTTTCCGACTCGGTGGCGCTTGGCTTTGGCTGGCAACCATCCAGAAGAGATACAGTTCTACTGACCTGTTTTAGACTTTTGACTCATAGAATTGACATGTATTGTTTTAATCTACTAAGTCTGTGTTCTCAGTTCTGTAGTGTTTTCTATTGATCTATGTATTTATTCTTTCACCGATGTCATGCTGCCTTCATTATTGCAGCTTTATAGAGGTCTTGAAATTCGGTAACAATTCCTTAATCTTTGTTCAACAACTTCGATACTGCATTGGCTATTCTGACTTTACATATAAACTTTAGAATCAGTTCATCAGTATCTGTTTAACAGCTTTCTGAGATTTTGATTAGAATTGCATTGAATCTGTACATAGAGTTGGGGCAAATTGGCATCGTAACAATATTGAGTCTTCTAATCCATGAACGTGGAATTACTCTCCACTTATCTAGCACTTTCTTGATTTCTTTCATTAGACTTTTGTAGTTTTCGTCATATAGATCTTGTATATGTACATTTTTGTTATACCATTTGTATGTGTCTCTTATTTTTGGTGTTATTGTAAATATTATTGTTTTTATAATTTCAAATTTCAATTGTTCATTGCTGGTATACAAGAAAACAATCACTTTTGTACACTAATCTTGTATTCTGTGACAGTTCTATATTTTCTTATTAGTTCCAGGAATTTTTTTGGTGATTGTTTTGGATTTTCTGTATAGTCATCATGCCATCTGCGAATAAAGATACTTTTATTTCATTCATGCTAACCTATGCACTTTTATTATTTTCTTGTCTTATTGCACTAGTGAGGACTTCCAGTACAAAGTTGACTATCAGCAGCAAGAGAGAACATCTTTGCCTTGTTCTTAATGTTAGGGGGGAAAGCATCTAGCTTGTCACCACTGAGCATGGAATTAGCTCTGGCTTTTTAGAGATGTTCTTTATAAAGTTGGAGGAATTTCCCTTCATTCATAATTTGCTAAGAGATTTTATTATGAATGAATGATTTTTTCAATGTATTTTTCTCCATAAATTGATATGATTATATGATTTTTTTATTCTTTAGCTTCTTGATGTGGTGGATTAGAGTACATTGATTAACAGTGTTGAATCAACCTTGTCCACCTGGAATAAATCCTACTTGCATGTGGAATGCTTTCTATACATTGTGAATTTGATCTGCTAATAATTTTTGTTGAGGAGTTTTGTGTTTATGTTCATGATCAATATTGGTCTGTAGTTTCCCTTTCTTGTAATTTTCTTTTTTAATCTAGTTTTCGTCTTAGAGTAATACTGGACTCTAAGAATGAGTTAAGAAGTATTTTCTCTGCTTCTAGTTTCTGGAAGAAGCTGTGGAGATTTAGTATCATTCCTTCCTTAAATGTTTGGGAGAATTTATCAGTGAATATATTTGTACCTGGGATTTATTTTTTGGAAGCATTTTAATTAGTAATTTAATTTATTGGAATAGATCTAGGCCTATTCATTTTATTTGTTTTTTCTTGTGAGAATTTTGGGAGTTTGTGGCTTTCAAGGAATTGGTTCATTTAATCTATATTGCCAAATTTGGGGCAGTAAGTTTGTACATAGTAGGAATTAATATTTTTGCCATTTATTTATATTGGTGTTTAAATGTATTTAATGCTGTTTATGCATTCATTTGTTCATTTCCTGCTTTATTCAACTAGTTATCATGAAAAATAATCATACTTTAATAAATAGAATTGATACAATGGTGTTATATCTAGAAATCATTTAGTAAGTGAGTGTGAGAAAATAAATCCATATTGGGATAAACCCCAACGTTAGAAAATCAGCTTTTGTTCATAGTTTACTCTCTTTTAAGATTGAGGAATTTCTCTTCATCAATACTCTTTTTGAAACAAAGGTATAGAACAAGTGTCTGGCTAATAAGCTAGTTGTTTTACAAGCCGTAGACTTAGGTTAGCTACTGTTCTGTGCCAACACAGAATACCAATGAAAAATGCACATGAAGCCACATGCAAGTGCAGTCACTTATTTTCAGTTCCATCCAGCTTTTGTTTTTGACATGTCTAGGACTGCTCCAGGAATTCTGACTTTCTTGTCCTGGGTAACTATTTGTGAGGTTTTAATTTGGGTATAAAATAAGTTGTGAAATTATCTGCTTATCATGAAATAAATTTGCCAGAAATAATATGGCTCATTGGAATGTAATGGGAAGGCATTTGCTCCCCTCTTTTTAGTGTACTGCCAACTCCCCTTGAGCCATACTCACTCGCTCAGGGATCTGTGCCAGTTGCTATCAACTCTGGCTCATGGAGACCCCGTGTGTGTTAGACCAGAAATGTTCTCCAAAGGGTTTTCAATGGCTGTGATATTTCGGAAGTACATCCTCAGGGCTCTCTTCTGAGGCACCTATGGGGTGGCCTCAAACCTCTAATCTTTCAGTTGACATTCAAATGCATGAACAAGTTGCACCTCTCAGGGACTCCTGTAAGTCTATAAAGAAAACTTAAACACATGCGTGAGGAAGTTTATAAATATTATCAATAAGAAACTAGCTAGTAACCAAAAAGTTGGCAGTTCAAAGGTACCAACCACTTCTATTTAAACCCTGTGGTCAGCTCCCTTCTGTCCTATAGGGTTGCTGTGAGTCAGAATTGACTTGATGGCCACGGGTTTGGGTTTATTTTGATTATCAAAAAGGTGTGATGGCTAGTATTTTTGGAGTATATACCAGATACTGTGATATGCACCTAATGTATTGCCTAATTTAATCTTCACAATAACATTGAAGAAGGTTGCACGATATAATTTTTTTTAAATTATTTTTTGTTGTTGAGACTATGCACAGCAGAACATACACCAATTCAACAATTTCAGCACATACATCTCAGTGACACTGAACACATTCCTTAAGTTGTACAGCCATCCTCATCCTCATCCTCTTTGTCCCAGTTGTTGCTGCCCATTAGCATAGACTCACTGACCCCTAAGCTTTCTGTGCAGTCTTTCAAGTTGCAGTCACCAGTTTGATTCCCTATAGATAATTCTTTTTTTAAAAGAGCACAACGCTCAGGACAAACATTGTTTGCCAATTGGACTAAAATATCGTTTATTTTAAAGGAAATTTCAGGAGACATTTTTGGTTTAAAGCTTGAGGTTTAAAGATTATCTCAGGGCAATAGTTTTGAGGTTTCATCCAGCCCTAGTAGATCCAGAATTTCTAGATTCCATGACAATTTGAAATTCTTTTTCACATTTTCCCCCTTTGGGTCAGGGTTCTTCTATAGAATTTTTGATCAGAATGTTCTGTAATGGGAGACAGGCACCATCTAGTTCTGGTCTCATAGCAAAGGGGACAATTGTTCATGGAGGAAACTAGCTACACATTCCATTTCTTCCTTCTATTCTTAACTCTCCTTTGTCTGTTCCTTATGACAAATAAAGATCAATTGTTTTGCCTTAGATGGTTGTGTTATCTATTTTATAAATAGTGAAAATGAGGACCAGAGAAGGTAATGAAATTGTTCATAGTCATACAGCTAGCAAATGGTTGTATAAGGATGGATAGTAGTCTTAATAGCTGTGATCAAGTGTAAAAATGACTTCAACTTGTCTCCTCTCTGTATTCAAACTTCTTGCATTGTGACTTTGGACCTTCTCACATCATAAAGGGGTTGTTGCTTCTCTATGAGTCTGGCTTGCTGTGTGACTTGCTTTGGCTAATAGAATACAATGGAAGGGACAATATGGCAGCTCAAACATTGGCTGCAATAGGCATCACACACTTTGATTGTGGTTTCTTGGTTGCCTACCTCTCTCTTGAGAAAAAATCCAGGCTACCCTGCTGTAAGAAAAGTGTCCATGTGGAGGAGACTGCAATGGTTTTTGTCATGGTTACCCTAGACCTGCCTGAGTTTGAGAGCTCAGTAAAGCAGCACCATCTACCCCAGTTCAGCTTATTTCAGCTACATGAGCAAACACAGCAAAGAACAAACTTTCCAGTTGACCCCTCGATACATGAACAACAGTAAACAATATTGTAAGACACTGATATTAGGATAACATGAGAAGGATGGATCTTAACTTAGATCCAGAAGATGACTATGATTTATCTAAAATTCCAGATCATAACCATATACAGTTAGCCTGATATTCTACATGAGATGATTGCCAAGTTTAAATCATTCATAAACTTTTCCATCTCAGTATAAACTCCCCATTATTCTACTTCTTGTACAATTTATTTGACAATTTGGACAAACGAACCCGCTGCACTTTTGGAGTTGTTTGCTTTGTTCTGAAAGAAGAGTATAGGATGAGAAGGCCACAGAAGTTATTACCAAAAGTAATAAGAAGCAAAAGATAATTATAAATTCATATCAAATCTCTCTGATCCATATTTTATTAGTTTCTAGGTTGAGATTACAAGGAGTCTCTCTCATGTTTTGAGACCTCAGATTTTTAACCTGGAGTTTAAAAAGCTTTCCATTCCTAGAAACATGTAAATGGTCACCCCAATGAGTTGTTTCAATAGTCAGTTATGGATTGTATAGATTTTATGTTCATTACAGAAGTAGCAGCCTGTGCTGTGATAAAACTTCATGGTATTTCTGGTCTTCCAACTAAAGATTGCTGCCAGTTTCTGAAATGCTTTAGGGGAAATTGTTGTGGGGACAGAATGATCTCATATCAAGTCTAGAACTTCCCATCTGGCTCCACATTTCTGTAATTTTCTAGATGCTGCCATTGTTAGGTGCTGTCTCTTCTTAGTCTTTGGAGAATTCCATCCCAGCTGGTAGTCCCATGTGTGTCAGAGTAGAACTATGTTGCACAGGGTTTTAAAGTGCTGTTTGTTTGAAAGTAGATCTCCAGGCCTTTCTACTGGTGTCTGAGCAGACTCAAACTTTCAATCTCTTAGTTCATAGAGGAGGACATTAACCATTTGTACCACCAAGGGCCTCTGTCTTTGATGGAGGACAGGTGAATTCTGGCTGAAGGAATCAAATCATTGTGAAGAAAGTCTAGTTCAACGCAGCTTCTCTGAGCCAGAATTTACAGCCCTAAGAGCTCGGCTGATAACTGGAATGTCAGCAGTTCAGATCTACCAGCTGCTCATTGGAAATTCTGTGGCACAGTTCCACTGTGTTCTATAGGGTCACTATGAGTCAGAATTGACTCTACAGTCATTGTTTTTAAGTCTATTTGGAAACTCAGTGAAAACTGGGCTCAGTTTAATGCTCTTGATTCTTGCTTCAGTCTGAGCTTCTTGCCTCAAAGCTCTTCTCCACTCTTCTACTGACTAAATTTGCTGCTCTTCCTCCCATACAATCCTTGACCGTGCATTTCGGTGGTATTGTATTATCCTGATGCTTATGACCCAACTTCCTTGTCACAGTCACTTCTGTTCCAGGAATGAGTCTTGGGTCACATCTCTCCTGATGTGGCTCCTGGGGTTTTTGCTCAGTTCCTTAGACCACCTCCAAAGGTAGCTTCTCTCTTTTGCTTGTTACCCTTAATCACCCCTCTCTGCCTCCACCTTGACAGCAGAGCCCACTGCAACATTTACATTAGGTCTTTGAACATCTTTACTTTTGGGTAAATAGAGATCTGGCCCAGGATATTTATTGTCATGCTGATTCATACTTGCAGACTGTTATACAACACAACATCCTGAAGAATCAAGGGATTCTCTCCTAAGGAACTTAAAATCTTGACTGTCAATTTCCTGAGTCGATTAACTGATCTGTTCATTTACTGAATCATAAAGAAAATATTGAGGGCCTACTGTGTGCTAGGCACTATGCAAAGTACTGAAATTATAATGCTGACCAAGGCAGATACGATCACTAGTCTCATGGACTTATAAGTTTTCAGGGAAGAAAAAGATATTGATTAAGGACAATTGTTGGTAGACTTGAGTCCCACAGTGGAGCCCATGGGACTCGAGCCTACCAATAATTGTGAAGATGGTGCAGGACTGGGCAGTGTTTTGCTCTGTTGTATGTGAAGCCACTATTAGTGCCAACTCTGTGGCAAGTATCAAGAACACAATGGTAATTGTGACAAGTGCTACAAAGGAGAATTAAGAAATAAATCAAACTTAGTGGGTCTGGGAGGTGAGAATATCCTGGGGTAGCAGTAGAGTTCTGTGACAAAATGAAATTTAGACCATTTTGAGGCAAGTGTAGTTAGTACCTTGCTGTCACAAACTGAATTGTGTTCCCCCAAAAGTGTATTTGTCACTTTGGCTGGGCTTTGATTCACAGCACTGTGTAATTTTTCTATGTGCTGTAAATCCTGCCTCTATGATCTTAATAAGGGAGAATGGATGACAGTTGTGTTGGTGGGGCAGGACTCAATCTGTTGGATTATGTTATTGTGTCTTGAGGCAATCTCTTGGGATATAAAAGAAAGAAGAGACAGCGGCACCATATATGACCCCCAAAACATGCTGGGAGTAGAGTATGTCGTAGACCCAGGATCCCTGTGTAGGGAAGGTCCTAGTCCAGGGGAACACTGATTTAAATTAGACTTTCAGCTTATTTTACTGCAAAGACATAACTTTCTCTTTGTTAAAGCCTTCCCATTGTAATATTTCTCATATAGCAGCATCAGATAACTAAGACATCAGGTAAAGCCATAAAGAGGCAGGAACCATTTCAGGCAAAAGGGTCCATGTGCACAAAAGACACAGAAGGGGATGGTCAAGGCTGAGGGTGAAGGGCTTAGGTCAGCTTCTGCAGGTGGATCATGGAGAGGGGAGAACAGAAGATGGTAGACTGGAAGACAGAGTGGACATCAGGGACAGGTGAGGACTTTGGCTTTTATACTCCACATGACAGGAAGTTAATGGAAGATTTCCATCAGGGCAATGATCTGGTCAGGTTTTCATTGGGAACATCACTCTGGTATCAGTGAGGAGGATGGAAGAGAGAGGGCTCACTCTGGATTCAGGGACATTAGCATGAGCACCTCTCAGAGCTCCAGTGAGTGACAGCAGTGGCGGAGACCAGGGTGATGGTGGTGAAGACGGAACGGAAGCGGAGGCTGCTGGACTTCTAAGAAGGTGTCTGGGGTCACTGGAGAAACAACGCCCACTCCTAATTCTATCTATGGCAAATGGTTTGTATTTCGGCCAACTTTTCTCCGCACTACAGAGTTATATGTTGTGTTGCAGACTTACTATATAATGCCTTTTTTATTCCTAAGAAAGCTAACATTTCAGAACTTTCTGACCAAAGAGGAAAAAAAGAAAGAACTTCAAGCACTTGAGAGGAAGAAGATGTTCAAGGTTGTGCAGCGAACACTAAAACTGAGGGAAGCGAACAGGGAGGGGACGTGTAAGAGCAATGGGAGCTTTGCGACCCTTTCTGCTTCTGTGTTTCATTCATCAAACAGAACTCCTTCACCCCAAGACCAAAGCAAAAGGATTACAGTAGATCCTCTTGATGAAGACATTTTCAAAAATTTCCTTTTGGACAAAGCCACCTAGCATAACTCTGCAGTCAAGAGGGTGGATGTAGGCTGGCTTCTTCTAGGATATGCGTGTGTGTGTGTGTGTATACACACTCATACACAGATAGATGAGGGAGTTTGAGCAGAACTGGAGAATAACCCCCCTTTATTTTGATGTGATGGTGTTTCCATAGCAACCTGAACTTTAGTTTTCAGAGCTTATTTTGATAGGGCTTTAGCAAACTATGTAAAAGCATTAATTGCACAGGAGTCTGTTGGTATAAAGGAAGCTCTTGAGAGACTGGATTGGTGGTCTTTGGATCCCACATACATCTGTGATGGAAACAGCGTTCTGCCTTCAGTCTCTGTGGCTTGGTTTTCTCCCTGTGGCTGCCCACTTCAGCTAACAGCCCACCTGAAGCTGCAGGCAGCAAAGATCTGCCTTTTGGGCCAACGATTTGGGAAACAAAGTTCTCACTGTGCTTGTTATTGATGACATTTCACCATTTTAATTGGCTGTGTTAATGGTTTTTTTTCCCCTAAGCTCATTTGGGCCATAGTGTCTTTGTTCTTGGGTGGTGTTGAGCCAATTCTAACTCCTAGTGATGCCATGTGACAGAGTACGACTGCTCCAGGTCTTTCTTGCAAAGAGCCATTGGGTGGATTTGAACTGTCAACCCTTCAGTTAACAACTAAGTGGTTAGTTGCTCTCAGAAGGTCACTATGATCCTGCAAAACTCTCTCTTATCACTGCCTTGAGTAAGATTAACTTATTTATTAACATGTAGGGATCAATCAAATCATGTTTTTGGTTGTTGTTGTTAGGTGCCATGGGGTTGGTTCTGCCTTGTAGTGACCGTATACACAAAAGAATAAAACACTGCCTGGTCCCATGCCATCCTCATAATTGTTGTTATGTTTTTGGTTAGTGTTGAGAACATTAAAAATGAGTAAGCAAATGTTCATTTCATGATGATTAAACCAAAACAAAACTCGTTGATGTCAAGACAATTCCAACTCACAGTGACTCTGTAGGACGAAGTAGAGCTGCACTATAGGGTTTCCATGTCTATAAATATTTACAGAAGCAGGCTTTCATGTCTTTCTCCTTATACTAGTTAACCTTACTAAAATGCAGAAATTTCATTTGTCTCTGTATT
This sequence comes from Heterohyrax brucei, assembly GCA_028571685.1. NCBI lineage: Eukaryota > Metazoa > Chordata > Mammalia > Hyracoidea > Procaviidae > Heterohyrax > Heterohyrax brucei. The sequence goes on along the minus strand of CM053156.1, from coordinate 84,232,968 downwards.
ATTACACTGCTTCTATTCAAAGAAAAAGACAACCCTGTTATTCCAGAGGTTCTGGTTGCAAGAGACAGAAATCCAACTCGGTTCATCTGAAGTATAAAAAGGATGAGTGGGTCCCATTTGGGCCAAGTCAACTCATGCAGGAAAGGGCACAGATATTGCATGAAAATGTCCATCTCAATCCCTCCGTTTCTTGTCTAAATGTCTTGAGCTTGGTATCATTATCATTCTCTGGTTCTGTTGACGAAGACACTTGCTGTCAGCTGGCCCCAAATCCTGCCTTTCCAGGTGCCTGACTTTAGAGGCAAAGATATGGTACCTTCTCTTCTACCTCCAAAAAGAAGGTCCTAGTGGAGCCACTCTGATGAACTTGGCTTGGGTGAAATGCTCACTTTTGGAAGAACGACCATGTCCAAGAGCATGGGGCATTATAATTGGTGAGTTAGAGTCACATACCCATTCCGGGGACCAGAAGGACAGTATTATGATTATTATTATACCAAAAAATGAGGTTACAGTAGGATGGGAGCAGTGAGTGTTTCAATGGAAAAACATGTGCTTGACATGCATCATGGGTTGAATTGTGTCCCCTCAAAAATGTCTGTTAATTTGATTTGGCTGTGAGTCCCTATATGGTGCCCTTCCCCCCACGTGTTGTGAATCCTGCCTCTGTGAGACTGATGATGGAGAATAGGCAACAGTTATGTTAGTGAGGCAGGTCTCAAGCTACAAGCTTGTGGAATATAAGGGAGAGAAGTGAGCAGAAGAAGTTGGGAACCTCATACCATCAAGAGAGAAGCACCAAGAGCAGAGCACGTCCTTTGGACCCAAGGTTCCTGTGCCGAGATGCTCTCACTGGACTTGGACTCAGCCTACTGGACTGATAAATTCTCTTACTGAATAGACTTACAGTTTGTAAATGGATTTGCAGCTTACCAGGCTGTCTCAATAAAAGCTTCTCTTCATGAAACCTTCCACTCGTGGTATTGTCTATTAGAGCAGTACCAGGTGACTAGGATACCCACCATCTTCAACAAACCCAACTGTATACAAAAAACCTCCTCTGCTATCTTCAAAACAGAAATATCTCTGTACCCAGCTGCACACTGAAAGCACCAGGGAAACTTTGAAGTACAGATCCCCAGGCCCACCCTCAGAACAGTCAAATCAGTAGATTCGGCTTGCCCTCTGAATCTACACCATTTTTAAAGCTTCTTTCATGACCCTGATCAAGAGCTTACTTTGGGCACCATTGGTGAGTGCAATGATAGTAGAATGACAAGGTACACAATCTGCAAAAAAAGATCACAAGGGGCTATGTACACGAGGTCTGACAGTTAAGTTCTTGAGCTTAAACGTTCTAAGTGCTACATACCTCATTGCTGAGTATCACTGCAGTCGCCTTCGAAGTACTCACCTTGGAAAGCTATGCACCAATGCCGTTGCCTAGTCCACCCTTCAAAGCAATTTTGGAACTCTTTTTGGAATTGCCATTGAACACAGTGGCACAGTGGCAAGTTCATGAACTTAATCGTATAGTTGCCTGTGAGGGAGTTTTTAGCCAGTTAATGAAAAACTGTATTGAAACACCCTCCCTAAATCACCTGATCTGGCCCCCAATGACTTTTTTCTCTAGCTGAAGATAAAGGAAATGTTGAAAAGGAAGACATTTGGATGACATCAGGATATCAACGGTAACATGATGACAGGTCTTATGGCCATTCCAGAAAAAGGGTTCCAAAATTGCCTTGAAGGGTGGACTGGGCACTGGTGTTGGTACATAGCTTCCCAAGGAGAGTACTTCAAAGCAGATGGTAGTGATATTCAGCAGTGAGGTATGTAGCTCCTTTTCTATGATGAGTTTGTGAGCTTAATTTGCAGACCGCTTATGTTCAGGGTACAATATTTAACTACTCTAATTCTCAAGAAATCATAGTTCTCTTTTGGTAGATATTATCTGGTTCATCCATACTGATGGAGAGACCAGAGAGGAGTTGAGCTGGAGGACAGAGATCAGAAACGAGTCAGAAAAAAAGCCACAGAAACGCAAGACAGAAGTATGTTCTGGAGATTTACATTCTTGGGGGCCACCAGAATCTGAAATCCTTTGTATGTTTGGTGAAGCACACAGCTTATGAGAGTTGGCATGGGTAAAGATGCTTCCTAGGGCTGCCACAATGAAGTACCACCATGTGTGGCTTTAAACAACAGACATTTATTGCCTCTCACTTCTGTAGGATAGCAGTCTAAATTCAGGTAGTCGGCAGAGTCATCTTATCTCTGAAAGCTCTATGGGAACATCCGTCTTTGTCTCTCAGCTTCTGGTGGCCCCAGGAATTCCTTGGCTTTGGGTGCATCTTCACAGGGGCATCTTTCGTCTGTCTATGTGTGTCTCTGTGTCTTTTCTCATTTATAAGGACACCAGTCATGTGCGGTTAGAACCCAACCTACTTTAGTATGATCTTGTCTTCACTGACAACATCTTTAAGACTCTATTTCCAAATCAGATTGTGTTCACAGGTCCAAGGGTTAGGACTTCAACATACATTTTAGGGAGACACAGTTCAATCTATAACAAATAGTGATCGCTCTTATTAGAAGCTAAAAATGCCAGAAACTCCCTTTTCCGACCTTCCTTGCGTCTAGGGCTTAGATGCAGGCTCCCAACAAGATACACCGTAGAAAGACTATGACTTGTGAGAGACTGACATTAAAGAAAAAAGCCTGTGATTGGAAAAATGGGAGTTGGAGAGAGTGAGATACTGTAAGTTAGAGAAGGAAAACTGAGAGACAGTCTGGATGCTTCCCGGAGATGTAGGGCAATAGCTGAGCTTGGACTTCTTCCATGATTCAACCATTGTGATTGTGTGGATGCATTTGATCAAAAGGACAGGGATGGTTGTTGTTGTTTTCAATTGGCATGTATTATTTCCTGCTTAAAGCATCTAAGTCTCTAGCAATTTTTCTATTTAAAGCTAGGAAGTATCTGGGTAAATGCAGAACTCAAATGGGAAGTAGGAAGGTTATCTCTCTTTACAGGTAGCCTGAAAATAAGCTTCTTAGAGATAAACCAAGTCCCAGTAAGGTTGCAAAGTGGCATCTCAGGGGCTGGATTTATATCATTATGATGTGTTGGTTAGGCAATTTTTGGAACTAGTTTCTAGTTTCTAATAGTGGAGGGTTTTACCGTCCAAATTTCAATTTATGGCTTCTATGGAAAAATTAAATATCTAACATTACTAGGTTCACATTTTACAGGATTAATAGCAGCTGCTTGTTGGAGATGAAGCATAAACTCCCCACCTCTCACAGTTTTACCCGTTGACTTCACCTTCTGATTGGCCTCAGTATTCATCTGGACTCTTATTTATAAGCAACAAAAGCCACCTATAGCTATTTAAGTAGAAAAGGAATTGGTTATGGTACAGATAACTGTTCACAGACTGTCTTAGAGGATCGGAGGACAGGGTTGGAGGTTACACAGCCTTGATCAACATCTCAGCTCTAGCCATAGAACTGACTCTGGCAAGATGTGATAGCTGTGGTTACTAAGTGTCAGCTTCACTGTCACCTGTAGTTGCGTAGCCCACGCTTGGATGCTGGGTGCTGATCCTTACCAACACCTGCTGTCACCTTTACTAGAAGGGATTCTGTGACTGCCCGATTTCATTGACTGACTTCTCTGTGTCTCTGTGATGAGAGATGGGTTCTACTTCATAAAGAGGAAGAGTCCTCAGACACATGGAGGGAACTGTGTGATACAGATCAGCCCAATGGAATAGCACAACATGATGAACTCAGTCAATGCCCCTGAGCTGTCCAGGTAAAAAATGTTTAAATGGAATAGTTTTTGTTTTACACACGAAAATCAGAAAATGTGTAATTTCAACGGCAACGTTATATGTACGTGTATATACTAAATAAAAGAAAAAAAGTAAAATTAAACCCACTGTTTCTGAGTCAGTTCTGATTCATAGCAACCCTATAGGACAGAGTAGAACTGCTTTTCAGTTTTCAAGGAATGCCTAGTGGATTTGAACTGCCAACCTTTTGGATAGCAGCGGTAGCACTTCACCACTATGCTACCAAGGTTTCATGCATATAGCGCTGTCGTTAGGTACTACTGCATTGTCTCTGATTCATAGCAACCTTACGCGCAACAGAAGGAAACCCTGCCCAGTCCTGCACATGCCCACAGTCATGGCTAGACTTGAGCCCGCTGTTGTAGCCACTGTGTCAGTCCATCTCATTGCGGGTCTTCGCCTTTTTGCTGACCCTCTACTTTACCAAGCACGATGTTCTTCTCCAGGGACTGATCCCTCCTGACCACAAGTCCAAAGTATGTGGGATGAAGTCTCACCATCCTTGCTTCTCAGAAGCATTCTGACTGTACTTCGTCCAACACAGATTTTTTAATTCTTTCTGGCAGTCCATGGTAGACTCAGTGCTCTTCACCAACACCATACATATATAGGTTTGCTGTTGTTAGTTGCTATTGTGTTGATTCCAACTCATGGAGACTCCATGTATGCAGAGTACAACTGCCTCACAGGATTTTTAAGGCTGTGATCTTTCAGAAGTACATCACCAGGCCTGCCTTCTAAGGTACCTTGGTGTGACTTTGAACTTGTAACCTTTTGGTTAGTAGTTGACAGCTTGATCATTGGCACCACCCAGGACGATATGTATATATGCATTCACATATGTTGTTGTTAGGTGCCACCAAATCAGTTCCAACTCACTGTGACCCCTTTTATAGCAGGATGAAACACTGCTGCCTGGTCCCATGCCATCCTCACCATTGTTACTGTATTTAAGCCAATTGTTACAACCACTGTGTCAGTCTGGGGGTAGGATGGAGAAACACCATGTAGACAATAGGTGAGTGGTAACTTTCATGAAGGGTAAGACAATACACAATACTGGGGAAGCCAGCACAGCCTGTGAAAGGCAAGGTCATGGAAGCTCCAGAGACGTGTCCAAAGTCTTTGAGGGATTGAGTTTCTGGGCTGAGGGCTGTGGGGACCATGGTCTTGAGAAATGTCTAGTTCAACTGGTATAACATAGTTCAGAAAGATAATGTTCTGCATTCTACTTAGGTAAGAAATATCTGCAGTCTTCAAAGCCTGGGAGTGGCAATCTAAGATACTGCGCTGGTCTCACTCCTTCAGGAACAAGGGAGAATGAAGGAAACTAAAGAGACAAGAGAAAGAGAAAGACATCCGAAAGACTAACCGACCACAGCTAGCAGGGCCCCCAGCAGACTGAGTCCAGTACAACCAGATGGTGCTCGGCTACCACCCCGGACTGCCTCAACAGGGATTACAATAGAAATTTCCAGACAGAGACAAAGAAAAATGTACAACAAAATTCTAACTCATAAAACAAAACAAAACAAACTTATTGGCCTGTCAGAGACTTGACAAACCCTGACAGTGTGGTCTCCTGGATGCCCTTTTGGCTTATTAATGAACACACTCCTGAGGTTCACCCTTCCCCTAAAATAAAATGAGACTAAAGGGGCACACCAGACCAGGGGCAAGGACTAGAAGGCAGGAGAGGGCAGGACAGCTGGCAACAGGGAACCCAAGGTCAAGAAAAGAGAGTGCTGGTACATCCTGAGGTTGTTAATCGTTATAAAACAGTGTGTGTACTATTTAATAAGCTGGTCTGTTCTGTAAACGTTTATCCAAAGTACAATAATAGTAATAATAAAAAGAACAACACATGTCCACAACAGCCTCAGAGGCATTTGTGTTGGCTACTCTGACCTAATTTATACATACTAGGCACTAAATAGATATTGAGTGGATGGGATATAACACTAGGAACTTGAGGAAGTGAAAGGATAGGCCTGTGGTTAGAAAACAGAGACAGGCAGACCAAATGTGGAAAGGCAGAAGGGAGGGAGAGTAAGACACAGCCACAAAGGAGAACAATTCCAAATGACTCATGCCTTTAAAAGCTTCTGGTCTAAAGCACTGCTCATCTATTTCCTCATTCATGTTGCTTTTCTTCTCCGTTTTGCTTTATAAAGACTCTACAAAGCCCGTGCAGAGCCTAGCGAAATTCATTTTTTTCAACTCAGTGTTGGATCTAGCCCAGGAGTGGTTCAGCTCAGCCAATCACTGAAACACTAGCTGCCTAAGTGATGAGCTGGCCCATCCAAGAGGCAGATATTTAGCCAACAGACAGATGGGCAAGGAAGTCAAGTTAACTGGTGTATGGTTTGTCATTCAAGAGGCTCTCTGCCAGCAGAGATAGCTGGAAGCCAACTGATTCAGAAGCTGTAGACACTGCCTTGGGTTTTTTCCCTGGAATCCTGCAGGTACCCAATTAGCAGGAAAAGGACAAGGCAGGGCACATTTTCCTTCGCTGGCCCACAGCTTAGCAAAGAAGTGTCCTCTCAACCCCAGAGGTAAGTAAGACAGAGGCTGAGCTGGGAGCACAGGCCAGGGTAAGACACTGGTCCACTTCCATCCCTTTTTCCAGAAATAGACTAAACTTGCAAGCAACAGAGGATGGCTTATTATACATCATAAAGAATTACTGAGAATTAGAGAAAATGTAAGCTAATGGTTGAAACTATCTCATGTTACACTAGGAAACATACTCAGAAAACATAGCCAAAATTAGAAGCTATGCCTCATCACATAATTTGTGACTTCAACAAAGCTTTGACGAGCCTGTACTATGCTCCAGGAACAATTTGGGGGCAATAACTGCAGCAAGTGGATGTCAGACCTTCCCTGCCCTCTTTGAGCTTACAGTGCAGCAAGGGACATGTGTGTTGTTGGATGCCACTGAGTCGATTGTGGCTCACAATAACACCATGTGACGGAGTAGAACTGCCTGATGGGGTTTCCTGGGCTGAAATCTTTTAATCTTCAGGGAAACACATTGCCACATCTTTCTTCCGTGGAGAGGTTTGCGGGTTCTAACTGCTGATCTCTCTGTTAGTGGCAGAGTGCTTAACCACCGTGACACCAGTATTCCTTAGTAGGGAAGATACTTGCAGTCCGATAGCAAGACCGATGAACGTAAGCTTGCAACTCTGCTTAAGTGTCGTGAATAGGTCATTGGAAAATCTGACCACTTATCACTGGCCTTGGCGGTGCATTGCTTGGGCGTTCAGCTGCTAACCAAAGGGTCAGCAGTTCAAATCTACCAGCTACACCTTGGAAATCCTGGGGGACAGTGCTACTCTATCCTGTAGGGTTGCTGTGGGTTGGAATGAAGTTCCTGGCAACAGATTTGTTTTTTTGGTGTGTGTCTCTCTGTGTGTGTGTCTGTGTGTGTACCCCAAATGGCCATTGGAAATATTGTTGTAGTACCCTTGATGGCCTGAATGCCATCAAAATGTCTTCCTTTCTATATTTCCTTTATCTTTGGGTAAAGATAAAAGTCACTGGGGCCAGATCAGCTGAGTAGGGAGGGTGTTCCAGTAGTTGTTTGTTTACTGGCTGAAAACTCCCTCACAGACTTCTATACAGTTGAGTTTGCCAAGTTGCCACCTTGCTGCTGTGTGCAATGGCCATTCCAGAAAGAGTTCCAAAATTCTTTTAAAAGGTGGACTAGGCACTGGTGTTGGTGCATGGCTTCCCACAGGGAGGACTTTGAAGGTGACTGTAGCAATATTCAACAGTGAGGTATGTAACACTTTTTCTAGGATGAGTTTTTGAACTTATCAGTCCTTGTATATATATATATATATACACATATATATAGTTATAAAAGTATAAATGCATTTTATATTTATATAAATATATATTTATATATTTTATATAAACATATAAATATAAAAATTTATATAAATATATAAAAATAAAATGTACATATTATTGCCCTTGAGTTTATAGTCAGTAGCTGTTATTAACAGAGTCCCTAGATGGCGCAAAAAGTTACTGTTCTTGGCTTCACACCCGAAGATTAAAGGTTCAGGTGTACCCAGAAACACTTCAGGGGAAACGTCTGGTGAACTTATTCCAAAAATCAATCATTAGAAAGAACCCTGAGGAGCCCAGTTTTGCTTTGATGCGGGTGGGGATGCCAGGAGTCAGAATGGACTTGATCACAACTGGCTTGATTGTTGTTAGCTGTTATTAAAATTTCTGAGATTTGAAATGTATGTCCTTCTTAGGCTACAGCTTCCACTGTCACTTGCCCTCCAGTGACACTGATAATTCTAGAAATACAGTCAGTTTCTGTACTGTGTGCCAGGAATGATTCTAAATTTGAAGTCTTCAACTGACAACAAAGTGTCCTGAACATTTTAGAAGCTCCTTGCAGTTTTGTTTCAACTTTTTACACGTGGTCAAGGGTAAAGGCTTTGGGTCATGAAGATAGGCATCCTGTGAGCACACACAACCCTGTTGCTCACTGGCTGAGGAGCCTGTCAGGAAGCCTCTGTAGCCCTTCATTTCCTCATCTGTAAAATGGGAACAATGAGACCCACCTTTCAGGAGCATAATGACAACTGCACGAGACAAGTTACCACCTTGCAGCTTTCCCAGCCAGCAGCCATAGGGATGCCACTGTATAAACACAAAACCAAACAAAAAACAACGGGTTAGTCACTAAAGCTAGTGCATAAAAGAAAAAAGAAAAGTCTGAAGTCAAACAGACCCTTGCAAAGTCGTTGTGATTTCTTACCACGGGAACCGAGGCACCAGCTCTCTGTGAGAGCCACACAGTCTTTCTTTCAGTGTTGATAAAACAGATTGTGGTATTTTCAGCCGAGCACCAGATTAAGTGGTTGGCTTGTGTTTAGTGGCCATATTTTAGAACATATTTCTCTTTAAACACTAGACTCACACTCGGTGATGCAAGAAGCTCATCCATGTCTGGGAGGCAGCAGGAACGGAGACTCTCAGCTATGGTGGCTGGCTTTGTTTCTGCCTCAGGCTCACCAAGCAGGATGGTGACTAGAGTCACCCATTGGACTGAAGCCATTCTTCTCTTCCCTCCCCAGAACACACAAGGTTAAACTCAGGAAAGCTCAAAGTACCTAGGACTGTTCAGCTGCCAAATAATGAGTTTAGTATCAGCGCTTAGGGTATCCCTGGCTGACTCTAAGCACCCTGGTATTTAACGGCTGCCATCTCTTGTGCCATCCCTCTTCCTTTTCTGATTCCTTCATTGCTGTGATGCCTGTTTCTGACCAACTGTTTCTGGCTTGAGAGGAGCTCTGGTGGTGTAGTGGTTAAAGCATTTGGCTATTAACCAAAAAGGTCAGTGGTTAGAACCTACCAACTGCTCCTGTGAGAAAGAGGTGGCAGTCTGTGTCTGTAAAGACGACACCCTTAGAAACCTCATGGGACAGTTCTGTTCATCCTGTAGGGTCACCAGGAGTTGGAATTGACTTGGGGACAATGGGTTTGCTTTTTGGTTTCTTTCTTGACTTTCTGTCTGGTTTCTACTTTGTAGAATCCATCTGTTTCTGCTAAATGCTTCTTTCTGATACTCTGAGCAGATAACCTAATGATTTAACACAGTGCGTGGGGAGGGGAGAAAGAAGTAAAAAGAAAATGGAACACTTTATCCCCATCTGGAAGCTCACAGTCCTGCCTGGCACCTTAGTTTCATTCAAGACCTTCAGCCGTGCAGAACGACTGGAGTTTAGCTCACGCCAGCCACAGTACCCCAGGCTGTGGGCACAAATCCAACACTGAAAACTTGGCTTTGGCTCTTGTCTCTACACGGGGTACCCTAACCTCAGTTCTGTGTTTCAACGTTCTTCATTCTCATCCACTAGAATATTAAGTTGTGGCCATTTTTCATCGTCACAGATTCAGTTGTGTCCCCCCAAAAGTTGTGTAGCGATTTGGCTGGGCTGTGATTCCTGGTGTTGTGTGTTGTTCCTGTCTGTTGTAAACCCTGCCCCTACAATGTTAGTGAGGGAAGATGGTGGGGGTGTGTCACTGAGGCAGGACTAAATATATAAGCTTGTATTGTGCCTTGAGGCAATCTCTTGGAATACAAAAGAAAGAAGCTAGGGAGGGGATTTGGGATCCACCAAGAAGCAGTGCCAGGAGCAGAGTGCTCCCTTTGGACCCAGGGTCCCTGAGCCTCAGAAGCTCCCAGTCTGGGTGAAGATGGACAACCAGGACATTCCTCCAGAGCTGATGACAGAGAGAAAACCTTCCCCAGGAGCCAGCACCCTGAATTTGGACTTGCAGCCTATTGGACTGTGACAAAAAGAATTTCTCTTTGTTAAAGCCATCTACTTGTGGTATTTCTGTTAAGACAGCACTAGGTGACTAAGACACTTGCCAGCAGTTGTTGAGCCTTGGTCTAGGTGCTGTGGTCTGCCAGGTGTCTGAGTCTTTAGCAGAGGCCTTAACTAATGACAGTAATTTTTCCCTTTAACTCAGCACCTCCCGTGCTAAGTCCTCTACTTATCTTCAGTCTTTACGACAAGCTACAGACCGGGCGTTATTTTTATGATTGCAATTTCTCAGCAGGAGGAAGGCACGTAACTTGCCCCTTGGTCATAGAGCTGGGAGAGGTGGCACTGACTCTCTGTGCCTTTGACTGCAGGGCAGACCCGGTTCTCCAGCCTGACTACGGATGGGCCCTGGTGGACATACCCGATGGCTACAGCTATAAGGTTGCAGCACCTGGTGCTGATTAATAACAGATCGCCACTGTGTGGCCCAACTGTCCTCTCAGAGTAACAGCAGAGAGTATGCACTTATAACAGGCCTCCTGCTGTTTCCGAAACTCAGGAGCTATTGGTTTAGACTCTACACCCAAACTCTCTTTGTCTCTGCAACAGAAACTAAGGTGGTCAGTCTCCTACAGGTACCAGACACTGAGCGAGGCTTTTCTAGATGCAAAAAAGAAGACTTGTCCCTATAGAGTAGATTCTGATCCATGGGGACTCTATGTATGTCAGAGTAGAACTGTCACCCATAGAAATACATATGTGTAGCACAGTATTGCCAATTCAACATTCTCCACGTGTACAACTCAGTGACACCAGTTACATTGGTCATGTGATAAACCATTGCTAATATCTATTGCCAAGTTTTCTATCACAAGAAACAGAAACTCGGTGCTTCCTGAACCTTGCTTCTCTCTCCATCCCTACTCTCTTGCCCTTGGAAACCACTAATAAACTTCATTCTGTATTTGCCTATTCTAGGTATTTCAAGTAAGTAAAATCAGATCATGTTTGTCCTTTTGTGGCTGACTTCACTCAGTGTAATACTGAGTGAATGGTTGGTTTTTTGGCAGTAGATCACCAGGTCTTTCTCCCTATCTGCTTTTAGGTCGACTGGAACCTCCAGCTTTCAATTGGCAGCTGAGAACATTAACTCTTTGCACCACCCAGGGGCTTTCTAGGTGCTAACACATTATGTGAAAGACTCAGTTAAATCTGAAGTGTGTCAGAAGATCTAATACTACTCATGAGGTTTATGGAAACCCTGCTAGAGTAGCGATTAAGTGCTACATCTGCTAAACAAAATGTCAGCGGTTCAAATCCACCAAGTGCTCCTTGGAAACTTTATGGGGCAGTTCAACTCTGTCCTATAAGATCACTGTAAGTCAGAATTAATGCAACAGCACTGGGGTTGGGTTTGGGTTTGGGTTTTATGAGGTTTACCAGTTGCAATTGAGCATTCTTTTTGTCTTAAATATGTCATATGAAGCTCTGTATGTCTGAGCATCTTCCTGTACTTCTAATGAAATGATTTTTTAGAGTTGGATGAATAGAACAAAAGAAGGGAAATTGCTATTCAACTGGTGTCACTTATAAGAAAGAATGCTGGTTGCTTTTCTCTCCAAATTTTAATTAAGTTTAAATTAGGAAAAAAGTTAATGTGGTGCATTCCTGCTAGATGGTCTTCCCAGTACCCTTTCCCTTCACTTTTATAATTGATTGTAAATGTGAAATACTGTGTAATGTGTGATTGCTGTGACAATTTAACAAAGAAACACATACATGTTAGTCAATTTCCCATTGAAAGCTCACAACAAGCTACTGACTGGGTATTCTTTTCATAATTGCAATATAAAAAATAACATTAACAGTGTTCCTTCCTACACCATCTTTCTACAGTTGACAATTTGCTTTCTGATTTTTCATATTTTCTCTTCTGCCTACTCAAACATACACAATATATTTATATTTACAGAGTATTAATGTCAAATCATAGAACAAAATGAACCTTTATCTTGCTTGTTCCTCTTGGGTGATGCCGTAAGTTTGCAATGCCTGCTAACCGAAAGGCTGGCAGTTCTAAGCCACCCAGTGGTGCCATAAATAAAGCCCTGGTGGTCTGCTTCTGTGAAGATTACAACCAAGAAAACCCTGCGGAGCACAGTCGTGCTCCCTGACACATGGGTTCACCCCGAGTCAGCATCAAGACAATAGTTTTTTTTTTCTTCAAAAAACCATGCTGTTTGTACCTCCTTTCTAGACGTTGTTCCCTCTCTCCATCCTGACCCAATTTTCCATGCACTTGGTTGCTGGGAATTAGCCACGTGTGTGGGGCATATTTCTGCATCTCCGGCCCTGGGGACTGACCTGGGGGAGGGGAGAGAGAGCACATGATGCTAGATGGGGGAAACAGGCTCCACCCTGGAGGCTGGTTTACAGACACTCCCTGGGAGCTGTAGGTAAAACTTGGGGGCATTTATTGCCATTTATTATCATCATGCAAGCCTCAGAGAAATCTAGATTGTGGCAAGCAGAAGAATAAAGCAGATATAAATAAGGTGGGGGGGGGGGGAGAAAGGAAAGAAGAGAGGAAGAGGAAGACAGCGGAAGTGACACTTAAGAACCACCCGAAGATGTGATTCCATCTCGGAGGCCACACTCTGCCTTCAGCTCTGTCCATTGACTCAGCACGGTATGGAGACACACAGGGTCCTTCCAATGAATCCCGTTTTTGTGTTATTGGGTTTCTATTTTTAGTAATGATTCCAGTTGCCAGTGAGTCTACCTTGACTCATGATGACCATACCTCATGGTGACCCCACCTGCGTCCGAGTACGACTACGTTCCATAGTGTCTTCAATGGCTAGTTCTTTAGCAGCAGATTCCCACCTTTTTCTTCCAAAGAGCTTCTGGGTAGACTTCAACTGCCAATCTTTCAGTTATCAGCTGATCACATTAAACATCTGCATCACTCAAGGAATCCTGGGTGGATTAAATATTGCAAACTCCAAACTTCTGAGAGAATTTTACTTGTCATACATACAGAGCACATATGATATTTTATTTTTTCTATGAGAAATACAGACAATAAGTTATTCTATGCAATAAACTTTTTTTTTTTTTTTTTAGTATCTATTCTCTGCTATAAGGAAATCTGGTGGTGTAATGGTTAAGTGCTTGGCTGCTAACTGAAAGCTTCATGGTTCAAATCCACCAGCTACTTAACACGAGAAAGCTGTGGCAGTCTGCTTCTGTAAAGATGACAGCCTTGGGATCTCTGTGGGGCTGTTCTACTCAGTCTTTCAGAGTTGCTGGAAGTCAGAAGTGACTCCACAATAGTGGATTAGGTTTTATTTATTTACTTATTGATTATTCTCTGCTATTCCCAATAAATTGATAGTCTAAGGAGAACACAACAAACAAATTAATGACTTGGAAAAACTGTGGTAAGGGACAGGCAGAGGGCATTAGAGGAAGGTCAACAATCGACATTAGAATCTGTCTGCAGCCGTAATCAAGAAGTCTTCCATTTCAGATCTTGTTGGCTGATGTGATTGAATGAAACCACGTGGGGAACTGTCTCATACAATTTTGAACTTTTAAAATCAGTAATACAACCAAAGCATTGTACTTCCTTATTTGCCCTCTGTCTAGTTGTCCCAATAATTCTATCTTCATTCAAGTAAATCAGTAATCTGGTTGTCTCCAGAGGGAGCCCTGAAAAGTGCCCTCAGCACTGCTCTGGAAATTTCCAGTCCTCACTACTGTTCAAAAAACAAAACCAAACACACCACCATCGAGCTGAGTCCAACTGATAGCGACTCTAGAGGTCAGAGTGCTACTGCCCCATAGAGTTCCCAAGCAGCACCCGGCAGATTCGAACTGCTGACTTTTTGGTTAGCAGATGTAGCACTTAAGCCACTAAGCTATCAAGGTTTCTGGTAGTTTTTCATGGCGCCTTTTTTCCTTAAGCTACTCTCCTTCTCTCAATGACTAACACCTGATTATGTTGATAGCCACCTTTTGGTTAACAGCCTAGTGCTTAACTACTGTGCTGCTAGTGTGTTTCATGGTCTGATTTCTGGGACACTGTTCTCATGAGGGAGGCCTGGTGACGCAGCGCTTAAGAGCTTGGGCTCTAACCAAAAGGCCGGTAGTTTGAAACTGATAGGGTTAATAGCTGTAGAAAAATTCTTAGCTAGCTTCTTTCTTAATACATAAACCCCCTTTTTCCTCTAGGAATGCTGACACATAAAGACAATTGTCACCTACTTTCTGACGAGTACTCACAAAGATTTTGAGATTGTTTTCCCAGCCCCTAAGATAGAGACCCTATAGCACATAGTAGAACTGCCCCACAGGGTTCCAAAGGAGTGGCTGGTGGACTGGAGCTGCTGACCTTTTGATTAGTTAGTGAAATCTTAACCACTGCACCATCAGGGCCCTTCTGTTAGTAGGAGTGGACAAAAATGTGTTTCACATCCTCATAATGATCTGAATAAGGGCAACATTCCTTGGTACTGAACAAATACTTTCATCCCTGATAACTCAGAAGGCTTTGACTTTAAATTTTATTGAGATTCGCTTAAACCAGCTTAGACTACAGGCTGAAAGACTGCTAATTGTATTCCCTCTGGATGTATTCATTCATTTCACAATCAATTACTGAGTCTCAAATATATGGTCACTCTGTTTAGTTTGGGTGGAAGACAGTGAAGCGGGGGAGAAAGATTCTTTAAATCTGAATGCTGACTGGAAGATGCCTGGGATAAAAAGAATGCAGACAGAATACATTGGAGTTGGTGGAGAGACACCTTATTTAATAATTCTGTGGTGGATAGATTTTTCTCAAACTCCTCATAGTCCAGGTCTTAGTCACTGACCACCAGTTAAAGAAAGCAGAATGCTCATCGCTACAGAAACACACACACACACGCACACACACACACACGCACGCACACACACACACACACACACACACACACACACACACACACACACACACACACACACACACACACACACACACACACACACACACACACACAAAACCCCAAACAAACAGTAAAATCAAGTCCAGCCCCTGCCTTCCAAAGTGCCATCAATGAGAGGACGGTGGCAGCTGCTCTCCAGGCATGGAATCTACTTCAACTCAAGACAGCCTGACACATTCCAGAGTAGAACTGGGCTCCACAGTGTTTTCAGTGGCTGACTTTTCAGAAGTAGATTAGGTCTGTCTTTTCAGGTGCCTCTGGGTGGACTTGAACTGACAACCTTTCATTAGCAGGCAAGAGCATTAACTGTTTGCTCACCCTCCCCCCACCCCTGGAATGTGGTAAAAGCCCAAGAGAGTTACAAAGTGTGGTCGGGGTTGAGGGTAGGATGTTGCTGCCGAGGGGTCTGGTGGCCATGTTCAGAAGGCACGGGCTCCTCCTGCTTGGTGGTAGCCCAGAATGTCTGCAGGCTGGAGGGCCGGTCACCGTTGTAACATACTGTAGTCTATCAATCACAACCGAGGCTGGCCCCACTGAGACGAGTTTGGAGGTCCTTTGGCATCAGGCATCATGTCTTTAATCGAGGGATTATAGAGAGGTTGTGGAACTACTAACTAATAGGACTATCTTTTACTGTTACAATTCAACTACTTCTGTCGGTGGTGGTTCAATACCCGGCCCTGTTGAAGGGTTTTAGGAGGGCAGAAAACTGGAGACTGACCTTTCTGGTGGAGGGTCTGGAAAGCCCTGGTAAAGAGGAAGGGCCAGAAGCTGTGCACCCCAAGAGACATTCTCACAAACATCCACCCTATTTATACTTAACTCAGTCCATTTCAATGAGCGTCTGCCTTCTCTGCACCAGGCTGGAGCCGACTGATGGGGATGCCTTGTGCATTAAAGATACAGTCTTGCCCTCTGGCAGCTGAAAGTCTAGAAGGAATTTGGCAAGGAAGTGACATGACCCCCACATGTAACTGCAGAGCTGATGGAGATCTTAGATGTGTCCACCCTTCTCAGAAGGAGTAGGTGTCTTAAGTCATGTTCACACAGTGGTCAACCCCCTCTGCCCACCCCGACGGATAGCCGCAGAGGGTACCTCTTGTCAGTCAGAGGCCAAGATGGGGATGGGGTGGCACAGGGAAGAGGGTGGCACTTCAAGAGACGATAAAGGTACTGTACTCCCAGGAGTGGGGTCTTGTTTTGAGAGGTGGGGTACGGTTTCAGAGGACTTATTCTTGCTGAGTTCACTGTCTTTCTTTTCTGGCCTTGCCTGGGGCTGATGCGAGCGGTAGGTGCAGAGGCGCGCCTCTGCAGTTTCTGAGCCTTATCTTATCCAAGCGGAAGGCTTCAGACACCTCCTCACAGCGGCCCCACTGGCTGCGATCCGTCCCGAGGCTCCCCTGAGCTCGGCGGGCCAGACAGCTCCGTGGGGCAGGCTCGGCGCAAGGCGCAGTCAGGACTCCGGCAGATCCACAGATTCCTGGGCAGCACGCCGCACAGGGTCTCCTCCGTCCACCCACCCTCTCGGAGGGCGCTTGGCGGCCGAATTCCACGCTGGAAAGGGAAAAGCGCAGCCGCAGCCCAGACCCAGGAGGGGACAAGCTGGCTCTGAGCCGATCAAGCGCAGAGCTGTGTGCACCTTGCCAAACAGCAACCTCCGCGCTGCGCGCGCCCCCGGTGGGTGGGTGTCCTCGGACGTTGCCAGCCGGCCGCGCTGTGCGCCCCGCTTTCTCTGAATGCACAAAACCGGAGTCAGGAGCGACTGCGTTGGGGCCACCAGCTATTCTCTCTCTTTCCCTGAAGCCAGCAGAGCAGTGAGCCAGCCCCGCAGGCTTCTGCGCTCCTATAAATAGCACGCGTGTGCCCGCTGGCGCTTCCCGGCTGCGCGAGGAGGTGAAAGTTGTGCGTAGGCACCCGAGCGCGCGGCAGAGCAGGAGGGGACCTAACCTGCCGAACCTCTTGCTCTCTGAATCCTGGAACTGAGCCTGTGGATCTGCGACTTCTTTGTGGAGACCCGGCTAGCCGCTTCTGCGTCCCAGGGACACCACGATTTGGGGAATTTTTGACCAAGGGAAAGTGGGAGTCGCTAGCGTCCAGCTCGGGAGCACAGCCTTGCTTCCTTTGCAGTCAGGCAAACACTGGCCCCTGTGATCCGTCTTCTGCCGCCAGCCAGACTCGGCCAGGGCCGCCAACCGCATCGCAGAGCACCCGCCCCTGTGTGGCTTCTCTTTGCGTCTGTTCTGTTCCTCCTGCTCTGTGCTTCACCTGGGCAGGGGATTGGGTTTAGGTTGAGAATTTATTGTATTTTTTTTTCCCTGTGTAAGGTGTGCGTGTGTGGGTTTGGTGACTTTTAGATGTTTGGGAATAAGTGTGGGCGAAGGGGCCCCTAAGAGGGCTGATTCTTGGTCGGAGGAGGGTGGAGTAGAGGGTTCTGCATGAACTCCTTAAAGGACAAAGGTAGCAGAGCCAGAGAGAGAGCAAGGGGAGACCTGGACTTCAAACCATAGAATCAGTGGAAGCGCGCGCATCGTCACCGCCTTTCCTGCAGCGCTGCCCATCCAGCCGCCAGCATCTGCCTAAACTCCGAGGTCCGAGGCGAGGAGGCGACGCGGGAGAGCCAGCCGGGTGCAGCAGCCCCCGCGGCTCACCATGGGCGCAGGGCGCCGGGCGCTGTCCACGGTGCTATCCATGGTGCTGATCCTCACCTTGCCAGGGCTGCCTGTCTGGGCGCAGAACGAAACGGAGCCCATAGTGCTCGAGGGGAAGTGCCTGGTGGTGTGCGACTCGAACCCAGCCACGGACTCCAAGGGCTCGTCTTCCTCGCCTCTGGGGATCTCGGTCCGGGCGGCCAATTCCAAGGTGGCCTTCTCGGCCGTGAGGAGCACAAACCACGAGCCGTCCGAGATGAGCAACAAGACGCGCATCATTTACTTCGATCAGGTCAGACTCCCAGGGTTGAAAGGTCTGGGGCAGGGGGCGGTCTCTGGGCAACTCGAACACGGGCTGCTTGCTTGGACATGGCTACTCTGAGATACTGGGGATCGTGTAGTCACTGGCCTTCCCAAACGTATCTGGGTCTGAAACTTCTAACGTCCCCCTTCCCAATTCCCTCCTGGCCTCTGGAAGAAGCTGGTGGGCTGTGGGGGAGAGTCCGGGAGCGCAGCGGGAGCTCAGAACAAGTTTGACAGCAACAGGTCCCCAGAGCAGACTAGAATTTGGTCCTCACAGCCCCTCCACCGGAGTGTGACCACCTGGCTGGGACTTCTCCGCAGGTGCTGCCGAGGCTATTCCCCTGCCCCCCTCGCGGAAGCCTGATAAATGTTTGATTTGCTTCTCCCGGGTGGAAAAGCTTGTCCCTAAAGAGAGCTGCAGGGAGCCTGCTGGGGAGGAGGACAGAGAGGGTGAGAGGGATTGTCGTGGGTCAGATCTCGCTGGCCTTTCTGCTGCCAGAGTCCCGGTACACGTGCCAGGTGTCGCAGCAGTTGTTTCAGAGTAGGGCAAAGCCCTTGTCTGGTACTTGGAGAAAAGTTGCAGAGAAGAGGAAAAGGAAGTGGGCAACAGCTCTCAACTCCCGTAGGGAAGTGCTGTGAGCTGGCTCGCTCTTCTTGCTCTGCTGTTCTCCCAGAGAATTCCAAATCGCTGGGAGAAAGATAGACTTTGGGATTGACGGTAGCAGGATGAGGACGACCTGGTGACGGGAGCAGTGGCTCTGATTTTAGTCAACCTGGGCTTTGTCCTGATGAGAGAACCCCTGGGGTATCAATTTAGCTTTAGCCAGGATTCTTAAAGACCTAACTGCGGGGTTCCGATTTTAATATGAACAACACCCAGAATATTTTAAAATTGCTAAGTCACAGTTCCTAGTTGAATGCAAAGCCACATGGACAGGAGCACAGGTTAAGCAGCATCCCAGGATATTGCAGACAAGGGGTGAAGTGGTGTTTGCGTTTCTGATTTAATTTTTCCAAAAAAATAATGCACTCCAGCTGGTCGAAGACAGAGAATGCCTCTCTGGGGCTTACTATTGGATGGACATCGTTTTTAAAGAATTAAGTGGCCCCTTTGGGGTTTTGGCGCAGTATTTTCCATCTTGATGGCAATTAAGACGAGCACCACCCCTGGTCTGTGTTTCAATAATTAACTAAATGCTGGAACATCTTGGACATCACCTCGTCTTCTGTATTCTGCATTCTTTTCACCGACCTTTCCACCAATTAGAAGAGAAGGATTTATTCTTTGGATTTGAGAGCTATGCATCTTAGAAGACACGTTTTGTTGTAAATCTTGATGTATCTGGGTGCTCTAATTACAATGTAGAGTCAACATCCAGCCTTGTGTGTAGTCAACACTAATCAGCCATTTCCATTATTGCTAATGAGCTATGCTACTTGCGTTGGAATCATGAAGTCCTTGCGAAGCATCTCAAGTGATTTCAAAGTGCTTGGAAACAAAAATTTTCCTAAAGCCTCTACCAGAGATTCTTGCCCAGCTGCTGACTTATTGTTGAAAGATCATTGATTGTCAGGTCAGAGAAAAGAAATGTGCTGCTTACTCAGGAGAAGGTGAAATCTCAGAGTAAAATTGTACATGCACATGTATTTTAAGTGTTGAGCCTGTTTTTAAGATGTTGAGTCTGACCTTAACTGTATTCTGGTGATGCACTCAGACTTAACGGTACGTTTTTAGGGAATTATGCAAGAGGCTTGAAAAGGCATCAACAATGTCAAGAGAGAGTGTTTAGAAGAGACAGTAGCAGAAACCTCTGATACATAGAAAATGTATTTCTGAAGGGAACATCAGGCTTTTTTTTGAATGCCACACTTAGATTTATTTTTTTGCAGAGGGATACAAAAACCCTAAATTGCTTTATGTACTTCTCTCCCTCCTCCCATACACACACATTATTTTTGGTTCTATAGGAAAGGGCTCAGCTTTTTGAGATTTGAAAATTCAGCTTAAGAGTTTACTTACTTAAAGTTCAAGATTCAGTTAAATAACTGGTAGAACTATAGTCTAAGAGATTTGTAGTATGAGACATCGTAGAATTTGGAATGCGTTGTTGCTCCCTTGGGCTTTATGGCTCTATCCTTGCACTTTTCCTTTTTGACCCTTGAACTTTAAATAAAGAGTAGGTGAATGAGAGGATGGTGGGAAATGCCGGGGAAGCCATAGAAGGCCATCTGTGTCACAGACTGTCCTTATTTGTACTCTACTTTTGGGCAATATTTCCAAAACATTATAATGAGGGTGTAGATGGCATAAGAATGGAAATAAAAAATGGCCATGATATCTTAGGAGAGTGTTAGTGAATGCTCGAGGAAGCCAGGCATTCAGATCACTTTTACACTAGTGGTTTAGTGTTACAGACTGTGTCACACGGTGGAGAAGTGCTCTGCCTCCATGTCACATGTCCAGGGATGACTGCAGAGAGTCCACAAATGCTGATTGGCTGGCTTGGAAACGTCACCTCTGGACATTGTGAAAGCTTGCAGACAGTGGGAATGTAAACACCTGACAGATGCCTCTTTTCTGATTCTCAAGGTAAAACTAATATTTATACACTCACACAATGTTTCTAGATGTTTCCACAGCCATTGGGCCTCCTGGAAACTGAGGCATGAATGCAAAGCAGTGGCTTTTTTTTTTTCTATAGCATTTCAAAGAACTTTCTGATAAACCCATTTTCCAAGTCAATGAAAAAGAAAGAAATAGAACTAGATGTCTTATTCTGTACAATTTCTAAGGCTAGTTGCGGAAAGAGAAGGAAAAAAAAAAGAATGAAACAGAGAGAGGAAGAAAGGAAAGAGAAGAAATGAGGGGAAGGAAGGAGAAAAGCAAAGAATGAAAGAAGGAAGGAAAGAAAAGGGAAGGAAAGGCTTACTTTGCTTATAGAAGAGAACATTGTAATAATTCACTGTTGTCTGCTGTTTTTATTTGTAGATCCTTGTAAATGTAGGTCATTTTTTCACACTGGAGTCTGTCTTTGTAGCACCAAGAAAAGGAATATACAGTTTCAGTTTCCACGTAATTAAAGTCTACCAGAGTCAAACGATTCAGGTAAGTGTTTGGGCCCCTTCTCTCTCTGCCCCCAGACCATTGTGTTCACCTGTAGCAGGTGCTGTATTTCAATGTTCATAAGAAGATGTCTTTTCATTGTCATAAAACAACCACCTTTATAGTTGCTTTTAAAACATTTCAGTTTTCACATTTCTTCTTTATAATGTTGGTTAGTGTGCCACAAAAAACATACAGAAAAATAACTAGCTGAAGTTATTACCTTAATAATAACCAAAGACTTAAATAAAACATGGTTTGTTATAGGGTCCTGTTTTTTGTTTAATGCATATGCAAAAATGATTTGAATTTGTGAGAAAAAAATTGTAAGATCAGCTGAGCTTCATAAACACTTGATAAAGAAATACAGTAAATTTGATTTTTAAACAGTATTTTGTTTAAAAACATGAGATTAAGTTAATTGTTAAGAATAGATATATAAAGGAACAAGTAGTCAATATACTTTTGAAAAAGTATGTGCTATGCTGATCCTCATAGTCAATTATTCTGAGTTATTCTGATTTAGTGAATTCTCACTAGCTGCAATTCCACAGTTAATAACTGAATTGCACTTTCTAATGTATAGGCTTGAACTGTAATGTAAAAGGCAACAGTGAAGCTAGTTCCTACAATATTTAATTACACTAATACCCGTTATTAATAACACTAATATGTTTATGGAATTCAGGGAACCATTTTAATCATTTGCGTAATATTTACATTGTATATTATGCCCATGTGAATAGCAGATCACACACTCATCTGCCACATTTTTATATTCTAGGGAATAGGCAAATTGATCAGGCTCAGATCTAATTCATTCAATATCATTTTTAATCTCAAAAGGATGAATGTCTCATAACCCCACTTACTTCCATGCAAGAGCTTTTCCCAAGCCCTGCGATTTAGGAATTTGTGTAATGTTTGACACAGTCTGCTCAAAACAGTGATAGGGAGAGACATCAATACACTTTGACTTGATCATTTGCTAAACACTCAACATTAAAATCTCCAGTGGAACTGATGATTATTACTTTGAATGAATATTTCTTATGGGAGAAAACAGAAAAAGAAAGCACAGAACACATGTACACACACTTACACACAATCACCATGATTGCCTGTGGTGTTTCAGGGTAAAGCATGTCACAGCTTCCCAGTAACTGGGAAGGACCTTGGCAGAATCTTGTGGAGATAGGCTGGTCAGCCCAATGGGCACTGCCACTTCTTACTGATGCCTGGGAAGCTGCAGGTGTGCTTCAGTACCAAGAGATACCTGTTGAGTGAAAAAGGTAAATAAAGCACTAAGTTTAATATTTGTACTGAAGGGAGACCATTCTTCCCATGGAAAAGTTGCACTCTATGGATAGTATTCTTTGGCAAGCATTTAAGGAAATTCCTATGGCAGAAAAAAAAATCAGCTCAGCAGACATACAAAAGCTAGACAACACACATAACTGGCTAGTACGAAAGGAAGGGTCCCTATCTGGTACTCATTTCCTGGATGCGAGGGCTGCTATCCTTAGATGTTAGCCATCACCCTCCTAGACATTTTTTAATGAGAACTTTTGAGTGACTTTTTTCTTGTAGGTTAACCTTATGCTAAACGGCAAACCAGTCATATCTGCCTTTGCTGGGGACAAGGATGTTACTCGTGAGGCTGCCACGAACGGAGTCCTGCTGTACCTAGATAAGGAAGATAAGGTTTACCTGAAACTGGAGAAAGGTAATTTGGTCGGAGGCTGGCAGTATTCCACGTTTTCTGGCTTTCTGGTGTTCCCGCTATAGAATTTGATTTCTCTGTGACATTTATCCAGGTGAGGGGTAAGCCTACCCCAGAGTTATCTGAAGATCATTTTTTTTCCCTCATCAGATGGATTTTCTTTGTTGTTGTTGTTCTTGATTTCTCATGGCTGAATATGGATTCTCTTTAAGGATTCTAGGCCTGTTTGAACCAGTCCCAAGTTTCACAGATTATTTTTTCGTGCGTGTGCTGTTTCAGTGTTATTGGATTTGGACTCAAAATAGATATTATCTATCTAAGCGTCAGTGTAACAGTCAAAAACTGCCTACCAGGCTTATTCTGAATTTTGTTTCCTGGAATCACTGAATTTTTTGCCAGTGTGGAATTTTATTCTTTTATTTTTAAAAGGCTGGCAACCGGGTCTAAGAATTAGAGAACTCTTAAGTTTGACTTCGATTGACAGTTAGTGTGTTACTGCCAAAGAAGTGTATACAGTGTTGATGTATTGACTCTGCTTGTTTCTGTTCTTTTCAGATTGGTTTCTTTTGTTCTCCTAAAGGTACCTGGGAGTTGTTTTTCCCTGATGGGCTTTGTGTCTTCTTTACAAATCGGGTAATAAATGGCTTGTCTGCAGATTTACTTGGAGACCACCCGTGTGGCTTCCCTAAAGGGAAAGAAAAAAGAAAAAAAGAGAATGCTTCATAGCTGTATTTTAATTATATATGTGAAAGAATCATATTTTCCAAATTATATTTTCTAATAGGAAGAATAGATCATAACTGTGACAAGGAAAAAGTTGCTTACATGAGTTTTAAATGCTCAATCCCCAAACCTCGGCAAAACAACTCTCCTCTGTGGGAAATCTTAGGCTTTATTATTCAACTTTAATTAACATGATTGATAATAACCACTTTATTAAAAACCTAAGGGATTTTTTCCCCCTTAGACATGGCCACTTTGTTAACTGGAGATGGGATATCCTTGTTTTTAATTATACCTATTTTTCAAACCTTTCATTGCATTTAAAGTTTCATCTAGTTTTGCCTTAACTCCTTAAATTGTATATATTTATTTGTTTAGCTAATATTCAATCCAAATATCCCATATCTAAACTTAGTGCAATATCTTATTTTGTCTTTTGTACTAGTCACATGATTTCATAAAATTATTTATGTCTCTGTTATATAATAAAGGTTAATATATGTTAATTGAATTGCTTTGTGCTTTTGGTGTTGGAAATAAGTCTTTTCCAGGATTTACTTCCTTCTTCTTCTGACTCTCTTTCTTTCGAGGTTCTTTTTTCCTGGAGTTTAAGCTAAGCTTTCTGAATCTCCAGATAGTGTTCTCTGAATTGGATAGAAAATCTTTACTGTGTTTCATCCATCCAAATTCAGGAGTTGTGAGCTTGCCAAAAGAGAATCAATGAACTCAGTATAAACTCTTTTTTTCAAAAGGACTTATGGTCAGAAAGTTAAAAAAATTACTCTCCAGACATCACAAAGGCACTTAGTATATGAATGAGTGAGGGTGATTAAGAAGGTCAATATGTTCAAACTGACAGATTTTGGGATACGGTTCTGCCCTTTTCTCAGTAGTAAAGGACTCCATAGATGGTGACAGGCTGCTACTTTTTAGAACTGTTATGACAGACGTCTAGCCTGGAGATTTGATTTCACTTCCTGGTCAGTTGTCAGTTAGTACAATTTTGGAGATCCCTATCAGCACCCACTGACGGTGAGGGCAGGGTTTCAGTGCCGTTTGGGAGAAACGTGCAGGTATGCACTTTCTACTGGGACTGTGATTATTCACTGAGTCACAACGTTCGTTTATGACAAGGCAGTTTCCTCCTTTCCCATAAAGAATTTTCTAGAAAAGTTGACAATGGATACTTGCTGCTTTGCTTGGTGAGTTATTCCCCAGCTGGCTTTCATTCAAAAGTCTTTCCTGCTTTGTGATTGTATAATGTGAAGAGCAATATTGTGCCAGAACCCACTGTCATCAAGTCGATTCTGCTCATAGTGAGCACGTGGGACAGAGTAGAATGCGTGGTGCACTCGAACTGCTGACCCTTTGATTAGCAGTTGTAGCTCTTAACCACTATACCACAGGGTTTCCACAATATTGCACAAAGGTATGACAGAGGGGGATTTCATCTAAACATGAGTGGAATATTATGTAAGTGTACTTGCTCTACCATAGGCTTCCATGTGGTTTTCTGTATTCAGAATCTGTGTCTATGTAGTGCAAAAGGGTGGATCATACTTGAATAAAAGCCAGCCACGAGTAAACATACCATTAATCATTTCTTGGCAAAATGGTTCAAGAGCACTGGAATTATTAGTAGACATACATGATGGGACAGGAAACACTGGATGACTATCACAATAAATCAATGTGGAAACAAGTCTTTTATAAACACGTTGTGGCCACCTTTGTAGGGGGTTGCCCTTATTTTTCTTGAGTTTTTGGAAGAAAATTGGCAAAGTGCTTGACTTCAATTCCTAAATGCCAGTGTTGTGTTTTGGAATGCAAAATCCATTCAAAACCTTCAAGAGAAAGTCTGTTTGGAAAGGCACTGAAGCTATGTCTCTCAAATGTGGAGAGTACCTGCCACATGAAGAAAAGGCTGTACAAGGTCCTTAGAAATGTATCCTAACCTACTCCAGAAGTAAAAAACAAATAAACAACAACACTAAAAAAACCCCGGACCCATTCCTATGCAGTCGATTCTGACTCATAGCCCTGTAGGGTTTTCAAGGAGTGGCTGGTGCATTTGAACTGCTGAACTATTTGGTGAGTGGCTGTAGTGCTTAAACAGTAGAGCTCCCTAGGAAATAAGAACACCCTCAAACATGGTGACCAGGGAAGGAGAGACTGAAGTGAGGGACCAAAGCAACAAAGGACAGTATAATTTAGACGGAAAATTGTAAAGTTTGGATAGACCTAGGATGGAATCACCTCTCTGAGCTCCAGTTATTTCACATGTAAACAGGAAATAGTTTGTTGTGAACATCAAACAAGACATGTAGGTTCTTCATTTCACCATTTCTATGAACTCAATACCTAGTGACATATGTAACACATCATAAAGGTGATTTAATCTTATGTTGGGTGAATGAAACCAACCAGTGGCCATCCAGTCAATTATGACTTGTGGTGACTCCATAAGTGTCAGAGTAAATCTGTTGTTGTTGGGTGTCGTAGAGTCAATTTTTGACTCATAGAGGCCCCATGTATTACAGAGACCTGCCCCATGGAATTTTCTGGGTTGTAATCTTTGTGGAAGCAGATCATCAAGTCTTTCTCCCATGGAGCTGCTGGGTGGGTTTGAACTGTCAACCCTTAGGTTAGCAGCCAAGCTCTTAACTGTTGTACCATCAGGGCTCCTTTGCTAAAAAGTAGATGCCTACCCCCTACAAAAAGGGAGAATGAGAGAGAGAGAGAGAGAGAGAGAGAGAGAGAGAGAAGAAGGATAAGGGTGGGAGGAAGGAAGGAAGACAAAGAGAAAAAGGAAGGAAGGAAGGATGAGAGGGAGTGAGAGAGGGAGGGAGGGAGGAATAGAGGGAGGGAGGCAGGATAGAAAAAGACAAACCAAACAGCTATCCAGCCATCTGGTTTCTGATCATCAGAAACCAGAACGGAGGGGGAAAAAAAGCCTTAAGACAGGAAAATAGTTAAAACAAGAATTTTGAATAGCACATAGCAGGGGCTCAGCTAAAGGTGTATACTAAGAGTAAGGCTTAAACCCCAACACAAGCAGAGAAGCGTATCAGGTTGAAGGAGGATATTGGAGTTGGCAGGAGGAAGGGAAGAAAATCGAATGTGAGCAGAGCAGGTTGAAGAGCAGGAGGCAGATGCTCCCCTTCTAGTCTAAGACTCAAAGATAGCTTTCAGAAATCGCTGTGTCCACAAAAATGCTAAGTGAACCTTGTATTTGCATTGTCCTGTTGGCATTCCTCAGTGCCTTGCTATCACTGCCTGGATGTTCCCTCACTCCTCTGTTCCTTGATGTATTGATCAGCAAATGTATGCAAATTGCTTGTAGCAAGCAGCAGCCTTCTGAAAGAACCGCTGGAAGGCAAGAAGGAAGAAAATAAAGAACTTGTATAGAACACCTCACAGATGCTCTCTGCTTTGTGGGGACTACCCAGGATTCCAGAGTGTGTCAGGCTCTATCTAAGGTCATGCTTATTCATATTTTGCTCCAAGTGTTTCTCTAGTTTTCCGTCTTACAGGTTTTTATCTAAGGTCATGCTTATTCATATTTTGCTCCAAGTGTTTCTCTAGTTTTCCGTCTTACAGGTTTTTCTCCTTTTCCTCTTTCTTTCTGGTTTCTGGCAACCTGGACTGCTGTATTTTTTTTAGATCTCTACTTTTTAGCAACCTAATAGAGCAGTTCTAAGGAGCCTGGAAGTGCAGTGATTAAGCACTCAGCTGTTAACCCAAAGGATGGTAGTTCAAAACCAACAGCTGTTCCACTGAAGGTGAGACCTGTTGCTCTGATTCTGTAAAGATTACAGCCTAGAAAACTCTATGGGGCAGTTCTACTGTGTCCTATAGGGTTGCTATGAGTTGGAATGGACTTGATAGAACACAAACAACAGCAATGCAGAGCAGTTTTATTCTGCATACATGGGGTCACCATGAGTCAGAGTTAAGTTGACAGTAGGGTGTTTTTTTTTCCCTTCCTGGTGAATTACTGCTTTCAATCTTGAAATAAACACCTTCAACCAGCACTGATTACATTATCCTATGACATGTCATGTGCTTTGCTAGGTATGGAATTTATAGAAATGGAGACATAGCTCTTTTTCTGTTCTTGCTAATCATGAAACACAATTTGAGTCTTTGCAAAGAGCAGTCGAGTTCTAAAAGTACAGTGACACCTCAGCTTCTGCCGGAGGGGTCTCGGCTTTATCAATCCATTTTTACTGTTTAAGCCACATGTCCCCAGATGGTAAGGGCCCATTGGGTACAGCAGGGTTCCCCAAATGGTTCACCTAAGCAGCAGAGAGTAGTAATGGATGCAGAGAAGTGTAACAAAGCAAGATAAGATGTTTCATGTTGACTGTCAGAGCTCTTGTCTGAACTGATTTCTTTGGGTGGTCTTGGAGGGGTGGTGGGAGTCAAGATGTTGAGTTCTAAATAGTTTGTTCTGTCCTCTCTGCTAGAAAACAAGAAAACCCGGTAGCCATGGTGTGAGTTCTGACTCATGGTGATCCCATGTGCTCAAACTAGAACTGTGCTCCGTAGGGTTTTCAATGGCTGATTTCTTGGAAATAGATCATCGGGTCTTTCTTCTGAGGTGCCTCTCAGCAGGGCTGAACCTCCAACCTTTGGTTAGTATCCATTTGCATTACCCAGAGATTCCTCCCCATTTTAATATAGACCCACCTTTAATGTGGGGTTCAGATATCTTAGAATCAAAGGGATTTATTTTTTCC
Organism: Heterohyrax brucei; assembly: GCA_028571685.1. Taxonomy (NCBI): domain Eukaryota; kingdom Metazoa; phylum Chordata; class Mammalia; order Hyracoidea; family Procaviidae; genus Heterohyrax; species Heterohyrax brucei. The sequence continues at coordinate 84,204,570 of CM053156.1, read as the reverse complement.
TGTGTTATCTCTGACCTGTCAGCCAGAAAACACCTTGTTTGTAAATTTGGCCTTTGCCTCTCAAATTTCAGTATGTGTCGGGGCCACCGGAAATCTTCATGAAATTCAGATTTGGACACGTTAGGTCTGGGGTGGGACCTAAGATTCTGTATTTCTTACAAGCCCAGAGCTGAAGTCTGTCATGGTGGGCTGGGGTTGCTTGTTGAACATTGAGATGCTTCCATCAGTCCTTCTTTAAGCTGTTAATTCAGCATGTGATTTGTGAACCAAAAGTGCCCACACCAAATGGGGTTTGTCAGAATACAGAATCACCCCAAAGCTGCTGAACCAGAATGTGCCTTTTACCAAGATCCTCCCCTCCCCCCAAGACTGTAGGCCTGGTGACACTGAGGAAGCTGTGTCTTTAAGTAAAACTAGGGCTTCCCACTGGTTCATTCAGGTTCAAACTCCTGCTGGGAATTTGCATCTCTCACAAGTTCCCAGGCAATGCAAATGATGCTGGTTAGGGACCAATTCTAAGAACCATTCAGAGATCAGAGTTCTTAAATTTTATTATGCATAAGAATCACCTCAGGATCTTGTTGAAACATTCAGTATATCTGGGGTGGAAATGTATATTCTCAGTAGGGCTTCAAACTGGAACAACCCTGTTTAAAGCTCTGAGTAAAACCCAAAGACAACCTAACATCCCAGTCGCCGGGTGCTGACTGTTAGGTACCTGCAGTTTAAGTGTCCACAGGTGATTCCTGTTACCCACTTCAGTCCCAGTGCAAGGCATTTCCTTTGCAGTGACCCGGGGTTATAGCCACTCCTCTTTTCTAGTGTAAACTCAGTTGAGGTGCTGAAGACTTCAGGGCAGGTAAGCTTGATCCCCTTTTTGTTCTGTGAGGGAAAAAGCCTCAAGGGAATCTTGGCAGTTCTCACAGGGCTGCAGGCAGAATTTACCTGCAGAAAAGACATTGCATGCCAGCTGCGGAAAGTAACCCACGGAAAGTGGCCATTGTGTGAAATGAAAACCTGTAGTGACATTCCTCATTTTGTCAACATTTGTTCAGAAATAAACATGTAGGTACCTCTTGCTTTTCTTTGGAATTGCAGTGCTGCTCCTCCAGGGAGTGAAATTGGCATTTGGCTTCTGAAGATACCGCTCCTTTGAGTAAAGGAGGTGTGTATATGGGGGGAAGGGGGAGAGGAGGAGAGGGAGGGGGAGAGAGAGAGAGAGAGAGAGAGAGAGAAAGGAAGAGAGAGGCAGGAGACAATTAGAGGAGAGGGAGAGAGAGAAGGGAGAAACACAGAAAGAGAGCAGGAGAGAGGGAGGGAGGGAGGCAGAGACAAGGATAGAGGGAGAGGAGGATGAGATAATGAGAGAGAAGGAGGGAAAGACAGAGGATGGGAGGGAGAGAGAGAGGGCAAGACAGCCGTAGGAGGTGGGGTCGGGGGAGGAGAATTTAAATATATTCAGGAGAATTTGCTACACCAGCAGTTTGTTGGAGGCCAGTTAAGGCATTTAAGATTCATTTAAGGGTAGAAGCTCTTCGTAAGTTCTGGGTGAAATTGAGTATTTTTAAGTCCAATTGATGATATTTACAGTGAAATAATACACTGTCATAGGTCTTCAGCTAAGACAGTCTTTATTTCCCTTGGGGTTTCCTAGAAAATGTAATTTTCAGTCTGACTTTTCAAGAACTGGGAGTTTTGAGTAAACACTCCTGGGTCCTGATCTGGTGGTCCCAGGGAAATGTAGAGACCCCATGCTCATGGTTTGGAATTAGAGAAATGAGTGCTCTCCCTCTCTGTTCTTTCTCTTTTTTGTCATAAATCAGCTTCTTAGGGGACAGTCATCAAGAGGATGAAAATGTAGGGAAATTAATGCAGACTGGGCAGCTATCTTCATAATAACATTTCTTCCCCTGAGGACAAGAGGGAAAAAATGATTTAGCAGGACTTGTCCATACAGCAGAATCATTTCATAGTTTTCTCTAATAGTATTTCAGAGAGAAGATAAAATGGAAAAGCAAAAGGCAGTCACGTGCCCGTCTTGAGGCAGGAGGCTGGTGCAGCAATGTTTGTCATGATCATTTGATCATAGTGGGCTCTGCTGTGTGCCTAACTGACCCTCCAACCACAAGGCTGGGTGATCCTGGCACGGTGTCCCCCACACAGTCAGGAAGGCAGGCGCCATGAGCCGAAGGATTTTAACAGTTTACCTCCAGTGGACACCAGGTCAGAAAATATCTCTAGGCTTTGAATTACGCAACAAAACTTCTTTGCTATTTTATACTCTAGAGGCCCAGGGGTGTTTTTATTATGTTTTAGCTTACATTCTTTTCTTGTCAAAGTAACTTTTCATTTTTTAATTGTGCTAAAATATATATTAAAAAAGTCTTTGCCAACTCAGTTTTTAAGTGTTCAATTCAAAGGCATTGATTAGGTTCACCATGTGGTACAAAACCATTACCACATCTTTTTCCAAACTCTTTTACCATCGTTAACAGGAAAACAAAGATCCCTGGTGATGCAACCATTCAGCACTTAGCCGCTAACCAAAAGGTTGGCAGTTTGAACCCACCTAGTGGTTCTTTGACATGATGAAATGCTTCTGTAAAGATTTATAGCTTTCAAAGCCCTGTGGAGCAGTTCTACTCTGTCACATGGGGTCTCTATGAGTCCGAATCAGCTAGGTGGCACTCAGTAACAACAGAAACTCAACACCACTTAAACAATGGCACCCCTCCTCTCTTCCTTCCCACCTTTGGCAACCACTAACAAACTGTGGTCTCCACACGTCTGTCCAGCAGCATATGTCTTATCGGTGGCATTGTTTTGCATTTGCCTTTCTGTGACTGACTTATTTCATTTAGCAAGGCTCATTCATGGGGCAGGCTCACTGGTTTGATTTGACAATTACTCCGGTTCACCAGTAAAGGTGGCTGATATGAATTGTAGCCTCTCTGGACGGAGCTGGGTGGTTTAATTATTTTCTGTGCTTACACACTTGACTCCTGCCCTGCTCTTGTGAGATCTATTGGGTTCTTCTACCTTTATGAGCCCTTTAGAAATACATAAGCAGTTGTGAACATCTTCACATGAGGACTACCACGTAAGTTCACAAATTCATCCTAGAAAAAGTACTACGTACCTCATTGCTGAATATCACTATGGTCACCTTTTAAGTACTTCACTTGGGAAACTATACACTGATGCCAGCACCTATTCCACCCTTTAAAGCAATTTTGGAACTCTTTCTGCAATGGTCGTTGCACACATTTACAAGGAGGCAAGTTCATGAACTTCATTGTATAGTTAGTTGTCTGTGAGGGAGTTTTTAGCCAATAAACAAACAGTTGTATTGGTACACCACCTCTACTCACCTGATCTGGTCCCCAGTGACTTTTTCTTTATCTGAAGAAAAACGAAATTTTGAAAGGAAGACATTTTGATGACATGCAGGACATCGAGGGTAATTGGACGACAGCTCTGATGGCCGTTCCAGTAAAAGTGTTCGAACGTTGCTCTAAAGGGCAAACTAGGTGCTGGTGTTGGTACTTCCCAAAGTGAGTACTTGGAAGGTAACTCTAGTGATATTCAACAATGAGGTACATAGTACATAGGACAATTAAGTTTGTGAACTTAACTGTCAGACCTTGTAAGTCAACTTGTACTTGGAATGTTAACATTTTTAATAACACAGTGAAAAACCGTTATGATTGTCACCAACATAAAACACAGGGGCAACTAAACATGAACATAAGCATTATTCAATCCAGTGAATGATGGATAAAGATAAAAACAAATTCAACCAAACTCTAGAAAGGAAAAAGAAAAGTAAAATCAGACAACAATTCAATGGATTCTGGTCCTGTTCAAGTGGTATCTGTGACTCCTTTTTTTTATTCTAAGTGATAAGGTCGGTTCCCCGCAGGTATTCCATTTCACAAGTAAAGATTTCAACTTCTCATCATTAGAGTGACTTTCTGAACAGTTGGCAGTGCCAGAAAGTCTACTGGATTCTGCCCTGCCACTTCCTGGGCAGATTGAGTGAAAGGAAACATGCTACTGAAATAGTCTTGTCCCTTCTCTCGGGGGAGAGTAGCACCTCCCATTTTAATCATTTGCGGTAGCTGTTTTTGAGCTGGTAAGAAAGCCATACCAATCTCTTGCTGCCTGGGGAGAGATCCTCAGAACAGGAGACTTTGAGGGGATTTAGGAACCATGGAGATTTAGGCACCATGTCAGCATGCCCGAGGCTGGTCTCTGAGGAGATAAGACTTTGCCCTTTCCCCCCCCATGAGAAGATAATGCAATATTTTATATGTATCCATAAAGGGAAATGCAGAGTCCGTAAGTGCCATTAAAAAGTTCTCCCTTTTTGCAAGATTTCCTTTTCCTTGACTGTAAATTGGTTGTTAAGAAATATAAAGTCTTCCTTTCCTCCTGGAAATTGGCCCAATGTTAGGAATTGAAGTTGAGCAAGGAGCACAAAGTCAAGGGTGACTTTCTGAGAATCAATGATCAAGAGTTTCAGAGGGGGAAATAAAGATGCAACCTTCTTGGATTTGGACACACACACACGACATACACTCTTTTATTTTCTACTGAAATATGTATTTCTCATGTACCTACTCAGTAGCTGGGAGTTCTTTGGGGGCATCAGTGGTTAATGCTTTTGTCTGACTAATAGAGGAAACACTGGTGGTTCAAACCCACTGCACAGCACCTCAGAAGAAAGGGCTGGCCATCTCTCCTGAAAGCCTTGAAAACCCTTCTGCTCTCTAGGCTTGGAGTTGCTATGAATCGGAATTGACTCAACAAACAACCAAGAGCAAACAGTACGTACCCTACACTCTTTTGAAACCTCTTGACAAATGCCTGTTCACTTTGTGGAGAGCAAAACAGACATGAGAGTGTGGTGTTCGTGCCTAGCGAGCTCAATGATCTGGGCATTTTGAAGGAGTAACCTGCCGTAAGTGACTTCATCTCTTCCACTATAATGTTTTTCCAGGGTCAAGCCTTGTTGAATGGTGATGAAAGACAGGTTGCCATGTGCAGTTGTCAGCGTTGTGCACTGCACTATCCCCGAGGGGCTCCGTGTATATTATTGATACCATAGATTTATTGGTGTACTTGCTACCATGATAACTCCAGCAGAAGGCAGTAAATTGTAATAAGCGTATCATGACAATCTTCGGACACTTGGATGCATCTTCCTTGTTCGCACAAAAATGCCTCAAGAGTTAGTGGCAGCCTAGAATAAAGGAGAGGTTTGCTTCCTGAAACTGGGTCCATTGTGTTTAGACTTCAGAAGAATGTCTTTGGTGGTGGGAAGCTGGGGCACTGGGCTGATGTCCCACTGGGCATGGATGGGCTGACTGGAGAGATGATTCAGGACCCCATCACAGCCCACCTCTACTGGCTCGGAGCTCAGCTCTTGTCTCTCCAGTCTGCAGGAAGACCTCGTTGGCACCTAGAGTTGGGGATGGGTGGGGAAAGAGGATGATGAAGCGAACTGTTTCTGGATGTAAATCAGCCCACTCCTGGGGTCCAATGAACACAGCTTCCTTTACCATAGGGTGAATTAAACCTAGATCGACAATGTAGGTTTTCAGGGAAACAACTCTTCAAAAATCTGTACCTTTGGCTGCCACTGGTCCCCCTCTCCCATCCCCACATCCAACATGGACTGGTTGGGAAAAAAGTTTCCTCAGTATTCTTGCTCCCAAGCTCTTTCCCCATGAATTTGGACAGTAGTTCTGGGGTCTTGGGAATGGTGGGTCAAGAAGTGGCCTGATGGGTGACGGGTCTGAGCAGATTATGGCTGTGAGGGCTGGATGCTGCCCAGGCTATTTGTTTTCAATCCACCACACATTTCTCTGGGGGATAAGCAGAAAGATGACAACCTTCTTAAAAGTTGGGAGACATAAAGAAGAAGAAGGAGCATGTTTACCACATCAAAATCTTCTCCCTTAACCCTGGCTTGGTCCTGACCCACAGGGCAGGAGTGGTGGTTCAGACAGGCTCTGGGCCTATCCTTCTGGTGTCCTGGCCCATTTCCAGGCTGTGGTACTCCTAGCCCCCTTCATGCTATGTATTCTTGTCCTACTGCTCGAACCTGGGTTCTTGGAACTCAAGGGATTGAGGGGTTAAGTTTCCACAGAGAACCCTCTTTCCAGTAAAAGATGTTCTCATGGTGCAACTGAAAGGACTTCGCTTATGGTCAGTCCCAGGGTGAACACAGTTTCTGCAAGAATCTGGCTCACGTTCGGTTACCGGGTTGACTTCATTACCTTCTCCACTGGCAGATGCTGGGTCTTCTGTGATGGGGATATGGCTGCCAGAGCAGGTGAGGGAAAGTTCCAGAATGGGACTGTGCTGCCAGGAATATCCATGAGGCATTTACTACACCACAGCGGCCTTATTGGCTTTTGGAAAGCAAAGACCTAAGCCTACACACAGACACACAAACAAACACACACTTGTCACTGCAAGCCAGCTCATGGGGACCCCATGTATGTCAGGGTAGAAATGGACTCCATCAATGATTGACATTTCAGAAGGAGACTACCAGACCTTTCTTTTGAGGCATCTCTGGCTAGACCTGAACTTCCAACCTATTGGTTAGTACCTGAGCTCGAAACTATTTGTGCTGCTCAGGGACTCTTCTTGCCTATCTAAGACTTCTAGAATGTTTTTGAAGTTGTTTCTGAACTTCCCTGCGTGTATAAACCACTTGAGATGCTAAATGTCCTCTATGTTTAACAGTGGGTTAAACCTGGATCTAAAATGTGAGTTTCCAAGAAGGACAAAAATCTTACCTTCCTTAAAAATCTGTAACTTTAACCACCTTCCCTCTATACCCAGAACTTCTGATTCAGTAAGGCTGACATGGGGCCCAGGAGCTCTGCATTTTGACCAGCAAGTACGTAAGAGTGCCTGATCCTGGTGTTTCAATACTACATTTAAAAATCATCATTTAATGAATATACATACTAGCGCTTTTGCAAATTAGAGGCCACCCTAACACAATGATAGTTTTAATATTAATGACAAAGAATGGTTGTCTTTTTATTACGCACCATCTTCTTGATGTAGCTGTTGAATTTGAATTGAATGCCCTTTAAATTCCCTGCCTAGAAAGTCACGTCTGTTTCAATAATTTTCATGGTGGTTTGCGTTTTGCTTCTTACCTTTTGTGAATTTCCAAATGAATGCATACTTGCTTAAAAAAATTGCCAACCATATTGTCACGTAGAGGCTAAAACCTGAAGCAGCCTCTCCCTGCTGGCTTCACTAGTCATCTCTGACTTACAGGGTCCACAGATTGTACTCCCCGTATGTCAGGGTTAAAACAAAACAGAACAAAACAAAACCTATTGCCATTGAGTCGATTCTGACTCAGGGTTAGATTAGAGTAGAACTGTCCCACAGAAATTCCAAGGAGCATCTGGTAGATTCAAACTGTTGACCTCTTGGTTACCAGCTGTAGCACTTAACCATTACACCACCAGGGTTTCCCACATCAGGGCGGAGGCTCCCAAATCTCCCATTTTTTAAGTTTCTCCAGGTTACACCAATTAACAGCCAGGCGTTAGGTTGTTCTGAGGGCCCTGGGTGGTGTAAGATGTCTGCACTCGGCTACTAACCTAAAGGTTTTTGGTGACAGCCGAGAAAACCCTGAGGAGCAGTTCTCCTCTGTAACACACTGGGTTGTCCTGACTCAGAATCTACTTGACGGCAATGGGTGTAACACACTGCAATGCTGTCTCAGCAGTGACTTTTCACACGTCACCACTGCTCCATCTGAAATGAGTTTGGCTTTCACTCACCTTTTCACTGAAAATTCATAGCAAATATCTGCCCTGAATTCCATAGGAGAATCGTTAGAAATTGTCACAGCTTGTCAACTAAAGCCTATAGTGTTGATGCAATCTCTGGTGTTTGGGTCCCATAGAGTAGCTGTCTCCTCCTGTAGCTTCGGAGGCCAAATTGACGTCCTTCTCCCCAGCAGTCTCTGCTCAGGAGGGGCTGTTTGTTAATGGACCCCACCCCTCATCCCAGAGCAGAGGCTGAATGAAGGCCTGAGAGAGAGTCCAACTTCTGGTGTCCTTAGCACTGGAAGTTCTTACTGAACACGGACAAGTTCTAAATTGCTGGAGGGTAGCTGTAAAAGCTAGTCTTGTCACCAGTGGCTCACGCTAGCAGTACCCGCCGCAGCCCGCCAATTGGGAGGCTAAGCATCACAGAGGCTTCTGTCAGGGAAAACCTGAGTTCAGTCCATGTAACAGGTGGAACCAGGCAGGCCCGGTGCCCCTGGACGTGCAGGCACCCTCTGTCCGTGGGCTGCCCTGGCCTCATGCTGTGCTGGCTGCACTTAAGAATCTGTGTTCTCTGTGCGAAAGACAAAACCGGGCAAGCCCGATGCCTCTGGACATGCAGCCACTCTGTCTGTGAGCTGCCCTAGCCTCAAGCCGTGGTGCCTGCTCATGAGAAGCAGTGTGCTCTGCCAGGATGTGTCTGAATCAGGACATCAACTGCACTCAAAACACATAAAGAACAAGAGAATTCAACCACCGCTTTATGCAACTTTTCCTTATTACAGAAATGGTCCAGATGCCACACTATCATACTGTGTGCCACTAGCATATGTGACCAACCTTGCTAGCTTTAAGTCACCTCTTCTCAGGCATTTATTCACTTACTTATGCGCCAGCATTTGAAGGTGCTGGGGGTGAGGGGACAAGCAGAGATGGGCATGACATGACCAGTCTGGACATTAGAGATGCCTAGTCTGGTGGGTCATTGGGTGGCCTTATCACTCTTGTTCATTATGAGCCTTGACATAGCAGGGGTCAGTCACTGTCCATTGATAATGGATGTCATGACTGAAGGAGTGTCGAGCTATGTCCCTACTCTGATGACGGCTATGTCCTCTTCATTGGTTGGCCTTTGAGAATAAGGTCAACCATTTGGCATTTGGGGTAGATTTCTTTCTTGTGGCCATTCATGCGGCCCACCGAATATCTCTAGTCTTTCCTCTTCCAGGCACATGGGTGGGCCATAGCATAAACATGTGGCAAAGAGCCATGCTTGGGTCAACGAAATGAGAACAGGTATAATGCGTCTCACTGCCACAAAGGCCGTGTCAAAGCTGATGTGTCTCTTGCCACATTCCAGGCACTCTCCTGCAGTGAGCGTGGAAGAACATGCTGAAATACCTTCATCAATCCAGGACCTGAGCACCGATGAACAGTCTCCCTGCTGACCTGTGCTTGGCATGTAGTGTGAGCATGAAATAAACACTCGCTGTGCAAAGCACTCCAAATTGTATTTTGTTGTTGCTGTAACATGCCCTTGCCCATCTTGATGAAACATTTCTTCAACAAGGCAGAACAAACAGGGTGTCTTATTCAGAGTCACACACCACTTCCCTTGCAGAAAATAATTTGCAGATGAGAAGAGGAACACTTGGACTCTGACCTTAGTAGGAGTGGGAAAGAAAGGAGCAAGTGGAAACTGACCCCCAATTTTCTCTAGGCATGAAATCCACTTCAACTAGGCAAAGCCATGAAGTCCTGCAGTCTGCCCTCGAGATCCGCTTAGCGGGTGATGGGCTGGCTGACCTGATGAGTATCTCATTTCCTCCTCTCATTTCTGTGATTAGCAAAATGATGAAGTATGACCAGTTCATTAAAAGTCCTCTTTGAAAGCTGACCCACAGCTCCACAAGTCTCTCTTCCTTGCTGAAAGGATGAGAGAGGTGCCAGAGTCATGCTTTATAGGACTGATTTGGCCCAGAGGTCATGCCACCACACTGCATGCCACAGGAGTGTTCGACCCATCTCTTTAGCTTTTAGTCTTTTAATCTGAGGCATTTATTCACTGATAAATGCACCAGCATTTGGAGGTTCTGGGTGAGAGGGCAGAAATAGGCATGATGAGACTGGTCTGTATGTGAAGGGTGCCCACTCTTGTGGGTGGCACAGGCAAACCTGCTCCTGATGACTCCCTTGACCACAAGCTGAGTAGTGTTGATCATCTTCTTTCTTTAGGTACAACACCCTTTCTATGAAACGAGAGATGTTAGACTAAGACAGACTAGGAATAAAGGCCTGGCCATCTACTTCTGAAAACCAGCCACTGAAAGGCCTATGGAACACAATAGTCTGTTCCACAGTTGACCCTGGGGGTGGCACAGGGCCAGGTGGCATTTCATTTTGTTGTGCATGGGGTCATCACGAGTTGGGGGCTGACTTGACAGCAAATAGCAACAACAGCAATGATCAGTATGGTTAGAGATCAGAGCCTTCCTTCTTTCCCCTAGTCTTTCTGGCCCCACACGTATAGTAAACTTGGTCAGCAGGGCTAGAAATCCATCTTTTATACTCAGCAGGTCCTGGTGATTGTGGATATAACCGTTAGTAGAACGATGCTCATCAGCTTTGATCGGATCACACTAGAATTCAGACTTTGAGCCAGTAGGTCTGGGATGGGGACCTGAGAGTCCTATGCTTGTTGTCATGCTCTGTTCATCAGTAGCTGGTGTTCCATTCCTCAGAAGAAGCTCTCCCATACGTTTCTCCTTTACACGGTGATGGATGCTGATGTGACTGGCTCTCTGACCACACTTGAGTAAGAAGAAATCACCCGAGATAGTTTCTGCTCTGATGGAGGTTATTATCTTGAGGAGGTGATAGAGAAACACTGAAAGATTGGCGACAGACCTACATGTGCGGTAGCAGCAATGGAAGCAGAGACTGCGCTGAGCATTGGCACGCTGCATCCCAAAGAGGCCCATTTGAAATAAGAACTCTCCAGCAGTCAGTCTGTGGTTTGTCTCCTCAGGAAGTAGCTGCTGAGATGGAGCTGGGAGTATAGTACATTAATTTGTTTTTGTTGTTATCTGCCATCAAGTCAGCTCCCAAAACAATGGGATTGGACCATTGTGATCCATAGGATCTTTAAGGGCTGATTTTAAGAAGCAGATTTCCAGGCCTTTCTTCCTAATCTGTGATAGTCTAGAAGGTCCATTGCAGCCTGTTCAGCACCACAGCAACATGTAAGACTTTACTGATGTGTGGTGGTTGAGCATGATGGATGGGTCTCCTGCATGGAAGACGTATATTCACCAATGCCCGTCTAATATACTTATTAGGGATAAGCATATGGGAGGAGAAGGAAAGAGAAGAGAAAAGAAGCAGGGTAGAGGGAATGTCAAGCTGAGTCCATGGCCCACCAGGTCTTGGCAGTGCTGGGGAGTTCTGCAGGGAGTATTTCCCACCAGAATGCCCAGCAGTGGGCTTAGCTCCCTGTTCTGGACTTGAAAGCCCAGTTGCGCAGGCTGCCATGGGAAGGACATGGTCTCTGCATTCCATTGCAGGTGGACCTTGAGGGAACTGGCTTCTGGGGCCTGACTCTCTCCCTAGTAGACAGGTAAGCACCACACCATTCCCCAAGGGGGTCTGGGCAGTGTGTCTCCACGTCAGCCACAGTGGTGCTTGAAGAGGTCAGGCATACCTTCTTTTGAGATTGAGAAACTGACATGTCTCAGGACTGGCTTTGCGTGGTTGCTTTGCAGCTGATCAATGTGGTGACTGGCAAATAAATTTCCAGAATGGTATCTTTCCACCAGACAGGGTTCCTTAAAACTTCAACTGTGCAGACTTCTTGGTTGGGGTAGGTTCGGGGGTGGAGTGGGCTTCAGGCTCTCATTTCTTTGCAAGAAGTAGAGGGATGGATGATACAGGAAGCCAACCAGTTGGAAAATGGGATCTCCATCTCAGTGGATTCATTTGGCAGAAGAAGCCATGGCCTTTCTTAAGGTCTGCAGCACATTTGTTATAGAAGAGTGACAGTTTAAATACAAGTCCAGAAAATAAAAGCACATGTAAAGCCTTCCCAAGAAAGTAATTCTGAGATTCTGCATCAGGGAAGTCTGGGGATTTTCACAACTTCAGTAAGACAGTGTGAGCTTGGTGGGTATTAGCAGTGATTCATTTTGTGGGATTCAACTTGCACATGATTGTCCAAGAATCGCTCAGTGTGATGATAAAATCAAACCAAACCCACTGCCACTGAGTCAATTCTGACTCAGAGTGACCCTATTGGGCAGAGTAGGTAAAACCCATAGGGTTTCCAAGGAATGCCTGGTGGATTTGAACTGCCAGCATTTTGATTAGCAGCTGTAGCTCTTAACCACTACAAAGGGAAATCATATTTCTTTTGGGTTTTCAATGTTGACTAATAGAACCAGCAACACTGTGGAAAGAAGTCACATACCTCATGTTCAACTACCTGTGGACCAGATACACAGGTGGTAGATACTTCAGAAAGATCTACATAAGCTGTATAAATTAGTTCTTGTTGTGTAACAAAACCCCTAAAGAACACATGATTTTTTACCTCCATTTCTGTGGATAAGGAATCTGAGTGCAGCTTGCGATGTGCCTCTCTGGCTCTGGGTCTTTCTGTATTCCAGGTGTCTGCTGAGGTTGTGGTCTCATCTGAAGACTTGACTGGGGGAAGAATCCACTTTTAAGACCACTCATATCGTTGTTGCCAGGTCTGTTCCTCAAGGGATGATAGAATGAGGGTCTTTATTTTTGGCTTGCTGTGAAGTAGAGGCCATTCTCTGTTTCATGCTGCTTGAGCCCCTCCAGCATGGCAGCTTGCTTTATCAGTAGATGCAAACCGGGAAGACACTGGAAAGAGTGCCCAGCAAGATGAGTGTTATAGTCTTTCATAACCTGTTCTTGGAAGTGATATGTATCATATGTCTTATTCTATTCCTTAGAAGCATGTCACTGGATCTAGCCCTCACACCAGGGAGGAGGTTACATCAGAGAGTGTTGGAGATACAGGTCGTCAAGGAACATCTTTGAAAGTTGCTTCCCATGTCAGGAGGTTGTCATCAGTCTCTCACTTAGATTTCAGTTTAAAAATACATTTCTTCATAAGGAAGATGAAAATGACAAAATATACTCCAGGGGAAATTCAAACTTTTTTTATTATGATTGAATGAAAATGCACATTCCCATATATATTTGCACACTCATCTATATGCAGCTCCCACTGCTCTTCCTGCCTGGTGACAGCACGCCCCTCCCACTCCACTCCATACATGTCCTACCCTCCCAACAATCTCCTATCCTCTCCTCTTCACCCATTCCCCCACCTCCAGTCAGAGGTCAGAAGGACGTCATCCTATAAATACATAGGACCGTAAAGTGCACACATGGTATGGTCACTCTGTATTGCCAAGTCCAATCCATTCCTGTCCGAAGAGTTGACCTCCATTATGATTTATGGACAGGGTTAGCATCAGGGCCATGCTCCCAGGGGAGCTCTGAGGCCCGCGGACCATCAGTTGTGGTCTTCTTGTGGAGATCTCAGGGTGCACCCCCTTTTATCCCTGTGTTGCCAGTGAGACTCAACTTTATGAGCTCCATCATGGCTATCACTGGTGGTGGCCGGGCACCATCCGGTTTTTCATGTCACAAGTCGATGTAGTCACCCACTCTTGTGGGTCTCTCTTCTGGATTCTCTTTCTCCCATGTCCTTTTGGTCCTTGGTGATCATCTGTTCTTGCTAAATCGGGACCATTTACTGTATCCTTAGACGGCAGCTTTGCAGCTTTTAAGACTCCAGACGCCACTGTGGAGTATAGAAGGCTGTCTTAGCAAAATGCTAGTTGTGCCAATTGGCCTCAATTTCCCCTGAGAGCATAGTCCCGAGGCCCCTGCTCTAGCTACTACATCCTTGCAATATTGGGTTAAGATGGAAGGAGTATTCAAGTTATATAGAAGTCCAGTTAATATTGATCTTCTTTCTAATGTGTGCTGTCACCAATTTCATCCAACCAAATTTCTATCAACTATCTAATCTAATCTAAATTCCCCCCCCCCGCAGCTCCCTCCCTACCCTTGCAGCCGTCAAAGAGCCTTTTCTTGTATCCATGAATCTGTTTACAAGTTCTTATGTAGGGGTCTCATACAATATTTGTCCATTTGTCGTTGACTACTTTCACTCAGTATAATGTCCTCCAATTGAAACCAAGTTATGAGATGTTTCCTAAAACCATTATTGTTCTTTATCATTGCATAGTGTTCTACTGAGTATATATACCATAATTTACCTATCCATTCCTCTGTTGTTGGGCATCTGGGTTGATTCCATCTTTTCACTATTGTGGACTGTGTTGTGATAAACATTTGTGTGCATGTATCAGTTGATGTGAATGGCCTTGATCTGTAGGATATATTCCAAGCAGTGGAATTACTGGATCAAATGGTATATCTAGATCCAACTTTTTAAGTAAGTGCCAGATTGCTTTCCAAAGAGGTTGCACCATTTTGCAATCCCACCAACAGTATAGGAGAGTTCCAATTTCTCCACAGCCTCTCCAGCATTTGTTGTTTCGGGTTTTTTGGATCATGGCCAACCTTGTTGGGGTGAGATGGTATCTCGTTGTTGTTTTGATTTGAATTTCTTTAATAGCTAATGATCGTGAGCATGTCCACATGTGTTTTTTGGCTGCCTGGGGGTCCTCTTTAGAGATGTGTTTGTCCATCTCCTTTGCCCAGTGCTAAATTGGATTAATTATCTTTTTCTTACTGATATTTTGTAGTACCTTATAGATTATGGAATTCAGGCATCGGTCTGACATATAGTTGCCAAATATTTTTTCCCATTCTGTAGGTGACCTTTCAATTCTATTAATAAAGTCTTTGGATAAGCAAAAGTGTTTGATTGTTAATAGTTCCCACTACTTGTTTTCTCTTTGTGCTTTGTTTGACAGATTTTGAAGTCTGTCTACATTGTGCATTGAAACTTTCATTGTTGTTCCTACTTTTTCTTTGATGAGGTTTATCGCTTTACATTTGATATTTAGGTCTTTTATCTAGTTTGAGTTGGTTTTCATATAAGGTGTGAGATACAGGTCTTGTTTTAATTTATTGCAGATGGATATTGAATTTTGCCAGTACCATTTGTTGAAGAGATTGTTTTTCCCTAGTTTAACGTCTTAAGGCCTTTGTTGAATATCAACTGTTCATAGGAAGATGGCATCATCTCTGGGGTCTCAGTTCTGTTCCATTGATCTGTCTGTCTCTTTTTGTACCAATACTAGGCTGTTTTGACTACTGTGGCAGTGTAATAGGTTCTAAAGTCAGGTAGTGAGGGGCTTCCCAGTGTGTTCTTCTTCAGTAATGCTTTACTTACCTGGGGCTTCTTCCCTTTCCAAACAAAATTGGTAATTTCTTTCTCCATCTCATTAAAAAATGCCACTGGAATTTTTATTGAGATTGCATCATGTAAGTGGGTTGCTTTGGGCAAAATAGACATTTTCACAATGTTAAGTCTTCCTATCCATGAGCAGGATAGGTTCCTCCATTTATGTAAGTCTCTCTTAGTTTCTTGTAATAAAGACTTATAGTTTTCTTTGTAATGTCTGTTATTTCTCTGGTTAGATTTATTCCTACGTACTTTATCTTCTTGGGTGCTATAGTAAATGGTATTGATTTGGTGATTTCTTCCTTAATAATCTCAGTGTTGGTATAAAGGAATCCTACTGATTTACTTATGTTTATTTTGTATCCTGAGACTTTGCTGAACTCTTCTATCAGTTTGAGTAGTATACTTACAGATTCTTTAGGGTTCTCTGCGTATACAATCATATCACATGCAAATAGAGAGATTTTTACTTCTTCTTGGCCGATGCAGATGCCCTTTATTTCTTGGTCTTGTCTAATTGCTCTGACTAGAACCTCTAGTACAATGTTGAACAGGAGAGGTAAGAGTGGGTATCCTTTTCTAGTTCCTGTTCTCAAGGGGAACGGTTTCAGTCTGTCTCCATTCAGGATGATGTAGGCAGTTGACTTTGTATAAATGGCCCTTACTGCACTGAGGAATTTGCTGTCTATTCCTATTTTGCTTAGAGTTTTTAGCATGAATCGGTGTTAGACTTTATCAAATGTCTTTTCTGCATCAAAAGACAAAATCAGGTGATTCTTGTCTGTTGTGTTATTTATGTGGTTGATCACATTAACTGTTTTTCTGATGTTGAACCAGCCTAGCATTCCTGGTATGAATCCAACTTGGTCATGATGGATTATTTTTTTGATATGTTATTGTATTCCATTAGCAACAATTTTGTTGAAGATTTTTGTATCTAGATTCATGAATGATGTCGGTCTGTAGTTCTTTTTTGCTGGGTCTTTTTCTGGCTTTGGTACCAAGGTTATGCTGGCTTCATATTCAGGAGTATTCCATCCCTTTCTATACTGTGAAATAGTCTCAGTAGTATTGGAGATAACTTTTCTGTAAAAGCTTGGTAGAATTCTGTGGTGAAGCCATCTGGGCCTTGGCTTTCTTTGGTTGGCAGTTTTTGATGACTTTTTCAATCTCTTCCTTTGTGATGGGTTCATTAAGTTGTTCTGCTTCACCTTGTGATAATTTTGGTAGGTGATGTGAATCAAGGAATTCGTCCATTTCCTTTAGGTTTTCAAATGTGTTAGAATACAGTCTTTCATAGTATTCTGTTATGATATTTTTGATTGCTGTTGGATCTGTTATGACAACTCCCCTCTGATTTCTTATTTGTGTTATTTGTTTCCTTTCTGTTTTTCTTTAGTAAGTTTAGCCAATGATTTGTCAATTTTGTTGATCTTTTCAAAAAACCAGCTTTTGGTATTTTCAATTTTTTCAATTGTTCTTCTATTCTTGAATTCTTTTAGTTCTGCTCTAATCTTTATGATCTGTTTTCTTCTGGGCTGGAGGGGTTCCTCTGTTGGTCTCTCTCTACTTTTTCAAGCTGTAGGGTTAGTTCTTTGATTTGGCTTCTTTCTTCCTTCCAGATGTGTGCATTTATGGAGAGAAACTGTCCTCTGAGCACTGCTTTGGCTGTATCCCATAATTTCAGGTAGGAAGTGTTTTCATTCTCATTGGACTCCATGAATTTCTTCATTTCATCCTTGATTTTTTTCTATAATCCATGATTTTTTTAGCAAGATGCTGTTCAGTTTCCATGAGTTCCACTTTCTATCTGTTTTTTCTGCAACTGATTTAGACTTCTATGGCTTTATGATCTGAGAAGATGCTTTGCAGTAATTCAATGTATGGATTTTGTTGAGAGTTTCTTTATGTCCTAACATATGGTCTATTCTGGAGAATGTTCCATGGGCACTGGAGAAGAAGGTGTAGTTGTCCACTGATGGGTAGAAAGTTCTGTATATGTAGATAAGGTCTAGTTGATTAATTTTGACAATAAGGTCTTCTTTGTCTTTACTGAGCTTTATTCTAGATGATCTGTCCAATATTGACAGTGGAGGGTTGAAATCTCACACTATTACTGTGGAGTTATCTGTCTCATTTTTGAGCATGATCAGTGTTTCTTTGATGTATTTAGGTGCTCTAACATTAAGTGCATAAACATTTAATATTGTTAAGTCCTGTGTGTGTATTGAAACTTTCAGCAATAAATAGTGTGCATCCTTGTCCACGATGGTGGATTTTACATTAAAATCTGTCTTATCTGAGATTAGAATTGCCACACTTGCTCTTCTTCATGTATTGTTAGCTTAATATATATTCTTCCATCCTTCAATTTTCAGTTTGTTCATATCTTTAAGTCTAAGGTGAGTTTCTTGTAAGCAACATATGGATGGGTAGTGTCTTTTGATCCTAGATGTCACTCAATGTCTCTTTACTGGAGGGTTCAATCCATTTGCATTCAATGTGATTATTGATACGTATGTGTTCAGTGCTGCCATTGTGACATGTTTATTTTTGTGTTGATGTTTTCTCTGTTGTTCTTATTAATGTGTTTTGGGACATTCTTCTTTGTCAGTTGATTTTTCACCTTTTTCAGTGTTGGTTTTGGGGTTGTTGAGACTTCTGTATTACGTTTCCTGATTTGACATGTTGCATCTTTATTGTGCTTTATGGCTGCCCCTAAGATCCCCCTTAATAAATTATGCATAAACCTAATTTCAATTACTACCGTTCTTATCAACTTCCTCTCCATCTGGAAGGACTGTAATGACTGTAGGCCATCCCTCTTTTTAACATGATGACATCATAGTATTCATAATATGATCACTGGATTATTTCTTTCACTATTATAGCTTTGATTGAGTTTGGAGCCTTCCCTAAGTGAGTAGGTTCTGGGTAATGTGTCCTGTAATTGCTTCTAAAACACAAATTTAGTGGTTTTGTTCTTCTAAGCCACGAGATTCTTTCAGTATTTCTTGTAGCTTTGGTTTGGTTTTTACAAAGTCTCTGAGTTTCTGTTGATCTGAAAATGTCTTAAGTTCATTTTCATATTTGAAAGATAGTTTTGAAGCATATGTAATTCTTGGTTGGAAGTTCTTCTACTTCAAGGCTTTGAATGTGTCATGCCACTGTCTCTGTGCCAGCCTGATTTCTGCTGAGAAATCTGATGAAAGCCTACAGGGTTTCCTTCTGGACGTTAACTTTGCTTTGAGTCTTGTTGCCTTTAGGTGTTTCTGCTTATGTTTCATTTTATTAAGCTTGATTATAATATGTCTTGGAGTCTTTCCTTTGAGATCTATATTGAGTGACATTCAATATGTATCTTGGACATCTATATTCTCTTCTCTCATAGTTTCTGGGAAGTTTTCTGTCAGCAGCTCAGCAACAACACTCTCTGTGTTCTCAGGTGTCTCCCTCTGTTCAGGAACTCCAATTAATCCTAGATTGTTTCTCTTAATAGAGTCCCACATGCTTCTTAATGCTTCTTCATTTTTCTTGTGTCTTTTTTCTGATGTCTTCTCATAGATGCTGGGATCAGTAGGTCTGTCTTCCAAGTCAGAAAGTCTATTTTCCATTTGTTCCATTGTGTTTTCTTAGCTTTGCATGGAAGTTTCTATGTCTTTGATTTTGTTCTTGATCTGTTGGATTTCAGAGTACCGGTGTTCCATAAGATCAAACAACTTGCTTAATTTCTCATTTTGCTCTGCTGCATTTTGCATAAGGTCTAGGAGGACTTTCTATATAGTCCTTTTGTATTCACCTACCAATGGTTTCAGAAAAGCTTCTTCATTCAGGAAGTTCTGAGGTGCTTTCTTTTGCAGGCCTTCTGACGCCACGGGTTATTTCTTGGTTATGGTTTTCTCCAGAGTTTGTGCTTTTTGGGCATCATGTGAGTCAACAGAGGCTAGGAGAGATGCTGTGAAGATGGCCCACAGTTGTTTCTCCAGGCCATCCTAAAGTGAGAGGTAAAAAGTATCTGACAACTTCCCAAGTCAGTTAGGTTTTCAGGTGTATAAGTCCCTCTTCCTAGCTGGCAAAGTAAGCACCTCTGTATGAAACCCCAGATGTTATAAACTAGCTCAAAATACGGAAAAGCTACTGCCCTGCTGGCCTCTGCTGTCAGGTCCAAGCTGTAGGTGACAGTGTGTAGAATACTACTTTTCTGCTGGAAAAGTGCTCTCCTCTGGACAGGTGCTGCCTCCCAGTCCAGGAATTAGGTCCAGCTTAGGCTTCTGTGTGGGTATATCTGCCTCCCAGTGGAAAAGGGCAGTGTCCCACACAAGCTCGCTACCTGGCTGGGACCAGGCTACTCTATGGTGGAGGTAGAAAGAGAGGCCAAATGTGCTGAGATACACAGAGTCCACAGCCTCTGTTGCCACACCCCAGCCATAAGTGACACTGTGTAAAATACTGCTTTTCTGCTGGAAAATCACTCTCCCCCAGGCAGATGCTGCCACCCAGCCTAGGCACTAAGTCCAGTTGGGGCCTCCATATGAGTGTATCTGCCTCCTGATGGATGAAGATGGCCTTTCGCACAATCTCGCTACTGCCTCAGTACCGGCTACTATATGGCAGAGGTAGAAAGAGAGGCCAAAGGTGCCCCAAAGCTGGGCTCTCAAAATATGGCAATTTCACTTGCCAATCCCAACAGCAGTGCATCTGAGATTAGCAGCTACTCAAGTCCCAGCTCCACCTGCCAGCTAAGACAGAGGAAAATAAATTTAAAATGGTGAGCTACCTTTGGTCTGCCCAAGCCCATGCTCAGTAAGAATGGGGTCAGTGAAAGAGAGGAGGTTTTGGGTTCAGTGGTATGAAGTCAAAATTAACAGCCCTATGCCACATCCTACAGCTCACTAGGTGTCTGGAAGTCTCCATTTAATTATCAATCCAGGTCTTGGTTTGCAGAGGGATTTAGGGAGACGTGTGTTTATTCTGCCATCTTGACCTTACTCCCAGAAATTTAATTTTAAAGATAAGAATTGCAAGATATGTGCCGATATCACAGCAAATTTAAGCCCGTGGTCTTCAACTTCTGTAGTTACAGTTCTTGAAACATGATTAGTTGTACTCAACAATCCTTCTCCTCTAGCAAGCAAAGAGTTGATTAATAAAGATTAGCTATTTAAAGGAACTGTCTACATCCAAGGCAAACCAAAAGGGAACTGCAACTTAACCCTTAGTTCCTCAGTTGTGATGAATTTAAGATGAAGGGCAATGGTGCCATGAAGTTTGTCTTAAGGGTTCACCAATGAGAAGCCTCCAGGTCAACAATGACCATCAAAGACATCCTCAGCACTCTGCAGGTGCTGAGTTTGCACACTAAAGTTTAAAGATCACACAACTGACTAAATTGCATTTGATAGAACCACACTCAGTGACAGAACTCTAGTTGTTTGACAGTGTATTTGAATGATTCACTAGCATGAAGCATTAGACTCAGGGAGCATGTCCAGATAGCAAGCAGTTGGTTCACCATTGCCTTTTGTTGTGTTTGTTCAGTGCTATTGTGCTGATCCTGACTCATAGTGACTCCATGAACAACAGAAACAAAACAGTGCCAGGTCCTACTCCATCCTCACAGTTGCTGCTATGTTTGAGCCCACTGTTGCAGCTACTGTCTCAAGAGACCATTGCCTGGAGGTCCTCAATACTATCAGTTTCACTATTCAGTTTCACCCAAGAGCCAAGATGTATGTCTGGCTGTGGAGCAAAAAAGCTCTGAAGATGGGGATGTGCAGTAGCAAAGGTGGATTTGGGAGAAGGCTTATCTCATATGTCTCTACCCTGTATAAAATCATCAGTGAAATTCTTCATTGATCACTAAGGCTTAAAGGAAAGAAATCTTTTGTGGGGAGGTGGTGGGTAAAGGAGAGAATGTGATGGGGCATGTCTGGGTAATTAATAAGAGACAAAGGAGGGGAAAATTGAATGTTTTGGCTGCTATATATTTGTCTGCCCTTTTATTCCACAAATATAATAGCATGAGCCAGTCTGCTGAGTGCTGGGAATACGAAGATGAGCAAGACAGGTACACATAGTCCTTGCCTGGGGTTAATAAGGGTGTGAATAGAGCAAAGAAAAGAAGTGTCCCAGATACTCAGATTAGCCATAACCAGGGGCAAGAGACAGTGCAGCTGGGGAAACTGTTGTTAACAGGCCATGTGTGTGTGTGCGTGTGCGTGTGTGTGTGTGTGTGTGTGTGTGTGTGTTGACCTGCACATGCATATGTGCCTGCCTGTGAGTGTAATAGCTGGATAGGCTATTTTGGCTGGCAAATGGGTTTGCTAAGCACCTAAAATAGTCTATACTAGAGTGGTCATCTAGGGGCTCCTGAGCTGGGAATTCCTATGGTTGGAACTCACGGATATTCATTTCCCAGACTGCAGGTGGGCAAGGAAGGTGATGCCATTCCTCCATTCGCTCCTGTTTATACACCACAGCTTTGGCTTTTTGCCCCTGCTCTACAGAAGACCCGAGTCATGCATTTTTAATTGGAGTTTTTCAGCCAAAGAGCAAACTGGCTTGCTGCCCAACTTCTGGGTGAAGATGTCGAGAGAGAAAGCTTCACCTTCTGTCCTGCTGGCAGCAAATGAAAACAAACCACCTTCTCCCTCTCCCAGCTGCCTTTTCTCCTCTGCAGGCTGACTCTATTTAAAGTGCTGGCTCCTTCACAGATTTTAAACCAAGGGACAGACACTGACTGCTTAGCTCCGGCTTCCTCTGGCAAATTTCAGCTGGGGATATGGTTGTAGAACTCACCACTTCCTGAAAGTAGCAAGTTCAGCTTAAAGACGTGATGGTGGTGGTTGTTTGCTGGTATGTGTGTGTGTTTGTGGAGCGAGGTGACTATGAACTCTTCCCCAAAGCAGTAAGTCAGTATGATTTAAAACCACCGTTGATAACATTTATTTCTAATACTTTCAAGCCGTCTTTAAAAGAAAATAAAGCCTGCAACCTGCCCAGTGTCCCCATAGGAACAATCTTTCTTTGGCTCTGTTCGGTAATTCAATTATGATGGGTGAAGTTGTGCAGTCATAGCAAAACAGAAAGGAGAAAGAGAGAGAGAAAACAGCAAAAAAGGAGGGAGAGAAAGCCTGCCAGCAACTGTCATCTATCTTGTGAAAAGTAAAAAGTGCTTGCCCGGGCCCAGATAGTAAATCCTACCTGCTTTATTAAATAAATGTAGTATTTTACTCAGAGAAGGAGACCTTTGGAATATCTGGAAAATCATGCAGTCTTTGAAATGGAATAAAGATTGATTTATGGGAAGGTTGGTTTTTGTGTGTGTTTTTCTTCCCCCTGACACAAAGAATGGTAACAGCGACACAAGATTCATTTTAAAAGACCCAGAAAAGAAGTTGGGTGATGGGAGTTTGGAAGCTTTATTTATCTTACTTAAAAATAGAAGGATCATTGGTCTTCTTGGATGGCAGCAAGGTTTTACTGTATGAGCATTGCAAGACTGTTTTAGGAAATGAATGTCAAGGGTCTGGCCTGGATCCTGTCATACAGACGGTATTTCAAAAATGGTAGCTTCTTGTAAAATTGGAGATTTTATTGCTTTCTCTTCATTTTTTTTTTGTTTTATATCCTGCCTTGAGACAAAGGTAATTTAAGGATGCTCTGTTTAATTGGGATCATTTCAACTGCAGATGATAGAAATAAAGAACAAGCTGTTTAAATAAATTTTGAAAAAGTTTCAAAAAACTAAAAAGTTAATGAAGCATTGGTATCGGGCATGGCTGGATCCAGGTTATGAAATGATATCAACAGGATTTTTTTTCCAGCTCTTGGCTCTAATTGTGTAGGATTTGCTTCATTTTCTGCAAGGCCTCTTCTTGTAGTGGCCTCTAACTATTTCAGGCTCTATGCCTCCAAAATCTCTTAGCTCATCTCTTGCAGAAAAAAAGAGCTACTCTTTTAAGGAACCCTCTAAGGTTGTAAGGATTTTCCCTGGTTGGATTAACTTAGATAGTATGTCTAGCCTGAAAAAAGAAATCATTATGGCCAGTGGGATGGAATCATACTGATAGACACAATCTTTGCCTCCACCCAGCTATAGATAGAGTCAGCTGTGCCCAAACTTCTTGGACTGAAAGTGGGGGACGGGTGACCATCCAAGGAAAATGAAGGTGAGACCACAGAAAAAGAAGGCCAAAACAGTAGAGATCTGCTTCAAGGCATAAACTAAATTCTGTGAACTTACCTGCCCTCTATCACTTTTCAGATGCTCTGCCTTTTCTAATCAATTTCTTTCTTTGTGTATTCAGTAAGATTTGAAGACTTAGCATGAACAGCTCCTGTGACTGAGAAATATGACAGACTCTTTCAGAAAACAATGTTTTCACTCCCTTAGCTATTTGGTACCTGAATATATAATTTACTGAATATCTATTGATCCCCAATACTCAATAGTCATCTCTTTGGACTGAGTCCATTTAGGCAGAGTTGAGAGAGAGGAAGAGGGACAAGGAGGACTCAAGCTTTACCCCTCAGAAAGGAAGTAATGATCCTGCAATAAACAACAGTTAATCAAGGGCTTTCTCTGTTTAGGCCTTGGGCTAAGTATTTTGGGTGTATTATCTTTAGTTATTCCATAGATCTATGGGATAGGTGCTGTTCTAATGCCTGCTTTCTAGATGAGGAGATTGAGGATCAAAGAGTATGAGTATCTCATCCAAAATCACCCAGGTAGTAAACAATGGAGCTAGAGATTTCTAACTACCACTTTGTACTACCACAGAGGCAGTTTTTAGTCCCTGTCTTCATCAGCAATTTTTGTGGAATGAGCAAGCATTTATTGATTCAACATATACACAGTCTGACAATTAAGTTCACTAACTAATCCTAGAAAAAAATGCTCCATACCTCATTGCTGAATATTAGTATAGTCACCTTCAAAATACTCCCCTTGGGAAGCTATGCAGTGGCACCAGCACCTAGTCCAGCCTTCAAAGCAATCTTGGAACTCTTTTTCTGGAATGGCCATCAGATCTGTTGTCATATTACCCTTGATTTCCTGAATGTCATCAAAATGTCTTCCTTTCAATATTTCCTTCATATTTGGGTAAATGAAAGGTCACTGGAGGCCAGACCAGGTGAGTAGGTAGGGTGTTCCAACACAGTTACTTGTTTGCTGGCTAAAAACTCCTTCACAGACAGTGCTGTGTGTGCTGGTGAGCTGGTGTGTTATCATGATTCAAGAGCTATGAATTGTTGCCAAAAAACTCAGGTCACCTTCATCTAACATTCTCATGCAGCGTTTTTCAGCAATGCCAAATAGCAAACTTGGTTAACTGTCCAGTTGGTACAAACTCGTAATGAACAATCCCTCTGATATGAAAGAAGTTTAACAACATTGTTTCGACTTTTGATTTGGACTGACAGAAGTTTTCAGTTGCAGAGAATTGTCTGACTTCCACTGTGCAGTTCGATGCCTTGTTTCAGAGTCATACAGGTACACCCATGATTCGTCACCAGGGACAACATGGCCCCAAATGTCGTCTTGCTTCTCTGAACGGTCTTGGCAAACTTCTATTCTCCTTTGCTTTTGTTCACTGGTGAGCTCCTTTGGACCATTTTTGTATACATGTTTCTCATGCCTAGATTTTCAGTTAAGATTTTCCTAACCGCTTCTCTGTCGATGTTTACTTTGTCCTCTATGCTTCTCCCTGTCAGTTGACAATGTTATGCACAATCTGAAAAGTTTTTGCAATGTTTTCTTCAGTTCTGTTCATTACTCGCTGCTCTGACCTCTCTTTATCAGGAATGCTTTCTTTCTACTCAGAAAAACATTTAATCCGTTTGTACACTGTCATTTTCTTCATGGCATTATCCCCATAAACTGGCGAAAACATGGCCCTATTTCACTTCCAGTATTTCCAAGATTAACAAGAAATTTAATGTTTGTTCATTGCTCTAATTCAAGCTCTGACATTCTCACAACAACATGCAAAAACACACAACAATAATAATGAACCCCACTCAGCAACACATCACCACACGTTGACACAAAGACAGCTGTGAGACACTGATATATGAAGGTTATGAAGCCTGATCAAGTTGTTTGTACAGTGTTGCCAACATAAGTGCACAGTGGCAAGTCCATGAACTTAACTGCAGATCTCTTATTTATTAAACTGTGTGGTATGCCAAAAATCTACGGTGGGTATTGGAATGCAGTGGTGAAGAAGACAGACATGGTCTCTATTACTTAATGGCCTCTGCTGATGTGTGAGTATTGAACCTGCCACTCAAGAGACCCAGGAATGAGGTAGGGAATGCAAGAGCAAGGAAAGGAAGAATCCAAGACCCAGGTCTAATCCTGAGAAGAGACAGCAGCTATAAGGAGAGGACTGATAGGAGTCTGTGAAATGAGGGCAGCTAGGTGAATCAAGAGACCTCCTTTACTCTCTGCAGCTCTTTGGGAGCAGCTTTTCCTGCCCCACTGTGAACAAGGTGCTCTACCTATGCTTGGTGTAGTGTCTGAGTGCCTGGAGCTCAACACTGAGAGCTGCAGGAAATAGACAGATGGAATCATCCTGAAATCATTCCTTCTGGGAATGAGAGGTGCTAGTGGGGTTATACCTTGGAAATGTGAAGAGTCACAGGTTACCACCAAGCTCCTGAGATAGTCAGCTGTATTTCCTCACAACTTACATGTGTCTAAGGGAGGATAGTGCAATGGCTGAAGATCCCATCATCCCTGTCAATGTGGATATGTTAAAACGGGGGGTGAATGTATGTGTCCTTAGTGTTACTGCCCAGAGCAATGCAGCCCGTCAAAGTTTGGTCCATGGAACACAGATCACGGCAGATTAAAGTGCCACACACGCAAGACCTTCGCAGAACAGGTGGGTAACACGAACATGAGAGACCCAGGGAGGAGGGAAAAATCCAAGCTTGCTTAGCCCTGTTCATTCTTTTTTCTGCTAGAGGCATGGCTGCAGAGAATTAGTTATATCACTGTAGTAGAAAGAACCAAACAAGCATGGTGACAAATGGAAGCTAACACTTGGCTTCAGCTGGTGTTGGAGAGCATTAAGAGTGCTGCCAACTGCTGCAAATGGAGCCTTCATGTTTCATCTTAAAGGGGCACCATCCAGTGTTAGGTGGTCTTGAGTTGTTTCTGACTAATAGTGACTTTATGCATAACAGAACAAAGCATTGCCTGGTCCAGAGCCATGCCCAGAATCGTTGTCATGCTTGAGCCCTTTGTTGCAGCCACTGCATGAATCTGTCTTGTTGTGGGTCTTCCTCTTTTTCACTGACCTTCTACTTTACCAAGCACAACATCCTACAGGGATTGATCCTTCTTGATAGTGTATCTGAAGTATGTGAAACACAGTCTTTCCATCTTTGCTTCTAAGGAGTATTCTGGTTGTACTTCTTCTAAGACAGATTTGTTCATTCCTTTTGGCAGTCCATGGTATATTCAATATTCTTCTCCAACACCACAATTCAAAAGCATCAGTTCTTCTTTTATCTTACCGATTCATTGTCAAGCTTTAGGATGCATGTGAGAAGACTATATACACCTAGTTTGAGTCAGGCACACCTTTGTCTTCAAGGTGACATCTTTGCTTTTCAACACTGGAAAGAGGTCTTTTGCAGCAGATTTGCCCAATGCAATGCATGCTTTGATTTCCTTACTGCTTCTTCCATGAGCGTTGATTGCAGATGCAAGTAAAATGAAATCCTTGGCAACTTCAATATTTTCTTCACTTACCATGATGTTGCTTACTGGTCCAGTTGTGAGATTTTTGTTTTCTTTGTGTTGAGACGTAATCTATACTGAAGGCTGTGGTCTTTGATCTTCAGCACTAAGTGTTTCAAGTCCTCTTCACTTCCATCGAGCAAGATTACGTCATCGGCATAATGCGGGTTGTTAAGGCATCCTCCTCTAACCTTGATGCTAGTACCGCCTTCAGAGTCCAGCTTCTCAGATGATTTGCTTGACATACAGACTGAATAGGTATGGTGGAAAGATATAAACCTGACATACAGTTTTTCTGGCTTTAAATCACACAGCTGCCTCTTGATCCATGTACAGATTCCTTATGAACATAATTAAGTGTTCTGGAATTCCTTTTCTCCACAATGTTATCCATAATTTGTTATGATCACAAGTTGAAAGCCTTTGCATAGTCAACAAAACACAGGTAAATATCTTTCTGGTATTCCTGGCTTTCAGCTAGGATCCATCTGAGGCCAGTAATTATATTCCTGGTTACATGGCCTCTTCTGAATTTGGCCTGAATTTCTGGCAGTTCCCTGCCAATAAATTGCTGAAGTTGCACTTGAATGATCATCAGCAAAATTTTACTTGCATGTAACGATATTGTTCAATAAGTTCCACTTTCAGTTGGATCACCTTTCTTGGAAACAAGCACAAACATGGATCTTATCTATTTGTTTGGCCAGGTAACATCTTCCGAATTTCTTGACACAGATGAAAGAGCACTTCCAGTGCCGCTCACGTTTGTTGAAACACCTCAGTTGGTGGCCTTGTTTACCACCAATGCTTAGAGCAGCTTGGACCTCTTCCTTCAGCAACATCAGCTCCTGATCATCTGCTACCTCCTGAAAGGACTGAACATCACCAATTCCTTTTGGTGTAGTGACTCTGTCTGTTCCTTCCATCCTACCATGTAGGAATGTGAAATTTTTGTCATCAAATTCGTTGACTTTTTTTTAAAGAAACATTGGAAGTCTTGATTTATTTTTTGATGAAAATCTCTTGATTCATAAATGTTGGCATCTGATTAAAAAAAATTCAACTCTTAGACAGATGAAACACATCGATGAGGCTGCCATTCTGAGATTTCTGTGCTAGAAACTTCTTAAAGATGAGTTCTGTAGTCAAATTGGGGACACAAAATATACTGCATCAGCCTTGTAGATTTAGGAAACTCATCGACATAGTAAATGATCTGAGATGTCCCCAAATAGACTCTTTTCAGTTTAATCTTGCATTTCTTAAATATCTTTAACCACAAAATCTACCTTGGCTCCAATGCACCATTTTCACTTCCTATGAAGTGACTTACTGTCACATTCTGTATACTGACATATTGGAGATTCCAGGAGGGCATCATTCAACTCTGCCTTCCTCCCCCAAGTACCAGTTCCTACCACCCTGCTAGAGGTTAAGGAATTCCTTTTGGTCTTACAAATGCCCTGAGGTCCTTGTTGGGCCACAGTCTCCCGACAGACATGAAAGTGTGGTACGAAGACCTGAGCTGTGTTGGGGGTGCTCCAGCTCCGGGGCCAGCTGGTGAGGGTTCTTAGAACATGTGCATATGGTGTCTTATTTTCGCAGATGGGCAATGCGCTGGCATAGGCTGGGGCTGGCTCTCATGGGAAGATTGATTAGCAGTACCCTCATCACTCGTCTCTGCCCACTTTGTCACCATTTTTTCATGGTGGCCTTGCCCTGGACCTGGAACCTGGCTTCCTCTCACAGCCTTTGTTCTCTTGCATCATTCACTTATTGCTCCCCACACAAGAGCCTGATCTCTTTCTCAAAGTCTGGGTTGAGCCAAGCAGACACCCAGGGTGCACAGATAAGAAGGCTTCACCATGCATTTGCATGACCCTGAGAGTGAGGGTCTCCTAAAATATTGTACCGAGATAGCCTCATTTGTCTCACCTAGCCTAGACAATGTGTCTTTTTTTTTCTCCTCTTGTAATTGTTATTACCGAGCAGATCAGGAAGGGTTTTGATTGCTGTTAAGCCTGAACTTCAAGTCACTGAAACAAATAGCTTTTCCTTGAGGGTAGGTGGAGTTTAGCTTTCAGAAAATACCACGACCTAATATCTTTCTTCACTCTGGTTGTCATTCTGTCCTACAGAAGGACAGCATGGTCAAAGTTTCAGACCCTGAAACTTGAATAGAGTGAAAAACAAGAAGTCTTTAAATCAAAATATGCTGTAAATTTATATCCTAAACTGGAGCTGTAGTGGTTAAATGTTATGGCTGCTAACCAAAAGATTAGCCATTGGAATCTACCATCCACTCCTTGGAAAGTATATGGGGCAGTTTTACTCTGTCCTATAGGCTTGCTATGAGTCAGAATCAACTCAATGGCAATGGGTTTGTTTTCTTCAGTTACTCTTGCTTCTTAAGAGCTATGGCTGCTAACCGAAGACTGGCAGTTGAAATCCACCAGATGCTTCTTGAAAACCTTCTTTTTCATATGGGCTCACCATAAGTTGGAATCGACTTGGTGGCACCCAACACCAACCCTTGGTCTGTCAGGGCCTCAAGAAAGAATTGAAAACATAGGTTTTGGGGGGTCTCAAATTTGATCTGAATCCTAGCCAAGCTGTAATTTAATGACTGAACCTTAAAAAAAAGCCTCAGTCCACTAACTATCACTTCTCAGTTTGTTAACATCCATTTTACAGAGTTTTCCTGGTGTCCAAATGAATTAGGTAACACTCATGGAGCATGTAGGCTGATACAGGATTGCAACACAAAATGCCAATGAATACTTGTTCAACCACCAGACACACGTGAGCTGTGCACACACATGACCTGTCTGTATTGTGCACTGGGGATGTGATCGACGCAAACATGTATATGGTCCCTGCCCTCAAGCAGCCTACGTGTGGTGTGGGAAGATAAGAATTAAACCAGAATCCAGAATGGAATAAGTGCCCTATCATGGGAAATACTAACCTCTGGGTAGCCTAAATTGTCAGGTGCTGTGGCGTCGAGTCTGACTCATGGCAATTTTATGCAGAGAAGAACAAAGCATTCCTAGTCCTGCATCCTTTCCATGGTTGTTGGTATGTGTGAGTCCATCTCTGTGGCCATCGTGCAGTACCTTCCAACCTAGGGACTCGTCTTCCAGCCCTGTGGCAGTTAATGTTCTGTTCTGATTCAGAAGGCTTTCACTGGCTAATTTTAGGAAGTAGATCACCAGATCTATCTTCCTAGTCGGTCTTAGTTGGAAACTCTGCTAAAACCTGTATGTCGTGAGCAGCCCTGCTGGCATTGAATATACCAGTGGATTAGACTCTTTCATCATAGCAACACACAAGCCACCACGGTATGACAAACTAACAGCTGATGAGGCCTAAATTAGGAGTCTCGGCCTGGGGAGTTAGGGATAGCTTCCTACAAAACAAGATTTTAGCCAGGAGCAAGGGGAGTGAGAGTAGGAGGGGAAAGCTGAGGATGCAAATGGTCTAGGCAGAGGAGTCAGACTATGGGAGAACTACTGCCATGCATTGACCAGAATCCAGGGAATAATTTTTCTTAGGTGTTGTCCCTTGAACCTGTGGAGATACATGGTTATAGTTCTGCTTTAAATAAAATTGCTAATCACAAGTGATTTCCAAGTATAGCTTCTTTGGGGCCTTTTCAGTGGCGCCCTCTGACACAAGGTTTAGCGTATCTAATGAAATTCCTTTGGGAGAATTTGGGAAAGTCATTAATATAACAGAGAGGACGTCAAAGACATTTCAGAGCAATTTCCAATTTCGGATTCCCATTTCTGCTAGCAGTATTTTGACCTTTCTGTTCTATTTATTTAAAAAATTAAATTTTTGACTGAATTCAGTCCTTCACAAAGGGGAACTCTATTACTGCTGACATGAGTTTCTCTGGAAGCCCATGTGACAGGTTCTGGCCTGCTGCAGACTCTCCACAGCTATCTCCCGTCACCCCAAACACCCCAAATCCAGACTGCAGCATTCTGTTGTAATCAGGGCTCTCCTTACTTAGAAGCAACAGGAAAGATGTTAATGAGAACTAGCCTTTACTGAGTCCACAACCTGCTGTCCTGCTAGTGATGTCTTCTAGCCCATTCTCTGTGCAGCAGCTGGGGTAACTTCTACAGAATCCTACCTTTGATCATGTCATATCCCTGCTCACAACTCTTCAGTGGCTTCCTATTACCATTCTTGCTGTTGCTGTTGTTGCTAGGTGACATGGAGTTGGTTCTAACTCACAGTGATGCTGTGTACAACAGAAGTAACCAGTCCTGTGGCATCTTCTTGGTAGTATCTTCTTGGGTTCCCTGGTTCTTTTTTTTAAAATAATTTGCTAAGGGCCTAAACCCAACAAGGTGAGGTGGTCTGAGCTACCAACCTGCATCTCCATCACTGCACACTCTGAAAATCATGGCTTAGGCATCAGAAAATAGTGGGTTAAGTCCCATCTCTGTCACTTATTCCTTATCTGACCTTGGACACAATCCTTAACCTTTTTGAGTTGTACTTTCATCCTGTAAAGTGGGCATAATGAGTGTCCATCTCATTGGATTTGTTCTGATAGTTAAATGAAATATTTCAAATTGGAAGAATAGCTTTTAACATGGTGATGGTGCATAATACGTACCTTGTAAAAGTTAGCTGTTATTTTTGTTGTTATTATGTTTCTTTTCCTTTGTGCAAGAGGGCAGAAGAAATTGTGAACAGTGGTGTGGTGGTTAAGACTGTGTCAACTTGGCTGGACAATGATTTTGTTTGGCAGTTTATGTCAAGTGGCAGGGGTGACGCCTAT
The DNA here is from genome assembly GCA_028571685.1 of Heterohyrax brucei. Lineage (NCBI taxonomy): Eukaryota > Metazoa > Chordata > Mammalia > Hyracoidea > Procaviidae > Heterohyrax > Heterohyrax brucei. The sequence continues at coordinate 84,172,792 of CM053156.1, read as the reverse complement.
GGTGGCTTCCTGCTCCTCAGCTCCCATGTCTCTGCCTTCTACCACCTACTTCCTATCTGCTCACATTGCCAGCAGTTCCTGTTTTCTTCTCTTTTTGCATCTGGTTTCTGGATCTGAACTAGCAGCTGTTGGGCTTATCAGCCCCTACAGCTAGCTAGTGAGAGTCCTGTTCCCTGACCTGCCAATCTTGGGCTCACCAGCCCCTGTAGCTCTGTGAGTAAGCAGAGACTTTGTGGTCTTTCCTGCCAGCTTGGGATCTGCTGAGCCACACAGCCTGTGATCTAGAACTCCAATCTCTGACATGATGACTTTGGGTTCACCAGCTCCCATGGCTGCATGAGGCTGGTGCTAGGACTTGGGATGTTCACCTTCTACAATTGAATGAGCTGTTGCCTTTATATAAATTCTTCTTTGTATATATTCAACGTGTTCCTAGTTTTGCTCCTCTAGAAAGCCCAGCCTAAGACAAATGGTTATTCTTGGGGGAGATTTTATTTTCTAACTGCTCTTCTGTAGCACTGGGATTGGGGCTGTGAATTCTAGAACCCTTGTCTCTATTTCTTAGCCTGATGATTTTTTTTAAAGGGGGCAAAAACTGTACATCCGTAAGTTCAACTCAAAATACAGATGCTTTAGTTGTTACTCCACATTTAATACATAACTTCTTTGTATCAAAAAAGTGCAGCTGCTCCCTAGCTAAGAGCAAAACAACATGGAGTTCCCTGAAGATGGTGAGCTTCAGTTCCCACAAATAGTACTGTCAGGGTGAAAAATAAGGACATCCATTCATTCTTGACTGGAATCCATGCTTGAACTCACAGTGATGTGAGAGAGGAGAGGGTCACTCCTACTCCCAGTGCCTTCTAGCTAGCTCCCCTTTCTTTTGTGGGGAAGGGTCAGCCCAGGCAGGAGATGGGAAGATCTTCCTCTGTGGCTTTCATGGCAAAGGAGGCAGGATGCTCTAAAGGCTGAGACTTCTGGAATTCTTTTCAAGAGTAAACATCAGGAAAAGTTTATCTGTCTCCTTTCTTTCAGATTTCTCCTCTTCGGCCCAAGTTATAATAGGGTGATAACATTTCCCACATAGTAGTATGTCTCTAAGTGAAAAGATACATAAAAGTTCTTCATGGCATGCATGACAGAGTACTCACATCAAAAAAGCTTAGCTGTCACTGTTAAAATTTTCATTGTGCTCATTGTATGTGCAAAGATAACTATGACACAGAGCAGAGAACAACAATCATTTGAAGAAAAAGGCAGAAAGGATGGGATTTTATAGAAGAAAGGGATTGCTTCCAACTCAAATGTGGATAACAGAGGTCCTGAGGAATGGGAACTAGAAACAATTCTCAGAGGAAGTGGAATGTCAGTTGGTCCTTGGATGAGGGGCAGTATATGAGGCCTGATAATTAAGTCTGCAAACTTGCCGTGGTGAGCTTATGTTGGCAGCACTATACAAACAACTCAGTAGGGTTTCATAACGTTGATATGCCAGTGGCTCACAGTTGTGTCTGTGTCAATGTCTTGCTGAGTGGTGTTCATTGTTATCGTTGTGTGTTTTTGTGTGCTGTCAAGAGAATACTGGAGCTCGAATTAAAGTAATGAACAAACACTAAATTTCTTGTTAAACTTGGCACAACTGGAGGTAAAATCAGGGACACGTTAGTCCAAATTTACAGGGATAATGCCATGAAGGACACAGCAGCGTACAAATTGAGTAAAGATTTTGTGAGGGGAGAGAAAGTGTCACTGATGAAGAGAGGTCATGGTGGCCAGTAATGAGCAGAACTGATGAAAACATTGCAAAAATTCATCGAATTGTACATCAAAATTGTCAGCTGACTGTGAGAAGCATAGAAGACCAAGTAAACATCAATAGAGAAACAGGAAAATCTTAACGGAAAATCTTGGCCTGAGAACGGGGTATGCCAAAATGGTTCCAAAGGAGCTCACCAATGAACAAAAACAAAGGACAGTCAAAGCCTGCCAAGGCATTCTGGAGAGGCAGTGTGAGGTTTTGGGCCATGTGATCACTGGTGATGAAACATGTGTGTACCGAGATGACCTTGAAGCACAGTGTCAAAGTGCACAGTGGCAGTCAGTCAATTCTTCACAATCAAAAAGTTCTGTCAGTCCAAATCAAGAGTCACAATGATGTTTCTAAAGTTTTTTTTTTTTTTTGGTATCAGAGAGATTGTTCATTATGAATTTGTACCAACTAGACAAACAATTAAGCAGGTTTACGATTTCAAAATGCTGAAAAGGCTGTATTAAAAAGTTAGATGAAAAGGAACTAGACTTTTTGCCAACAACTCACGGCTCTTGCGTTACAACAGTGCATCAGCTCACACGGCACTGCCTATGAGACAGCTTTTAATGAGCAAACAAATCATTTTATTGGAATACACCCCTACCCATCTGATCTGGCCCCAAGGACTTTTTTCCTTACCAGAGGACAAAGGAAATATTGAAAGGAAGACATTTGGATGACCTTCTGGACATCAAGGGTGATGCAATAACAGCTCTGATGGCCAGTGCAGAAAGAGTGCCAGAACTGCTTTGAAGGGTGGACTAGATGCTGGCGCTGGTGCATAGCTTCCCAAAGGGAGGACTTGGAAGGTGGCTGTGGTGATATTCAGCAATGAAGTGTGTAGCAGTTTTTCCAGGGTGAATTTGTGAACTTAAGTGCCAGACCTTGTGTGATGATATAGAGAAAGCAGAATAAACCAGCGTGAGCAGAGGCACTGTGGGATGGATGTAAGAAGTTCACCCTCACAGGAATGTGGGTTCCGTGGAGGGGAATTGTGATGAGCAAGGTGGCAATTATGGAGCCCTGGTGGTGCAGTCAGCCACTGCCTTCAAGTGGACCCTGACTCAGAAGGACCCTATAGGGCAGAGTTAAGACCGTCCCACAGAGTTTCCAAGGAGTGCCTGGCAGATTTTAACTGCTGACAGAGCATTCAACAACTATACCACCAGAGGTCTCATGCTAGTTCAAATCTGCCAGGTGCTCCTTGGAAACTATGGGGCACTTCTACTCTGACCTGTAAGGTTGATATGAGCCCAAATTGACTCAATGGCAGTGGTTTTGGCTTTTTTTTTTTTGGCTTGGTAGCACAGTGGTTAAGGGCTCTGCTGCTAACCATAACGTCAACAGCTTGAATCCATGAACCATTCCTTGGAAACCCTATGAGGCAGTTCCACTTTGTCCTATACAGTGGCTTTGAGTCAGAATTGAATCGATGGCCAAGGACTTGGTTTTTCTTGTATAGTAAGAATTATAGATCATAGCTGAGCCAGGGAGGGCCTTGGGTGCAAACATGAGAAATATAGGATTTAATCTTGGGGTCTGTGACTCATAAACTGCTTGACACACCTGATGGATGGTTTTCATATCAGCAATTCTCCCTTTGGGAGGAACTAGGGTTACTGCACGTTCCAATGCAATTCCATTCCTTCCTCACCATTCAAGGAAACATATCACCGGACAAGTGAGTGAGAATGACATTTCTGTAAGGATGGATTCTAACGGACACATTTTGAGCAAATGAAATACTTTTCAGATTCGGGGACTTTATGATTTAGAGGGGACAGATTATTTGATGTAGTAGCTGGGTTGTATAATGGTCAATATACTCGACTGTTAATCTCAAGGTTAGTGGTTTACATCACACAGAGGAACCTTGAAAGAATGACCTGGGAATGTACTTCCAAAACTCAGCCACTGAAAACCTTTTGGAGTACAGTTCTATTCTGACACACTGGAGGTTGCTGGAGTCAGAACTGACTCCATAACAACTGATGGTGGTAGATTACTTAGTGGGTAAGAAGGTGACCTTGGAGGCCAGATGGCCTAGGTTTGATTCCTGATTCCTCTGCTTTCTACCTGAATAGCCCTGAGAATATTTTTAACCCCTCTGTGCCTCCATTTTCTCATCTATAGAATGGGTAAAATAAGAGTAATAAATCATAAGGTTGTTGGGAAGATTAAATAAATGAATGTGATAACTTTGGCATACACCGAGTGTTCTCGAAGGATTAGCTATAATGGTTTGTGAGACACAGACTCCTCACAATGTTGAGAGTCATGGCTGTCAGCAAAGGGGAGCCACTGGTGGTGTTTTCAGCAGAAGAGGTAGAATGAGAAGATAATACAGAACAGAGATGAAGAGTAAGAGTTCTCACTATAAATGTTTTGTGCAAAGAAATTTTGCTACCCTGGACCCTAGGGTCGTCATGAGTCAGATCCGACTCGATGGCACTTGGCTTGGCAAAGATTTTTTAGACAGATCTTGATCAAAAGGGGGAAAATGCAGAACAGAATTTGAAGTCTCGTTGCATTCCAACATTCTGGACTCATTGAGACTGGATGAACCTCTGAAACTGTTGCCCTCAGATAATCCTTAAACCTCAAACTTTAACCTAAAACATCCCCTGAAGTGTTTTTGAACTTAAGCTATGTTTAGCCTTGAGCATTGTGCTCTTTTAAAAACTACTTGTAGGGGATCAAACCGACAACAACTCAAATAGGAAGACCAAAAGCACAGGGCACAATGAGTTTGTGTTAGCGAGGGAAGACCAGTTTGAAAAAGGAGGGTGAGAGTAGTTGCACAACTGAAAGAATATCATCAGTGTCACTGAATTGTCCATGTAGAGATTGTTGAATTGGTGTGTCTTCTGCCGTGTACAGTCTCAACAACAACAACAAACGAAATAAATTTTAAAAACAAGAGCAACAGCTCTGGAGCCAGCCTGTGCTTATGGGTCACGGGGGTTCTCTTAAGTCTATCACACACCTAATACCTGAAAACAGTTTCTTCAAGAAGTCATTTCGGCAAGCAGAAAGCATCTTGAGGGCAGGACTCATTCATCTTTGTATTCCATATCACAGCATTGCATGCCATTGGTTCTCATTAAATACCACTTGGGTAAATGGCAAATGTAAATTTCCCATGATGCTTCCTCTGCCAGATGACCAGGCTACTGTGGTTCCAGGTGGTGCTGTTTCAGTATGTACAGGGTAGGTATGCCATGGTAACAAAACAGCCCCCAAATCACGGTGACTTGTTGATCCTGTATATCCATTGCAGGATGGCTGGTGAATCCACTTATTATTGTCTTCACTTCCGACTCGATGGCACTTGGCTGGCTGGCTATGAAAGAGTCACCGACATCAGGAATGTTGCTGACAACTGTCTCAATAGGGCAAAACAGGGCTGTGAAGGGTCTCAGCGAAGAAGTAATTGGCCCCAAAGCCCTTCACATAGTTTCTGTTTGTACTTACTGGCAGAACTATGCCCATGGTCTCATTCACACACTAGGGGATAAGGCAGTGTGATCAGGTCACTCTCCCAAGGGACAAAGGTGTCTGGTGACTATCATTATTGAGCACCCCAGGTCACAAGTGCAAAGATGAACCCAAGAACACAGAGAGTAGCTAACTGGCTGTCGACATAAATGCTGCATCAGTGGGCTGGACCTTCTCCATCAGCTGGTCCTCCAAGTGTAGGCTCCACCCTTCTTCCTTGCTCTCTACCCTGAAAGGATGACCTCCACTGCATACATCATCTATCCGGTGTATTAGTTTCCTGGGGCTGCCTGAATAAATGACCACACACTGGTGACTTGCAAAAACAGAAAGGCATCCTCTCACATTTCTGGAGGCCAAAAATCCAGAGCCAAGGCGTGGGCAGGGCCATGATCCCTCTGGAGTCTCTAGAGGAGAATCCTTCCCTGTCTCTTCCAGTTTCTGGTGGTTGCCAGCATTCTTTGGCATATAGTTGCATCACTCCGAGCTTTTCTCCATCATCACGTGGTCTTCTTCTTTGTCTGTGTCTTTTTCTTATGAGGACACCAGTCAATGCAAGTAGGGTTGACTGTAACCCAGCATGAGCTCATCTTACCTTCATGACTCCTGCAAAGACTGTTTCTAAATGAGGTCACAGTGGCCACCTGATTTAGCACTTGAACACACCAACTGAGCTTGCTACAACTGGCCTCTGACTTCAGGTTGGGTTCTAATCACTGAGGAGCCTGTAGGAGTTTGATTCTGTATTTCCGTTGTCCACTGTCCCCTCCGTTTCTGGCCACAGCTCTTGTTGGGCAGCTTAACTCCCATAGCTAGAGTTATCTATCGGTGGTTCTGCCTCCATGAAAATCCACTGCCCCTGAGTCAATTCGGACTCATAGCAACACTGCAGGACAGAGTGGAACTGCCTCATCAGGTTTCCAAGGAGCACCTGGAGGATTCAAACTGCCAAACTTTCAGTTACCAGCCACAGCACTTAACCACCGTGTTTCTGGTTCAGCCTCCAGCTCCGTCTACTTGCACCTTCAGCTTTGGGGTGGGATAAGCCCCCTCCTTTGCCATTCTCTGGGTGTTTCCCTACCGTCTGTTGCTTCCCCAAATCCTGCCCACAGCTTTGTAAATAACCCCTCCATTATCCTCTCTTCCATGGTCTATTAAATGTTAGAATCCTGACCAATAATTCCGCCTTGTTGCCTCTTGACAGCAGCGGGGTGATGCAAACACTGTCTTTCCTGTGGCTGCGTTTTAGCCACATGATTTGCTATAAAGTTATATTCAGGCTACAAAAATGATTATGTGAGAGCTATTCCAGCAAGTACGCTGGCCAGACACAGCAGCTGAGTCAGTCTGAGCCTCAGCTTTTTATGAGAATAGTCCTGTGAGCAACGTCTCAGCTAAGAGCTTCTCTGATTGTTTTATAGGCACCTATTTTCCTTGACAGTAAACTCTAAATATTTTTATATCTGGGCTGTATGTCTGATTTCTCTGAGCTCGAAGACAGTCGTAAGAACTAAGAAGGTTAATGTGGTCATATCAGATGTGCAAATAGCCCCAATTCTTCACTTGTCCCTGTTATTTGTGCCCTTTGTGGACCTTTCTGGAGGGGCAGATACATTCTCCTGCCCTCGACCTCAGGTTCATCTTGCTATGCTTGCTCATGGAATGTTAGAGACTGTGGTGTGAGCGAGGTCTTAAAAAGTGCTGTGTAACTTGTCCTGCTGTACCTCAGCCAATGCCAATAATGTATCTGGCCTGCCTGCAGGTCCGAGGAAAAGGGTCAAAGACATGTGGAATGGGTTTATCTAGTTCTCTAGTGCTGCTCTAACAGAAATTTCACAAGTGGATTGATTCAACAAACAAAAATGTATTTATTCACAGTCTAGGGGGTCGGAAGTCTGAATTCAGGGCACCAGCTCTAATGGAAGGCTCTCTTTCTCTGTCAGCCCTGGGGTAAGGTTCTTAGCATCAATCATTCCTGGTCTAGGAGTTTCTCAGATGAGGGATATCAGGTCCAAAGTATGTTCTCCCCTCCTGGCTCTTCTTTCTTGGTGACAGTAAGGTCCTCTCCTCTCTGCTAGTTTCTCTCTTTTATGTCTCAAGAGAGGTTGGCTTGAGATACAAACTAATCCCATAGATTATGTCTTGCTTCCTTAATATAACTGCCTCTAATCCTGCTTCAATAACATCATAGAGGTTCAGACTTACAACATGTAGGATAATCACATCAAATCACAAAGTAATGAACAAACACACAATACAGGAAATCATGGGCTAGCCAAAAAGATACACTAGCCAATTGACATTTTTAGGGGGACATAGTTCAATTCATAATAAAGGCAAAACTGCTCTTACCTATTCCAGTCTAGGTCAGCCAACACCAGATGATCTGTGAGCTCAGCTGAGGTCTGCAAATTCAGCTAGGAGAGTCACCACCCACAAAACTGGGCAATAAATAATTGGTGGCTTGTTATTCAGGCTTGTTCAGGCCGTAGTCAGCTGACTCAAGTGGCCTTTACTCATTCCAGTATCAGAACAAGTACCACTTGCTGTTGGATTGATTGTGATTCACAGCAACTCCAGCTGTGTCAGAGTAGAACTACTGCGTGGGGTTTTCGCTGGCTGGTTTTTCCCAAGTAGATGACCGGGCCTTTTTGTGAGGCATCTCGGGGTGCACTTGAACTATCACCCTTACAGCTAACTGCTGAGTGTATGAACTGTTTGCAGCACCCAGAGACCCACCCATTCCCCTAAGATGTATTAAATACATGCTCACAGAAAGCCCTAGGGACAGAGTGAAGTATGACAAGCTGTGGTTCCCTAACTTCATGTGTCTCTCTGCTGCCCAGTCACTATTGCTCATACTTCAGAGTTTAGCACAACCATAGATAAGAGTGGGTCCCCTGGACAGTGTCAACAGTTAAGGTGCTCTGCTGTTAACCAAAAGGTTAGTGGTCCTAGAACACATAGGAAGAAAGGCCTGGTGATGTACTTACAAAAAATCCTATGGAACGCACTTCTGCGTTGACACACCAGGTAGCCATGAGTTAAAGCTGACTTGACAGCAATTGGTTTGGGTTTTTTGAGGGGGGATCTGTTATACTCTCTTACATTGTCCTACCTTCTCCCCTGTGGCTGTGGTCAGCGAGGGTGTTTTTGATTGTAAGTAGAAGAAACTCAATTAGATCGACTTTAAGCACAAAAAGAGCACTATCGACCCACATAATGGAGAAGACTGGGGCAGATGACTCCGGAAGCGGCAGCGTCTGGTGTTACCAGCAGACAGGCATGGCTCCATGCTGTTTTCTTCTTGAATCTTCTTCCTTCTCAGGCTGGCTGCCTTGGGCAGAGCGTCTTTACACCCATTGTTCCTGCACTAGTCCTGTCACTGAATAGTCTTATGTCACTGGCTCAGGACTAATTCATGGAGGCTGATGGCAGTGCACGGAGCTTGTGTGCCTCTCTGGAGCTGGCCAGGGTGGGGTCAGCCTTCCAAACCATGCCACCCGAGAGTGAGGAGGTACTTTGTCCAAGTGAATAAAGAAGAAAGGAAAGGTGGTACTACCAATAAAACCCCAAAACTCAAACCCATTGCTCTCAAGTTGATCTATCTCATAGTCAAGTGCCGTCGAGTCGGCTCTGACATAGTGGCCCCCTATAGGGAAGAGTGGAACTGCCCCATAGGGTTTCCAAGGAGTGCCTGATAGGTTTGAACTGTTGACCTTTTTGGTTAGCAGTCAAACTTAACCACTATGCCACCAGGGTTTCTGCTATCAGTAAAAGCAGGAACAGACGTGAAAGAGGCAGCAACCAATGTAGATCCACCTGAGTGGATGTAATGATTGGATCTATTTTTCTGTAACACATTTGTCTCCTCCAACCAGATTACAGGCTGTAAGAAGGGCAAAATGCGGGTGGTCTCTTTGCTCATCTGTTGGTCCTCAGCCCTCTTGATGGGACTCTCACATTCTATGAGATCACAAATGTTTCCTGAATGAACAACCTGTTGGGAGAAGACTAAGGTAAAATGTTATTCAACTTAATGAGTCAATTCAACTTTTTGAGGGCAAGAAGGCAGGAAATTGTTTTTATAATCATTAAGGATGTGTGTTGTTGTTAGGTACCATTGAGTCAACTGTGACTCGTGGCGACTCCAGGAGACAGAGTAGAGCTGCTCCCTGGGATTTCAGAGGCTGTCCTCTTTATGGGAGCATATGGCCAAGTCTTTTTCTCATGGAACCACGGTGTAGATTTAAAACTCCAAAGTTTCGATCAGCAGCTGAGTGTTTAACTATTGTACCACCAGGCCTCCTCAGGATGAGACTGACGTATGACTTTAAGAATCCATAGGCTCTGGCCAGAATTAGAGCAGCAACGAAAGCATCCCTGCCATCTCCCCTCTTCATCTTGGACTTACAACCTGTGGGACAGACCAAATGAATATTCTGAGACCACTGGGATTAGCTCACACACGTGCATACACACACCTTTGTGCACAGGAGCACACAATGGTGTGGGTGCACTGTAGAACCATCTGGAGGCCAGTAACCACGTGCCCAACTTGTCTCCTCCTGTCAGCATGCTCCTGGCTATTACGTACACTCGGCTGTGGCAAGATGATGGGCTTTGAGAAGAGGAGGCAGCCACAGCAAGGAGCCCAAAAGCCAGGCTGTCAGCAGAATCCTGAAGAGCTGATGTGTTCAAGGGCACCAAGGAGAAAAGGTGTGGGGCAGCGCTGGCAGTTATTTGCTGAGGTCTGTAGGAGAAGTCTGGCTTTTGCATTTGGAAGGTCATGGCATGTGGACATCTGAGTTCTCCTGTCCAATCTGGCAGATGGCAGAGAGCCATCTGCAAAACCAGAGTTTCTGGACAGACCATCCCCAAATAAAAACTGAAGGACAGCAAAGCATCACGCAGCATCGCCTAATCTTTGCCCCTTGCTACAGTCCTGATAGAACTGACTTAATCTCAGGGCAAACACTAGCTGTGTTTGTAATGGACTCACTGGAAATAATTGTCTAAAGAGGAATGACATAGACTGCTTGTTTCTTAAAAAAAAGAAAATGATATTCTATGTTAAAAATGGAAACCCTGATCAGTGAAAATAGTCAATGCACTTGGCCACTCAGAAAGGCTGGAGGTTCCAGGTCACCCAGCAGCACCTCAGAAGAAAGCTAATGATCGACTTCCAAAAATTCAGCCACTGAAAGTGCTGTGCTGCACAGAACTACCGACACGCAGGGAGTCAATGTGAGCTGGAATGGACTCTATGGCAACTCTTTTTTTTGGTCTTACAAATGGCCTCCCCTTCTCCCCTCAATAAACCAGACAGGGAATAGGCATTAACAAACAGAAATTTATATCCTCACAGATAAGCCACTGAACCCACTGCTCCATAGAGCTTCCAAGGAGCACCTGGTGGGTTTGCATTGCTGACATTTTGGTTAGCAGACCTAGCACTTAACCACTGCACCATCAGGGCTGAGAGGCCAGAAGTCTGAAAGCAGGGTGCCGGCTCTGGGAGAAGGGTTCTCTCTCTTCTGGCTCTGGGAGAAGATTCTTGCCCCTTGAGCTTTTGCTCTTGGGCCATCTTCACGCCGCTTGTGGGGATCTGTCTTCCTCAGTCTCTGCTCCTTTGATTCCTTGTTTCTTATACATCTCAAAAGAGATTGACTCTAGATACTCCCTACACAAATATGATCTTATTAACATAACAAAGAAAATCCATTCCCAAGCGGGATTATAACCACAAGCCTAGGGGTAGGATTTACAACACATATTTTAGAGGGGACGCAAGTCAAATCATAACATTGCTTTCTGTGTCTTTCACCTATAATGCTATTTCTATACACAAAGACAAAACAAAACAAAAAGCCCAAACCATCGTTCTTGTAAATTTAAATCTTGAGAATGACTGCAAACATGAACCATAATTTATTCTTTACTCAAAAGAATTCTTGCTAGAAATAAAACATACACGTTGATATTTATATATCGAAAGGTACCAATTATGATGAGCAATTGGTTCTTATTTAAGCCAAGAAAATAATTCAGATATGTAACAGTAACAAAAACAATAGCTACCCTGAATACCTACTCTATACTGGAAACTATGCAAAGTGAAACTTGAAAGTAAGAATGATCTCACACTCCCATGACCCAGGTATGGTGTGGTCTCATGGTATGCACAGGTAACTCACTGGACTTCAACTGTCAGCTGTAAACACAGGAGGGAGGAAGGCGGAGAGAGCAGAGAGAGTGAGACCACTCAAATTGTGCTGCTCATACTTCCAACTGTTCCAATTAACGCATTTCTGCACAGAAAGAGCAAGCCACGGAAGAAGCTGATCTTCTTTTCCCTCAATCCATTTTATTATCTTCATGTATCTGGTGGAATCATTCTAGAGATTAAAGATTCATGTTTTTTGTACAGGTTGGCCTCTGATGTAAACCACTGCTTCCTCTGGGCTTTTCCAAAGAAACAGGAGATTGCTCCAGCATTTGAGGGAAAACTGTACTGGTCTTAGTGAGAGATCGTCTTCATGGGCAAACCCAAACCCCCTGCTGTTGAGTTGATTCTGATTCAGAGTGACTGTGTGGACGGAGTGGAACTGCCCTGTAGAGTTTCCAAGGAGCGCCTGGTAGATTTGAACTGCCGACATTTTGGTTAGCAGCCATAGCACTTAACCACTAGGCCACCACGTTTCCCTTCACAGGCAGGGGGCTTTGTAGTTTCTTTTCCAAACCAAGACAGTTCTGACAGTGAAAGAGGCCACTTCTGTTAATTATGCGGTGTCATGGATTGAATTTGTATACCCCCAAGTTATTGGGCCATGATTCCCAATATTTTATGATTGCCCTTCATTTTGTGATTTTCCTGCGCTACATGTTAAAGGATTAGTGTGGAACTGTAAATCCCTTCATAGGATTACCTCCCTGTTCCACTGTAAAGGGAGTTTCCCTGGAGTATGACTGGCCCCACCCTTAATCCTTTCATCCTACAAAAGGTAAAAGGGAAGAGAAGCAAGCAGAGAATTGGGAACCTCACACCGTCAAGAAAGCAGCACTGGGAGAAGAGCACGTCCTTCACACTTGAGGTTCCTGCTCCAAGATCCTCCTTGGACAAAGACTGATGCAATACTGGACTTTCCTCCAGAGCTAACAAGGGGGAAAGCCTTCCCCTGGAGCGGACATCCTGCATTGGACTTGTAACCTACTAGACTGTGTAAGAATAAACTAAGAATAAACTTCCCTTTGTTAAAGCCATCTACTCTGTGCTATTTCTGTTAGAGCAACACTAGCTGACTGAAACATGCAGGAACCAAAGGTATAAGGTGGGACTGTCCCAGTCAAACATAAAGTCACCCTGGGAAATACAGTCACAAGGGACTTTTCAAGGGTAATTTACTCCACATAGGTAGTTGCCAGTTTATGATGGAGTTCTGTTCTGATGACTTTGTCATAAGTTGGTTCTGATACAAGTCAAATATCTCATTTGTTTCAATTATTATCACCTTTTACTGTATCTGCCTTAGACTAGGTTTTCTAGAGAAGCAAAACCAGTGAAGCATATGATACAAGAAACAAAAACGCCTCATGAGGGGACAGAAGCTGGAAAGTCCTAAGTCTGTGGGTGAGGCAAGAGGCTTCTCCTGACTCATGTTACTGAAGGGACTGGGAAACCCACGATCAGCAGGTAAATCAAAAGAACTGGAGGTCAGAAAAGCAAAAGCCAGCTGCAGGATCCAGAGCAAGTAAAAGCCTAAGAGCCTAGCCAGAAAGTTCACCTATACTGGAGGCAGACAGACACTCAAGGAAACTTCCTTTTAACTGATTGGCCACTCATAGCAGATTCCATCATGGAGGTGATGACATCATTCTATGACTGCCAGACTACATCATGTGGTAACAGCCAAACCACTGAGAATCATGTCCAGCCAAGTTGATAACATGTCTTCAGTGATGACAGTATCTTTATAAATCTTAACATTGAACATCTGCAAATGATAACACCAGTAAATTGTGCGCTGTGACACTGCGTGTAGTACATATTATTAACAATAAGATAACAGAAAAACAAAACCCAGTGTTGTCAAGTCTTCTCTGAATCATAGCAACCCAACAAGACAGAGTAGAATGCTTGGTTGGATTTCCAAGGAGCAGACGGTGGATTTGGACTGCTGACCTTTTGGTTTACAGCCGAGTGCTTAACGTGGCATCAGCAGGGCTCCATTAACAAGGCAACCATACAACAACAAGCCCAGGCTGCTCTAAGTGTGTGTCTTGGTCAGCTAGTGCTGCCATAACAGAGACACCACAATTAGATGTCTTTAAAAAGAGAAACTTTATGCTGTCACAGTCCAGTAGGCTGCAAGTCCAAATTCAGGGCATCAGCTCCAGGGGAAGGCTTTCTCTGTGGGCTCTGGAGAAAGGTCCTTGTCAGTCCTCCCCTGAACTGGGATCTTCAGATATGCAGGGACCCTGGGTCCTTTCCAAAGGGTATGCCCTGCTTCTGGCACTGCTTCCTGGTGTAAAAGGTCCCCGGATCTCTCTGCTAACTTCTTTATATCTCAAGAGATTGCCTCAAGGCACAATACAGCCTTAAACGTTGAATCCTGTCCCACCAACACAAATGTCAGGCATCCTCCTTCATTAACATCATAAAGGCAGTATTTACAGCATGGAGGAATGTCACACAGTACTGAGAATCATGGTCCAGTCAAATTGCTGCACATGTTTTGGCAAGGTCACAATTAAAACATGACAATGTGGTTCAGTGCAGCTCAAATATGCAGATAGGCAGTAAATTGGGGTGATCTGTACTTGCACACACATTAAATTTAGACTTAAAACCATGTAATATGATACCTCCACTGCTCTATCACAACTCCCATTGTGTAGATGAAGGAACTAAACGCTCAGTTAAAGCACAGGTAGAATGAGTCAGGAGAAATGGGGCTGTAATTTCTGTGTGTGTGTGTGATTGAGTGGAAGTACAGAATCCAAATTAAATTTGCATGCCCACCTATCTGCAGCTCCTTCTTCTCTCCCTGCCCAGTGACAGCACACTCCTCCTTTCCATTCTATACATGTCATATCCTCTTAACACCTCCTGTCCCCTTCTCTCTGCCCTTTCCTCTCTCTTTTCATAAGAGGCCAGTGGGACAGCATCCTATAGATTCATAGAAAGATTCATAAAATACACACACTATATGATCACATTGTGTTCCCAAGTCCAATATAATCTGTATCATATACAAAATTCCAGCACATCTCACTTCATTCTCACAGCAACTGTAAGAAATAGGCCTTTTATCCCCATTTTACAAAAATGAAAATGAAGGCTCCAAGCAGCACCTTTCTCAAGGTCAGGGAAAATTGTAAGTGGCTGGTTCAGGATTTGAATTCAGAGCTCAACAGATACTTAATCTTACACTGCCTCATGTGGGAATAACAGCAAGAACAACTTAAATGATACTGTGTGCACCCTCAAGACTCTACAGCATAACAACATGTTTTTACATGCCTTCTACATACTCTGTCTTATATCCGTGGAAGAAACCATTGCCTTCTACATAGGTGGGTACTGACGTCAGGTTAAGCCTCTTGCTCAAGTCAACCAGCTAGGAAGTTCCTGAATCGAGACTGGAATCTGGATTTTATTCCTGGTCCAGTGAACTTTCCACTTCATTACCTTGAACAGAGGTCATGAAATCGTCTTAAAACTGTGTAGGAGAGACACACACTGTACCAGGACAGGAGGGCTTAGCTTGGTCATTGAGTACTGAGTTTCTGTAGCTTTTTGGTCTCAGTATTCACTTCTTGGAGAAAACTCTAGCTCCAACTTTCATTCCTCCCTAACTTTGTAAAAACAGACCCATACTCCATCTGCTCAGTTTCCTGGTCTCCACAACAGGAGCGATGACAGTACCTCCTCATAGGTTAACAGAGAATTAACTAACATAGAATGTTTAGCTTTGGCAACAGCCAACAAATGATAGTCATAAGGAAAACAGAGACCAGTTTTCGAGGGCAAACGGAAGACTCTATGTTTGGTCCTTTACACTGTAAGACAATGGATTCTACGACCTCTCCTCGTCCTCAAGTTATGTGAGTTAAATTCACATTCAGCACAAAACACGCAATTGACATAGTTACCTATTGGCTTTGAAAGAGGTTGCATGATTGAGGTTTGTGTAGCATTTGCCCAGATGCTTCCACAGCTGCCACTCATTGGAAGCAGAGGCTCAGATGTTGACCCAGTTTAACCCTCTTATCGTGGTTGGGAAAGCCTGGTGGTATAGTGGAAACTCTATGGGGTAATTCTTCTCTGACCTATAGGTTTGCTGGGAGTCTGAATTGACTTGACGGCAGGGGGTTTGGTTTTGTTGGTAACATGGTTGAATACTAATTTTTTTTTTTTGCTTAAAAAAAGATTGACCTAGTAAGAGCTGGCCATGTATGAAATTAAGCTTGGAGTCCCTTGATTATTGACTCCCCCCTGTCTCCTCATTGGCAACAGAGCTGGGACTGTGGTAGTTGGTCTAGAAAAATAGTCAATCCAGCCTGTTCACAAGAGCATACAGGGTGCCCAATCTATTGACAGTTCTCTGACAGCTTTTTCTGGAACTGTCCGTAAGCAGATCACGTACGGTGATGGAACTTCATTGAACACGATAGTTGAGAGAAAAAACGTAGACACTAGAACCTGGAGAACTGAGTTCAAATTCTTTCCTTTAAAAAGATCTTAGGAGGACGTTTTACAAACTTGCTGAACTTGACTGACTTCTCAGAGTTCTGAGTGTGTGTATTCTCCAGTGCTCCCTTCCTGCTTTAGCTTCCAAGCCTGCACCACTGTGCTCTGTGGCGAACACTCAGTGGAGCTGTAGTGTATTTTAAGTTACAGGGCTGTACAGTTTGAGGCAGATTACAGCTTCCATGTTAGCTTGTGCTACATTCCTTTCTATGGCATATCTTGGCAAAGCTGGCTGTTGTGGATTGAGTGGTGTCCCTCCCAAAATGCATGTGTTGATTTGACTTGCCTAGGAGTTCCAATATGGTGACATTCCTCCCACATGTTGTGAATCCTGCCTCCGTGATATCAATGATGGAGAATGGGCTGCAGTTGGGTTAGTGAGGCAGGATTCAAGTTCAAAGCTTGTGGGGTATACGGGAGAACAGTGAGCAGAGGAAGATGGGAATTTCATATCACCAAGAGAGAGGCACCGAGGGCAGAGTGCATCCTTTGGACCTGAGGTTCCTGTGCCAAGATGCTCTCACTGCGTTTGGACTCAGCCTCCTGGACTGTGGTAAATTCTCTTACTGAATGGACTTACAATTTGTTAATGGATTTGCGGCTTACTGAACCGTGACTGTAAAATTTCTCTTCATGATGCCTTTCCCTTGTGGTATTTTCTGTTAGAGCAGTAGCAGGTGACTATGACACGGGCATTTCAGGACTAGCTGTGATAAAGATGAAGGGGCCAGGAAATGAGGGTGGCGGTGTCTAATTTACTTCTAAGGTTTGGAAAAGCGTGCAGTCCCCAGTGGGCACATGCATCTCATGAACAAATGATGGAGGTTACTGCAGAAGGAAGTGTGAACTCACTCGGGGGTGCCTCTGCAGACAGAAAGGTCACAGCCTTAAGGACTCTGTGGGGCCCTTCTACTCTGTACACACAGGGTCACCGTCAGTTGGAATCGACTGGATGGTAACTAGCAACAGCAACACTTGGAACTGAATTTTGTTTCACACTCCCAGATGTGGACTGTCAGCCTCACGTGGGCAGAGTTCTGGTCTATCTTTTCTCACCCTCTGCCTAGCCTAGGATTTTGTTCCTAGTACATTATTCAATATTCAAAGTCCCACCAGGATTGCAAGTGTGCCATGTAGAAACAGGTTCATGCAAAGTTTTGCTTTTGTTTTTACAGTTGGCATACACATTGCTTTATGACATTGGTTAACAACCCTACAACAGGCCATCGCTGTCCCTGCTCAGCCTTGGGTTTCCTGTTACCAGCTTTCCTGCCCCTTCCTGCCCTCTTGTCGTCCCCTGGGGCTGGCATGCCCCCTCAGTCCCATTTTTTCTGTGGAGCTGACTAATCTTCGGCTGAAGGGTGAACCTCAGGAGTGACTTCATTACTGAGATGAAAGGGTGTCCGGGGGCCATACCCTCGAGGTTTCTCTAGTTTCTGTCAGGCCGGTAAGTCTGGTAAGTCTGGTCTTTGTTTCCGAGTTAGAATTTTGTTCTACATTTCTCTCCAGCTGTTCAGGCCCCTCTGCGGTGATCCTTGTGAGAGCGGTCAGTGGTGGCAGCTGGGCTCCATCTAGTTGTACTGGATTCAGTCTTTTAGAGGCCATTGTAGCTGTGGTCCCTTGGTCTTTTGAATTAATGTATCTTTTCCTCGTGTCTTCATTCCTGTTCACGCAGGTCTGAGACCAGTGGAGTATCCTAGCTGGCTGCTTACAGGCTTTTAAGATCCCAGATGCTACTCAGTGAAATAAAATGTAGAACATTTTCTTTATGAATTATATTATGCCAGCTGAGATATATATTCTCCAAGACTGTGGTCCCCGTAGCCTTCAGGCAATTTGGTCCCTCAAGGAGTAGGGATGTGTTTATGGAGCGTTCATGACCTTGCCTTGTACAAGCTATCCTGGTTTCCTCAGTATTGTGTGCTGTTTCATTCTTCACTGAAGCGACCACTTATTTATTATCTAGTCAGTGCCATGTAAGGTTTCCCCTCTGACTCAAGATCTGATTGTTAATCAAAACAAAACAAAACAAAACAAAAAGTTCTCTCCTCTAAGGTCTGTAGCACCTGCCTGCTAGAAACACAGTACCACTATCATATTTAGAATTTAATAAGGGGTGAAGGAAAGACAGCTCCTGCACTCCCTCCTCCATCTCTCTGCCCTCCGTGAATGCAGAGGGAGTGCTCTTGCTTCAGGGCCTTTGCACATGCTGTTCCTTCTGCCTGAAACACTTACCCATCAGATACCAGGATGACTTGTTTTCTTACCTGGGGTGCATCTTGTCCATGGGGACTTTCCTGACCACCTGTGGCCTACAGAATGTCAGGCATGATTTTTCAGGCTGTGCTGTCTACAAAGGAAGGCTACTGTTCTCTGCCCACCTCCTGGTGAGGAGCAGCTGAACAGGCCCCTTCTTCTAACTGTTCTGTGGATCTGGGGGAACACGTCTATGTAATTCAAACAAAAATGCTTTCTGTGCCCTAGAATTTCCCTGTCTGTATGCTGATGTGCTGTACTTCAAGAATGAGGCCTGGTGGCACAGTGGTGATGTGCCAAGCTGTGAACCAAAAGGTCAATGGTATGAACCTGCCAACTGCTTTTCGAGAAGACCTGGTGATAGGCTCCTTGAAAGCTGGTATCCAGGAAAGCCTACGGGGCAGCTCTACTCTGTCCTAAAGGGTCATACACAGCAACAACATACTTCCAGGAGACAGAGCTGACTTAGGACAATTGAGGACAGCCACAGTATCTCACCTTTCTCTGCAGAGTGAAAGCTTCAGGAGGGCAGGAGTGTTTGCCTGTTGTGTTCATTAGTGCATCCTCAGCAGTTAGAACAGTACCCAGTCCAAGCGGACACTCCAGAAATATTTGTTGAATGGAAGAATTTACATACCAGGAAAAAAAAAAAAGGCAAAGCAAACAAAGCTCAGTTTCAGCTCTTGGGCTTACTGTTTGATTTCTCCTTATTTAGTTTAGCTTTTATTTATAGTTTAGCTATGCCACTCTTGAGACAAATTCACCAGGACCCTGGGGGCTTATTTGTAGCATTCTGGCTTTCAACTGCCTCCAGTTTCATTGAGAGAGAGGACAACTGCCCTCAGCCTCTCTCTGATTCTTCTTCTGAGGCCTCTCTCTTTGGTCCGCATTCAACTTCATGGAAACGCTAATAATGGGATAAAAATATCATCGGGTTATTTTAAGAGAGCATAAATCACGCAAAGGTTCCCAGCCCCGTATAAACTAGTTCAATCTCAAATTCCATCTCAACTTCTCCTACCGAGAGTCATTTCTTCTCTGAGACTACCAAGAGTTCCATCTTAAACACGCGTCTGCCATTAAACATCATGATTGCAGAAGAAATATTTTTTAAATAGCTTTTGGTGCCTGACTTTGGTGCGTTTTCTAAATCTGAGCAGCTCTTAAAAAGCCATCTTCTCTAAACAAATCTTTGGACGACATTTTTGACTCACCGTGAGCGTTCGTTTTGTTTTATGACAAGGTAGAACATAACTGATGACAGCTCACGTGTTTAAATATCTCAGTGTAGCCTGGAGGGGGGAAGGCGGATGTCCCTTTAATTATTGAACATCAACTTCTCTGAGACTGATAAGACTATTAAAACTGAAATTCATTGCTGGTCTGGAACAAGCCTCCTAAAATTGAAAGATAGTTTCACAGTTCTGTCAGCCCAACCATCACTACTAAATTTCTTCCCAATATAAGAGGCGTTATTCTCAAGCCCAGCAGACTGGAGATTTTGAAATGTCTCGGAAAACCAGCTGTGGAGCTCCTGAGGCCTAAATCCCACTAAACTGATTACCTGGGTGTTTCTTAAGGGCTGACACTAATTTGATTGACTGCTGTGTGCAACCCCAGGAAGGGGGTAAGAAATCCATTCAAGTCCTTGCCGTTAAATAATACCCTCCAGCAAATTACCAGCAGCTGAGGGATTTGCAGAGCAGGGATCTCCAGCTAAGAACTCATTCAAAGTAGCTGCACCCCATTTCCTTGATAAAATGAGAAGTGTGGAGCTGCTCTGTCGCGTTGCTCAGCTATCGTGTTTAGCCATAAGACAGGCACACTGATTTTTATCTGCTTTATTCCAAAACAGTGTTTTGCAACAGTCAGATTGTCATGCGTTCATATACGGCTGCTTTTATTGGATTGATCAATGCCATCGATTTCCCGTTAAATGCAAAGATTGCACAGTTCAGCTTTAATTGCAAATCTGGTTGTGAAGGCTGTCTCCTGGAGGCAGGTTGTTCTGTTTTCCTCCTGATAAATCACCTTTTACTGATGAACATTGGCTGGACTGGACCTTCCTTTGTTAGCCTTTTCCCTCTTAGTGTTGTGCACGGGGGTCTGTGAACCTGCAAAGAAAAACATGCCCATGAGCTGGTTTTTGAGGGAGCCATTTGATCAAGACTTTAATATCTAAGTTTGATATTTTACTAACCTCAGTAAAGGAGTTGAAGAGAAGGTGAAGGTCTAATATACAGGGGAATAATTTCAAAAGGGTAGAACCATGCATTAAAGAGCTTTGGTGGCACAGTGGTTAAGCACTCAGCTGCTAACCAGGTGAGTGGTTTGATTCCACCACGCTTTTTGAGGTAGAAAGATGGGGCAGTCTGGTTCCATCAAGTTTACAGCCTTGGAAGCCCTGTGGCGTGGTTCCTCCCTGACCTGTTAGGGTTAGGGTTAAGGGTTAGGATTAGAAGCAGTTTTCAGTTCTGTAAGGTCACTGGAAGTTGAAACTGACTTAACAGCAATGACTTTTTTAACCAGGCTTGAGGGGCTGATGTCAAACAACCTATGTTAAGGGAGGGGGTGCCTTGCGGTTGCTAATGCATAGCTCAAAAAGAGAGACACCCCTCCATCCCCAGTGTTTCTTTTTCTTTTTTTTTAAATTTTTGCCACTGTGTTCTTTTACTTGCGTCTGCTCATTCACTGGTTTACTGATTTGGTTCAATGATCTGAAGGCTGACTGCCCCATCCCCCCAAACCAGAAAACAATGCCTTGCTATTGAGTTGATTTTGACACATAGTAACGCTAGAGGACAGAGTAGAGCTACCTCCAAGGAGCAACAGGTGAATTCGAACTGCTGACCATTTGGTTAACAGCTGGCTGCCTAACCACAGTGCCTCCAGGGCTCCAAGTAAGACTACCAAAACCAAACCAAACTCATTGCTGTGGAGTCAATTCCAGCTTGCAGTGGTCCTGGCTTTGACTGCTTAGCTGTGAGATCTTGGGCAGGCCTTTTCATGCGTCTTACTCCTCTGTCAGCAGTGTGGCTCAGTGGCAGAACTCATGCCTCCCCTGCCTGAGACCTGAGTTCCACTCCCAGCCAGTGCCCCTCATGCTTGGCCATCACCTGCCTGTCAGTGCAGGACTGCAAATCGCTGTGATGCTGAAGGGATTTCAGCAAAGCTTCCAGGCTAACAAGGGCTGGAAAGAATGGCCTGGTGGTCTACTTTTGACAATCACCCACTGAAACCTTATAGATCACAACAGTCTGATTGCAACTGGTTATGATGATGGTTACGAAGACGAGTTAGCGTTCAGTTTCATTGTGCCTGGGGTCATGTCCCTGTAAGTAAGGGTTACACTTGAGTGAAGCCAACCACCACCACAACTCCTCTATCAGTTGGAAATAATAATCATTACCTCTTGGGTTTATCAGGGCAAATAAAACAATACCTTCAAAAGGTTTAGAATGATTCTTGGCCAATAAACCCAACCAAACCCACTGCCATCCAATCAGGTCCAACACACAGCGACCCTAGAGGTCAGGGTAAAACTGCCCCATAGAGTTAACAAGGAGTACATAGAGGATTTGAAGTGCCGACCTTTGGGTTGGCAGACGTAGCACTTAACCCACTACGCCACCAGGGTTTCCTCTTGGCCAGTGGGGAGGTCTTAATAAATATAAGCTATTCCTGTGATGTGGTGGCAGTGAACATGGGAAGAATAATCTGTGTAGGTTCCACTCTCACATAGACATGTTTAACACATGTATGGTAGTTACTGTGTCTCAGGCACAATTTTATATGCTTTGCAAATAAACACTCTTTTCACCATTACATCAATCCCATGTAGTAGGCATAATTATCATCACCCCTATTTTATAGATGAGGAAACTGAGGGTCTGAGAGGTAGAGAACTTCCTCAGGCTTCATGGTTGCTGATAAGGAGAGTAAGTTCATACCCAGAGTTCAGTTTCCAAGCCCTGCTGGGAAAAGGGGCTGCTCCTTTGACTTCAAATTTGTGTCTTGGTTCTCGACAGTTTCCAGGTGTCATTGGTCAATTAAATAAGGTGTCTAGAGCTACAACAAAATGGGGAATAAAGGAGTTAAAGTTGTCCTGTGTTCCTTTCTTCTACCAAATTCACATGCACAAACTGAATCATGAGATATCTTAGCTCTAAATGAAGTAATATTTGGTAGGACTGAGTGTTGACAGAACTGCCAAGAAGCTGCAATTGATCTCTGCTGCCTTTCTTTCTCCCCTTATCCCTAGGTCTCCAACACTCTTGGATTTCCTCTAGTTTGGAGTCACTGAGTTACACGGTGTGACAGCTCTATGAATTTCTGTATAGGAGGCAATTAAGCAGAGCAACTGGTCTCATAAAGGGCTAACACTTGTCCCAAAGTTTTATTTTCATAGCAAATTTGATTTTACTTGTAAGTTTGATGATGATTCAAAGAGCCAAAGAAGAAGCGCTCAAAAACAACAACAACAAAACCTGACATGGCAAGTGTCAAGAACTGTGAGACTTTACCATTCTTGCCATCAAACTTGTTAACCTCCATAGTTCAATGGATGTTAGTAGAAGATATGACTCTTGGGTTAGAGGCAGAAGATGGTTTAGTACTCATGACAAGAGCAGTAGCCACAGTATCAGCCTTTACATTGCTTCCCTGAGCCTGAGTTCCTATACCCACTGCTGTAGAGTTGGATCTCACTCATTGCGACCCTATAAGTCAAAATAGAACTGCCCCATAGAGTTTCCAAAGAGCAGCTCGCAGGTTTGAACTGCTGACCTTTTGGTTAGCAGATGTAGCACTTAACCCACTACGCGACCACAGTTTCCTGAATTCCTAGAGGGAGACCTGAAGATGGCTAGATGATGCCTGCACGTGAAATAGGTTGTGAGTTGTGTTACAGGAGAGAAACCCCAAGTGTAGGGAACCCAAGTCCCTTAGAAGGGGCAGTGAGCACGCCTACCTTTTGCTCCAGAAAGAAACATTACTTTTATTATTTTGATCGGTAAATCAATCTCCCCTTTGCTCCAGAAGGAGATGTCATTTCTCTCTTCCAAGATAGTGTGCTGTATGAAATCCTTGAAATCCTAGTCTGTAATGAAGACAGTCAGTGTCTCTGTTGATGAGACATAAAGAAACACGAGAGACTCATGGAAAATTGTCTCCTGACAGCAGGCTTTATGTTTTGCATTTTGACTAGACTCAAACAGGAAACTAAGAGAACTGTGCTATAGTGGTGGAATTTTCAGCATCAGGGAACAAGTGGACCAAATACAACTTTGGAGAACAAACTCACCTTGGAGCCCTGTCCTGAACCTCTCCCCGCCATTTCTAGTCACTCTGTCTGCTGCAGCCTGTACCCAGCTGTGTCCAGAGTCTCTATCTGCTGGCTTCAGTGGCTAGAATTATTTTTATTGCGTGAAAGGCTGTTTTCACACATCTGAAGTTTGTAGAGAGACTTCTGTTGTAAACACGTTTGATAAATGGTCCCCAAACATGCCAAAGAGTTCCAACCAAGAATGAGTCAGTTTTGAAGAATGCCTCTGTAAAATGTTTCCGGAAAATAGCCCTTCTTTTCAGACCCGAGTGTTAAACCATTACAGAGTTGTCATGAGTTATTGGGCCCTTTGACTGGACATAAGTAGTTGTGCTGTTGTACAGTCACTATGATTTTTACAGTTCCAGTGACATGGGGTATAGTGTTTTATCATGAGCTATTAACAAACCAAGATTTCTGGGTAAGTGTAAAAGGTAGAACTCTGTGAATTCTGCTCTTACTCTTACTATCTGTTATTTTTGGAATCAAGAGAGTTTTATTTTGAAATTTCAACTGATTTTTAGGTTGAAGTCAAGATAGATTTGGAATACTTAAAGGCATGGAGTGAACTTACTTATTTATACATCTTCAGGGCCTATACCAGGCACAGGGATATTCAATGGTGTATTAAAAGTGATCAGCAAACGATTGACACGGTAGATGGGTTCTTGCTTGGCAGTAGATAAGTATTAAGAGTAGGAACTTAACATGTGTGAGCCACCAGCAAGCAGGGACACAATGCAAGTAGAATAAGGAAACGCATCTCTCTAGGCAAGGCTCAGTGAGGATAAGGTAGATCCAGGGGCAATCTGCAAGTTGTGCCCTCACTCCATTAGGCTGCCCAGGGAAATCACTAATTAGTGCTCTCCCCATCCCATTTCAGCATTCAGGGACAGTCTCTAAGTTGCGTCTATCCCCCCAAATTTCAAAATGAGTAGATGTTGACAGCATCAAAAAGACAAGAAGCCAAGCATGCCTTGGCTGCAAGTGATTTCCCACCACATCTGTGTTCCGGGCTATGGCCCTATGTCCAACAGTGAAAAACACTACACAGTTGGGTAACAGCTTCACAATCCTTTCTGTGCTTGAGCCCATCACTGCAGACATTGGTGTCAATCCACCTCATCAAGGATCTTCCTCTTTTCTGTGACCTTCTATTTTACCAAACCTGGTATTCTTCTCCAGGGACTATTCCCTCCTGATACTGTGTCTAAAGTTAAGTGAGATGAAGTCTCTCCATCTTTGCTTCTAAGGAGATTCTGGATGCACTTCTTCCAAGACAAACTTGTGCTTTCTTCTGCAGCTTTGCAGTATTCATATTCTTCCCCAACACCATAGTTCAAAGGTATCATTTATTCTCTAGTCTTCCTTATTCCTTATTCAGTTTTTGCATGCACCATCACAGCTTGGGTCAGGTGCACCTTAGTCCTCAAAGTGAAAGCTTTGCTTTTTTTTTTTTTTTTTTAACACTTTAAAGAGGTCTTTTGCAGCTGATTTGTCCAAAGCTTTGCATTGTTTGATTTCTTGACTGCTGCTACCACGGATGTTGATTATTGATCCAAGTACAATGAAATCCTTGATAGCTTTAATCTCTTCTGCATTTATCACGATGTTTTTTACTAGTCCAGTTGTGAGAACTTTTGCTTTTGTTATGTTGAAGTGCGATCTCTACTGAAGGCTGTGGTATTTGGCTTTCATCATTAATTGCTTCAAGTTCTCACCACTTATAGCAGGACAGGTCTTTACTCGCATCTCACAGGTTGTTAATGAAGTCTTCCTCCAGTCCTCATGCTCAGTTTTTCTACTTGTAGTCAAGCTTCTCAGATTATTTATTCAGCATATAGATTGAATAAGTGTAGTGAAAGGATAAATCCTGATGCATACCTTTCCTGACTAAACTACC
The DNA here is from genome assembly GCA_028571685.1 of Heterohyrax brucei. NCBI lineage: Eukaryota > Metazoa > Chordata > Mammalia > Hyracoidea > Procaviidae > Heterohyrax > Heterohyrax brucei. The sequence goes on along the minus strand of CM053156.1, from coordinate 84,147,249 downwards.
CAGTATCCCCTTGTTCTGTTGGAATGACTGCTTCTTGGTCTATGTACAGATTCCTCATAAGCACAGTTAAGTGTTCTGAGAGTCTCCTTCTCTGCAATGTTATTGATAATTTGTTATGATTTGCCCAATCTAATGCCTTTGTGTAGCCAATAAAACACAGACAAACATCTTTCTGGTATTCTCTGCTTTCAGCCAGGCTCTATCTGACATCAACAGTGATATCCATGTACTTTCCTGAATCTAACTTTAATTTCTGGCAGTTCCCTTATCAACATATTGCTGCAACCACTTTTTATTGATCTCCAGCAAAATTTTACTGAGATAGGATATTAACAATATTGTTTGATAATTTCCGCATTCTGTTGGATCACTTTCCTTTAGAATGGACATAAACATAGATCTTTTCCAGCCAGTTGGCTGGGTAGCTGCCTACAGATTTCTTGGCATAGGTGAGGGAGCGCTTCCTGTGCTGTATCCATTGTTGAGATATCTCAGTTATTATCCTGCCAATTCTTGGAGCTCTGTTTTTTTGCCAGTGACTTCAGTGCAGCTTAGACTTCTTCTTTCAGTACCACTAGTTCTTGATCATACGCTATCTCTTGAAATGGCTGATCTTCACTCAGTTCTTTTTGCTACAGTAACTCTGCCTATGTCTTCCATCTTCTTCTGATGCTTTCTGCATTATTCAGTATTTTCCCCATAGAATCCTTCAGTATTTTCCCCATAGAATCCTTCAGTATCACAATGTGTCTCAGTCATCTAGTACTGCTATCACAGAAATACCACAAGTGGATGGCTTTAGCAAAGAGAAATTTATTTTCTCACAGAGAAGTAGAGTGAAAGTCCAAATTCAGGGCATCAACTCCAGCGAGTCTTTTTCTGTTGGCTTTGGAGGAAGGTCCTTGTTGTCAATCTTCCCCTGGCCTGGAGCTTCTGAGGTGTAGGGACCTCAGGTCCAGAGGAAACACTCAGTTCCTGCTGCTGCTTTCCTGAAGGTACAGAGTCCCCAACGGTCTGCTTGTTTCTCTTTGCTTTATATCCCAAGAGATTGTTTCAAGACACAATATACTTTTATAGAGTCCTGTCTCACCAATACACTCACTGCCCATCATTCCTGATTAACACCATGGAGGTAAGATTTACAACGTACTGGAACTTCCTACAATACCGGGAATCAGGACCCAACCAAACTGGAACACGTTTTTTGAGGGTACAATTCAATCCATAACACAACTCCAGGCTTGAATTTTCCTTCAGTTATTTCAGTCTAAGAAATGTCAAGTGTGTTCTTAGCTTTTGGTTTTCTAATTCCAAGTCTTTGCACATTTCATTATAATGCTTTGCTTTGTCTGTTAAAGCTGCTCTTTGAAATACTCTGTTCAGCTTTTTACTTCATTTCTTCCTTTTGCTTCTGCCACTGTGCTTTCAAGAGTAATTTTCAAAGTCTGTTTTGACATCCATTTTTTTTCTTTCTTTTCTGTCCTTTAGACGATCTTTCGCTTTCTTCACGTGTGATATCCTTGATGTTACCCCACCAATTGTCTGGTTTTCGTTCACTGGTGTTCAGGGCATCAAATCTGTCCTTAAGATGGCCTCTAAATTCAGGTGCGATGTACTCAAGGTTGTATTTTGGCTCTTGAGAACTCATTCTAATTTTATTTAGTTTCAGTTTGAACCACATGTGAGTAATCAATGATCTGACCGCAGATAGACCCTGGCCTTATTTGGGGTGATATTATTGACCGTCTCCATTTTTTCTTTCCATAAATGTAGTCAGTCTGGTTCCTGTTTATTCCATCTGCTAAGGGTCATTTACGTTGCTGAAAAAAGTACTTGCAAGGAAAGTTTATTGGTCTTGCAAAAATCTATCATGGGATTACCAAGGCCGTATTTTCTAACTACTCATCCTTTTTCTTTGTCTCCAATTTTTGCCTTCCAATTACCAGTAATTATCAACACATGATTACTGTGTATTTGATCAATTTCAGACTTCAGAAGTTGGGAAAAATCTTCGTGTTTTCCATCTTCGGCCCCAGTTGTTGGTGTGTAAATTTGAGTAACAGTCCTATTAACTGGTCTTCTTGTACACTTGTGGATGTTATCCTATTGCCAGCAGCATTGTACTGCAGAATAGATCTTCAAATGTTCTTTTGGACAGTGAATGAGATGAAGTTAGAGAATGCATAGGCGTAAAAAGTCCTATGTCTACCACAACAGCTAAATTCAATACCTTTTTCCCCACTGATTGTATTTTTCTCATTTGATTCTGTCTAAAACATGTGACACCATTTTTCATTTATAATAGTAATAGTTTGCAAAATTTATTCAGGAAAAACCCTACTGATTTACCAACAGGTAAGAAATTCACAGCAGGACAGTTGTGACATTGCTGTGAACAGTCAGGATTTGCTTGAGTTAAAACAATTAATGACTGGCTGTAATAGAACTCAGTGTCTTGTCTCTCAGCTTTCAGGCCCCTGCATTATAGTCACTGACCTCCAACTAGTAACTGTAGGATCATCAATAAGACAAACATAGTTCCAGGTGTTACGAAGCTACATGTACAAGTAACATAGAACCTTGGTCTTCAAGCATATTACAGCCTAGTGGGGAACAAAAGCTCCTCGATATGAAACTGACGTACAACATGTCATTAATAAATAGAAAGCTGCAAGTAGCTAGAAACTCCAAAGCGTTCCTTTGAAAGACGGCATCTGAGCCCAACAAATGCATTGTCTTGAGGAAAGTAAGAATCACAAACAATGCCCATGGACATCTGGTCTCTAGGCTGAACTAGAGTATTTCCAGTTCAGACATTTCCAGACTCTAGAATTCTTTGCCCTTACAGCTATTTGTTTAGAAGGACCTAGACGTCAAGGGCTTTGGGTTCTGTGTAATTCAGGGCATCATAAAGCACTGAGGACAGACAATGCATAGTGTTCAGAGGTCTCAGGAAAGCACTGCGGTGCTCGTGTGCTTTAGCTGAATTTTTGAGCTGTGCAGTTCTAACAAATACCGGGCACTCTGTTCGTGCTTGGTTCTTGTATCTCCAACGACCTACTGAGCATCTTCACCTGTGCATCCAGCTGTGCCCTCAAATTTCGGGAAATAAACTCATCATTAGATGCCTGTCTTGCTTATCCAGTGCTCCTGTGACAAATATTTCAAGTGGATGACTTTAGCAACCAGAAATGTATTCTCTCACAGAGTAAGGAAGCCAGAAGTCCAAATTGAGGGCTGTAGCTCTGAGGGAAGGTCTCTCTCTGTCAGCTCTGGGGCGAGGTCCTTGTCATCCTTCTTCCCCTGATCTAAGAGGTTCTCAGCACAGAGCTCTCAGGTCCAGAGGAGGCACTCCGCTACCGGCGCTGCTTGCTTTGTGCTAAGGAAGACTTTTCCCTGTCTCCCGGCTTCTGTCTTTTGTATTTCAAAAGAGATTGGCTCAGTAAAATATTTAAAAGAGAGATTGACTGAAGATAAAGAGTAGGTCTGTAGCTTGTGTCTTGTCTTATTAACATAACTGCCTCTAGCCCTGCTTCATTAACATTATTGAAGACAAGATTTACAACCGCACTTGGCTGGCTTGGCTAGGGGAATATATTCTATCATAAAATAGAGTACAACCACACAATACTGGGAATCACGACCTCTCCAAGCTGACATGTGTTTTAGGGGGACTCAGTTCAATCCATGATATCCCCTAAACTTGATCTCTCCTTCTGACTTCTCAGCACACTCTCAGTTGCCAGGCCTGAAGCCTTGGTGTCATTGAAGACTTAACTCTCGTCCATCATTTCTTAAACCAGTCTTGTCACTGTGCCTTGTGAAATCTACTGCTCACTCCCACTTGGAAAGTGTCTGGTGTCTTAGTCTCTCCCCACTGTCACCTTCTTACATTAGGCACTCACCTCCCCTTATCTTCTGGCTGGGGTCTCTGTTTTTTCCCTTTCTTTAAATCTTTCCTTCCCTGTACTCCAAGACGCACCTTTAGTTGGCTAAACCTGTCTGTGGTCCTTTTACCATGAGGAGTGCCAAGAGGAAACTGGGCAAAAGTGAGCCTCTTGCATAATTTTATCAGTCCCATCAGCCTTAACAAGCAAATGGTCTGTGTCTAAAGTGCATGTCAGCCATGCAAGCATGGAGTCTGTGGGTTGTGCAAATAGGTATTATGCTTGGCTATTAACTGAACAGTTGGATGTTTAAGCCTACTCAGAGGCAGCTCAGAAGAAAGGCCTGATGATCTATTTCCATTAAGCCAGCCACTGAAAAATCCTACAGAGCATTTATAGTGATACCCATGGCATTGCCAGGAGTCAGGGTCAATGCCATGGCAATTAGTTTACCACATAAACACAGCTGCGGGTACATTGTCTTGCACAACCTTCCAAACAAGTGCTACTCTCCAGCTTTCCTAGATGAATGTTTTGGAGCCAGCCTGGTCCTTCGTTGTCCTCTGAGGACACCAAACTGAAGGTTACCACCCTCAGTCTAAATTGTCTCCTTTCTTTCCTTTGGAATGCCCTTCCGTTTCTTGTTCTATACCCCTATTGTCTTAGTTATCTAGTGCTGCTATAACAGAAATCCCACAAGTGCATGGCTTGAACAGAGCAATTTATTCTCACAGTTTAGGTGGCTAGAAGTCCAAGTTTAGCTCTAGGGGAAGACTTTCACTCTTTGTCAACTATAGAGGAAAGTACTTGTCCTCAGTTGTCCCTTGGTTCCTTGCTCTTCCTTCTCTTCTTCTCACAGGAGCCCTGGGTTCAAAGCACGAGATCTGCTCCCAGCACCGCTTTCTTGGTGCTATGAAGTTCCTATGTCTTTCCGCTTGCTTCTCTCATTTACATCTCAAAAGGAACTGGCCGAATACACAACCTAATCTTGTAGATTGAGTCTATATTAATGTCACAGAAGTAGGATTTATAGAGCATAGCAAAGTCACATCAGATGACAAAATGATGGACGATTCCACAATACTAGAAATCATGGCTTATCTAAGTTGGCATACTTTTAGGGGACACTTTTCCATCCATGACACTTATTAATCACTTGGAGGGAAGCATTGGTGATTCAGTGCTAGAATTCTCTCCTGCTGTGTGGGATACCTGGGTTCTGTTCTTGGCCAACGTGTCTCATGTGCAGTCACTACCCAAATGTCAGCGGGTGCTTGCAATTTGCTATAATACTATTCAGGTTTCATCTGGAGCTCCCAGAATGAGATGGGCTAGGAAAAAAGGCCTGGTGATCCACTTTCAAAAATCAAGCAGTGAAAACCCTGTGAATCACAGTGGTCCCATCTGTAGTCAGTCACAAGGATGACACAGGACCAGGCAGCTTTTTGTTTCATTGTGCTTGTGGTCGCCATGAATGAAGGGCAGACTTTATGGCAGCAAACAACAACAAGAATCACTTGAAGGTCTAATGTGAGAAAAACATTAACAGCAAACTCAGAGGAAATAAGACGCTTTCAAACTTCGCTTCCCCCTATTTGTTCCTGGAGAGCATTTTGTAATATACAATAATTTGAGTGGCTAGAACATTTGTGCTTTCTGTTTGCTTTCTTTCCCCTTTCCTTTCAGCTAATTTGTGTTAGAATAATCTGTTAAGCAAACATACCCGAAGCCTTGGACCAGTTACAGCCCTTGACAAACAAGGTGGAAAGGTGAGGAACATCTGTTTGCCTCCAGCTAGTAAGATTTCTGAAGTTTGCTGTGGGACACCTGCTGTCTAAGGAAGTCCCTGTTCTTCACTGCTTATGGAAAGATGCTGAAGATCCGATAATGGCTATAGCTGGCGAGCACAAGGTGAAGGAGAGGACAGTCAGGCAAGGGGTGGAGATGGTAGCACAACTTGTGTCTTAGGCAAAGGTTTCCTCTCTTGCCTTCAGCCTCAAGAAGATGAGTTCAAGTCAGTGACTGGGTTGATGTGCGCTTGGAAGTTGAGGAAATTTTTGTGAAGTTGTTTCATTCCAATTCCAGGCTGGCCTGGAAAGTTGCCAGACCTCTTTGGTATAGGGGACACACAGAGATAATAGAATATCTTTCTATTTGCAAGGCGAGTGAAAGCTATTTTGATAGTAGTCCCATACACTTGCAGTCATAGTTTTAGCTGGTTTGGAGTGGTTTCACTAATTCTGAATTCTCTTAGGTTAGCGTGACTCCAAACTCTTTCAAGAAGCTGCTTCTGAAAATTTAAGATCTCACTATTTCTCATTTTCATCAGTTCTGTAACTTCCCCCACTTTATTCATGAGTAGACCATTTGGTTTGGTTCATCTGATTACTTCAATATGACCAGAACCCTCCAATTTACTGCTTAAATTTTGTGCTCTACATTTAATGCCTGGATATGAGTAGAGTCTTTTACAAAAGGTATGGAATTAAATACCATAATCTCTGCCCTGAAGGAAGTTAAATTCCATTTGAGTAGACAGACTCAGTGGTGAAAACAAATAGGGTTGCACTGTCAGCTTAATGTTCTCACCACAGAGCCTGACTACTCAGATAGAACACAACTTCCTTCAGGGCAATGATTATAGTATTTAATTCCATACCTTTGGTAAAAGACTCTACTTCTGTCCGTGTACTAGATGTAGAACAGAAAACTCAGCACATACTTTTCTGATTAATTTCCCATGAATATAAATATTGCATCTCAACCACGTGCTGGGCATTGAAGTCGGTGCTGGGTGTATAGTTGTGAACAAGACAGAGAAGATACCTGCTCACAGGGAGGAGACAGATAACAAACAAGTAAACACATGGATGGTATGTTCGAAGTTTGTGACTTGTCTTGTGGAGGAGATGAAGTGATTGCTGTAATAGCTAGGACCCAGTTTAGATGGGGGTACTGTCATAGATTGAATTGTGTGTCCCTAAAAAATGTGCTGTAAATCCAGACCCTATTCCTGTGGTTATAATCTCATTTGGGGATGGGTTTTCTTTGCTATGTTAATAAGACAGACAGAATTAGCATAGGGTGTGTTTTAAATCAATCTCTTTTAAGATTTAAGGAGAGATTAAACAAGCAAGTGAGCAGCAGATACTGGGGAAGAGAGATGCCAAGCCACACAAGATCACCAAGGAGCCAAGGAACAGAAGCTGATAGACAAGAAGCTTTCCCCAGACTGACAGAGAAAGAATGCCTTCCCCTAAAGCTAGTACTCTGATTTCAGTCTTCTTAGACTGATAAACTGTGAGAAAATAAATTTCTGCTAGCTAAAGCCACCCCCTTGTGGTATTTCTGTTATAAATAGTAGTGCTAGAGATTTAAGACAGGTGGTCAAGGAAAACTCTACTTGGAGGTGAGATTTAAGTCAAATCCTGAAAGGTGCAAAGAATCCACGGATGCAGCAACCCAAGGAGAGGAACGTGGAAGGAAAAAGCTTATTTTCTAGGACACATCAGATGGTCTATGGGATTGGAGTGCGCTGATAAGGAGGAGCATGAGTAAGACAAGATTTGGGAGTTAGTCTAGTTCTGCAGACTTTGTAGGCTTCAGTGAGGAGTGGGATTTTCTAAGTGTCACAGAAAGCTGTTGAAAGGTGGAGAGGCAGGGGAGGATGGGCAGAGGTGAAATGAAGACACTGTTCTGGAAGGTTCTGCAGGAGATTAGGTGGGAAGGGATGAAGGTACATGCAGTGAAAACTGGGAGAGCTGGAACTCGAGGGGACTGCTTTGCTGTCTACCTTTGACAAAGTGCAGATACTGCCACTATTCTATTGCTTCTTTCAGTGGAAAATATTTGAGGTTTTCTTCTCGGACAGGCTTCTGGCTGACACCATTTCCAGCTTTCATGAGTTTTACTATATTAGATTGGTAGCAGTGGAGATGAAGTAGGGTGGATGGATTTGAGAGATCTTGGAAGCCAAATTGATAGGACTTGCAAATATGGGGAATGGGTGGGGAGCAAAGAAGAGCCATGGATGACCCCACAGTGCTTGCTGTCTTTTGGGTGTTGGCACCATCTGCTAAGGGGAAAAATGGAGAAGACGGTTTTGGGAGAGATGTCAGGTTTCATTCTGGATGTGTTTAAGTTTGAGATGGGTATCATCCATTGAAACAAAGATATCAGCGAGTCCATTGGTTACATGAATCCAGTGCCCAGAAAAGATACACAGAGTAAAGAAATAAGTCTGGGTAGCCCAAGATATGACATCTAAAGCTATAAGGAAGAGCACAGCCAGCAAAGGAGGGTAGAATACATTTGCTGTGGGTCTGAAACCACTTATACAGGAGTACCTGGGAGGTGCAAACTGTCCACAAGCTTGGTTGCCACCCAGAAGGAGAGAGACTGGTCATCAAAAACCTTACACAGTATACAGCTTTGTCTTTCGTCTACCAGTTCTTGCTTTCTAAAGCTCATTCATTTGGCTGGGTTCTGCCTGGTTCTCCGGTGACATGCGTGAGGTTGCCATGAGTCAGAATCAGCTGAGGGACAACTGGTTACTTTTTATAAGCATGCAACTGACCCACGTGTCTGCAGGTCTTCAGCAAGCTGCTTTGGAGAGCTGGGGGCCGCATTTCACTCACAGCACAAGTTAGGAAGTGGAGCTGGGAGGCCAGATGCAGCGCTGAGCACACCGCATGGGACGTTCCCAGGGGCTCTGCAATTGCCCACATGGTGTTACTTGAGCAGAACCCCGCTTTAGTTACAGTGCTCTGTCTCACGCACCATGTTTCTACCATTAATGTCACACTTCAAGGACTTTGTGCTGGTGATGGATTTAAACTGGGTGAAGGTATTAGATGAAAAACAACAGAACTCATCAGTGTCATTGTGAAATAGTTTTTCAAAGAGAAAAGAAAGTTGATGATAATTTCCCAACAATATGCAACAATTGTGCCAAACCTGTTTTTCACGTCGTAAGATCATTCAATGACATGATGGTATTTTAGGGAAATGATAATTACCCTGTGTATATGGGACACAGCCAGTTAAAAGCAAAAAAAAAAAAAAAAAAAAAAAACCCACAAAAACAAACAAACAAAAAACATTCAATCAGCTTGTTTCTTACCCCTTTGTTTTATATTTGAAAGGTGGTTGAGTATGTCTTTTTCTTATTTGCTCCTGTTTATTTTAGCGCTGTGTAGATCAAGCAGATTCCTTTTAGCTCCAAGCAGCCTGAGGTTACTTCCAACAGCCTGAGTCTTTCCTTATTGTTAATTTTTAATTGCGTAGGTAATTCATGGCCCAATTTTCTTTCTTTTTCTTCTAAATGTACTTTAGATGAAGGTTTACAGGGCAAACTAGTTTCTCGTTAAACAAGACCCATATTGTTTTGTGACATTTGTTGCCAACCCATGGCATGCCAACACTCCACATTTTACCCTCGGGTTCCTCATTGCCAGCTTTCCTATCCCACCCTGTTGCCCGTCCCTGCTTTAGGCTGGTTTGCCCACTTGTTTTGTTTCATGTACCTGTCGAATCTTTGGCTGAAGGATGAACCTCAGGAGCTTCATTACCGAGCTAAAAGGGCATCCTGACTCTTGGATTTCTTCCGTCTCTTTCAGGCCAGTAAGTCTGGTCTTTTTTTGTGAGTTAGAATTTTTCTGCAGCTCCTGTCAGGGACCCTCTATGTGATCCCTGTCGGAGCAATCAGTGATGGCACTAGGCACTGTCTGGTTGTGCTGGACTCAGTCTGGTGGAGGCTGTGGTAACTGTGGTCCCTAGGTCATTTGGACAAATCTGTCCCTGTGTCTGGTTTTCTTCATTCTTCCTTGCTCCAGACAGGGTGGGACCAGTGGAGCATCTCAGACGTCTAGTCACAGGCTTTTAGATGCTACTCACCAAAATAGAATGTAGAACATTTTCTTTAGCAACTATGTTACGTCAGTTGACCTAGATATTTCTGAGACCATGGATCATTACGAGAAGGAAAGCCTAGAAGTCAAGCTTCGTGGATTCATGTTTTTTTCTATGCACCAAGGGACATGAGACCAAGTCACTTAATCTCATGTAGCCTCAGCTTTCCCATTTGGAAAGTGGGGCTGCTAACAATACCTTGGTCAGGGACATGAGTCTTACAGGTTATGGTGGAATTCAACGAAATGAATGAGCTTTGGAAGGTAAGTTTTATACTGTAAGTGAATGAGCAAGTTCTCATACTCAGAAAGACTAAATTCTCTACCAGCTATAGCTAAGCCCATCACCAGGACAGAAAGGGCCTAGTTTAGACCATGTGCTGTCAAGGATTGAATAGTGGTACCCAGGTATCTGATCAAAAGGCCAAAGTCTGCCCCTTCTCTGTAATTGTTGCTGCTTTAAACATCTCTGGGTCTTTCTATTGGTTACAAAGAGATGCTAAGAATCAGAAACCACGAAATGCATCCCCTTGCCACAGCCTCTGATATTTAGAAAACGGACATGGATTGAGAACTGGATGGGGGAGGTATTAGGGCCTTCAACAACAACAACAGTACTGATGCTGTGTTCTTGTCAGGTGTCATCCATCTGATTATGACTGATAGTGACCCCATAACGAAGAGTAGAACGGCCTCATGGGGTTGATTTTCTAGGCTGTGATCTTTACAGAAAGAAGTTCTGGTTATGCCGTAATTAAAGTACTGGTTGACTAATCTAAAGATCTGCAGCTTGAACTCACCAGGTGCCACAGAGATGAAGGATGCACTAGTCTGCTTCCACAAAAACTGCAATCTTGGAAATCCTATGGGACAATTTGTCTCTGTTTTATAGCATTCCTGTGAGTTGGAATTGACTTGACATCAATGGCTTTGGTTTTAATTTTTGTTTTTTGGTTTGAATCTTTATGGGAGCAGAACACCAGGTCTTTCTTCTGCAGAACCAATGGGTGGGTTCAAACCAACAACTTTTTGGTTAGCAGCTGAGTGTTTAACTTTTGTACCACCCATAAAACCCGGGGCTGCTGATAGTCGGTTCTGACCCATAGCCACCCTATAAGACAGATAGAACTGCCTGTAGGACTTCCAAGAAGCAGCTGGTAGATTCAAACTGCTGCACTTTTGGTTAGTAGCCCAGTTCTTAACCACTATGGCACAGGGATCCACTTTTCCACCAACCCAAACAAAAAGAACCCCACTGCCACTGAGTTGATTCTGACTTATAGCGACCCTACAGACAGTAGAACTGCCCTATAAAGTTTCCAAGGAGCCCCTGGTGGTTTTGAACTGTTGACCTTTTTGTTAGCAGCCATAGCACTTGACCACTACGCCACGAGGGTTTCTAATTTCCAACAACGGGACCTCTTAAATGAAAATAACAATAACGGTTGTTCATTGAGTGTCTTGTATGTATCACATGGATTGCCAGGCCTGTCTTCCTTGTTTGCCTTAGAATGAAAACTCTGCTAAAGCCTGTTCAGTATAACAGCATCAAACAAGCTTCCACTGATGAATGGTTGGTGGCTTCTACTATTACTCTCTGATTAAGGTTGCTTCAAATGTGGCTTGACTGTTCTCTTAGCCATTTCACTCCAATTCTGCCTGTGCTCTAGCATTCCCACCTTCCCTGGTTCCCAGTCTCCCCCAACCACAGAAAATGACCTGTGGCCACAACAGCTGCTTCCTGACGTATCAAATCACATTAGTACCACTTGTTTCTAGTGCCTCTGAATGCCACACTCAGCGATGCAGCAGAGGCCGCTAGGTGCACAGTTGTATTAAGGGAAATCTTTACTAAACCTGTCTGTGGAGTCTGCAGAACCACTGATCTTTCCAGCTCTGCATGAAGGGGCCCTGTGCTCAAGGGTAAAGCAAGAGGTTGGTAAATCACAGAAAAGGTCCCCCTAGATGTGTCCCCACAGCTGGAATATGAACAAAGTGTTGTTGAATTGGCTCAACCTCACAATTAGGGAAAGTCAAAATGTCTATAGATACACTCACTGTAATAAATTATTAGATAATTAACCTTAATGCTCCCTGCTCTGAATCACCAACTTCCTTGTGCTTCAGAGCTGCTGAGAGTATTTATGAAGCCTCATAATGTATAATTGCACCATTGTTTAATGCTAAACTCAACAAACTTGAGAGAAATAGAGTGGAAGGGATTTCAGACGGCACCAGTTCTAGAAGGGAGAGAAGAGCTTTACTTCTGGTGGAAGGAAAAATACAGCCTGGAAACATGAACCGAACGCACAGAATGGGCAGAGGAGGTGTTCTTCTGAAGCAATCTCAAATGCCTACTTTTCTTTTTCTGCTCCCAAGTTTAAGCCCTTATCATGTCATGCTTGGGCTGTTTTAATAGAGAACTTTCAAATGGTCTCTTTCTTTCTCTCCTCTCCAATCCATTGTACCACATTAATCTTCCCAAAGCCCAGAACTTATAATAGCATTCAACTCACAAGCCTTCAACATCCAAGCACCTTAGTTTAAATTTTGAGGCTTCTGCAATCTAGCCTGCAAGTATCTCTTCCGTGATGGCTCCAGATGAGGACTTTGAGGACCTCACAGTGCCTTTCGCTCCTACCTATGGTGGTGGGAAAGCTGAGAAAAGGTGTTGGTAACCAGCAAGTGCCCTGGGGTGAGAGCGCCTGGATGTTTAACTCTTTTTTTTCACGTTACTGATTCTGTGAGTTCAGGTGGGTTTGTTAATCCTCCTATGGCTTGATGTTTTTTCATTTATGAAGTGAGAATACAAACAGAAATGGTCTCAGAAGGCTCCTATGAAGATGAACTAAGACAACACATGAATATGCCTGGGAAGTTAATTAACAAATTTGGTGACCGTTTTTCCCAGAAGTCTGTGCTCTATCACTTCTTGTTTAGAGGCTCCTATGGCATCCTTGTTTTGAAGGCACCCTGGTGATGCAGCAGTTAGACACTCAGCTGCTAACCACAGGGTCAGCAGTTCTAACCCACCAGATGTGGCAGTCTGCTTCCTTCAAGATTAACAACCTTGGGCAGCGATCACAACAGAGGGTCCCGGACAGAACAGGAGAAAAATATGGAATAAAATTCAAAGTCATAAAAAGAAGAAAAGGGCTTGCTGCTGACACAGATTGGAGGAACTCTGAGAGTAAGAACCCCACATACCCTAGACACTTTTTTTTTGGTAAGTTTTAAGATGCGGTTTTTATTTTTGTGATTGAGTAAAAGTTTACAACCCAAGTCGATTTGCCATATGAAAATCTGAGCACCCGCCTTTGCGCAACTCTATCTGCTCTCCTCACCCTGTGACAGCACACTCTTTTTTTCCACTCTTTACTTCCAGTATCCATTCAACCAACACTCGTCCTCTCCTCTCCATCCTCTTCTCTTCCCTCTAAAGAGGAACCAGTTGGATAGGCTCATATGTATACGAAACCATAAAGTACATATACCACCTGCATCAGTCTGGGTTCCAGAGTCCAGTCCAATCTTTACGTGAAGTGTTGGCTTCAGTACTGGTTTCAGCTCTGGCCTGGCAGCAAGTTCAGCAGCTAAGTTGGCAGTTGGGATCCTCCAGGCACTCGGGATCCTCCAGGCACTCCTTGAAAACTCTGTGGAGCAGTTCTACTCTGTCCTACAGGGTTGCTATGAGTCAGAACCAACGTGATAGCACAGAGGTTTCTTTTTTTGTTGTTGTATTTTAGAAAATCACCAGTGGCTTTCAGTTTCACCCCCACACTGTTGATCACAGAAGCCTAGTGGCCTAGTGGTTAAGTGCTACAACTGTTAACCAGGAGGTTGGCAGTTCAGATCCCCCAGGAACTACTTGGAAACTCTACGCGGCAGTTCTACCCTGTCCTATAGGGTCACTGTATGTTGGAATTGACTCCCTGGCAATCGTTGGCTTTACTGTTGATCGCCATGTTACAACCACACACTGTTGGATTAGCAGGTCCGGGAGCTGTGCCCAAGTGGGGTTCTGGGAGAGGGCACAGGCTGGACTGAGAAAGAGACAGACAGGCACAGTCTTGAATCAGTGCGGTGGGAACGAGAGAGGCTGATTCAGAGTTCGAGGCATGAAAGGGAGCTCTGACAGCAAGGAAGGGTGTGCGGACGTGCGTGGAGGACCTGGCACTGGCAGCAGGCCTTTCCTGGGGCAGCTTGGCCTTTGCCAACGATGGAGAGGATGCTAGTGGTGCTGAGCCCAGGCGCACTCTCGTTTTCAGATGACCTGGGCGGTTATCACCTGTCCCGTGTTCCTTAGCCCCAAATCAACCTGATTCACAGTGACCTTACAGACCCTACATTCTCTACATAACAAAGACAAAAATCACACATACCGCTAAGGCATCCTCTGACTCTCTCTCCTTAGGGTAACTTCTGCTATGAATACACTAGCCATCTGTTTGTATGTATGTACACATGTCCTTGGAAAGAACATGGGATTCTTGTGTGTGTGTGTGTGTGCATGTGTCTGTTTAAATAATATTTTATTGTTTTGGGTTAAGGTTTACACAGCAGTTTAGGTTCTCATTTAAGCATGTCTACACAAATTGTTCAGTGACATAGGTTGCATTCTTCACAATGTGTGACCCTTCTCGTGGTTTCTGTTTGATTGTTCTGCTTCTATTAATCTGCTTTGCCACCTGGCCACCCTTGTCGCCTCACACTTGTTTCAAAGTAACTGTTGACCACTTGGTCTCATCTGGCTGATTTTCTTTTTCCTTTTTTTTTTTTAAAGAAGCCCAATACTCACAGGGGATATTCTTTGTTTTGCGAGCCAATGTGTTATTTAGTTATGAGGTGACTGTAGAGCCTAGTTTCGGTTCTGGGTTTAAAGAGTGTCTTAGGGTAGTGGTCTCAAAGAGTCCTCTGAGCTCAACTGGTCCAGTAAGCCTAGTTTTTTTGTTTTAGGACTTTAATGTTCCACAGTTTTCTCCCATTCTATGAGTCCATGTGATTGTGGTCCTGATCAGAACAGGCAGTAGTGGTAACTTGGCATCATTTTATTGTTTTTACATACATGGTGGCATGCCGTTTTTGTTTTCCTGAAATTTTTGTTTTTAACTCCAAAACAGACCTTGGAGAAGTAACAGCGTGTTATATGTGTAAACACAGGTGTGTGCATGTGTATGTACATATATGTATGTACATACATATACGTATACACACACAAAAATTTGCACACGTATGTATATACATATATGTATACGTGTGCACACCAATACATATATTCACTCTATTTATTTTATTTATTTAAAAATATTTTATTGTGCTTTAAGGGAAAATTTACAATCTAAGTCAATTTGTCATACAGCAACTTGCACATACCTGCTCTGTAACTCTCTCTGCTCTCCTCACCCTGTGACAGCACACTCCTCCTTTCTGCTCTGTGTTTCCCATGTCCGTTCAGTCAGCTCCAGTACCCTTCTGCCCTCTCATCTCACCTCTGGACGGGAGCTGTCCAGTTAGCCTCCTGTGTCTACTTAAGCCAAGAAGCACACTCTTTGCCAGGATCATTTTATAGGTCTTATGCTCCAGTCCAATCTTTGTCTGAAGAGTCGGCTTCAGGAATAGTCTCAGCTCTGGGCTAACAGAGGCCATGTCTTTCAGGGACCCTCCAGTCCGTCAGATCATCAAGTCTACTCTTTTTAATAGTCACTCCATTTCTTTAAATAGCCACACGACAGCCTATAGTGTGATGTGTAGTGCAATGGGATCAGACTTTATTCAGCCTTTGCCTCGCTGATGCGCACTGAATTTGATCCATCTCCTCTTCCCGTCTTAATCTTAGCTCTTAAGCCAGTACATCCATTTTGATTCCTGCTACATTCATTCACTGACTAAATATTTATTGACTACCTATTTTATTATGTCTCAGGTACTGTGCTGGGCTTTAAGCATACAGTCCTGCCTGCTGTCACAGACAGCACAGTCTTTGGGCTTCCTGACTTGAGAAGCAGGGGAAGCACTTTCTCAGGACGGATAGAGTGGGGTTGCCTCTCACATGAGTTTAGGGGTAAAGCCAGAAAGCACAAATGGCAAAAACCACACAGCATCAAAGTTATCCTTGAAGATCCTTGAATTGTTTACAGTGTGTTGAAAGTTTTTACACATAGTCCTTTGTGATAAAGGTGAAGATGGAATGATGAATTCTGAATTCTTGCCTTCAGGGTTTATTTTTATTCTTCTAAAGGCTACGTTTCTGTTACCTCGATATAGGGGTGTGAGTGTAACAAAAGAAGTCAGGAGACATTAGCATGTGTTGAAGAATCAGGTGGCATGTCATTGTTAGATTCTCAGATGTGCTATAAAGCAGATTTTGCATGCATGATATGACTCCACTTCCACAGGAAGTGTCCACAGTATCCAGTGACCACCATTTTGGAAAACTTCACAAAGGTAGCGTCTGCCCTCCCCTGTCCCACCTTAGTAACTGGATCTGGTGTCTGGTTATTCCACCTGATGCTTCTTTCTGAGTGGAGGGGTATTCCTGGTATGTGTTGGCTGTGAAATCCTTCTAAGCTAGGGTTTTTGTTTAATGTATCCAATAACAAAGCTAATCTTTTTGATGCCCAGAGATATAGCTTTCTCCCACGTCAGTTTTTTAGACAATATTCTCTGGCTTTTTGAAATTCCTTTATTCATTAAATTGATATAAAAATAGGAAGGCAGACATCGGCAGTTTATTACAGAATGATTTAAGCTCACCTTTTTTCTCTTTTCCTACGATATCAATGACTAAGAAGAAAAGATTTATTCTTATTTCAAGATGTATAGTGAGGAATTTAGGGCTTGAGTAAATGAATGTTTTATAGGGTCAGTGATTCCCAATTCGGGAGAAAACTGAGAAGGGGAAATGTTTGGGCATGTGAGGAGTGTAACAAAAGCTTCCAGAGTGATAAATGGAGGGCCAAAAGAAGAAGGCGGAGTGACAGCAGCAGTATAATGCCTGCACATTTACAGCAGATGACTTGTCATTGAACTAAGCACCAACATAGAGTCTCAAGAGTACTACTCATTGCTAGACGCTTGTAGTCAACTCCCCTTTTCCTCGGAAGACTGTATAGCAGTTTAGCACGTGCCAAAGGTTCATGGTATACAAGCATGTCTTGCTGTTGTTAGCTGTCATCAAGATGGCTTAGACTCATGGCAACTGTAAGTCAACCAGAACGAAATGTTGCCTAGTCTTATGTCATCTTCATGATTGTGGGTTTGCTTGAGTCCATTGTTGCAGCCACTGTATTTTGAGTGTTTACCAACCTAGGGAACTCATCTTCCAGCACTGTATTGGATAATAGTCTGTCCTGATCCACCGAGTTTTCCTTGACCTTGGCCTCTCTTTGTAGTCTGTCTTAGTCTAGAAGCTCTGTTAAAACCTGTTCCCTGAAAGTGACTTGGCTGGTATTTGAAATACTGGTGGTGTAGCTTCCAGTCAGCAACATGGAAGTCATCACAGTGCAACAAATTGACAGACAGCAGGAGAACAGCATCCAGATGAGGTGCAGCTGATGTGTGGCCATGAGGTCATGTCAGTCGAGAAGGTACTGTTGGGTGTAGGGGTATTTCAGCCTCTGAGAAATTGGAGAGTCTTCATGGAGCAGCTTGCTATCATCCTCAGACATGCCAGTTCAGGTCTTGCTGAAGTCTGCCCTGAAAACCCAAACCCACTGCCATGGAGTCAGTTCTGACTCAGCAATCCCATACAGCAGTATAGAACTGCTCCTTAGAGTTTCCAAGATGTGCCCAGTACATTCAAACTGTCCACCTTTTGGTTAGCAGCTGTTACACCACCGGGAAAATCCACTATGAGGTGCCTCTAAATGATCTAGATTTCCATGACTCTTCAGTCACCAAGAGAGAACAGGCTTGCCTGGAATCATTTGAATGTTTTAACAAGTAACAAAGGCAAAATGGTGGAGAAGCTGAAATCTAAGGCTGGCCAATGAACTCACTGAAAAAGGGTTGGCACACTGTCGTTCTCACCTTTTGTGGGAATGGGGGTCTTATTTCAGTCCTGCCCTTTGAGCCTAAGCCAACAAAGGAAGTTTCAACTTGATTCAGATGGGTAAGTTTCGGGTGGTATTCCCAATATTGGGGCAGGGATGTAACATGGATGTTAGAAAAAAAGGGAATGAGATCCTGACTTGGTAAATAGCTATAGAACATCTCCATGTGCCACATCTGTCCTGGATACTTGAAGCCACTAAGCGTTGCTTCCTTGATCTCCAGTTTCAGAATTGGAATGATCACTTACTAGTACTCTGAAAGAGAGCCTTGGGGGCACAGTGGTTAAGAGCTTGGCTGCTAACCAACAGGTGGGCAGTTTGAATCTACCAGCTACATCTTGGAAGGCATAGGGGGGCAGTTCTACTCTGTCCTGTTGGGTTGCTATGTGTCCGAATTGAGTCAGTGGTAGAGTTGTGGTGTTGGTTTAACGTATATGCTGATGGAAATGTTGGTGGGGTCTAGATCCTTTGCTGCAACTCTTGCTGTGTAGGTAATTTATTCTTATGAAATTCTAAACACTTAGAAGCCCTACCTCCACCGGTGCCCAAATGGCATTAATAAAGTCTGAATAGCTCACTTAAAGCAAATTGGTGATGCTGCTTGATAAAGGAGGCACAAAAGAACTCAGTGTTAATTGTTCTTGGCTAAGGACATTACCTGACATTTGATCTTTACCGAAGCTGTGTGCAGTAAGTGGATTACAAATTCAACTGGGAAGCTCAGTGATCTCATAGAAACACAGGAAAGACATCACTTGCCCAGAACCCCCTAAGGTTAGAGTGTCCTAGAACTGATTAAAAGCAATTTCACTGAGTGCTACTCTTCAAAGTGAATGTTTTGAGGAGTACAACTGTTTGATCTGAGCTATTTTCTAAGTGGTAGCTTGATTTGCTATTTTGATAAGTCATGTGAAGTGTGTTTGAACATTTGAAGAGATGTAGCTGGCATTACAACTTCTTTGTACAATCTTCCCCAAATTGCAAGAATTAACTTCTCATTAATACCACTGACTACTATTCAAGCTATGTCATAGAATGAGTGCATCGTCGTCAGGGTAACACTGTAAGCAAATGAACAAATTAGTGCAGTATCACAAGGAAATTTGCTCCAGATTCATTTTATACCACGTCATGAGGCAGAAGAAGCAATGGAGGGTGACTGAGCACCATGTTGGTGACTAACTGCATTTCAATTTGACAATTTATTGTGACAAATCTGTATTTGCATTATACGGTATCTTTTGAGGAGATGGCAGAATGTCATGCCATTGGCCCTAAAGAAGAGGGAATATCAGAATCAGAAAGGATATAATCCTTCTGACAAACAGAACCATTGTAATTATTTTGATTCCAGAATGGAAAACAGGGAAATATTACCATTTGAATCTCTTCTCTTTGAAGCACAACAGTACATGCCTCATTAGGATAGTAGTTAAGAGTTTAAGTTTTGGAATCCCCATTTTATAGTTACAAACCAGTGATCAGCCACCGAGGAATGGCATGGTGGAGGCTACGTGCTTTAGCAACCGAAAGATATGGATGGAACCCTAAGCCCACCACTAGTTAACTCAGTAAGCTTGGACCTCATCTATAAATGGCAGTGTGACCTGGTTTGTTCAGGTCATTCCAGTGTCAGCAATGACAGTCCTGTGTCCTGGGAACCCCCTTATCCTCAGGTGAACCAGGATGGTGGGTTACTTTAGCTCTAAATGAAGATCAAATCACTGTCTTACAGGATTGCTGAAAGGATGAAGGATAGTCATGCTCAGCGAGGGTCTAGCTTGGTGTAACTTGGGTAACTTAATACCTCTGGGCACCAGTTGTCTCATCTGTAAAATGGGTGCATGGTACAAAGTTAGCAGAAAGAACTGGAAGCTGTTCCACTGTCAATAAAAGATAAACACAGTGTCCTGGTGGCGCTAAAGAGGGATGGTTGAATAAATTCGGGAAACGGAGTGTGTGTGTGTGTGTGAATGAATTCATGCTTTCAACAAACGTTTATGTTTCAAACTCAGATTTTCTTCCTGAAGCTAATAGTCTCTGAAGAAAGACAGAAGAGATCGACTAATCACAGGAGCAAATGAAAAATTGCAGCTCTAATAAGGCTGTGCAGGAGAGCCAAGTGATGCCAAGAAAGCATTTAAAGGGAAGATTTGTCTTGGCCAAAGTGTATCCAAGGTGGTTTCCCTAAGGAGATAGGGAGGTGGCTGGGCCCTTCCTGGTAGGAGCAGTTAAGAGGTGCAATGCTTCTGTGCTAACCAGGAGCCTGGTGAGAGGGAAGAAATACAAGGATGCCAGAGAGATAGGCCAGGTGGGGGGAGGGGTGAATGAGACGAAAGACATAGGGAGTAGGAGGCAGGAGGTTGACCACACAGGTATAGGCCGTTGGTTTGAGGGATTCTGTGTCCACTCTAAGTGAGCACTTAAATGGAATTAGATAAAAGTAAAGCAAAATGACACAAAAAATCACTGAATCCAGCCCTTGCTGTTGCTAAGGGCCATCAAGTTAGTTCTGACTCATAGAGACAATGTGCACAATAGAATGAGACCCTACCAGGTCCTGCACCATGCCCACAACCA
The DNA here is from genome assembly GCA_028571685.1 of Heterohyrax brucei. NCBI lineage: Eukaryota > Metazoa > Chordata > Mammalia > Hyracoidea > Procaviidae > Heterohyrax > Heterohyrax brucei. The sequence goes on along the minus strand of CM053156.1, from coordinate 84,126,822 downwards.
TTTTTATGCTTAAATTCATCTTCTCAGCCACTGCCAGTTCATCTTGTTGAGGGTCTTATTCTTTTTCACCAACCCTCTACCTTACTAAGTATGATGTCCATCTCCAGGGACTGATCCCTGCTGACAACATCTCCAAAGTATGTAAGATGTAGTCTTGCCATCCTTGCTTCTAAGGAGTTCCGTGGTTGTACTTCTTCTAGGACAGATTTATTTGTCCTTCTGATAGTGTATTACGTAGTCTTCTCCAGCACCACCTTTCAGAGACGTCACTTCTTTTCTCTTCCTCACTCACTGTCCAGCTTTTGCATACATATATTGTGACTGGGTCACATCACCTTGGGTCGGGCACACCTCAGTCTTCAAAATGACATCTCTAATTTTCAACACTTCAGAGAGGTCTTCTGCAGCAGAGTTTCCCAATGCAATGCACCTTTTGATTTTTTGACAGCTGCTTACATGGGTGTGGATTGTGAATCCAAGTGAAACAAAATCCTTGACAACCTCAATCTTATCTCCATTTACCATGATATTGTCTACTGGTCCAGTTGTGAAGATGTTTGTGGCTGTAGCACGTGCTATTGAGAGGAAATAAGAGGGAGAGATGCACAGGCTAAACGTAACCACAAGAAAGCATATGACCAACTCCAGAATGTGGGCCATTCAGCAGACAAATGACCCAGTCTAGTTTCCTGAAATAATGAATGATTTGGAAAAACAAAAAAATACAGGGGAAATTGATACAGCATAAAACAGCCTTACATATCATGACAACTAAATGCTATACATACTCTTTGTTTATGATTCTTCTCAAAACAAACCCACTATTTGGAAACTCTGGTGGCGCAGTTGGTTAAGTGCTGTCTGCTAACCAAAAGGTTGGCAGTTCAGATCCACCAGGTGTTTCTTGGAAACTTGATGGGACAGTCCTACTCTGAGCTCTAGGGTCTCTGTAAGTCAGATGTGACTCAATAGTAGTGGGTTTGGTTTTTTGATTTATAGAAAGATATTTTAAGTCAGTTAATGGGAAATAAGTACTATGGACTGGTAGGTGATACTAAGAAATTATTAATTCTGATGGAGTGAAAATAACTTTGTGCTTTTTATGTTTTTAAAAGTCCTTATTAAATGTACACACTGAAGTATTTATGAAAGAAATGACTTTGGGGATTTGCTTTAAAATTATGTGGTTATAGGAATTGCAAAGACCAAAGGTTGTAGATAAACCTGGAAAACTTCATACTCTTTGAAAATGGGAGACATCTCAATAGAGGTTTGTTATTTAACTTATCTTCTCCACTTTTGTGTATATTTGAAAATTTTCAAATAATGGAGGTGGCATTAAAGGAGAGGGCAGAGTGATCAAATCTGCATTAATTTTCTCTAGGCATGTATTGGCTGAAATGCACAAATCTGATCAAATGATGAAATAACTCATTCCAGGGTAAGAATTAGTGAGCAGATATGGAAACTCTTGTATCTAATTAAGATGCAGGGAAGAAGAAACAGTGAATGGCAATAAAGGATGGCTAGTTGGTTGACCATCCAGAGAACTTTGAACTACTAACATTTATTCCTGTTTCTTTTGAAAGAATGGCTAAGTTTTCCATTTGGAATCTCACTCCCTGTCTGCCATGTATTAGTGTATGACTCCACCCTTCCTCCAAAGGAGGGCATGTGACTGAGACTTGGTCAGTCAGAGCACAATGTTGCCCTGGTTACTGTACAAATTGGCTGAGGAAAAGTGGACCAGTGAGATTCAGACCTGGGACTTTGCTGAAGCTCTTGGGAAGGAAACACTTAGCTTCTGCTGGGCTTCCTCACTTTTAAAGATATCAGGCTGGTGCTGTTGGGAGCAGTTTTCCCACTATGTGTAGAGTGCCTGGTTGAGAAAAAAGTAATTGGAGAGAGTAACAGATTTTAAATCCTATTGACATTATTTCTGACTCTGTAACCAACAAGAAGTTAGATACATCTGAACGCTTTTTGGATTTCTGAATTAATATAGTTTTCTTTCTTGCTCTTTTTTTTCTCTGTCTTTCTCCCTCTCAACCTCTCTTTCTTCTTCCTTTGGCCAATTTGTGTATGTTTTTATTACTTGCAACTGGCAAAGTTTTATGACTTTGTCACCTTCACAGCTGTTTGTGCTGCTTTCTTTAAGAAGTTCAAAATTTGTTTTAAAATTTTCTTAGTTTTTGCCAATAGTTTAATTTCTATTATTTAGCTGATATTCTCCTCTCCCCTTCATAAATCTTCCACAATTTCAAACTTATATGCTCATAAAGTGCTTTTTAATAGCAACCCAGGTCTTCTATTGAAATCATTGTATGTGGTAATTAGTAATCTGCAAGATAATTTCAGTTAATTTTAAATTTAAAATCCATCATGCAAATCGAGCTGAATCAGAGTGAGGCTACCAACAAAAGAAAGCAATCCAAGTGTGAGAGATACTTCACACTGCCCTGGGAACAAAAATGTGCCAATTTCTCAGGGAATAATCGTTGTCTTGATTTTTACTTGTAATTATAATTTAATTATGAACCTACTTTTGCAACATTTTAAAAGTACAGTTAGCATTTAAGTACTTTCCATATAATTATTTGTTATTGAACCTGCTCATTATGTAGTGGTTGCTGCATAAATTACTGTGCTTTGTGTAAAAATATTTTTCACTTCAACTTGACTTGAAATAAAACAAGACAAATCATCTAAATGGCATTCAGCAGCTCCTCCAGAGTGCATGCCGGCTTCATTTCTGACCATCTTGAAGAATGGAGTATAGATGAACTCTAGTTTGCTTTAGGAAGCTATGGTGAGCAATGGTTAAGTGTTTGGCTGCTAACTGAAAGGTTGGTGATTCACATCTATGGAGGCTCTGCAGGAGAAATACCTGGTGATCTGCTCGGTAAAGATTACAACTTAGGAAACCCTGTAAGACAGTTTTATTCTGTTATATAACATTGCTGTGAGTCAGAATCAACTCAAGAGCACCCAATAACAATAATTTGCTTTAACTAACATCGATGAAGATCACTTCTGGCAACCTAAAAGATTGTTCTTCTTTTTGTTCCTTTCTTAAGAATTGACTTCTTTCCCAGTTGTCCCTCCTGAGACATTCCTAGAGAAAACATGAAAAATCCTGCTTCAAATCCTTCAGCATCATGGGAGAAAGAGTAAATGACCTTTTATTTTTTAGTGGTGAATAAGTGAAAGTACACAATCCAAATCAATTTTCCATGCCTGTCTATCCACAGCACCTTCTGCTCTCCTTGCCTGGGGACAGGACACTCTTCCTTTTTATTCTATACTTCTAGTATCCTCTCAGCAAGCTCCTGTCCCCTCCTCTCCACCTTCTCCCCTCCCATCTAGAAAGAGACCAGTAGGACAGCATCCTATGAATGCAAAGAAACATAAAGTACACACACCATATGGTCACACTGTGTCCCCAAGTCCAGTCCATTTTTGTCCGAAGAGTTGAGCTCAGCAGTGTTTTCTAGCCAGGGGCAAGAGCAGGTCTAGAGGCCATGCTCCCAGGGGATCATCGACTGTGGTCTTTTACTAGAATTCCTGAGCTGGACCTCTCTTTTGCTCATGTTACCTCAGGGACTCTGCATTATGTGCCCCATCATGGTTGTCTTTGGTGGTGGCTGGGCGCCACCTAGTTCTCCTGGTCACAGGTTGATAAAGTTTCCCACTCACATAGGTAGTTCTGTCTCCTGAGCTCTACATACCTCGTGTCTTTGTTGTTCTCAGTGATCATCTGTTCTGGATAAGTTGACACCATTTGGTGTACCTCAGATGGCAGCTTGCTAGTTTTAAGACCCCAAACCCCACTCACCAATATGGAGTGCAGAAGACTCTCTCAGCAATAGGTTAGTATGCCAATTGGCCTTGGTGTCCCCTAAGAACATGGTCCCAGACCCTGCACCTGCTATTCCATCCTTACAATACTGGGTTGAGATTAGAGGAGCTTTCAGTTTATGGTGAAGTCCACTTAAGTTGACCTACTTTCTACTGTGTGCTGTCACTGCCTTCACCTAACAAAATTTCTATCAACTATTTAATCTATGACCAACCCTCTACCTCCCTCCCCACACTTGTAGCCATCAAACAGTCTTCTGTACATAAGTCTATTTTTTTAAGACCTTCTAACAGGGGTCTTGTACAATATTTGTCCCTTTGCCACCGACTGATTTTACTCAGCGTGTCTTCCAATTGAAACCAGATTATGAGATGCTTCCTAAAATCACCATTTTTTTTTTTTTTTTTGGTAATCATTACATAGTGTTCCATTAAGTATATGTACCACAGTTTACTTATCCATTCGTCTGTTGATAGACACCTAGGTTGTTTCCATCTTTTTGCTATTGTGGACTGTGCCGCAATAAACATTTGTGTGCATGTGTCTGTTCATGTGACAGCCTTTGTTTTTGTAGGATGTATTCCAAGCAGTGGAATTACTGGATCAAATGATACATCTATTTCCAGTTTTCAAGGAAGTGCCCAATTTCTTTCCAAACAGGTTGTACCATTTTGTAAAGTCACCAGCAGTGTAGGAGAGTTCCAATCTCTCCATAGCCTCTCCAGTGTTTGTTGCTTTGTGTTTTTTGGATAATGGCCAACCTTGTTGGAGTGAGAAGGTATCCCATTGTGGTTTTGATTTGGATTTTTCTAATAGCTAATGATCATGAGGATTTCCTCATGAGTCTTTTGGCTGCCTGTGTGGCCTCTTTGGCGGAGTGTCTGTCCATCTCCTTTGCCCATCACTTAATTGGGTTATTTACCTTTTTTTGCTGATATTTTGCAGCACTTTGTAGATTGTGGAAATGAGATGTCAGTCCGACATGTAGTTGTCAAATATTTTTTACCATTCTGTAGATGGTCTTTTAACTCTCTTAATAAGGTCTTTGGATGAGCAAAAGTGTTTAATTCTTAGTAGTTCCATGTATGTAACTTCTCTTCTGTTGATCTTGCTTTGTTTGTCAGATTTTGAAGTCTGTCTAAGCTGTATACTAGAACTTCCATTGTTGACCCTATTTTTCTTGCATGATCTTTATTATTTAAGGTTTGACATTTAGTTCTTTCATTCATTTCGAGTTAGTTTTTGTATAAGGTATGAGATATGGGTCTTGTTTCAGTTTTTTGCACATGGATATCCAATTTAGCAAACACCGTTTGTTAAAGAGACTGTTTTTACTCCAGTTTACAATGTTAGGGTCTTTGTCAAATATCAGCTGTTCACAAGAGGATGGTGGCATCTCTGGGGTCTCAACTCTGTTCCACTGTTCTCTTTTTGTACCAGTAGCACCCTGTTTTGACTACTGTGGCAGTGTAACAGGTTCTAAGGTTGGGCAGTGTGAGGCCTCCCACTGTGTTCCTCTTCTTCAGTAGTGCTTTACATATTCAGGGTTCCTTCCCTTTCCAACTCGACGACACTTGGCTGGCTTGGCTTCCCTTTCCAAACAAAGTTAGTGATTTGTTTCTCCAACTCATCAAAAAATGACGCTGGAGTTTGTATTGGGTTTGCATTATATATTGAGATCACTTTGGGTAAAATAGACATTTTCACAAAGTTAAGTCTTCCTATCCGTGAACAGGGTAGGTTTCTCCATTTGTGTATGTCTCTTTTGGTTTCTTGCAGTGAGGTTTTGTAATTCACTCTGTAAAGGTCTCTTGTTTCTCTGTTAGATTTATTTCTCTGTATTTTATCTTTTGGGGAACTATTGTAAATGGCATTGATTTGGTGAGTTCTTCTTAGATGATCTCTTTGTTGGTATAAAGGAATCCTGCTGATTTACTTACTTTTATCTTATATCCTGATACTTTGCTGAACTCTTCTGTTAGTTCTAGTAGTTTACTTATGGATTCTTTAGGATTCTCTGCATATACAGTCACATCACCTGCAAATATGGAGATTTTTACTTCTTCTTTGCCAATGCAGATGCCCCTTATTTCTTTGTCTTGTCTGACTGCTCTGGCTAGAAGCTCTAGCACAATGTTGAATAGAAGTGGTAAGAGTGGGTATCCTTGTCTAGTTCTCATTCTCATTCTCATTCTCAGGGTGAATTCTTTCAGTCTGTTTCCATTCAGGATGGTGTAGGTGGTTGTCTTTGCGTAGATGTCCCTTATTGCATTGAGGAATTTCCCTTGTATTCCTATTTTGCTGAGAGCTTTGAGCATGAATGAGCATGGTATTTTGTCAAATGCCTTTTCTGCATCAATTGACAAAAATCAAGTGATTCTTATCCTTTGTGTAGTTTACGTGGTTGATCACACTAATTGTTTTTCTGATATTGAACCAATCTTGCACCCCTGGTATGACTCCAGCTTGGTCATGATGGGTCATTTTTTTTTATGTATTGTGGAATTCTATAAGCTAGGATTTTGTTTAAGATTTTTGCATCTAGGTTCATGAGTGATAGTGGTCTGCAGTTCTCTTTTTTTGTGGGATCTTTCCCTGGTTTCAATATCAAGGTTATGCTAGTTTCATAGAATGAATTTGGGAGTATTTCATCCTTTTCTATGCTGTGAAATAGCCCCAGTAGCACAGGCATTAGCCAAGCCAAGCCAGGTGCCGTAACTCCTCCCTAAAAGTTTGGTAGAATTCTCGGATGAAGCCATCTAGGCCAGGACTTCTTTTGGTTTGTCTTTTTCTGATGACTTTTTCAATCTCTTCTTTTGTGATGTGTTTATTAAGCTGTTTTAATACTCCTTGTGATAATTTTGATAGGTGATGTGGATCTAGAAATTTGTCCATTTTATCTAGGTTTTAAAATCTGTCAGAGTATGGTCTTTCGTAGTTTTCTGTTACAATACTTTGATTTCAGTTGGGTCTGTTGTGTCGTCTCCCATCTCATTTCTTATTTGGGTTATTTGTTTCCTCTCCTTTTCTTCTTTTGTAAGTTTAGCCGCTGATTTATGAATTTTCTTGATCTTTTCAGAGAATCAGATTTTGTTTTTATTAATGTTTTTCAATTGTTCTATTCTCTGATTCCTTTAGTTCTGCTCTAATCTTTGTTATCTGTTTTCTTCTGGTGCCTGAGGGATTTCTTTGTTATTCTCTTTCTACTTGGTCAAGTTGTAGGGTTAGTTCTTTGGTTTGGGCCTCTTCTTTCTGGATTTGTGCATTTATGGAGATGAATTGACCTCTGAGCACTACTTTTGCTGTATCCCACCGGTTCTGGTAGGATTTGTTTTCATTGTCATTTGGTTCCATAAATTTATTTTGTCTTTGATTTCTTCTATAACCTGTAGATTTTTTGAGCAAGGTGTTGTTCAGTTTCCATGAATTCCAATTTCTATCTATGTTTTTTCTGCTACTGATTTCAACTTTTACAGCTTTGTGGTCTGAGAAGTTGCTTTGCAATAAGTCAATAGTTTGGATTTTGCTGAGACCTGTTTTATGTTCTAATACATGGTCTATTCTGGAAAATGTTCCACGTGCATTGGAGAAGAGGGTGTACTTATCTGTTGATGGGTAAAAAGTTCTGTGTATGTCAATGAGGTCTAGTTGGCTAACTGTTGCAATAAGATCTTCTGTATCTTTACTGAGCTTTTTTCTGGATGATCTGTCCATTACTGAAAGTGGAGGGTTGAAGTCTCTAATTAATAATTTGAAGTGGTCTATCTTATTTTTCAATGTCGTCAGTGTTTGTTCAATGTTGTCAGTGTTTATTTGGTGGTATTGGGTGCATGAATATTTAATATTGTTATGTCCTGCTTATGTATTGAACCTTTTGGCAATAGTCATCATTGTTGTCCACAGTGGTGGATTTTACATTAAAGTCCATTTTATTGGAGCTTAGTATTGCCACTCCTGCTCTTCTTTGTATGCTGTTAGCTTGGTATATATTTTTCCATCCTTTGATTTTCAGTTTGTTCGCATGTTTGAGTCTAAGGTGTATTTCTTATAAGCAACATATAGACAGATCATGTCTTTTGATCCAGGATGTCAGTCTCTGTCTCTTTATTGGAGCATTCAGTCCATTTACATTCAGTGTAATTATTGATAGGTATGTGTTTAGTGTTATCACTTCGATGCATTTATTTTTGTGTTGTTGATATTTTCAGTGTTGCTGTTAATATTCTGTTCCGGGTCATTCTTTATGGGTTGACTTTCATCTTTTTTAGTGTAGGTTGTATATTTGGAGAGACTTCTGTATTATGTTTCTTGTTTTGATATATCATATTGTTATTTTGCTTTGTGGCTACCTTTGTGATCCCCATTAATATTCTAAGTTTAAACCAGATTTTAATTTCTGCATCTGTTTTTAATTTTCTCTGTATCTGAAAGGGTTATACCTAGTATGTTATATCCCTCTTTTTAGTGTGATGATGTCATAGTTTCTGTGCTAAAATCAGTGGTTTCTGTTCTTTTAATATTGTAGCTTTGACTGTAGATGCCATGTCCTGTACTAAGTATACTCACGATGTTTTTATTTTTCTAAGCAAACAGCTTCTTTCAGTATTTCTTGTAGTTTTGGTTTGGTTTTTACAAAGCCTCTAAGCTTCTATTTATCTGTGAATGTCTTTGTTTTACCTTTGAGAGACTTAAAATTACCACTGAGAGACAATTTTGTATGATATATAATTTTTGGTTGGAAGCCTTTCTCTTTCAATGCTGTGAATGTGTCATCCACTGCCTTCCTATCAACATTGTTTCGCTGAGAAGTCAGATGAAAGCCTACATGGCTTTGCTTTGTATGTTAACTTTGTTATAAGTCTCACTGTCTTTAAGAGCCTCTATTTACGGTTCATCTGATTAAGCTTGATTATAATATATCTTGGTGTCTTTCTTTTGGAGTCTAGTTTTTGTGGTGTTTGATAAACATCTTGGATATCTATGCTCTCTTCTTCCATAATTTTATGGAAGTTTTCAGTCAGCAACTCTACAACAACACTGTCCATATTTTCAGCTATCCTTCCCTGTTTAGAAACTCTAATTATTCATAGATTAGTTCTCTTAATAGAGTCCCACATGTTTCTTAATGCTTCTTCATTTTTCTTATTTCTTTTCTCTGATTTCTGCACATAAATGCTGGTGCTGGTTGCACTATCCTCAAGCTTACTAAGTCTGGCTTGTGTCTCCTCAGTCCTGCTCTTTTGACTTTGGATTGAATTGTTTAATTTTGTAATTTTATTGTTCATCTGCTGGATTTTAGCTTGTTGGTGTTCCAACAGTTCAAATAGCTTACTTAATTTTTCATTTTGTTCTGCTGCATTTTGCTTAATGTCAAGGAGGGCTCTATGCATAATTCTTTTGTACTTAACCTCTGAGAATTTCAGAAAGGCTTCTTCATTTGGGAAGTTTTTTGTTTCTTTATTTTGGAAGTTTTCTGCAGCCATGGTGAACTGCTTCTTTAAATGGTTAGCTATTGACTGTTGTTCTTGCACCATCAGGAAGCTGTTTGATTTCTTTTACACTAGTTACCCTAGCTGTCTGATTTCTCTGGTGTTACCCTAGCAGGAGCTGAAGCATAGTTTTAAGAGAGGAGTAAAGTCACTACTAGATTTACTCACTAGCTGCCTCTGTGTTCTTTAGTGACTGGTGGACTCTCTGGAGTAGCAGGCCCCATCTCCTATCAGCTAAAAGTGAGAGTTACTAGTGGCAACTTTCCATCGTTATACCATTAAATCCTATGGTGTAGCTCAGGGAAGGCAGGAGAGAAAGATGCCACCCCATTTGGCTTCCCAGGACCACTGCACTAGGTAGATGTGTTTGGTTTAAAAACTGCTTATTTACTGAGATGGGTGCTGTGCAGCCTTCCCTGAAACAGCTGGGCCTTCAGGGGTGCCTGGATCCACCTCCTGAGTGGCAAACAGTGTTCTGCTTATGGAGTGTCAATGAACATTTGTTTGAGAGTTTACTACATTTTTGAAAGCCTGTGTTCTAGGCTCTGATAGAATACAGGTGGAATAGAGTAAGGATTAACATTTGTACACTGCTCTTACATGTTGTTGTTCTTCTTAGTTTCCTTTGAGTTAGCTCTGACTCACAATAACCCTACATGGAACAGAAGGGAACATTGCCCAGTCCTCACCCATTCTTATAATGATTGGTATGTTTGAGCTCTTTGTTGCAACCACCATGTCAATCCATCTTATGGAGAGATTTCCTCATTTTCACTGAGCTTCTAGTTTGCCAAAAACTATGATCTTTTCCAGAAATTTGGTTTCCTAATGATGTGTCCAAAGCAAGTGAGAGGAATGCTTCTAAGGAACATTCTAGCTTTATTGTCTCCAAGACAAATTTGTTTGTTTTTCTGGAAATCCATTCAATAGTCTGTATCAATTCTCCTTTGACCATTCTTTGTCCAGAGTTTGCATATGTTTGAGTGAATTGCAAAGCCCATGGCCTAGGTCAGGCATACCTTAGTCATCAAAGTGACATCTTTGCTTTTTAACAATTTAAAGAATATGCTTATATGTTTAATTTAAATCTCCCACAACCCTGCAGGAATGAACAGCAAGCTACATACTAATTTGTTGTTGTTACTAGCTGGTGTCACATTAGCTCTGATTCATGGCTGCCTTATGTATAACAGAATGAAGCGTTGCCTGGTCCTGTACCATTTACATGATCACCAGCTGGAAGACATCCATATTAATGCCCATTCCAAAGTTAGCAAGCAAATAGAATAAGGAAATTATTTAACAATATTTTTAATATTACATGATAGCAAAATTTTGCTGAGAAATTGACAGGAAATTGCCAGCATACCAATACCATCCCCTTTGTACAGATGAATAATTTTAGACTCAGAGAATAGCTACTTGTTCTGTGTCCCAAGGGTATCAAATAGTGGGGCTGAGTTGTGAACCTAAGTATCTTGGCTTCAGAGTGCAGCAAGAATTAAGAAGGAGAAGAACTGGAAATAGTCATTAAATACTTACTGATGTGTGCTAGGCATTCTTCTAGGACATGCAGAAATGGACAGAGCAGACATATCCCCTGCCCTCATGGGACTTACATTGCAATATGAGAAATAGATGGTAGATACATAAACAAGCAGATAACTCTGAGCCTATGACTTGTGATGGATGCTTTGACATAAACAGGATACAGTCTTGCAAGATAATTATTCATTGCACCTGTGAAAGGTGTTCAGAGACAGCATCTTTGAAAAACTTTCTTTGTAAGGAAAGACTTAAAGCATAAAGAAGAACCCTCAATGGGAAGAGATCCCTTGGGAAATATTTTCATAGATCCTGGCATTGGATTATGTCTTTGAAGGAAGACTGAAAAGACTATGTGCTTTAAAACACATCTAAACAATCAAGGAGTATGAACATTTTTTAATAAATTCAACAGTGAATTAATTTTGTAAAAATTGTAAAAGCAATACCCATTCACTGCAATGAGTAACAGCACACACATACATATCAAGTAAAGGCTTATATGTGCCAGCCAGCCATGTGCCACATCAAGTTAATCCTAACCTCCAAGGTAACTAGTTTTAGTAGTCTAGTTAGTATTCTTTACACACATATAGAGGGAATTTTCTACATGGGATTTTTTGGTATTTTAAAAAAATGAAATCATATGCCTATTACACTTTTTCTTTTCTATGCAACATTACATTATTTATCTCATGCAAGTCATAGAATTTAACTCATTCTTTTAAATAACTTTATAATATCTCATAGTATGTTCATTATCAGAATTGATTCAATCATTTCCCTACTGACAGGGAGGCCAGTCAGGCTGTCTCTAGTTTTTCCTTCACTAAACGGTGCTACAGAAGTGCTCTCACACATGCAACCTGATTTGACAGCGCTTTTGACTGTGTTGACGGATTCTCAATAGTCAGTCCACTGAGCCAAATGAATCTACGTTTCAAGCATAATAGCTATTGTCAGGTAACTTTCCAGAAAAGTACCAGGAGAGTGTTCTGATCCCTCACGGTACAGAATTCCAGCAGGACATCAGGGTTAGGGAGAAGGTTTCAGTTAAAATCTGGTGCTCAGCCAACAGTTTCTTCTTTCTCCTGACTGTCACTTCCCCTTCTACTGCAAGAGCCAGGAGAAGACAGTGAAAGACAAACGTCACCACAATCACAGCATTTGTGAACCAGAGAGCCTTCCTGCCAAAGACCTTCTGCATGGAGACATGGAATATAAGTTTTTTTAAAAGATTTTTTTCCTCTTACTTTAAGACATTTTTTAAAATTGTGATTAAGTCAAAACTTACCATGTGTTTTAGTCAGCTAGGGCTGCTCTAACAGAAATACCACAGAGTGGATGGCTTTAACAAAGGAAGGTTTATTCTTACACAGTCCGGTAGGTTGCAAGTCCATATTCAGGGTGTCCACTCCAGGGGAAGGCTTTCCTCTTGTCGGCTCTGTGGGAAAGTCCAGTATTGCATCAGTCTCTGTCCAGGGAGCATCTTGGCACAGGAACCTCAGGTCTGAAGCACGTGCTCTTCTCCCGGTGCTGCTCTCTTGATGGTAACGAGGTTCCCAATTCTCTTTGTTTCTCTTTCCTTTTATCTCTTGCAGGCTGAAAAGGATTAAGGGTGGGGCAAGCCATACTCCAGGGAAACTCCCCCTACAGCAGAGCAAGGAAGTAATCCTATGCAGGAATTTACAGCCCCACCCTAATCCTTTAACATACAGTTTAATGGAGGACAGTCCCAAGATACTGGGCATCATATCCCAGCCATATGCTGCACATATTTTTTGGGGGACACAATTCAACCCATGACACCATCCAACTCAGTTTGCCATATAAAACCCCAAGCACCTGCCTCTCTGCAACTCTCTCTGCCCTCCTTACGCTGTGACAGCACATTCTTCCTTTCTACTCTTTACTTCCAGTATCCACTCAGCCAACACTTGCCCCCTCCTCTCCACTCTCTCCTCTGCCCTCTAAAACAAAACCAGTAGGACAGCCTCATATATATTAAATTATAAAGTACACACACCACCTGCATCATTCTGCGTCCCCAAGTTGAGTCCGAATGGAGGTTATTTTATGTAGGAGAGCTCAGTGAAGGTAAATTATTCAGATCTCTGTATTAGGGCAGAGATCTAGAGCAGGGGTTACCAAACTACAGTCTGGGGTTGGTCATTGTCTGAAATCATTCCACCCTAAGATGTCAGTTTGGCTGGGCCGTGATTCCCAATATTGTATGATTGTCCACCTTTTTGTCATCTGACGGAATTTTTTTATGTGTTGTAAATTCTAATACTGTGATTGAATAAGATGGATTAAAAGCCAGAAAACCAAACCCTCTGTCATGGAGTTGATTCCAACTCATAGTGACGTTATAGGACAGAGTGGAACTGCCTCATAGAGTTTCCAGGGAATGCCTGGAGGATTTGAACTGCTGACCTTTTGGACAGCAGATGTAGCACTTAACCACGATGGAAGCAGGGTTTCCTGAACATGAATTAGCAGCAGTTATATTGATGAGGTCTACAAGATTGGATAGTGTCTTAAGCCAATCTCTTCAGTGATATAAAAAGACAGAAGTGAGCAGAGAGATGCAGTGATGTCACACCATGAAGAAAGCAGTGTCAGGAGCTGAGTACATCCTTTAGACCTGGGGTTCCTGTGCTGAGATGCTCCCAGACCAAGGAGAAACTGATGATAAGGATCTTCCTCCAGAGCCAACACAGCGAAAGCCTTCCTCTGGAGTGGATGCCATGAATTTAGACTTATAACTTACTAGACTGTGAGAGAATAAACTTCTCTTTGTTAAGGCCACCTACTCGGGGCATTTCTGTTATAGTAGCACTAGATGTGACGGCGTCCATGTGGCCCAAGGCCTGTTTTAGTAAATAGAGTTTTACTGGGACACAGATTTGCTTACTTCCTGTCTGTGGCTGCTCTGATGTCCCACTATGGCAGAGCTGAATAATTGTAACATTGACCATGTTGCAAAGCCTGAAGTATTTATTATCTCACCCTTTTTAGAAAACATTGGTCACTCTCTGATCTAGACCACCCAGGTTCAACTTTGATTGTCCCCACCCTGAGCATCCTTTGTAGCATGTTAACAAAGGCAGCATTGTGATTAACACAATGTAAGAGGCTGTGTCGAATCTTTTCTTTGGGCCTGGAGGCCTTCTGAACACAGGGACTATCCTTGGGCTAAGAAGCAGAAATGATTGCTTTTGGAGATATCCCCTCAGAAAACGTTGTTGTTAGCTGCCACTGAGTGGGTCCTGAGTCACGGCGACTGTGGCATTGCCATGCATGATGGGATGAAACTGTGCAGTTCTGCAGCATTGCCATCATTGGCTGCTCATCAGACTCTTGAGATCTACAAGGTTTTCGCTGGTGGATTTTCAGAAGCAGATCACTGGGCCTTTCTTCCTAGTCTGAAAGTTCGCTGAAACCCATCCAGCATCTTAGCAGCACACAATCCTGTGCTAACAGGCAGGAGCTACAGTGGTTGGGAGTCAAACTTGAGTTTCCCACGCAGGTACTATAAATTCTACCACCAAGCAACCACCACCCCTATAGGAGGTTAAAAAAAAAAAACAAACAGAAAATCCTCTGCTGTCAAGTTGCGTCCAACTCATAGTGACCCTAGAGGTTAGAGTAGAACTGCCCCATAGAGTTTCCAAGCAGCGCCTGGCAGATTTGAACTGCTGACCTTTTGGTTAGCAGACATAGCACTTAACCCACTGCACCACCAGAGTTTCACTACAGGAGACAGTAGTCAGAAATCCTAATGGCTGATGTTTGCACACTCACTCAGTGCCAAGCTATGCTGGAAATATTTGCAAATTTCAGCTCGTTGAATCCTCGCACAGGTCTGAGATGGAACCATTATTATTATAGACCAAGACTTTGAGGCCTGGAGAGGTTGGTACCCTGCTTGAGGTTACACAATTAAAAGGAAGCTGAGCCAGGCTGTAGATCCCTGGAGTGTGACTTCATAGACTTCGCCCCTGAAGTCTACCATGTGTTGGCCTAGAGGGTTGATGGAAAATGTTAGGACCACCATAGGAGCCACTGTGGGAACGCAGGTGCTCAGCTTCGCAAAGTGAGGAGGAGATGCCCTGAAACCTGACATGTGAGTGACTTCTTAGTAACTACATCCTAAGGAGGACCTGTGGGTGAGAGCAAGAGAGAAGAGCACTGAAGAACACGTGGGCTTAGCCTCAGTGGAAACCGGGCAGCAGGTGGGAGTGGGGGGTCAGTTGTGTCTTGCCAGTCTGTCTTCACGTGCTCTGTCCGTTGAAATTCTCAGGACTCTAGAGCCTGCATGGTTACGGAAGAACAAGTTGCTTTCAAAATGCTTTTATCGTTAAACTTCATTTAATAGCATCCATAGATAAAGTAAAATGAAATGTACAGGATAATGTTCATCCGTAAGATCTAAACATTATCCTCCAAGTAATGATCACAGCTCGAATTCCAAAACAGAGAGCTAACTGTGTTCAGTTATGTTCAGGCTCATGTAATCTCTGCAGCTTCTTGGTACAGGTTTAAAGGCTACGGGAAAAAGAAGAGGAAATAAATGCTAACATTTATCAAGCCCTTATTATATGCCAGACATCATGAGGGGTCCTCACCAAATATTATCTCATTTAGAACAGATGCCCAGGGATTAATTTTTTATTTTCATTTTCCTGAGGAGAGCACTAAGACTTCAATTAGGTGGCAGAGTTAGAATTCTAAGTGGGGCTGTCTGATGGCGGAGTGCACCTCTTTTGCTGTGTGTGTGTGTTTAAGCAAAAAGTATACGATTCAAATTAATTTTGCATGCCCGTCTATCTGCAGCTCCTTTAGCTCTGCTTGCCCAGGGATAGCACACTCCTCCTTTTCATTCTATACTTCTAGTATCCTCTTAATAAGCTCCTATTCCCCACCTTCTCCCCTCCCATCTAGAAAGAGACCAGTAGGACAGCCTCCTATAAATGCATAGAACCGTAAAGTACACACACCATATGGTTACATTGTGTCCCTGAGTCCAGTCCATTCTTGTCCAAAGAGTGGACCTCAGTAGTGTTTTCTGGTCAGTGACAGCAGCAGGTCTAGGGGCCATGAACCCAGGGGACCATCAGTTGTGGTGGTCTTTTAGTACAGTTCTTGAGCTGCACTCCTCTTTTTCTCATGTTGCCACAGGGACTCAGCATTGTGTGGCTCATCATGGCTGTCTTTGGTGGTGGTCAGACACATCTGGTTCTTCTGGTCACTTGTTGGTATAGTCTCACATGGGTCCTTCTGTCTCCTGAGCTCTTTATTCCTTGCATCTGTGTTGTTTTTGGTGATCATCTGTTTTGGATGAGTTGGGCCCATTTGGTGTACCTCAGATGGCAGCTTGCTAGCTTTTAAGACCTCAGACCCCACTCATCAATGTGGAGTGCAGAAGACTCATAACTAGCAATAGGATAGTTATGCTAACTGGCCTCGATGTCCCCCAAGAGCATGGCCCCCAGACTTACCCCTGCTACTCTATCCTTGCAATATTGGGTTGACATTAGAAGAGTTTTCAGTTTATGGTGTAGTCTAGTTAAGTTGATCTACTTTCTGCTGTGTGTTGTCAGTGTTTTCATCTAACAAAATTTCTGTCAACTATCTAATCTGTGACCAACCCTCTCCCTCCCTCCCCACTCTTGTACCCATCAAAGACTCTTTTCTTCTGTACATAAGTCTATTTTTAAGTCCTTATAGTAGGAGTCTCATACAATATTTTTCCTTTTGCCGCTGACTGATCTCACTCTCCATAATGTCTTCCAACTGAAACTAGGTTACAAGATACTTCCTAAAATCGTTATTGTTCTTTAACACTGTATAGTGTTCCATTGAGTATACATACCATAGTTGGTTTATCCATTCATCTGCTGATGGGCATTTGGGTTAATTCCATCTCTTTGCTATTGTGGACTGTGCTGCAATAAACACTTGTGTGCATGGGTCTGTTTGTGTGACATCCCTTGATTCTGTAGGATATATTCTGAGCAGTGGGATTACTGGATCAAATGATACATCTGTGTCTAGCTTTTTAAGGAAGTGCCAAATTGCTTTCTACCATTTTGCAATGCCACCAGCAACACAGGAGAGTTCTGATCTCTCCATAGCCTCTCCAGCGTTTGTTGTTTTGTTTTTTGGATTATGGCCAACCTTGTTGGGTGAGATAATATTTCACTGTAATTTTGATTTAATGATCATAAGCATTTCCTCATGTGCCTTTTGGCTGCCTGGATCTCCTCTTTGCTGCAGTGTCAGTCCATCTCCTTTGCCCATCACTTAAACGTGTATTTACCGTTTTCTTGTTGACATTTACCAGTACCTTGTAGATTATGGAGGTCAGATGTCAGTCCAACATGTAGCTGCCAAATATTTTTCCCATTCTGTAGATGGTCTTTTGACTCATTTGCTAGTTTCTGGATGAGCAGAAGTGTTTGATTCTTAGTAGTTCCTATTTATCTATGTTCTCTTCTGTTGGTCATACTTTGTCAGATTTTAAAATCTGTGCATCAGAATTTCCATTGTTGACTGTATTTTTTCTTGCATGATCTTTGTTGTTTTAGGTTTAATATTTAGGTCTTTGATCCATTTTGAGTTAGCTTTTGTGTAAGGTGTGAGATATGGGTCTTTTTTCAATTTTTTGCTGTGGGGTATCCATTTTTGCCTACACCATTTGTTAAAATGACTGCTTTTACCCCAGTTTACAGTATTAGGCCTTTGTTGAATAGCAGCTGTTTGTAAAAGGGTGGTGACATTTCTGGGATCTTAATTCTGATCCATTGGTCTCTCTCTCTCTCTTTTATTTTTTTAACCAGTACTAGGTTGTTTTGACTACTGTGGCAGTGTAATAGGTTCTAAGGTAGGGTAGTGTGAGGCCTTCCACTGTGTTCCTCTTCTTCAGTAGTGCTTTACTTATCTGGGATTTATTCCCTTTCCAAACAAAGTTAGTGATTTTGATTCTTCCTGTCCTTAAAAAATGACACTGGAATTTGTATTGGGATTGCATTGTATATGTAGATCGCTTTGGGTAAAACAGACATTTTTTCGCAATGTTAAGTCTTCCTATCCATGAATAGTTCTCCATTTATGTAAATCTCTTGGTTTCTTCCAGTATAGTCTTGTAATTCTCACTGTACAGGTATCTGACTTCTCTAGTTAGATTTATTCCTAGGTATTTTGTCTTCTTAGGGGCTATAGTAAATGGTATTGATTTGGTGATTTCTTCTTTTAATGATCTTTGTTACTGTAAAGGAATTCTACTCATTTACTTATGTTTATACTTATATTTGGATACTTTGCTGAACTCTTAGTTTCAGCAGTTTACTTATGGATTCTTTAGGATTCTCTGCATATACAATCATATCATTTGCAAATAAGTGATTTTTACTTCTTCTTTGCTGATGCAGATGCCCCTTATTTCTTTATCTAGTCTAATTTCTGGCTGGAATCTCTACTACAATGCTGAATAGAAGCAGTCAGAGTGGGCATCCTTGTCCAGTTCCCGTTATCAAGGGGAATTCTTTCAGTCACAAAGCATGCCTCTTAATAAATACCAAGGCAGAAGTGGTTGTGCCTCTCAGATGTAAAGACTTGATCAGAATGACACCTTGGGTCTTCTCCTCCCTAAGACAGCAGACCTGTCCCATAGGGTCACAAAAGGCCCAAGTGAGGCTGAGATCAAGCAAGGTGATGCTCCAGGCTGCTTATTTCTGGGCTGTCAATGAGTAGTTGCATAGAGTAGGAGACATGGCAGGTGTAGTTACTGCATTATCTGCCCAAAGATGTCAAGGAAGAGATAAGCCATAGGGTTTACAAGCCAGAGGTGGAAAGGGACAGAAGTTAAAACTCAGAGCCTGGAAGTAAGAAGGCCACCTCCAGACTGACAGCAACAGGTACAGGGGAGGGGTGAGCTCTGTAAAACTTGGGCTCTGCCCTCTCTGTTCTTCGTTTGGACCTCCCCTCACTTTCTCCACCCCATCCCTAAAGAAGAGTGTTCTTCAGGACCCAATTCAGAGTTCCCCACCTCCATGAAGCCTGTCTGCCTGTCTTTCTTCCTGCTGTCCTCTCCCATAGATTTCTTCTCAGACCTTCATCCTTGCTGCCAGCACATCACCTAGTAATAGGGTGTCTGAGCTTCCCCTGGGGTAACGTGAGCTTACTGTCCAGCCCTGGAATTGGGCCATACATGGTAGATGTTCAATTAAAAAGCAGGTGAGGTCGAGCCAATTCTGACTCACTGGGTCCCCATGTGTGCAGTATAGAACTGTGCTCCAAAGAGTTTTCAAGGCTGTGGACTTTCAGAAGCTGATTTCCAGGTCTTTCTTTCAGTTCATGAAGTGCTTAATGGTTTACACTACCCAAAGACTCCTTGGACAAGCAGCATTCAACAGATATTCGGTAGATAGTCAATAAAAGGATGGATAAATGAAGTACCGTCTTGCATGATTTGTTCATTTTCTTGTTTCTCCTACTAGAATTATTTATCTCAAGAGAAGGTGATTTGCTTTGTTCACCACTGTAGCCACGGTGTTTAAAACAGAGCCTTTAAACTGCCGTACAGTAGGTACTTAATAGATATGTATTAAGTGAAAGACTCAGTGATTACCTTTCATGATACGTAGTACAGGATGGAATGTTTTAATTTCTTTATAGCGTAAGTGGCTCAGTCTACTCACTTACATCTAGGGGACAAAGTGACTAATGAGGCTCAAAGGAACACGAAACAACCTGACTGTCCATCAAGTCATGAATGACTAAAGGCAATGTGGTATACACGTTCAAAGGAATGTCATTCACCCATGAAAGGGAATGAAGATCTGATACAGAATACAACTTGGGTGGATGCCGAGAACACTGAGCTAAGTGAAAGAAGCCAGATGAAAGAGACCACATATTGTATGATGCAACTTACATGAAATGTCCAGAAGAAACAAATCCATAGAGACATGAAATAGCCTAATGGTTGCCAGGGGCTGAGAGCAAAGGGGAGGGGGTATTGATGACTTGGGAATGAGATTTCTTTTTGGAGTGATGAAAACGCTCTGGAACTAAACAGTGGGAATGGTTGTACAACCTCATGAATGTAGTAAAAACTACCAAATTGTACACTTTGAGGGGTGAATGTCACGGTGAGTAATTAAATCTCAATAAAGTTCTTATTGAAAGAAATAGAAGAATCAAAAGTTAGATAACATGTGATCTGAGACTGTGGAATTCTTCCTTATTCTTGGGAGCCATGCTCCTACCTCTATTCTAGGAGTAAAGAGATCCACTGGGTTGCATCAGAGAAGAATGCCTGTGACAGAAGCCTGCCCTGGTGGAAGATACGATGGTGGGGGCATTTGAAAATTGTCAAGGGGAGAGCCAATATGAAATAGGGCAATTTAGGAGAAGAAAGCTCTTAACTACTATTTGAGTAATGATACTAGAATCTCACTATGTTTTATAGAACTTGATTTCCAAAGACAATAATTATTTTTGAAAACACAGAGATAAACAGATCATACTCCTAATGATTCTACCTCTTAAATACCAGTGACTTCTGTCCAGTTTTCTCTAAAAGTTTCTTAGCTGGGAAGCTACCAGCATCTGGGTAGTAGAGGCCAGGGACGCATTCATCTTCACTTTCAGTAGTCTCCTAACAGATCTCCCTGCTTTCACTCTAAAGCACTGCCAGACAACCATCTAAAAACCCAAATCTGATCCCTTTTTGTTGCCCACTGTGTGCCCCTCAGTCGCCTGCAAGTCACTTCTGACTCATGTTGTTCCCATGTGACACAGAGTATAACAGCTCTACAGAGTGTTCAAAGATGTGACCTTTCAGAAGTAGATTGCTAGGTTTTTTTTTTTTTTGAGGTGTCTCTAGGTGGGTTTGAATCACCAAACTCTTGATTAGTAGTTGAGCAATCAACTGTTTGCACCACACAGTCATTATGACTGTAATAGATTGTCAAAGATTTCATGGCTTAAAGCAACACAAATTTATTTTGCCACGATTCTGAAGGTCAAGGCCAAAAAAAGCCACTGCTGTCCAGTTGATTCTGACTTGTAGCAGAAGGCCTAAGATCATAGACCTTCTGGAGGCTCTAAGGGAGAATCTACTCCCTTGCCTTTTAGCTTCTAGGGGCCGCTTGCACTCCTTGGCTCGTGGCTCATGGCTCATTCTCCATTTTCAAAACCAGCAGAAGAGCATCATCCAGCCTGTCCCTCCGACCTCTGCTTCTGTTGTCGCAGCTCCTCACCTTTACTCTTCAGAAAAGGCTGCCCTTGACTCCTCTGCCTTCTTCCTTTTAAGAGCCATTGTCATTACACTGGGTGCACCTGGATAACCCAGGCTAAGTTTCAATCTCAAGTTCCTTAACTTAGTATATCTGCAAAGTCATTTTTGCCATGTAAGATTAACATGTTCACATATTCTGGGGATTAGGATGTGACATCCTTGTTGTTGTCTCAGAGCTTCCTCCCACTCATGTGGCCTATTGTATAGATGAATGAAGCAAGCCTGGTTCTACGCCATTGTCCTAATCATTGATGTGTTGGAGTGCATTGTTTTGATATTTGTATCAGTCTGTCTCATTAATGGTTTTCTCATTGTTACTGACCTTCTACCAGTTTTGTGTCTAGGGTATTGCACTGGTCCTGGACACGTGGCACCACTGAGGAGTTTCTATCAACTCAGTATGGTCTAACATCCCCTCTCAGGCATGGCAGTGTGTTAATTAAGAAACGAATGAGTTTGACTTGTGTTTGGGGACTGATGTTATGATCAAGTTATCTAAAACAGTAATGTTAGATGCTGGGATAAGGGAGCAATTCCAGTGCTTGGCATGGGCACCATTTTTTGCAGACTCACTTGTGGCCATACTAATAGAAACTGTTCATTGATGCCACACACACAGGGCTGGTGCATTATGTGCTATATCTGCCATAGCTTAGTTTCGCCTCCGCTTACTGACCACTATGTTCTTTACTAGAAATTAGTTTTCCTTGTGACATGTCCAAAATGAACAAGTCCAAATTTCACCATCTTCACTTTAAAGGGAACATCCCAGTTGCCTTTATTCTAAGACAGGCTGCCAACGTCACGGTTTGAGTGTTGAATGCATCAATTCTTCTCTTTCATTGTCCAGATTTTGCATGAGTATGAAGTATGACCCATTTCTGTGAGGTCAATTTCAACTCACAATGACCTCATGAGGTCAAGTAGAACTGCCCCGTAGGGCTTCCAGCGCTGTAGTCTTTGTGGAAACAGACTGCCACTTCTGTCTCCCATGGAGGTGCTGCTCGGTTGGAACTATTCACCTTTTGGTCAGCAGCCAAACCCTTATCTGCACTGCTGGACCTCCTCGCTGACGTGTTGTTGTTGGGTGCCATTGAGTTGGACACCTATATGAAGCGTTGCTGTTCGGTGCCCTAGAGTCAATTCCTATTCACGGAGACCCCATGTACAACAGAAAGAAGCACTGTCCACGTTGCGCCATCCTGACAGGGCTGGCTATATTTGAGCCTGTTGTTCAAGCCCGTAGTTGCATCCACTGTGTCAATCTATCTTACTGAAGGTCGTCTTTTCCTCTGATCCTCTACTTTATGAAGCTTGATGTCCTTCTCTAGGCCTGGACCCGCCTAGTGTGTCAAAGTACACGAGATCAACTCTCGCTATTCTCGTTTCTAAGAATGCTGCAGCTGTACTTCTTCCAAGACAGATTTGTTCATTCTTCCGGAAGTCTGTAGCATATTCAGTAATCTTCCCCAACACCATCAGTTAGAAAGACTTTCATTCTTTGGTTTTCCTTGTTCATAGTCCATCTTTCACACACATATGATGTGACTGAAAATATCATGGTTCGAGTCAGGAGCACCTTGGTCCTCAAAGTGACATTTTTGCTTTTTTAACACTTTAAAGGGGTCCTTTGCAGCAGATTTGTCCAAAGCAATATATTATTTCATGTCTTTTTCTTTTCTTTTTTTTGAGGCTTAGTGAAAGGCAATTTGTTTATTGTCTGGAGACATACCTCTTTATTTTGAACTTTGGATAAAGTAGGCATAAAGCACTATTCTAGCAGATCTCACACCACCTTTGCAATGGTAATAATTAGTGGTGAACTCTAGAAACATTATGTCCAGTGTATTAGACTCTCAGATATTTATTTTCAGTGGTTTGGGTATAAATATGTGAGATGTGACATTAGGAACACTTGTCAACTTCACAGCCAAGCAGTGTTTTGCTTCAGATTGATGCATCGAAGAAACATTATCTGTTACTGGTGGGAAAGCAAGGCAGAAGTTTTCTCTCTCTCTCCTCCAATTATCCTAAGAGGAAGAAAAGTTTGAAGCAAAGATAAATGGAAATTATCCAGCAACTTCAAGATGTATTACTCTTCAGATTTTCTGTCTGGGTAAATCAGAGATACTCACAACTATAGCTAATGAGATAATTAAAAACTAGTAAATATAAATGGTAGATGCTGTCTACCATTAAGCCCAGGAAATGTATCTGATTATGAAACACTGACTCTGTATTTTGAAATGTCATATCAATTATCAGAGACACTTTTACAGATCTGCCTAAGAACTATTTACACAAAACTGTTTTTATACACTATGTAAAATACTGAAGTATAGATTTAATCCAAACTGTAAATAAGACTAAAGGTATGCTGTAAGTGTGAAATACGCAAGCATAAAAAATCTTAGTAAAATTTTAAATCAATTTTGCCCTGAATTATATCAGTTTGCCCATTCTTTGCGTATCTCTCAGCCCCCTGCCTTTACTTTATACTCTTTCATTGGAGAGAAGACATTTTTGGGGAAAAAAATTGCAGTGATTTTGTGTTGCTGTGTTTGGCTGGGAAAGGGATGTAAATTTGGAGCTTATATTCCTGCATACATTCTAAATTATATATTTTTAATATATATATTATTATGATTGAGTAAGGATATACAATCCCATATAAATTTGCATGCCCACCAATGAGCGACTTCCACTGTTCTCCCTGCCTGATGGCTGCACACTCCTCTTCTCTGTTTTGTACATGTCATATCCTCCTAACAATTTCCTATCCCCTCCTCTCCACCCTCTCCCCTGTGTCCAGTAAGAAGGCAGCTGGATGACATCCTGTAGATGCATAGAACCATAAGGTACACACATGATATGATCACTCTGTGCCACCAAGTCCAATCCATTCTTGTCCAAAGACTTGACCTCCATTATGATTTATGGACAGGGGCAGCATCAGAGCTAGGGGCCATGTTCCCAGTCTTTTAGTGGAGATCTCAGGGTGCACCACATTTTATTCTTGTGTTGCCAGTGAGACTCAACTTCATGAGCTCCATCACAGCTATCACTGGTGGTGGCCAGGCACCATCAATTCTTCTGGTCACAAGTCAATGTAGTCACCCACTCACGTGGATCTCTCTGTCTTCTGCGTTCTCTTTGCCCCATGTCATTTAGGTCCTTGGAGATCATCCATTCCTACTGAGTTGGGACTATTTTCTTACCCTCAGATGGCAGCTTGACAGCTTTTAAGACCCCAGAAGCCACTCGTCAATTTGGGGTGCAGAACACTCTCTTTGCAAAATGCTAGTTGTGCCAAATGGCCTAGATTTCCCTCGAGAGCAAGGTCCCTGACCGTCCGCCCCAGCTACTCCATCCTTGCAATATTGGGTTGAGATGGGAGGAGTAATCACGTTATGTTGAAGTCCAGTTAAAATTGATCTTCTTTCTAATGTGTGCTGTGCTGTCACTGATTTCACCCAAACAAATTTCTATCAACTATCTAATCTACACCCTACCCTCTCCCTCCCTCCCTCCTTCCCTCCCTCCCCACCCTTGCAGTAAGTTATGTTTTTAAGTACCTCCCGGCATCCAAAAGGCCATGTGGGTAAGAGTATGAACTCATGCTTTGGTGTTGGACTGAGATGTGGGTTTGAATCCTGCCTCTGAGCCCAGCTATGTGTCCTAGGCGAGTAATTTCATCCATCATTTGTCAAATGGGAGTGAATGGTGGCCACTGTTGCAGTGGCCGTTAAAGCAGAGGGTGCACTGACACCTATGGTGCACTCTAGGTGGTCAGTTACACCTTCATGCTGTTGCAGCGCCTACCTGCACCTCTTTTCTTGGTGTTGTTGAGGTACAGACCCTGATCTCAACATGGTAGCGGAGTGGAGATGGACTGTTGGTGAAGTCATCAAAAGACAGTATCGCCATGCTTCCCAATGATGTACATGACAACCTGTTGTTTTAGAGTCATTGGGAGCTCCTTGCAGAGCCTTTCATCATGCTAAACTCATTGTCATCAAGTTGATTCTGACTTATGGTGACCCGACGATATACGGAACTGCCCCCCATAGATGTCTCATGAGTGGCTGATGAATTCCAACTGCTCACCTTTCGATTAACAGCTGAGCTCTTAAACGCTGCACCACCAGGGTTGCAACACGTAATAACCAAAGCCCTAACCGTTGCACTGGAGTTGATTCTGGCTCATAGAGACCCTACTGGATTGAATAAAATTGCCCCATAGGGTTTCCAAGGAGCGTAGGGTGGATACGAACTGCCAATCTCTTGGTTAGCAGCCATAGTTGTTAACCACTGTATCACTAGGGGTTTTAGCACATAGGTAGACAACAAATCCTATCTCTCTGTAGCTAACAGATCATAACCAAACCCGCAGACAAAATCCCCAGATAGCCAGGATCTCTGTGAGGGGAATTTCAGGTACAGCTTGGGCTCCTTCATCATAATTAATAGTCATCAACGAGAAACTGAGAGTATGCTCCTCCAAGACTAAGAAGGAGCCCTAGTGGAACCATGGATAAGACTCAGCTGCTACCCAAAAGGTTACTGGCTCAAACTCCCACAGAAGAGAGATGTGGCAGTCTGCTTCCACAAAGATGACAACCTCGGAAACTCCGTGGGACTTCTACTCTGTCCTATAGAGTCACTCAACAGCATTTTTTTAAGGGAAAAATAAAACTATTTTTAAAATTATTGTTTGAATTTTTATATTAAATAATTTTTACATTTGAGTAAAAACAATAAATGTATTAGTATTATAAAAAGAACCTTTGCTGACATGTTACCAAGAAAACAGGAATCTTACATATATGGGAATGAGAAGTAGTTCATTATTTTTCATTCATTTATTTTATGCGATTTGATTTCCCATTTGTGAAGGATATCTATTTGCACACGTGTCTAAAAAGAACCTGAGTCTGTATCCAGATACAGAGATGCACACAAAGAGATGAATTGCCTGTAACGCCTGAGAGGGCAGGAGGGTCAGTCTCTGTCTCGTCTTCTGCTGCAGCATCAGAGCCTAGTACAGTGTCTAGCATGTGGAATGAATTAAATACGTGCTTATTAAAATGTGATGAAACAATCCATCAAAACTGGAAAGAAGTTCCTGTGAAAAATTTGGTCAAATCAGCGAACAGGTTATTATGTTTTAATGATACCCATTGACTGAGCTGTTTGAATTTTCCTTTACAATGAATCGACTAATGACTCAGTTGGATTGATTGCCTTTCCCTGTGGTGGTGTTTTTATTCTTGCTTTCCCCCTTAGTCTGTAGGACAATGCCTATCCGTTACGTAAAAGTCAAACATTCTTGTCAAGCAGCAACAAGATTAAAAGCCTCTCTGGAAACAAACACTGGTAATCCTTTCATTAAGAATCTCTCCCAGCAAAGTGGTTAAACATTAGACTGTTAACCTAAAGGTTGGCAGTTCGAATCCACCAGGCACTCCATAGGAGAAAAATGTGGCAGTCTGCTTCTGTACAGATGACAGTCTTAGAGACCATCAGGGGCAGCTCTGCTTTGTCTTATGGGGTCACTATGAGTTGGAATCAACTTGATGGCACGCGGCAACAACAACAATCCCTTTATTGGGTGTGCCTGGCTGATGCAAACAATTCAAAACTTGGCTACTAACTGAAAGTTTTGTAGTTCAGACACACCCAGAGGCACCCTGGAAGAATAGGTTTATGTGGGTCACAGTCAAAGAATCCACACTGTAGACTTGTGATCACCTCTTATAACAAAAGGTAAGTGTTGTTTCTTTCTGTTTTTCCAATGCCAAGCGCAATGTTTGAGGCCTGGCAAGCAGGCCTTCAGGGAGTACTTATAATTCATCAAACATCTCCTAGGTGCTAGGCATTTAATAAACTTTATCTCATTGAATATTAAATAGTGACTCTTTTAGGCTGGCACTAACATCCTCACTTTACAGGAAACAAAGGTCCAGAGGACGACTTTCCATAAGCCGTTTGATAGTTAAGTGGTGAAGGTCAAATTGTTAGACCAGAGATCTTTGTGAGGCCATGCAGTCCACAAAACAGACTACATCTGTTTAATGAGTGAACGAATGAACAAATTCGTAAGTAAAAAATGAGATCTAGGAAAACTGGAATGAAGGAGTTTTTAACATGATTCCAAATACTGGGATAGTTTATAATAGTCTGCTTCCAGCAATACAGTGTTTGACCCGAAGTAGTCCATTGACCATATATATGAAAATCCTTTGGAATATGGTTAAAAATTTCACTCTTGATTAAGTGAACAAAATCCTATATTGATGAGGACCTGAAATCTGTTGGTTTATTTATTTTTTTCCAGTGCTTGTGCTCAGTTGATTCTGACGTGTTCCGTAGGTGGAAACTACTATGTAGTCGAATGTGTTTTAAGTCATAGCATCGCTATGTATAGCAGAACAGAACACTGCTCAGTCCTGTGCTATCCTCACAATAACAGGTGTGTTTGAGCTTATTGTTGCAGCCATTGTGTTGGTCCTTCTCATTGAGAGACTCCTCTTTTTCGCTGACCCTCTGCTTTACCGAGCATGATGTCTTTCTCCAGGGACTGGCCCCTCCTGATAACACATCCGAAGGAAGTGTTCCTTCGAAGGAGCATTCTGGTTACACTTCTTCCTAGACGGATTTGTTGCTTCCACTGACAGTCCACAGTATATTCAATGCTCTGCAAACCCCATAACTCAAATGTGTCAGTTCTTCTTTGTTATTTGTTGTTCAGCTTTAGCATGTATATGAGGCAATTAAAAAGACTGAGCCTCCGGTCAGCTGCACCTTCATCATCAAAGTGACACATTTCTTTCTTAAAAGAGGGCTTTTGCAGCAGATTTGCCCAGTGAAATAATATGTCATTTGATTTCTTGATTTCCATAGGTATTGATCCAAGTAAGCAAAATCCTGAACAACTTCATTCTTTTCTCCATTTATCATGCTGTTGCTTATCAGTCAAATTGAGATGATTTTTGCTTCCTTTATGTTGAGATGTAATCCCTATTGAAGGCTGCAGTCTTGGTCTTCATCAGTAAGTACTTTAAGTCCTCTTTACTTTGGGCTGTGTGATCTGCATTTTGTAAGCTGTTAATGAGTCTTCCGCCAATCCTGATGCCCCATTCTTTTTAATGTAGTCCAGCTGCTAGGATTATTTGCTCAGGATACAGATTGAATAAGTGTGGTAAAAAGGTACATCTTGGCACACACCTTTTCCAATTTTAAACCATGTAGTATCCCTTGTTCTGCTCAAAGATTGTCTCTTGCTCTATACACAGGTTCCACATGAGCACAATAAAGTATTCTGGAATTCCCATTCTTCACAATGTTATCTATAACTTGCTATCTCCACAGCCAGTTGCCTTTGCATAGCCAATAAGACACAGGCAAAACATCTTCCTGGTATTCTCCGCTTTCAACCGATATTTGTTTGACACAAGCAATGATATCCTTTGTTCATGTACCCTTTTGCATCTGGCTTGAATTTCTGGAAGCTCCTTGTCAATATATGCAGCAGCCATTTTTAAATTACCTTCAGCAAAATTTTGCTTGCATGTGATAATAATGATATGATTTCATAATTTCTCCATTCCATTGCATCTCCTTTTGTTGGAATGGGCATGAATATGGATCTCCTGCCTTCAGTTGGCCAGGTAGCTACTTTCCAAAATTCTTGGCACAGATGAGCACTTCTAGCACTGAATCCATTGTTAAAACATCTCAATTGGTCATGGCCAAGTCCTAGAGCTTTGTTTTTTGCCAATGTCTGCAGTGTAGCTTGGACTTCTTCCTTCAGTACCATCTGTTCTTGGTCATATGCCACCACCTGAAATGGTTCAGTGGTCATCAATTCTTTTTGATACAGTGACTCTGTGTCTTCTTTCCATCTTCTTTTGCTGCCTCCTGTGTGATTTGATTTTCAGTTTTTGGAATAACTTACGATAATTTTTTTGGTCTCCGTTCGTGCTGTGAGCTTTGAAATGCAGGGTGACCTCCTCTAGAAAAGGGATTTACACCCTAATACTTCTTGTGCTAGGACGACCATCTCTTAAAGGGCCCCTACGACTTCTCATTGCTGTCTTCCCTATACCACCTTCCATGTTACTTCCACCTGGAGGGAAAAACAATTCCAGTAATTCTGAAGTTGATCTCCCCTTTGCGTTTGAAACGGAATCTGCTAGATTACTAGCCTCTCAAAGGCCAAGGGTGCATGCTATCTGTTTCCAAAGTTAGCCTGCTGCTGGAAAATCATAGGATAATAGAAGCTTACACAATTTAGTTTCATCTCATACTACAGATTGAAGGAGAAGGGCTTAACACACAAGGTTGACTGAATTTGTCACCAGGGAAAAGAAATTCTGGTGGCACAACAGTTAGACATGTGGCTGCTAACTAAAAACCTGGTGGTTGGAAACCATCAAGTATCTCTATGGGAAAAAAGACCTGGTGATGATAGCCAAAACAATCCCATGGAGTAGTTTCACTCTGTCCCACGGGGTTTCTATGGGTCAAAACCAACTTGACAGCACCAAAGGACAACAGCATCACTAGGAAAAATGCAGTTTTTAATTTCCTTTACTTTGGCAAATATTTCTATAGAAATTTTATAGAACTCTGAATTCCTCCTCAGTGGGGCAGAAGGGGTCCCCCAGGACTCTCTTTGACTGATAAGGCATAATCAAATAGTTATTTTTTTTAATACCTTGAGTCTGTGAAACTGTTAGTTTTCACACAAAGAAAAGTCATATTAATAAAATATTACACTGGTGCCTTAGAAATCTACATCAAAAAACCCCTGTGATTATATAAGTATTCTTCACCTAGCTGCTATTTTGGCCCAAAGCAAACCTGGGTCTCAATTACAGAACTGGAGCACTAGACCCTGGAATTACACGCTTGGTGCCTGCCACTCAAGGAGCAAAATTATCGACTTTTTAAAGCTTCCCTGTGGTCCTCAAGCTTCCTATTGTTTTACAGGCTGTTCTGTCCCCTGTGTAGAGCAATGCGACTCATGGCTGTTGCCCAAGTGCTCATCTCTCCAGACAAGTCTATGGTGGCTTCTTAAGAGATTTGTTTGTGTTTACCAAGTTTTTCAAATGTAGGCAAAATACCTAATGAGGGGACAAAATGCATTCGCCTACTGCATCAATACCTCCGTCTTTACATCTATCCAGTCTTACCTGTTCATCCTCCTTCCTTTCGCCTGTGGCTTTATCCATCCAGAAATATTTATTGCATCCCAACTACGTAATTCTTTCATTCATTTAACCAGTTTTTATGAAGTGCATACTGGGTCAAGGATGCTGCCCATGCTAATTGATGGTGATATGTGCTGAAGCAAGGCAGTCATGATTCTTAATTTTATGGAGCTTGTAGTCTAACTGGAGCCCTGGTGGCGGGGTGTGGTTAAGAGTTCAGCTGTTACTCAAAAGGTCAGCAGTTTGAATCTACCAGTTGTTCCCTGGAAATGCTATGGGGCAGTTCTCCTCTTTCTTACAGAGTCGTTATGAGCTGAAATTGGCTTGATGGCAACAGTTTTTTTTTTAAAGTAGTTTAATAGAGGACGTTACAAAATTATCTCTCTTTATAGATATGTACATATGCGACTGTATAGACTAACAAATACGATATATGCTAGGAAAAAAACACCCATAGAGTTATGAGATCTTATAATGAAGTCCTCCATCTGTCAGTTAGTTGTACAGTTGTAGCTTGTGTGTTGCTGTGATACTGGACGCTATGGCACTGATATTTTCAAATACCATCAGGATTATCTGTGGGCCACAAGGTTCAGCAGAGCTTCCAGACTAAGTCAGAGTAGGAAGAAAGGCCTGGAGATCTGCTGCTGAAAATGAGCCAGTGAAAACATCATGAATCAGAATAGAACATTGTCCTTCTTACTTGTTTTGGCCATGCCATCAGGAGGGATCAGCCACTGGAATAGGACATTGTGTTTGGTGAAGAAGATGGTTAGTTACAGTGAGGGGGACTCTGAATGAAATGGACTGACTGACACAGGGCCACAGAGAATAACTCAGACCTGCTGGTGATCTTGAGGTTGATGCGGAATCGGGCAGTGTTTTGGGCTGTTGTCATTCTATTACAGATATCATTGACTAGACAGCCACTACCTATCTCCATCTAGAATGTTACTAGCAGAAAGGAAATCTAATCAATAGGGTCATGGTGAGTTCTTCCAGAGGAACAAATATTGCTCGGAGAGCTACAGCATAAACCAAACCAAAGATCAAACCCATTGCCATCAAGTGGATTCTGAATCACGGCGACTCTGTAGACAGGGTAGACAAGCCCCATAGAGTTTCTAAGGAGTCCCTGGTGGATTCCAACTGCTGACCTTCTGGTTAACAGCTGTAGCACTTAATTGCTGTGCCACCATGTTTTCCAAAGAATAAATGGGAATTAATTAATGAAAGGAAGGTGGTAGAGTGTTACAGGAAGAAGAAACAGCACAACCTGCCCTGGGATGGAGAAGCAGAGAGACAAGAAGGAACTGAAAATCTTGAGTGTGAAGGACTGAAAGAGAAGGCAGGAGAGGGATCTGGAAGGAAGGTGGTGAACTCGGCAGGAGACCAAATCCTGTAGAACTTTGTAGGATGTTTCAAGGACTGTTGATGCAATCCATAGAACACATGGATTGTAACAGAGGACTTTAAGCTGTGGTGTCTGTCAGTTGAGGCAACAACAGGTTGCAGGGAGTAATGTCAACATGGAGAGTTCTGTCTAGAGATTTTGCTGGCAGCCCAAAAGGGAGACGCTGGAGGTTCGTGTTGAATGTTATGTGAAAACCATGGGACCGGTCAAGAATGCATTTGATTTTGGGATCCTGGAAAGGAGTTGGGGACATAACTAGCACATAAATGAACCCTCAAGGGGACAATATAAGAGTATAACCATGAGTGATGCGACAGGCATTTGATACAGGTGTCTGAGCAGACCTGGACAATGGCTTAAGGTTGGGAGCCTGATGGGCTTTGAGACAGATAATGAAGAAGGAACTCAGTGGTGTTTCAGTTTGGAGAGAGCAAGTGAACCAAGTGATGAAGAAGGGAATTTGCTTAGCTTATACAGAGGAAGCAGAGGAGGTAAAGGGTTTTGTTTCAATCAGCCAGTGCTGCTCTAACAGAAATACCACAGAGTGGATGGCTTTAACAAAGGAAGGTTTATTCTTACACAGTCTGGTAGGCTACAAGTCCAAATTCAGGATGCCTGCTCCAGGGGAAGGCTTTCCCCTTGTCCGCTCTGGAGGAAAGTCCGGTATTGCATCAGTCTTTGTCCAGGGAGCACCCTAGTGCAGGAAACTCAGGTCTGAAGGACACACTCTTCTCCTGGTGCTGCTTTCTTGATGGTGTGAGGTTCTCAATTGTCTGCTTGTTTCTCATTCTTTTTATCTCCTGTGGGACAAAAGGATTAAGGGTGGTGCAAGCCATACTCCAGAGAACCTCCCTTTACAGTGGAGCAGGGAGGTGATCTTATAAAGGGATTTACAGTGCCACCCTAATGCTTTAACATATAGCACAGGATAATCACAAAACGGAGGACAGTCATAGAATACAGGGAGTCATGCCCCAGGCACATGGCTACATACATTTTTGGGGGCACACAATTGAATCCATGACGTGCTTAAAAACAAAAATGTTGAGAGTGAGCATATACAGCAACGGTGCCAATATTTCCAGACAAAGTGACTAGTCATGTTTCTTTTGGTTTTGTGATAGAAAACTAGTATAAATTGATACAAGCAAAAAGTAGATTTATTTGCTCATGTGAATAAAAGTTACACGTGTAAAGTTCTTCAGGTAAAGCTGGATCCAGGTGCTCAAACAGTGATGTGAGAAACTCTACTCATTCATCCCTGGATTCTCTGTTTCTTTGGGTTGGCTCACTCTCAGGCA
Source organism: Heterohyrax brucei (assembly GCA_028571685.1). Classification (NCBI taxonomy): domain Eukaryota; kingdom Metazoa; phylum Chordata; class Mammalia; order Hyracoidea; family Procaviidae; genus Heterohyrax; species Heterohyrax brucei. The sequence continues at coordinate 84,093,690 of CM053156.1, read as the reverse complement.
GCCTCCTTACTCTTGTTGGTGAGCCGATACCAGCAGATTTAGGCTTACCCTCTGCCAGCTAGACAGCCATGAATGTAGAGCTTCCTTTTACCAGTCACATTAGTAAATGTCCATCCCTGAGCCAATCACTTAGGCCGAGAGATCTTATGCCAGTGCTCTATGGTCTGGCCTGGATCATATGAGTTTCTCTGGACCCAGGGATGGGCTCAGTGTCCTCTCCTCAACCTATATGGATTACGAGTAGGGGGGAGCTTTTCATTGAAAATCAGATGCTCTATGAGATGAAGGGAATTTGTTTATCAGAAAGGTACATTAACACACAGACACACACAGATAATGCAGGTGTTTACTATGTCACATGATGCCTGATGGGTCATTTGGTCAGCTTGAGAAGAATGCCTGTATTTTAAGAGTTCTTTTCTTGTAATCTACTCTTTTTTTAATGCTGTCTTGACCCAGTTTTGAGTCCCTGGCTAGAAGCAAGTTAGTTTTCCTTGAGCAGCTGATTAAATTTCCATCTCAACCACTTCCTTTATCAGGCCAACACACCTGGGGCAATTAGGAGCCTGTCCTAATGGTCACCAGGCTGGGTGCTAAACAACTAGGGGCAGCTGCTATGCCTTAGAGTCATAGCAATCCACAGGGAGCCCACAAAATATTTGTTGTGCCCTGCAATCCAAAGAAACTACAAACCTTGCTAGTAACTTATAAATATGAAATATGAAACACTTTCAAGAGAAATGAAGTATGATAATGTTTCAGAGCACATATTAGTTGTATTATAAAGACACCAAAGAGACTCTGCTCTTTTAATTGTGGTGAAAATGTACACAACAGAGCATATATGCATTCGTACATTGCTACAGCTCAGTAATGTTCACGTTCTTCCCATTATCCCATCATTCTCTCTATCTTATCTCTATCTCTGTATTGACTTAGACTCGCTACCCTCCCCCCAAATTTCTCCTCCATACTTCAGAGTCACCGTTGAAAATCTGATTTCATAAAGATAATTCTTTAAAGTACACATTGCTCATGCAGGACACTCTTTACTAATGTATCTGAGAAGTTGTTTAAAGATGACAGGAGGGGATAATTTCTGTTCATGGTTTGAAAATTGTCTCAGAATAACAGATTTGGGGACACCTCTAGTATCAGTAAGTGCAGCAAATGGGGGTTATGCGTAAAGTTTGATAATTTGTTCCACATTGCTCCCCCTTTTGATTAGGATTAATTTGTTGATTCCTTGACCAAAATGTTCGCTGTGGTAGCTGGGCACCATCCAGCTTTTCTGGGCTCATTGCTAAGAAGGTAGTTATTCAGAGAGGCTGTTAGACTTACAGTTCAGTTCCTTCTCTAATTTCTGTCAAGAGATTCTTCTTTGTGTAGCAGTTACATCTACATGCCATCCTTGAGACTGGATGTGTTTCCTAGATGTTAGAGGAATTTCACATGTCTGGCTCTTTCTAAGACTCAAACACCAGCTCATCCCCATGTTCCTTGTTAGTAAGTTGACATTACTTTGTTCATCTAATAATTTATAAAGCAGCATGAAACCTGTCATAAAGTTGGAAATTGAGTCATACCTGGAAAGGAAAATGGAATCTCTGTCATTCTTTCTTATTTTCTCATAGAGAGAGATTGATAGGAGCTTTTTGATCATAATTCAAGTAAGATATGTGCTTGACAATGATTCAAGAGAGGTATCTAATTTAGAGCCCTTATTCTTCCGTAAGCTTTGTTTTCATGTTCTTCTCTGAATTCTTTCATCTTTTAGAAGAATTTTTTGAATTTAGTTTTATTTTTCTTTCATTTTATCTTGATTAAGCTCTGAAAAGCCTTTCTGAGGATCTTATTCTGGCTGATAATGAATTTTAAGATATTCTTTCCTGGTTCATAATAGCTTTTGTTATTGTATAATTAAAAACAAAATTAAAGTATTTCTGCCCCCTCACATCTGTGAAGCCTGTAATCCAGCACCTAGTGACAATTGGGCTGTCACAATTGACTGCAGAGTATAAAGCCTTCACCAGCTATTGCAACAAAATTAAAACTCCAGGAAGAAGAAACAAAGTAAATATTCAATCATTTCACAGGAATGATGAAATATTAACATACTTGAATTTCCCTCACCATGAAAGACTCCCAGTTTTAGATCTTTGGCCCATATTGTATCCTAAGGACTTAGCACTGCTCCTGTAGCCTTTGGATAAATATTTGTCAAATTTTAATAAGGGAGTGAGGGGTTAGAATTTCACCAGTGGAATCGAGCAATGATTCATGGACCACATTTTTATCTCTAGACAGCAGATAAACACTAAGTCACTGAGCTACTCAGGAGACTATTTGGAAGTGTAGTTGTGAAGCTTCCTGTAATACACAACATTTTTTCTTCTTAAAAACAATTTTATTGTATTCTCGGTGAAAGTTTACAGTTCAAGTCATTTTCTCAGATAAAACCTTACAGCTTCCACCCACCCTGTTATGTGATCCTAGCTGCTCTCCCCACACTGTGACAGTACACTCCTCTACCCTGTATGTCCTGTGTCCATTAAAGCAGCTCCTGTCCCCCTCTCTCTTCTCATCTCACCTCCCAACAGGAGGTGCCCAGTGTGTCTCCTGTATCTATGTAAGTCAAGAAGCACACTCTTCTACATTAATACTTCATTTTATTTCTTTTTGATGTTGCTGAAAATGTGCACAGCAGAATACACCTCAGTTCAACAACGTCTACATGTATAATTCAGTGACATTAATGACATTCTTCAAATTGTGCAACCATCTTCAGTTTCGTTTTCCAAATTGTTCCTCTGCCAGTGATGTAAATTCTTTGCGCGCTAAGCCTCCTATCTAGACATTCCAGTTGCTGGTGTCCCTTTGATCCCACATGGCTGATTTTTTAAAGAGCACAACACTCAAGGCAGACATTCTTTATTAGTTAAGCCAAACTATTCAAGACCTAAGGCCTGGTGGTACACTGGTCAAGCACTCGATGGTTCGAACCCACCAGCCGCTCCCAGAGGAAAGACTTGGCAGGTTACAGCCTTGCAAACCCTGTGAGGCAGTGCCATCCTGTCCTACATGGTTGCTACGCGTCAGTGTTGACTTTATGGCCATGGGTTTATTCTACACGTAGTTTCTTGTTGTAGGTCTCTTTGTGTTTCTTTACTGCTTTCCTATTCATTTACTTATCAGACATCTACCATGAGTACATACAAATAAATAAACTACATTCTCTGTCCTCAAAGAATTCTGGATAGCAAAAGAAGCTGACACATCAGCCACCACCTGGACAACGCTACTGTTCTCACTGTAATAGAAGCTTGAATAAAAGGTTTTGAGCCTGGATGGTAGGAAATGATTGTATAAGTGAAACAAACACTTCGCATTATCTTTCAAAATGCTCTTAGTGCCAAAAAGAAAAAGAAGACAAAAAAAATTAATTATATTATGTTGGCCTAGAATTGTATACTTTGCTTTTAGATAGCTTACTGCCTCTCATCCTCCAACAAATCCAGAGGCAGGTCAGCTGGGTCTCACGACTCTGTGTCACTAGTGACGAAAGGAAAGCTCAGTGACATGATGAGCTTGGCTGAAAACTACGTGTGAGTGACAGTGCTGGCCCCGAAATCCAGGTCTTCCTAATCAGCTCATTGCACTGTGAGATTTGGCACCTTCATTTACCATGCAGGCAATAACGGCAGCCTAGCATTTATTGTGCACCAATTATATACATTTTCTTACCAAGGTGTCGCAAGTTTAGCATCATCCGTACCTCAGTCTCACCACTCTGGCTGTAAATAACAGAAGTCCACCTACCTAGATGAAGTAGCAAGATGACTTTTTTTTTTTTGAATGTAAGAGTATCCCTTGTACCCAAAGACAGAAGGAATAGTGAGTATTCTGAAAGGGCACTGTACGTTGTGGAAGCCCAGGTCAGGGGTTCATCTTTCGGTGTTGTTGTTAACTGCTGTTGAGTCAGTTCTGACTCACGGCAACTCCATGTGTGCAGACTTGAAGTGCCCCGTATGGTTTATAAGGGTGTGGTCTTTGGGAAGCAGATCACCAAGCTTTAGTTCCAAGCTGTCCCTGGGGTGGTCTGGACCACCAACCTTCAGGTTAGTAGTCCAGCACTTAGCTATTTGCATCACCCAGGGACTCCAGCAAGCTCTAGTCAGAAGAGAAGGCCATATGACTTGAACACAGTCAAGGTGGAGACAGAGTGCAGAGAAGGGGAAGTAGTGGTCTTGGTAGATATCACAAGAGTTATTGGAGACATTTTCCATTTTAGAGATGAGAAAACTAACTCAGAGATACACAGTAACTTGAGATCATACGTGTATTTTTTGGAAGATCATACTGCTTGTAAGCAAGCGGTAAACATGGCATGCAAACAATTTAGAAGAATTGTGACTTTGAGAATATCTGGTCACCTGTCTGGATGGACATCAGCCCTGGGGGTCCTGATGCACATTGGCCGTAGCACTGCAACAGGGTCTGGGAACTTGTGCTATCCTTCTAGCTGTTAAATTATGGGAAGTCAGAGCTTGGTCCCTAATGTGGGACCAAAACAACCAGCTTGACTGGTGGCATTCAAAGCAGTGGTCGTTTATCAAGTGGTCCCCAAATATTTCAACATTTTAATAACCAGCCTTCCCAGCCAGAATGCTGGCTGACTAATATAAATGGGAAGTGAATTTTTTTCTATTTTCCCCAAATCCCAGTTCCTTGGTTCCCTCTCTAGAGGTAATGACAGGTTTTCCTGTATCATTTACAAAATGTTAAATAAAACCTGTGGACTGCTAAATGCAGCCAAGGGCACTGTTCTCATGGGTTCACTACTTGTTTTTTACTGAACAATAGATCCTGGAGATTGTCCGTGTCATTGTACGCTGGTCACCACATTCTTTTTTTGCTGTTATAGAGTATAACCTTGTAGGGAGTATTTATTTAATTAATTAATAATGTATTTTACATGTAATTAAATTGTGTATTACATATTGATGACTAAGGAGCATCTGGCCCAAGTCATGGTATTTTGAATTGTCCCATATGCATGCAAAAGCTGTTTAATAAAAAAAAGGAAGGCCAGAGAAGAATTGGCTTATTTAAATTATGGTGTTGGCAAAAAGTACTGGATATACTATGGACTACCAGGAGAGTGAAGAAATCTGTCACGTGTCTTAGAAGAAGTGGCAGCCAGAATGCTCTTTAGATGCAACCCTGGAGCAATTTCACCGTCATGCTTTCTGAGGATGTGTTTGGAGGAGGGTTCCATCCCTGTAGAAGGACATCATGTTTGGTAAAGTCAACAGTCTGTGAAGAAGAAAGAGACCTTCAACGAAGTAGGGTGACACAGTGCGGGTAACACTGGGCTCAAACACACCTAGTATTGTCAGGATGGCACAGGACCGGGCAGCGTTTCATGTGGCAACTAACAACAATAATGACATAATACACGCATAACAGAAATTGTATACGTAAACCTTGTGTGGAATATTTATTCATGAACAAGTGTACAAGTAATCTATCTGTCCATAAATAAATACAGATTGTTGATCTGCAAATAAATCCATTAAAGCAGGAATTGGCAAACTACGACCTAAGGGCCAAATCTAGCCCACCATCTGTTTTTGTAAATCAAGTTTTACTGGAACCCAGTCACATTGACCTGTTTATGCAGTGGCAGAGTTGAGTAGTTATGAAAGAGGCCATAATCACAGACATAACTATAGACAGTGGCCTACATTACTTACTGTCCATACTTTAACAGGGGAAATTTCCCAGTCTCGGCATCAAATAAACAAACCGTGTAACGTTTGTTTAGTTATTTAAACCCTGTAGAAATAAATAAGTAAATCTTGGTTAGATGTTTTATTTATTTTTTTAATTGAACTACTTTCTTCCTGGGGAGCATTTAGGTGATTTAGAGTTTTTTGTTTTTTTTTTTTACAGTCAGTGCTGCTGCAACAGACGTCCCTGTCTCCAAGTTTTGGGGGCACACAAGTGGCTGTGTCTATAGAATGAACACATAGCAGTGGACAATCTAGAAGGAGCACCTTACACATTGGACATTCTTATAGTTACTGTAAAACTTGGAAGCTGTGATAGCATAGTGGTTGATGACTCTGCTAACCAAGGGATGGCAGTTCAAATCCACCAGGTGCTCTTTGGAAACTCTATGGAGCAGTTCTACTCTGTCCTGCAGAGTGGCCTGTTGGAATCAATTCGATGACAGTGGGTTTGGGGTTCATTGTCAGATCTTTATACTTATATAATAAAATTTGAAGATGCCAGCTTCTTCATATCCTCTCCAAGCATGATGCACTCATTTTTACAAAATTTTTTATAGTTATGAGTATGGCTGAACACTTTCATACATGTTCAAAGTTGTACTTATCCCTCTCTCTTGCAAAGAACATGTTAAGGCTTTCTCTTTAACATAAGATGATGGTTTTTAAAATTAATTTCAATATTCCTTTTATAGCAGGGAAATGAGTATTTTGTCATATGGATTTTTCAATACATTTACTCTGTGAGCTGTTTATCTTGTGACTTAGCAAAAACTGGAAAAAATGAAGAAGAAGAAAAGAAAGGATGGGAAAAAAATCATTTAATGCAATCAGGATTGTAAGCCATTTCTTAGAAAGTTATACATATTTCAAGACGATTTGGTTTAGTTCATTTATTTTGTTCTAAAGCATTTAAGCCTTCATTTCTTACTGTTTATAGCATTGATCCATTTGAAGTGATTTTTGATGAAAAAAAAAAACATGAAATAGGGATCCAACTTTAGTTTCTTCTACTTTTTAAAAAACTCCCAGGTATCCCAAACCCATTTGTTGACTAATCTGTTCCCTACCCACTGAGTTAAAATGCCAACTTCACCATAAATTAAATTTCCATCTGTATTTTTGTCTGTTTTTTCATTCAATTTTGTTCCCATTAATCTTTCTCTTTGTTCCTGTGTCAGGCATTGCGCTAGGCAATTTACATTCATTATCTCATTAAATTATTCTAGCTTTATAAGGTTTTCTCTTTCCAGGCTAACAGGCTAATTCCACACATATTTACTCTGCTTTTCAGACCTTTTCTGGTTATTTTTGTATCATTATTTTTCCCTGAGACTTTAATCAACTTGTTTCTCCCTCCAAAAAAAAATCAGCTGATCTGTGAAATACAGTTGTTGGCATTTTACCAGAAATCACAGCAGCACAGTCATTCACTAATACAGGAAGGTCTGACTTCTTCATAAAATTGAGTTATCTTAGCTAAAAAGAGCAAATATTTTTCCATTTGTTGGTATTTTCTAGTCCTAATAATTATGCTTTATAGTTGTTTTACGGGTCTTATATATTTCCTATTAGATTTATTTACTGGTATTCTGCAATTTTTTTCTTGCTTTCAAATAAAGTTTTTTTTGTTTCCTTTTTACTTCCTATATATTTTTATTGATATCTTTATTGTTTGTCCCTATGGGGAGTAAGGTGTGCCTGACCTAAACTGTGGTATTTTCAATTGCCTCGTATGTGTGCAAAAGCTGGACAACGAATACAGAAGATTCAGGAAGAACTGATGCATTTGAATTATGGTGTTGATGAAGGATATTGAATATAGCATGGAATGCCAGAAGAATGAATAAGTATGTATGTCTTGGAAAACGCACAGCCAGAATGCTCTGTAGCAGCAAAGGTGGCAAGATTTCATCTCATGTTCTTTGGATGTGTCTTTAGGACATGTTTTGGATGTGTTTCCAGTCCCTGGAGAAGGACATACTTCTTGGTAAAGTAGAGGGTCAGCAAAAAAGAGGAAGAATTTCAGTGATATGATATATGTTATGTCACAATGTGCTCAAACACAGCAACAACTGTGAGGGTAGCACAGGTGTAACATTTTTTTCTGTTGTACATAGAGTTGTGGCATCAGAACCAACTCAACGACATTGAGAAACAACATGTGATGTATCTCTATGAAAATCGTGTTACTAAAATATCCAGTATGCTTCAAGTAGCAGGCAAATATTTTTCTTGTCTTTGACCTCCCTAATGTGGTCAGTTGTGTCAACAGGTTATGAAGTTCAGTTGTACAGAGAGACTCATTCTTTTAATAAGCTCCTGGATTTTTGTTGTCAATGTTTTAAGAATTGCTGTGTGAGTATTTAACACTTTGATTGGTTGTTTTCTTGTGCATTGCCAAGTAGTGGGATCAATGGTGTGAAGGGTTCACGGATGATTTCAGATGCGTGTGTGTGTGTGTGTGTGAATTTTCTTGAATGTGCTGGAACAGTTTATACAGGTATGGAGCTATTCTTCATGGAGGGTTCATTGAATTTATTTGTCAAACTATTAGACTCTGAAGTGTTATTCTGTAGAAGACAGTAGGAGCGACTTCAGCTGGGTTCCCTAGAAGCAGAGACTGAGGCAAGGATTCTGTACAAGTGATTTACAGAAGGAGAGTTTCCAGGAGAGGGGAAGCAAGGGATGCAGGTTGAGGGGAGGAAGAGTCTAAGCCAGGATGTGGTCTCTGCTGCAGGTGAGCTTAAGCCTGATCCCATGGCAGGCCCTGGAGCATGAATGTCAGCAGATTTAGACTTCTTGGCAAAAAGTGCCAGGATTCAAACCTCCATACCAATCAGGTATTGGTGGTTTGCAGGTCCCCCAACTAGCTACATCCCTTCAGAAATAGCGAGGTGATTCTTGCCTCCCTGGAAAGGCAGGAGACTCCCATTTGGCCTCAGTAGACAGACAGACACAGTGGCAATCTATCACAAGCGATTCTCTGGCAAAAGGACCAACCATAGCTATCAACAGTCAACACTCAGGGCCTCCAGGTGACAGAAGCGTGGCCCAGGGAAGGGGTCTGGTGGGTCACTAATGTTATCCATTCTAGGGTAAGAAGCTCTTTGACACCAGCCTATTAGACTCTGGAGGTTTATGATCTGCCTGGGGACAGTTTTTATGTATTTATTATTTCTATTGTGATTAAGTGCAAGGATAAAATCCATATCAAAATTGCATGCCTGCCTATCTACAGCTCCTCTGCTCTCCTTACCCCATGACAGCATACTCTTCCTTTTCATTTTTATACTTGTCGTATCCTCTTAACAAGTTCCTGTTCCCTCCTCTCTACCTTCTTCTCTCCCATCTAGAAACAGTTCAGTGGGACAGCCTCCTATAAATGCATAGAACCACGAAGTACACCCACCATATGATCACATCGTATGGGGACAGTTTTTTCTATCAGAAAAATTAGAGTATATTCAATCAAACTTCTCTCAACAAATTTCTTTACACCCCTGATTACCACCAATTATTTTTGGTAATAGTTGTGTAAAACATAACTATTAGGACACAACTGAAACCAAATCAAACCCATTATTGTCAAGTTGATCCTGACTCATAGTGACCCTGTAGGACAGAATAGAACTGTTCCATAGAATTTCCTAGTGGCACTTGGTGGATTCCAACTGCAGACCTTTTGGTTAGCAGCTATAGCTTTTAACCACTATGCCACCAGGGCACAGAAGGTGTTAATAAGTGGAGTGATACTTGCTATTTTCGACTAGTAGTGATTAGTGGTGTAAATGACTTTAAATCAGAGGAGTATATGTTACAAAGCAGAAAATTAGTGTTCAGCGTACAATGCTAAACTGCTTCTTGACCTCTGTCTTCCTTACTTCACTCCCTAAGTCCTACTGCCCTTCCCAGATGCCACCACTGTTACCAGTTTAGAGTGTGTGTGTGTGTTTGTGTGTATTTTTTTCTAAAGACTTGTCTTACTACATATTTTTCAGAGAGCTAGATCAGCAGTTTACAGAGGGGACTGGGCAGGTGGGCACAGTCATTGTCGTTTTAAAGATTCTCTCCAGTGAGGAGTAATGAATGTTTCGGTTGCATCTCTTACTCTCAAAGTGGGAAACAAGGGCTTGGATGTTTAAAACTAACATGTGAATTAGCATCCAGGGCCTGTACAGCCTGGGGACACCCTGGACGGAAGCTGAGAAGAAGGGGACAAAGTTGAGATGCAGCTCTCTTATGCCGTCCTAGCTACAATGGTCTCTTTCAACTTTAGGAAAGACATGCTGTTTTATTTTTAAATTAATAATCTGTTCTTTATGGCCCTTGTTTTATGATATAGAGTTAGGAAACACTTTCCCTTTGGCTTATGGAGTGGGTGGTCCCTTTTCTTAGCATACCCTCAGGGGCACCTTGGGTAAAGTGTCTTAACAACACCTCTGAATGCCAGTTCCTTCACCTATCAAGCCAGAAAAAACACATGTACCTTCCAGACCCGCTGCGGGTTTAAATGAGATGATGTTTATAAGACACCGCCTAGTGCATAGTAAGCATTCAGTGCGCTATTGTTGATGTAGTACATTTACATTTTCCTCTTCCCCTAGTTGCTTAGGGATAACGTCACATCTCATCTAGGGTTGTCCTTATTTGAACGTTAAGAGAGTCTACCTGGTTTATAAAGCCCACCACTCACCGTTTGTCCTAATGTGGAGCCTTGCCTGTTGCTGTGATGCTGGAAGCTTTGCTGCTGGTATTTCAAATACTAGCAGGGTCACCATGTGGACAGGTTTCAACAGAGCTTACAGACTAGGAAGAAAGGCCTGGCAATCTGTTTCTGAAAATTAGCCAATGAAATCCTGTAGATCATAACAGGATATTGCATGTTACAGTGCTAGAAGGTGAGCCCCCTAAGCCGTAAGTCACCCCAAATACACAGCGGCCAAAACAACAGAATCAAGCACACCAGCAATTACAGTATGGCCCAGGACTAGGTAACGTTTTACTCTGGTGTACACGGTGTCTTTATGAGTTGGAGTTGGCTGTACAGCAACTAATAATGAACAGCAACAATCTGCTTGGTACACGTTCAAATATCACCTATTCTTCCCAAAATAAACAGTGAGAAAAAGCATGTCTGTTATAACATAAGTCACTCAGAGTTGTGCTGGCAGACCTCTGAGTTCTGGGCGAAGCAATCTCTTTTGGTAAATGAATAATCCAGAAGAGTCAGCTCGTGTCACCAGCCGTCTGTGCCGCAAACTCCTCCTGCCCTGGGAAAGACGCACATTGACTGAGGAATCACACACCCAAAGAGCAGATGAAAAATCCCCACCGGTGGTAGGCCAGTCAGTTCCTTGATGAATGTAACAGAAGCCTTGGAGCAGGTAAGCACAACTTCACATATTTTCTGTCTGGCTACCTGATCATCCCCCTCTTGCCATGGGATGGAAGCGGGACATCAGGGGCTTGGGGGTTAGTTTCCTATGCAGTCTTTTCTCACAGTGGGCTCCTTGGAGCCAGGTGGCATGCTTGCAGGAGAGGGAAGCATTTGGGGAGCAAATGCCCCTGGCTGTCAATTCCACCTCCTGCTAGCAAGCAATTCCATCTCAGATTTTTTAGAGGATGAGGCCTTTGGAGTGCAGATTTTCTTGGGATTGTTAACTGTGCGTGTCTTCTTTGGGGAGATTCCAATAAATAGGGTGCTGCTTCTGGGTGGACAGGAAACCGTTAGGGGAGCCCAGAAGGAGGGGGACACCTATGAACTTGGGATAAACAAACTATATCCCCTCCTGACTATTAGGAAGGACAGTCACCAAAATGCTTCGCGTGCCTCTTGGTGGTTGTTTCATTAGAGAGACCCCAAAAATGTGCTAAGAAGTGTGCCAGTAGCCAGTCACCACTTGCAAAGGCTTTGCATTGAGCTGAATGGTTTTGTCTTGAATTACAATTGTGCCTGGCTTCCAAGCCTCCCAGCAGATCTTTTGATGTGTATGCATTTTCCCAGCTTGGAGGTTTTGCTGGCAAACAGCACGGTTGGCAGCAGGAAAGGCACCAGCTCTGCAGAGTTGGCAGGGAACAGGGTCATGTGCTCAGCACCCACAGTGCCCAAAGTCACTTGAAAGAGACAGTGACGGTCTCTAGATGAAGTTGGCAAGAAGATAAAAGGGGCACAGGGTCTCATCCAGGACCATGTTATTTGGTTTCAGCTGACAGTCCCAACAAACATTTAATCAGTTTGAAGTCTTAGAGATGAAAATGTCCTTCCAATCTGTGGGCAGAAAGAGGTGAAAGGAAGTGGGAGTGGGTGGGAGGAAGAAAGCAACAGACCAGAGGTGCACATTTATAGATTCTCCAGTAGCTGTATTTTCCACCCTCCTACTGACTGCAGGAAGTCCTCAAGAGCACATCAGGGACCACAAGCATCTGCGAGGCCATCTCTACTGGCTTCCAGATCAACAGTTCCACTCAACAGCTTTCACTGCCCTTTTTGTCTTTGCAAACATTCTTTGTCTGGGTAATGAGCCTCCTTGACTTCTAGCTGTAGCTCCATCTTCAAGAAAAGAAGCCAGAGGCCAGTTACTTCTTCCCCCAGAGGGTGTACCACCGCCCCACCACTTCTACTGGGTTTGATGAATGACTTAATGAGTGACTGCCTTTTTAAAGACAAAGTTGCCTTTGAAAACATTTCCTAGTGCCCGCTGCATGGTTATTAACTGCCGTCAAGCTGACTCTAACTCCTGGTGACTTTGTGAATAATAAAACAAAATGCTGCCTGGTCCTGTGATGTTTTCGTGATTGTTGGGCTATTTGAGTCCATTCTTGTAGAGTTAATGCCTCTTAATTACGATATTGGCAAAGAATACTGAACATAAATAATATCACTGCCAGTCTTCATGGTCACTGGACTATGAGTCCATTCTTGTGGATATTGTGTCAACCCCTTTCCTTAAAGCTTTCCCCCATGTTCACTGATACTCCCCTTTACCAGGCATGATGTCCTTTTCTAGTTATTGGTCTTTCCTGACAACCTATCCAAAGTATGTGAGATGAAGTCTTGGCATCCCTGCTTCTGAAACTGATTCGTACATTCTTCTGGCAGTGCACAGATACAGTCAATATTCTTTGTCAACCGATGTTGAATGCATCGGTTCTTCTTTGATCCTCCTTTTTCATGGCCCACTTTCACACACATATGAAGTGATTGAAAAGATTTGGTACAGTTTCTAGCATAGGTACTTAGCACAGGGTTTGGTATATTCACTTAATATCATAAAAATAGCTAATTATTATAGACACTGATCCACAGAAACAGTAATCAAGGAATCAAATGACATTGCATTGGGCAAATCTGTGCAAAAGACCTCTCAGAAGTGTTAAAAAAAATCAAAGAGGTCATGGTGTTTTGATTGCCTCATAGGATGTGAAAGCTGGACAATAAATAAGGAAGACTGAAGAAATGTTAATGCCTTTTAATTATGATGTTGGCAAAGAACACTGAATACAAATAACATAACTGCCAGAAAAATGAACAAATCCACCTTGGAAAAAGTACAGCTGGAATGTTCATCAGACGCAAAGATGATAGATTTTGTTTCACACACTTTGGACATGTTATCAGGAGGGATCAGTCCCTGGCGCAGTCCCATGTAGATAGTTCTCACAAGAGCATAATGCTCAAGGTAGGAATTTTTTTACCAGTTAAAATGACTCATTAAGTCATTCATCAAACCCAGTAGAAGTGGTGGGGCAGTGGCACACCCTTTAGGGGAAGAAGTAACTGGCCTCTGGCTTCTTTTCTTGAAGATAGAGCTACAGCTAGAAGTCAAGGAGGCTCATTACCGAGACAAAGAATGTTTGCAAAGACAAAAAGGGCAGTGAAAGCTGTTGAGTGGAACTGTTGATCTGGAAGCCAGTAGAGATGGCCTCACAGACACTTGTGGTCCCTGATGTGCTCTTGAGGACTTCCTGCAGTCAGTAGGAGGGTGGAAAATATAGCTACCGAGGAATCTACTTGGTAGAGGGTCAGCAAAAAAGACGATGACCCTCAATGAGATGGATTGACAAAGTGGCCGCAACAATGGGCTCCAGCATAACAGGGATTTTGAGAGTGGCGCAGGACCAGGCAGGGTTTCATTCTGTTGTATGCATGGTTGCTGTGAGTTGGAACCAACTTGATAGAACCTAACACCAACAACAATAACATGAAATTCAGGTTTCGCATTTTTGGAAAAACACCAAAGCAGTGATCTTGCATCTCCTGTGCTTTGAGTCAGTGAGCATGTAGTGTCCACTGGTTTCCATACTGGTGATGTTAACTTTTGTAAATTTATTTTGTTGTTTTTGTTGATAATATACACAACAAAATATGCACTGCTTCAACCATCTCTACATGTACAGCTCAGTCATAGTAATTATATTCTTCCAGTTTTGCAAACATCCTCCTCTGCCTTTTCCTGAGTTGTTCCTCTGTGTTGATGTAAACTCACTGCCCCCAAGGTTCTTACCTAAACTTTTGAGTTGCTATTGTCCCTTTGATCCCATGTAGATAGTTCTTACAAGAGCATAAGGCTCAAGTAGGCATTTTTTACCAGTTAAGTCAAACGATCATTGGTTTTCAGAAGACTGTAGGTGGTATTTTTGGTATTACTTTTGATTAGTTGGGTAAGATGGCATCTTGTGGGTTTCTCTGTTATAGTGAGTTTTCTCGTTTGCAGTTAATAAGAATCGTGTGAGGAGATAATGTAAATATACTGCACCCAATCATTCTCTTGTCCACTAATTTTTATTATTATTTTTTATTGAGATACAATTCGCATGCCATAAAACTCACCATCTCAGCAAATGCAGTTCAGCGGCTTTTAGTATATTCACGAGGTTATGAAACCACCTAAAATCCATTGCCGTGAAGTCAGTTCTGACTCGTAGCAGCCACAGTGCTGTCTGTCTCCAGTACATTTTCATCACCCGAGAAAGAAACCCGTATGCTTTAGCAGCTAATCCCTGTCGCCCATCCCTGGCCTAAACCTCTGGCAGTCAGTAATCTACTTTCTATCTCTGTGGGTGTGTATATTCCTCTGCCCCCTCATTTAAGCATTTTGCCTTGCTTTCCTGCAACAGTTATCGCTGTGGTGGGTGCCAAACGATGGCAGTTCTAAGCCATGCACTTTGGAACACTAGAAGCTATAGTGACCTGCCCAAAGGGATTAAATTATGTTCACTATTATTACATGACTTGTTTGCCTGGGACAGCCTTGGTGTCCATTGAAATTTATCATTTTTTCTAGGTGAAAGCATCTTGTTTGGACGATAAATCATAATGCTCACTCCAGTTGTCACCCAGGTTGCTATGATAATGTTGAACGGTATAAAATTACTTAAATGGGTTTCTATAGACTTGCTAAGAAGCAAGATTTGTAAGTGATGTACTTCTCCATTTTCTCTAAATGAATGATTTTGTTTTTCTGCAGTCCTAAACTTACTCTCTTACAAAATCAGGAAGCAAAATACTCCTTATATTTCCATGAAATGTATTTTTTTTTTTTTTTAAAATTTCTGCGTCAATTTGATCTATCTTTTGCTTCTCTGCTTTCAGAAAACTATACCTGTCTACAGCATACTGGTTGACCTTTCCAGCTCAAGTTTCTATGTCACAGATTTGTTTGTAGTTATAGGATGTACCCTCAGTTGTAGTAAAGATATATTGCACACAGTGAATACAGTTTGGTCAAGTCTTTTAGCAGTTCATGGCCCATCACTTTTGCCATTCAACTAGTTGAAATCTACACACGTGGAAGATTGTCTTCTCTTTAGTTTCAGTCACATTCTCATCCACCCCTTGATGCATGGGGACACTTAGGCTTTCTTACTGTGAGTCCCTACGCAACTGGATCTCTGGATCTTACACTGCTACAGAGAAGTCCATTGACATTAGTGATTTGTTCCAGACAAAACCGTCTTATCTAGGTGATAATTGGTCTGTTTAGTTATCAGTCATCAATCTTTGAGGAAGTGTAGCCAGAGAGCTCCTTAGAAGCAAGGATGGTGAGACTTCTTCTCTCTACTTTGGACACGTCATTAGGTAGGACCAGTTATAGAGTAGGACACCATGCTTATTAAAGTGGAGGGTCAGTGAAAAAGAGGGAGCCCCTCAATGAGATGGATTGACACACTGCTGCAACAAAGGACTCAAACACCTATTATTGTGAGGATGGCTTAGGACTGAACAACCTTTCATTCTGTTATATGTGAAGATGCTGTGAGTGGGAAACAACTCAATGGCGTCTAATAACAATGATAAGATATTATCACTCAAGTTGTTGTTAGCCAAGCCAAGTGCCGTCGAGTCGGATCCGACTCATGGCGACCCTACGGGCCAGGATATAACTGACCCAAGTTGTTGTTAATAAAGTTAAAATTACTTCTTTGAGTAATGTTTAAACCAAAACCTGTGTGTATCTTGTGAAGAAGAAATACCTTTTGGGGAACTGTTCAGTTGGCATTTACCATGTTCTTTGTCTACCTTTTGTAGCTTAGAAATGGAATCTAAACAATTGGTTGATGAGGTAGCTCAGGTGGAACACCAGTGTTCAAGGTAATAAAGGGTATAGGGTGATAGCATTGTCAGAAATAATTTACCAAGATCATTGTCTGAAATCTTGGGAGGCAAGCAAATATGTGATAATGAGGGAAAAAGCTGGAACAGATGAAAGTTTTTCAAGGCTGTAGATGTCAACATGTGATTAAAAGTAGCTTCAAGAGAAATCTTGGCAGCATAGTGGTTAAGTGCTACAGTTGCTAACTAAAAGATTGGTCATTCAAATCCACTAGGAGTTCCTTGGAAACTCTATTGGGCAGTTCTACTGTTCCCTACAGGGTTCACTATGAGTTAGAATTGACTCAATGGCAGTTGGTTTGTTTCTCTTTTTTTGATTTTCAAGAGATGCATGCAAAAAAGACAGGGAAAGACAGGTGCTTGTGGACAGGATTACTTCAAATGTGAGGTCTCAGGCCTTGGGAAATTACCAGTGTATAACATGGTGGCTTAAGATGCAGACCCTGGAGGCACACAACTAAGGTTGAATCTTAGGGCTTGGGGTGACTTTTACAGTGGAGAGAATTTACCTTCTGTTTTATATTATCTGATATAACTTCCTTTGAGTTGCATCATCTCCCTTGAGCTTATTCTGAAAGTAAGTTTGTTGTGGGTGTTTAGTCTGAACTCAGTGCTACGCAGCTGGAGATCCTGAGCCTGGGTTACAGCTTTAAAGAATCAAGTTCCGTGGAACTTGTCAAAGCTCTGCTTGCTGTCTTGGGAGCTGTGCCTATTTACGCTGAGTCAGCAAACTCCAGTTAAAGAATGCAGTAATTAAAAACAAACAAACAAACCAATGTGTGCCTCCCTCAGCACTCCCCTAAACTCCAGTGGGAAAACTCATGCATATCTAGATGGACAGGCAGCAGAGAAAGCCAAATGGGCTCAGAAATATTGGTGTAATTTATGCAATAACACTTTTTATGTTCTAAGATAGAACCATAAATCTCTTTTAGTTTTTCATATGCAAATGTGGAAAGACTCACATACTCCTATAATGGATGAGCATCCATAACGACTCCTGTCCTATTGAAGTTTAATGGAGGAGCCAAAAAAAATGAAACAAAGCAAGGTTTTTGGGGGGCCTGCTTACAGTTCTCTGAGAGAAAGGAGATGGTGGAAGGTATAGATCCTATAGAGTATACATAGCAAACATAGCCCTCTTGGAAGGTTCAGTAGTGAAATAATTATTTACAGTCAATAATTGTCAAATTATTTATGGGTCTTGTCTCACTGACTCCTACTACTGTTTGATGATTTCATTACTTGCCTTTATCAGATAGCAGGAAAAATAGCAGAAAATAATCAGTGCATTTTGATTTTTTTATTTTTATACATTGTGCATACACATTTCAAATTGCTGTCTCAGACTTTTCTAACTATTTATTACAACAGTTTTGGTAATAAATTGGATTTTATGTGAGGACCAAGACAAAGTGACTTTTTCTACAGCAAGTAAATTAAAGAAATGGCACCCCAAACTTGTCATTCAGTTCTCAATACAGTTCAATACTTTTTCATTTCTGGTGAATGAATATTGTGGATTGAATTGTGTCCAGCCAAAATGTGTGCCAATTTGGCTAGACCATGATTTCCAGTATTATGTGGTTGTCCTCTGTTTTGTGATCTGATGTAATTATTCCGTGTGTTGTAAATCCTAATTTCGATGATGGCAAGGAGGCAGATCTCAGTCTATAGGATTAGTTTGTATTTGGAGCCAATCTCTCAAGATATACAAGAGAGAAGCAAGCAGAGAAGAGAAGCATCTCGCACCATTAGCAAAGAAGAGCTAGGAACAGGAGGTCTTTTGGATCTGGAGTACCTGGGGTACCTGAACTGAGAAACTCCTAGACTCAGGGAAGACTGATGACCAAGATCTTCCCCCAGAGCCAACAGAGAAAGCTTTCCTTGGAGTTGGTGCCCTGAATTCAGACTTCTAGCCTCCTGAACTGTGAAAGAGTAAATAGCATCCACTTGAGGTATTTCTGTTTCAGCAGCACTAGACAACTAAGACAGTGACCAAAAGCTTAGGTCTTAAGCCTTTCTTTTTCCTTTTTTCAGCTCTGTTCACCTCTCTTTGGACTCCGTTTTCAAACAGGCTCTCCTTCATAGTAGCAGGATGATGTCAACAGCTTGAGGACTAATACATCTTACCATCTTAACACATCTGTTACTGTTGTGAGGTGCTAGGATTTGATTCTAACCCATCGTGACCCCAGCGACCCTGCATGATAGAGGAGAACTTTGCTGCTCTAACAGAAATACCACCAAGTGGATGACTTTAATAAAGGAAGTTTATTCTGACACAGTCCAGTAGGCTACAAGTCCAAAGATGTCTGCTCCAGGGGAAGACTTTCCGTCTGTGTCACCTCTGGAGGAAACTCCTTGCATTGCATCAGCCTTTGGTCAGGTAGCACCTTGGCACAGGGAACTTGAGTATGAAGGATGTGTTCTACTCCTAGTGCTGCTTTCTCGACGGTGTGATGCTCAAGTGGATGCTATTTACATACCTCAAGTGGATGCTATTTACTCTTTCACAGTTCAGGAGGCTGGAAGTCCGAATTCAGGGCACCAACTCCAAGGAAAGCTTTCTCTGTTGGCTCTGGGGGAAGATCTTGGTCATCAGTCTTCCCTGAGTCTAGCAGTTTCTCAGTTCAGGTACCCCAGGTACTCCAGATCCAAAAGACCTCCTGTTCCTAGCTCTTCTTTGCTAATGGCGCGAGATGCTTCTCTTCTCTGCTTGCTTCTCTCTTGTATATCTTGAGAGATTGGCTCAAAATATAAACTAATCCTATAGACTGAGATCTGCCTCCTTGCCATCATCGAAATTAGGATTTACAACACACGGGTCCCAATTCTTTTCTTGCTTGGCTCTCCTTTTTATCTCCTGTAGGGTGAAAGGGTAAAAGGTGCAAGCCACACTCCAGGGAAACTCTCCTTATAGTGGAGTTGGGAAGATATTTTAGGAAAGATGTTATGGGTACCTTAGGAAGGATGTTACGGGTACCTCAGCAAGGATGTTACAGTCGCACCCTAATCCTTCCAACATAATCCACTCTATTAACCACAGGCACAAACTGGGATTTACAGCATCAGAAAAGACAAAATAGAGGACAATCACACAAAACTGGGAACCATGCCCAGTCAAATGGGTATACACAGTTTGGGGAGGACAATTCAGTCTATGACACTACCCTTTCAGTTACTAGCTGAAGGGTTCACGTTGTGCCCCCAGGCTTCCTTATGACCGTAGGGGAAATGCTACAGGTGGTGCCCAGAAGAAAACTGTGGGAATTAAGGATTTCGCTTTTGGCTCAAACCCCTTCACGGTTTCTCTGAGCTGGTGGATTTCTAGGCTTTCGTCCCACCCTGTGACCTAGGAGAGTGGGCAGTTGTGCTCTGCCTAAGCGGCACTCCCTCTTAATTGATCGTAGCATACAAATGTTCCTCAGGCATGAACATCGCTAGGTGGGTTCACACCGCCAGTCTTTCGGTTGTCTGTGGAGCGCTTCACCGTTGGACCACCAGGGCTGCTCTCAGCTATTCTAGAGGGGAAAAAGGTGCTTCCTTCCCTGCTATCTCCAGCAAAGATACAGGCTCATGTCTGATTGGTTCATGTGCTCATCTCTCCGCCAATCACAGTGGCCCAGAGAATGTGGTGCTCTGACTGGACAGGCCTGCATCACCTGTGCATCCCTGTGCTTGGCTGGCGAGTAAAGTCAGTTGAACCTGGGCCCTCTGGGCTGAGAGTTGGAGTCCAGTGTCCCCCGAGAAACATCATTGTTGTTGTTAGGTGATATCCAGTAGGTACCTACCTGCTACTACCAATCTTACGTGTATCAGAACGAAACAGTGCCTGGTCATGTGTCATCCTCACAATTGTCGCGCTGCTTGAACACATTGTTGCAGCCACTGCATCAGTCCTTCTCACAGAGGGTCTCCTTCTCTTTCTCTGACTCTCTGCAAAGCATAATACCCTTCTCCAGAGACTGGACCCTCCTGACAACAAGCCTGAGGAACACTCAGAGTAACTGAGTGTGTTGCAGAATAGAACTGCATTGCCCAGAGTGTGTTGTTGCTGCTGCAGTCTTTACAGAAGCAGATTGCCTGGTCTTTGTCCCGTTGGCCCTGGTGGGTGGGTCTGAACCATCAGCCTTTGGAGAATCTTTACGCAGCTTTTCTGCCTTCCAGAAGCTGCCCACATCCCTTGACTTGGAGCCTCCTTCCAGCTAGCAGTCATGTCACTCCGACCTCTGCTTCCAGCCTCCCGTCTCCTTCTCTGACTCTAACTGTCATGCTTTGACCTTAAAGGATGCTGGTGATGACACTGGCCCCATCTGGATAACCCAGGATCACTTTCCCTCGCAATGTCCTTCATCTAAATTAGATCTGAAGAGTGTCTTTTCCTAGACCAGGTAGTGTATTCTCGAGTTCTGGGAAGTAGGACATGGACAGATTTGCTATTGTTGTTGTTTGGCACCAATGAGTCAATGTTCAACTCACAGCAACCTCTTTCAACAGAGTAGAGCTGCATCATAGGGTTTTCTAGGCTGTGATCTTTATGGAAGCAGTCAGTCCCAGAGTGGCTGGTGGGGTTTGAAGCGCTAGACTTTTAGTCAGCAGCCCAGCACTTAACCATCACACCACCAGAGCTCCTGGTGGACCTTATGGGCCGGTATTCTGCAGACTACAGCCAGCCTTTGTAAGACAGCACCTCTCCTCCAGCATACACTATCCCTCCATCTGACACGTTTTGTATTCTGCTGATTTGCTTGTTGAAGGCATCCTTTCCCTAGAGAGTAAGATACCAGGACCATTATCCGCTGCCTTCCCAGGGCCCAGTCTGGCACCTCACATATAGTAAGCCTGCAATAAATACATTTTGAATAAAGAACAGATGACAGATGACAAAGACCAGCAGTACTTCAAATGTCACCGAACAGTCCACTTTTCTGCTCCATACCAAGAAGGCAGAGGAAAGGGCTGGCATTATGTACCTGCGAGCACCACTCCTACAACCCTGCAGTGCACAGGCAGACTCAGAGGCTCCATCTTCAGCATGTAACATGTGTCTCCTTATATCCTCCATCTGTGACATCCTCCCAGGCCTGGGAGGAAAATCCTTTTGAAAAGGATTTTATTACTTGCCTTTGAAATAAAACCAGGACTTTCTAGTTCACGGTTACAAGTAAAACTCAAAACCAAACCAAACCAAATTCATTGAAGCTGAGTCAATTCTGACTCCTAGCAACACTATAGAACAGGGTAGAACTGCCCCATGGAGTTTCCAAGGAGCAGCTGGTGGATTTGAACTGATGACCTTTTGGTTAGTAGCTGTAGCTCTTAACCAGTGCACCACCAGAGCTTTGCAGTTGCAAGGAAAGCTAGCCTTATATAAATTATATTTTTAGTTATTGTATCAAATTAATAGATCAATTAGTTATTGCATTAAATTATTAGATCATAGCCTACAATGTTAAGTCTAAATTTGGCCATTTGAGGCTATGTATGAGTTCAAAATTCCAGTCTCTCATCTCTTAATGGACACCTTGATGACATAGTAGTTAAGTGCTATGGCTGCTAACTAGAAGGTCAGCAGTTCAAATCCACCAGGTACTTGCTGTAGACTCTATGGGACAGTTCTATTCTGTCCTAGTGGATCTATATGAGTGAGAAGTAACTAGACAGCAGTGGGTGTAGTTTTAGTTTTGACCCTCTCTTACTGAAAAATGGAAAGTCCTTCTGAATGTCATCCTACAGATGATACAAAACAATAAGAAATCATTATACATTTTAAATTTGTAATGATTTTATTTTTTCAATAGGCTGTCCATGCAAATAATATGAAGTATAAAAAGTCCAAAGCATTCACTTTACCTTCTAGCCCAGTGTGTCCTGTAGAACTTTCTGTGACGATGGAGAAGTTCTATATTTGTGCTGTCTGGTGCCATTTGTGCCACATGAGGTGATTAGTATGGCTTAAGAACTGAATTTTTCATTTTAATTAATCTTAAGCTAAAAAACCCCAAACAAACAAACAAAATAACCTCATATGGCCACAGTATTGGGCAATGCAGCTCCAGCCATGAAACCTCTTGTTCCCCAAGCTCCTTCTGTCCCCAGGATTTGTGCACCATACTGAGGATGCTCTGAACATACACATGTGAGCCCTGATGGTGCAACGATAAAGTGCTCACCTGCTAACCAAAAGGCTGACAGTTCAAACCCGCTCGGTAGCTCCTTAAGAGAAAGACCTGGTGGTCTGCTACTACAGGGATCACAGCCCTAGAAAACCATATGAGGGCAGTTGTTTCACGTGGTGTCACTATGAGTTAAAAATGGACTTGACAGCATGTCACAACAGCATACATGTATTTTCACTTTTATGAAAAGCTATTTCGCTTTTTTTGTGTTCCGTGGTACAGTTAGTATGGTTTTGGTGCATGGAAGCTACATAACGTGAGTCATCATGGAGCTGCCCTTCTCTCAAGGTTGACCCATAAACTTAACCTTTGCTTGTGGAAGATCGCGGACACAGAGCAAAGGGATATGAAGCCCCAGATGGGGCCAATTCCCTTGTTACCACAGTCAGGAAATGTCAGGTCTTCCTGGTCAGTGTCTTTCCCTAAAGCCTCCCTGGATCTATGTTGAGAAAGCTTCTTAAAAAAAAACTGAAAGAAGAGACAAAGTCTGAAGACATTTCACTGTCACATGAATTGTAATGAATTTCTTTATGTATGTGAAGTACAAGACTGTGAAGTTTCTCCACAGGTCTCAGTTAAGACGATGGAATTGTCCTCTGCCCCTAACTTCCAACCTTCCACTGCCAGTTGCCTTTTGGGAGTTTCTTTTGTTCACAGTTCGGCCAAGGACAGCCAATCTGCTGAGGATCCAAAGAGGAACTGATCTCTTTTCATATTTTTAAATTTCTTTATATATCTGATAGGAGAAATTCTCTAAGCAAGTTATTTGAAATGACTAATACACTCTTCATCACATGGGAGATTTCAAAGACCCTCAACCAAAGACAGCTATGCAGGAACACATGAAAGAGAAAACAACTTATTTTGTGGCACCTGGGTGACCATTCTTTCATATCTTTTATGTTTGCAAGGACAGCTAAAGGGAAGTCACCCCAGATGTCCTTTCTTCCTCATCTCTGTTTCCAGTAAGTCTTCATCTTCAGCCACTGCTCTTTGGATGCAAGTGGAAATCCATCTGATGAATGTTGATTTCACATACAACTCCTTGATTCTGTAAGATGACAAACATAGAGAAGACTACCTTGTGAAGAGTGAAACACCAAAGATACCCTGATGTTGAAACAAGAGTTGTTTGCATTTTCACAAACATCTCTCCAGATAGTTCGTGTAAGTGAGATGTCTGTCTACCTGTTGTTGTTAGTGCCATGGAATCAATTTTCAACACCCGCCTGCCAGATGTGACAGAGCAGAATCAAGCCATAGGGTTTATCGGCTATCATTTTTAGGGCAACATATTTCTAGATCTTTTTCCTGTGGAGTAACTGGATAAACGTGAACTACTAAACTTTTGATTAACAGCCAAGTGCTTAATATTTTTGCCACCATGGCTCTTTATAGTCAGCCAGAGGTCTGTAGATATATCTTTTTAACTAAGCAACATTATGAATGTATTTCCATGTCAGATATTATTATGATATGAACAATATCTACTACGCATTTATCATCCATTTAAAATTTTCATTTTAACAAATAATTTGCACAGTGATAGTATTTTGAAGGCATCAGCTCATTCAGTTCCTCCAACAACCCTCTGAGATGGTTGTTTCTGGAAATAATTTGCCCAAGGTAACATAGCCAATGCACGGTAGGATGGGGACTTGAACCCTGCTTCATCTGGAACTAATGTCTGTGACCTTAGGCACTGGGCTGTACAGTCAGCATGAGTTTTAATGACTGGTAAGCATTCTATTGTGTGCTGTCTCACAATTTATTTAGCATGGTGGCTAAAATCTTTACCGCATTTAATTACGTAATCCCAGAGGCAGGATACCATCTAGTAAGATGATGGGTCTACTCCTTGGGGCCTAATTTCTGTGCTTCAGCTCATAGTTGGCCTCTTTTTAAACTTTTGTTGGCAAGGCAGGAGTTTGATAGGAATACACTTGTGGTGATACTGAGAGGGAATGGGTACCTTAAGCGGCTGAGACAGGGTTTCCCACGCCTCTGGTCCTTACCCTCCTGCCCCGCCAGTGCAGAAGGAAGATGAACAGTGATGACAGTGCTGATATCTTTATGCAATAGCTCGTAGTTCTCCATGTTTCTGCCTGAGTGGTCAAAACAAGCTTCTAAAATTAGCAACTGCTAACTCACCAGCAAGAGATGAGCAAATCTTTGTCTTCAGAGAAAGCTGCTAATTGTCCATTTGTCATTCTCCAATTTTCCCCAATTGTTTCATTAGCTGGCAGGAGAAAATGCCAGTTCATTGTCTATAAAAATACAGGGCCAGTGTAGAATTATGTATTGGTACTCAAAGAATGTGCTAATCTGTTGTTTTGTTAGTAATGTTTTAAATAAAAACAAAATCACTCTTCTCACTCTACCCTCTCCCACAATCAAACACGCCTTACACACTGACCCCAACACGAAACTCTTGGTTGTTGTTATAGATACAGGAAAATTCTGAATTGCATCTGGACTGTTGAATACTTGTTAAGATGTTATCCATAAAATATTTTCAATTTTAACTTGATAGCTTATATAGTATCACTCAAAGTGCTTTGGGTATATTTTTACCTGTTTTCTATGTTGGAAAGAAGGGTTTATTGCATTTCACATGAACTGGGACAAAAAAAGAAAAAAAGGAAAAAAAAACTATAAACTGTCTGAGTGAATAAAAAGTGCATAATTCAATTCAAAGGAGGTCACATACTCTTATTGGAAAAACTTCAATACAATTCAAGTTTGGAAGAATGAGAGAAACGGAAGTTTATTCCTATACACTTATGTGTGTCTTGGAAACCCTGGCAGTGTAGTGGTTAAGTGGTACGTTTACTGACCAAAGGGTTGGCAGTTTAAATCCACCAGGTGCTCCTTGGAAACTCTATGGGGCAGGTCTGCTCCATCTGGTAGGGTAGCTGTGAGTTGGAAGCAACTTGAGGGCACTGAGTTTGGTTTGGGTTTCGGTATGCACATCTCGGGAAACAGGATGACCTCTTAATACAAGTATACGGGGTCTTTCATTTTAGGAAGTATTTATGTCAAGACTGGCACTAAATTATTAAAGCATTTAGATATTTTTTAAATTATTATTTTTTAAATTTTAGTGGAAGTGTATACAGCAGAAGATACGCCTGTTCCTCCGTTGCTCCATGTGAAATTCCATAACTTTGGTGGTTTTCTTCACTTTGAGTCACCGTGCTCTCTCTCTGTCTTTCTATCCATGTTGGTTCATCACCATCCCCTAAACTGAACATTTATTGTTAGAATTTACACTACTTAGATTAATGTGAGTGCTGTAATTACGTCTAAGTCGATACATGCTTGTATTTACATACATTAAAATGTCCCTCCTCCTTCCAGTCAAGAGAGAGCCAATGAAATTCCTTCATAATGAAATTTTAGTAAAAGTTTGAAGACTGTATATCAACTGCCTATGATTGCAATGGCCACAGAAGGCTTAAAATAAGACCCTAAACTTGGAGCCAGGAGTCCTGGTAGTGCAATGGTTAGGCAATCTGCTACTAATTGAAAGCATGGTATGCCCTGGTTTGCACTGAGCAACACACACACACACACACACAATGGCTTAATTGTATTTATTTGCTAATATGTGGTGAGCAATTTACATGGGTTTCACCACATCTGTGCTATGGTGGGGGACATATGAAATTGGGTACTGCAGACCCGTGGAAAGGCACAGTTGGTCCTGAGTGTACCTTGCTTCCTGCATAATCCTGCCTTGGTCGGTGGTTCAAACCCATCAGCTGCTCAGCAGAAGGAAAGGCTTGGCTGTCTGCTCACATAAACATTACAGTGTAGGAAACCCTATGGGATGGTTTTGTTCTGTCTTATATAGGTCTCTATGAGTCAGAATCCACTTGACAGCACACAACAGCAACAACAACAAACTTAGATTAAAAATTTTGGATCTGTAATTATCCTGGTGTTTTTTTTATTTGGACTTTCTCACTTTTCTAAGCCTCTTCTCTGCTCACTTTTCCTTTCTCCTGAGGTTTGTTAAAGAGATAAAAGCAAACCAAAATGAAACAATAATAGGCCCCCCAAAAAACACCTATGATTTTTTTCTTTTTGATTGAGCTTCTCCTAAGATGAGCTCTAGCACGGTTTCAGTACACAACCCTGAGGAACTAGGGGAAGTACTCCTTTATAAAACAGATTACCTGGGAAAGTAGAAGAAACTTTGGGGAAAAAAAATACATTATTAAAAAGATTCACTAGAATGATGCATTTATAGAGAGAGAGAGTAAGTAGGAAGAACAAACAATCTGCCAGTGGGAAAGTCTGCCTAGAAATATAAATAATGATTGAACTTAGATGGACACAGGGAGTGGCAGAGTGGGCAATGCAAAAAAGAAAGAGGTGCTCCATAGAAGACAGATCAAGGGATTCGAGTATACTTCAGAGTAGAAAGGAGCAGAGTTAAAAATGATGGGTGAAGAAATGTGAGAGATATAGGCTAAATTCAGGAAATCTATAAAACAGCAATTGTAGTGATGAGAACACAAGTATAAACCAAATCTAAATCAAATCCATTGTCGGTGAGTCATTTCCAACTCAGAGCCACTCTATAGGACAGAGTGGAACTGCCCCATCAGCTGTCCAAGGAGCAACCGGTGGATTCAAACTGCCTACTTTATGGTTAGCAGCTAGGTACTTAACCACTGGGCCACCAGAGCTAACATTTAGAAAAATAATAAGAAGACATATGAGTTTTAAGAATTCAGAAATAATCTTTTGAGCTTGTAAACTATCCAAGCCAAGCCAAGTGCCGTCGACTCAGATCTGACTCACGTAAACTATAAATGAACAAAACCTCAAAACCAAGCCCATTGCTGTCAGGTCAATTCCAACTCAATAGCGACTTTATAGGACAGAGTATAGCTGCCCACGGGGTTTCCAAGGAGCAGCTGGCAGATCTGAACCGCCAGCTCTGGGGTAGGCAATTGACCTCTTAACCACA
Organism: Heterohyrax brucei; assembly: GCA_028571685.1. Taxonomy (NCBI): domain Eukaryota; kingdom Metazoa; phylum Chordata; class Mammalia; order Hyracoidea; family Procaviidae; genus Heterohyrax; species Heterohyrax brucei. The sequence continues at coordinate 84,066,120 of CM053156.1, read as the reverse complement.
GTACCACCATAAAGAGTTTAGAAGTGAAGAAAACTGCCTTAAATACATCAAAGACTTTGAAGAAACTAACAGCAATAAAGAGAGTATTCAGATTTCATGGGATGTGGTGAAAGTCCTTTTTGGGAAAGAATTTACTGCCTCAATTTTATTGTTGAGAAAGAAGATCAGAATTAGTTGATGTTTTTAAAAACTGATAAGAAGAAAAGCAGTGAATAGCATTACACACATTATTTTTGCATATCTCTTTTGTAATTTTGGCCATGGAACTCAGATTCCAAGAAATGGAACTTCTGAATGAGAAGCTGATAGACATGTGTTCTTAGTAGGTACTGCCCAGTTCCTCTCTGCAGGGAGAGAATCATTTTGCAATTTCACTATCAACTTCTCTATTTTCTGACTCTTCCCAGTGAGTGTGTTGTCCTCCTTTTGGATTCTCACCTATCTGATGAGCGAAGAACGATATTAGAGTAACGAACGAGCTCATTATCATGAGCAACATCAAGCTATATCTATGTCCGAGTCTATGGACCCCTAGTGGCGCAATGATTCAACTCTCAGTTGCTAACCCAAAGGTTGGCAGTTTGAACTCGCCGGATGACTCCTTGAGAGGAAAGCCTGGTGAGATTATGGCCTAGGAAATCAAATGGGGCAACTGTACTCTTTCTGACAGGGTCACTATGAGTTGAAATCTGTATAGATGGAGATATGTAGATTTCCATATGTTTCGCTGGATATGGCGAAACTCTGGTAGAGTAGTGGTTAAGTGCTATGACTGCTAACTAAAAGGTCAGGAGTTCAAATCTACCTGATGCTTATCAGGAATGCTATGGGGCAGTTCTGTTCTGTCTGTAGGGTCACAATGAGTCAGAATCAACTTGATGGCACTGGATTTTTTTTTTTTTTTTGGTATCTAGATATAGTTGTATCTGTATCTCCATTTCTCTCTCTCTCTCTCTATGTATACACACACACGTATATACAGAGCTCTGGTGGCACAGTGGTTAAGAGCTCAGTTGCTACCAAAAGGTTGGCAGTTCGATGCCATCAGCTGCTCCTTGGAAGCTCTGTGGAGTGCTTCTACTCTGTCCTACAGGATTGTTTTGAGTTGGAATCACTTACATTATTTTCAGTGAACCCTATACTTATATCTGTTAGTAAAACTATAAAAAAGAATTAGGTAAAATTTTTACTGTTTGCAGGTTGTATATATGTCTATCTAGAGAACTTAAGAGATTCAAGTGAAAATCTTTTAGAAGCAACAACCATCATCATGAAACAATGTGAATTAATTGTTTAATGAGAGAAAAACTTTCTTTGTAAACCTTCGCTCAAAGCACAATAAAAGAAAACCTTTTAGGTGAAATGAAAGTATTTAGCAAAATGGATTAAATATAAATAGATTTTATGTATAATTTATATATAATGGGTTATACAGAAAGCAAAGACGTAAATCAATCTCTTCTCCACAGCACTGGGTATACACAGATTATCTTATGAAAAGCTATTACATGTACACTAACAATTAAAAAAATGAAAGAATCCTAGAAATAATCCAAAATGGGTTAATAGTAGTTAAATCTGACATGGAAAACCATATTTCCATAAGGTAATTTTAGTTCTCTGAAGATATATTGCTAGAGAAGGGTGGCCTTATAACAGAAAGAACAAATAAATAGAATACATAACTAGCAAAGCAGAGCCTCTTGGGAAAAATGAGTAGATTCCCATACATCATATACCAAAATAAATCTCAGATAGTTTAAAGAGCTAAAAGAAAAAACAAAACAAACCACAATAAGAATAAGAACAGCAAGACAAATAAACTGAAAAACAATGACAAACAAAATTCAGAAAGAAGAAATGATGAAGGCTTAGGGAAAGATACATAGGCCTGCCTACATTGACACCCACAACATCCCCAGATCAGAAAATAAACACCTTAAAACTCAAATTCAAAGAATAAGCTAAAAAATGTGTTTCTAGTGTAGGAGTAATTTACTAAAGGAATAATTCTTAAATATCAGTGAAGAAAATAAAATAACAATGGAAAACATGGGCAAAGATTTTGATGAGAAATAGAAATTTATAAAAGAATATACATAATAACAAGGAAATATATTATAAATGTTCATCTTCACTAGCAAGCAAAGACACACTAAATTAAAGAGCCACATAGACTGTCTTTTTGCTTATCAAATCAGTCCAGAATTTTTTGTAAGATAATTTTAATGAGCATGATCACACTGCTTAGGGAAATAGAAGTTATCTTTTTGAAGGACAATTTGCCGATACATGGGAGGATCTTCAAAGACCAGACCCGTACTTGTCAAGTAGAGGCTCTGAAGAATCTGCAGAAGAATTGCCTAAGGTACTTGCTAAAAAATGTGCAGGATCCAGTCTACTGCAGACCTATGGACTCAAAGTGCTTGTGAGGGCTGGCGGGTAGATCTCTTGATTTATGGGTACATCAAAAACACAAGATGAGACTTTCAGGCACTGGTGAATAGGAATAACAGTTCAAAACTCAGTTATTATATATTATTACATGTAACAATAATTATATTTACCTATATGCAGAAACCATGGTAGTGTGGTGGTTAAGTGCTTTACCTGCCAACCAAAAGGTTGGCTAGCTTAAATCCACCAGATGCTCCTTGGAAATTTCTATAGGGCAGTTCTACTCTGTCCTTTAGGGTAGCTATGAGTCGTAATTGACTCAATGGCAAAGGATTTTATTTTTTAGTGGATATATACCAGTACTCTGATTCATAGTGACCACAAGAGGATCAGAATTGACTCAACTGCAACAGGTTTGGGTTTTGGTTATATATACAGATGTCTATGGCTACGTTGTCTCTGCCTATGTCAAACCGATTGACGTTGAATTGATTCCAACTCACTGCAATCCTATGTGTTTCAGAGTAGAACAGTGATTTGCAGTTTTCAAGGCTGTGATCTTTAGAAATAGATTACCAGATCTCTTTCCAGAGATGCCTATAGGTGGGACCAAGCCACCAACCTTTCAGTTAGTGGTGTGTGTGTGTGTGTGTGTGTGTGTGCCAAGCCAGCCAAGTGCTGCCAAGTCGGATCCGAAGAGTGGTGCAGAGTTGGGGGAACAGTAACTCCAGCTGAGGCAAATGATTATGGGAAGGTTTGGAGGGGAAAGAAATGGAGAAGTCTGCTCAGCACAGAGGAGCAGGTTTGGAGGGACTAGGTAGGGGCCATATGAGCAGACATGCTATGATAAGGCATTTAACCCTTCTTCAAAGGGCAAAGGGAAGATATTGTATTTTAAACAGGTTTTTATCATTAGCTGCCTTTAGGTTGGTTCCTACTCTTGGTAGCTTTTTGTGTAACACAACAAAATACTGTCTGCTTATGTGCCGTCTTTGTAACTGTTGATGTATTTGAGTCCATTGTTGCAGTACTGGTGTCAATCCATCTCATCAAAGGTCTTCCTCATTGCTGCTGACCCTCCGCCTTACCAGACATGATGTCCTTTTCTAGCCCTTGGTTTTCCCTGATGACGTGTTCAAAGTAAGTGAGTTGAAGTCCACTAATTCATGTTTTTCTCAAAGAGCATCCCAGTGTCAATGTGGAAAATAGGTTTAGTGGAGATAAGAATGGAATCCTTAAGACCCCGTAGCAGGGTATGACACGGTGCATGACAGGTGGTGATGGGTTTGGTTATGGAGATGATCATGTGACTGGTGGCTGGGAAAGTGTAAAGAAGAGCTGGGTTTGAGAATTACTTCCCAAATAATGTCTTAGATCAAGATTTTCATTTTTGACTATTTCAAGCCCATGTAGGGTAACTGGGGTTGAAGCAATAATTTTAATTTGATAGATGAATAACCAAAAACATCAAGACAGGAGGTTCCCTGGTTAGCTCAGAGTCATGGAGAGGATATGGACAAGGAAAAGGCCAACAGACTGACAAAAGTATATCAAGAAGTTACCTATCACTTTCCACAAGCCAACACCATAAACATCTCACTGTCATGCTATTTAATTCATTTTTCTTCATAACTTCAAGGGTATTTGATTTAAAGCCCCATCTTGAGCAAACATATTTCTTTCCCCTTTCTCCAAAGCGCATGGTGTACTCAAGTTATTTACTTTCTCCAAGGCGACCTTACAAGGTTATTCACTAAGTTCAAGGAAAAGGACCCCACTGTTTTACTATTTTTTTTTGTAAACAATTAAAACATTTCTAGTCCATTTTCTTAGTTTCCTATTGTCCTTTTCTAGCCAATGCAGACATTTGCAAATGAGAGTATCGGGCAGTTGACCAGAAGGGCTGCTATACGCTGGTGTTCTAAAACAGATGTTATAAGTTGATAGTTGTGAGAATTCATATGCCAAGATACGTCCTAGCTGTACTTGATACAGGGTGCATTTGGGCAAGTCACTTAGCTGTGTAAGAGCCTGAATTTCTGTCTGTAAAATAGAAAGTAGAACACATTGCAGGTGGCTGTTGCGAAGAGTAGACGAGATGAGGCTTGCAAGGTTGTAGAGCACCTTACAGAATGCTAACATCATGATCAGCGTCTAATGAGGGGCTTCTTGGTCTTAGCAGGAGTAGTAGAAGGAGGAAGAAGGAAGGAAGCAGGGAGCTGAAGCTCTCATGCATCTTCCACTGACTAGTAGGCAAAGGCAAGGAAATAGATTCTCCCTTACAGTCTCCACAAGGAATACGACTCCTGTAACATCTTGATTTTAGCCTCTTAAGACCCGTATTAGATTTCAAAGCCACGGAACTGTAAGATGACAAATTTGCGGTGCTCTTAAGGCACTGAGTTCATTGAACTCTGTCACAGCAGCAGTAGAAACTAAAATAGAGTTGAACCATTTTTGTAGTAAGGGTTGCAAATTCAAATACCACGGGGGTCAGGAATGAGCGCAGATGAAACAAGTGGGCTACACAGAAGATATCGGAGAGTGTTGGGGACTGTGACAAACTGTGGTATGGTAGAAGGGGCTGAGTAGCTCGCATGTGGGAATACTTCAAGAATTTCTGACTTTTAAAGATGATGGCAATCTAAATGTCTTAAATGCATAATCTTCCATTTTCATAGGGCTGTTGTTAGTTGCTGAGGAATCAACTTTGACTTACAGTAATCTTATGCACTACAGCACAACGCATCATCAGTCCAGTGCCACATTTTTATATATTGGCAAGTATCACAAGATTTAAAAAATATTAGACAGATCAGACAGTATTTATCTAGAAACTGGAGAAAGACCTTGGGCTTAGAAGGTGCTTTATTAAGGAGCCCTGGTGGCACAGCGGCTAAGCTCTCAGCTTCTAACCCAAACGGCAGCAGTTCTAACTCACCAGCTGCCTTGTGGGAGAAACAGACGGCAGTCGACTGACTTCTGTAGAGATTGTTGTTATTAGGTGCTGTTGCTTTGGTTCTGATGCACAATGACCCTGTGAACCACAGAACAAAACTCTGCCTATTCTTGCACAGTCTTCACAACTGTTGCTGTGTTTGAGTCCATTGTTGTTGCCACTGTGTCAATCCATCTTATTGAGGGTCTTCTTTTTCATTGACCCTCTACCAGGCACGGTGTCCTTCTCCAGAGACTGGCACCTCCTGATAACATGCCCAAAATATATGTGTCTTAGTCATCTGGTACTACTCCAATAGGAACTCAAGTGGATGGCTTTAACAAAGAAAAGATTTTATTCTCACACAGTCCGGTAGACTGAAAGTCTGAATTCAGAGTGCTAGTTCCAGGGGAATGCCCTCTCTGTCAACTCTGAAGGAAGGTCTCTGTGTTGCATTAGCCCTTCTTTGGTCTCAGAGCATCTCAGCACAGGAACCTCAGGTCCAAGGGGCATGCTCTGCTCTCAGTGCTTCTGTCTTGGTGGTGTGAGGTTCCTAATTCTGCTCACTTCCCTTTCCTTTTACCTTTTGTAAGATAAAAGGACAAACGGTGGTACAAGCCACACTCCAGGGAAACTCCTTTTGTATTGGAGCGGGGAGATGACCTTAGGAAGGATGTTCCAGTCTGAACTCTAATCCTCTTGAACATAAACCAATCTGTTAACCACAGGCAGAGTTTAGAACTTAGAGCGCAGGAAAATCACAAAATGGAGGACAATCGCAAAACACTGGGAAACATGGCACAGCCAAGCCGTTACACACATTTTTGGGAAACAGAATTCAATCCATGGCAATTTGAGATACAGTTTCAGTATCTTTGCTTCTAAGAAAATTCTGGCTGTACTTCTTCCAGGACAGATTTGTTCAGTCTTCTAGCAGTCTGCTGTAGAGTCACAATTTTTTGCCAACATCATAATTCAGATACATCAGCTGCTCAGTCGTCCACAATCATTGCCCAGCTTTCACATGCATACGAAGGGATTGAAAACACCACAGCTTGGGTCAGGCACACTTGTTGTCAAAGTGATGTCTTTGCTTTTTAATACTTTAGAGAGGTCTTTTGTGGCAGACTTGCCAAGCACAACGTGTGCTTTAATTTCTTCATGCTACTTCCATGGGTGTTGATTGTGGATCCAAGTAAAATGAAATCTTTGAAAACGTCGGTCTTTTTTCTTGCTTACCATGATGCTGCTTATTGGTCCAGTTGTGAGGGGTTTTGTTTTCTTTCTGTGCAGTTGTGGAAACACTGGTGGCATAATTGTTACGTACTATAGCTTCTAACCGAAAAATCAGCAGTTCAAATTCCCCAGGCACTCCTTGGAAACTCTGTGGCGCAGTTCTATTCTGTTCTATAGGGTCACTGTGAGTTGGAATTGACTCAACGACTGTGAGTTGGTTGGTTGGTTGGTTTTGGTTTATGTGGTGATGTAATCCATACTGAAGGCTGTGGTCTTTGATCTTCATCAACAAGGGCTTCAAGGCCCCTTCACTTTCAGCAAGCAAGATTGTGTCCTCTGCATAACACAGGCTGTTTATAAGTCTTCCTCCAGTCCTGATGCCTACGCATTCTTCTTAATATAGTCCAGCTTCTCAGATTATTTGCCTGTCAAATAGATTAAGTGTGTTGTAAGGACTGTGTGGATCATAGCAAATTATGGATGACATTGGAAAGAATAGGAATTCCAGAACACTTCTTGTGCTCTCATGGAACCTGTACATAGACCAACAGCTGGCTGCCTGTTAGAACAAAGCGTGAGGGTACTGCCTGGTTTCAAACCAGGAGAGGCATGGGTCGGGGCTGTACCCTTCAAGATTAAAACCCGCTGCCGTCAAGTCGATTCTGACTCATAGCAACCCTAAAGAGTACAGCCTTGAAAATGCTGTGGGGCAGTTCTACTCTGTCCTTGAGGGTGACTATTAATTAATAGCAACGGGTTTGGCTTTGGTTTTACTTTAATGATGTGATACCTTGCCCTTGCAGTGTTTTCACTGTTTGTCCTCTTTGTTACAAGCTTCCTTGTAAGTAAGTACATACAGTGGTCTCCCCACAGCACACTGTGCTCTATTATTTCAAATCACAAGGATTACCTCTAACAATAGAGACCAAAAAGAGTAACTTTTTGTCCTCAATTTGCTTAACAAATGTTCGACACGTACTTATTGGAAAGCACAATAAACCATCAGGTCATTTTGTGCTGTAACAAACACAGACAACCATACTCAGCAGGGATCCAAGCACAATTCTCACTCATCGCGCCTAAACGGATTCCTCATTATCTCCAGCAGGAGATGGCGCGATTTTAATGATCTGGTACTCTGTAGCAGGGCTAGCAAGAAATGAATAATCGATCTGCCTTTAAATCCTTCCTTTTCTTCCTTTTCAGTCATTTCTGATCTTGTCTGTTTAAAATTCTGTCATCTCCTCACTTTTGCTCTATCCTTTATTCCCTCTCTCCCTGGATCTGTCCTTTCTTCATGGCATTCTCTCAAGTGACCCTCTTTCTGCCAATATGCACTTGTTTGTATTTCACTCACAAATCTTAAAGCCCTTATTCAGAAGTATTCAACAATTTAGTAAAGCCTACTTTTCTTTGTGAATGGTGGAAGAGCTCATAGATTGATTGCAGAAAATTTCCACACTATTAAGCTGACAGATTTTGCTTGGAGGTATCCTACTCTGTGGGATTCTAAATTTGATTTAAAGGTCAAAGGAGAGACCTAGCACCTACAATTTGCCTTCGAATTGTTTTTGTAACACTAAATAGAGTTTACAGGGAGAAGAAATTGCAATTGGTCAGCAAAAGCCTGCCAATCACAACATCTCTCAATAAACTCTTTGCCTTTTACCCAGCTGGGAGATGAAGACGGCGACCAGATTAACATGATCTTGCTGAAGGTATGAAACTTCAGTTTTGATTAGATGTGTCAAATGGAATGAACAGCTTTGTGGGAAGAGGCAGGAGATGGCTGTTTCTCTGAAACCTGGGGGAAATGCTTCATCTCAGCCATGAACCACCGGAATATTTTCCTATGCATGAACAAAGTAATGACTTCTATTACCCCAACAAAAATAGATTACCTGCTTAATTAAAATTGTTTTGTACATAATTAAGTTGTGCCTTTTGCCAGCAGGGCAGTTTAATACAACTTCAGCTTTAATGTATTAATTCCTTAAAATTCACAAACATTAGATATGCGATAGTGGAGTCTTAGTAGTGGGGCGAAAGAGGGGAAACACACACACACACACCCCACTCCTGAAAGCTGTAAAATAAGAGTTTCTTGAGAAATGAGGGATGATATTAAAATATGAATCCAGAATCTTCTAATACCATTTTGATAGCTGCAGAATGACTGCTTTGTGTCGCTACGTATTTCCGATGAAGGGAAATTCTTTAAAGCTTTCACTGAGGGTGAGAAATGATGGAATTGAAGTGAGGATGCTGTAGAATACTGGCCACACAAGCATAACAATCCTGTGTCAAAGTCCAGTAGACTCTGACTCATGACACCCCCACATGTGTCAGATTAGAACTGTCATCCACAGAGTTTGCCATGGCTGATTTTTCAGAAGTAGATCTCCAGGCCTTTCTTCCAAGGCACCCCTGAATACACTGGAACCTCTAACCTTCAACCAATTGCATTAGCTATTTGCACCACTCAGGAACTCCATGCTAGGGTCGATGTTGCCTCCTTCTAATCTTCTGACTCACACAGCCACATCGCTGAGGTTGCCTGAAGTTGGTCCCAGGCAAAAGAAAGTCAAAAGTGAGTATTCATTGACAATTTGGCTCATAGAGGCAGGACACTGGGGCTTTTACATGATGCCAGCAACAACAGCAACTTCTCTTCCTTGGTCATCGTGGCTCATGTCCTCATCATCTGTCAATAATAACGTGTATAGCCTTCGAGTAACATCTATGCTGTCCGCAGAGCCCTGGGGAAACAAGAATTAGGTAGGAGTACAGCTGCTAACCAAAAGATTGACAGTTCAAATCCACCAGCTACTGCTTAGGAAACCTGCGGGACAGTTCGAGTCTTATTAGGATTCCTGGTGGCACGGTGTTGTTGACCTCATCTGCTAACCAAAAGTTTTGCAGTGTCAATCTACCAGCCACTTCCTGGAAATGCTACAGGGCAGCTGTGCTTTGTCCTATAGGGTTGCTATAAGTTGGAATCTACCCAATGACAGCAGGTTTGTGTTACTGCATTGTCTGTGGGGTGTTGCTTTTCTTATCACATTTGTTTTACTGACTATAGTAATAACATCTGCTAGTGTTGAAAATCTGAAAAATTAATTATAACTTAAAGAAAAACAGAAACATCATTCATAATCTCGTTGCCCAGAGATAAGCATGAGAAAAATTGTAGACTGTTTCCTTCTAACTTTTCATCCTGTGTGTCTGTGTGCACATGTGTGCATGTATTCCTGGTCCATGTGAAATGTTACAAAATTGGCAGCTGGTATATGGACTGAATCGTGTCCCTCCAAAATAAGGGTGGTAAATCCAACCTCTATCCCTGTGATTATATAATCCATTTTAGGAATGGGTTCTCTCTGTTATGTTAACCAGGCAGTATTAGTGCAAGGATATGACTTTATTCAGTCTCCTTTGAGATATAAGCAGAGCAGCCTGAGCAAGCAAGCAAGTGGAAAGGGAGAAAGATACATACCATGCCATGAGATTGCCAAGGAACCAAGAAACAGAAGCTGAGAACAGACGAGGACCTTCCTCCAGAGCTAAAACAGACAGAAAGCCTTCCCCTAGCTACAGTGCTCTGAATTCGGGTTTCCAGCATTCTGAATTGTGTGAAAATACATTTCTGTTTGTTAAAGCCACCCCCTTGTGGTATTTCTATTATAGCAGTGCCAGAAAACTAAGCAGCATAGAACATATGCAATTTTGTATCACCTTTTTTTATATTTAACGTTATGTCGTGAGCATTTTGCATATAATTAAAAGTTCTTGAAAAATGGCTTGTCATAGCTGGACAATATTGTGTTATAAAATGGCAGCATACTTCACCTGTGCTGCATATTCACACTTTTGCTGTTGATTCAGACCTGATGCCTGGTGGCCCTTGAGGACTGAGGAGAACTGCCCTCGAGTGTCTCCAGGGCCGGAATCATTATGGTAGCAGACCGCCACGCTTTTCTTGCATGGAGCAGGTGGTGGGTTCCCACCTCTGAGATTTCAGTTAGCAGCTGAGCACTTCAATCACGGTGCCATCAGGCTCCTTGCTGCACATTAAAGTTGTCTCTAATTCATCTCTCTCAGGAATTGACCTGTGGTAAAGACCCTCGGGCCTTAATCGGTACATAGTTTTGATTTTTCTCATTTTTGACATGCTTCAAATGCCACAGGAAAAACATGGAGGCTTTCGATATACCTTGACAAAAGGTCACAGCATTCATACCGAAGGTTAAATTTTGGGACCTCGGTGATCCTTTTTAATGTGGCTTATGCTTCAGAGCCAGAAGGCATTTCTCACAGGTGATGGCTGAGTAAGTCTCCTGGGAGCGGCTTCCTTGGAACTTCTTCCTCCTTTGAGGGTCTCGGTCACATTCCTGTGCTTGCTGAGAAAATACATTCGGGTTCTTGTTACTTATTCAGAAATAAAGAAGAGAAAACTTACTATGACTCTGCACTCACACACATGTGCGTGCACACACACAACACATCCATGCACACATGTGCACACACATCCACACAAATGCGCACACATACACACACATGCACACAGGTATCACACATAAACACACCCACCCACACATTCTATATACGTAAATAACTAAAATGACCCTGCAAGTTGAATCTCTTTGTGATAATACATTCATGAATGAAACAAATAAATACACAACTCAAGTTTTTTTTGGGGGGGTGAGGTGGGGCAGTTTGGGATGAATGTTCTTAGATAGAAGCCCAATAATAGAATCTAGGAAGTCCAATATGAATTCTCAAGCAATTCACCAGTTTATTCTGATTATGTCTAAATAACACATCAATGTATTTTAAAGCTTGTATTGGAATAATTAATAGTTTGTACCTAACAATAAATAATCTTGGCAGTTTGAAATATGTAGTAATTTGCTTTATTTCACTTAACCTTCACTATGAATTCATGGGGTAGGTACCATTATTAATCCCACTTTACACGTGATGTAATGAAACTTAAAGCACTCGAGACAGTATACCCAAGATTTCACTCAGGTGTCAAACAACACATATGGAATTGGAAGCCATGTTTTGACTCCACAATCTGACCTTTAACTACTTTGCAGTGGTAAGTCATGAGGTTACTTCCTAGTATTTTTCCAAAGCAAAGGGATTCCTGGTGGTGCAGTGGTTAAGTGCTTGGCTGCTAACCTAAAGGTCAGCTGTTCGAACCCACGCGGCAGCTCCGAGGAGAAAAACCGGGCCACCTGCTTCTGTAAACTCAGTTCTCCCACCATGAAGGAAGACCAAAGGAACCTCTGTTGAATAGGACACAATTTGCATGTCTATGGAGAAGCATAATTTTGCTTTGCTATCAGTTACCTGTAGTTTACAGAGTTATGGCTCCAGTAAAATCAGATAAGGATCTAGTTAAATAATGTGTGTGCTTCCATCAAAACATACATATTCCCCTGCTGTGTCTACTCTTTGGACATAACGAGTTGCTGTCTGATTGATTCTGACTCAGGGCCATCCCACCTGTTGTAGAGTAGAGCTGCACTCCGGAGGGTTTTCAAAATTGTGACCTTTGGGAAACAGAGCTCTTCCTTGGTGCCTTTGGGTGGGTTTGAAGTGTCCACCTTTCCATGAATGAGGATGTCATGGATTGAATTGTGTTCTCCCCTAAATCTGTAGCAATTTGGCTAGGCCATGATTTCTGGTATTGTGCGATGTCCTTCCTGTTGTAAATCATGGTCTACGATGTTAATAAGGGTGGGTGGGGTGCAGTTGAGTTAGTGCGGTAGGACTTAACATGTGGGATTGTACTGTGGCTTGGGGTGGCCTCTTGGGAAACAAAAGGAAGTTGAGCAAGCTGAGATTTAGGGATCTCAGACTATCAAGGAGTACCGAAGTTGAGCATGCCTTTTAAAAAGGACTGTGGTCCCTGCATCTCAGAAACTTCTAGTCTAGGGGAAGACTGACAAGGCATTCCTCCAGTGCCAGCACAGAAAGTCTTCCCCTGGAGCTGACACCCTGAATTTGGACCTGTAGCCTACTGGACTGTGATGAAACAAAATTTCTCTTTCTGAAGCCATCCACTTGTGGAATCTCTGTTAAAGCAGCACTAGGTGACTGAAAGAGAGCACTTAACTGTACCTAATCCACTGACTGCACTCTTAGAGCCCAGCATTTAGACTTCTGCCCTACAGGAAGGCAGCTCAGCACTTCACACTCCTCTCCTTGGATCCATTCTGACAACTAACGTAAGAGGGCGGGCATGCGTGGTTGACCATTTCACGTTGTGGGTGGAGTCATCCACACTGCAGGATGACTATTAACAAAGCTATTTCGGAAGGGGATAAAAGTGAAGGCTTTATATCAATCCTCTGACTTTCATCTAGAGATTTTCCTGTTTTACGAAGTCACAAGATATTTTTTGTAAATGCCAGCCTTGCAGATTGAAGTTGGAATGAAATTCAAGCTGTGTTTTCCTGCTTCTTACAGTCCATTGTTGCTAGCAATAAAGAGTCTGCAGGCTTGTCAGCCAAATTCTGACAGCAAAATCTTTATTACTGGTGATGATGTAAGAGTGAAAGGAACACAGCTTGAGTTTTAGATCCCAGCTTGAATATAGAAGGCTGGTGAGGAGGGGGGGAAAAAAACCCGTTACTGCACAAATTTGATCATTAAGGCAAGATAAATGTGGACTCCAACAAGGCCCTTTTACTGTCAATGAAGCAACCTTTGCCACGGCTAGTTTTAGTCAGAGGTGAAGAAATTAATGTAGGGACTGAATAGCTCAACAGAAAGAACAGGGCAAATAATAGAAAATTAATTTAAAGTAACAGCTAGCAATACAAGTTGAATTTGGTGTACAACCGCAGGGAAAAATTGGTAAAGCAATTTCTCAGAAAATCCATAAAATGCTACCAAATTGCCTCGCAATAAGAATTGCAGAAGAAACAAACATTTAACCTGTGGACAGTCTGGGGGATTGTTTATCTACAATTAAGCCAGATCTAAAGGGTATGTTAATTATCACAGGCTGGGATCAAGTGTCATTAATAAAAAGGCAAAAACTAAATTGGGAAAGAAAACATAAGAACTGAGTGCAAACCGACAACAAACACATTAGCCATGTGAAGTGGTGAGTGGTGGCTTTCTGTAACTATGTTGTTAATTTAACAAGATAAACAATGGCCTGAGATTACCTCTCCCATTCAAGTCACTAGGCATTGAAATCGACTGGATGACTATGTTTTGGGCCGGGGGGAGTGGCAAGGTATTTGTCTCTCAAGGGAAGCTTTCCCAAACCCTACTTTAGTAGATGTTTTACAAACTTTGCATTGCTATTTTGCTTAGAGCTGAAGAGGATTCCTTCTGATAAACCTATGTCTTCAGTTTTAAACATCTCTATTCCAAAAATATATCTCTTACTGGCCTAGCATCAAGATGCTGCCACTGTTCTAAGATACTATGCCATGGAGCTTGATTGGCCACCCTCTGAGAGCAAAACCAAAAAAAAAACCCAAAAACCAAAATCCAGGAAAACTTGAACTCTTTGCCACGGAGTCAAGTTTGACTCATACTGATCCTTTAGAAGAGAGTAGATCTGCCCCTTATGGTTTCCAAGGAGTAGCTGGTGGATTCAAACTGCTGACCCTTTTTTTTTTTTGGTTAGCAGCTGAGCTCTTAACCATTGCACCGCTAGGGCACTTTCTTAAAATTAAAAGAAAAAAAAAGGAGAAATCTTTCCTTAAATAATTTTATTAAGGTTTTCAATATGGTGACGGGAGATCATTAAACGACACATGGGCCCCCTTGGAACAGGGTCCTGGGTGCATTTAACATCTGTGTAACAATGTGAAAGCCAAAAACAAAACCAGAAAGACAGAAGAAAGCTAACATCCAGTAAGCGAAAAGAAAAAGATAAATCCCAGCAGTTACTGAATGTTGAATGCCTGCAATGCATTGGACCACTTGTTTTCTGTCATTCAGTTGTCTTACCCACATTGTTAATACAGGGGCTGTTATTTGCCCATATGTCATATAAGGGAACTGAGTGTTTAATTAATGAGGTCCTGTGGCCACCGAGTGGCACAGCAGACTCAGAAGGAGGGCTTCAGAATGTCTAGTAAGTTATTCCAATGCTAGTGCCCTTAACCCCCAGTAAAGAGTCAAAATGAACAAATAGGCAGTTAGCGTGTGTCTTCAGCTGCCATTGAGTCAGCCTTCAACTCTTGACAACCCTGTGTGCAAGGGGATCTGTACATTGTGATCCACAGTGTGCTCGCTGGCTGATTGTCAGAAGTAACACCAAACCTTGTTTCCCTGATCTGTCTTATGCTGGAAGGTCTGCTGAAGTCTGTTCAGTGTCATAGTAACACACAAACCTCCGCTGATAGACAATGGTGACTGGGCTTGAGATGTGTTGCCTGGGAATAGAACCCAGGTATCTGCATGGAAGGGAAGAGTTCTACCACTGAGCCACCAATTTCCCCTAGACTTAGGAAAAGGAGATGCCAAAAGAAAGGTGGCAACTGAAACATTTAAAAAAAAAGAAAGTGTCATAACTTGGGACTGGTCCCTCCTAACAACATGCTCAAGATGTATAAGACAAGGGTCTCGTCATCTTCCCTTCTAAGGAGCATACTGGCTTTACTACTTCCAAGACAGGTTTGTTGTTCTTCTGGCAGTTCATGGTGTATTCAGTGTTGTGCATCAATACTGTAATTCCAAGGCATTAATTTTTTCCAGTCTTCCTCACTGACTGCTCAGTTCTTGTGTGCATACGAAGTAGTGAAAATACTGTGGCTTGGGTCAGCCATATCTTAGTCTTCAAGGTGATATCTTCACTCTATAAGACTTTCAGGAAGTCTTCTGCAGCAGACTTGTCCCATGCAATATGTCATTTGATTTCTTGATACCTGCTTCTATAGACATTGATTGTTGATCCAAGTCAAATGAAATCTTTTACAACTTCAAGGTTTTCTCCATGCACCATGATGATGCTTATTGGTACTGCTGTGAGGGTTTTTGTTCTCTTTATGCTGAGGTCTAGTCCCTACTGAAGGCTGTGATCTTTGATCTTCATTGGTAAATGCTTCAAGTGCTCTTTGACTCACTTGTGTCCACTAATAGGAATTCAACTGTTCTATACTACAGTGACTGTGGTAACAGCAGATCTGGATTCCTAGAAATGATACACCCTCCCAACAACAACAACAATAAATTCCAAAAAAGTTTCTTAAGAAACAAAGAACAAATTTTAAATGTTGTGTTATCTCTATAACATAGGTTGTTAATTGCTACATCAAATGGATGTTGGCCGAAAGTAGAGTACCAGAGAGATGTTTACCTGTGTTTTACTGACTACACAAAGGCATCTGACTGTGTGTATCAAAACGAATTATGGATAACATTTCAATAGTGGAAATTTCAGAATACTTTGCTCTGGAACACTCATGTGGAACCCATACACACCAGGTCAGACAATTAAGTCCGTGAACTGTTCTAAGTGCTACCTATCTCAGTGCTCAATATCACTAGGTCACCTTTGAAGTACTCTGCTTGGGAAGCCATGCACCGATGCCAGTGCCTAGTCTACCCCTCAAAGCAATTTTGGAATTCCAATACTGGAATGGCCATTGTGCACAGTGGCCAGTGGTAAGTTCATAAACTTAATTGTGCAGTTGTCTGTGAGGGAATTTTTAGCAGATAAACAAATAATCATACTGGAATATCTTCCCTACTCAACTGATATCGCCCCAATACTGTTTACCTGAAGGCAAAGAAAATATTGAAAGGAAGACATTTTGATGACATTCAGGGTAATAAGGGTAATAAGACAAAAGCTCTGATGGCCATTCCAGAAATAAAGAATTTGAAAATTGCTTTGAAGGGTGGACTAGATGCTGGCATTGATGCATGGCTTCCCAAGGGGAGCACATGGAAGGTGACTGTAGTGATATTCAGCAATGAGGTATGTAGGACTCTTTCTAGGATGAGTTTGCAAATTTAGTTGGCAGTCCTCATAGATCAAGAGGCAGTTGTCTGGACAGAACAAAAGGATACCTCATGGTTGTATCTTTTGTCATACTTAATTAGATTTGTACGCTGAGCGAGTAATCTGAGAAGCTAGGATATAGGAACAAGAATGCAGCATCAGGATTGGAAGCTGGCTAACACCCTGCACTATGCAAATCCTTGTAGCCAGCCTTCCCTAAATACTTGAGCTCTTCAAAGGTAAGATAGCCAAGATAGAGATATGCATATTAGCAAGGTTATGACCCTGGGATTGTTACCCTTGAAGGAAACTACCATGAAGACAGTGATTTCATTGGTAGTGTGGAGGACAGGCCTTTAAGGTGGTCTCTTGACCTTGGTGTTCCTATCCTTGTGTGATCTCCCCTTGAGCATGAACACAGTCAGTGACTTATTTCTAACCAATAGAACACAGTAAAGTGATGGAAATGTACAAGATTACATGTCCTTGATTATATGACACAGAGTTGTAATGCTTGTCTTTCTGGAGTTTCTTCATTTCTGGTTTTGAGGAAGAAAACAGACATGATGAAGAACCACACAACGCAAGAATGGCAGGCAGCCTCTAGGATCCTAACGGCCTCCTTGTAACAGCATAAATTGAGGTGTTGTCCTATAGCTGCAAGAGAGTCTGCTCTGCCAACAAACCAAGTGAGTTGGGGAGCTGCACCTTCCCAGGACAGGGCCACAGCCCCAGACGACACCTCAGTTATAGTCTCAGGGGACCACAAGTAGAGGCCCCAGACAAGTGGTAGCCAGATTATGGTCACAGAAATGTAAGGTAGTACATGTATCCTGTTTCAAGCTGCTAGGTCCCTGGCAATACTGTCACACAGCCATAGACTACTGAGGGACAACTTTGTGTCATAGCTGAGAGCCTGGGTTTGAAAACACATTAGATCTGGTAAAGGCTCATCTTTGCCCTTTAGTGGTCATGACGTTGGACAGATTAGCTAATCAAGTCTCAGTTTTCTGTTTGGTACGAAGCCGAGTGTTTCAGCATGGGCATTACTGACTTTGGGGCTGGATGGTTCTGTGTGAAGGCTGTCCTGTGAATCGGAGGCTGCCCAGCAGAATCCTTGGCATCTGCCCACCAGCTGCCAGGAGTACCTTCCCACCCTACCCTCTGAAGTCATGACAACCACAAATGTCCCCAGACATTCCCGAATGTCCCGTGAGTGGGTGGGGTTAGGGTACAAACTACTTTCAGTAAGAACCACTAGTATAAAAAGTAGGGAAGATAATAATAATAATAACTGTCCTTATCACTACTTCACGCTGTCACCGGGAGCTTTAAATGAAATGGTTAGCAAACGCCTGAATACATTGATAACAATGCCTTAAAGAATGGGTATTTGTCATTATTGTATAAATCTCCTAAGCTCATCGCCACCGAGTTGATTCTGACTCTTGGTGACCCTGCAGGACAGAGTAGAACCGAGCTCATAGGTTTCCCCAAGGTTGGCATTAGGAAACAGACTGCCACATCTTTCTTGGAGTGACCAGTGAGCCTGAAGTGCTGACTTTCAGCTGCGCTCTTGACCACTACACCGCCAGGGACATTTTTATACCTTCAGCTGCAGCTTGACATGAGGTGGACTGGGGCTGGTGCCCAACCTTTTGAGACGGGGGGAGAAATCATTCAGCACAAGATGTGGAAAGACACCTGCCCCTGAGAGCAAGAGGAGAAAAATTCAAGGCTGGGGGAGGTGGGAAGGGGCAAAGCAGATGGTGAAGGCCATATACTTGGTGAGTGTCTGGGTTAGCTAGAGGGGGCAGGTGCTCATGCAGGTGCTGGACGGCTGGAGCAAACACACATGGCTGTTCACAGTCATTGGTGGGAAATTAGGGGTCTCTGGGCTGTGAAATTGTGGTTGGGGGTGATCCTACCAAATCTTAAGGGACAGGGAACCCAAGGCGACTCTTGTATTATATTGTTATTATTAGCACCATTATTGTTAGTCTTTGGCATCACTACACTGAGGACAGGCACTAGCTGGATGCCCTTGGTCCTTAAATCTGGAGGTTGTAAGCATCTTCCCTACTGAAGGCAGAAGAAGTGTTTTGGTTTCATTTAAAAGTAAGTGAATGAGCACCTTGGGCCTCCTGGCAATTAGTTGAAACCGAAGCATCACTGGCTAAAAATAATGAAAAGAGTATCTGCTATCTCTTTATTAAACTTGGTTATAGTGATTGGACACAGTTTAAATCAGCCTAAAGGGATGAAACATTCCCTGAAGGAAGAGAAGAGAGAAAGCAGAAAATGGCACTCTTAACTAACTGGTCATAAAACAGTTTGCTAAGTGCTTCTTCTATTAATTTCCTTTTCTTCTTCTTTTTTTTTTTTTTTAACCCTCTTTGCTAGCCCTTCCCCTTGCCCACAATTTGGTCTTATACATAAGAGTCCAAAATGTACACCAACTCAAAACAAACTCACTGCTGTCCGGTTGATTCTGACTCTGTGTATAGCAACCCTATAGGCTATGAGTCAGACCCAACTCGGTGGCAGTGGTTTTATAGGATAGAGTAGAACTGCCTCATAAAGTATCCAAGGAGCGGCTGGTGAATTCAAACTGCTGACCTTTTGGTTAGCAGCTGACCTTTTGGCCGGTGAGCCACTAGGTCTCTGCGGAAATGCACAGAAATTTGTAAAATTGATGACTAAAGATCGGTAATACAATAGGTCAATGTGAATCCTGGCATGAAGCTAGCACCTCCAGTAGCTGAGGCAGTAAAAGGGAGTCCTGACCCATAGAGCAGTTCTTGCTTACCAGGTCATTTATAGTGAGACCATAGGTGTCACTACATCTTTGATGTGGGGACAACTTTCATCAAAGATCCAGTGAAATCCATGTGAAAATGGTCACTACAGATCAGTAGGCAAGCACAAGGAACTCTGTGCATACCTTGCTTACTGGGCCAGGTATCCCTGTTGGGGATGGTACATTTAAAAAGCTGCTTTAACTCTGCAGGAAGGTGCTATGGGGTTGGAAAAGACACAGATACCAGCTCTGCCTAGAAGCAGAATCTTTGATGAAGTGAAAAAACGTGAAATGGCCACAGGGTTGCTCTGAGTAGAAACAGAGGTTCTTTTTTTTTTTTTTTTTTTGGTTCACTGATGATGATCTGAAAACCCTTAAGGGCATAATGGTTAAGTAGTACAGCTGCTAACCAGAAGGTTTGCAGTTCAAATCCATCAGGCACTCCTTTGAAACCCCATGGGACATTTCTACTCTGTCTGCAGGGTTGCTAGGAGTCAGAATCGACTCAATGGCAATGGATTTGTTACCAACGATCTGATGGGCAAGGGAAGCATGGTGCTCACCTTGCTTATTAGATAATCTGCCACTGCTTATCATGTGTTATTATGTATGCCCTGTTAATGTACCTCACACACTTAAACACGCTTCCACATGTCACACATATCAGGTGAGGTAAACTCATCTAACCTCACAGCGCTCTGTCGAGTAGAGAACCAAAATCGCAGCAACTGACTTTGAGTGGACTTTGGCTCACAGTGACCCCATGGGCCAGTGGCCACATATTTTTGCTCTGGTGGTTTGACTCCCATGTGAATAGATGCTCCATAGGGTTTTGGGTGGCTGATTTTTCAGGAGTAGATCTCCAGATCTTGCTTCCTTCTTTCCAAGATGCCCGCGAGTAGACTGAAACTTCCAACTTTTTGGTTAGCAGCCAAGTGCATTAACTGTTCACGCTTCCCAGGGCCTCTCTACCAAATAGGGAATAGCCTTATGCCCATTTAGAAATTATAAGACTGTCTGTCAACACCTTGGTCTGAAGACTCTATATTTATAAACTCATTCACATTATTCCTCATAGAAAGACCCTCTAAAGTTATGGAAAGCCTGGTGGCCCAGT
This sequence comes from Heterohyrax brucei, assembly GCA_028571685.1. Lineage (NCBI taxonomy): Eukaryota > Metazoa > Chordata > Mammalia > Hyracoidea > Procaviidae > Heterohyrax > Heterohyrax brucei. Next base: position 84,045,647 of record CM053156.1, on the reverse strand, counting down.
GCTGAAGACCTATGAATGCTAGCCAAATGGTTGGCAATTCAAATCCACAGGGCTCTCCTTGGAAACCCTATGGGATGGTAGTTTCTATGAGTCAGAATCAATTTGATGGCAACTTTTTTCCCCCGTGAGTTATCATTGTCTGTGCCACCCAGTGACCCAACATTTTTAAAAGATATATTTTATTGTGTTTTAAGTGCAAGTTTACAATAGACTGTGAGCTAAGTCACAAACTGGGAGGTAAACATTCCTTTTTAGATCTTGACAAAAGGTTGCAACTGCTAAAGGCAAGCTTCTATTTCAGCCAAGTCTAATTAAGCCCAGAATGTGAGTAACATCATTAGCAGAGAATTTTGCAAAGTATGTCGTATCAGACTGGGGTTTGAGCTAGACTGCGGCAGCTCTTGACACTGGAGACGATTCTGTGATATTTGTATTGTTAAATGTGATCTCCAGTGGCAGCTGTACAGCGAGGCAATAAATAGCTCCTGTCTTCTGCTGGAGGCAATGCAAGTGCCACTTTGCATCGGTAGTAAAATCACTGACGGTGCGGGACCATCAGCAAGCAGGGACCGTGTCAGATGGAGGAGATTCATACCTGAATGAGCAATTAGCATCGTGCTGATCTGTGGGGGGATGACATATGCACACCCACTTGGTTCTGAAGACTGAGTTTGTTTTTTTTTTCTGTCTCTAGTGGTGTCTTTCCATCAAGGACTCTTAACCTTTAGTTATTGCTAAGTTGTCTATGTGTCAATTTTAACTCGTGGTGACCCCATTGTGTATACACAGTAGAACCGTCCTCCATTAGGATTTTCAAGGCTGTGTGACCTTTTGAAAACAGATTACCAAGCCTGTCTTGGGTGCCTCTGTGTGGGTTTGAACAGCCAATCTTACGGTTAGTGGGGAAGCGCTTAATTGTTTGTGCCACCCAGTGACCCAGCTTTTTTTTAAAAAATGTTTTGTTGTGCTTTAAGTGAAAGTTTATAAGCCAAGTCAATTTGTCATGCAAACACTTAAACACATGTTGCCATACAACTCTCGCTGCTCTCCCCACCCTGTGACAGCACATTCCTCCTGTCCATCTTGCTTTCCCATGTCCATTCAACCAGTTCCTGTACTCCTCTATCCTCTCATCTCTCCCCTGGACAGAGCTGACAGGTTAGTCTCATGTATTGACTTAGGCCAAGAAATTCACTGCTGGCCAGTATCATTTTATGTCTTATAGTTCAGTCCAATCTTTGTCTGAAGAGTTGGCTTTGGGAATGGTTTCACTTCTGGGCTAGCAGAGAGTCCAATGACCATGTCTTTTGAGGACTCTCCAGTCTGTTAGACCATCAAGTCTAGTCTTCTTAATAGAGCTTGAGTTCTGCACCCCATTCTTCTCCCACTACATTGTGGAATCTCTGTTGTGTTTCCTGTCAGGGTAGTCATTGGTGGTGGTGAGTACCATCTATTTCTTCCGGTCTTGTGCTGATGTAGTCTCTAGGTTATGTGGCCCTTTCTGTCTCTTGGGCTCAGATTCTCCTTATGTCTTTGATGTCCTTCATTCATGACCCCCAATTTTAAAAGGCACAAATTCTGTGAGATTTTCTTGAAAATTATGAACTTTTACACTGAAAAATCAACATAAGTATATGGGCCTGAAAGAGATTTTTTATCATCTCCCCCCTTTCCTTTTTACCATTTAAACAGATAGCTGCATTCTGTGCTTCCCTGTCCCATGGAAGGCTTTCAGTAGCTTAGTGTCCTAGCTAAGGACTCTTGGTATTTACTGCCAAAGGACTAAGTGTACAAGGTACCACCTGTCATGGATTGAATTGTGTTCTCCCCAAAATGAATGTAGCAATTTGACTGGGCCATGATTTCCAATATAGTATAGTGTGGTTGTCCTCCCTTTCATGATTTTCTTGTGCTGTGGATCTTAATCTCCACCTGTGATTAATAAAGCAAGATTGTGCTATGTCAGTGAGGATTAGGGTGAAACTTGAGCACCGTTATTAAGGCCACCTCCTGGATCCAATGTAAAGAGAATTTCCCTGGGGTGTGTCTCGTACCACCATTTATCCTATAAGAGATAAAATGAAATGGAAGCAAGCAGAGAGCTGAGAACTTCATACCACCAGGAAAGCAATCCTGAGAGCAGAGCATGTCCTTAGGACCCAAGGTTCCTGTGCTGAGATGCTCCTTAACCAGGGGAAAATTGATGACAAGGACCTTCCTCCAGAGGCAACAGAAGAGAGAAGCCTTCCCCTGGAGCTAGCACTCTAAGTCTAGATTTCTAGTCTACTAGGATGTGAAAGAACAAACATTTCTTTGTTAAAGCCATCCACTCGTGGTGTTTCTGTTACAGTAGCACTAGATGAACAAGACAGCACCTGTCTGGTAGGTCGTTGTGCCGTGCTGGCTTGTCTGTTGCTGTGATGCTGGAATCTCTGTCGCTGGTATTTCAGTTACCATTGGCGTGGCTCTTGGTGGACAGATTTCAATGGAGCTTTCAGACTATGACAGAATAGGAATAAAGTCCTGGTGATCTACTTCTGATAATTAGTCAGTGGAAGTCCTACAGGTTGCAACAAATATATCGTCTAACATACAGCTGGAAGATGAGACACAGTGCCCACCACAATGAACTGGAGCCTGCTAGTGACTGTGAGGATGGCACAGTGCAGCCGAACAACCCAACTGTTTGCTCTACTGTACATGGGGGCCGCCATGGGCCGGCGCCAACCTGATAGCAGCTGGGAAAAACCAGAAGTGTACAGAAGCGGGGCAGAACTCACAGGCGGACTCAGGGATGTGTCGTTTCTCTAAATTATATCTGTAGACAAAATAAAACCGTATTTTGATCCTTTGCTACAACTGCAGAGCGAAATGGTAGAAGGTAAGGAGACAGTGACTATTATAAGTTACCACTTCCACACCTTTCCATGTGCCAGCCACCTGAAGCCATCCCAGTGTTCTGCTGTCCATGAGTTTCTACCGTGGTCTGTGGGGTCCTGTCTGCCAGGCCTGGGTGGCTTGCTCGGTGATGGGAATGGATGCCAGGCAGATGACCATGTCTCTGAAGGTCAGTCTCAACTGTTCTCAGTAAGCAGGGGGAGTGAGCAGAGAGTGTCACCTTGTTTTGTTACTTTTGGGGCATGTGGTGACATCCATTTCCAAATCTCTTGCCCCATTTGGCAGGTGAGGAGCCAGTCTCTGTCCTTTTATGGAAGTGTAAACTTCAGGACATGAAGATGATTTCTCATCAAATGATGATTTTGAGCAGGGATGTAGATATGTCTTTTCCAGTGTCGCAGATCTACACTGTCCCAGGGGGAAACCACAGCATGACTTATTTCGGTCACAGTCACAGTCCACTCACCCTTCCATGTCTCTAAAGAAAGGGGCATGGGATGCAGTGACAGCACGGATAGGTCCTGGACTTCCCCGGGCTCTTCCTCAACTTGGAGGTGGAAGGGAGAAGAGGTTTGTGGAATGGCGAGGGTCCTCTGTATGAAATGGGGGGGGAAAGGGAGTTCTCAGCAGATGTTGCACACACACAAAACACAATACACCCAAACAGCACATATGTACATGCACACACATGCACTACACAAATACACATACTTACTCTAACTGTGCACATGCAAATAACACATGCATATACGCACAACACAATACTATACACACTATAGCTACACACGAATAAAAACTTGCATATATAGACACATACACAACACACATACACATACACACTATAATCACACACACACAACATATTCATGCATACATACATGCAAAACACATGTACACATGCACCCTAAAACCGCACACACTATATACATGCATACACACACAACACATGTACACACTCTAACCACACAAACATAAATATTGCATGTATACGTGCACAGTACACACACACTTACCACGTACAAACACGTGTACACTACACACCACATGCATGCACACACACACTGCACAAAAAATGTACACATACCACATGCAAATAACACATGCACACATGCATATGTTCACACACACATGCACAATACATACAGTACACTCAAACGACAGGTATGACCACATGCACATATGCACATACACAAAACACACATAGGCATATCCACCTGGCAGCTGCACACACACAAATAACACACATACACATGTATGCCTGAGCACACACACACACACACACCACACACAAATAACACCCACAGACACACAGGCACTTGTGTGTACTGACAATACGCATGCTCAGAGAGAGAAAATTCTTGAAGAGCTGGCATCCAGCAGCCAGTTCCTGGCAGCTCCCTAGGCCTCTGGTGGTACCTGGGGAGGCCAGAGGAGGCCAATTTGCCAGCTCAGTCTCCGCAGGCAGTTTGCTCCTAATGCTGAACTGTTGGTAATTTTCATAATTTATAATGTACGGAATTCCCACGAGTTGAAACATCATGTATATTGCGCCTTCTGCCTGCAAAGCTCATGCTCCCTCTTTTTCAACCAGCTAATTTCCATTATTCTGAAAGCTCAGCTTTAAGAAGCTGTGCTCGTGCTGTGGTTAAGAGCTCAGCTGCTAAGATGCTGGCAGTTCCAATCCATCCGCTGCTCCTTGGAATGTTACGGGGCAGTTCTGCTCTGTCCTATAGGGTTGTTATGAGTCAGAATGGACTCAGTGGCACCCAAGAACAACAACAATATATTGTTCCCTCTGCCCCTCCCCCACCTTCGTCCCCTTCATCCAGCTAATTTCAGCCATCCTTAAAGCTCAGCCAGGCAACCCTGTGTTGTTCAGTTCTATCTGGTTTATCTGGTCTGCATAAACCTTGTTAATGATCAGGGAACCCCTGTCCTTTACATCTCTGGCTGTACTGAATTAGTTCATTTAATTGGGCCTGCCTCCTCTGAGTTCCATGCTTCTTCCATGGGGCAGAAAGGGAGGGCATGTTTTCCCCCCTTTCCCCTTTGGGTGTCATCCTGCACCATGCCTGCACGCACGCACACAGCCGAGGAATAGATGGCCGAAGAGACTCGTGTGTACCTGATGGCACCAAAGAGTGCTAGATGGAGAGTATGAAGGAGGTGCAGAGACTCAGTAGTCGCTAGCTTTTGAAAAGAAGATCTTTCAGGAAAAATGTCTGATTATATTAAAAATAAAAATGTGACTCTGGACCCTAGGCTAGCGCTGGCACAGTAGTTACAGGACTGCCAAAATTGCACTGTATGGAATGCTTAGAAGCATTAGAACCAGGCAAGGATTCAAATCCAAGCCATATCGCTTACCAGCCCTAGGAACTTGAGCAAGTTATTTAACCCACTCAGATCTCTGATTTCTTATCTGTTAAAAGAGAGTGGTAAGTGCCCATGGCTTTTGGATACTAGGAGGAACAGATGGAAATGTTGCCTGTACCTTGGTCAGCTTGGTGCCTAGCAAAAGAATCCGGCTGCTGCAGAGTTGATTCTAACTCATGATGATCTCATGTATGTCAGATTAGAGGTGTGCTCCATAGGGTTTTCAGTGGCTGATTTTTCAGAAGTAGATCAGCAGGCCTTTATTGTGAGGTGCCTCTGATAGACTTGAACTGCCAGACTTCTTGTTAGTGGCCAAGCGCTTAATCATTTGCACCAGACAGGGACTCCTCGGTGCACGGCAGGTGGTTAATACCCAATGCATGTCAGCAGTGTAGAGCAGAATGTGGGTTGCCACGCCCAAGATAAGCTCAGGGCTGAGTTCTAGGAGTTGCACACGTGTGGGAATTCTCCTCCAAACTGGAACTCAGAGAGCAACACTAGAACGTCAGCCTCTGATGGCGAAGTACCATCCTACCAAACTGAGATGTCGCTAAGTACTTTCTGACCCATAGCAATCCTGTCAGATACAGTAGAACCATCCCACGGGGTTCCCAAGTGACGGCTCATGGATTCAGTTTAAGAGCCAAGCTGTTAACCACAGTGGCACCAGGGCTCCTCTACCTTATAGTCTGCTCAGTAAATTAATTTTACAGATTCATTTTGGGGAAATGCATGCCAATTTCCATTCATTAACACTATGAATGAATGACTGCTAATGAATGAAAATTGCATGAATTTCCTCAAAATGGAGACTGCAAAATTAATTGATTAAGCAGACTGAAGGATGACATTCTCCTCAGGGACTGATATTCCAGTAAGTGTTGTGCATAGGTCTCACATTGCATAAATATCAAATCATTTAATGTTAAGAGATGCCAAGTTCCTATATGCATATACATAAGTAAAGCTTTGGTGTTAATTATCACTAGCAATATTTTTTACTTAGGCTTTTTTTTTTTTCTCCTCAGCATGAGTTATCGAACTTGTTTATAAAGAAGCATGCTAGGAACATCTCAGGCCATTTCTCCTCTGGAATTTACGACCAAAGTCAGGCTCCTGAATCTTTATTGACTTGCATTTTGTATGTCGGTGGGGATCTGGAACATGTTCCTTAATTTACTTCCCTAGCTCAAACAGGGGTAAACAACTGTGTCATGGCAATGGTGGCATAATCATAAAATGACATTATACACCCGCATCAACACAAACCTGGTACCATCGAGTTAATTCCAACTCATAGCTACCCTACAGGACAGAGTAGAACTTCCTTAAGTTTTCCAAGGATTAGCTGGTGAATTCAAACTGCCAACTTTTGGTTAGTATCTGAGTATCTCCAGAGCTCCAGTGTGGCGTTAGCAGGGAATTAATCTGGGGACAGCTCCTGGGGCATTAAGGATAGAGGAGATAAGTCCCAATTGCCGTCAGCGATTGTCTGAGCTAGCGCAGGTCAACTCCGTCAGAAGTTTTGGAAGACCTGGGAGGCTGATAGAGTCCAAACAGGCTTATAGAAGAATAATGTTTGACCTCATAGAATCTAGTATCTATTGTAGACTCAAAAATGAACAAGAAAATTGTTAGAATATCTAGTTTTTTATCTTGGCTCAAAAGCTGTGTGAATTTTGGACCTCAGTTTCTTCACCATGTAGAGTGGCTGCCAAACACTAGGAGTTTATTAGTTTGTCCTCTAGTCTGCTGTGATTCATGGTGATCCCTTTACAGCAGAACAGAAAGCTGCTTGGTCCTATGCCATCTTCCTGATCCCTGGAAAGTTCCAGTCCATTGTCGCCTTCCAACCTGGGGGTTCATCTTCCAACACTGTATCAGATGATACTCTGTTGAGACCCACAGGACTTTCTTTGGCTAACTTTTGGAAGCAGATTGCCAGTGTTTTCATTCCAGTCTGTCTTAGTCTGGAAGCACCACTGAACCATGTTCACCATGAGTGACCCTCCCAGTATCTGAAATAGAGTGGTTTTGAGAATTCTAGCAATGTGCAACTTCCACAGTGCAACACACTGACAGATGCATGGTGGGACCAGGAATTGTTCAAAGCCTGGAGTTCATGAGCATTTATAAAGGTTTGCAAAATTTTTGTAATTTTTTGTGTTTGATTGATGCACTTTTCTGGGGGCAAAGTCCAAGCCTTGCATTAGATTTTCAAAAAAGTTCATGAATACAAATGGGATTAATAATCATTCCCAAGGCAATTCTTAACATTTCTCCTGGATCCAAGATTCTATGATTTTCTCAGGGTTGCAAACAAATCTAATAATTGAATAATATAAAGATATATACAATTCTGTTTTGTAAAGGTGCTATCTTACTTCCAGTTCTTTTTTGTTATTTAACCTTCCCTTCGAACAGGAAAATAGCTACATGTCACATTCAAGGCTCAATTGATGTAGAAGAGCGTATTTTCAGACTGTGTATTTGAGGATGATAATGATGTATTAATAGTTGTACCCTGGAAAATTGATTCTGTGTTCAAATACGTTTTGGAAGACTGCTGCTGTATCACTCTCTTTTGGAGCTGTGTAGAGCACATCAGCATATATTAAGGTCTGAGCAATTCTGCATATAAGAACCTGTTTAAACTTTTTAAACACAATAGCTTTAAAATTACTTGACTATAGAGCTCCTTATCCTCACAGCATCCATTGACATCTTCAAGGATAATTCTGAAGAAGAAATACAATGTTAGAAATGCCATCCGGTTATTGAGCCCAAGTTCTCAGGTATGTTGCTGGCCTACCCCGGGCTCTCTGAGGTCTGGTAATCCTTTCTTAATGAAGCATGTATACCTCAGGTATCACTTTGGGGTGTTTTAGGAAGACTAAAACAAGTCTTAGGAAAAACGCTGATGGCACAGTTGTTAGGTACCCAGCTGTTAACCCAAAGGTCGGTGGCCAGAACCCACCAGCTGCTCACTTTGTGGGAGAAAGCTTTGTGGGAGAAGGTCAGCTTTCATAAAGACTGCAACCTGGGAAGCCCTATAGAGCAGTTCTGCTTTGTCTTATAGAGTCACTATGAATCAGAATTGACTCAACAGAATGGTCTTGTTTGTTTAAGGAAAAGCAATACTTAAGAAAGATTTATTTTAATAGAGTGAAGACCCTCTGCTTTTGAGTTGATTCTGACTCTTGGGAAGTCTATTTGTTACACAGGAGAACTGCAATGTCACAAACATGTGAAAGTTGGATAACAAATAAGGAAGACAGAAGAAGAATTGGTGCCTCTGAATTGTGGCATTGGACAAGAATATTGAATATACCACGGACTGCCAAGGGAACAAACAGATATGTTCTGGAAGAAATACAACCAGAGTGCTCCTTGGAAGTAAAGATGGTGAGACTGTGTCTTACATATTTTGGATATGAGAGGAGGGATCAATCACTGAAGAAGGACATCATGCTTGGTAGAGTGGAGGGTCAGCAAAAAACAGGAAGAACCTAGACAAGATGGGTTGACTCAGTGACTGCAACAATGGGCTTAAGCATAAAAATGATTGTGGCCTGGTGCAGGATGAGGCATTATTTTATTCTGTTATGCAGAAGGTCACTACGAGTTGGAGCCAATTCAGTGGCACCTGACAACAACACAACAGAACTGCTATATGGGGTTACTTGGCTGTAACCTTTGTAGAAGCAGGTTGCCAGGCCTTTCTGGTGCTTCTGGGTGGATTTGAATTGCCCATCTTTAGGTTGGTAGCCAAGTGCTTAACTATTTGCGCTACTAGGGGTCCTTTACAGGAAGTCCAAAGTTAGCATAGCAAAAAGGTAGCAAGAAGACGCACCGCTTAATAAAGGGAGAATTGGACTTGGTAAGATTTTTGCTAATGACACTTTGGCTGCAAATATCAGAAACTCTGACCTAAGAAACTTAAAGAAAAAAGTCATGTATTGCTCTACCTAGTAGCAACTGCAGTGGCCGGTGGCCTGCAGGGTCGACTCCACCTTTGCTCCGTTTTGCTGTCTCCGTTCTGAAGTGATGCCAGTGCTCTCAGCATAATGGCTGTAGCAGTCACAGCTGTCCCATTTATAGAAGCAGAGTCTAGCAGAGAGAGACTTTTTCTCCTTCTGATTCCTTTTTGGGTACAAGAAAGCTTTCCTCTCAAGACATGACACTTGATGGCTGCTTAGCCAGAATTGGAGTCCTATGCTCATTCTGAATCCATTCTCGGGTGAGAGGACTCTTAGACACCAATCAAGGCCACCTGGAAGGCTGAGGCTGATGTCACCTTCCCCTGAGGCTCGTGGACTGCATGGGGGAGGGGAGGACAACTCCACAAAAGGAGGATCCTATCAGGAAGGGAAAAGGGGACAGGGAGATGTCAGTAGGTGTCTTACAATACCTACTCCAGAAGAGGCGCATACGGGATTCTTGGTCAATAGCGGATACATACTCCCCTCCAAGTCCAAGATGAACAACTTGGTTGCATGTCATTGCCTGGGTGCCTCTCCATATGCTCATCTGTATTTGAATCTAATAGATTGTGTAATTTGGTCGTGTTGAGTGCTCTGCTTCCAAGTGTCTCCCCACAGGCCCGAGAGTCAGTGTTTAGGGACCATTCCAATAAACGTGTCCTTGAGACTACTTCTTCTACTGGGATTTAACCGGGCTGTTTTAAATTTAATGTGTCCTCCCCAAACATGTGTTACAAACCTGAATCCTTATATTTACAGAAAAGAACACTGGTGGTGCAATGGTTGAATGCTTGGCTGCTAACCGAGAGGTTGACCCTTCGAGCCTACTCAGGGGCTCCCAGTGAGAAAGCCTGGAGATCTGCTTCTGTGAAGATTAAACAGCCTAGGAAATACTTGGGGACACTGCTACTCTGTCATATGGAGTCATGAGGCATCAGAATCAGCAGCATAGCATGGAACAACAACAGTAACAAAGTACTTAGGATGCAATCTTGTTTAGGAATAGGGTTTTCTTTTTATATTAATGTGGACATAGCAGTGTAGGATGTGCCTTAAATGAATCACTTTTAGCCATAAAAGGAGGAGATTAAGAGTAGAGTAAGTGAGCAATGGGAGAAGATGAATGTCATGTAGAGATCACCAAAGAATACTAAGGAGAAACTGGGACAAGAATTTTCCTCCAGTGCAGACAGAGACACCCTTCTGCTAGAGCTGGCACCCTGACTTTGGACTTCTAGCCTCTTAAGGAAAACCTGGTAGTGTAGTGGTTAAGCACTGGGCTGTTAACCAAAGGATCAGCAGTTCAGACCCCTCAACTGCTCCTTGGAAGCTCTATTGGGCAGTTCTGCTCTGTCCTATAGGATCACTATGAGTCACAATCAACTTGATGGTAATGAGTTTTTGTTGTTGTTGTTTAGTTTCCCGACTGTGGGAAATAAGTTCCTGATTGTTAAAGTCACCCGCGTGTGATATTTCTATTCTAGCAGCACTAAGACATTAAGAAGGGGTCCCTTGGTGGTGCAAATGTTTAAGTGTTCAACTACTATCCAAAAAGTTGGCTATTCAGACACATGTAGGTGCTTCAGAAGGAATGCCCACCAATCCGTTTCCAAAAAGTCACAACCTTGAAAACCCAAGGGAGCAGTTCCATTCTGCAGACATGGGGCCACTGTGAATTATAATGGACCTGACATCAGCACAAACTCCAAGGTTGAATGTGCTCAAAGTCTCACGCAGAGCTGTACAAGGTTGGGTGTAGAGGAGAGAGAAGATGACAGTGAGGACGACTTGACAGTAACTGTCATTTCAGCTAAATGTCAAACCTCAAAAGTGGACGAACTAGCTCAAATAAATAGTTTCATCATCTTTGTTGTATCAAGAAGGGGAAAAAGCTTGACCACATCAATCTTTTGGCTTTCGTATCGATTAACATTAATTGCTTAAAATTCGAATGCCAGCAAGATCTTCCTGATTTATGGTTTATGAAAGCTATTGATGTCAATAGAGACACAATGAGGAATCTTTCGTGGGGTATTATTACAATAGATTGCTTTAGGGATTATCTAATTATTGAGTAAGCACTAGTGGCGAACTCCTGTCATAAAAATACCATATGCTCACCAGGGGACCCTGGGATCAAAATAATGCTAACTCTGACAGAGTGAATGAACTTTTCTTCTTCTCTTCCTTCAGTAGAAATTCTCGATAGCATTCTTTGGGGAACAAATAATGGGTGAGTGGAGCAATCTCACCCTTTCACCTTGACTTCCTTTCTTTGAAGTATTTTAAATTTCAAAGTGAAAACTTACTGTTTTCCTTCTTAAAAAATTACTTTCAGACATCCAGCTTTGGAAACGACAAAGACCATGATGTGACAATATAGTAGTTTGAGTGTTTGTATTCATAGCTTGCCAAAGAGCTTAGTGATGCAATAATTAAGTGCTTGGCTGTTCACCGAAAGGTTGATTGTTCAAATCTACCCAGTGGCTCTCAGAGAGAAAGACCTGGAAATTTGCTCCCGTAAAGATTACAGCCAAGGAAGTTCCATAGGGCAGTTCTACTCTGTTACATGGGGTAGTATGTTAGAATCACCTTGATGGCACTTAACAACCACTCTGTGCCAGGACCTGGACAATCATATTCATAGTAGATGGACTCAGGGACAACCAATCTGAATGCCTTTATTAAGCAGGATGTGCTTAATAAATATTTGCTCAGTCAATTCAATGAATGACAGAGCAGGAAATGCTGTCCTATATGGTTAATAATTACAAAATACTGTTATTTTTGAGTGTGACCTAGTTTGGCAAGTATAGGGTAGCTATGAGTCAGAATCAACTCATCAGCAATGGGTTTGGTTTTACTTTCTGGCCACTTGCTCCAAATATTGCCTTTCTTCTGTAAAATGAAGCAGCTGAACTCAATTCTTACTCATTTGTAAAAAGACCCAAGTGTAAGCAAGTCACCATCATAAAACCCCATGGTTAAAATACCTGGGATGGTTTCTACTTTCCTAACTGGATCCTGGCTGATAGAGTTAACCCAAAAAACCCACTGCCATTGAGTTGATCCTGACTCATAAAGACCCTATAAGACAGAGTAGAACTGTTCCATAAAGTTTCCAAGGAGCACCTGGCAGATCTGAACTGCCGGTCTTTTGGTTATCAGACACAGTACCTAACCACTATGTCACCAGGATTTCCAGCTGATAGAGTTAGATACTATTATTTTCCCCGTCTTTCAGGTAAAGAAACAAAGTGAGAAAGGGAAAGAAGAGCTAAGGGGTGGAGCCCATGTTTGAACTATGGTAGCTTGACTGCAGAGTCCAACTTCTTATCCACTGTACTTTGTTCTAGATCCAGTTAAGAAGTTCAAACTGGGAGGGACCACAGAAAACATTTAGTTCAGCTGTCTCATTTTGCAGAGGAAGGCCAAAATTTCAGGGACAGGACCAATCAAAAAGCCACTGCTGCCAAGTCAATTCCAACTCATAGTGGCCCTATAGGAAGAGCAGAACTGCCTTACAGAGTTTCCAAGGAGTGCCTGGTGGATTTGAACTGCTGACCGGGTTAACAGTTGTGGCACTTAACCACTATGCCACCCGAGTTTCCCAGGAAAGTGAAGTACTTGCGAACTTACATCACACTCTGGAATAACAGTATTTTGTAATTACCAACTCTATAGGACAGCTGTTCTGCTCTGCCTTTCATTTAATCTGTGGAACACTCATTTACTAAGTGCTTCCTATTCTAGGTAGTAAGGACCCTGCTGGAGCAGGGTTAGCAGCCACTATGCTAACAAAATGTCAGCAGGTCAACCCCACCAGCAGCTCCACTGGAGAAAACCATGGCCATCCGCTTCTCTAAAGATGGCAGCCTTGGGAACCCTATGGGACAGTTCTACTCTGTCCTACAGGGTGCTGTCAGTCGGACTTGACTTAATGGGAATGGGTTTTGGTTTTTCAGTTATCCGAGGTACTAAACTCAAAGGAACCCTGCTGGCACAGTGGTTAAGGTACAGTCTTGGAAACCCTCTGGGGCAGTTCTGCTCTGTCCTATAGCCTCACTATCAATCAGAATTGACTTGACAGCAATGAATTTTTGGTTTGGCACTAAAACAGTGGCTATCGAGTTAACTCTAACTCATGGCGACCCCTTGTGTTTCAGAGGAGAACTGTGCTACAAAGAGTTTTCAGTGACTGATCTCCAGTGACTTGAGTTGTTTCTGACTGAACTTGACTCTAATCTTTTGGTTAGTAGCTGAGAGCTTTAACTCTTTGAACTACCCGGTGACTCCACCCTAGATTCTAGGAATACGTTAATAGAACAACACACCAAGTCTCTGTCTCCAAGAAGTTACAAAATACAACTGGGAAGAGATAGAAAATAGACAGATCAACAAATGATCTGGGCCAATCAGAATGGGATCCGTGGTATGGAGTGGGGTGGTTGGCAAATTTGAGTGGAGTGACCCGGGTGGACTCACTGAGAGGGTGGTGTCTGGGTAAATACTTGGGGTTGCGGAGGAGGCGAGGTGAGAGGGTGTAAGGGGAGAGACTACACCACGGGAAGAGCAAGCGTAAAGGCGTGATACAGGGGCATGGCTGGCAAGGCTGAAACACACTCAGAGACTCACGAGGCTGCATGGAACCAGAGCTGGGGAGACAGGGTCAGAGAAGAACTAGGCCCTGGAAACCATTGTAAGGACCCTGCTTTCTTCTGCCCTTTCAGTGTTGAACATATAGAGATGAAATCTCACCCATGTTTTCAAAAGTTTCTTACGTGTCATTTTATTTCAATTATAAAGCCATTTTATCTCCCTAGCCTGAGTTTTTCCCTGAGGTCTGTATTTACAGACCCAGGTGCTTTCTGGTTTTTTTGTTGTTGGGTGTTACCACGTCGATTCCGACTCATAGCCAGCCAGTGTGGCAGAGCAGAACTGCCCCAGAGGGTTTCCAAGGCTGAAATCTTTATGGAATTGGACTGACACCCTTTTTTCCTGCAGAGGTGCTGGTAGGCTTGAATTGCCTCCCTTTTGTTTTGCAGCTGAAAGCTTAACCACTGTGCAACCTTCTAGACCTTCTGGACAAACAAAGCAAAATTCTTCAGCAGATTATGGTTGTTGCTATTAGGTGCCATTGAGTTGGTTCCAAGGCATAGCAACCCTAAGCCCAACAAAACACTGCCCAGTCCTGTACCACACCCACAATTGTTGTTAGACTTGAAATCATTGTTGCAGACACTGTGTCAGTCCGTCTTGTTGAGAGTCTTTCTCTTTTTCACCAGATCTCTACCAAGTTTGATGTCCTTCTCCAGGCATTGATCCCTCTTGACAACATGTCCAAAGTATGTTAAGATGTGATCTCCCCACTTTGCTTCCAAGGAGCACTCTGGTTGTATTTTTTCCAGCATAGATCCATTTGTTCTTTAGGCAGTCCATGGTACATTCAGTATTCTTCTCCCCCACCACAATTTAAATGCAGCAATTCTTCTTTTGTCCTTCTTATTTCTTGTTCAGCTTTCACAAGAGTATGATGTGACTGAAAATACCATTGTTTGGGTCCAACACACCTTAGTCTTCAAGTTGATGTCTTTACTTTTCAACATGTTGAAGAGGTCCATTGCAGAAGATTTTCCCAACGAGATGCGTCTTTGGGTTCCTTGACGGCTGATTATTATCCCTACGATCCCCACTTTGTACCGTACTTGTTGGTGTGGGAGCCCTGGTGGCATGGTAGTTAAGAGTTCTGCTTCCAACCAAAAGATTAGTGGTTCGAATTCACTAGCTGCTTCTTGGAAACCCTGTGGCACAGTTCTCATCCACCTTAGAGTCATTTAAAGTTGGAATCAGCTCCACACCAATGGGTTTGTTTTTTCCATTTGGTTCTGTTGACTTGTAGTGCCTTTATGTATAACAGAACAAAACTTTCCTCTTTTCTGAGCCATTCTTGGGGTCACTTACCAGTGTTTGAGCCCGTTATTTCAGCTCTCGTGAGCTACCTTCTGGAACAACATTCTGTTGTGATCCACAAGGTTTTATTTGGCTAATTTGGGGAAGCTAATTTGGTGTCTCAGATACAGGTGGCATAGTCTCCAGCATCATAGCCACATATAAGCCACTACAGTGCAACAAACTGAGAGACAGCTGGTGGCTGGACCATAGAGAATAGGAGATACAGAGTTAAAATGACTCCAACTCTTGGGATCAGGGACTGCCTCAGTAGAAGTCACAATCCCTGGGCTCTGCCCCCTGGTGTTTTTCTGTCTGTGACTGCTCTGAAAACACCTTCTAAATTCCCACTCAGAAATGATCAATGTGTGTGCTCGTCTGTTCTCCCAAAGTTCACACAAATCTAGCTGATGAATTCCCCCACACGACACAGTGGTCACAATTACTTATGTGCTGGTCAGGATACCTGCTTGTAGCGATGAGTCTGAACGCACACCACTGGTATAGAGCAGCAGCTCCGGGAACTTGGCTGTTGAAGCCTGTTGGTAATTAGCCTGGATTCCTTGTCTGCACGGGGCTTTCAGGGATTTGAAAACATGATAAAAATCTCTGCTTTGAGTGCCGGATGGTCACTGTGTGCCTTTCCTCAGGGTCAGGGAGATGCTATCAAATAGTGTACAATTTATTCCCCTGTCACCTGAGCCAGCTATTACAAGGTAGGTGTACCAGCTGCATTTTAAATGGGAAGAAATGGATGTTATTTACTTTCTTGACCTCACTGAATACATGAATGAGTGAGTTCATGCTAAGTTCATCCTAACTTGTCAAGAAGTGTCTTTGACCTTCCCTGCCACCTAAGACACATGTACAGATTGAGGGTTCTTGTATTTCTCTAGGCTTGAGGGTTTCCCAGAGAATAGACATTCACTTAACATCACTAACACCATATTTTCAAATGTGATTCTGATAAGAATCACTTTCCGAGTGGGTTGAGTAAACCCAGGATGATAATGAAGACAGCCATCAGCTTGAATGCTGACCATTGTGGTTTTATAGAATAATTTTTGTTGATCAGCGCTAGCCGCAATATCAAAGAACAGTTCACAGAGGCATGGAAAAAAATCCTCCCTTCTGGGTGAGTGTAATACATCATTGCTCACTAGCAGTAATATTTTGTGAGGTGCATTTGGATTTCTTCCTTCTCTGGCTACGTTTCACAACCGTTAGTATTTGTCTTCGGATGAATTCCCCCCGTCATCCGAAAGAGATGGATTAGACTGAATTAGTTTCACAGGTGGACTTGTAAAAACAGAAACTTAAATTGGAATTTAATGACCATGGCTTGGACACTGTCATGTATAGCACTCTGAAGACCACTAAGATAAATATTTTCAACGTGGCCAGTGCTTGTCTTTGAGCTGCGCCATCCGTTTTTGAAAGAATAGAAGCTATGATGATTTGTGGCTAGCTATGACATCTCAGGGAAAATGTAACCTGGATGAAATAATCTTAACTTTTATTTGGCACCATTTAAAACAAGAGGATTACAAAAAAATCATGTCGTAATTATAGTCTTGATGATACTCTATGCTCCCGAAAGTTAAGAACAATAATCTTCCATAATCCTCTTGGATTTTTTTTTTCATTTTCAGTAAACATTGGCTTCTTGCTCAATATATGGAGGAGTTTTGGGTTTTGAAGCTAAATGTTTTTTGGCAGTAAGCACACAATATTATGACTGTTTAATGTCACGAGAAAAAGTTAGGCTGCTCGTATGGCATCAGTTTACGGAATTCATCCTAAATCATGATAACTTCCAGAGAACCAGAGTAGAACTATGCTCCACATGGTTTTCAGTGGCTGATTTTTCAGAAGCAGACCACCAGGCTTTTCTTCCTCACTGCTTCTGGATGGACTTAAATCTCCAATCTTTTGGTTAGCAGCCAAGTACATTAACCCTTTGTATCACCCAGGCTCACCTGTGAGCACACTGATCACCTAGTCAGCACCCTTTTCTCCTTCTTCCTAAAGCACTCAGATTTCCTCTGGGAATCCAGTCCTTCTCCAGTCTCTGCGTTGTGGTTTGGGGAGGCTTGATGTCCATCTCATCCCACAGGAATGCAGGCTTATTCCCAGGATTTCAGTGCTTGATTGAGGCATGAGCTTCAGAAGAAAGCCCTTTCTTGAGGTCTTCTTCTGGACTCCCTAGAGAGAAAGTATCAACAAAAGTTTATTCCCAGATCTTTTACATCTCTACTCCAAGTCTTTATCCAAAGTGTCAAAGCAGAAGTCCCTTGTCCCAAGGGAAGTCCTGCCAGGCTGCCTCCATGTCCCCCTTTGCTACTACCCATAAAATCACCAATGCCTCTCATCCTCTCACTCCTCTAAGCCAATTTATTGGCCAACTTCACTCTCCATCTGTGCTCTCCCTTCAGCTTCACCAACTCAGCATTCACAGGCGTGTTCCATGGTCAGAAACGCTGTCCAGAAACTCAAGTAGACTAGTAGTACCTCTCAGCTTTAGTGGAAGAAGAACCCTACTTCTTCCAAGACTCTGAAACTTTCCACAAAGAGAAGCAAGACATTTAGATTTGATACGTGAATGCATGAGGTGTGCGTAGATTTTTTGAAACTTGTCAAAAGATTGAAAGAAGGTTCGCCCATTTTCTTTGATGAATATCCCATCTGTCTATGAGTCTAGGTGTTGTAGAGAAACAGATACCATTGGTGACCATTAGTCCTGCCTGTTATATCTATCCAGAACATGGTAGGATTACCTTTCCTGACTACCTGGGGCTGAATAGAGCATTGACTGGCTCTTGCCAATGTTATAAATAGAAGTGGTATGTATCACGCTTGGAATGTTTAATTACTGATGTGAGACCCTCTGCAACTCTCTTCCTTGAGGCATGGAGATGGTAACATTTGAGATGATGGTTATATCAAGAGTCAGCCTGGATCCTGGGTGGCTAATAAGAGTAGAGCTTCCCTGTCAATCCACTGTGTCCATGTAGTTTGTTCTAAGCCATGGGGCTTTGGGGGATTGTTTGTTACTACAGCATATCCTAGCCCATCCTGACTGAGCTAATGCTGTGACCAAGTTGTAGACAGAGGGCCTAAAACTGAGTGTTCTGCAATCTGTCACAGAAAGTGGTTTCACAAAGTTTCACAAATTGTTCAATGAAGGCACAACTTTGACATTTATTTTCCTTGACTCAGGTTTTGGTGTTGAAGTGCTAAAGTTGTGTCTCTGGTTTCCCACATGTGACATCTAGCATGGGGACAAATCAGAGGTGCTCCATAGAGGAACATGAAGAAAGGCTAGAGGAAGAGAAAGTGGAGACACAGAGGCTGTGTGGCTGAGTGAAAAAGAGAGTTCTTTTTTCTTTTTGGTGGGGGGAGTAGGAAATTAGAATCAAAAGGAAGAAGATTTTTATGAAATGTTTTAGGGTGAAATTAGATTATCATATATTTTCCTTGAGTGATACAAGATTGGACTACTTATGCAATTACTGTTGGTTACTATTCAAGTACTTTGTTTTTATGTATAATGTGGTTGAAAGGTTGGTCCACATAGGTTGTGACTTTTATGAGGGTTATGTGCATTATACCAAGAGCATGATTTGCTTGGGAGTGAAAGCATTATTATTTAAATTTTAACTAGAATTGATTTACTTCTGGATATTTTAACTGTGGAAAAATTGGCATACAATAAGTGTTTTCACTGTCCTTTAATAAAATTCAGGATGTTTACCACGAACCAAACCTCACTGCCACTGAGTCACTTCTGACTTACAGCGACTCTATAAAACAGAGTACAACTGCTCCACAGAGTTTCCAAGGAGCATGTGGTGGATTCAAACTCCTGACCTTTTGGTTGGCAAATTTAACACTTAGTCACTACACCACCAGGATTTCTGGATGTTTACCATATGGCCCCACAATTCCACTTGTAGGTGTTAACCCGAGAAACAAAAACATTTGTTGATACAAGAATTTGTATCAACAAATTTACAGCAGTATTATTTATAATATTATAATTGCTTCTAATATTATAATAATATTATTTATAGTAGCTCCACATTGGAAATAAAATGACTAATGAATGGATAAACAAATTGTGGTATAGCCATACAATGAAATACTATCCATCAATAAAAAGGAACAAAATATTGACAATGTGCTACATTTTTTAGGATGAATCATATTTCAAAACAAACAACAACCCACATATTAAGTGATCGTATCTGTTCAAAATGTCCAGAAAAGGTGAATCTCTAAAGACTTGTTTTTCCCAGACATTTTGTATAGCTAAAAAAACACCAAACCCATTGCCATGGAGTCAGTTCTGACTCAGAGTGAACCTATGGGACAGAGTAAAACTGCCTCATCAGGTTTCCAGGGAGCACCTAGTAGGTTCAAACTGCTGACCTTTTGGTTAGCAGCAATAGCATGTAACCACTGTACACTGAGGTTTCCTTTGGATGGATAAAAACTAAAAAGCAAACCCACTGCCGTCAAGATAGGTCCGACTCATAGCGACCCTAGAGGGCAGAGTAGAACTGTCCCATAGAGTTTCCAAAGAGTACTTGGCAAATTTAAACTGCCAACCTTTTGGATAGCAGATGTAGCATTTATTCCACTATGCCACCAGGGTTTCCTTGGATGGATAGGATCATTTAACATGGCTATAAAGAAGGAAGCAGATTAGGTCATTTGAGGCTGTGTGTGTGAATGTAGATTAATTAAAATGGGTGCCTGGAAGTGTTTTTAGATGATGACAGCACTCTAAAACCAGATTATGGTAATGGTTGCATCTTTACTCTAAGTCTACGAAAAGTCTTGATATGTACGCATCAAACATGGTGGCCCTAGGTTAACCACAAATAGTTAGCGCTCAATTAAGAGCCATAAAGTTGGTGGTTAAAATCTGCCCAGAGGCCCTCTGAAGGACAGATCTGGTAATCTTCTTGCAAGAGGTCATAGCCTTGAATACGCTATGGAGATGTTCTACTCTGCACACATGCGGTTGCCACGGGTTTGAATCAACTCAAAGGCAACTAACAACCACAGTAGACACCAAAATGGTTGGATTTTATAGTGTGAAAATAACATCTCAACAAAACTGTTCTAAAAAGTCCAAGGGCTCATCATGGAGTCTATTGTTTCTATTACAAAAAACAAACAAAAAACCGAAAACCTGTTGCCGTCGACTTTGACTTACTGTAACCCTATAGGACAGAGTAGAATTGCCCCATAGAGCTCCCAAAGAGTGCCAGGTGGATGTGAGCTGCCAACCTTTTGTTTAGCAGTTATAGCTTAACTACCACCCCATTGGAGTTTTCTTATTTCTCTTATTAAAGCCCCTGGCATGTAATAAGTGCTTTGTAAATATGTTGCATTAAATCAAAGTGGTATGTCCCTGAAGGGCTGCCAAGGTCTGTATTTGTGCCTGGTTACCACTGAGACAGCTGGTCTCAGCAGCTCAGTTAGAGAGGAAGAGGGCAGGGTGCCTGACTTTTCTCTTCCTGAAGTTTCTACATCTGCTCAGCCACCTGTGATCATCAATTACAAAATCCATATGATTGCGGTGAACATATGTTGTTTTATGGCTACCCAACATCCATTACTTCTTTGTGTGGTGGCAGTGTCTAAATTTTCTTCTGGGGAAACATTCCTTCCTATTCTCTGTCCATTGGGTGTGAGTGGGGTTGACCCCACCTCCCAGTATCTGGCTGGACCAAGCAGGTGGACCAAACCTCAGCCAATCAGTGTAGCCCATGTCCCTGACCACTGTGATTGGTCAGAGATGGACATGTGACTCTCAGGGTAGGGGCTTTGAGAGCAGAGCTTTAGTCTTTGGTGCTGATTTCAAGGAGAAAAGACCCTTTCCTCTGGATTTCAACCAGGGAGATCTTACACTTAGAACCCTTGGCAGATAATTTTCCATCATGTAAAGCTTGAGAATGAAGCCAGTTTGGAGGATGGCATAGCCAAGACGTCCAGAGAGATGTATCCTGTGGCCATTGGTGAGTCCCTAGAGTCAGCCTTCCCTAGACATTTCATGAGCCAATAGCTACTCTTTGGGGATTAAGAGGGAGTGGGATTTGTTTAAAAAAAAAAAAGTATGGGGTGACGTCTGACCCCTAGCTTCAAAAGGAGGGAAGAGAATCAAGATCAATATTCCAAGGCCAATTCTTCTGAAGTGGAGATCTAGCCTCTTCCCAGCTGTGCCTCAGGCATGCCTCTCTCTGGCCCACCGCCACCAGGGAGCAGCAGCCAGGATCAGACAGCATGTTCTTTGGACCCAGGAGACAGAGAGCAAGCTATAACCTTGAAGACAGCAAGAAGTGGTGGCAGGTGAGACTGGCAGAAGATTGTGCAGCGGGCTTTCTGTCCCATGGAGGAAGAAAGCTAAGTGTCTTCGGGCCAAGGCTCACTGGTGCAATGGGTTGCCTCTGGGCACTTACTGGCAAAGGATAAAAGAGATCTGTGACACTTTCCTGAGTAGGGCAGAGGCCTAGAGCCAGGGACAAGCGTGTCTGTGAGCAGAGCAGAAAAGAGGGTCACCAGGTAGAAGATGAGTGTTCTGAGTCTGAACCGTAACTTCCCTAATAAACCTCATAATCATGAGTATTTCTAATAAACCTCATAATCATGAGTATTTCTGTGAGTCCTTTGTGCCCATTGCAGTGAATTACCAAACACAGCAGAGAAGTACAGAGTGCCATGGGAGGGATGACTGGTGTCAGAACAGGGAGGATGGCAAGGAGAGGAGGTGTGTCTGACATCCACCTCATAGGAATCAGCCTTGGGCTGTTGTTCTCGATTTTTTTTTTTTTTTTTTTGCCTGTGAAAGGAGAGGAAGTCAGATTCAGCCCCAATACCAATTTTTATAGAATTTTAGTCAACCGCAACCACAGACTCAACACGGTCAAGTTGACTCCAGCTCGTGCTGACTCCGCGTATGTCAGGATTTTGTTACTACTGTTAAAGTTCTGCTGTTTTCTGTTGTTCTTAAAAATAGATACAGCAGAACGTAAGCAATTCAATTATATTTCTATGTACAATTTAGTGACACTGACTACATTTTTCAAGTTGTGTGACCATTCTCACCTTCCTTGTCTGAATTGTTCCTCCCCTGTAGTAACCCCAGTGGTGTAGTGGTTCAGTTCTACGTCTGCTAATGAAAAGGTTGGCAGTTGGAATTCAGCTGGTTCTCCTTGGAAACATTATGAGTAACTAAGTCAGAATCCACTTGATGGCAGTGGGTTTTTTGGGTTTTAGTCACGTAAACTCACAGACCCTCAAACTTCCTGCCTAAACTTTCCAGTTGTGGTTGTCAGTTTGATCCCACATAGATGGCACCTTAAAGAGCATGATACTCTTTACTAATTAAACTAAACTATTGTTTGGTTTAAAGAAGACTTTAGGGAGTATTTTTTGTTTATGGTTGAAAGTTTAAAGATTAACTCAAGGCAGTAGTTTTGAGGTTTCATCTAGCCTGTATGGTTCCAGAAAGTCTGAATTCCATGAGAATCTGAAATTTTGTTCTGCATTACCCCATTTTCATGAGAATTCTTCTATAGTGTCTTTAGTCAAAATATCTTGTAATGATAGCTGGGCACCATCCAGTTCTGGACTCATGGCAAAGTGGGAGGTCATTCCTGGAAGCAGTTAGCCATGCATTCCCCCTCCTCCTCCTATTCCTGATTCTCCTTCTTTCTTTGTTCCTCCAGGTGAATCAAGACCAGTTGTTGTATCTTGGACTCCATAAGGTTTTCAATGCCTGGTTTTTCAAAGTAGATCACCAGGCCTTTCTTCCAAGTCACCTCTGAGCGAACACAAAGGACTGAAGTTATAAAGGCCCCCCATGTACATGTCTTTCAGTTCTTAGATTAAACGTATCAAATGGTGGCCTGGGAGAAACTAACAAGGCCAAATCTGAAGTCCTCCTAGGTTTGAAGCTGGAACTGGGCAGATCACACTTTGGCTTTTATTTGTATTAATGACAACAATTACAGTTACCCTTTATTGATTGCTTAATCGGTGCCAAGTTCTATCTAAAGGGCTGTACACACAAGCACTGTGCTCAGTACTCACTCGCTTCACTTCATTTAATGGTCCTAATGGGTTTGTGAGGTTGGTGCTGTCATTGTTCTCATTTTTCACAGGAAGACACTGAGGTTCAGAGAAGTAGACTAACTTGCTGGCAGTAATAAATAACCCTTTGCCATGCTGAGTCGATTTGAACTCATGATAACCTGAAAGGACAGAGTAAAACTGTCTCATACAGTTTCCAAGAAACAGCTGGAGGGTTTGAACTTGCAAACTTCTTTGGGTAGTAGCCTACTTTTTAACCACTGCACCACCAGGGCTCCAAGGGTAACAAAGACAAATCTTAGTGGGTCCTTAATGTGTGCTAGGTGCTGCTTTAAAGATATTACATCTTTCAATTCATTTAATCTCTGTGATACTCCTATGAGGCAGGTATGGTCATATTCCCATTTAACAGATGAAAAAGTTGAGGTTCCAGTAAGTTAAGTAGCTTTCTCTGAGGTCTGTGGCCAGTGAGGGATGAGCTGTCTTACAGTGCAGTTTCAAGACCCAAACTGAAATGGAACTGACTGTAACCACTAGCCTCTCCTGCTGTTTTTTAAATATAATTTTTATTTTGGGGTAATTTTAGATTTTCAGAAAATTTACAAAGGTAATACAGAGGCTTGCTGTAGACTCTCCAAGTACCTCTGATGTTATGACCTCAGATGACTGTGGCATGTTAGTCAAAATGACAAAGTCAACATTGCTTCACTTCCATGAGTGACACTCGTCACTCTATTCTAATTTTGCCAGCTTTTCTACTATTGTCCTTTTTCTCTTCCAGAACTAAACCAAAAATACCACATTGCATTTCATTCTACTGTCTTTTTAAGACTTCTCACGGCACTTGGCTTGGCATGTTGGAAGCTTTGTCTGGAATTAATAAAGGCAATGTTCGCTCTTGGTCTTTTCCTGGTTGAAAGGAAAAAGAAAAAGGTTAAAAAAAAAAAACAAAAAACTTCCAAGCTCTGATATATTAAATATTCATGTCGTGAATTACGATGTGGAGTTTGGACTACCACTGGATGACGCAAGCACCTA
The DNA here is from genome assembly GCA_028571685.1 of Heterohyrax brucei. Classification (NCBI taxonomy): domain Eukaryota; kingdom Metazoa; phylum Chordata; class Mammalia; order Hyracoidea; family Procaviidae; genus Heterohyrax; species Heterohyrax brucei. Next base: position 84,021,300 of record CM053156.1, on the reverse strand, counting down.
TCAGCCAGTATATTACTGGGGATTTTGTATAACCGTCTGCTAGTCTTACTTGTTTCTGGAGAGCTCCCCAATTTAATGCAGTGTTGCTGGGCATCAGTAAGGGAACATCCGCTTTGACTTGTCAGATGTGTGAATAGGATGTGAATTGTGTCCCCAAACAATTCCACTCTCAGAACTTGCTTGATGCTGAGCCGGGAAGGTCATCAGTCACCAAACTGAGTCTCCAGAGGTGGGGCCCTTGGGTCAGCATTTCAAGCATGCTCCCCAGGGGACTGGATGCTGACATTTGAGAACCACTGTCTGAGGGCCACACATGTGCAGGGGACATCCCTAAATTAAGAGTCCTGAACTAAAACCTGGTAAACACACAGCCTGACACTCTGTGGTCAAATACATGTCTTCTTTCTTCTTCATGGTTGTGTAATTCATACAAACTGTATGATATGCATTTGACTAAAATTATATCCTGGTGAGGAAGGAGGAGGGAGAAGGGGAGAGAGAATTTTGGGATGCACCGGTTGTTTATGCACGAGGTTGTTGTTGTTGTTTGCCATGGAGCTGGCTTTGACTCCTGGTCGACCCCATGTATAGCAGAACGGAACACTACCCACCCAGTTCTGCACTGTCTTCATGATCTTTAATGTCTTCGATTGAGTCCATTGTTACAGCCATCTGTGTATTTTCAGGGTTCATCTTCCAGCATGATGTTAGACATTCTTCTGTTAGGACACATAGGATCCTCACTGGCTGATTTTCAGAAGTAGACAGCCAGGGCTTTCCTTTGCAGTCTGTCTCAGTATAGAGGTTCCAATGAAACGTGTCTGCTGTGGCTGACCCTGCTGGTACTTGAAATACCAATGACATAGCTTCCAGCATCGCAGGAACACACAAGCCACCACAGTATAGCAAAGTGACAGATGGTGGTGGAAGCATGAGCTGGGGGACCAGGATCTGCTGTTCCTGGAGGCCACCTTGGGCTCTCCTGGCCTCATAGAAGACAAGTTTATCCTCCCTTGGTGAGTGCTCCTAACAGCTGTGAGTCTGCCTCACCAGCTAAGGCAGCAGTGTTCTGTTTTTACATGGAAAGAAAAGTCAGCTAGTTCAGACTCTGTCTTAGTCATCTAGTCATCTAGTGCTGCTATGACACAAATATCATAAGTGACTGTCTTTAGCAAATGGAAGTTTCTTCTGTCACAGTCTAACCCACTCCCACTGCTGTCAAGTCGATGCTGGGTCACAGTGACCTTATAGACATAGTAGAACCGCACCATAGAGTTTCCAAGGAGCATCTGGCAGATTTGAACTGCTAATCTTTTGGTTAAGAGATATAGCACCTAACCACTACCCCCTCTGCTCCCCAAGGGTTTCCTCTCACAGTCTAGGAGCCTAGAAATGAATTCAGGGCTCTTGCTCCAGGAGAAAGCTTTCTCCCTATGTTGGCTTTGGGACAAGGTCCTTTTTGTCCATCTTCCCCAGGGACACCAGGGCCAAAGGAAAAGGACACTCTGCTCTTAGTGCCTCTTTCTTGGTGGTAGTGAAGTCCCTGTCCTTTCTGCTCACTTCTCTCTTTCAAATCTCAAAAGAGATCAGCTCAAAATAGAACACAATCCTATAGACTGAGTTCTCTCTCATTAACACAACTGCCTGTAATCCTACATCATTAACATCATAGAAGTTAGGATTTTCAACATGTAAAATAATCACAGTGGAAACCCTGCTGGTGTAGTGGTTAAGTGCTACAGCTGCTAACCAAAAGGCGAGCGGTTCAAATCTACCAAGTGCTCCTTGGAAACTTGGTGGGGCAGTTCTACTCTGTCTGTCGGGTCACTGTGAGTCAGAACTGACTTGAAGGGAGTGAGTTTTAAGATAATCGTATCAGATCACAAAATGGTGAACAACCACAAAGTTCTGGGAATTACAGCCTAGCCAAGTTGATACACATTTTGGGGGCACATGATTCAATCCATAACGTATTCCTTTCCCACTCCCTTTGCTGTTGAGTTTATTCTGACTCATAGTGACCCTACAGGACAGAGTAGAACTGCCCCCTGTTGTTTTCAAAGCTATAATTTTTATGGAAGCAGACTGCCTCATCTTTCTTCCACAGAGTGGCTGGTGGTTTTGATCTGCAATGTTTCAGTTAGTCTTTGAGTGCTTAACCACTGAACCACCAGGGCTCAGTGAAAGTTTCTTTAGAGATGCACAGTGGTTAAGTGCTATGTCTGCTAACCAAAAGATTGGCAGTTTGAGAGGCACTCCTTGGAATCTCAATGGAGCAGTTATACTCTGACCTATAGGATCACTATGAGTTTAATCCACTCTAGGGCACTGGGTTTAGTTTTTCTTTTTTGGTTTTAGAGATGCTAAAATCCTGTCCTTTATGAGTGACCCGAGGGATGTCTCAAGCGTAGTTATGACTACATAAGCCTGATTCTTGCAGAAGAGATAAATCCATCACACTTAGAGCAAATATTCTCTGTAAAATATAAAAGTTTATTTAACAGACACATTGTCATGGTTCAAACTGTGTTCTCCCTCAAAAACGTATGTTGCAATTTGGCTAGGCCTTGATTCTCCATACTGTGTGATTTTCCCATATGTAGTAAGCCTTGCCTCTGTGATGTCAATAAGGGAGGATGAGCAGTGGTTGTGTTAATAAGGCAGGACTGTATCTTTAAGAGTGTATTGTGCCTTGAGGCAGTCTCTTGGGACTTAAAGGAAAGGGAAGCAAGTAGAGAACTGAGGACTTCATATCCTGAGGAAAGAAGCATAAAGGAGGTTCTCTGGACCCAAGTTCTCTGCATCTCAGAAGCTCCCAGTTCAGAGAAAAATTGACTACAAGGACCTTTCTCCAGAGCCAACAGAGAACACCTATTCCTCTTGAGCTGGCACTCTGAATTCAGACTTGTAGGCTACTGGACTATGAGAGAATAAACTTTTCTTTATTAAAACCATCCACTTGTGTTATTTCTGTTATAGCAGCAGTAGGTGACTGAGACATGTATAGCACTTATAAACTCGGGTCGCCATGAGTTGGATCTGACTCAATGGCACTTGGCTTGGCTTGGGAAACTAAATGAACACTTATGACTTGTTACCTAATTTAATCTGAGTGACAATCTTTGAGATAGTGTTAAAAAATCTTTTCCCACAATTTGTGCCCTGTATCTCAAGACCAGAAAGCTAAAGGATGATGTTCAGGGCACGTGGCTAGTGTCCACAAGATTGAGGAGTTCTGCCTCTACAGCCTGTGCTCATAACTCACGGTAGGTATAAAGCATTACTTCATGGTTAGAAGTTATGAGAACCAGCTGTGTGACTGTTGGATGACAAGGGTATTAAGCATTAGAGCTTGGCAGAGACCGTCCCATCCACTCACACAGGGGTGTTTGTTTAAGCCAACTCTGTGGACGTGTCAATTAAAAAGATGTAGCAGACGTGTTGGCTTTCTGAGCAACAGTAGATGAGCTGAAAAATTACATTCTCCATGGCTAGTAACTTGAAAGAAGTACAACCAGAATGCTCCTTAGAAGCAAGGATGACAAGACTCTATCTCACACACTTAGAACACCTTATCGGGAGGGATCAGTCCCTGGAGAAGGACAGCACGGCTGGTAAGATAGAGGGTCACTGAAAAGGCAGAAGACCCCTAGAAAGAGGGGCTAGTGCAGTGGCTGTGACAATTGGCTCAGGAACGACAATGATTGTAAGGATGGGGAAGGGCTGGGCCGTGTTTTGTTCCATTATAACAGATGGTCGCTATGAATCAGAACTGACTTGATAGTACCTAACTGTAACCAAATGCCACTCATGGTCTTGTCCTATCTTATTAACCAATTGAAATAAGATGGATACCAACTGCAAGGCAGATGAAAAGTGGCAAGTTTATTATTTGCACAGACAAGGAGCAATGAGGGTCTAGTGGCAGTAGTGCCAGGTGCTCCTTGTCTGGAGGGTTGGGAAGCTTTTTGTGACCAATAATGTCGGGTTGGGGTTGGGTACCAGCACTCTCCACCCTCAGCGCTCCCACATTTGTACTTGGAGATCCATAGGATGTCGATATGGTGGGACCCTCAACTTTTCAGATGGCCTTGGGTAAAACCATGGGCTGAGGACTATCTTCCTTTCTGGTGATGACTGGAAACCCTGGTGGCATAATGGTTAAGTGCTGTGTCTGTTAACCAGAAGGTTGGCAATTCAAGTCCATCAGGTGCTCCTTGGAAACTCTATGGGACAGTTCTACTCTGACCTATAGGGCCACTATGAGCTGGAATTGACTTAAATGCAGTGAGTTTGGTTTCGGTTGGTGAAAATCAAGTCTAGGGTCAGGTTAGGGATATTTCTCCTCAACCTGCATGTGATCCAGTGTCTAGGCTGGATAGGTTTAATGGCTGAAGCCATCACCAGATGTAATTTCTTGGAAAAGATTGCTCAAGACCAGCTTGTGGTTAGCAAGACAAAGAAAGAACAGGAATGGATGTTGGTTGGGGGTTTTATCACAGCAAATAATAGTAACTCACAATGAAGAGAATAAGATCAGGACTGCTTCCAAGTGTCTATGGATGAAAAAAGACATGATGAGGGAGACAAACCACAGCGAGGTTGTACAGACAGACCTAGGTTCCCACCCAGATTCTTGACTTCTCAGTAGGGTCTCCTTCCCTAGCTTTGGTTGTTGTTGTTAGGTCTAACTCGCAGTGGACCCTACACCTAACAGAATGAAACACTGCCCCATCCTCACCATCCTCAAAACGCTTGCTATGTCTGAGTCCACTGTTACACGCTCCGTGTCAGTCTATATCGTTTAGCATCCTCTTCTTCCCTCAGATCCCCTACTTTACCAAATATGATGTTCTTCTCCTAGGACTGGTCCTGTCTGATAGCACGTCCAAATGATGTGGGACATACCTCACTACCCTTGCTTCTGAGGGACATACTGGTTGTGCTTCTTCCAGCCATCTACAGTATATTTAATATGAAATTAATGCATTAATTATTTTTCAGCCTTTCCTGTTGATCATACACTCAGATTTCTCCTCCAAATCTTCATGGGAATGTGATTCTTTTGCAAAGCTTGGGTTTTGTTTTGCTCACTAATGGTTATCCTTCTCAAGGAAATGCATACAGGGCTTGTTTGTGTTTTAGCTAATGCCTTCTTAGAGGACATCATAAGATACTGCCATCCACACAGTATAAAATATCTATGGCTGTGTAAACAGAACCCTAATGAGTTCTGGGGCTGACAAGGGAAGTACACCACCAGCAAAGCAAACTTGAGCTTCTCCTGAGGGTTGGTTCATGTTGTTTGATTTGCATGGACAGTGGCTGCATTTTATCGTGATGGCCCTCACTGCTCTGATGTACCCAGCGCCAGGGGGACAGTTATAGATGGCTTTGCTATATGGCAAACTTGCTCCTCACTCTACCAAGTGCCATTGCTTCAAGGAAGTGACATCACTCATTTCCTCTTAGGAAGTTTGTCCAAGAGAAACCAGTAATATTTCCTAATTTAAGTTGAGCTCTGCTTTGTGCAGTCTCTTCTTGAGGAAATTTTCCATGACACACTTGAATGAATTGGTGAGCAGGAAAAATATGTTAATATCCTGATGAAAAATAAAACTGTAAACAATGTTTCATTACTAACAAAAGGATATGAAACATTAAGTGGGTGGAAATAATTATTATGAGGTTTGCTATTACACTGCCACAGTAGTCAAAACAGCCTGGTACTGGTACAGAAAGAGACAGACAAATCAATGGAACAGGACTGAGACCCTAGAGATGACATCATCTGACTATGAACAGCTGATATTCGACAGAGGTCCTAAGACATTCAACTGGGGTAAAAACAATCTCTTAAACAAATGGTGCTGGCAGAATTGGATATCCATCTGCAATAAATTGAAACAAGACCCATATCTTACACCTTATACAAAAACCAACTCAAACTGGATAAAAGACCTAAATATCAAACCTAAAACGATAAGGCTCATCCAAGAAAAAGTAGGAATAAGAATGGAAGGTTTAATACACAACATAGACAGACTTCAAAATCTGTCAAACAAACCACAAACAACAGAAGAGAAAATAGATAAATGGGAACTGCTAAGAATCAAACAATTTTGCTCATCCAAAGACTTTATTAATAGAATTAAAAGGCCACCTACAGAATGGGAAAAAATATTTGGCAACTCTGTCAGACTAATGCCTGATATCCATAATCTATAAGGTACTACAGGATATCAGTAAGAAAAAGATAAATCATCCATTTAAGCGATGGGTAAAGGAGATGGACAGACACTTCTCTAAAGAGGAGATCCAGGCAACCAAAAAACAAATGTGGACATGCTCACTATCATTAGCTATTAAAGAAATTCAAATCGAAGCTACAATGAGATGCTATCTCACCCCAACAAGGTTTGCCATGATCCAAAAAACGCAAACCAACAAATGCTGGAGAGACTGTGGAGAAAATGGAACTCTCCTACACTGTTGATAGGATTTCAAAATGGTGCAACCTCTTTGGAAAGCAATCTGGCCCTTCCTTCAAAAGCTGGATATAGATATACCATTTGATTCAGTAACTCCACTGCTCAGAATACATCCTACAGAATCAAGGCCATTCATACCAACTGATACATGCACACGAATGTTTATCGCAGCACAGACCACAATAGCAAAAAGATGGAATCAACCCAGATGCCCAACAACAGAGGAATGGATAGGTAAACTATGGTACGGAACACTATGCAGTGATAAACAACAGTGATAATTTTTAGGAAAGATCTCATAACCTGGTTTCAACTGGAGGACATTATGCTGAGTGAAAGTAGTTAGTGACAAAAGGTCAAATATTGTATGAGAACCCTACAATAAGAACTTAAAAACAGACTCATGCAGAGAAGAAAAGACTCTTGGATGGCTGCAAGGGTGTGGAAGGCGGCAGGGCAAGGTGGGGAAGGTTTAGATTAGATCTTTTATAGAAATTTCGTTGGGTGAAATCTGTGACAACACACATTAGAAAGAAGATCAATATTAACTGGACTTCAAAATAACATGATTACTCCTCCCATATTAACCTAATATTGCAAGGACAGAGTAGTTGGGGTGGGGGGCCAGGGACCATGCTTTCAGGAGAAATTGAGGCCAATTGGCACAACTAGCCTTTTGCTAAGAGAGCCTTCTGCACCCCACATTGGTGAGTGGCATCTGGGATCTTAAAAGCTGCCAAGCTGCCATGTGAGGATACAGCAAATAATCCTAACTCAGCAGGAATGGATGATCACTAAGGACCAAAATGACATGGGGGAAAGAGAACCTGGAAGAGAGACACACGTGAGTGGGTGACTACATTGACTTGTAACCTGAAGAACTGGATGGTGTCCAGCCACCACCAGTGATAGCCATGATGGAGCTCACAAAGTTGAGTCTCACTGGCAACACTGGCAACACAAGAATATAAAGGGGTGCACCCTGAGATCTCCACTAAAAGACTGCAATTGATGGTCTGGGGGCCTCAGAGTTCCCCTGGGAACATGCCCCCGGCTCTGATGCTGCCCCTGTCCGTAAATCATAATGGAGGTCAACTCTTTGGACAGGAATGGATTGGATTTGGTGACACAGAGTGACCATAGCATGTGTGTACTTTATAATTCTATGCATCTATAGGATGTCGTCTTGTTGGCCTCCTCTTGGAGACAGAGGAGTGGGTGAAGAGGAGGAGATAGGAGACTGTTGGGAGGATAAGACATGTGTGGAGCAGAGAGGAAGAGTGTCCTGCCCTGCGCAGGGAGAGCAGTAGGAGCTGCATATAGGTGGGCATGCAAATTTATATGGGAATGTACATTTTCACTCAATCATAAATAAAAGAAAAAAAAATAAAAAATTAGTATGAGGTTTGTGAGAGACATCTGAAGTTTCTTTTCAATAACCATTTTGTAAAAAAGAAATTGTAATGATCATAAATGTTCATTGCAGACAATTTGGAAAGTGCAGGAAAGTTCAAAGGAAAATAGATTTCACCAAATAGATGACCACATTAAAAAAAGATGTTAATGTTTTAATTTTTTTTAATCCCTTTTGGGTAGATGTTGTTGTTAGTTGCTGTCAGGTCAGTTCTGACTCATAGCGACCCAATGAACAACAGAACAGAACACTGCCTGGTCCTGTGCCATGCCTACAATCATTTTTATGCTTCAGCCCATTGTTGTGGCTGCTGTGTCAAACCATCTTGTTTAGGGTCTTCCAGATGCCCTTCCCCAGGAACTGATCCCTCCTGACAACATATCCAAAGTGTGTAAGACACAGTCTCTCTCCATCCTTGCTTCTGAGAATCACTTCGGTTGTACTTCTTCCAGGACAGATCTGTTTGGGTAGATACAGCCTCTAAAAAAATCTGTTTGATATCACTATGTGGCATCCTTGCCTGCTAGCTCAAAACATAGAGGTCTCAGTTCACTGAGAAGCACCTTGGAAAAAAGTTCTGGTAATCTATTTCTGAAAAATTAGCCGCTTAACCCCCCATGGATCACAGTTCTACTTTGAAACACATGGAGTTGCCATGAGTTGGCATAAATTCAATGGCAACTGGTTGTTTATTAAGAAGGAAAAAACTGTGAGCTGAAAGTAACTCTTACAGACAGATGGGATACCGTTCTTTGGGTACTAAAAAAAAAATCAGTAAACCTTTCCTCCTTAAGAAATTCATTATTGTTATTTGAATAACTGACAGGACTTGAACAGAGATTCCAAGGACTGTATAATAGCGTTGGGTGACCATCTCATCCACAGGAGAACGCCAGTATTTCTCTTTCTTGGAAGTGCTGCCTGAGGGCTTTCAAGGGAGGTACTAGAAGATTTGAAGAGCTGTTTGTTTGATTATTTCTCAGGAATTTGTCTGAGTGTAGATAGAAAGAAGACAGTCAAGGGAAGAGGAATCATCACTTTGTCATTAAAAAAATATATAGTTCCCAGCAAGGCAAGTCCAGATGGAAGAATTTTGAAAAATCGTAACTATTTAAATTTAGGACTGTTAGTGACAGTATTTTTAAAACAAAAGTCTAGGAGAAGTCATTTTTTGAGACATACATCAAAGATCAGTTAAAGGAAAGAATAACAGAATGAAATGGTCTGATCCTACCTCACCACTCAGGGTACAGGGTTCATATGTATGTGTGTATACACACACACACACACACACACACATACACACACACACACAGACAAATTTGTCTGTACATATGTGTACACACACACGCACACTCTCTAACCTTTCCAGACTCCCTTGCAGCTAGAGGGGAGTATGCAGCAAAATGCTGGACAATGAGACATCAATAGAAGTCCCTAAGGTGTCTGTCTTTCCAACAAAATTGGCAAACTCAGAATTTTTCTTTTATTCTTGACACTTTCCCTGAGCCAAAGATACAAGGCGACAGGAGCAAGAAATTGAGAATCCTGAGCACTGAAGCCAGCAGATTATGATGCTGGTACAAAAGGTAAGAAGAAACCTGTGTCCCTAGACCTGTGACACTAGACCTGACCATCTTGCTGTGCCCCTGCTTCTTTACTCCATTATTAATCAGCATTTCTGGTCACTTCAGGCCAACTGATCTGCTTAGATAACATCCCACTTCCAATTTCCTCTTTGAATCTCTCCAACTCCCACTTCTGCCCAGCAGCTAGAGAAAACTCTGTTTTTAAAGAGCTCATGTGATTAGATGAAGCTCACCCACAAGCCTCTCCGTCCTATACTACAAGGAACCATAGAAGTAGTATCTCATCATAGTCACTGTTTCCCTCCACATGAAGGGGGAAGGTCATACAAAGAAGGGTGTCACTGGGGCTCAATGTTAAGGTCTGCTTAGTAAAGCCATGGAAGGAAAATGCTGTCAGTTAGACAAAAACCAAAAACCAAACCCATTGCACTGAGTCAGTTCCAATGCAGCCACCCTGTAGGACAGAATAGAACTGCCTCATAGAGTTTCCAAGTAGCACCTGGTGGATTCCAACTGCCAAACTTCAGCTTAGCAGCCATAGCACTTGGCTACTATGCCACCAGTTTTCAGTTAGACTATGGTCCAGTATATTTCTTAATCATCAATTATGTGATGTATTCCTATTTCAGAGATATTAAAGCATAAAAAAAAAATATCTTATTTACATCACAGTGAAATATACTATTATTCCTGGTTTCATACTGATAGGACTGGTATATACTAACTTATACTGAGGAAACTGAGACTCAGAAAGGCAGGTATAGTAAAATCTGTGAAAGCCAGAAACTGTATAAGACAGAAACCTGTCAGAGAAGAAAAAATAAACCGACCGTTGTCGAGTCAATTCTGACTCATAGCTACCTAGTTTAACTGTCCTATAGAGTTTCCAAGGAGCACACAGTAGATTTGAACTACCAACATTTTGTTTACCAGCTGTAGCACTTAACCACATCACAACCATGGTTTCCTGTATCTGAGAATAGAAAGCCGATAATGAAACCTTGTGGTGCTTTTTTGGTACCAGACAGGCAGCTTGGCAAAGCAGATTGTGGGGACATCTCAATAAGGAATTAGATTTTAGAGAAAAATTTCTGTTGTGATGCTTCTGTGCCTGCCAAAGTGTAAATAGTTTGCAGATAGTAACTGAACTACTCTTCACAAACAATTCTCTGAGCAGGAACAGATACTTCCCCGCTTTACTGATGGGAAAACTGAGGCTCTCGACACCTGATATCATCCTTTGCCATCCATGACTGTAGTGGCTTTGAAATTCTCATTTATAGTTGTATCCAACCTCTAAACCACTGTCTTCATATTGGAAGGAGAAACTATTACACTGGAAATTAATTAACACCATCCGTCACCAGTTGCCTAGAATCACCTCTAGTTCTCCATGTCATGGGAGAACATGTAATCCCAGCCCCTTACCCACAGGCAGCCAGACTCTCTCGGTCTGCTCTGCTCACTTCCTCAAGCTCACCGCAGGTCCCTCTGCCGTACTCATCAACTTCCAGCCACACGCAGGCTCCTTTTCAATTTCTTAAATAAAATGAGTTATTTTCTTGCCCCGGGGTCTGTGCACATCCTATTTTTCTCCCTGGGATGCTCTTTCTTCTGTCACCTGGACAACCCCCATATGTCCTTCAGGTCTCTGTTTAAATGCCCTTCTTCCACAAGTTACTTCCATAAAATTCTCGTTTTAGTTATGCTTTCTACCAGTTTTCTTTCTTGCAAACAGAACACAATGAAAAAAAAACAATTTTTGTCTTCCTTTCTAGCCCTATGCTAGATGGGAAACTTACGTATCCACCAGGGTGTGGGTTTCTACACTGGATCAGGACCTGCAGGTAGGCTGGGTTGACATCTGCTTTGTTCAGCATTTTAAGTTCAGTGCCTGGCACAGTGCCTGGCACCTAACTGACATTTAACAAGTATCTGCTAAATAGATGGCTAGGTGAATGGCAAATGAATGAGTGAATACTTACTGCCAATCAGTAGGTTCTAATTCATAGCAACTCTATAGGGCACAGTAGAACTGCCCCATAGGGTTTCCAAGCCTATTATCATTACCAAAGCTGACCGCCATACCTTTATCCCTTAGAGTGGCTGGTGGGTTTGAGCTGTCGACCTTTCAGTTATTGTGGAACCCTTAACCACTGTGCCATGAGTGAATGGAGACTACGGGTCTAATGCAGTTCTTCTACGCAGAAAGGAGTTTTTATCTCCTTCCTATAGAACAGTGCGTACACAGTGACTTCCTGACCAGTGGAGTCCCTGGTATTTTTGCAAATGTACACATTATCGGTTGTTGCTGTTGATTTAGGAGATCCTTGAAGCCAGGAGTCTGCTTCTACTCAATGCTGCCTTCTCTTCAGCTTTGAAGGCAGGCTTTTCTACCTGTTTGCTGAATGGAAACCGGAATCAGCTAGTTGACTGGGAGAGCTCATTCAGTAACCTAATAGCTGTTAGTGACTAAAAATGGCAGAATGTATTCCTCTTCCTAGCTAACATTTTGGCATCTCTATGAAGTTTTCAGGAAACCCTGGTGGCATGGTGGTTAAGGGCAGTGTCTGCTAACCAAAAGGTCGGCAGTTCAAGTCTGCCAGGCCCTTCTTGGAAACTCTATGGGGCAGTTCTACTCTGACCTCTAACAGGAAAGCATGACCTCTAGGCTATTAGTTGGGTCTGACTAGATGGTGCTGTTCTTTTTATGGAGTTTTCTGTTAGAAAAACCTTAGGTGACTTGAATCAGGGTGATCTGGGGAACTGACAGAGATTAGATAAACTTTGAGATGGGGAACTTTGGTATTTATTTTATTTTAAATTCTTTATTGTTGATATTGAGACTATACACAGCAGAACATACGCCAACTCAGCAGTGTCTACGTATACAATTCAGTGACACTGATGACATTCTTTGAGCTACACAACTATCCTCATGCTTGTTTTCCTACTTCTTTAACATGAAACCACTGCTCCTGAAGGCTCCCATCTAACCTTTGGTTATTTGAAATAACCTTATGGAGGTCAAACTCAGCCAATGAAACCCCATGGCTCAGAAACGGCTCAGATGGGCAGCTGACCCTGAGGATGACACAAGACTGGACAGAATTTTGTTCTTTTGTGCATGGGGTCAGAGTTGACTCAAAGACAGCTGACAGCAACGACAAACAGTGTCTGGTCTGCCTAGGCATCAGAGTTGGCCTGCCCATTCTAACAGGAGAGCAGGAGAGCTGCCGTCTGCTGAGTGCTACCTGTGGGCCAGGCACTGTGCTAGCATTCCACATACGCATCAGCTGCCTTTGATGACTCTTCTCCATACTCCTAGGAAGGTGGTGTCCTTATCTCCTTTTTTGTGGAGATAGGAATAAAAGGCAGAGAAAATAGGGGATTTCACAAAAGTGGTCCAGCTCATAAAGAACACAGCTGGTATGTGAACCTGGCCTGACCCCACATCCTCTTTGGTTGCACCCTCTTCTTTCTGCCTTGCAACATATTGCACAGGGGTCCCACTGTGTTTTTTGCTTAAGCAGTTGGAAGACAAATATTGCATGGTTTGGGGAGGAAAGATGCTACGAGGCTGCCATTAAGGACAACCCAGAAGGAGCCTGCAGCCTGCAAGCAGAATGTTAATGGCTCACTAACAGAGATGCTTTGGAAATATACCAACATCAGGCGAAATGGGGCCAGCTGAGGAGCCCAAGCGATGTATCACCGAGCCAGAGCAGGGGCAGGGTGAGGCAGTCAGAATACTGGTGTGTGGGTGTGGGTGTGTGGGTGTGTGTGGGTGTGGGTGGGTGTGTGTGTGTGTGGGTGGGTGTGTGGTGTGGGGGGGGGTGTGGGTGTCAATGCCAGGACACTGTTGCCTCCTTTTGTAACCTGGCTTCATGTCTACATGACAAGTATAATTTTCAAGGTCTTTTTTTTCCCTTCTTTATCTGATTTCAAAGTTTACAAAATGGGCTTAAAAAAAATAGAAGAATTGGGCTCTCTCCAGTTCTTGAAAGTGAATCGTTAAAAGCGTTAGAGAGTGTTTGTCTGGGGAGCTCAAGGAAATCTGTGAAGGGATAAGTCTGGAAATAAAAACGTTAAGCAGTGTGTATTTCAATAACCGTTAATTCTCTAAGAGATATTTTATTTATTTATTTATAGTGACCACATACTATGCTACAGCTCTCAGCTTAAATTTCTTGTTGTTGGTTGCGTCCATGATTTAATTATTATTTTGCATGAATTGCAAATATGCTCAAATACAAGCTAGCCATGCTGAGCACAAGCGTGGGTGGGGGACATTTGGTGACAAATGTTTGCCCAAGGCAAAGCAGTTCTTGAAAGGAAGCTGCACTTTAATTAAAAGCAATGCCTTTTACAACCAAACATTTGATTGTTTGTCTTTAATGAAAGTTTAGATAAAAGGACTTGTTAATTACAGATCCCTTTCCCAGTGTGGCCCTTTTCCATTCGCTTGTTATCATACCTTTGCCAATTTCTCTCAATTGATTAGGATGTATCAAATATTCCACATCATTAAGGGTTGCAGTGGTAGACTCCTAGTAATTAGTAAAAATACTTTACTAGTTAATGCAACTTTCTGACTTTGAGGTCCTGAGACTAGATGAGCTGTAGGTAAAGCTGTTCAAATGCATTAGTGCTCTTCACTTGGATTTCAGGTAAGTAGAATAAATCAGGTTTTGATTCCAATGAGGTGCAGTTGTCAAAGAGTACCAAATGTTTGCCCAATAAAACGTAAGGCATCATATGACTGTGATTTGTTGTTGCTGTTTTTGCTGCCGTCCAGCGGGTTCCAACTCATGGTGGAGCCATACACAGCAGAAGGACAGTTTGCCTGGTTCGGGGCCATCTGCATGATTGTCGGGTTGAACAAGGTTTTGCTGTGATCCATAGGGTTTTCACTGGATAGTTTTCAGAAGTTAATTGCCAGGTCTTTCTTCCTAGTCTGCCTTAGTCTGAAACTGAAACCAGACCCAATACCACTGAGTTAATTCATACTTATAATGACCCTATAGGACAGAATAGATCTGCCCCCATAGGATTTCTAAGGAACAGCCGGTAGATTCAACTGGCCAACCTTCTGGTTAGCATACAGGCTCTTAACTACTGTGTCACTAGGGCTCCTGTCAGTCTCAAAGCTCTACTGGAACCTGTCCACTATATGTGACCCTGCTGGGATTTGAAATACTCGTGGCATAGCTTCCAGCATCACAGCAACACACAAGCCACCACAGTATGACAATCCTCTAGGCGGGTGAATCACCCAGAGGTCTTTCTGAGGGTCTGGACTTTGTGTCGGTCACAGCCCTGGAGCTTCTGATTCAGTAAGTCTGGGATGGCACCTGCAAAGTTTACCTGTAACAAGTTCCTCAAGTGATGCTGGTTTTGCCAATCTGGGGGAGACATTTGGAGAGCCACTGCGTTAAGTACAAGAAGCTTAGCAAAACCAAGAGGCTTGTCATTGAAATCAACTCAGGATCTCCCCTGGAAATCAAAAGTAGTTGTAATTTTAAGCCGTATTTATTTATTGACTTATTTTCCCTTCATGAGATACTGAAAGTCATTTGGTCCAGTCTATGAGACAGACTCGCAGAGGTGATTTGACCTTGCCCATAGTCCCATGGCTATTTTGTAGCCCAGTTCAGAGTGGTTCCTTCTCTTCCTCCCGTTATGCCATCTTCAGAGAAGAAGCACCAGGGAGCTGCTTGAGAGGGTTTTACAGGAAAGCACCCTGGTGGGAGAGCAGTGTTAAAGGAACACAGGTGTTTACAGAGTATGTGCACCAGTTTGGGTGTTTTCTCCTAGAGCCAAGGTTTGGATGGGAATGGGACTTTGCACCCCATTTCTGAGATGTATGTTTTCTCTTTGGGGCAAAAAGGACACACTGAGGCTGCTGAGGGCATATTCTGCTCCTTTCTTGTAAACACCTGTAAGACAGCAGAGGTCAGACCCCCTGCTTCTAGACAGAGGTGGAGGCTGGAAGCAGGGGGCCTTAGAGAGAATGACTCAGAAGCAGAATTTCACCTTTCGCCAAGGTGACTATTAAAGGAGGGAACAAAAATTGTCTTTGAGAGGTACCCTTTAACAAGGCAGACCATCTGGCTCCCTGATTTAAAAGCTCTTTCCTGGGGCCTCTTGGGAAGGCATGTCTCTCACTTGCTCAACTTCAGCTTCCCCTGGTTTGGGAGCTGCCCAGAAGAGACTTCTCCAGTACCGCCTTCCACACGCCGTTAGACACTTGACCAGCTTCTTGCTCTGAGTTAATTCCGGGGAGCGGCAGTCTTATTGCTGCATGCCCAGCAGTAACTTTACGGTGGCCTGTTTCAGTGAGTTTCTGCAGGAGGGACATTGTCTATTCGGGGACAAATTGTTTCCTTCCCTCCTCTCCTCCTCCCCGCCTCCCTCCTTCCTCCCTCCCTCCTCCCCCTCTCCCTCTTCCCCTTCCTCCCCCTTCCTCCTGTCTTCCTTCCCCTCTCCCTCATTCCCTCTTCCCCTCCTGGCCTCTCATCCTCTCGCTCAGTCTCTTTCTCCCTTTCTTCCTTTTTTTAGCACACTTTGGTGAACAATAGGTGCTGCAAGGGAAAGAGCTATGTAAGACAGCACTCAAAGCCCCAAAGACCACTTGATAATATAGAGAATGTTAAACTTGATCTAGACAACTTAAAATGCAAGGTAGCAGTGCTGATATTGAGTGGAACCCAGTATGGTTTCCTAAATGCCCCCTATATTTTCTAGAGTCTTCCATTGTTTCCACAAATGGCTTTGGGCTCCATTCCGGATACCGGGACACTGTTAACGGACAGCACTGACAGGTCCCCTGCTGGGAGTGGAGGGAGGAAACTAGCAAGTAAAGAAACAAATGGGCAAGGCAGGCAGATCCCGAAAGAGAGTTTAAAGATAACGGGTCCACATGGGGAGAGTGAAAGGGCAGGGTTGCTTGGGTAGGGGAGGCATGGATGGCTTGAGGAGGTGATAGGTTAACTGAGACGTCAAGAAGGAGCCAGCCATGCAAGGGATTTGCTCTCTGTTGTAGGAAACCCTGGTGGTGTGGTTAAGTGCTATGGCTGCTAACCAGAGGTCAGCAGTTCCAATCCGCCAGGCACCTTGGAAACTTTATGGAGCCATTCTACTCTGTCCTCGAGAGTCCCTGTGAGTTGGACTCGACTCAGCGGCAGTAGGTTTGGGTTTTTCTTTTTTTGTTTGATTGTTGGGTGTTGTCTAGTTTGTTCCAAGTCATAGTGCCCCTTGGTGCAGCAGAATGAAACACTACAGGTTTGACACCATCCTTACAATCATCACCACGTTTAAACCTGTTGTTACAGCCACTGTGTCCATCTATCTTGCTGAGGGTCTTCCTTGTTTTCACTAGCCCTCTACAATACCCATCATGATGTCATTCTCCAGCGACTGGTCTCTCCTGACAACATGTCCAAAGTATAGGAAATGAAGTCTTGCCATACTTGCTTCTAACGAAAATTCTGGCTGTACTTCTTCCAAGACAGAATTGTTTTGTTCTCTAGGCAGTGGGAGGAAACTCTGGTGGTGTAGTGGTAAAGATATGTATCTGCTAGCCAAAAGTTTGGCTATTTGAATCCTCCAGATGTCCCTTGGAGATTCTGTAGGGCAACTCTACTCTGTCCTATAGGGTCACTATGAGTTGGAATCGACTGGATGGCAGTGGGTTTTTGTTTAGGCAGCAGAAATGCAAAAGGAGGTGGGAAAACATGCCTAAATTCCAAAATCAACCCAAATTCCAGCCACTGTGGAAAGTAAAATGCCCACTGGGTCTGCAAACCACAGCAGGACCCTCCACTTGCTTTGGAGTAAAATTAATCATAAAAGCCTGGGGCAAGAGCTCAGGGATAGACATGTTGACAAAGTCGAGAGCACTGAGAAATCCCATCATCTGGAGAGTAGTGACCTTCAGGGGCATCATAGGTGACAGGAGAGGAGGTTGAAGGGCTAAGCAGAGGCCAGACCAGGGGGCCTTACAGCTTTTGGGAAAGGGCTTGATATTTTATTTCAATATACAGAGTAGAACACATTGGAGAACTTGAGGCCAGAGGGGTGTCTCTAGCCAAGTAGACAAACAAAGTTCAGGTGTCCTGGGAACCTACCAAATACCATTATACCAACATAACCCAGACACGTGCTCAATTAATATCAGCTGAATTGAATGTTCTTTTATATAAGCAGACTATGACCTCTGCTCTCCTTCTTGGATTTGGAACAGATTTAATTTCATTTTTCCTAACAGAGGCTATAGAATGTTTATCCCAGAAGGATTCTTAAGAGAACGGATTTGGGTCACTGGCAGTACAATTTGAAAGTTGAGATTTAGACTGTGTCATCCCTCTGGGAATCAGATGATTGTGGATAGTTTCCAGTAAAAACAGAAAAGTTAAAACTGCCTTGAATAATCAAAGTCATTATCAGCAGAGGCCTCCCACCTGCGTTCCTTAAACCCTAGTTCATCTAGCTTTTGGATGGATGGCTTGTTGCCATGCTGTGAGAGCACACGCCTTAAAATTCTCCTTTCCTATCTCCATTAGTTAATTTCTTGATATTCAGTATTAGTGGGAATACTATCCCTTATATTAATTATTTTCCACTACTTGGTTTGAATTAGCTGGTTCTGCTTACAACCGAAATGATTGGAGCATGGAAAAGAAAAAGAAAAAGAAAAAGAAAAAGTTTGTTCCATTTTTGTTGTGTTCCCGCAAGGAGGAAAACAAGGCTGTCAGAAGCTTCCCAATAAATGTTAAAGGTATTTCTCCTCTGTGGCCAACAGCTGTTTATTGGTCTCGTTTAGTTTTGCACCACTAGCCAAAAAAAAGAAGAAGAAAAAGCTTGCTGATTTCACTTTATGGGCCAATATTCATTGCAAGGCGTATCTTCATGACCTTGAACGTGACTATGAGGTCAAACAAAGCTTCCCTGCATCTACTCAGTGGAGAGAGGCAGGAGGCAGGAGGCAAGAATCCAGCTTGTTTCCCAAGGAGCCCTGAGGGGTTATTGCTACCACAGTCGAAAGTCTTGCCTAACCATGAGCTCCAATTTCAATCCTTAAGCAAAATAATTGCTGAGTTAAAATGGCATTTACACTGATGCTTCTCTAAATGTAAGCAAAACTCCTCCTACAGAATTCTGAAGGCAGTGTTGATTAAGAAGTGACAGCAGAGATGGGCAGGGATGACAGAGGGATGGTGATGGTGGTTGGGGGTCTTCCAGGCTCTTGCAACTAATTCTGCTTGGAAGTCACCTGGTGACTGCTGTGGCTGCTGACTGAGTGGGCGTTTTGCTTCCCACATGGGGGCTGGGACTTGATCTGATTTTGGATTTGAGGAGTGTTTCCCACCTGCTTTGAGCAGCCTTTCTAAAGCAATGATAGTTTCAAATACAAAGAGCCTAGGTAGATCAGTCCACAGCCATGGGGTGAAATGTGGTGCTGATATTGTTTGTTGCCTCCTCCCTCGTTGGGGCTGCCTCATGGCAACCTCATGTGCAAGAGTATGAAACATTGCCTGGTCCTACATTGTGGTCATTGATATGGTTGAGTGTATTGTTGTAGCTATTGTATCAATGAAATGTATGCCATCTAGTCAATTCCAATTCATAGTGACTCCACATGACAGAGTAGAACTGTCCCATATGGTGTCCTAGGCTATAATTCTTATGAAAGCAGATTGTTATATCTTTCTCCTGTGGAGCCTTTGAGTGGGTTTGAACCAGCAAACTTTTGTTTAGTAGTTGAATGTTTAACAGTGACACTCCTAGGGCTTCTGTCAGTGAAACAGAGGAGAGGAAATGTAGCAAAAAGATGTTGTTGTGCTTAGGTGCCATCTAGGCGATCCCCACTCACAGTGAGCCTGTGTGCAACAGAAGGAAACACTGCCTCCGTCACAGTCATTGTTATGCCTGTGTCAATTGTTGTAGTCACTGTGTCAATCCATCTCATTTAGGGTCTTCCTCTGTTTTGTTGATGTTCTCCTTTATCAAATGTGATGTCCTTTTCCAGGGACTGGTCCTCCCTGATGACATGTTCTAAGTATGTGAGATGATGTCTGGCTGTTTTTGCTTCTAAGGAGCATGCCAGTTGTACTTCTTTCAAGATAGATTTGCTCATTCTTCTGGCAGTCCATGGTGCATTCAATACTCTTTGCTAACACCATAATGCAAAGGCATCAGTTCTTCATCGGTCTTCCTCACTCATTGTCTAGCTTTCACATATATATGAGGTGATTGAAAATACCATGGCTTGGGTCAGGGGTACTTTAGTCCTCAAAGAGATGTCTTTGCTTTTTAAAATCCCTGTAGCATCATAGGAAATCTGCAGATCACCCTGGGGAGACTGCAGCCTCCAAACCTCTCCTTGGAGACCTGACCTTGGGCTAGTTGAACCCCAGTATTATGTTCATGTAATAAACCAGAATGCCCCTTAGAAGCAAAGATGGTCAAACATTGTCTTGCTTACCTCAGACATGTCACCAGGAAAGATCAACTACAAGAAAAGGACATCACTTTTGGATATGTAGAGGGATTAACAAAAGCAAAGGACACCCTCAATGAGAGAAAATGATGGTCTTAGTTATTTAGTGCTATTACAACAGAAATACAACAGAAACAAACAGGAATTTATTCTCTCTCAGTCTAGGAGGCTGTTGTTGTTGTTGTTAGGTGTGGTTGAGTCAGTTGCTAATCACAGTGACCCTATGAACAACAGAACGAAACACTGCCCAGTCTTGCACCATGTCCACAATGCTTAAGCCCATTGTTGCGGCCACCATGTCATTCCATCTTGTCAAGGGTCTTCCTCTTTTTCGCTGACCCCCCACTCTACCCAGCATGATGTCCTTCTTCAGGGACTGATCCTTCCTGACAACATGTCCAAAGTATGTAAGACGCGGTCTTGCCATCTTTGTTTCCAAGGAGCACTCTGGCCATACTTCTTCTAGATCTGTTTGTTCTTTTGGCAGTCCATGGGACATTCAACGTTCTTCTTCAGCACCACAATTCAAAGGTATCAATTCTTCTTCTGTCGTCTTTGTTCACTGTCCAGCTTTTACATGCATTTGATGCGATTGAAAAACACCATGGCTTGGATCAGGCACACTTTAGTTTTCAAGGTGATATCTTTACTTTTTCTAGGAAGCTATAAGTCAGAATTCACTGTGGCAGCTACAGGGAAATCTCTCCCTTTCTGTTGGCTCTGTCTTCAGTCTTTACCTGGTCTAGAGACTTGTCAGCACAGGGATCCTGGGTTGAAAAGATTTGCTCTACTCCTGCCTTTTCTTTCTTGGTGGTGGGAGATCCTTCTCTTCTCTGCTCACTTCTCTCCTTTATTTCTTAAAAGAAATTAACTCAGGATACAACCTAACCCAGCAGATTGTGTCCTGCCTCATTAACATAACTGCCTCTAATCCTGCCTCACTGACATCATAGAGGTTTGGATTTATAACCCATAGGAAAATCATCAGATCACAAAGTGGAAAGCCAACACAGTATTGGGAATCATGGCCTGGCCAAGTTGACACACATTTTGGGGAGGCATAATTCAATCCATAGCAGACTTAAAAGCCACAACAATGAGCTCAAATATGTCCATGATCATGAGGGTGGCACAGGGCTGGGCAGCATTCTGTTCTATTATATGAGGACTTCCAAGTAAGTTCACAAACTCATGCTAGAAAAAGTGCCACATACCTCGTTGTTGGATATCACTATGACCACCTTTGAAGTACTCCCCTCAGGAAGCTGTGCACCAATGCCAGTGCCTAGTCCACCCTTCAAAGCAATCTTGGAACTCTTTTTCTGGAATGGCCATCAGAGCTGTCGTCGTGTTGTCCTTGATATCCTAAGTGTCATCAGAATGTCTTCCTTTCAATATTTCTTTTATCTTTGGGTAAAGAAAACCATCATTGGGGGCCAAATAAGGTGAATAGGGAGGGTGTTCCAATAGTTATTTGTTTGCTGGCTAAAACTCCCTCACAATTAAGTTCACAAACCTTCCACGATGCCATTGTGTGCAATGGCCGTTCCAGAAAAAGAGTTCCGAAATTGCTCTGAAGGGTGGGCTAGGTGCTGGCGATGGTGCCTAGCTTCCCAGGCAGAGTACTTTGAAGGTGACTATAGTGATATTCAGCAATGAGGTATGTAGCAGTTGAAATAATTAAGACTTTATTGTCAGACCTCATATGTAATATTGTCAGTGACTCAGAGCCGACTTGATGGCAACCAACAATGACACACTTTCCTCTCTATCCATTGAGAAGCAACAGAGGGCAGAAGGAAAGAAATCGTTGCACTTCACTTGAGTCTGTACAGTGTGAGCTGCATCCCAGTCACAATACCTGCTACCTTCTCCCAAGGACTTTGAATTCTGCAGGGAATGTTCCATTGGCCACCCTTCTCCCAAGGCATTTCTCTGTTCAGTGTTGCTGAGGTCCACTCTAAGGAACCCAGCAGTCTTTCCCCTTCACAACTGCCAAAGCCCACCTTTCTATCTCCCTAAACTTTGTCAGAGAAATATTCTCCTCACTGCTACTATCAAAAAGACTTAACCCAGGTGTCCTAGTCACCTGGTACTGCTCTAACGGAAAATACCACAAGTAGAAGCTTTCATGAGGAGAAGCTTTTATTGTCACAGTCCGGGTAGCCACAAATCCATTACCAAGATAAAAGTCTATTCAGAATAAGAAATCATCACAGCCCAGTAGGCTGAGTCCACATCTAGTGCTAGCATCTTGGCACAGGAACCTCGAACCCAAAGGATACGCTCTGCTCTTTGTGCTACTCTCTCAGTGGTACGAGGTTCCCGACTTCCTCAGCTCACTTCTCTCCCTTATATTCCACAAGCTTGTAGCTTGGGTCCTGCCTCACTAACACAACTGCAAACCATTCTCCGTCATCAATATCACAGAGGCAGGATTCATAACACATGGGAGGAAGGGTACCATATTGGAATTCCAAACCAAGTCAAATCAACACATGCATTTTTGGGGGGACACAATTCAATCCATGACACCAGGAGACAGTGGAGACGAGGGGACAAGTGCTGGCTGAGTGGATACTGGAAGTAAAGAGTGGAAAAGAAGAGTGTGCTGTCATAGGGGGAGGAGAGAAGACAGTTGCGTAGAGGAGGGTTCTTGGGGTTTTATATGGCAAATTGACTTGGATTGTAAACTATCACTTTATCACAACTGGAAAAAAAAAGACCAAATCCAGTTATGTCAAGCTGATTTCTACTCATAGCAACCCCACAGGACACAGCAGAGTTCTTATGTAGGCTCCAAGGCTGTAAATCTTCACAGAATCAGACTGCCACATCTTTCTTCCACAGAGTGGCTGGTGGGTTTGAACTGCTGACTTTGGGCTTAGGAGCTGAGTGCTCAACCACTCTACCACCAGGGCTCCCTACCTCACCCCACTTACCCCTCCAAAGAAGAAAAGACTCAGGGAAAAAGATGGAAGCATGATACACCTGTCTTCAAAAGTCTTTAAAATGTTTTTCATTTATTTTAGAGGAGTCTTACTGAAAAATGGGTTGGAGGAGGACATAGCTGTCCAAGTGGTAATGGGAGATAAATCTCCCAAAGTGTTTTCCAGCCTAAAAAGTTTCAGAGAGTCTCTGAAGGAAAGAAAGGTAATTAATTAGTGAAAACTGATTAAACACAAGTTCTGTCTAGCCATTATATTTTTCACTTATGTTTATGTTGCTTTGAAGATCTTCATTCCATAGGGCCATTTAAAAAATGTTTTAGCTTCATCATTATGCTCAAAGGAGTTACTCTAATACCTGTATTTAATGATCCCACATTTATAAATGAGTGTCTAGTAACCACTAGACTGTATCCTATGACTGAAGTCCTAATGACCAGAGTTTGATGCCTTGAAAAGTACAGGATAGTTGTTAATTCTATAGTGTTGCTATAGCAGAAACCCCACAGGCAGGTGGCTTTAACAAATGGAAATCTGTTTGCTCACAGTTCAGGGGGATGGAAGTCTAACCTGAGGGTGCTGGCTCTAGGGGAAGACTTTCTGTGACTGTCAGCACTGGGCTCCTTGGCTCCTGGGCAGTCTTCAAGTGATGTGGCATCTATCTGCCCCCACATCTGTTTCCTTCTCCATGTGTAATCTGTTTTGTTTCAAACACATCCTATACTTTTGTTTTTATTATGACTCAGTGAAAATGTACATTCCCATATAAATTTACATGCCCACCTATATGCAGCTTCCACTGTTCTCCCTGCCTGGTGACTGCACACTATTCCTCTCTGCTCCATACATGTCTCATCCTCCCAACAATCTCCTTTCCCCTCCTCTCCACCCACTCTCCTTCCTTCAGCCAGAGGTCAGCAGGATGATATCCTATAGATGCATAGAACCATAAAGTGCATCCAATATATGGTCACTCTGCATTGCCAAGTCCGATCCATTCCTGTCCAAAGAGTGGACCTTCATTATGATTTATGGGCAAGGGCAGCATCAGGGCCAGGGGCCATGCTCCCAGGGGAATCTCGAAGCTGCTGGACCATCATCTGCGGTCTTTTAGTGGAGATCTCAGGGTGCACCCCTTTTTATTCTTGTGTTGCCAGTGAGACTCAACTTAGTGAGCTCCATCGTGGCTATCACTGGTGGTGGCCAGACACCATCCAGTTCTTCTGGTCCCAAGTCTATACTGATATGGGAAACCCTGGTGGCATAGTGGTTAAGTGCTGCATCTGCTAACCAAAAGTCTGGTAGTTCAAATCTACGAAGTGGTCCTTGGAAACTCTGTGCCAAAAAAATCAACTTTTGGGGGCAGTTCTAATCTGACCTAAGAGTTGCTATGAGTCAGAATAAAATCGATAAAGTGGCTTCTTGGCTTCATACTGATATGACCTCTTAACCTAACAAAGAAAACCTATTCTCAAATGGGATTATAACCACAGGTATAGGGGTTACAACACATGTCTTAGAGCAGAGATACCATTCAATCCATAACAGGGAGCATGAGAGCTGAGTCCTGGAGCAAGGCTGGGTGACTTTTATAGCAAGGAGTCACATAAACTCCCATGAGCCGGCTTAGGTATCTTAGACTCATGGTTCTAAAAGGGTGGTCCTCAAAGCTGTGCCAGTTCCCAGAACAACTCCTACCAATCCTTAACAACAGAAGAACAAAAACTGAAATGTGTTTAGAGACTTTCATACCAATTGGTTAGAATAATTTTTTTCATTAAATCTAGTAGTAAAAAACTGGGACATTGTATTTTTTGTTTTGTTTTAGTAGCATATTATCTTTATTATATATGACAAAAAAAAAAAGACAGGATTGGTCTGTGATAAAATGGGAGAGGCTGCTCTTTGCCACATACAGTGTGAGAAGATCTGTTTGGGGGAACCTGAGGTTTAGTGCCTGTAATTGGTCTTATGTTTTGAAAACTTCCTTTCCACCTCTGCACAGGGCTTCTTACTGGAAATACGTGCTTCAGTTTCCCTTCCCTCTGCATTATCGTCTCAGAATCTCAGTTCTCAGAGCAGAAAACAGCTTCTAACTGAGCCCAACACTGAACCTCAGCCCCGTGCATCTCTGAGTGAGCTTGGGGAAGTTTCTTAGTATCTCTGAGCCTCACCTCTCTCTGTAACACAATAGATAATACCAACACTTACAACCTAGAGTTGCTTCAAGGGTTAAATGAATTGACTCCACAGCAGTGCTTTTGTTGTTGTTTGTTTTTAATGTGCTTGAAAAGGGCCCTGGTAGCATAGTCATTAAATGTTTGCTTGCTAACCTCAAGGTCAGTTGTTTGAACCCCCCTGCTGCTTTGCAGGAAAAAATGGAGAAGTCTCTTTCCATAAAGACTTGTAGCCTTGGAAACCCTGTGGGGCAAATCTACTCTGTCCTAAAGGGTTGGTATGAGTCAGAATCATCCTGACAGCAATAGGTTATGTGCTCAAAGGGACACCAGCTGTGCAATGGTTAAGAGCTTGGCTGCTAATCCCAAAGGTTGGTGGTTTGAATCCACCCAGTAGCTCCATAGGAGTAAATGTGTAGTGATATGCTCCTGTAACGATTACAGCCTGCCGGGCAGTTCTACACTGGTAGATAGCTTGATGGGGCCCCAACCACAACATGTGCTCAGTAATTACGAGCTGTGATCACCGTTTAGAAACTAGTTGAATTTTTTCATGTCTGCAGTAAGTAGATGAGCTTCAAATGCTTATTTACAGTAGGTCTGCAACTTTCCTCTTTCCATCATCCCGTGCAGTCTCCCAGCTAATCTTGCTTGACCCTGATGGGCACTGTTCACACAGATGACAATGTACACAGCCAAGGATGAATGCCTAGGATCCAGGGGCCTCATTCTCTGCTAATCTATTTGTAATAACAACTTGTAAATAAAAGGGAGAAAGTGTGACTGGATTAGGAACAAATAATTATATTTGGACGCCTTTTCTCTGTCATTATTCAAATGATAATCTGAAACAATGAATACAGAATAAAATGGTTTAAAGACTTTTCTATTATTTTAGATATTAAATAGACGTCCTCTTTACGATTGCTTAATTAGGAAGAACATTTATCCACTTGAGGTGGCTTAATAGACTATAGAAGAACCCAGGCAACACAACGGTTAAGCGCTTGGCTGCTAACCTTATAGAGTGATGGTTCACATATACCATATACAGAGGCTCTGAGGGAGGAAGACCCAACAACCTGCTTCCATAAGAATTAAATCAAACTAAATCTACTTCCATTGAGTCAATTCCATGACCCGTAGAGACCCTGTAAGACAAAGTAGAACTGTCTCACATGGCTTCCAGGGAATAGGTGGTGGATTTGAACTGCTGACCTTTTGATTAGCAGTATAGGACTGTTCTACTCTGTAACATATGGGGTGGCCATGAGTTGGAATCGACTCAACGGCACCCAGCAATAAGAGACAGCCCAATCTGATTTTGAGGTGTGCTGTGAGCAGAAGACACAAATGATTTGGATTGTCCAGTGCCGCAGCAGTGAGTTGACATTTCCTTGAGCTCCCTCAGATTTCCACACCAATCCATTAGAGCCATAGAAGAAGAAAATTCATACAAAGCTAGACAGGAAAGGGGCAAAATGATGCCACATCAGAAAAAGTGAGTATCTACTTATTTATCTTCAAGCTGGAAACACCTTTAATCTTCTCTACTAGACGATGGAGAGATCAGAGTTTGCGTACCAATGCAACCGGATAAATAACAAGATGACAGTTTTATAAAGTGAAGCCTGAATCACATTCATTCTGTGTCTTCTGGACAGGCACTAGATGTTTTGCAACCAAATTACTGTTTTAGTCCCCCTCTAGGGGGATGATTAGCATATTTATTGGGTAATGATGAGCTATCAAATTATCAGCCACTGGTCAGAAAGCTGTTACTTGCCAAGTTCATGGTGAATAGCCTGCAGCCAAACAGGTGGCTCTCAGCTCTGAGATGCCAGAAGGCTTGTTGGAAGGTTTCAACTTTGCTCCTGACCCAAAGCTGCAGGAAATGAGGATTTTGGGAGGAAAAACAGCCTCAGTGTGGAAAACTCAATCTGCATAAATGTGATGGATTTCTTGCTTAGGAGGGCTGGAGACAGAAAAGCATAATCATTGAAAACCTAATCTCGGGCCACCTGAAATGGAAAATCCTGTAATTTGAAAGTGGAGAACTCAGTTCCAAAACTGATCATGAAAATAGATAGTGCAGCAATCAAATGCATAGTACTTGAAGTCAGGCAATATTGGGTTTCAATCTCATAACAAGTTCCCCCAAAACTTAGTGGCTTAAAATGATGGGCACTTATTACTGCTTGTAAGTCTATGGACTCACAGAGTGGTTATTCTCATCTAGATGGGGCTTGGGGAGACTGGGCCAGTCTTAGCAGAGCTTGGGTGATGTTGGCTGGGCTCCTTCATCCTTTCTGTAGTCATCAGAAGGATGGGCATCAGCTGAGCTTGGCTGGACTAGAATGAATTCACCTTGGAAGCTTTCCTCTGTGAGATCTCTTGCGCTCCAGCAGGTTGGCCTGGACTTGTTCACATAATACTCTCCAGGGTCTGAGGACAGAGCAGAAACACACAAGAGCTCTGGAGGCCAAGTCTGGGAATGAGTGGACAATTATATCCGCTCAATTTTATAGGCCAGTCAGATGTAAGGAGTAGATAGACCCTACCTCTTGAATGAAGGAGCGTCAAGGTCATATTGTAAGGGAGTATGACCTTAGCGAGAATTGAGGCTAGTTTTGCAAATAATCTACTGCATATATTCGGTAAATTGAAAAACTTAATGTTTTAGTCAGTTAGTGCTGCTCTAACAGAAATATCACAAAGTGGATGGCTTTAACAAAGGAAAGATTAGTCTTACACAGTCCCATAGGCTGCAAGTCCAAATTCAGGATGTCTGCTCCAGGGGAAGCCTTTCTCCCTTGTCAGCTCTGGAGGAAAGTCTGGTATTGTATCAGTCTTTGTCCAGGGAGCATCTTGGCACAGGAGCCTCAGGACTGAAGGACATGCTCTTCTCCTGGTGCTGCTTGCTTGATGATGTGAGATTCCCAATTCTCTGCTTGCTTCTTTTTTCTTTTATCTCTAGTAAAATGAAAGGATTAAGAATAGGGAAGGCCATATTATAGGGAAACTCCCTTTACAGTGGAGCAGGGAGGTGATCTTCTGAAGGGATTTACAGTCTCACCCTAATTCTTTAACATACAGCGCAGCAAAATCACAAAATGGAGGACAATCGTAGAATACAGGGAATCACGGCTACTCCTATTTTGGGGGGACGCAGTTGAATCCATGACACTTAACTAGTGTAATCTTTAGCCTCCCTGCCTATAAAAGAGAGATAATCACTTTATCATTATCCAAGTGTTGTTGTGACGATTGCATGTAAACAGCTTAGCTCATCTTATGTTCACACAATAAATCTGTCTTATTACCTTCACGGAAGCAGAATTGGAAAATATTTAGAAAAGGAGACTCTCCTTCTGATCTCTTTGTCCTTTTCTGGATGAACCTTCATGACTTACTTTAGTCCCCAAATCATCTAGAGTTTGAAACAATCTTTGTAATGATTCACAGCTCAGCTGCTAACCCCAAAATCAGCAGTTCAAATCTACCGGCCACCAAATGGAAATCCTGTGGGACAGTTCTACTCTGTCCTACAGGGTCACTGTGAGTCAGTATTGACTCAGCAGCAATGAGTATAATGCTCCAGCTGCAGTACTATTCCTTCCGGTTCTTGGAAGATGCTGTTATAGCATAGATGCTCAGTAGATACTTGTTGAATGAAGAGATGTATGTCTTTGAAGCAATAACCAAAACAAACAAACAAATGAATCCACTGCAATTGAGTTGGGTCTGATTCATAGCAACTCTAGAGGCCAGAGTAGAATTGCCTCATAGAGTTTCCAAGGAGTGCCTGGCAGATTTGAACTGTGACCTTTTGGTTAGCAGACCTAGCACTTAACCCACTACGCCAGTGGGGTTTCCATTAGAAGGAATAAGGATGTTTAATTTGCATTGGCCTCTGATGTCTATTTTATATCATCTGTTCTTAGTATATTCCAATATCCCACAGTCACAAAACTGGAATTCATACTAAGGATTCAATTTAAAATTGCTGAGTTAAATTTGCTTTGCTAACCACATAAAATCTGACTCTCCTCATCACCCATCCCTCCACCTTTTCTCTGCTCTCCTGCCAGCTTCCCTCCCCACTGATTTTCAACCTTCATATTCAGTTTCCCTTCAAGGAAGGCCATTAATCTCCAGGTTCTTGTTTGTTTGTTTTAGGAAGACTAGTGAGGATCATTAAAATTTTACCTGGACTTTGGCATTTAAACTCAGAAAACTTTTCAGGCAAAATTAGGACAACAATTACTTCTCTCTCTTTTTATGCTTGCATACATGTTGTTATTCTTAGGTGCCACTGAGATGGTTCTGACTCAGTGACCCCATGAAACAGAGGAGAACTGCCTCGCAGAGTTTTCTGGGCTGTAATCTTTAAAGGAGCAGATGGCCAGGTCCATCTCCTGAAGAGCCACTGAGTGGGTTCAAACCATCAGCCAATCATTAGCAGCCTAACCATTGTGCCACCAGGGCTCCTTGTACACCCCACACATAGCTTTATTATTATTTTTTGTTTGTATTATATATTCTATAATTGTATCTGACTGAGTTTGTCTAGGTGTTTATCTTTGTATCTCAAATCATCTTTTGAAAAATTCATGTCATTTATTTCTTATAGAATTTATTTTAGAGTCTTTGGTTTTATATTTCAGGTTCCTTTTTAAGAAGACTCTGCAGGAAACAAGACCCATATCTCAAATCTTACACAAAAAACCACTCAAATTGGATAAAAGATCTAAATATCAAACCTAAAATGGTAAAGACCATCCAAGAAAAAACACGATCAACAATGGAAGTTTTAATACACAGTGTAGACAGACTTCAAAATCTGACAAACACAATCAACAGAAGACATAATAGATAAATGGGGATTACTGAGAATCAAACACTTTTGCTCATCCAAAGATTTCCCCAAAAGAATTAAAAGACCACCTACAGAAAGGGAAAAAATATTTGGCAACTATATGTCAGACCGATGTCTGATCTCCGTAATCTACAAGGTACTGCAAAATACCAACAAGAAAAGGATAAACAACCCAATTAAGCATTGGGCAAAGGAGATGGACAGATACTTCTCAAAAGAGAATATCCAGGCAGCTAAAAGACACATGTGGAAATGCTCATGATCATTAGCTATTAAAGAAATCCAGATCAAAACTGCAATGAGATACCATCTTACGCTAATAAGGTTGGCCATGATACCCAAAACACAAAACAACAAATGCTGCAGAGGCTGTGGAGAAAAAGAAATCTCCTGCACAGCTGGTGGGATTGCGAAATGGTACAGCCTCTTTGGAAAGCAATCTAGCACTTCCTTAAAAAGCTAGAAATAGATACACCATTTGACCCAGTAATCTCACTGCTTGGACTATATCCTACAGAATCAAGGGCAATCGCACAAACAGAAACATGCACACAAATTTTTATTGCAGCACAGTCCACAATAGCAGTGCCCAACAACAGATGAGTGGATAAATAAACTATGGTATATATACTCAGTGGAACAGTATGCAATGATAAAGAACAATTATGATTTTACGAAGCATCTCATAACCTGGTTTCAATTAGAAGACATTATACTGAGTGAAATTAGTCAGTGGCACAAGGACAAACATTGTACAAGACCACTATGATAAGGACTTAAAAACAGACTCATGCAGAGAAGAAAAGACTCTTTGACAGCTGCAAGGGAGGAGAGGGAAGAGGGAGAGAGCTGGTTATAACATTAGACAGTTGATAGAAATTTGATTGGGTGAAATCAGTGACAGCACACATTAGAAAGATCAATTTAACTGTACTTCAACATAATCTGAAAACTCTTCTGATCTTAACCCAATAATGCAAGGACAGAGTAGTAGGGGTGGGAGTCCAGGGATTATACTTTCAGGGGATATTGAGGCCAACTGGTATAACTAGCCTATTGCTAAGGGAATCTTCTCTACCCCATATAGGTGAGTGGCATCTGGGGTCTTAAAAGCTGGCAAGCTGCCATCTGAGGTACATGAAGTTGTCCCAACTCAGCAGGAACAGACGACTACCAAGGACAAAAATGACATGGGGGACAGAGAACCCAGAAGACAGAAAGACACACATGAATGGGTGACTACATCAACATGTGACCAGAAGAACCAGAAGGTGCCCAGCTGCCACCAGTGACAGCTGTGATGGGGCTCACAAAGTTGAGTCCCAGTGGCAATATGAGAATAAAAAAGTGTGCACCCTGAGAACTCCACTAAAAAATCACAATTGGTGGACCAAAGGCCTGGGTGTTCCCCTGGGAACATGCCCCTAAACCTGATGCTGCCCCTGTTCATAAATCATTACTGAAGTCAACTTCTTAGACAGGAATAGATTGGACTCAGGGACACAGAGTGACTGTATCATGTGCGCACTTTATGGTTTTATACATCTATAGGATGTTATCCTACTGGCCTCTTACTAGAGGGGAGTGGAGAGGAAGGGACAGGAGATGGTTAAGAGGACATGGTTTGTACAGAACAGAAAGGAGGAGTGTGCTGTCACTGGGCAGGGGGAGCAGAAAGAGCTGCAGATAGGCGGGCACGCAAATTTAAACTGGATTCTACACTTTCACTCAATCACGATAAAAAGAAAAGAAAAAAGAAGACTCTTTAAAATAAAGTATAAAAGGCTGGTGAAGGAAACTAACACCACATAGACAAAATAAAAGAGTGAGAGAGTATGGGACACGGAAGGAGCTGGGAGCATTTTTTCTGGGTCAGCAAAGACTTCAACAAAGTACAACAGTATCTGCTGTGTAAATGGTGGTCCTAGAGACGAGGATGTTGGCCTTATTCGTATGATGTCGGAAGAGGGCCCTGGAATCTTCTCTTTCCATCAGAGTTACCTGAAATCCAGTTGTACTGCTTTGAGGAGCTAAGGGATTGCTTATGTATAGACTGAATGCTGTTGTTAACGCATTGTTAAGGTTAGCGTAGACCGTTTCTGGAATCTTTCCATCCTAAGAGCCATCAGACACTCCTAACAAATTCTCTTATTGTGAAATAATTTCTTGTTGATGAATGTGCTATTTTCCCAGCTTTAATTTAAGCCCTGGATTCCATTCAAATAGTTCCTTTCAACAGTTTTGTAACAATGCATTGTGATTTGTAAACTATTCATATCAAAACCTGTATTGCTTGTCCTCTTACTGGGTTTGCATAGACTCAAAACAGTCCCCCCTCATTTTTTAGTTCTCATGAAACATAAAGTGTGAGCTTCCAGTGCCAGACAAGAGTGACACTTAGGACTTCTGTCAACTTAACATATATTTATTTACTGCAGCAGTGCAGTATGTGTGTGTGTGTGTGTGTGTGTGTGGCCCAAACAGACCTTCAGGCAGAGAATTTTCTGTATATGAACTGATTTACTAAGAAATGAGTTTAGTGTCAGAGTTTCAAATTCAGTGGGCCCAGAAGGAAAAATGTAAGATGAAGTTAACTAGATAGCATGATAATCTATCAGACAAACGCACGGTGTACCTCACCCCAAATACATTCAATAACACAGCAGTAGGGCACAGTTACATAAGTGTCTACAGATCGACTTGGGAACAAAAGTCATTTTAATGGAAAATATTTCTCTCTTTTTTTAAAAACAGTTTTTCATCTAATTTTAATAGCGGAATGTCATATTTCCCTCTTGTTTTCTTTCGGAAGTCTTCATTGATTCTTCTATTATTTTTAATGAAAAGTATTGGTCTCATTCAGCCACTGGTTATAACTTCCAAACCCAAAGCGACTCACCCTGCAATTTAAAAGAAACAGAAAAGTTAATGTAATAGAGCACTGGAGGGAAATATATGAGATCTGTGATTGCCACCCATTGACAGGTCTGGTGGCTGTTGGGTACCCGGAGGCTGAGCTAGACAGGCTGGAATAATTTCAGATGGAGCTCTAATGTACTATGACAATCAAGAAGATAACAGGTGGGGTGGAACACAGCTGGTGCTGGGATAGATCCTGGGATTTGAAGTTTGGTACTTTTTACCCTCCAAGCAGAAAACATTAAGATACTAGGGCAAACCAGTTAAGATAGCTACCATTACCTGGATTCTGTTTCATGGTGACCCAGTGTCTGTGCTCTGTAGTGTTTTCAAAGGCTGACTTCTCAGAAATAGATTGCCAGACCTTTCTTTCCAGTTGTCTCTTGGTGGACTTGAACCTGCAATCTTTGCTTAGCAACTGAGGGTGTTAATTATTTGTACCACATAGGGATCCCCAAATATCCACAACATTCCCCTACAATCCAGACAGAGGGAAGAAACCCTAACAGCCATTTTCATTCTATTACATTTTCTAAAATGCTCAAATTCCTGGTAAGTGCACCAAAACCAAACTTCACCTGTGGCGGTCAAGTTGATTCTAACTCATAGTGATGCTGTAGAGCGGAGTAGAACCGCCCCGTGGGGTCTCCGAGGAGTGCCTGTTGAACTCACACAGTCAGTCCTTGGTTAGCAGC
Source organism: Heterohyrax brucei (assembly GCA_028571685.1). Lineage (NCBI taxonomy): Eukaryota > Metazoa > Chordata > Mammalia > Hyracoidea > Procaviidae > Heterohyrax > Heterohyrax brucei. Next base: position 83,987,687 of record CM053156.1, on the reverse strand, counting down.
CAGCCTCTAAACCACAGTACCCCCAGGGCTCTGGTATGTATCCAGTGAATATTAAACCAAAAAGCTTTGCTGATTTGGTCAGAACTGTGGATTTACTTAGACACGAGAACACTGTATTTTGACGTCTGGGTGACTTCAGAAATACTTGCAGTGAACTTTGATACCAATCTTAATCCCATTTTTTCCTTTATTTTCTTATAGGTAATTGTAATTATAAGTGTGTTTTATCTTTGTAGTACATTTTTACTGCTCTCACACATGTATACGTATTTCTGTCTGTATATGCATGTGTGTATATAGGACTGGATATTTTAATGGATGTAAGTGGCACGAGAAACTCTGGCATGTAGTGGGTTAAGTGCTCAGCTGCTGACCAAAATGTCAACAGTTCTAATCCTATGGGGAGGCCCTACTCTGTCCAATAGGGTTGGTGTCAGTCACAATCAATTCAATGGCAACTTTTTTTTCCTGTTAGTAGTGTGATAGCATGTAATTTTGCTGTTTTCTGATCTTTATCAATGTTGAGATACTTTATTTGCTAAGTTCCTTCCACCTTTCTTCTAGTTTTACACCAGATTTCATTTGAGTTAAAGCAGCCCTTTGAGTCAATGAAATTTTGAGATACTGAAAATTTTGAAATTTTCAATCCCAACTTCTGGCTATAATAATGGTTACATGACCTAGTATTTTTTTATCTTTGTCACAGGGATTGATTCAGGCTGGGACAGATGCTGCAGTTAGTTCAGGCAAATTAGGGTAAAGCCTAGGACTTCTGTTTCAATCACTGAGTGAAAGGAACCCCCTTTTCTGCTACTCTAGGGTGGCCGGCTGCCATTGTCCGTCACGTGGAAGCTGAAAATAAAGCCAACACGGAGGAGACAAGATACATCAGACAGCTTAAGACCGCGGGCATCGTGGGAGCCGGTAAATCAAGCTAAGTGCAAAGCCAGTTCAGACCCTGGACTTTTCAGCTACATGCATAAAGATATCCCCCTTTAGCTTTCGCAAACTTAAGATGTGTTTTTGTGATTTGCAATCAACAGGGCTTAAGCGACTCTACAACCTCTAGTAGGGAAGTATAAAACAAAAGAGAAATGTGTTCCAATGTCATCATTCTCTAGAAATTAGAAAACCTAAAAACTCCAGAATCTTCACTGTCTAGGTGGCTACGTGATAAAGATCACAAAGAACAGTAAGTTATAAATGAACCAGTAAATTAAGAGCACACAATGATACCGTACTTGAAAAACTGAGGTCCAGGCTTACTTCTATTTGTTAGGATGTTTAGATAAAAGGTTTGCCCTGATTGCTTTCCACTGTTTGTATAGCCTAGCTTCACTTGCTAATTAAAAACTCTCCTTTTCCATTGAGCTGTGTAAATAAGTTATGAAGGAAAGACTCCGACTAAATCTAAATACCTGCCCCTTATCTGTACAGTTCCCCTGAGTTTCAGCACATGATAAATAAGAGTCCTTATTAATCAATAAGATGCATGGTGATGGAATGGCCATAAAAATGTATGCTATTTAGAGAAAGATCTACTGTGAGTAGAATGAGATTTGAAAAGCATTAAACGCTGGATCATTTTCTTTACAAAAACATCCCGTCTCCATCTCTGTCTCCTTGGAACATTAACTGCAAATGACTCTATGTGAAATATTAAGTCTTGTGATGATTTATGGTTCATAGTAAATTCAGAGAAAAACACAGCAATTGGAGGCATTATTGTTATTAAGGGACAGTCAGTGCTTTTATCTCTGCCAATCAACGTGTTAACTCCTCATCTCCTTTTTTGTATATTCACAGTCATGGTCATTTTAGAGGCAATATAGTTAACTGGCTTTATTTTTTTATTTCTTCATTATGGCTTCTTCTGGTTGGCAAGATGCCATAATTTGATATGTTCCCAGCAGACAAGTTTTCAGACTTTATTTTACTTTCAGAGAAAAGATATGAGATGACACTCAGACAGAGGAGAAACAGGTCCAGGATGCTTTATTATCAAGATCTTGTCTCAGCCGTATCTTGTGGGAATTTTATGGTTCTGTGCATCAATAGGATGTCATCCTACTGACCTCTTGCTGGAGGTAGGAGCATGGGTGGAGAGGAGGGGATAGGAGACTGTTGGGAGGATAGGACATGTATGGAGCAGAGAAAAGGGGTATGTTGTTACCAGGCTGGAAGAGCAGTGGGAGCTGCATATAGGTGAGCAGGTGAATTTATATGGGAGTGTACATTTTCATTCAATCATAATAATAAAAAAAAAAGATCTGGTCTCAGAACAGTTCACGTTCCCATTTCCATGTCCTCTGTGCTTTTAGGTGCATGTGTCCGTAGTCTGCAGCTACTTTTTTTCACGGTTTCCTTTGTTCATCACCTCTCCCATCAGATGGGAGGCTGTTTATCTTTCCCCATCCTGTTCAAGAAATGAACAACAACAAAAAAATAAAATAAAAAGAAAGAAAGAAAAGCACTATTTGTACCAAGTCAACAAAACCTCATTTATAAACAATGATAGAGCTGAAAATACTCCATACTGAAGAATGGTGGGTGGTATTCTTTGATGAATAGAACCATTTGAGGAAGACAGAAAATTTATCAGATTCCACCACAACACAAGCACAGAAATCAGCCTGAGTCTATTCGAGAATGCTTTCACTGTGCTTTGGGCAATGCCGAGAAAGAGAACTAGCAACCAGGAGCAAGTGAAACTGAAAAATGCTTCCTTTTTCTAAACATCCAAAGGAAAGTAAACATTTTAAATTGAGTGGATGTGCAGAGACAGCCAATATGAGTAATGCAAATATGAAATGACACCTTTAGGAGGCAAAGTTTACTTGTCAAAGGGTGACCCACCTTGTTGGAATGATTCTTAACAGTTCCTAGTGAGCTCGTTGGGACATCTAAAGGGTTTAGGGGCTAAGGGTACACCCTGACCTGTGGAACAGATCGACGAGTTAACAGTCACGTGGAATTGTAACACAAAAATATAAATGGTGTGTACTGAGAAAAAAAAATTGCTATTGAGTTGATTCTGACTCATAGAAACCCTATAGGACAGAGTAGAACCGCCCATTGGGTTTTCAGAGAATAGCTGGTAGGTTCAAACTGCTCAACTTTTGGTTAGCAGCCAAGCTTGTAAGCACTGTACCATGACAGAATCCTGGAATAAATTCAGTGGTAGAAATTGCCCTAAGTCTCTGCCCTGAGAATTGATTTCCAGTTTCTTCCAGAAAGATTCTCTTGTTCCATGTCTCATACTGTAGCCTACCTGTCATTAAAAAGTACTTTCAGTGTCAAATTTTTAAAGCTTTGAAGTTTTCAAGGGAAGCACAGAGCGATGTTTTCATCTTTGCTGCATCCTCAGCATCTAGTACTGTATTGGCACATAGGGATTTGTGAGTGTGTCATGGATTGAATTTTGTCCCCCTCAAAATAGGTGTAGCTATGTGGCTGGGCCATGATTCTCTGTATTCTATGATTCTCCTTTACTCTGTGATTTTGCTGTGCTGTATGTTAAAGGATTAGGGTGGGACTATAAATCCCTTCAGAAGATCACCTCCCTGCTCCACTGTAAAGGGAATTTTCCCAGAGTGTGGCTTGCCCCACGCTTAATCTTTTCATCCTGCAAGAGATAAAAGGAAAGGTAAGCAGGCAGAGAATTGGGAACCTCACTCCATCAAGAAAGCAACACCGGGAGAAGAGTGGGTCCTTCAGACTTAAGTTTCCTGCGCCAAGATCCTCCCTGGACAAAAATTGATGCAATACCAGACTTTCCTCCAGAGCCGACTGGGGGAAGGGGGAAGCCTTCCCCTGGAGCAGACATCCTAAATTTGGACTTCTAGCCTACCGGCCCATGTAAAAATAAACTTTCCTTTGTTAAAGCCATCCACTGTGTGGTATTTCTGTTACAGCAGCCCTAACTGACTAAAACAGAGTGAATTAAAAGTTCTCACCAAAGAATAACCACTCAGTATTGTTTATTGCAGGGTTTGGAAGCCTAAGTATTTATATTTTGGTATACACATAACACTGGGATGGCATGAAACACCCAAGTTAATGTTTTCAACAAAATTTTAAGAGCATTGGCAAACACATATGGTACTTAGTGAAAAAATAACAGAAAACATGTACAACTTTGAATAACTATTCTAAGAAATGTGCCGATTTATTTTCTTTTTACCTCTTTCGTTTTCTGTTCCTCTAATTAACTGCCTTAGTAGAGATTTTGTTACTTTTTATCTTCTCAGGAAGCTTGTCTCATGGACATGGCAAACCAAACCAAACCAAACTCATTGGCTTTGAGTCAATGGCGACTCATAGGAACCCCACAGGGCACAGTAGAGATATCCCATAGGGTTTCTAAGGAGTAGCTGGTGGATTTCAACTTGAAAGGGCTAACAGCTGTAGAAAAATTCTTAGCTAGCTTTTTTCTTAATACTAAAACCTCCTTTGTCCCCAAGAATGCTGGCACATAAAGAAAATTGTACCGTCCCTTCTGACTGGTACTCACAAAGATTTTTGAGTTTGTTTTCCCAGGCTATTCTTGACTGATAACCAGACAGAATAATGCCAACTTTCAGTCCACTATTCAGATAAGCAAAACTGTTCCTGAGATAAAGTAATAAGCCTGCAGATCTCAAAGACAACACATCTTAAAACAAAAGAACTGTATTTCGTCAGCAACATCACCTCCTCTAAACACCTGCATGCCTGTTCCCTCACCTATCCTCTTCCCTTCCCTAAAACCTTTTATAATACTTCCCAGCCTGGACTGAGATGTTAGGATGGTTTCTAGGGTGCTAACCCACCATCTTCTCAGGTCACTGGCTATATAAATAGAGCACTTTTAAAAATCCAACCTCTGTTTCTGCACATTGGCTTAGTAGTGACAGGCAGCACAAGTCTGCATCCAGGTTTTTCCGGTAACAAGCTTGTGACCTGTTGGTTAGTAACTGAACTTGTAAGCACTACACCACCAGGGCTCCATGGATGGATATGTCATGTTCTTTGTGGAACCTTTTATACTAGGCTTGTTTTCAGCATTATTTGACTCCTAAATTATCATATACAACTATACAATGGCCACCATGCACAGTCTCCATTCCAGAGCGAGTTCCAAAATTGCTTTAAAGGGTGGACTGGGTGCTAGCATCACCGTATACCCTCCCAAGGGGAGTACTTTGAAGGTGACCATAGTGAAATTCAGCCATAAGATATGTAGCACTCAGAGCAATTACCTTCATGGACTTAATTGTCAGACCTTGTGCATCACATAAACAAATAAATACCTCAAGCTTCTTCCAGACAGTTGATCTCTGATAAGATGTCTCAGAATTCCTAAAAGCACAATCTGTAAAAAGAGGGTTCTGTTCTCTGGGGACAGACGGAAGAAACAAAACATATGATTGGCTGATAGGCAAATGCACTACACTGTAGACTGCTTTAGTGAAAGTGAATGTATGGATTCTCTTACACCTCCATCTACTTTGTTGTTTCTTAAGCTGTGTTTCAGAAAACTCTAATTCTGAGAGTTTGAGGAGAAAGGATTTTTCTGTTCAACTAAACTGGGAAAATTTCTTATATTAGATCCTTCTTAAAATCCACAAAATAAAGGGGCTGAGAAATCACCCCAGCCAAGAGGAAAAACCTGATTAACGTAATCCATAATTAAACAAGTAAGCTTTTTGCATCAGATCGCATCTTCTAATTACATCTGTTATGTTAACATATAGCCATCCTGAACCATACTCTCTCTGTCTGTCCCCACCTCCCCTTTTTGTTCATAGGTACTACAAAGTGTGTGTTATTAAACCAGGGCTTTAACAGTGAGCCAAAATACCCATCGTCTATCTGCTATGTAGTAATTTATAATTTTGCACACTCATTAGTTTAGATGGTCTGTATGCTTTTAATAATGTTTTATTGTCATAGGAAGTGTACACAGTAAAACAATCAACAATTTCAACATGTGCAGTTCAGTGACATTGATGACATTGTTCAAATTGTGCAACCATTCACACCCTCCTTTTCTGAGTTATTCCTCCTCCATTAGCATGAACTCAGTGCCTCCTAAATTGCTTTTCTAATCCTAAGGGTTGCTACTGTCAATCTAATCTCATACAGAGTTCAAGGCAGGTACTCTTTACCAATTAAGCCAAACCGTGATTTGCCCAATGATTTTCTTGAAATAGCAAGTCAGTAATAACATCATTACACCTTGATCTTTCTGAAGGAGAAAGCCTCAAGACCTTCCTGAAGCTTCCAGATTCTTAAATATTACTATTTGATATGCTTTTGCTCGTAAAATCTAGTGCTCGTCGCCATGAGTCGGATCTGACTGACGGCACTTGGCTTGGCTGGCTATAATTGTATAAGGACGACAGTGTACACACTGAAGAGAGTAAAACAGAGCACCCTCAGACCACAACTGACTCGTCTTCCTTGAGCGTACTCGTTCGCTAAAGAACTTGTTTTCTCCAAATAGTTGCTCCACAGATTGTACAATCTGAACTGCTGAGTGTGCAAAATTATAAATGACTACAGGGGGGAATAGACAATGAGTATTTTGAATTGCTGTTGAAGCCACGGTTTAACAACATACACGTTGTAGTACCTATGCACAAGATGACTTTAGGTGACATACGATTTAAGTTTTCTAAACTGTTCTGTATCACCTAAGACTGTCTTGTGTACAGGTATCACACTTTTGGTAACACTGCATATTTTAATATATATTAGGAAAAAACACAACCAGCACAACTGACTCGTGATTTTCTACATGATTTTGTTTCAAATGGGGTTAAAACAAGTATATAACACTTTAGAAAATGAACTGATTTAAAGAAAAAATATTATAAGCATTAGTAGTATGACCAATATGCAGCAAAAATCTCTAAGAGGCTATGTGAACCACGGAAGCTGGGGAAACTCTGGATTTATTCTTGCAGGTGGTTCGTGTTAAGTACCAGTTTCCCGGACCAAGTGACACTTCCCTTTGTTGGATTAGTAGTTTTTAAGCCTTGTTGGAATTGCTTTCATAGTTGAAGACTTCCTCTTTGAGCTGCTTGTTGCCTTAAATGCTACCGCTCAAATGTGGGGCAGAGAGTGTAACTTTTCTCCAGCACAAATAGACTGTTAGAGACATTTCATTATAAAATATTTGAGAAAGCTGTGAGATGTTTTCTCTAGAATGTCGCCATGACTACTGTGGCCACCTGGTTTTGTACATCTCCCTAGTTTTAGAGCACAAAGCAACTCTTCTAGATTGAGTCAAACAACAACTACAACATTGTCTAAAATGCAAAGTTTTGTTCCTTCTCTTCTTCTCCACCCATGCTGCTATTCCTCAAACCTCTCTTCAGTAACAGTGAGGCTCAATTTATTTACTTGCATGAAAATTTATTTTTATTTATTTTTTTATTCTGTAAATGATTACAAGTGCACATTGCATGCGGACGACCTGTGAGGTTACACATGACAAAAGCAGATTTCAGTCTCATAGATGCAGACATGATGTTCAAGTGTGTCAGTTCCTGATGCTGGCACCAAGGTATGGCTACTTGCAACTGCAGAAAGCCAAAGTTCTTTCCCTGTCCCAGTGTTGACCTATTTATTCTCTTACACCTCCAGCTAATTTGTTGTTTTCTAAATTCATGCAAATATGAAAAAAGGACTTGGATGTTTCTTTTCTTTAGGTTTGTCTACAGTTTCGAGCAGGATTTTAGAAACATCTTTCACCATAAACCTTTCCTTGTCTTTTAGTTTTATTAACCTCTTCTTTTCCTGAAGCCTCCAAGTTAATTTTTTAAAAATATTTTATCGTGCTTTAAGTAAAAGTTTACAATGCAAGTTAATTTGTCACACAAAAACTTACACTCATATTGCTGTGTAACTCTAACTGCTCTCTCTCCACTGTGACTCCAAGTTGATTCTTGATGGATCATTGATTTTCATAAGGAATCCAAAAAGAAGTTTCGTGAAAGTCTGATCTGACAATTATTCTATAGACTAATTATAATCAGCAAACCTTTTCTGTCAATGGTCAGGGAGTAAATATTTTAGGTTCTGTGGACCTCATGGTTTCTGGGCCACCAATCAACTCTGTCCTTATAGGTAAAAATGTAGCCACAGCCAATCCCTAGATAAGTACAGCTGGGGAGTGCTAATTACTCACTTACAGGAAACCCTGGTTGCATAGTGGTTAAGAGCTATGGCTGCTAACCAAAGGGCTGGTGGTTCAAATCCACTAGGCATTCTTAGAAACTCTATGGGGCAGTTAGGTCTACTTTGCTCTGAGTCAGAACTGACTCGACAGCAGTGTATTTGGTCTAATTCCTCACTTATTTATTTATATAGCAATTACTTACCAACTTTCTGGTATCTGCTCTCTGCTGGGCTCTGTGCTGGCCACTGGAACCACAGAAAGTGAAGCCTGGCCTCTGGCCTCAAAGAGCTTGAGATGAGTAGAAAATACTGCAGAGGTAGCTCCTGAGTCACCTAGAAGCTTCCATTGGGTCAACAGTGTCAGGTACCCAGCACTGCACATTATTTGCCCAGCCCAGCCCATTGTGTGCCCACCTGCCCACCCGTCTGCCCAGGCTCAGCGTATGTCCCCCCTGCTGACCCAGGGATCTTGCCTTACTTCTGCTGCAGCCAGGTGGTGCAGGGTTTTAGCCAGGGCTCCAAACAGCTGAACATCCCAACTAGCTTTTCCTGAGCAAGTAGTCAGTGATCTTCCCCTGGCACTTTCTATGGTTGGGCCAGTGTTAGAAGGGGAGACGTCCATAAGTAGTGATGGCGAGGTGTGGGATTGAAACCCATGCCAAAAGTATGAAAAAGCCCGTGGAAACTCACATCATGCCCACCTTCAAAAATGACTTCTCTTGGGAAATCCTCAATGTGACTATCACTGGCTATCTAAGGCCAGGAAAGAACTTTGATTCTTTAGAGCAATTCAAGGTGATATCAAGGAAAAGAAGAGATCACTAGATTTACCAGAACATTTGAAACTCAGAGAAGACAATTTCTTCCCAGATTTCTGAAAGCAAAATACTGAACAGCCACTGCTCAAAAATCATCTTATTTATTCATTGGCTGTTCTCTGCTGTTTTACTCTTCATTGCTATGCCATCTTATCTTTGTTACATTTTAAAAATCAAACATTTTCCTAGAGCTGTGAATTGGTTTAAACATCACAATATAGTCTCTATATTATGTTTCAGCTGTGCAGCCCAACACGCCACAGTGCTAAAAAGATTCATTTAAAAATCAAGATTCACTTTTATGTGTTATGTTAATGAAAGTGCTTTCAAATCTTTTTGAAACGTACCGCTAGAAAAGCCTTACATTTTTAAGATGGAAATAAAGTGTATATAAGTAGGGACACAAAGGCAAGTCACTAGTTTCAGATGAGAAAGATAATTCTCATGGTAAAACAACAGTATGTATGTACTTGTATAGCGCATGCTTGGAGACAAAGAAGGCTTACAGAAGTACATGCATTATAAACAGAGGGAAAATCTATGTTTTGCATTTTTGGCATATTGTATCTTTTCTTATAGCCATGAAAACCTGGCAACATTCTTTCCATGAGTCGTTTGCTTCCTGAGATCAAATCGCTGTACCTTCCGTTGGTTCTATAAGCCTGTCTCAATTCTAAGTCGGTTCTTGACTTCCTCCCTCTACCATTGTTTGATTGCTTTTATTATTAATATATATTTTTTAAGACAAATCCTTCCCCCCACCCCAAATCTACAGTGTTAGGTACCACTTGTCTCTCCTTTTGAAGAGTAGGCATTCTTAGCCAACATTCTTCTTGATTTTGGTTCTTTTTTCCTATACGTAGTTGTCAGTATCAGTTTTGTTGATTTAGAATATTTTACCATTGTACACTTACAAGAGATTGAGTTGTCTGTGACATTTCATCATTCTTCAGCATAGGCAGTGGTTACCACGTAGATCGAGATTGCATTTTTTTTGTTGTTGTTGGTGGGAAATTCATCTTTAGGTTTCCTCAAGATTTTAATGAACTCATAACAGTTTGTTTATATGTACTCTTTTCTTCAGGAACACAGAATGATTGCACCCTCCCTTCCCCTTGGAAAATGTTTAAAGAGCCAATTAAACTAGGAAAAATACAAATTTATTTATTTTTAATGTAATTATATAAACTGTCACTATTGAGTTGGGTTTGACTCATAGCAACCTTATAGGACAGAGCAGAACCACTCCATAGGGTTTCCAAGGAACAACTGGTGGATTTGAACTGCCTTTACTCTTAACTACTATACCACCGGGGTTTCCAATGTAACTGTATGGTCTTGAATCAATTTATGGAAACCCTGATGACATAGTGCTCAAGAGGTTGAATGCTACCTAAAAGATCAGCAGTTCAAATTTACCAGGTGCTCCTTGGAAACCCTTTGGAACACTTCTACCTTGTCCTACAGGGTCACTATGAGTCATAATCGACTTAACGGCAGCAGGAGCAAATCTACACTCTCACACAGGCAATTGTGACCAAGTAATTTAACAGTAGTCTAAACAGTGCTTGCAGCTGTAGTAAAGGCAGCAATAATAGATCTTCAGTGAAATCAACTGCATCCTAAGTGTTTCTCCTTCTAAGTATATGATTTTTGGTCACTGGAGTCTTTTGTTTTTTTACATTGGCTGAAATTTGAAATCTCTGGATATTTAGGAAATTAAGATTATGGATCACTTCAGGCCTTGGAGGTAGCACTAGGCATCTCCAGTCTCCTAGCACCAGGTTTAAGGGCAGAGACAACATGCAGAGCATCATAAAAGGTGATAACTTGTTATCAGTCAGTTCTCCCTAAATCAGTGTTCATGGATTAGAGCTGACTGTAGTGAAAGTATTTATAAAGTGCATAGAAAAAAGCCTTACCACCGATGTTAGAGCAGCGAAATATAGGGAAGGTCAGCTGGAGCCTGTTTCACTTGATAGTGCATGGATTTGAGGTAAGAAAAGCAGTTTATGCCTTCTTTAATGAAATTTTTTAGAAAATGTAATTTAATACGAGAAATCCAATACTTAAAAGAAAGATGCCTCAATTATCAGTGGCCTTCTGGAGCAAAGTCAAAAACAAACATGCAAATTGTAAAAAGAGGTTTGTGTTTGTTTCGTTCGAAGAGCTTGCTGCTAATTACGTGTCCTCCTGAGTGTGAAACTTCTTTGCTGTGTTATTGTTATTTTGCCTTTTGTTAAATGATCATTGCTTTTGAAAATCTTAGTGTACTGCTTAGAGGTTAGGCAAGAGTATTACATACACATTGTCAAAGGTTTTGTATCAAGTGTCTATTATAAAAAATTACGATAGCTGCAATCTGATTAGTCTGAATATTTTCAAGGATTGAAATAAATATATACTAAGTGGTGCAGTGGTTTAAGAGCTCAGCTGCTAACCAAAAGGTCAGCAGTTCACATCCACCAGGTGTTCCTTGGAAACCCTGTGGGGCAGTTCTACTCCATTCTATGAGTTGGAATCAACTCAACAGCTATCAGGTTTGGGGGTTTTCAGTGATTTAAAAAAGAGAGAGAGAGAAGTAGAGCCTTCCCAGGGGCAGTGGTCAGCAAGTTCTTCTGTAAGAAAAACCCAGGCCATTGTGAGAGGATGGTCATGTAGACGCCTTCTGAGATCCAGGGTGGGCGGCTGAGCTGGATCCGGTGGGCGGGTGAGGAGGAGTCAGCCGGGAAGAAGTGAGGCTTAAAGCGAACGGCAAAGTGCTCCGAAGGAGAAGACTGCTCTGTCGAAGCCTGCTGCACAGTCACGCGACCCCCATAGCTGCAGGCAAGGACTGCCCAGAACCGTTATTTATTATAAAAATTAGTTATAACCAGGATATGTGACTCTGCAGGGTGCACCCTGAATAAGAGGCGCCCCAAGAGGGGGATACCTGGCTGCTAGACCGATGGAGTCAGCAAACTCCTGTGGGCACTTGAAAAATTGGGGTACATATCAGAAGGCATCTTCCCACTGCACTTACAACTGCGAGGAGATCGTGAGGAAAATGGGCGAAGTCTCCTTCCTGTCAGGCTGGTAAGGACTTGAAAGATGATGGTAGGGGTCCTTGGAATATTTGTAACGACATAATTCTTTGCCAACAGAGGTGACTGTGCTAGCATAGAAGTAACGTGGCTTTCAAATGGCAGCTGCCTCATGTTGCTGTCAAGGCACATAAAACGATTCCTGATTAACTCAGAGTCTTCTCCACCCCAGACCTCAACCCCTGCTTCTACCCACCCCTTCTAGTCTAGTCTAGTGTCCTAAGGCCGTACTGGTACCAAGCCGTCTGGTTATAAAGAGCTCTTGCTATCAACTTTCTGACTTTTGTTTCCCCCAAAGTCTGCTATCTCTACTTTGGGACTGCAGGCAGTGATGGGGGACTGAGAGTGCAGTCCCTTACAGTGGAGATAAAGAAAACAGGTTTGGGGCACTGTATTTTTAAAAAAAGTGACAGGGGGAGGTTTTTCCTAGGAACCACGGAGTTTATGCTAACAACGGTGGCACGATTTGGAAAGAGTTAGCCATAATGGGTGCACAAATTGAAGGCTTTAATCCATATTACTGAGCTGTCCCGTGTGGAAATTGCTGAGCTTGTGTTTGCTTGTTGTGTGTATTTTCACTAAAATGGGAAAAAAGAAGGAATTAATCAAACTGTACACATGTAAACATTTTAGTTTATTCTTGCATTAAAAATATCCAGATACATACTAGGGAAATGATGCTTTAGGTGGTACACAGGTATTTTGATAACTATACATGACTGACATGAGGACGATATTATTTTAGTGAATGAAATGTACGTTTTTGGAGTCTGATCTGAATTTTGAACCTCAAGCAGATCCAGACTGAACCTTTGCTGTGTGTAGGCCTTTACCCGGCATGCTACTTTCCACCTGAATTCACTTTTCTTTTTTTTCCATTCAACTTCTCATCTAATTATTTCATTTTTCAAAGTTATGGAGGAAAAAGGCAAGTTATTTAATCTCTTTGTACTGTTTCTGGGTGTGCAGTCAGCATTTTGGCAAAGGAGACCACCACCCACGTTTCCATTTTCCAGTTGCTGAGTTTACTGCAATGATGTGAAGATATTTTTATGGCAAGTTTGGCGCAAAAATAAAGCATGTGGTGTAAAACATATTGGCAGTGGAGTGTAACTTATGCATCTTCTCCCCAGAAGTTATGAATTTTTAGTTAATGGAAAAGGCACAGTTTCCTACTCACAGGTCCTGTTTTGTTTTTTTAATTCTCCACTGCAGACTTTATTTGGATGTCACACTTTTTTTTGTCACTGTTCTCTTTCTGTTCCAGAATCTTGTCCCAGGTAGCAGGCTGCACTTAGAGCTCCCACCTCCAGTGTCTTCTCTGCTCTGTGTCCTTTTCTCAATCGTCCCTTGTTTTACATGACCTTGAAAGTCCCGAGGTATGGTGGCTTGGTTTCCTGCACGATGCCCCTCAGTCCAGCTCTCTGTGAGGGTTTTCCTGTGACTAGACTAGGTTATGGGGTTCAGGGAGGAACTCTGGTGGCACAAGGGAAACCTTAGGGTGCAGTTTTACTCAGTGCCCTAGGGTTGCTGTGAGTTGGAATTGACTCGACAGCAAGTGTTTCTTTTCTTCTTTTTTTGTGATGTATGGGTCTGAGGCAACGCAACTTAGGCACAGACACCACGCGTCCGTCAGTGGGGACCTGGGGGCTGCTATGCTGGTGACTGGGTTTCAGTGGAGCTTCCAGGCTAAGAAAGACTAGGAAGAAAAGCCTAGCAATCTGCTTCTGCAAGTCAGCTAGTGAAAACCCTGTGGATCTGCAGCCAATCGCCAGTGAGGACAGCGCAGGGCTGGGCAGTGGTTCATTCCAGGGTACAGGGGGTTGCCGTGAGTCAGCTGACTTGATGGCAGCCAACAGCGGCAGTGTGAGGTCGGAGGAATGAGATCGAGGAGGTAAAGTGCCTTCTGTTCACATTGTACCAGGTAGTACATGATACCCACATGAAATCTCTGGTGACGTTAACAAAAACTTCGTCACCTGGAAAGCTGGTGCTTCCAGCCTTTGTCTCTTATGGCATTGCTGTTTTTACCTTTCCTTATTCTGCTCTTCGTGAGCAAGTCACAGAGCCAGCTCTAAAGCAGGAGCAATGTGTAGGCTTAATCTCTGTTTCCTGGGCGTGGAAAAATCTACAGGTTTATTACAGAAAATGCTTCCATAAAGGAAGATTTGTCTCTACAAGGTCATTTTTTTAAAATCATTTTTGATATTTCTTTTTTTCTCTATAAATCAGTCCACATTCAACATAATAAATCTACTCTTAGAGTGGTCTTGCAGCATGTAGCACAGTGGTTAGGGGCTCAGCCGCAAATCACAGATAGGCAGTTCAAAGCCACCAGTGGCTCGCTGAAAACCCTACTGAGCAGTTCTACTTGGATCTCCAGGATCTCTGTGAGACAGAATCACCAGTTGGTAATGGGTTTTGTTTTGGTTATGGTGGTCTTTTAATTTCCTCTAGTGATTCTGATTTGAAATATTTGTATAACATACTGCTATTGACATGGGTTCCTGATTTTCTGTTTTCTTTTGCAAAAAGGAATCCCTATCTCGGATCTGACTTGATGGCACTTGGCTTGGCATATTTAAATACTGGAAAATAAGTAACGCACTTAGTAAGAAAGAGCAAAAGATGGATTGCTGGCAAGTCCAGAAGCTTTTCTACCAACATTTGTGGAGTATTTGTATTACGTAAATTTTACTTATCCAGTAGTTTCCTTAAAAGCTATTTGTAGATAAGCTATGGCAGTTGGTATTCCTGGTACTTGAGTTCATAAAAGTGGACAAGTATTCCAGAAACACTGATTTTACACTCTCCACCTTTGATAAAGGTATAACTGTTCTAAACCACTTTGAAAACTTTCCTGTTGTGGGTCATCAAGTTGATTCCAACTCATAGTGACGCTATATGACAGGGTAGAACTGTCTTATAGAGTTTCCTGGGTTATAATCTTTACAATGGCAGGTCACTGCCAGGTCTTCTTTCCCATGGAGCTGGAGCCCTGGGTAAGTTCCAATTGCTGACCTTCAGGTTAGCAGCTGACACTTAACCATTGTACCAGCAGGGCTCTTTCTAGAAAGTATTATAAACTTCCACTGCTGTAGAGTCAAATCTGACTCATAGTGACCCTATAGGACAGGGTAGAACTGTCCCACAGTTTCCAAGTTGCACCTGGTGGATTTGAACTGCTGAATTTTTCATTAGCAGCTACAGCCCTTATTTACTAGGCCTCCAGAAAGTATTAGTCAAACAAACAAGGACACCCTGTTGAATACACATAATGTGAAAGCCTTGTTGTCCCACTGAAGAATATCTCCACCCTCATAAAGAGATGTCAGTAGCTCATTGTTTCAAAAATACATCTTTGGAAGCAGAAGTTGAAAAGATGAGTGACTTCCAGTGTAGTTACTAGCTTTTCCTAGTTTGCTTTGGGAAAGCACAGTTATATGCTCTGTGGCAGGGTTTAATTTGACGATGTGTTTGAAGAGGCAGAGGATGAGGCGTTAATCTGAGACCTGCTGTGAAGACTAGGACTGGTATCTATCCAAAGCCTCAGCACCTACAGCAGGAACTGGCCCATGGCAGCATGGAATTAAGTTGACATCAGCCTTAGTAGAACTAGGAAAAAATGGGGAAGAATTCAACTTCCACTATGTTAGAATTGTGTGGGAAGCATGTTTGATAAAACAGAATGAACAACCCTTCACTCTTACAGTACATAAAAAGGAGCCTTGGTGATGCAATGGAAAAGCGCTTGGCCACTAACCAAAAAAGGTTGGTGACTCAAACCCGTGCAGCAGCTCTGAGGGAAAAAAGACCTGGTGATCTGCTCCCCTAAAGATCCAAGAAAACCATGTGGGGAGTTCTGTTCTCTCATTTGGGTTAGCTGTGAATCGCAGTCGGCTTGATGGCATCCAATACCAACGAACGATCCAACCAACCAACCCACTGTCATTGAGTCGGGTCTGACTCATAGTGACCCTAGAGTTCAGAGTAGAAACTGCCCCATAGAGTTTCAAAGAAGTGCCTGGTGGATTTGAGCTGCTGACCTTTTGGTTAGCAGATGGAGCACTTAACTGCTAAGCTACCATGGTTTCCACAACAAAAACAGAACACTGAAAACTCAAAAGAGAAAAGAATCAAAGCATGATGTTGTACTTCATAAAAATTTAGCCTTTTTCTCCTTTTCTCCTTGAAAGGCATGATTAAGAACACCAAAGTCAAACCTTGAATTGGGGAAAAACACTTGCAATTTGTACTTTTGACAAAGGACTTGTATCTAGAATATGTAAAACTCAAAAACCCACTGGCATTGAGTCGACTACAACTTACACAGACCCTATAGGACAGAGTAGAGCTGTTCCACAGGGTTTCTAAGGAGTGCCTGGTGGATTCGAACTGCTGACCCTTTAACTATTATGCCACCAGGGTTCCCAGAATATATAGAGGCACTTATAATGCAGTAAGAAGACAAACAGCTCAAAAGCATGGGCACAAGAGATGAAAAGATCCTTCATAAAAGAGGAGGTATCAGTGACCAATAAACACTAGGGAAATGGCACCAAACTGTTAGTCATCAGGGAAATATAAACATTAAGATCATGATGAGGTACTTTTAAACGTCCATTGCATTGGCTAAACTTAGACAAAATAAACCAGCTATACTAAGTGCTGGAAAATATGTAAATTGAATGAAACTCTTGTTCAATGCCAGTGGGAGTGTAGAATGGTACACCCTGTTTGGGAAATAATTTGACAGTTGCTTAAAAAGTTATAATATGCTTACCGTAACAAAACAAAACAAAACCCACTGCCATCAAGTTGATTCCAACTCATAGTGACACTATGGGACAGAGTAGAGCTGTGCCATGGAGTTTCAAGGAGCACCTAGTGGATTCAAACTGTGGACCTTTTGGCTAGCAGGCTTAGCTCTTACTCACTACACCACCAGGGTTTCCAACCTTTACCAGAAGACCCATCAATTTCATTTCCATAGGAATGAAGATATACAATATACCCACACAAACATTTATACGTGAATAGCTACAGTGTCTTTACTTTTAGTAGTTCCAAATAAGAAGTAACCCAAATGTCCTTCAACAGGTTAAGCGGACAAAGAATTACAGTGTATTCATACAATGGATACTAAAAACTCATTGCCAGGAAGTCAGTTTTCCTTACAGGGATCCACAGGGCAGAGTAGAACTGCCCCCTAAGAGTTTCCAAGGCCATAGCATTTATGGAGCATACTGTCACATCTTTCTCCCCAGACTGGCTGGTAGCTTTGAATAGATGACCTTTCAGTAAGCAGTGGAGTGCTTAACCACTGTGGATCAGTGCTCCTTAGAATTGATACTAGTCTGTAATAAAAAGGAGCAAACCATTGATACTTGCAACAATATGACTACATCTCAAAATAATGTTTTATGCAGACTAAAAACAGCTGGGAAAAAAATGAGCATATATTGTATGATTCCATTTGTATGAAATTCTTGTGCATACAAACTAACCTACAGTGAGAGAAAGCAGGTCAGTGGTGTCCGGAGATGGGGAGAAAGAAGGAGATGGGTGACAATGGGCTGGGAAGAAGCTTTTGGGAGTGATGTACATCCTTGTTATCTCATTTGTGACGAAGGCTTCACGGATGCAAACACATGCAAAAAGGATCACATTGTGCAATGTCAGTGAAGGTACTTCATTGAACTCCATTTGTGCCTCAGAAAAGTAGTAAAAAAAAATTACAACAGCTTGATGTTTTACTCAAAGGATCTGATCATCTGTGGTACAACCCCATGGATATTATTGGAATTCAGAATCCTTTCCTAGAGGAGAGAAATGACAGCCAACATAGAACTTAAAAAGCCCAAGTTAGAGCTCAGGGATATTGAAGTAATGACTATTTGTCTAATAAACTAACCAAGATGATTGCACAAGCATTCACCTGTTGTAGAAACCATGGTTGAAAATCAGTCTGAAATTACAGTTGATCCTTGACATTTCTTCATCCAACATCCGTCACTGCAACAATTCCAGGGCTGCTTCCGGGCCCAAGACAGGCAGCAGCCGGTAATTTCGCTGAGGCAGGCCCTCGAGTAGGAGATACTGCGCGCCAGGGGTGAGGAGCAAGCCACGTGATTCTGAGTGTCATCAGCCAGCAGCCCACATGGGCTTCTCATCATGGTTTTGCTCTTCTCCAATCCTGTGCCAGCAATGAAGCTCATGACATGGGGTGTGTGTGTGTGTGTGTGTGTGTGTGTATGTGCACCATTGTGTGTAACAGGTAACCCATCAGAGAGGGTGAAAAGATGGTTAACTTGAGGATGAGTGTATACATAGGAAACAGGTCCGTCTTCACACACTACGCCTTACTTACTCATTGATTCAAAAAACAGTGATTGAGTTTGGCCTGATTTCTAGTCTTCTGTAATGTTTCAATATGTTGTAAATCCAGTCTCTGTGATGTTAATGAGGGAGGATGGGCAGTGGTTGTGTTGATGTGGCAGAAATTAATCTATAAAGGTGTGCTGTGCCTTGAGGCAATCTCTTGGGATAAAAAGGAAAGGGAGGCAAGCAGAGCTGATGACCTCTTAGCACCAAGAAAGCAGTGCCGAGAGCAGAGCATATCCCTTGGACCCTAGGTCCCTGTGCCTCAGAAGCTCCCAGTCCATGGGAAGATTAACAAGGACCTTCCTGAGCCAACAGGGAAACCTTTCCCCTGAGGCTGACACCCTGAATTTGGAGTTTTAGGCTACTCTACTCTAAGGGTATGGCATAGAGGCATGCCTGGCATGGAGGGATGCCTGGCATGGAGGCTATGTCAGGCTTTTTCTTCCTGGGCTCATGGCATGCCAAGAGGCTCACACACTGATCAAAGCATCCCAGAGGCTGGCAATTATGAACCTTCTCAAGTCCAAGGAGGGCTGTGAAGAGAGCTGTGAGAACAACTGACAACCGGGACCTGTCTAGTTAGGCGATCAAGGCAGGCTGGCTGAGGGAGAGAGAGGTCTGGGCTGAGATTAAAAAAGTCAGCCAGAGTAGGAGGGTGGGCAGTGGGCTATGGGGAAGAGCATTGAAGCCAGACGGAAAAGCATATGCTAAGACCTTGCGTTGGCATGGAGCTTGAAAACACTGTTTAACAGCCAAGAAAATCATTTCTAAAGGCTTCATTTTACGAGGATTTCAAGATTATCCCTTGTAAATGTCCAGTCTGGTGTTCTATATATAAAGAAAAGGTGGATTATCTTGTCTCCAGCTGTTGTTATTAGGTGCCATCAAACCCTACCCTTTGTGCAACAAATAAACACAGCCTGGTCTAGAGTGCTACATTAATTTTTCTATTAATTTGTATGGGCTCATTTTTCATGTATTTTTGTATTTGTATTTTGAGAGCATCTAAGAAACCCAGGTACACAGTGGTTAAGCACTTAGCTGATAACCCCCAAAGGGGCAATTCAAATCATCCATTGGCTTCATGGGAAAAAGATCTAGCAATCTCCTTCCTTCAGAACTAGAAAACTCTATGGTACAAGTCACTCTGTAAAACATAGGGTCAACTAGGAGTTGGAATTGACTTGATGGTACCCAATAAAGACAACAGTTTGTGTATACATACAATTTGAAAAAAAATACAGTTGCTTTTGATTTTTCTTTGTGATAATTTTATTTTATTTACTTATTTATTGTGACTGAGTGAAAGTACTCAATCCAGTTTAAATTTGCATACCTGCCTGTGTGCAGCTCCTTCTGCTCTTCTTGCCCGGACAGTACACTCCTCTTTTCTGTTCTATACGTGTCATATCCTCTTAATGATCTTCTGTCCCCTCCTCTTTACACTCTCCACTCCCCTCTAGTAAGAGGCCAGTAGGATGACATCCTATAGATGCATAGAACCATAAAGTGCAGACACAGTAAGATCCTCTTCATGATTCTTTTAGTGAAATAATTTAAATAAGTGGATTTAGATACCCTGAAAGAAGGTCAGAAATCATTTTAGGTAAAGATAATATACTATTTATGGACTTGATCACCAGCTAGTGCACAAGTCACTGTTGAAACCTAGTACCCCTCCCCCCCAAAAAAGACAAAATCAAATAATTCAACACATTGTTGAATGATGTTAAAACTGATAGAAGTTCAGCAATTGTTTCAATTTAGCCCTCAGCTCTTTATTATAAAGCCAAGCCAAGTGCTATCAAGTCAGATCCAACTCATGGTGACCCTAGGGGCCAGGGTAGAACTGACCCCCAGAGTATTTAAGGAGCACCTGGTGGAATAACAAATTTTCTCGAGTCTCATGAATCATTTGCTGTAAAATGCCCTTTTAATTTTAACAGTTTATTTAAAGGAAAAAAAATAGAACCCTACTACTTTAAGCATAAAACACTGTCACATGTAACTTAATTTTAGAAATCTTGGGAAATTTAAAAATCAAGGAAAAACAGTTTTAGAAAGGAGACCACCACAAGAAATTCGAGCCCTTTGGAGAAGCTGACTGTGTGATGAGTGCTCTGTTGGCTTCTCTCATTTCATCCTCAGAAAAACTTGCTGTGACCAGGGCAGTTTCTAATCGGTTGTCAAAATGAGCAAGCTGAGGTTTGGAGCTGCTTGAACAGCTGAGTCCAGACAATTGAGGTTTTATGAATTAAGTTCCCTTTACCAGGTTAGGAAACGCTGGTGGCATAGTAGTTAAGTGCTATGGCTGCAAAATCAAAAGATTGACACCTTCAATCTACCAAACACTCCTTGGAAACTTCATGGGCTGGTTCTGCTCTGTCATATAGGGTTGCTATTGGTCACAATTGATTCAAAGGCAACAGGTTGGTTGGTCACACTGCAAATTAGCAGGACACAGGAGAATCAGTTCTCATTCCTCTGTTTCAGTACAGAATTCTGTAATATGTTTCCTTCTAGCAACTAACTTCAGAGGCAGTCTTGAAAGAGATGGAGGTATAAAGAAATTGCCAAGTTACCATTTCATGTGCCCCAACAGACCTTAGTTCAAGCTGGAGTCCCGAGTGTTCTGTTAATGGTCTGCCACACTGAATGTGTCACATTATAGCCCTGGTGGCATAGTGATTAAGCACTGCACTGCTAGATGGAAGGTAGGTGGTTTGAACACACCTGCTATGCCAAGGAAGACAGACATGGCAGTCTGCTTCCCCAAAGATGACAGCCTTGGCGACCGTGTGGAGCGATTCTACTGTGCTCTGCAAATTGCCATGTGTCAGAGTGGACTCCACAGTGTGCAATGACAACAACATTAAATCTCTTTCTGATATGCTAATCAGAGACCTTAATCTCTTAAAGCCTGTGCCTGCCACAAAGCTTCTACATCAGCTAATAACCACTAAATGGATAGTAAGTGAAGAGGGCTGGTTTCTGCAATTCCACTGTTTTAAAACACTCGCAGCTTTATATGATTTACTTGGAAAATAAAAAGCAGCTACTTGTTAGGATTTAAAAAATGTATGTATGCTAGGCATGCGAGTAGCACAGAGAGACAGAGAGCAAAAATCCATGATGAAGAAGCTGTTCATGTTTTTGCTTTTTTATTTGTTCGTTTTGCTTTAAATTAAGCCCCCAGTTTAAGGCTGGAAAAAGATGGCTGTGTGCACATTTGAATATTCAAAATGAAATTCAAATAATGATTGCATTTAAGCACATTTACAGCATGCAAAATGGGTGTGATGAGTACAGCTTTGCCTATGGTGACGTTCAAATAAAACAGGCCAGGAGAAAGCAATTTATCAGCAGTAAAGGCCCATCTAGAAGCAAAGGGCTTCTATTCAATTTCTACCCTGGAGGCCAGGATAAGTTGGGAGAGCATTGCAATGAAGTGTTGTGCTTCACTGAATCTATGAATTCTTGTAGCACAGAGCAGAGCCACCTTGCTGTTCTTGATTTCTTACAGTTTCATGTCTCTAAATCTTCCTCCAAGAGGGTCTAAGCTCCAAGTGGTATGTCTCCAGTCCTCCTTCCTGTTTCTAGCTGTCAGAGAAAAATCTTATGAAGACCTGTATCAGTAGGAAATATTCTTCAGAGGTTTTATCAACCTTTCTATACACATAGTTGAAATGGAAAATGACAAACTCATATTTCAACCTTAAGTTGCTGAACCTCCGTTAGACAGTGTGTACCAGTCTTACTTTCTGGCCTGGAATGTACCAACGAACACACAATACATACCAATGCAATGAATGAATCAACACATGCGAGACAAGCCTACTCGTGTGTGGGAGGTGACACTTCTACCACCACACCACCAATGCCTCAGTGAACGTCTTTAGGGGTCATCATTGTCCCAACCAAAGACCTCTGGTAGCGCAATTGTTAAGCACTCAGCTGCTACACAAAAGGTTAGCAGTTCAAATACAGTCAGCGGCTCCTGGAGAGAAAGACCTGTTGATCTGCTCCTGCACAAATTACAGCCTGGGAAACCCTATGGGGCACATATTCCTTGCTCCAAGGGCCCCAAATTCTTCAAAACTGTGTTCCTCTCTCTTAAATTTTCATTATTGACTCTCCCTAGAGGTTAAAGATTGGAACTTAAACCCCACAGCAGGAGTAGTTTACATGACTAGTTCTTCAGTGGTCTCTTCTTCTCAGTTTCATTCATTAGTCATTCTTGGGGTGAACAGAGGGTCTTCTCCACAAGCGAACTCGCTGACCTGTCCTTCGATGCTTCTGTTTTGGGTTTGTCATGCTTCCCTGTGGATTTTGACACTGTGGGGTCACCCCCTCTGCTTGAAGAGAAGAAATTTTTCTTTCTCGTGGTGAGGGTTTTTCCTCCATTGTTAGTAAGCCAGCTCTTAGCTTTCCAGACAAGAGTGGATTGTTTTTACAGCAATTGCTGTTTGGCTCAAGCCAAGCCAAGCCAAGTGCTGTCGAGTTGGATAACGTATCAAATATAAGAGTCTGATTGCAGCTACACACAATCAGAAGTTTTTCTGGACAACATTTGTGATTCAGCACATCGCTTTTATTATTTTTTATCATTTTTGGATTGTGTGTTCTGGAGCTGATGAACTAGATAGGGTGTGAGTTTTGACATCCATCAGAGCTGTTCGGCAGTTCTAAGTTAACGTGGCCTTTGATCAGTTCTGTTGGGTACTATTTCTGATAAGATTCCTTTAGCTGATGGAGATTGCTGCATTCTGTTTCATGTATTATTAATTGGTATTTAATACAATGATCAAATTTAATTTATGAACTTAGTAACCAAATTCAATCTAATTATGGAATTATCATTTGGACAGTTACTGGTAATTTGGCACTGTGACCTGGTTGACTGAGAATGTTTCAGTTACTGTCTTTTGTTCTTCACCTAGCATTCTTGCTGTAAATCTAGACTCTTCCCATTCCTTTCATGGAACTCTGTAACTGGGTTTCACGGCTGATCTTGTCTCTTTCATTTCATACATTTATTAATTCATGGAACAACCGTTTGCAGGTTGAGGGCACAGCCTGTATTTCGTTTGTCTTCAATATACTTGTAGTGTCTTGCACAGAGTCAGCTTGCTGATTTTTTGGCAGCCGAGATCGCTCAGCTCTTACTGACTCCACATTTCACCTGGCATGCAGTTGGTGCTCAATCAGTGCTTATTGAATGGATGACTGGAGAGATCCACAGATAAAAGGGTGAATAATGACTGTTTGTTGTATGCAAAGAGTTGACAAGTTTTGAACTTAGCCATTACTCCTTTTTAGACATTTTTGAAATTGAAATGCCAACTTATGATCTAGCTTTGGGACTCTGGGACTAGTGCATTGCAGGCAAATTATCTGCCCGAGAGCTTTTTCTACTTAAGGGTTTAGTGACAAAGAGGGACAATGCCTTGAAATAAAGTCTAAACTCTAGTTAATTCCCAATTAAATGCCTGAAATCTCTTTGGTGAGTAGGTGGCATGTAAGCAAACACATATAAAAAGAATTCCAATTATCTGGAATGGTTAAAAATGAGATATCCTGTTTTAAGTTACTTTTTTCATTATTACGTGTTATTATTAAGTTAGTTTTCTCATTAATAGAGAGTGATATATTCTATGCAGTATTTTTCAGTTTTCCTTTGATAATGTTTATTTTTGGCTCTGATGGTAAAAAGTAATCAGAGCCCATTGTAGAAAACAGTGCATGAAAAAGAAAGAAAATTACTAAAGAAAAATAAGACTGTTATTAGATAATACTGCTAATATTAGTTTTGGGGGGTGCAGTAAACTTTCCATACCTATGTAAATAAATTTGCAATTTATCCATGTGTTTATAACACTGTAATATTGAGATTCCATTGTATTGTAAGATATACTTTTACTTATTTATTTATTTGGCATTGTATCAGAATTATTTCCCCATGCCATGAAATGTTCTTTGAAAACATAAAAATGGTGTCAGACGAATCTTCCCAAAAGTATTTAACTAGTCTTCTCTTTCTGGTTGTTTAGGCTGGCTTCCATGCTTTTGTTTACTTCTCTCATTGTTTAATTAAGACCAGATTCCTATGCGCGGAGTGAATGGTTAAGGCACTGGACACATCAGTCCATATTCCAGAAAGTGCTCCCAGCTTTCATTAGTACTGGCACTGCGCACTGTTTTTACTGTGTTATATCCTTCCCACTAGTAACTATCCCTATTTTATGAAAAAAGACAGCCAATTTGGTGGATTAATTTTATAAACTTCCAAGGCTTTGAGATAGAATGTCCTCTGAAAATAATGTGGGCCGTGAAGAACTGTCAGTTTCCAGAGGTCTGAAAACAGTAGATTTTACTGCAGGTTTAAGAGTTATGGGACCCTGGGAGAAACAGATGCTTGCAGCATGATAAAATTTTGACTTTTTGTTTTCCACTGAGTATCATCCTCATTTCTCTGTTTTTAATTTCTTAGAAAAAGTAAGCAATATAATCGTTTTCTGTGTTATCCTCTTCCCACCACTTCGTCTACCTTCTCCAGAAATTTATTGAACACCTGAATTTTTTCTCCTTAAAAATCTGTGTCTGCTTAAAAAGGTCAGTTCGTTGTCTGGGCTGGTTCGCACTTACTGTGATGGTGAAAGCGATGTCACCTTGGTCACCTTGATGTCGAATACCAGCAAGGTCACATACGGTGACTACATTGCAGCCGAGCTTCCAACATCAGTGAGACAGGTGGGGAAGAGATGCCTGACCACTTAAGGCCAAAATTAGCCAGTGAAAACGCTATGGATCATAACAATACTGTTTGACGGCTTGCTGGAAGATGAGCCTCCTAGGTTCAAAGCCGCTAAAAATATGCAGTAGCCACAACAGTGGACTTGAGCATGCCATTGATTGGGAAGATGGTGTGGAATGGCTAACATCTTGTTGTGTGTACCTTGGGGGTCTCCAAGAATAAGAACAGGCATGACTGCAGCAACATAGTATCTGGTAAAAATTGAATATCTGTATTTTAGAATAGCTTTACCCTATTCATCAAAAATTAGTTTCTTTGTCCCAGTTTAATTTATTAATGTGCTACTCCTTTAAGGTAAGGACTGACAGCAGTTTTGTTCATCCTCGGTCATAGCTGTCCTTCGTTGCCATTGAGCTCCTTACAGAAGTTCCTTAGATAAACCAGTTGTGTAAGAGACACCCATTTCTTTTGTCAGAGAGGAAAGAATGTCATGCGAGGTTTAGAGGCACATGAAAACTCTGCAAATTTAAAGGCTATATATATATTGCACACGAGGAGTAAGAGTAAATGATCACCATTCAGATTGCAGTTCTGCTTAAAGGAAATGCTTTCCAGCGTGAGAATGTCTGCGTCCCCTCTCTCCCCACCTCCCCACCAGATTTCAATTTCCTTTGAAGCCTAGAACAAGAAAAATAAATGAAACTCAAATCTCCACTGATGACTACATAACCGTTGGTGGTTTCGAGGCTTCTTCTCCATCTCAAGCACTCTAGGGGTGTCACGGCAGGGGGCGGGGGGGCTGTGAACTCTTGGATACGTGATTGGCTGTCATAGACTCTCTGCTACATATCTCGATTCAGGACCAGTGCCTTGATTTCTCTTCCTCCTTGCCCTGAAGCAAGCAGGGAGCCTGTGGGATGGCCCTGTGAGGTATCACTCTCCGCAGCATGTCCATCCTTGTTACAACTCTCTCAAACACTGCTGCGTTACCAATGTTATCATCATCTCTGTCCACTCCCTCTCCAGCCTTATTTATTCTGCAACCTCACTTTCCACGTACCTTACTTAGCACTAATTAGTTGAATGTCCTTGGGTGATTTCATTTCTTCATTCTGTTAGTTGAATACTTTCTAAGGTAAGGCACCAGATATAATGAGGAACAAAGCCGCACCAGGGCTATGTCGGGAATCACACATTAATAGCATTCTCAACCAAATGTATATGCAATGTATATGCAACTATTCTCATTTTAAAAGTCTTCATAGAGATGTACGTGGTGCTGTTAGAATATTGAATAGAGCTGTTTGACACAGCAAGCAAAAGAAGGTAGAGAAGAGTGTTGCTGGTGGAAGGAAGAACCCATACACGAAGGTCTTGGGACGTTCAAGGAATGAAAGACTTTTGTAGGTGAGGTCCAGAGAGAAGGACGGTGGGATCTACTGAGGTTGGAGTTGTGGGCAAGGGCTAGATTATTCAGAACCTTGTGAGTCATATTAGGATGTTGCTGTTTTAGCCTAGGAGTGATGGAAAATTGCTAAATTATTTTAAGTACAGAGTGACTACATTAGAATTGCTTTTTTTTTTTAGGGAAAATTTCAAACCTATAAAAAACAGGAAAAAATAATGAACTCCACTATACTCCCCAACTAATTTTATTTTTCAGCTTACAGACAATCACATATTACCTATAGCCTAAACAATTTTCCCTACCCCTCATCCAACTGATTTTGAAGCTTGAGTCTCAGATATCCAATCATTTCCTCACTAAGCCCATCTCTAAAATTCAACAATTCTGTTTCTAAACATAATTAGGAAAATTGTAGCATACCTAAAACAGCCAAACATTGATAATTCTTAACAGAAACAAATATCCAGTCAGTGTTCTGATTTCCCCCACTTGTATCATGTATGTGTGACGTATTTATGTCTCTCTGTGTGTCTGTTCATGTATCTATCTGTAAGAGAAGACCAGTGCCATCAAGTTGATTCTGACTCATAGCAATCCTATAGGACAGGATAAAACTGCCCCATAGACCTTCCAAGGAGCATCTGGTGAACTTAAACTGCCAACCTTTTGGTTAGCAGCCCTGGCACTTAACCACTAGGCCACCAGGGTTTCCACCTATCTGTAGGTCTGTCTATACAGTTTCTTCAAAATGGGATCCAAATAAGATTTAAAGATTCCAATTGTTATGTCTTTTAAGTCTTTTTTAAACTATGCGGCCCGTTCCTCCCTCCATATGAGTGTTTTATATCCCTTGCAATTTATGTTGAAGAGTACATGCCATTTATGTGATTCTGTCCCCCACTGACTGAGTGCCTCTCGGTGCACCTCTGTGATGCCCTTCCCGTTCCCCTCTGCCTTCTCTATCTCCTGCAAATTGGTAGTTACAGATCCATAAGCTTGTTCCATCTCATACATGATTTTTGGCAAGCTTCATAGGTGGGGTTCTGACCTTAAATTAAAACAAAACAAAATAAAACACTGCCATTAAGTCAATACCAACTCACAGTGACTCTATAGACAGAGTATAACTGCCCTGTAGAGTTTCCAAGGAGTGCCTGGTGGATTTGAACTGCTGACCTTCTGGGTAGCATGTATAACACTTAACCACTAAGCCACTAGAGTTTCCTATGACCTTAAGGAGCCACCTAGTTGTCTGTTTTCTCTTCTCATGATACTGGCGGTCTTTGAAAGTCACTGCGTACCTCCGTTAAGTCACTGGAGGTTGCAAAACAGTAACGTTGTAATTCTATCCTTCCTTTTCCATTCAGGAGGTAGAATTTTTTATGACAAAAGTTGTCCTCATCAGCTATTTTACTAACCTGGGGTCCAATCTGCTTAGTGGAAGCAGAACAAATGCTTCCTTCCCTAACTTTCCTTAAACAGTTCTTAAAATAATGAGTTTATTCCATAATGTTATAGATCTAATCATGTCTCCCCAAAACATGTGCTGTAAATTAAAAATCCCTGTGGTTATAATTCCATTTGGGAATAGATTTTCTTTGTTATGTCAATGAGACAATATTAGCAGAGAGTGGGTGGGTGTGTCCTAAATCAGTCTCTTGTGATATAAAAGAGACTAAACAAGCGAGCAAGCTCAGTTAGGAGAAGAGAGATGCCAAGCCACATGAAGAGAGCCCAGGAGCAGAAGCTCAAAATACACAAGGACCTTCCTCCATGGCCGACAGAGACAGAAAGCCTTCCTCTACAGCCAGTTTAGACTGCTAGCCTCCTAAAGTGTGAGAAAGTACAATTTTGCTTGTTAAAACCACCCATTTGTGGTATTTCTATTATAGCAGCACTAGGTAAATAGATACCTAACATCCACCAAGGAAATTCTGGTGGTGTGGTGGTTCAGTGCTATGGCTGCTACCCAAAATTTCAGCAGTTTGAATTCACCAGGTGCTCCTTGGAAACTTTGTGGGGCAATTCTACTCTGTCCTATAGGGTCACTATGAATTGGAATCTACTTGACAGCAGTGGGTTTGATTTTGGTTTAACATCTGCCAAAAGAGATCAATGAGGTTTTCGTATGTGAACCTCTTGGCTTACTATTTATGTCCTGAAATATCCATATCATCCTAATCAAGGAGAATAGTCTGGACCAGAGATAGGAGGGAGAGAATCATACCTGCTGAAAATTACAGAACAAGGTTATTGCTTTAATTTTACATAATGCATAACTTACCACAAACCTGTTGTTGTTAGCTGCCGTCAAATCGACCCAACTCATGGCGACCTTATGTGCAACAGAACCAGACATTGCCCAGACCTGTGACATCGTGACACTCACCAGCGCATCTGAGTCCATTGTTGCAGCTCCTGAACTCGTCAGTCTCACCGAGAGTCTTTCACACCCTTGTTGGTGCTTGACGTCACCAAACAT
The DNA here is from genome assembly GCA_028571685.1 of Heterohyrax brucei. Classification (NCBI taxonomy): domain Eukaryota; kingdom Metazoa; phylum Chordata; class Mammalia; order Hyracoidea; family Procaviidae; genus Heterohyrax; species Heterohyrax brucei. The sequence continues at coordinate 83,958,592 of CM053156.1, read as the reverse complement.
GATGTCCTCCTTGAGCAGTGGATGCATCCTGCTGTGTCTAAAGAAAGTGAGTCAGACAACGATCTGCTGTAATCCATAAGGTTTTCTTTTCCAGAAGTAATTACCAGGTGTTTCTTTCTAGTCTGTCTTAGCCTGAAAGCTCTGCTGAAATCTGTCCACCATAGGGAAGCTGCTGATATTGGAAATCCTGGTGGTATATCTTCCAGTATCACAGTAACATGTAAGCCACTGCTGTATGACTCCTAGACAGATGGTGAGCCACAAATTCAGCAGCTGAATGCAACACTCATCTGCTATCTCAGAATTTCTGTGGGTCAGGAGTCACGCCCACACTGACAAGTCTTCTGCCTGGGGCAATGAAAGACTGTAGTACCAGTGTGCCCGCCAGGGCTGCGTGTTCATGTGAGGCTCAATTTCTCCCACAAGCCTGATGTTTGTGGCAAAATTCAGTTCACTGCAGTTGATGAACAGAAGTTCTCTGCTCCTGGAGGCTGCTTGCCATTTCCTGCCATGCGGTCCTTTCCACCACATGGAGGTTTGCTTCTTCAAGGCTAACAAAGGTTCCTGTGCATCTCTGATTGCTAGACCCTCTTTGAGAAGGCCCTCTTGATTAAGTCAGGCCCACCAGGGTAATCTCCATTTTGATGAACTTAAAGTCAGCAGATTTTCTTATTGTTGTTGTTAGGTGCCATCAAGTCAGTTCCAATTTAGAGCAACCCTGTGGACAACAGAATGAGATACTGACCAGCCCTGGTCCAGGCCCACAACTGTTTTTATTCTTGAGCCCATTGTTGCAGCCACTGTGCCAATCCATCTTGCTGAGGGTCTTTCTCTTTACTGCTGACCCCCTGCTCCACTAAGCATGATCTCCTTCTCCAGGTTTTGATCCCTCCTGGCAGCATTTCCAAAGTATTTAAGACATAGTCTCACCATCCTTGCTTCCAAGGAGCACTCTGTTACCTTTTTTCTACAGAATTTCTTCACTCTTGTCAAATAGTGTAACATAATCAAGGAGCTGTATCCTATCATGTTCACAGATTCCTTTTTATACAAATCTGTGATTCTCTGGGGCCATCTTAGAATTCTGTCTACCGTGGTTCTATTTGCACAAACTCAGGGTGTTGTTGAGGCCAAGCCATATCCCTTCTCTGGGCCTTGATTTCCATGAGTCTAGCTTTCCTTAAATTCCCTCGATTTCCCTAAAACTAGATTCTTTTGAAGGATCCTTCTAACACTAACCTTCTATGAGTTTACTAATGTGCCATATATAACACTTAATAAACATTGGTTCTACTACCTCATATTGACACCTTTTGCAAAAAAAAAGTCAGCAAAGTTCCAAAATTACGTGCTGCAAAGGAAGACATTTGTAAATACTTAGATGAGCTATACTGCTTCTTTGATTGGTAGTTTTTACACAGATCATCAATCGGTCATTGATTTTTAAACTCTTGAAGTCCTTAAATCTAGTTCACAGTTTCCATAAATTTGCCTTTCTGGGATAAAAACTTATTTTAATAGGGTGTGTTTGTGTGTGCCCTTCACTGCACAGTTCATTCTAAAAATAAAAACTCACAGGCAAACTTTTTCATTGTTTTACAGGAATTGGAACAGATGCGAAGAGTAATTTTTAGTAAAAGCCACAGCAGAATTAGTAGAAACCCTGGTAGATAAAATATCCGCTTAATTTAAGCATTTGGCATGCTGTCTTTAAAATAATAAAAGTTAAATACAGTACTTGGAATTATTTTTATGTGTAATTTAAGTGAAATAATATAATGCTCACACATTTACCGTAGAATCTGGGGGCGATGACTCAAGTCTAGTAGCTATGTAACAGGAAGCAGCTTTGACTGCAGTCTACTCCCCTCTTCTGCTTTCACCCATTTGAGGGAAGGACAACGTAAAACCGACTGTGAGATAGTGCAGGAAGGGAAAGGCTGATTTGTGGTATGTTATGCAAATTGACCTAAGCCAGTTCCATTATTTTCTTAAAAAGACATTTTGATAGTCTTCAGTAGTTATAAGTAGATAAAGGAGACAAATCTTCACCACCACAATCTTATTATGGGTTGTATATTAAGAGGAAAGCAGTTCAAGTCTGAAGTAAAGATGATTATATGTGTGTAGATGTGCATGTGTGTGTGTGTGCATACAAGGACTACCAATTAAGTTTGTGAACTCATCTTAGAAAAAGTGCTACATATCTCATCGCTGAATATCACACTATGGTCACCTTTGAAGTATTTTCTTTGAGAAGCTATGTACCAATGCTAGCGCCTAGTCCACCTACAAAGCAATTTTGGACCTCTTTTTCTGGAACGATCGTTGTACATGTTGTCAAAGTGACAAGTTTGCAAACCTAACCGTGTAGTTGTCTATAAGGGAGCTTTTAGCCTGTAAACAAATAGCTGTGTTGGAACACCCCCTACACAGCTGACCTGGCCCCCAATGACTTTTTTTCTTGACCCAAAGGTAAAGGAAATATTGAAAGGAAGACATTTTTACAACATTCAGGACATCAAGGGTAATTTACCAACAGCTGTGATGGTTATTGCAGAGAAAGAGTTTCAAAATTGTTTTGACAGGTGGACTAGGTGTTGGAGTTGGTGCATAGCGCCCCAAGGGGAGTACTTTGAAGGTGACTGTAGTGGCATTCAGTGATGAGGTAGGCAGCCTTTTTTCTAGGATGACTTCATGCACTTAATTGGCAGTCCTCATATATATATAGTTGTTGTTATTATTAGATGCTGTTGACTTCATACTCATCCATAGTGGTCCTACGTGCACCATCCTCACACTCATTGCTGTGTTTGAGCCCATTGTTGCAACCAGTCTGCTAATCCATCTCGTTGAGCATTTTCCTCTTTTTCACTGACCATATATAAATAGAAATATATACATGTGTGTATGTATACACACACACACACGTGTATAAATTTTCACTGGGAAAGCGGGTCTAGAGTCTGTGCTATAAGCTCAGTGAAGTCTGATATTTCTCCTTCCAGACTAAGGTTTCTGATCCTTGGCACTATTAACATTTTGGGCCAGATAATTCTTTGTTGTGAGTGACTGTCCTTTGCACTGTGGGATGCTTAGTGGCATCCTTGAGTTCTACCCAGGGGACACTAGCACTACCTCCCCACTAGTTGTGGCAGCCAAAAATGTCTGCAGACACTACCAAATGTCTCCTTGCCAGTATCATTGCTCACTGTGAATCACACTGCTCCAGAGCCAGATCACAGGTGCTTGTCTTACCTTCTTCTTGTTTCTCCCACAATGCCTCATTTACACAGCCTGGGGGGGTCAGGGGAGCAGGCCTGCAGAGTGCTGATCCACTGACTGTTTCAGGTACTCCTGCTATGTAAGTTTATCTTTCCATCTCATAGCATTTACTCAACTTTACTTTCAAACTTTTGCTCTCCACCCTAGACCATAAGTTTTCTAGAAGCAGGGTAGACTCTGTGTGGCTCACTGCTCTATTCTTGCTATCATTCCTCAGCAATATCAGAAGCAACAATGCCATCATGAACAGTACTGACAATGGTTATAGTGCAGAAAAATGTGGACAAATTAGGGGAAATGGTACCAGAATGGACCCTAGAAGTGAGAATGGTAAACTCTGGCTGGCTTACACTGGAGATGTCATCAGGAAAGACAACACTAGAAAAGGATATCATGTGAGGTAGAGATTAGCAAAAACAAAGGAAAGCATCAGTGAGATGGGTTGACACAGCAGTCACAGCAATGGGTTTATATGTACAAATGTTCCTGAAGATGGTGCAGGAGCAGGTAGCATTTCTTTCTGTTACATGTACATAAGGTAGCCAAGGGTACAAGCTGACGGACAGCAATTAACCACACGTGCCAACCCCAACCTAAACCATTGTCCTCGTTCACTCATTTAACCCTTGTAATACTTGGGTTCCTGGGATTTGTGGTTAACACCATGGTTTGAGGACACAGAGCTATGGAGAGCTTATGGGAATTGGTCAAAGCCTTAAAAGCTAGTACAGGCAGGGGCTCAAATCCCAACAGACCAATTTCGGAGTCTGTGTCACACTGGAGATGTTTGGAGGGCCACGGAAACCTGTATAATGTGTAAATGAATGTGGTGGGTCTGCTGGAAGGAAAGGCGGGGTGGTGAGGGAGCCAAGGATGGAGGCTACCTGTTACACTCTAGGAGATGGCTCTCCATGCGTGACTTGGAAACCCTGAAACAACAAAGCAGATGGTGTTGTGGAGTGACACAGAAATGAGCTTCTAGCACTCCGAGAGTGCTAGAAGCCATTCAGGGTGAGCAAGCAGACAGCCACTCTGAGCTCTTGTACTGGAATCCAAGGAAAATATGTGCCACACTAACCCAAAGCCTTTTTCTTGAGTCTTCTGGCCTTGATAGTTTCCAGCTATATAAAATAAGAATCTCCATAAAGGCCCATGTTCATTCTTACTTCCCAAGAAAAGTGCTGTCTAGAGCTAGCACCTCTTAATTTTTTTGAGCACTTGTAGACGTTCTTCTGCAGGTTGATATATGCAGTTTGTGTATATGATGGCTGTAGCTCCTGAAGATCCCTAAGTCAGGGTGAATTCTGGTATCACAAAGAGTCAGCTGGCCCTGTTCTTCCCAAGTCTTGCCTGGTAGAAATCAGCATCTGTGCAACCTTGTTTGTTGATCACATAGGCTAATGAGCCAAGATTATTAAATAGCCACTTGGCAAAAGAAATCTAGAAGTGTTGTATCAGCTGTGTTGACTATCTGTTGTTGCTGTGTCTTATGTGTGCTTTTCTTTTTTAATGTTTTAAACTAAGCAAATAAGTGCACAGTATTACTCCTCCCTTCAATCACAGAATAAATGACTTGCTAATAATGGTCTTGCTTGACCTTCAAGAGATGAGCAGATTGCCTCTACTTTACCAGTTGGTTGTCACTCATGGTGACCACATGTGTGTCACAATAGACTTGTGCTCCATAGGGTTTTCAGTGACTGAAGTTTCAGAAGTACATTGCCAGGCCCCGTCTTCTGAGTCACCTCTGGATGAATTCGAACTTCTAACCTTTGGTTACCTCCCAAGCTCCTTCACTTTTGTGCTACCTAGGAATTCTTCTCTATATGTACCTGCTGTAATTCCCCAAGACCAAGAAGAGCAGAGATGAGCAGGATTTCAGGAGGACCCAAGGCATTTGGGATTGAGTGGGAAGTTGTGGTCATTTGCAGTGGCTCTTAGTGGGAAGCTGCCTGAGTGCTCGGGTCTCAATAATTAAACTATCTTAATTAAGCCGAAGATCAGGTAGGGGAGTGGTGGGTGATGCTGCTGTTCAGATAAATTGGCTTTAAATTATAGAAACCTTGAGAACCAGAGTGAGAAGCTTATACTTAATTTCACGGGCACTGGGGAGCCATATTGAGCACAGAACTGTGAGCTGAATAGCCCTTGAGGATAAATAACTTGGCAGGAAGCTATGTCACAAGGAGGAAAGAAAGGAAGCGTGATGATGAAACCTGAGCTAGGGTGGGATACATACCGGAGCAGAAAGGTGTGAGTTCACTTTCTGTTGGAAGAGTTTCTTTGGTGCTTTCTTCCATTGGAGTGTATGTGTGTGTATAGCGTGTGTAATGGACCTAAAACTAGCTGCTTTGCAGGTTTTAGGCATAATTAACCTCACTGTGTTCGATCTTTAAGTTTATTATATCCCAGACCTTAAGCCAAGGCACAAGGAAACCCAATTAGGCTAGTAATAGCTTTGAATTAAATTATATTAAGTATTAAAAGGACATCATTTATATAGCGTCAGCATGTTTAATTCTCATTGCAAGGAAAACCCCTAAACAATAACTTGATATTAAAACCTGAGAGAAAACAAATCTGCATAATATAATCAAACGCTTTTACTTTGAGAGCAGAATCAGCTGTAGGTAGCAGAATTATTATGGAAACAAACTGTGCCAGAGTCATTTCAGAACAGCAGATGAGAATCATAGAAAAATCATTTCTTGATTTGGAGGCAACAGGTGTGTTTAGTAAGAGATGGTAATTAAAATAAGGAGCAAATGAAATGTTTCTTCAAGAGATAAAAGAAGGGTATCAAAAAGTAAAGCCAGATACTGCACAGCTGGGATAGTAGTGCTATAATGAGTGGAATTTGAAGGAAAAAGCTACCTCGAGTGTTTTCCATGTTCATTTTTTTCTTACTGTACTTTTATCTTTGTTTTCAATCTACTTATTGAATGATATAAACTCAAAATATCAAATGGACATTATCACTATTATCATGTATGTTTGGGTGTTTTCCTCATGTTATTTGGGGTAAGAGTTACAGTGAAGCATAAGATATCCACACCCATTGCCAGTGAGTCACTTCTGACTCACAGTGACCCTACAAAACAAAGAATCACTGCCACATAGGGCTTCCAAGGAGCAGCTGGTTGATTCAAACTGCTGTCCTTTTGGTTAGACACCAAGCTATTCATCATTTTGCTTCCAAAGTATATGCTATGTGGTCTAAATATAAATATATAAGCAGAAAAATCACTAGTACCATAAGCTAATATAGCATAAATATCAAAGATCTTCTACAGATAATGTGTGCCTCTCAAAACATATGGGTAGATTTTCCTGAGCAGGATCAGAGATAAATGGTGACAAGAGACCCTAAGAAAAAATGTCATCAGCAGGTTTTAATAAAGTGTTTCCTTCTGATGTTTGAGGGTTACTCAAGATCTAAGCCAACAAGCTTAATTTATGCCTTTTAGGGCCATGAGTCGGCTCTCACTTGACAGCACTTGGCTTTTGGCTTGGCTAGGGTACATTTATATTTTTTAAAGAATTTGGATGACAAGTAGTGTGGTTGTCAATAACCAGTGTGCTCAGGGACTGGAGAAACCCCGAGAGTATGGACCCCCTGACACCCTTTTAGCTCAATACTAAAGTCACTACTCATGGCAACCATGAGTCAGATCCAACTCGATGGCACTTGGCTTTGGCAGAGTCACTACTGAGATTCATCCCTTAGTCAAAGACTAGACAAGCCCATAGAACAAAATGAGACTTAATGGGCATACACCAGCCCAGGGACAAGGATTGGAAAGCAAGAGGGGACAGAAAAGCTGGTAACAGGGGATCCAAGTTTGAGAAGGGGAGAGTGTTGTCACGTCATGGAATTGGCAAGCAAAGTTACAAAACAATATATGTATTATTGGAGTTGTATGAGAAACTGATTTGCTCTGCGAACCTTCATGTAAAGCACAATAATAAATAAATAGTATGCTGCTTTGATGCTGGACTGGCCTCGGGATGAGTCTTGCTAGGTGACCCTTGGCAAGTTGTTCCATCTCACCTGTAAACTAGGGATGATGAAGGCACTGATAATAGACTATCTGGAAAAAATTAGTTGAGCAATCTGCTGCTAACTGAAGGGCCAGCTGTTCAAACCCACCAGCAGCTGCATGGGAGAAAGATGTGGCAGTTGGCTTCTGTAGAGATTTACAGCCTGGGAAACTATGGCGCATTTCTGCCCCATCCTGAAGTGTTGCTATGAGTCAGCATGGACTCAACAGGAGCTGATTTGGTTTTGGTTTACAGATGCTACTTCTTTTTTTGTGTAACACATAAACAATGTGGTAAAAATAAACATAATACCTAGCTTACAGTGAGTCGTCAACCAAAATTTATCTTCTTAATCATCATCAGGACAAGACTGACGTTATTGATAAACGTGTTGTTATTATTAAAGAAAGCTTGGAGTGATGTCCAGTTGGTCAGAGCCTCTGAGTATTTGGTCGACATATTGGACTTCATCTTAGGGGAATAGTCTTCAGTCCAAAAATGGGTGCGTGTGTGTGTGTGTATTTTTTTTTTCAGAGAAATAACTAAGAACTGGCACAAGGAAATTATACTCAAAAAAAACTTGTGTGTGCTTGGGAAATGGTTTAGTATCTTACAGTGATGATATAAACTCCAGGTAAAATTCAAATTCATGTTGATTCACGTTGTTGATCTGCAAACTTGGGGTAATAGTGGTATTTTTTTTAAGGCTGTTTGAGACCTTCCAGCTAGTAGTTAATTCTACATCTACCACAGAGTAAGACCTAATGAAGAGATCACTATTATTATTGTAGGGAGTCCTTGGGTGGTGCTAACAGTTAGCTCTGAAAGATCAGAGATTCTAGTCTACCCAGCAGTGCTTCAGAAGAAAGGCCTGGTGGTCCAGTTGCAAAAAATCAGCCATGGAACACAGTTTCTCTCTGACATACGCAGAGTTGCAATGAGTCAGAAGTGAATGGACAACAGTCGGCTTACTGCTGTCATTATAGCTTATTGATTTCTGTATTCTTCCACATATAAAACTTAAAGGAGAATTCAAAGAGTATCCATAAAGAAACCTGCTTATGCAGTTTGGAACTGGTTAAAATAAAGTAATTTATCTGTTGTTTGATTTCTTCCAGACAGTTCATAAGGCCTTTGAGGGTTTTGCACACACAAAAAGTCAGTTGTATGTTATACTCGACCTATTCATACATTTATCATATTATTTCTACTGTTCTACAGCTTGATATTTTCAAAATGACATACAGAGTTATGTCGTATTACTAACTCTTTCCAAAAGCTGCATTTTTTAAAGAGGTACTCTGATTTTTCAATATTGTATTATAAAAATTTGAAATTAAGCAAATCTCAAAACAGCAAAGTACAAAAAAATTTTACAGTGAGCACTCATTTATCACCACTTAGGTTCTGCCATGAACGCTGTACTAGTCTGTATATCTGTGCAAACTCCATACACATCCTATCTGTTTCCAACTCTATATTAGAGTTCAATACTTGTTGACAGTTTTTCTTCCCATTTCCTGTAAACTTTACATATGATGAAACATATAAACCTTAAGTACACACTTGCTTTTTATATTTAACAATGGCCATCAAAGATACTGGGTCCTAATCCCTAGAGCCCGTGAATGTTACTGTGTATGGAAAGAACTTCACAAATGTTCTTAAGGGTGCTGAAATTGGGGTGTATCTAGACTATTCTGGAACTCTGGTGGCACAGTGGTTAAGGACTCAGGCTGGTAGCCCAAACGTAGGCAGTTCGAATCTACCAGCTGCTCCTTGGTAATCTTACGAGAGAGTTTCTTTTCTGAGAGTGGTGAGGTGTTTAACCTGGATTATCCAGGTGGGCTCTAAATACTATCACAAGTGTCCTTATGAGAAGGAAGAAGAAGAAAATCTGACACAGTCAGAAGAGAGGATGACATGATGACTTCAGGAGAGGAAGGGAATAGGGGCGACAGAGAGAGAGAGATTGGAAGATGCTATGCTGCGGGTTGTAGAGATGGAGGAAAGGGCCACGGGCCCCTTTCATGTTGTCCCACAGGTCTCTAAGACTTTCATTTTTTTAAAAATTCTCTTTTCTCTGTCTTCTTCAGATTAGTTAATTTGTATTGATTTATTGTTAAGTGACTTAGTCATATTTATTGAATTTTATTCAACAAATATTTCATATCAATTTTTTTTATTCTATAATTGTTATTTGGTTCTTTTTTATAATTTTATTTCTCTGCTAATATTTACTATCTTTCTGTCCATTGTTACCATAGTTTCTTTTATGTCATCTTTCACGCCAAGCCAGCTGAGTGCCGTCAAGTCATCTGTCATAGCTGCTTTTAAATTCTTATCTATAATTTAAGCTCTAGGACACTTTTTTCTTTCTCTCTCTCCTCTCTCTATTTGTTAATGGTCTTTTCTTTTGAGACTGCTTCTCATTTTCCTGGCCCTTTGTATGTTGAGGAGTTTTGAATGATATCCTTAACATTGTGAATATGGTGAAGTCTCTGAATTTAGATGTATTCCACCAAACATTATCGAAGTCTTTAATTTAGTAGGCAGTGAGGTTGGTTGGGCTCATGCTGCAAACCCTTTCTTCTCTGTTCCAGGCAGTAACACAAATTTCAGTTCGATTATTTGATATTTAGCTGTTTTACTTTGTGCCTTCATGGTTCATGAATCAGTCAGAGAAGTGGGCAGAGTTTAAATACTGAATTCAGAACTTCTTCCCTCTAGCTTTCTCTTTTCTGAGATTCACCTCTCAGGTCCCAGTGGTTGTAGTACCCTGAACACTGTGTCCTGGTTCTTGAAGCAACAATACTCAGTTTTCTTCTGGAGTTGTAGCAGAGACAGTGTTGGACTGACCTCAGGTTAAATGCTCTACAAACAGTAACCCCATGTGATTACAAAATTTGATTCCAAAGTCTGCTGGCTTTAGTTTGCTTCCTAGTGCCTCCTGGTCTCCCCTGATCCCACTCCAGCATTATGCTGTTTTCTATGGAAGGTGAAATCTAGTAGCCACTTTCTCAGCCACTATAAACAGCTCAAATATAACTTATTCCTGTATATTTAGCTTGGCTCCAGTTTTCCTCAAGTTTAAGTAACACTGTAATGACTATCTTTGTAAATATTTTAATGCATTTGAAAACATATTTCTAGGGGGTCATTTCATAGCATCAACATTTTTTTTTATTGTTTATTTTTTTATTTTTATTTAACATAACTGAGTGAAAATGTACATTCACATGTAAATTTACATGCCCCCCTATATGCAGCTTCTGCTGCTCTCCCTGTCCGGTGACTGCACACTATTCCTCTCTGCTCCATACATGTCTCATCCTCCCAACAGTCTCCTTTCCCCTCCTCTCCTTCCACTCCCCTTCTTCCAGCCAGAGGTCAGCAAGATGATATCCTATAGATGTATAGAACCATAAAGTGCTTCCAACATATGGTTACTCTGCATTGCCATGTCCATTCCATTCCTGTCCAAAGAGTGGACCTTTGTTATAATTTATGGGAACGGGCAGCATCAGGGCCGGGGGCCATGCTCTCAGAGGACCATCAATTGAGGTCTTTTAGTGGAGATCTCATGACATAGCATCAACATTTTGAGGTCAAATGTTTATCAACCCTATGTCAGCTTTTTGCTTTTTCATAAAAGTGAGAAATTCTTCAAAAAATGAATTAAAGTGTGTGTGTACATACATACGGAATGCTGGTGGTGATGTGGTTAAGAACTCAGCAGTTAACCAAAAAAATCTGCAGTTCAAATCTACCAACATTCCTTGGAAAATCTATAAGGCAATTTACTCTGTCCTATAGGGTCACTGGAAACCCTGGTGCCATAGTGGTTAATCCACTAACCAAAAGATCAGGAGTTCAAATCCGCCAGGCAGTTCTTGGAAACTCTATGGGGCAGCTCTACACTGACCTCTAAGGTTGCTGTGAGTTGGACCTGACTTGACGGCAGTAGGTTTTCGGTTATAGAGTCACTATGATTCGGACCTGATTCAATAGCAGTGGCTTTCGTTTTTTGGTTTGTAGAGTCACTGTAACTGGTAGTCTTTTTGAGAGCAGATCTCCAGGTCTTTGTCCTATAGTGTTGCTGGTGGGTCCAAACTGCTCATCTTTTGGTTAGTAAGGGCACAGTATTACCATCATTTAGGGCAGGAGCAAGAGCCAGAACCTTCCTCTCGCACTGGTCTATTGTCCTGAGATTAAGGAGTAGATGACTAGATGCCAATTTAACTGTAGTTTTAAAACTCTCTTGCTTAAAAGTATTTCTTAAACCCATATTCCCTGTTTGAAGTGTTGGTTCTTTTCAAAGTAAAAAATGTTTCTGTGCAGAAATGCATCAACAACTTGTTGAAGTTTGTGGAGGAGGCTATGTTAGGTCACTGAAGTATGTGCAGTAGCGTGTAGAATTTTAAAGGAAGCATGGCAGAGTGCCGTAGCAACCACTTTATCTGAGCAAGGATGAACTACAAAGACTCTGTGAAACAAAACAGACAAATTATGTGCTGGCTATGACTGAGCTTGCTTTCAGAGATGCTCTGTGCCTTCCCAAATATTCTGTTTCAAACAGAGTCACTGGATGGACCTATTTGAACCATCCTGATATTTCCTTGAATTTGGGTGAGGATTAAAAAGATCTGTTTGGCTTTACAGCATTTCTAATGTGTATCTTGAGAAACACCCTGCTCAGAATCTTCCAGAATGATTGTTCAACATGAAAATTCCTGAGTTTCATATCACATCCTGAATCCTAAGAAACAATGTGCAAGCTAATATTTAAGACTTTGCTGGTGTTAAAAGCCAAAACCAAAGACCATTTTGCCGTCAAGTTGATTCTAACTCCTAGTGACCCTATAGGATAGACTAGAACTACCCCACTGGGTTTCCAAATTGTTGCTGGTGGATTTGAACTGCCGACCTTTTCGTTAGCCACTGAAGTCTTAACCACTATGCCACCAGAGGTCTAAGTGCTCTCAAGCAGATTCCAATTCCTAATGCCTCACAGAGTTTCCTAGGGTGTAATCATTATGGAAAGAGATCACTGAGTCTTTTCTCCCACAGAGTGAATGTTGAGCTTGAACTCCAGTCCTTTAGATTTGCAGCCAAGCACTTAACCATCATATCACCAGGACTCCTTATTGCTATAGAATTGCTTGACTCAAAAAAGACCCAGGGAACATGATACTCAGCTGCCACCTATAGCAGAGATTTTTCCACTACTCTGCACTGGGCTTATTAATTAATCACCTTTTCATTTGCAAATGCCCCACCCCTCTGTCACCTTTATAAAAATTACATCAGGCATGGATTAAGGTACAAGATTCCAGGACTAGAGTAATTGCTATCACTTGACAAACAGTACATGGCTTTAATCTGGTCTCGTAGCAAATAATGAAAAATCCACACCTTTGTTTTACTCCTGCAAGTGCAAATAGCCTGCCTTGAGTACCACACAGAGGAAGATTCTACAGAGTAGGAGCCCAGTCTGTGTCTCACTGCATTTCTCAGGCAAGGGGACCACCTGCACGGTTATAGTGAAAGTTCTGGGATGAGTCATCATGGAAACCAATGTCTTTTCCAGTCTTCTTTAAGGAGAGACTTGACAACGTGATCCACTGCTAACTGAAAGTTCTGAAGTTCGAAAGCACCAACAGCTCTTTAGGAGAAAGATGTGGCAGTTGGCTTCCATAGAGATTTACAGCCTTGGAAACTCGATGGAGGTAGTTCTAACTCTGTTCTGTGGGATTGCTATGAGTTGGAATTGGCTCAACAGCAGTACGATTGGCACAACATTTGGGGGACTGGTGGTGCAGTGGTTAAGTGAATGACTGTCAACCAAGAGGTCAGTGGTTCAAACCCACCAACCTCTGCACAGAGGAAAGATGCGGCAATTGGCTTCTGTAAAGATTACAGCTATAGAAACCGTAGGGTGCAGCTCTATGCTGTCCTCTAAGACTGTTATGAATTGCAAAGGATTTGACGGCAGAACTTTGGTATTTGGTGCTTGGCTGCTAACCGAAGGTTGTCCTTGCTAGCCTACCCAGTGGCTCTGTGGGAAAAAACACTTGGTGGTCTGCTTCTATAAAGACAAAACCCCACACCAAACGTGTTGCCATCAAGTCAGTTCTGACTCTTGGTGACCTACAGGGCAGGGTGGAACTGCCCCATAGGGTTTTCAAGGCTGTAATCTTTATAGAGGAGCCCTCATGGTGCAGTGGTTAAGAGCTCAGCTGCTGGCTAAATGGCTGCCGATTTGAATCCACTGTCTGTTCCTAGAAAACCGTATGAGACAGGTCTATAAGGTTGCTGTGAGTCGGAATCAACTTGATGACAATGGCTTGATCTTTGTGAAAGCAGACTGTCACACTTTTATCTTTCAGAGCTGCTAGTGGGTTGAAACTGCCAACCTTTCAGTTAGCAGTTGAGGGCTTTAACCACTATACCACCAGCCTTCTTCCTCAAAAATACAGCCTAGGAAACCCTATGCAGCAGTTCTGCTCGGTCCCATGGGGTCACTATGAGTTGGAATTGACTCAGTGGTGTCCAGCAACAACAGCCACCCACCACTTCCAGAAGGCAGAGAAGATGATTCTCCAACCCACTGTAACAACATTCCATCGAGGTCCTGCACATTGGGCCCCAGGGGCATTTGTGGAAAGGACTCTGATCTGCTTCAGTTCTGCTCATGTCACTTAAAAAAACAAAAACAAAAACAAATGATTGCTGTTGAGTCAGGTCCACCTCATAGCGACCCTAGAGGTCAGAATAGAACTGCCCCATAGAGTTTCCAAGGAGCACCTGGTGGATTTGAATGCTGACATTTTGGTTAGCAGATAAAGCACTTAACTCACTGCACCACCAGCGTTTCCAGCTCATGTCATAGGCATTGGTTTATTTTTCTTAGGTGCTGTGAAATTGAGTCTGACTACAAATACCCCACATAACAGAACACAACTGATCCAGGAGGTTTCCTAGGCTGCCGTCTTCACGGGAGCAGATCACCAGGTGTTTCTCCCGAGGCGCTCCTGAGTGCGTTCGAACTGCTAACCTTGATGTCAGTAGTAGAACACTTAACCGCTGCACCAGCGGAGCACTTTTAAGGACCCCTCCCCCAATATTATTCAACCCTGTTCACTTCTCTCTGTATCCATGGCCTCCATCGTATTCAAATTCTCAGCATTGCTCCCCCACGCAGCCGGTGACAGTCCCCCAGCGAGCTTCCTAGCCTCCTTTTGGCACCTTCTGCCCTCCACTACCTTTCAAAACTGTTCTCCAACATGCAGCCTGAACTATTTTTCCAAAAGGTAGCCTTTCAAAACCCCTCAGTGATTTCCTATTACTCTTAGGACAAAGACCAAAATCTTTCATCTGGTCTATAAATCATGGCTCAGGTTGACAATTCCCAGCTCTCTGTTATTTTTCAAGCTGTATACACCCTGCCTCCTTCTTCAATGCCTTTGTGTGGTTAACCTGTGATCATTCTGAAGATCTTCCCCTAAAAATCTCTTCCTCAGGGAGGCCTGAGGCAGAGGTCAAACTCTGTTCTGTTCTGTGCTCCCCCAAGAGATGAACGGCCTTGTATCAGCTTGTTGTTGTTCTTGTTGGTTGCCATGAGTCACCTCCAACTCATAGTGACCCCATGTGACAGAGCAGAACTGCCCCATAGGGTTTTCTAGGCTATAGTCTTTACAGGCACAAATTGCTAGATCTTTTCTCCTGAGGCACCTCTGGCAGGCTCTAACCACTGACTTTTCAGCTAGTGGCTACGTTTCTTAGATATTGGGACTCTTTATACATACACTAACATTTAAATATTTACTCTTTTGATGATTTTTACTAATAGCTGTCTTTTGTTTTTTTGTTTTTTAAAAAATAAAACCCAAACCTCTACCGCCAAGCTGATTTTGACTCAGGGTGAGCTTACGTAGCCATGTAAGATTTCTCACTACATATTTGTTGAATGCGTGTATGAATCAGAAAGCCTGGCGGCATAGTGGGTTAACTGCTGCATTTGCTAACCAAAAGGTTGGCAGTTCAAATCTGTCAGGCGCTCCTTGGAACCTCTAAGGGGTCTGTCCTCTAGGGTCACTGTGAGTCAGAATCAACTTGACAGCACTGAGTTTGGTTTGGTTTTTGGTATGTATGAATCTTCTACCCAATAACAGAATTACCTCCTTTTCCTCTCAAAGAACACTTCAATTGGGAAAAAAAAATGTTCCTAATCGAATGTCAATTTCTCTGGAATCGTTAGGTCAGTGTCTACAACACGAAATATCTTTTCATCATATCTTCTTGCAAAGATAAAGACTGAATTTGGATCATTTTACTGTCAAAGTGCTGAACTCACACATGCTTTCTTTTTCCAGGGATGACAAAAACAATGGTATTTCTAATTTGGGGTGCTAGGTACACATTCATCGTGATTTAAAAATTCCAGAAACTTTACTGACTTGTGATGTTTTCATGCTATCAGAAACCTGAATTGCTTAGAAAAACACCAGACATTAGTGCAAGAGGATCTATTTATTGTGAAGCAGGTGTGATTGAAAAAGCATTGTCATTGGAAGTCCCCAGGAGACCCTCCAGACAGAGGACAGGGAAAGAGAGATGTAGAGATGTTTGTTGAGTTCATTTCTCAAAAAAGACAAGATCAAGGTCCAGGGCAGGCTGCAGAAGCAGTCACCAAGGAAACACCACGCATCCTCAAAGAGCCTCTAGTCAGACCCTGGAGGTCCCGCTTCCCGCTGGAGGTCCTTCTCTGAGAGAGTCCAAAGCCTGAGGCGAAACCCCACCAAGCTGCTGACTAGGCTGTTGGTCACACACGCAGCCCAGAGGCAAAGAGAAGCTGGGGGCTGGCTCCCGGCATTCTTGTGACCCCAGGTCACCCAACAGCCCTCTCAGGGAATTTCTGTGGAACACAACACGCTAAAAAATTGAGAACAGCCTGACTTGAGAAAGCTGAAACTCTACAAGGTGGAACATGTTGGAGAAGGAAAATGGCAATGTTTTCTTCGACTCGACGGCACTTGGCTTGGCTGGCTCCACTAAACAGAGAATAATAATAGAAAAGTGATAAGACTGCATTCTTTAACGGCAGAAAACTTTTGAGACCCAGAAAACCACAGTAGTGTTGCACAGTTCTAGTTTTGACTGCTTCTGTTGTATTTCAGAACCCATTGCTACTGAGGCAGCTCTGACTGATAGTGACCCTACAGGACAGGGTACAGCTGTGTTACAGGGTTTCCAAGGCTATAAATATTTATAGAAGGAGACTACTCCATCTTTCTCCCATGAAGAGGCTAGTGGGTTTGAACGGCTGACATTTCTGTTAGTGGCCAAGTGCTTTAACCACTGTGCTACCAGGGTTTTGTGAACAACTCTGGGCCCATATAGCCCTAAAGACCTGGGTGTGTCTCTCCAGTTTGCAAGCTAACTAAACCCACAAACACAGTTTTCACGGTAAAATGGGATTGAGATTTTCTTGCTGAGAATGTTTTTCTTTTTTTCCTCAATTTCTTTCTCGTTGCCTCGTTCTCTCTCTGCATTTCCTGTCCTTTCTTCCTTCCTCCCTTCGTTCCTTCCTTTGAAAAGAAAATTAATAGCCCACATTTTAATTCAACTTTAAGATTTTTCTTACCCATGAAATCAAATATTAACTATAAAAGTTTCCTGACCCCAAATTAATCCTGGCAGGGGTCCTTTTCTTTCCTATTTGAAGCTAGACTTACTTAATTTAAATTTCAAAGGCTATCCCAGGTGCGAATGAGTGAAGGGCCAGAGACCACCTCCTGACCAGATATCAGTTGATTCCAGTGAAAGAGGGAGGGTCAGGTTCCATCAATCCTGTTACTATTGGCCAGTGGTTGGCCATCTGTTCTTCTCCCCCTTCTCTATCAACTTCATTGTAACCACCCTACTTTGAGCCATTTGCTTATTTTATTTTTTGAATCAGAATGGTCTTCCTATATGCTATAGATTAACTGCTCAGAAAAACCCTTGTTTCAATTTTTTTGTATTTTGATTTTTCTCACTCCTTCGTCCCTCTCTGCTTCCCTCTTTACGTCTTTTCTTCCCTCCCTCCCCCCCTTTCTTCCTTCCTTCACAGTAGCATTTTTTTAAAACAGAATTAAACCCGTTAAAGAATAATTTTAAAAAAGATAAAATCATGACTCTCATACAGATGTACAAACAAAAACTTATTACAAATTTTATTTAGCTTATTAGTTAAAGGAGAAAAACAGGCAAGTGTTGGCTCTGTATGGACTACGGAAGATGATTTCTGTCCTTCCCAGTCTGTTGACGTCCCCGGCAGTGGGTTGTCTTAGACTGGGGCCACCCCCTCTCTCAGCCTCACTTCTCCCACTTGGTACTGTTAAAGTAGGCATCTCCTCTGAGCAGCTGGCAGCCAGGTTCAGTTAGGAGCCAACCTCACTGTTTTCCCTGCCTTCTCTTCACGCTCTGTCTCGGTTTTTGACCCTCTGTTGCTTTGCTCCTTGCCTCTGCCTCCATTCTGCCCTCACCTCTCCTCTTACAATGCTATAACTCTGCTCATCCATAATTCCCACAACAGGGAGAGTAGAAGGGGAGTGGGGCCCCTCGGCTGTGCCTAGCTCACTCATGCCATTCCGCAGTTCACCTGGAGACTACAGAACTACACGCTACTTATCAGGACAACTGCCTTCTCCTGTGACTCTCCACCTGCTCACAGTTAGATCCATGTTGTTTATCTGAGCTCTTGACTTGAGATTCTGGCTTAGAGAGGATGGTAGGCTGAGTGAATGACTGCCCTCAAAAGACTTCCATGTCCTAGTTGCTAGAAAACATGACTGTTATCTTTCACAGCAAAAGGGCTCTGCAGTAGTAATTGAATTCAGAGCCATTTAAAATTCAGACCCATTTAAAAAACATCTTCCGAGATAATCCTGGATTATCCTGGCGGGTCTTGAGAGTAATCACAAGGTTTCTTATAAGAGGTATGGAAACCCTGCTGGTGTAGTGGTTAAGTGCTATGTGTGCTAACCAAAAGACTGGCAAGTCATATTCATTAGGTGCTCCTTGGAGACTCTACGAGGCAGTTCTACTCTGACCTATAGGGCCGTTAGGAGTCAGCATTGACTCAACAGCAGTGGCTATAAGAGGAGCACAGGAGCCTGGATCAGAAAGAAGGCCAGATGATAATGGGAGCAGGGGTTGGCATGAAGTGCACTGAAAGTAGAGGAATGCAGGCTGACCCCATAAGTCAGAAAAGGTAAGGAAGCAGTTTCTGTGCTATAGCTTCCTGAGACTGGAGATCACTGCCCTTTGAAAATGGCTTGGAACTTCTGGCCTCCAAAATTGGAAGAGAATAAACTTGAGTTATTTAAGCCACTGAATCTGTGGTTATTTGTTATAGCAGCAACAGAAAACTAATGCACAGATCAAGGGGTCCAGAAGAGAAAAATTTCAGGTTTGCTATTAAACAAACAAGCAACCAAAAAATTGCCTTCAAGTTGATTCTGACTTACAGTGACTATGTAGAACAAAGTAGAACTACCTAGAATTTCTCAGGGGTGCCTGGGAACTGTGGACCTTTTCATTAGCAGCCATAGCACTTAACCCCTATACCAAGAGGTTTGCCACAAGTTTGCTATAGGGACCCATTTAAAAAACAAACAAACAAACTATTGCCATTGAGTCAATTCCAACTCACAGAAACCATATAGGTCAGAGTAGAAATGTTCCATAGCATTTCCAAGGGACAGCTGGTGGGTTTGAACTGCCAATCTTTTGGTTAACAGCCAAGTTTCTAAACCCTGGGCCACTAGGGCAGGACATGGGAAACCAAGGAAACAATCCTGAGAACCTGCCACCAAGCTTCATGGGTGTGTCACATTGACAGTGACAGAGGGTTCACATTGGTGACCTATGTTCGATTGAAATATCTGCTGTCACTGTTTTGAAAACCTTAATAATTTTTTAATAATTTTGTATTTGGCACCACAAATCTTGTAATTAGTTCTACTTATGACCAATGACTATGTTCCTGGTGCTAAAAATAATAAAAACTCACAGAAATTTGAACATGAGGTTTGTTCTGAGCCATTATTCTGCATGCATACAGGGAGACCATTCTGATTCCGGGAAAAGCAAATGGCTTGAGGAAGGCTGGTACAATGGGGCTCGTAAAGAGAGGCGACCAAAAAATCAAACCTGTTGCCGTTGAGTTGATCTGACTTATAGCGATCTTAAAGGACAGTAGAATTGCTCCATAGTTTCCAAAAAGGGTTGAGTGGATTCGAACTGCTGACCTTTTGGTTAGCAGCAGTAGCTCTTAACCACTACACTGACAGGGTTTCTGGAAAGAGAAGAGGAGAGACAAACATAGAAGACCAACCACCATCCCTGCCTTCCTCATTTACTGAGGTCAACTGATAGCAGGTTATTTATAGCTTACCCCAAACACCCTGCTGCCATGAAGTTGATTACGACTCATAGTGACCCTATAGAATGGAGTAGAACTACCCTATAGAGTTTACAAGGAGTGCCTTGTGGATTTGAACTACTGACCTTTTGGTTAGCAGCTGTAGCACTTAACCACTATGACACCTGGGGTTCCAACCTCCAGCTTGGCTATTAATAATTTGTTTCCTCTGTCCTGAGTACCAGGGGAAGTGTGAGGGCCTTGAGAGGAAAATAGGTAACGATGAGGCCTGGGATTAGTAATAAGCTTCATTTAATCAAATCACACACTTAAAATTAAGTGGGAGGTGGGGGAGAATTAGCACCAGGACAAGAAAGTACTCTTGTTTAAATTACTTCAGAACTCTTATCTACCTTTACTTAGTTAAGAACTCTTATTAACATTAGTTAAGAATCACACGGTCTCATACTGGTCCCACAGGGACTGCGCAATTCAATCATAATGTTAGTATATCACCTCTTATACTTTCCTAAAAGTGGGTTTCATTCTAGTAAATTTTGTAATTGGCTGTTCTTTCACTGCTCAGACATCACGGGAGTCCAGAATAGGATTCTGCACTGACGAGGTGTCTCAGTGGTGAATCTGGCCTGGACCGTACAAGAGGCTCGGGAACCAATGGAAGACTGTCACAGTCCCTAAAACCAGGGCTTCGAGGACGAGGCAGACGAGCTCTTAGGGTCAGCTCATAGCACAGCAGCAAGCTCCTGAGCACAGACTCCCAGGAAGAGACTGCGTGCCCCAGGCCCAGAGCGCTGGATTTTAATACAAGTTGTTCAGTTGGTCCTGGCCTCTGTCGTCCATAATTTTTATCTTCTGGTACCTCAAGTTGCTGACTTGTTTCTGATTGCTTGTTATCTTTATCATCTTTCTGACCACCTGCTGCCATGTCCATTTGGCAGTTTTTTTTTGTCACTTCTTCACCATGACTTTGCACTTTTTGACTGTCTTACTTAGCTTAAACACAGTCCTTTTGTGTTTTAACAGCTTAGCCAGTTCTTGACTTACGTTTATGACAAAACTCCACTTTATTATATATTCTATTTCTGTGTGTGTGTGTGTATTTCCTCATTTCACCCTCCACTCACCTGTTGCCTTGAGATTTTTTGAGATTTAAATTAAGAGGTAATGGTTTCATGACTCTCCTTTTCTAGCCCACCAAAAACCCGGTTGATTCTGACTCATAGCAACACTGTGGTGGACTTGAACTGCTGACATTTTGGTTAGCAGCTGAGCTCTTAATCTCTATGTCACCAGGGTTTCCCCTTTTCTAGTTGGCTAAGACCCATTTGGAACCCTGGGGGTGCAGTGGTTAAAAAATTGGCTACTAACCAAAAGGTCAGCAGCTACTCCTTGGAAGCCCTGTAGGGCAGTTCTGCTCTGTCCTGTAGAGTTGCCATGAGCTGGAATTAGCTCGACATCAACAGGTTTGGTTTTGATGCATAGAGCAGTTTCTGGTAGTGAGTCAGGCTTTTTATGGTTAGTACTTGGTTTCCTGGATAAGAAAAACCTTAAAATCATAGTAAGAGGTTTGTTATTGACTTTCCTATTGGACACTAGTATTACTAAAGTTAGGAGAGTATGCATGTGGGATTTGTTAAGTTTTTCAGGAAGTGATAAAGCAGAACAGGTCAGTGACCTGAGATCAGGCTTGCCCAGAGAGTGGTTGCTCCTGGGACAGAGACAGGGAGCTACCTGGGGAAATGTTGGGGAGACAGTGGCCCCAAACCGACGCAGAGACACACCAGTCCAAGGGTCCAGTAAAATTTGTTCTAAGAGAAACAGAGGGGGGGTGTCAGCCAAGGGTGGCGCAGTCCACCTCTGCCCAGTACGGCAAGTTTTTTATAGTTTAAAAGTTCCGATGAGGTAGTGTAGGGTAAAGGGGTTTGTGGTTTGATAAGGAAAGAAAGAGAAGAGGGGTAGCAAGAAATTCAGGTTAGGAGACTTATGGTCTGATTCGGAAGAAGTGCTGATTAGAAGGGGAGGGGTAAAATTTGTTTGTGGTCAAGATTTTGAGAAGGGAAGGGCTTTGATTAGGAGGCATAAAGTTATTTATGGCTTTATGGTTATACCAGGTGGGGCTTCACTGCTGTTTTTATCATCCCTATGGGGCATGCATACCACAGGTCTGATCACTGGGTAAGATGACCTCCCTGAATTCCAGGGACCCAGTCCTCTCAATTAACTCCCTGAATGTCAGGGACAGAGTTCTCTCAATGACTTCCCTGAATTTCAGGGAGTCTTCTCAGTGACTTCCTTGAATTTCAGGGACAGTGTCCCCTCAGAGAGGGTGCGTCATGAAGACAGAAAAAGCGGCACAAACATCACCTGTTTTGTTTGGAAATGAAAGGTCCTTTGTATTGCTCCTGTGTGCCGCAGAGAGTGCTGTGCTACAGGGAAGGAGCAAGTTGGACCCCAAAGGACCTTGAAGGCATGAAGATAAGTGGCCTAGAATCTACACAGGCAACCGGGGGCCTTAGGTGTCTTGAGAAGAGCAGACAAGCTCTGTGAAGGATTTTGGACAGCCATTCAAAACTGGCTGAATTGGGATTCTGAAGGGCAGGATGTTAGCTCAAGCCTGGCAGTGGAATGTATATACAGATTCTATTCAGTCCTGGCACTTTCATGCAAAAAGAACATAAATGGTCTTCACAACGTCTCTCCGGGAAAACTGCTAATCTAGACCACCTGGGGAGGAACCCCTGTGCTTGCAGAGAGCTGTGTTTAGGGTTTCAAGTACAAGAATTAGCCTTGAGAAGGAAGTCCAGAAAGGGCACAGACAGAATTCCAGTATCAAGTTCAAAGTCATATGCTACAGAAGGCACAGTTGTCCTGAAACTGTATGTGAGACTGGGCACAGAAGCAGCCAGCACCTTACGAAGCTATTATGTTCTGGGTCTCCTAGCTTTATTTTCCTCTTCCTACTGATTCTCTTCAAGCAGGCATCCAGGTATCAAATAATAATTTTCAAAAACAGATATAGTCATTGCTGTCATACAGATACAAAATGAACACATGTCAAACATGTTATTTAATTTATTAATGAGGGGACCCATGAGGTTTTACAACTGGTTCAAAACAATTCAAAGTATTATACTTTTAGCAAGTAGGAATGCTGAAATAAATTTACCAAGAGGTAAAAAATTAATTTTTTTTTCTCTATAGCAAAGAGGTAAATCAATTCTCCCCCCTGCAGAATTTGCATATATTTGGAGAAGAAATGTGAGTGTCATTCTGAGCTTTGCATAAGGTAACTTCTGTCTCCGGTTGTTGGTTCTTATTTGTCGTTCTGACTTGTGATGACACCCTACACAACAGAACAAAACATCATCTAGTCTCACCAGGTCCTGCTCTGTCTTCATGACTCTTATTTTTGTCACCAGTGGATACTTGAGTGCTTTCCAACTTAGGGAGCCTGATGCAGGAGACAATATTGGAGATGTGACCCAGCTGGAACTGGACTCACAAGGGCACATCAGATGGAGCCTGAGGGAAAAAAGGCAATTAAAAAAAAAAAAAAAGAAAAGCGAAACACTGCCCTTTGCTGTGGAGTTGATTCTGACTCATAGTAACTGTATAGGGCAGAGTAGAACTGCTCCACAGAGTTTCCAAGCAGCAACTGGGGGATTCAAAGTGCTGATCTTTTGGTTAGCAGCTGAAACACTTAAACATTATACCACCAGGGTTCCTATAAAGACTATAGCTAGGACAATCTTGAAAAACTTCCTATAACGGAAATTTTCACATAAATAAATCATAAAATACAGCACAAAAGACTCCCATACTTTATGCTTTTGTCTTTCTATTCGTATTTGGTGAATAGTAAGATTCTTTGGACCTATGAAGATCTTTCTGATTGTTGTTACTGAAACGTCTACCAGTGATTGTTAAGAAAGAGAATTCAAAATGTAGAATTTTATCAGTGTCTAGCAAATGCTTTCAGTGATTTTGCCTGTTTGTAGTGTTAATGAACTACTGACCCTGTAACAAGCCTTGGACTTGAGCAGACATGGCTCTGGCACCACGCCTTGCTCATTTCCCACTTTTGCCTCTTTGAATATACGCCAAATAGAACTTTTCTTTTTGCTTCGCTGGATTTTGGGATGTTTTTACCCTGCAACAAGCTCCTCTTCAGTGCTGTATCAGAAAAGATTCTGTTGTGATCCACAGGGTTTTCATTAGCTGGTTTTCAGATGTAGACCACCAGGTCTTTCTTTCTAGTTTGTCTTAGTTTGGAAGTACCACTGAAACCTTTCCACCATAGGTTATTGTGCTGGTGTTGGGGTTCGGATTTCAAGATGCGACTCAGAATTTCTTTAAAGGTTAAATTTTATTAAAAAATATGCCCAATAGGAAAAAAACTGGTGCACCAGGGATGCACCCCAAACTATGCAGAGCAAGGGGCGACCCCGAGCTTCCTCAGCACCCAGTATTTAAGTCGTGAGATTACAAAGTAGGGAGGGGGAACTGACCTTTATATTGATTGGTTAAGGCCACCTAGAATTCCCATTAGTTGTAAAATGTGGTCAAGGTCTAGGGATCACTTGCAAGACTGTCCCCAGGCTTTGTCTTGTGACAGATGTTTTGTAAGACAAAGGTGAGATTACTCTATGGTATTTTTGCTATTAAGTTGTTTCCTGGGGCTTTCTTTAATACCTTGAATTTTTACTGTGCCCTTCCTCCAAATGGAGTCACTTACGCCTCGTTTCAACACTGGTATTTGAAATACGGTGGCATAGTTTCCAGAACCACAGCAATTGGCAAGCCAGCACAGTAGGACAGACAGACACAGAAGGTAGAATTTCTATCCATAAACCCAAACCAAACCAGACCCCTTGCAGTTGAGTTGATTCTGACTCAAGGTGACCCTGTACAGGGAGCTGTAAAATTGCCTCATCAAAGACAATGGGGCTGTAGCACTCTGTTGAAGTTGCCTCTATTTAGCCATCTCATTTGCACTTCACAAAGCCTGAAATTTTTCCTTATGCAGGTCCTTTTCTGCCTTTACGCTCTATAGGCTCAACTCACAGCCATCTGTGGTGTGCTTCCTTTCTTCATTATATTGAAACAATAACCTTTGAAGGTGTATGCCTGGAGTCCAAGAGGAACAGAGATGAGTGAGGAGAACCTATGTGGTACAGCCAGGAGAGCAGGGACCTCTAGAACTTAGTGGTAAGGTCCTATGAAGATGTTAAGGCCTCTGAGCAGGTAGCTTTTGCAGCATGCTACAGAAGCAGACAAGCCACATACCTGGATGACTGAGGTCAAAACTGGGAAATGAGAGTCTCAGCCATGATCTGTGTGGTCCAGTGACCACAACTGACCACATCACTTTTCATCCAAACCAAGACATGTTTGAAGACAAAAGGGGACACTATACCAGGACAGATCCATGGGTGGTGCAAGCAGTTACTACCCTTGGCTGCTAACAGAAAGGTTGGAGGCTCAAGACCACCCAGTGGCTTCTGGGGTTGGGGAGAGGCTTGCTAATCTACATCTAAGAAACTCAGTCATTGAAAATCTTACGGAGATTTCAAAAAGAGTCAGATTTCCAAGTAAGGGGGTGAGGACTTCAACATATCTTTTTGAGGGACATAATTCAGTTCATGACAATAGATTAAAACATAAGATCCAGCAGTGATCACTAGATCATTTGGAGCCAGCGAAAATGAAGAAAACTAAAGACTCAAGGGAAAGATTAGTCCAGAGGACTGAGGGACCACATCTACCACAGTCCCCCCAAGACTGAGTCTAGCACAACTAGAAGGTGCCTAGTTACCACCACTGACTGCCTGGAAGGACTCCCAATAGAAGATCTGTGACAGAGCTGGAGAAAAATGTAAAACAAAATTCTAACTCACACACACGCACACACAAAACAGTATTGTGTTTCTTTAAGAAACCTTGGTAGTATACTAGATAAGTTCTATAGCTGCTAACCAAAAGGCTGGCAGTTCAACTCTAACAGGTGCTCCTTGGAAAAATCTATGGCGTAGTTATACTCTGTCCTATAGGTCTCTCTGTGTTGGAATTGACTCAATGGCAGTGGATTTGTGTGTGGGGGGGGCTTCTTTAAAAAATTACCTGTATGAGGTCAAATAGTCAACTTAAAGAAGGAAAAAAAACTGCTCTCTAACTGACAACCTTGGATGACAAAAAGAACTTTTTATGTATCCTTTACCAGTCATGTTACAGAAGCATTTATTTTTAGTACATTTTGTTTTTAATAAAATTGCTAATACCAAAACTATTCTAAAAGAGAGAAAGGGAGACCAAAGGAGGGAGAGAGATGACACTGTAAGGGGGAAGGGAAACTAGATTAATGGAAACGAAACAATCAGAATGAAATAAAGAAAATGCTGATATACTGTGAAGAATGAAACCAATGTCACTGAACACCTTTTATAAAAAATATTGAATTGGGAACCTAAACTGCTGTACTAACCTTCACCAAAACCACAATAAAGTATTATTATAAAAACAAAAAGCAGTAATGTTAGTAAAAGATAATTTAGAGTACCTACAACAACTTTGGAAACCCTGGTGGCATGGTGGTTAAGTGCTACATCTGCTAACCAAAAAACATTAGCAGTTCGAACCCACCAGCTGCTCCTTGGAAGTTATGGAGCAGTTCTGCTCTGTTCCATAGGGTCTCTATGAGTCAGAATCAACTCAGTGGCAGTGGATTTGGCAACAACTGTAACATGACATGAAAATACCTGTGATTTCTTTCCATGACAGTCTGAGGTCCTGCTAATCTGACTGTGTTTTGTTCTCATTGTTCATAACTCCAAAAAGTAAAACCAAACCTGCTGCCATTGAATCAGGTCTGACTCATAGCAACCCTAGAGGTCAGAATAGAACTGCCCCATAGAGTTTCCAAAGAGTGCCTGGAGGATTTGAACTGCCTATGTTTTGTTTAGCAGGTATAACACTTAACCCACTACACCACCAGGGTTTCTGTTCATAACTAAAAGAAAGCTAAATTTAGATTAGAGGTTAGTGAAAGTAAAGGTGTTTTTTTTGTTTGTTTTTCTCCCATTCAATTTTGCAGTTTCCCTCAGACTGATCTCTGAACTTCTCTAGGGTTGGTGGATTCATGTTTGACAATCCCTACAATAGAGGCTGTGTCCTTTTACCTCACCTAATCAATCTGTATGCTGAGCAAATAATGTGAGAAGCCGGACTATGTGAAGAAGAATGCAGCATCAGGACTGGAAGAAAACTTGTTAACAATCTCTGTCAAGTAGTTGACACAACCTTGCTTGCTGAAAGTGAAGAGGACTTGAAATCCTGATGAAGATTGAAGATCACAGCCTTTAGCATAGATTGCACCTGAACATCAAGGAAACAAAAATCCTCACAGCTGGACCAATAAACAGCATCATAATAAACTGAGAAAAGACTGAGGTTGTCACGGGTGTCTTTTTATTTGGATCCATAATCAACACCCATGGATCCAACAGTCAAGAGATCAAAGACGCATTGCATAGGGTAAATCTGCTACAAAAGACCTCTTTAAAAAGTATTGACAAGCAAAGACATTGCCTTGAAGACTAAGGTGAGCCTGGCCCAAGTCATAGTATTTTCAGTTTCATCATTACACATACAAAAGACTGAAGAATTGATGCCTTTGAGTTGCAGTGGTGGAGAAGAATATTGAATGAATAGACCACAGGCTGCCACAAGAAAGAATGGATCTGTTTTGAAAGAAGTACAACCAGAGTGCTCCTTAGATGTAAGGGTGGAAAGACTATATCCTACATACTTTGAATGTGTTGTCAGGTGGGTTCAGTCCCTACAGAAAGACATCGTGCCTGGTAAGGAAGAGGGTCAATGAAAAAGAGGAAGACTCTCAACAAGAAGGACTGGCACAGTGGCCGCAGCAATGGGCTCAAGCACAACAATGATTGTGGGTGCAGGACAGGCAGTATTTCATTTGGTTGTGCATGGTAGGGTTGTTACAAGTTGAAACCAACTCAATGGCACCTAACAACAGCAACAATACAGCACCCTCCAATCCTGTTCTCATAGGTTGTTACCTACCACCTGTGAATTGATTCATGCATGCAAACAGCCTACTACCCTGCGAGTGAAGCCTCTCCTGTGGGGTTGGCTGCCAAGGCCTCTGTAATCACTGTCACTGGACCCACCAACCATGTGATCTTTCTGTCCAGCTCCCTCACCTCTTGCTCTCAGGGGCACCCTAGGACTTTGAAACGATTATTCTGTCTTCTGTCATGGCACAGTGCTTTGGAAGATGTAATATTAACATCTCTACTGATGTAGAACTGCTTCTGTTTTGTCTTTAAATCAGTTTTGTGGCTACAAAATCCACTGTGGTGCTGATATTTAATATGTGAAGCATTAAGGCAACTGGAGGCTGGTGAGGTGGAGTGCCCAGAAGAACCCAGAAAACCTGGCAACCAAAATAAGCCTTGTGGATGCATATGAGAAATTATTTTTCACAGATCTGCAATGTAGTCTTCTCTGGTAGTAGACTAGGCATGAGTCTTCAGTGTGTTTTGACTCCCAGTATAATGTACACAGAGTCTCTGGGAGCTGAAAACAGTAAGGTGCTCCACCACCAACCAAAGGGCTGGCAGGTCAAACTCACTAAGAGGCGCCTTTGCAAGACAGGCAGAGCCATCTACCTCCGAAAGGTCACGGCCTTGAAAACTCTAAAGAGCAGTTCCACTCTGCACATGTGAGGTCACTATGAGTTGCCATCAATGGCAGGTAAGTAACAACAGTAATGCAAATATGTTCTAAATAGCTTGACCCTCATTAGCATTTAAAACAAAACCCAGCCTGCTACTTATAGTCTGTGAATTGGATGCATTTATCCTCTTTTGTTCGGAAACATTCTTGGTATAAGCCTGCTTCCCTAGCCTAACTATAAGGGAGAATCCCCTTCACTTGCAGTAATGTCTCCATTTGGGCAATCCTTCGTGTGTGTAGTGGATACTGTAATATGTTACCCAGATAATCCCTTCCAGGACTGAGCTGCTGGGTCTCTTGGTGGTTTAGCTTGCAGGGCACCGTCTGGCACACGTTCACATCCCTCATCCAAGAGTAGCTGGTCAGTAGGGGGCATAAGGGTCCAACCTTGTTGTTCAAAGGCAGGCCAACACTGCAGAGCTGCTCAGAGTAGTCTTTGAGGTTGACCACGGCCTTTGTTGTAACAACATGGCAGCTTAGCTTCTTCCTAACCGCATCCTGCTTTCTAGACTTCCTCCATAAATACTGATGCCAAGGATGGCATGCAAGCAAATCTCCATCTCAGAATCTACTTCTCTGCAAACCTGACTGAGGCAGTCATGGATTTAATGTTCTCCATTGCCTGAGTCCCTGACCACACTGGCCTCCTCTAACACAGCCTCTTGGGTCTTCTCAAATATGCTAAGCCTGCCATCTCCTTGGCCATTGCACTTGCCCCTTTGCCTTCTCCACTGGCCCTGTCCCCAGACTGCCCCATGCCAAGCTCTCCCTGTCCTGCAGATCCTAGCTCAAATGTCATTTCTGCCATGAAGTCTTTTCTTCCCTGATCTTTTTGTCCAAAAGTCACTTTCCCCCAAGCCTTTGTCAATCACGTGCTCTGTTTTTCCCTTTGCCCTCATCATCAACTGAAATGATTTCTTCATTTATTTATTTCCTTTTTTATTGACTTTCCCATTCTCTAAAATATAAGTCCCTTCTGGGGAAAAAAATCTTATTTGCCTGGTTTGTCCTGACTCTCCAATACTCACAAGAGTGCCTGGCCCATGGAAAGCCTTCAATAACACTGGAAGAAGCAACAAATTAAAAAAGAGAGAGAGAGAGAAAGACACAAAAAAATGTTGTACAGGTATTGTATCTCCCCAAAATATGTGCCAACTTGGCTAGGCCATGATTTCTGGTACCGAGGGGGTTGTCTTCCATTCTGTGATTTTCTTTCATGTTGTAAATTATAATCTGTGCCTGTGGTTATGAGATTATGATCTATAAAGGATTAGGGTGAGGTCACACCCTGGCTCAGGTCACATCCCTGATTCAACGTAAAGGGAGTTTCCCTGAGGTGTGGCTTGTGCCATCTTTTATCTTACAAGAGAGAAAAGGAGCAGCAAGCAGAGAGTGGGAGCCTCATACCACCAAGAAAGCAGTGTAGGGAACAGAGGGCTTCCTTTGGAAGTGGGGTTCCTATGCAGAGAAGCTCTCAGTTCCAGGGATGATTGACAGTAAGGACTTTTTCCTGAAGTTGACAGAGAGACGAAAACGTCCCTTGGAACTGATGCCCTGAACTTGTGCTTCTAGCCTACTAGACTGTGAGAAAATTAATTTGTCTTTGTTAAAGCCATTCACTTGTGGAATTTCTGTTAAAGCAACACTAGATGACCAAGACAACAGGTTTATTTATAAACTTCTTCCTCGTCTTTCAAAAAACAGCTTTTTATTTAACTTAAAATTTTTGCTTCATTTCCCAGGAAATATTCTTACCAATTCCTTCTAAATTTGTCTCCAACTGTCTCCTCTATCCACAACTTTTAAGAGTCTCATAAAATGTCCCACACAGACTATTTTTTTAAAAAAATTAATAATAGCAGTAACAAGCATTTATTGTCTGTAGATGGGCTAGACATTTAATGAAGCTCTTTCTATATATTAACATTTCCTTTAATCCTCATCACAACACCTTGACCTAATTATTATCATTACCCTTTTATAAGTGAGGAAATTAAAGTTAAGAGAAGTTTCAGGACTTGTCCAAAGTCACACAACTGGTTAGTGTCAGGGCCAAGACACAGACCCAGCTCTTCTAAGAAACTTAATAGAAGGCTTCTAGCTCGATACAGTAAAAAAGCACATTGGCACAAAGGTCAAGCATCTGGCTGCTAAAAAAGATCAGCATTTCGAATCCATGATCTGGTCCCTGGAAGCCCTGTGGAGCAGTTCTATTCTGTCTTAAAATGTCAATCAACTTGATGGCAATGCATTTGGTTTGGGAACACATGTTGAGAACCACAAAGCCCCGAAATCTGTTGCTCACAGGTTGGGCTGTCTTGGACTTGACATAGTCTCCTCACTATTAAAACCTTGCTTGTGACTAAATGGGACCTCATGATGAGCCTTATTTGCTGCATGAATTAAACAAGGTGGTAGAGTATGGAGACTCTTGGCCTATAGCAGGAAATCCAAAGGGTCCAGCTCTCTGGAGACACACGATGCTGTAGATATAGTACCAAATTCCTAGTTGATGATCATTGTCTTCACTACTTGGAAGCTAGGAACACTTTCAGTTTTGTTATTCAAAGCTTCTTTATATGTAGTGTGAATGCCGATAATACGTGTATTTAACCATGCATATTGACATACACATGGGGGCATTGCTAGTTCAGTGGTAGGATTCGTGTCTTCCATGTAGGAGACACTACTTTGATTCCTGGCCAATGTACCTTTTGTGAACCTGTCTGTCAACAATGGTTTGGATGTTGCTTGACACCGTGGTTAGGTGATACAGCTGCTAACCAAAAGGTTGGCAGCTCAAATCCACCAGTTGCTCCTTGGAAACCATGTGGGACAGTTGTACTCTGGGCTCTAGACTCACTAAGCATTAGAACTGACTGGATGACAATGGGTTGATGATGCTGAACAGAGTTCAGTGGAGCAGTCGGACTAGGGGGGACTAGGAAGAAAGACTTGGAAATCTTCTGAAAAACAGCAGTAGTTGAAATTGTAACCCATCAGGGGGATAGCACAAGGCTGGTCAGTACTTGTTCCATTGTACATGGAGCCAACTCAAGGGCAATGAAAAACAACACTGACATACACACATGTATTTAGGAGTCAAGATCACAGGCCCAAGTTTAGATGGACCTAGAAGAGAATCTCATCTTCGTTGCTTCCTAGTTTTGTGCTTGCTGAGTAAACCGTATATTGAATCTGTCTAATCCTTTCCCTCTTTATCTGAAAATGAGCTAATGTAAGAATTAAATGGATGTAAGAACTACATATTGCCTGGCAAGTGTTTCATGGAAGATCTGACCCCTATACATTCAACTGTAATTATTAGCAATGATAATAATAAGGGTGATGGCTGTGAGTCTCTTTCATTTATTACTTGGTTATATTTTATAATAGGATCTGTTTTTAATGAACACAGAACATGAAAACTCTAGAGTAAAAGGGATTTAAAATGAAACACCTAAAAACATGCTCAACCAACTTTAACTTCAACCCAGTTGTAACTACCACTCTGTATCCAAAGACTTCTGGAGGAAGAAAGTCCTTTTAAAATATAACAGATAAACAAGAATAAAACAAAAAACCAAACCTGTTGCTGTCAGGTTGATTGTGACACATGCAACCCTGTGTGTTTAGGAGTAGAATGCTCCTCCATAGTTTTTTTTTTTTTGTCTATAATCTTAATGAAAGTAGTTTTGTAGGTCTTTCTTCTGCGGTACTGTTGGGTGAATTTGAACCACCAACCTACAGGCTGGTAGAGGAGCACAAACAATCTGTACCAGCCTTAATAAATGTGTTGGATACTCTCATGGATTGAATTTCCAACTCCCATGCTCCGAATATGTATCAGCTGTGATTCCTAGTATTGTAAGATTGGCCACCGTTTTGTCAGTTGATAGGATTTTCCTATGTGTTATAAATCATATCACTATGATATGACAAGAGACATTAGTGGCAGTTATATTGATGAGATCTATAAGACAAGATGCTATTTAAAGTCAATCTCTTTTGAGATCTGAAAGAGAGAAACAAGCAAAGTGACATGTGGACATCATACCACCAAGAAAACAGTAGTGAGACCAGAGTGTATTCTTTGGACTTGATATTTCAGCAAGAGAAACTCCCAGAATAGGAGAAGGTTGACAACAAGGATCTTCCTCCAGTGGAGACACAGAAAACCTTCCCCTGGAGCTAAGACCCTGAATTTGCTCTTCTAGCCTACTGACTTCATTAAAGTCACCCATTTGTGGTATTTCTGTTATAGCAGCACTGAATGACCAAGACGTACTGATGCTGGCTTACAGCCTGGCCACATCTGACTCTTTGGAAAGGTTTTAATATTATGCATTTCAGGATTCTGCTCCTGAACATTCTGATTTGATATTTCTGGGGACCCCAGGAAACTGTATTTTAAAAGATATTCAACAAAAAACTTGCAGTTGATTCTGAAGCTCAATTAGATTTAGAAATGACCCATTGAACTCAACCCATGTGTGGTACTTGAATACTTTACCATCTGCCCACCCCCCAACACCACTAGGTGAGCCCTCATACCATGCTGAGCAACCCCAGTTAAGCCCAACTTACTCCTTTCACAGTAGTCTTCATATACAGTCATCTACTTTTTCTGAATATCTGAGTTAATCATCTAGGTCACCACCAATTTAAGGAAGTGATCTGACTGTAATTGTCTTGAATAGTAAATCATCTTAGAATTCTAGAATAATTGGGTTGGACATAACCTTCATGACCTGCTCTGGGAAATGAATCCTAACAACTCTAAAAAGGAGGGTCTGCCAACCCCTTCTGGAACCTTCTTCACACTCTTGAACTGGAAGCCCAGAAAAATATAACAGAAATCTAGTTTTTGAGAAACAAGATTCTTATTAAATTCAGTTTTATTCACAGCCATTGCACTCCTCAGAGTATCTTCTAATCATGAATTTCCAAGAATGTGTTCCCAGCACCACAATTTGGCTATGAAATCATGAGGGCTGGTTCCATGGATTTTCTTTAATCTGGACAGAAAACAACCAACTGAGATTTATGAAGAAGCCTGTGCCAGGTTTGTCTTCATCTGAAAAATGGCCTGGAATAAAATTCTCATGATCTGCTGGAAGAATTCTTGCTGACATACTCAAGAAGTCTAGGCCAGCAACTTACTAGCATAACTGGCAAGAATACCACATCTTCTTCCATTTAACATAACTAAGTATGATTACGTATAATTGCTTCTTAAGGAAAAATTCCTCGAAGAGTTAAAAAATTCATTGCTGAGAGTGCAGATTTTCATTTCACCTGTTGATTGTATGCAGAAATAATTTGTTGGAGTATTCTTATTCAGTGTGTTTTATCTCAGTACACAGTTTTTTTTTGCTCTAAAAGTATTTAACTTCTCACCAAAGAGCTATAATTAGATTTAACTCACATGAGTAAGAGTCCAGAAATAGAACCACATTTCTATAGATGATGAAGTTTGTGAACTCAACTTAAAAAAAGTGCTACATACTTCGTTGCTGAATTTCACTACCGTCACCTTCGAAGTACTCCCCTTGGGAAGCTATGCACCGATGCCATGCCTAGTCCACCGTTCAAAGCAGTTTTGGAACTCTTTTCCTGGAATGGCCATCAGGGTCATCATCGTATTTATTACCATTGATGTTCTGAAGGTCATCAAAATGTCTTCCTTTGAATATTTCTTTTACCTTCAGGTAAAGAAAAGTCATTGGGGGCCAGAACAAGTGAGTAGGGAGGGTATTCCAATGCAATTATTTGCTTTGTGGCTAAAAAGTCCCTCACAGACAACTATACATTTAAGTTCGTGAACTTACCACCATGCCGTTGTGAGCAATGGCCGTTCCAGAGAGAGTTCCAAAATTGCCTTGAAGTGTGAACTAGGCACTGGCATCAGTGCATAGCTTTCCAAGGAGAGTGCTTCCAAGGTGACTGTAGTGACATTCCGCAATGAGGTAGGTAGCACTTAAGAGCAATTTAGTTTGTGGACTTAATTTTCAGGATCATACATACATATGTATGTGTCTGTGTATACATATATGTATATATATATCTGCACCTGTTTCTGTCAAGTCATCAAGTTGATTCTGACTCATAGCAACCATATTATACAAAGACACACACACATAAATGGTTTTCCAATAAGAATGTCCTTTTCCTGCAGCTCATGGTGCAATATTTGTGAAGATACGGTGGTCAAATTTATCATGTTTTTTGGTTAGTTCTGACAAATAGCCACGAGGAGTTACATGATTCCACAACATGTAGAGATTTTTAACATTTATTTTCAAAATGGATGTTCTGTTCGCCAACATTCCATGGGATACATGAAATTTACAAAGAGCATAATCGTCCCACTGAGAGAACAGTTCAACATTAAATCAAAAAAATTGAGACAACTGGGTCTGTTGCCTACCACACAAAGCCTGTGCATCAAGGAACTGCACATTCCAATAAAAACGTCACCACAGTTCTTCAGAGTGTACACAGGAACCCATTCCAATCAATTTCTCACTAAGCACAAGCACTGGGCCTTTCACTGACCACAATTTAGCGGATTTTGCATCTGGACTTGAAGCTTTACTCTTACAAAATTATTTTAACTCAAGAACTGAACTCCAAAGACCATAGATTGCACCGTACATTTGCTGACAGGGCTCTGGAGCAATTGGAGTTGACCCTGCTTTTGGCCAAAAAATCATCTTCAGTAATGAGTCCCATTTGGGGATGAATGGTTTTGTTAACAAACAAAACTGTTGTATTTGGAATGATGTGAATCCAGTGAAGATTCAAGACTGTCCAATTCATCCCCACAAAGTTACTGTGTGGTCTGGATTTTGGTCTGATGGAATCATTGGCTCTTGTTTTTTCCAAAACCAATGAGGAGAGACGATGACTGTCAATGGCGAAAGATATAAATATATCAGGCTATGATAACTGATCATTTTTGGCCCCACTTGGAAGGTGCTTTGGCAGTCATTTACCCAAAATTCTTTTCTACACATAATGCCATCAAATGTACTTCAAAATAATAAAACAGAAAGAAAAGACCAAATTAGGTGTTAGGAGAGACTCTTGCTCTCGAATGTTGAGCAGCTAAAGCAAAAGGTAGGAATGTCCAAGTCAAAGACATAAACAGAAGATTTTAAAGGGCAGCTTGAGAAGACAGAATACAGTATTACGATGACATGTGCAAAGAGCTGGAAAAGGAAAACTAGAAAGCATCAACATGTTCTGCATTTCTCAAGCTGAAAGAACTGAAGAAAAAATTCAAGCCTCAAGTTGCACTGGTGAAGGATTCTGCAGGGAAAATGTTAAATGACTCAGGGAGCATCAAAACAAGATGGAAGGAATATATAGAGTCATTATTGCAGAAAGAACTGGTCCATGTTCAGCCATTTGAAGGGGTAGCATGTGATCAGGAACCAATGGTGCTGAAAGAAGAAGTTGAGGCTGCAACTTTGTTTTGCATTGGCAAAACAAACAAACAAAAAAGGCTCTAGGAAGTAATGGAATACCAACTGAGAGAGTGAGACAATGCTCACTCATCTATGTCAAGAGATTTGGAGGACAGCTAGCTGGCCAACTGACTGGAAGAAATCCATATTTATGCCAATTCCAAAGAAAGGTCATCCAACCAAATGTGGAAATTAGTGAACAGTATCATTAATATCACACTCAAGTAAAAATTTGCTCAAGATCATTCAGAAGTGATTGCAACAGGGAACTGCCAGAAGTTTAGGTTGGATTCAGAAGAGGACATGGAAGCAGGGATATCATTGCTGATGTCAGATGGATCTTGGCTGAAAGTAGAGAATATAAGAAAGATGTTTACCTGTGTTTCATAGACTATGCAAAGGTATTTGATGGTGCAGATCACAACAAATTACGGCTAACATTGTGCAAAATGGGAATTTCAGAACACTTAATTATGCTCTTAAGGAATCTGTATATGAATCGAGAGGCAGTTGTGCGAACAGAACAAGGGGACACTACATGGTTTAAAGTCAGGAAAGACCATGTGTTATGGTTGTATCCTTTCACCATACCTTTTCTATCCGTATTCCAAGAAAATAATCCAAGAAGCTGGATTATATGAAGAAGAACGAGGCATCAGGATTGGAGGACAACTCATTAACAACCTGCATTACACAGACAACACAACCTTACTTGCTGAAAGTGAAGATGATTTGAAGCACTTACTGATGAAGATCAAGGACCATAGCCTTCAGTATGGCTTGCACCTCTACATCAAGAAAAGAAAAATCCTCACAACTGGACCAGTAAGCAGGAAAGATCAGTCACTAGAGAAGGATACCGTGCTTTGTAGAGTGGAGGGTCACTGAAAAAGAGGAAGACCCTCAAGGAGATGGACTGACACAGTGGCTACAACAATGGACTTAAGCATAAAAACTATTGTGGACATGGCACAGGACTGGGCAGTGCTTTGTTCTGTTGTGCACAGGGTCGCTATGAGTTGGAACCAACTGGATGGCACCTAGCGACAACAACAACAACAACATTAGAATCTGCTTTTGCTAACTGAAAGCAACCCAGAGAGGATTTTTGGGTTTACCAGAAAAGGCAAAAAGTGAAAACATCATTCCTGTGTATAAACAGTTGGTTTGGGAGTGTGCCCCACTGATTGTAGGCTCAGTAGGTGTAAACTATGACAGTGGGTGAAGCTAGATGCGTGCCTGTCCCCTGGAATAGTCTGGGTAACTAACAGAAGTCCAGGAACTCAAAGGGTGAGGTGCTGAAAGGGGCAGTAGGTCCAGGTCAGGTCCAAGACACTGCAGTTCAGGCTGGTGGTGCAGGGGACAGCCTGGTCAGAGGCCAGCCTAGTCAGAAAGCCCAGCAGCTTCTCCCCCTAGGCCACCATGGCCCCCTCCCCTTCCTCCACCAACACCTCTCCTCTTCCTCTTCTTGCTCTTCTTTCTCCTGCAGTGCCAGGAAGGTGAAGGTGGCTGCCACCTTCTCACACGGGAACCCATGGACATGCCCCACCGGGCCTACGTTCCCCAGCTCCCACTCAGGTTTTCCGTGTTATTTGGTGTGATTAGTAGGTTACTTTGGGAGTCTAGCAATGCTCAAAAGATTTTCTCATGAAAGTTAGTAGTATTTACTTCACCTCATGACACCTGGGTTTAGGAAGGTTTTCATAGGAACACTCTACTTTCGGGTATCAGGGAAACCTGTAGGTACACGTGTAAGGATCCTTGGTGGCTTAGTGGTTCACTGTAAACTCAAAGGTTACAATTGGGATGCAGCAGGTGCTCCTTGGAAAGTCTGAGGGACAGTTCCTCTCTGTCATATGTGAATGGGAATCAACTCAGAAGGAACACGTTGTCCTCTTAACAGTACTCACTTGATTGTAATAAAGGAATAAAAGGAAGTGATTGAGCTCACTGAAAACCATTCACACTGAATTTCAGTGGGCTAACAGAAGGAAAATTGAAAACAGCAATTAGGCTGTCAAGGCAACATTTCCTGACTTTCCTTCATGCCATGCCTTGTCCTTCTGCTCCCTTAATCTGTCATTCAGAGACATGTTGGCTTTTCTCATTTATGAAACAGATGGAACAATTCATGAGGGCTGAAGGAATAGCTGCCCATCACACACAGAGTGAAAGCCAGTCCTTACATACATCCCATTCCCTGACTTGTCCTGATGATGGTACAATTGTTAAGTGCTTCTTTGCCTACTTAAAAGTTACAGGTTTGAGTTCACCCAGAGACACTTTGGGAGAAAGGTCTTGGGGATTTTCTTCTACAAAATTAGTCCCTGAAAACCCTGTGGAGCACAGTTCTACTCTGATGTACATGGGGTTGCTATAAGTCAGGGTCAACTCAACGACAGGGTCAACTCCGTGGCAGGTGCTACTGGTGGTGCCTTCTAATTGTTTCATTCTGCTTCAGCTATACTGGCATTTTACTGTTCCTATAACATACCAGCCAGGTTCCTATCAAGCTCCTGCTATACTCATTTTGGAACCTCTTTCTCCATATACTCATATTGCTTTTTCCTTCCCTTCTTCCAGTCTCAATCCATTGTTTGTTTTCTGTCTTCTCCAAGAAGAATAGAAGCAGATAGATCAAAGTTTACCTCTGTGCTCATCTGCTACTGCATTACTACATCTGGATCATCTTATAACTCCATATTACATTCTAAGAAAGCCGTAAGACTAGAAATAAACTCTTATTTATAAGCTCTGACAATTAAGACTGAGAACTGAATTGTTCCAAGTGCTGCAACCTCATTGCTGAATATTACTCTGGACACCTTCATAATACTCCCCTTGGGAAAGTATGCCGTGACTCCAATGCCCAGTCCACCTTCCAAAGCAATTTTGGAACTCTTTCTGGAATGGCTATTGTACATGGTGGTACAGTGACAAATTTTCCAACTTACTTCTATAGTTGTCTGTGAGGGAGTTTATAGCCAGTAAACAAAGAACTGTATTGAAACACTCTCCCTACTCGCCTGATCTGGCCCCCAATGACTTTTTTTTTTAATACCCTAAGATAAAGGAAATGTTGAAAGGAAGACATTCTGATGACCTTTAGGACATCAAGGATAATACAACAACAGCTCTGATGGCCAGTCCAGGAAAAGAGTTCCAGAATTTCTTGAACAGGTGGACGAGGTGCTGGCATCAGTGTGTAGCTTCCCCAGGGGATACTTCAAAGGTGACTGTGGTGATATTCAGCAATGAAGTATGTGGTGTTTTTCTAGGATGAGTTCATGAACTTAACTGGTAGATTCATTGATAGTTTCTTTTACCATCACCATTAAATTAATTTTTAATTTTAAAAGAAGCCAGAAAATAGGCAAAATAGATAACTGGAAAGAACATTGAATTATAAAATGGGAGACTTTTGTTCCCATCTTGACTGTGCATTCTGGAATAATAGAGTTGGAATTGACCTTAATGATCTTTCTAGCCAGCAGAGGAGGCTTCTATTAGCACATTTCAGAAGTTAATTTTTGGCATTTACCAAAGATTCCCATAAAAGGAGGTGATATAAAAGCCCAGTGACCCTTCCGTACATACTTATTCAACTCCCCAAAGCGTAAATAAAGTCTACAAAGTCCTTATCAATTGCTTGCTTTGCCTCTCCTTGAATCCTTCTGGGTTTGGGGAGCCCATTAGTTAATCCATCGAATATTTATTGAATCTTTATTGTGTTCCTGATTTTATATCAAGTACCAGCAACACAGAGAAAAATGACATAGTAATGAATTTCACCTATGAGGATGGTTCAGCAGATCTGACTATTGGAGAGATTGCATTTCTTCTAAATGAAGTCCCAGACAGGAACTGTTGGAGCCTTGCTTTGTATTGGGGTGAATCATGCTAATCAGGTTTTTAGGTCAAGTGTGATTAAATATCACTAACTTCATGGGCATCTACTCACTAGACAGCTCAAATCCTATTCCAAGCCTTATTGTTGTTGTTGGGTTCTACTGAATTGATTTCTCAACTAGCAGAATCCCATGTGACACAGCCGAATTGTCCCATAGGATTTTCTAGGCTGTAACCTTTGTGGAAGCCTATGCCTTGCAGACATTCAAATAAGTCTGTGGATAGCTTTGGATTTCACCAGAAATGGAGGTCAAGACTGGATGTGGGGCGGGCTCATCAACAACTGTAACTGTGAACTCTCTATTACTTGCTTCTATCTCACACCATATCAACCCACATGTTAAATACTACCTTGATTTGTAGCATCACCAAAAGCCACAACTCAAAAATACTTGTGACAACTGAAAATTTTCCTTGAAAATTTGAGGGTCTTGTTACGGTAAGGGATTCAAAGTCAGTGATGCTCACTAGTTCATGTTGTTCAAAGATTGGGCCTTTCTACTTTTAAGATGCTCTTTGGCCAATAATCCACCACTAGAGAGACTGTGTAGTCCACTCCTCCGTTGTAGACCCAACCTCACACCATCTAGCCATTCTCTTTATCCTTCTGTCTCTGCTCCATTTCTCTCTTCTCTTTAGTTCTGACTTTGCTTCTTCTTTTACTTATGTATTTATTTTGGTCATAAAACAAATACTTCTTGTCTTGTGGCAGACAGTTTATTTTTTTGTAACTTTAAGTAAACTTCTTGTGAATATTTTTACCCTAACTAGTTCATTCGATTATTTTCTCACAGATAGTTAACTTTTAGAAGTCTTTTACAAGTTAACTTTGATGACATCTATTATTTCAAGAAACTACATTTCCATCTCATTACATTTCTTCGAATGAAATTGGACACCTCCAACCTTTCATTCCATGGCCTTTATTCTTCCCTTCAGAAAGCACAGAGCAAAGAACATCTTCTATGTGGCAGGTCTCCTGGGATTGGAAGATAATATTCCTGTACAAAAGTGCCATTCCACTCCAGGTTTTTCTGGGTCTCACTTATTATCTGTTAAAAAGATACTGTGTCCCATCACTTGTTAAGTTCTTTCTTGGTCTAATAATTTTTTATTTTTGTCTAGGTCTGGACAATCAATGTATACTTGTGTTAGTCTGAGTGTCTTTCTAAAACAGTGTTTCATATTTGTAGCAGAATCAACACTTTTTTCATAACAGTTGTTTTTGTAATATATCTTACCATCAAATAACATTTAGATTATATAACCTACCTACAGACACAATTTCAAGGGAGATCAGTGGTATGTCATATCTCTAACATAAAATAAATATAAGACAAATAATTTATCATAAAATAATACATATTTCAGTGTGCTGATTCTCCAGTGTGCCTATGCTAGAAGCAGACAGCTGTTTGCACCTAGGTACAGAATCACAGTGCTTATGAGAGTCACATAACAGAGACAGAGGCAGCTGTGTTGTAAGGCAGTTCCAATACCTTGAGTAGTGTTGTCATCAGTAACACAATACTTCAAAACAGTGAACAACTAGCTTTGGGTCAAATTCCTAACAAAAGGAAAGTCCCCTTCACAGAATAAAGAATGTCACTTGTCTTGATTTCTGTGATAATCACTGTTTTAGTCAGCTAGGGCTGCTC
This sequence comes from Heterohyrax brucei, assembly GCA_028571685.1. Taxonomy (NCBI): domain Eukaryota; kingdom Metazoa; phylum Chordata; class Mammalia; order Hyracoidea; family Procaviidae; genus Heterohyrax; species Heterohyrax brucei. The sequence goes on along the minus strand of CM053156.1, from coordinate 83,917,040 downwards.
TAACAGAAATACCACAGAGTGGATGGCTTTAACAAAGAAAGATTTATTCTTACACTGTCCAGTAGGTTGCAAGTCCATATTCAGGGTGTCCGCTCCAGGGAAAGACTTTCCCCTTGTCGGCTCTGGAGGAAAGTCCGGTTTTGCATCAGTCTTTGTCCAGGGAGCATCCTCACGTAAGAACCTCTGGTCTGAAGGACGCGCTCCGCTCCCGGTGTTGCTTGCTTGATGGTAGCAAGGTTCTCAAATTGTCCTTTGTTTCTTTTTCCTTTCATTCCTTGCAAGCTAAAAGCATTAAGGGTGGGGCAAGCCATACTCCAGGGAAACTCCCCCTACAGCAGGAATTTACAGCCCCACCCTAATCCTTTAACATACAGGTTAGCAAAACCACACAATGGAGGACAGTCCCAAGATACTGGGAACCATATCCCAGCCACGTGGCTGCACACATTTTTGGGGGGACACAATTCAAACCATGACAATCACATTTCTGGAAAATTTAGTATTATTTAAATAACCCCAAATTGCATGTGTTTATAAGTTAAATGAAATCATTCAAAAATTTTGTAGGATATGGAGTAACTTTTGGCAAGTCGGGACTGTCACTTGTTTCAGAGGATGTCTAGCACCCTTGACCCATCCACTAAATGCTACCGGTGTCTTTAAACATTCTGACAATAAATGTCTACCTCTCTCCCAGATTACTAAAATGCCTGCTAGAAGATGGAGTGGCCCACTCTTGAGAACATTACTCTGAAGGAACTTGAGCTGAGTGTCCTTGACCTGACCTTGAAACCAAAGTTCATTCTGTACGAAAATGCAGTAGTTTCCTCTCAGGTAACTTCTTGTGAAGGTTTAGGCGGCGAAAGCTCCATTCTCGCCCTTAGTAAGTGGCACAGGTTGAGATGAATGTGTGCCTGTACGTGGACCCATTAACCCAATCACCCACGGTTTGCCTAAAGCCCACTCGGTCTTTGGAAGTGTGATTTTATGCAGATGGAATTTACTGAGCAGAAAAAGAAAATTAAGGGAGAAAAGGCAAAAGCAATCTTCTTTTGCTACAAATATTTTAGACTCATTATTATAAGATATAGGAAAGCATTAAACTGACAGAAAGGATGAAGCAATGGCAAACCAGGTGAGGAAATTTCTTTCTGACTGGCAAGCTATAATCTCACTAAATGGAACCCTAAAGTAGACTTATTCAGCTGCACTTGTAGGTTACTTGGCTGTCAAGGGAAAGCAGAGGAAGATTTGAGGGCAAACGTTAACCTGAAATACACACACAGCTGCATGCAAATAACTGGGGTACAATTTTCTTCTGTGAAGTAGAGCTTCATCAGCCTCCCAAAGTTTTAGCTCCTAGTAATAAACAAGTTTTCTTTCTTAATGATCAGATTCTCCTTCCTGAGTCTTTTTTTTTTTTTTAAATGTTCTTGGCTAGTGAATCCTTGTTTTTTAGGCAGCTATAAGACTGATGATTAGCTGTGACGGCCACAAGCTATAACCTCTTGGTGCTCCAAACTCTTCATCTGTAAAATGAAGGATGGAGACTGAACTAGGTATCCTCTAATGGCCTTTCCAAGTAAAAATCTTAAAGTCGCAGGAATCCCAATCACAGGTGAAGTACCTTGTATTTAATAGCAAGGATAATCTTTTAATAAATGGTGCAAGCAACAGGCTACATATTCAGGAGGAAATTAGGAGATCCTGCAAATTTGCATTGTTTCTGCAGTGTTTCATTTATTTCAAGGCAGTGACATAGTTTGAATCTCAGGCTTGCTTCCCATTAGCTATGTGACCTCAGGACTAACACTTAGATCAGTGCCTCAATTTTTTTCTGTGTATAACAGAAATAATAATATCTTTACAGAGTTCTTAAGAGCCTTGGTGGCACAATCATTAAGTATTAGGCTGCTAACCAGGTTTCTGGTTTGAACTCACAACCTGCTGTGTGGGAGAAAGACCTGGTGATCAACTCCTGTAAAGATTGTTGCCTAGGCAACTCTATGGGGAGGTTCTGCTCTATCTAGGGTTACTATGAGTCAGAAGGAAACCCTGGGGTGTAGTGTTTAAGGGTTCAGGTGCTACTCAAAAGATTGGCAGTTCAGGTTCACCAGGCACTTCTTGGAAACCTCATGAGGCAGTTCCACTCTGTCTTACGGGGTTGCTGTGAGTCAGACTAGACTGATGGCAACAGGTTTGGTTTTCTGCAATGAGTCAGCAATTACTAAAAGACATACAACAACAAACAACATAAGAGTTACTGGGAGAAGTAAATACATTTTAATGTTACTGGTCTAGACCAAGCACCCACACATGGTAGGGGCTTAGCATTTTTACTTGAATCCCTAGCTACTAGCAAAGAAACAGTGGGGGAGCAACATCTTCAAGAACTTGGCTGCTAATGGAGTGGTTGGCAGTTTGAACTTACCCAGTGGCTGTTCTGGGGAAAGACCTGGTGATCTGCTCCCCAGAACACTATTGTTACTGTGTGTTATCAATGGATTCTGACTCATGGGACCCTACATCACAAAGTAGAACTGCCATGCAAAGTTTCTTAGTCTATAATCATTATAGAAGCGGATCACCAAGTCTTTTCTTCCTTAGGGCAGCTGATGGATTCAAACTTTTGACTCTTGGTTAGCAGCTGAGTGCTTAACCATCATGCAACTAGGGCTAGAAGGCACCTAACAAGAAAAGTAACCCTGAATTGTATGAGCTAATAACTGTCATTCCTGGTTTTTTTCCAGTTTTACTCTGTTTTATTGCCTGGCTTGATGTAGGACTTCAGCAGTTAGCATTTCTCAGATTAGGATTTGTAACGAGTTTCTGAAATCAGGTTGAACCTGGCAGCACCTCGCCTCCTGCAAATATTGCAAACAGTTCTCCTGACTGTCATTTGTGGTTACCCTCTTGTGACAGTTTTACAGTACAGCAATTTCACTTCTTCCATATCATTGAAAGAGGTGCACTTGGGGTTCCTATTACAACATAACAAATAAAGGCTCCGTTCTTCCCATTCACATCAAATACATGGGTTTTTAACCTTGGGTGGATTTCAGTTTTCCATTATATAAATGCTAAGTATTATAGGCTTCCCTTTTTCCCTAAATTGGTATAGTTCTACTATATCCTTCAAATGATATGGATTACTCTCTTTCTTCCTTCCCTATACAAGTTTGCTGGTCCTCAAGGAGGGTTAAAATATGAATCAGAGAGATGAGAGCAGGAACTAGAGGGAAGTCAGTTAGGTAGGTATTTGCTTTCAGTACAGAATTTAAGGGAGCACCAGCAGATTTTAGTCATCAAGATAGGATAAATACTACTTTGATGTGACATTTAAAAATATAACAATTAATGTAAAAAATTCTGTGATGCACAATGGAATACTACTCAATGATAATGAACACTGATGATCTTAGGAAACACCTCATAACAGGGAGCCATCTGGAAGATGTTATGCTGAGCGAAATTAGTCATATGCAAAAGAATAAATACTGTCTGAGACCACAATTACAAGGACTCAAGAAAAGGTTTAAGCACAGAAGAAAATAATATTGGATGGTTTCAAGGGTGAGGAGGGAGAGAGAAGGATATTCATAGATTAGATGGTAGGTAGGAATTTGGTTAGATGGAGGAAGTGACAACATGCAGTAGAAGGGAAGTTAGCATAACTGGACTATACCAAAAGCTAAGAGGTCCTGTAAATACAAGCTAACATTCTGAATGACAGGCATCTGAGGATTATAGTTTCAGAGTACATTTAGGTCAATTGGCATAAGTCTTTTAAGAAAATATTCTGCATCCCACTTTGGTGAGTGGTGTCTAGGGTCTTTAAAGCTAGCATGTGGCTGTCTAAGTGGCATGAATTGATCTCGATTCACCTGTAGCTGAAGAGAATGAAGAACTTCAAAAACAGGAGACAGAAAGGCCATATGATCTAGGGACATCATCAGTATGAGATCAGAAGAACTAGATGGTGCCTGGCCACCAACAATGACTGCCCTGACAGGGAACACAATATAGGGTCCCTGAAGTAGAGGGTGAAAAATAAGTGTGTAGAACTAAAAGTGTATCAAAAAAAAAAATTTTATTGTCTTAAGCCAATCTACTTTTTTAATTATGATTAAGTGAAAGTATACAATCTAAGTCAATTTTGCATGCCTGACTCTCTGCAACTCTATCTCTTCTCCTCACCCTGTAGATAACACACTCCTCCTTTTCATTCTTTACTTCTAGTATTCTCTTAATGAGCATCCATGCCCTCCTCTCCACCCTTTCCTTTCCCCTGTAGAAAGAAGCCAGTAGGTCAGCCTTTTATAAATGTATAAAACCAGAAAGTACACATACAACATGCTCAATCTGTATCCCCAAGTTCAGTCCACTCTTTGTCTGAAGTGGTGCTCTCAGTACTGGTTTCAGTTCTGGGCCAGAAGCAGGTCTAGGTGCCATGTTCTCAGGAGACCCTACAGGTTGTAGGACCATCAATATTGGTCTTCTAGTAGAGTTCTGGATCTGCAAATGTCTTTTTCTCATGCTACATCTCCTATCAAGGCTGTCTTTGGTGGCGGCCAGGCGCCTTCTGGTTCTTGTAGTCTCACATTCATGTGGGTCCTTCTGTCTTCTTGGCTCATTTTCCCTTGTGCCTTTGATGTTCTCAGTGGTCATCTGTTCTAGGTGGGTTGGGAGCAATTGATGTTCCTCAGATGACAACTTGTTGGCTTTTAAGGCCCCAGATGCCATTCACCAATATGGGGTGCAGAAGACCCTCTTAGCAAAAAACTAGTCACACCAGTTGATCTCGATGTCCCCTGAAAACATGGCACTCTATCCTTTGAAATGTTGCATTGAATTTAGATAACCTTTAGTTTATGGTGTAGTTCAGTTATGCTGACCTGACTACTACTGAGTGCTACCAAATCACCTAACTGAATTCCTATTGACTATTTAACCTGTAACTATAGGATCTCTATGAGTCAGATTTGACTTGACAGCAGTGGGTTTGGTTTGGTTTATCTAATCTATGAACAACCCTCTTCCTCCCTCCCCAACCTGTAGCCATCAGTCTTTCCTTCTGATCCAACTCGATGGCACTTGGCTGGCTTAGCTATACCAAAGGTTTCATACAATGCTTGTCTTTTCACAGCTGACTGATTCTACTCAGCATAATGTATTCTAGTTGATACCAGATTATAAGATGCTTCCTAAAATCCTAATTTCTATTTATAATTGCATATACTCCACTAAGCAGCTACTGCTGCTCTAACAGTTTCAGAAAGGTTTCTTCACCTGGGAAGTTTTGTGGTGCTTTCTTTGGGGGCTTTCTGAAGCCATGGGTGATTTCTTGGTTATAGTTTTTTCCAGAGTTTGTTGCTTTTGGGGCATCATGTGTGTCAAAAGAGGCTGGGAGAGATGCTGTGAAGATAAATCACAATTGCTTCTCTAGGCCATCTTTAAATGAAGGGTAAAAGGTGTCTGACAACTTCCAAAATCAGTCAGGTTTTCAGGTATACAGGTTCCTCTTCCCAGCTGAGAAAGTAAGCAGCTCTATATTGAACCCCAGATGTTATAAACTAGCTCAAAACATAGAAAGGCTACTGCTCTGCTGGCCTCTGATGTTGGGCCCCAGCTGTAGGCAAAACTGTAGAGTCCTGCTTTTCCACTGGAAAAGCACTCTGCTCCAGGCAGGTGCTGCCTCCCTGTCCAGGAATTAGGTCCCGTTGAGGCCTCTGTAAGGGAATATCTGCCTCCTAATGGAAGAAGATGGTGTCCCACACAAGCTCACCTTCTAGCTGGGTCCAGGCTACACTATGTAGGAGGCAGAGATGCCAAAAGTGCCAAGAGGCACAGAGTCCACAGCCTCTGTTGCTGGGCTGCAGCCATAGGCAACAATGTGTAAAATACTGCTTTTCTGCCAGAGAAGCGCTCTCCTCCAGGCAGGTGCTGCCTCCCAGCCTAGGAACTAGGTCCAGCTGGGGCCTCCATATGGGTGATCCTCCTACCAATGGAACAAGGTGGCATCCTGCACAAGCTCGACACCCGCCTCTGCACAAGCTATGTGGAAAGAGAGGCCAAAGGTACTGAGATGCAGAGTCCAAATCCGGGCTCTGAAAATATGGCAGTTTCACCTGCCAATCCCACTAGCAATGTGTCTGAAGTTAGCTGCTAGTCAAGTCCCAGCTCTGCCCACCAGCTAAGACAGAGAAAAAAAAAGTTAAAATGTTGAGTTACCTTCAGTCTGTGAAAGCCAGCTTTTGTGAACCAGAAAGAGAGGAGGTTTTCCATTCAATGGTATGAAGTCCAAATTAACAGCCCTATGCCATGTCATAGGGCTCACTATGTGTCCAGAAGGCTTCCTTTAATTATCAGTTCAGGTCTTGGTTTGCAGAGGGATTTAGGGAGACACATGTTTAGTGTGCCACCTTGAGTCCACCCCCGCCTCCGCTCTAACAGAAATACTGCAGAGTGGATGGCTTTAACAAAGGAAAGTTTATTATTACACAATCCGGTAGACTACAAGTCCAAATTCAGGATCTCCACTCCAGGGGAAGGCTTTCCCTTTGTTGGCTCCAGAGGAAAATCTGGTATTGCATCAGTCTTTGTCAAGCGAGTGTCTTGGTGCACAAACCACAGGTCTGAAGGATGCGCTCTTCCTCCAGTGCTGTTTTCCTGATGGTGTGAAGGATTAGGTGTGGGGCAAGCCATACTCCAGGGAAACTCCCTTTACAGTGGAGCAGGGAGGTGATCTTATGAAGAGATTTACAGCTCCACCCTAATCATTTAACATATAGCATAGGAGAATCACAAAATGCAGGACAATCTTAAAATACATGGAATCATGGTCTAGGCACATGGGGGAACACAATTCAAACCAGGACAGTACCATAGTTTGTTTATGTATTAGTCTGTTGATGGGCACCTGGGTTGATTCCATCTTTTTGTTATTGTGAACAGTGCTGCAATAAACATTTGTGTGCCTTTATCTGTTCATGTGACAGCCCTTATTTCAATAAGGTATATTCCAAGCAGTGCCATTGCTGGATCATATGGTATTTCTACTTCTAGAGTTTTAAGAAAGCATCAAATTGTGAAAGACCAGATTTGATTGTCTGTCAGATTGAAAGGTCCCTTGACAACATGGCCCCTGAACTCTCTGTTAACCTAGAGCTGAAATCAGTCCCAAAGCCACCTCTTCAGACAAAGACTGGACTGGACTATAAGACATAAAGTTATGCTGTGAAGAGTGTGCTTCTTGGCTTAAAAAAAAAATATGGGTATATATCTATATATACACATACATACATATACACACACACATATATATACATATATATATATACACACACACACATACATAAGAATGAACATCTCCTGTCCAGAGGCAAGATGAGAAGTTGGAGGAGGCAGGAGTTGTTTGAATGTCTAAGGGAAGTACAGGGTGAAAAATAGGAATATACTGCCTGTCACAGGGTGGGGAAATCAGTTAAGAGTTTCTTAGCAGTGTGGATGTGGGGTTTTACATGACAAATTGACTTGGACTGTAAACTTTCACTTAAAGCACAGTAAAATATTTTTAAAAATTCTGTGATAAACACAATGGCACAATTTTAAAGGAAGTCTCAGTAAAAGTGCGTAAAAAAACCCATTGCTACCAAGTTGATTCCAACTCATAGTGACCCTATAGGACAGAGTAGAAGCGCCCCATAGAGTTTCCAAGGAGTGCTTGGTGCATTCGAACTGCAGACCTTTTGGTTCACGTCACGTACTTAAATACTGCACCACCAAAGTTTCCCACAGTGCCATAGAGAACCCTATTGCACTTCCAAGGGAAACTACTCATTTGTTGCCTGCAATATTGAAGTGAAAGAAAAAAATCAATAACACTAATCTATCTTTCTTTAAAATTGTTTTTTTATCATGGATTTTTGGCATTAATTTTGATTTTTAAATATATCACATTCATATATTATCTATATTGTTTATCATTTATGGATTACTGAATAGCTTGCTTTTAGGAGCTCTGGTGATGAAATGGCTAAGCACTTGGCTGCTAATTCAAAGGCTGGCAGTTTGAGCCCACCATCCTCTCTGTAGGAGAAAAGGCCTGGTGACCTGCTTTCTTGAACATGACAGCCCAAGAGACCTTAGGTGGCAGTTCTACTGTGAACTACAAGGTTGCTAGGAGTCAGAATCAAATCCTAGACACAAAAGAACAACAAAAATCTCTTCTTAGATTTTGCACATGAAACTAGTATCTCTCATACTTCACTCTAGTCCCTGCTCTGAGAGTGAGGCAGATCCATTCCTTTACTCTTTAAAACACATCAGGAAACTTCTAGGTATTCCAGGTGGGTGGGGCTCACCTGAGCATGAGGAAGGTAGGTGAGGGAAGTTGGGAGGCTCATTTTGTTTTGATTGATCTCAGACTCCAAGAAGTGCTCTGTAACCTCTCCATGACTCTGCCTTGCTAACTATGAATCCAAGAAGGCCAAAGATAGGCAGCCATGGCATAATCTCTTCCTGGAAACCTCTAAAGAAAGGTGCTAAGTAGAGAAAGAAGCCAGGATAAGGAGTCTGCTGATAGATGCCTGGCTGGGATTTGCAACTAAGACGTCTAGCATTCCACACGCTTTGATCTTTATTACCCTCTCAAATGTCAATGAATTCTCTGAGCCAGGGGTTTGTGACCATTTTCTGTCAAGGACCAGATAGTAAATATTTTAAACCTGCAGACCATAAAGTTTGTCACAACTACTCAGCTTTGCCATTGTAGTGCCTGCAAAGGCATCCGTGGACAGTATGCAAATGAATGTTCATGGCAGTGTTTCCATAAAAGTCAATGGACACTTACAATAATTTGTCCAGTTCACTTGTTGGTGGACATTTGGATTGTTTCTGGGCTATTGTCAATAAAGCTGTCACTGCTGTTGTGAATATTAGCATACCGAACAAAGAGACAAAAGCTTAGCTTACCCACTGCTGTTGAGTCAATTTCAACTCATAGGGACCCTATAGGACAGAGTCGAACTGGCTCATGGAGTTTCCAAGGAGCACCTGGTGGATTCAAACTGCCAAATTTTTGGTTAGCAGCCGTAGACTTAACCACTACACCACTGGCATCTCCAAACAAAAACTATGGACACTAAAATTTTAACTTCTTGTGATTTTCGTGTGCCACAAAATACTGTTCTTCCTTTGTTTGTTTTTAAGACGCTTAAAAACTTTAGAAACCATTCTCAGCTCTTGGCTCATACAAAAACAGGAGACATCGAGATTTGGCCCTGGGACATGGTAGATGGCTGGCTTCTGCTTCAGGACAATGTACAGATAGTCAGTTACTCTTAACTCTGACAGAATCCATGAATCCATGAATATCTTTTAACAAAATGTTTTACAGAAACATCTAGTTGTTGTTCTAGGGTGCTGTTGAGTTGGGTCTGGCTCATAGCAACCCAGTATGACTACCACTACCTGATCCTGTGCCATCCTCACAATCATCGTTATATTTGAGTTCATTGTTGCAGCCACTGTGTCACTCCATGTCATTTAGGGTTTTCCCCTTTTTTACTATGTACTAAGCATGATATTCTTCTCCAGGGACTCATCCTTCTGATAACATGCCCAAAGTACACAAGAAGAAGTCTCAACATCCTTGCTTCTAAGCAGCATTCTTGTTGTGCTTTTCCCAAGACAGATCTGTTCATTCTTCTGGAAGTATATTCAATATCCTAGAAAGAAAATTAAAAGTGCTTTAAGTTTCTAAGGCGAGAGAACCACAATTTTTATATGAGTGTTGAGAGAGCTTATAGAGCCTTTTGATGGAGGAGGTCAGAGAGGACTCTTGATTTACTGCTCAAAATAACTTAGTTGTATGTAATGGCCAAAGAAGCCCAGTGGTGTGATGGTTAATCACTAGACTACTAATAGAAAGGTTGGTAGTTCAAACCCGCCCCATGGCTGTACAGTAAAAAGAACTGGTAATCTGTTCCCACAAAGATTAGAGCCAAGAAAACTCTATGTAGCAGTTCTACCCTATTATGTAGGGTTGCTATGAGTTGCCATAGACTTGTGACACCCAACGACAAAACACACCAGTAAACTAGTTACTGTCATGTAGGGTCTATTCACAGTCACTCATGTGTTGCAGAATACAACTGCTCTTGACAGAGCTTTCATGATTGTGACCTTTCAGAAGCAGATCACCAGGCGTCTCTTCTAAGGTGCCTCTAAGTGGTTTGAAAAGACCAATCTTCTGTTAGTAACTATATTCCTAGACATATGACACATGATTCTAATATGCACTCTCTTTTTACTGCTCTTTGTTCAATATTTGAAATCTCGACAGTTATGTCTATTCTTCCATTTTGATTGAAAGTCCCCATGAGGGCAGAAGTTCTGTCTGTCTCGTGTCTTTGAGACAAATCTGGGACAAAGTAGAATTTCAATAAATGTCTGATGCACATGTAATCAAAGGTCTCCATGCCAAGGCAAACAGTATAGTAAAATTTCAGGCTCATCAGTAAGTACTGTTTGTAAACATTGATACACTTTTGCAGAGACTTATAAAGACATTACTCCATAAGGAAAAACCACACTGCTGCCTTCTTCAGAAGAAAGATACTCTCTAACATCAGTAGACAGTAATAATGTGCTCATTTGCCTGATAGAAGTTAATAATTAGCCTGAAATTAAAAAAAAATAGAAGAAATACTTAAGGGGTTATAACATGGTTTTAAATGAAGATAAAGAACTATTTTCTTAACTTCAAAAATGATTCAGGAATCCCAAAGATCTACATGCACTCGTGGACTGGTTTTCGGCAAGAATCAGTCACTCTTTGTTAACATAAAAGGAATGTCTTGGGTCTGGTAATTCAAGTTTGAGATCAATGTTATTCTATTATTTAGTAATAAATCCTCCTTGAGTGGCATTACACACACAATGCACTATATTCCAGTGGGGGTGAGGGGACATGAGATGGTAATTTATTGATCAGATGAGACCATGGGGACTGATAAATTTCTGCAAGCACCAGAGGATGCCAAACAAGAATGAGCGCTACTTAGAATTTTTGTTCCAGTATTTTCTCTATACATTTAGAACTGAATTTTGAAGAACTGGCATCTTTTTAGAACATAAGCCATCTTAATGGCTGCTCATCCTATTTGAGGTCAAGTTTGAACATCAGCACATAAGGGGAAAATCGTCCCTAGTAAAAACTACCTTTGAAATTCCTTAGGGAACCTGTCATATCATAGCTCAATAATTGCAACTCAGACACTTTTCCTCCCAGGTGGGCAGTGATTTTCCCAGCACCACCTGAAATCATTGGCTTGTGCTTTGGGATAACGTGTTTAGAAAAATGAGTTCTGTATCTTTAAGTCTCAGTGGATGAGATGCTCATTCTACGAAACACCATCAGAAATGGGGATGGATGAATGGAACTGCAAATGTGCTTCCCATAGCAGCTCACTCTGGAATGATTTGTTCATCTGCTGGCTGGAGAATAGAATTGCTTGCATTATTGAAAACATGGAGTCCCTGGCACTGTGAATGGTATATTCACTCAGTCACTAACTACAAGTTTGAAGGTTTGCATTGACCCAGAATTGCTTTGACAGAAAGTTCTGGTGATCTACTTCTGAAAAGTCAGTCACTGAAAACCCTATGGAGCACAGTTGAAGCTCTTAGTTGAGCTGCACTCAGCCAACTTGTTGGATGAATTGGCTTTCCTATCCCTATGCTTGTATCCACAATCAACACCCACAGAAGCAGTCTTCAAGAAATCAAACGATGCATCACACAGGGCAAATCTGCTGCAAAAGACTTCTTTTAAATGCTCAGAAGTGAAGATGTTACTTTGAGGGCTACAGTGCCCCTGACCCAAGTGATGATGTTCCCAGTTGCCTCATGTATTTGTGAAAGCAGGACAAAGAATAGGAAAGACTGAAGAAGAATTGATGCCTTTGATCTGTAGTGTTGGCCAAGAATATTGAATATACCGCAGACTGTCAAAAAACCAAATCTGTCGTGGAAGAATTAAAACCAGAATGTGCTTTAGAAACAATGATGGCTATACAACGTCTCACATATTTTGAACATGATATCAGGAGGGATCAGTTTTTGGAGAAGGGCATCACGCCTGACAAATAGTGGGTCAGCCTAAAAGTGGCAGACTTCTCTGTGAGATGGATTGACACAGTAGCTGTAACAGTGAGCTCAAGCGTAGCAACAGTTGTGAGGATGGTGCAGGACTGGGCAGTGTTTCATTCTGCTTTGCATAGAACTATTCTAAGTCAGAAGTGACTTGATGGCACCTGATGACAACATTCCCTGTGTAAGGAGGCCTGGTGGCCAGCAGCGGTTAAGAGCTCAACTGCTAACCGAAAGGTCAGCAGTTGGAATCCACCACTTGCTCCTTGGAAATCGCATAGGGCCATGCTACTCTGTCCCAAAGGGTTGCTATGAGTTTAAGTCGACTTGACGGCAGTGGGTATTCCTTTTTTAAAACATACTGGTTGCTTCTACCTAAAGCCTACATGCATTTCATGTGACTGGCAAGCTAACTTCTAGCTTTCCTGCCCACTTTTGTTAAGCTTCAGTCGGATCCAACTCGACAGCTCTTGGCTTTTGGCATGCTCACGAAGTGTTAGTTTTGTTGTTCATAAACTTGGTCATGGTAATTGTACTTGTTATTATAGTTGTGCAATTAATTAGTATGATGTAAATTGATAACTTATGATTGTGAAAGAGAATGATCTCAAAAAAGAAATGGAATGTTCTAGAAAAATGAATAAAGCCAATTAGTGAAAACAATGATACCAAACTAGGTATAGGAGGAGACAACTATTAAGACAGTGAAAATATCCTAAAAATCTAGATATTTCCAAACTCAAATCACCTCAAACCTGTTTGCAAGGTCATGCAGTGTTTCACGAGGACACAGTCAACTTCTGTCTTCATTAACCCTTGTATTTTTGAGTTTCTTTGTCATGTTTATGCCATGGTTAAGCATTCGGCTGTTAACCAAAAGGTCAACAGTTTGAATCTGATAGCTGCTCCTTGGAAACTTTATGGAGCAGTTCTACTGTGAGTAGAGAATTGGGTCAGAATTGAATCAACGGCAATGGTGTTTTTTCGTTTTGTCATGTTGCTGTTGGGTGCTGTGGAGTCAGTCCCAACTCATACCAGCCCCATGTGACAGAGTTGAACCTCCCCACAAGGCTTTCTTGGCTATAATTTTATGGGTAAATATCCAAATCTTTTGTCTCAAGGAGTCATTTTTTTTCCTGTGATGGATTTTTTCAGTTAACCAAGCAAACTACCAGGTCTGATAAGAAAGCTTCACTATATTATTTTTTTCTCTTTTTCAACTGGGCATGCAAGTTGAGGTTATCTTGCTTAAAAAACACATTTTGTGAGAGCTGATTTTGTAACTCTGTGATAGCATATTGCGCAGACAGCATGTTTGCCCAGCTAAAGGCCATGAGGAATAGCCAGCAAGCAATTGCCAGCCTCTGTGCAAAGACAGAAGATGGAGAAATCTCAGCAGTCATCTTCACACTACTCTTGGCAGCCGTGTCGCCAAATCCCCAGATGCCATTCACAGTAGCCTTAAGTGAAAGGCACCTCAGAGTTGTGCAGTGCACAGCCTGAACAGCTGTACATGGAGCCCCTGCAGATACTTGCTGAAGCTATTGTCTCAGTCCTTCTGTTTCTCAAGCTTGAATCCTCATTAATGAATCATTGATAAATGGTGCTGGCAAGAATGTAACAAAGAAGACCGTATAATTAGTGGGAATGAAAATTGGTAAACTTTTTTTAGGGTTGTATCCATAAAAAAATTTGAAAATTTTGCTTTGAACAAACATATGCTTTAAGCATCATTTTCTTATTCTAGGAGATAATATCTAAAGATGTTTTCATATGTGTGTACTGACGTGTTCTTTGAAATAGTGGAGAAAAATCTAAATGCCCGCCATGTACTCCATTTCTTCATGGAGCTTCACTTGAGCAAATAGTAAGTGTGCAGCTTGTGGAGCCTCACAAAGACCCCCTTGTCCTGGAGCTTACCCTTGGGTAGAGTGTCAGAGTAACAGTGGACAGGTTAACAAATAAATATGCACCACTATGTCCAACAGTCAGTAACGTAATGTATACACACTTTATCGCTCATCCACGTCATGTTGGTATTGTTTTCCCCTTGAATCAATTCTGACTTACAGTAACCTCATAAAACAGAATAGAACTGCCTCCTAGACTGTAATCTTTACAGAAACAGATTACCACATCTTCCTCCCAGGGTGCAGCTGGTACGTTCGAACTATCAGCCTTTCTGTTAGCAGCTGAATGTGTAATCATTTCACCACCAGGGCTCCTTATTCTCACAGCAGGATAGCTTGTGGGGAAAATTAGAATATGTATATTATGGCTCATATTAGAATATATATATATTAGAATGTAACACTGTGGACAGTGTTGTGACAAAATTCACATCTGTCTGTCTGTCTGCCTGCTTGCCTGTCTACCTGCCTATCTACTTGTCTGTCTGTCTGTCGTCTGCCAGCCTGCTCACCCTCCTGCCTGTCGGCCTGCCTCTTTATCTATCAGCCTATCTACCTATCATCAGAGCTATTGGGAGCTCTGTGGTAGAATTGTCAGTGCCCAGGGGGAGAGATCCGTGTTTCATCGTTGGCCAGTGTACGGCACACCCAGCCAACACCTGTCTGTCAGTGGAGGCTGGTAGGTTGCTATGATGCTGAACAGATTATAATCAGAATTTCCAGTCTAAGATAGACGAGCAAGACAGTGTGCTGACCTACTTCTGAAAATTAGACAACAAAAACCTCATAGAGTGCAGTGATCAACTCCCTAATGAATTGTCGTGTTTCTTTATTCTTTTGTATATGAGGTCACCATGAGTCAGAAGTCCACTGAACAGCAGCTGGCAACATCTTTTCAACAATCAATAATCTACTCATCTATATCTATAGAACAAAAAATTGGAAGGAAAAACAAATGTTTAAAAATGACGGTATTACTATATAATTATGCAAAGGGCTTTTTTTTCTGGGACACTTTTAGAAAGACTTAATGAACAAGGTGCCGGTGGTGTAAGTCATCTTTCTGAGACAGGTACAGGACTGACGATGGTATCACAGTGAGTTCAGAGGTGCAGGGCACTGCTCAGCCTTGTCCTTGGTGTTACACTCTGTGGTTGCCATTGTGAAATTTTTAATAATAACTTTTGAACAAGGGGTCCTTCACTTTCACTTTCACTGAGTCCTGTCAGTTACGTAGCTGACCCCAGGTAAGGACATTCTAGGACCCAAAGGCCTATGGTTTCAAGGATGCTTTAAAACAAGGTGGTATTTTTGGAAACCCTAAGGAGGCAGTCCAATAAAATTGCCCTCATTTTGTAAGCCATAAACCTAGGCATATTAACAGCAGCCTCTGTGCCATTGGGGCCACCTCAGAGGTTGCAGTTGGTGACCATGAATGGGAAGCACTAGAAGGTGACATTGGGTTCTTCTTCTTTTTTTTTTTCCATTTCAAAGCAGTCATGTTTTTATTAACAGATCAGATTACAAAAATAATCATGGTAGACACCTTAGTTCATCCTTCTAATAAGCCTGTTGATCTGATCTTTCCTCTTGCTAGCATCTCCACCTTCTATAAAATGAGTGGTCATTTTCTTCATTCCACCTTGTGAAGAAGATAATTTAAAGGGCCCCAGAGAGCTTACTTCTTTGGAGCATTTCCCTGCAGCACAGATCTCGTGAATAAGGTCCTACATGCAGATGATGCCGTATTGACCAATCAAAGTCGTACCTGTCAGGGCAAGTTGCTTCTTACTGACTTTGCCGTAACCATGCTTATAGATGAGTGCATTCACCAGCTTCAGGTTTGGGTACCCCCAATGCAATATACGGCTCCACAATTCTCAGCATGTTAGTTGAAGCCTTGCTGAGCTTAACAAAGCTGCTATTGAAGATCTGGCGAAGGTGAAGAAGCTGCAACACCTTTAAAAACTTCGGGCTCCCACCACTGATACTTCAGAGTGGATAATAAATGCCAGCTTGGGCTCTACAGGTACGTAGAAGTTGGCAGCTTTTCTGGCCATCCAAATCTCGGTTCTGTACATCTGCCTATACTCCTTGTGATAGGGCTTAGCTTTTTCGTAGATAAGCTTCCTCCTTGCCATTTGAGGCATCTTTTGGGCAAACTTCTTTCTCAGGCACTTGATCTTTAGTTCTGAGAAATTACTT
Source organism: Heterohyrax brucei (assembly GCA_028571685.1). NCBI lineage: Eukaryota > Metazoa > Chordata > Mammalia > Hyracoidea > Procaviidae > Heterohyrax > Heterohyrax brucei. The sequence goes on along the minus strand of CM053156.1, from coordinate 83,900,772 downwards.
CACTTTTTCTTATGGGTTACTGGCACAGCGGGAAACTTCTTCTTCTCTTTGGCACCCTCCCTGGTGCCAGCCGGAAACAGAGGTGAGTTCTTCTAATAAAGGGGGAAAAAGGATGAGTGAATGGATACAATTTCATCATCTCCTGGGGTCCAAATGGGCACACTGAGTCCTCACTGTTGGACTTACAACCTTTCTGTATGGTCTACAAGAAAGGAAACATTTTGATTTTGGAATGAAAATGACAGGAAATAAAACAGCTCTGCCTCGTGTATCTCTCCCAAATACAGCAGATGTGAAGTTTGTTAGGTTGACTTTCTGCCATACATTAGCTGTGTGCTCAGCAGAAGGTATTTGACTCCACTCTTGCTCCCAGTCCAACCATACTCTTACTTCATGGAGAGGAGAGGAAGATGCCAAAGGCGGAACTTGAGTTTGCCAGTGACACACCCCAAATGCCTAGGCAATACTTCATTGCCTTTCACCTGGAACACTTTGTGGAGGACTATACTGTAGTTTCTTGCTTGCTAAATAAAATTCCTCAAAGGAAGTATTTTTGCAATCCTACAGGATATTATCTCCAGATCTTTTACACTGTCTCCTCAAATCCAGAACTATTCTGTTCTCTTCAGTATTCCCCAGTATGGAATTTGTCTTTTAAAAGTGTTTAATCCTTCATCTTAGTGCTTCCACATCTAAAAATATGTTATTGTTTGTTGTTAGCTACCCTCAAGTTGGTTCTGACTCATAGAGACCCTATAGGACAGAGTAGAGCTGCTCTATAGGGTTTCCAAGGAGTTGCTCATGGATTTGAACTGCTGACCTTTTGGTCAGCAGCCAAGCTCCTAACTGATGTGCCACCAGGGCTAGTGACAGAGGCCAAGTAAATAATTAGTGATGTGTTCAAAGATTTTAAGTACAAGACTTCTCATTTTAAGATTGCTAATTATTGGAAACCCTGGTGGTTTAGTGGTTAAATGCTGCATCTGCTCACCAAAAGGTCAGCAGTTCAAATCACCAGGCACTCCTTGGAAACTCTATGGAGCAGTTCTACTCTGTCCTGTAGGGTGCCTATGAGTTGGAATCAACTCGATGACAGTGTTTCTTTCTTTTTAATAATAACTATTAAAACAGATACTTGACAACAGGGAAATGATTAACTAAATTATGGTAATTCCACGTAACAGACAACTGTGCTGGTATTTGAGATCTTATTTATAAAGAACTGTTAACAAGACAGGGTAGGGCTGTATCTCTTTGTATTAATGTGCTCTTTTGCTGCTCATTTAGCTCCCTAGGCCTACCCTGCAGTTAAAATAATAGCCAAGGGATCCACAAACCTTATGCTGAGACAAATTTGTAGATTCACGTTTCAGGTGAGTTTTCGTGTCTCAGAGTTGGAAGATGGAGGGGCTGAGACTCAGACCTGCAGTAGAATGTGGGAGAGACCAGGTATCCTTGAAATGGAAGGGGAAGGAAAGACTATTCCACTGTGAGATGCTTCAGTCATCACCTGAAGAGCCATCATTGAGCTTAAGCTCTGCAGAAGATAGAATTACAGAGACAGACACCTGGGGAGAAATTGAGAGGAGGAAGCTTCACCAGGCTAGCCCGTGCAGAACTTTCCAGAACAGGTGAAATTTCCTTGATGGGCATGGCAGCAGTAAGTGAATCACATAGTGATCACCTCTTCTTTTTGTTTTTTGTTTTTTTAGGATACGGAACAGTGCTGAGATCCATTCTTTCATCAATAGCTATTTCAAGTGCCCTGTTAGGCACTGGCCATAATACAACATTGAAGGCAACAGGTTCCCACCCTCAGGAGATAGCCTTTTTTACAAAAGAACGTTCAGGCCAGTGCAGACAGAATACAAAAGGACAGCCTGACAGCATCATACTGGAATTGCATTTTACTGCTAGAAATATGAGACCATTAATGTAAGTGATCCAATGAAATGTTTTGAATTTAGCTGGTCCAGTATAAGTCCCAAACCTGCTATGATTCCAACTCATAGTGACTTTGTAGGTCAGAGTACAGCTGTCCCCAAGGGTTCTCAAAGCTGTGATCTTTGTGGAAACAGACTGCCACAGCTTGCTCCTGTGGAGTGGCTGTTTGGTTCACACTGCTGATCTTTGGATTATTATGTGCCACCAAGGCTTCAGCACCTGAGTCAATCTTCAGCAAAGGCTTGGAGAGGACAGGAATGGGTAGATTCCAACTCAGTTTGGAAACTTGGAACCCCCCGAGCCAAACCTGTTGCTGTTGAGTCAACTCTGATGCAACAGCAACTCTATAGGACACGGTAGAACTGCCTCACGGGGTCTCCAAGGGGTGCTGGGTAGATTCAAACTGCCAATCTTTTGGTTAGCAGCTACAGCTATTAATTACTACACCACCAGTGATTCCTTGGAAAGGCACCTTTAATTTCCCTTATAAAGTCTTCAGTCACATAGTGTCTAGCTCTGATGCATCAGCATCAAGTATTTTGAAGTCCGTTTTTGGGTGCATGACCAGTAGTGAGTGACCGATAGTGATGAGTTGATTTGTGTTCCTCCCAAAGATACGTTCCAGTCCTAAGCTCTGGTACCTGTGAGTGTGATTTTAGTTGGAAATAGTGTCTTTGCAAAAGTCATTCATGAAGTTCACTGGAGTAGAGTGGTCTGTCACTTGATATGATGTCATCTGCATAACGAGAAGAAAGACACGGAAACACACATAAAAGATGGCCCTGTGACTGAGGAGCAGAGATTGGAGTGATGCATGTACAAGCCCAGGAACACAAAGGCATGCTGGCCACTACCAGGAAAGAAATACATGACTCTATTACTGGAGAACATAGACTAGATTGCCCCTGGAAGTGAGCGAGGCTGGAATCACAGATGCTCAGTAAGTACTCAACTTTCTTCAGTTTGGTATTTTCAGGGAGTTAGCCTGGTTTCTCCACTAGTGAAAGCTTTTTTTTTGATTGCAAGTAATACAAACCCCCATTAAAATGGACTTAAACAGAAAAAAAGAACATCTGGTTATTGGTTTATAGAATGGAAACACATACATTAGAGTTGATTCTAGGTACATTTTTATCTAGGGGCTTAAATGATGTCAGGGGGCTGGTCTCTCTCTATTTTTATTTCTGTTTCCTTCTGTGTTGGTTATACGCCCGGGTTCTGTGTAAAGGCAAGACAACTTCCTAGAAACCGCTGACTTGTGCTATTCCAGCTTAAATCCAATGGAGGCCTAAGGGTGCCCTTCTCTTGATGTTTATCCCAATAGATCACTTTTATCTGAATCTCTTGCAGCCTAAATTCCCTAGATTCTGCTTCTCAGGAACCCAACCTACAACAACTAAGAAAGCAAAAACAAAAAACTGTCTGGGAGAGTAGCTCCTCTTTTGTATGATCTCAGACGAGTGAAAAGGACAATGGTTTCCAGTTTTTGGATGTGTGGGCCAACTGATGAATAGGAGATCTCAGAAACCACGCCTGCTGATTCCAGTTCTAGCAAAACAAATCTCTATGCTTTTGTGCTCCGTCCCCAAATTCACATGGATGTTTGTAAGTGAGTTACAGCATCAAGTCCTCTGAATATCTGCTTGGATGATCCTTCAACTCAATATTCTAGGAAAAGCATAGGTTTGGTTTTCAGACACTCTACAACTATACTTTTTGACTGGCAACCAAAAGGTTGGAGGTTCAGGTCCATGTAGACTACTCAGATCCTCAAAAGAAAGGTCTGTTGATCTACTTCCAGAAAAATCAGCCACTGAAAACCCTACGGAACACAGTTCTACTCTGACATACAGGGGGTCACCATGAGTCAGAACCCACTCAAGGACAAATGGTTAACTAGTTATAAAATATTTTGCTGTGGAGCAACTCCAACTTGTAGCAACCCTACAGAACAGAGTAGAACTGCTATATAAAGTTTCCAAAACAATATTCCACACAGAAGCAGATGGCCACATTTTTCTCCTGTGGAGTGTGGCTGGTGTTTGAACCACTGACCTTTCACTTAATAGCTGAGAACTTTTCTATTGTGCCATCAGGGCTTCTTAACTGACTATAACCACCCTAAGTTTTGCTTTCAATGAGTCAGAGATACATCAATTCGGGGTGTAAAGTTAGTTAATGCTATGCTGTTTAAAGTGACTCTATCCAGAAAGATTGGAGTGATTAGAAAATTGTAAGAGTATAAATAACTTTATCTTGCCGTTGTATTTTGGGGCTGACCTCCTGGAACCTTTCTGGAGCTCTGATTTCACATTCCTAAGACCAGCAGTGAATCTGTAGAAGGGCCATAACTTTAGGCCACAGAATAAGCACAGATGATTGTAAGGAACAATAAATTGCCATCAGAAATCAATACATTATTTTCCAAAGCTTGTCTGGGGAGAATCATTCCATCTTCACAGACACAGTGAACATTTTCCAGATTTATAGTTGTTTGCCAAGGGTTTATGCAGTGCTGTATTTCCAACAGAATCCTTAAGGAAGAAAAACTTGGTATCTAGCCTTCCCTTGCAGCATGTGTAAATGGGACAGAAATCTCAGCAAGGATGCCTCTAGAGTCACAAGAGACCAATCTTCTACTTGGGCAATTAACTGGCCACCAAAGAGACAGTTGTGAAGTAGTTCATTTAACTATACTTATTACTTGACTGAGCAAATACTCAAATTAGATAACTTTATTCAATTAATACAGACAATACTAAAAGTGTAAGTAATCTTCATATATCTGATGCCTAACTTTATATATTTAAAGAGAAAATGAAACATATATTATGAAAGGAAGCCCTGTGGCACAAATGACAAAGCATGTGACTGCTAACAGAAAGGTTGGTGGTTCAAACCCAACTCATAACTTTGTGGAGAAAGAGCCAACAATCTGTTTCCATAAAGACTAAAGCCAAGAAAACCCTGTGGAACAGTTGTACTCAGTAAGATGGGGTCACCAGGAATCAAAAATGACTTGACAGCACCCAACAACAACAGAATACTGAAAGTACCAGCAATATGTTGATATTGGCACTAAATGCAGCACACTGTAAGTTATAACAAATGGTGCCTGGCCACCACCAAAGGCAGCCGTGACAAGGGACACAGTGTAGAGTCTCTGAGGCAACTTGGGAAAAAGAGATGTGCAGTTCAAGAATTCTACTAAAAGATCAGAATTGATGGTCTGACAGCCTGGAGTGTTCTCTGGGAACGTGGTCCCTAGATCTGCTGCTGCCCTGACGTGAAACCAGTACTGGGGTCAACTCTTTAGACAAGAATGGACTGGTCTCAGGGACACAGTATGAGCATATGGTGTGTGTACTTTATGGTTTTATACATTTATAGGAGGCTGTCCTACTGTTTCTTTCTAGGTGGGAAAGAAGAGGGTGGAGAGGAGGGGACAGGTGCTCATTAAGAGGATATTAGAAGTACAGAGTGAAAAGGAGGAATGTGCTGTCACAGGGTGAGAAGAGCAGATGGAGCTGCAGGTGGCAGGAATGCAATATTAATTTGGACTACATACTTTTACTTAACCACAATAAAAAAAATAGAATTTGAAAATTAGGGATCAGCAAGATGTAATTTGAAAAAAGTATACTGAAAACTATTACTTTTTAAAAATTCTAAGAGCTTTTCTTGAAGGTGCTGGAAGGTTTGAATATACAGACACAATGGATTTAGTCATCATTCACTAATTTGAAATTCACAATGATCTGTCCTTGACTAGACTAACATTTACAAGTGCCTTTTATTCAAAGTGAGTTTGCTATGCTATATATGGGGATTTGCCAAGGAGCATCTTATCTGTTTATTAAAAAACCTGAAAGCATTGAAGTCGCATTTCATTGAAATCATTTTGTAATTTGCAGGGACTTCAATTAGTTCAAAATGGTGATGTTTAACTACACTGCAGGCCACATGAACACCTAGTTTGAATTTTCAATATAACATTCTCTGCTAATAAAGTATTTTTATGCAATTAATTTTTTTCTTATAAAGATCCTTTAAAATTTTTTATAACATAAAGAATAACATGCCATCATTTTACAACAAAACATGCACTTTCTGCTTAAACTTTCCTGTTCTTACTACTTACATGGTGAATTAGAGTCAGATCATTAATTAAAATCATAAACTATTAGCTACCACTGTAGCACATTTTGATAAAAGTGTCTATAGAAGAATACTGATCAAAAGGGGAAGAATGTAGAACACAATTTCAAATTTTCATGAACTCCAGGCTTTTTGGAGTCATGGAGTCTGGATCAACCCTGAAATACTGCCCTGAGATAATATTTATGTCTTACACCAAAATATTCCCTGAAATCTACTTAAAGTCAAACAATAGTTTAATTAGTAAAGAATGTCTGCCTTGAGTATTATGCTCTTTTAAGAACTATCTATACAGGATCAAACTGACAACAGTAACCCAGAAGATTAGATAACAAACTTAGGGCACAGTGACTTTATGTTAATCAGGAAAGAACAGCTCAGAAAATCAGTGTGCAGTGGCTTACAACTTGAAGAATGTCATCAATGTCATTCAACTGTACTTCCAGAAACTGTTAAATTGGTGTATAATTTGCTGTGTACATTCTAAACATAAAAATACATAAAATTTAAAAATTTATATAATCTGTCTCAGCTCTAAGTATAAATTAATCAGAGCCAATAATAGATGTTCCCAAATTGCTTTGTTAGCCAAAATAATCTGTGTCTAAAGGTCTTACATCAGGCTAATGTGTGAAAAGATGCTTTCTTAGATGAACTTTAATAAAAACAAAAATATTTGCTAAACTCACAAAAGAAAAACAGGAGAGGAAATAAGCAAGCTGAATAAGAAATGAGACGGCAGAAATCACAACAGACCCAATCGAAATTAAAAGTATTAGAACACTATGAAAAATTGTACTCTAACAGATTTGAAAACCTAGAAGAATGGACAAATTTCTAGATTCATATCACCTACCAAAATTATCACAAAGAGAAGTAGAACAACTTCATAAACTCATCACAACAGAAGAGATTGAAAAAGTAATTTACAAAACTACCAAAAAAAGCCCTGGCTCAGATGGCTTCACAGGAGAATTCTACCAAACTTTTAGAGAAGAGTTAATTCCAATACTACTGAAGCTATTTCACAGCAAAGAAAAGGATGGAATATTCCCGAATTCATTATATGAAGCCAGCATAATGCTGATACCAAAGCCGGGCAAAGTTCCCACAAAAAATGAAAATTACAGACCAATGTCACTGATGAACCTGATGCAAAAATCTTCAACAAAATCCTAGCTAGTAGAATTCAACTACATATCAACAAAATAATTCATCATGACCAAGTAGGATTCATACGAGGGATGCAGGTTGGCTCAACATCAGAAAAACAATGCGATCAACCACATAAATAACACAAAGCATAAGAATCACTTGATGTTATCAATTGATGCAGAAAAGGCATTTGACAAAGCCCCAACAATCATTTGTGTTAAAAACTCTCAGCAAAACAGGAATAGAAGGGAAATTCCTCAGCGTAGTAAGGGGACATCTATGCAAAGCCAACCACCAACATCCTCCTGAATGGAAAGAGACTGAAAGAATCCCTCCTGAGAACAAGAACTAGACAATGATGCCCACTGTTACCACTTCTATTCAACGTTGCACTAGAGGTTCTGGCCAGAGCAATCAGATACAACAAAGAAATAAAAGGCACTGCATCAATAAAGAAGAAGTGTAAGTATCCCTATTTGCAGATGACACAGAAAACTCTTTAAAAACCCATAAATAAATGGCTGGAACTAATACATGAGTTCAGGAAAGTATCAGATTATACAATAAATGGAAACAAATCAGTAGGATTTCTTTACACTAACAAAGAGATCATCAAACAGGAAATCACCAAATCAATACCATTTGTAATAGCCCCCAAGAAGATAAATATCTAGGAATAAATCTAACCAGAGAAAATTACAAGACCCTACTGCAAGAAACCAAAAAAGACTTACATAAGAGGAGAAATCCACCTTGTTCATGGATAGAAAGACTTCACATTGTGAAAATGTCTAGTCTACCAAAAGCGATCTTCATACACAATACATTCCCAATACAAATTCCAATGTCATCTTTATTTAATGAGATGGTAAAACATATCACCAACTTTGTTTGGAAAGGGAAGAAATCCTGGATATGTAAAACACTACTGAAGAAGAGGAACACAGTGGGAGGCCTCACACTACCCCACCTTAGAACCTATTACACTGTCATGGTAGTCAAAACAGCCTGGTACTTGCACAAAAATGGAAATAGAGCATAGCGAATGAAACAGAATAGAGAATCCAGAAATATCACCTTTCTCCTATGAACAGTGGTTATTTGACAAAGGCCTAAAAGTTATCAACTGGGGTCAAAACAGTCTCTTTAGGAAATGGTGCTGCAAAATGGATATCCATTTGCAAAAAAACTGAAACAAGACCCATAGCTCACACCTTACACAAAAACTAACTCAAAATGGATCAGTGAACTAAATATCAAACCTACAATGATAAAGATCATGGAAGAAAAAATAGGGACAACAATGGGAGTTCTAACACATGGCTTAGAGAGACTGCAAAATGTTACCAATGATGCACAAACAGAAGAGAAAAGAAATAAACTGGAACTACTAAAAATTGATCGCTGATGCTCATCCAAAGACTTTATCAAGAGAGTTAAAAGACTGCCTACAGAATGGGAAAGAATATCTGGCAACTATGTATTGGATAGATGTCTTATTTCCATAATCTACAAGGTACTACAAAATATCAAGAAGAAAAAGACAAATAATTAAACAATGGACAAAGGACATAGATGGACACTTCACCAGAGAAGACATCCAGGCAGCCAACCAGGCAGCCAAAAGACACATGAGGAAATGCTCAAGATCATCAGCTATTAGAGAAATCCAAATCAAAGCTACAATTACACCATCTCACCCCAATAAGGTTGGCAATAATCAAAAAAAAAAAAACAAAACAAAAAACGCTGGAGAGGTTGTGGAAAGATTGGAACTCTCCTATACTGTTGGTGGGAATGTAAAATGGTACAACCTCTTTGGAAAGCAATTTGGCACTTTCTTAAAGATCTGGAAATAGAAATACCACATGATCCAACATTCCCACTGCTTGGAATATATATTACGGAAATAAGGACTGTCACATGAACAAATACATGCACAAGAATGTTTATTGTAGTGCAGTCTACAGTAGCAAAAAGATGGAATCAACCAAGGTGCTTATCAACAGATGAATAGACAAACAAACTATGGTATATACACACAATGGAACACTGCAATGATAAAGGACAAGGATGATTCTAGGAAGCGTCTCATAACCTGGTATCAACTAGGAGACATTATGTGGAGTGAAATCAGTCAGCCGCAAAAGGACAAAGAGACCACTATTATAAGGACTTAAAAAAGGACTTATGTATAGAAGAAAAGGCTCTTTGATGGCTACAAAGGTGTGAGGGAAGGAGAGAGCTGTTCATGGATTAGATAGTTGATAGGAATTCAGTTGGGTGAAGGGTGTGACAGCACTCAGTAGAAGGCAAGTCAGCATAATTGGACTGTACCATAAACTAAAAGGTTTTCTAAATTCAACACAACATTTCAAAGGATATGTACACCTTTTTCTCGTGTTACATCAGGCGCTCTACACTGTGTCCCCTATCAAGGCTCTCTTTGGTGGTCCCAGGTCCTATCTGGTTCTTCTGGTCCCATGTTGATGTAGTCTCTCAATTACATGGGTCCTTCGGTCTCCTGGACTCAGAGACAGAAAGATCTGTGTACCATGTTTTCAGGGGATGCTGAGGTCAGTTGTCATAACTAGCCTTTTGCTAAGAGAATCTTCTGCACCCCATGTTGGTGAGCAGTATCTCGGGTCTTAAAAGTGATTAAGCTGCCATCTGAGGAAGATCAATTGTCCCAATCCACCTGAAACAGCTGACAATCAAGAACAAAGACATGAGGTAAACTGAGCTCTGGAGACAGAAGGACCGTATAATTGGGAGACTACAACATGAGACCAGAAGAACCAGATAGTACCTGGTCACCACCAAAGACAGCCTTGACAGGGGACACAATGTAGAGCACCTCACATAACACGAGAAAAAGAAGTGCACAGATCAGGAACTCTACTAAAAGACCAGAATTAATGGTCCGAAACCTGGAGGGTCCTCTGGGAACATGGCCCCTTGACTTTCTGCTGCACCAGATCTGAAACCAGCACTGAGGGCATCACCTCAGATAAAGAATGGACTGAACTCGGGGACACAAAGTGTGGATGTGGTGCGTATACATCATGGTTTTATACATTTATAGAAGGCTGTCCTACTTATTCCTTTCTAGGAGGGAGAGGAGAGGGTGGTTAGGAGGGGACAGGTGTTCATTGGGAGGATACTATAAGTAAAGTGTGAAAAACAGTGTGCTGTCATAGGGTAGGGAGAGCAGTTAGAATTGTAGAGAGACAGGTATGCAAAATTGAATTGGATTATATATTTTCACTTAATCATAATAAAAAAATTTAAAAAAATATTCAAAGGGTAAGAAAAACAATTGGAAGATTTATTACCTTTCTTACCTGCGACTACTTCCCCATGTGAATGCAGAAAGAGGTGAGACCTATTCCATCTGTAACTGTCTCCTTCCAGAGCATAGCACACTTTCTCCAGGATATGTCTCAAGGGAATTATCCCGGGGACCTTTGCAGCCCTATTTCTGCATCTGCTAAAACAATCCAGCATCTAAGATTAGCCTAGGAAGACATTAACCTCCTGGTGACTCATCTCCAAGATGTCCATTCAAATAGGGTTTGGGTGAGGTTCTCAACCAAAGATGAGATAAAAAACAAAACCAAACAAAAACCAAACAAATCGACTCATAGTAACCTTATGATCAAAAGGAAAACAGTGCTTTGTAATTTGATTCTATTGAAATATACATCAAGAGTGTACACCAATGTTCATTGCAGCACTGCCCACAATAGCCAAAATAGAGAAACAGCCTAAATGTCCACTAGCAGGAAATAGATAAACAAAATATGGTTCCAACACATAATGGAATACTGTTACTTGCCTCTGAGTCATTCCAATTCATGATGACCCCATGTGTGCAAAGCAGAACTGCTCCATAGGGTTTCTAAGGCTGTGCATTTCCAGAAGAACACTGCCAGACCTGTATTCTGAGTCCCTTTTGGGTGGGCTCAAACCACAAACCTTCAAACTAGCAGTCAAGTACCTAAAAGCATTTTCTCTGCCCTGGGACTTCCAATGGAATCTTAATCAAAAATTCAAAAACAAATAAACCTGTTATCATTGAGCTGACTCTGAATCATAGCAACCCTATAGGACAGAGTAGAACAGCCTCATAGGGTTTCTTTTAGGAAGCCAACTATCACGTTTTTCTCCTACAGAGCAGCTAGTGGGTTTGAATTGCTGACCTTTTGGTTAGCAGCCAAACACTTAATCAACACACCACTAGGGTGCTTTCAATGGAATATTAAAAAATAAAAATATTATTTAAAAAAATCATAAAGAGAAATGAAGTTCTGGTACATGTTACAATGTGGATGAACCTTGAAAATAATATGCTGAGTGAAATAAGTCAATTACAAAAGGAGAAATATTGCATGAGCTCACATTTATGAAATAACCTGTATATGCAATGGTATTGTGATGGTTAGGATTGTGTGTCAACTTGACTGGACCATGATTCTTAGTGTTTTGTTGGTTGTGTAAGGTGATCACTTTCCTGTTGAGATTTGATATGTGATCACTTTCATGAGGGATCTGCTATGAGTAGCTAATCAGTTGAAAGAGAGTTTCCTTGGGTATGTGGCCTGAATCAAATGTAAGCCAACACTGTGGCAAGACTCCGGAGCTTTTTGCTTGCTGCGCTGGATCCTACAGCTAGCTCCTGTTCCCTTGACCTCTAGTTCTTGGGCCTGGAGCTAAGAACCTACTTGCTGTTTTGGCTGCAGATCTCAGGATTCATTGATCTTTGCAGCTTGTGAACAAGAGTACTTCTCTTTGACCTGTCAATCTTGGGTTCACCAGCCTCCATGGTTATATGAAACGGAAGCCTCCTTCCTGACCCACTAACCTGAGATGTTCCAGCCTCTATAATTGCATGAGTCTTTTCTTTGATGTAAGTATCTCTCTCTCCAGGTATATATATATATATATATATATATACTTTACTGTTTTTTTGCTTCTCTAGAGAAACCAGCCTAAAATCATTTGGTACCAAGAGTACAAAACTGTAAGGGTAAGCTGTCTAAATTTGTTCTCAAGTCTGGTTAGTCTTAAAGATGTTTATCTGTTCACCTGTGGCATGAAGTGCCAATACAAATAAGTAAAATATCACCACCAATAGATCAGGTACTGGTGAAAGACAAGGCTTTGGGTGATTTCATACGTGATACATTTCCACAATTTCATCCTAACAAGAAATCAAAGGAAGCTGATTGCTTAATTCTACTTTCGATGGACAAAGTAGTGAAAGAAAGAGATACTCTCAGGGCTTCAGAGTCAAAGCTCAAGTACCACATAAATGACCTCAAAATTTACACTTGTGCTTTGAAAGAAAGCCTTATTTCTTGTGGTAACAGAGCCGATATTGCCAAAAACAAAATCCAGAGTGTCACTGGAAGGGTGAATGAATTAAGACGACAGTTCAACTGCCAACCTGAGAGGTGTCTGAGGTTCAAGTGAGACCACTGATTGGGAAGAAATGGGATCCTGAAATGTGGAATGGAGAACTCATACCACCGAGAAAGAAGTGCGGGGAGCACAGTACGTTCTTTCAACCTGGGGTCCCTCCACTGAGAAGCTCTTCAACCAGGGAAAGATTGGGGACAAAAAACTTCCACCCAGGCCAGCACAGAGAGAGAGCCTTGCCCTGTAGCTGCTGTCCTGAATTTGTACTTGTAGCCTAGTAGACCGTGAGAGAATAAATTTCTTTTTGTTAAAGACATCCACTTGTGGTACTTCTATTACAGCTGCACTAAATGACTAAGACAGGCAGAGAGACTGAAGTTGTATCACTGGTAATGAAGGATGGAAGAAAAGAGAGAAGGAGAATTCTGTTTTAGGAATCAGCAAGTTTGTGTTTTTGATGACAAAAAATTTGGCAGTGATTACTGGTGATGGCTGCACACCTTGTCCAACAGGATTAATTGATATCTTTAATTTGTACATGTGAAAAACTAAATTAGCAAATTTGCTCTATAATAATTTAAAACAATCATGGCTGCACAGAGGACTTACTTTAGTTAGTCTATGAGGATGTTAAAAAAAACTCCTGTTGCTGTTTAGTTGATTGTGACTTCTAAAAATCCTATAGGAAAGAGTAGAACTGCTCCATAGGATTTCCAAGGAGTGACTGGTGGGCTCAAACTGTTGACCCTTTTAGTTAGCATCCAAAGTCTTAACTAATCCAGCACCAGGGATAATTAAGATCCTGACTCTCACTAAGAGACCTGGTGACTCAGTAGTTAGAAGATAAGGCTGCAAACCAAATGGTTGGCTGTTCAAATCCACCAACTGCTCCTTGGAAACCCTATGGGGCTCTTCTACTCCATTCTATAGGATTCCTATGAGTCAGAATCAACTCAAGAGCAATTTGTTGTTGTTGTTGTTTAAAGAGGAGTTCAGGTACATTTTTGACTTAAAGCTTGAAGTTTAAAGATTATCTTGTGGACCTTTTTAAATTTTAGTAGTCAAACTTTTGAGGTGTTTTTGAGCTTGTGTTAAAGATAACGAAAAAATTTTGCAATGCATTGTGGTGATGGTTGTACAATACGATGAACTAAACTGATGTCACTGACTAATACATGTTAAAAATGTTGAAGTAGCAAATGGCTTGTTGTATGCATACTTGTCATCACAATAAAAATTGAGTATAAAAAAGCATTTATGTATATTTTCACCAAAATGAAAAATAGGTAATCTGTAAATTGAAGTTGTCTAATATGGCACTTGGTGGCAATATGTTCATAAGGAAATATAGCATATGATTGTAATAGATAAAAGCAGAATGGGGCCAACGTGTTTTTGCAAGACAGCATTAGAACTCGTCTTTATTTCAGGTTATTAATCACATCAATGTGCAGTGGTTAACAACTTGATGGCTAACCGAAAGGTCTACAGTTTGAATCCACCAGTTGCTCCACAGAAACACTACAGGGTAATTCTACTCTGTCCTATAAGGTTGCTATGAGTCAGAATCGCCTCAGTAACAATGGTTTGCCTGATTCTGCAGTGGTCAAAGCACTTGGTTATTAACCAAAATGTCAGCAGTTTGAACTCATTAGATGTTCCATGAAAGAAAAAGATGTGCCAGTCTGTTTTTCTGTAAAGATTAAGCTTTGGAAACCCTATGGTGCAATTCTACTCTGTCCTATAGAGTTGCTGTGGGTTGAAATTGACTCAGCCACAATGGGTATGGTTTGGCTTTGAATCCTGTCAGTGCCTCTCTCCTACATGGACCAGTGGTGGATACTTATGGTACTCTGACTTTGGCTCATGAGTTTGAAATTCGAGGCCACATCCTATTCCTTGAAAAAGGATGTGTCTCATCAGTCACATGTTAGAAGGGTTAAACAAGATAGTTAGCTTGGCTTGGATGGATAGCCCTGTGATCAAATGGTGTGGTGCACAGTCTTTCTGTGGGATGTAGGGTACCAGCAGCACACACCTTATGACCAGAGGCAGGTTCCCATCTCTTCCAACCTGCAGATTTCCTATGGATTTCAAAGGCTGTTGTGTGAAGATAAGCTTGCAATACCAAGGGAAGGGTCAGAGCCTAGGAGATTCCACATCAGCATTCTTTCTCTTTAAATGTACACTTTTACCTTGCAAGTCTTGCAAACAATATAGTTGTCAATAATTTACTAAATAATCTTTAATGTCTTAAAACTTTCGTAGCACTTCTGGGTTGCAGTCTGATGCTGTTTGACTCCTGGTGGCTGCTGCAAATCAAAAATATTTATTATCTTGTCCAGCACATTCATGAAAAGAACTCTCTTGGAGACAGAAACAATGAAACCTTTGCACACACATATCTGCCAAATAAAGATGTTTTCATGAGAAATCCATAACTCATTGAGAATTGACTTGATGTCAAACTTGGAACACAACAGCAAATGACCTTCTTGTTAGCTTGATTTGTGAGATCTTCAGGGGTCCAGGGTTACTATGGCCAGAGGAAATCTGAGGGTAAGGAAAACAAGGCTCCACAAGGTGTGACATTTAAGTTTGTGAACTCCTCCTAGAAGTGTTTTGAAGGATAGACCAGGTGCTGGCGATGGTGCGTAGCTTCCCAAGGGGAGTACTTTGAAGGCTAACAGTAGTGATATTCAGCAATGAGGTACATAGTACTTTTTCTAGGATAAGGAAAACAAGGCTCCACAAGGTGTGACATTTAAGTTTGTGAACTCCTCCTAGAAGTGTTTTGAAGGATAGACCAGGTGCTGGCGATGGTGCGTAGCTTCCCAAGGGGAGTACTTTGAAGGCTAACAGTAGTGATATTCAGCAATGAGGTACATAGTACTTTTTCTAGGATGAGTTTGCAAACTTAACTGTATGGCCTCATGTTTACTGCTCAGAACAGCGTCTTGTTTTAACTTAGATGGACAGATTCGTTTGAGTGGACTTTGATTCACGGCATCCCTAAGTACAACAGAATGAGACCTTGCTTGGTCCTACCTTGCCCTCACATCTCTGGCACACTCAAGTCCATGATCGCAGCTACTGTGCCAGTCCATCTCACTGAGAGTCCGTCTTGCCCTAGCTGGAGCCCTAGTCTACCAACTGTGATGTCCTCCTCCAGGGGCTGACTCCTCCTGAGGGTGTGTCCAGAGCACGCAAGTTGGATAATGTTTTGCTCTGATTCATAAGGTTTTCAATGGCTAATTTTCAGAGTCAGATCGCTACACTTTTCTTTAAAGGCATCTCTGGGTGGCCTTGAATCTCTAACATTTTGGTTAAAAATCGAGCACCTTAATGTTTGGTACTACCCAAGGATTCTGGTTTATCAAATAGCATGTTTCCATTATTCCTTTGAGAGGAAAATTAGGCTACTTCTTGGAAAGCCCCTTTCCCTTGAGTTTGTTTTTTGGTTTTGTTTTGTTTTCAACATCCTTGCTTTCTGTCTTTTGCAGACAGGTACAAAACCTATAGTTTCCATCCTGGATGAAGTTAAGCCTAGGTTTGACCCTCAACTCTGACAGTCACTAGTTCAAGACTTGGGGTAACTGTCCCATGCAGTAAGTGACACTCCCTTCATCTACAGGGAGTGGTAGTCTTGACCTCATAGCACCATTGTAGCCATCATGGAAAACAATTATTTTATAGAGTGTCTCAGAGAGTATTGACACATGATTACTATCCAATAAACATTAGCTAAGAATGACAATAATGGTATTCTTATTGTCTCTGTTCCATTTCATTACTGCTCAGAGAAATCAAAATACCTGAAAACCTGGAAGCTCTTCCCATATTTCACTATTTGAATCATTGCTTGGTTTGATGGGGCATGGGCACAACACAAACTTGTCATCATTCTCAATTTGCCCTAGTTTAGTATCTTTTACATTTCAGTGTAAATGTCATGGATTGAATTTGTGTACCCCCCCAAATGTGTACAGGAATGTGTGTGTGGCAGTTTGGCTGGGCCATGATTACCAGTATTGTGTGTGGCTCCTGTATCATGTAAACTCTGCCTCTGTGATGTTAACGAGGGAGGATGGGTGGCAGTTGTGTTAGGGCAGGACTCAAAGTGTGGGATTGTATTGTGCCATGGGCCAGCCTTTTGAGATATAAAAGAAAGGGAGGCAAGCAGAAATTTGATGCAGTGCCTCTCTTTTGGAAAGTATCAAAGTCTCTGTGTCTCAGAAACTTCCAGGGAAAGACTGACTACAAGGATCTTCCTCCAGAGCCAGCAGAGAAAGCCTTCTCCTGGAGTTGACAGCTTAAATTTGGATTTCCAGCTTAATGCACTGTGACAAATAAAATTTCTCTTTCTAAAGACATCCACTTGTGGTATTTCTGTTAAAGCATCACTAGTTACTAAGACAGTAGAGAGTACTTTATCTTTAAAAATCCATTAAAAATATGATTCTTCAAAGAGTTGTATCTGAGTGGTTTGAAAATGCTTTGACTCAGCCCTGTAGCACCCACCTCAAGCATCTGGACTAAGATGCTGAACATACGGTGTCATGATGTCTGCTCAGCTTAGACCATTCCAGAAAATGAAATGAGTTGATGGAGCTTAACCTCAAGTGGGAGTTGTATTTATTTTCTGGACTAATGTGGGCTACATGAGAACTAAACTCCTTATTGTGAAACTGGTTAAAATAAAGAGGCAATTTCCCCAAGCCCTCTGCCAAGAGTACTGGCTGTTTTCCCAGAATTCCTGTTGTGCTGTACTTTACACCCTTCTAATGGTCCTAGCTTCATTCTACCACAGCCTTCACTCTAAAAGGACTGGTCTACTTTCCCTTCCTAGATAAAATGTTCCCCTGTAACCTAGATAGAGCCTGATGCCTCTCCACTTCTTCTAAAATATCCACCACCACATCCTGCACACAGTAGGTGTTCAATAATTGAGGGTAGTGGTAATATCCTGATCACAGTGTTAGTGGGAACCATGGCCATGAAATGCAAATACACATTTTTTTTCCCCTAACAGGGCTTATTTTCTATTGCACTAATCCCATACAGAGGCTAACAATGCTGGTAGTGCAATGGTTAGGCACTTGGCTGCTAAAGGAAATATCTGAGGGTCCAACCTAGCAGCTACTTCACAGGAGAAAGAGGTCGCCATCTGCTTTCATAGAGACTGTTGATGTAGGATGTCAAAAAGTCAGTTGTGATTCACAGCACCCCGTGTACAACAGAACGAAACACTGTCCATCCTCAACACTGTATCATCCTCACAACCATTGCGGTGTTTGAGTCTAAAGCTGCAGCCACTGAGTCAGTCCACCCTGTCGAAGCCCCTCCTCTGTTTTGCTGACCCTCTACGATGCCAAGCATGGTGTGCTTCTCCAGGAGTCGGTCCCTGTAGATAATACCTGCAAAGTAAGCGAGACAAAGTCTTGCCATCCCTGCTTCTAAGGGGTACTCTGGCTGTACTTCTTCCAAGGCATGTTTGTTCATTCTTCTAGCAGTCTATGATACATCCAATATTCTTTGCCAGCACCAGAACTCAAAGGCATTGATTCTTCTTTGGTCTTCCTAACTCATGGTCCAGCTCTTGCGTGCATATAAGACAACTGAAAATACCATAGCTTATAGTTACGGCACCCTGGTTAAGAGTTTGCTTGCTAATAAAAAGACTGGCAGTTTGAATCCATCAGCCCCTCCTTGGAAACCCCGTGGGGCAGTTCTGCTGCATTCTGTAGGGTTGCTATATGTTGGAACAGGCTCAGCTGCAAAGAGTTTGGCTTTATACTTGCGGATAGACCTCATATACTCTCAGCACTCTTCCCTTTTCTTGGCACTTAGAGTCATCTGATGATTCAGAGACATGCTTTGAATTTATTCTTTAGACTGTAAGCATAAAGATGGGGCCAGTAGGTAACGTTGCAAAATGCTGCCTACTTTTGTGAATTGAGAGCAGCATCATGAGAACTATTTAGTACATATTTGAAAAGATTTGTGGAAAGCATCTAAGGTGTTGAGATAATTGATTGTAATGGTAATGCATGCAATTAAGCCTTGTGCAGGGTGTTTGGTGTTTCAAACCTTTTAGAATTTGAACCATCTAGTCAACTTTAATTTGTGAGTATTCAGAAATGGGGTAGGTAGGGAGAGGCCAAGAACACCCTGCAACAAGAAACATCCAAAAGGAATGAATGCTCAAAGTGAATATGAATACAGTGGCTTTCATTGCCAAATAAATCCTAGGATGATCACTTATTTTGTTAATCAACATGGAGAGAAGGGTATCTATCATCTTTAATTATTTTATTTCAGCACGAGGTCAGATGGATTCAAGTGACAGTAATCTCAAAAATGTATTCAGTCAGGTAAGACTAAGACCTTTTAGCTCAGCCACACACTAAGAACATCATCACTGTACAATTGACTGTTGAGGATGCTAAGCTTTTGCACACATACATCCTCTCTGTCTCTGTTGGCTGGTGGCCTGGATCTTCGCTGTGTTAGACCTTAGGTACAACTTTGCTCTTAAATTTGATCAACTAAGCCAAAACAGTTGTCAGAGAGTTGATTCCCAACTCCTGTCAACTCCCTTTGTGTCAGAGGATAACAGTGCTCTGCAGGGTTTTCAATGTCTGGTTTTTCAAAAGTAGATACCAGGCCTTTCTTACCTTTCAGAGTTGTGGTTAACAGGGTTTATTTTAACAGTGAAGAAGTTAGCATATAAACTAGATTTTAGGAATGTCTACATTCCTACAGAAACTCCTAGAAATTATGGATGGAAATGTTGCAGTTGTTTAGATATTTGAAGATGAAATTTTCTCTGAAGCACATATATGAGGACTGCCAATTAAGTTCACGAACTCATCCTAGAACAAGAGCTACATACCTCATTGCTGAATCTCACTATGTTCACCTTCAGAGCTCTCCCCTTGGGAAGCTGTGCACCGATAGTGCTTAGTCCACCCTTCAAAGCAATTTTGGAACTCTTCTTCCGGAATGGTCATCAGAGTTTTCGTCGTATTACTCTCGATGTCCTGAATGTCATCAAAATGTTTTCTTTTCAATATTTCCTTTATCTTTGGGTAAAGAAAAAAGTCATTGGGGACCAAATCAGCTGAGTAGGGAGGGTGTTCCAATATAGTTATTTGTTTACTGGCCATCTTAGGCAGCTGGTACTGCCCTAACAGAAAATACTATGAGTGGATGTCTTCACAAGGAGAAGCTTTTATTGTTACAGTCTGGTAAGCCACAAATCCATTAACAAGTTACAAGTCCATTCCATATGAGAAATCATCACAGTCTGGTAGGATAAGTCCAAATCCAGAGAGAGCATCTTGACACAGGAACCTTGAGTCCAAAGAACATGCTCTGCTCTCAGTGCTTCTCTCTTGGTAGTATGAGGTTCCCAGCTTCCTCGCCTCACTTCTCTCTCTTATAACCCACAAGCTTGTAGCTTGAGACCTGCCTCACTAACACAACTGTTGCCCATTCTCCATCATCAATCCCACAGAGGCAGGATTCACAACACATGGGGAGAAGGGCACCATATTAGGACTCATAGCCAAATCAAATCAACACATACATTTTTGGGGGGACACAATTCAATCCATGACACTGGTTAAAAACTCCTTCACAGACAACTAGACAGTTAAGTTCACAAACTTGTCACTGTGCCACCGTGTACAATGGCCATTCCAGAAAGAGTTCCAAAATTGCCTGAAGCGTGGACTAGATGCTGGCACCAGTGCATAGGTGGGAAGGGGAGCACTTAGAAGGCAGTGACACTCAGCAGTGAGGTATGTAGCACTTAGAACAGTTCAGTTTGTGGACTTAATTGTCAGACCTCATTTACACGCTTCTTTAATGAAGGAGCAAGAGGAGAATGCAACTCTGGGATCCTAAGGTGTTTGCACTTGGCAGAAGGCATTTGGGATAATAAACATGAAAGAATTTGAACTTGCATTCGTAGCCAAGCCGCCAGCCAAGTGCCGTCAAGTGGGATCCGACTCATGGCTACCCTAGTAAGCGCTGTTTAATACAAGGAGCCATTATGATCACTGTCACTGTGAGAAACTCAAGTTCTCAACCTAGAATTTATATTTTTTTCAACAATCTCCTTTTGTCTTTTCGTCAGAATCTACACAGTATGTGTGCATCATAATGAAGAGGCATTTAAAATCTTATGGACTTAAGCTGTCTTATATGGGGCCCTGATGGCGCAGTGCTTAAGTATTCAGTTGCTAACCAAAAGGTTAGCAGTTTGAATCCACCAGGAACTTCCTGGAAACCCTTATGGGGACAGTTTTAGGGTTTTATGGGATTGCCATAGGTCAGAATTGACACTATGGCAACAGGTTTGGTTTTTTGGTTCTATATGGGGTTCTCAATCAGAATAGATTTCGTGACAACATTTGTTTTTAATGCTGCTATATTTATAAACCTTCATGAACTTTAAAGTTAAACTACTTCTGCATGTACCTACACACACACTTTTAATTTTCCTCTTTGAATATCTTGAATTTGTTCAATGGACATTGAACAATACACTTTGACACATGCTTTTAAACAATCAGTATTAAGCAATTCCACCACAGAATCCATTGAAGAAAATTTGGACGACTGAGATACCATGACGGGTTGATACATCCATGATCCCACTCCTTAAAGACAGATACTAGCAAGATATTGTTCGGTCCCCTCTGGACTTCGACTTATCTGTGTCTTTCTCTCTTCATTTTTTACTTTATATAAATGGGATTATATTAGGTATGCTATTTTGTTGTTGTTGTTGCTAGGTGTCATTGAGTCAGTTCCAACACATAGCATGCCTATGTGCCACAAAACTAAACACTGCCCAGTCTGGTGCCATGCCCACAATTGTTGCTGTGTTCGTCTATCTTGTCGTCTATCTTGTCGAGGATCTTTCTCTTTTTTGCTGACCCTCTACTTTATCAAGTAAAACCTTCTCTAGGGACTGGTCCCTCTTGACAGCATGTCCAAAAGAGGTAAGCCAAGTGCCGTGGAGTCAGATCCGACTTGACATAGTAAAGGGCTGCTATGAATAACAATAGACTCCGTGGGAATGGCTAGCTAGCTAGTCTCACCATCCTTGCTTGTAAGGAATATTCTGGCTATACTTCTTCCACATATTATTTTATAGTCTGTTTTTTGTTCACTTCAAATGGTATGTTAACATTTATCTAAACCAATGAATATTCTTCTACAGCATGATTTTCAATAACGTATAGTCCTATGATGTAAGAAGGATGCTGACATGTTAACATCACATTGAAGCCAGAGGCCTGAAATGCACAGTTTTTCTAACACGGCGAAATGGAGGCCAGGGGCCTGAGGAGCTGTGTTTCCGTGCCGTCACCCCAGCCCCCATGAGAAATGTGACATCAGCATCGGGACTCCATCTTAAGTAGATAACATCCCTCTCTCTTGTAACAGTGGTCTGCTTTACATGTGTGTCTTAGAACTGCCCTGGGAAAAGAACAACGGAACAGTCAAAGTAGGTCTGATAACTTGAGGCTTTTTTTCAGATCGCTAAACTGGACCAGACAACACCAGGCTTTGGACCTCCAGCCTTGGTAAGGACTCAAAAGGAAGACCCTGAAACACACAGACTTTGAAACACAGACTATCTTGTCAACCACTGCTGCCGCATTTCCTAGTGTTTCTCTCACTCTCGTGCCTGCATGTAGCTTCCCTTTATAAACCCCTCTGGTCTGGCCAGAGATGGGCAACTTTGGTGGAAATATCCCCTCGGTCACCTTGTAGAGCTGGCACACAAATAAAACCTTTGATTAATTCACCCAAACCTCCTGTCTTGGAGATTGGCTTGTGCAGGGGGCATAAACTCTGGGGTTTTTCCAGTAACAAAATGATGCTAAAGCCATAGGACTGTACCTTACTTTACAGACCCTAATACTATCAGAACCTGTTGGCACAGTGATAAAGACTCAGATGATAACCAAAGTTTGTCACTTTGAATCCTCCAGCGGCTCCTTGGAAACCAGATGGGATGGTTCTACTCTGTCTTGTAGGGTTGTGTGAGTCAGAATTGACTTAAAGGTAAAAGGTTTTTTATTTATTTTTTATTGTGAATGAGTGAAAGTATACAATCCAGTCTAAGTTTACATGTCCACCTATCTGCATCTCCTTCTGCTCTCCCTGCCCAGTGACAGTACACTCCTCCCTCCTGCCCTGTACATGTCATATCCTCTCAACAATCTCCTGTCCCCTCCTGTCCACCCTCTCCACTCCCCTCTAGCAAGGGGCCAGCAGGACAACATCCTATAAATGCATAGAACTATAAAGTGCACACACGATATGGTCACTCTGTGTCCCCGAGTCCAATCCATTCCTGTCCGAAGAGTTGACCTCAGTAACGATTTATGATCAGGGGCAGCATCAGGTCTAGGGACCACACTTCCAGGGCCTTAGCACCATCAGTTATGGTCTCTTAGTGGCGCTCTCAGGGTGCACCCCCCTTTTTGTCTCTCATGTTGTCACTGGGACTCTACACTGTGAGGCTCATCATGGCTATCATTGGTGGTGGCCGGGCACCATCTGGTTCTTCTGGTCACATGTTGATGTAGTCACCCATTCATGTGTGTCTTCCTGTCTTCTGAGTTCTCCTTCCCCCATGTCATTGTTGTCCTTGGTGATCGTTTGTTCCAGCTGAAATGGGACCAGTTTGGGTACCTCAGATGGCAACTTGCTAGCTTTTAAGACACTAGACACCACTCACCAAAATGGGGTGCAGAAGACTCTCTTAGCAATAGGCTAGTCATAAAGGCAAAAGTATTGTTTTGTTGTTTTTTTCGGTAATGTCAGGCATGGAGACTTTTCAGTTTCTTTACTATGGTAAATGCATTGCAATGATTGCCCTATGGCTACTTAAGTATTTCTTTTTAAGACTTTTAGGTGATTTCTTGTTGTCCCTGGGCCACAATGTACAATCTGTAAGATGGCACTTAGCTATTGCCTTCTGGCCTAGCCCTTTGGCCTCAGCTGTCCAGTCATGCTATGTTCCTGTGTCTGTTCCAGTTTCCCAGAAGGGCATGACCCTGCCCACCTCAGAGTTCCACACCAGGAACTTTCCACCTGGAACGCTCTGCTCCCAGTCCATCTCCGTAGGCCAATTGAGGACCGTGTGCTCTGAGAGGCATCCCCTGACCCCCCAGAAAGGGTCAGATCACTTTGTTATATGTTCCCATATCATCTTGACCTTTCCGGTGGCTTTTATCACAGTTGTAAATACACACGTAATTGATTGCTCAGTGTCCACCTCTTTCACTGGAATTTAAATCCTTTGACAGCAGCAGATGTTCTGCCTTGGACACAGCTGTGTCCGGGGAACTCTGCCTTGGACAGATGAGTGGCTGGAAAAGTGTTTATAGAGTGAAAGGAATGGATCAAGGGGAGAGATAGGAAGGAGGGAGGGAGGGAGGGAGAGAGGGGAGAAAGGGAGGGAGGGATGGAGAGAAAAGAATGATTCTGGCTCAGGCTTTTGTTTCTCAGTTAAAGAGAGGGAGCAGTTAAAGGATAATGCTTGAATTTTTCACAACTCTGATATTCCCCAGCACTGAAAACCAAAAATAGTTTCTACCCAGGCCTTTCAGAAATGAGAAGGATTTAATAAAAGTGAACAAATGGAAACACAAATTGACTGCTTCACACCTGAGTGCACCAGGCTGACTCTAATGCAGGTTGCTTCCTGGTGGGCGGCACAGTGCATCTCTGGACTGGGAATGCCGTCGGCTGTGCCTGGACTACCTGGGAGGGCATGGACCACTGGGGTTGTCCATGGGCTGTCCTGAGGCACAAGGGACAGGGACGGAGAGAGGGTGGCCATGCTCTGGGGACATCAGAGGAAAAAATAACCACAGGCAAGTAAATGTTTGCCTTTAGGTTGCAAAGATAGATGGACAGAGTTAATAGCACTCACGTCTTCCCTGTGAACCCTGCTGGAGAGGAGACGAGAGTCCCCAAGGCGAGCGAGTGAAGAAATACCAGCACGGGTAAGAAAGACTACTGGTCTAAAAACTACCCACCAAAAACCAAACCCACTGTTGTCAAGTTGATTCTGACTCATAGCAACCCTATAGACAGAGTAGAACTGCCCCATAAAGTTTCCAAGGAGCACCTGGCAGATTTGAACTGCTGACCCTCTGGTTAGCAGCTGTAACACTTAACCGTTATGTCAAAAGGGTGTCTGGTCCAGGATTTTAAATTAAAGTTCATTTACCTGCAAAAGCTGCGGACTGTATAAGATGGAAACGTATCAGAGAAGAAAAACTCAAAGATTTTTTCCAGTAAAAAGAGAATTGGTGAGACTGGGACCCATCAGAGGCAGAAAACTTGCAAGACCTGGAAAAACAAGGCAACTCTTTGGAGTTCCAGCTCTTACAGCTTTCACTGTGATAAGATGAAAACCATTTAACTTACAAAAAGAAATTATTTTAGAAAGTTCATATGATTCTTTCTCTGTACCTTATATCACAGCATCTCTTTCATTTTCTCACTTGTCTTTCAAATTTTTTTTTCCTTTTTGTCCAGGAGAAAAGAATTTTGCCCCGGAGAATAGATCTTGGAGCTAGTACCAGACCAGGTGCCAAGAATGGAACGAAATTGACATGGAAGAAAATCTGATCATAATCTTATTAGATTGGAAACAGGCAGGGGTTTACGTCATCTAACAGCAAAAGTTAGTGCATAATCACACATTTGGCTGGTGCAGAGTAAATATTAAATATTAATGAAGTAAATTCCATTGTTTTCAACTTTGGAGAGAAGGACCACGCTTAGGATTTTCTGTGTTGAATTCCCTCACTAAATTTAAGAGTTTGAAAGAGACACTGTTTCTCAATGAAATGATGGGAATTTAAATTCTTCCCATTAGGCTTGTGTGGGATTTAAGAAACACAAAGGTGATAGTTTAAGAGAGGAGGTTCAGATAAGATTAGTAGAAAAATCAAACAGAGGGTATTTAAATATCATATTACAAATGAGTAACAGATTCAGTGGTGTAAAGACGCTCAGGAGATCTAAGATATCAAACTGAGCTGTGCACAAAACAGAGGTTGGAGACTTCAGTGATTAAAGGGTACAATTCCCAGTCATAACAACATGAGCGAAATAGTTTATACAGTGTGGGGTTCTTGGGCAATTTCATTCAATGTTTTCCATTTCTTTATGAGGATGTAAGCAAGGCAATTACTCTGTATTGAGTAGGGGACACCAGGTTCCAAAAGAAGGCTCTTAGCACTCTGAATCCTTCATTCTAACACCTGCATCTCAATTCCGCTTCTCATCAGGGAAATGAGATGTTTGTGCTCTAAGATGTTAAACAGAGCCTAGGCAGATGTGGCTCAAGGAAATTTCGTGAAGGTGATGGTCATTTTTTTTTAAAGTAATATTTTATCGTGTTTTTGATGAAGGTTTACACAGCACTTTAGATCCCCCGTCAGCAATTTCTACAGAAGTTGCTCGGTGACATTGGTTGCATTCTTCATGATGCATGACCACTCTCATTTTTCCTGTTCTGGTTGTTCTGTTTCCCTGGCCCTTTATAGGCACATCTTCGCTTTAAAGTTATTGATATTTTGGTCCCATATGAGTGATTTTTTAAAAGTGCACAGTGCTTATGGTAGGGTTAATAGTTGTAAAAAAATGTTTAGCTAGTTTCTTTCTTAACACTAAACCCCCTTTCTCTCACAGGAATTCTGACACATAAAGAACATTATAACACTCCCTTCTGACCAGTACTCACAAAGATTTTGAGTTTGTTTTCCAGGCTATTCTTGACTGATAACTGAGCAGAGTAATGCCAACTTTCAGCCCACTGTTCACATAAGCAACCATCCTTAAATGTCAAGCACAACTCATCTTAAAACAAAGGAACTGTACTTCTTCACCACTGTCACCTCCCCTGAACACCTGCATGCCTGCACTCCTCACCTGACCCCCTTTCCTTCCCTAAACACTTCCATAAAACTTGCCAACCTTAACTGAGATGTTAAGATGGTTTTTAGGGTACTAACCTATCATCTCCTCAGGTTGCCAGCGATCTGAATAAAGTGCTTTTAAAAATGTAATCCCTGTCTCTGAACATCAGCTTCCTAGTGACAGGCAGCAAGAGTCTGAGACTTGTTTTCTCCAACAACACTTACAGGTGATAACTCATTATTTTTTGTGTCAATTTGCTGTTGAGCTATAAGGTGACCTTGCAGATTAGTTTCGGCTCAAGTTTGAAGGTTATCTCAGGGTAGTAGTCTAGGGGAGTCCTCTAACCTCAACCAGGGCAGTAGTATTTTTAAATTATTTCTTTAGAAACTTGAGGTTCTGTTCCACAGTTTTCTCCTATTCTAGCAGGGGCACTCTTTTGTGGCTCTGCTTGAGAAGCTGGTCATTTTGACAGGGGAGAGAGGGCAGAGAAACGCAGAGCGTGTGATGATACATCAGGATGTTGACCCCCAGGTGCTGTAGTTAGGGTGACATGTGTAAGGAGCCCTGATGGTGCAAGTGATTAGCGGCTGTGCTGCCAAACCAAAAGTTGGTGGTTCCACGCCACTCAGCAGCTCTGAGGGAGAAAGATCTAGAGATCTACTTCTTTAAAGATTACAACCTAGAAAACCCTATGGGACAGTTCTCCTCTGCCACATGGGTAGCTACCCAGACTACCGGTTAAGTTCATGTATTCATCCTAGAAAAAGTGCTACATACCTCATCGTGGACTATCACTATGGTCACCTTTGAAGGACTCCCCTTGGGAAGCTATGCATTGATGCCAGCACCTAACCCGCCCTTCAATTTTGGAACTCTTTTTCTGGAATGGCCATCAGAGCTGTCGTTGTATTACCCTCAATGTCCTGAATGTCATGAAAATGTCTTCCTTGCAATATTTCCTTTATCTTTAGGTAAAGACAAAAGTCACTGGGGGCCAGATCAGATAAGTGGTAAGGGTTTTCCAGTACAGGTATTTGTTTACTGGCTAAAACCCACTCACAGACAACTAGACAATTAAGTGTGCCACCATACCACTGTGTACAATGGCCATTCCAGAAAGAGTTCCAAAATTGCTTTGAAGGGTGGACCAGGCACTGGCATCAGTGCATAGCTTCCCAAGGGGAAGACCTCAAAGGTGACCATAGTGATATTCAGCAATGAGGTATGTAACATTTAGAACAATTAAGTTTGTAGACTTAATTGTCAGACTTTGTATGAGTAGGAATTAGCTTAACAACACCTGACAACAGCAACAGACCCAAGTTTAAACTACAGCTCTGGCATTTACTTGTTGAATGATTTTGGCAAATTGCTCAGCCTCTCTGAGCTAATGTTCCTCATAGGAGGATGATATTTGTACAAGTGAGTTTAGCATTAAAAATGGTCCTGTATGCAAAAACTTCATAGAACCTGGCATAAATTAAGCAGAGAATGTAGTTTACAACAAAATAACAGCAATAAAGTGTTGTTCTTGTTACTTGCTGACGAGCCGGTTCTGATTTAGGGTCACCTTACATAACTGGCTTGGCTACATAAAACAGAACAAACGGTGCCCAGTCCTGCACCATTTTCTTGGTTGTTGCTGCTTTTGAGGCCACTGTCGTGGCTACTACTTATGGAGAACAATAGAATAATAAAATAGCGGCTGTTGTCTTATCCATGATTTGGCATTTTGGCATTTTAAGAAATATGGTTCTTTTTCATTTTTCATTTAAATTTTGCTGTTACGTTGAACAAGGAAGAGGAAAATATTTGAAAGAATCCTCATCTGGAGTCCAAAGGCCTGGTTTTTCTTTGTGAGATTGGGCAAGTTCCTAAACATTCTGAACACTAAAGTGTTCAGACAATGATAATAACCAGTATGTTGTTATTAGCTGTGTTGGAGTAATTACACTCAGAACGCCCCTCAGAAGTGGGAGGATGAGACTTTGTCTTACTTCGGAGTTGATATGATAGACTAATCTCTTGATAAAGCAGCTGTTGTGAGGTGCCATCGAGTTGGTTCCAACTCATAGTGACCCAAAATACTGTCTGGTCCCGTGCCATGCCCATAAGTATTTTTATGCTTAAGCCCATTGTTGCAGACACTGTGTCAATCCATCTTGTTGAGGGTATTCCTATTTTTAGCCGACCCTCTACTTCACCAAGGATGATGTGTTTCTCCAGGGACTGATCCCTCCTGACAACATGTCCAAAGTATGTAAGACACACTGTCTCCATCTTTGCTTCCAAGGAGCACTCTGGTCTTCCTTTTTCCAGAACAGATCTGTTTGTTCTTTTGACAATCTATGGTACATTCACTACTCTTGTCCAACACCATAATTCAAAGACATGAATTCTTCTGTCTTATTCATTTTCCAGCTTTCATGTGCATACGATGTGACTGAAAATACCATGGCTTGGGTCAGGTACACCTTAGTCTTCAAGTTGACATCTTTACTTTTCAACACTTTAAAGAGGTCATTTGCAGCAGATCTTCACAATTAATAAAGCAGAGGGTCAGCAAAAAAGAGGAAGACCTTCAGTGAGATCGATTGATGCAGCGGCTATAAGAGTGGGCCCAAACACAGCAATGACTGTGGGGAGGTGCAGGACCAGGCAGTTGTTTTGTTCTGTTGTGTGTTGGGTTCGTATGATTCAGAGTCAACTCGATGGCACCTAACAGATCTGGGAGACAGTACCTAAACCTTTGGAATGTCATGCCTGATGGGAGTGTCTGCTTGCCTAGGGGTCTTGGGCCAGTCAGAATTATAGTACAATTTAGGATGGAAAAGTTGGATTAAACCAGAGGGTAACAATATGATTCAGGACAGAGGCTCTGGGTGGCCTGGTACAAACTGACCTCTGAGGGGCTGGATATTGATGTCAGCCATGTGGGCTGATTCACATGGTAGAGATTTACTTGACTGAGCCTTAATAATAGTCTTGGACACCAAGCCTGGATGGTGATACTACATATTGCTAGTTTTAAGCTGTACCCTTTAGCTGTAGTAAACCATCACTGAGTATAACAGTTTTTGGTGACTTCTTTGAGCTCTTTTAACAACTCACTGAACCTGAGGATGGTTCTGGGTACCCACTGTCCCTGGAAATTGTGAGGGTAGTCTTGTGGACTACATGGATTGTGAATACTCTTTCCACAGCAGGTACAATTGACGTAAGTGGTTGCAGTTGATCTTGTTTTCCATAAAAATCACCCAGTGGAAGAAGAGATGTGCTGGCAACTTTGTGAGTAACCATAGCTTCCAGGTTACAGACAGTGTCCCTTATGATGCTTCTCAGGAGGAATGTGGACTAGCAAAGCAGTTAAGTAGACAATGATTACATAAGAGCTTGTTACTATAAGAGCTAACTTCATTCCACGCTTGTTACATACCAAGTGTCATGTTACATGTTTTATGTATTGTGTCTTTTAGTTATTATACAACTCTTAGAGGAAAGTTGTGCTTGCTAAGAGGAGTAATTTCCCAAAAGCCAAATAGCTAGCAGGAAACATAGTTAGGAATTGAATCTACATAATCTGACTCCAGCAGTTAATCACAGAGTCTACTCCTACTCTGTCAATCATTCTTCCATACCTACCACATTCAGCCACAGGAAAGATTAAAAGAGATTAATATTTATGTAAGTGCTGAGAGATTCAAGGCTTGGTCTTGGTCAGTGTTTAATCATACTTGGATGATTCAGATCTGGGTGTTTAGCTTAATAATTAATTAACAACAAAAATCAATAGATCTTGTAGAACACAGATTATAGACTAACCTTGTACATTTTCTTATACCAGGAAATGTTAAGATTTACACAAGATACAGTAATATACTACATATAATAAGAATCTCTGGTGGGACCGTGGTTAAATGCTTGGCTACTAACAAAAAGGTTAATGGTTCAAATCCACCAGCTGCCCCAAGGAAGAAAGACCTGGAAATCTGCTCACAGAAAGATGACAGCCTACGAAACCTTGTGAGGCAGTTCTACTCTGTCCTATAGAGTCACTAGGAACAAGAAACAACTCCAGGACACACAACACAGGGTAAGTTCTGTGCCAGTCTCTTAGTCTATGTTGTTTCATTCCATCCAATCCCACAACTCCATAAAACAGATAAATTTGTTAGCCCATTTTACAGCTGAGAAAACTAAACAAAGGAGTTTGCTGAAAGTCAGAGCCAGCAGGCTCTGGGGGGATTTGAATGCAGGCTGATTAGATTCTTTCTCTGAGGACAAGGATCAGTGAAATAATACAAAATAGACAATCAACAGAATTTAGTCATATTTGAATTGTGAATTGGTTCATTGGGTTATCTTTGTGTTTATGTTCTACTACTATCTCTGTCAAAGGACCTGTCAATGGAGAATCTAAGATTTATCCATATGATTTATCAGGAGGCTATTGAGAGTCAGCCAACACCAATAGGATATATGTATATTCTGTGAAACTGTCCTTTGATTTAGAGCCCTGGTAGTGCAGTGGTTGAGAGCTCTGCCTGCAAACCAAAAGGCCTGCAGTTCAAATCCGCTGGCCTCTCCTTGGAATCCCTATGGGACAGTTCAACTCTCCTACAGGATCACTGTGAGTCAAGACCGATTCCATGGCAATAGTTTTTTATTTATTTTTTAATCATTTGTTTAAAAAATTTTAGTGTAGTTATTAGAATGGAATGTGTGGGTAGCGTCAATGGTTCACGCACTCAGCTGCTAACAAAAAGGTTAAAAGAGGTACCTCAGAAGAAAGGCCTAGACATTGACTTCAGAAAAATCAGCCATTGTGAACTGTATGGGGTACAGTTCTACACTGACACACATGAGGTTGCCATGAGCCAGAATCAACTGAGCAACAACTTTTTTCTTTTTAAATTATGCAGATGTAACATTGATTACAATAACAATATTAAGATGACCAGAATTCTGAGTCCCTAAATTCTTGGTCTGTGGTTATAGCTTTACCATTTTTGAAGGAGAGGAAGGTAGAAAAGAGACACGTTGAGGGAAATACCTAATACATACCCTTAGAGGGAAGTGCTTTGACAATAGTTAAGTAGTGAACTCTACACAGTGGTTCTACTCTGTTACATGGAGTTGCTATCAGTCAAAATGGACTTGATGGCATCCTATAACAACCCTTACAGAGAAGTCCTGACTCTGTGTTATCGACTGTCCTGTGAGTCTGTAAGCTACAGAGACTCTCCTGGCTACACCAGCCAAAGGCCTTCTCTAAAACCAGGTTGTCCAGTCATGCCAGCTCTCACCCCTAGGTCAGCAACCTAACCAAGGTCAGTGGTTACAAACTGGGCTCCCAGAGCTGTATGGTTCCATAGACTTCTGAACCACACCATCGCCAAAGAGTCTTTGCAAAGTGGAAGCTGCTAGGACAAGCAGGTCAGATTCAACATCCCCTGTCTCCTCATCATTCCAAGCAAGTCTTTCTTTACCTGGTTTATTCACTTAAAGTTGGGACTTAATTTTGCTTGATAAAAGAATTCATAGGTGTTTTTTCTTTTCCTTTTGGGTCTTGCCACTCTAAAGAGAGAGAAAAAGAAAGATGGACCCAAAAAAGCAGGTGACACAGAGGACGATTGTGACCCTTTTGGCTTCTGTACAGGGAAGTCTTGGTTCTTCTCTTTCTCATTTACTTGGTCGCTCTCTCTCTCTTCACAGTATGCTATAAGCTCTACTCAACCACAACAATTGCCGTTATCTATTCTGACTCATAGGGACCCTGTAGAAGATAGCAGAACTGCCCCATGGGGTTCCCAAGAGGTTGCTGGTGGATTCGAATTGCTGACCTTTTGGTTAGCAGCTGAGCTCTTAAGCACTAGGCACCAGGACTCCCCAAGCCCCACAAGCCAGGTCATTTTGTATATTTTCAGCACTTTAGCCCCATTCCCTGGAACAAGCACCCAGTGTACATGAACTGACAATTAAGTCCACGAACTTAACTGTTTTAAATGCTACAAACCTCACACTGAATATCACTATGGTTACTTCAAAGTCCTCCCCTTGGGAAGCTATGCATTGACTCCACTGCCGAGTCCACCCTTCAGAGCAATTTTGGAACTCTTTCTGGTACGGCCATGGAATACCTTGGCATGGTCGCAAGTTTGCAAACTTAATTGTGTAGTTGTTTGTAAGGGAGTTTTGGGCCAGTAAACAAGTAACTGTGTTGGAACACTCTCTCCGCTTACCTGATATGGCCCCAATGATTACTTTCTTTGCCAAAAGATAAAGAAAGTCTTGAAACGAAGACAGTTTGATGATATCCAGGACACCAAGAGTAATACAAAGACAGCTCTGATGGCCGTTCCAGAAAGAGCTCCAAAATTGCTTTGAAGGGTGGACCAGGCACTGGCATTGGTGAATAGCTTCCTAAGGGGAATAATTCGAAGGTGACAGGGATAGTCAGCAATGAGGTATGTAGTACTTTTTCTAGGATGAGTTCATGAACTTAATTGGCAGTCCTCATACAGTAAGCACTCGTATTTGTTGAAATGAATGAATAAACCATTAATTTATGAAAACGAATAATGGGAAAGAACTGACAAATGGGCCAAATTAGGGCAAGGTATGGTGATATTTAAATGTGCTAACAGCAACAAGGTTGAGGTGGGATTATATATTTTTAATTGATATTACCAAACATGGACATGGGATGAGGGGACTTTCTGTACTCTACTCCTATCATGAGTTTCAAGTTTATTATTCAGGTCATGTCTGCTTGATTAAATGAGTGTTGACAACTGTGTGTTGACAACTGCACCCACGCTGAATGGGACCGCCTATTCCCTGTCACATTGTGGCTGAAGGAACTCTAGGCTAAGAGTTGAAGGGGCAGGGTCGTATACCCTGGTGCGCATTTTCTAACTCATATTACTTCAAGTCCACCCCAACTCACAAGAGAGAGAATGGAGTAGAACTGCTCTATGGGGTTTTCAAGGCTATAATCTTTGTGGAATAGACTGCCACATCTTTCACCCGTGTGGAAGCTGGACAGTTCAAACAAAAAATCTTTTTCGGTTAGCAGCTGAGCTCTTAACTACTGTGCTACCGGGTCTCCTTGGTTATTATCCAGCTGGGAGATTTCGGACAAATCACTTCAGCCCATCTGTGTAATGAGGTAGGTGATGCTTCTCTCTCTAACTGTGAAATGAGAAAGTAAAGTCCATTTTTTGAGAAGAGAAATGCAGACTAGATCTTGATTGATTTCTATCTTCCCTCATCTCCACTTTCATCTCTTTGTTGGGTCAGCCTTGATGAAAGACTTCTTAAGTTAGGCAAGGGATTTTGCGAAGACAGAAAACAATTCTAAGAACCTAAAAATATCTTTGTTTATTTATTTTCTCTTCAAGTTTTATGATGTACAATATCATTTTCTATAAACAAGATAAAGAAGGATACAGAGTATCTAAAGCCTATGAATGAGATAGGAACAAAGATTCCAGGTAAAATTAAATTTGATTATAAGCAGTGCTTTTTCATAAGTTAAATCATCTCTGCAGGCTTCATCATATTTGACGTAAAGAAGATAAGGCTTTTCAGAGCTACCAAACAGAAGGCATAGATTTTCTTTGTCTTAATTTAGGACTTGAAATTTTTAACCCCAAGATTTGCATTAACTCCAGGATTACAAGGCAAATTTTTGGGAAAATGTGTGAGTTCATTTCATGTCTATGTTGTATGAAAAAGGTTTACAAAAAACCTAGCATTCATTTATTTATTTAAAAAAAGTTTGTGGTGCTTTAAGTGAAAGTACACAATCCAAGACAATTTGTCATACAAAAACTTACACACACATTGTATGTCACTCTAGCTACTTTCCCCACACTACGACAGCACACGCTTCCTTTCCCTCCTGCATTTCATGTCCATTCAGCCAGTTCCTGTCCCCCTCTGCCCTCTCATCTGGCCTCCAGACAGGAACTGCCCAGTTAGCCTCACATCTACTTCAGAAACATGCTCTTTGGCAGTATCATTTCATATTTTATAGTCCAGTCCAATCTTGGTAGGAAGAGTTGGCTCCATGAGAGGTCTCAGTTCAAGGCTAATGGAAAGTCTGTGCACTGTGTCTTCTGGTGACCCTCCACTGTCAGACCAACAAGTCTAGTCTTTTTAATGGAATTTGAGTTCTGCACAACTGTTTTTCACTTGCCATATCAGGGATTCTATGCTGTATTCCCTGTTGGGGCAGTCATTGGTGGTGGCTGGGCATCATCTAGATCTTCTGGTCTCATTAGCGTTCATTTTTATTTGTAGTTAAAAAATTCATAGTCCCTTCTCCTCCACACTGCACCCCCCTCTCCCCCTTTTTTTAAACCTTCAAGTCAGGGAGAAGGAAACCCTGGTGGAGTAATGGCTAAATGTTGTGGCTGCTAACCAAGGGGTTTGCAGTTCAAATCCACCAGATGCTCCTTGGGAACTCTGTGGGGCAGTTCTACTCTGTCCTAGAGAGTTGCTATGATTTGGAATTGACTTGATGGCAATGGGTTTCATTTGTTTCTTGGTAGTGAGTGAGAAACTGTTCAACTTGTGTATGGAAATGCCTCTAACATGTTACTAGAAATTCAGTTTTTGACAGAGTCTCTTAGTCTAGGTTACCTTGCTGGCTTGGTGTGAAAATAAAAGAATAGCCTCAAAAACTCTTAAAACACATGCAAAGCCTTAGGTAACCCTATAAGTGGAGTGAGAAGAGTGGGAGAGAAGAATAAGCATTAACATGCACCAACCATGGCCTTCAGAATAAACCAAGGCCCCCTGTGCACGTCAGCTCATTGACTGCTCTTAACAGCCTTAGAGATGGAGCCCTTTAGAAGCCCATAGTACTGAGTTTCTAGGTGGAGTTCACAATACTACTATAGATACCTGTTACCTTCAATGTCAACTCATGACGATCCCATCTGTGTTAGAGAACAATGCTTCAAAGGTGTTCCAATGACTGATTTTTCACAAGGAGATCACTAAGCCTTTCTTCCATGGTACCTCTGGGGGGATTCAGCCTTTCCATTATAGCAGAGTGCCTTAAGCATTTGCACCAGCCTGGGACTCTAATAATGTGATAAATGGAGAAAAGATTCAGGTTCTCAAGGATTTCATTTTACTCGAGTCCACAATCAATGCCTATGGAAGCAGCTGTCAAGAAATCAAAAGATGCATTGCATTGTGAAAATCTGCTGCAAAGGATCTCTTTAAAGTATTGAAAAGTAAAGATGTCACCTTAAAGACTAAAGTATGCCTGACCCAAGCCATGATATTTTCAGTTGCATCATATGCATGCAAAAGCTGGACAATGAACAAAAAAGACAGAAGAATTGATGCCCTTGAATTGTGGTGTTGGAGAAGAATGTTGAATGTACCACAGACCACCAAAAGAACAAACAGATCTGTTCTGGAAGAAATACAGCCAGAGTACTCCTTGGAAGCAAAGGTGGCAAGACTGCATCTTACATACTTTGGACATGTTCTCACAAAGGATCAGTCCATGGAAAAGGACATCATACTTGGTAGGGTGGCAGGTCAGTGAAAAAGAGGAAGAGCCTCAATGAGATGGATTGACACAGTGGCTGCAACAATGGGCTTAAGTGTAAAAATGACTGTGGACATGGTGCAAGACTGTGCAGTGTTTCGTTTTGTTGTTCACAGGGCCGCTATGAGTCGGAACAAACTTGATGGCACCTAACAACAACAACAGGGACTCTGACATTTAAAATAATCGTCATTAAATAATACGGGCACCAATGGATGCCCAACACATTTCTGTTACCTCCCACAATTATTACTTAGATTTTTTTGCAACGCTGTGGCATTTAACATCAACAATTTATCTATCTATCTATCATCTATCTATCTATCTATCTATTTAATATTGTAAACTCTTTAGCATAGAAAAAATATACCATTGCCCCTGGACTCTGTTGGCACTCAACCATGTACTTCATCTGGCTACCAGGGACCCTGGCAATGGATTGATGTTTCCAGATGGTATGAATTAGAAGAGTAAAACCCATCCCAAACTCATTTCTGTCAAACCACCTTCATCCAAAACCCTTAAAAGAATTTGGATATCTTCTAAGATTGATTTTTTGCCCCCCAGCCCCAAGTTTGGCTAAGGGAACCATTAAGCAGGGAAATGAATGGTACCACATTACAAATGATGGCAGTGCTCAGGCATCACTCCACTTCTTCCTAGCATCCATCTGCCAAGCAGAATCCCGGTGTGTGCTTTTTATGTTTTCCACCCCTGAAGACCCCCATCCTTCCTAATGAAGGCATGACAGGAAATTAGGATCCACCACCCAAATGCAGCCTGAACATCTGTGCTACTCTGATGGTGAGAACCCCCAACATACCGACTTAATTTGGGGAGAATGCTCCCTAAGGTGTTTTGCTTTCCTTTTCTCTCACCTGTGCACCAGTGGGTCCCCGCACACAGCCTCTGTATGTAGGCCCTGCGTGGCATTGGGTATTGATGACAAGGTTGGAGGAATAGTCTCTGGGAGATGAAGGGAGAAAAACTGACTCCTTTCTGTAAGGTAATAAAGAACCTAGCAAGACGCCTGTTTCTGGAGCACAGGTGCAGCTCCCGCATTCAGACTTCACCTTGGATTTATTCAGCACCTGCACTTGCAAAGCCATCACCATTTCTCTCAAGTCTGAGCTTGATACATTATGAGCTGTGTTGTTGCTTTTCTGCAAAATGAGGATGCTGGACCTCCCCTGCTG
This sequence comes from Heterohyrax brucei, assembly GCA_028571685.1. NCBI lineage: Eukaryota > Metazoa > Chordata > Mammalia > Hyracoidea > Procaviidae > Heterohyrax > Heterohyrax brucei. The sequence goes on along the minus strand of CM053156.1, from coordinate 83,863,359 downwards.
GAGGGCTCCTCCGGCTTTGACATCAGTGAGATTCATATTTTCCATAAACTCAAACATTTTTCTCTGTGGCTGGGAAAGGTGTGGTCACTTTCAGGGACCTGGGTCAAAAAACCATTGGCTGTCCAGTTGATTATGGCTCATGGTAACCCCCTGTGTTACAGAGTAAAACTGCTCCCTAGGATTTCCTTGGCTATAAGCTTTACAGAAAGGTGCTCTGGTGGTAAAACGGCTAAGCACTGAGCTGCTAACCAAAAGATAGATGGTTTGAACCCACCCAGGGGCTCTATGCAAGAAAGACCTGGTGATCTGCCCCCTAAAGATGCCATCCTAAGAAACCGTATGAAGCAGCTTCACTCTGTCACTTAGGGTTTCTGTGGTTTGGGATTGACTCAGTGGCACACAACAATAACAACAGCAATATTCACAGACAGAGACTGCCAGGTCTTTGTTTCCCGGTGCAGCTTGGTGGGTTCCAACTGCCAGTCATGAGGTTAGCAGTCAAGAATAAACTGTTTGCACTACCTGGGGACTTTAGCAACTTGGGTAAATGGCTCCAAGGGTCAGCCAGAGTGGTCTTGGAAGATCATTCTGGATTACCCAGTAAGCAAGGTAAACATGAGCTTGCTTGTGCTTTGCTCACTGCCTTAGTCCCCTAGTGCTACTCTAACAGAAATACCACAGGTGGTTAGCTTTACCAAGGAAAACTTTATTTCCTCACAATAAAGTAGGCTAAAATCCAAACTCAGAGAGTTACCTGCAGGGGAAGGCTTTCTTTGTCGGCTCTGAAGGAAAATGTTTGGACTGAGAGCTTCTCAGGCAGAATGGACCCCAAGCCCAAAGGATGAGCTCTGTTTCCTGTGCTTCTTTCCTGGTGGTACGAGGTCTCCCTCTCTGTGCTTGCTTCCTTTTCCTTTTATCTTCTGAGTGATTGTCTCAAGACACAGTACAATATTTACACAACTACTACCCATCCTTTCTCACTAACATCATAGAGGTAGGATTCATAGCACACAGGAAAATCCCACAATACCAGAAATCACGGCCCAGCAAAATTGATACACACATTTCTTGGGGCACGTAATTCAATGCATGACACTAATCGGCAGCAAACAATTTCACATGGGTTTCACCATATCTGGTGTGGTAAAAAAGAAAACTGAAATTGTTCACTGCAGGTGATCAGTAAGCAAGCTAAACATTGTGCTTATCTTGCCTATTGGGAAATCTACCCTGGTGAAAAAATACGAAGTCGTTTACTACAGATGGCTGGTAAGCAGTCTGGATAATCCACCTATTGGGTAATCTACCCCTGTTAAAGTTGTAGGTCAAACAATGTTTTTTCTAAGCTTCGATTATTTGAATCTCATGCCAGTGGGTGTAGCCTAGAAGCCAACTCCTTTAACCTGAGCTTCTGGGACCTTCTCTCTAATCTTTCCTCCCCAACTTCCTGGGTATCTCTGTTCCTCTAACAAACTAACATGCCTTTGGGTCAAGATCCTTGCCTTTGCTGTTCTCCATGTAGGGAACACTGCTTCCCAATTGTCCCCTGGCGAAGTCCTTCTCCATCATTTGGGTCTCACTATAAAAGTCACATCCTCCTATCAGAGATACAACACATGGTCTCTATTCACCTGGAGCAAATGAACAGCTGCCTCCTTTGCCATGAGAAAAGAAGACTGGATGGTGTGTAGCTACCATTACTGAACATTTTGATCAAAGATTTTATGAAAGAATCTTGGCCAAACGGGGGAAATGTGAAACTGAAATTCAAATTATCATGGAGTCCAGACTTCTTGGAGCCATCAACAAGATAGATGAACCCCTAACACAACTGTTGCAAGATAATCCTTAAACCTCAAGCCTAAAATATCTCCTTAAGTCTTACTTAAATCAAACCATAGTTTAGCTTAATTAGTAAAGAATGTCCGTCTTGAGTACAGGGCCCTTTTCAGAACTATCTGCCAAGCCAAGTGCCGTCGAGTTGGATCCGACTCATCTACATGGGATCAAATTGAAAGCAACTACTCAAAAAATTAGAAGGAAAACATAGGGGGAAGTGAGTTCATATTAGTGACAGGGTGAGGGGACACTTCCGAAAAAGAGCGAGACTAGTTGCACAACTCAAAGGGGGTAAATGTACATGTATAACTGTTGAATCAGTGTATGTTCTGCTATGTATATTTTCAAAAACAACAGAAATAAAGCAAATTTTTAAAAAAATTCACTTCCTCTGAGAGGCCTTCTCTGATTTGCCTGATTTAAAGCAACTCAGTGAGACATCCTCTCTCATCAGATTTTAAATTTTCTTCAAGGCTATTTACAGAAGGTGAAATTATCTTGTTTATTTATTGTCTGTTTTCCCCTCAAGAAAGTACAGTGATAGACAGAGAACTTGTCTGACTGTTGCTGTAGCCCTCAAAGGTAGAAGAAAGAGCATTAGGTGTCCAGTGACTACTTGGGAAATGAACAAATACGTAATAACAGACTTAACATGCTAGCTCATACTTGGGCAGAGCTTACTTTGTGCCAGGAGCTGCCCTAGTTTTGTGTCACATATTGATTAATTGAACTCTCATAATGACTTTGGAAACCTTGGTAGCATAATAGTCAAGATCTATGGTTACTAACCAAAAGATCAGCAGTTTGGATCCACCAGGCACTCTTCGAATTCCTATGTGGCATGGGGTCCTATAGGGTCATCAAGTGTTGGAACTAAATTGACCACAACGGAGTTGGTTTTTCTTTTTGTTTTTTTGATTCATTGACCTTAAGAGATAGAGAAAATTATTATCTCCACTGAGAGATACGGACATTAAGGAGGAAAGAGAAGAAATCACTTGCCAAAATGCTTTAATGAGCCTGCGAAAGCCTTGGCCATTTGGAACTCTCAGGACTGCGGGGACTCTTCTCCAGCTTTTATCCTTTTTGGATGAAATTTCAGCAGCTGTCTGCAAAAGCCTTCAGGGGATGTGAACTGGAGACTCGGTGCTTTTTTTGTATGTGCTTGTCCCTGCTAAGGTGACAGAGTTCACAGCTCTTTCACCAGGTAGTTAACAAAGCTTATTTAGGAAGTCAGCTTTAAAAAAAAAAAAAAAAAAAATCTCCATCTCTTTTACCTGTGGAAAATGAGAGTGCTTGAATGCCAGGAGGATGTGTCACCTGGTAAACACCTGAGATGATTAGAGACTGAAATAATTGTATTACTTTTTTCTTCCCTTGTTTATTTATTTTTTAAATAATAATAATAGCTTTAAACCTTTCACTGTGTAGTTGACTCTGACTCCTAGTCACCATAGAGGACACAGGAGAGCTCACCCACAAGATTCCCCAGGCTGGAATCTTGGTGAAAGAGGACAGCCCCATCTTTCTCTTTAAGAGGCTGATGGGTTTGAACCACAGACCTTTTGGTTACCAGCTGAGCACTTAACCACTACGCCACCAGTACTCCTCTCTTAAACCCTTTACAATTAAGAAAAGCCTCTCAATATGTTAAGATTAATAAAGCAAATATTTTACAAAGCCAATTTTCTTTCTTGAGTATTAGAACAAGTGGCTCAGAGCAACATGAACCCTACTGGCTTTATTGAAATATTAAAACACATAAATAATTTATGGGGAGGCAGAGATTCACAGAAGATATGAAATCTTCAGAACATTACATATATAAATTATATACACTATTTGATTCCAGGAGTTTAACATGTAACAAAATATCCATGTCAGCCTCCCATCCTTCTAATACCCTGAATAGAATTTGGAGGGTTGGGGGAGGAGAGGATAAAATGAATATACAGAAAGAAAATTAGGATTCTTGTCTGCTGGTTTCAGCAAACAGCAGAACCGACCATTGTCCTCAAATCAGCCAGGCATTTACTCAGGAAAACAGATGCATTTTTATGAGTGACCATAATACAAGCATTATTACTGTAATAAAAAAAAAAAGAATCATGCTAGGTTGAATCTTATTGTCTTCCCCCGCCCCAACTTTATGCATTTATTTTGTAGCAACTGTAAGGCTTGTGATTCCTTGCTTAATGCTTGCTTCCTCTCTAGACTGGAAGCTCCATGAGGGGGCAGGTTGTTGTCACAGTCTCTCCTATACTCTTATCACTTGAGCTGTGTGACCTTGGACTCCTTACTCAGCCTGTTTGTGACTTGTCTTTGAATTAGCCAAAACCAAACTCAACCTGTTGCCATCGAATTGATTGTGACTCATGGCGATGCCACGTATTACGCAGTAGAACTTCCCCATAGGTCTTTCTTGACTGTAATATCTAGGGACACTGATTGCCAGGCTTTTCTTCCACAGAGCCACTTTGTGGACTCCAATTGTCAACCTCTAGGTTCATTCATTGCAAACCACTCGTGTCACCCCATTATCTGCTAGTAAAGGTAGTTACCCCACAGCTGTTATTAAGAACACACGTGTCATGTACCTAAAATGCTTAGACTAATTCAGACCCTCACAGCAAAGCAAAGTTCTAACTATGGTTTTCACACTAGAGTGTAAGTTACATGACAGATGGACCTTGTATGTTTTGTTCTGATGATTTCCTAGTGCCTACAACAGTGCCTGTGATATAACTGACACCTAATTAATAATCTTTAAATAAATCAATTACCCCTAGAATCGCCATGAGTCGGATCCGACTCGACGGCACTTGGCTGGCGTTAATGAATATTTTACATCCTTAATAGATTTTCATCTTCAGTGGTAGTATGGTAAAGCAGACTCTCTCTCTCTGTCTCTCACACACACACACCTCTCTTTTCATAATTCTCAGCAGCACAAACTTTTGATTAATGACATTGACCAGCTAGAGCAAGGACTACCAAGGAGCATGAGGCATCCTCACAGCTCTGGACATCTGGGAGGGTGGTCCATTTGCTTCTGCTCTCAGCTGCCTTTGAACTCCGCCTCTGGCCATCTCCTCTGATAATTCTTTATGCTCAAGATCAAAGCCATAGCTCTCTTTCATTTAGCAAGGGGGCAGTGCAACTTATCACAGCCAGGCTTGCAGCGGGGAAGTAAATAGACCCTCACCTCAAATGCCAATTCATTGTTCCCACTCTGTCACACTTGATTAAAATACAGAGTTTGCCTCCAAGACTAAAATCAGCTTTTCATTTTGACTGACTGCCATCCAGGTCTGAAAAATAGCAGCTTGTTTGTTTCAATATTTACCACGTCCGTTCAAAAGAGATTTACATTATTGTCAATTAGGACTTAATTGTTATCCATAACTCAAATACAGGCTGGCTGTTGGTGACGAAAAAGCATTGTTCTCTTTTTGCTGTCCTGACTCCCACAACTCTTAGACCCTGCAGTGTGCATGGTTGGAGGAATTTCCTTTGCAAGACAGAAATGGTCAGGACCTAAAACTGCTCTGCTCTCGACTTCAGGTCGTGGCTGCAGGCAAGCACTCATTCGCCCAACTTGATGAAAGACGGTTCAGTCCTTGCGTTGGGCATCTGCTTGCTTGTGCCCCCTTCATCCACATTTCTCAATATTCTGTCTGCTGAAGTCAATTTTGGCTTGGGAATCATTCTCTGTTGTTTGGGGTATGGCCACAGCCCCCTTGCTTGCCTTCCAGCTTTTATCAGTGCCCCGGCTTTGATTACCTAGTGCTGCTATAACAGAAGTACCACAGTGGGTGGCTTTAACAAACAGAAATTTATTTTCTTACAGTTTAGGAGGCTAGAAGTCCAAATGCAGGGAACTGGCTGGGGTGGCAGGGAAGGGGTGAACCTTAGTGCCATGCTGGCTAAATGCTATTTGCAAACCAAAAGTTCTTCAGTTCAAATCCAGCAGGTACTCCTTGGGAATTCTGTGGAGCAGTTCTACTCTGTCCTATAGGGTCACTATGAAATGGAATTGACTCAGCAGCAGTGGGTCTGGTTTTGGCTTGGTTCCGGGGAGGGAAAGTCCTTGTCCCTCTTTGGCTTCTATTCATTGTTCCTTGGTTACTTTCAAATGGCTTGCCATTTATTTGTGCTTGCTTCCCTGTGCCTAATCCACTCTTTCCATATCTCAAAAGTGACTGGCTTAAAGTACACCCTAACGATCTGGCCTCACTAACCTAATGAAGTAAAACCATATTCCTAGGTGGGGATTCCATCCATAAGTGTGTTGTTGTCAGGTACCGTTCAGTCAGTTCTGACTCATAGTGACCCCATGTGCCCATGTGTAACAGAACCCCAAACTGTCAGTTCTGTGCAATACTCAGAATCATTGCTGTGTCTCAGCCTGTTGCTGCAGCCACTGGGTTGAACCATCGTGTTGAGGCTCTTCCCCTTTTTCACTGATCCTCTGCTTTACCAAGCATGACGTTCTTCTCCAGGGACTCTTTAAGGTGTTCAAAAGCAAAGATATCTCTTTCAGGACTAAGTTGCACCTTACCCAAGCCATGGTATTTTCAATCATCTTACATACATCTGAAAGCTGGGCAATGAATAAGGAAGACCCAAGAAGGACTGATGCACTTGAATTCCAGTGTTGGCTAGGAATATTGGGTATTCTGTGGGCTTCCAGAAGACTAAACAGATCTGTCTGGGAAGAAGTACCACCTTAGAAGGGAGGATGGCAAGACATTGCCTCACTTACTTATCTTGGACATGTTATCAGGAGGGATCAGTCCCTGGAGGAGGACATCATGCTTGGTAAGGTAAAAGGTTCACAGGTATCAGAAACAAAAAAAATGCATTGTGGTTGCATGGACTTTAACTGCGCAACTTTCTAGGACAAAATGAAACTGTCCATGTAGGGCCATTGTCCTGAACCACTCTGGACAAGACAGCAACGTGCCAGTCTCTTGGGTCATCTTGCCCTATATATATATATTTTGCCACCATGTTATATATCATTGTGTTAATATTTTTGGTTGGATGTGTTGTCTCTTCAAAGATGCAAATTCTTAAAGGCAGGAATGCATTTGGGTTTATTGCTATATCTCAGTGTCATCGTTCTTTCTTTCCCATCTATTATTACCGACAGTCGCAGTCAGAGTTGACTGGAGTTATATCAACCCCTTATAACAAGGTAGAACTGCCCCACAGGGTTTTCTAGGCTGTCATTTTTTTAGAAAGCAGACTACCAGGTTCTTTTCCTGACAAGCTACTTCGTGGGTTCGAACTGCCAGTCTTGTGGCTAGCAGACAAGATGCCTAACCAGTTGACAACCAGGGTTCTTGTCTTTCTCACTGATTTTTTTGCTAATCTTCTATCCTTTAGGATCCAGAGTCCACATTCTGCCCCTCCTCTTGATTTCCCAAAGCCACCCAGCTGCCTTCCCTTTCCCATGATGCTTTAGATGGAGAATTAACCTATTTTTTATTATCATTTTCCACATTTTCCACATAACCCTGTTGCCCTCAGGGCTCATAGTATCAAGCTAATTTCACTAAGGTATGAGAGTATTTTCACTTTACAAAAGTCTTTATGTCTTGTGTCAAAAATGCATATCTGTTTGATAGATTTTACACAATGTGCCCACGTTTTAAGTTCACGGCAGCTGTGTAGGAAAATACGTTGGTTAACTGTCCAAAGAAAGAGAAAGCTTTCCAGAAGTAGTTCAGGTTACTGCCCTGAAGATCCCTGAGCTGAAAGATGTCCTATAAACTGTCCCTGGCCAGGTACCTTTCTCTTGACTTTCCCTGTGTTTAAAAGGGAAAAGAACCACTCTTTAAAGATCAAGAGTTTTCTTAGAAAAATCCAGTTTCCAATGTTACTGATTGAATTGTACCCTCCCCTCAACAACAGGGAATATTAACCCTGGGACCACTGAATATAATCACTTTGGGGAATACGGTATTCCTTATAATGAGAATAAGGCCAAATCTGATCACTCTGAGTTACAAAAAGGACAGATTAGATCCAGAAGGGAGCATATAGGGAGGAAGACAAATGCCATGTGACAATTGTCTATCAACCAAGGAAGCGACAATGCCCAGGGATACTGACAAGTTAGGAACCGATGTGGCTGAGGTCCTCATTTGGACTTTTAGTCTCCAGAAATGTAAGAAGATAAATTTCTGTTCTTCAAAGCCACCTACTTGTGGTATTTCTGTTACAAAAACCTCTCCTGATAAAATTAGACACTTAACAAATTTCCTCCCAGCACTAACTGGCTAGGGCTGAAATCATTTGCCCTCTTTATAGAAGGCGTGGGTGCTTCCATTCACCCCAGACCCCAGTAGGACCTGTTTACTCATTTCTGAGAACCTGAGGCCTTTTGGGAAACCCTGACAGCACAGCAGTTAAGTGCTACTCTGTTAACTAAAAGGATTGGTAGTTCAAATCCACCAAGTACTCCCTAGAAACTCTATAAAGCAGTTTTATACTGTCCTTTAGGGTCACTATGAGTCAGAATTGACTCAGTGACAGTGTTTTTTGGGGGGGGTGGCCTTTTGAGTCTTCATCCTTGATGTGTGGGTGAGTCAGACTCTATATTATCTCACATCTTACAAAGCTCGCCAAAATTAGACAGCAGTTTGTCCGAATAGCTTTCCATTCAACATGAGTGGCTGCTTCTTACACTGTGAGTCTGGCAAGTCTACATTTTCTGTTTGTTCTGATAACCTTGGAAATGTTTGCTCTTTGGTGCTTTAAAAACGTAGGAATTCCTAGGATCAACTCCAGATCAATGAAAATCTCTGGAATTGGGGAGTCTTGGATCTTCCCTAAAGATCTCTCACTAACCCAATCCACTGCCACTGAGTCTATTCCAACTCCTAATGACACAAGGAATGCAGTAGAACTGGTCCACAGAGTTTCCAAGCAATGTGTGGCAGATTCAAACTGCTGACCTTTTGGTTAGCAGATGTAGCACTCAACCCTACGTTGCCAGGGCTTGCCTAAAGATCTCTGGTAACCCTGAGTGTGCACTCAGTGGTGAGAACCTCTGAATTGAAGCAAGTGCCCTTTGCTGCTTGCTGTTGAAGAAGACAGGGAAATCAGCCAGGCAGCTGGAGTGGAGAAGGCCTAACGGTAAACCTAAAATGACTCTGGTGATCAGAGCAGGAACACGTCCGAGGTTTGCATGTCCCACCTGGAGTAACCCAGAAGTTCCCATGGTGCAAGTGAAGCAGCAGCAGCAGCTGGCTGAGCTTCTCGTCTGCTCCTTTTGTTCCTCAACGAACAGTGAAAGGATAAGAAATCCAAGGTGTGGAGAAGGGAATTGAGGAGCATTGCCTGTCCCTTGTCTAATGGAACTCTTAGAGAACTGCCTGCCAATGTCATACTGTGGTGGCTTGCATGTCACTGTGATGCTGACAACTGTGTCTCTGATCTATCAAATACCGGCAGGATCATCCACGGTGAACAGGCTTCATGGGAGCTTCTAGACTAAGACTCAGTAGAAAGGCCTGGCAACCTACTTCTCAAAAAGTGCTAATGAAAACTCCATGGATCATAGCAAAACATTATCCAATCTCCTACTGGAAGATAAGACCATGAAATGGTATAGCTCAGGCAATATTTCCAATGGCCTACAATGACAATAACCAAGAAGAGAAGTTAATTTGGGGACATCATTTTGCCATATGTTTCTAGACTAGTTGTTAAAGTCTTTATTCAGAGTGACTTTGCTCTCCATCTGGGGAGAGAACCCTGAGAAATGTGCCTGCTCTCACCAACCACACTTTAATAGTAACCAGACTTGGTAATTCTCTTTTTTCTGAGTTAAAATTGATAGCTCCCTCCTAAAATGACCCCCAACTGCTAGACCTGTGCCTCAAAGTGCAGTTAGAGGCCAGCCCCTGCTGTGGCAGAGCTGGGAGAGACGAGAGACTACTTATCTTTAAAGACCATCAGGGTGGCAGGGTCTCCCCACAAGTCCTGCCCACCTGGGCCCCCAGGTTCAACAGGCAGTGGATTTGTGGGTTCACTTAAGAAAACTCTCCTTCCAAGAATGTTGCCATTGTTGGGTAGGCTCCGACCTGCTCTGTGGCCATGGAAGAGAGAACTTCCAAATACCTTTATGGTAACAGATTTTTCCAGTAGGCCACAATTCACAGCACAAGCTGCTTACAGACCAAGCCTGGAGAGCGATCAATTGGACAAGGAGGAGGAAAGTTACCTCGATTTAATTAGCTCCGCGGCATTTGTGACGGATGGGAAGAGCTACTCAGAACGTGGCCAGGCTGCTTAATTTCAGACTGTTTTATGTCTGAGCGTCATTCTTCCTCTGCAGAACTTTGTCAAGATCATTCTACCAAGAGCACTTGCCAGAAAGCCTTTTTTTGGAGAAAAAAAGGCAAAGAACATCTTCTGCCGGGCAGTAAAGCAGCCACTTAGAGACACAACACTTTGGTGACAATTTTAAAAGGAAGTGAGAATTGGATTTTAACTACTCCTCCAAATCCTTCACTTAGGGGCTAGATTTATCAAAGGCTTTGCACCACCCTTGTTGCTCCTACATATCTGAACAACAGCAAAATTAAAAATAGAGTTATTCATCAAAATAGGCTCATTATTTTCATTGGGGCATACAAAATGCTGATTGTGAGCACAGATGGTTTTATAGAGGACATGCATGCTAGATTTCGCCAGAAGGGTCTCCTAACTGTTGAAGTAATGGATGAGTGCAATCCTTGGATTCTGCTCCTTCCACTGATTTCCTGGAAATAAGCCAGCAAGTTTGAGAAGGAATGTTGAAATTGAAGTTTCCTCCCCACCTCAAACCAAAACCAAATCCAGTGTCATTGAGTTTATTTCAACTCATAGCCACCCTGTAGGACAGAGTAGAACTGCTCCACAGTTTCCAAAGAGCGTCTGGTGGATTCAAACTACCAGTCTTTGATTAGCAGCTGTAGCGCTTAACCACTACACCACCAGGATTTCCTCCCCACCTCAAGTCAGATCCATTACAGAGCTTAGCTTGCTGGTCCATAGGGGAAAGCTTTTGTATAATTTTCTAAATTTATGTGTATACTCACTGGATACTGTTTGTCATGATTTGAACTGTGTCCCCCAGACATGTGTTGACTTGTCCAGGCCACGATTACCAGCAGTGTGTGGTCATTCACCAGTCTGTGATCTGATGTCATTGTCCTATTTGTTGTAAATCTTGATCTTCTGTGGTTAATGAGGCATGATTATATTACATTAAAAAGGCTTAGGGTCCCAGTCCTGATCCAATGTAAGGAGAGTTTCACAGGGGCATGGTCTGCATCGCCTTTTATCTTAAAAATATAAAAGAAGAGGGAAGCTACCAGAAAAAGAGAGGACTTCCTACAAGCAAATAAGAAGCATGTGGAGCACAATGTGTCCTTTGGACCAGACGTCCCTGTGCTAAGAAGCTCCTAGATGAGGGAAACATTGAAGACAAGAACCTTCCCTCAGAGCCCACAGAAAGATTCCCCCTGGAGCTGTCACCCTGAATCTGGACTGCCAGCTTCTTAGACTGTGAAGAGTAAATTTCTGTTTCTTAAGGCCATCCACTTGTGATATTTCTGTTACAGCAGCACTAGATAACTAAGACACCTCTGTAAAGCTAAGTTCTATGATGATAAGAGAAAAAATAGATTTTAGTCTAAATAAAAACTCAGTTCTGTTGAGTCAGTTCTGACTCATTACAACCCAATATGTGAGAGTAGAACTGTGCTCATTGGGTTTTCAATGGCTAGTTTTCTCCTGGAAGGAAGACTTTCTTTTGAGGCACCACTGAGCAGGCTCAAACCTCTAGTCTTTTGGTTAGCAGTCAGGTGTGTTAATCTTCCTTAATTCAGGTGTTGTTGTTGTGTGCTCTCCCGTTGATTCCAATTCATAGAAGCCCTATATGACAGAGGACAATGGCTCCATAGGTGTTCCAAGGCTGTAATACCTTTTTATTTATTTTTCAATTGTATTTTAGATAAAGGTTTACAGAGCAAACACTGTTTCCTATTAACAATTAATACAGACATTGATTTGTGACATTGGTTGCCAATCCCAACACATGTCAACTCTTCCCTTCTAAACCTTGGGTTTCCTATTTTCAGCTTTCCTGTCCACTCCTGCCTTCTCACCCTTACCCTGGGCTGGTGTGTCCCTTTAGTCTTATTTTAGTTTGTAGGCCTGTATAATCTTTAGATGTAGGTTAAACCTCAGGACTGACTTCAGTGCTGAGACAACAGTGTGTCCAGGGGTCATGCTCTTGGGGTTTCTCCAGTCACTGTCCAACAAGTAAGTCTAGTTTTCTTTGTGCGTGTGTATGTGTGAGTTAGAATTTGTTCCAGAATTTTCTCCAGCTCTGTCCTGAAGCTTCTATTGTTATCTCTAGCAGAGCAATGTTATCTCTATCAGAGCAGTGGCTGGGTACCATCTAGTTGTACACAACTCGGTCTGTTGGAGGCAGTAGTAGTTGTGGTCCATCAGTGCTTTGGACTAATCTTTCCTTTATGTCTTTGGTTTGCTTCATTCTCCTTTTGCGTCGGACAAAGGGAGATCAGTGTAATGTTACAGAGATGGCCACTTAAAGGCTTTTAACATACCAGAGGCTTCTCACCAAACTAGAACGTAGAACATTTTCTTTATAAACTACATTATGCCAATTAAGCCAGATGTGCCCCACAGCCATGGTCCCTATAGCCAAGGCTTTAATCTTTACGGGAGCAAATCACCAGAGGTTTTCTCCCATGGGGCTGCTGGGTGGTTTGAACCACGACCTTTAGGTTAGGAGGTAAACACTTAACTATTGTGCCACCACAGCTCATTTTAATCTGGATTAAAAAACAGTACAAAGAAACAAAAAAGCATCCAACTGCCATTCAGTGACTCTGACTCATAATGACCCTATAGAAGAGGCTAAAAACCACCCCATAGGTTTCCAAGGAGCAGCTGATGGATTCAAATTGCCAACTTTATAGTCAGCAACCTGAGCTCCTAACCAATGCGCCACCAGGGCTCAGACAGACAGTATCAGTTCTTCACCGAAGTGTTCTGGTGAGAGACAGGCTGCTAAGTTAAATGAGATGTCATCTCAGCTTAAGAAGCTCTTTGACCAGTGAAAAGGATAAATGTAAGGAAGCTTTCCCCCCTTTATCTCTCTTTTTTCTTTGTTTACCCAGTGCCTTTTCAGGAAATAGTACCTTTACCGCATCAGCACAGCCACCACTGGACCAGTCCCTGCTTATAGCATGACCCTGCCACCCTTCGCCTCAGCTGATTTTTTCAGGGAGGCCATTTGATTGTAGTTGTGAGAGTGAACTATTCGCCTGCAGGTTTTGATTTAGAAACAGACAAAAAATTAAAAGAAGAAATTGCTAAAGCGATGAAAGTCATTCATTTGCTCATTCAGCGTCGTGCCCATGCGCACCTAGGCAACAACAGTGGAAGAGGCGAGGTGGTCCTCACTTGCATGGAGCCAGTTGCATCGTGATGGGCCAATGCTCTAGCAAAAGAAATAACACTTAAAAAGCCTTGACTTATAATGTTTGCCAGTGTCCATGGTGTAAATAAATACTCCCGTCACGGCCAATTTCAAGCTACAAACAATGTAACAATTTAACCCACCCAGACTCAGTGCCATTCAGTTGATTCTGACTAATAGCGACCCTATAGGTCAGAGTAGAAGTGATCCACAGAGTTTCCAAGAAGCGCCTGGCAGATTTGAGCTGCTGACCTTTTGGTTAGCAAATGTAGCACTTAACCACTACACCACCAACGATTCTAACTGACCCACAGAATCTTGACTATTTAACAATAGGCTCTTGTGAGCCTAGGTTAGATAGCTCCAGTGCCCATGACACAGAGCATATGTGCCAGTGTGAGAAGACAGAAGTTACAATAACCACAATCAAACCTTTTGCTGTTGATTCAATTCAGACTCATAGCCATCTTATAGGGTGTGGTAGAACAGCCCCATAGGGTTCCTAAGACTGTAATCCTGAGAGGAGCAAATCCCCAGGTGTTTTCTCCCACAGAGCTGACGGTGGGGTCAAACTGCCACTTTTTTGGTTACCAGCCAAGCAATTTATTGCTGTACTACCAGAGCTCCATCGAAGTGACGCTATCAGATAAATATGATATTTTCAATTTGGATAAGTGCTATCCAGTCAATCATCAGACAGATAAGATACAAATAATTAAATGAGAGCCAATTGTTAGATATGCAGGTATTCTGGGAGCCTCCCATGGCATGGCATATGTTAAGGGTCCAGCAAGTGTTAGCTACCACTGAGGGGTTTCTCTCTCAGGAGTCAGTATCGCAGCTGAGTTAGAATGAGGAAAAGGAGATTGCCACGCATAGCGTGCTCCTGGCTGAGGACATGAAAATGCAGAGGAGCAGTGGCAGCAAAGAGGTCAGTGTGTTTGAAAAATAGAAAAGGGATGAAGGTGAGGGAAATGAATGAAAAATATCAAGGCCTTGTCCCATTTTGCCAACCAGAAAAACAGGGGAGAAGGAGGAAGACCGTGAAGAGGAGACAGAAGGAAAGGGAGAAGGAGGGAAGGAGAGAAGGAGAGGAATGAAGTAGCTATCTGAAGAAAGGGATGATTCAAAGACGGAGGGAGAACACTCACAGCTTTCGAGCCTTCCTTCCAAGTTTCTCTAAGACCCAGTAGATTTCACTGCTTTGGTCTGTCTATAAGTATCCAGTTCCCCTTACTGTAAATTATTCTCTGGTTAGAAATGTAATGACTTTTAACAAAAGAGTTGTACTGTTGCTAATGTGTGTGGGCACTCTGGCTGTACTTCCTGCAAGATATGGCCATCCATGGTATATTCAATATTCTATACCAACCTCGTAATTGAAAGACATTGATTCTTCTTTATTCATTGTCCAGTTTTTGCATGCATATGAGGCAACTGAAAATATTGTGGCTTGGGTCAAATGCATCTTAGACCTCAAGGTAACAGTTTTTGCTTTCAAACACTTTAAAGAGGTCTTCTGCTACAGTTTTGCCAAATGCAATACGTTGTTTGATTTCTTGACTACTCCTTCCGTGAGTGTTGATTGTGGATCTAAGTGAAATGAAATCCTTGACAACTTCATTATTTTCTCTGTTTATCACGATTTCTTTGTTGGTGCTGTCTGGGGCAGCTCTAGTGTAACCTCTAGGGTTGCTACGAGTCAGACCCAACTCGATGCCACTGGTTTTCTTTTTTAAGTTGAAATGTAATCCAAAAGGAAGGCTGTAGTCCTTGATCTTCATCAGTAAGTGCTTCAAGTCCTCTTCACTTTCAGTAAGCAAGTTGTGTCATCTGCATATATCTACCCCTCGAAAAACCAAATGCACTGCTGTCAAGTCGATTCTGAGTCATAGCAACCCTATAGTCATGTATCTACAGCCAGCCAAGTGCCGTCAAGTCGGATGCGACTCATGGCGACCCAGGTATGTGTAAATATAAACATGGGGTGCAAGTCCATATATTCACGGAGACTGAAATATGGATGTTTCTCAAACATAACCAAATAACATCCCACAATGATTTCTTACTTTGAAGACTTAGGACCATAGTCTCCTGAGGCAACTCAATTGACGTAACAAAGCTCACAAAAATCATGGTCTGCATCTTACTGAAGTGAGTAGTGTTTGAAGTCTCAAAAGCTTGTGAGTGGCCGTTTAAGATACGGCTAATGGATCTCTACTCACCAGAAGCAAAATAGTAAGAAGGCAACCAGAAACTCAGAGAGGAAATAAGTCTATATATGTAACCACATCACCTAAAATGAGATCACCTACCACCACTGAGCATTCTGAGTAGGATCACAATAATTGGTCTTAGATAGAAGGAGAGAACAATATGGAGCAGAACTCAAAGTCTTATTAGGAAACAAGAAAGTCATAAGAATTGGAACGGAGGACGCCCTAAGATGACAGCCCTGAGGTACACCTTAAAACTAGAACTGAATTGAGCCTACCCCAAGAAATCTCCTTTTAGTGAAATAACAGAATGGCACACAAAATTAAAGACACTACCCAAAACGTAGGTGCTGTACTTGAAAACTATCGGTATGGGACCAAAAAGTCAATAATTACCCCAAAGCAAAGATGAGGAGACAAAGGACAGGAAAACCAGAGTACTGGAAGTGGAAAAAACAGAACACAAAGAAATACTGACCCATTGTGATAAATACAAATAACACCACTGAGCAATTTTTGTGGAAATGCTCAAATGGGAACCTAACTTTGTGTGTCAACTTTCACCAAAATTACAACACATTATTTTTAAAAAATAAATAAAAGTTTATCTTGTATAATAAAGTCTGCTAGACTGGTAGAAAAAAGGGAGAAAGAAAGACGGTGTTTTGTTAAAAATTCAGACTGATCTAAGATACAACTACTGGTCTTTACTTGTCTGGAGCAAAAGAGAAGGGAACGAAAGATGCAAAGAAGAAGCTACCCTAGAGGACACATAACCTACATACACCACGACCTCATCTACCCTGAGACCGGAAGACCTGGATGGTGCTGGCTGCTGCTCCAGACATTTTGATCAGGATTAAAATAGACCAGGAGAAACGTGGATGGGAGACAAACATGCAACAGGACCTCAAATTCCTTCACAAACAGTAACAACAACAAATTGGACCTACTGGAATGGTGAAATTGGCAGACTCCCTGAGATTATTACCCTGAGATACTCTTCAACCCTTGAACCCAAATTAGACTTTGAAGTTACCTCGTAGCTAATTAACAGATTAACTCAAAACTATAAATATCACCTGCAAGTACTGTGCTCCTCTAAATTACCTTAAAGCAAAGATGAGAATGTAAGGATACAGAAAAACTAGATTAATAGAAACAGAACAACCAGAACAGAAATAATGAGAATGTTCATACCTGTGAAGAATGTAACCAATGTCACTGAAGAACCTGTGTAGCAGTTCTTGAATGGGTCCCTAAACTGCAGCAAAAACATTATAAACAACTAAAAACAAAATGCAGGTGGACAGACCCTGCTTTGGTGATTCTGCATTCAACCATGGCCTCAGTGATCCCTGGTGCTGGGGGAACTGTGGACCAAGCTTCAGTGCTTGGCTTTAACAGAAGAACTTGCCAGAAAAGCACAGAGAGAAGACTGAAGAATGTCTCAGTTTGATGTCATTTAGGAGATGGCATGATGTGGCAGAAATCAAGTCTGGAACTCCAGTTTTACAACTTAGTTCATAGTGGCTGTCATAGTGAGTAAGTTCTGGGCTATTGGTTACGCCTTCCACTGTTATGTTCTTTCTCCACCATGGATGTGTAAGCAACTTGCCATTTAGGAGCCCCCGAGTGGTGCTTAGCCACTAATCAAGAGGTTGGAGATTCAAGTCCACCCAGGAAATCCTCAGAGGAAAGGCCTGGTGATCAACTTCTGAAAAACCATCCATTGACAATACTATGGGGCAGAGTTGTACTCTGACACTCATGGGGTCCGCATGAGTCAGAGTCAACTTAGTCAACTGTTTTGCTGTGTAAGAATAGGTACTTTGATCCTTTTATTTACTCCTTTTTTCCTGTTATTTTTCCCCTTGAATAAACTTGCACTTCGGAACATGCCTTGCTTTTATCTATTTCACGACAGGCAAAGTAAGGGGCCATCTAGGAAGTGGCAGTACAGCAAGTTCCACACCAATTTTCTACAATTAGGACAGTACGTCAACTCTTGGGATCAGAGGCCTTTTAACACAGGCGCCTTAATTGCATGCACGTTACTTGAAGAAAGAAGTTTAGAATTTTAATGCCAGTGATTAGACGTGGCCTTCCAAAGAGAACACTCAGGGATAATTATGTAAGCTTTTGCACAAATAGAAGGTTAGTAAAGCAAGTTAAACACCACTACAAATGTAATTTGTAAATTCTGGGCTGTGATAATTACACAATTAAAACACAAGTCTCCCTGTCACAGGAGCCTTTCTCCTCATATTTGCTTTGTACTTCAAACTTTCTTCTAGGGATTAATTTTGGAATGAGGACATTACAAGATTTGAAAAGACAGAAATTGCTGTTAAACAGCCAGATATTTGATTTACCATTTTGTTTGTGGCAGATTATATACAGTTTGCTTTGCTCAGGCCTGGAAATCATTTAATTTAACAGCACAATAAACATTTAGGAAACCATTAATATTTGATTATAAAGTTGTATTATTATTATGCTGTCATTTGTTTTCAAAATATACTGGCTTTAACCTCTCACAGAATTACCATTTTGAGAACAAAAGGAGGAGTAAATTCTCGGTATATGTCTTTGCCTAGAAAGCAGATATCAGTCACGCTCAGAGTTTTACAGGCAATCAGACATTTAGGAGAAGAGAATTCTAGAACAGGGAAAAACCAAGTCCAAGGTCTTCAAGTAGAACTGTTCCTGGTGTTTAGAATGGATATTTTATTTTATTTTAACAGATAATGGACAAGATCAAACTGTAATTTAGTGATCAATGGTGTTAAGAGAACTTCAGTGCATTTTTTAAAAGAATGTTTATTGCTCAATCCTATACATTTGAAACTCTGGTGGTGGAGTGGTGAAGTGTTACGGCTGCTAACCAAAAGGTTGGCAGTTAAAATGTGCCAGGTGTTCCTTGGAAACTTGATGGGGCAGTTCTACTCTGAACTATAGGGTTGCTATGAGTTGGAATCAACTTAATATCAGTGGGTTTGGATTTTTTTGGTTTATACATTTGAGAGAGCTATGGTGGCACAGTAGTTAAGAGCTCAAAGCAGTTGGAATCCACCAGCTTGTTTCTTGGAAACGCTATGGGACAGTTATACTCTGTTCTTTAGGGGTGAATCAGAATCAATTTGGAAGTAATAGGTGTATACATTTTAAAAGCCAAAGAGTTGGTAGTGAACTCATACTGAGTTCAGCACATATCCTTGTCTCTTTTGAGGTGGATAAGTAACCTAGTTTTAACTTGTCCTGTGGCTATATATACTTCCTCTCCATCATAGAGTTTTGTGGTAAATTGATCATTATAGACAATTGAATTTAGTTACTCTTTTTAATAGATGATCATAATTGGTGAGATTCCTATATATTGAGATTTTACTGCATTGAAAGATTTATAATTTGATTTTCAAGATCTACTTCCCTCAAGGTGATTTTATAAGAATATTTGTGAGACCCAAAATATGAAAATTAATCACAAACACATGTGCCCTTCCAGCTCACCTAGATAGCCCAATAAATTGAGTTTTTAGGTAATAATTATAATCATTTAAAAAGTAGTTATTCAGTGTCACTATGTACTTGGTACATGCTAGGTATTTTTTACATAATTCATTTTATTTTTGTTGTTGAGAATATACACAGCAGAGCAAAAAGCAACTAAATAGCTTCTATATGTACAATTAAGTTGTGACCTCATTTACTGTCTTTGAATTGTGCAACATGCTCACTCTCCTTTTCTGAGTTGTTCCTCCTGTTAACATAATCTCACTCATGCTAGGCATTTGGTGAATAGGTTAGCTTTTATGAAACAAATATTGAGTAAAATTACACTATAGAGTAGTGAGGAAAGAACAAATGTCTGTAGGAGAGAGGCAACTGAAAATACTTCCTGTCAAGGAAGTTTCTGAAAGGAGAGAAAATTGAGCTGGGTATAAAAGTAATGGTAAGACTCAATTAAAGCTGGAAGGTGACACAGCTCTCCATCTTCACCTGTCATGCACATCTATTTCAGTATGAATTATTGAGCCAGGGACTGGTATTCAGCTTCTGAGATGGACCTCCACAATCCCTGTTTCCTGGTAGTCACACTGTATACAGTCCCTTTTCATATTACAGCAGATGTGACTAATGGAATACAGTGGAAATGGTGGTTTGTCACTTCTGATATTAAGTTATAAAAGACACTGTCTCTGCTTCTCTCTCTTCCAGTTGCTTGCTCCAGCCAACAACCACATGAGTGAACCTTCTTGGGAACTGATGGGTGTGGCCCCAATCAACAACAAATTTCACGAGAGACTCTGAGGCAGAAATTCTCAGCTAAACTGTTCCTAGATAACTGGTGCTCAGAAATTGCATGATATGAACATTTTTGTTTGAAGCCACCAAATTTGGGGTAATGTGTAACACAGCAATAGATACCTAATACATGACAAACACAGCTTTCTTTTGACAATAACATAAAATTGATCAGAAGCATTGAATTCTCTTCTCTTAAGACTCTTAAAGCACAAAAAGAATATAAGAAGCAACTTGGGATCCATTTTTGGCTGCTAGGATCAAGAATGAAGGTAATTCAATCATTCACCACCTGAGCTACAATGACAATTAGCATATTGGTGAAACTATTTTAAGACCATGCAGATAATGGAATTAAGTCAATGACCATTTGACACTTCCTGATCTGGTCCCTGTACATTTTTCTGGGTTAACAATAGCAAAACAACTCAGCAATAGACACTTATGAAGTGCTGTACAAGTAATACAATGTCTCATTCCAGCCTCCAATAGTTTATGAACTAAATAGTCTCGCTCTCCTTGTATGAATGAAGTTAAGAAGAATTAGTATATTCTCAATCTGAAATGCAATCATCAAATATCTGGGAGCCATGTATTAAATGTAGAATCTAATTGAGTAGGTCTGAGATTCTGCATTTCTAACAAGCCCCAAATGATGCTGACAGTATTGGTCCAAGAACCATATTTTGAGAAGAAAGGAGCTAAAGGTTAACCAAATTGCCAAGATGAATGACAAGTGGCCATTCTCTGAAGGTCTGCCTGGTACCTGTCTTTTTAATACATTCACACTGAAAATCTCCCTGAAAAGGCAGATGTTATTGTTCCCCCATTGTACATAAAAAAGCCCTAAAGCTTGCAAAGAATAAATAATTTTTAAAATAAATTTTTAAATCATTTTTCCAAGGGTAGACAGTTACTTAGAATGTGGCTGAGATGAAATTTGAATACCAGTGTGCGTCTTTCAAAGTCTCACATTCCTTACACTATGTCACAGATATTTTCCTCTGTCTACTTTTATAGGTAGGGTTGTATCCCCCCAAAATATGTGTTATAAATCCTAATCCCTCTACCTGTGGTTATAATGACATTTGGACAATGTTTTATTTGTTAATATGCCAGTATTAGTATACAGTGTGACTTAAATCAACCTGTTTTGAGATATAAAGGAACAGAACAAATGGAAAGGATGGAAAGGAAAACACAGGCTGTATGATCACCAAGGAACCTAGGAACAGAAGTTGAAAAGGGACAAGGACCTTCCTTCAGAGCTGACAGAGAGAAAGCAAATCATTCCCTAAAGCTGACACACTGAATTCAGAATTCTAGCTCCCTAAACAGGGAAAAAACACATTTTTGTTCATTAAAGCCACCCACTTGTGGTATTTCTGTTATAGCAGCACTAGATGACTAAGACAGTCTACTTTTTCTCCAGTCAAAGCAGATGCAATCAACCAGCAAAAAAAAGTTTGTTGAAAATACATACGTAATGATGATGAGAATAAGAGTAATATGCTGGTATGTGGTTTGGGCCCTATCAAGTTTCTGTGTAAGCTTATGTGACAGGGCAGAAGTAACATTTGTCGAATACTCTGGTGCTTCCCTTTTTTGTTCTCATTTCTAGATATTGTAACATTTTAAAAGGGATGAGGGATGTAGATCAAGAATTCTTCTCCAGTTGACAAAAAGCAGATCATTTGTCTGGGGACTGCCAGCTGGGCAGAAGGGAACATACACTTGTATTCAGGAAAAGTTTCCCTGGATGTAAAAGGAAGCCATCTGCTTTTTCTTTTTGTTCTGGTTTAAGGACAGCTTGTGTTTGCAGCTCACAATTTATAACATGCTAATAACCTACAAGAGTTTGTGAAGCCTGAATTGTACTGCTTTCTTTCCTTCTCATTTTTGCTACTTAATTTTTCACTCTGTGTTTGCAGAAAGCAGGGTGTAGAGAAGATATTTGCATGTTTCTGCTCTGAAAATAAAATTCTTCTGAGGAGGGTCTGCATCTGCCTTTTTGTGTGTTTTCTGGGCGTTCCAGGAGCCCATGATGAAATCCAGCTAATAGGAATCAAAAGCAATGCACAGCTTACTTGTAAGAAACACCGTGGGCTAAGCCTGTGGCTGGGATCACCTCCCATTCATTCTATGCACAGAAACATCTCACGACCCTGCTTTATCTGCAATAGCACCTGGTGGGGACTTGGAAATCATTTTTGAAAAAAATGCCGTTTTGTATGTTTACTCTTATTAGCATTCATCTCAGTGCTTTGATGTGCACCTTACTTACCTGCTGAAGTTTTCCTTATGACTCAGACTCTACCCCTCCTCGGGTGCAGAGCAGCGCACAAGCTTACTCTTCAGAGGGTGAGCAATGGGAGGTGACAGAGCTCATAGCAGAAGGGGCTTTAAGGATGGTTTGGGGTCAGCAGCTGGATACTATTGCAAAGTAGCTGGGTTCTGCCAGACTGTCTGGGTGAGAACCTGGCTCCTCCAGTTACCAGCTCAGCGAGCTTGGGCAAGCTCCTTAGCTCCTCCGGGCCTTAGTTCACCTATCTGTAATAGGAGGATTACAGTACCCAGCTGTTAGGGCTGTCAGGCAGGTGTGTGATTTAAATATAAAGTACTCAGAATGGTAATTTGAACCCAGGAAGCACTTATGGGAAGAACCAGAGCCTGGAACAGAAAATTCTCTGAGTTTATTAATAGTTTGTCAAGTTAGTTTTCCTACAAAATAAAACACCTGCACACAAACTTCTGTATGGTGATTTCATAGCACTCCTTTAACAGCACACTTAGGCTCCAAAGATCAGGTCGTTACACGAAAATTGGCAGTGTATGAAAATAGATGACCACGACAGGTTACCAGATGGAAGATGACTACATCATTACATAATCACCAAATTAAGTTGTTACAGAACTATCCGATTACATCATTTTATAACTGTCAAGCCACTAAAAATCACGACCCTGCCAAGCTGACATGTAACCTTAACCATTATAGCCGGTGAAATACTTGTCTAGTACCTGAGTGTTGCCACCAGACAGACACTGCTGATGCACAAAATAGGTGGACAGTAGACTTTTTACTGTTGTTGTGAATGTGAGATGTTGGATAATGAGACATGCAATAAGTGAGGAATAGGTGTATATAAATTAAAAGATGTGTGTGTGTGCATGCATGTGTGTGTGTGTGTGTGTGTGTGTGTGTAAACCCTGGTGTAGGGGTGGGTTAAGAGCTATGGCTGCTAACCAGAAGGTCAGCAGTTCAAATCCACCAGGCTTTCCTTGGAAATTTTATAGGACAGTTCTGCTATGTCCTATAGAGTTGCTGTGAGTTGGAATCAACCTTAAAGTGACTCAACAGCAAAAGTTTTTTTGTTCGTTTTTTTAGGTATATGTATGTATATTCACAGATATGTGTGAATATATGCATGTGCATATTTCTTTCTATCTGTCTGTCTGTCTGTCTGTCTGTCTGTCTGTCTGTCTACCTACCTACCTACCTACCTGCTTATCTATCATCTGTTATCTGTCTATAGGGTTTTCATTAACTAATTTTTGAAAGTAGATCACCAGGCCTTTCTACCTAATCTCTCAGTCTGGAATCTCTGCTGAAACCTGTCCACCATGATTCCACCAGTATTTGAAATACTAGTGGCATAGCTTCCAGCAACATAGGAACACACAAACCACCACAGCACAACAGTCTTAGAAACAATGCAACTGGAATGCTCCTTAGAACCGAGGATGGTGAGGCTTTGACTCACTTGTACACATGATCAAGAAAGACCAGTCACTGGAAAAGAACATCAAGTTTGGTAAAGCAGTGTGCCAACAAGAACAAGAGAAATCTTCAGTGAGATGGATTGACAAACACAATAGCTACAGTAATAATGGGCTCGGACATATCAATGATTGCAAAGGTGGCACGTGACCCAGCAGTGTTTTATTCTCCTGTGCACGAGCTCACCATGAGTAGAAGTCAAGAGTTATAATACAGATAACATTCATTAAACAGTTTTTACATGTGAATCCAGCCCAACATTTCTCAGCTTATACCCTACTAACATTTTGGATGAGTTTTTGTGGTATGATGGTCCTGCTCATGCTAGGATATTTAGCAAGCAACCCCAGGCTCCATCCACTAGAAGCCAGGAGCACACCCCTCCCCAGGTTACAATAGCTAAGATTTTGCAGAAGTTGCCATTGCCCGCTGGCATGAAAGTCACCTTGGTGGAGAATGACTGCAGTGACACTGATCCTGCCCATCTTTGAAACCTCTGCATCTCTGATCCTGTGGTCTGATGAGGAGACACCAAGGAATACTCATGGCGTCTTTGAGTGTCAGAGAAAGAAAATTCAGCTTGTCACAGTCGTACTTAGGCTTTGGGGAACGGATTCAAATTTCACGTCTCTATATGTATATCCAGTAAGTAACAATGTGCTAAGTTTGTTTGAAAGGAATCTTTGCAAACTTATTAAGCACTCGATTTTCTGTCTCTTTGTATGATCATTTAAATAAAGATGGTATCTTCTTAACAGGTGGTGGAAAGAGAAGCTCACATGTGTCCATTAGACTCAGAAATGGGTAGACTGTAGAACTAGAAGGTCCTGGAAAAAGGGTTGAAACAATTGTTGAAGTGATTTTGGTAATATATCTGATGTTTTAATGTTCCATTTTGGAAGTGGCAGCAATGTGAGTATTAATTTGTGGATATCAGGGCAATTTATATTTTCAAAAGCTGTTATTAAATATCTACCTCCCGTCCCCCAAATATTTTAAGCTATTCCTGTTTATTTACATCTTTTCAAGTACATAATTGATTTTTTTTGTAAACTAAACAGATATTAATGCAAGATTTTCTTTTGTTTTGTAATATTCAAATGGACTGTTTTATGCAGTGTGAACAATGAAAATAGTAGAAATCAAAACTTCATCATGTGACTTAGTCTCTTTTCCTAAAAAACACAGCAGTGATAAATTTTAACTTCATCTCTCTGCTTCAGAAACTTGGTAATGATAGACACGTTATCAGGTGGAAGACATGGAAAAAGACAAGGCCTTCTTCCAAACAGCATGAGTACCTCCTCTTGCTTGGTGGCTGGTAGATGCGTGTCTGCAAATAAAGTGACACTCAGGGTGCAGATGCTAGATGCATGGTCACTCCTAAGAGGCCAGAGTTGGGAAGGGGGCTGGAAGAGAAATGTTGTTACTGCTGCCAGTCTCTGTGACTCACAAAGAACCCAATGGACAGGCAGATGTGAGGCTGTGGTCTTAACACCCAGGGTTGAAGAAAGCCACCCCTGGCTCTGTGGTCATATGTGAGATGTCCACTTTATCTGCACAGACCGGGATCATCAAACTGTCAGTAAGATACTAATTCATTTCCAGGCTGGGGACCCAGAGGACTAGGTAGAGTGATAAATAGAAATGGGTGTGTGTGTGTGTATGTGTGAGTGCACATATTGTGTGTTTGTGTACAAGAGTCAGAGGGAGCAAAAGAGGTAACACAGGGAAAGTGAAAAATAGAAACCTAACCCATTTCGCTCAGGGTTAGCCTGCAAACTAAACACATAGTTATCTAACACCAACGAAGCAGCAAAACTACAAATAGAACATCACATGTGTCTGGAAAAGCCCAACATGCGGCAGTAACTGCTGCCTGACTGTGTAACTTGGGTTGTGCGCGGTTTGAATGCCTTGTCCTGATCTTCTTATGGGATATGTAAGAAACTTAAAGAGTTAAGTACTGACCCAGCATACTTAAGAATAAGAAATCTTAAAAATAACAATAAAAACAAACAAACAGGCAGCAATGAAATAAAAACCATGAAAATCAGGGAGAAATCTTACTAATGAAAAGTTGTTGCTGTTGTTAAGTGCCATGAGGTCGGTTCTGACTCACAGCGACACTGGGTACAGCAGAACGAAACGCTGCCCGGTCCTGTGCCATGCCCACAAGGGTTTTTATGCTTATGCCCATCATTGTAGTCATTGTGTCAATCAATTCTGTTGAGGGTCTTCCTCTTTTTCACTGACCTCCGTGATGTAAATCTGAGCAGGCACCTTTCCACCAGCCACCAAGCAAGAGGAGGTACTCATGCTGTTTGGAAGAAGGCCTTTGTCTTTTTTCATATTATCCTGGTGACAACCCCCGGTAGATAACTTACCTGGGTTGACCCTCCTTTTAAATTATTACTCTAACTTGCAGTCCAATATTTATTCTTCTATTATTTGCTCAGATTTAAAATTCAAACATGATTTCTTTCTTCAGAGATTGATCTCTCCTGACAACAAGTCCAAAGTATGTAAGACATAGTCTTGTCATCCTTGCTTCTAAGGAGCACTCTGGTTGTACTTCTTCCGAGACAGATCCTCACTTCCAAGAAATAAAAGAGCACAGCTTCTGCTAGAGAATGCAGGGGTATGGGGCAGTAGGAGCCAGGACTTCAGACCGGACCACATAAAGTTTTCCAGTCTGGGCTGAATTTCACATTATTCTAAGAACAAGAAGAAGACATGGAAATTTTAAAGACAGTGAGAGAGAGGATGATTTGATCTGCTTTGCACTATTGGCTGCAGTGTGAAGAATGAGTTGGAGTTGGACCAGAATGGATGTGGGAAGACACATTGGGAAGCTGTTGATAGATAACAGCCAAAATTACTACATGTCCAAAGGAATCCCCTAACCAAATAATAATACAGACCCGAGACAATCACATGGGAAGCAGAGGAGTATAGCTGCTATTACTTCCACATGGAATCCTGGTTCTTTTCTCCAGCTTGTTCATTCATTTACAGACTTTGATGTTTGGCCTTATCAGCAGATGAGATAAATAGCTATTGTTTTGGGTGTCTGAATCCCCAAAGCATTCTAATGTGATGCTGTGATTGATGTGTTCTGTTCTTCATGCCTCCATCCATTGTGTCTCTGACCTTTATTATAGCACTTTTCTCATTAATGATAATGCTCAAGACACTTCTGCCTTCCAACTAGAGTGGATCGTTGGAGAATGAAGAGCTTGTCTCACATATGTTTGTGTTCCCACTGCCTAAATGTGCCAACCAGAAATAGTAATTTGATACAAGTGGTTGAATAAATGAATGAGTTCAGTTACATGGAACAGATCAGTTTCTTCTGCCAATTTTAGTAGCTGTCTTTGTTACACAATCTTGGAGGAACTTGTTTCTATAATCAGGCTAATTCCTAAGCTCCTTAACAATTAAAACCTTTGGACTTGATACATATATATTTATATTCAGTAATTCTGTCATTCATTTAAATCAATGTTTATTATATAACATATCTAGGCTGTTATGAATGATTTGAATAACATTTCAAACACATTTGAATTTTGCTATTGTCATTTTTTGACTACCTCAGTGATAAACTAGCAATGACAGATCCACAGTGCTTCATCCTGTCTACTCTTGAAACATGAATTATTCATTTACATTCTCCTCCATCAGCTGTTCCATGTATGATCTGGCCAAGACCTCTCTGAGCTTTCATTTCCTCATATCTAAAGCAGATAATTATGTTTATCCATCTTGGAGGGCTTTGTAAGGATTAACAAGATAACACATAGAAGTTCCTAGGAGGATACCCAATGCTTTTCCCATTGCCACTGAGTTGATTCCAACGCATGGTGATCCCATTCATGCATTACAGAGCAGAACCACTCCGTAGGATGCTATTGGCTGTAATCTTTATGAAAGTAGATAGCCAGGTGTTCCTCCCCTGGTGCCTCTGGGCAAGTTCGAACCACCAACCTTTAGGTTAGTAGTCAAGCACTTATCCATTTGTGCCACTCAGCAACCTTTTAAGCAATATACAGTAGGTACAAAAATATTAAATCTCTTCTATTATTTTTGTGGATCCCTGGTGATGCAAACTTAAGTGTTTGGCTGCTAACTAAAAAGTAGCAGTTTGGTTCTATCAGTCACTCTATGGAAACCTTATGGGCAGTTCTACTCTGTCTTATAGGGTCTCTGAGCTGGAATTGATTCAATAGCAAACGTGTTGGTTTTTTTAATTTAATTTTTTTTTTTTCATTTCCACCTTTTTTTTTTTAAAAGCCCACCACATGCTTATCATACTGTAGATAACCTACCTGGGTTGCCCGTCAAGCCAAGTGCCGTACCTGGGTTGAGCCTCCTTTTAAATTACTAGTCTAACTTGCAGCCCAATATTTATTCTTCTATTATTTGCTCAGATTTAAAAATATATATAATTTTTTTTTCATTTTCTTGATGGAAGTTTACACAGGACTTTAGGTTTTCATTTGACAATTTTTACACATATCATTCAGTGGCATTGACTATATTCCTCATAATGTGTCAGCATTCTGGGTATTTCCGTTGTGGTTATTTTGCTCCCATTAGTCTAGTTTCCCCAGCCGCCTTTGCTCTCTCAGTTTTGGTCTAGGGTAAGTGTTGACCATTTTGTTTCATTGAGATGACTCTTTAGAGGAGCAAAGTACTCATGGGTGATATGATTTATTTTGTGGGTCCATCTGTCATTTGGCTGAAAGGTGGCCTCTTAGAGCAGTTTGAGTTCAAAGTCTAAAGAATATATCAGGGTGATAGTCTCAGAAGTTTGTCTAGTCTCTACTGACTTAGTAAGTCTGCCCTTTTTTTAGGACACTAAGTTTCATTCTACATTTTTCTCCCCTTCTATCTGGGACAATCTAGTGAGTCTGTAGTTGGAACAGTCGGTACTGGTAGCCATGCACTATCTGATCTTGGTGTCAAGGTAGATGAAGTGTTGTTCTTGTAGACTATTGGTTCTGTAGACTTGTTTCTTGTCTGAGTCTTTGGTTTCCTTCTTCCTCTTTAGGCTCTGGACAAGTAGAGACTAACAGTTGTATGTTAGATGGCTATGCACAAGCTTCGAGGACCTCAAACTGTTACTTACCAAACTAAGAAGTAGACCACAGTCTTTGTGGACTGTACTATGTCCCTTGACTCAGCTGCCCCATACGAGTATGGTCCCAAGCCTTTAAATTCAGTAGATCAATCCTATGAGGTAGGACTTGCTGATTTTGACTTTTCTGTGTCTATCTTGTTAGTTGCTGTTGAGTTGATTCCAGTACAGTAAACTCTGAAGCCATACACCTTATATATGAACGTTTAGATTTTAAAATGTCCAAAAAAGTTCCCTTGGATGAGGGCACTTCAAATTTCCCTAACCCACCTATTGTTCTGTCTTTCCTGCACTGCATGGTGATCTGCAGATGGTCTGACTATCCCCCACTTCCCCTTACAACAAATGCGCTGTTACCCACAGAAACTGGCCACTGACAGCTTGGTGAATAGCTGGGAACAATAACGCCTTTTACCACAGACATTGCTTTGTAGGATTGTCGTTTCTGAATCTAGGACCAGCAGATGTGTTCATTATTTCCTCACCATTTCCCACACTGTCTCTGGACTTCCTTTGATCCATCACTTTGCATGAGTCTCCACTCTGCCAATTTAATTTTAATAGGCTGTTGTTTTGAGTTCTAGGTAAAATTTTCTTCTATTGAAGCTCCCAGTAACAATTTTGCACACCTCCAGATGTTGTTGTCATTAGGTGCTGTTGAGTCAGTTCTGACTCATAGCGACCCTATGTACAACAGAACGAAACACTACTCAGTCTTGTGCTATGTCCACAATTGTTTCTACACATAAGGCAATTATTGCAGCCACTGTGTCAGTCCATCTTGTTGAGCATCTTCTTATTCTCTGATCTTCCACTCTCCCAAGTGTGATGTCCTTCTCCAGGGACAGATCCCCAGATCCCTCCTGATAACATGTCCAAAGCATGTAAGAAGTAGTCTTGGTATCTTTGCTTCCAAGCAGCACTCTGGTCTCACTTCTTCCAGAACAGATCTGTTTGCTCTCTTGGCAGTCCATGGGACATTCAACATTATTCTCCAACACTACTATTCAAAGGCATCAGTTATTCTTCTGTCTTCCTTATTCATCTTCCAAATTTCACATGCATATGATGCGGTTGA
This sequence comes from Heterohyrax brucei, assembly GCA_028571685.1. Classification (NCBI taxonomy): domain Eukaryota; kingdom Metazoa; phylum Chordata; class Mammalia; order Hyracoidea; family Procaviidae; genus Heterohyrax; species Heterohyrax brucei. Next base: position 83,833,485 of record CM053156.1, on the reverse strand, counting down.
AAACACCATGGTTTGGATCATGCACACTTAGTCTTCAAAGTGACATGTTTACTTCTCAATAAATCAAAGAGGTCTTTTGCAGCAGATTTTTCACCATGCAGTGCGTCTTTTGATTTCATGACTGCCATTTCCTGCTTCTATGGGTGTTGATTGTGAACCAAGTAAAATGAAATCCTTGACAACCTCAATCCTTCCTCCATTTGTCACAATGTAGCTTACTGGTCCACTTGTGAGGATTTTTGTCTTCTTGATGTTGAGCTGCAATCCATACTGAAGGCTGTGGTCCTCAATCTTCATCAGCAAGTGTTTCAATTCCTCTTCACTTTCAGCAAGCAAGGTTGTGTCATCTGCATAACAGGGGCTGTAAATGAGTCTTCCTCCAATCCTGATGCCTTGTTCTTCATATAGTCCAGTTTCTCGTATTATTTGCTCAGCATACAGATTGAAAAGACACAGTGAAAGGGTACAAGCCTGATGCACACCCTTCCTGATTTTAAGCCATGCAGCATCCCCTTGTTCAGTCTGCACGACTACCTCTTGATCGATCTGTGTACAGGTTCCTTAAAATCATAATTAAGTGTTCTGGAATTCCCATTGTTAGCGATGCAATCCTGCTGGTATCTAAATACCAGTGGCATAGCTTCCAGCATCACAGCAACATGCAAGCCCCCACAGAAGGACAGACTGACAGACAAGTGGGAGTCTATATGGGATAGCCAGGTTCTAGTCTAGCAAATGCAACTCATGCACAACCACCACTCATTCATCTGTGGAGGCGTGTGTGCTGCTACAATGCTGAATAGGCTACAGTGGAACCTCCAGACTGAGATGGACTAGGAAGAAAGCCTTGGCTATCGACTTCTGAAAATTAGTCAGTGAAAACTCCGTGGACTACAACAGAACACTGTCTTATTCTCAACCAGTCACGGGGTTGCCATGAATTGGATGATGGCTTCTTGGCAGTTAAGAACAACAGGCCAACAACAGGCCAAATGAGTCACACATGTGCAAAATGGTGGCCATTGTGTAGCTTTTGAAGGGTGCGTGATTCCTGACCCATTTGTAAATTCAGCAGATCTGTGGCTCACTCTAATTAAATGTAACACAGTGACAGTGACAGGCAACACTGACAGTGATCATCTGAAGGAAGAAAGAAGACCAACAGTGTGATTTTAATTCTTAACTAGCTTGTCTCCTGTTTTATGCTGCACTTGGTGTTGGTCGCTGCTCATAACACACCATGTCAAGAAAGAAATGAGATATCCCAAGGGCTATTAACTACTCCCCAGAGATCTTGGAAGAGCACAGCAGAGTTATTTAGTGTCAGCGCTTATTTAATTCTGGAGTAGAAGGGCAAATTTACCATGCTCGATGGCCCTCAACCTCACAGCAGCTTACATGAGCGTCGCTTAATGACACATTGACACTATACTATGGTGTTACCTTATAAAACAAATGGTCATGGGGGCAACAGTGGTCTGAGGTGGTTGACTCTAATACATTATGCACCCAAAACATTTTTTTGTTGGTAGAACTTGGAGCCACTATGGTCTTATCGGCTTTATGAAGACAAAGCTGGTTACGGTAGTTAACAGCCATTCCTTTCTCTTATGTCATAATCGTCTACAAGCTTAGAATGAGTTTAGGTTCATACATTCTGCTCTGTGGAATCTTCTTCTATCTTTTTTTTTTTTCTCCCAAAGTAGTTGTACTGTTTTGCATTCCCACCAGAAATATTTGAGAGTTCCATTTGGCTTCCATTCTTACTATTATTCCGTACTGTCACACTGTTGTGTTTTTTTGTGTATTTGCCTACATGTTTTGCCATCCTAATAGGAATGAAGTGGTGATGCATTAGTTTTTAAATGAGAAAACTATATTTCCTTAAAGCACATGACAGCATAAAACAGCCTTCAAATTAGCTTGCAATTACAAATTTCTACATGTTCCTTTAGAAGGATTTCACATTTTCTCATGTAGACTAAATTTTCCAGAATCAAAAGCTTTGTCTGTTGGACTTCATTGTCTGTGGCTTTTTGAAGGCATGATGAGATCTCTGGAAATACAAAAACACACAAGGAATAGTCCCTGCCTTCAAGTTGCTCACAGTCTATTAGAAGCAATTAGATGGAGCAGAAGAAAGGCCACTGTCTAGTCCAACAATCGAATGGGTGAATTTTATTGATGGATTGATCAGTGTGGAATCTTCTGAAAAATACTAGGCAAAATGGCTAAGGCTTGGGCATCCCAGAAAGAACACTGCTGTCTCTTCGCAGAGGTGAGCTTGACCTTACCATCTTAAAAATTTGTACAAGCATTGATGCAAATGTGATATCCCAGGGGATGTGTAATAAACCATTACCGAAAGCATAGCTCTCCACACTGATATCAGAGAGGCACACAGTAGTATTTTACTGTAATGGAGTGAGGTGAATATGATTTAACTGACGGAAGATCCAGCACCATAATACAGGCAAGTACTTACTAATAAGGCATTATTATACAAAGCTAATGCCTATTCAAAATATTCCTGACAAAAATGTGCAAAATCATAGCACTGACAGCTAAGTGATAGAGGCCTAGTAGCACAAGAGTTAAGAGCCTGGCTGCTAACTGAAAGGTTGACAGTTCAAATCCACCAGCAACTCCATAGGAGAACAGATCTGGTGGTCTGCTCTCTTGAAGATCACTGCCCAGGAAACCCTATGACAGTTCTACTCTGTCCTATAGGGCCACTGTGAGTCACAATTGACTCCATGGCACACAATAACAATGTCATTGCAAAGTGAGCCGTTGTTGTCCAGTGAGATTGATGGTAACACAGCTTAATGATCTTTGGTTTAGTCCAGGCATTTATGAACACTGGCATCCCTGGGTGGTGCAGTTAACTTGCTTGGCTGCTAACCAAAAGGTTGGTTATTCAAGTCCACCAAGAGGTACCTTGGAAGAAAAGCCTGGTGCTCTACTTCTGAAAACCAGTCATCCATTTGGAAACCTTATGGGGCACAGTTCTACCCTGACCCACATGGAACATCCATGAGTTGAAGTTAACTTGACAGTAGCTAGTGGTTGTGGCTGTGCACTTTATAAATACATTAGAAAGACAGGTTAGTATAGATAAAAGGATTTTTTTAATTCTCTCTTCAAATTTCAGTTCTGATGGCTCAGTAGCTAAGAACCCAGTCTGCGAACCAAAAGGTTGGTAGTTCAAGTCCACTGGGTGCTCCTTGGAAACGCTCTGGGACAGTTCTACTCTGTTCTCCAGGGTTGCTAAGAATCAGAATTGACTTAATGCAACTATTTGAGTTGTTCCTTTTCAAGCATTTTGTTTCATTTTTTTTAAGTAGGAGGTAAAAAATCAAATCAGCAAACTCAGTGTGCAATCTGTAAAGTTAAATGTAAAAAAACATTCAAGTAGGAAAGGCAGGCCAATGTGCACAGTCCTGCTGACCTAGCAGCTTACCTGGAGTTGCTAACGTGAATGGCCTGCTAACTCCATTTGACTGGTAGTGGCTTTCCTGGAACTCTGCCCGAAGAGGGATTCTGAGAATGATTGTGGCTTCAGTGGGAAACAGTGCCATGATTGATCGGCAAAGTCTGCTTTGGACAAGGTAAGGGGATATAGGTAACATGAGTACCATGTACTTGCCACGGTGCTCTGCATCGGTGAGGAGACTTGGTGGTGCAGTGTTTAAGTGCTCAGCTACTAAGAGGTTGATGATATGAATCCACCTAGTCACTCCCTGGGAGAAAGACCTGGTGATCTGCTTTCTTAAAAATTATAGCCAAGAACTCCTTTGTAAAGATTTTAATTCTACTCTGCCACATGGTGTCACTGTAAGCGGAAATCAACTTGATGGCATCCAGCAACACCACTTTGTATCTGTACTTAAAGGGATTCTTTTTATGTGGAACTTCATGAGGAATATTACTAGGGTTAATTGAAACTGAATACACTCTATTGAAGGAGAGTCAAATGTAATTTCCTAAATAAATGAATATTGATATGATACATACAGACAAATAGAAAGTTACAAAAACTGATTCTGGCCAATAGTAATGGGTAAACCTCAGACCTTGGTGAGTACTTTAATGGAAAAAATCCCAATGGAGCAGTTCACTGAGGTGCTACAGGAACAAAGGCAGTAAGACAATGCTGGGTGACATTGGTGGGAGACTCCGAGTTTTGACTGGGACCCTTTGCCTAGCCAAAGGCCTTTTTCCTGCACCTCAATAATTAGGATGCAGATTTGTGGTTCTGAAAAATCACACCTTGCTACAAACTAGGAAACTGTGGTGGTGTAGTGGGTTAAGTGCTACCACTGCTAACCACAAGGTCGGCAGTTCAAATCCACCAGGCGCTCCTTGAATACTCTGGGGGTCAGTTGTACTCAGGCCTCTAGAATCGCCATGAGTTGGATCCCACTTGACAGCACTTGGCTGGCTTGGCTGCTACAAACTAGCGAACGTGACTGTCATTCTCTGTAGTGGACATAATGATCCTCCAAAGATAGCCATACTGTATTCTCTATTAAACTGTGAATATGTTCTGTTTCACGGTACAAGAGAGTTTACAGGTAGCTGAGGTTATGGGCTTTAAGATAGAAACATAATGCTGGAGCATCTAAATTGGACCAGTGCAATCATATGAGCCCCAAAGCAGAAAACTTTCTCTGGAGACAGAGAAGCAACACAAGAAAACCCAAAGAGACTGGAAGTAAGAGAGGGACTCACTGCATGGTACTGGAGGGGCCACGTGGTGAAGGATGAGAAGGAGCATCTTTAGGGACAGACAGGCCCCTGACTGACAGCCAGCAAAGAGAATGGGGATCTCAGTCCTACAACCACAAGGAATTGAATTTGACCACCAGTCTGAATGAGAAAGCTGAATCTTCCTCCCAGAGCCTCTAGGTAAGAGCCCAGGCTGGCCGACTCCTTGATCTCGGCCTGTGAGGCCCTAGGTATGCTAGACTCCAAGAGGGGAAGATAAGCCACCAAGCAGAACAGACAATGCTCCCAGCAAGCACAGTGCACACAGACTCAATTACTCACTCACCTGGGTGTCACCACCCCTTTGATGAACTTAGGCACTAGAGATAGTAAGTAACCCCAGTGAAGCCCACGTGTACCTTGCTTACTGGGTAATCCAGCTCTGGCTCCAGTGGAAGGATGCTGCCTGCGTCCAAACTTCTGACCCATGAAACTGTGAGATGATAAACAGATGTGATTTTAAGTCACAATGTTGTAGTAATTTATTAGGGCAGCCATAGAGAATAAATACACTCTCAGCTGAAACTGATATCTTAAGACTTTGAACATCAAACACCTTTTAACGCAAATGACAGCTACAGTAGACACCCCTGAATCAATCCATTTAATTCCTATTCACGTCTCAACCAAGAGCAGGTCAGCAGATGTTCCTGGATGGCTTCCCTCAGGGGGTGAATCCCAATGGTGAGCTATCATTTCCAGTTCTCAGAATCCCTAGTGGCTGCAAAGAAGAATGAACAAGGGTGAGCCTAGTCGTGTGAGAAGATTTAAGGGTAGGCCCATAACAGCAGACATTGCTTCCTCTGACATCTCATTGGCTGGAATCCAGTCACGTGAACCCAATCTAACTGTATGGGAGACTGGGAAATTAAGTTTCTCTGTGCGTCAGTGTCAAATACCAAGTCAAGATGCTCCATATACAAAGACTGATGCAACATAAGGACTCCCTCCAGAGCCAACAATGGGGACAGCCTTCTGGTCAAGTGGACACCCTGAATTTGGACTTGTAGCCTACTGGACTATGTAAGAATAAACTTTTCTTGTTAAAGCCATCCATGCATGGTACTTCTGTTAGAGCAGTACCAGATGACTAAAACAATGAGCTTAAGCATAAAAATGATTGTGGACATGGCACAGGACTAGGCAGAGTTTCATTCTGTTGTTCATAGGGTTGCTATGAGTCAGAACCGACTGGACAACGCCTAACAACCACAGCAGTTTGTTTTAGCAATATATCAAGGAGAGAAATACAACCAGTGCACCAAAACTTGTAATATAAATGTTCTTTAAAATAGATGTACTGTGCTTTCCACATCAAGTTAATGAATCTGCCCCCTCCTTTTTTAGCATTTATTATTTTTGGTTTTGTTGAAAATACACATAACAAACTCTACACCACTTCAACAACTTCTGCATGTGCAATTCAGTGACGTTGGTTCCACTCTTCAAGTTGTGCCACTCCAACAACATTTTCCAAACTCTTTCACAGTCAATAAGGCAAACTCACTGCATTTGAGTCTTCTCATCTATCCTTTTGAGTTGGTGTTGACACTTTGATCACATATGGCCAGTTCTTTGGAAGAGTATACTGCTTAATGCAGATCTTTTCCATGTGGGATAAACTATTGGTTCACGGATGACTTTATAGGAAATTTGCAATTCAAGATTTAAAGATTTCCTTAGGGTAATAGTTTGAAAAGCAGGGGGGTGGAGGATGGGGGGTTGTTTGTTACACAGCCTCAACGGCTCTTGAAAGTCTAGAATGAATCTGATTTTTAATTATTCGTGTTCTCCTTTCCTTTGTCTCTCTCCTTCAATCAGTCCCTTTCTTTTCTCATAACTTCTTGAATTTCATTCTGATAATCAAGAGTTTTGGGAAAATGTCTATTTTACAACTGGCTAACCTTACATTTTGACTTGTGTGGAGCAAGGTGGATTGTCCAACAGGTAAGTTCATCTGTAATGAAAAATTTCTCTATTTTTTTTTTTAAACCACATCAAAGACTTTGCTTCTAGGTATGGCCAGTAGCTGTCTGTCTCCAATCCCATAGCATCCTGCTACAGAATCAAAGTCTCTGTTTAAATTTCCAATCTCTAATAGGGTTGGGTGACCTAGTAAGAAGCAAGGTAAGCATGGGCTAACTTATGCTTACCTACTGATCTGTGGTGCATAATTTCACCTGTGGTGAAATAACTGCAGTCTGCAGTCCATGCTTTTATATGTGGTGAAGCCCATTTGAAATTGTGTACTACAGATTAGTGAGTAAGCACAAATAAGCCTGTGCTTACCTTGTTTATCAGGTTGTCTGGCCCTGGTATGGAGTCTAAAATATTCAGAGAAGTGTGACTCTTTTATGAAACCAGGTGGTAAAAAGAGTTGGAGGATGATGTCCCTGACAAAGTGCGAGGGTCAGTTAATTTCTTTCTCTGTATATTAGGATGCACTGGAGATAACTGTTAGGAATTCAATTTGGTGACCTTTTGAAGCTGTCAGGCCTCAGTAATTTTTACCTGTTTTGATATTTCCTCAAATTTCTGAGGACATTATAATGTAAAGATCTAGTGAATATGCATAAATCTATGTAGTCTCAAGCAGGGATTTGTGTGGGTGGTTGGGTATGGTAGGCTGCTTGCATCCTGTGACCCCGGAGGGCTTGTATTCTTGGGAGATAAGGTATTCTTGAACATAAACAGTGCCGTGTCCTTTTGCTTTGATTCACATTAAATCATAATAACCAAATTATTCTGAAAATTCAGAAAGCTTTAAGAGAAGAAGGTACAATTTTTCTGTTACTCAAAGGGAAACACAGGTATTAGAAATAATTGGGAATCCCTGTTCTAGCTGATGATTTTTTATTCCCATTTATGGCACATGTTATGGAAGATTTTATCTTAGAAAATTAATGAGAGAGATACTCAGCTTTGATACACATAAACTCCTTTTAAGACCTCACAGTGTTCCTTTAGAAGAAGAGAATCAGAATTGCAATGTTAATTCAATGATTAGAGTTTAAACCCTTAGACTTCAGGCTTTTACCTTTAATGAGAGATCTCCAGAAGAACACTTAACTATGACTCAAAACTCAACAGGATTACTTGTGGCTAGGTTCCAAGGTCAACAGTGGGAGATGAAATCTTACTTCATCTTTCCTTTTCTCACAGTATGAATCAAAATTTAGGGTTTGCATGTGAATTTGCCGTCTTGGCTCCACACAACAAGGGCCAGTGTGAAATCAGTTGCTAGCATGTTATGTCTTTTCTTCTGGGTCAGAGACATTTGTCTGTCAAGGTTAGAGATTAGGGAGATTGTTTTAAGATTGTTTTGTTTTCCTGTGTCACACCCACTTGGTCAAAGTGAACTTTATATTCTTTAACATATTTTGCACACTTCTATGTTTAAATTCAAAATGTTCCAATAAGTTTCTAGTGACCTACAGGTTTCTAATGGCTTTCATAAAGGCAGACACACTTCTGTTTTCTCAGTTTACATCATGAGTGTTTATACATAGGTATTTCAAAAGCACAGTTATAATCATGGGATTTGAGGGCATTATAGAAACATACAGAAAATCATGTGTGTTTTTAATTTTTAAAAAGTATTTTATTGTGCCTTAAGTGAAAGTTTATAATCCAAGTCAATTTGCCATACAAACTGCCCCCCCAATGTTGCTCTGCAGCTCTAGCTACCTCTCCCAGCCCTGTGACAGCATCCGCCTCCTTTCCAGCCTGTGTTTCCCACGTCCACTCAGCCAACTCACGCTCTTCTCTACTCTCCGAGCTCACCTCTGGACAGGAGTTGCTCCTTTAGCCATGTGCATGTACTTAAGCCATGAAACCAATTCTTTGCCATTATCATTTTATGTCGTATAGTCTAGCCCAATCTTTGTCTGAAGAGTTAGCTTAGGGACTGGTTTCAGCTCTGGGGTAACAGAGCGTTTGGAGGTCATGTCTTCAGGGGACACTCCAGTTTGTCGAACCACTAAGTCTGATCTTTTAATAGAGTTTTAGTTCTGCAGACATGTTTTTCGCCCACTATGTCAGGGATTCTATGTTGCAGTTCCTGTCAGGGCAGTCACCGATGGTGGCTGGGCACCATCTAGTTCTTCTGGTCTCATGATGATATATTTTCTGGATCATATGGCCCCTTCTACTTCTTGGGTTCATATTTTTTTCATGTCTTTGATGTCCTTCATTCTCTTCTGCTCCAGGTGGGTTGGGACCAGTTGTTGCTTCTTAGACAGCTGCTTGCTAGCTAGAAAAGCATGTACTGAGCTTTTCTTGGCTTTCAGGGAGCAATAACCAAAATGGTAAAACCATCCCCAGACTCCTCTCATGCTTTGCTATTTTACCAGCCTTTTGTGAAGGATTTTATGGTGTGAAATTCATTGAATTTTCCTTGTTATAAAAATAAAAGCAGAAATTAGTATGAGGAAGGCAATGAAAACATTGGATTTTTATCACGCTCTAAATATTTTACAAGTTTTTTATATTCTGGTAGAATGGCTCCATAGATCACATTATAAAAATGGCTTTCCTGGCAAATTTCAAATCAGGATGGAAGAATTTCTTATTTTCAGTGATCACTTGTATTTTGGCCACTCTATTCTGTTAAGCTGCCCTCATAAACAATATGACCACTCCATCCTAACAAATGTTGTCTTTACCTGAATAAGACATAAAAAGTATGTATGTATGTATACACACACACACAAAACATATATATATGTATGTGTATGTGTGTGTATACACACATACATATATATGGAACTGAAAAAGACATGTCCCAGGGTGGGAATACAGTTTTTCTGGGAAGAGTGGCTGCTTATTTCTATGCTTAATAGTTTATGTATTACATCCATGCATCCATGTCAGTGGCCAAGTATCTCTGATTAAATAACCTTGTTATTCTTCAAAATTCAGCCCCCCCCAAATAAAACAACCCAAAACCCTAAATTTAGAAAAGTGGAAATTGAGATCCAGTATCCTACAGGTACCATGTTCCACATGGACTTGGAGTCTTCTGAGCTCTCTAAAATTCAAATTGCCTTGGAGGAATTTGAGGAATTTGACAGGCATGTAAATCTCTGGCTCAAGATGCTGCAGAGCACCCTTGGGGTTGCTTTTATCAGGTGCCATCACATCGACTGCGATTCATAGCAACTCCGTGTGACAGAGTGTAAATGTCCTGTAAGGGTTTCTAGGCTGCAGTGGTTAAAAGACATGGCTGTTAACAAAAGCTGGCAGTTTGACCCACCAGTCATCCCTTGGAAACTCTATGAGGCAGTTCTCCTCTGCCTTACAGGGTCACTGTGAACTGAAATTGACTCGGTGGCAACAGATTTTAATCTCTGCAACAGTAGATCACCAGCTTTTCCTCCCAGAGCCATTGGGTAGGTTCAAACTGCTGATCTTTCAGTTAGCAGCAGAATGCTTAACCATTAGGCAAACAAGGTCTCCTTATTCTGCATAGAAGCTATTTTATTATCTAAGCATGGTAGCTGATTGTGTCCATTTGTTCAGGGACATCCAGTGAAGGTGACGCCAAGGAGACCAAAGCCACAAGCTACACCGCCCCCTCTAGTTTCCTCTTTGCCTTGGCTTTTCCTTTCTTTTACTCATTCTTTTCTTCCTCATCTTTCTCCCCCTCTCCTCTCTTTGTTTCTTCCTTTCTTCTTCTTTTCCTCCCTCCAGTCCCACCCTGTGAATCTCAACTAACCAACATATCTCAAGGTTTGCAAAATTTGCGAAATTATCCTTGCCATGTTTTCTGAAATGGCACTAAAATAGGAACAGTCTTCCAACTGCGCATTTCCGTTTTAGACAAACTCCACCTCCCAACCCTAAACAGGAAGTGTGTCCCACCTCCCTTGCCCTATAAAACCCTGTCTCTGATTTAATATTGAGTCTCCTGGTTTCCAAGGGCTCTTGGAGGTGCCTTGGCCAAACATACCTTTCCATCTCTATTTGAATCATTGAAACCACTTTCTTTTTTTTAACTGAAAAAAAATAGACTACTCAATGAAGAGAAATGAACTACTGATAGACGAACAGCACAGACGAACCTGAAAATATTACACCAAGTAAAGGAAGCTAGACGCACAAAAATACATACTGTGTAAACCCATGTGGGTGAAGTTGAAGAACAGATGCAACTAATTAGGGCAGCAATTATCAGAATAGTAATTGCTCATGTGGGGTTGGGAGGACTTGCCTGGAAGGGACCAGACACAAGGTAACCTTTTTTATAGGGAAGGAAATTTCCTGTCTCTTGATTTGGCTACAAAGGAGTATGTACTTCTCAAAACTCATCCAATTATAAATTTAAGATCCATGCATTTACACTATATAAATGATAACTTGATAAAACAAGACAAAAGAAAAGCAAGATGAAAAAAAAGAATAGGACACATTGTACTCTTCCTATTGGGAGATGTTTGAGTAATTGACAATTAACCGTAGTCTCTTGATAGCAATTATTTCTGCTTCTCTTCCCTGGTGGCGTAGTGGTTAAGTGCTATGGCTGCTAACTAAAAGGCTGGCAGTTCAAATCTATCAGGCACTCCTTGGAAACTCTAGTGGGCAGTTCTGCTTGTTTCTGTAAGGTCACTATAAGTTGGCATTGACTCAATGGCACTGAATTTGGTTTGTTTGGTCTTTACCTTGATCTGAGTCAATAGATTTATAATCTGACAGTTGTAAGTTTGTTGTAACTCAAACACATTGTGAAGTCAGGAGGTGCCTGTACTTCATGGAAGGTGGTGTTATCCACAGGATGAAACTCTACTTGCATGGCTTTTTCCTGGAGGCCATTGTACTGGAAACACATAAAAGCAAACCTGTTAGTGTTAAGTCAGTTCATAGCAACTCTATAGCCCCAGTAGAAATGCCCTGTAGTATTTCCAAGGAGCAGCTGGTAGATTTGAACCGCCGACCTTTTGGTTAGCGGCTGAGCTCTTAATTGCTGGGCCATCAGGGCTCTACGAAACAGCCTGGGTGTGGGATGCAGGGGGCGGGTGGGCAGGCAGAGTGGTAATCAAGAGGACCAGTGGTCCTGTTTACAGTGACATTGCTTTCCTGTGTGAGTGAAGCCACCTGGGTTGCCGGTCAGCACAGGATCTGACACCGGGTGGGAACTAATTGCCCTTCTGGCTCTTGATAGAAAGACCATGACAACTATAAACTGTCTCTTGCCAGGATGGTGACCATGGCCAGGACCCTGCGGATTGCTCTATCTGTATCTGAATCTATAAAGGGGAATGCAAATTCTCGGTGACCAGTAACTATATTGAAAACCAATGGCACAATTTGAATACGGACACTAACAGGTAACACAAATTCTTCTGCTAAGTACCTGCAGTGTCTTTCTTGGACATTTTTTATCACTCAGACTCAGAGTATCAGGACTTAGTTAACATGAGAAATTTCCCCTGCCTAGCAAGACAGTAGCTTAGGTACATGGGTGAAGGAATTTTTTTTTTTTTTTGATAAAGATGAATTTTAATTTTAATTTAAGCTGCATAGATGTTTTTGTTATTAGTTGCAGCCAAGTTGGTTTTGATTTACAGAAAAGTTCGCATGTAACAGAACAAACCTTATAGGTAGACAGTGTTTAGATGAATTTTGTTGAATTTTATTGGCTGAAAGAAAAAAAAAACAAAAAAAAATAAAATGGAAACAAAAAACTAACTCCCTCCCAATAAAAAAACAAAACAAAACAAAACCTGAACCAGCAAGGATGCTAGCAGCCATGTAAGAACCTGTTAAAACTTCACTGCGGAAAACAAGCAAGGGAACGTGGAGCCCTCTTAATCATGACCCCGGCTGTCATTTGCGATGTTTTCAAGATATGTCAAAATGTTTCCTTATCAATTTTTTTCTGAAGTGATGAATGTATTTTTTTTCCTTATAGGAAATAATGCTTAAAAATCACAAACTGGTTTCAATGGCAGTGTGGGGAAGAAAAATAGCCGTTGTCCTTAGGCGCCAATGATTTTCAATTCCATATGGAGGAGTCTTTCACATCCAGACACCAGGAAAATCAATGATTGCAAACAGCACACCGAATCGCGCTGCAGGGCAGCTCCTAGCTCCGTGGAACTTGTAACCAACCCAAACATTTTTATCAGCTTCATAACAATACACGAGCCAATAATAAAGGGGTGATTCAGGGGCCAATCCCAATCCAAATGACAGTGGCCTTAAAAACAAACAGCCCAATCACAGTGACATTGGTGCAACTTTGAAACCATAAATATTAGCCTTGTCACGTCTTAACTGAGTCAAATTGCTGTGTATTCTCTGACTGTCACCTTAGAAAATCTTCAGAGGACAGAGAGAAAACACCTCGACAGATTTCATTTTAGCAGCAGTTGTAACTTCAAGCTGCTATAAACCTTTAAGGGGCTTCCACTTGGAATTTCTGAGACACTCATTGTGGATAGAATCTTTGTTGTTGTGAATTGAAAGAGGTATTTCATTTCTCCACTGTATCACTCAGAGTCTCTACAGCTCTACATTTCAGGGGTGAGGGACAGCCTGAAAAACAACAGAAATACCTTGTTTACTTCTATACCTCCATTATATTTTTCTGTAATCTCAGTCTCCAACTTTGAGGAGAAAGCTTTTTAAGTGCTTTCTCCATTTTCATAGCTTCAATTCAAATCAACATGTAAAAGCACGGGCAGTGCTAAACTGTTGTCAGAGTGGTTAAAGTGACTTTAACTAGTCTGTTCCCTTAGAAAAATACAAGTATATAAAAATTCAAGACTTAAAAAAAAGGATAAACACGTAAGATTAAGACTGAAAAATGTTTATACATATAGACATGTGTATTGTTGTTAGGTTTCAACTCATTAGTGACCTTTGTACACTAGAAGGAGGGCCTGCCCAGTCTTTCCTCGTCTTCATTGTCCCTGTTATACCTGAGCCCGTTGTTGCAGCCACTGTGTCAGGATATCTCGTTGAAGGTCATCCTCTTTTTCCCTGACCCTTTATCAGACAAGATGCCCTTCTCCAGGGACTGGGCCCTTCTGATAACATGTCCAAAGTATATAAGATAAAGTCTTGCCATCCTCGCTTCTAATGATCATCCTGGCTGTATTTCTTCCAAGACAAACTTTTTCTCTCTTCTGGCAGTCCATGGTATAGTCAGTGTTCTCCGTCAACACCATAGTTCAAAAGCATAGATTCTTCCTCAGTCTTTCTTATTCATTGTCCAGCTTTCACAATGCACACGAGGCAACTGAAAGCTTCACGGCTTGAGTCAGGTGCACCTTAGTCCTTAAAGTGACATCTTTGCCTTTTAATACCTTAAAGAAGACTTTTGAAGCAGATTTGCCCAGTGCAACGAGTCTTTTGATTTCTCAACTGCTGCTTCCATGGGCATTGATTGTGGATCCAAGCAAAATTAAATCCTTGATAATTTCAATTTTTCCTCTGTTGATTCTGATGTTCCTTATTGCTCTAGTTCGGAGGATTTCTGTTTTCTTTATACTGAAGGCTGTAGTCTTTGATTTTTATCAATAAGTGCCTCAAGTTCTCTTCACTTTCAGCAAGCAAGGTTGTATCATGTGGGCAATGCAGGTTGTTAGTGAGTCTTCCTTCGATCCTGAAACAACTTTCTTCTTCATATACTCCAGCTTTTTGAATTATTTCAGCATGAAGTTTGAATAAATATGGTGAAAGGATACAGCCTGGATGCAGATCTTTCCTTTAAACCACACAGTGTATCCTTATTCTGTTTGAACAACTGCCACTTGATGTATATGCAGGTCCCTCATAAGCACAATTATGTATTTTGGAATTCACATTATTTTTAAGGTTATCCATAATTTGTTATAATCCACACAGTTGAAAGCTCCTGCACAGTCATTACAACACAGACAGATGTCTTTCTGGTATTCTCTGTTTTCAGTCAGGATTCATCTAACATTAGCAATGACAATCCTCGTCTGAATCCCACTTGAACTTTGTGCGTTCCGCATTCTGATTATTCATGGATGTTTGCAGCTGCTCTTTCTCATTTTAAGCTGTGCCACATCAGCAGATGAAGGTTCCGAAAGCTTGATCCCACCTAAGTCATTAAGGTTGACTGTTTTGAGGAGGCGGCTCTTCCACAGTCTTATTTTGAATGGCTTCCAACCCCAAATCATCTGTTAGTCTGTAGTACTGCGGGTGACTTGTGCATTACTATGATGCTAGGAAGACATGCCACAGGTGTTCAAATCCCGTTAGGGTCATCCACGGTGAACATGTCTCAACTGAGCTCCCGTACTAAGACAGACTAGAAGAGGACTTGGCAGTCTACTGCTGAAAAAAATTTAGGCAGTGAAAATTTTATGTATAGGAGTGGGACACTGCTGGAATTTATGTACGTTAATTCCATTTTTATAGCCTATATTCCTTTCTCTCTATTGCCTTAAGATATTTTCATTCACAATTCTTCAATACATTTATTTGTTTTTATCACCTATCCCAGATAACATCCTAGTTACTATGGAGAAAGACATGTCCCAGACATGTGATCTGCTTTATAGTTAGGTTTTAAGAGAAAGACGTATACATCAGTGACAGGCTACAGATTCAGGCAAACTAAATTCTTAAAGCAGTATTGTTGCTGTTAGTTTCCAGTGAGTCAATTCTGATTCATGAGATGCCATGTGTGCAGAGTAGAACTGCTTTCTACAGAGTCTTCAAGGCTGGGCCTTTGCAGAAGCAGACAGGACCAGGTCTGTCTTCTGATACACCTCTGGGTGAGTTTGAATCCACCAGCCTTCAGGCTGGCAGCATAGCCCTTAGCTGTTTGAGCCACTGATGGCTTCAGAAAACAACATAGACAGCATCGTATGCTGCTAAAGAAAAAGCAACTAAGTCCGACTATCTTCCCAATAGCGGAGAACAACAGCAGTTGAACTGATTTCATGTAAGGTTCTTCACCAGGGTAGAAACAGGCCTTTGTGTCTTGGCAGCTGACTCTCCCAGTGATAGCTGCCCACAAAGGGACTATTGCATGTCCCTGACCCTGTGGCTTTGTTAGGTAAAAAAAAACCAAAAATAGCCAGGCCTGAGTCAAGGGCCAACTTGACTTTCGCAGTTTGAATCCTACCCATCTTTTCAAATCCTCAGTCGCAACTGAAAGGCCCAGAAATAGCCATTTCACAAAAACAAAACAGACTACCTGGTATTTTTATAGCCATATAAACAGACCAAGTGTTCATGTGGTTTCAAGGAACTGCTTTCTCAATGTGTGCTATGAGCTTATTCACTGTATTTCATAGGGTAAGGTGAAGAATTACTAAGCATTGATTTAAGATTCAATTGTAAACCTATGGGAGCAAGAACTTGATGGGACTGTCTTGGTTTTCCATGTTTCAATCATTTTCTGTTGGTTTCCTAGGAGATACTCGTGTTTTGCTTCTATGACATGTTTCTGCCTTACACAGGATTCAGCTTTCACAAGTTTTACTGCGTATTGATGGTAACATCTGCCTCTTCCCCCAGGCTTTCATTCCCTTTGCTGACTCCTCTCTGTGCTTTTATCTAACATTATAGTCAAAACCAAAACAGCAAACCGCCTGCCATCAAGTCCATTGTGGCCCATAGCGACCCTATAGGACAGAACAGAACTGCTCCATAGAGTTTCCAAGAAGCAGCTCGTGGTCATGAACCGCCAGCTTTTGGTTAGCTACTGGGCCACAAGGTTTTCCACTTTACAGTTCGCTCCTTACCAAATGGCTCCAGCAAGATTTGACTTTAGACTATTCTTATTGAGAAATCCTCACTCTGCTAAAGTTGGAACTGCAGAAAAATGCAAATTGCCACCCCTAAAAAAAGTAGAGAGCCTCAGGGTAGGCAACACACAAGCTCAAGTTCAGTATCAACACGAATTGCAGTGCTGAGATGGATGGCATGGGGAGGATTAGCTCTGGACTCAATTTGTCTCAAATTATGTTTCCCTAGATTCCAAACCATCCTTCACCTGGCACACCACTGAAATAAGGAACAATACCCATCCATAATTGCATGTGAAGCTTTTCCAGTGGTAAGCCAAACTAACTGATTGCTGTTTCCAAAGACCTTGGTAATTGTTAGGTGATATGCATATTCTGGAAAACAAATAAACTCCCGGGTGATTTTTCAGAATAGGAGACTACAGCAAAGTGAAGGTGATGCGGATGCAAAGCTGGAATTTCAAAAGACCCGAGTTTCTCAATCAAGTGGACAAACGCTAGTAGGAGATTGTAAATGCTGTGTGTGGTCACTGGCAGTGCAAGGAGTAGCTCAGAGTGGCTTTAAACTCAGCTTCCTCTGCTCAAGGCTCCAGCTTTCTCAAGCTACCCAGTGTAAAAGTAAAATCTAAATATAATTCGTAAAATGCAGTTTTATGAGAACACAAGCAAATATAGTAAAACCTGTGGAAGCCAGAACCTGTGTGAGGTGGAAACCTGTCTGAGAAGGAAAATTAAAATGTTTTTCTCTAGAAGGAATGGTAGGAAAACGGGTAGAGTACATCCTACCAAAAGCAGAAAACCTTTGAGACCTGGAAAAACAAAGACAGTCTCTTTGAGTTCCAGCTCTCACAGTTTGCACTGCATAATTTTTGTTGGTTTGTAGAAGGCAAAAATAGCCAAATTTTCAATAGGTGAAGGGCAGTTCAGATGGAAGGAGCTGTGATTAGAGCACCTCTGCAGTTCTAACTCTCACAGTGTCGACTTTCTGTGGTGTGAATGCTGAATTGGTGAAACTGTCTGCCTTTGAACACTAGGCATTAGTGTTCACATTAACTGTTTGCTTATTGCAGCCCTTATTTGCTGTCACACAAACCAATGATGTAGTTATTTCCCTGCTTAAAAGACAAAAAAAAAAAGAGATCTTTACAGAGATTAATAAATAGCCCCAGCAGGGGTGGCTCACCCCACAGACAAGGTAAGCACGGTGCTCTCCTTGCTTACCAGACCATGTGTGGTAGACGCCAAGCCAGTTGTACATTTTTTCATCAGTTCAAAGACTCTGCTTCTGGCTATGGCTGGCATCTGTCTGTCTCCCAACCCCACAGCACCTACTTGCAGAATCAAACCGTCTTTTCAAATTTCAAATCCCTGACAGGGACAGATGACCTAGTGAGCAAGGTAAGCACAGACTTACTTGTGCTTACTAATCTGTGGTACACAAGTTCACCACATCAAAGAAAGTGTCCACTACAGATTAGTAAGTAAGCACAAGTAAGCCCCCGTTTATCCTGCTTGTAATCCACCCCTGAGCCCCAGCTCTACTGAACGATGAAGACAAGAGTCAACCTACATTTTGCTGATGCCATTCTGTATATACGCCACTGCAGTTGCTCTAAGCCTACTGTGACAACAGAAGGGCTTTGGGTAAATCTTCAGAAAAGTTGTTTGGGATGGAGCACCACATCTGCCACGTGTTTATTTTGCTTTTATTCTACTGCCCCCATGAAGCAGAATTCCTTCCTCAGTGACTCTTGTGAGACGCAGTTCTTGTTTCTGAAGGCATCCTGTTGGTTCTGTCTTCAGCACACATCTGAGCCGAGCTTCCTGGCAGCGGGGCAGAGCAGGAAGAAGGAATGTCTCCCACGTGCCTGGGAGCAGGAATAAGTTAGTTTAAGGACAGCTGAGGGTATGAGGAGGCCTCAATGTCATGCAGAGAGGAATGCAGTAGACATTCCTGGACCAATGAGAGAAGACCAGATGGGGATCAGGGTGTCTACAGATGCCAAGGTGAAATGGAGGACACACAAAAAAGTGAGATTGCTGCCTCTCAATCCAGCTGCTGTTCTGACATTCCATGCGCCCTCTTGCAGAATGATGACACACTCAAAGAACGTATTTTTGGCACACTCACATTTATAGACTGAGACTTGTACCCAGTAGCTGTGATTGTGAACTTCTCAACCAATATAGAAACAGAAACTGTGAAATGAGTGTCTCCTAACTACACCCTAGAGATAACAGCTAGCAGCCACTTGGGGGGTATCTTTCAAGAACTTTTCTTAAGACCATGTTAACATAGAGTTTTAGCCATAAATGTAGATAGATTCTTGGACATTGTCTCAGTCAGCTAGTGCTGCTCTAATGCAAATACCACAGAGTGGATGGTTTCATCAAGAGAAACTTCACTGTCACAGTCTGGTAGGTCACAAATCCATTTATGAATTACAAGTCCACTCAATAAGAGAAATGATCACAGTCTGGTAGGCTGAGTCCAAATCCAGTGACAATATCTTGGCAGGAGAACCTCAGGTCCAAAGGGTGTGCTCTGCTCTTGGTGCTGCCTTCTTGGTGGTCTGAGGTTCCAAACTCTGCTTGCTTCTGCCTCTTTTTATTTTCCATAGGATGAAAGGATAAAGGGTGGTGCAAGCTGTACTCCAGGGAAACTCCCTCAGCAAGGGTGTTGCAGTCCCACTGTAATCCTCTTTTAGCCAAGTCCACCAAGTGCCGTCAAGTCGGATATTAGCCCAGGCAGAGATTAGGATTTACAGCATCAGAAGAATCACAAAATAGAGGGCAGTCACAGAACACAGGGAATCCTGGCCCAGCCAAATCACTGCACATATTTTTGGGGGGACACAATTCAATCCATGCAGACATGGACAAAGTTATATCCATAGACAGAGCTATAAAGCCGTCTGTTGGGGGATGGAGAACAGTTGGGGATGTCACCATATGCCCTATTCGACATCAATGTTTAGACTTCAGAAAACAGCTTTCTTGAATTTCAGAAAATAAAACGTGTCAGTCACTGGTAAGATGACAACCTGGAACCTCAATTAGGAAAACATGCAGATTTTCCTTTTCATATAAGAAAGACCTTTGGAACCTCAGAGCCAGAGTGGTCATGCAAGTCTGGAGCCCATAAGCCTAAGACAGAACCTTCTCCTGCGTGAGGGTTCAAAGATACTTAAGAAACATGTTTTTAGAAATTCAGATAATTTGCTGGAACATTATTTTCTGAATCAATTACAAAGAACACTTTTTGGAATGTACAACTGGAAATACGGAAACCCTGGTGATGTAGTGGTTAAGTGTTACAGTTGCTAACCAAAGCCTGTTAGTTCAAATCACCATGTGCTCCTTGCAAGCTTCTATGGGACAGTTCTCCTCTGCCCTACAGGATTCCTACGAGTTGCAATCCGCTCTTTAGCAGCAGGCGGGTAACTAGAAAACAGCATTATTTACTTGCTCTCCACTCTCAGCGGAAATACGCTAAACCCCAGGTGGCCCATGGGAGACACACAAGGTGTACTTCTTTCCGTGGTCAAGTGCCTGCTATATAAAAGTTAACTCAATGCTTTCAGAGACACTGCTGTTCCAAGTGAAATTTCTAAGAATATCAGATGTAATAATGTAATTATTCCAGCATTTATTTGACCAGAAATTCCAGGGTTTCATTCGCATTATTTTTTCATGATCACACACAACTGTTGGCGGCTTTCAGGGTTAAGAGCACAACATCAGTGAATGAATTTTCATGAATACGGATTCAGCCTCAGAGTTAGGGCTGTGACATAGCCCCAGGTATATTTCACTGGTTTGGCTACATTACATAAACACAAAATACAGTGCATGTATATGTGTATACACATCTGCAGAGAGATAAATGTCCTCCTTTATTAAACAAGATATCCATACACATGCATAATGATAATAAATATTTAACTGAAATGACATTCCAAAATCCATTACTACTCTCTACATGGCCATAAAATTAACATTCATTTGGTACCATTATCCAAATTTCTAGGATTCAGTGGCTAGCTGATGCAGCCTGTCATATGTGTATATCAGGGCAAGACTGAGGAAGTAGAAAATGTACATTTTCCCATCTTCATGTGTTGATTATGTTTTCACTTTCTATTGTGTTACCTGAAGGATAGTAAGAATCGGCAAAGATCAGAAAAGCAGCGCTGATGGGAATATGATGGAAAGACAGAGGGATGATGACACTCACCATTCATGGAAGGTCCTGGAGGTGAGATCATATAATGCACAGGAACCACACTGCTGACCCAACTAGGGGCTGCCAAGGCAAGGAAGGCTTGAGAGGCAAGGCACAGACTGAGCTGAACCTCCCTTTGGAACGGAGGTGGAAGGCTAATTACTGAAGGAGGTGTATTTCCAAGGACTGAGGGAGAGAGGGCTGTTAGCCTAACACCGTCAAGCCAGATGGAATCAACCAGCATCAGCCGGGCTTTCTGAAAACATTGCATTTTTGATGGCATGACTGAGCTTAACGCTCTTATAAAGGTATTATTCTTTCAAACTGTCTTCCAAATATTAGGGAAAAAAAAAGATTCCAAATCCAGAAAGCTGATTTGGAAGCATTTATTGAATGATCCATAATGCACTCAGCAAACGTCTAAATGCCACTGCTGTCACATTGAAGGTAGATACAAAGGATTATCAAAAATCCTTCTAACTGGTTCTATTTTTAGGGAACTTATAATGAGATGGGAAGACAAAGCATCCACACAGCCAGGATCTGCACAAAACTTGTTGGCATGCTGTTGTTATTATTAGGTGCTGTGAAGTCAATTCTGACTCATCGTGATCTCATGCGACAGAGTAGAACTGCCCCATAAGGTTTTCTTGCCTGTGTCCTTAACGGACACTGATGACCAGGTCTTCCTTGGAACTCTGAGTTCAAACTGTCGATTTGGAGTTTGTTGCAGAGGGCTTAACTATCTGTGCCACCAAGTACCCTCCTGGCATGTGATAAGACTTTAGTGAATTCTGCATAATGCAATTACTGGTATTTTTAGAATTTAACCATATTAGTATATGAAAGAGTCCAGGTGGTACAACAGTAAGTGTTCAGATGCTAACAAACAAGTTACGAGTTCAAAGTCACCCAACAGCTTATGGGAGGGTGGGTGGGGGGACCTAGAAGTTTGCTTTTGTAAAGATCATAGCCAAGAAATTCGTATGGGGTGGTTCCACCCTGTTACACAGGGTTGCTCCAAGTTGGAATCAACTTGACAGTGCCTAACAACAACAACATCAGCATCAGCATATGAGCAACTGACCGAGTCTTTGGTCTCGTTTTCATCTCCCATGTAGGTGTTCAGTTTAGGAGGTGTGCAGGTAACAGTGACCTTCCCTAAAGTGAAACTACATCTTCTTCTGTAGGGAAAGGAGAATAGGCTGAAGATCAAGATTTCTTAGTCTTGAGGAAAAGGGAATTAGCATTGAAATTTTTTTTTTTACTTAAGTTTTGAAGACAGGTCTTAAAGAGTTATCGATGGGGTCAGTAGTTGAAGGGAATAAAAATAAAGAAAACAATGGAGATTATGGTGTCATAGAGAAACCCCTGTGGCATAGGGGTTAAGAACTATGGCTACTAACCAAAAGATTGGCCATTCCAGGTGCTACTTGGAAACGCTGTGGAGCAGTTCAACTGTGTCCTGTAGGGTCGCCATGGGTCAGAATCCACTTCAACAGGTTTTTCTATGTTTTAAAATGGTGTCATGGGTAGATGAGTGTGTGCCAAAAAGTTCTAGAAGGCTGGAGGAGATGGGAGACAGCAGGGACATTGACCCCAGAGGGTCTTAAGCCAGAAAAGACTGAACTCAGTTTGGAGGTTGCCACCTAGGAGGTGTAAGCAAGTCAGCCATAGAAAGGCTGCTGGGAAGGATACAGCTCAAGTCCTCAGGACTCATGTCCTCAGGGCAGTGTCCCTGTACTCACTTAGGTGAGACGTGTCCATTTGTACCAAGCAGTAGAGCCAGAAGCCACGTCCATCCCATGAGGGGTGCCCCACAGTTGGACCTCCACTAAGATCACGACATGGTGAGAGAGGGCCAGTGAACGTGCTTCAGGGTGACAGGGTAAGGGGTCCCTGGAACTTCACCTAAGAAATTAAGAAACACCAAAACCACTGCCACTGAGTCAATTTCAACTCACAGTGACCCCACTAGGGTTTTCATGGTTTTCAATCTCCACTTAAGCAGAGTGCCGTGGTTTTCTCCTCTCTCCAGAGTGCCGTGGTTTTGAGCAGCCAACTATTTGGTTAGTAGTTGATTGCTGTGACCAACAGGTGTATTGAACTACCCTAAGCTACAAAGAGAACAAAACTACCAGCCACTCCTTGGTAACCCTATATGGGCACTTCCACTCTGTCTTGTAGTGTTGCTATGAGTTGGAATTGACTACATGGCAACAAGTTTTTTATTTTTATTTTTTAATTAACAAGATTGTCATGGGTTGAATTGTGTGCCCTCCAAAATGTGTGCAGAAATTTGGTTAGGGCCCTGACTCCTGGTATGGTGGACTGTTCCTCCATGCTATAAACCCCGCCTCTGTGATGGTAATGAGGGAGGATGGGTGGCACAGTCGTTGGTGGGACAAGACTCAATGTGTAAGACTATCTAGAGTCCAGAAGGAAACCCTGGTGGCACAGTGGTTAAGAGCTATGTCTGTCTACAAATTCAGTAGTTTGAATCTATCAGGAATTCTTTAGAAATCCTAAGGGTCAGTCCTACTCTGTTCTATAGGGTCACTATAAGTTGGAATCGATCCAGCAGTAACAGGTTTGGTTTGGGGGTTTTAGAAAAATCAGAAAAATGTGGCAGAGTCAAACATTTTTGCATTCCAAAGTTCTGAATTTCTTCTTCATCAGTGATCACATCATGGTTTTGAGGGAAATGTACAAAAATGATGCAAAGGCCATGATCATCCCCAAAGGAGAAAATCTCTTTATTTCTCTCAGAGTTAGAAGAAGTTTATGCTGGCTCTTCAGATAAAGTCTTGAACCTGGGAGGAGAGGCTGAGAGATGCTGTCATTGTTGTTGGGGGCCGGAAGTCAATCCCAACTTATAGTGACCCTATAGGACAGAGTAGAACTGTTGCTTAGGGTTTCCCAGGCTGTAGTCTTCTCAAGAGCAGACTGCCAGGCCTTTTCTCCTAGGAAACGGCTGGTGTGTTTGAACTGCCAACCTTTAGGTTATCAGCCGAGTGCTTCACGATTGTGCCATTAGGGCTCTTTGTCAGAACTCTAGAAGCTTTTTTTAGGTGGGGCATGCCCTTGCCAGCCCACCGGTGTCCCTACCATTCACCCCTTCCCTCCCTGAGACATTTGTGAGGGCACAGTGCTATAATAAGATTTTAGGTTTAGACAGAAAACTGATTCTTTCATTGACTAAATGCATGACTTTCTACAGGCACAAAATGGGGCTAGTAATAATATCTGTCTCTTAGGCTTATGGTGCTGTTTTGAAGAGTTCCTACAGAGCTCTTTTGGTAAAGGGCCAGATAGTAAATATGCTAGGCTTTGTGGATCATACAACCTCTGTGCCAGTTACTCAAAATAGCACAAAAATAGCCATAAACAACAAGAAAACACTTGACCTTACTGGTGTTCCATTCAACTTTTATTTACAAAAACAAGTGTGTAGACTGCACTTGATCCTGGTTTGCTGATCTCAGGTGTATGGGTCCATATGTGGTGACACACTTGGCACTGAGCTTGATGGCAAATAAGGTGAGAGGTACAGTGAGAAATCAAGACAACCAGTTCTAGGTGGCCCCTCTTTTCCTTGACTACTTTTACCTTTAGGATCCCAGGTGGCATAATGCTTAAACCAACTGATTGCTAGCAAAAAAGGTCAGGGATTCAAAACTACCAGCAGCGGCAGGAGAAAGATGTGGCTGTCAGTTTCCAGAGAGGTTTGCAGGCTTAGAAATCCTATGAGGTCAATGCAAGTTGGGATCCTTTTGACTGTGTCAGGTTCGGTTTGGGTTAGTTATTACTGTACAACGTTCTTAACTCGCCTTGTCCCTGTGTTGACTGGGTAGACAGCAAAGCCTTGGCTGTGAGAACTTGCAGACAGACTTGGATGAGCCCAAGTTCTGTCTTTTTTGTTTTATTTATTCAATATTTATTGAATACATTACAGGTTCCAGGCAAGGAAGGGACATTTGGGCAAGATACTTAATCTGTGCTTCAACTTCCTCACGTGGGAAACAGATAAGCTTAGTGAGGGCAGGATTTGCTGTATCCACAGACATTTGAGCAGTTACCTGATACATGGTTAAACAAACAAACAGTTGTCACTGAGTTGATTCCAACTCAAAACAACCTGTATGTGTCAGAATAGAACTGTTCATCGGGGTTTTCGAAGACTGATTTTTTGAAAATAGATCGCCAAGACCTTCTTCCAAAGTATCTCTGGATGGACTTGAACCTCTAACTTTTTGGGTAGCAGGTGAGCACTTTAAGCGTTTTTAGCACCCAAGGACAGACACATAATATGTCTTCCAAATATGCCCTAGGTACACAGATTCTACTTCCTATATTGTTACAAAGATTTAAATAAAATAATGCACATGCAACAGTTAACATCGCAAATAGTTAATGCTGAAAAATATCAATTGTGTTTCCTACTTTCTAGGAAAATGTGGTTCAAGAAATTTGACTGGCACACTTTTCATATTTCCATTTTCCCCAACAGATTAAATAAATAAATAGCCCATTTAGGTATAGCCATAGAGATATAGTTAATCAGACTGGAGAAAAATAGTTATCTGCTATCACAGACTTGAAAAAAAGTCATCATCCACCAGGGTCACCTTTTCTAACTCCAAAGCTAAAAATCTGTAATCTTTCTGTGGAAGATTTTGCAGTTCAGGAGAGGGTGAAGCAGGAGATTTTTCTGCTGCCTCTGGAGGAAGATATATCTGCTGTAGTATCAATTCAGCCATGGAGAATAATTTAATCATACTTCTAAATGACATTCCAACAAAAGGTCATCAGATCTCTCAGGCCTTCATCAACATAGGAAAATTAGACCTGTTTTATTGACGTTGGAGAGTGATACAGTGCTTGGCTGTGCTCTGTACAGAAAACAGGGGAATCAAGGAAATGTGTCTGAGCTGGACAACTGAACTGCTGGAGCCCAGGCAAGCTCAACAGCCAGCTGACAATGACGAGCCTCCCAGCTAGCAAATTCCTACACCAGCTGGGGGTTTCCCTACCGTACTTTTCTTGTTGTAACTGAATGTGTTACAGAGGGTAAGGTAAGGAGAGCCAGTATGGGGACAAGGAGGGTGAGAAAATCCAGGGAAGAAGTGATATCTTGCTGCAGTTTGGACTCAGTCTCTCTGGAGCCTGAACATACTGAACATCCTTAAACAAAAACAAACAAACAAACAAAATCCAGCTTATCTTAATTAGTAAAGTATGCCTGCTTGGAGCACACATAAGGCCACTTATTTATTTGAGGGGGGATGGAAAATTGAAAAGCATGCCAGTCCAAGTTCTTGAATCACAGTTTCCTAAAAAGTGAGAAATGCTGTTGGTATCTTCCAGCATTGGCTATTTGCTATTTTAAATGTTGCACGTGCATTATTTTATTCAAATCTTGACAAAGACACAGGAAGCAGAATCTATGTATCCAGGGCATGTTTTGAAGGCCTATTATGTGTCAATCCTTAGGTGGTGTAAACTGTTGAAGTGCTTACCTGCTGGCTGAAAGATTGGAGGTTCAAGTCCCCCCAGCGGCACCTTGGAAGAAAGTCTTGGCAGTCTGCTTACCCTCAAAAACCCTATGGAGCACAGTTCTACTCTGACACACACAGGTTGCTATGAATTAGAACATTTACAGAAGTGTTAACCTGAGATCGAATTGGCAATGGCAACTGGAAAGGCTGGATGGGAGGAAAGGAGTTTAAGATAAGAATGGTGGAGTAATTTGGAGAATAGTGGGGATGGTAGCACAATTAAAAAAATGTGAACTTGGACATGTAGAAATTGTTGAACTGTTATCTCTTTGGCTGTGCATATTTTCACTAAAATTTTTTAAAAAGTGGTTTTAAGAAATAATTGTTAACAACTGTTGTTCAGTCAGGCAAAGGCATTTGCTGTGATGATGTGGTCACTTTTCAGCATAAGAGTGCTTGGTTTTATGAGGAATATGAGTTTTGACCTGTTTTTAATAAATTGAGCTGGCCTGGATAGGTTAAGTCTGGTCTCCTCCACCTACCAGCAGTATGCCATTTAGCGGGTTACTTAACTTTTTCTGATCTTCAGTTTCCTTGTCTATAAATTACAGTTTGTACAATGGCTCCTAACTCACAGCATCATTGTAAGGGTTCACTGAGAAACTATAGCTAAGAACTCAAGCACAATGACTGACAAAGCCAAAACTCAGTGAATGTGAGTTATCTTCACTATTACTTGTTATTCAAATAACTGACTTCTAGAATGGACTCAAATATATGGGCCATCATGAAAATGTCCTCAGACCACACAACATTTTGTTCAGTGACCCATGAGGTCACTGTGAGTCAGAGCTGGCTTGATGGTAACTAATAGCAATGATCAGTTACAGAAGCTGATTTGTAAAATTCACCATCTTTATCATGAGCTTTACTCCCAAGAACCCATCTCAGTTTGAATATTAGTCTTACATCTTTAAAATAAGTTGATAAGGAATCACATTTCTTGCATTTCTGTTGGACTCAAGTCTGTGGTTTGGGACATGTTATGATTATAGCCCTGATTGTGAAGGAAGAAAGAATTCATCTAATGAATTAAGGAAAAGGGAGAGCATGGAAGAGGTACTGGTTTTCTATTGCTGTGTCACAAATTGCCTCAAACTAAACAACTTAAAAGAAACCCAACTTTACAATCTCATACCATCGCCAGGTCAGGAGTCTGGTGTGTTTTAGCTGAGTCCTCTGCATAGGGTTTCACGAGGCTGTACTCAAGGCATCAGCCAGGGCTGCAATGCCACCTGAGATTCAGGTGCCCTTCCAGGATCACCGGCTGTTGTAGGTCTGTGTCCTCACAGCTGCTAGAGGCTTCCTGCCCTTCCCTGCCATGTGGTCTTCTGTATAGCATCCAGTCTTCACAGGGAAGGCCAATGGGCTGCTTGGGGTCTCTCTGACTTCCTCTATATCTGATCTCTTTTGAAAGAGCCTGTCTGCTTAGGTCAGGCCCACCCACACTCAAGGGAGAGGACACTAATGCAGGGTATGCACATCAAGATGCAGAAATATCGGGAGACATCTCAGAATTCTGCCTACCACAGATGTTATTGTTGTTAGGTGTCTTTGAGTCGTTCTGACTTGTAGTGACCCTACGCACAACAGAACGAAATGCTACCGAGTCCTGCACCACGTCCACAATTGTTCTTATGCTTAAGCCCATCACTACAGCCACTGTGTCCATTCATCTTGTTGAGGGTCTTCCACTTTTTTGCTGACCCTCCACTCTGCCAAGCATGATGTCCATCTCCAGGAACTGATCCCATCTGGCAACATGTCCAAAGTATGTAAGATGTGGTCTCCCCGTCTTTGCTTCCAAGGAGCACTCTGGTTGTACTTCTTCCAGAGCAGATCGGTTTGTTGTTCTGGAAGTCCTTGGTACTTTCAGTATTCTTCTCTGACACCACAATTCAAAGGCATCAGTTCTTCTGTCTTCCTTATTCATTGCCCAGGTTTTGTATGCTGGACAGTTGGCAGGTGGAAAGTTCCATCAAATAACTCGAGGTTGGCTTTGTCACCAAAGCAATAACGGACACATGGATCTTCACTTGAAACCCAGATGCTGCTGTGGTTAAGAGCTCAGTTGCTAACCAAAAGGTCAGCAGTTCCAACCTACCCACTACTCCTTGCAAACCCTGTAGGGCAGCTCTACTTTGTCCTATAGGGTTGTTATGAGTTGGAATACGTTTGACAGCAAGGGGTTTTTTCTTGTTTTTTCGGATGTTTACTGGCTAAGAGTCATCACTCTCTCTCTCTCTCATTCTTAGGGAGTGATGTCACCGTATGCTACAGCTCTCTAAGGAGGAAATTAGAAAGATATACTCCTACTGTATCTGAGTGAGAAAAATGAGAAAAAAATCACTGCAACATGACATCGTAGCAGAAGATCCAGGTACCTGATTGCATGTGGCCTCTTCTTGGCCATCGTCTTGCTCACACATCCCAAAGCAGTGCCGTTCAGTCCTACCTAGAGGAATATACTATAATTGGCCTAATTTAGTAGGCAAATCTTCAGCTGCATAGTCTGATTCACTATGCCATGGAGTTCAAGCCCTATTCTTCTTCCTAGTTCTGCAGTTTGAAAAGAATTCACAACTGCCTTCTCCCAGTTGTCTGAGCAGTGGCTTTAACACACCCCTAGTCTCCTGGCTGACATGTTGATCTATCCTGGCTACTGGCAGAGTCTGCCTAATAGGGGACCTGATGAAAACAGAGAATAAGTCATGTCGTCTCTCCACACCCGGAAATGGCAGAATCTTAGCCAGTGTTTATCTAAGGCTTGTCAGATTTATCTTTCAGATTCTGGGGGAAAATGCAAGAATGATAGGAGCAGATTTGAGACAACTGCGAGTATGGTGGTGCACCATTCGGAGCTTAAGCCAATTATCAGGGACCCGTTGTGTAAGGGCTCATTTTTTTTTCAATATTTCTTCTCAAGACTTTTCATCTTTTTTAGGTATTTCTGGGTATTTTTTTTTCCTTCCTGGAGTCTCGTTCTTTATGATCTGAGATACTGGTGCTGGTGACAGCACATGACACACACACACATACACACATTCACAGACACATACAAGTGAATATGCACTTTATAGTTCTATTATGTAATAATGACAATTTTCAATATAAAAATAGGATTTCAGTTATGTATACCCATAGCCCCACCTCTTTCCTTTCGCAGATGATAATTACACACAAATCGATGTGATTCATAGTTTTCATTCTTCCCCATTGAGTTCTATGGGGGTAGGCCTGACAGTGCTTTTCTCACCACAGTATTTCCATAGCCCAGGAGAGTGTGTCTCAGAGAGTTTGCTACTGTTAGTTACCTTGGAATTGATTCTGATTCAGAGGGGCCCCATGTGACGGAGGAGAATTTTCCCCTGGGATTTCCTAGGCTGTGACCTTTATGGGAGCAGACGGCTAGGTCTTTCTTTCCAGGAGACACTGGATGGGTTCAAACCTCCAGTCTTTCCGTTAGCCGCTGAAAGCTTAACCATGCACTGCCTGGGCTCCTTTCTTACAGAGTAGGAGGCCAGTATTAATGAACAAATTAAAGGGTGACTGATTAGACACACAGATGAACATAAATCTCCACCCAAACCAAGCCAAACCCGTTGCTATTGAGTCTATTCTGACTCACAGTGACCCTATGGGACGGGATACAACTGCCCCATAGGCTTTCCAAGTTTGTAAATCTTCATAGAAGCAGTCTGGGTGTGAAAAGCTGACCTCTCAGCAGCCAAGCGCTGCGCCACTGGGACTCCTTGTGAACTCCCAGGTGGGTGCTAAGTTCTCCATGACAGCAGACCTTGACATGAGTTCAGCTAACTTCACAGCCAAAGCATGTTTATTTTATAGACTAAAAATTACTAAAGATCACAAATAGTCATCCCAGTTATGCTTTTACCTAGAAATAATTACTGTTAAATGTTGGTGTCTGTATTTATTTTTTAATTCATTATTGAACACTGAATGTATATAATAGTAATAACTTATTCTTTCACTTGCTATCTTATGAACATTTCCCTGTGGCAGGAAACAGCATCCCTGAACTCAATCTGGCATTTCACCACATGGCTGAGTAATAATATTTAATCAATTCTCTTCTTTCCCATGAACCTTTCTAAAATTCTAGGGCTCCTGAGATATTGCGTCCCATTACCAGACAGAACTGAACAATTATGCTACCAACTGTTTTTTCTGCTTCCTTACCCTCATAGCAACACTGAGTCAATATTTTAAGATAATTTCCAATTTATTGTCTGAGAACAATGTTTGCGAGCTCAGTGTTCATTTCCTAGATCATTAGTGTAATTGAACATGGTGACAATCTTTTTCAATATAGTCATTGTGGCTAGCTTGCCCCTAGTTATTGAATCAAATACCAATCAAAGCATTACTGAAGGTGTTTTATAACTGTAATTAAAGTCCACATTGATTTTTAAGTAAGAGACTGGTATGGATTGAATTGTGCACAGTCAAAATATGAATTGTAAATCCCATCTTCTGTGCTTGAAGACTAAGGTAAGCCTGACTCAAGCCATGGTATTTTCAGCTGCATCAGACATGCAAAAGCTGAACAATGAATAAGGATGACAGAAGAAGAATTGATGCCTTTGAATTGTGGTGCTGGAGACAAATATTGAATGTACCATGGACTGCCAAAAGAACAAACATCTCTTCTGGAAGAAGTACATCTGGAGTGCTCCTTGGAAGCAAAGATGGTGAGACTGAGTCTCAAATGCTTTGGATGGGTTGTCAGGACAGACCAGTTCCTGGAGAAGGACATCATGCTTGGTAGAGTGGCGGGTCAGTGAAAAACAGGAAGACCCTCAATGAGGTGGACTGATACAGTGGTTGCAATGACGGGCATGACAACAGTTGTGGGCATAGCATAAGACCAGGCAGTGTTTCGTTCTGTTGCGCACAGGGTCACTATGAGTCGAAACTGAGCTGATGGCACCTTGTAACAACAACAACACATCTGTGGTTATAATTGCATAAGGGAATACGTTCCGTTTGTAACATTAATGAGGGAGGATTAGTGTGAGTCAATCTCTTCTGAGCTCTAAAAGAGATTAAATGCTATCTAAAGCCAGAGATGGAGGAAGAAAGATACCAAGTCACATGAAGGTCACCCAGGAGCAGAAGCTCAAAGAGACAAGGATCTTCTTCAGAGTTAACTGACAGAGAAAGCTTTCCTCTACAGCCGGAACCTTGGATTCAGATACATGAACTGTGAGAATATAAATTTCTCTTTGTTAAAGCCATTCGTTTGTGTGATTTCTGTATGGCAGCACTGGATGACTAATACAGTGTTGTCATCTCAGATAATCTGAGTGAGGCTGGTTCAGCCGGCTGAAATTCCTTAAATGTGAAACAGAGACTCTCCCAAAGAAGACAAAGTTCTACCAATGGACAGAAGTTTTGGCTCACGATCAAGTGCTGGAGCCCACCCTTCCTGAGGATCATGATCAAGTGCTGGAGCCCACCCTTCCTGAGGATCTGCCCTCTGTCCACATTTCTAGCTTGCTGAGCAGGTACTCAGGCTCCCACAAAGTCTGTTCCTTGCAATAACTCTCCTAACGTAAGGTCATGGGTTGAACTATATTCCCCCCCAAAATGTGTATGGTGGCTTGGCTAGGCCAAGATTCAGGGTATTGTGTGATGTTTGTTCCTTTATGTTGTAAATCTGTCTCCGTGATGCTAATGAGGAAAGACTGGTAGTAGTTGAGTTGGTGGGGCAAGACTTCATGTGTCAGATTGTATTATGGCTCGGGGAACCAGGTGACTAAGAGACATGGCTGTCAACCAGAAGGTTGGCATTGTAGAAAGGGAGGCAAGCAGAGATTTGAGGACCTCATATCATCAAGAAAGAAAACAGTGCTGGGAACTGAACATGTATCCTTGGGAAGGATTGTTGTCCATTTGCCTCAGAAGCTTCCAGTCCAGGGGAAGACTGACAACAAGGACCTTCCTCCAGTCCACAGACAATGCCTCCTCTTGGAGCTGACATCCTGAATTTGGCCTTTTAGCCTATTGGACTGCGACAAAATAATATTTCTCTTTTTAAAGTCATCCACTTGCGGTATTTCTGTTAAAGTAGCACTAAAGGCAATGTTATCTTCTGTTGGTTTTACCTCTCCGGTTGAACCTTGACTGATACAAACATCTTTCCAAGTTTTGATTTTGTGAGTAGTCCATTTATTTCACTTGCCCATCTTTCTATTGGAGTGTGTGTTATTTATTATCGGTGAGGAGAGGTCCTCATTTGGCAGAGCAATCCTTTCTCTGCTTTCGCATTTGTGAGTACCCATCTATCCTCTCCACATGATTCTTCCTCAGAATTGACTAATTCACATATAACATTTTATCAATTTCAGAAACATCTCATCGGGAAATTTATTGGAATAAACTTAAATGTATAAGTTAACTTGGGGAGATGTCAAATTGTTATAATATTTTTTCCATCCAAGAAGGATAATGTGGTAGAAAGAATAATAAACCAAACTAAGCCTGTTGCCATCAAGTTGCTCCCAACTCACACCAACCCTACAGAGAATAATATTCCCCCCAAAATGTTCATATAGTTAGGCCCCTGAATCCTGTGAATATATTGCCTTGCAAGGAAAAAGGGACTTTGCAGAGCTGATTAGGTTAAACACCTTTAAAAACAAAATGTATTTTACTTTTGTTATTGTTGAGAATATACAAGGTAGAACTTACGTACACCAGTTCGGCAGTTTCTACAGGTGCAGTTCAGTGGCACCGATGACATTATTCGAGTTGTATAATCCTCTCATTGCCTTTTCCTGAGTTATTCCTCTCTTATTTACATAAACTGACTGCTCTCTAAGTTTCCTATCTCATCTTTTGAGCTGCTGTTACCGGTTTAATACCATACTGACGGTCCTTAAAAGAATACGATGCTCAAAAAGACATTCTTTACTAGTTAAGCACAACTATGATTTTTATTGATTCTTTTAAGAAGACCTCAGGTAAAATTTTTGGTTAAAGATTTAAGGATTATCTCAGGGGAATAGCTTCAGGGGTTCATCCTGCCTCTATGGCTCCCAAACTTGTGGATTCCATGAGAATTTGAAATCCTTTTCCGTATTTTCCCTCAAGATCGGGGTTTTTCTACAGACTCTTTGATCAAAACGGTCAGTAATGGTTGATTACAACTCGTAGCAACCCTGTATACAACAAAGATAGAAAGCACTTTCTGGCCCTGCACCACTCTCACAATCACTGCTATGACAGAACCTGTTGTTTCAGCCACTGTGTCAATCCATCTTGTCAAGGCTCTTCTTCTGTTCTTGACCCTCCACCTTACCAAAATTGTCCAGTAGCCTAGTAGCACAGTGATTAAGAGATATGGCTGTTAACCGAAAGGTCAACAGCTTGAATCTACCAGCTCCTCCTTGGAAACCCTATGAGACAATGATAGTTCATCCTATAGAGGCCCTGTGAGTCAGAACCAACTTGATGACAATGGGTTTGGAAATTGTCATGGCATAGTGGTTAAGAGCTATGAGGTTTCCAAATGGGCTGGCCTCTGAAGATGAAGTCAGTATTACAGAAAACAGAGCTAAGAGGTGAGAAAAATAGTTTACATCAGCATTTGGGCTGCTGTATCTAGCCATATCTTAATGTATCTATCTTGGATTTTACCACTACGTGTAGGAAAATCTTCCTTTTATAATTTAATTTATTTTTAGTTGGGCTTTCAATGATTTAAATATTCCTTTAAATATTCCTCACGGCATACTTCTTAATGTGGATATATGTAGCATATCATTTGTGCTGAATAATCTCTGGAATAAAAAAGTTTTAAATAATCACCCATCAAATACTCCATGTGGATGCTTGCATTTATCAGATTTTAATTCTTCATCTGAGTGCTGCACAACTGAATGCACTTTGTTTTGAGAACAAATCATTGGGGTCTTTAATTCAAGGATCAAGACATACTAGGGAACAGAATCCAACAGTTAAAACACCAGAAGGGAAATAAATATTTTAAAAGAGTGTAGGAGAAAAAAGATAACTGTAAGAAAGTCAAAGGTTCTACCACTTGGCCTGGAGGCGTTATTCCTACAGAATCGGTAGATGGTGATACGTAAGTCATCTCCACCATACTGCAGTCATGAGAGATGAGAAATGTTTGAAAACAATGCTTTTTTTCCTGGCCAAGATGAACAGAAGTGGTGAAATAAAATACTAAGAACTGACACAAAGGTAGGTCAGAAGGCTGCATGTATTTCCAGACACTAAAAACCCTGGAGGGCATAGGGTGAAGGGAAAGGAAGCGTTTTATAGGGACCAGGACTTTTGTGGATGTTTCCACTGAGACTAGAAAGACAATGTCATGAATATGGGGACCCGCTGGAGGCATGAGGAGTTGCCTTTATGGTTGAATGGCTATTGCCTATGTCTAAGTGAGATTTATTTTTTCCCCTTTAAATCTCACAAACTCTATGAGAGGGTATTACGGAAATGAAGAAATGAAAAATAACATATAAATGGAAACCATCTGACCATTTAGAATCTTAGTGCTTGTGGTAGTTAGGACTGTGTGTCAACTTGGCTGGGCCATGATTGTCAGTGTTTTTATGTGATCACTCACATGAATGCACCTACTGTGAGTAGTCAGTCAGCTCAAAGGGAGTTTCCTTGGAAGTGTGGCCTGAATCTGTATATTAGTAGACGTTCTGGCTTTTCACCTGCCCTGGATCTTGCTGCTGCCTCCTGCTCATCTGACCTCCAGTTCTTAGGAACTGAGCTATTAGCTTTTTTGCAGATCTTGGAATTTGTCGGTCTTTACAGCCTGAGAGCAGGAGACCTGCTCTCCAACCTCCCAGTCTTGGATTTGGCAGCACCTGTGGCTATGTGAATGGAGAGAAGCCTTCACCCTGATCCACCAGTTCCAGATGTTTCAGCATCTACAATCCTAGGAGCTGTTTCTTTGATATAAATCTCTATGTAGTTATATGCTTTACTAGTTTTGCTTTCTGAAGCTCTCAGCTTAACACAGTACCCTAACAAATAGAATGTGTTTATCCTGCTCATCCTTTGCTGATTAGCATGTCTTGTCTTGCCACATACACTATCAGGGTTTAATTTGACTATTACTCTTAGTAATTCTGCTAATAATTTTGTTGTTGTTAGTCACCACTGAGTCAGCTCTGACTCACGACGACCTTTATAACACAATGAAATACTGTCTTCTCCTTTGCCACTGTCATGATACTTGGTATGCTTGAGCCCATTGTTTCACCCGTTGTGTATTCTAAGTGCTGTCCAACCAACTGAACTCATTCCCCAGCATTATATTGGACAATAGAGCCCTGGCGCTGCAGTGGTTAAAAGCATGGCTGCTGTAACCAAAGGTTTGGCGGATCAAATCTACCTGCCGCTTCTTGGAAACCCTGTGAGGTAGATCTATCCTGTCCTACAGGGCTGCTATGAGTCATAGTCATCTTGACGGCAGTGGGTTTGGTTTGGTTTTTGGTTTATATGGACAATGCTGTATTGTGGTACATAGGGTTTTCACTGGCTAGTTTTCAGCAGCAGATCACTAGCCTTTTTTCTCAGTGTGACTTAGTCTGGAAACTCTGCTGAATCCTGTCTGCCGTGGGTGACCCTGCTGGTATTTGAAACACAGGTGGCATAGCTTCCAGTATTAAAGAAACAGCCAGCCCCTGCAGCATGACAAACTGACACAGGTGGTGGATTGGTAATAATAGTAAACCCACTGCAGCCAAGTAAGCCCTGACTCAGTGACCCTGTAGGACAAAGCAGAACTGCCCAGTAGGATTCCCAAGTCTGTTTGGTATGTGCTTATGTGTGTGTGCGTGTGCACCTGTGCACATGCTTTAGGTAAAAATTCACAGAGCAAATTTTTTTCTTATTCAAAATTCATATACGAATTGTTTTATGAGATAGGTAGCCAGCCCTGAGATGTGTTCACACTGTCCTGTTCCCTATCCTAGTTTCCCCATTTCCAGATGTTAAGTTTTTCATGGTTCTTTCTGCCTTCTCATCTTTGCTTTGGGGCAGATGTTGCCCATTTGGTCTCGGATACATGATTGAACTGCTTATTTTACAGACCTGTCTAATCTTTGGCTGAAACATGAACTTCAGGTGTGGTTTCATTTCTGAGTTAAAAGGGTGTCCAGGAGACATTGTCTCCAGGAATCCTCCAGTCTCTGTCAGACTAGCAAATCTGGGCTATGTGTGTGTGTGCACTTGAATTTTGTTCTACATTTTTCCTGCGCTCTGCTGGGGACTCCTTGTAGTGATCCCTGTCAGAGCAGCCACTGACAGTAGCCAGGTGCCATTTAGTTTTTCTGGGCTCAGCTTGGTGGAGATCATGGTACTTAAGGTCCACTGGTCTGCTGGACTAATATATCCCTCTTGTCTTTGGTTTTCTTTATTTTCCTTTGCTCCATACTGGATGGAACCAATAAATGCATCTTAGATACCAGCTTAAAAGCTTTTAAGACTCCAGATACTACTCACCAAAGTTGAATGTAGAACATTTTCTTTACGAACTATGTTATGTCAATTGACCTAGATGACCCCTGAGACCATGGTCCCCAGCCCTCAGTCCCAGTAACTTCAGTTCCTCAGGGTGTTTGGATGTGTCCATGAAGCTTCTACAGTTTTGCCTCTTTCAAATTGTGCTGATCTTTCCTATTTTGTGTATTGCCTTTCCTTTCACCACAGTTAACACTTTTCTACTATCTAGTTAGTGAATTCTCCCCTCCAGTCCTCCCTCATAACTGTCAGATTCTTTCTTTTCATATGTAAATCTTTTCTTGAGTTTTTTTAAAATCGTAGTCCCTTATAGTATTTGTGCTTTTGTGATTGACCTATTTACTCAACATAATGCCCTCCAGATTCATCCCTGTGAGATATTTTACGGATTTATCATTGTTCTTTATTATTGCACAGTACTCTATTGTGTGTCTAGGTATTGCAATTTCTTTATCCATTCAGCTATTGATGGGCATTTAGATTGTTTCCATCTTTTTGCTATTGTGAATAATGCTGCAGTGAACATGGGTATACATGTATCTATTAGTGTGATGGCTCTTCTGTCTCCCTAGGAACAGGATTGCTAGGTTGTATGATATTCCTATCTGTAGTCAAAGCTGTAATCTTCTTGGAAGCAGACTACTACGTCTTTTCTCCATGGAGCTATTGGTGGGTTTGAACTACTGATGTTTTGGTAAGCAGCTGAGCATTTAACTGCTGTGTCACCAGGTCTCCTTAATACCAACAGTAACTGACATTTGTTGAGAGTTTACCATATGCCAGGTACTGGAATAAGCAAACTACAGATCATAATTTGTTAAAAGCTTAAAGAACCTCTGTGTGAGGTCGTCACTTGTCTTGTCCCCATTTTGCAGGTAAGAAACAAAGAAGCCGAAAATGGTGGAGTGCTTGGAGAAGGTCCAGAGAGCTCCTAAATGGATGGCCATGGTCACTGTTCCAGATCACGGGGCTCAGAATGCAAGGATCTTATTGCATTGAGCTTTATGTCTCACCTTCTCATCCACCTCTTCATCTAAGGCCTCATACATGCTCCAGAAATACACCTGAAAAAACAGCTATGATTCCACAATTCTCATAGATACTTATTGACAACACAGATATCCAAGGTGGCTTTGGGTAGACTTGAATCTTCAACCTTCCAGTTAGCTGCTGAGCACCTTATCTGTACCACCCAGAGTTTCTTTGTTCCTACAATGTCTTCATAATTTTCATTTTTAATAATAATAATAAAGCTCATTACCATCAAGTGGATTCCAATTTATCATGACCCTATAGGACAAGGTAGAACTGCCTTGTAGAGTTTCCAAGGATCACCTGGTGGATTCAAACTGCTGATGTTTTTGTTAGCAGCCATAGCACTTAACCAGTAGATCAAAATCTCATCAATTTCATGTGACTGTAATTTATTTGGTCAGTCTCCAATGGCTGGACGTTTATGCTGCTTCCAATGGTTTGCTGTTATAAGTAATAACTGCCACAGGTGTCTCCATGCCCAGATATATTTCTAATGTTGTTTGGATGACAGTGCTGCCTCTTCCCTGAAAACTGGTCATCACAAGTGTTACTGTACTGTCAAAGTTTATCAACATTTCTGCACTTATTATAGAATGTATTGTCAAATTATCTTACAAAAGATCTCTTACAGTGAACTCTGTTGAAAGGCATGTGAAAATGTAAATATTTTGAAGCATTCAAGTCAGCATTGGGGTCAAGTTCACCGTCCTCTATAAACTCATAGGTCACATTATAATTACTTTGAATTTGTACCTTTTGACTTCAAACCTGCTTTAACAGTATTTTAATTACATACTTCCTCTTTCTCTTATTAGAAAGGTATGTTAACTTGGTGCCCACACTGGCCAAGCTAGTTTTACACCCTGAGGTTAGTTATAAAAAAAAACTGATTAAGTAAAATAATCAACTGATACAAACTGATGAATCTGAAGCCAAATTGAACTAAGGGTACCAGCTTAGTTAAAATGCATGCCCTGATTAATATTAATGAATACAAGCAAGCTATTTCAATCATAAATTGATTAATTGACAGTATTTAGTGACAACCTTAAATTTTTAAGCCTAACAAAGGTAAAAGATAATATGTTTCAGAATCGTGATATCTAAAGTACACACAGAGCTGCACTACTAGATAGAATACAGTTAAATACTGGAAAAGTGGAAGCAGATCAACCAGGAAAAGGAAAGTAGGTCAAAGCAGTCATTTCTCACTGACCTTTAAGACAGAGAAGGAAGAATTTAGTTTGCCAGTTCAAAGTTAAAAACAATGATTTCTTAGCCACTTGAAGTTTCCTGTTTGCAATCTATGGCAGTCAATTCAAGAACAAGTCAGTCACTCCTGCCTTGGCCGTGCCTTGCCTGAGTGGATGTGCCCTAGAAAGCAGCAACATTCTTTCTTACCCGCTGTGCTTGGACTAAGTGGCTACTAAAGGATAAGGTGAGAGGCTGGGTGGGAAAGAGAGGCAGAGGGAGAGAGGATGACAGAGAGAAGAGAGCAGGAGAGAGAGAAGGACAAGAAAGGAGAGGGAAGTTAGAGTTGGGGGAGAGAGAAGCGGGAAAGAGACAGGGAGGTGAGAAAGAAAAGGAGAGGAAGAAAGAAGGGGAGAAAAGGAAGGAATGGAAAGTAGGGAAGAAGGAAAGAAGGAAGAAAAGGAAGGAAATGAACAAGAGTAAAGGAGCGAGGAAGGAAGCATTGAAGGAAGGCAACAATTCCTGGGATGCTGTTTTAGTCATCTAGTGCCGCCGTAACAGAAATACCACAAGTAGATGGCTTTTAAAAGAGAAATTTTATTCTGCCACAGTCTGCTAGCCTACAAATCCAAATTCAGTACATCAGCTCCAGGGGAAGGCTTTCTCTATTGGTTCTGGAGGAAAGTCCTTGTTGTCAATCTTTCTCTGGACTAGGAATTTCTGAGTTGCTGGGACCCTGAGTCCCTTCCAAAGATCACTCTCTGCTCCCAGCGCTGCTTCTTTCCTGATGGTGTGAAGTCCCCAACTCTCTGCTTGCTTCCCTTTAGATCCTAAGAGATTGCTTCAAGGCACAATGCAGCCTTGCACCACCTGCTCCACTGACACAACTGCCACCCCTCCTCCCTAGTTAACATCGAGGAGGCAGGATTTACAGCATGGAGGAATATGACACTGTCCCAGCAATCATGGCCCAGTCAAATTACCACACACATTTTGGGGGGCCACAATTCAATCCATGAGAAATACATACTATCTTATGAAGATCACTGGCATAGAAAAAAAAAACTCACTTTGGCATAAAGTATTTATTTAAAACAAACAATATTTTAGTTCAATTAACTGATACTGCCTTCTAAACTGAAGTTCATTTAGATAGTCATTACATTCAAAGCAGATACTAACTTCATTTAATTTTGTTTTCAAATACCACAAGAGATCTTTAAGTGGTGACTTCACTCGCTGTGTCTGCTAACTATGAGCTCTGCAGTTTGAACCTGCCAGGTGCTTCTTGAAAACTCTATGGAGCCCTTCTACTCCTTCCTGTAGGGTCACTATGAGTCAGAATCAACTGGACAGCAGTGGGATTGGCTTTTTGGATTCGCTCGCCCAAGCCAGCACTTCTCTGAATCAGCCATTGACATCTGCAGTCCATGAAGAGTTCAGCCCCCTTACAACCCGTGGGCAGAAACGACGTTTGGCAACAAGCAGGTTTTAATGATCTTAAGGTAGAAACCAGCACAGTTCTGGATCCCCTCAAAAACATCTAAAATATTCCTTCTATTTTTTTGGCTTTATTATTTACATACTTCCAGAAAGGTTATACATAAAAATGAAAACCCCACATTTGCATCTCTAGCTATGATGGTAGAAAGCCAAACCAACTTTGGTCAAGCTTTCCAAGATTTATTCTCCTGACTCCCCTCTTTGGAAGTGCTACCAATGATTCACAGAAACAAAACAGGAGATTTTCATTCTAAGTGAAAGGTGACAGGAAGGAAGCAAGCAAGCCAAGGCCACCTCTCCACTGCAATCTGCTTCAGCTGAAGCCGACGAAGCTCATCTGGGCTGGTGTATTTATAGACTCTGCAGAGAGTGAGAGAGCAAACAGAAATACTGTAATACCTTTTATTTAGTAGCCATGTCTAGTCAAATGCTGGTTTTTGTCTTTCCTGATAATTGATGTGGATGGCCAGAAGAACTAAACTAATTGCATGAGCAAACTCATTATGTTGTTTCAGTTAGTTTTAGACTAACTGGGGAAAATATAACTGGGCTAGTATATAAAAAAGGTACTTTTTAGTTCATGTCTTCATTCTGTCAAACATCCACCAATTTTTTTGGGGTGTACTAAGAATTCTTTCTTTGGGTCAAGCACTGCACTAGGCCATTGAATTAGACCAGACGATCTGTTATCTATCACCACAGAAATGCTGAGTCTCATTTTTAACAGCTAGAGAAAGCTGTTTAAAACAGTGAGAATTTATGACTGCTTGTGAGTGTAGGCCACCACCTGTCATTGTGTTAGCTTGGGGTGGCTTGCAAGCCGAAAGCCACACCACTGGTAGAGCCCGAATGGTCCTTAGAAGGAAGGATGATGAGACTTTGTCTCATGTACTTTGGACATGTTCCCAGGAGGGACCAGTTCCTGGAGAAGGGCATCAGGCTTGGTAAAGTAGAGGGTCAGTAAAAACAGGGGGAGACCCTTGACAAGATGGATTGACACACTGGCTACAAAAAGTAGGCTCAAACATAGTGTCATGGGTTGCACTGTGTTCCCCCTAGGTATCTGCCAACTTGGCCAGGCCATGATTCCAAATACTGTGTGACTGTCCACCACTTTGTCATCTCTGTGACACTGAGATGGTAAGCAGCAGTTACGTTGATGAAGCAAGACTCGGTCTACAAGATTAGGATGTGTTTTAAACCAATCTTCTTCTGAGATGCAAAATAGAGAAGCAAGCAGAGAGACATGGGCACTTCATACCACCAAGAAAGAAGCATAGGACTAGTACATCCTTTGGACCTGGGATGGCTGAGTTGAGAAGCTCCTAGATCTGGGGAAGATCGATGACAAGGACCTTCCTCCAGGGTTGGGAGACAGAGGAAGCCTACCACTGGAGCTGGTGCTCAGAATTTGGACTTCTGGCCTACTAGACTATGAAAGAATAAACTTCTGTTTGCTAAAGCCATCCACTTGTGGTATTTCTGTTATAGCAGCACTAGATGACTGAGACACATAGCAACAACTGTGAAGATGGTGCAGCACCAGGCAGTGTTTTGTTCTATTTTACACAGGGTTGCTGTGAGTCAGAACCAACCCGACATCACCTAACCTGACACGTGGCACGCCACTAGTATTCCAAACACCAGCAGGTCTTCCAGACTAAGGCAGACTGTAGAAGGGCCTGACAATCTCCTTCCCAAAGTCAGCCACTGAAGACCCAATGGCTCACAATGAAACATTGTCTGCCTCATTTGGTTTGGACTTGTTCATCAAGAGAGATCAATCGCTGGAGGAGGACATGTTTGAAGAAGTAGAGGGCCGTAGAAGACGAGAGGGACTTTTGGTGAGACGGGTTGGTATAATTGCCCCAAAGATTGACTGTAACAAGCAGACTACTACGAAGATGAAGCCAGACTAAGCAGTGTTTTGTTCTATTGTACATGTGATCACCATATGCGAAGGTTGACTAGACAAGGAGACCACGGGGGCATCTGTGTTGCTTGCTGCTCTCACCTGGACTGCCCCAGTCAAATTAAAGACCATCTCTAGAGATAGCCTGTGTATCAGTACTTATAAGCCCTTTTAATCTCAGGTGATTCTGAGTAAGGTTGGGCTGCTATTTTTTCGTATCACCTGGAGGCTGTTACAAGGGCTTAGGGCTGGTTCTCTGTTATGGTGTCTGTGATCAGGCTTTTGTTTAATCATCTAGGTATTTTTATTTTTATCACCCACAGAGAGACAATTACATTTTTGTTTAATCACTGAAACAGGAGAGTGTTATTTCACTGTCCCAAATCACTTTCAAAGATAGAACCTTAACACTAATGGATAATAACTGATCATCCCAGAGATGAAAGTGGTCTTACTTACTCTTTATTAAAAGCCTAGTACAGTAGTTGTACAAGAAAGATATTACTTAAGATAATACAATAGCTTTTTTGTCATTTCAAGAAATGGTTAACTGGATATTGCTCTCAGGCCTGGTGTAGATATTCTTCCCTTTTGCTTGCTCATGAAGTCCCAGTGCTGTGCTTGGAAAATAGAGGTTAAAAGACGTGAAAGGGGTAACTAGAGAGTCTAATACACACTTAAGCAGAGTCTTAGACAGATGGAACAGAAGAGACTTAGGTAAAGATAGATAGGTGATGGATGGGCGGACAGACGGATGGACAGACAGGCAGATGGATAGATGATGACTACATTATTTCCAGTTCCACTTGCCACCAAGTCAGTCCTGGCTCATGGTGACCACCTGTGTGTCAGAATAGAACTATGCTCTATAGGGTGTTCAGTGGTTCCCTTTCCTAGAAGTAGATCACCAGGCCTTTCTTCCAAGGAGCCTCTAGGTGGACTGCAACCTCCAACCTTGCAATTATCAGCCCAGGTGTTTACTGTTCACACGAGCCAGGGGAAGATTACAGGGGGTTAGGTTATTTCACATAAAAATTGGATTTCCAACTTCTCTTGAAAGATCTGGCCACACGGTCTTGGTTGTGGACTGAATTGTGTCCCTCCAAAAATGTGTGCAGCCACATGGCTGGGCCATGAGTTCCAATATTTTATGATTGTCCTCCATTTTGTGATTCTCCTATGCTGTATGTTAAAGGATTAGGGTGGGACTATAAATCCCTTCATAGGATCACCTCTCTGCTTCACTGTTAATGGAGTTTCCCTGGAGTATGGCTTGCCCCACCCTTAATCTTTTCATCCTACAAGAGATAGAAGGAAAAGCAAGCAAGCAGAGAATTGGGAACATCACACCATCAAGAAAGCAGCACCAGAGAAGAGTGCATCCTTCAGACCTGAGGTCCCTGCACTAAGATGCTCCCTGACCAAAGACTGATGCAACACAAGGACTTTCATCCAGAGCTGACAGGGGGGAAAGCCTTCCCCTGAAGCAGACACCCTTAATTTGGACTTTTAGCCTACCAGACTACGTGAGGATAAACTTTCCTTTGTTAAAGCCATCCACTCTGTGGTATTTCGGTTAGAACAGCACTAGATGATTAAGACAGTCTCACTTCTCCGTATGAAGCTAATTGTCTGCCCTCTCAGGAGGAGTCCACACGGCCTTCCTTCCCTTGCAAAGCACTGACATATTCCCATTACATGCCTGCCTCCTAGAAGCTACTTAATTTGTTACTTGTGATATAGTTTTATTCCTGTTTGCTCCAGAAAATACCTGTTTGTGGCCTATAAGAAAATATGAAGCACCCTAAGCTAGGCAAAATTACAAGTAAATAGCAAAGGAAATAACCACAAAAAACATATGGAAGCTTCCTATATGTGCACTGGCTAAAGGTAGAACCTTAGTATTCTTTTCAGGTAAAACACGAAGAAGGAAGCCTTACATAGACACAATTAGTTACACAGGTCACAAAATCCAGAAGATGAAATTGAGCATATTCCTGAGAAGAATCATAACTACTTTTGATGTTAAGAAAAGATAGAAAGTTGTTCACATGGATTATAAAAAAAAAAAAGGGAAGGTGTAGTATGCAGCAAAAAAAATACCCTCAG
The DNA here is from genome assembly GCA_028571685.1 of Heterohyrax brucei. NCBI lineage: Eukaryota > Metazoa > Chordata > Mammalia > Hyracoidea > Procaviidae > Heterohyrax > Heterohyrax brucei. Next base: position 83,788,923 of record CM053156.1, on the reverse strand, counting down.
TGATACCTTCCCAGTAAGCACAATGGCTATTTCTGGAAGGCTACTTCATATACTGTCTCGTATAACAGACTGGTTACTTTAAAGTGCCTTCCTCAAAGAAAAGCAGAAAACAACAACTTGTTGCCTTCCAGTCCATTCTGACTCACACTGAACCTATAGGATGCGGTAGAGCTGTCCCATAGGGTTTCCAAGGAGTGGCTCATGGATTCAAACTGCCAACCTTTTGGCTAGCACCTGAGTTTTTAAACACTGCACCACCAGGTCTTGGGGAGGAGATATGTAATACAGCACAGGAACTAAAAGCTCAGCTAACGTGGTTTGTGCCATCTGGTGTGCGTTCACCTTTCCTCTTTCCTCTGTTAGCAACGGTGCTCTTTCCTGTGGGGAACCACTCTTCCTGACTCTTGGCCCATGTGCTTTGGCTGGAAACAACTCCATCCTTCCTTCCAGGACTTATCACGTGACTCAGGCATTACCAATCATAGCATCATTCCCCTGTCTTAAAATAAAGGATTGTTTTCCATAAACCTATTAAAAATTTAAGGGTGCACATGAAAATCTAAGGAACCTTGGTGGTACAGTGGTTAAGCTCTGGGCTACTAACCAAATGGTCTATGGTTCAAATCTATAAGCTGCTCTGAAGGAGAAGGATGTGCCAGTCTGCTTTCATACAGATGGCAGCCTTGGGAACCCTGTGAGACAGTCCTACTCTGTCCTAGGGATTGTGAGTTGGAATTCACCGGATGCCAACAGGTTTGGGTTTTATATGAAGGTCACAGCTGTTACATTTGGGCCCAATTACAGAGAAGTCTCCTTGCCTGAACTGAAAAAATAATTACAGTGATACAAACAAACATAACAAAACACACAGCATCTCACGAATTTCTCCATGTGTGATTCAGTGATTGATTACTTTCTAAAGTGGTGCAACCATTCTTGCCCACCTTTTCTCACTCATTCCACTGCCATTATCTTAATATGAATTTCAGGGAATCCCTGTTTCCTTGAGTGTCTAGGACACATGGGCTCTTCATCCTACATCCCCATTAAACAACGATGAGTCTTTCACTTCATAAGATTAGATTTTCCTCCCTTTAGAAACAGTGGCATTAGTTCTAACACACAGGGCATTATGTTGGATAACATTTGAATGTGCATTAAAAACAAATCATGCAAGTAACTGTGCATGGAAGGCAAGTCTCTGTCGTGTCCATCTAATGGTTTTTTCTGTGTTTTGACGATGTAGTCAGTTTATAATTAAAGTTGATGGGCCCTTTTCATGTTTTTCGAGTTGAAGGGATGTAATAAGGTTGAACTGAGGTTGAACATCCAAATGATACCCCGGGAATGGTGGATGGCATATGCACATGTCTTTTTATCTTGCAAAACACACAGATAAAGTCCTTTAGTAAAATAAACTGTATATTGAGAACTTTCAATATGAAGTTGGTAAAAATCAGATGTGACAGATTCTACCCTTTCTTTGGTGGAGTTTCTGCAATTATATCTAACACACTCCAGGGCATGACTGGAGAAACGTGGCTTTATAGGGGACTGAATAATGGGGGTGGGGAGGGACCTTACAATTTTTATATTGTCTAACCTTTTCCAGTAAAATAATGAGATCGAGCTGAGGAAGAAGTTTTATATCTTGAATGTTCAAGATTTGCCTGGTCGGTAGGTGGCCTTGGCCTCAACCAATTATATTGTTTATTGGAGAAATAATGAACGAGCAACATTAGAATGATGTTTTTAAAATTACCTGCTCTTTGTGAAATGTGTTTCCTAAATTAGCTTGGAAAAAGTGGTTTGCAACAGCCTTAAGAACATATTAATAGGAAGAAATTAGGCAGCTGAACAAGAGTAATAATGGGCTTTTTAGACAATAATGTTGTGTTTAATTGAGGCTGAATTTAACCATATGAAGCTTGAGCAAGCAAAAGCCCTGGAGCGCATGCAGTGTGCTGAGGTTTTGAACAGCCCAGTGGAAATTGTCATGCCAGCAATGACATGGTTAATCTTATCAGTGCAGATGGTTCAAGTAGGTAATCCAAAGGTTCAAAGTGAGACAATGAGTCACTTGTGTCGTTTGCCACTGGGGAACCTCAAATACAGTTGAGTTGTCTACATCAATCAAATGAACTGGAGAACTGTACCAATTTTACTGCAGCGTTTCTTAGAAAAGTAACAGGTCTTCTGTTTTCCTTGATGTCTGATAGGACTCTACTATGGGTGGCCTTCCATTAAAAGGCATCTCCTTCCATGGCAGAATAGCAATTAAAGCGCTCAGCTGCTAACTAGGAAGTCAGCAGTTCGAAACCATCAACTGTTCCAAGAGAGAACGAAGTGGCAGTTTGCATCAGCAGAGGTTTACAGCCTTAGAAACACCATCTCGCAGCTCTACTCTATCCTCTAGGGTCACTAGCAGGAGACAGCAATGGGTTGGGTTTACTTCTAACTGATTTTAATTGTGAACAGTGTAGTGAGAAGGGATTTCATTGATATAAAAGCAATCTCTCCTCCCAGTTTTCTTATTTGATTGCTGACATGGGTTTACAAGTATTGATAGACTGTAATACATAGTAATGACTTTTTAACAGGTAAAACACATTGCCAAAGCCAGTGTTGTAAGGATGGGAACTGTAAAATTACATGTGACACTATGTTTTTAGGTTAAACAGTCTTCCACTGATGGCTTTAAAGTTCTGTATAAACCCAAACCCAGATGGATTATACGAGGTCTGACAAGTCCATGAACTTAATTGTTCCATGTGGTATATACCTCATTGCTGAACACCACTGTGGTCCCCTTTGAAGTACTCCCCTTGGCAAGCTATGCACTAATGCCAGTACCTAGTCCATCCTTCAAAGCAATTTTGCATGGTAGCACAGTGGCAAGTTTCTGAACTCAGTTGTACAGTTGTCTGTGAGGGAATTTTTAGCCAGTAAATAAAAAATGGCATTGGAACACCCTTCCTACCTACCTGATCTGGTCTCAATGACTTTTTTCTTTACCCAAAGATAAAGGAAATATTGAAAGGAGGACATTTTGAAGACATTCAGGACATCAAGGATGTGTGATGACAGCTCTGATGGCCAGTCCAGAGAAGAGTTCCAAAACTGCTTTGAAGGGTAGACTCTGCACTGGTGTTGGTGCATAGCTTCCCAAGCGGAGTACTTTAGGGGTGACTGTAGTGATAATCAACAATGAGGTCTGTAGCACTTTTTCTAGGGTGAGTTCATGAACTTAATTAGCAGTCTTCATATGTCCAAACGTGATGATACCTACAAGGGACAATTATAAAACACTAATTCTGTACTGTACAGTTTTCTTTTTTTTTCAAATAAGCTGAATTATGTTTTAATGATGAACTTTTTAAAAAATATATTATTACTATTACTGTTGTTGTTGCCCTAATATAGTTTCCATTGGTTTGGGCCAGAGGAGGTAGGTTATCTTCTAAGAAAATACTTCTGTATCAACTCAGATTCAAACGCAAATTGTACATGTTATTAATACCATCGCTAGCAATGATGGCACAGAAAAGAGAAATTATTGAACATCACGACAGATTGAATTATGTCCCCCCAAAACTGTGCATAGCAGTTTGGCTGGACCATGATTCCCAGTTTTGTGTGACTGTCCTCCATTTGTGACTTTCCTAGGCTGTAAATTCTGATCTCTGCCTGTGTTTAACAGATTGGATTATGTTGAAGAGGATTCAGGTGGGACTGTAACACCCCACCTAAGGTCACCTCCCTGCTGCAGTGTAAAAGGGGTTTCCTTAAAGTGTGGGTTACACCACCTTTTATCCTGCAAGGTATGAAAGGAAAAGGAAGCGAGCAGAGAGTTGGGGATCTTATACCATCAAGCAAACAGCACTGGGAGCCGAGCTGTCTTTCCAACCCGAGGGTCCTGAGCCAAGATGCTCTCAGGCCAAAGGAAGACTGATACAATCCAAGGATCTTCCTTTAGAGCCAATGGAGGGATTGTGTTCCCTGGAGCCAGCTCTGGCATTGGGATTTCCAGCCTCCTGGACTGTAAGAAGAAACTTTTCTTTGTTAAAGCCGTCTACTTGTGATATTTCTGTCAGAGCAGTACCAGAGGGCTAAGATGAGCACCTACTATGCACCAAGTATTCTGCATTTGTTACTTGTATCCCTGAAAAGGACATCGCCAGATGTGTTTTCCTGGCTTCACTTCACTGCAGGGGGAAAAAATATCAATAAACCCTGAATCTTAGAAAGGTTGTACACTTGGTCAAGATGATCTAGCTAATGCTTAGCTGAACCTTATTTACAAACGCTTTTGCCCAGTTTTGAGGTCCACATTTTCTTCTATTCAGACTACTGTTTACCATCCCAAGGAGAGCGACTCTGTTTTGTCAAGATCAAAAGCTCATGACATAGAAGTAAATCATCATGATTCATTCATTTGGTGATTTATTTATTTCTATCAAGTTAAAACTTGAGCAATTATATGGACTTTACAATAAATAATATAGAATATATTTGTATATTAAGAAAATACAGGATTGATTTAAGTCCATCCATAAGGTTTTAGCATTCGTTGATATAATCTTATCATTTTATTACTTTGCTGCCCATTCATGTGCTGAATTCAAATGATACTTTTATAATATTGGACTCTTTTTGGATATCTGGATAAAATTCCACTCCGTTCAGTGTATTATTTTATAGATTCTGTTTGCTGATATTTAGTGATTTGTGTGTCTGTGTGTGTATTCTATATTCATGGTTTGGTTTCCAGGCTCCATATCCAGTGTTACCCTTGTTGAGCTTAGGTATTTGTGCTATAGTTGTTTTGTAAAAAGGACTAGGAAGCATTAATTCTCACTTTATGCCTTAGGACAATTTGGAAAGCTCCTGAATTATCTATTTCTCAAAGGTTTGGATGAACTCATGCATGAAATTGTCTAGAACTTTATTGAGAAGTGGATCTTTGACAACTTTCTCAATTTCTTTCTTGCTCTTGTGTCTATTTAAGTAGCCTACTTTTTGTGAAGTCAATCTGCAGTATAGTATTCTCATATTTATAGAAAATGGTCTATTCGCTTTCTCAAATTTATTAGCATAGATTTAAGAAAATATTCTTTTAAAGTTATTTTAATAAGTTCCATTTTTCATATCCCTAAGGTTCTATATTAATGTATTCTTCTTTATTAACAAGGTGGTTTATCTATTTTTAGCTTTTTATTCAGAGAAACAATTATTTTTATGTATTTATCACTTTTACTTCTTCCATTTTCCAATACATAAAATGTATGCTTTTATATCTATTAATTCCATTTTCTTCCTTTCAATGATTTTATATGCTTATCAATTCTACTTTTTCTCTTTTTCAATATATTAATGTATGCTTTTACATTTACGAATTGCATTATTCTGGTTTTCTAAGCTCTTATTTTGAGTTCATTTCCTTATTTTTTTTCATTGAATAAACTATGTTTCTATTTTCAATCCTTCTGGTTTTTGGTAAAGAAAACATTTAAGATTCTCCTTTACTTTGGAGCAAATTTTAGGGGTCAGACCACCTCTCTTATACTGACAGCTGTCTGTATCTTTCTGTTCTAGTTCTTTATCAGTCTTAATTTTGGTTTTCTCTAGGCCCTAAGAGTTACTTAGTAGGAAATATTTTCTTTTAAATAAAAAAAACTTTAAAAAATCAATTTATTTGTTATATGTTTCTAGATGCATTGTGCTTCGTGGCTGTGGTAAAATTTATTCCCATTCTTTGGGATTTCTAAATTGGTTTTGAGCCTAACTTCTGGACAACATTTATAAATGGTCCATGAATGAGAAGAAGCCACATTCTGTGCCTATAGGTAAAAAAATTATATTTTAATTCCATGGAGTATATTGTTCAGAAATTTCTGTTTCTTAATTCTTCTTCTTCTTCTTTATGTCTTTGTAATTTTTCAAATATAGAATGGCATATTGTTCCCAACAAATAATATGTTTATATGATTATACTGTGTCCCTCCAAAATATATACAAGCATTTGGCTGGGCCATGATTCCCAACAGTTTATGATTGTCCTCCATTGTGTGATTTTCCTATGCTGTATGTTAGAGGACTCGGGTGGGACTGTAAATCCCTTTGTACAGTCACCTCCCTGCTCCAATGTAAAGGGAGTTTCCCTGGACTGTGGTTTGTACCACCCTTTATTCTGTTATCCTACAAGAGATGAAAGGAAAAGGCAGCAAGTAAAGAGTAGGGAACCTCTTACCACCAAGAAAGCAGTATGGGGCGAAGAGTTCGTCCTTCAGACCTGAGCCTCCAATAACAAGATGCTCCCCAACCAAAGACTGATGCAACACAAGGACTTTCCTCCTGATCTGACAGAGGTAAAGCCTTCGCCTGGAGTGTACATCCTGGATTTGGACTTACAGCCTAGAGGACTGTATCAGAGTAAACTTTTCTTTGTTAAAGCCATCCACTCTTGGTATTTCTGTTAGAGCAGCACTAGCTGACTAAAATAGTGGGATTTGTGGTTTTGCTATTTATGAAAGGCTTTGTTTCATATTCCAAAGTGTAGGAGGCTTATGCACTGTGATGGTAACATGCTTTAGAGGTTGCACAGGTGTAGAGTGAACACCACTGGGAAATATGTGGAGAAAGTTCCTTCCTTTTCATTTATCTCGCAGTCTTCTTTATGACAGAAGAAAATCTCAACTAAGCGGTGTCAGTATATTTTTATTAGCTTGATCTGCTAAGGAGAGTATCAGAAAGATGTTTACCGGTATTTCATTGACTATGCAAAAGTCACTCAACTTTGTGGATCATAACAAATTGTGGATAAAATTGGGAAAAATGGGAATTCCAGAACATTTAATTGTGCTCACAGAACCTGTACGCAGAGCAAGAGGCAGTGGTTCAAATGGAACAAGAGAGTGCCGTGTGTTTTAAAATCAGGAAAGGTGGGCTTCAAGGTTGTATCCTTTCACCATACTGATTCGGTCTACCTAATCCCTGAAGAAGAACAACATGCTTGGTAAAAGACATGGTCAGTGTGAAAGAAGACAAGGCTCAGTGAGACGGATTGATGCAGGGACTGCAACAAGTTATTCCAACAGCATCAAGGTGAGGATCGCCCCTGACTAGGCAATGCTTAGATCTGTTATACACAGGGTTACTGCAAGTTGGAACTGATTTGATGGCATCCAACAACAATAACAACTCTACTAATCACCCAAAATGATAAAGAAACCATTGCCACTGAGTTAATTGAGACTCATAGCAACCCTACAGGCTAGAGCAGAACTGTCCCATAGAGTTTCCAAGGAATACCGGGAGGATTTGAACTGCCATCCTTTGAATTAGCAGACAAAGCACTTAAGAAAAGCAAGTAAAAACAAGAGAATTGTGTTGGGTATCTTCCAGGTATCCTCACTCGTACACTTCCAGGCTTCCTCCTTTGCTCTCAGCCCCAGGAGTCTGACAAACATGAGCTGAATCATCAAACCTTCTTACATACACATCTCAACAACTTTGGAATAAACATAAAATTTCATGATTGCTTGCATGAAAAATTAGGAAAAGAGTACATTTACCTTGTCTTGAGTTCCCCTAATTTTGTTGATGTGTTCTGGGAGCTGGCTACTAATCAAAAAAGGTTGGCAGTTCAAATCCACCCAGGGGCACCTCTGAAGAAAGTTCTGGTGATCTCCTTCTGAAAAATCAGCCACTGACAACCCTGTGGAGCATATTTCTACCTTGACACAGACGAAGCTACCATGAGTTGCAACACGCTTGATGGCAACCGATCATAGTTGTGGCTGTTACTCTAGGACTTAGGTCCTACTGTTTCCTTGGATAAAGTCCCTAACTTTCCTATGACTTAGGTTCTTCTTCTATTGACAACACTACTGTCTTCAAAGTTAATTTCTTTGAAGTGTTTAGAACAGAAACATCAAAGAAAGAAAAAAAACTACCGTTGAGTTGATTTCAATTCACGGTGACCCTGTCTGTGTGTCAGAGTAGAAGTGTCCTCCCTAAAACTTTCAGTGACTGATTTTTTGGAAATAGGTTGTCAGGCCTTTCTTTCAGGTCCTTCTTAGTTTAGAAGCTCCATTGAAACCTGTTCAACATTATAGTAACACACAAGCCACCACATGAGATGCACTGGGCAGGAACTGAACCCAGGTCTCCTGCCTGGAATGTGAGAAATTGACCACTGAACAACCAGTGCCTCTTTGCATTCAGGATACTTTAAAGAAGTAAACTGTTAACAAAGTTATAATCCTTCTTCTTATATTGATGTATCTCAGCTTCTGTGTGTACAACCACCTTTTCTCCTACTCTGCTCGTGTGCACAAAATCCTCCCAGTGCAGTGTTCTTTCAGTGAGACCTGCTGAAAACACCGCCTACATGAAATGTGTTAAAATGCCTTAGTTGGCACTGATTCCTCATTTGAACAATTCCAGTACAACTCCAGGAAATAGCCTGTCAGTTGCAACCTAGGGAATAGATGAGTGACATCTTGTTGACATGTTAATCAGAACTAACTATTCCCTGTTCACACCCTGGCATATCAAGTTCTTGCCTATGAGCTAATGTATCATCTCAGAACTTCCTATCCAGCTTTCTCAAATCTCTTTTCTCCAGTACTTTTCCTTTTCATCAATTTCATAAGAGATTTCACGTATATCATCAACTGCTGGAATCAGAAACTTGTTTCTTAATCTAAATTTATTTTATTTTGGTAAAAGACGATATTTACATGGGACAAGGAAATGCCGTTATTTTTATCGTAGATCACATCCCAAGAACGATCAAAAAGCATGTTTTTCATCTATTTCTGGTTAAAATGAAAGAATGTTGCCAAATTTAAAAAAAAAAAGAACAAAGGAAGAACTCAAACAGATAGGCCCAAATCAGCACACCTACATAGGCTCATTTATACGTGCTTATCACTGTGTGCACAGGGACAAAATAAGATATCAGATAAAATTCATGGGGAGCATGCAATCTATCGAAGAACATTTCAAACCAGTTTACCAAACTTCTGTAAGTGAATTCCTGAGATCAAACAGGTCTGCCTTGAATCAGTGGCCTACTGCATGCATTATTAACTAATTCCCAAGAACAGTTATAAAAGGCTTGATCCAGCAGCCTCCCACACCAGCATGGCTCCTATCGCCTTCCCAGCAAGTTGTAAGCACTTAAGTACCACACAACTAAGCTGTGATTAATCATGATCTAAAACCTGCCCTGTCCCACTCAAGCTGAGACAAGAATGTAAGCTTCTGAGATGTCTTGGCAACTTTATCTTCGACTTTGGGCTCTGGAAGAGCTGTCTGATTTTTTCAACTGACACATTTGACTATTCTTTTCCTTTCTTTCTTTTCTTTTTAAACTGTAATGAGTCACTTTTGATAGTATGGAATCTTCATACTGTGAGGTTCCTAACGGATTCAAGGCAGCTGGACAGGATATTGTTTCTATGTTCGTGATGCTTATATGTAAGAGTGTTCTTCCCCACACATGTCCATGGCGTTGTCATTGTGGCTATTAGCTGCTTTCCAGTTGGTTCTGACTCACAGTGGCCCTATGTACCACAGAACAGACCACTGCCTGGCCCTGAGTCATCCTTACATTCAGTGGTCTCTTGAGCCCATTCTTGAAGCCAGTGTGTCAGTGCTTCTCTTCGAGAGGTTTCCGTTTTGGTACTGACTCTCTGCTTCACCAGTCATGATGCAGTTCTCCAGGAAATGGTTCCTCTTCATAACACATTCAAGTGTGAAACATCTCTCTATCACTGATTCTAAGGAACATTCTGACTGTACTTTCTTCAAGGCAGATTTGTTCATTCTTTAGACAGTTCATGGTACACTCAACATTCTTTGCCACCACCATACTTCAAAGGCATCAGTTCTTCTTATTCGTTGACCATCTTTCAAATGCATATGAGGCAATTGGAAATACCGTGGCATGGGTCAGGTACTCCTTTGTCCTCAGTATGCCATTTTTACTTCTTAACACTTTAAGTTTTTTTGAAGTAGATTTGCCCAATGCAATATGACACTTCCTTTCTTGACCATTGTTTCCATGGATGTGGATTGATGATCCAAGTAAAGGAAACCCTTGACAACTTCAGTATTTTTCTTCTCCATTTATCAGGATATTGCTCATTGGTCTAGTTGTGGAGATTTTTGTTTTCTTCATATTAAGGTGTAATCCATACTGAAGGCTATAGTCTTTGATCTTTATCAGTAAGTGTTCCAAGCCTCCTTCGGTTTCAGCAAGTGATATATTATCTGTACATCAAAGGTTGTTAATCAGCCTTCCAATACTGAGGCCGCATTCTTCTGTGTATAGTCCAATTTCTTGGATTATGTGCTCAGCACACAGACAGATTGAATAATTATGGTGAAATGATGCAACCCTGATGCATATCCTTCCAGATTTTAAAGCATGGAGTATTCTCTTGTTCTGCTTCTTGACCTATGTACAGGTTCTGCATGAGCACAATTAAATGTTGTAAAATTCTCGCTCTTCACAATATTGTCCATAATTTGTTATGCTCCACACAGTTGAATGCCTTTGCATAGTTAATAAAATGTAAGTAAACATCTTTCTGGTATTCTCTACTTTCAGCAAAGATCCATCTGACATCAGTAATGATACTCCTTGTTCTGTGTATCCTTCTGAATCTGGCTTGCATTTCTGGTAGTTCCCTGTCAATGTGCTGCAGCAAATGTTTTTAATTATCTGCAACATAGTTTTGCTTGCTTGTGATATTAATGATATTGTTTGATAATTTCTACATTCTGTTGGATCACCTTTCTTTGGAATGGGCACAGATATGGAGCTCTTCAAACTTCTTGACATAGACTAGTGATTGCCTCCAGTATTGCACAGGTTTGCTGAAATATTTCAATGGGCATTCTGTCAATTTCTGGAGCCATGTTTTTAACCAACAGCTTCAGTGCAACTTGGACTTCTTCCTTCAGTATTACTGACTTTTGATCATGTCATAACCCCCCAAATGGCTGAACATCAACCGCTTCTTTTTGGTACAGTGGCTGTGTATTCTTTCTACCTGCATTTGACACTTCCTGCATGGCTCAGTTTTTGCCCTTGAAAGCCATGAATATTGCAGCTTGAGGCTTGAGTTTTTTTCTTTAGTTCTCTCAGCTTGAGTAATGCCTAGTGTGTTCTTCCCTTTTGGTTTTCTATCTCTAGGTGACTGCACATTTCGTCATAATATTTTGCTTTATCTTCTGGAACTACCCTTTACATCTTCTGTTCAGCTCTTTTACGTCATCATTTCTTCGTTTCATTTTAGCTACTTCACCTTTAAGAGCAAGTTTTAGAGTCTCTTCTGACAACTACTTTTGGTCTTTCTTTTTGTTTAATGACCTTTTGCTTTCTTCTTGTATGATGTCCTAGATATCATCCCACAACTTGTCTGATCCTTGGTCATTAGTATTCAATGTGTCAAACCTATTTTTGAATAGGCCTTTAAATTCAAATGGGATATACTCAAGGTCGTACTTTGGCTCTCATGGATTTGTTTTAATTTTCTTCATCTGCAACTTGATTTTGCACGTGAGCAACTTGCATACGTGTATACAAGAAACTTGCATATGAGCAACAGATGGTCTGTTCTGCAGTGGGCCGCTGGCCTTCTTCTGACTGATGATTTGAGCTTCCCTACCATTTTTTCCCACAGATAGAGTTGATGTGATTCCTATGTGTCACATCTGGCAAGCTCTATGTGTATAATAGCCCTTTATGTTATAGGAAAAAGGTATTAGCAATGAATAAGTCATAGGCCTTGCAAAATTTTATCACATGATCCCCCACGTTGTTCTATAATCAAAGCAATATTTTCCAACTGCTGATCCCTTTTCTTTGTTTCCAGCTTTAGCACTTTAATCACCAGTAATTACCAGTTCATCTTGCTTGCATGGTTGATCATTTTCAGACTGCAGAAGCTGGTAAAAAATCTTCAGTTTCTTCATCTTTGGTGCTGGTAGTTGGTGTGTAAATTTGAATAATAAATTTACCCAAACATAAGGAAACATAATAACAGGGTGTTTTTAATTGGTTCTGTTGATGATGGATATGCCAAGAGATAATTTTGTTGTTGTTGTCAGTGTTGCTGCTGTTGCTAAAGGCAGGAAGGAAAGTTATGCTGAATCCTAAGTACCAAGTTATTAGAATAAATACATTAACAAGTTATCTTCAAACTGTGATGTTCCTTGCTTATTCAACGCAGCTGTAGAGGGTATCATTTCTACATTTGTGAGTCTTATACTTGAAATTTTTCTACCCAAACATAAGGAAACACAAGTACACAGTGTTTGTAATTGCCTCTATTCATGAAGAATATCAAGAGATTTCTGTTGTTGTTATTATTATTAGCCAAGTCATAAAAGCAGGAAACAAAATTTCACTGAATCCTTTAGCACCAAAATATTACAATGAGTACACCTCCAAGATCTTGTTCTCCACATTTTTCTGAGTGATCATAGGATTAACCTGATAAATCATGTAACTTTTTCTAAAATTTATTTTTATTATTGAGATGTAGTTTACTTGTTGAGAATATACACAGCAGAACATACACGAGTTCAATAACTTCTACATGTATAATTCAGTGACATAAATTACATTCTCCAAGTTTTGCAACCATGTTTAACTTCTTCTGAATTGTTTCTCCTCCATTAATATAAATTCACTTCCTCTGGGCTTCCTATCTAAACTTTCAAGTTGCTGTTGTCCACTCGATCCCATACAGATAGTTCATAAAAGTGAGCAGTCAGACTAGACGATGATTTTCAAGGAGTTCCCGGTAGATTTGAACTGCCAATCCTTTCAATCACAGCTGTAACTTTACAGAAGCAGAACACAAGGACTTTCTTCTGCAGAGCACCTGGGTGTGTTCAAGGTACCAATCTTGAGGTTTTCTGCCAATCACAAACAGCTAGCACTATGAAGCAGCATTAAGGAATATTATACAGCCATTTAATGGTGACATTTAAGTTTGCAACATATGTTGCTGAGCTGAAATACTGAAACAGAACTAAATACACATGTGACATCTATGTTAAAATACAGACCAAAGGCTTATTTTACACACACACACACACACACACACACACACACAGCCACACACATATGTAGATATGAGTAAAAGCCACTGTGCTGTGTGGTGTTTTGTGGCCATTGCATTCCTTTTACTGGACCTTTTCAGGGGGCATTGTCTACCACAATTAGATGTCTACTTACTTTAATTACTTCATTACATAAAATTCTTTGAGTTCCTGTCTGTTAAGTGAAATCATACATTACTGGGAGCCTGGAAGGTTCTCATTAGGAAGTGAGAGGCACACAAAGCCAGGTGAGAAAGGATGACCAAGATAAGATGCTTTTGACCTATTTTCAAAATGCCTGTGGTGCCCACTTTCCAGCCCAGATGAGGAAAGTTAGAAACCTCAATATGTGCCTTTTCCCACACTGTGAAGATTTGTAGATTTTTCTTAATTAAGTAGACACTGAGGGTTGCTCTGGATTTTAACCACCAGGCATGATATTGAAGCTGTAGGAAAACACAGTCTAGGATTCTAATAATAAGCTAACTTTTGACATAACGCAATCTGGTCCTAGGCATCAACTGTCCTTACTGGAACCAGGCAAGTAACTTCATTTCTTTGAGCTACAGCTCATCCACGTGTCTGTTTCTACATCTTTAAATATCTTCTTACCTTTATCTAGTTTGGTATCTCAGCCCTAGAGTTAAGTGCTTGGCTGCTAACTGAGAAAGGCCAGCAGTTCAAACCCATCAGGGACTCAGCAGGAAAAAGGCTTGGCCCTTTGTTCCCATAAAGGTTGCAGTCTAGGAGACTCTTGAGGGCTCTGTGTTGTCACATGAGGTCACTATGAGTTGGAATTGACTCAGCTGCACCCAATGACAACAACACTTCAGTATCTATTTCTGATGGTGGTCCTGAGAAGACAATTTCTCATTTTAAACAGTAATGAATCCTTCTGGGAAGCCTAGCTTCATGGTGGTTAAGAACTGCACGGCTAACCAAAAGGTCAACAGTTTGAATTCACCAGCTGCTCTTCAGAAACCCTGTGGGGTTGTGCTCCTCAGTCATATAGGGTTGTTGTAAGTCAGAAGCAACTGGGCAGCAATGGTTTTTGAGGAGTGCTTTTTGGGAATAAGTGAGACTACCTATACCCAGTGAATCTTATTCTACCAATTTCCTTCTAGAATGCTCCTTCCATAGGAAAGATCCTACTCTGTGGCAGGTGGTGTGCTGGGCCCCACATATGCCAGGGTGAATAGACAGGCTGATCTCTACCCACAGGAGCTTCGTTCTACAGTTGGCAACACGAAAAGCAAGTAATTAAACCCATATGACAAAGGAGGACAGGTGTCGTGAGGGGATGAAACATGGACAGTATAGCTGGGATGACGAGGGAAGGCCCTTCAGGGAATGATCTTTGAACTTAGGCCTGCAAGAAGAGCAAGAGTCACTCACAGGAAGAACACGGGAAAGGTGAAACTAAAAACCAAACCTGTTGCCTTCAAGGTGATTCTGGCTCATAGCGACACTATAGGACAGAGTTGAACTGCCTCATACAGATTCCAATGCTGTAATCTTTTTGGAAGCAGACTGCAATATATTTCTTCCATTACGTGGTTGGCAGGTTGAGCTATTGATCTTTTGGTCAGCAGCCGGGAGCTTAGCCATGATGCCACCAGGACTCCAACAGGTAAGGTCACTCAGACAGGAAAAAAGCACTGATCTAACCTAGGGACAGAGAAGCAGCCCTGGGTAATGCAGTTAATGTGCCCCAGCTGCTAACCAACAGGTTCGAGTCTACCCACAGGTGCCTTGGAAGAAAGGCCTGGTGATCTCCTTCCATAAAGATACAGCTAAGAAAACCTTGTGGAGCAGTTTCCCTCTATAACACATAAGGTCACCAGGAACTGGAACTCAACTTGGCCAAAAAGCAGTGATGGATAATCTGTAAACAAATGGGGATGTTGGGTTGTATTCCAATAAAACTTTATTTACAAAGGCAAGCAAAGAGCTGAATTTAATCCACAGGTCACAGTTTTTGGATCTCTTAGAATGTAAAAAGTGAATGGTAGAGTGGTTTAAGGTGAGACCACTGAGAAAGGACTGGCCTCAACACATTATCGAGCCTGGTCACGGGCTTGGATTTGAAGCCTCCGAGGGGACAGAGAAAGATCTGATCTTTCTGGAACCAGGGCCCTGGATGGCATGTTCTCTGCTACTTTCCAGCTTTATGATCTTGGACAAGTAGCTTAACCTCCTTGTGCCCAGATTTTAATATTGTCGAGGAGATAATTATACCTCCTTGGTGATGTCGTGGTTAAGTGCTACCAAAAAGTTAAGCTAACCAAAAGGTCGACAGTTCAAATCCACCAGGTGTTCCTTGAAAACTCGGTGGGGCAGTTTTACTCTGTCACATAGCATCACTGTGAGTCAGAATCAACTCTAAGGCAGTGGGTTTGGTTTTTTGGTTTAGAAGGGCAATGGAAACCATGGTGGTGTAGTGGTGAACAGCTGCTGCTGCTAGCCAAAAGGCCGGTAGTTCCAATTCACTAGGCACTCCTTGGAAACTCGACTGGCAGTTCTACTGTGTCCTATTGGGTTGCCATGAGTTGGAACTGACTCGATGGCAGTGGGTTTAGGAGGGCAGTGATGAAAGTAAATGAAGTAGTTAGGTGCCATTGAGTGAGCTAGGACTCACAGAGGCTCCATGCCACAGGACTGGACACTGCCCAATCAGACGCCGGCCTCATGACACTTGCTACGTCTAAGCACATTATTGCAGCCAGTGCTAACCTATCTTGCTGAGACTCTTTCTCTTTGTTGCTGACCCTCTGCTCTACCAAGCACGATGTCTTCTCCAGGAACTGTTCCCTCCTGATCAAGTGTCCAAAGCATGTGAGACGAAGACTTGCCATCTTCATTTTCAAGGAGCCAATGAGACAATACGCATCATGCATCTACTACATAATAGCTGTGATGGACACATTCCGCTAACTCTTACTTCTCTCGTCCCACACTAGGCATCTGCTATTTAACAGAACCTAGCAAGAGCTTTATCTATATTCAGGTTTGCTGGACAGCCCAACTTCGACAGTGCCCACTCTGAAGGACGTATGAGAGGCCTCCTGGGACGTAGGATTCACCTGAGCTCCGCTCACTCCTTTACAATAGACAGGGGTCCCGACTGTTCGTGTAACCTTTCATTAACTGCAGAGAAATGCTGGGAAGCTTGTTTTTTCTCTTAATTATGTAGCACAGGTTTAATTTAACTTCACTTGCTATGTTAATTTAGTGATTTAAAAAAACAAATTTGGTTTTTAATTAAGCAAGAGCAAAGGGCATTTTATCCTCTGTGTCAGGAGAAGACAACCATTAGTGTCTCTAATAGTTAGGGACAAAGAAAAGCATTCTACCTCTCAGTGCCACTGCAGAAGCCACTTCTTTTTTACCCCCTGGGCCCCTGTAGAATAACTGGATAAAATGTGAGGGGTATATGTAGATATATATACACACATGTAGACATGCATATGTATCTATTTAAACTCATGCCATTGAGTTGATTCTAATAATACGAAGTCTTTTTAATTCTGCATAAGTATATATATTAAGTACATATTATAAATATATGCATTTAATATAATTATACACATCTACAGTACATATTATGGAACCCTGGTGGAACAGTGATTAAGAGCTCAGCAAGTAAACAAAAGATTAGCCGTTGGAATCCTTCAGATGTTCCTTGGAAACTCTGTAGGGCAATTCTACTCTGTCCTATAGAGTCTCTATGAGTTGGAATTGACTGGAGAACAGTGGATTTGTTTCTCCCGTATTTACTATATGTGTGTGTGTATTATATATACATACATATATATATATATATATATAATGTACAGTGTTTTTTCTTTTGGAAACCTTGGTGGCGTAGTAGTTAAGTACCACATCTGCTAACCAAAAGGTTGACAGTTTGAATCCAGCAGGCACTCCTTGGAAACTCTGTGGGACAGTTCAACTCTATCTTACAGGTTTGCTACGAGTTGGAATTGACTCAACAGCAATAATTTTTTTTTTCTTTTTAGCTCTGTGTGTGCACAGTCATGAGAGTGTTTGTGTTTTCAATATGCCGGAGTCACTCAATTTGTTGCTCAAATAAAGAAACATAAAAGGACATTACCATGAAATCCACTGCCGTCAAGCTGATTCCAATTCATAGAGACCCTATAAGAAAGAGTAATCCAACAGTGTTTCCAAAGAGCACCTGGCAGACTTGAACTGATGACCTTTTGGTTAGCAGATATAGTACTTAACCACTATGCCACCAGGGTTTCCTGTTTGCCTAGAGTCTCGCTTAATAGCTGCAAGCCAACTTGAGGATTGTATTTCTAATCCCTTCTGTAAATGGTAGGGCTGAGGACCACGTAAAGAAGGGATGAGAAGAGAAGTGCTGCTGAAAACAGCCTTCTGACTCCACATCCTGCTGGTCTCCAAAATATCAGAAGGATTCAGCTATGTGGAGGGAATTTAGTCTCTGGGTCACACACACTGCCACAGTCTTTGCACTTTTCTCTCATGGACAGTTATATTTGGGATGAAACCTACAACCTTCATTTAAGGAGAAGAGAACTCTGTATAAAAGGATCTGAGTCATTGTGGACTGAAATCCAACCAACCACTAACTTAATTTTTTGATAGAAATATCAGAGAAAGTCTGCATGTGTACAAAACCTTGTTCTACCCATTCAACCCTGATGCCTACCTCATTTTGTACTTCCAAGAGAATGGGCACAATTTAATGTACATGATATGTCATTTGGGTTCTTTTTATAATGAAGATTCCAGGGCTTTGTGCTCCAAGAGAGACCCTGGTGGTGTAATGCTTAAATGTTTGGCTGCTAACCAGAAGGTCAGCAATTTGAATCCATCATCCGCTCCTTGGAAACACTATACGGTGGTTCTGCTCTGTCATATAGGGTAACTGTAAGCCAGAATGGAGTCTATTGAAATGGGTTTGGTTTTGGGGGTTTTATGTGTCAAGAAAGAGCCCTGAAGGTGCAATGGTTAAGTGCTCAGCTATTAACCAAAAGATCAGTGGTTCAAATTCAACCAGCAGCTCTGAGGGAGAAAAGATCTGGAGTTCTGCTTCCATAAAGATTTCAGACTTGTCTGGGGTCTTAAAAGCTAGCAATCTGCCATCTGAGGTACATTAAATGGTCCCAACTCAGGTGGAAAAGATGATCATCAAGGACAACAACGACATGAGGGATAAAGACATTTGCAGATAAACAGAAACTCAAAAAATTTCATAAAAACCAAATCAAAGCTACAAGAAATACTGGAAGAATCTCTTGGATTGGAAGAACAAAACCACTAACTTTGTATTTCAGAAAGACACGTTATCCAGAATCCTACTCAGTTAGGGAAGGCTCCAAACACTACCAAAGCTATAATAGTGAAAGAAATGATCTAGTGAGCATGTCATGTAAACTATTATATCATCATATTAAAAAGAGGGATGTACTACAGTTGTTATAGTCCTTCCAGATGGAGAGGAAGGTGACAAGACTGGTAGCAATCAAAATTGGGTTTATATATAGTTTAGTAAGCGGGATCATAGGCGCAGCCGTAAAGCACAATAAAGAAGCAACGTACCATATCAAGAAATGTAACACAGGAGTCTCAACCACAAAACCAACCCTGAAAAAGGTGAAAAATCAACTAGCAAAGAAGAAGGTTGCAGACCAGATTAATATGAGCAACAGAGAAAACATCAGCTAAAACATATCACAATGGCAGCACTGAACACATACCTATCAGTAATTACGCTGAATGTGAATGGACTGAATGCTCCAGTAAAGAGACATCAAGTGACGTCTTTGATCAAAAGACATGACCCATCTATATGTTGCCTACAAGAAACTCATCTTAGACTTAAAGATATGAACAAACTGAAAATCAAAGGATGGAAGAATATATATAAAGCTAACAATGAACAAAGAAGAGCAGGCGTGACAATTCTAATCTCATATAAAATTGATTTTAATGTAAAATCCACCATCTGGACGAGGATGGACACTATTTATTGTTGAAAGGTTAAATACACAAGCAGGACTTAACAATACTAAATATTTATGCACCTAATATTACAGCACATAAATACATCAAAGAAACATTGACTACACTCATAAAGGAGATAGATCACTCCACAATAATAGCAGGAGACTTCAACACTCCACTCTTAATATTGGACAGATCATCTAGAAAAAAGCTCAGTAAAGACACATAGGACCTTATTGCCACAATTAACCAACTAGAACTCATCGACATATACAGAACTTTCTATCTATCAGCGGACAACTACACCTACTTCTCCAGTGCACATGGAACAGTCTCCAGAATAGACCGTGTATTAGGACATAAAGCAATTCTTAACAAAATCCATAACATTGAATTAATGCAAAGCATCTTCTCAGATCAGAAAGCCATAAAAATAAAAGTCAATGGCAGAAAAAACGTAGATAGAAAGTGGAACTCATGGAAACTGAACAATACCTTGCTCAAAAAACCATGAGTTATAGAAGAAATCAAGGATGAAGTAAAGAAATTTATGGATTCCAACGAGAACGAAAACACTTCCTACCAGAACCTATGGGACCCAGCCAAAGCAGTCCTCAGAGGTCAGTTTATCTCCATAAATGCACACATCTGGAAGGAAGAAAGAAATCAGATCAAAGAAGTAACCTTACAGCTCGAACAAGTAGAGAGAAAAAAACAGAGTAACCTCTCAGGCACCAGAAGAAAACAGATCATAAAGATCAGAGCAGACCTAAATGAGTTAGAGAATAGAAGAACAGTTGAAAAAATTGAAAAGACCAAAAGTTGGTTTTTTGGAAAGATCAACAAAGTGGACAAACCATTGGCTAAACTTACTAAAGAAAAACAGGAAAGGAAAAAAATAACCCAAGTAAGAAATGAGAGGGGAATTGTCACAACAGATCCAGCAGAAATCTAAATATCATGGTAGAATACTATGAAAGATTGCATTCTAACAAATTTGAAAACCTAAAGGAAAAGGACAAATTCCCAAATTATCACAAGGTGAAACAGAACAACTTAATAAACCCATCACAAAGGAAGAGATTGAAAAAGTCATCAACAAACTGCCAACCAAACAAAAGCGCGGGCCCAGATGGCTTTACTGCAGAATTCCACCAAGCTTTTAGAGAAGAATTATCTCCAATACTACTGAGACTATTTCACAGTATAGAAAGGGATGGAATACTCCCCAGTTCATTCT
The DNA here is from genome assembly GCA_028571685.1 of Heterohyrax brucei. NCBI lineage: Eukaryota > Metazoa > Chordata > Mammalia > Hyracoidea > Procaviidae > Heterohyrax > Heterohyrax brucei. Next base: position 83,768,564 of record CM053156.1, on the reverse strand, counting down.
ATGAAGCTGGCATAACCCTCATACCAAAACCAGGGAAAGACCCAACCAAAAAGGAGAACTACAGACTGGTATCACTCATGAATCTAGATGCAGAAATCGTCAACAACATTCTTGCCAATAGAACACAACAACATATCAAAAAATAATCCATCATGACCAAGTTGGATTCATACCAGGGATGCAAGGCTGGTTCATCATCAGAAAAGCAATTAATGTGATCAACCACATAAACACCAGAAAGGACAAGAATCACCTGATCTTGTCTATTGATGCAGAAAAGGCATTTGACACAGTCTAACACCCATTCGTGCTAAAAACTCTCAGCAAAATAGGGATAGATGGCAAATTCCTCAATGCAATAAGGGCTATTTATACAAAGCCAACTGCCTAAGTCATCCTGAATGGAGAGAGATTGGAACAGCTTCCCTTGAGAACAGGAACTAGACAAGGATGCCCACTCTCACCTCTCCTATTCCACATTGTACTAGAAGTTCTAGCCAGAGCAATTAGACAAGACCAAAGAATAAAGGGAATCTGCATCAGCAAAGAAGAACTAAAAATCTCCCTATTTGCAGATGATATGCTTGTATATGCAGAGAATTCCCAAGAATCCATAAAGAAACTACTCAAACTGATCGAAGAGTTCAGCAAAGTCTCAGGATACAAGATAAACATAAGTAAATCAGTAGAATTCCTTTATACCAACAACAAGATTATTAAGGAAGCAATCACCAAGTCAATATCATTTACTATAGCCTCTAAGAAGATAAAGTACCTAGGAATTAATCTAACCAGAGAAATAACAGATCTTTACAAAGAGAACTACAAACGCTTACTGCAGGAAACTAAGAGAGACTTACATAAATGGAGAAACCTACCCTGCTCATGGATAGGAAGACTTAACATTGTGAAAATGTCTATTTTACCCAAAGCAATCTACTTACATAATACTATCCAAATACAAGTTCCAGTGACATTTTTTAATGAGATAGAGGAACAAATTACCAACTTTGTCTGGAAAGGGAAGAAGCCCCGGATAAGTAAAGCATTACTAAAGAAGAAGAACATGCTGGGAGGCCTCTAATTACCCGACCTTAGAACCTATTACACTGCCCCAGTAGTCAAAACAGCCTCATACTGGTACAAAAACAGACAGATCGATCAGTGGAACAGAATCCAGATTCCAGATATGACATCATCTGCCTATGAACGCTGATATTCAACAAAGGCCCTAAGACACTAAACTGGGGTAAAAACAATCTCTCAACAAATGGTGGTGGCAAAATTGGATATCCATCTGCAGTAAAGTAAAACAAGACCCATATCTTACACCTTGTACAAAAACCAACTCAAACTGGATAAAAGACCTAAATATCAAATCTAAAACAATAAAGCTCTTCCAGGAAAAAATAGGAGCAACATTGGAAGGTTTAATACACAACACAGACAGACTTCAAAATCTGTCAAACAAACCACAAACAACAGAAGAGAAAATAGATACATAGAAACTACTAAGAATCAATCACTTTTGCTCATCCAAAGACTTTACTAATAGAATTAAAAGGCCACCTACAGAATAGGAAAAAATATTTGGCTCCTCCCTGTCAGACTGATGCATGAGCTCCACAATCTATAAGGTACTACAAAGTATCAATAAGAACAAGATAAATCATCCAATTAAGCAATAGGCAAAGGAGATGGAGAGACACTTCTCTAAAGAGGAGATCCAGGCAGCCAAAAAACACATGCAGACATGCTCACAATCATTAGCTATTGAAGAAATTCAAATCAAAATGACAACGAGATACCATCTCACCCCAACAATGTTGGCCATGATCCAAAAAACCCAAAACAACAAATGCTGGAGAGGCTGTGGAGAGATTGGAACTTTCCTACACTGTTGGTGGGATTGCAAAATGGTGCAACCTCTTTGGAAAGCAACCTGACACTACCTTAAAATAATGGATATAGATATATCATTTGACCCATAATTCCACTGCTTGGAATATATCCTACAGAATCAAGGCCATTCACACCAACTGATACATGCACAAGAATGGTCATCACAACACAGTCCACAATAGCAAAAAGAAGGAATCAACCCAGATGCCCAACAACAGAAGAATGGATAGGTGAACTATGGTATATATACTCAACGGAACACTGTGCAATGATAAAGAACAATGATGACAGCAGGAAACACCTCTTAACCTGGTTTCAACTGGAGGACATTATGTTGAGTGAAAGTAGTCAGTGACAGAAGGACAAATATTGTATGAGACCCCTATGATAAGAACTTAAAAGTAGACTCATGTATAACAGAAAAGACTCTGACACCTGCAAGGGTAGAGAGGGTGGAAGGGTGAGCGGGGAGGGTTTATATTAGACAGTTGTTAGAAATTTGGTTGGGTGAAATGGGTAACAGCACATATTAGTAAGAAAATCAATATTAACGGGACTTCAACACAACTTGTGTACTCCTCCCATCTTAACCCAATATTGCAAGGATAGAGTAGCTGGGTAAGGGGGCCAGGAACCATGCTGTCAGGGGCAATCAAGTCCAATTGGCACAGCTAGCATTTTGCTAACGAGGACTCTCCACACCCCACATTGGTGAGTGGCGTCTGGGGTCTTAAAAGCTGCTAAGCTGCCATCTGAGGGTACAGCAAATGGTCCCAACTTAGCAGGAATGGATGATCACCAAGGTCCATAATGACATGGGGGAAAGAGAATCCAGAAGACGAGAGACCCATGTGAGTGGATGTCTACATTGACTTGTGACCGGAAGAACCAGATGGTGCCCGGCCACGACCAGTGATAGCCACAATGAAGCTCACAAAGTTGAATCTCACTGGCAACACAATTATAAATAGGGATGCACCCTGAGATCTCCACTAAAAGACCACAACTGATAGTCTAGGGACTTTCAGGTTACCGTGGGAGCACGGCCCCTGGCCCTGATGCTGCCCCTGTCCATAAATCATAATGAAGGTCAACTTTTTGGACAGCAGTGGATTGAACCCGGTGACACAGAGGGGCCATATTGTGTGGGCACTTTATGGTTCTAGGCATCTACGGGAGGTTGTCCTGTTGACTTCATACTGGAGGAAGGGGAATGGGTAGAGAGAAGATGGGAGACTGTTGGGAAGTTAAGACAAGTATGGAGAAGAGAGGAAGAGTGTGCTGTCACTGCGCAAAGAGAGCAGTGGAAGCTACATATAGGTCAGCATGCAAATTTATATGAGAATGTACATTGTCATTCAATCATGATAAAAAAAGAAAACTAAAAAATATCGATATGACTTGTATAGAATAGAAAGGAGGAGTGTGCTGTCACTAGGCAAGGAGAGCAGTAGGAGCTGCAGATAGGCTGGCATGCGAATTTAAAGTGGATTGTACACTTTCACTCAATCACAATAAAAAAAAAAAGATTTCAGCCTAGTAAATCTTACGAGGTAGTTCTTCTCTGTCATATAGCATTGCTATGAGTCAGAATCCACTCCACGGCACCCCACAACAACATGCTCCAAGGCTGTCCCTAGGTGACACCAACAGTTAGTGTACTCTCAGCCAAGAGGTTGTTGGTTCAGATTCACGCAGAGGCACCTCAGAAAAAAAGGCTGGCAATCTACTCCTGCAAAGCAGCCATTGAAAACATAATGGGGCATAGTTGTACTTGGACATCCATGAAGTCAGATCAGCTCAATAGCAAGTTTTTTTTTTTTTTTCTTTTTAAGCTCAAGATGTTTGAGGTAGATCCTGGGGAATCTAGATAATACTAAGTTGCCTAGGTTATTTTCACCACAGGGAGCTATGCACCATGTTTTGAGAACCCTTGTAATAATCACATCACACCTGAGAAATATCTGGTTTTAAACGAAAATCCTGGTGGTGTAGCGGGTTAATCAAAACGTCAGCAGTTCGAATCCGCCAAGCACTCCTCAGAAACTCTATGGGCAGTTCTATTCTGTCCTACAGGGCCCATATGAGTCGGAATTGACTCGACAGCAGTTGGTTGGGTTGGGTTTTATCCAAGCCAACTTATTTGAACTAGCCCTTTTCCCCCTAATGATCAGAACATTTCAATCCACACGCATGTGTGCCAGACCGTGAATTTCCAAGAGATGGGCCCAAGTCATTTTTCTCACAAACATAAAGGATCTTTTTTAGACTTAATTGGCCAAGAAAGAGTAGACTGCAAGTGGCTGCTGAGGCATAATTGCCACCCACCGTTGGCTCCCGCCACCTCAGAACAGGTGTGTGAGTCTTGAATCATCCCTCCTGATCACTTCTGGCATTTTGCGACTGATTGTTTTAGGGACCAAACTGTTCTGTGAAAAATTTAACTTGTCATTCTGTCAGAAAGCTTTTAGGAGGATGTTTGACATTCAAGAAAAAATTAAGTCAACGATCAAGGGGACTCAACACATATTTCTCTGGTTTTTTTGAGTCTTCCTGTCTTGAAGGCAACGATTTTCAACAGTGATTGAACAAATACCTACACCCAGAATCCCAGGAAATATGGTCTGAAATGCAGTAGTAGCTGGGTAGGTGTATTATACTGAAGATCTTGTCTATTAGGAACTAACTTCAGAGAGTATTTTTTGCTGACAAAAAATAAGATCATTTTGATTTCTCTATGGGAAACGTTCATACCTGCAACCACACTTGTGCATTACTAATCAAATAAAAAGAAAAGAAGTGTAAAAAAAATTCTGGAGTGAGAATCAGAATAATAACACTAAAAGATGCCATTTATTGTCCTCTCACCATAAGCTGTGCACAGCCTTAGCACCCTCACTACGTGTATTACTTAACCTGTGGCCAGTATTAGTGTAATCATTTAAGGAGGTGGAAATTGAAGCTTGGCTTGAATGTTAAGTAGCTTTCCCAAGACCACACATGTAAAATTCAGCTCCCAAATACATCCTCTGAATTAGAAAAATGAAATGGACTCTGCTGGCATTTGCCTGCCTCCCATATGTTGTACCAGCCAAGCCGACTTAGATAATTCAGCCTGGTTGGACTGTAATTTTCATTTCCAAAAAAAGGCATGTAATAAACTACCTACTGCATTATTTTAAAGAGTGACTGATACAACAGAGTTTAAGAGCCTCATGAAGTTCTATGCACAATGAATCACTGACAACAGTATCAAAATAATTGTGGTATCATCACATTAAAATGAACGCATTCAGTATCCACGTCTGATGTGAGTCTGTTTATCTGCTTGACATCCAATTGCGACTACAGAAAACCTGGGTTAATTCAGGGTGCCAGCTAGTGCGGTCGGAGGGAACTTTCATGGGTCAATGAGATGGTCCCAAACTGGTCACAGACATGACTTCTTTAGGCTGCTGCAGTCAAAGTCCCTTGTCTGGTCTCCCCCAGAGTATCAACATAACATTTGTATGTGAGTATTTACAAGTAATTTCCCTTGTAAGAACAGAGCCACAGGTCACGCAGGTGTCCAGAATCTGAATTCTGTTGGTAACTTAAGTATTTCCTAAAAACAAACCAGATGAGTTTGATCTTTAGCATGAAAGAGAGATTACATTAGAAAGAGGCTAAGTTTATAATTTCACAGACAATGAACTGGCATGCTTCCAGACCTGGTGCTTTGCATTTTCTGCTCCTGTTGTTCTTGCCTATTTCTGCTCTGAGCGTTGCCCTGTATGTTGGGGTGACAGTGGCCATTCAGAATACAGCATTGATTTCTCTCTTCAGCAAGTACCAAGTTCCTTTGCAAAAAAAGGAATTATTTTCTGAAATCATTGTAGTGACCAATTAGAACCAAATACATAGAGCCAAGTGTGAGGGCCTCTCATACATGAGCCTACGAAGGCTTCATCTTATATTTCTTGACCTTCATTGCAGTGTAAAAGAGAACCTATAAGTCTCTCCTATAAGTAGATTCAGGAGGGTGCCAGGCAAGGAGATTGTATGATGGGGGGTAGCGCACAAAGAGAAGCTTTCATCAAACACTCAACAAGTACCAAAAGTGATGCCAATCAGCTAGGAATGTATATAACAATAATAATCACAAAAAAGTCAGCAACAATCATGCTGAACATTTATCGCACACTTACAACCTGCCACATGTTTTCCATGCATTATCCATTTTTCTCCCAACATCGTTATGAAAACTCTTTATTTCAACTTTACAAGTGAAGAAACTAGGGCCCAGAGAAGCTAACTAATTTGTCCAAGTCAGGAAAGTGGCAGAGGTGTGATCTGAACCAGAGTCTGCCGCTGTTGAGGCATTGCCCATCTGCGGTATTTATTTCCTGTTCCAGAAGCCAGCTGCCAAAACCAAACCCACTATTGTTGACTTGATTCCAATTCATAGCAACCACATAGGGATTCTAGGACTGCAACTCTGTGTGGAAACAGACTGCGACCTCTTTCTCCCACAGAGCCATGAGTGGTTTTCAGTTAGTAGTCAGCTGCTTTAACCACTGGGCCACCAAGGGCTCCTCAGAGGCTTGCTAGAGGAATGAATAAATTAAAGCAACATATTCTTGGAAAAAAAAAAAAAACAGTTGACAAGGAGTCAATTTTGACTCACGGTGACTGGGTTACAGAGTTGAATTCCTCATAGGATTTTCTTGGCTGTAATCTTCAGGGAAACTGCTTGCCAGGCCTTTCCTCCACAGCACCTCTGGATGAGTCTCAACTGCCAACCCATTAGTCAGTAGACAAGCACAAACCATTTGTCCCACCCAAGGACTTAACTGAAAGGTAGTTAGCCAGGAATATTAACAGACTGAATTAATTAATTAGTCAATTATGAACCTCCACATGGAATTTTAGGAGAAGCTTCTTAACATTGTGGTTTAGTTTAAAACAAAAACAAAAAAGACTTTTGGGGCGTTTCAGAACAGGATATCTGTGTATGGGCATCTATTGTTTTGGGGATCCACTATCCATTGTTTTGGGACTCACCACTACTCAGGTCTTGAAATTTTGGGTGAAACAACTCCTCCCTTTTCAACTGCATGGTTTGATGAAGACTTAGGACAGACTGGCCAAGCAGTCTAATTTTACCTTCTTGATCAGTATGATTGGTCCAGAACTGGACACATGACCCATACCATCCAATCACAGTAGATCCTAGGCCTTATGCTGGCCCTACTGGGCTAAGGGCTTTATTTTCCCTGAACTGGCTAGATACCTCCACTTGGAGGTTGAGAATAAAGCCAACAAAGTGGAAGACAGAGCTGAGATATGAAGAGAAATAGACCTGTGATGATATCATTTCTGCCTCTTGATCAAGTCTAGTCTTACAACCACCATGCCAGTAGACTCAAAAATTATTCAGGGAATAGATTCTCATTCATGGCTTAAGCTAGACTGAGCGGCGTTTCTCTGTCACTTTTACTTGAAGAAGTATAGTTTATTATTGCATGGAACTCATTGTCACAGTTATCTTGTGCTGCTATCGTCGAAATACCACAAGTGAATGGCTTTAAGAAACAGAAACTTAACTTTCTCGTAGTTTAGGAGTATAGAAGTCTGAACACAGGGTGCAAACTCTTGGGGAAAGCTTTTTCTCTCTGCTGGCTCTAGAGGAAGGTCCTTGTCTCTTTGAGTTCCTACACCTCGTCAGTCTTCATGTGGATTGGCATTTCTCTTCCCTCATCTCTGCTTGTAGAATCTGTTTATATTTCCAAAGAAATTGACTTAAGATGTCAAAAATCAAACCAAACCCACTGCCATTGAGTTAATTCCCATCAGAAGACTCAAGATACACTCTACACTAACCCTGTCTCATTAATATAACAAAGAAAACCTATTCCCAAATGGGAATATAATCACAGGTTTAGAGGTTAGGATTTTGCAACACATTCTGGGGCGACACAGTTCAATCCAGAACATCCATCCAAAATGTGGTACATCAGCTGTGGACAGAAGGAGCTGTAGACTCTCAATCTCCCCACATGGGTTTAGCTCTCTGCTCTGTCATTTCTTAGCTGTGTGAGTGTAGGCCCGTCCTTTAATTGTTCCAAATGTCATTTCCATTTTTATAAACTATGGAACTAACGATATACTTCCCTGAGGCTGAAAGTGATGAAAAGACCAAACAAATACAAAAAAGCATGTTGAAAAACAGCAAAGAACCATAAGTATTCTCACCTATAGTCCTGACTAATAAGGATTGAAAGACATTACTCGTGTCCCTCGACTCCAGCATTTTCTTTCATAGAAGTCCTGGAGTATGGCTGGCCATCTCAGGTGGTAGCATCTGGCTCTATGCTTTCCAAGGAAACTAGAGAACAGTGCTGGCATTTAGCTTATCCAGCAGTAAATCATCACTTCGTGTTTCCATTATTCAATTACAGGGAACATCACATTTATTTGCAAATGCAATTAAAGAAACTTCAAAACTCAGTCTCAAAATTGTGCTCTACCAAAATGAATGTTGACTTTATGGAGAGAAAGGAAGAAAGACTCAGAAAAGTTTTCTTAGTCACTGATGAGTAATTAATTATACTCAAGCTCATTTTGAGAAATGACACCTGCGGGGTTTAGAAACAACACAAAAATAACAAGCAATCTGGGTTGAATTTAAGGTGTGGCGAATCAACTTAACTCTTTTTTAACAAAAAATAAAATCCACTGCCACCCATTAAATTGTTCTCCTGTGAAGGAAGACTGTGGGTGCATTTCCTTGAGAGACAGCTTTTTAGCTCATTACCTAGAGAAACATCACAGAAGGTACTCATCAGAAATCATCTAAAATCTTAACACTCACTGAAAAATGAGTATAGAGTGTCGATTAGGAAAAAGTGGTAACAGACATCTTTCTTTGGTTTTAAGGGAACCAAATATTAACCATGAAAAACCTAATTCAATGTGCAAGTGCCTGCCAGAAGCTGCTGTACAGCAATGTAAATCTTTCTTAACCCACTAGAAATAGTTGTCAAACCACTGCCTCCCAGCTCAAATCCCAGGAAGCAGGTGGGTGGAGGACTAAATTATTAGCAGACACTCCCCAACAGAAGCAGGAGCCCTGTTGGCACAGTGGTTAAGAGTTCTATTAGTAAATAAAAGGTGAACAGTTTGAATCCACCAGCCCCATGTTGGAGACCGTACTGGGCAGTTTTATAGGGTTACTATGAGTTAGAATTGACTCAACAGCAATGCACAGGCCAGAAGTTAGCTGACCTCAATTGATCTCACTAAAGAGGGAAGACAGAGTACAATTATGTCAAGAATAGCCAGGGGTTAGTCTTCCATGAAACCAAAAAATCTATTGCTGTTGAGTTGATTCCAACACATAGTGATCCTATAGGACAGCAGAACGGCCCCACAGAGCTTCCAAGGAGTACCTAGTGGACTCAAACTGCCAGCTTTTTGGTTAGCAGACATAACACTTAACCACTCTGCCACCAGGTTCTAGAATTCTATTTTTCTTTCAGGAAGCCTTGGTGGTACAGTGGTTAAAGGCTACAGTGAGCTACAGCTGTTGACCAAAATGCCAGCAGTTTGAATTCATCAGTTGCTCCTCGGAAACCCTATGGGGCAGTTCTACTCTGTCATATAGGGTCACTACGAGGCGGAATCAACAACAATGTCTGTTTTAGTTTGTTACCCCCATTGTGCCTACCTCCTTGAGCTATTCACTCTTTCTGAAAAATTAGAATGGCCTCCCTATATGCACATAGGATAACTGCTCAGAAGAAACTTCATGTTCAAATTCCAATGAGTTTTGACTATTTTAAGCACGGCTGTAAATCTCTGTGGGAGCAGCTTGCCACATCTCTCCCTGGCAAACCATTCCCCACTCAGTTAGCAACTGAGTGCTTTAACCACTGTGCAACCAGGGCTCCAAGAAAAAAAGGATAAAATTTAAAAATGTTCATAGCCAGAGACAGTCAGCACATAATACTTGCTTTTAACATATTTTACATTGCATTTTGTTCCTCAAAATGGATACCCTTGGGCTCATATTTAAGAGTGAGCCTACACATTAGATCATGAATATTTTCCCATTTTATGAAATATTTCCTGAAAGCAAGCTTTTAAATGAATATGTAAATCTTCATCATACGATTACACGCAACTTAAGTGATATAAAGGAAACTATAAATAGGTTGCCTATGTTATACATGTTTACTTTTACAGCGAATAAGTATGCCAAGCCAAGTGCCATCAAGTTGGATCCAACTCATGGCAACCCTAGGGGCCAGGGTAGAACTGACCCCCAGAGTATTCAAGGAGCGCCTGGTGGATTTGAACTGCCGACCTTGTGGTTAGCAGTGGTAGCACTTAACCCCCTATACCACCAGGGTATAAAAGATAAGCACTCCTAACCTGTCATTGAGAGATAATCATTATTTACTTTCTCATAAACAACTACAGTTGTTGTTTTTTTTTAATGAGTACACATACATACACATTTTTTGGAAAGAAAAATACAATCGGAATACACGTTCTATTTTGCAAACTGTTTCCTCCCCTCCCCCCAGGGATTATACCTTATCCTGTTTTCATGTAGTTTTTCTTCTACAGCACAACTTCCTATACTTGCTCAATACACTTGAGAGTGGATAGACTATAATTTACCTAAAAAATGATGTGCAATTGAACTTCTAGGCAGGGAAGCATAGTGATTAACAGCAGAGGCTCTGGAGTTGGGGAATCAACAAGTCTTTAACTGCTACCTCTGCCTGTAACTCAGAAACTTGTATAGCTATCAACCAGCCCCTTAGAATCATAGCTTCCTTGGCTGTAAAAAAAAATTAGACTGTGGGCTACTTATTTGTACACTGTATTTTGAAAACTGAAAGAAATAATATATGGAAAATACCTGAAATGGCAAATGTTATGTATTACTGCTATAAGAAGAAGATTCTCAACAAGGTGAACTGACTCAGTGGGTGCCACAAAAGCCCTCAAACACAGCCAACGGTCATGAGCATGGTGCAGGATGTGGCAGTGTTTTGTTGTGTTACATCTAAGGTCACTACGAGTCAGAGTAGACTTGACATCACCAAACAATGACAACAAGGATAGTTTCTATAAAGGAGTCCTAGTGGTGACACGGAAACTCTGATGGCATTGTGGTTAAGTGCTATGGCTGGTAACCAAAAGGCTGGCAGTTCAGATCTACCAAGCACTCTTGTAAACTCTGTGGAACAGTTCTACTCTGTCCTGTGGGATCGTTGTGAGTCAGAATCAACTCGACAACAGTGACAGAAACCAAATCCACTGCCATCAAATCGGGTCCAACTCATAGTGACCGTGGAGGTCAGAGTAGAACTGCCCCATAGTTTCCAAGGAGCACATGGAGGATTTGAACTGCCGACCTTTTGGTTAACAGACATAGCGCTTAACCCACTACACCACCAGGGTTTCCCGACAGCAGTGCATACTGGTGCAAATGGTTAAGAGTGTGGCCGCTAACCAAAAGGCCGATGTTTTGAACTCACCTAGTGGCTCTGAGGGAAAAAGACCTGGCAATTGGCTTCCTTTCTGCTCTACCCAATGGTGTCACTGTAAGTCAGAATTGAATCAAAGTCACCTAAGAACACACAGTTTACATGACACTATGTGTTCAGCTGCTGACCTAAATGTTGGTTGCTTGAATCTACCCAGTGGCTCTGAGGGAGAAAGACCTGCTGATCTGCTTCTATGAAGATTACAGTTAAGAGTACTCTATGGGGCAGTACTAGTCTGCCATGTGGGTCACTATGAGCTGAAATGGATTGGAGAGCACACAACAACAGAGTTTATATGTAGTTGAAATAATTATTGATTTATTATGATTAATAAGATTATTCTTGTTATTAGTTCAGGATATGAGTATGAGAGAAAATAAAAGAACACAAAAATATGTGGGAAATGACATGGTTACCCCTTAGGGGGATGATGGCTAATGCTCTAAAGGACATGCTTTGTGCCAGATGCAAATCATGTTCTTTTTGCTTGTTGACTCACTCAAAGTTCATGAAAGCTCCACAGTTATTATCCCCACTTTACAAATGAGGAACTTGAGGCATATGGAAGTTAAGAAACTTTTCCTGCCTAGTCTGTTGATTTTTAAACTACTTCCTTGTATTAAGTAATCTCTCTTAAAATACCTAGTATGTTTTCTGTTTTCCTCGAAGGACCCTGATAGCTATACTTTCCCATTGAAAGAGCCGTTCTGTGCCACATCCAAAAGAACTGTTGTTGTTGTTAGATGCCATCCAGTTGGTTCCCACTATTGCAACCCCATGTACAAAAGAATGAAAAAGTGTCCAGTCCTGGGCCAGCCTCACAATCACTGCTAAGCTTGAGTGCATTGTTGTAGCCATTGTGTTGGACCATCTCACTGAGAGCTCTCCCCTTCTTTGCTGACCCTCTGCTTTACCAAGCATGATGTCCTGGTCTCCCTTGACAACAAGCTGAAAGTATGTGAGATGAAGTCTTACCATTCTTGCTTCTAATGAGCTTTCTGGATGTATGTCTTCCGAGACAGACAGCTTCTCATACTATCAGCCCATGGTATGTTCAAGATTCTTTCCAACACGTAATTCAAAACCCACTGCCATCAAGTCAGGTCCGACTCACAGTGACCCTAGAGGTCACAGTAGAACTGCCCCATAGTTTCCGAAGGAGCCCCTGGTAGATTTGAACTGCTGACCTCAAAGGTACTGATTTTTCTTCAGTCTTACATATTCATTATTCAGCTTTCACATGCATGTGGGAGGATTGAAAGCACCGTGGTGGCTTCGGTCAGACAAACCTGAGTCCTTGAATTGACATGGTTGCTTTTTAACACATTAAAGTGATTTCTTGCAGTAGAATTGTACAGTCCAATGCATTGGTTAATTTGTTGACTGTTGCTTCCATGGGTGTTGATTACGAATACAAGTAAAATAAAAATCTTTACAATTTGAATGTTTTCTCCATTTTTCATGATTTTGCTTATTGGTCCAGTTGTGAGGGTTTTTGTTTTTCTTTGTATTGAGGTATAATACATACTGAAGGCTGTGGTCATTGATCTGCATCAGTAAATGCTTCAAACACTCAACATGTGACAGAAGAAGAAATGTGTCCTCAAAGTAGAGTCCACCTTAATGATGTGAATGGACTCAGGATTTTGGGACCATCATTTGCTGATGTTGCGTGACTCAGAATGAGAAGAAACAGCTACAGGTATCCAATGATAATCAAATGTGGAATGTATTAAGTATAAATCTAGGAAAATTGGAAATTATCAGAAAATGACTATCATTCAAATTTATGTACTAACCACTAAGGCCAAAGATTAAGAAACTGATGATTTTTACCAACTTTAGCAGTCTCAAGTTGATTAAACAACACAATCAAGATGCATTGATAATTATTGATGATTGGAATGCAAAAGTTAAGAATGAAGAAGGAGAATTGGTATTTGGAAAATACGACCCTTTTGATAGAAAGGATGCTGGAAATCACACATTAGGATTTTTTTTTTTTTTTAAAGACCAAGGACTTCTTCATTGCAAATACCTTTTTCATCAACATAAATGGTGACTATACCCATGGACCTCACCAGATTAAGTACACAAGATGCAAATCAACTACATCTGTGGAAACAGATGCTGGAAAACCTCCACACCATCATCCAGAACAAGACTAGAGGCTAACTGCTCATATGCAAGTTCAAGTTGTGGTCGAAGAAAATTAGAATGAGTCTGTAAGAGTCAAAGTATAAACTTCAGTATATCCCACTTGAATTTGGACCATCTCATGACTAGTTCTGACACACTAAACCCTACTGACCAGATGCCAGATGAGTTGTGGAATATCAAGGACATCATACATGAAGAAAGCAAGAGGTCATTAAAAAGATGGGAAAGAAAGAAGAGACCCAAATCGGTGTTAGAAGAGACCCATAAGGACAGTTGTCTCAGAGTTCACAGCCCAATGTGGCAGTGATGCCAGAATCGTCTTCTAATTTGATGTTTCATGAAATTCAGTTTTCTGTTTTTACCTTATATCCATATCCAGATTGCCAAAGAAGCCTCCCTTGTCTGTTTCTCTTTCTCTTCATCTTAACTGACAGACTGTTCTTTATCTTTGAAAATTCACTCAATGACACCCCTCCAAGAAGAATTCTTTAATATTTCAATGTCTAAACATTTTTCCAGTTCTGCCAGGTTATCAGTTAGATGTCCTTCCACCTGCTTCTCTGTCACATTTGTCCTAGAATTGTTTTGAAATTACTTTCATTATTTATTTATCTTGTCTATTTCCTCAAACTGACCATAAGCTCCTCGAAGTCTGGGTAATGTCTTTCTTCTTAGTTTCCTCAATGTTTGTGGCCTAGATAACCCACTATCAAAGAGTTGATTCCAACCCATAGAACCCTATAGGACTGAGTAGAACTTCTCCATAGCGTTTCGAAGGAGTGGCTGGTGGATTTGAACTGCCGACCTTTCGGTTAGCAGCCAAACCCACAACCACTGTGCAACTAGGTTTTCCTAGACAGAGCTCAATAAATGTTTGTTCAATGAATAGGTAATTGAAGAAATGCTGTGTATCATTAATATTGAATTTTACCAGATTGCTAGATAGATAGAAAAGATTATGGTTCACGAAAATTAGATAAGATTTGGTTAGACAGGGCAGAATTTACAGAAAGTTCTAGGAAAAGGGTTAGAGCTAAGCAAAGCAATTTTGAGCCTGAAAATGAGGAAATTATTGGCTTATGTGTGGTGGAAACATGTGACTGGAATAGAGTCTTCCCAAAGTGTTGTTGAGGACATTAATAATGATGACCAACCTTTTTGGAGCCCTTGCCAAATGAAAGTCACTATGTGAAGTGCTTTACAGTTGTAACAGTGAATAACAGAACCCTTCCTGTCCGTTTTTCCCTTAGTTGCCAATATAGTGGCTATCTGGTACCAGTGCATGTGCGAGCTGCTTGGGGAAGGCTGCGGATGGCCATCGTGACTCTTGAATCTTTTCCTCCACTTGGAGACTATAAAAAGTGTCAGGGTGATTAGAGAGATAATTTTGTGCAAGAAATGATGACAAGATGCCTCCAGGCTTTATGAGGGGTGACTAAGAGAACCTCAGGGAGAGCTCTCGAATGGATTACCTTCAGGTGGGAGACAGAGCAGCGGTGAGCTGGCCTTATGTTGCTATAGCCAATGTCCTATCCTTTCTCTGAATAAATTTCAACTGTCCTGATGATAGGGACAAATTTTCTTCTTTTCATAAGAAGTAAGAGGTCCTGGATAGAAACAGAGAGTAATGTAGGACAAAACTCAAATTCCTAAAAAAAAAATCCAGAATTTCTAGTCTAGGAGAGACTAGAGGAATGCCTGAGATTATCACCCTGGAATACACTTTCAACTTGGAACTTAAACTCCTCTCAGGGGTCATCATTCCACCAAATGACAAATTGGCTTATAAAATAAATAATATCCCCCATGAGTACAGTGCTGCTCTAAGCAATCATCTGAATGAAACCAAATGGGTAATATTTACCCGAAAGATGAGATGGTAAGGGAAGCTAGAAGAATGGAAACAGAACAATCAGAACGGAGATAATGAGAATGCTGACACATTGTGAAAGATGCAATGTCGTAAACAACATGTATGGAAACCTTTATGTAAGTATATAATTTTCTGTATAAACTTTTACCAAAAACACAATAAAATATCAAAAAGCAGCAGCAGCAGCAAGGGAAGATTACCCCAGTAAGCAAACTATAAAAGACTAATGTGAAACAAAATAACATTTAGCTTTTATTTTGAGCACACTCCTGTTTCACATACTAGTTGCTCATATGTAAATCCATTTCATTGTCACACAACCACATGAAACATTTGTTCCTACAGTCTCCATTTAACAGAGGAAGAAACTGAGGATCAGAGACTCTGAATAACTTTATCCAACCAGCAAGCCAATGTGGACTGAGCAGTGGTTTGAACCAGGGCTCAGTGTAACACCAATATCTACTTTTAATTGCTAGCTTACACTGTGTCCACAGAGAAGAGAATATGATGGCCATGGGATCGGTGTAGCTAGAACTGGAAAACCCTAAAGGGAAGCAAAAGAGTTGAAACATTTGTTATGGACAAAATAGTGTCCATCAAAAAGATACATTGACGTTCTCCCCTGTACCTTTAAATGTGACCTTGTTTGGAAATAGAGTCTTTGAAGACGTTGTCAGTTAAGTTAATGAGGTCACACTGGAGTAAGATGAGTCCTAATCCTCTTTGGAAGTTCCTGGGTGGCATTTGACAAACAAACCAAAAAACCTGGTGTTTCAAACCCATCCAGAGGTGCCTTGAGAGACCTTACAATCTGCTTCTGAAAGGTCACAGCTTTGAAGATTATGGAACCCGGTTCTACTCAGCATGCGGGAGGTTGCCATGAGTCACAATGGACTTGAACAGCAACTCCCAGCAGCCACAAGCATCCTTTCTGAGTGATAGCTTCTAGAAGAGGAGAACAGATGTAGAAACAGAGTCAGGTGGAGAAAAAACCACATGAGGACCCACCTATAACCCAAAGACGGCCAATGGGCGCCTGGGGCCACTGGAAGCTGCAAAGAACAGGAAGAAACTTCTGGAGTGGGTGGAGAGGCACAGCTCCTCTTGATGCCCTGCATTTAAATGTCTAGTCCCTAGAACTGTGAACAATAAGGGTCTGTTCTTGGGTGCCACCCACACAGTGGTATATTGTTATGGCATTCCTCGGAAACGAAGACAGTCACCCTCCCCAGTCGGTGACTCATCAGGTGGCTGGCGGACTTTCTCAGCAGATGGAGGAAGATCCCGGATGGAAGTAGTGGCATGTAGCCACCATCCATGACTGCATCCAGTGAGTATTTTTGAATGCCTACCGCGTCTCTACGAATGAGAAAGATGGATAGTGTGATTGAATAAATCACATTCCGGAGACAGAGGCTTCAGTATCTATTATATTTCAGCCCGGTGCCATCTGCAGAATTTAATATGCTGTGTACCTAGTATATTAGCTTTATTTTAGGAAGTGTGAACAAAACTGTGAACCCAAAGCTGTGGGCTGGCGCCAGTGGCTGCCAAAGTCTAGCAAATGAACTGACATTCCAGGAGAGGAGAGAACCATTTTGTCTGTTTTAAAAATTCCCTTCCTGTCAAAGTCCTGCCACTGTGCCTCCAATATTGTGCACAACAGAAGACAATAGAAAGAAATGAACACAGAAATATTAGTTTTGCAGCTCTGGCTCCATAAAGCATCAGAAACCATTCTCATTTTCCCACTAGCAATGCTGCTTGCAAGGCTGGGACTACAAGAAGCACCCATCAGAAATTGGTCAGGGTGTTATCTGGTGTTTAATAACACCACCAAAGGATTCGCTCTTGAAAGAATGGAGTTTTTTTTTTTTAACTCCAAAATATATTTGATAAATCATTTTCAAACACCACCAAAACACAAAGGCACCCTGGTAAATCACAAGTCTTGGTATTATTTTATTTTTAATAGTCTCCTAGAATTAGAAAATCCTGTCAAATTTGTGGGTTTTCATGTTAGAAACTTCCAGAGAATGTCCTTTCCTAGAGCATCGTTAGCAAACAGAACAAATTTACGAGACTATTGCACTAGTCGCTGGAAGGTTGTACCTATTAATTTAAATTCTTCTGCAAATCCAGCACATTCTAGACACATATCCCAAGACCAAGGGCAATTGGAAGAATTTATTTGTATTGTTGCGAGGACACGCACCCTGTGTTGTAAATGAGTCTCACATAGACTTTCCCATACATCTCGGTTAACTAGCTCCCATTTACACAATGACTCTGCAGCTGCTCACGTCAACCCTCCTTGATGCTCAGAGCTGCTGCAGGAACACACAATTTCCACTTCTCAGGAGAAGTCCTTACAGACAGAGTAGGAAACACATTCACTATAGCGCACATGGGTTAAGACTTTCTGTATTTTTGTTGGTGAAATAATTATTTTAACATAAGAATAACTTCTGTTTTCACAGCGATAAGCAGAAAATGGATAGCCTGAGGGCTTAGAGGAAACCGTGGTGGCATAGAGGTTAAGCACTACAACTGCTAACTAAAAGGTTGGCAGTTCGATCCACCAGGTACTCTTCGGAAACTCTATGGGGTAGTTCTACTTCATCCTATAGGATCGCTGTGAGTCAGAATTGACATCAGTAGGTGCGAGTTTTTTTTTTGGAGGGTTCAGTCGTGTAGAGTTCTTGCCCTTCCATGTAGGAGACCTGGATTTGGTTTCTGACCAGTGCTCCTCACACCCAGCCACCAAAAGTTGCTCAGCAGTGCTTTGTGTGTTGTTGTGATGCTAGACAGGTTTTAGTCAATGAAAACCCCATGGATCGTAATGGTTCAGTCCTCCAGTGATGTGAGAACAGTGCAGAATCAGGCAGTGTTTCCTGCTGTCTTCAACTCCTAGGAAGCCCGTGTGGCTGAGTGCAACCACTCATAAGGTTTCCGAGGCTGTCCTCTTCACTAGAGTAGGCCCAGGTCTTCTCCAGAGGAGCCACGCTGGGTGGTTCTGAATGGGAGGCCCTTGGGCAGCCCGACTCCATCTTGCTACAAACAGTAGTTAAGACAACCGTGTCATAAACATTGAGTCCTGAGAGTCTGATTTTCCCCCATCCATAAGAATTTACCTTATACTAGTCATAAGTCACACAGCTGTTCTTTTCCTCATAGGAACATTGATTAATTGTTCTGTTTATATCCTTTCAGGTATTCTCTAAGACTACTGAACCGAATCACCAGGTTGTTTGGATAATTGTCAAGCCCTGACTTGTTGGAGCCATGGAGACCCACTCCCCCAAAGAATATTGTTGAAACATTGAAAGAATTACTTGTGTGGACCAGGAAAAGTGTTAACCAGTGTGCCCCTCTCAATCAACCTATATAACCTCCAGGCTTAGCCTACACACACAGGCAAGCTTTGGAGGAACTGATTCCCCCTCGCCTCCTGCGTGTTGGCACTCAATCAGTGTCCTCACTGAATCATCTCACCTCCTGTCTCAGTCTCTGCTTTGAGGACAGGCAACACAGACCCACGACTGAGGTTACAGTTTGAGCTGTCGTGTTAGTAGCTGAGCACTTAACTGCTGTGCCAACTTGTTAATGTTTTTTAAAATCTGTTAATAGAAGCGCAAGAGCTCCCGTCCCATCCCGTCCCCACTCCACATTAACGGCAGATGCATCAGCATACAAGGATGACCAACGAAGTTCACAAACTCATCCTAGAAAAAGTACTACATATCTCGATGCTAGTTATCACCACAGTCACCTTCAACGTACTCCCCTTGGAAAGCTAGGCACTGATGCCAGTGCCTAGTCCGCCCTTCAAAGCAATTCTAGATCTTTGTTTCTGGAACGGCCATCAGAGCAGTCGTCATATTACTCTTGATGTCCTGAATGTCATCCAAATGTCTTCCTTTCAATATTTCTTTTATCTTTGGGTAAAGAAAAAAGTCACTGAGGGCCAGATCTGGTGAGCAGGGACAGTGTTCCAATCCAGTTGTCTGTTTCCTGGCTAAAAACTCCCTCCCAGGTGACTATATAGTTAAATTCACAACTTGCCACCATGCGTAGTGGCCATTCCAGGAAAAGTTCCAAAATTGCTTTGAAAGGTGGACTACGTGCTGGTGTTGGGGCATACATAGCTACATACATAGCTTCCCCAGGGGAGTACTTCACAAGTGACTATAGTGATACTCCGTGATGAGGTATGTGGCACTTAGAGCAACCAAGTTCATAGACTTCACTGTCAGACCTCGTGTGCCTGTATGGCGCTGACTGCAATCTAATGACTTCAAGATTTCTCAGCTGTTTCCTTCTCGGCAGCCGGGTAAAGAATGACATAACATAAATGAATATTTTATAAAGGAGCCATGGCAGCTGTGCAACATGAATAGCTGCTTGACTTACTGTACCGAGCTGTGTGATGTCAGGCTCTGTCACCTTGCTTCTGATGACAAGCTCGGTGCTGGGAGGTGAATGGGTCTGATTGCCTAACAGAGAAATAGGAGTGTTTATTACCATCTCAAGGCATTTGATCCAATAAGGTGAGTTAGGAACTAAAGAGGAGACCAAAAGATAATTAAGCCAAGGCTGTACTAACTAATCCCTCAAAATAGAGTGAGTCAGACTTCACAGCCACAGCTTCAAATGGTAGGTTGTAAGCTCAGTCTGGAAGAACTCTCTCATTCAAAAGGAGAGAAATAATTGTTCGGTGCTGATGTAAATTATATTGTTTAGAAGGCTTGTTTCTGAGTTACTTTTCGAAAAGGATTTTGGATTTTTTCCTGAGTCAGCACCAGTGGAAAAATAAAGGAGTCCCAGGAGTTTCCTCAGATATATATTGTAAACTGGTTCAGGGACAACGTCTGATCTCCTCTAACTTCACAAGACAGAAGGAGAATCAAGATCAACACCCTGAGGCTGATTCCTCTGAGGTGGAGGTCCAGTGTGCCTTTGACACCAGCTGTCCCCTGCACGGCGTTCTCTGCTTCTCTCCTGGGCTGCATAATTCAATGCAATGACCACACAAAACTCAAAGAGTACTTAGCTCTCTGGGGTTTAGTTTACATGGGAGGCTGGGAACCCCAAAGATATAGTCCTTACATCGCGACAGCCTCTTTTCTGTTGTGCTCACCAACACACTTCTCTCTGGCTGTAGGCATCTGCCCAGAGGCACTCTGATTTCTTAGTCCTTGGGCTGGGAAGCCCAATATCCTGTCTCCTGCTCTTGGAACCCTGGCCCAAAGACATACTCTCTGATTCTGGCTATTCTTGGTGGCAGGGAGATCCTTTCTTCCCTGCCTCTGGTGGCTCGTTTCAAGTCCACTAGGGTGGCACACTGACTGACCCCTTTTCTGGGCCACGATTACTCTGTGGACACAGTCCTGCGCAGTCATCTGAGTGGGCGTGACAAGGCTATGGTGAGAAAGGCCGCCGGTGAGCTATCCTTCCCACCTCACTGATTGATGAAACTGCTGCGTCATCAGCGTTGTCAGTGAGGTATCACTATATACAAGTGATATTGCAACAGAATGTGAGTACCCAGGGTTCGATGCCATACTCGCCTGATTTTCTTCACCCACTCAATGGCTTTGGGCACGCAGCTGATGCACTCTTAGAAACTTACTGTTTCAAAATGAAGTACACAGACCAGCATCTGGGACGTAGTCAAAAATGCAGAATTTCAGACCCTGCCTCGGACTTGCTGGATTGTAATCTGCATTCTAACAAGCTCCTCAGTTCTATCAAATGCATTTAAAATATGAGAAACACCAGTAGTTCTAGGCCAGTACACCTCTGCTATCAATGCTGTACCTCCCACCTTAATGATTGCTGGAAATTTGGGTGGTGTGATGGTTAAGTACTATGGCTGGTAAAGAAAAGGGGGGCAGCTCAAATCTGGCAGGCGGTACTTGGAAACTCTGTGGGGCAGTTCTACTCTCTCCTATAGAGTTGGTGTGAGTCTACTTTGACTTGATGGCAGTGAGTTTGGTTTGTTTTTTAATGACTTGTGATGTAAACTTGCCCTGTTATTTAGCTGGTATTTTTCCTTAAGCCTATGGGCCAGCTCGACTCTGCAAAACTTGCAGTTGGCATGAGTCAGAATCTACTTCCTGGCAACAAGTTTGGTTGTTTTTTTTTTCATTTTTGGTTATTTAGTTGATGTTTTTCCTTTAAATTAAATATATTTTTTAAAACTAAATTGCACTTGTTGAAAACTAAAGAGAAATTATACATGCCATATGCAGACCCTGATAATGCAAACATTTACAATGAAAGAAAACAATATCATTATATCTGTACTAATTATTTGAGTCTGCTTGTTGTGAAGATTAAATGTGCTAATATCCGTAAAACACTTGGAATGATGCCTGGCAGATAATAAAACGTTATGGAAGTCTAAACCGTGCATTACTGTTAAAAATGATATAATTGTTAATAATAGGCCTTCTCTTTTTGATCAAAAGAGAGATGAGCTGGCATCTGAAAAGAATTAAGATTAGCACCACAGTGAAATGAAGTTTCTCATTATTTGATTTAACTTTATTTAATCCTGTGTTTATATAGCACCTAAATTCTTTTGAGGAGCACCACTGGTGTATCTGTTCTGCACTTTAGGAAACGCTTGGTTAATCTTAATAGATGTGTCTGTAAAATAGGGAAATACTCATAGGGGCATATCTGTTTCAAGTATGCCAAGACAGTATTACATTTCTTGAATATTCTACAATTAATATAATCAATTTCCTATTGTGAAATGTTTACAGCATTTGGTGGGTTGGTTTGAGTTTTGCAATTGTGAATAATGGCTCTAATGAACCATTTTTCCTTTCTCATTGACAAAGATGAATAAAATATTTAGGGTTGGAGAGGGTGCAGGGAACTAAAGACGTCCCAACTCTGCTGGTGGGAGTACAGTATTATAATTGTTTTATTGGTTAATGTGTTTTAAAACGAAAATTCTGTATATTCTATGACCCAGAAATTTTACTTTAAAAATTTATTTCCACATACATAATTGCTTACATGAGTGATTTTTTTGCATATATTCATGTCAGATTATTTTTGGTAGTACAAAATGTAAAAAATATTTCAAATATCAAAACATGGGTGACTGGTTAAATGAATAATAGTAGATTAAGACTATACAAACACTCATAATTATATTGCAGAATTAATTCTAAATCCATGGAAAACTGATTATGAAAACACTGTAAATTGCATATGATGTTTATTAAACAGCAGCTACAGTCCTATGATGATTAATGTTACAGGTCAACTTGTCAAGGCCATGATTCTCAGTGGCAGACATTATGTAATCATCCTCCATTCTGTGATCTGATGTGAGCAGCTAATTAGTCAGAAGGGGCACTTCCTTGGAGGTGTGGTCAGCATCCAATATATATCGATATTCTAGCAAAAGTGGACCCACAATCAATGCCCTCGGAAGCAGCAGTCAAGAAATTAAAAGACACATTGCACTGCAAAAATCTGCTGCAAAGGACCTCTTCGAAGTATTCAAAAGTAAAGACATCACCTTGAAGACTAAAACATACTTTACCCATAAGCCATGGTATTTTCAGTTGCATCCTATGCATGTGAAAGCAAGACTATGAACCAAGAAGACAGAAGAAGAATTGATGCCTTTGAATTGTGGTGTTGGAGAAGAATGTGGAATTTACCATGGACCGCCAAAAGAACAAACATCTATTCTGGAAGAAGTACAACCAGAGTGCTCCTTGGAAGCAAAGCTGGCAAGATTGCATCTTACATACTTTGGACATGTTGTCAGGAAAGATCAGTCCCTGAAGAGGGACATCATGCTTGGTAGAGCAGAAGGTTAGTGAAAAAGAGGAAGACCCTTGATGAGATGGATTTACACAGTGGCCACAACAATGGGCTTAAGCATAAAAACAATTGTGGACATGACACAGGACTGGATAGTGTTCTGTGCTATTGTTTATAGGGTTGCTATGAGTTAGAACTGACTCAACAGCACCTAACAACAACATCCTGGCAAATGCTCACTTTCTTTCTGATCTGGAATTCATCTCATCATCTTCTGATCTCCAAGAACCCTTCTACATGCTGCCTGGCCTCTGGATTTTGGACTCAGCAGCTCTCACAACCCCTTAAGCCAGTAGCCTGCCACCTAACCAGCAGATTTGGAGTCTGTCAGCCCCTGCAACCATGTGAGTCAAGAGAAGCCTCCAGCGTGCCACCTGATCCACAGATTTGAGACTTGGTAGCCTCCATAATCGTGTGAGCTGTTTCCTTGAAACAAATCTGTCTGTACATATTCATATATATGTTTGACTTGTCTTTCACATCTAGAGAACCCAACCTAAGACAGGTACATGATACAATATCTAAAACTAGGCATAAAGATATAAAGAAATGACACACCAAAATGCCACCGAGGATATCTCAGAGAAATAGAATGATGAGTTATTTCCTTTTCTTTCTGTGTATGTATTTTCCCTCTCCAAATAGTAATAATGCACTAAGCATAAATTTTAAATCGAGAAATCAACATTATCTATCTATTTAGTAAGACATAATGGACATAAAGCTGAAAAGTATAGGTTTAAACTCTAACCTTATTTAGTTTTATGATTTGGGGCCATCACTGATTTTTAATGAGCCTTCGTATCTTTGCCTTTAACATACAATTATTACTAACAATACTAACAAACAATAAATGGTCTAAGGAATGTTGTGAGGTTTGAGTGCAATGATGTATGTGAATGTCTTCTTCCAACTGTAAAAAAATACCCCATACTCAGGATGAGTGGGCCAGGTGGCAGGTTGGAGGCTTTCCTGACTCACATGGTTGCCGCAGCTGACAGTCTCAGTCCCTCTGTTTGTCACTGTTCTATCCAGGCTGCTGTCCACTGTCCCCTGAACTATTAGCGAAAACCCCTAGCTCTCATCTTGATCCTCGTCATGTAAGTTACACCAAGTCACTCCTGTGCTCAGTCCTTCCAAAGACTTCCCACTGTGTAATATAACACAGATAAGGACCTGTGTAACTTGTCCTCGACCTGTATCTTACCATTCATTCATCTTTGCCCTGCACTCAAGTCATAAGGCACAAACATTATGGGGGATTTCAATACTGGAAAATATGTCCACAACATTTCTTTCCATTGCTGAGCTCTACACCCTAAGTACCATCAGTATACCCTGTGGCTTTCCCAGGCTAGATACCTAGCCTTGCTGAGGAATTTTTGCTATTTGGAGTCCTAATACTCTCATCACGCAAAAGGGTGGTTGAGGACCTAATTAATCTGTTAGGGAGACACATACTGTGGTTCAGTTAAGTTACACAGCCCTGTAAGAAACAATTTTTTTTTAATAGCTGCAGTACTATGTTTGGAAATGGTATGAATTGATGCAGAAAGCTTAAACTGGAGGATACAAAGGTAGAATGATCTGGGTGTATTTCATGATTCATGATTATGTTACTGGATGTGCTTGTGTAAACTGAGGATCTCATCGGCCATCTTGAACACTGCGTGAGTAATTGATAAACACAAATAAATGCAATGAAATAAGATTTATGATCGTCGTTCTCAGTCTTTATAAAGTTAAAACTTTATGTGCAGTCCTATTTTTCACTATTTTGAGAAAAGACATAACAAAAAGAGCACTTAAAGTTCAGTAATATTTTTGAAATAATCGCAAAAATATTTCTGTTTAACAGAATGGTTAAGAACTCAGGCTTGAGATAGACATGGTTCTGCCTCTTAGCAGCTACGTAACTCAGAGCAAGTTATTAACCTCTCTGAGTAAGGCTTGTGCTCCTGGTCTGTAAGACGGAGCTATGATAGTCCCAGTCCCTTTCAGATGGAATGAAGGTTAAATAGTATGATATGTTTAAACTTCTAAGATATAATATTGCTCAATGCATATTGTTGTTGGGTGCCATACAGTGAACTCCAACTCACAACAACTTTATGTTTAACAGGATGAAATATTGCCTAGTCCTATAAAATCCTCACAGTTATTGCTATATGTTTGAGCCCATTGTTGCAACCACTTGGTCACTCCATCTCATTGATGGTCTTCTTTTTCACTGACCCTCTATTTTACCAAACACGATGTTTTTCTCCAGCAATTTGTCCTTTCTGATGACATGTCTCATGTAAGTGAAATGAAATCTTACCATCCTCCCTTCCAAGGAGCATTCTGGCTGTCTTCTACTAAGACTGATTAGATCCTTCTTCTGGAAGTCCATGGCATATCTAATATTCATCACCAATGCCACGATTCAAATGTGTCAGTTTTTCTTTGGTCTTCCCTTCTTGTTGTCCAACTTTGTCATGCATATTGAAAATACCACAGCTTGGGTTGGGTACACTTTAGTCATCCAAAGTGCTGTCTTTGTTTTTGTAAGATTTTAAAGAAATTAATGTGTGTTAATTACTATCAGTTTATTAGTAGTGGTATTAAATAGTTGATGTATGATGCACATGTACTGTTTCAAATACTCTACAGAACTCTGAGTTTCTGAGCTTGTATATTAGGAACCACAGATTTGACTGTTTATACTTCCAGTCACTTAAATTCTTCCTGTTAAGTACTGGAGAAAGTTCGAAGAGTTTCATCTTTTAATATGGGCTCTAGGAAAAATAATCTCTTTTTAAAATCAGCACGAGGTTAGGTTTGAATAAAATATATAAAATACTGAAATATTATGTATGACTTTAAAGTATAAGTATTGTTTCCTAGATTTTTACTTTGTACATTCCACATTCTGATTATTAATGGATGCTTGTATCTGTTTCTTCTCATTTTGAGTTGTGACACATCACAAATGAAGGCCCCCAAGCTTGACTCCATTCACATCATTAAAGTCAACTTCACTTGGAGGAAGCAGCTCTTCCCCAACCATATTTTGAATGTCTTCCAACCTCAGGAACTCATCTTCTAGCCCTATATCAGGCAATGTCCCTCTACTATCCATAAGATTTTCACAGGCCAATTTTTTTGAGAAGTAGACTGCCAGGTCTTTCTTCCTAGTCTGCTTAGGCTGGAAGCTCCACTGAAGCTGGTCCACTATGCTTAACACTGCTGGTATTTGAAGTACAAATGGCATAGCTTCCAGCATCACAGCAACGTGCAAGCTGACACAGTATAACAAACTGACAGGTAAGTAGTAGGTGTTGAGAACACACTCCATATTCTCAAGATGAAAGAACCGAAGAAAAAAATCAAGATTTGAATTACAATATTGAAGAATTCTATGGGTAAAATATTGAACAACACGGAAAGCATCAAAAGAAGGTGGAAGGAATACACAGAGTCACTGTACCACGAAGACTTTGTTGACATTCAACCATTTCAGGAGGTAGCACATGATTAAGAACCAATAGTACTGAAGCAAGAAGTCCAAGCTGCGCTGAAGGCACTGATGAAAAAGAAGCCTCTAGGAACTGAAATGTTTTAACAAATGAATACAGCATTGGTGGTGTTGACTCATGTAAACCAAGAAATGTGGAAGCCAACTACCTGGCTGATTGACTGAAAGAGGCCCACATTTGTGTCCATTCCAAAGACAGGTGATCCAACAGAATACAAAAATTACTGAACAAACATTATCAAACAGTATCATTAATATAATATGCAAATAAGCTTTTGCTAAAGATAATTCAACAGTGACTGCAGAAGTACATCAACAGGGAACTGCTAGAAATTCAGGCTGGATTCAGAAGAGGATATGGAATGGTGGATATCGTTGATGATGTCAGGTGGGTCTTGGTTGACAGCAGAGAATACCAGAAAGATGTCTGCCTGTGTTTCATTGATTACTCAAAGGCATTTTACTGTCTGAATTATAGCAAATTATGGATAACACTACAGAGAATGGGAATTCTGGAGCACTTAATTGTGGTTATGAAAAATCACAGGAAATATTGCATGTTTTAAAATCAGGAAAGATGTGCATCAGGATTGTATCCCTGTACCATACCTATTCAGTCTGTATGCTGAGCAAATAGTCTGAGAAGCTGGACTACATGAACAAGAACAGGGCATCAGGACTGGAGGAAGGCTCATGAATGATCTTTGATATGCAAATAACACAACCCTGCTTGCTGAAAGCAAAGAGGACTTGAAGTACTTACTGATAATGATCAAACATTACAGTCTACAGGATGGAATTATACCTCAGCATAAAGAAAACAAAAATTCCCACAATTAGGCCAATAAACAACAGCACGGTATATGGAGAAAGTATTGAAGCTGTCAGTGATTTCATTTTATTTGGATCCACAGTCAAGGTCCATAGAAACAGCCGTCAAGAAATCAAATGACGTATGTATATTTCACTGGGCAAATCTCCAAAAGACCTCTTCACGGTGTTAAAAAGCAAAAATGTCACTTTGAGCACAAAGGTGCATCTAACCTAGGTCATGGCATTTTCAATTGCCTCATATGCATGCAAAAGGTGGACAATGAATGAAGAAGATGGAAAAATAATCAATGCATTAAAATCATGGTGTTGGAAAAGAATATTAAATATAGCATGGACTGCCATGACAACAAACAAGTCTGTCTTGGAAGAAGTACAGCCAGAATGCTCCTTAGAAGTGAGGAAGGGGAGCTTTGGTCTCATGTAGCTTGGACATCTTATCAGGAGGGACCAGTACCTGGAGAAGAACATTATGGGTGGTAAAATAGGGGTCAGTGGAAAAAAAAAAAAAAAGAGCTTCAAAGAGATAGATTAACACCATGGTTGCAACACTGAGGTCAGATACTACAAGGATTGTGAGATCCAGAAGTGTTTCATTCTGTTGTATGTAGGGTTACTATGATGGTCAGAACCAACTGGATAGCATCTAAAAACAGCAACAAAATAAACATTGCTGGGTGCCATTGAATTGATCCAACTCATAGCAACCCAATGTGAAAGAGTTGGGCTGTTCCATAGGGTTTCCTAATCTGTAATCCTGACAGGAGCACATTGCCATGTCTTGGCTGTTGAGTTCAAACTACTGACCTTTTGGTTAGCAGTTGAAGACTTAACCATTGCAATACCATAGCTCCTTAAGTAGTAAGTAATTGGCTTAAAGTGATATGTAGGTACTGGACCCAATAAAAGAAAACTGAGAGATTTGCAAATCTAAAAGAATAAATTAGGGGCAGAGTCAAAACGGTGAACTAGACACGTCTCCTTAAGTCCCTCTGAAAACTAAGGCCTGGATTGATAATTAAATGGAAATTTCTGGACACTTAGTGAGCCCTAGGACACAGCTTAGGGCTGTCAGTTTGGACTACATGCCACTGAATGGGAGTGAGCCCTGTCCACTCGTATTGAATTGGCCAACTCCTACAGATTGAAGGTAACTGGTGTTTTTAACTTTTTTTCTTTTTGTTGGCTGGAAGGTGGGGGATGGGCTTAACCGGCTGCTATGCTGAGCCAGAGTGGTGACATGATCAGTGGGTAGAAAACCTACATTTTGAGAGCCCGGCTCTGGACTCAGAGGACTCCAGCCCCTCCACCCTGTCTTTATGGACCTCCACCATAGATTCAGCTATTTCACAGTAGGCAGGACAGCTTGACCAGGATGCCATCTAGTTCGATTGGGCGGTAGAATTAACCAACCAGAAGCCTCACCAGGGGCTAATTCCCAGGCTGGTAGGCAGTGCCAGCCTGGGGAGTGCTTTTCCAGCAGAAAAGCTGTGTTTAGCACAGTGTAGCCTTAGGAGGGGGGTGGTCACCAGGTGATAACAGCAGGCCAGTAACCTGTCCCTACTTTGAAATACATCACATCACCTGGGGACAGCAGAAGAGGTGCCCTTGCTGTCAGCTGGAAGTGGGGGTTTCCCACACCTGGTAGCCTGACTGATTTTGGAAGCTGTCAGATAGTTTTTACCTTTTTAATATAAGACTGCCTAGAGAATTAACTGTGGTGCAACCTGATGGCATCTCTTCCAGCCTTTACTGACTCACATCATAGGGTCAACTGACAGCCCCTCAGTGACTCCATAAGTAGGGCCGTGTCTTTGCCAGCCAGGAGGTAGAGTCTGTTACCCCAGAGAGTCCACAGGGCCCAGTCACTGGAGTACATAGAGGCAGCTGGTGACCAATTTACTTCTCAAAACAGTGCCTCAGCTCCTGTTGAGGCAATACCAAAGAAAGTAAATGGTCTCTAAATGTCCCCAAAGCAACAAACCCTAACCAAACATCTAAACAAACATCCAGCCATGGCTCCAGAATACTCCCAAAATAAACAGTCAAAGAATTTCCCAGATGAAGAAGCTTTCCTGAAATTATTGGAGGTTGAGTACAAAAGAATTATATAGAGAGTCCTCCTAGACACTAAACAAAATGCAGCAGAGCAAAATGAAAAACTAAGCAAGCTGTTTGAGCTGATGGAACATCAGCATTCTGAAATCTGACAGATCAGTAACAAAATTACAGAATTAGACAATTCAATTCAAAACCAAAAGAGCAGAATTGAACAACTGGAAACTGACTCACTGACCTTTGAAGATAGAGCTACTGACACTGGCATTTATGAGGAGAAATCAGAGAAAAGAAACAAGAAAAATGAAAAACCATTAAGAAACATGTGAAACTCTATGAAGAGGAATAATCTATGATTAATTGGAGTTCCTGAACAGGGAGGGATACCTGAAAACACAGAGAGCATTGTTGTTCAGTTGCTCACAGAAAACTTCCCTGAAATTATGAAAGAAGAGCACATAGATATCCAAGATGTGTATCAAATGCCACAAAAAATAGACCGCAAAAGAAAGACACCAAGACATACTATAATCAAGCTTAACAAAATGAAATATAAGCAGAAACTCTTCAAGGCAGCAAGATTCAAAGCAAAGCTAACATTCTAATGGAAATCCTGTAGGCTTTCATCTGATTTCTCAGCAGAGATGATGTTGGCATGGAGGAAGTGGGACAACACATTTAAAGCTTTGAAGGAAAAAAAAAACTCCCCAACAAGAATTATATATCTTGCAAAACTATCTTTCAATTATGAAAACAAAATTAAGACATTTGCAGATAAACAGAAACTTAGAAACTTTGTAAAAACCACACCAAAATTACAAGAAATACCGAAAAAAGTTCTTGGCTTACAAAAACAAAACCATTAAGTGTACATTTAAGGAGACAACGCAGGGCACAACATCCAGAAGCCAACTCAGAGAAAGCACAAAACTCAATCAAAGCTATAATGTTAAGAGAAGGGATCCAATGATCATATCATGAAAACTAAGATATCATCATATGAAAAAGAGGGATACACTACAGTAGTTACAGCCCTTCTAGATGGAGAGGAAGTTAATAAGATATGTAGAAGTAAAAATTGAGTTTAAACTTAGATTAGTAAGGGAATCATAGGGGTAGCTGCAAAGCACAATAAAGATGCAACCTATCAAATCAAGAAAAGTAATACAGGAGTATCAACAAACACAAAACCAACACTGAAAAGGATGAAAAATCAATGCATTAAAGAAGAACACTCCAGAACAGAAAATTAAGAGCAACAGAGAATACCCAAACACAAAAACAAATATATCAAAATGATAGCACTAAACACATACCTATCAATAATTACACTGAACAGAAGTGGACCGAATGCTCCAGCAAGGAGACAATGAGTGACAATCTTGGATCTAAAGACAAGACCCTTCTACGCATTACTTACAAAAAACTCACCTTAGACTTAAAAATATGAACCAATTGAAAATTAAAGGATGGAAGAATATATACCAAGCTAACAACATACAAAGAAGAGCAAGTGTGGCAATACTAATCTCAGATAAAATACATTTTAATGTAAAATCCACCTTCATGGAAAGGGATAGTCACTATTTATTGCTGAAAGGTTCTATACAAACAAGCAAGACTTAACAACATTAAATATTTATGTACCTAGTATTACAGCATCTAAATACATCAAACACTGACTACAATGAAAAACGGGATAGATTACTCCACAATAATAGTCCACTTTCAGTATTGAACAGATCTTCTAGAAAAAAGCTCAGTAAAGACAGAAGGTCTTATTGCGACAATTAACCAATTAGACCTCACCAACATACACAGAACTTTTTATCCATCAACAGATAACTACACCTTCTTCTCCAATACACATGGAACATTGTTCAGAATAAACCATGTGTTAGGACATAAAGCAAATCTCAACAAAATCCAAACCATTGAATTATTACAAAGCACATTCTCAGACCACAAAGTCATAAAAATCAAAATCAATAGCAGAAGAATAAATTAATTAATTATCTTCATTTCAGTTTGTCAGTCTAACAAAACTTTTGGCTGGTCAGTCAATCCTCCATTTATTTAGGATGAAAGCAATGTTAAATAAATTTTTCATCAACTATTTCACCCCAGTGAATGGCTTGGAAGGCTATTCTGAATGATTAATATTGAGTTCTCTAATGAGTTTATAAGCTGTGTTTAGGGAACTCAGCTTCAACCACTTGCAGGCATTTGGACAAACCAATTTAGCTAGGTAATTCACATCTCCCAAACGTCAGTTAATAGTATTAACCTGTTTGCAACCCTTTCAAATTTCAAACTCTTTAATGATTTAGGTCTGGGAAAAAATGTAAACACACACAAAAAATGAGCAAAACTTCTTTTTGAGGGTATAGACCTATGTGACCAGGGACAAATCATTATGCCTTGTGTCCTAAAGAAAAGGTTTTCAACCTCAGAACTACTTGACATTTGAGGCTAGATCATTCTTTGTTTGTGGGGGGATGTGCCCTGTGCATTGAAGTTGTTTAATAGCATTTCTGGTCTCTACCCACTAGACAACAATGTTAATGCCTACATCTCAGTTGAGATAATCAGAAAGGTCTTCAGATACTGCCAAACATCTCTTGAAAAGGAGAGCAAAATGGTCCCCCACTGAAAACTACTATCTTAAGTCCCCCATTCCAATGACTTTTTGAGGAATATAAAAAGCCCTAGCGATGTATACAATGAGATGCCTTATTCAAGAAAAACAAAATCTTGTTGGCCTCAGTCTACTCTGCTCATCAATTCCACCCCCTCCTTGCTCTATCTACCTCCTCATTCCTGCCATGTGCTCATTTTTTTTTTTTAATTTAAAATTTCCCCTGGAGTGAAAAGTGGAAGACAGTAGCATAGTTTATTCTATACGGCACACCCTTACTGAGTAATTGGTGGATAAAATTCATTGATTTGCAATAAAAGTCATAAATTTATAAAGTGCCCAGGCATTTGAGAAAATGGTCATAAAAATCAAAATCCAAACTGCAATACAATGAAGAAGTAATAAGGTTTGAGTTGTGTGATAAAACGAAAGAGTGAAATCTGTTGCCAGAATGTGTACAAACCACATGGTCTGCAAAGCTTGTTAGGGCTGACTAGAAAAACGCAATACAGTGGTGAAAATGCCACTGGTGCTGCTGTAAAAATGGTTGTGGGGACAATGGCTCATTCCTCTTTCTATCCAAGCCTCTTCTCTTGGGACATACATTCTGTGTCACATACCTGACATGCATAATATGCTATGTCTTTGGTGTTGACATATTTCAAGGGATATACGATAGAGCACTTTCTGCTTCCAGTTGGATACCCAGAAAAACAATAAATGTTTATGGAAGGTGGTAAAATTTTAGGGCTCCACTCACAACAAATGTTAAGCATAGGAAGGCTTGCTCAAAGTGCAGGCATTGCTGGTATTCTATACTGTCAGAACTGCCCTGCAAAGAATTTTCTCCAGGTTTGGCTCTTGCTTGAAGGAACCAACTCAAGGAAATGGGAGAAATTTTCTTTTCTTTGACACCAGACAGACCTGTTTTCTAGTAGTTGTTTCTGTCGGCAGGGGTCTCCGGAGTCTAAGTGCTTTAAATGTCCTCCCATTTTTCTTTTCTTTTTCTTTGCTGTAGAGATTCTATTCCAGGTCTCCAAAGCTTAGTAACTTTGGATAGGAGAGTTATCCACTGATAGCTGTCACAGTTCGATCCTGAGTCTTCAGCTCTCTCCCATGTTACAGACTTTTACACTGACTTCCTTCACAGCATCAAGTCTGTGGATGGTGCAAAAAGCATGTGCTTGACTATTGACCTAAAGATGGGCAGTTCAAATCCACCTAGTGGTGCTACAGAAGAAAACCTGGAAATCTGTTTCTGAAAAGATTGTAGCTGAGAAAATTCTATAGTGCACCATTCTATTCTGCAACATAAGGGATCTCCACAAGTTGCAATTGACTCGAGCAGTGGGCTTGGTCTTGGTATCCTCTGTAGTCTAATCCTCAAGATACAGATTAGAAATTTTTCTTAAGCTTAGTATGTCTAAGACCAAACGTGATTTTTATTTGTTTGTTTGTTCCACTTTCCTGTTAATAGTGACTTAGTTGCTGAAGTAAAGAAAACCATAGAATCAGCCTGGATTCTGCTGTGTTCCTAAATTCTTCCCTGTCCAAAATGTTAGTGCTATCATCTCGATTGGTGGAACACAGCCTGCTTCCATCATCTTCTCTCCCTTCTCTCTCTGTCAGAAGACTTTCATTCCCCGCTGGGTGACTGTTGGCCTTTCTCCTTCCAGCCTGGCTTTTCCATAATCCATTATCTATCTCTACAGCAAGCAGCAAAGTCAGGGGGGAAAAAAAAAAGAAAGAAAGAAAAATCAAAGTCAGATCACAATATTCCCCTCAGATAAAAAAAAAAAAAAAGATTAGTGTTACCAGGGGGAGAGGGGAATTTGAAGTTAACAAAACTATACACCGAAAATAGGTGAATTTTATCATGTGTAGAATTTTATCAGTAAATATATTAAAGAAATTAAAGATTTTTTTTGAGTTCAGAAGGATTTTATTTCACTATAGAATTTCATTTCAAAAACTAAATCCCTGCCTTACGTTTTCAAAAAAATAACATTTTATTGTGTTTTTGGCAAAAGTTTACAGAGCAGTTTAAGTTCCTTTGCAACTGTTTCTACACAAGTTGTTTAGTGATGGTGGTTGTGTTCTTCACAATGCACGAACATTGTCATTATTTCCTGCCTTCTTTTAATAAACAGTTGTCACCAAGTCCACCCGAACTCATGGTGCATCTGTCAGAGTAGAACTGTACTCTGCAGGGTTTTCAATGGCAGATTTTTCAGTAGGTCACCAGCCTTTTCTTCCAAGGTGCTTCTGGTGGACTTCAACCCATGGCCTTTTGGTTATCAGCTAAATACATTAACTTAAAAAAAAAAAAATTCTTATGCTTTGGATGAAAGTTTGGAGCCCTGGTGGTATAGTGGTTAAGAACTATAGCTGCTAAACAAAACGTTGAAAGTTTGAAGCCACCAGCTGCTCTTGGGAACTCTATGGGTCACTTCTACTCTGTCCTATAGGGTTGCTATGAGTTGGAATCAACTAGACGGCAATAGGTTTTTGTTTGTTTGTTTTTGTTTTGTTTTTAGGTGAAAGTTTAGAGCTCACGTCAGTTGTTCATTCAAAAATTTGTACACATGCTGTTTTGTGACATTGGTTGTAATCCCTACAATGTGACAGCACTGTCACCCTTTTCACCCTGAGCTCCCTGTGTCTGTTTATTCAGCTTTCCTGTCCCACCCCACCTTCTCATTTTGCTTTTGAGCAGGAGTTGCCCATTTGGTCTTATATAGTTCATAGAACTAAGAAACATATTCCTCATAGGTGTTAGTGCTTATTTTATAGGCCTGTCTAATCTTTGTCGAAAAGTCAAATGTATTAACTGTGTATACCACTCAGCTACCTTGGTCTAATATAAACTCACTGCTGTTCAGTTGATTTTGACTCATAGTGACCCTACTGGATGGAATAGACCTGCCCCATAGAGTTTCCAAGGAGTGCCTAGCAGATCCAAACTGCTCATCTTTTAGTGAGCAGATACAGCGTTTCACCACTACACCGTCAGGGTTTCCTGAGTCTAGTGGCACTCCCATAATCAGGCCCTGCTTACTACTCAAAATTCATCTTCTAACACTCTTCCTTCATTCAGTCCACCCTTGCCTCACTGGTCTTCTTTCTGCTTCTGTAATGTTTTAGGATTTGCTGCTATCCATTCCTCCTGCCTAGAGTGACCTTCTCCAAGATGAGGATGTCCCTAATTCATTCCTACTATTCACTCTGTCTCAAAAAAATCTTCTCACTTCCCTTTAAAAGGCAGTACTATGCATCTTACAGTTACTGTCTACTGTATTCCATTATTAATTTTTTTTAGGGAACTCTTCACTGAAATGATCCAATATATTAACTGGGTCACTTGTTTATGATCTGAACTCCTAATAAGAATATAAGGTTCACAAGGAGAGCAACATTATCTGGCTTCTCCACTTCTGTATCCCTAGAACCTCAGTTAAACAAGTATCTTAACACTGAGCCTTGCACATGGCAGCCAATAAATCTAAGACCCAATGATGCTGAGTTGATTTGGATTCATACAGACCCTACAGGACAGACTAGCACTGCCCCAAGTGACAGAGTAGAGTTTCTAAGGCTGCAATCTCTAGGGAGGCAAACTGCCACATTGTCCTCTAGTGAAGTACTTGGAGGGTTAGCAGTTGTGCTCTTTAACCACTGTGCCACCAGGGCTCATTATTAAATAACTAAATAAATGAAAGATTGAAAAGCCATCCAAGAGTCCTGCCCTAGGACTCTTTTTGGAATTACTTATTTATTCCTGGAATTTTCACAGAAATATGGGTTAGATGAGAGGTAATGTGAATATTAATAATTGTCAGTTACTAAGTGCATAATCCAAGAAACCCTGTTCTACTGTTAAGTTACTTTATTTAATTCTCGTAACAGCCATTTCAGTTAGGCACTCTTGTTTGCATTTTACACAAAAGGAAAGTGAAGGGACTATTTAACATGAATGTTTAATAGCCACAAATCTTAAATAAGTCTCACAGTCTAGTCATGGATCATAGAGTTGCTCTTGATATGCATGCGGCTGAATTAAGTACCCAAGTGACCTCGGTACTAATGCCACTAAAATCCCTACACCTTTTATTTATTTATTTGTTTTTTAAACAAAGAACTAAATGTTCCACATAAGTTAGTAACCATTATACTAGCCAACAAGATATTACACTGTATCATTAAGGAACAAAAGCAGTATATTATACTGGAATTTGGTAGACTTCTTAGTATTCAGCTAAAATAATTATATTATCATCTCTATATCTATGTCGTTGGCAAAGTTGCAAAGTTTCTATAATTTGAGTATGGACTGTTCACCATGGTTTCCAAGGCAGATCCTCTTCTGTAACCACATTCTCACGGCTGCATTGAATCAGTCATACTTTCCAGTTACTTCTCCGGTTAGTTCTTAGTTATAAATTGTTAAGCATCCCACTTCATCACTGTCAGTTGTTATGCGTTATTTGTCCCACTGTACAATGTGACCTCCCGGAAGACAGAGACTCTGTCTCCATTGCTCGTGGTTCTCTTCTCGGTGCTTGGCACAGTTCCTGGCTCACAGTAGGCACTCAATGACTGTTTGTCTAGTACAATGAAGGCATTTGAGAGTTTTGAGTTCTATTTAATTTTTCGTAACTCTGTCTGTTCTTCACATATAAGCTGTCCACTGACCTGCTGCCAAAGCAGAAATTGCATAGAAAATTCCCCACAAATTTGTGCATGTATACTTTTAAGGCATAGCCATGGCTTTGTAACATTCAAATTCCAAAAAAGGACCAGCTCTTCAAAGAAGGGAATAGACCTATGCATGTTTTCATCTCTAGTAGACTGCTGGAGGAAAGATAATTGACTTTTGAGAGAACAAACTTTAAATGGCCATGTATTGGCTTATATGACAGAAACCTTGAGGATTTGAAGCTATAGAGTGAGTCTGCAAATGCCTATAAACCCTTTCCTTGACATTTTCACCAACTGTGGGTAAAACACCAAAGGCTAGGAGTAGAACAGGAGAGCTAAGAAGAATCTTCATGTGAGTCATGTGGCACTTCCACCAGGTGTAAAGCAGTCACTCCCTGAAAGAGCACAGGCAAAAAAAGAAAACTGGAGTCTATGAAACCTACTCTGGGTTTTCTTTTACCTGCTGTAGTCTGGGTTCTGAGAGAGCTTTCACTGAAGGCACAAGAAGCCAGGGCAGCACTAGAAACAAGGGGAACTCCTTACTGACCCATATTGCTGCCAACTGCACTTTCACGCAGAAAAAAATCCCCCATATTTCAGGAGGCTGGTTCTCTAGCAGCAAAACATAACAGGGCTCCACTATCCCAAAGCACTCATTGCCCAAGCCTTGCTTATAGGAAAATCTTGACCACGCCTGTAAAACCATTGAGGTCAGTAGCGAATGGGAACCTCCCAAAGCTACGTAGATCTTACCCTCACTTATCTACAGACCAAACTGATTCTATCCCTCACTCAAGTGGCCTGATAAAGGATGAGACACACGCTTTTCTGTGGGTGAACGTAGTTCAGTGTCTAATACACAAAAGTGCCTAGCATACGTGAAAAATTACAAGATACACCAAAACAACAAAAGGTGACCAATGTTCATAAGTGGCACTATCATAATGCAAAATTCATGTTATTGTTATTCTTGGTTGCCATAAAATTGATTTTGACTCACGGCAACCCATGTTTGTCAGAGTAAAACTGTGCTCTATAGGGTTTTCAAGCCTGTAACCTTTAGAAAATAGATTTCCAGACATGTCTTTCTAGGTGCCTCCGTGTAGGTTCAAACTGCTAGCCTTTTGGCTAGTAATTGAGCATATAACAGTTTGAACCACCCAGGGACTCAATAAAATTCATATTTTATATATATATATATATACACATACACACATGTATATGCACACACTCATATATGCATGTATATATATTGCATACATACATATACACATTAGAAAACAAAGTTATAAGCAAAACTATTAAAGGATGACTGGATTCAGTTGTTGACCAAAGTCATCAGGATCTTTTGCTAGAGACAGAGACAGAGACAGAAACAGGGAAGATGGCCACCATGAAGACAGAAGCATGGATTGTAGTCATGCTACTATAAGCCAAGGAGCACCTGGAACTCCCCAAAGCTCAGAAAGACATGAAAAGACCTTCTTCTAGAGCATTCAGATTACTAACTACCAGAACTGTGAGATAAAAAATTTAGGTTGTTGGAAGCCTCATGGTGTGTGATTACTTGCTATGGCAGTCCTGGGAAACTGATACAATTGGTTTCAATCAAATGAAGCCAAACTTGAGCAGACTGACCAGCTGATCCCATGCAGGGCACCATGACTTCTCAGATTGCAGGAGATGGCCCTTCCTATTCAGTTTCTATGGAACTAGCCAAGTGTTGCCATTGGCTGGAGGTTAGTTCCATGGATAGGAAGAACAAACTCAGGGAAAAAGTAAACTCAGGAAGATGAAGTGTTCTGATTTGCTCAGCTCTACCTCCAAGGGATATGTAGGCTTGGAGCTGGAAGAGCTTTCAAAGGGAGCTGAGAGCTTACATAATAGAGAGGTGGGAGGAATAAGAATCACCTCTGACGGGTAACTGGGCATGGGAAAGAGGACATCAGGAAGTACGCTTTGTTCACCTGATAACTTACTGTATTTCTTCAGCCAAGACAGTGTAACACCAGGCACCAATTCAGGTGTTCTCCCGGAATAAAAAGACAACACACAAGATACGTAATTTTGGTTTCTGCTTCTTTAAATCAAGGCTTCTCAGACCTAAGCACTGTTGACATTTGGGGCCAGATAATAGTCTGTTGTGGGGACTGTCGCACACATTGTAAGATGTTTAGCAGCATCCCTGGCCTCTGCCCACAAGACACCAGTAACACCCTACCCCAGTTGTGATGATCAAAAATGTCCCCAGAATCTGCAAAATTTTCTCTGGAGGGAAAAAACAGCCCCTGGTTGAGAATCACTGCTTTAAATTCATTGAAAATGTTCATGATAAATCAGGTACTCAGAAAAAGAAGTATTTGCCTGCACTCGTCTCTTGTTTGGTGCTGGGACAATAGGTCACTTTCTTCCTACACACACCGGGGCACCTGGGGGGAGGGAAGCAAATGGTCTTCAGTAGAGTTGGAAATCACACAAAAGGAGCAACTCAATTTAGCATGGATTTTTTTTTTTTTGAAGAAAATAATGTGAAAACTGCCAACCTCCATCAATTATATTCTTACACTGCAATTGACCTTCTATTAACTTCCAGGGGAGGTAACAACTAGGAGGTAAATTTAGTTTATTTTGGAAAAGTCTCAAGAGACATAAACACTGTAGTCAATCCACATGACCATATATTTCTTCTGACTATAAAGTGCAAAATAGAAATTTCCTTCCTACTATTTTATGTCCCTCTTGTACCTGAACGCAATTTTCTCCATTTAGAAAATGGCACTAGTGTCTGTAGAAACACCCCAAGTGTCTGTCCCTCGATTAGGAGGTGAAGAAATAGGCTGCAGCCTGTTCATGGAATGCTTTTCAGTAGATCAGATGAGGGAACCAGATCTGTGCATACCAACCTGGGTACTCTCGAAACCATAATCTTATGAGACAGAAGGCAAACTACAAAAGGATACTTTACAGTGATGCTATTATGCAAATTTTGCACAGACAAAAGAAAATTTTGCTTTGTTTGTAGCTACATACATATGTTGTAAAAGGAAACTGTGCATAAGAAAACTAAGTTTGTCTCTGGAGAAAGAAACAGAGAAGTTAAGAAGGAATGGATCCATTAGTGTATATGGACATGTTGTCTGCATCTACCCACGTACAGATGCAATGCTTTTTGATGAGGCAGTGGCGGTTCAGTGGTAGGATTCTCACCTTGCATGCTGGAGACCCAAGTTCAAGAGAAGGACTTCATATGCAGTTACTACTATCTGTTAGGGAAGGCTTACATGTGTGTGGCCATGGTGCTGAAGAGGTTTCAGCAGAACTTCCCAACTAACACAGGCCAGGTGAAAAAGCCCAGCAAACTACTTCAGAATATCAGCTACCAAAAACCCGATGGAGCACAGCCATCCAGTCCATACACCATCATGGGAATGGTGCAGGACCATGCAGAGTTTTGCTCCGTTGAACATGAAGTCACCATGAGCTGAGGAACAGCGCAACGGCAAATAACAGTAGTGTTTTTTTATAGAGACAGGAGTATAGACAGACCCAGAGAGAAAGACAGCCTGCCCTTATTGCAACAAGGTAACTTGGAAATGTGAATAATTTACACAGGGATGTTTGTTACTTATTTTTCACTTATTTTTGCTAAGTTTCTTAATGAAAAATTAGCAAGATGGCATCTTAGTAAGTGGCAAACTAACTGCATATTTAACTTCTTTGACCTCTTCAATTCAGCAAATCTCAGGGACAATAACTCTACAGTGACTTTGAACATTTGGTAGATTTCAGTGGCAAGAACACAGCAACTGGTTAAACTTACAAGATTTTTGCCCTGGGTTCAGAAGGTCTGAAGGTCAAAATTTAAGATGGATCAAAAAAAAGACCATCAGCAGTATCATGAGAGATAGGAAACAAGAAGTACCATTGCCTTTGGTTGAAACACAAAGAACCCACACACTCCAACTGAATTTACTTGATGAAAAGATATTAAAATGGGAAATGGGAATGCATGCACCATGAGCTTATCACCTGCCACTCGGATAATACCTTGAAATTCCATAAGTTACTCATATTACTTTCTTTTATAAAACGGACACACAAAGTTAAAAAAAAGGGGGGGGCGGAGAGACTGTGCCTCACATCCCGATTGTACCCTACTAGAGACTTGACCCTTCTTGCAAGCAAACACATTGACCTCACCGTTTTCCGGGTTCCATCAGAAGACACAAGACTTCCAGGTCAGAAAAAGAGGTCAATTTATCACAGCACCAGCAGTAGCCAGAGGTCAGAATTACATCTGGGCCTTGTTTGACAGCTTTGGCTGGAACTTTCAGAACAATACTGTATAATAGGGGTCAGATTCAACTTGTCTCTATCTTTAGTAATTATGCGGAAAACATTCTGCATCAATTCTAATGTGACTTGTTTTTCTTGTTAAGGAAGTCTCTGTTCATTTCTGTTTTTTAAAGGGACAATAGTGTTAAATTTACAAAATATCTGTTTTCTATCTTCAGATATAATGACATGTCTCTCTCTCCTTCTCCATCCCGTCACACCTTCTTCTTTAGTGCTAGAGAGTTTTTCCAAGTTTGACTGCTGTGCCACACTTCTCTCAAACTAGTTCGTCCTAGATATTTTTCCAGGGAGAAATACCTCCAGATTTCTCGCCTGTTTATTTCATCTTTCCAAGTATCCATTTCTAAAAGTGATTTCCTTACATTTCGATGTACACAACTCTGCTGGTATAGTGGTTAAGAGTTACGGCTGCTAACCAAAAAGATCAGCAATTTGAATCTACCAGTCACTCCTTGAAAATTCTATGCGGCAGTTCTGTTTTGTCCTATAGGGTTGCTATGAATCAGAATCAACTTGATGGTAGTGGGTTTGGTTTGGTTTTTGTTTTAGTCATTTAGGAGCCCTGGCGGTACAGTGGTTAAGTGCTCAACTGTTAGCCAAAAGGTTGGCAGTTGAAAACCACCAGCAGCTCCACGGGAGAAACATGTAGCAGTCCGCTTCCATCAAGGTTCACAGCCTTGGAAACCCGACACATTTGCTATGAGTCAGGACCCACTTGATGACAGAGCTCCTTCTTGTGGTTTCTTCAGTCCTTTCTATAGAGAGATGGGAGGCGAGATTTGGAAGTTGTTTGCAAGTCTTAGTTTTACCCAGTTGCCACCTAGCAGCCTCTTCTCCAAAAGTAAAGCTTCCTGGCTCTTAATCCCTTCTGCCCTTCACTTGTCCCCAGTTCCCTCCGTCCTCCGTTCATGCAGCTGGCTTTGGTCTGCATCACTTCCGTATGCCTTTCATGGGTACTCAGCTTTGCCTTTCAGTGGCTTTGATTGCACTCACAAAATTGTCTCACTGAGCTTCTGCAGACATTCTTTCTCTTACTGCCTGTGGGGTGCCAGTGGACATTAGAATAAAACTTTTAAAGACACACATCTGAAAGGAAGCACATTCCTTTGCTGGAGAATAATAAATCACTAAATCTCAACCATCAGTCAAGCTCAAATTCAGGACAAATTTTAGAGAAGGAATGAAGATAAGGGAGAAAGTCTCAGACAGAAGGGAGAGAGCAGGATAAGACAAACACTCTATCTCCTTTCCTGTTGGCTCTGCTTATGCCTCTGTCTGCACTTTCACCTTGTGAGGTAGGAGCCCAAGGAGGACAAAGCTGAAGACAAGGGTCAATCCTGATCCCACAGAAAGAAAAACACCAAGAGGCTTCATGTGAGTCATGACCAGCTATGACATACAATCCAGTGTCAAATTCCTCCTTCTATAGTCTGCTTTTTCCTCCTGAGGCAGAGACCTCCAGTGCTGACCTTCAACCGAGAATCAAAATAATGATGGTCCGAGTGCAACCTTAAGTTCAACATAGCAGACCTTCACCCCAGAGCAGAGCAGCTGGAGAGAGAAAATAGGGGAATTTTCAAGTTGACTTGTAGAAAAGCCAAAAGAAAGTAGCAAGGAAGAGACAGCGTAAACGACAAAGTTCAGGGCACTCACCCCACAGGAAAAGACCCTCAACCAAGCTGGAAGAAAATAAATCGCTCTGTGCTCTGTAGACAGGTTTGGCAAGGTGGCATGATCGCCAAGCCAGCCAGCCAAGTGCCGTCGAGTTGGATCCGTGACATGATCAAGAAAACAAATTTGCATTTGAAGGCAGAGCATTTCTACTTTCTAAGGAAAGAGTTGCTGAATGATGGTCCTTGTTCCTATATACCTTGAAAGACATTTTTGCAGTATTTGATTTTATTACATAATAATCACTAAAATTATTCTTTAACTTTTTTAACTCTTAATTTTATTTTTCTATAACTGTACTTTAGACAGTTTACAGAACAAATGAGCTTCTCACTAAATAATTAGTATACATATTATCTTGTGACATAGGTTAGCAACCCCATGGCAAGTCAACAGTCTCCCTTACTTGATCATGGGTTCCCTGTTAGCAGCTTTCCTGTCCTTTCCTGACTTCTAGTCCTTGCCCCCGGGCTAGGGTATGCTTTTGTTTTCTTTCTGTTTTACCGGCCTAAATTTTTTACCGAAGGACTTTAGGAATGACTTTATTACTGAGGTAAAAGCCTGTCCAGGGGCCGTATTCTCTCAGTGTCTTTAGTCTCTGTCAGGCCAGCAACTCTGGTCTTTCTTTTTTGAGTTAGAATTTTATTCTACATTTTCCTCCAGTTCTGTCTGGCACATTCTATTGTGACCCCT
This sequence comes from Heterohyrax brucei, assembly GCA_028571685.1. Taxonomy (NCBI): domain Eukaryota; kingdom Metazoa; phylum Chordata; class Mammalia; order Hyracoidea; family Procaviidae; genus Heterohyrax; species Heterohyrax brucei. Next base: position 83,724,768 of record CM053156.1, on the reverse strand, counting down.
GTCAGAGAAGTTGTTGGCGGTAGCCAGGCACTATTTAGCTGTGCTGGACTTAGTCTGGCAAAGGCCATGGTAGATGTGGTCCATAGTCCCTTGGACTCATCTTTCCCTTGTATCTTTAATTTTCTTCTTTCTTCCTTGTTCCCGAAGGGGTAGGACCAGTGAAGCATCCTAGATACAGGCTTTTCAGACCCTTTGGTGAGATACTTCTCACCAAAGAAGAAGGTAGAGCATTGTCTTTATAAACTATGTTATGATAAGTTAAGCTAAATGGTCCCTAAGACCATGGTCTCCACAGCCCTCAGCCCAGTAATTCTGTCCCTCAGGGTACTCGGATGCATCTATGGAGCTTCCATAACCTTGCCGTGTACAGGTTACGCTGGTTCTTCCAGTATTGGGCACCGCCGTACCCTTCACCAAAGTCAAATTACTCTTAATAGTTTTATGGGTCTCTATTTGGGTGTCTGCCACACTTTCATTTCAATGTATTTGTGGCCTCTGTTGAAACCTTCACACTTTTGCTTTGATAAATCAACTCAGTCCTTGTCCCTATCATGACATGACTGACTACTTTTGTTCTGTCTCCTGTGAATTCTCCTCATCTTTCTTTCCCCCAAGTGTAGGGAAAGGAGCCCTGGTGATACAATGGTTAATCAAAAGTTGGCATTCACTCAGCATCTCCCTGGGCAAAAGACCTGGAGATCTGCTCCTGTAAAGATGGAACGCAAACCAAACCCACTGCCACAGAGTCAATCCGGACTCTTAGTGACTCTGAAGGACAGAGCTGAGCTGCTCCACAGGGTTTCCAAGTTGTGGCTGGTGGATTTTAACTGCCAACCTTTTGGTTAACAGCTATGTGTTCTAACCACTGAGCCACGAGGGTGACCTTGTAAAATTATAGCTTAGGAAAACTTACCGGCAGTTCTACTCTGTCACATGAGGTTGCTAGGAGCAGAAATGGACTCAGTGACACCCAGTGACAACAAATACAAGCAGATGTTTGTAATGCTGAGATTTCTGCAGATTTCCCTCATGTATCTCAACCATTCTGTGCTTTAGCTGTCTTAGCTATCTAGTGCTGCTGTAACAGAAATATCACACGTGAGTGACTTTAACAAACACAAGTTTCTTCTCTCAGAGTCCAGAAGGCTAGAAGTCTGAAATCAGGGTGACAACTACAGAGCAAGGCTTTCTGTCCTCCCTGGTCCTAGGAGCATCTCAGCACAGGGACCTTGAGTCCAAACACTACACTATGCTCTCAGTGCTTCTTTCTTGATGGTGTGAAGGTCCCATGTCTCTCTGCTCACATCTCTCTTTTATAGCTCAAAAGCTATTGAATTAAGGCACAACCTAATCTTGTAGATTGAGCCCTGATTTATTAGCACAACTGCTACTAATCTCATCTTGTTAACGGCCTACAGATAACATTTACAACATGTAAGAAAATCACATCAGATGACAAAATGGTAGACAATTACACAATACTGGCAATTGTGGCCTAGCCAAGTTGTCAGATATTCTGGGGGCTGGGCAAAATTCAATCTGTGACAGTAGCTATCATGTCAATGTGGATGACCCACACTCCAGCCTCAGCTACCTTGCACTGTATAGCTCTTTCCATCACAATTGTATGTAAATTATTTTATGTAGTGACTTTATATAATCCTCCCACCTCTGATTTTATTTTTTTGATGAGCTTCCAGGCATCCCCTCCTGCATGAAACTTAACTTCTTGAATTTAAATTACTCAAAATGCCAGATAGCTTTGCTGACAAAATATTTCCTGTAATAGAGTGTGATTGCTATCCTCACTGTCATCAAACCCCTTACAGTCCTCTGGCAAATCTGAAATACAATTTGAGCTGGCCTCTCAGTTGACTTTAGCACCGGTTTTTCATCACTCACAGCCCACGGGATCTTCCTGCATCCCCTAGGACCATTGCGTCACCCAGTCACCCCTTGTCAGGCAGCACTTTTGTCCCATTCTGCTGAGATATCTTAGCAAAACTTCAGTATTCCATTTTCATAAAGTTCTATTGAGATTCCTGTTGCCAGCTGCTGTCAAGTTGACCCTAACTCATGGGACCCCACGTGTGTCAGAGCAGAACGAGGCTACATAAGATTTCCTAGTGCTAGTTTCACTAAAGGAGATTACCAGGCTTTTTTTCTGAGGCACTGTTGGGTGAACTCAAACTGCCAGTCTTTTAGTTAGCAGCTAACCATGTAACTATCATACTTGTAAGGAACTCTTGTACTAGAGATGCTCCCTTTGAAATCCTCTTATGTAATCCCAAAACTCATTGCTCTGGAGTTGATTCTGACTCCTGCTGTGAGATGCAGTAGAACTGCCCCATAGAGTTTTCATAATCCCTATGGAAATGGATTGCCATATCTGTCTCTCAAAGAGCAACTGGTAGGTTTGAATTACCAACCCTTAGATTAGCAACTGAGTGCTTAACCTCTGTGCTACCAGGGCTTCTTACACACCTACCTGGAAAAGCTGACGTCCTGGGTTCAGACTTAAGCTCTACCATATCCCATCTGTGTGGTCTTCGGGAAATCACCATACCTTTCTGCAAATGAGGATGATAAAAACACATTTATTATTGTTGCATGAATAAATTAGAATTCTTGACAATTAGTTCTCACTCCAAAGGACTGGTTTTAAATGGGACACATGGTAATTAAAGAATTATGTGCTGCTCCTGATGGAAAATTTTGCATGTTAAAGAGATTTAAAATGGAAATGAGTCTTAATCCATTGATGAAGTTTCATCCAAAATGAAAAACCAGTGATACTGATGAAGATATTTAGGAACGGGGGCAGAGGAAGCTGTAGGAGAAATCTTTATATTATTTAGACCACAAGCTAATCTAGCACAGAGAAAGCCGTGGTGTTGGGAGAGAATGCAGCTCAGTCCTAGAAATAGAAAGCAATGGGTAAGGTGGTAATACTTCCTTTCATCCTACTTAAACTCTTGGATTTGGTTTCTAGAACAACTCACTGCCATTTTCAGCAGACCAGATCGACCTCGACTCTATACGAGACTTCAAGTATCTCATTAGATGATGCTTATTTGACGGTTCTAAGTCATTTCCCCTGTCTTCCTTCCTTGTCTTGATACACAGAGTTAAGATGAATATACCATGTTTTTTCATGAATAACACACCCATGTAAATAGTACATGCACATGTAATGTATGGAAATGATGAAATTAAGTAAAATGGTTTTAGCAATAGTTCATGTTATTTGAGTAAAACCCAGTAATGTGGAAGTTAAGCATTCAGGCTTTAAAGCAGGACAGACCTGCATTGGTACCTTTGTTTTGCCAAAAGTTTACCTGCCTCAGGGTCACTTGTGATGTGAGGCGAGTGGTGTAACCTCTGTAAGCCTCCTTGTCTTATCTTCTCAGTGGAGAATGTCAAGACTCCTCTCCCTGGGTTAAAACAAGCCTTGTGGGCACAGTGGTTAAAGGATTGGCTGGTAACCAAAATGCTGACAGTTGGAACTCACCCGGTGGCTCCACGGGAGAAAGACCCTGCAATCCGCTCTGGTGAAGATTACAGCTGAGAAAACCCTATGGGGTAGTTTTATTCTGTCACACGGGGTTACTGTGTATTAGAATCAGTCTGAAGGCACACAACAAAAGGAACTCCTTGGGGAAGTATGAGAGCTAATCGGGTTAGTATCTGCAAGCACTTAGAATCTCAGAAATGCTTGACAGAAGGTAGCCACAAAACTCTCATAGGGTTTCGTGGGTTTGATTTTTATGTGTGTGCACGTGTGTGTGTCTGTGCGTGCATGCGTCTCTCTACTGAATTTCTCTGAGACCACTTTCCTCTTATAAAACAGGCATTTCTGAGGGAAAATGGTATTTGAAATCAGCAAGTCTTTCATTCCCTCATGTGACTATGGGTCACCATGCTCACTGTGCGGTCCCTGTTCTGTCATCTGGTTTCATGGTAGTGTTAGCTTCCTCTTTCCAATGCTCAAGAAATGGGAGGCAATTCATATCCACAACAGACATACAGTGTGACCAGAAAAGAAGATCTGAAGGAATGCTGAACGACCACAGGAGGTGGAGTGGGACTAAAGGGGCAGAAGACATATGGGGGCGACAGAGTGGAATGAGGGATCCTCCTGAGCTTGAACTCCTTAAAGAGCACACTTCTTCCACAGATTGGATGCGGTTTAGAGATCTCAGTAGCAGGAGACCCCGTGGCCTCACCGGTGCTCAGTTTTACTGTCTCCATTAATCACAGTGGCTGGATAATTGCCGAGTGCAGAGTCCACTGACCTAGAAGACTCAGTCATCTGAACCACGAAATAAGTCGCACCCATAATTCAGCTAACAAAATAGCAGCGGCAAAGAGAATCTGGTTGCATTAATTTGCCTCTGTGAACTCTGAATCCTCACTTCCATTTGCATCCTACTGAGCTCGCTTTTCAATGGAGGCACACCTCCTCAGAGGGTTGAGTGCTGAGAGTACAAGAGGCCAACAGAAACCTGTAGTATGCAAATTACCTCCTTCTTTCATTCACTCAGCAAACATTTATCAACAATTGCCTCTGTAAGCAGATGCGGCTGAGGCCCTGGGGATACCTTACGGAAGAAAAGAGGTATTTGCAGGATAGTGTTAGAAACATAATAAGAGGTGACAGTCACACAAGTCTACCCACCAAATGAATATTTTCTCGAAGCTTTGCTGGAAAACTCACTTAGACAGGAATAAACTGAAATAAATATTTCACACTATACATCACATGAAGGCAAGTATATTTATTCTACTGTATAGAATAAAATGTTGCTAACTGCTGAATCAATCCTCAATTCATGGCAAGCCCATGTACAACAGAACCAAAACCTGCTGTGTCCTCAGCCATCCCCATGATGGATGAAGGATCTGACCATTGGGATGCACAGAGTTCTCATTAACCAATTTTCAGAAATACATCACCAGGCCTTTCTTCCTAGTCTATCTTAGTCTAGAAACTCTGTGTCATAACAACCCACAAGCCCCCACTGAGAGATAGGTGGTAGCTGAGCGTGAGTTACCTGGGCTGGAGTAGAACCCAGGTCTCCCACCTGGAAGACGAGAATTGAACCACTGAACCACCACTGCTTCCATAGAATAAGAGGCATTCTTGATTCTTATAATAATTGCAGAGGGGTAGGATTTGATGTTGTCCAGACATATCTCTGTAACAATCCTGATTTATTTAACATTTACCTAAACTCCTTTGGACTTACGGTAACCCTAGAGGTCACCATGAGTTGGATCTCACTCAACAGCACTTGGCTGGCTTGGCAAACTCCTTTGGGTGGGGAAACACTGTTTCAGGTTTTGGTATTTTTGACGGGGGATACCAAAACATTTTTTTTTTTTTAATGTGTGAATCTGTCATTGTCTGTATTCTGTTTCCTGAAGGGCATTCTGGAATCTCACTTTGGCCAGTGGGACAAACCAAATTGTTATAAATTACTTCTCAGGGTGAAATGTAAGACTTAAAGCCTGTGTCATCATGTTGGGCTAATATGTACACACCTAGCGATCTAAGTTTGTTGTCCTCCAGTTTGAGGCAGACATTAGTAGGAATGTTTAAAAAGGACTGAAGCAGACAAAGGACTACGTAAGGTCAGATTTCTGACACTAGCAGTAAGGATATTTCCTTCTGATGCTACCCTGAGCCACCTCTGTGGAGCGATGACAGCAAGAGGTGCTAACAGTAATGTGCCTAATCCGTTTCTGTTTGAGTATCTTACTTGGCAGGTGTTTCTTCCTCCAGGAAGGATAAATTAGGTTCTTTTCCAAAGTATTTTGAGATATTTTTTGCCATTCTTGGTTCTTCTCACATTTGCAAGAAGGACTGGATTCCGTGTTGTCCAGCCATATTTCTGCAATACCAACCAAAAGCAAACCCACTGCCATTGAGTCAATTCTGACTCATAGAGACTTCATAGGACAGAACAGAACTGCCCCACAGTTTCCAAGGAGCACCTGGTGGATGTGAACTGCTGACCTTTTTGGTTAGCAGACATAGTTCTTAACCACTATACTACCAAGATTTCCATTTCTGTGAAAGTCTTGATTTATTTAACACTTACCTGAACTGTTTTCGATGGAGAACATGAAAATGTGTATTGTGCTTGTGTGTGTGCACGCACATGCAAGAGCGCACATGCAAGAGCGCACACGCAAGAGTGCACACGCAAGAGTGCACATGCAAGAGCGCACATGCAAGAGCGCACATGCAAGAGCGCACATGCAAGAGCACACATGCAGGAATTTATCATTTTCTGTACTCATGAGCTGAAGGGCATTTTGGAATCTCATTTATGCCACTGGAACAAAACAAATGCTGTGCATGACAAAATTCAGTGTTTGATCCAACTCTGGAAGAATTATATTTGTTCGTAAGCCTATTCTGTTTCTCAAATAACAACAACAAAAATATTGTAAAGAAGTAGCTTTTTTAGGTCGGCATGTCCATCTGTTTTACTTCCAGGGATCACTATAAAAGCAAACCTTATCCGAACTGACATCTTTGGAGAGGTACGGAGGGATAGGAAGGGGAAGGAAAGCAATAGATCTGCTATCTATCCATTTTCAACAGCATAGATACAAATAACGACTGCCACAACATTCTCTCCAAGCCCTCTTGAATCCGAGGTAAGTAGAGATGTCAAGCCTACAGCAGTATATTCCTCTCGAGGCATACGTGATGGTTCTCCTTCTCCCTGCTTTAAATATTAGAACCAAGCAACAAGGTTATCAATCTGTTCATAACGTTGAAAACCAAGCCCACGGCTGTCAAGTCAGTTCCTACCCATGGCAGCCCCATGTGTGTGAAGTAGAACTACAGTCTATAGAGCTTTCAAAGCTGAGAGCTTTTGGAGGCAGACTCCCAGACATTTCTTTGAGGCAAATTTCAGTGGGTTTGAATTGCCAGCCTTTCAGTTAGCAGGCAAGAACTCAACCATTTGTGCCACTGGGAGACCTTTCTGGCATTAAAGGTTCACACATTATAAGAAAACAGTTAGCGTATGACATTTCCTTAAGTAATAGTTCTCCATTTTATTTTATCAAAAGTATTGCTTGCAATTAAAATAAGCTGATGTATTTAAAACAAAGTCAACAGATACTAAATAGTATTTTTTAATCATACCAGTAGCCAATTAGCTTCTTATACTAACACAAGGAACTTAAATCACACTGAAATGATAATTCTAACATTAAAGGAAAACTATTCTGGTGGACCACGTGGTCCCAGGATTGTTCAAAAGTGGTTGCAGTAGTACATCAATAAGGAACTGCTAGATTGTCAAGCAAGATTCAGAAGAAGACATGGAACAAGGGATATCATTGCTAACATCTGATGGATACTGCCTTTGCATTTGACTGTAGTGGATCACATGAAACTGTGAGTGACACTGAGAAGAACACTTAGTCCCAGAACGCTCAGTCATGCTCATGAGGGGCTTGTACGCAGCAAAGAGGCAGCTGTTCTAACAGAACAAGGAGATACTGTGCAGCTGAACGTCAGGCAAGTTGTCCATCAGGGTCGTATCCTTTCACTGTGTTTATTCTATCTGTATGCTGAGTAAATAATCTGATAAACTGGACTGTATGAAGAAGGGCATCAGGACTAGAGGAAGACTCATTAACAACCTGAGTTATGCAGATAATGCAACCTTGCTCGCTGACAGATAAGAGGTTTTTTTGCAGATTTGTCCATGCAACACATCCTTGGATTTACAGACTGCTGCTTCCAGGGATTTTGTGAAGAAGACTTGAAGCACTTACTGATGAAGGTCAAAGACCACAGCCTTCATTATGGATTACCCCTCAACATAAATAAAACAAAAGTCTTCACAACTGGACCAATAAGTAACACTATGATAAATGAAGAAAAGACTGAAAATTGTAAAGGATTCCGTTTCACTTGGGCCCACAATCCAAATCCATGGAAGCAGCAGTCTAGAAATCAAAGGATGCATTGTACTGGGCAAATCTGCTGTAAAAAGACCTCTTCAAAGTGTTAAATAGCCAATATGTCATCCTGAAGATGAAGCTTGTTAACTCAAGGCGTGATGTTTTCAATCACCTGACACAAACCTGAAAGCTGGGCAACGAATAAGGAAGACTGAAGAGCAGTTGATGCCTTTGAGTTGTGTTGATGAAGAACAGTGAGCATACCATGGACTGTCAGAAGAAATACGTCTTGGAGAAGCACAACCAGTATGTTCTTTAGAATCAGGGATGCCAAGACTTCATCTCACATATTTTGACGTGTTTTCAGGAGAGACCAGTCCCTGGAGAAAGACTTCGTGCTTGGTAAACAGAGGGTCGATGAAAAAGAGGAAGACTCCAACAAGATGGACTGACACAGTGGCTGCAACAACAGGCTCCAGCATGACACTGATCCCAGAGATGGCACAGAACCTGGCAGTGTTTCAGTCTGTTGTACGCAGGGTCACTGAGAGTCAGAACTAACTCGATGGCACCTGACAGCAACAACAACACGTTCCTAAAGATTTTTATAAACAAAAAGAGCCTTGGACTATGTGATTTACATCTGTTTTCTTGTCTCTTCTTAACATTCCTCATATTATTAGCCCCCAGTTTACCATGGAAGCTTATAGAATGTTTTTCCCCAAAGTCTCTAAGATAGTAACAGAGTCAAAATTTGAAGGCAGTTTGCTCTGACTTCAGGGCCCATCTATTTCCCATTTATTTTGGTTTAATATGTGTATGATAATGGGCTACAGGCTACAGGGAGAGGGTGCCGGGTGCATTGTGAGGTGACGATAATGAACATAAGATGCGAAGTAAACAAAAATAATGCAACTTATGGTAGAAGTTGTAAGTACCTTGTTCTGTATTAAATTGTCCCCCGCATACCTCTGGAAGTAGCTAGAGTCCTCCTTAGAAGCAAAGATGGTGGGGTTTCATTTTATGTACTTTGGACATGATGTCAGGAGGGACCAGTCCCTGGAAAAGGACACTGTGCTTGATAAAGTAGGGGTCAGTGACAGAGGAGAAGATCCTCAACAAGATGGATTGTCACAGTGGCTGGAACTACGGCCTCAAACACAGCAATAATGATGAGGATGGTACCAGACCATGCAGTACTTAAGGGTCTTGTTTTAGTCACCCGGTACTGCTCTAACAGAAAATATCATGAGCAGAAGTCTTTATGAAATTTTATTGACAGTCTGGTAAGCCGCAAATCCTTTTATGAGCTATAGATCCATTCAATAAGAGAAGTTATCACAGTCCAGTAGGCTGAGTCCAAGTTCCAGGAGAGCATCTCAGCACAGGACCGTCAGGTCCAAAGGACGTGCTCTGCTCTCGGTGCTGCCCTCTTGGAGGGATGAGGTTCCCAACTCTCTACACTCATTTCTCTCCCTTATATCCCACAGCTGGTAACTTGAGTCCTGCCTCACCAGCACAACCACTGCCCATTCTCCATCATCAACATTATAGAGGCAGGACTCACAACGCATGGGAGGAAATGAACCGTACTGGGACTCATAGCCAAGTCAAATCAATACATCCATTTTTGGGGGGACAGAGTGCAATCCACGACAAGTCTCTAGGAGTCAGGACCCACTCAAAGCACCCGAAAACAACAACCTATCTGTGGACATAATGCCACCTGGAATAGAGTTTCCTTTTTTAGGTCGATAAGGCCATACCAGTATAGGATCTGTCTTAAACCTGATCACTTTTGAGATACAGGAGGAGCAATTCAGGCAGAGACAAGCAAGCACAAATGGAGGAAAGATAGAAGCCACTTGGAGATTGCCAAAGAATCAAAGAACGTTATGGCAAGAGAAGCTGAGACAATGATGTACCCCCAGAGTGGACAGAGACTGAGGTCTCCCCTAGAGCAGGCATCCTGAATTCAGATTTCTAGTCTGCTAAATTATGAGAAAACAAATTTCTGTTTGTTAAAGTCACCCACTTGAATTTCTGTTACATTGTGTTGTTAGGTGGCTTCAAGTCCATTTCAACTCCTGGTGATTGTAGAGCAGAGAAGAACTGCACCACAGGCTTTCTAAATGGTGGTGGGTGGATTCAAAACTGTAAGACCTTTTGGTTAGCTACTGAGTTCTTAAGCACTGCACCATCAGGATGCTCCTGTCAACACTAGCTCTAGCTAACTAAGACATACTCTAATATGGTTCAGAAGGGTTTAGTTGTGTAAGGATGCTTCAGGTCAAAGCAGCAGAAGACTGTGACACCAAGATTAGTTTTAGTGCTGGTGGTTGAAGTCCTTCAACCAAAGTTTTCTCTGTGTAACGTGAAAATGAGTGGTGAATCTGCGGGCAGTGACGCCAAAGCGGAAGAACTTGTAGAAACCTTAGGCAAACTAATTGCAGAGGGAGGCTATTTGCCCCAGCAAATCGTTAAAATGGACACAACCTCCTTCATTTGGAAGTGACTGCCTGAAAGGAACTTCCTCCAGAATATGGTGTTTGCACAATGACCAAATTACACAGCATCCCGTTTCACAGAATGCATTGGAGGTGTTAAGTGATGCATGGCTGTATTATGACATTTTCAAGTTGTGAATTCTGTGACGGAGGGAGGCTCATTTTCTTCCAGTTTACTGCAAACAAATTTATTTCTTCCCAAGTCGAGTTACTAAAATCATCCTTGCAAAAAGTTGGCTACAAATAAAAACATTTAAATGATGAAGTTCTGCCATTCATCGACGTGATGAAGTTCTACATCATTCATTTTGCTAATATTGGTGTGTTCCTAATTTCCTAATTTCTCTGCTATTTAAGTCATAAGAATGATTCTGGCTGTGAGTTCGGAACAGAAAAAAAATGGAGAGTGTTGGCAACCTTCTGGTGAAATGGATTTGTGTAGACTGCACACTGGATAATTAATACATCATAACACAATTTATTCAGATTAGATTATCTGTCTGTACTCATCAAATGAGAGAGCGACTTGCTAATGTTTCCCTTTTAGACTTGCTGTGGTCATGGAAATTACAAGCCCAGGCAAATGAAAACATAAAGGATTTGCATAAAAGAGGGTAAGAGAAACTGACAAGCAAAAACATAAATAAAACATTTCTCTAGAGCAACTTTCCTATCAGAGGTACATCAAAAATGCTAAATCAGTTTTTTCAGGGTGGATTAATTCACAGAGTGTGGAGTCTAACCCTTGAGGTCAACCAAATCCATCAAGCTAATAAACAGGCATTATCGGTGGAGAGTTGCCAGACCTTTCATAGGGTGGGGAAACTGAAGGGACCCAGAGGAACACTTGGGCCAGTTCCTGCATGGATCAAGTGCCCCAGATTTAGACTTCAGGCATTGAGTATGAATGCAATTAAACACCCAGAGAAATACAGAGAAACACTGACAGAGTAGAAAGAAGACACTTAGCATTCAACTTCAAATGTAGTTCTCCAACCTGGACAAAACTACCTGTTGCTATTGTTGTCATGAGATGTCCCTGAGTAGACACTTATGTCCTGGTGATGCCATGCACAATGGAATGGACCCAGTCCTGAGCTTGCTACTGCAAACCTAAGTGGAATTCATGCTGCCTGCCCCAAACAGCCAATCTCTGAGAGAAAGGTGAGATGAGAAGCAAGAGGTTCTATTGTGTAGCTGTACATGAGGAGACAGAGGAGACAGATTCCTCGAAAGTCCGCCTCCTAGACATAGAGACCAGCTGGAGGTTTTATAGGAGAAGGGAAGAAGGCTTTACGAGTCCTAGGAATTTATAGAATGTTAGCGTTCTTTAGGTGGTCACAATGGTCATGTCCCAGATGTGTTGATAACTTGACTGGTGTTGTGGGCCCAGAGGTAGTCTGGCCGTCAGATAAGGTCCCAGCTGATTATTTTGTTTTTCTTTTATGGCTTTTAGATCACTATCATTTGTTTTTCCACAGTCCTAAAAACAGTATAGAATAGTCCTCACCTCGAGAGAAACTAAGGGAAACAACGGCCTCATGCTTGGAGACAGAATTAAGAACGAAAACAGTGTGGGTTATGCTCAGCACGCAGTCACTTATTTCACTCTGCCTCATCCCCACTGTCCCCATGGTGAATTATAGATCAGACTGGTCCTCCTCTGTTGGTTGTTCTTTCTAAATTTTTTTATTTTTAAATCAGAAATCTAGAAACCCTGGTGGTGCAGTGGGTTAAGTGTGCTACGTCTGCTAACCAAAAAGTTGGCAGTTCAAACCTCTAGGTACTCCTTGGAAACTCTATGGGGCAGTTCTACTCCGACCTCTAGGGTTGCTATGAGTTGGACCCAACTCGACAGCCATGGGATAGCACAATCATATCATACTGCAAAACTTTTGTTAAAAGTATTGATTGGTTAAAAGTGAAAACTGAATTATATCATTAATTTTAAACTTCTGTTAGGGTATTTATTATGATGCTTAAAATCTGCAATATCCAGGTAACAGCAATGGTCCAGATCTCCATCCCTCCTAGAGATACTCTGATATTTGTGGGTGTCTCTAAAAGTGTGAACCTGTGCTCACCTTCTGCCTGCCTTGCCCTTATGACCTTATTTATTTCTGTCCAGAGGTCTTCATCATGGGCTCTGTAACTTCTGCCTTAATGCCCTATTCTAGCTCCCACCTACTGGGGGATTTGATGTGCTTTCCTTGGAATCCAGGCTCTTTATATTTCTGTTTATGTTCTCACCACTTCAGTGCTTCCTAAAGTAGGGATTCTCCACTCTGTAGCTAAACCAACTCAGTGCCATGGAGTCGACTCACACACATAGTGACCCGATAGGACAGAGTAGAACTGCCCCATAGAGTTTCCAAGGAGTGCCTGGAGGATTTGAACTGCTGACTTTTTGTTTAGCAGCCTTAACACTTAACCACTACACCACCAGGGTTTATAGCTAGAGCCCTATTAAACCCTCTCCCTGCACCTGAAACGTGGGTGACTCGAGTTTTACATCAGTGATAATTGCATATGAAACTACTCATCATGTGAGAAAGCCATTCCTCCAATTTCTGTTGGATTTCTGTAATAAGGATGATACTTAGATAGTTCTAACTAAGATGTGTCTAACTATGACATACATTAATCAACTTCTGTGTGTTATACGGAACCCCTGGTGATGCAGTGGTTCAGTGCCATGGCTGCTAACCAAAACGTCAGCAGTTCGAGTCTGCCAGGCACTCCTTAGAAACTCTACAGGGGCAGTTCTCCTCTCCTGTAGGGTCACTATGAGTCAGAATTGACTCGATGGCAATGGGTTTGGTTTTGGTTTGCTATGTTATAAGGTAAAACCTGAGAAAGTTGGAACCTGTGTATAAGAGTAGAAACGTGTCAGAGGAGGAAAACTCCAATATTTTACAGTAGAATGAGCCATAAAAACTGTTAAGACTGCACCTTGCCAAAGACAGAAAACTTATGAGATCTGGAAAAATAAGGCAGTCCAGGCAAGCTCCAGCTCTCACAGGTCTCACTGTAAATTGTTTCTAGACACTCTACTAAACAATTGTTGGTCTCTTCTATTAGTACAACTGGGATATATTGATGTATACCAGCTTTTCTTTGACAAAGGGCAAAGTTAGAAAAACAATGTTTTTATTTTATAAAGACTTACATTTGATAATGAAGAGGAAAAGGCTATTGAGTCCTCTAGGACTGTGACTGCGAGGAACTTGGCAAACCCTCAGTTCCTTCAAACTGTGTACAGAAAGACAATGCTTTGTTCCTGATCATGGCACCTTGCTTTGGTTTCCAAGAAAAGCTGTATGCAAGCATGTTGTTTGATTTGTTGTTAGCATAGAGAGACACAGAGAAAGGCTCCAGGCAAATTAAAACACAAAAAAGAATTTGAACAAAATACACACACACACACAAACAAACAAACAAGTGAAACTTGACTCAGAACAATTTACTTTTCAGGGATGTGCTGGAAATGTGAAATCAGTCTTTCCAGGTGAGTACCTGTTAAGGTTAGCCACTAAGATTACAGGGCTGTTGGTTTTGTAGTGCTGTCACAGAGAGAGTTGGTCTATACTTAAATGCAAGGAAAAGAGAGAAACGGAAATGGCTTTCCACACACATGGCTGAGAAGAGAGCTTGAGGAAGTAAACCAGGAGAAAGGGATGTCAGAATCCACGAGATGACAGCATTTCAGTAAGGAACTTGAGGCTCTTTTAACAGTTCTTTGTTTTTGACCCAAGACAAGTTCATCTTGACACAAAGAAGGGGATACCCACTTAGTCAGCCAAACCAGTTGTATCAATCCTGATGATCATCTGGATAAGCACAAGATAAAATACATGATTTTATAACACAAAGTATGTTCTAACCACTTATCAAAGTATGTTCTAACCACTTATGTTGCATTGAACACTGAGAAAGGCCAGTTGCAGAGAAATGTACAAGGTATTATATTTTGGGCTATAGTTTTGTAAAGAAACCAACATACCAAAATAACCCTGTAACTCCACTGCCACCCAGTCAATTTCTGACTCATAGTGACGCTATAGGACAGGGCAGAATTTCCCCGTAGAGTTTCCAAGAAACTCCTGGTAGATTCAAACTGCTGACCTTGCGGATTACAGCTGTAGCACTTAACCACTACTCCACCAAGGTTTCCAATTACCCTATAGATGTGTATATATTCCACATATGCTTGACTGTGTTGTGGAAAAGTTATGCAAGGATCCACACCAGGCTGTTGACATTGTTTGCCCTAGTCGAATGAGGTTAGAAAGGAAAAGGGAAAGGAAGGAGAAGAACAAGATGCTGGCAAATGAACAAGAGATTTATTAAGTGAAACTACAATAAAACATTTAGTTTACTACAAACACGTTCAATAGTTAATAACTGTGCATGCACGAGGACCGGAAGGAAATCAGCAAGTAAAAATCTTAAGTGGAATTCAGGAGAGTGTTATCAACAACAGTGTTACGGCTGCTAACCAGAAGGCCGGCAGGTCACCAGGTGTTCCTTGGAAACTCAATGCAGCAGTTCTACTCTGTCCAGTAGGGATGCTATGAGTAACAACTAACTTGAAGGCAATGGGTTATTCTGTGTGAAATATCCTGCTCCACACCTTGCTGCAGACGAGGTGGGAGCAGTCTGGCACTACTTTCCTTTAGTCCTTCATTGGTAACTTATGGATGTATGGATGGTTAGAGAGGCAAGGAGAGATCATCCTGCATCTACGATACTACCTCTCCTGCATGTCATGCCATCTTCCCAAATCTGTGCAATCAGGTCAAAAAGAAACAGACTCCTGCCGTAGTCTTGCTAGTAGTCAGGACTGGACTTGAATCTCAAAGGGGGAGGTGAGGTTTGAGAAGCTTTTTGTTGACAACAATGACTAAGCTGTCACCTAGTCTGAGAGACCCTGAACTAAACTCACTCCGAGCCTGAGAGATGCTAAACTAACATGCGTACGTGAGTTATGTCATTAGCTGTTTTCAGGCACCGTTTGGAGGGTAGATTGCTGAACCAGCCATGTAATTATGATTGCATGCTTCATTAATTCCACACGTCACCTACTCTGTGTTGTCTCATGTCTAAAATAAGTTAAAATGACTCCCTCCTCTTCTAATTCCCACCCCTCCTCCCCCTATGTATGCAGAGTCCTTGATGGAATGTGTAATGTGAAATTTAATATGAATTCAGTATACCTCCAGGTGACTGACAATCCCCCAAATGTCAGAGCTGTGCTGAAAGAAGCATGGCTGAGTATCTCTGAAGGGTAATTAATGTTTCAGTCACTCTGTGCTCTGGGAGAAGGCACAGGACCGCTGAGTAAGTGACAGAGACAGTGCTGAAAATTACTGTCATGGAACAAAGAGAACTCTTTTCAAAAAATTACCTTCTTAAAAAGTAAAATCAAATCAAATCCAGAGTGAGGAACTGGAACACTTAACAGCTTGGAGGAAGAGAGTAGTATACAATTCACTGTCTCTTAGCCATCAGTGATACCACGAAACGGCTGCACGCACAACGTGCTGCTCTGTAAGCCAGGTCGTACAGGAAGACTATGTACAGTTTCGGGCTAAGTTTCCCTTAGAAAGGCTTTCTCCTAAATTTCAGTGACTGTAATCAACCTAAATCATTACTTAAAAATGATTCAATGGCTAGGGATGGCCTGAAGGAAAATCAGCAAAGGAAGAGGATTCAAATTCTAAAGAATTCTTTGTAGAGAATCTCAAACGTAAGAGTAGTGAGGATTTAATACAGAACTGACCTTTACCTGGAAACCCTGGTGATGTGGTGGTTAAATGTTATGTCTACTAACCAAATGGTCAGCAGTTCAAATCTGCCAGGTGCTCCTTGAAAACTCTATGGGGCAGTTCTACTCTGTCCTACAAGGTTGTGATGAATGGGAATTGACTCGATGGCAGTGGGTTTGGTTTGGGTTTTGACTTTTATTTCAACAAAGACACTATAGTCATGTAGGCATGCCTCCAAGACACTGCTGGTTTGGTTCCAGATCACTGCAATAAAACAAGTCAAACCATTTTTTTCTTTGGTCTGTTTTTTGTGTTTCCCAGTGCGTATAAAAGTTCTGTTTGCACTATACTGTAGTCTAAAAAGGAAATCCTGGTGACGTAGTGAGTTAAGTGCTATGTCTGCTAATCAAAAGTTTGGCAGCTCAAATCTTCCAGGTGCTCCTTGGAAACTCCATGGAGCAGTCCTCCTCTACCCTATGGGGTTGCTATGAGTTGGACCCGACTCTACAGCAGTGGGTTGGGTGGGGAGTCTAAAAAAATCATGTATATACGTTAATTAGAAAGCACTTTCTTGCTGAAAATGCTGACCATCATCTGAGCCTCTCACATGTCATCTTCCTTTTGCTGGTGGAGGGTCTTGCCTCCACACTGATGGCTGCTAACTGGTGGCTGCTGAAGTTGGAGTGGCTGTGGCAATTTCTTAAAATAAGACAGCCAAGAATTTTGCTGTATTGATTGATTCTTTCTCCCATGAATGGTTTCTCTATAACAGGCAATGATGCTAGATAGCATTTCACCCACAATAGAGCATCTTTCAAAGTTGGAGTCAATCCCCTCAAACCCTGCAGCTGCTTTATCAACAAAGATTTATGCCATATTCTAAGTCTTTTGTTGTCATGTCAACAATGGTCACTGTATCTTCACCAGTAGATTCCATCTCAAGAAACCACTTTCTTTGCTCATCCATAAGAAGCAACTCCTCGCCCATTAAATTTTATCATGAGATTGCAGCAATTTAGTCACATTTTCAGGCTCCACTTCTAATTCTGGTTCTCTTGCTGTTTCTACCACATCTGCAGTTACTTCCTCCAATGAAACCTTGAAGCTCTCAAAGTCATCCACGAGGATTAGAATCAGCTTCTTCCAAACTTCTGTTAATGTTGGTATTTTGACCTCCTTCCATGAATGCTCTTCCTGGCATCTAGAGTGGTGAATCCTTTTCAGATGTTTTTTTGATTTGCTTCTGCCAGAGGTGTCAGATGAATCACTATCTATGATGCTTTAGCACTATAAAGTGTATTTCTTAAATAATAAGAATTGGAAGTTGAAACTATGCATTGATCCATGAGCTAAACAACAAGTGGTGTGCTAGCAGACAAGAAAAATAACATTAGTCTCCTTCACCTCTCCATCAGAGCTCTTAGGAGACCAGGTGTATTGTGAATGAGCAGTAATATTTTGAAAATAATCTTTTTTTCTGAGCAGTAGGCCTCAACAGTGGGCTTAAAATATTCACTAAGCCATGTTGTAAACAGACATGTTGCCATACAGCTTTCTTGTTCCATTAATAAGGCACAGGCTGAGTAAATTTAGCCTAATTCTTAAGGGCCTGAGGATTTTTTGGATTGGCAAATGAGCATTGGTTTCAACTAAAAGTCATCAGTTACATTAGCCTCTAACAAGAAAGTCAGCCTGTCCCTCAAAGTTTCGAAGCCAAGTGTTGACATCTCTAACCATGAAAGTCCTGGATGGCATTTTCTCCCAATATAAAGCTGTTTTGTCTATACTGAAAATCTGTTGTTTAGTGTAGCCACCTTCATCAGTGATTTGAGCTAGATCTTCTGAATAACGTACAGTTTCTACATCAGTGTTTGCTGCTTCACCCTGCACTTTCACATTACAGAGATAGCCTCTTTCCTTAAACCTCATGCACCAACCTCTGTGAGCTTCAAACTTTTCTTCTGCAGCTTTCTGACCTCTCTCAACCTCCATAGAATAAAAGAGTTAGGACCTTGTTCTGGATTAGCCTTTGGCTTAAAAGGATGTTATAGCAGGCTTGACTTTTCTATGCAGATCCTGAAAACTTTCTCTGTGTAGCAATAAGGCTGTTTTGCTTTTTTATCATTCAAGTATTCTCTGGAGGAGCACTTTTAATTTCCTTCAAGAATTTTTCCTTTGTACTCACAATCTGGCTAACTGTTTGGCACAACAGGCATATCTTTCAGCCTGCCTTGGCTTTCAACATACCTTCCTCATTTCTAACTTTTGATTTAAAGTGAGAGATGTGTGACTGTTCCTTGCTCTTTAATACTTAAAGGCCACTAAACGGTTATTAATTGGCCTTATTTTAATATTGCCATGTCTCATGGAATAGGGCGGCCCAAGGAAAGGGAGAGAGATGGGGTGATGGTGGGGCTGGCGGGGCAGTCAGAATACACACTGTATTTTATCAATCAAGTTTGCTGTTTCATATGTGTATAGTTCACGGCACCCTAAAACAATTGCAACAGTAACATTGAAGATCACTGATCACAGATAACCATCACAGACACGCTCCAAACCAAAACTGAACCCACTGCTGTCAAGTCATTTCCAATTCATGGAGACCCTATAGGACAGAGTCACAGTGCTTGCTAGAGCTTCCAAGGAGTGTCTGATAGATATGAACTGCCTACCATTTGCTAGCAGACATAGCACTTAACCACCATGCCACCAGGGTTTCTGCATATATAATAACAAAAAAAATTTGAAACATTGTGAGAATTACCAAAATGTGACACAGAAACATGAAGTAAGCACATGCTTTTGAAAAATGGCAACAATGGGTTTTTCTTTTTTTTTTTATGATTGAAAATGTACATTCCCGTATAAATTTGCATGCCCACCTATATACAACTCCCACTGTTCTCCCTGCCCGGTGACAGCACACTCTTCCTCTCCACTCCATACATGTCTTATCCTCCCAACAATCTCCTATCCTTTCTTTTCCACGCATTCCCCTTCCTCCAGTAAGAGCTCGGCAGGACAACATCCTACAGATGCGTAGAACCATAAAGTGCACACATGATATGGACATTCTGTGTTACCAAGTCCAATCCATTCCTGTCCGGAGAGCTGATCTCCATTATAATTCATGGACATGGGCAGCATCAAGGCCAGGGGCCATGCTCCCAGGGGAAATTCGAGGCCCCTGGACCATCAGTTGTGGTCTTTTAGTGGAGATGTCAGGGTGCACCCTTTTTATTCTTGTGTTGCCATGAGACTCAGCTTTGTGAGCTCGATCACAGCTCACAGACACCATCCAGTTCTTCACTCACAAGTCAGTGTAATCACCCACTCACGTGGGTTTCTCTGTCTTCTGGGTTCTCTTTTCCCAATGTCATTTTGGTCCTTGGTAATCATCCATTCCTGCTGAGTTGAGACCATTTGGTGTACTCTCAGATGACAGCTTGATAGCTTTTAAGACCCCAGATGCCACTCACCAATGTGGAGTGCAGAAAGCTCTCTTAGCAAAATGCTAGTTGTGCCAGTTGGCCTCAGTCTCCCCTGAAAGCATTGTGCCTGGCCCCCAGCCCCAGCTACTCTGTCCTTGCAATATTGGGTTAAGATGGGAGGAGTAATCATGTTATGTTGAAGTCCAATTAATATTGATTGTCTTTCTAATGTGTGCTGTCACAGATTTCATCCAACCAAATTTCTATCAACTATCTAATCTAGACCCTCCCCCCTTGCCTTTCTTCCCTCCCCACCCTTGTAGCCATCAAACAGTCTTTTCTTCTATGCTATGCATGAGTCTGTTTTTAAGTTCTTATCGTAGGGGTCTCATACAGTATTTGTCCTTTTGTCACTGACTACTTTCCTTCAGCATAATGTCCTCCAATTGAAACTAGGTGTGAGATGTTTCCTGCTGTCATCATTGTTCTTTATCATTGCATAGTGTTCCATTGAGTACATATACCATAGTTTACCTATTCACTCCCCTGTTGTTGGGCATCTGGGTTGGTTCCATATTTTTGCTATTGTGGACTGTGCTGCGATGAACATTTGTGTGCCTATATCAGTTGGTGTGAATGGCTTTGATTCTGTAGGATATATTCTAAGCAGTGGAATTACTGGGTCAAAGGGTATATCTATATCCAGCTTTTTAAGGAAGCTCAGATTGCTTTCCAAAGAGGTTGCACCATTTTGCAATCCCAAAAACAGTTGTAGGAGAGTTCCCATTTCTCCACAGCCTCTCCAGCATTTGTTGTTTTGTGTTTTTTGGATTATGGCCAATCTTATTTGGGTGAGATGGTATCTCATTTTCATTTTGATTTGAATTTCTTTAATAGCTAATGATCGTGAGCATGTCCGCAAGTGTTTTTTGGCTGCCTGGATCTTCTCTTTAGAGAAGTGTCTGTCCATCTCCTTTGCCCATCACTTAATTGGATGATTTATCTTTTTCTTATTGATGTTTTGCAGTACTTTATAAATTATGGAGATCAGGTGTTGGTCTGACATATAGTTGCCAAATATTTTTTCCTGATCTGTAGGTGACTTTTTGATTCTATTAATAAAGTCTTTGGGTGAGCAGGAGTATTTGATTCTTAGTAGTTCCTATTTATCTATTTTCTCTTCTGTTGTTTGTGGTTTGTTTGATAGATTTTCAAGTCTGTCTATGTTGTATATTAAAACTTCCATTGTTGTTCCTACTTTTTCTTGAATTAGCTTTATCATTTTAGATTTGATATTTAGGTCTTTTATCCATTTGAGTTGGTTTTTGTATAAGATGTAAGATGTGGGTCTTGTTTCATTGTTTTGCCGATGGATATCCAATTTTGCCACCACCGTTTATTTAAGAGCTTGGTTTTACCCCAGTTTAATGTCTTAGGGCCTTTCTTGAACATCAACTGTTCATAGGAGGATAGTATCATCTCTGGAGTCACCAACAGACTTTGTCAAAGCAGGGTTGCCACAGTCCTTCGCTTTGTAAAAAATGCAGTATCTGCAAAGTGCAATAAAGCTCAGCACAGTAAGATGAGGTATTCCTGTATACGCTACTAGGTCAGAATGTTCCACTAAGGAATGTTCACCTGTAACTGTGAAGTAGCATAAAACATTCAGGTCACTGCGTGAAGTCCAAGTATGGAATTTGGCATGATAGAATAGAATAATGTTACATTAGCTAAATGCAAGAAAAGCATATCTTTATTTTGCTGGATGTTTTCATAAGTGGGAATGGGGTACCAGGTTCAGAGGGAAGGACCTAGTAAACCAGTGATAGGTCCAGATTTAACGAGTATAGAGAAGACCCAGTCCAACTCCTTTTGTTTATACTGGAGGCAGACAAGGCTGAAAGTACCAGCCCAACTTTTATGATCATCTCTTGTTATGAGTTGAGTCTTGCTAGGAACTTGGACCCGGAGCTTGGAGCAAAGATAAATCAGAAAATCTGACACAAATTGCCAGGTCCCTGGTTTAGAAGTGTGCAATTCTTGGGCCATAGTCGTCTAAAAACATCAGTAACCACTTTACTGCTAAAGTTGGTTCATGGGAATTATTAATATTGTGTCCATTTTTTAATATTTTCTTTCTCCATGTACCTAATGCAGCATGTACAATCTCAGTAAAAAGCAGCTTCCACCAGCCTGTTCTGGAGAGAGTGGCTCCTCTTCAAGTTTCCATCAACTAAACCTTCCCTCACTTCCTCTTTCTGACAGCTCATTGTTGTCAGTTTTGGATTATCCCTGTGCTTTGTACAAAGCAGACTGTCAGCCCTGTGAAGTCAAGGACCATGTCTGTTTATTCTCCACTGTACTCCCAGTGCTGAAATTACTTTCACAGAAAATTCCCCAAACAGTATTTGTTGAATGGATGAATGAAAGCCTTACACATTTGAAATTATATTTGTTCTGGACATTTTCTTGCCCTCTTGAGTATAAGCTTTTTAATTTTTTTTAAAGTTTTGTTCTGGAAGAAGTGCAACCAGAGTGCTTCTTGCAAGCAAAGATGGTGAGACTGCATCTTACATACTTTGGACACATTGTCAGGAAGGATCAGTCCCTGAAGAAGGACATCATGCTTGGTAGAGCGGAGGGTCAGCAAAAAAGAAGAAGACCTTCCACAAGGTAGATTGACACCGTGGCTGCAAGAATAGGCATAAGCATAAAAATGATTGTAGACATTGTGCAAGACCAGGCAGTGTTTCGTTCTGTGGTTCATAGAGTCACTATGAGTCGGAAGCAACTTGATGGCACCTAACAACAGCAACAACAACATTTTTTAAATGGTAGTAAGTAAATATGTCCCCAATCATTTTCTTTCTTCCATATTCTTCTCGACTATAAGTTCTTTCACTTAGGGACTCATGCCTCATTTTTTTATTTGGCTGTCCAAACATTTAAAGCTATTATTGATAGATAAAGCTTTATGTTTGCTCTTGTGGACTGGGAATATTGCCGTTGTCATTGTCATTGCTGTTAATTGCTATCAAGTATGCTTGGACTCACAGCAATCCTGTGTGCTACAGAACGAAATACTGCGCCATCCTGAGTCATCCTCACATCACTGCTATGCTTGATTCCATTGTTGCAGCCACTGTGTAGCCATGATTTGTTATGATCCACACAGTCAGGTAAGTGTCTTGGCACAGGCAGTAAAACACAGGTAAACATCTCTCTGTTATTCTCTGCCTTCAGCCCTGGTCCATCTGATGGCAGCAGTTCTACTCTGTCACATTTGGGGTTGCCGTTATTTCAAATGGACTCAGTGGAAATGGGTTTATGCATTTTATTCAACTATCCTTATTTTTTCCAAAGAACTCTGTATTTTCTGAGCCCTTGATGAGCTGAAAATTGCCTTCACCCATGAGCAACCACATGGCAGGGCATTGATTCTTGGGTTCCCCGAGCCTATCACAAAACATCTCTGCAGCCACTTCCTGTTGTGTGGGAATTATCCCTTTGTGTGAGAATCACTCTGAGACCTATGTGCTTGTCCTTTTCTACTGGGTAGCTTTCTGTTTTCCTCACTTGTATGTCTCAGTGATATTTTACTTTCTCCATATAATTTAAAGTCAAGTCCATGTGCCTTCTGGTGGTTCTCTTTGTCTCTTAATTTTGCAGAGAACATAGGCACAATTGTTTTCCTTTTCTTAGAACCAGCTGAAATCAGAAAGTTAACTCTTACTGTTGGCATTATAGTAGATATGGTTTTTATACTTTTTGTTATTTCTCTTCTTTTGGAAACCTAACTACGAATCTCCTAAATGTTCATTCTGTATCTCTGTGTCTCTACATGGATTTCAGGTTAGTGAGTCATTTTTCTAAATTCTCAGAACTCTTTCCACATCCATCCTTGGTACAATGAATGTGACTTTGCTGCAATAGGGATCCCGATACTCAGTGTCTCCAGTGTGGATTATAATTCTGATTCTTCCATTTTAATTTCCTTGAGCCAGTCCTAATTTCATTCATTGCTCCTAAAATAAATGCACTGTTTAGTGGCCTTAGTACGTCTACTTTATGACTTTCTGCTTCTGTTTTAGAGAATGCCTTTGGTATTTTATTAAGAGCAGTAAAAACATTCATGCAAATTTCTGCAGGTTCCTGCACAGACAATTTCTGGAGGTATCTTTGTCACCTTTACATAAGCCGGAGTCCCTAGGTAGAGTATATGGTTAGGTGTTTGAGAACGACCCAAAAGGTTGGCAGTTCAAATCCACCCAGAGGCACCTCAAAAGATAGGTCTGTGGCCTGCTTCCAGAAGGTAGCAGCTGTGAAAATCCTATGCAGCAGTTCTACTCTACAGGCAAGGTACTGTCATGAGTTGGAATTGACTCCAGCACAACCAACAACATTCTTTATGTGATGTTGTTGGTGGTGCCATCAAACTGGTTCCAACTGATAGTGACCTTATGAACAACAGTGCGAAACACTGCCCAGTTTTGCACCATGTCGACAACTGCTTGTATGCTTAAGCCGATTGTTGCAGCCACTTTGTCAATCTATCTTGTCAAGAGTCTTCCTCTTTTTCACTGAAGCTCCACTCTACCAAGCATGATGTCCTTCTCCAAGGACTGATTCTTTCTGACAACATGTCCAAAGTATGTAAGATGCATTTTTCTATCTTTGCTTCCAAGGAGCACTCTGGTTGTACTTCTCCCAGAACAGATTCGTTTGTTCTTTTGGTGGTCCATAGTACATTCAACATTCTTCTCCAACACCACGATTTGAAGGCATCATTCTTCTTTTGTCTTCTTTCCATATAATACTTCAGGATAATGATTTCTTTCTGCGATTTATGCAGATGATTTTTCTCTAGAAAACATCCCCTTTCTCTCTCTCTTTACTGATATTTGGGTGAGCTAAGACCTCTCAGAATCAAGTTGAGGGGTTTGGTCTTTGACCCACCTCTCTCACCACTTCAGAACAAAAAACCTGTTGCTGTCTAGTTGATTCCAGTTCATAAGGGGCCTCTCCATAAAATTATTTCATAGTTCAGAAGAGATCCAAGCTTACCCTATATTCAGATTCCTGGTATGTTTTTAGGAAACTTTGGAGGCATAGTAGTTAAGTGCTACAGCTGCTAACCAAAAGGTCGGCAGTTCAAATCTGCCAGACACTCCTTGGAAATGCTACAGGGCAGTTCTACTCCGTCCTATAGGGTCACTATGAGTCAGAATCAACTCAACAACAATGGGTTCTTTGGGTACGTTCCAACATAATATAAACGTTTAAGTGCTACAGGTGTTAACAAGAAGGTCAGCAATTTGAATTCACCAGACACTCCTTGGAAACTCTATGGGGAAGTTCTACTCTGTCCTGTAGATTTGCTATAAGTTAGAAGTGACTTGAGAGCAATAGTTTTCTTTTCTTGGGTGGGAAGGTTGTTATTTTCCTAAACAAATTTAAAGCCCTACACAGTGGTCCACATATTATGGTGTATTTTAAATGTTTAGATTCAACACATGACTATTTTTAATGTGAACACATAGAAAATGCCTGCATGTACAGGCTCATGGGAGAAAATACATGTGAAAATAAGGGTTTTTGTGAATTTTAGGTCAACATCCCCCGTTGTCCCTTTCAATGACAGTTCCCTGGTCAAGTCACCTTCCCAGACGCAGTGTGAGATCAGCTAATGTTTACAACTGATTCACGTTTGACTTCTGTTATTCATTCTTGCATTCTCTGAGACACAAAACTATCACCCTCTTTCCTGTTCAAATTCTGGGCCAACCAGACAACTGACTGATGAGGTAGAAGTGTCAGCACTGGAAAACTAAGTGATTTTGTTACTGAAAACATCATGGTTGGAGGACACGGGTTGATGCAGGGGCCAAGACAGGCTTCCTGATGCTCCTTCTTGGCTGAAGCTTGAATGTACAGAGCCAACCAGCAGCTTCTCCTTTCCTGGCAGCTTCTAGCTCTCCCTGTGTAGACTCCAGACCCCATGAGATCAACTCTAGCCAATCAAGGACCCAGGGCTCTTCACCACCCACCAGTTAGGTTATTGGCCCTTCCTCTGCTGGAAGCATAATCGGCAGACAAGAGGCCAGGAGTGTGTTTGGTATTGGGGAGGGGGGAGGGAATGATCATCCTCAATGTACCTCTACCTGCAACTCTTAAACCTGCAATACCTGAAGTTGTTGTTAAGTGCAGTTCAGTTGATTTCAACACATAGCAACTCCATGTGACAGAGCAGAATCATCCCACAGGGGTTCCTAGGCAACAATCGTTAAGGGAATAGATCACCAGGTCTTTCTCTTATGGAGACGCTAGATGGGTTCGAACCACAGACCTCTGGTTGTGCCAGCAGGTCTTCTCCTAAATGAAGTAGTTGAAATTAAAGAAAAACCCTACAAGCTCCAGCATGCTAACTTAAGAGCTTTTTGTTGTCAACACAGTCCTTCTTGTGGGTTTATTAACCTCAGGGCACCCGAGCTTCTGCCTCCTTGCCCGCCTACCACCCGCTCGACCCTTCTGCTGTGTGTTTTCTGTAAGATTTGGTCTCCAAACAGATACAGAATAGGTGCAGAGGTCAGAAAATTGCCTCAAATTCTGCCATCATGCAATTAAGTCTGGATGTAGCCTGTTGCCTGCTGAGTCAATACTGACTCACAGAGTAATTCTATAGAACAGAGTAGACTTGCTCCATAGGGTTTCCAAAGCTATAATCTCAGTGGAAGCTGACTGCTGCAGTTTTCTCCCTGAGAGCAGCTGGTGGATTCAAACAAATGAACCTCAGGTTAGCAGCAGAGAACTTCACCTCTGTGCTACAAGGGCTCCTTGCAACTAATGCAGGCTCTTAGATCTTAAATGTGAGGGAAATCGGCTGCCATCTCCCAGCATTCCATCAGTCCCGTTACACGATGCTGTGGTTGAGTTTTTTCCCAGAGGCTGATAATCCTTCTTTCTGTTTTTGGACATCATGTCGGTTTTCTTCTTGATCTGCCTCCTCCTAGATGTTTGCAGGGAGAGTTGGCTGATGCTGACTCACATCTCGTCAGTTGGATCTCAACTTAAACTGTAACTTCTGTTTTTGCTTCTGTCAAGAAACACAGTATATTAAAGTTTCAAACTGTCTTGCACTTCTCCAGGGCTACGGTTTTTACCCAACCAAATCCACAATAACTTGATATAAAGCAAACATTCTGTTTGGGGCTGTCTTAGTTCTCTGGTGCTTCTGTAACAGAAATACCACAGGTGGATGGCTTTAACAACCAGATATTTATTGTATCAAAGTTTAGGAGGCTGGAAGTGTGAATTCTGGGCACTGGCTCTAAGGGAAAGCTTTCTCCCTGTCAGCTTTGTGAGAAGGTCCTTGTATCTTCTCAGCTTGTTCCTGGTCCCTTGGTGATCTTCACGCAGCCTGGCTTCTATGTTCCACCATCCCTCCTTGCTTTCTGCTGTGCCTTTTTTATAGTATCTCAAAAACAGATCGATTTAAGGCACATCCTATCCCCCAATGAATGCTGACTCATTAGCATCACACATACACTCACAAAATTTCCAAGTGAGATGATAACCACATACTCTAGGGAAAGCCTGGTGGTGTAGTGGGTAAGTGCTACATCTGCTAACCGAAAGATTGGCAGCTTGAAACTGCCAGATGTTCCTTGGAAACTCTATGGAGGAGTTCTACTGTGTCCCATAGGGTCCCTGTGAGTTGGAATCAACTCAATGGCTGTGGATTTAGTTTTGGTTTTCTAATCTAGGGGTTAGGATTTCTGACACATATTTTGGGGGGGGGGGCACACAATTCAATCCATAACAGGGACAAATATCTTACTTGCTTTTTCTTTCTTTTTTTTTTTTATTTGATATGACTGAGTGAAAATGTACATTCCCGTATAAAGTTACATGCCCACCTATATGCAGCTTCCACTGCTCTCCCTGTCCAGTGACAGCACACTATTCTTCTCTGCTCCATACATGTCTCATCCTCCCAATTGTCTCCTTTCCCCTCCTCTCCAACCACTCTCCTTCCTCCAACCAGAGGTCAGCAGGCTGATATCCTATAGATGTACAGAACCATAAAGTGCATACAGTATATGGTCTGCAAGGGAGGGGAAGGAGGGAGGGTGAGGGGAGCAGGGTTTAGATTAGATAGTTGCTAGAAATCTGGTTGGGAGAAATCGGTGATAGCACACATTAGAAACAAGAACAACATGAAGTGGACTTCAGCATAACTTGAGTACTCCTTCCATCTCAACTCGATATTGCAAGGATAGAGTAGCTGGGGCAGGGGGCAGGGGACCATGCTCTTAGGCGAAATCGAAGCCAATTGGCACAACTAGTGTTTTCCTAAGAGAGCTCTCTGCACTTTACTTGCTTTTTCACATTTTATATCTTTTGTGCCATGATCCTTAGGTATCCAGTTCTTCAGAATAACCTGTTTCCCAACACTGAGAAGATGATGGCTAAGTGTAGTTGGTGACAGAGACCTGGCTTGCTAGCTGGCCAAGAATCCACAGGCCAAGTTTATCAAGCCATGTTAGCTGATTCCTGAAAGCTGGGGAGGGAGGCCGGAGCACACCGCTGTCTGAGAGCCTGACTTCACAGTGGAGGCCCCATCAGCACCGATGTCACTCTTCAGCTAACTGGAGACAGCCATGTCATACTCTCTAAGATATTTTCCCACTGATGATTTAGCAAGAATGACAGGCAGATTTAAAATAAGAATGTAAAGCTGTGTTACGTACCAGTGAGCAAATCTTGCTCTGAAACCCTCACAACGGAAACCCCAAACATGTTAGAATTCAAACAACCCATTTTATGAGTGGAAGTGGGGGCTTTTCTCCAACCTCCTGGCTGCCATTTCAGTATTCAGCGATTACGATGAAACTTTTCGTGAGCCCAGGTGGCAGAGAGGTTAAATTACTTGGCTGCTAATGGAAAGGTTAGTGGTTTGAACCCAACAGCTGCTCCACAGGAGAAAGATGCGGCAGTTTGCTTCTATACAGATTAAACAACGACAACCAAGGCCATTGCCATTGAGTTAATTCTGACTTACAGCAACTCTACAGGACAGGGTAGAACTGCCCCATAGCGTTTCCAAGGAGCACGTGGTGGATTCAAACTGCTGACTTTATGGTTAGCAATCATAGCTCTTACCTATTATACCATCAGTGTTTCCCCGTAAAGACTACAGCCTTAGAAACCCTGTGGGGCAGTTCTACTCTATCCTGTAGGGTTGCTACTAGTCAGAATGAACTTAACAACAATGGATTTGGTTTAGTTTGCTTTGTAGTGAACTTTCAAGGCAGCGCACACAAAGGGTCAGGGACTCAGACTAAAATGCAGATTTTGATTGCACTGGTCTGGGGACGGTCCCTGGGTGGTACAAATATTAACCAGTTAAACTCTTAACCTAAAGGTTTGTTGTTCAAATCTACCCAGTGACACCTGATGATCAACTTCCATAGATTATAGCCATTGGAAATCCTACAGAGGGCAGTTCTACTCTGAAGCATGTTGGCCCACTGTGAGACAGAAACGAAATGACTCAAAAGTAACAGGTTTTTTTTATTTTTTGGATTTAGGTCTAGAGTGGCATCTGAGATTCTGCTTTCCTGATAAGCTTCTAGGGAGGCCAGTATACTAGCCTTGAGTTGGAACTGTCTGTAAAGATCCAGTGGGTTTCTGGATCTTCTACAGCTCACATGTTTTCTCCAGATACGTAACTAATAAGTTTCTACATCTATCCAGAGTATTAAAGGCCTGGTACACATTATAACGTGTATTCCATTTTCATCCTTCAATAGTTCTGTGACTTAAGCATGATGAACCCCAATGTTTTCTCAAATACAGAAAAGAAAATGGAGGCAAGTGAGGGGCTGAAGTCACAGCATATATTCAGAGCAAAGCTTGGGGATGATTCTTGAGTGAGTTGATTAGCATTTAGCTACATTTTGCTTCTAAATACTGTCTCCTTTCCATTCTGGTAGTGGCCTTGGTGGGTCAGTAGTTAAGCACTAGACTACTAACCAAAGGATTGGCAAGCTACTTTGCCAGAGAAAGAGGCAGCAGTCTGCATCTGTAAATGAATAGGTCAGTGGTTTGAATCCACCAGCTGCTCTGCGAGAGAAAGACATGGCAGCTGCTTCCGTAAAGAATACAGCCTTGGAAACCCCATGGGGCAGTTGTATCCTGTTCTATAGGGTGACCATGAGTCAGAATTGACTCAAATACAATATCTTTTTTTAAAAAAATAATCTATAGAAGTAGATAGTCAGGCCTTTGTGGCAACACACACACGAAAGACCTTGGATAAACTAGGTGGCCAGTGGCACTCCTCTCCTGTGCAACAGAAACTAGAAGAAGCGAAAAACAAATAAACATTTCTTTAATATATTACTTCCAACATTTAAATGAGTGACCCTAAGTGGATTTATAAAAGTCATTATCCCCTTCAGTTTTAAATATTAGCCTTAGAAATGGCAAAGGCAGAAAACATTTACTGCCGTGTAAAGCTCTATAGGAGGTCAGGGAGACAGATGATTAGATCGCAGAGGCAGTAATTTAGAAGGCCAACGGGGGCGTAGAAGGAACTACAAGCATCACGCCCCCGTCAGTCACCCCCTGGACTCTCGTTTTAGCTCTCCCTTGAAAGAGGAGCGAGAACGTGAGCAAACACACTTAAGACAAAGAACTCACCTGTCAGCCACAGCATTTTCCCTTGTTCTAATGAAACAAATCCAGCCTCTCTATGGCATGACTCAAACATAAGTCGCGTCTGGACTTGCTTAATTTTTCACACCAATACATCCAGGAATTACGTCACCCATCTTTCTTCATTGTAAATTGTCCACATCTCCAGGACCCAATGAGATGGAGATGTCGACCTGGGTGAAGACAGTGAATCAAAGAGCTTTCTGGAGACAGTGGTGTTGAGTTGTACTGATAAGAAGAGATGGCATGTATTACAGAAGGAGCCACATGTCCTGAAGTCTCTCCCTAGAAGGAGCATGATGAAAGAGGACAAGAGAGCCACCGTGTTAGGCTGGCAGAGCCACTGTCCCGCAGAACACACCTACGTCATGCCATTTCAATGTTTAATGGTATTTGATGCGATTGGAGCCTTCTGGGGTTTCTATAAAATCAGACAGATGGGAACTTATTTATGAATTTAGCATGTAGGAAAAGGACATCTTTGAAATGAGATACAAAGCCAATTTAAAAAGACATAAAGAGTAGTACAGGATTGCTAGGATAGATGGAGTGTAGCCCTTCTATTTCTGACCCCAGGTCTCATTGGAAATGACTCAAAGGGCAGACTGGGTGCTGCACCAGATCTAGCCTCTTCTGTAGGTGTCTCTGGGTGGCACAAATGGTTAAGTGCTAGGCTACTGACTGAAAGGTTGATGGTTCATGTCCACCCAAGGGTGTCTCAGAAGAAAGCCCTCGCAATATGCTTCCACAAATGTCACAGTCATGAAAATCCTGTGGAGCACAGTTCTACTTTGAAACACATAGGGTCACTTTGAGTTACAACTGGCTGTAAAGCAGCTGGTTTCTGATTCTTCTTCTATAGCTCACATATTTTCTCCAGATATACAAATAATAACAGTTTCTACTTCCAACCAGAGGATTACAGGCTTGGTATGCATTGTAACCTGTATTCCGTTTTCATCCTTGCAACAGTTCTGTAATGTGAGCATGATGGATCCTAATGTCTTCTCAAATATGGAAAAGGAAACAGAGAGAGGGCTGAAGTCACTGCATAGCTTCAGAGCAAAGCTTGGGGATGATTCTTGGGTGACTTGATCGATATCTACCTACATTTCACTTTTAAATACTGTCTCTTTTTCATTCCATTAGGGCCGCTGGTGGCTCAGTGCTTAAGCACTAGACTACTAACCAAAGGACTGACAAGCCGCTTTGCTGGAGAAAGATGTGGCAGTCCACTTCCATAAAGGTCACAGCTTTGGAAACCCCATGATAGTATTTGTGGTTTGAAGTCATCCAGCAGCGCCACGGAAGAAAGACTTAGTAACTACTTCCATAAAGATGCAGCCTACTGGCCACCACCAAGGACAGCTGTGATGGGGCTCACAAAGTCAAGTCCCAGGGGCAACACAAGAATAAAAGGGGTGCACCCTAAGAATTCCACTGAAAGACCACAATTGGTGGTCTAAAGGCCTGGAAGTTCCTCTGGGGGCATGGCCCCTAGACTGGATGCTGCCCCTGATCGTAAGTCGTTACTGAGGTCAACTCTTTGGACAGGAATGGACTGGACTCGGGGACACAGAGTGACCATATCGTGTATGCACTTTATGGTTCTGTGCATCTACAGGATGTCGTCCTACTGTCCTCTTACTACAGGGGGGTGGAGAGGGAGGAGAGGAGGGGACAGGAGATAGTTAAGAGCATATGACACATATAGAACGGGAAGGAGGGTGCTGTCAAAGGACAAGGAGAGCAGAAGGAGCTGCAGATAGGCGGGCATGCAAGTTTAATTGGATTGTGCACTTTCACTCAATCACAATTCAAAAAAAAAAGATTACAGCCTTGAAAATCCAATTCCACTATAATGTAAGTATCACAGAGATCTCCAGCCAGGCAAAGTAATTAGATGATGTATCCTTTTGGGCGGGGGAGGGAATAGATCATGTATAATAAAAAAATTCAGCTGAAGGAAATAAAGCATCCATTCCCAGGCATAAAAAACCCATTGCTGTTGAGTCAATTCCAGCTCATAGCAACCCTACAGGAGAGAGTAGAACTGCCCCATATGTTTTCCAAGGAGCACCTGATGGACTTGAACTGCTGACCTCTTGGTTAGCAGAAGTCTTTAAATGACAAAAGCCAGGGAATGTTAAAAAAAAAAAAAAAAAAAAAGTTTCTTCTACAGAAAAATAACCAGACTACATTAAAACATAAAAGAAGTAATCATTTACTGGAGAAGCACAGCAGTCAGTGGAGGATGGCCAGCCAGGGTCCTAGTCTGGGTATTTTTTACCAAGTGTCATCCATTTGTCGGTTAGTCACTTGCCAAAGAAATGACGCTAAATCCTACTGCAGACCTAACTCCTAAGGAACTTCCTATGAATTCCAGGCCCCAAATTCGTTCTTACCTCCAAATTATTCACCAAGTCTACTTCTTCACTAGTGAATGTACTACCTAAATCACAAATTGATTCCTGTTGAATTTTATGACTACAGCATCTACTTACTTGGATGGCTTTGTGGCTTACTCTAAATCAATACCAAAATGTTGTAAATTAATTGTACATGCGCAATAAACAATAAAATGAGCCAAAAAAAAAAAAAAAACCCAACAGCAATAAACACTGCTCTCCAATAAGAACCTTACAAAGACCTCAGAAACCCCAGTGGCATGGTGGTTAAGCACTACGTCTGCTCACCAAAAGGCTAGTAGTTCAAATCTACCAGGCGCTCCTTGGAAATTCTATGGGGCATTTCTACTCCACCCTATAGGGTCACTATGAGTTGGAATCAACTTGATGGCAGCTGGTTTGGGTTTGGGGGTATAAAGACCTCACAGAAGCAAAGCTCTGAAGTATTTTTAGCCTCAGAAGTAAAACTAGAGTCAGCAATTAGAGACAATTAGAGGACAGTCTCAGCAGTCTCAGCCACTCTCTGATGTATTCCATGATGTAAACTCCAGGAACACAGTATCAGCTACAAAACAGGGGACTAACCTTTAAGGGGGCACCATATGCTGTAAACAGACACATTGTCACATGTGTTATAAAAAATATATGGTGCTGGAAGGGACTTCCAAAGTCATCTGTTCAGGGATACTTACAAACATGAGATACTTTTTGACAGGTCCGTGACAGACAGTGTGCACCAACTACTCATCTTTCTTCCGATTTGACCTAACACCTAAAATAAAAAGGGGCTATCTGATCATATAACTAAAACCATCAGAGCTATTAAGCTTCAGGGTCAGCTTGATCTGGAGCTCAGAATTAGTCCAGTTGCCACTCTATTGGTGACTTGCTTCTTGCTGTGATGCTACCAGTGTCTGAAACACCAGCAGGGTCATCCATGGTAGACAGGTTTTAGCAGAG
This sequence comes from Heterohyrax brucei, assembly GCA_028571685.1. Taxonomy (NCBI): domain Eukaryota; kingdom Metazoa; phylum Chordata; class Mammalia; order Hyracoidea; family Procaviidae; genus Heterohyrax; species Heterohyrax brucei. The sequence continues at coordinate 83,691,040 of CM053156.1, read as the reverse complement.
CTTCCAAATTGAGACAGACTAGGAAGAAAGGCCCGGAGATCTGAAAATGAGCTAACGAAAACCCTGTGGATCACAACAGATACTGTTCCACATAGCGCTGGATGATAGCCCTCTAGGGTGAAAGGTGCTCAAGATGCAGAGTGATCACAATGATGGACGTGAGCATAGTGAGTTTGATGAAGGTGGTAGGGAAATGGGCAAGGTTCTGTTTTGCCATATGTGAGGTCACCGTGAGCCATAGCTGACTTGACGACAACTAACGACAACATATGCTCTCTCTGTCTCTCTTTTTCTTACATTCCCACATGCTGGTTTCGTTGCCAGAGTCTCTCCTCAAGCTTGTAAGGTGGCTGCAGCAGCTCCAGCCCTTACTCCTCTCTGGTTCTGATTCAGAGGCCAAGAGCATCTGCTGTTTCTTGGAAACAGTTGCAAACTCTAGGGCATCTCAATGCCTGTGAAGCCAAAGTCTCGAACTGGCCAGGCCTGAGGAGCATGAAGGACTCGGGGCTGGGGTGGAGCCAAATCCCTAGGAAAAGCACGAACGTGGTGGGAGATGAAACGGTGGTGGCACAGTCGTTCAGCGCTATGGCTGCTGATCAAAAGGCTCGCGGTTCACATCTACAAGGCTCCCATTGGAAACTCTATGAGATAGTTTTATTCTGTCCTACAGGGTCACTATGAGTCAGAGAGGACTCGATGGTAATGCAATGGGTGTGTGTGTGTGCGTGTGCGTGCGCGCGTGTGAGACAGAGACGGGGCGGGGGGAGAGAGACAGAGAGAGAGAAACTGCTGACCTTTTGGTTAACAGCTGTAGTGCTTAATCACTACGCCATCAGGGTGTCGTTCTAAGTGCTCTCTTGCCCCAAAGTAGAACCTAGATACAAGGACAACATAGAGGGAACAGAGAGTCAAAAGAGGCTGATTCCTGTGACAAGTTTTAGAGATTTATCTGAAATGAAATCTACTCTTGAAAATTGAATTTATAATCCAATGAATGCTATCCTTTTCTTAAGCCAGACTGAGTTATATTTTTTGTTAGTGTCCTTGTGAGTCATATGGGGCTATATGATGGTAAGATTTGGGACAGAATTTTCCATCTTTGAAGCTATAGTTAAGTTAGATATTCAGTCTACAGGGCTCTAGGTGTTCTGTTTAGAGCCGTCGGAGAGTCACTGTTGTTGGCAGGTGCTGTCGGGTTGCTCCCCCCGCATAGCGACCCTCGGCACAACAGGAGGGCACCCTGCCTACGCCTACACCACCCTCACGGCCAGTGTTGTGTTTGAACTCATTGTTGTGACCACGGTGTCAAACCATTCTTCTTTTGCACTGTCCCTCTACCAAACCTGACAGCCTTCTCCAGAGAACAGCATCTCCTGATAACACGTCCAAGGGATGCGAGACAAAGTCTTGCCATCTTTGTTTCTAATGAGAACTGACTGTACTTCTTCCGTGACAGACTTGTTCATTCTTCTGGCAGTCCCCAGCATACTCAGCGGTTTTTACCAACACCATAATCAAAGGTATTGTCCAGCTTTCACACGCATACAAGGCAAATGAAAATACCATGCCTTGGGTAAGACACACCTTAGTCTTCAATGTATATACTTTAAAGAGGTCTTTTGCAGCAGGTTTGGCCATGACAGTGTGTCGTTTGATTTTTTGAAATTAATACACCCCTTAAATTACAATGGGTTTGGTTTTTGGTTATATATGTATGTGTATTCTGTACATGCATTTTTCTTGGGAGAAGGTCCAGTGTTTCCATTTGAATCCAGAAACAGACTGATGTTCCCAAGATTCATTGTGGAACCCAGATGCAAGTGTGTTCCTGGAACCCTGGCATTACTGTTCACCTCGCTGTCTCATAAGAATCATCCTCTAAGCTTCTTTGGAAAATTTAGCCAGGGCATCACTAATTGTAAGAATCCCTGGTGGTGCAATGGTTAAGAGCTCAGCTGCTAACAGAAAGGTCAGTGGTTTGAAACCAACAGCTTCTTTGTAGGAGAAAAGACCTGGTGATCCGTTTTCATAAAGATTACAGCATAAGAAGCCATATGGGTAAGTTCTCTCTGTTACATGATGTTACTATTAGTCATAATTGACTTGATGAAACACAACAATCAGTAATTGTAGGTCTCTAAGTGGTGCAAACCGTTTGCACACAAGTGGCCACCTAAAGATCGGCCCACACCCACTCAGTGGTACCATGGAAGACAGGCCTGGCAATCTTTCAGTTAAGACTAAAGTAAAAAAAAAAACAGATGGAGCAGCACTGTTCCCTCTCACATGAGGTCGCTGTGAGTCAGAATCAATTCAATGACAACTAATAACATCACCTTTGACTTAATTCTTGATACTCCTTATTTCCTGAATGCTCTTGTCCTTTTTCTCTCTGGCACACAACAACCATATCACCTGCCCCTGAATTTGTTTCAGATGATCTGAATTTAAGACTGATCTGTTCTTAAAGGTCGTTCACAAGCTCTTTCCTTCAGGAAGTTAGTCTTACCACCTAGTATTCAGATCACCTGGGAGTATAAACAAAGTGATTGTTAATTCTTCAAGGAATTCTGGGAAAATGAATGCCATTGTTTGTCAAAGACTGCATATCTTTGGTGGAATATGAGATGTTATTTTAGGAAATAAGGAAGAACCAACTTAATTCTAACAGTAATATATTTAATGTATTGGATGAATTTAATCTATAGCTAGTATTACTCACTTATGGTTTTTGGAAAATTATTGCTAAGAATAAGCCTAAAATTTAAAACTGGTTAAATTTAAAGCCAATTAATAATGTAAATACATAAAGGTAAGTTGGTACCTGAGATAACAAAAATCTTGAAGGTGATATACCAGTAAGACAAGGAACAGCTACCCAAAAGGTTTAAGTAAGTGTTCAACAAGGTCAGTTCACAAGCTCTTTCCTTCAGGAAGTTAATCTTACCACCTAGTATTCAGATCACCTGGGAGTATAAACAAAGTGACTGTTAATTCTTCAAGGAATTCTGGGAAAATGCACGTCATTGTTTGCCAAAGCCAGTTTTAGGACCCAAATCTTCTGTCTTTTGTCTAATATTCATCTCCTCCCAAGTCCCTATCCTTTTATGTCTTTTACATCTTCCAGAAGACGCTGGTCTTTATGAATGTGTCTTTAACAATAAACTTTGCAGTTTAATTAGCACCTGCTTGGTTTGTCACCTATATTGCTTTACCCAGATCTCACAATAGCTCCAAAAACCCCTTGAGATTGAACTGAGCTCTGTCATTATCTACATGCTACACCCCTCTTTTCAATGTCTAGTGCTCGCCCACCCCTCCCAAGAAGAATAGCATCAGTATCACATGAGAGTTGGTTGGAGAGTTGGAAGCCTGCATCCCTTGCAAGACCTTCGGAGTGAGAAACTGCCCTTTTTGCTAACCAAAGGGTTGGCAGTTTAAATCATCAAACACTTCTTGGAAACTCTATGGTGCAATTCTACTCTGCCCTATCAAGTCACTATGAGTTAGAATCCACTCATCAACAACTGGTTTGGCATTCTTGGTTACATAGTAGGATGCTTCCAGCATCACAGCAAAACGCAAATGCCCCCAGTACGACAAACTGACAGAATTGTGAGGAATGCTGGAAGCTATGTCACTTGTATTCAGATAGCAGCAGGATCACCCATGTCAAACAGGTTTTAATTGAGCTTCCAGACTAAGGCAGACTAGGAAGAAGGGACCAACAGTCTACTTATGGAAAGAATTGTCTACTGAAAACCTTATGAAGAGTAGTGGGACATTGTCAGATACAGTGCCAAGAGATAAGCCTCTCAGGTTAGAAGGCACTCAGTAAACAACTGGGAAAGAGCTGCCTCCTCAAAGCAGAGGTGACACTAATGACGTGGATAGAGCCAAGCTTATAGGACGTTTGTTTGCTGATGTGGTATGACTCAAAATGAAAAGAAACAGCTGCAAATACCCACTAATGATCAGAATGTGGAATGTAAGAAGCATAAAGCTAGAAAAATTGGAAATCATCAAAATTGAAATGGAATACATAAAAATCTATAACCTAGTCATTAGTGAGCTGAAACGAATGGTGTTGGCCATTTTAAATCAGACAGTTATGTAGTCTACTATGCCAGGAACAACAACTTGAAGAGGAATGGTTGACATTTATCATTAAAAAGAGTATTTCAAGATTTATCCTGAAGTACAACAGTGTCTCTGAACCTGTACACCTACAAGGAAAATCAGTTAATACTATTATTTAAACTTATGCCAACCACTATGGCCAAAGAGAAAGAAATTAAAGATTTTTACCAGCTTCTGTGGGCCGAAATTGACTGAACATGCAATCAGGATGCACTGGTAATTACTGGTGATTGGAATGTGAAAGTCTGAAACAAAAAGAAAGACTGGTAGTTGGAAAATATGGCCTTGGTGATAGAAACAGCACTGGAGGTTGTGTGATAGAATTTTGCAAGACCAGTGACTTCTTCACTGCAAATATCTTTTTTTTTTTTTACCAATATAGATGGTGACTATACACACGGGCCTCACTAAATGGAATACATGTCTGTACATTCTATGGAAATAGAAAATGGCAAGCCTCAATATCAGCAGTCAGGACAAGACCAGGTGCTGAATGCAGAACAGACCATCAATTGCTCATATACAAGTACAAATTGAAATGAAGAAAATAAGAACAAGTCCACAAGAGCCAAAGTACAACCTTGAGTATATCCTACCTGAGTTTAGAGACCATCTCAGGAACAGATTTGATACACTGAACACTGATGACCAAAGACCAGACAAGCTGTGGAACAACACCAAGGACATTATACACAAAGAAAGAAAGAGGTCATTAAAAAGACAAGAAAAAAGAAAACAAATTGGAAATCAGAAAAGATTCTGAAATTTGGCTCTTACATATTGAACAGCTAAAGCAGGAGGAAGTAATGAGAAAATAAAAGAACTGAACAGAGGATTCCAAAGGGCAGCTCAAGAAGACAAAGTAAATTATTACAATGACATGTACAAAGAACTGAAGATAGAAAACCAAAAGGGAAGAACACACTCTTCATTTCTCAAGTTGAAAGAACTGAAGAAAAATTTCAAGCCATGAGTTGCAACAGTGAAGACTTCTACAAGGAAAATATGAAAAGACATAGAAAGTATCAAAAGAAGACAGAAGGAACATGCAGTCATTATACCAAAAAGAATCGGTCAATGTTCAACCATTTCAAGGGGTAGCATATGATCAGGAATCAACAGTACTGAAGGAGTCAAAGCTGCACTAAAGGCACTGGTGAGAAACAAGGCTCCCGGAAGTGATGGAGTATCAACTGAGATGTTTCAACAAATGGATGCAGTGCTGCAAATGCTCACTCATCTATGTCAAGAAGTCTGAAGTCAACTATCTGGCCAACTGACTGGAAGAGATCCATATTCCCAAGAAAGGTGATCCAATCGAATATGGCAATTATCAAACAATATCATTAATATCAAACACAAGTAAGATTTTGCTGAAGATTATTCAAAAGTGACTGCAACAGTATATTGACAGGGAACTGCTAGAAATTCAAGTTGGTTTCAGAAGAGCACCTGCAACTAGGGATATCATTGCTAATGTTAGATCTGGGCTGAAAGCACATAATGCCAGAAAAATGTTTAGTTATGTTTTATTGACTGCGCAAATGTGTTCAAGTGTATGAGTCCTCACAAATTATAGCCAACATTGCACAAAATGGGAATTCTAGAACAACTCATAGTGCTCACGAGTAATCTGTATGTGGATCAAGAGGCAGGTATTTGAACAGAACAAAGGGACACTGCACGGTTTAAACTCAGGAAAGGTTTGTGTCAAGGTTGTATTCTTTGACTACAACTATTCAATCTCTATGCCAAGCAAATAACCCAAGAAGCTAGACTATACAAAGAAGAATGAGGCATCAGGATTGGAGGAAGACTCAACAACCTGTGTTATGCAGATGACACAATCTTGCTTGCTGAAAGTAAACAGCACTTGAAACACAGAAGAAGGTCAAAGACCACCTCCATATTATGAAAACAAAAAACAATCAGAGTAGTAAGCAACATTATGTTAACCAGAGAAGATTGATGTGGTCAAGGATTTCATTTTACTTGGATCCACAATCAACACCCATGGAAGCAGCAGTCAAGAAATCAAAAGATGCATTATATTGGGCAAATTCTGCTGCAAAAGACCTCTTTAAAGTGCTGAAAACCAAAGATGTCACCCTAAAGACTAAGGTGTGCCTAATCCAAGCCATGGTATCTTCCATTACATCATATGCATGCAAAAGGTAGACAATGAATAAGGAAGATAGAAGAAAAGTTGACGTGTTTAAATCATGGTGTTGGAGAAGAATGTTGAATATACCACAGACTGTCAAAAGAACCAACAAATGTGTCTTGGTGTAAGTACAACTAGAGTGCTCCTTAGAAGCAGAGATGGTGAGATTATGTCTTACATGCTATGGTCATGTTGTCGGGAAGAATCAATCCCTGGAAAAGGACATCAATTCTTTGCAAAATAGAGGGCCAGCAGAAAAGAGGAGGATCTTAAACAAGATAGATTGACATAGTGGCTGCAACAATGGGATCAAGTATAGCAACGATTGTGGTCATGGTGCAGGACTGGGCAGGGTTTCATTCTATTGTACAGGGGATCACTATAAATTGGAACTGACTCAATGGCACCTAACAATAAAAACAATAGTAAGGGGCTTCATATGTGCCCCAATAGGCCAGCAGAAAAACTGGCACCAATTGCAAGGGATGCATTTGTCAAATGAATAAGAGATTTTTTTAAAAACAAAGTCCATCAAAACAACAAATGCTGGAGAGGCTGTGGAGAAAGTGGAACTCTCCTACACTGTTGGTGGGGTTGCAAAGTGGTCCAGCCTCTTTGGAAAGCAATCTGGTGCTTCCTTGAAAAAAAAAATAGATATAGATGTACCATTTGACCGATTAATTCCACTACTTGGAATATATCCTACAGAATCAAGGCTTCCTTTCACACCAACAGACACATGCACAAGAATGTTTATTGCAGCACAGGCCACGATAGCAAAAAGATGGCATCAACCCAGATGCCCAACAACAGAGGAATGGATAGGTAAACTATGGTGTATATACTCAGTGGAGCACTACTCAATGATAAAGAATAATGACGATTCCAGGAAACATCTCCTAACCTGGTTTCAACTGGAAGACATTATATTGAGTGAAAGTAGTCAGCGACAAAAGGATAAATATTGCATGAGACACGTACGATAAGATCTCAAAAACTGACTTATGTATAGAAGAAAAGACTCTTTGACAGCTGCAAGGGAGGGGAGGAAGGGCAAGGGGGGAAGGGTTTAGATTAGACAGTTGGTAGAAATCTGGTTGGGTGAAATCCGTGATAGCACACATTAGAAACAAAAACAATATTAAGCGGACTTCAGCATAACTTGAATACTCCTTCCATCTTAACCCAATATTGCAAGGACAGAGTAGCTGGGGCAGGGGGCCGGGGACCATGCTCTCAGGCGAAATCGAGGCCAATTGGCACAACTAACATTTTGCTAAGAGGGCTGTCTGCATCCCACATTGGTGAGTGGTGTCTGGGGTCTTAAAAGCTGCCAAGCTGCCATCCGAGGGCACAGCAAATAGTCCCACCTCAGCAGGAACAGATGCTCACCGAGGACCAAAATGACATGGGATAAAGACAACCCAGAAGATAGAGAGACCCACATGAGTGGGTGCCTATATAGACTTGGGACCGGAAGAATCGGATGGTGCCTGGCCACCACCAGTGACAGTCGCGATGGAGCTCACTAAGTTGAGTCTCACTGGCAACACGAGAATAAAGAGGGGTGCACCCTGAGATCACCACTAAAAGACCACAACTGATGGTCCAGCAGCTTCGGGGTTCCCCTGAGAGTATGGCCCCTGGCCCTGATGCTGCCTTTGCCCATAAACCATAACGGAAGTCAACTCTTTGGACACAAATGGATTGGGCTTGTTGATGTAGAGTGACCATATATTGGATGCACTTTATGTTTCTATGTATCTATAGGATATCATCCTGCTGACCTCTGGCTGGAGGAAGGAGAGTGAGTGGGGAGGAGGGGAAAGGAGACTGATGGGAGGATGAGACATGTATGGAGCAGAGAGGAATAGTGTGCTGTCATCAGGCAGGGAGAGAAGTGGAAGCTGCATATAGGTGGGCATGTAAATTTATATGGGAATGTACATTTTCACTCAGTCATAATAATAATAATAAGTCCATCAGTTGTAGAGGTTGGGTGACTTGACGCTGCTCTTTCTTTTGACTTCCATTTGTCTGAATGACTTTTGGAGGAGAGAATTAAAGGAGAAAATCAGAGTCTTACTTTTGCTCTGTCCAACCCACTATAGATTCCTCAGTGGACTAGGGAAATTATTATCAAGCTCTGAGTCTGCATGGTTTAGAAGTGATTAGCCAGGACAGTATTGCAAGTGTTACATTGTAAACATGAGCTCTTCTGGGTGAGCTGCATTAATTGATTTATTCAGATAGCCTTGTGGGTTGGACTAATTGAGTAATTACGAATTTGATTGCTAATTACTTCCACTGGGGAATAATCACAGGCAGAAGCCTGAGGTGAGAAAGCGAGATATTTTGTTGGAGCTAATCATGAGCTTCTGGGAGAAGCTGGATGTCTGTTGCTATAACATAGTTTAACTCTTGCTTCTGAGGATATGAAAGAGTGGATCTCTTGGGAATCGATCTTTCTTTGGGAAACTCCAGTTGCTATTGGGAGCTCTGCTGGCAAAATGGTTAAGAGCTTCGCTATTAACCAAAAAGTTGGCAGTTTGAATCTACCAGCCACTCCTTGGAAACTCTCGGGGGCAGTTCTACTCTTTCCTATAAGGTTGCTGTGAGTCAGATTGACTCAGTTGCACATAACATTTAAGTGGCTATTGATAATTTGAGTTAGCTACTCTTCTTTCTGAATTGTTTTTAAAAATATTTCTGTCTTTATGTATGTGAAACAACTTTTGAAAATTTATTTCAGTGAATATTTAAACTGATCATAAATATTAAAATCTGACAATAAAAGCAGAAAGTATTGATCTTTCTTATATTATGCATTAAACACTGTGCTAATTACATATATTAATAATTCATTTAATCAACAACCCAAATGAGATAGATAACCTTTTATATTACTAGCGTAGTAAGTTGAGTTTGGAACCAGCAAATATCTTGCTTGAGGGTACACAGATATTAAGTGGTACAGGCAAGATTTTAAATCAGAGTGTCTGACTCTACAGCTCATAATGTCAGAACTTGAATAGTGTTCTGTTTTGTGACTTGATTGTATTTCTGATGGGGAAATACTGGTGGTAGAGTGGTTAAGTGCTAGAGCTACTGTCTTATGCTGGGTTTTCTAGGGAAGCAAAACCAGTAACACGTGTATGTACAAGGAAAGATTTATATATAAGGAAACAACTCACATAATTACAGAAGCTGAACGTCCCAAGTCCTTGCACAGGCCTCATGTGGCCATGGGAGATGGTGAACCCAAGGTCAGCAGATCAGAGACCAGAGTTCTAGATCACTGGTTGTGTAGCTTCGTGGATCCCAAGCTGGCGGTGAGACAGAGCTGCAGGTGAGGGAATGGGACTCTCAAGTGCCGGCTGTAAGGGTTGATGAATCCAACAGCTGCTAGTTCAAGTCCAGGAACTGGACACCAGAAGAGAGCTGGAGCTGCTGGCTACCTGAGCAGACCAGCAGTAGGTGGTGGAAGGCTAGAGATGAGAGCTGAGGGGCAGGTAGACACCAAAAGCCCCACCCTGCTACTTGATAGAGCAGCCAAACATGGAGTAGCCAAGTTGGCATACTCCTGACTGCTACAACTACTAACCAAAAGGTTAGCAGTTTGAATTCACCAAGCGCTCTTTGGAAACGCGATAGGGCCAGCTCTCTGTCCTATAGGATCACTATGAGTTGGAATCTTTTTTTTTTTTTTTTTTCAACTTGTTTTCCATTAGAGGTAGTGGAAAGTTTTGTTTTTCAGTAGGGGCAAGTTAAATCATTTTTTCCTTATATACAGTGTGTTACTTTTCTTTGGCTGTTTTCAAGAGCCTTCTTTTAAAAAAAAAAATCAGTTTAACCATTATGTGCCTATATGTGGTTTTATTTGTATCAACCCTTCTTAGCATGTTCTGAGTTTCTTGAATCTATGAATTGATGTTTCTCACCAAATCTGGGAAATATTTGATCATTATTTCAGATTTTTCTGTCTCATTCTTTTTCTTCTTCTGAAATGCTAATTGTATATATATTAGGTCTCTTGATATCATTCTATAACTCAAGAAGACTACATCTTTCTAACTATGTTTTTCTCTACAATTTAGGCTGGATACTTTCTATTGCTCTGTCTTTAAGTTTATCGGTTCTTTTCTCTGTTACCTACTTTACACCATTAACTCCTTCTAGTGCTTTTTTTTTTAACTAAAGTGTTATATTTTAAAAATTTTTAGAGTTTCTATTTATTTCTTTTAACAATTTATATTTCTCTGCTGATATTTCCAATCATTCATTGCAAGCATATTTTTCTTTACATTTTCCAGCTTAGCTATAAAAGCTGTTTAAAATCTCTACAAATTCTAATATCTCGGTCAACTCAGGGTTGTTCTCCATTGATTTTCTTTTCTCTTAATATTAAGTCATATTTTCTTGTTTCATGGGATAAACAGTAATTTAGATTCTATTCTTGATGTTGTGAATGGTATGCGTAGAAACTTTTGATTGTGTTATATTCCTCTGAAGAATATTTATTTTTAAAGCAGGTCATGAACTTGGCTGAACACAGATCATAAAATTCTGTCTCCCCTGCTTCGGGCAGCAGCTATGATTTCAGTTTAGTTCTTTTAATGTCACACGTACTTCTTGAATTCTTACGTGGCTTTAGGACCAGCTATGGGTTTGGGATGGATAGACAGAATATAGTGCAGCTCCTATCTGGCTCTTTCTGTTAGTTCCTCCATTTCACTTATCAGTAGCTATGATTGCTTCAAGCCCTATCCCTGTTTATCCCAGCCAGCAAGGCTGCTGATTTTCTATCATGGTTTTAGCTGCCCCATATAGTGAAGACTGGGGCCTTCCCATCAAAAATGGGAAGCTTACCATCAAAATGGGATGAACACTATCAGAAATGGGAAGCTCACCCAGTGGCATTCCTTTCTCCCCTGCATTGACTATCCCCTTGGTTTCTGCCTGCCCTTTTTCACTCTCCACTGTCTTTAGTTAGTTGTTTTTCTATCTAATCCAGAATGTGTAGTTCTCATCTGAGCAGGGGCTGGCCAGAAAGGAGCTGTTTGAGCATACCAGAAGGCCAGTCCAAGAACCACACTCTCATTTACTGTCCTATCTACGAAGCAGCAGTCAAGAAATCAAAAAACACCCAGTGATTGGGCAGATATTCTGCAAAAGACCTCTTTAAGGTGTTGAAAAGAAGAAAATGTCACCCTGAAGAGTGAGGTGTGCCTAACTCAGACCATGTTGTTTTCAACTGTTCTATATACATGTGAAAGCTGGACAATCAGTAAAGAAGACTCGGCAAGAATTGGTGCCTTTGGACTGTGGTACTGGCAAAGAATACGGGGTCTGACAACTAAGGCCATGAACTTAATTGTTCCAAGTGCTACATACTTCATGGCTGAATATCTGTAAGGTCACCTTCGAAGTAATCCCCTGTGCACTGATGCCAGCACCTAGTCCACCCTTGAAAGCAAATTTCGAACTCTTTCTGTAATGGCCATTGCACAAGTTGGCACATTGGCAAGTTTGCAAACTTGATTGTATAGTTGTCTGTGGGGGAGTTTCTAGACAATAAACTATTGGAACACCCTCCCTGCTCACCTGATCTGACCCCAGTGACTTTTTCTTCACCCAAAGACAAAGGGAATATTGAAATGAAGACATTTTGATGACATTCAAGACATCAAGGGTAATACAACAGCTCTGATGGCTGTTCCAAAAAAAGTTCCAAAATTGCTTTGAAGGGTAGATTAGGCACTGGCATCAGTGCATAGCTTCCCAAGGGGAGTACTTCTAAGGTGACTGTAGTGATATTCAGCAATGAGGTATGTAGCATTTTTTCCAGGATGAGTTTGTGAACTTGTCAGTCCTCATATACTATAGACTGTCAGAAGAATGAACAAATCTGTCTTTGAATCAGTATAATCAGAGTGCTACTTAGGACCAAGCACAGCAATACCATGTCTCACACCCATTAGACATGTTATCAGGAGGGACCAATCTGTTGAAAAGGATATCGTGCTTGGTAAACACAGGGTCAAAGAGAAAGGGGAAGGCCTTCAAAGAGATGGACTGACACGGTGACAGCAACAATGGACTTAAGCCTGACAGTAATGGTGAGGATGGCATCAGACTGGGCACTGTTTTGTTCTATTGCACATAGGATCACAATGAGTTGGAGCCAACTCAATGGCACCCAACAACAACTTCTGTGAGTATAAAACATCTTGATTGAACAAAGTCAAGCCCCTTGACAACTATGGTAGACAGACTGTAAAGTGACAACAGTGATCCCCACCTCCTAGCATCCACATCTGTGTGTGATGCCCTCTCTTTGAGGACGGGAAGAACTATGTGACTTGTCTCTAAAAGATACATTGTGGTACAGGTGACAAGCTGTCACTCCCTTGATTAGATTTCATTATGTCACAAAGGTGATGCGATGTCCCTCCTTTCACGAGGTTACTGAGGGGACTCTGTCCCTGAAATTCAGGGAGGTTATTGAGGAGACTCTGTTCTTGAAATTTAGGGGTATCACTGAGAAGACACTGTCCCTAAAATTCAGGGCGGTTGTCTTATCCAACAATCCAACCTTGCCATTAACTGAAAACAGCCTGGTATGCCCTACCTGGTATAACCATAAGATCATAAATAACTTTCACATAAATCACCCCTCATTTCTTCATCTGAACTTTGAAACTGTAAAACCTGTCCTCATCAGCTTTCGGGTGGGCTCAGCCACCCTTGGCTCAGACTCCACTCTCTCTCTTCGAGTAAACTTTACTAGACCCTCAGACCGGTGTGTCTCTGCCTCTGTTTTGGGCCTCTCTCTCCCCAGCAGTCACTCCATATCAGCAGATGGGGGCAAGAGATTTTCTTTGCTGGCTTTATGGAGTGAGCAGCCTTGCTGAGGAAGCCCACATGGCTGGAAATTGTAGGCCACCTCTAAGAATAGCAGGAAACCTCTAGAATTTGAGAGTGGCTTTTGGCTAACATGAAGAAAATGGGGATCCCAGTTCTACAGCCAAAAAGAGATACATTTTGGCAACAATTTGAGGGAGTTTGAGAGTGAATCTTTCTATAGTCAAGGCTGTGACCAAAACACAGCCCTGGAAAACATCTGAATTGCAGCATGGAGACACTCTAGAACAGAGTCCAACTACACTGTGCCTGAACTCCTGCTTAGAAACTGAGTTAAACAAACGTGTGTTGTTGTAAGTCATGGATTTTTAGTAATCTATTATACAGCATAGACAGCAAATATAGCTACAAAGCCAATGCTGTTTTGACAGTGTCACTGCATATTTCACCACAGAAGTGTATATAGCCAAGTCCAGAAGACAAAGGCCTCACAAATACAACAAGGGAGGTCCATCCATCTCATCATGTCCCATTGTCCCCTGCTGTTGAGTAGATTACAACTCACAGTGACCCTACAGAACAAGAGTAGAACTGCCCCATAGAGTTTCCAAGGAGCACCTGGAGGATTTGAACCAAAAGGTTAGCAGACATAGCACCTAGCCACTATGCCACCAGGATTCCTGCTCCTCATACAGTCCTAGCAAAAATGTCTGCTGCTTGTGGATGTTCTGAAGAAAGAGATACATGTGGGCTAGAGCACAACCATGTGACACTAGAAAAAAAAGAACATTTTGTTCCACACAGCCCCTTTAATCAGAGTTGCCAGTATACAAATCATTATAAAGTACTTTATCTACATAAATGGTTTTATTTCTCTTTGCCTGTTACTTTGTGACTCAGGAAGAAAAACAACTGCATGGATTTTCACTATATTTCCTGGGTATATTTGAAATACACCCAACCAAAACCACATCCACTGCCCTAGAGTTGATTCTGACTGAGGGTAACCACAGATGTTACAGAGTAGAACTGAGCTCTACAGAGGTTTTCTTGCCATGATCTTTACAGAACCGGATCACTGAGCTTGTTTCCACACTGTCATTAGGTGGGTTTGAATGGTCAGTCTTTCAGTTAGCAGCCAAGTGCAAACTGTTGCCACTGAACATGGAGCTTGCAGTTGGAATACTCTGACTGGTGGCCTAATGGTTAAGTGCTACAGAAGGTCAGCAGTTCAAATCTGCCAGGTGCTCCTTGGAAACTCTATGGGGCAGTTCTACCTTGGCCATAGGGTTTCTATGAGTTGGAATCAACTCAACAGCAGTGGGTTTGGTAAATATGGGCTGTGGCATTCCCAAATGTGTTTTGTGGAATGTGCAGGGTGGGTGACATCTCAAGCCTATAGCAGTCAATCTCCAGAGTAAATCAAAGGACTGTCTACTAGGACCATGATGCCCAGTGTTATCTTGGAAGCAGCTAAATCGGCAGCAGTGCAGAGCTCCTCAGAACTACAAAACTGTGGCCCAATTACAAATACTGACTCCAGACCTGCATTTTAGCAAGATCTCCTGGTGACTCGTGTTCACACTAAACACTGAGAAATTGAGATCTTGTGTGGCTGTCATCAGGAAAGATCGCTGTGCATGTTAAGAAATCTTGAATACCTTGACAGCACCTTTAAATATAAGCCCACTGGGGCAGCCCTGAAGGCAGGGGCTCTGAATTAAAGGTGATCACTTCCTTTGGAGCTGCTTCTCACGGGGCATCTCTGTGCAGTGTGACGCAGGGGAGAAGCAGCACCACTGAGGGGTACCACGGTGAGGAGGCTCTGAAGCAACCAAGAGGAAGCTGGTGTGGATGAAATACAGCATTTGCTTGTAACTGCCTTTCAGGGACACCATGGGGGTTTCTGAACCTCTTCCTTTGACCCTGAGACATCAGCCAGCATCCTTGGGCCCCCAGCCCTGGAAGCTGATTAAACAGAGATGAGCAGCACTCACCCCTGAAAGCTAAACCAGAATCTCTGGGCGTGGGTATCTGTAAAGGCTCCTCACATGGCTAGTCCAGTTTGGGTATCAAGTGTGTCAGGTAGCATTCTCACTCCAAGGATGGATCCACATCTATGGCCTGTGGGCCAAATCTAGCCAGCAGCCTATTTTGTTAATAAAGTTTTATTATTTAGAAGTACCCATGGCTGCTTTTGCACTGCAACAACATGGACCTCAAGCTTAACATATTTACTGTAGTTGGGTGCTGTTAAGTTGGTTCTGATTCATAGTGACCGTGAGTATAACAAAATGAAATACTGTCAACTCCTGTGCTGTGCCTGTAATCATTGCTGTGCTTGAGCCCATTTTGTGGCTACTGTGTCAATCCATCTTGTTGAGTATCTTCCTCTTTTCTGGTGAACCTCTACTCTACCAAGCACGATGTCCTTCTCCAGGGACCAATCTCTCCTGACAACATGTCCAAAGTATGTATTAACTATCCAGCCCTTCATGAAGGAGCCGTAGTGTTTGATGGTTAGTTAGGTTCTTGGAGGCTATCTGAAAGGCTAGCGGTTTGAACTGACTTAGCAGCTCCCTGAGAGGAAGACTTGACAATCTGCAAGTCGAGACTTCAGTCAAGACCATCAGTCTTGACAATCCGTCAAGCAAAGATAATCCTATGGTGCAGTTGTACCTCTGTAAACACGGGGTTGCTATGAGTCAGAATCAACCCACTGACAACTAACAACTGCCACAGCCCTTAAAGAGAAAGTATTCCAGCACTAAAATCTGAAGCCATACCAGTTGCTGTCAAGTCGATTCTGATTCATAGAGACCATGTAGGGAGGAGTATAATTGCCCACAGGCAGAGCCAAATTACTCAATAAGGAAAGTACACACAGGCTTACTTATGCATACTTAAAAATCTGTAGTGAACAATTACATGTTTTGTTTTTTTTACCACATCAAATATGAGGTGAAACTCATGTGAAATTGTTCACCAGATGATTATTTTTTTCTGTTTTTTGGAAAAAATGATTGTGCATCAGGTGAAAGTTTGCAGAACAAATTAGTTTCCCATTTGACAGTTCATATATAAAGAATTGCAACATTGGTTGCATTTTCCACAATGTGTCAGCACTCTCTTCATTTCCACCTTGGTTTTCCTGTTTCCTTTGTCTCTATTTTCTATACCCTTCTGCCTTTTCTCATCTTTACTTTTGGGCAAATACTGTCCTTTTGATCTCATATAATCAATTGTTCTAAGGAAAATGCTCCTCTGGGCTATTATTGTTTATTTTATGGCCCCTTTATTTGGCTGAAAGGTGGTCTCTGGGAATGGCTTCAATTTCAGGTCAAAAGGGCCATACTCTCAGGGGTTTCCTCCAGTCTCTGTCATGGCAATAAGTCTAGTCTGTTTTAAGAACTTAATTTTTTTGTTCAACATTTTTCTTCTGCTCTATCTAGGACCCTGTGCTGTGATCCCAGTCAGAGGTG
This sequence comes from Heterohyrax brucei, assembly GCA_028571685.1. NCBI lineage: Eukaryota > Metazoa > Chordata > Mammalia > Hyracoidea > Procaviidae > Heterohyrax > Heterohyrax brucei. Next base: position 83,674,390 of record CM053156.1, on the reverse strand, counting down.
TCAGTAGTGGTAGCCAAACCAAAAACCAGAACTTCTGCTGTTGAGTCAATTGCAACTCATACTGACCCTATAGGACAGAGTAGAACTTCCCCATAGAGTTTCCAAGGAGCGCCTAGCAGATTTGAACTGACGACCTTTTGATTAGCAGCTATAGCACTTAACTGCTACGCCACCAGGATTTCTAGTTGTAGCCAGGCACCATCTAATTCTTTTGGACTTGGGGTCATGTTGGGTTCATGTTGGCCATCAGTCCTTCGGACTAACTGCTTCCTTAAGTCTCTGGTTTTCCTCTCCTTTGTTCCAAATGAGCAGAAATCAATAGTTATACAGGGTGAACAATGAAGTTCACAAACTCATCCTGGAAAAAGTGCTACATACCTCATTGCTGAATATCACTATGGTCACCTTCAAAGTACTCCACTTGGGAAGCTATGCACTGATGCCAGTCCCTAGTCCACCCTTCAAAGCACTTTTTCCAGGATGAGTTCATGAACTTAATTGTCCTGCCTTGTATGACAGCAGCTCTGATGGTCATTGCAGAAAAAGAGTTTCCAAATTGCTTAGAAGGGTGAACTAGATGTTGGTGTCGGTGTATAGCTTCCTGAGGGGAGTGCTTCAAAGGTAACCGTAGTGATATTTACCACTGAGCTATATAGCACTTTTTCTAGAATGAGTTTGTGAACCTAACTGTCAGACCTTGTCCCTTAGATAGCCATTTGCAAGTTTTTCAACTCCAGATGGTACTCACCAAAGTAGGATACAAAACATTGTCTTTATGAACTGTGTTGTGCCAGTTGATGTAGAGGTCCCTTAAATCTGTGGTCCTTCATCTTCAGGCCTAGACATTTCATCTTACAAGGTACTTGGCTATATCTAAGAGTTTGTATGGCTATGCCCATTGTGTGCTCTGTTGTCTTTATTAATTTACCTGCAGCACCTATAGCTCTGCACATAGAAATACCTACAACCTAACCTCTACCGGAACCTCTACTGGAACCCTGGTGGTATAGTGGTTAAGTGCTACGGCTGCTAACCGGAAGGTTAGCAGTTCAAATCTGCCAGGCACTCCTCAGAAACTCTATGGGGCGGTTCTACTCTTTCTGTCAGCTGAAATCCGCTTGACAACAGTGGGTTTCGTTTCTGTTTTTTAACCTGTACCAGCAGGTGAGTATACTCCTTTACATTCCCTGATATCTCTTTAGCATACCTATCTACCAGTGTATCCATTCACAGATCACTGTTTGTTAGTGCGAGTCACCACAGATGAGAAAGTAAACACAAGTAAGCCCATGTGTAGCTTGTTTGCTGATTAACCTGCCCCTTCTCACAGAGTTGCCAAGGCCATAATCTTTACAGGATCAGACTGCAATATCCTTCTTCCTCAGAGAAGCTGGTGGGTTTGAACTGCTGACCTTTCAGCTAACTGCCAAGCACTTAATCGCTGCACCAACCCTGCTCTATGACATATCCACATAGTTCTGTCAAGAATTATCTGCAACACCATCATCCAAGGGAAACCACATTTTTGTTTGGTCTTGATATGTGAGCACTGAATCCTTTAGCAAGTTTTTGTGCAAGTTCACATATCACAACTGAGGTATAAGGGTTTTACTTTTTTTTGGCCAGGATTTCTACTGAACACAGCCTTTTGTGTGAAGAAAAATAAAATGAGACATTCTATTCAGCAACTAATCACAAGTCTTCAACAATTTGTTTTAGACAATGCATTTGCTTCTAAATATAAGAACAGATTTTTTTTATAGCTGTGGTTGGTTTCTGTTTATTTCTTAAGGCACAAAGAGAAAAGGAGAACGCCTGTTGCATGAAGAAGTAGAATTGAGTATTTACCTCTTGAAATCTCACAGCCTCAGGAGAACATCCACAAAGCATGATCTAATCGGTTCTCAAGAAATCAGGCAGCATCAAAGTGCTTTCACATGTTACAGAATAGAACTTCTCCAGAGTTCTCACGGGTGTAGTCTTAAGAGAAACAGAACATTGGGCCTCTTATCAACGGAGCTACTGCGCGGGCTTGAACCATCAGCCTTCAGGTTAGCAGCTGAACACAAAGTGCTTGCACTAGCCAGGCTCCTCCTCAGTTGTTGCTGTTGTCAGTGGCTATAGAGTTGGATCTGACTTACGATGACCCTGTGCACAACAGAATGAAACAGCACCCAGGCCTGTGCCACCCTCCCAACTGTTGCTATGCTTCAGCCCCTTACAGCAGTCCTCCTACAAATCCACCTCATTGACTGTCTTCCTCATTTTCATTGACCATCTCTATTACCAACCACAGTGTCTCTCTCCAGGCATTGGGTATGGGAGACGTAGTCTCACCGTTCTCACTTTTGGGGAGTGATTTGTTTTCCTTCTGGCAGTCCATGACTGATTTGTTTTCCTCCTAGCAGTCCATGGTATGTTCAACATTATTTCATAACACCGCAATTCAAAGGCATCAATTCTTCTTAGATCTTCTTTATTCATTGTTCAGCTTTTGCATGCATATGAGGAGACTGAAAACATCATAGCCTCGGTCACATGCACCTTAATCCTCAAGGTAACAGCTTTGATTTTCAACACTTTAAAGAAGTCTTTTGCAGCAGATTTGCCCAGAGCATTGTGTCTTTTGATTTCTTGACTGTTGCTTCCATGGGTGTTGATCGTGGATTCAGTAAAATGAAATCCTTGTCAACCTCAGTCTTTTGTCTGTTTATCATGACCTTGACTTCTGATCTAGCTGTGGGCATTTTTGTTTTCTTTTTTTAAAATTTATTTGTTTATTTAGTATGACTGAGTGAAAATGTACATTCCCATATAAATTTACATGCCCACCTATATGCAGCTTCCACTGCTCTCCCTGTCTGGTGCCAGCACACTATTCCTCTCTGTTCCATACATGTCTCATTCTCCCAACAGTCTCTTTTCCCCTCCTCTCCACCCACTCTCCTTCCTCCAGCCAGAGGTCAGCAGGATGACATCCTATAGATGTATAGAACTATAAAATGCATCCAACATATGTTCACTCTGCATCACCAAGTCCAATCCATTCCTGTCCAAAGAGTGGACCTTCGTTATGATTTATGGACAAGGGCAGCATCAGGGCCAGGGGCCATACTCCCAGGGGAACCCTGAAACCACTGGACCATCAATTGAGATCTTTTAGTGTGGATCTCAGGGTGCACCCCTTTTTATTCTTATGTTGCCAGTGAGACTCAACTTAGTGAGCTCCATCGTGGCTATCACTGGTGGTGGCCGGGCACCATCTGGTTCTTCAGGTCCCAAGTCGATGTAGGCACCCAGTCATGTGGGTCTCTCTATCTTCTGGGTTGTCTTTACCCCATGTCATTTTGGTCCTCGGTGAGCATCTGTTCCTGCTGAGTTGGGACCATTTGCTGTGCCCTCAGACGGCAGCTTGGCAGCTTGTTTTCTTGATGTTGACATGTAATCCATACTGAAGGCTCTGGTCTTTGACGTTCATCAGTAAGTGCTTCAAGTCTTCTTCACTTCGAGTTAGCAAGAGTACGTCTTCTGTATAATGCAGGTTGTTAATGCCTCTTCCTCCCATTCTCCCTGATACCCCATTCTCCTTCATACAGTCCAGCTTCATATTATTTCCTCAGCCTACAGACTGAAAGGTATGGCAAAAGGATACAACCCCGATGTGCTCCTTTCCTGACTTTAAATCACACAATATCCCCCTTTTCTGTTTTACTGACTGCCTCCTGATGCATGTACAGATTCCTCATGAGCACAACTAAGTGTTCTGGAATTCCTATTCTTCACAATGCTATTCATTAATTTGTTATGATCCACAGAGTCGAACGCCGTGGCATATTCAATAAAACACAGATAAACATGTCTCCAGTATTTTCTGCTTTCAGCCAGGATCCATCTGGTATCGGCAATGATGTCTCCGGTTCCACATCCTATTCTGAATCTGGCTTGAGTTTCTAGCAGTTTTCTGTCAACACACAGCTACAGCCGCTTTTGAATGATTTTCAGCAAAATTTTGCCTGCATATGATATTAAGATGTTGTTCAATGATTTCTGTATTTAGTTGGATCATCTCTGTTGGGAATAAGCACAAATATGGATCTCTTCCAGTTGGTTGACGAGGTAGCTATCTTTCAAATTTCTTGGCATTGAGAAGTGAGCATTTCTGGTGCTGCATCCGTTCGTTGAAACATCTCAATTTCTGGTCTTGTTTTTCACCAATGCCTTCAATGCAGTTTCCTTCAGCACCATCGATTCCTGATCACACTATCTCCTGAAATGGTTGGACTTTGACAAATTCTTTTTGGTATAGTGCCTGTGTATTTCTTCCATCTTCTTTTGATACTTCCTGTGTTATTTAATATTTCCCCTATAGAATCCTTCGTATTGTAACTAGAGGCATGAATGTTTTCTTCAGTTCTTTCAGCCTGAGAAATGCTGCTTGTGTTCTTCACTTTTGGTTTTTGCATAGGTCTTTGCATATGTCATTATAATATTTTACTTTGTCTTCTCAAGCCACCCTTTGAAATCATCTGTTCATCAATTTTAATTCATCATTTTTTCCTTTTGCTTTAGCTACTTGACATTCACAAGCAAGTTTCAGAGTCTCTTCTGACATCGTTTAGGTCTTTCTCTCTCATCTTTTTAATGACCACTTTCTTCATGTATGACATCCTTGGTGCCATTTCAAAACTTGTGCAGTGGTCTTTAATCATTAGTGTTGAATGCATCAAATCTATTCTTCAGATGGTCTCTAAAGTCAGGCAGGAGATAATGAAGGTCATACTTAGGGTCTCGTGGACTTGCTCCTATTTTCTTCAGTATCTAGTTGAACTTGCATATGAGCAACTGATGGTCTGATCCAGTCAGCCCTTGGCCTTTTTCTGACTGATGATACTGAACCTTCCCATCGTCTCTTCCCACATGTGTAGTTAATTTGATTCCTTTGTATTCCATCTGTTGAGATCCATGTGTATAGTTACTGTTTATGTTGGTTAAAAAGACTATTTCTAATGGAGAAGTCATTAGTCTTGCAACATTCAGTCATGTGATCTCTGGCATCATCTCTATCAAGTCAGTATTTTCTAACTACCAATCCTTATTTGTTTCCAACTTTCATAATCTAATCACCAGTCATTATCAGTGTACCCTGACTGCATGCTTGATCAATTTCAGACTGCAGAAGCCAATAAAAATCTTCGATTTCAACCTCTCTGCCTTAGTGTTCGGTGTGTGAATGTGAGTAATAGGTATATTCCTTTTAGGTGTATGGATCGTATCCTATCACTGACAATTTACTTTAGGGTGCATCCTGGGATGCTCTTTTTGACTACAAGTGCAACAACATTCTTTAAGTTTTCGTTCCTGGCATAGTAGACCATATCATTGTCCAGTTCAAATGGCCAACACCAGTCCATTTACCTCAGTATTGCCTGGGAGATCTGTGTTTATGCATTCCATTTCATTTTTTATGATTTCCAATTTTCCCAGATTCATACTTCATACATTCCATATTCCAATTATTAATAGATGGATGTAACTGTTTCTTCTCATTGTGAGTCATGCCACATCAGAATATGAAGGTCCTCAATACCTGACTCTACCCATGTCATTAAGGTTGACTCTACTTTGAGGAGGTAGTTCTTCTCCAGTTGTCTTTTGAGTGCCTTCCAACCTGGGGGGCTCATCTCTCAGCACTATCTCAGACTATGTTCTGCTGAGATTCATAAGGTTTTTCACTGGCTAATTCTTTCCATAAGTAGACTGCTGGGTCCTTCTTCCTAGTCTGTGTTAGTCCGGAAGCTCAGCTGAAACCTGTTTGCTGTGCATGACCCTGCTGGTATCTGAATACCAATGGTATAGCTTCCAGCATTACAGCAGCACTCAAGCCCACATCACACAACAAGCTGACAGACACACGGGGGACCAGGGGAGCAGATGGTAGAATAAGAGGTAATATTCTAGTTAGATACCTAGCCTGCCCTTCAGAATTTTAAAGGTAGAACAGATGACCAGAAAACAGAAGCTGTAAGGACAAGTAACATGTTTATTGAACAAAAAACATCCCTCAGCCCCCCGTGACTGTTCTGTTGAGAAACTAGTAAGAAGCAAACCAAGCCATGCATCTCATCAAATTATCTTTTGGAGTTCATCCAGTAGGTAGGATTATTTTCAGTTTTCAGAAGGACATGGAAATCTAAAATGCACTTCTTATTATAAATGACATGAGAAGGGGTAGAAGGGTAGTAATCAGAGAACAGCGTTTATTCACCTTTCTGGGCATGCTCAAGACGACTGGGTTCTTTTTGCTATTCTGTCTTAGTGTGGAAGCTCAGCTGAAACCTGTCTCTATGACCTTACTGGTATCTGAATACCAGCAGCATAGCTCCCAGCATCACAGCAACACACAAGACTCTCGACACAACAAAACGACAGATGCAAATTGTTGGGAATTACAATTCTCAAGTTCCATCTCCAAGTTACTGAATCAGAAACTCAGAACGAGCTCAGCAATCTGTGTTCCAACAAGCTTTCCAGGTGACACTGATGCATAGAGTTTGAGAGCCACTCTTCCACTAATCAAGGGAGAAAGAGCGGCAGGCAGCTTCTGTAAATTTCAGCCTGGAAACCTGGAGAGGCAGTTCTCCTCCGCAGTCAGTATGAGTCAATATCAGCTCTATGGCAGTGCTAAGAGTCCAGTAATTAGCAGGTTTAGTTACCTAATAATTACTCATAAGCACCTGTTTTAAATTAGCTAATCACTCTACCTCAGTACATTTTCCATGGGAAAAGTTTCCTAATACTTTGTTGTTGTCGGTTGCCCTGGCATCAGCTGCAGCTCATGGTGACCTTATATACAGCAGAACGAAACACTTCCTGGTCCTCTGCCATCTTGCAACTATTGTGACAATCCATCTCACAAGCATGCCAAATAGTCCAACTTGCCCCTCAGATTAGCAAATGTTCCTAAAGTTCGATAAAAACTATGAGCAACTGTATCAGGGAGAAGGATGTTGGGAAATGATGAGGTTTTCCTTTTGTTCCTATGACCCAATTGTTTTTCTAATAATTCTGATAACACCATACTTATAAAATTGCTAAAGTTAACTTAAGTCAATTTAAAAATAAACAGTTTCAATTAAGTTACAATCGGATCAACTGACAGCTTCATGAATGTTTCATGGAATTTTTAGGTCTGGAGATGATTTCATAGGAACTGAAAAATCCCCACTCTAAAATTTACAGCTTATAAGTAATTTATTCAGTGTGCATGCTGAGCAAATAATCCGAGAGGCTGGACTGTATGAAGAAGATACATCAGGATTTGAGGAAGACTCATTAACAATCCACAACATGCAAGTGACACAACTCTGCTTGCTAAAAGTGAAGAGGACTTTGGTATGGATTACACCTCAACTGAACCAATAAGCAACATCATGATCAATGGAGAAAGACTGAAAGTGGAATGATTTCATTTTACTTGGATCCACAGTCAACACTTATGGAAGCTGCGACCCAAATCAATCAACCTAATACATTGGACAAATCTGCTAAATCTGTTAAAAAGCAAAGATGTCACATTGATGACTAAGGTGAGTGTGACCCAAACCATCAGATTTTCAATTGCCTCATATTTTGAAGTTGGACAATAAACTAGAAAGACTGAAAAATTAATTTCTTTGAATTATGCTCTTGGTTAAGAATATTAAATGCACCAGAAACTGCCAAAAAAAAAAAAAAGGACAAATTTATCTTAGAAGAAGTAAACCAGAATGGTCCTGAGCAGCAGAGATGGTGAGATTTTGTCTCAAGTACTTTGAACACATAGTTAAGACGGACCAGTCCCTGGAGAAGGATATCATGCTTGGTAAAGCAGAGAGGGAGGAAAAAAGAGGATGGATCGACCCAGTGGATGTAGCAATGGACTCAAACATAGCAAGGATTGTGAGGACAGGGCAGAACTGGGTGACATCCCATTCTGTTGCACATAGTGTCGCTATGAGTCAACTGAACTAACTCCAGGACACCTACAACAATACCACAATTTAAAGGAGGCTTACAGATCACTGCAAACTTCCCATTCTATCCACCACAGTGACGCTGAAGCCAGTCCTTTGTCACTGTGTAGAGAAGGACTACAACAAGCTAATTGTTTCAGGTGGATTTTCAATTGTCACAATAGTATGCGCGAGTCAGCCATTTTTAAAAAGAAGTCAACTTGACCATGAGAACTTCAGCTTTTGGGAAGTAAACCACTTTGCCTTAAGTCAGTTATCAGCAACTGCATTTCATTCTCTTTCTCATTAGATTTTAAACTCCTCAAGGGTAGGGTCCTAATTGCATTTTCACGTTGGAATATCTAGTTCTTATTAGCTGGTCAGTCAACATGTGTTGGGTTTAACGAGTCCAGAAGTCAGCCAGATCTCTGACCGGTTACAGTGGAATATATTAGCCATGAGGAGCATTTATATGTGAGGACAGTCCCACTTCCTTATCTGTCTCTCCCTAGGAATCTTGGGCTTGGTCCACCTTTCGTTCCAAGCCCTTCTCCACGTTGAATTTGCTCTCCTACCTTGAAGGATCTCTCTCCTCTTTCTTGTTCCTTTTCTCTTTCTCCTCTCTCTCCGTGTCCTTTTCTATGCGTCTCTCTCTCCACCTTTCTCTCTTTCCTGACTTCTGTGTCTTCTTTCTCTTCTCCTCCTCTCTCTCTCTTCCTCTTTCTCTCTCCCTGCCCCTACAAGCATTCAGAAGCTTCCTCCCATTTTTCACTCTTGTTACCTGTGGCGGGAGAGATGAACTCCACTGCCAAATTAAACTCAGCACTGGAGATGTCATAGCTTATGAGGTTTAGGGCAATGATTTATCTTTTCTTCCTGCCCGGTGTTGTCATTGCTGCCTTCCAATTCTCTCTCCTTCAAAATTAGGGACAGAAAAGATGAACAGCTGCTTTTCCTGCTGCTCTGAATAATTCATGCTAGTTTAGCTTCGGCACGGCGATATTACTGGCCTTGTTTAATACCAAGGGAAGTAAAGGCCTCCTGAGATTTCCCAAGGCATGAATTGGAAAGAAATAACTTTTTTTTAACCTCTAGATTCTTCAAAATTATGTCCCACCCATTGAATTAACATTGAAACTTTAGTTCTTTCCCAAAGTCCTCCTGAAAATGACTTAAATTGAGCATATTACTTACATTTATTACTTACATTTAGTTAAGAATTATAGTATCAATCAAGAACATGTACTAGGCACTCACTGTGCTACAAACACTCCACTAAGCACTGGGAAAAAACCCAGTTGCTGTTGAGCCAGTTTCAAGTCACAGAGACCTCATGTGTATCAAGTAGAACTCTGCCGCGTAGAATTTTTAAGGCTGTGACCTTTGGGAAGCAGATTGCTAGGTCTTCCTACTGTGGTGCCTCTGTCTGTATTCAAACTGATGATCTTTTGGTTAGTAGACAAGGGTTTAATCATTTTCACCACCCAGCGTTTCTACTGACCACTGCAGAGGGTGGTGAAGACACGTGACCCTACCTTCAAGGAGCTTAGACTCTAGAGGAGACAGACATGTGTTGTTGTTGTTAGGTGGTTTCCAGTGTTTCCAGCTTACAATGTAGGCGAACATCTCCTGGTCTTGTACTACCTTCTCAATCTTCATTATGTTTGAGACCATTCTCGCAGCTACTATGTTAATCTATCTTGTTGAAGGGCTTCCTCTTTTTCAATGACCTTCTACCAAGCATGATGTCCTTTTCCAGGGACTGGTCCTTCCTGTTAATATGCCCAGAGTAAATGAGATGCAGAATCATCATCCTCCCTTCTAAGGAGTATTCTTGTTGTACTTCTTCCAAGACAGATTTGTTTGACAAAAGAAAAAAAAAGAAAACAAATTCAATTCCAACTCACAGTGATCCTTTAGGACTGAGTAGAACAGCATCAGAGGGTTTTCAAGGAGCAGCTGGTAGACTTGAACTGCTGGCTTTTTGTTTAGCAGCTGAGCTCTTGAATACTACACCATGGGCTCCAAAACACCCAATCAGTAACCACTTAAGAGTCTCACTGTGAACCCCCAGTGTAACAAAGCCATTCTCTACATTTATTTATTCCACAAACACAATCAAGGGTTGTACACCAGGCACTGCTTTTTTCCTGCTTGCTGCCAAGTGAATTCTGACCCCACGTGCCTCAGAGGAGAGCTGTGCTCCATAGGGTTTTCGATGACTGAGTTTTCAGGAGTACACCACCAGGCTTGTCTTCTGATGCACCTCTAGATGGACTACAACTTCCAACTTTCAGTTGGCAGGGGAGCACATCAATTGTTTGCACCACCCAGACACTGCTAGATGCTGGAAAAAAACACAGCAACTGAGCAGAAATGATACAACACTGTCCTTCTGGAGATGCTACCCAATGCAAGATGGAGACATGAATCAAAACATTCATAGAAACAAGAAACTGCAACATATAAAGTCACAAACCATTGATAAGTGCAGTGGAAGAAAGTGCCTGAGTCTAGTGTTTCCCAGGATGTCACATGTATCCATTGGTCTAATTGCTCCTTTTAGGCACTGGGATTCTGTGTCACTAAGTTAGAGGGCAACCTCTGATCTCAGAGGACATGCAGTCTGGTGGGAGAGTGAGAAATTTTTTTAAAACAATAACAACAAAAAAAACCATAAATGCTCACATATCAATTTTGATAAGGTCTAGGTCAAGGTTATAAAAAGGAACTATGTTATGCTATTTTCCTGAATTATTTAATATTCTTAACTGCCCCTGTTTGTGATTAGTCTCTTTGTGTGCCTGAGAAACCTTAACATCAGAAACCAGGGAACGCTTCAAAGACATTGAGGTACTATCTTCTTCATTATCTTCCCGTTGGTTTCAGGGCAAAGTTCAGGATCTCTAACCCTGCTTCCAAGTCAAACCCATTGTGCTCAAGTTGATTCCACCTCACAGAGACCTGGCACCTGTTGCCATCAAGTTGAGTCTGACTCATAGTGACCGAGCAGGACAGAGTAGAACTGCCCCACAGGGTTTCCAAGAAGTGGCATGTGGATTTGTACTCCAGTCTTTCAGTTAGCAGCCAATCTCTTAACTACTGCACCAGCAGGGCTCCAGGAAGAACCCATCACTGTTGAGTCAGGCTCAGACAGCAGAACCACTCCATTGAGTTTCTAAAGAGCACCTGGCAGATTCAAACCACTGACCTTTTAGTTAGCAGATATAGCACTTAACCACTATGCCACTAGGGTTTCCAGACAGGAGACAATAAAAATGTCCTATACAGTTCCAAGCAGCAGTGGTGGGTGCTGAACTCTCCATAAGGCAGCCAACCTGGCCTTTCCTGCCAAGGATCCCTAGAAATCTTGACTAGGAAATATTCCAGGCATGCCTTTCCTTAGCTTTACCAACTTTCACCGTTAGGGCATTTGTCTGGCTACTGAGTAGTAGATTTAACAATGTGAAAACCAAAACAGAAGAGTGTATTTTCTGAATGAAAACTAACAAATTTTCTCTTGCTGAGAATAAAAATAAAGTTAGACATATTTCTGGTTACTCGCCAGTGCAAAATGTAACCTATTAAGCTGAACTATAGGGAGAGCATCTGTCTGTAGCTAGACAAACAATTTCTCCCATGAGATACGCATTTCTATTCCATCTTTCCTCCAAAAAACTTTTTCTCCAAATGTCCAGTTAGAGTATCGGACAATAATGCCTCATGACTTAGCTTCATATCATTAAGATGAGAGCAGTTGACGTGAATCATGACAATTACATCAAGGATCTATGAGCTCACCTGAAGCACAGTGTGAGCTAGTTATATCACTGCTAGCCACCAAAATGATTTTGAGTTTTTACAGTGCCTGGGGTGTCTTTAAATTAACGTTCTGTGTGCGCAGTTACTTAACATTCCCAGAGGAACTACCAAATCATTAAAAAATATCTAATCGTATATTTTAAAAATAATATCCAATCTGTGTGTATAATTCTTGTTATAATCTCATTTAATGACATCAAAGCCTGGTAATACATTAAAGTTAGTTATTATCCTATATCAGCCTTCAGTAGAAGCACTATGTCAACTTTTTTCTTTTAGAGGAAACCAACATAAAAATGTACCCCTTAAATTTATTTAGCAAGCTTCCGTTGAGGACCTATTATAGGTTAGAATATTTTGTACATTTTTTGAACAGCAAATTAAGTCTGACAAGTTTTTTTCTTGCTCTGAAAGTGATCACAGTTTACTGGGGAGAAAATCTAAGCAGATAAATAAAATCCCCTGTGATTGCTTTTGTTTTGGATTTTTTCAATAAAGAAAACCTCCTTACGATTAGAATCCCTACAGGAAAGAAAACAGTTTTATTAAAAAGGGATTCTAGAATTTTCTAATCCCTAAGTTGAATTCTTCTCAATAAAGCTACCTTTAAAAAAAAAAACAAAAAACAAAAAACACTAGATAGCTAGATGAAACATAGGTAGGTATGTAGATAGAATAAGAACATGGACCACGGACTCATAGTCTCAGAGGCTGCTACCTGGCCTCAGTTCCATATTTGCTACTCTCCAGCTATGTGTCCTTGGACAAGTGACTCAACCACATGCCTTTGTTTTCCCATTCATAAAACAGGATTATAGTACTCATAGAACTTGTACCACGGTTCGCCGAAAGAACAAACAGATCTGTTCTGGAAGAGGTACAACCAGAGTGCTCCTTGGAAACCAAGATGGCAAGACTGCTTCTTCCATACTTTGGACATGTCGTCAGGAAAGATCAGTCCCTGGAGAAGGACATCATGCTTGGCAGAGTGGAGGGTCAGCAAAAAAGAGGAAGACCCCCGACGAGATGGACTGACACACTGGCTGCAACAATGGGTTTAAGCATAAAAGAGACTGTGGACGTGGCGCAAGACTGGGTGGTGTTTCATAGGGTCGCTATGAGTCAGAATTGACTCAACGGCACCTAGCAACAACAACAACATAGTACTCAACCTCATAGTTGTGTTGTGAAAATTCAATGACGATTATCTACATTATTACTAACACTGCTACTTTACAGCATAATAGACTGTTTCTTGCATTTGATGGTGTTTTTAATTGTACAGCATACTTTTACATTTATTATGCAACCTGATCCTCGAAGGATTGGGTGATGAGAGAAAGAGAATATCTCCTGTCATGCATGAGAAGTCAGTGTCTGTTTCTCTCATTTCATGGAATGGCAATGCTTATTCTTCCTCCTGTGCTTGGCCGTGAACTCAAAAGGACTTCACGGTTAAGGGTCACTCAGTCTTCACGTTACCCTTCTCACAGTTCCTGTACAGTAATGAGACTGAACAACAGGTCTGG